>OZ014535.1:4034770-6835548 GCA_963966105.1 Volucella zonaria | reverse complement strand
GAAGACGAAGTTTACAAATGCACAATGGCTATTAAGTCGGACACTATCGGTGAGGATGGCGTACCCATATGCTTTATTAACTTATTTTACCCCAAATTATAGCCCATCTCACTCACTTTATTAATTTCTGCATTACCACATCAACTTTTCCCCAGTCTTGGAAAATTGCAAGGGTACTGCCAATTGCAAAAAGAACAAACACCAATCCCTCCTCTGACTTCAGACCAATAAGCATCCTACCTTTTCTATCGAAAAGTCTTTGATACATAATTAATTTTAACAAAAATATATATATTTTTTTGGGGACTACGAAATAATGACAACTGGTCATTCTTGGTGTGAAGTTATGATTTTAAATATTTTTTCACATTAAGGTATTCGAAGCGGGTAAGTTCGCCAGCCACTAGGCACAAATCTCAACCAACAATAAAAGGAAAGAAATGTATTTATTTTTCCGGTGTTACCATCCTTTCGGAGGACAATGACAAACCTCCAATGTTCTGCCTACAAAAGCATTTCACTATCCCGCAATTCTGAGTCGACAAAAATCGTGCCACCCCTCCTTTCACTGTGCACAAACATGACAAGACGAATAAAACAGTGAGTGGGAAAGACTAGGTCCAGTCCGGACTGTTACAACAATTTAATTGTTTTGAAAGTATTCGTTTAGGCGTTTATAAAGAAAAAAAAACTCATGCTGGATACTTTAAAATAAAAATTAAGCTCCTCAATATAAAAATCGAACTGCAGTCGAATAATGCGGCAAATAAAGCTCTGAGAACAGAATAACGAGCCAAAGCATAAGAGCAAATGCCTTTGAACATTTTTGGACTGTTTAAATCGAAAAACATATCGCATCTATGGAAAAGTATAAAGAAATTGGCGTTTTCCAAACCAAGGGACACAATAAACACTGGACCAGTTTTTCAGTGCGAGATTATTTGAGTTTTGGGAGTTAACTTCAGAAACAAGTTTTTCAGCAAATTTTAATTCTGCGTTAACTTCGTGTGTGTTAATTCGGGATTAAATAAAACAAGCAGCAAACGAAGAAGTTTATTTCAAATTTTAATAAATCTAATTACTAAATCTGGATTTCTTTTCGTCATTTTGTCCGCAAATGAACACAGGAAAAACAATTGAAAGTTTAGAAAAAGCAAAAGAAAACGAAATAGAAAAAAACAATGCAAATCTAGGAAAAGAACAACAACAAAATTAAGACGTCCTTACAGAATCGATAGATTTTTGACAGCAGAATCGATAAATCATGGTGAACAGCAGTGATAAAACCCAACACATCAAGGCAAAGTTAATCCTGTACTGAAAAACCGCTTTCTGAGTTAACTGTAGATTAATTTTAGTTCAGAGTTAATTACCCTGGTTTAACTCAGAGCTAATTGAGGACTGAAAAACTATAACTAAGGGACAGTTTCAAATGATATCTGATGATGCAACTTAGCACCTATGGAATGTCCTGACTTGAAAATGTCAGGTCAACTTTTAATTGAAAAAAAAACTGACTGCCTACACTGGGACGCAAGTAAGGTCAAAATGCATTTTTCCAACGTCAAATGCACCTGATGTGAAGTTATATTATTTTCTTGCTCTTAAGGACTGCGTTTCAAAATCAGTAATTTAAGAGCCACTTATTGCAATGCACCGTATTTAAACATATGTATTTATGGTATGTGTGTCACATATAAGATTCTATCCAATAAGCTTTGGTGAAGCCTGAAATAGTGCACTAATACACGCGGTGTAATAGGCAATTATGAGAATACAGAATTTTTTTAAAAGGTGATTTAAGAAAATCTAATTTGGCACTATTTTCTGTCCTTACTATAATATAATACTTCTTGCCATATTCAATAACAAAAGAACTAAAACATAAAATGACTGTTCAGATTAAAAATAAAAATGTATTTTTTTTTAAATTATTAGATACTAACTTTAAAATTCACTCGATGAGGTTTCTTCTTCTTACCTGCTGCGTATCGTTACTCACGGCAGCAGCAGTCGTTGTGCTTTGTCCACCGCCACTTGCTCCACTGCCCCCAGCACTTTGAGTCATCCAAGATAAAAAGCTACCACCCTGGTTGGAAGATCCACTCTGGCTTCCCTGTCCATTACCAGCACCAAAACCCTTAAAATATGTGAATTTATTATCTAAATCAGTGTATATTTTAATTATTTCCAATATTACTTGTTCTTGTGTTTGATTTTGTAAGTTTCCAATTAAACCCCATTGATTAAGAGCTGCAGCAACTATAGCTGGATTCATAGGTAGAGTGTTCAAATTTAAACCCACCCCAAGTGGATTATTTAAACTTTGCCCCTGATTCGATGGGTTCTGACCCTGGGGATTTATGCCTAACGCTTGTAAATTGGGCATATCAAGATTCCCTCGATTTTGGTTATTCCAACCGCCATTATGCTGTTGCGGTGGCATAGCTTGACTTTGCATATATACGCCGCCACGACTCTGTGAATTGTAAGATTGCTGCATGCCAGCATCTTGACGGGTCATTGAATTAGAATTTGAATTCGAGGACCCGATTAGCCCACCTCCGTTTGCGCCGTTGCTACCCCCACCAACTGCACCATTGCCAATTGCTCCTACGCCCAGCGCAGCACTACCAAGGCCATTACCCATCATTCCTCCACCGCCCGATATACCAAGTCCATTGCCACCGCCTAACCCACTGTTAACACCATTTATACTGCTACCATAACCATTTATACCGCTGTTGGGATTGCGTGCATGAGGCGATAGTCCATGCATACTGGCTACCGGCTGATTGGGACTTCCATTAAAATTGTTAAAGTTGTTATAGTTCCCATGATTAGCATTATATCTATTTTGCTCAGTTTTTGGTGCTGCATTGGATACATGGACCGAAACGCCTTAAAAAATAGGAAAAAGTCAAATTTATACTATTTAATTGTTTTGTTATAATTGCAAAATTTCAGTTCAATTCAGTTCAGTTTGGTTGTCCATCAATTGGTCAAGTTTAGAAGATATTCATAATTTTTACCTTTAACTATGTGATCCTCTCCACACAGTGACTGAGCTACCTCAGGATCGAGAAAGGTAACGAAACTAAATGCTCGAAAAGGCTTTGGTATGAAAACATCAGTTACTTCCCCGAATTTTGAAAAATATTCCCGAAGGTCTTCAGCAGTCATATCTTCTGTACATCGTCCAACAAATACTTTGCATGGTACTTGATGCACCATTCCTTGCTAAAAAAAAAAAAAAAATATAATACATATGTATATAATAATAATATAAATAGATATATAAAGGAATACAAATTCAGTTAAAAACTTCATTATTTTACTTTGCCACTTAAAGCTGATACAACCTTGATCAAAAAGATCCCGTAATATCTACATTGTCCCCCCTTCAAAGTAATCCCCATCGACTGCAACACACTTATGCCAGCGCTTGATCCAATCCTCGAAACATTTTTTATATTTGGTTTTCGGTATGTCCAATCAGTGCTTCCTGCGATTTTTCCATTACTTCCTCTGGGCTGCTGAAACGGGTTCCCCGTAGTGTTTTTTTTAACTCGATTGAACAGAAAGAAGACACAGGGAGCCAAATCAGGTGAATTCGGTGGCTGTTGGATGGTATTTGTTGCATTTTTCGTCAAAAAATTACGAATAATGATGGCACTGTGCGACGGTCCGTTATCATGGTGCAAAATCCAGTTTTCTGCCCACAATTCTGGTCTCTTTCGGCGAATTGCTTCACGCAAACCCCTCATAACGCCTAAATAATACTCTTTGTTTACTGTCTGGCCTTCTGGCAAAAATGAATGATGCACTACACCGTTGTAATCCATGAAAACCGTGAGCATTGCCTTCCCTTTTGACTGAAAACGACGTGGTTTTTTTGGTTTCGGCTCATTTGGTGAACGCCATTCACTTGCCTGATGTCTGGATTGCGTGTTGTACTCATAAACCCACGTCTCGTCTACAGTAATGATCCTTTTGATGAATGTGGGATCGGATTCAAACTCACAAATCATCGCTTTTGCGACGTCAACACGGTCTCTTTTTTGCATGAAATTGGGGTATTTTGGCACCAACTTTGCTGCTAGACGACGGAAACCCAAAATGTCTTGGACGGATCCATAGGCAATGTTCAAGTCCTCCGCTATCTCTCTGATGGTTAATTTGCGGTTATTGACCAACATTTCTTTTACTTCATTAATGTTTTCGTCGGTTTTCTATGTTGATGGTTTGCCACTGCGTTCATCATCTTCGATTGACTCACGACCACTTTTGAACCGCTCGTGCCACTGGTAAACGATCGTTTTCTTTAGAGAATCGTTGCCGAAACAGTTTTCCAACATTTCCAACGCTCGTGCACCATTAAATCCGTTTTTTACGCAAAATTTAATACAAGTTCGTTGTTGCAAATTTAAATCCATTTCTAAAATTGTAAAAAATCGCAAACATACACAGAGATAGATGCACTCTTGGCTACGTAACTTTTGCAAATGTCAAGCTATGACGCCAAGATTTAGAGGGAACAAAAAAAAAACAGAACTCAAATCGGAACAATGGGACCGCCACACGGTGGTGTGGTGCGGGAACTTTTTGATCAAGGTGGTAGTTTACAGATCTGTCGTGTATTTCGGAAATTAAAAACTATGATTTTAGATCAACGGACTTACAGTGTTGGACAAAACTAACGCACGTAATCATTCTTGCAGAGATTATTATTTGTTTAGTGTGCTAGATATCTATGTTTTACTTTTGTTAGACTGATGAAAATATTTATTTGTTGCTATTACACAGCACATATCATGGCAAAAGGCTAAAATTGGCCGAGTTATTCGAGAATATGTGTTAAAAATGAGATTTTGGATTACTCTTCGGTTTTCAAAAAAAAAAAAAAACTGTGTTAAAAGCTTTAAAGCTCTCGTTTTTTTTTTTTTTTTTTTCATTTTCAAAAAGATATATTTCTTTCATTTCATATGACCAGAATGAAAGTTATGATTTTTGGAAATATAGCAAAAACCTTGAATTTAGAATTTTTTTCTTCCATTAATCACAATCCTAATGGTAACAAATTTAATGAAGCAACGTTGAAGTGTATTTAGTTTTTGGTTTTCATCAAACTGCGACATCCTTGAAATGTTTAAAAATCTTTTCGAAAATAGCGAAAATAGCGAACTATTTGCAATTTGCAATTGGAATTATGTTTTTTCTCTGTAGAAGTATTATACTTCGCTAAGATATACTGGTTTTATGTATAAGATTAACCTAAAAGCTATAATAAATGGCTTCAAGCGCATTTCTTTATTTATTTATTTCTGTAAAGTGAAACGAATTAATTGTACTCAAATTTCTCACCTTCGAGTTTGGTACTTTTACTTCACACCATCTGCCATCAATAAGATGCCTCGTTGATAATACACGTTTTTGTGCTTCATAATAAGCAAATCGAACAAATCCAAATCCCTTTGACTGACCTGATTTCAGATCTTTCTTAACTTGTGCCATTAAGACATCACCGAATTCTTCAAAATGCTCGCGTAAACTTTCTTCTGTTGTTTTCCATGGCAGCCCTAGTACAATCAAGTCGGTACAACGTGGACGTGTTTCCACGCGTTTTGTTTTTGCTGTTGAATTTTCTAAGTTGTCATCACTCTTGCGTTTATTTTCTGTAAGTATAAATATACATTTATATACATTAATCTAAGCGTATTAAGATAATTAATATTATTCTTCTTTTAAAATTTGTTATGTTCAACTTACAAGAGAAGTACTTTTATGAATCTAAAAACCTACACAAACAAAAGACATAATATACATAAATACATTCTCGTAAATGTAGCAGAATCCTTACCTATTCTTTTTAAGTGTGATAAGCAGCGCAACTGGCTTTACATTCAATATGTAAAACAGTAAGTATTTGTCAACACTACTACACATAGCCTACCTTATCGATATATCATATAAATCACATCCATCCCACTCAGCTTATACATAGATAGTTCCGATGTTAGTGCTTTTACATTCCCAGACAATGATGGTGACTGTATTTATCGAATGTATAAACATTTCTTTAAGCGCAGTAACTTTATTCTTTGTAATATTGTCATCCCTTTTTTTAAAGATCACGTGTTCAATGGAGCCCACATGCCTCTCTTTGCTAGTTCGATCCCTAGTTAGCTGGCGATTTCTATGGAGCACAGGTGGTGGAAGTAGCGATAAAACAAAGTGAGACGCGATATATTACAGCGGTGTTCGAGGCTGCCAATTGTCGGAGTGATATTAGCATCACCTGTGAGTTTTATCGCACTGTTTTGAATCCTATCTAGCTGGTGCAGATATATTTTGTGGGCCGCACTGGACCAGATGTGGGCATTGTACTCCAATTTCAGGCGGAAAGCAAAAAATGTTGGAAAATACATCAATTTTCAAATTGTATCATTAGTTTTCAATATGTCAACGTTTGGCGCGAATAATGGCCTTGAGACGGCCGAAGAAAGCCCATTCCCGACAAAGTGCTTGTTTGAGGTGGTCCAAACTTTGGTATTTTTTAGTGCCAACCTTCGCCTTCAAAATATCCCAGACAGAGATATCCAACGGATTTGCATCCGGAGAATTTGCAATCCATTGTGTCGAAGAAATGAAGTGTGGAACATTGTTTTTTAACCAATCTTGGTTGACGCGCGCTTTGTGGACGGTGCCGAGTTTTGTTGAAATGTCCACAGTCTCCGACCGAAATAATTGTTTGCCCAAGGCTTCATACTGCCTCTAAGACAGTTTCACGGTATACGATCGCAGTAATTTTGACGCCACGGTCCAAAAATACGAGCGGAGAACGACCATCGGCGGTTATGGCGGCCCAAACAATCACCATCGGTGGTGCCTCCTTTCTGGTAGCCGTCCGAAGAGGTCGAAGGACCTTTCTGGCAAGTAAACTCGGTCATTTTGTTTGTTGACATATTGCTCGATAACAAATGGCGACTCATCGGAAAAATCCAAATTCGACAACTCACCACTTGCGTAGCAACTCCTTCGCTCTTTCGATTCTAACTTTTTTGTGTGCTTTTTGGAACCTCAATGGCTTGAGCCCAAGCTCATTTTTCAGTATGAGTTGCATCCATTTCAACGATATGTTGAGCTCACGAGCCATTTTTCTTCACCCAATGCGGCCTTTTGTCCTGTTTTTGTCACGCCGTTGATTGTTTTTCCATTCTGAAGATAATGAGTGAAAATTATCCTACGCGCAGGCCAATAACCGGCCTTCACCTTCTTTGGCGCCGATTCTCCCCTTTCAGTCCTCTCGGGTGTGAAGTGATGGACCCATGTTTCATCCATGGTTATGAATCGACTCAAAATCTCGACTTTATTGCTGTGGAACTTCGCCAAACTCTCGATTGAAACATCCTCATGACGCTATTCCATTATGAATAATCGCGGCATCCATCTTGCGCACAGCTTTCTCATATCCCATTTTTCAGTCACTCACTTTTAATTGATGGTCATGCAATACCATTTTGTGGATTTTTTTCAACATTTCTGGTGAACTCACCTCATATGGTTGATGAGCTGTTAAGACGAACACCGCAGTGGTCAACCAAATGAGGTTTAAAATCTGCCACCCAATATTTTATTGTTGTAAACGAAGACCGTCCACTATTGATGGTTGCCGAACCAATACTAAACAACGTAGCGTCGTCAAACTTCAAATTTAAGCTTTATAAGGTTGGGACTTTCTACAATAGTAATTCTTTTTAAATAACAACCGCCATCTATACGTCAGGTCAGGTACTTCTGGGTCCGTTTGTGCATGTTGGTTCGAGGAGCTTTCAATTTTTAATGTGAAAGAAAGTTAATTGCAATCAGCTTTGTTTTATGCAAAAATGTTGCACAAACGCATAGGAAGATTTGACAGGGACAATTCTGTCAGCACCTGGACTGTTCATGAGTAGTTCCGGCGTTTTCGTAATGGTGATTTCACATACTCTGGCCTTGCCCCCTTCTGGACGAACGGGTTAGATTGATGCGGTCAAAATTAAAGCTCTACTTGAAAATAATGCACGCTACACAACCAGGCACATAGGAGAAATATTGGGACATATCGCAATCAAGCGTAAAAAAATCACTTGCATAAACTGCAATACCTAAATCGATATGATATTTGGCTGCCGTACAATTTGAGTGAAAAAAAATGTATTCGATCGTGTCTCCATCAGCAATATCCTGCAGAAAGATAAAAAGTGAACCCTTTACAACACCGTCGAACGGAACAGATCATGTAGCAAAGGAGGTGAGCCACATTTAGCCATTCCAATAACTGGTTTTCACCCTAAGAAGGTTATGCTCTGGTGATGGGATTGGAAGGGGATTGTGTATTATGAGCTTCTTGCGCATAGCCAAACCATTTGATTCCGATAAGTACTGCTCTCAATTGGATGCAATCAGCGAACAACGCCTCAAACTGATTAATTTGCAGACTCGACAGAACTTGGTGCAGTTTGGATGTGATATTTTATCACGCCCGCCTTATTCACCTGATCTTGCACCTTCCGATTAACATTTATGCCGGTCCCAGCAGGACTCGCTGGAAGCTTGTAAAATCCACTTGGAGCAATTTGTCGCCTAGATAAATCAAAGGTTCTACGAAAAGGGATTTATGACATTACCCGAAAGGTGACGGAATGTGGTAGCAAATAATGGTGCAAATATAACTGATTAAAGATTGTCATGACAATAAATATGAAGTCTTTAATTGTAACTAAAATACAAAAGGAACTTATTGGCCAATCCAATATATAAAAATATAAACAAAAGTATTGCCCAAGTGTATTTATTTGATATTTTAAAGTTGAAGTCAAATTAAAATGATTGGATAACATGAACAATTTGCGTGAACAGCCTTTGTAATGTTCACGCCATCCAGGCTGTACTCTATATACCTAAGGTTAGCATTTAATTTTGAATGATTAATTAATATTTACCTTTAGGAAATACACAAAAATATATCTGGCTTCCCCATGCATTTTCGGAGGATGGTGGATAAAATCTACCCTCGTTCAAGCGAACTCCACGAACCGCTTTTGTGTCTTCACTGCGATACTTTAGACCACAAGAGCCAGGATATTGTGCTTGGAGTGTGGATTGTAATAACGTACCATCTTCTTCAGTTGGCAGTTCAATAGGCTCCTCACCTTCCTCTTCAGCCACTTGTACGAAATCCATCGGTATATAAATTGAAATTTGAGCACAAAAATATTCCTAGACAAGAAAGAAACGTCGATGAATGATTTTGTTACGAAAAAATTCTTTAAAATTTATGAAAATGTTAGAAACACTCTTGACACACACTTATAGCAAAACTAAATATTTTGAATAATCAGCTTAATGCAGAACAAAGCAAAATTCTTTTCAGATACACACATATTTTAATTTAAATTGAATGATTTACAATAAAAAAAATATCATAATACACATATCTCACCAATTTCAGTGTAGCAATTAACCCATAAAAAAAATTTACTAAAATCTATTGTAGATCAACGAGGACATCTATTTCATTCATCAATTATATTTAACTAAGATGATAATCATATCCTATCGCTCAAGCCCTTATCCTTAAATAAAAAGAAACACAGAGTCATGCCTTGCAATTTCATACATTCTCAAATAACGCCAACTTCAAATTCTTTTCGACATTTTCTTTTTTTTTTAAATTCAATGAATTTGCTCAAAACATACATTTTCAGACTGGAACAACCACTTTTACCAATCACAAGTTAAATGTCTTATTAGTTTTTGTTGTCGTTTATTCTCTTTACTAACTTTCATCGCTTTCCTTACCTATATTTTTATAGAAAAAAAACACACATATGTATTGGCGGCAATACCTTAAAGCCTAACACTCAAACTTATTAGTAAATGACTAAGCAGCTCAGTAAAATATCTCTTGGCAAACAACAACAAAAACGAAAAGTGTCAATAAATAGCTCAGAAAATAAGTGAATATAAAAGTGAACATAGAATTTAGGAATTCTGAAATCCAGGGAGCGCTGACAGGGTTTGTAACAAATTTTATTTCATGACGAAGTCTGACAATCGTTTATTTAAGAATTTTTTCGTTGAATATGTGTTTTATATAAGCAAAATATAATATAATATAATTTAAATTCACAAGAAAAAAAAAAACAAAAATAATAATAAATTAATAATGGTTATAAAATTATAGTATGCTCTCCTGAGCGAAGGTTTTTCGTTTTTTAAGAGAAAGTATTTAATTTATACGAGAGCTATTCCAAAATCAACCTCCGAAGTGAGAAATATTTTAAAAAAAAAACCAAAAACATTAATTTTTTCCACAAAATAGTTTTATTAACATCTAAATTATTTTTCTACATAGTCTCCGGGTAAATCTATACATTTTTGGTAACGTGAGACGAGCTTTTGTATACCCTCCTTAAAAAATGGCACCGCCAGTTCGTTGAGGCATTGATTCACACCGTTCATAAGTTCCTCATTACTTCCAAAATGTTGAGATGCAATGGATGATTTCAATGTTGGGAAAAGGTGATAATCACTTGGTGCCAAATCAGGACTGTAGAGAGGATGATCAAAAATATCCCAATTGAACTCCTCCACTAAAGTTTTTGTGCGTGCAGCAGTGTGTGGTCGTGCGTTGTAATGCAGGAGCACCACACCTTTGATAAGCATTCCTCGTCTTTTGTTCTGCATTGCCTTATTGTGTTTCCAGGTTCCAAAAACTCGGTCAACAATATGCCTTTACTGTCCCAAAAAATTGAATTTTTTTGGCTTGTTTGGGGAATGAGTGTGCATCCATTGCTTTGACTGTTCTTTGCTTTCTAAGTTTACATACTGGACCCAAGTCTCATCTCCAGTCACAATTTGCTGTAAAAATTCTTCACCTTCCATTTCTAAACGTTCGAGAAATGCTTTTCCTGAATTGACACGTTGGATCTTGTGGACATCTGCGAGCTGTTTTAGGACCCAACGGGCACAGAACTTGTGATAACCCAAGTTTTCAGACACGATTCTGTATAGAGTAGTTCGAGAAATTTCGGAAAATCTTGTCGCAAGATCTGAAATCGTAAAACGCCTGTTATCTCGAACAAATTGGTCAACTTGGTGAACCACGTCTTGATTCATGATCGATTTACGCCCTTGGCCTTTTTTATTATGCACATTTGTGCGTCCGTTTTTAAATTGTCTACACCAATCACGTACCGAACCATCACTCATCACTGTATTGCCGTAAACAGCACATAACCGACGATGAATTTGAGTTTGCAAAAAACGAATTACACTTCGTACCGCACAGGCGGCGGGAGATAAAATTGTATTCTCCATGTTAAAACGGCAACTATTGTAAAAATACTGAACGAAAACGGTCGAAACTTGGCATATTATTGTAACACATCGGAGGTTGATTTTGGAATAGCCCTCGTATTTACTTAACTCTATATTCTCCATTAACAAATTGAAAGGACAAACAAAATTCTACCAATTCGCCTGTTGATTCAAATATTGCATTACATTTTGTTACCTTTCGCTCAGCAGAAGCAGTACTGTGTGGAAGACAGCATAAATCCAGCATGTAGGCTGCTAGTTCTTCAAACATTGAGCTCCCCTAAAGTATTTTTTTGCTTGTTCAATTCCACCCATATTGCCATAATGTCGGTATTTTGATTTCCACATTCCAAAATAAGATCGAAAGGCCCAATCAGCAAGCGCCACTGCTCATTTAAAATTTCCAAATTTGCTTTCTTATAGGGAAACTCCTTAAACAAATTTAAAATGGTTGGCTCGCTACCGGAAGCTATCATCCAAGGATCTAAGTACTTTGGTATAAGCATTTTAGTATTATTAAGGTCAAGTCTTTGATTAAGTTGGTTACATAGTTCTATATATACACTTCGAGCGTATATAGTACTACATATGTAGTACAAGTGGTAACGCCGTTCCCAATACGGATTCGGGAATAAGTTCAGACGTGGAAGTGGTAGTTTAATTGCTGGATTTGCTTTAATTGCTGCATTTGAGTTGCAAAAAGAAAAGAAAAAAAAAGATTTTGGGTGAAGTCGTGGAGAAAAGTGAGGTATGACGTGGTTCATTTTCTTTTATTACAAGAGAGCTGCAAATAATTGGTGACGAAAAATCTTTCTTCAATTATTTAAGGATGAATAAGGAAACCTTTCAGTTGCTCCTTTTGCTAATAATAGACGATCTGCAGAAAAAAAAACACCATTATGAGATCTGTAATTACACCAAGCTGGCAGCAACTTTGAGATTCCTCGCAACTTTGAGATTCCTAATTTCGACATATGTAGATACTTTTCGAACATACCCGTAAGCATATTCAAATGTCCACAAGTGAGTTTTTAGATTGATCGAAAGGAAATATGGAAAAAAGGTAAACACAAATATTTAACCGAATTTGATTTACGTACATATTTTAATTGAAATAAATATTTATAACTTATAGAACTGCACGCTGGACCTTTGAGCAGACAAAGGCTTTCCTCCACTAGATAATATTTTGACATCTACTAATGGCACGGATACCAACTTTGGAATATAGATGGAAAGTGAGTGTCCGAGTGAGTAAGGCGTTTTATTGGGGTTCGATAGCTGAGCTGCGTAGTCACTTACCAATAAAACACAGGTTAATTCATACAAAAAAAAGGCATGTTTTTGTGACGACGCAGTTAAAATCTCTTTATTCAAACCAATAGCAATTAAAGTATGACATTCGAAGAATATCGTATAAAATTTTCACGAAGAAATATTAAAAAATACGGCAATGGCAGCAATTATTCGGACGTGTCTCGGAAAAAAGTAGAATTACGGTGCCCTCATAACTTGGTGCTGGATCATTTGAAATCAAAAAATCAAAGTCCGTTCGTTAGATAATAGTTTTCCCCAGGTAATGCTGGGAGGGTTTTTTCGAAATTTCAATTTTTCACCTTTTTTTTGGAACACTTTGAAGCAAAAAATGCTATTTTTTGCGAAAAAAAACCGGATAATTTGTTATTGTAAAATAAAATCGATGCAGTAGTTTTGAAGTTATGAGAGGCACCGACTTTGAAAACGTGAGTTGTGGGGAAAACGCTTTAAAGTTTTGAACACAAAAAAATCTGGTATAAAACGTTCATAAGCGAATTTTATCGGCTTACCTTACACTGAATCATCAATGCCAGGTCCATAAAGGATGTTGCTATCATCCATGATGTCTAAAGCACCTTTTTGCTCCTGTCTACGACGAATCCTAAGTTCTTTAGTTTGTCCTTCAGCTTCCTGCTCTGCTCGGCTTACACGTATGGAGTCAGTTGATCGCGCCCAGTCCACTACTGATTCCCATGTCATGCATGAAGGTTAGTAAAGCAAACGAACCTTCATTGAAGACACTGGCTGCCACATAAGCTGCAATTTCAACGATGATAGGGGTTCCGCTCAAGTGCTTTAGTGAGATTTTCGAAATAAGTTGGTTCAAATTCTCATTGTTGTTCTGCGTGAAGCCTCCGACACATTGCTTCAGTCTTTTTCTCTTCGGCTGTTGCTGCTTTTTCTTCTTTTGTAGCAGATAAAAAAAATCGATTCGCTACTTCTCTTACAGTCGACTACATTTTTTTCACGTAATCATTGTACGTCGGTGTTGATAAAAACCTACTAGACAAATCCATCAAGCCGCAGAACTTTTCACAGCCAACCAATCCAAGGCCTAATATCCTAATCACGAAAACAAACCGACAATTAACTTCGAAAATACCAGAGTTTATTCTTGCACTAGACGGAACATTTGTAATCTGTTTACAACCTTCGCAGGACACTTTGATGTTAAATCCAAGGCCTTCTTTCTTAGTCGAATGAAAATTTGCTTTTCCATCACATTTCACACACTTCACTAGCGTAGCAATATAGACTAATAAAAAATCAATTATCAAGCTAAGATATTAAATTTGTCGAATTCGACCGTTCATGATCATTTGAAACGCTTAGGTTCTCTACAAAAATTTTTTAGACGGCAAAACCTTTACTTCAAGTGAGGAGTTCAAAAATCACCTGAATCAGTTTTTGCCAGTAAAGAACAAAAAAATTTATGAGCGTGGAAGCCGGCTACATCTCACTATGTAAGAATAAATCACAAAAACAAATAAAACCGAAGCTGTCCTCATAACACAACACTCAATACGGCTCCGGTCTGATACATTGATAGTACCATTGCTGACAGACCCATATGATTTGTGGATAGTACTAACCTTGAAACGATACGTGTCAAAATTGCATAGCATTCAAACTATTAGTTTACAAGTTACAGCGGTTTTAGTGAAACAACTTTTGTTGTTTGCAAAATTATGGACAAAAGAGAAAAATACTATTCAAGCCAAATAGTGGCTTGGTAAGCGTTATGGAGACTCCGCAGCAGGAAAATCAACTATTATTGACTTGTATGATGAATTCAAACGCAGTCGAACAAATACCGATGATGTTGAACACTCTGGTCGCCCAAAATTGGCACTTGTTCCGGAAAACATAAAAAAGTCCACACAAATCGTTTTGGAAGACCGTAAAGTGAAGCTGCGCGAAATAGCTGACACCTTAAAGATATCAGAAGGTAGCATGTTTACAATTTTACACAAAAATTGAGCATGCGTAAGTTGGTTTCGAAGTGGGTTCCATGTTTGTCCACACCGGATCAAAACCAACAACGAGTCGACGATTCAGGGCGCGGTTTGGAGCTGTTCAATGCAGATAAAAGTGATTTCTTACGTCGGTAGGTGACAGATGAAACATGGCTACACTACTACACACTTGAATCAAAAAGATCGTCAGCTGAGTGGACAGCAACCGGTGGAAGCCGTCCAAAGCGACTAAAAATGCAAAAGTCGGCTGGCAAAGTTATTGCATCCGTATGCAGATGGAATCGTCAAAATATAGGTACAATAGAAAAATCTTGAGCCAGCACGAGGCCAACGGCATCAAAATGATTAAAACTGAAGAAAATGCCGGCAACTATTTGGCAGGCCCGTTGGACTAATACAACAGAAGGCGCATAGGCTTTTAAAACAATAGACAATTCAAACCTGGATAAATCGAAAACACGGGGACTGTAACTACCACCTAATGCAGTTCCTATGAGGTCACGGTTGCTATCAGACATATCTACCCCGCTTCGGTCACAATAACTCACCATTTTGCCCAGACTGTCAAAATCCGGAGGAAGAAACAGAACATGTAATATTTCATTGCATACGCTTTCTGGGATGGAGAGCTAACACCAAACGCACAGTCAATAATTGACAAATGTTGCTGTCAAAAGAAAATTGGATGGAGATTTGCATATTCATAAAAAACGTGCAAAACAAGCTGCGAAGAATCAAAAGATGCGGCAAATAAAAAGGATGATTCTTTGAGAGGTACTTTTTCCAATTAGCATTTCAGGAGAGTAATGCGTCACATTATTTGACATTTCATCATGGAAAGACTTAGCCAGTCACAGCACCTACAAATTATTCAGCTGTTTTACGAAAATCAGCGTTCTACGAGAATGTGTTTCGCGTGCTTAGAACAATTTATAGTCCACATAATCGGCCTACCGAACCCATAATTGGCCGTATAGACTTTCACCTTTGGATCTACGTAAAGTCCAAAATCTGCATGGATGAGCCGTCAACGATTGAGCCATTGGAGGTCAACATTACTCGAGTCATTGGTCAAAAACCACTCGTAATGCTCGAGCGTATCATTGAAAACTTTAACTTCAGAATGGACCATGTTAACATTTGAAAGAAATAATCTTCCAAAAAATAAATGTAAAGAATGGTTCTTTTGTATGATAATAAAGATTACCCGATAAAATTGAAGTTTTTGATTGTTTTTTTTATTTTTTGAAAAATGTCCCTTTAAAATAATCACCCTTTAGAAGATATAGAATACCAGCCCGAAGTAATACCTATCGGCAGTCCCACGAGGAGGGTGGTCGAAGTGTGTAGGGTGTGGTTTAATATGTAGGCGTATTCCTACGGCTGACGAATTCTGCTCGCCAAAAAACAAAAAACACCTACCCACAGATCCTTTTGCCTATTATGGTTCTGCCCAATTATTAAGCCTTTGCTTAAAACCTCTGTATTACGGAGGGGATGCATATCAAGGAATCCCCCCTTAAAGCTTTCAATAAACTAGCCGGAACAAAATGCCAAAAACAAAAATTTTGAGAAACGATGAAAACGTAAAAATAAGTTTATATAATAAAGAACGGCCTTAAAAGTATACATGTTTTACTTCTAGCCCATAGCATAAGGCAATGGTTGCTTCTATAATATTTTGAAAACGTGTTTGCTTTTGGTCACTACTATTCCACCCGACAAAAACATTCACGTGCATTGAAATGTTTGCCTTTGGATGCAATAAAATATATCAATTCATTCATTCAATTGAAATTTGCACCAAAAAGGTACCAAAACTCGCCACAGAGAAAACCACGAAACTCTTAAAAATAGCCATATAAAGCTATCTCCCTCTATCTAAAATATTTAACTTCCCTATTCCCATAAACCTACTATGCACTGGCATTCAAGATGGCTAAAAGTCTTTTCTTTTAATTTAATGAGTTCCAGAAGAAAAGAAATAAGCCTCTTGCAAAACTAAGTTTAACCAAAACAAAAAAAAAAGTAAAGCAATAATTAATAAAAACGTAATTACATTCACAAATCATCTCTTCACCTTTCTTTTTCGATTCTTTTTTTTTTTTTTTTTCTCAGTTTCACACCACAACACAATATTCTTCAAGAAAACGCAATTATACGTTCAAATTCAAAGCGAATAATGAATACAAATATGATTAACAGAATAAAATCCCTTTTTCAGTGCATCCACTCTTGCAATTTTCTTTTAATTCCGTATATTTTTTCTCAAATCATTCCATACTCGCATCGCACCAGATTTCAATATCATATAAACATCCACTGCTTAGAATCATGTAAATTATTATGAAAATTTACAATTTTATATGAACGCTCGAAATGTCCATAACTACTTGTTAAAGTTATCTCAAATATTGAATATTTTACGAGCACATTACTATTTTGCGAACTTGTATCTGTTAACACTTATTATTAATTTCGCGGCAAAAACACCAACTACTGTGCACTTTCTTCAAAATAAGCTTATAGCCAGCTATAGAATTTAAAAATTATAAATCCATTCCATATTCCAAGCATTCCAGAATTTCTGGGATTTGCCAGTGTACTTTTCTCGTACATCATTACTTCGGTTCCATGAGTATTCATTAAGGATTCAATCTGAGATATTATCAAAGAAAACACTACTACGACTTAGTTAGCATCACATAAGGATTCAACTCGTATCTGTCGCGATGGTAACAGAAAATGGTTTGAGACTCGCATGACTCGCATACTCTGTACCATTGACACCGCGACTCCACGAGACACAAATAATATATCAGACTAAATTTCAGACATTTTTTCTTTTGACATCGGTGGGCAAATCATTACATGACATTTCATTTTGCGAGTGTAAGTTGGCAGAGTAGGTGTGAACTCCGTTCTGCGACATATGACACTCAGTCATCTTTGTGTTTTTCACATTCCGAAATCAAACTGACAAGCGCTGTCAAAAAAATTTCAGGGTTGATGTCTACAGAGATGTCTTGAATAAAAATCAGACATTTATTTCTTTTCTACTACCCGGCTCCACTGGACATTTTGATTTCATGAAAATTTTGAAAATTTAATATAGATGACAAACTATCCAGTTTTTGGCCGCTCCAAAAACCGCTATCCACTAATACCTTTTCATGTGTAATTCTGCCTGTGAATACGTGTGAATTGTCAACAATGTCAATTCCCCTCACTTTTAGACAAAAACGTCATCCCATATTAAACCCACACATAGTGAACGTTACGTGAGAAAGCAACTTCTCTCTGACTCTTGGAAACCCATAAACTGTGCACAGGCACACTGTAAGTGAATTACCAACACATTTTTCAAGCCAGTCAACTGCTAGAATTTGCCAGAATGAGATAAATTTACAGGTAAAATTGCTAGAATGAGAGCGATTTGGACCTAAAATTCACTATATGTATGTAATCTGCATAAAGTTTTTTGGGTAAAATGGGCGTGTTTTGTGTAAAATGATGACAATTCACACGTATGCGCAGCCAGAGTCACGTGGTAGATTCGATCAATGGAAGGGGGTTTTGTATTTCCATTATGTGGAAAGTTTGACATCTATATTAGTTCATCTATGCCCTATGCATGGGAACATTTCCATGAACTAATGTAGATGACAAACTCTACTAACCCTAGTCTATACTCAGTTTTGCGATGCTAATTTGATGTTTGGTGTCAATTTGACACAAGGTTTTATAGAGCCGATTGTAGAGTCAAAACAAAGCTATAATATGCTGGTTTGTTGCGGAAAATTTCATTTTTTGTTATTTTTATTATGAAAAAAAAATTAACAGTTCAACTACAAATATAATCAGAAGGAAAAAAAAGGACAGGTCAAATCGAATGGAAAACATTTGCATTCGGAGTTCGAGGGCACACATGACATCTAGCCCGTATTTTTGAGGACGGCTGCATGATACGTCGAAAGCAAAGTTACGAAGCGATTTTTCTTGGGTACGTATGACACCATCGAGACACGATCTGCATGGTTGTAGACGATTTCGGTATGCACCACTGGTTGTCGTTCCATGTCAACCAGCGCTGACGGTGACTCCTTGCGATTTTTCCTTATGGTGCCGACAATCGCAATTTGCTTCTTCTTTAGCTCGAGTGCCAAACTATAAGATGTAAAAAAATTTGTCACACGTGACATTGACATTGACATTTTTTAAGAACCTAACATTCAAGTGGGTATGAATACATTTATAATGTCTTAGCATGTGCTAAGATTTTTGGAAAATTAGATCGAAAGAGAAAGTAGCTATTTTACTCCATGGGTTGCATCCAACATTTAATGGGGGTACTAAATTTGCTAGTGGAAGCTAGCTTGTTCTTAACTACTCAACTACTCATCTTACTTGATTTAGTTAACTGAAATGAATGAAAATCAAACCGTTAAAGCAACACAAAAGTTGAACGTAGACAATTTTCTAGATCTTCATTACGTATTCTTACTTTTTTTTACGTTGTTTTACGTTTGCCAAATGTTAGCGCGAAGCACAAAGCAATATTGTGATAGCCCCCATTGATTTGTTTTCTTTTTTCTTTTAACTTTTAAACGTCAGTCAAAGGAAGCTCTAACGTTGTATTGTGTCGAAAAAGTTCTTCAAGTATTTTAAATCGAGTCCCGTAATAGATTTTTTGTATTTTGAAATTACGTCAGACGAAATATCAAGACATCAAGTCTGCCATATGTTTTTGTTGTCATCGCTGAGCAAATTATGTCAAAAAACATTTAATTTTGCGAACAGATGTTCAGGCGACAACAGCCAAATTAATTCCTCCTATTCAACAGAAAATAACTCACATATAAACGAAACGTCAAATTGTAAAATGTTTGTGTGCGTACAAATGATAGAACTTATTCATTGCAATACAATCGCTTTATTCAATTTAGACTTCAGTCGCTTTTTCTTAATTCCTAGCAGATTTGTGGCTGGCAGACAGCTGAGGTTTTTTCATCGGTTTCTTATCGGCTTTAAAAATTTGCTGGACCCGACGTTTTCCAATCGAAAGTTTGTATTTTTTTACTATTTGTGGAAGCTGAAGGCCTGTTTGTGTTTGAATCCTTTCTTATTTCTCTAAAAATATGCAATTTTTGGCGGGGGCTTATTTTCGTGTTATAGTCATACCGGCGAATGGCCCCATATTTTTCACCCAAACTTAAAAAGTTGCGTATAACTGTATGAGACTGGTTGATTTTTTTCGCAATTTCTCTCAATGAAAGCCCTGAATCATTATATGCGGTTATTTTTCCTTTTTCTTCATCCGATAAAACCTTTCCCTTGGGCATTGTTGATTAACAAATTTGAAAAGCTGTTTCCGAAAAAAAAAACTTATTAAAAACTGTTGCATTTCTATCTTACGAGTACTTCTTTGGCAACTACCGTTAATAATATAAAATTGAAATTGTTGCTCCAATTGACAAATGTTTCACAAATAACTTTACTGTTTTCTATAAGAACTTTGCACTCAATCCACACTATTCAAGGAACTGTGACGAAATATCTCGTTTCAATTAACTCAGCTTAAGGTTTAGCAAAACCTTTGCACAGTTTTTGCTTTATACAGACGACCATTACTCATTTGGAAGAGGAACAAAAATATTTTGAACTGGAATTATTGAGTACCACATTGAATGCATGTGATGTTTTTATAAGAATTTCACTCAGTGTAGCTACAAAAATATGGCCGCTATCAACTGTCAAAGTGCGGGAGTCTCTATAGGAAGACCCTGTATGAGGATGAAAAATTGCACACCATACGAGTATATTGCCTAACTCGTCGTACGCTATAAATGTCTTTCTATGAAAAGTGACAGGTAGCATGCTGTGAAAAATTTGCTCGTGGACACGGGTTGTTATGAACATGAACCAACGCAGTTTGAACTTAGTTTCAATCAGCCCATGTATTATGATGGCATAAATATTGTAATATTTTCGTAATAGAATAATCGAATACCATATAATTGGAGAGTGAAGAATTGAACTTCTCCCGAGTTAATTGGAAAACCCGTAGATTTAAGATTCTACGTCATTTTATATGAACCATACATAATCATTTACTAGCAGCATGTGTCATCGTTGCCTTTGCCCTGTCATTTGCATATTTGTAGGTAGCAACGCCAATTGTATTAATTGTTGCCGTCGCCGAATTTTCACGAATTTCTTTTGATATTTTATTTTGCATGTAGAGTAAAAGTGCCGTGGGTAGAGTCGATGATACATTTATAAGAAATTTGTGTGCGTACTTTTTTTTATTTTTTTTTTTTTTTCATTTTTCGATCGTTAATGGTACAGTGTGATTTGTCTCTATTTATTTGTGTACATTCAAGTGGATTTAATTTTTTTTATGTTTTTTTTTTTTTGTTTTTTTTTTTTTTACGTTAAGTAAGTCTGACCTCAGAGTTGCATTTTAATTTCCGGTGCAAGTGTTTGGTGATGAGCACAGCAATATACATAGAGTTTTAAAAATAACAGTGACAAGGACGAAGTCTTGTTTCCATGAGAAAAGAATCGAAAAATAATTCGAAGGGAAATTTATGAAAGTGGGAGAGCAACAAAAAGGAAGTTTTAGCCGTCATTTTATTCTCTCGTGTAAATTGGTATTGAACAGCAGTATCATTTTTAAAGAGATAGAAACAGAAATAGAAATACATAAAGCAAATAAAAAAATTTGAGTGATATATGCTATCAGAGTTATAAAGTTTAATAGAAGAAAGAAAATAGAAAATGATTTTGTCCTTTTGAATAGTTTGAGCAAGAACACGAAAAGGTAATTGTTTCATTTTTTTTTTTTTTTATTAAAGTGTTGAAGCGACCTATTAAATTGTTTAGTTAATTAAATGGCTTTGGGTTATAACTAATAAATTCGTTGAATCCCTATTTTGTGATTGTAACATTTTATTTATTTTTTTATTTTTTTTTTCTTTTCGGAACGGTCCAAAGGTGAACAATGGTTTCGATGTATCTATCTCTTTTAGTTAACTTGGTCTTGATGCATAGGCCTTCTCAGTTCTGCGTTACTTGTTGACATTTATGTGAAAGTTCTTTCCGAAAATTAAGTATGTTTTTTTTTTTTTTTTTTTTATAATTTTTTTGTAATTAATATTTTGCTGTGGATTAAGCTAAACGCAAGGAATTTGTTGTTCCGTTTCGCCTCTGATAATTTGGATAATTAAATGGGGATGACTGTTTTTAAGATAAGAAGTTTTGCAACACTTTGAGTGAGTATATATACATATCTATATATATGTATATATATATATATGTATATGTAAAAAGTGTGATCATATTTATGCATTTTGTGTGAGAATGAATGTTTCTTTATTTAATTTTAATTTGTACATTATCGGACTAGATAAAGATTGGTGAAAACCCGCAGTAGGTATATAGATACACATGTAAATTGTATATAACATGTTGTTTATATCCCCCCTTGTTTTCTCATTTTAGCTACGCCTTGCTCTCAAAAGTGTTCTTCGCCTGAAAATAATTGGTCTAACTTCAGTTAAAAAAGAAAAAAAAAAAATTAAAAACGCGATGACTGTGTTGCCTATCTAAAGTTTTCATTGCTTAAATTCTTGTCATTCTAGGATTTGTATTTGTTTATTATTTTTATTTTATTTTATTGTCATTGTAATCAGCTTAATGTTTAGAGAGTAAGGCAAGCCAATTTTATTTTGATTATTATTATTTAGTTTTTTTTTTTTTTTTTTTAGAACAAATCACTCAAAAGGGAGTGGTTTTTGTGCTCTCTTTAACTGGGGAGTTTAGTGGCATAAAAACATTAGGGAATCTACAGCCAAATGAACATACATACATACATACATGCATGGGTATGAAAATGTTGACATATTTTCTAGAAATTTTGTATTGGTGCACATACTTCTTATTAAGTTTCATTTGATTGCATTCTAAATATAAATAAACAGTTGGGTAAGTTTTTTTTTTGTTTGCTTTAGCTCGGTTAAAAGAAATAACTTGTCGGCCTAGAGAACTGGAGTACTTTCTTGCACCAACTTGATTTTTGTATGTACATACAAACAATTTAACATTGAATTATGAGTTCTTGAGTTGTCTCTAGGATCCTATTGTATTTGCAGTGTGAAAAGGTATTGCTCAATATCAAAAAGCGAATATCAAGTTGATCTAAGTACATAAATATTAACATGCCAACTATGTACATATGTACATATATGAAGGTATGCATACATACATTTGTGTATGTATATACAGTGATGTGCAAAATAATAGGGACAGTTACAGTTGTCTCGAACTAATTAAGAACGATACACTGGAATCATGTTTTTCGAACATTTTTATTTAAATTAAAAAGTTAAAAACAGACAATGGCAACAAGAGTTGCAAAAAGGTAACAGAAACATAAAATGTAATTCAACTGTTTTGGTAACAAAAACTTATCTAGCGATCTAATTAAGAACAATAAGAGAATATGTAAACTTTTCATTGTATTTTGCGGTTTTTCCTCAATATTTTGTCGAGATTCCTTTGTTTGCAATTACAGACATACATCGCCTTGGCATTGACAAAATTAGGTCCTGACATTTTGTCGGTGTTATTGCATTCTTGGAATGTCCCTGCGATTTCATAGAATTCATTTTATGCTTTTTAACTTTTTTTTTTTTTTTAACTCGTACCAGGGGTTTTCGATTGGATTTAGGTCTGAACTTCATAACGGCCAATCGGTGACATCCACAGAATTATTCTGAAACCATGCTTCTGTTAACCTCGCAGTATGTTTCGGGTCGTTGTCCTGCATAAATTTCCATGTTACTGGCAATTCTGACTCTGTATAGGGCAGCATTACATTTTGAAGTAATTCTATGTAGCTTTGAGCGTTCATTATACCTTCCACTCGGTGTAACGGTACGGTACCTTTAAAAGACATGCAACCCCTAACATAATACTCTATCCTCCATGTTTGAGAGTGTGGTGTGGTGTACTTAGGATTGAGTGCTCCATTTTTTGGTCGTCTAATATAGTGTTTACCATCGAAACTCATTCTATTGATAGTGAGATGGTCCGATCTTAGTGTTCCTTTGCAAGAGCTAACCTATCCTTTCGGTTTTTTTTATAGCGAAAGCTATGTTTTTTTCTGGCTGATCTCCTAAAAAGCTGACTTTCATTCATTGCGAAGTTTTAGTATGGCTTCCCTCATGCCTGCTGTGCAACTCTTTGTTTTTCACCGTATGATGCTCAAAATATCTCCTAAACCCAACAAAAACTAATAATATCACTTCAATTTCAAATGAATTAGTATGTTTGCCAAAAACTTTTTCCTTGGGCAGCGAAATTCTACAAACAAACCTGTTTTAGTGACACGTTCTTAATTATATCGATTAGCGAATACTGGACCAATATACTTAAAAACCGATTTAAGATGTTAAATAATATGCAATCACATCGGTAGTTACAGTTTAACATGAAAAGAGACATGACTGAATAGATAGCGGTACTTTTAATTTTGGTTGCCATCTGTCTTATTATTGGAGCGATGGTGTTGCCAGTACTTACAATCGTTCTTAATTAGTTCCACCACAACTGTATGTGCATTATTTAAAAACACGAAAAATCTTAGAAGTTCTTGATTGTTATACAGTGAAACTTCTCTTAGGCGGACAGCCACGGTGACCAAATTTGTGTCTGCCTAAGGGAGGTGTCCGTATAAGGGAAATTTTAAAATTTAAACCCTTTTTTTTAGTCTTCAAAGCGAAGATTAAAACGCAAAGAATGTAGTTCCACTAATTGATATTTTAATTAATTTATCGAATTCATATTCGTTTTTTGTGAATCACTTGTTAATTTTTTGTTAAATTCATTTACTTTATAGTGTATTATTAGTAAAAAGAGATTTGAAACAAAACTGCATCATTAGATTTTTTCACAATGCTTTTGAACTCGTTAGGTTACAAGAATAGTGGTCGTACGTAAACTTTTGTCGCTCACTGTATGTATGCAGGTTTGTACATGGTCCTGTCATATATTCTATTACAAATATTAACACCGCGTCTCCACGGGACATCGCTGATGTTAAGAAAATTTTCATGAAACCAAAATGTCCAGTGGAGGAGACAGGTAGTTTGCTGACAAGAAATATTTCAAGACAAAGTGCCTGTTCACATTGGCGAGGGGATGCACGTCGTGTTCACATTTTCATGGTGTTGAAAGACTTTTTGACAAGGGGAACACTTAAATCGGAGGATTTTTAATTTTTATATTTCAGCAGTTAGCTTGAAATATACCCTTTTTCCTCTCTTTTACACCTCCTTGCTCATCAACGAACAAACCTAAAATGAGAAAATATGTCAGAAATGGAACGATATGGAAAAAAATTATGTGCTTCACCCGATAATCCACTTTAGAAATGGATTTCGGTGCAAGTAACCCTTCTTTCCACTTCAATTGTCTCTTTCGGACAATCTTCCTGCCCGCGCCAATGTGAACAGGTACATAAATGTCTGCTTTTTATTCAAGACATCTCTGTAGACATGAACCCTGAAGTTTTTTTGACAGCGCTTGTCAGTTTGACTTCGGAATGTGAAAAAAAAAAAACAAAGAAATAAAGATGACTGAGTGGTGTATGTCGTACGATCAGCCAACTTACACTCGCAAAATGAAATGCCATGTAGTAATTTGCCCACCTAAGTCAAAAGAAAAAATGTCAGACGAAATGTTTGAAAATTAGTCTGACATATTTGTGTCTCGTGGAGACGCTGTGTTAAGGAATATTTTATATTCAATACAGTGGACCCCCGGTTAACTTCTTATTCTTTGTGTATTTGTCTCACTTGCTTTGCATATTTGTATCACCTTTCTTTTGACAATAGTTTGTCCCTCACTGTGCCGTGGTACAGCCTAGTCATAACTTTATCCCGTAACATTTCATCAAATTCCCGAACATATTTCTAGGCCCGGTTCTTAATTTTCGTAAAGAAATCTTTAAAATGCTCCCCTTCCGCATGCTCAATTTTGTCAAAAGCATATCTCTTAAATGTATCGCAAATTTTTGGATCAAATGCCAATGCGAATTTAGACTGAACTATACTCGCTTGCTTTTTTTCTGCATCAGTGAGTCGAAAGGAATTTAAGATTTCTGTGGTGTCTGGTCCAACAATCAGCATAAACTGTGCTGCATGCTGGTCTGGTGTTTTTTTTTTTATTCAATTTCGCTGCCACCGCGTACAACTCATAGCTTATATGCTGCCTAAAGCCTCTTGTAAATGTTTAAATGTTGCAATATCTCTGCCCACTAGGTATATTAGGACATCATCTGCGAATAGAACTATTTTGCAAGAGCTTATAACTCTAGAACCTTAGAACGTTAATATACAGAAGAAACAAGAGAGGTCCATTTGCAGATCATTGAGTTACTCCAATTAATATTTGCCATTCATGTATGTCCTTTGAGTTGCCTGGCTAAGAGATTTCCTTGGCCCGTGCTGTGTACGAACGTCTTGAGCGCGCGCTGATTACAAAAATAAAAATAAAAAAAAAACTGTGCAATGTATAAAGCTGAACAAATCAGCTGGTCGTGGGAAAACCCGGTCCAAAAAGCAGTAGAAATTCTACCTTTCCAGAGATTCGCAGAAGTGGCAGAGAGAAATATAATTGGATCAACTTACATGCAAAAACATCAATAAATTCCTGACCTCACTATCGAGGTGATCTGATATAGAGTGACCTGTAGAATGGTACTAAGGTGTGTTAACTAAGCCAGTTACGCATGCTTTGCAGTCTGTAACAATCCAGTAGATACGTGGGAGAAATACCACGCATTACATATGTATTTCAATAGTTAGCAAAAGAAGAGAAAAAGGAACAATCGCAAAAAATTTTATATACTGATTATGTAGAATAATAAAGCATTCATTTTGCAAGGAATATATCACAATAATAACAATATTTCCTAGTGCCTATTGTTGAATGATTGTATTGCAAGTGGATTTTACGCTGTCCTCCCTTTTTACAATAGTATAGTTTAAATGACTATAATACTATTAACAATATTGCGCTATATGTATGGTGTATTCTTATACTGTATACAATATATTTACAGTAAAATCTCGATAATTCGTACCCCGTTAAATCGTAAACCCCGCTTATTCGAAACAAACTGCTGGTCCCTTAAAAAAATGTCGGTTAATCGTAAAAAACCAATGCATTTGGGACCCCTCGTTAATTCGCAATGATTTCTGTATGCAAATTCATCAAACGTCTTAAGTTTTGTAAGTTTCTGTTGACAACCCCGTTTATTCGTAAAAAAAATCATCTTTTTCTCCGTCTTCAATTCCCTTTCACGATTATTATACATTTTTATGTTTGAATACAAAGAGAAAGCTTGGGAAGCGAAAGCAAGAAGGATTGTCTTACACTAGAATGTGTGTTAGATGGCACCACCACCATGGGGCAGCTGTGTCTGTAACGACTAACAACTATTGTTTGTTCTAAGTTTGCATTGCAGTCGTTATTCTTCCCCCTCATCTCATTTTAGTTCAGTGTTGTTTTTTGTCTGAATATGAGTTCAAAACGAACCAATAAATTTCTGAAAAAAAAAAAAACAATTTTAAAAGCCATTGTCGATGGCGAGAAAAAAAGCCGATGTGGCAAAACGCTTTAACATTCCTCCATCTATTCGTACACTGACGTTGATTTTAAAGAAAAAGGACATCATTGCCGAAATGCCTTCCAACAATAAAATGAAGCGGCACAAAACAGTTGAGTTCCCTGAGCTGGAACGATTACTTGTCGCATGGTTTTCCCAATGCAGACAATTAAGTGTGCCGCTTAGCGGAGTGGTGGTGAGAGAAAAGTCCAAACTTTTTGCACAAAGATTAGGCATTGAAAATTTCAAAGCAAGTGAAGGATGGTTTGACCGCTTCAAAAAGAGGCACAACATTGCTTTTCGGAAACTTTGTGGCGAAAGTTCGAGTGTAAGTGACACTGTCTGTTTGGATGGATGGCACTGAAAAGTTAAAACCTTTGATGATTAGCAAGGCAGTGAAACCTAGATGCTTCAAACACATAAAATCATTCCCCATGTTTTACCGTTCAAACAGAAAGTCGTGGAGGATGACGACTGAATTATTCAGTGAATGGCTGAAATTATTGAACCGTGACATTGAAAGACAACAGCATAAAATCCTATTATTCGTCGATAATTGCACTGCCCAGAATGACACTTCCGTTTTTAGTCATGTGAAAATAGAGTTTTTGCCGGCGAACACGACCTCTAAACTTTAGCCGCTTGATCGGGGGCATCAGCAAAAATTTTAAGACCCATTACCACAAGGAAGTGGTACAATTGCTATTAGATTGTATTGAAGATGGAAAGGAGTATAATATCTCAATACTCTCAGCTACGAACATTGCTCACAAAGCGTGGCAAAATGTAAGCCAATCCACCATACAAAATTGTTTCCGTGCATTTATCAGCTGGTGATGATGTTTTTTTTGCGATTGTCACCTTGGACAACGCAATTGATAACGAGCGCAAGCAATATCTCTGTCAGAAAAAAATTACAGATTTTTATTCGTCCTGAGATCCTTCACATTTTTTTGTTTTTTGTAGGTATGTAAACATGTATGTAAATTTGTGTTAAATTTAGTTTTCTTTTATTTATTTGTTTTATGGTTTCTTGTACATTTATGTATTTTATATGAAATCTTATTTTCTTTGCTTTTTGTTCTTTGTATCGGGTCTACAAGTAAGTTTCCAGCGTTTTTTTTCCAAACTTTTAAGTTTTGTTATGAAAACATAGTTGCAATGCTTTATTCAAAGTATCGTCCATCGGAAGCTACAACTTTCCCCCATCTTTCTGGCAATTTATGAATTCCGGACCAAAAAAATTTCTCGTCTTTCGAGCCCAAGAACGTATCGAGCCAATTTTTGATTTCCTCTACTGAGCTGAAGCGCATTCCCGTAGGAGCGTTCTGCATCGAACGAAACAAGTGGTAGTCAGATGGTGCCAAGTCTGGACTGTAAGGCGGGTGAGGCAGAATTTCCCATCCACTATTTTGCAAATAGTTTTTCACCGAAACCGCAACATGTGGCCGAGCGTTGTCGTGATGAAAAATGACGGACTCATGCCTGGTCTCATATTCTGGCCGTTTTTCTTTTAATGCCCGCTTCAAACGAATTAGTTAGGTTCGATATAATGGTCCCTTGATGGTTTCACCACTCGGAAGCAGTTCGTAGTATACGACACCCTTTTGATCCCACCATATGCAGAGCATGACCTTATTCACGTGAATATTTCGTTTCGGCGTCGATTAGGATTATTATAATAAATCCATTTCTCATCACCAGTGACAATACGATGCAAAAATGATTTATTTTTATACCGCTGGAGTAACATTTCGGACATGCAAAATCGCCGTTCGACGTCTCTTGGCTTCAATTCGTACGGCACCCAGTTTCCAACCTTTTGAATGAATCCCAGTGCTTTTAGGCGCAGGGAAACGGCTTGTTGCGTGACGCCCAATGATGTAGTAAGTTCTTCTTGAATCTGACACGGATCCTCATCCAGTAAAGCGTCCAATTCCTCGTCTTCAAAACTTTTCGGCTTTCCGGGGCGATCTTTGTCTTCAACTCCAAAATCACTACTTTTGAACCGTTTGAACCACTCGCGGCACGTCGATTCACCAATACATTCCGCCCCATAAGTTTTCGAAAGCAAACGATAAGCCTCAGCCGCACTTTTCTTCATATTAAAGAATAAAAGCAGCGCTTCCCGCAAATGACGTTTATTTGGCTGGAAACTTGCCATGATTTTGCTCGATAAAATATACGACACCGATAGAACTGCTCAAATATAACGCTGCAAAGTTGTTGACAGATACAAAACCTACAAATAAAACACATGGGGTCTGACATTTCTGCCCGGGATCCGCTGGTGGCGCCATCTCCGACAAACGCTGGAAACTTACTTGTAGACGCAATACATAAAAAATGTAATACTTTGTACTAAAATTAATTTTTAATAAAAAAAAACTTAAAACCCTGTTTATTCGAATTTTAATTTCTCAACCCTCAATAATTCGTAATCTCGCTAATTCGAAAACCTCTTTAATTCGTAATAAACTGTAGGTCCCTTGGCACTACGATTTATCGAGATTTTACTGTATATTTATTAATATTCTATATATTTTAATTCACTATACTATATATATTTTATACTTCAAAATTTGATTTGTTTTCTTATTTCAGCGTTAAAATAGAACATTTGAATCCAGTGACATATATACAAGGATCATTACCATCAGTATTTAATTTAATTACCCACTAGAAAATAATAATAAAAACTAGAAAGCTTGAAATCGAAAAGTATTTTATAATTTGATAGTTTTTCAAAAAAAAAGAAAAAAAAAAAAAAAAAAAAATCATATCCAATGTCAATACGTATATAAAAGAAATCGGATCTATTGAAAATAAAATTAACTAGGATTAACTAATCGTAGATCACATTTAAACAAGATTGATTAACTTCTTTTATCTGTATATATATATATATATATATGCATATATACATATATAGACACATATGCATATATATATATACAGATTTATATAAATACATATATGTACATATGTAGGTATATATATTAAAATTGATACGTACACAACACAAAGAAACTACTTGTAAAGTATTAGACAAAATAATATAAAAAAAAATTATAAAAAAATAACAATCAAAGAACAAAGATGCGCGAATACAAAATTGTTGTTCTTGGCAGTGGTGGCGTTGGTAAATCGGCCCTGACAGTGCAATTCGTTCAAGTAAGTACCCTTACAAAAAAAAAAAATGTATACACAGTGAAATTTCGCTTGGGCGGACACCAACGGGACTGACCGTAAGTGTCCATTTAAAAAAGGGGTGTCCGCCTAAAAGAAATACGCAAATTGAAAACTCTTAATACTATATGTGTACAGTATTGTGCAAAACCTAAGCAACCATCTGAAATTGATATTTCACAGTAAATTTTTTAAACTTTCTAAACTAAAAAGAAATGATGTATATAAGAGTATATTTTGAAATTTTCAGAAAATAATAGTACTTCAAAATTAAACGAAAATAAAAAAAATAGCCAAATTTAGCTGTGTAAAACCTAATCAACTTTGTAATCCAGTGTAAAAAGCCAAGAGCTAACAGTACTTTTCCAGCCAGGTCACAAATAAAATGTTATAAGCTCTTTGTCTTTGATCTTGTCGCATTGTCTTTGATCAGTTTTCTATTAACTTGAATACATAATTGATGAGATTTAATAATGTCTCGACAAATATACTCCACCTGTTTTAAACTAAAGATCATTGAAGAATTTAAGTCTGGAGACTCTCAGACATTATTAGCTAAAAGATATAAAAGGAGTAAATCTATTATTTCACGTCTAATAAAAACATATCATGCAACGGGAGTTGTTGAAAATTTAAATTTCGGTGGTAGGGTGCGTAAGACAACAAGTCGAACAGATAGAAACGTTTGTGGTGTAATTAAAAAACAACCATTTATAAGTTCAAATGAAATTGAAAATTACTAAATTTCAATATTGTGCGTAGACGTGCTATTGAGAATAATCTTCATTCAAACTTAACTCTTTTCATATAAGGCTAAATTTTGCAAGAAAACATCAACACTGGGCCTATGAAAAATGGAAAACAGTTCTTTTCAGCAATAATTCTAAGTTTAATTTATTTAATTCTGATGGGACGTGTCATGTCAGACATTGTAAAGGCCAACGACGTAATCCTACATTCTGCACACTCACTGTTAAGCATGGTCATGGTAGTTTGATGGTATGGACGTGTTTTTCGGCAGTAGGTGTAGGTCCATTCCACGAAATCGAAGGAATTATGAACCGATTCAAATTCAAATTGATTCTAGAATCAGCAATGCTATCACATGCACAGTGGGAAATGCCACTTCGTTGGATGTTTCAACAGGATAACGATCCGAAACACATATCGAAGTTGATAAAGGGGTGGACAAAGGATAGTGAGATTTAAGCCCTTGGTTTGGTCTGCCCAATCATCCGACTTCAATCCCATCGAAAACCTGTTTGGCATTCTTAAAAGTCGGATAACTGGACAAAGTTTTTCCAACAAGATAGAGCTGTAGAATTCTTTGAAAAGTGATTGAGAAAATATGTATATCCCAGGCTACAATTTCAAAGCTAATTGCTTCTATGCGTCATCATTGTGCCGAAGTTATTCACAATAAGGGATATTACACCAAATACTAAAAAAGTTGCTTAGGCTTTGCTCAGCAGAATTTGGCTATATTTTTGGTTTTCGGTTTCTTTTTTTTCAATTTTCATGTGTTACTATTTGCTTATAAAGTTGTGAATTTCAAAATATACTCTTAAATACATTATTCGATATTCATTTGTTTGTATTTGGTGTGGTAGAAGGTTTAAAAAATTTACTGTGAAATGTCGATTTCAGATGGTTGCTTAAGTTTTGCACAAAACTGTACATATGTATGTATTTAAATTTTTATTTAAAACGTATAAAAAAAACAAATATTTTTATCTCTAGGTACACATGAAATACGTATTGCAATAAAAAAAAAACCGATATACATAGAATTAATTTTAATGACAAAAATATACATGTATTGTTGTTTGTCTTCACATTTTCTTTAACACGTTGAACCCCGTGTGACTACCGGTGGTGCATTTTTGTCTTTTTAAATGGACCGTGGTGTCCACCAGTGGTACACGTGGGTAAATGGCTTCAGCCCTATGTGTCTCCCGGTGGACACGTAATATATTCATTTTGTTTATCCCAAACGGAGTTTTCGGTCCACTGGTGTACTAAAAAATATGTCGGGCTTGGCAAATAGTGGTGTTTTGATAAAAAATTAACGATTTTTAATGTGTAGTATTCAAATTTTTCTTTTATTTGACAGTATAACTTAGAAACGAATATTAACAATTCATTAGAAATTCATTTATCAAACTTGGAAATAACAATTTAATTTTAGAGTTTGTTTCATTTATGTGCTGCCTCAAAGCATGAAATACACATTAGAAAATTGCATTGCTCGCAAATAGTATTATTCCCTCTTTTAGCTTTCTTTCTTGCATATTCACTTCCTTGTTTTGTTAACATGTTGTTATAACACATTATGCAACTTTTCCGAGTAAATCTTTTCTGCTCAGGTACTTCTTGAAGGTAGTGCTTTCGTTTTGTTGCTGAGGAAGATGGGGGAGATATTAGCGCTTGCCTCTTCTCGCAGTTTTTATGAATAAGACCTTCAACGATATTTTCCTTGAACTTAGTGATTGTAATTTTTAAGTTATTGTTTTTATTATATAAAGTTAAGGCATTTACAACAATGGTTGCAGTCAACAGATGAAATACTACCCTTTTATACCAATTTAGTGTACGTCGAAGATATAGTGAATAGGCAAACATTTGGTCAGACAGATTTATGAACGCTTTTCCTTTATTGTAATCAACTACTATACTAGGCTTATTTGTAACTTTTCTTCCGCTTGTAATGAGCTGCATTGAACTGTCATGTTCGGTACTCAGCAGCCTCATTTTGCTCAGCACAAATCTCACCTTTCTGGATCTTCGATTTGATGACATTAGAGGGATATTATTTTTCGGTTCATTCGTAGAGTGCCTACCAAATGTGTTAGTCTTCTCAGCAAAGCTTCAGCCAAGGAAACACTTGTGTACCAGTTATCAGTGTATAATGTCCTTCCACAGTCCAAGAGACAGACCTTCCATCACTTCCATAACTACCTTTTCTGATACAGATGTGTTATCTGCCATTCCCGTATAAATCTTGAATGTTCATGTATACCCCCCTTGTTTGAATAGTTTTATACCGTATCTATGTCTTTTGTTTGGAATGTATTGACGAAAGAAAATTCGACCTCGAAATGGAACATTACTCTCGTCAATGTAAATTTCTTTCGGAGTATAGGCTTCTTTGAATTTCAATTCCAGATATATTACCAGGTGCGTAATTTTTGATAAGCGATCCTTTGTTTCGATACTATTATCCGGAAAGTGAAGCAGACTAAATAACATTTCGAAGCGGTTTCGGCTCATAATTTTTAACATTTTGTTTTCGTAAAGTAAGCTTCTTGACCAATAGTCTCTAAATTGGGCAAACGAACAAGGCCCATCCACAAAATTGAACCTAAAAATTTTCGAATTTCTTCAGGGTTTGTTTCCGTCCATTGCTATGATTTTGGTTATTGACGTGAAGTACATGGTGTGTTATTCATTTTTTGTGCAGCAAATCGATTTGTTTCGTTAACAATAAGAATAATTATTTCATCACTGATGAAGAAATTATAAAAATCGACCAGATTTTTTCCAATAAATTGTGCGCTAACATCAGGGTTTGGGTATATCCGCCAACACAGCGCTCCAACAATTTGTCTTTGCTGAGGTCTTCGAATATTGGTTTGATGACATCTAACACCATTTTTGACAATGCTGAATAATCGTGACGGAAATTGTGCAGTTCTCTTTTAGCTTTCGCTTGTTGCCACTTGCACCACGATTCGAGGCCTGAGAAAACAGAAATGAGAAATACAGAGTTGCTGTCTGTCTGTTGAGCCGTAATGGTAGAATGTTGCACATACCGCTTTTTTCGTGTCATCCTTGGAGTTACAGTTTCTGCGAATAGCTATCTATAAATTTTGCGTTAAATTTGTTTATGTCGTCGATTCCAGGATCCTATTCCAGCGAAGGCGGGTTCCCATTCGCTTTTGAAAGTGTCTTTTTTTACAATTTCAATCTCATTCCAATACGGTTTCGCATTTACTAATCCCGTGTACGTCTTAGAATCGCCATCCCCATTAGTATACATAACTCCATGCGTTTCGACGGATTTTGAAAATAATTCTTTCATGGCGTCTACTTGCATCTCACCTGCCGATCTGTCATGATTGATCTGGCAATTTTCACAAGGATTCGATTCCCATTCCTCATATTGCTCGGTATTTTTGTGTTTATTCCAATAGTTGCATTCAGCACAATAAGTAGATTTTACAAGAAAATCAACGACTGTAAATTGACCAATGAGAACCGCAGCTCCATAGAATGAGGTAATACCACGTTTTCGTCACGTACAATCTCCTGAAACGGTCAGTTTTGTTATATCAAAAATCTAATTTTTTGTTATTTCCTGTTGTACTTCTTTTACAGATTGTTTTAACAGCAGCAGAATGAATGCGTCGTATTGTGTTCATGGACACTTTAGTTGTTTCCCTCAGACTAATTGTGTGGTTTTTCCAAAACGATTCACAAATTACTCTACCTGACCCATCATCGACATTAACGCATTCCTTATACCTTTTTATCCACTTTCTCATAAATGCCTCTGAGGTTTTTAAATATTTTGCTGCCAGCTTAATACTAATTTGCGACCCTTTCGGGTGAATTACTAAGAAAAAACTTTCGAAAAGCTTTTTAAAAGCTGCACTCATTTGTAATGACGTTATACCGCCGAAGTATGGAAATATACTGAGGAAAAGAAAACAATGCGCGATCGCTGATTAAATGCTGAGAATAAATATGGTCTATAATCTACACTGACTTTTGTATTGTCTATTTTTTTCGTCGGTACAATTAGTGATTCTTTCCACAAGTCTGGGAATATTCCAGCATTTAATGATATATTAATTATTCGAATAAACACAGGGCCAATTATTGAAATTGCATCTTTTATCACCTATTTTAGTGTACTCGTAAATGCGTCTGCGTTGCGTTTTTAATGTATGTGCTTAAAGCAATTAAAGGCATTTTTTTTTGTGACTCCTGTTATTCTCGTAAATTTTTTTATTTGAGTTCAAAAATAAATGCTTGCCATTTACCGTGCAATCTATTTGCATTTAAATAAGATTTTTTGCTCATTTTAGGGCAAAACTAAGTTCATAAGCTTAACCATAAGTAATTGAAAGCTTATTTATTATGAACCAAGGAGGCTAATGTCTCGTAGTCTGAGTCATTCCAATCACTGTTGTCTGTATCTGAGTATATCTGAGTTGCATTTAATTTAAAGGGTCTGCACACGGTTGGTTTAGATTTGTACGTAAGCGATATCACTAAATTTTCCTGGTTGGCAGTCTGTTTTCATTGACTTCATCTTCTGACAGTTCCATAACATTTATGTTGCTAACGACTTTTAGAGCTGATGTCACAAAATCTTTAGCATTATTAATCTCAGCCTTTCGCTGCTTTACTTGGCTCCAAACTGCCCTTTTCACTACGGCGCCTACACCATCTACAGCCCCTTTGCCGTGGGATGTGGCAAAAAAAATCCACTCACCCTGAATGCCAAAGTCTTAGGACATGTAGCATAGGTTTGAAAGAGTAAATTTATTCTAAAATTCTGACGCTGCACCATCAGAAAAAAATTTAACAGTTTTTAGTTGAGGCACCTGAGATTCAAACAAGCAAAGACGGTATATTTTTCGTGACGTAGAACGTCACTTATGATAGCAAATTAGCACCTTTTATTTCCAACGAGCCAAGCGCACCCTGTAAATACCGTAATTTGTTTGTGACTCCAATGTGCAAATTGGATTCCGTCTTGTGATATCACAGCATAATTTTCAGCAAAATCAATTTGCAAGATTGCTTCATTCGTCTGTACATTACGTTTCGTCTCTAAAAATAGATTGTATTCTCTTATACGTGAGTCTTGAATCGATTAAGCTGTTGATGTAACTCTTGTATAGCATCTTCACTGGTTCCTTCCAATGTAACTACATTAGGTCGTCTTTCAGTTTCAATCCATTTTTTCTAACTACACAGTTGATACAGATTGGTATCATGCAAAAGACTATGCAAGTCACACAAGATTTAGAATCTCCCAGCATACATCACAAGAACTTTTCTTAAGCAGATCACTACCGGTCGTTGGGAAGCCTGGTACTTTTTTCGCTATACTCTTAACTAAATAATTAAAATTGGCGTGGTATTTGCACACAGACATTACGAGGCATTTGGCTTGTTAATAAGACATATGGTGGAGGAAGCTCATATAACTTTGATATTTTTATATTAACATCTGGATGTTCATTAATAAAAAGAAAATAAACTTCTCTTACAGTCATATTCATGTAACGTTTTGACACAAATTCTTTCCTCCTGTTTCTTTATTCTTAACAGATTTGACATCCTTAATACCAGGTGCTTGACGACTAATATCATCATGCTGCTAAAAGTTAATTACTGCTTCTTTATCTTCTACACGTAAAGCGTGCTTCGAAGTTCGCATTTTTGCCGGCTCGTTGAAAAGGCTCTTAGCGCTATCAAAATTATCAAAAATGAGTTTGCGTATAAACGCTAATTTCTTGCCTGGGCTAGATGGAAGTGTTCTTTGTACTTTACTCACTGCTTTGCCAAGAGTTTACGCACAAGAATATGACCCCAAAGATGAAGGTCTAGCATGATCTTCGTTGGAATGCAATGATTGTGCGAGTTTTACTTTATAGTATGTCTGTATTTTCTTTTCCTTTCAGCTTCCTTGCGTCGCTTTTCATTTAAAAGTCTTTTACAAAGTGTTTCTTTTTCTTTCTGCTTTTCACGCCATATCTTATGGTTGGTGAAGTCTTCAGGTCTGTCCTTTAGCCGTTGCCTCAATTTTCTCATTCGCTCTGTAGATTTGGTCTTGCCCATCGTTCTAGACTAAAAAAACAAAAAAACAAGCAAATCAAGCAAGCAAAACAAGCTAATAGTCTTGTGACAGTCACGATTGGGATACATTTAAACTGCAAAAAACTCTCTGACAAACATACACATTAGAACAATCAAGACACACATGTCTTTATTGTAAAACAATAAAAGTACTTATCAAGTTTTAGACTTAACCTCCAAGTCAGCTACTAATAGTAAGAACTTTTTTGTGCATATGGTATGTCACGGGTGGTACAAGACCAACCATGCTTTGTTTATATTTAAATATTATTGATACACATACTCGTAATCTTATGAAAATGCAATTTCACATACTCGAAGCAGAAAGATTGTGGTATTTCACTAATGCAACAAACACGGTTTTGTTTTGCACGTTCCCACACAAAATCAGATTTTGTAGTGTTACCAATATTGAGAGAAAAAGGTTGCGTTTAAAGACGTATCAATTGTAAAACCTTCATGAACACTAAAAAAATATTACCAATTTTCTTACCCTTTGCGTCGCCCTCCTTTTTTGTTAAATGTCTTTTATTCTTCCATGCGGCAAGCCGATAATCCGTGTTGAGAAATACGCTTATATTCGTTGTTTACCGTGGGTACTAGCCCAACATCCATATTCCTTTTTTTTAGAGCGAAGTGTCTGAATTTCTGCAATTGCAGCTGATAGTAATCTTTTGCATACGGTATTGTCTTCATAGTAGGCATATCTAAAATATACTTAAATAAGTATTCGTTTTTGTTCAATAATTCTCCTTAGACTGTTTTATAAGGAACACACTTAATTAATTATCTCTTGTTTTTTTCTTCCAGGGCATTTTCGTTGAAAAATATGATCCAACTATTGAAGATAGTTACAGAAAACAGGTGGAAGTTGACGGGCAGCAATGTATGTTGGAAATATTGGACACTGCTGGAACTGTGAGTTATTATGATAACTTATATTTTTTTTTGTATTATTTTTATTATTATTTTCTTTACTTATATCCATATATTGCACTCGTATTTTATTATTTAAATTTTATTTTATCTTCATGGTATGTGACAGAACTTATAAAAGAAGTAAACCATAGGCAACTTTAACATATTTTTATTAAAATTAAGTTTGCAGGTTAACAAACCTATGCACATTTTTTTAACTTTTCTAACTGGTTTGATTATGAGTCTATTTTTTTTCAATTAACACCATAGCCTTCCTATACTGCGTTCATTTGGTACATATTCAAAGATTTTTTGACCGGAGCGATGCTGTCCATTCTTACGTATGCCAGTCATTATCCCCCATGACAACTACCTCTTTCTTAAACTGCCTGGTTTCAAGTATAAAAGTGTTTAAGAACCAGTCTTTGAAAATGATTGCGTCAAACCAACCCGATTTGCTGCGATTATATCGGGTTCTTGGTGGACCACCTTGGATCCAAGATTCCCACAGCTGCGTTGCCTTATACACCACATACGTTGGAAGCAGTTTGCCTGTTGCTGATCCACGAAACATAATGGATATGCTACTCTTTGAAGCATCCATTATATGGTCAGGATATTTTTTGCCTTTCTTAAAAATAATTTTTTTTTTTCCCAAAATCATCGCACGAATTTGTTTCATCAAAATTAAAAATCCTAATAAAATTTAAAAAGAAAATATCTTTAGTAGGTATCTATCTATGTACCTACACGTCCCAAAAACATTTTGGAATTGGTATTTGGTAAAGCTAAAAATAGAATCGTATCTATCTTTAAACTGACCTCTCAGCAGAGATCCAGTTACCATCATTAGATTTTAATGAAATTTGAAGTTGCTGAAAATATTCTTCTAGCTCAGCATTTGTGATTTTTGCCTTCGATGTTTTCAAATTTTGGCATTGCCTCATTGAAAGGATTCTTCTGTTTCTTTTCATAAAACCAATGATCACGTCAACTCCAGGCATATTATTTTCTCCAAACACACTTTCTTTTCTTCCTGCAATGTCAAGATAATTTTTGGCCAATAATCGTACCATTCTGGAGTCAAATGGGAATCCCAAGTCGCTAACAGTTAACAGGTCAAAGTTAAACCGTTATCGGTCAAAGTTAGCTGTTGTCTAAGTAAAATTAACACACTGTTCTGTTTTTCGCCAAATACAATAAAAAACAACAAAAAACTCCTAAATGCTATAATTTTCCAAAGGAATATATTTCAATCTAAATACCTAAATTAATTTCTTGTCCAAATAGTACAATATGATTTATTGCGAAGTAAAAGTTTTCAACACAAAAAAGGGGGGTTAAAGCTGAATCACATAAAACTTTGCAATGGACGATGACAGGAAGTATATTATAACTCTAACCTTTTTTACTGCCATCTGTGAGGAAATAGAAATTAGATTTTATACAAAATGAATAATAAGCCACAACAAATATATTTGATAAAATTTCGGTCAAAGTTACCCCCCCTGGTCAATGTTAGGCCAGTTGACGATACTTGAAATTGTTTTCTATTTACAATAAAACCTATGTCTGTGACTGTGTTTGAAAAACTTCAACTTCAAATATTTAAAAACTTAATAAAAAACAAACTCTGGGACAAGATCGTGAAGTTTTTACTTAAAATTGATTACCAAATGAGGTGACATAAACTGGCCTTATATCGAATCATATGGACTTTTTACTATAAAGATATAAATATATGGCATATTGAAGTTTTACCCTTCAGAAGCAAATTATTCGTCAGCAAATTACAGCCATGCCGAGCTGTGTTCAGAAAACTTTCTTTTCGTTAAAAATGCCGCGAGTGTGCAGTACCTTATTTTAGATAATGTTATTTTAGAAAAACATTTCCCAATGCACAATTTTCTCTTTTGCGTATTTTGAGAGAGAGGGAAAGAAAGAGAAGAAAAGTTGGCCTTGGCCTAATGTGCACCTTTTTTACTTTTTTATTTTGCAAGGGTTTTACCCTGTTTTTCGTCAGGTTTTCACACTTCTATAACACCATATTCTTTGTTTTCATTCAACCAATACGCAGCAAATATACATACGTCAATATATTCGACGTATCTTGGTTATTATTGCGCAGGCATTTTTGGATGAATGCACCTCATGTATGCTTTTGCATAAGCACACAATTTATCATGTACTCGTATTATGTTGAAAAAATTATATGCAAGGCACAACCATTTGATTTGCTTTTTAAATTATCGGGCAATAGTACTGGTAAATCAAATTTTTGTGCGCAATTCGAATAAACTTGCTAGAATGGATGTGATCTGGTTTCTGTATTTCTTAAAATAATTTTTACATTATGTGATAAAATGTATGTGAGTTTTAAATAATATCATTTAATTTTTTAGGAACAATTTACCGCCATGAGAGATTTGTACATGAAAAATGGTCAAGGTTTTGTTTTAGTCTATTCAATAACAGCTCAATCAACGTTCAATGATCTCCAAGATCTGCGGGAACAAATTTTAAGAGTTAAGGTTGGTATATTTAAACATTTTATTTGTCTTTTTTTCCTTAATTGTTTTTTTGTTTTTCTTTATTAGGATACAGATGACGTTCCAATGGTACTGGTAGGGAACAAATGTGATTTGGAAGATGAGCGCGTTGTGGGAAAAGAATTAGGGAAAAGTCTTGCGAGTCAGTTTAATTGTGCATTTATGGAAACATCTGCCAAAGCAAAAATTAATGTTAACGATGTAAGTATTTTTTTTTTTTGATTTAAAAGTTCTCGCACCACACCACGGTGTGGCGCTCCCATTGTTCCGATTTGAGTTCGGTTTTTTTTTGTTAAATTGGTAAATCTGTTGTTGACATTCCCTCTGAACCTTAGCATCATAGCTTGATATTTGCAAAAATTACGTAGCCAAGAGTACATCTATTGTATCTCTGCGTGTGTTTGCGATTTTTTACAATTTTAGAAATGGATTTAAATTTGCAACAACGAACTTGTATTAAATTTTGCGTAAAAAACGGATTTAATGGTGCACGAACGTTGGAAATGTTGGAAAAGTGTTTCGGCAACGATTCTCTAAAAAAAACGGCCGTTTACCAGTGGCACGAGCGGTTCAAAAGTGGTCGTGAGTCAATCGAAGATAATGAACGCAGTGACAGACCATCGACATCGAAAACATTGATGAAGTAAAAAAAATGTTTGTCAATAACCGCAAATTAACCATCAGAGAGATATTGGAGGACTTGAACATTGCCTATGGATCCGTTCAAGACATTTTGGTAAATGATTCGGGTTTCCGTCGTGTAGCAGCAAAGTTGATGCCAAAAGCCCTCAATTTCATACAAAAAAGAGACCGTGTTGACGTCGCAAAAGAGATGATTTGCGAGGCTGAATCCGATCCCACATTTATCAAAAGGATCATTACTGGAAACGAGACGTGGGTTTATGAGTATGACACGCAATCCAGACATCAGGCAAGTGAATGGCGTTCACCAAATGAGCCGAGACCAAAAAAAACCACGTCGTTTTCAGTCCAAAAAGAAGGCAATGCTCACGGTTTTCATGGATTACAACGGTGTAGTGCATCATGAATTTTTGCCAGAAGGCCAGACAGTATACAAAGAGTATTATTTGGGCACTTCTCCGAAAGAGATCAGAATTGTGGGCAGAAAACTCGTGGATTTTGCACCATGATAACGCACCGTCGCACAGCGCTATCATTATTCGTAATTTTTTGACGAAAAACGCTACAAATACCATCCAACAGCCACCGAATTCACCTGATTTGGCTCCCTGTGACTTCTTTCTTTCTGTTCAATCGAGTTAAAAAAACACTACGGGGAACGCGTTTCAGCAGCCGAGAGGAAGTAATGGAAAAATCGCAGCAAGCACTGATGGACATACCGAAAACCGAATATAAAAAAAATGTTTCGAGGATTGGATCAAGCGCTGGCATAAGTGTGTTGCAGTCGAAGGGGATTACTTTGAAGGGGACAAGATAGATTTAGATGAATAAACTTGAACCAAATCCAGAAGGAAAAACTGCTAAAAGGGTTATTTGGAAAAAGGGGAAAATGCCAGCTAACGATGTTAACAATTTCCAACTCTTGAGTAACACAGATTTACCGGATACTATAAAACAACTGAATTCTCTTGCAGACGTTTTCAAGTTCTTCTTGCTTACAGCTTACAGATATGATTAATTTTATTACTGAGCAATCTAATCTCAAATCTGTTCAAGATAATATCAACAAACCAGCAATGATCACGAAAGACGAAATGGAAAAATTTATAGGAATTGTCATCTTTATGCCCTGTGTGAAGTTATCGGCAGCGAGGAAGTATTGGTTAAAAGAAATAGGAGTGTCGCAAGTTTATGAAATAATAACGTGTAACAGATTCGAAGCTATCAAAAGATTTTTACATTTTAATAATAATGAGACTTTTGCAACCCGTGGAGAAGATGGCCATGACAAATTATTTAAAATTCGGCCTTTATTGGATATGATTCGTAAGCGTTTGATGTTAGTCCCTAAAGAAGAATATTTAGCCGTAGACGAACAAATAATCCCTACCAAATGTCGTCATGAATTAAAACAATATAACCCAGCTAAACCTCACAAATGGGGTAGCAAAAACCAAGTCCTAAGCGGCGTTAGTGGCTTTAGCTATAACTTCGACATCTTTGCTAGAGACCAAACCAATTCGTACCCTTCAGACGCACCAGATCTTGGCGTAAGCTCAAATGTGGTCACTCGATTGACATCGACAGTTCCACGACATCAAAACTACAAGATTTGTTTTGATAACTGGTTCAAAAGTCCAAATCTTCAAGTATATCTTTTAAAAAAACGGTTTACTTCCCTTAGGAACTGTGCGACTCAATGGTGTGCCAAACTGAAACATGCGTACAGAAAAGGAACTGAAGAAGCGAGGTCGTGGAAGCATGAAGTAAAGTTAAGCCTAGTTTCCTGGTTTGATAACAAGAATGTGAACTTTCTTTCAGCCCATGTTGGAAGCGAGCCAACGACAACAAAACGACGTTATGTTCGATAGGATAAAAAAATGTCTTTGCATACCTTCTCCGCAAGCTGTTGATGTTTATAACCAGCATAGGGGAGGAGTCGATTTACTTGATTTATTACAGAATCCATTTGCGGTCTCGTCAGTGGTACAAAAGGATTTTTTTTTCACATGGTGGACATGTCCCTTGTAAATGCTTGGTTGTTATGGCGCCGAATTAATGCAGACGTAAACACCTACATGTCTTTGTATGATCTTAAGCTCGCTGTTTCCGAGCATATTCGAAAGTTAGGGAAACCTGTTATAACAAAGGAACGTGGTCGCCCATCAAGTAGCCTCTGAACACCGAAATCCAGACGGAGCGGCACTCCCTCCGGTTTGCCTGACTTTCCGGTACCCGCGAAAAATCCACGAAAACCTCCTATTAAACATCAAGGTATGCCTTTGGATTCGGTACGTTCTGATGGGATTAGCCATTATCCGATTTGGAAGAAGAACGCCCGACAACTATGCCAATATTTTTCCAAATTTCGTTCTTTCACATTATGTGAAAAATGTAATGTTTTTTTGTGTTATAATGACAAACGCAATTGTTATAACGAATTTCACGAAGTATAAGTATACGAAGCCATGGATGTATGACTGACTGAATTTTAGCTACAGTGCATAGGAAGCCATATATGGCTTATATATGTAACTTCTAAAATATAAGTAAATAATATTTTTTCTCAATCACTTCAAATAACGAGCGTACCAAAACACACTGGTTTTGTTCCAGTTCAGTTCAAGAATTTCGAATTATCGAAAGTTGACTGTAGATCGAAGTATTTTTACATATTAAGGCTACTAAAAGGTGCATCTCTTATTCGCTATTTATTTAATGACATATTGTATTCTCGGTGCTTGGACCGATTTTCAATATGAAGTTAAACTATCTCATTAAATTTGTACGTTTCTGGCGAACGTTGTTTGTCTAAATGTGATCTAATTTTTATTATTTTGTTTTATACTTGTACATTTTGCATTAAAAATGCACTCATTTCAATGAACATATTTGCTTTTTCTTTCTTACAGATTTTCTATGATTTAGTACGGCAAATTAATAAAAAATCTCCTGAGAAGAAACAGAAACAAAAGAAAAAATCCATTTGTGTTCTTCTATAAATTTACAGTAAAATTGGATAACGTATGTCAATAAAATTAATTTGTAAACAAACCAATTTATAAAAAAAAAGCAAAAAAAAAAAAAATAAATAAAAACCCATTAATTCGAACATCTTATTTTAAATAAAGCATTAAAAATATATATGTTACGCATAAATAAAACAAATAAAAGTTTGTGAGCGTCTTACGATAAGGGTAATTAACAAAATATATAAAGCTAGAAATAAAAATGTAAAACCCAAATATGTGAATAAAAATGTTAAAACTGTGTACACTCCATCTCTTGTTTAAAGATGAACACTTGATTTTGTTTGTTTGTTTGTGCGATTAATTATTAAAAAAAATGAGTAAATTCCAAATGTCTAAATTCCAAATCATTCAGTCTTGTTAAAAGATGTCAAAATTCCTCAAAGTAACTTGAAGTAAATTGGATCTCCTTCCTTTAGTGAATTCTAAGGTGAAACCTTTAAGTTTCCATTAAAAAAAAAAAAACTGTCGAACCAGATTTAGTCTAAAAACAGTTTTAAAACAAATATTTTTTTACACTTAAAATATTTTCGGGCAAAACCAAAACATTTTATGTATGAATTATTTTAAGATAAGAAAAAAAAGTAAATATATATATATATATTTTATTTTTTTTTTTGCAAACTAAAAAAAAAAATGTTAAGCATATTGTAAACCTCTTTGAATCGATCAACAAATTTTTGGTTTCCTTCTTCCACAGAAGGGGCAGTTATTTTTTTTATTATACGTTTTACTTATAATTAATGTTGTATACAAACAAATAAGAAGTTTTTTATAATCGTATTGTATTAAAAATTGTGCAAAATAATAGTGAACCAATTAAAACATGATAGAAGATTTTACCCATAACCATAAAAAAAACACACAAATGTTTTTTTAAAAAATAAGCTAACTAAATTAAGAAATGTTAACGTCTTTCCTATAAGTAAATACCATGAATTAAAGTAAAAATAATTGTATATGTAAATTTTGAGTTTTATTTAAAATTTGAAACAAAACAAACGTAAAATTCAATGAATTCATATTTTTTTTGGAAAGAACTTAGCACTTATGTGGGTATGCCTACTCGTACAATTAAAATGTCTGAGCACGTGTTAAGTTTTTTTGGAAAATGGGATAGAGAGAGAAAGAAAGAATTTTGGGCTCAGTGGTTATTTCGCTCCATGGGTGGCATCCAACATTTAATGGGGAGACTAAATTCTTAGTGGAAGTTGGCTTGATGTTGATTTCTGATCAACTACTCGTCTTACTTGATTTCCGTTAACTGAAAAAATGGATGACGTCTTTCGGGCGAGGCTCTGATTTGAACACCGAACCTTCCGATTTGGAAGCCAGTCCACTACCACTTGAGCCACGGCCACCCACTGTGTGTATGTAACAACCGATGGATAGCGGGCTGTGGGTATGAATTTTGTTGATGTACAGGTTCCTATTGTTGTAAGGGCATAACACCAACAACAATTTGATTCGGTAAACCAACTCTGAATTTGTACTTCACATCTGCGCTTAGTAACGTCGGTGTTTGTGTTTTTTGTGTTTGTCTTTCTTTATAATGACTCGGGAATTCAAAGTGGATATTGCCAATATACGCGGGCTAAAAAGTAATCACTTTTCTGCGTATATCCACGTCTGTAAATACAGACCAGCTGTTTGTTAGTGAAACACAGGTAGATCCCCGCCCACACCTCTCAGATTTCTCTGATCCGAAGCTACCTGACTACGAACTAGTGCCATTATTCTTCTCTCACCGCGGTCTTGCAATTTACGTCCGTAGTGATGTAGCTTACCAAACTCCACCACAACGTAGTCCCTGTTCCAATCCGCAATTCAATTTCATGTGGTTAAAATTCCATCTCCGTAAGCAAATTATCCACTACTGCTTTATTTACAGAAGCCCCAACCAGGACAGCAACTCGACCTTTCACGAGTTTGATGCGCTGTCTGACTCCATTCAAAGAATTGTATCCCTGTATCCTCTACTGAAATTGTGATTACGGGTGATTTCAATATACACAATTCTGGTTGGCTTCAACATTCGGGTGTTGTCTACCCGAAGGACGGTGTGTTGAGATCTTGGCTGCGGAAAATAATTTAACCCAGTTTGTAAATGAGCCCACACGAATACCAGACGTTGATAGTCATACTGCCAATTTCCTGGACTTGTTTTTAATTTCTCACCCTGACAAATACAAGGTCAATGTGCTATCCCCTTTAGGTTCGTCGGACCATTGTGTCATATCAGCTAATTTCTCGTACACCCACCACACAGTTAGAGAAAAGATTCCTAAAAGAACCGTATGGCAATACGAGAATGCCAATTGGAGCGGACCTAACACCTTCTTTAGGAATTGTAACTGGTCGTTATGGTTCCTCGATAACGACGTGGATGCCGCTGCTGACATGATCACAGAAACTATTCTCTTTGGTCCTACAAGACCAACCCGACAGAGGAAGACCAAAAAAAGTTTAAACGAGCCAGGAATGACTGCAACGTCTTTTTTCAACGTGTAAAATTCCAATACGACCAAAAACTGAGGCAAAAAATACTACAATGTCGCAAAGGCAGTAAACATTTTTGGTCATTGGTCAAAAACATTAGAAATTCTGCCTCATCCTCCATCCCAACGGTCATTTACATTGACATTCCAGCTGTCAGCTCTTTGGACAAGGCCAATCTGCTTGCTACACACTTTGCGGTTAGCTCAACACTCCCAGATTGGGCTTTGACCCACATATATTGAGTGCGTCGAATCTTCAATGGGACGAATCCACTTTCGCACTCGTGTAGTAGCAAGAGTACTTAAAGATCTCAACATTCATAATTCCGCTGGTCCAGATGGTATATCTTCCCTTCTTCTGAAGAAGTGTTCTTCCTCGCTGGCAAAACCACTGCGCAAGCTTTTTCATCAATCCTACTCTTTATGACACTTTCCGAGAAGATGGAAAAACAGCATTTGTCCAGCCCGTCCCTAAAAAAGGTGATTCTTCTTCTTTCTCCTTCTACAGGCCAATTGCACTTACGTACCTTCACACCAAGTTCATGGAAACGCTGATAAACCGTCAGCTCATGAAATATCTCGAAACACGGAAACTTCTCAATGACCGGCCATATGGTTTTCGCCGCAGCAGGTCCACTGGTGATTTGATGGCATGTCTCACCGAAAAGTGGAACCAAAGCGTACATCAATCTGGCGAAAGAAAGATAGTTGTACTTGATATTTCTAAGGCATTTGACAGAGTTTGGCATCAGGCTCTTTTGTCGAAAATGCGTGCTTTTGGGATCGATGACTCTCTTCTTCAATGGATTAGAAATTACCTTTCGTAACGTTCAATTCAATTTGTCTTGGATGGTTTCAAGTCTGATATTCACAAAATAAATGCTGGTGCGCCCAAGGCTCCCTTCTGTCTCCGACATTCTTTTTAATTTTCATCAACGATCTCTTGTCTGCTACTTTTAATCCAATATATTCCTTTGCTGACGACAGTACTCTCTGCTTTTCATATTCGTTCCCGGACTCACGTCCCTGCTCTTCGGCTGTAGAATTGGAACGGCAGCATATGTTAAGTTCATTAAATTCTGATATTAACAGCATAACTAATTGGGGAACTATCAATCGAGTGTAATGCTTCCAAAACTCTATGCTGTCTGCTGTCATTAAAGCGAAATTGAAATACCCAGTCATTATCCATGAATGGCACTTGCATCGTCGAAACCGATAAACTTTCCATTCTCAGTATGTGTGTCAGTGACAACTTAAGTTGGAATGACCACATATTCGATGTCGCCAAAAATGCTGCGAAATGTCTAGGTTTCCTCAAGCAATGTAAAAAATATTTTACCCCCTCTGATCTGGCCACAATATATAAGGCATTCATCCGCCCAAAATTGGAGTACAATGCCCACATCTGGTCAGGTGCTCTTAAAACATCTCTGCTAGATAGGATCCAAAAGCGTGCGATAAAACTCATTGTCATTGGTGATACTAATCACTCAGTCAATTGACACCCTCGAACACCGGCGTATTGTCTCCTGTCTCACATTGTTTTATCGCTATTTCCACCACGAGTGCTCCATTGAAATCGCCAGTAGCATTCCGCCCATTCAAACTTTCAACCGTAACACCCGTCTCGCTATGAATGCCCTCAAGCCCATTTTCGGACGTACTCTAAAATATCGTGATTCTTTCCTAAGCCGTATAACTCGCTTATGGAATGCCCTGCCGATCTCTGTGTTTCCTGGTCGTTATAATTTACAAGCATTTAAAAACAATGTAAATCGGTACCTTCTTCCCTAAATTTCCTTCGCCCGCGCTGTGTACGAACATTTTAAGGGTACAAAAACCCCTTGAGCGCACGCTGATTATAAAAAAAAAAATCGAACTGTAAATTCCAAATGAAACGTCTACCCTTGTGTTTTAACAAGCGGCGGCAATCGCTTTGATAGAATAGATATAGTGTTTTGATGGAGAAATTGGTTAATCTGTTCAAACCAGTTTCTTCTGCTTTTGCGGAGAGGCTGAAATTCTACGAAGCAAAGAAGTTATCACATCAGACTCCCCGTCAGTGGGCAGCACGCACGGGTTCGGTCGTTGGCAGTTCGACACACATCTCAACAACGCTTTACGGGATAAATTTATCATGGGATTGCATAAAGGTACAGAGAAAGAAAAATTGTTTCTTGAAGATGTTACCAAGTTAACTTTCGAAAAGGCTATGGAAATTTCTTTGGCAGTCGAATGTATCCGACACACATAGAAGTATTTGCATCAAAAAACTGGCCAAAATTATATTTTGTTATCTTTGACATTATTTTTAATATTTATTCAAGTAAATACAATTTTTAATTGCTTTATATTTATTTAGGAATGTTTTATTGAAAAGAAAAATGGGCGGACACAGTAGATATTGATGCCTTGGCTATTTGAAATTGTGACTTTCTAAGAGAAGTGATCAGAGGATCAGGATCAGAGCTCAGTAACAATCTATTGAGGACATCTCGGTTACAATCTCTTCTTGAGAACTTTCTTGCGTAGTTAAGACGATGTAATCTGAAAGTTTGAATTATCATTATTTTTGTTTAGCTCATTTTCATTTTCTTCAATTGAAAACTAACCTAAAGTGTTTGTTACTGGCTTCTGCTGCTTCTACCGACAACTGGCCAATTGGAAGAAGAGCATTTTCTATGATTATAGAAAATTGTAAATGTAATTGAAAATGTATTAAGATCTTATGCAATGTTGGAGTCAGAGAATGTCATGGATATAACTCTACATACATGTAGTCTTGCTGTGTCCATTGCGTATGATACAAATTTACCAGAATTAATTTTGTAACGACTAGAAAGTGCCTCCAAAATAATTTTAAATCGGAAAACCAAATTGAAATCAATTCCTGTAATTTCTGCGGCAATTTCAGGGTTATTAAAGAATCTTCAACTGGTGTTTCCGTCATTTGTATTGCCGAAACCAGCTGGAGGTAGATCCACAATGTGGCCAAGCTTGTTTCTAATTTTTGGTTGAATTTGAATTTTTCCAACTTTGCACATTTCTTTGTCTTCTTCCGATCTAAGTTAAAATTTTTTTATTGGAAGCTTATAAGCAATAGGCAGAAGACTCTCAAAAAGTCTGATCCGCTCATGCAGGACAAATCAAACTGAATGGAGCTTTCATTAATTTGGTTATTTGCTGTATTTAATTTGTTAAAACCTTTTGAAGTAGATCCGCAAACCTAGCATTTCTGTGTTGATGTAGTTTGAGTAACTGCGTTACATATTTTCCCATCAATCATAGTAAAAAGCAATGTATGTTTCACTTTTATGTTGAAACCTATTACAGTCTTACAGAGTGAATTGATTTTTGCCTGAATATGGTTGATTTCGCTTTTAGTTATACCTGCGCTTTTTTAAATAAAGTTTATTCTTATAGGCCGGCAAAATCGGGGAGAAGATGGAGTTGGGTTTTGCCAGATAATTTTTGAATCACAAACTAAGCGCAATGGAGCAAGTGAATTTTGAAATATAAATAAATCTGACTCAGAACTGTATTGTGTTTGCTGGGATCCGTCACAACCCCGCTTTGTAATCAGCTCTAGGGACTTACATTAACTTCCATTTAGGCTGCTTGTAACTTCCTCCATAAGTAATCGAGTTACAGTGTGATCCAACAAATACGGAAGATTTTTTTGAAGATTCAGCCAATGTTTCCGTTACAGTATATGATTCTTCGATTGGATAACAATCTTTTTTAGTTTTCTGTAGTAGACTGTAACAAGGAAAAAAACCCTTATTCCTTGCTGCTGCAATCTCATACTTCTTTCGTAATAGCCCAGCTTCAATAAACATGGAAAGAGCCTTTAGTGTGGACAATTTCTCTTTGTTATCCTTAAGGCTGTCAGAGTATGCTTCTTTGTACTTCTGAGCTTTTCCAGGAGATTTAAGCATTTCTGTTAAAACTTTTGAAGCAACAGTTTTCTCAGTTCTCTTAATTTCATCTGGGTTGCATAAGCTAATGCCTCAGCTTGAAGGTTTTCTCGGATACTTTCGGTTTTTCTTCTTTTACTTCTTTCACTTGACTCTTGACTCTTACTCAAATGGCTTTTTAGGTCGCCCTGCTGATCTTACAGTCACGCTTTGTTATTCTTTAAGAAGAAATCCTTTCTTCTGCTTGAGGCTGACCATCTTTGCTTTAAATCAAACACAAATCTAGCTACTTTTGGCTTATAAATAAGGAGATCTTCTTTTGAACAGGTAACACATGGGCTGAAAAGTCCGTTTTATAGTAAAACACAAATTTTTTTTGCAAAATTCATCTTTATTTATCAATATAGTTGCCTTCGAGGGCGATACACTGATTGAAACGATTTTTCAATCTTTCGATACCAGTTTTGCAGTATGATTTCGGTTTAGCCTCAAAATAGGCCTCTGTTTCGACGATTACTTCTTCATCGGTCTTAAATCTCTTTCCGGCGAGCATTCTTTTGAGGTCTGCGAGCAGGAAATAGTCGCTGGGGGCCAAATCTGGAAAATACGGTGAGTGGGGAAGCAATTCGTAGCCGAATTCATTCAATTTTGCCATCATTTTCATCGAATTGTGACACGGTGCATTGTCTTGATGAAACAGCACTTTCTTTTTCTTCAAATGGGGCCGTTTTTCTGCGAGTTCGTCCTTCAAACGCTCCAACAACGCAATGTAATAGTCGCTGTTGATAGTCTGCCCCTTTTGGAGATAGTTGATGAAAATTATTCCAGGTGCATCGAAAAATACGGATGCCATAACCTTGCCAGACGACTTTTGAGTTTTTGGTCGTTTTGGACGAGGTTCGTCGCCTGCTCGCCACTTAGCTGACCGCCGACTTGACTCTGGTGTGAAGTGATGGAGCCAAGTTTCATCCATTGTCACATACCGACGCAAAAATTCGGCTTTATTGCGGTTGAACAGGTTTAAATACTCCTCTGAATCATCAACACGTTGTTGTTTTTGGTCGACTGTGAGCAAACGCGGCACCCACCTTGAACACAGCTTTCGCATGTCCAAATATTCGTGTATGGTATATCCAACACGCTCTTTTGATATCTTCAGAGCCTCAGCTATCTCGATCAACTTCACTTTACGGTCATTCGTAATCATTTTGTGGACTGTTTTGATGTTTTCATCTGAAACAGCTTCTTTTGGACGTCCACTGAGTGCATCGGTACTTGTATGACCACTTTTAAATTTTTCAATCCACTTGCGAATGGTTCGTTCGCCTGGTGCAGAGTCCGGGTAACACTTATCAAACCATTTTTTTGCATCGGCTGCATTTTTTCCCATCAAAAAGCAATGAAAAATCAACACACGATTTGCTTCACTCACAACGCTATATCTCGAGAACTAATCGTCCGACAGCTGTCAAATTTATACACGTATCTTTTAAAGTGGTGCGCTCTCTTAGAAACGGCACGGACTTTTCAGCCCATGTGTTAAAATCTATTAAAAATGGTTTTAAGTAATTTAATTTCTGGTTCATATCCCCTTCCCCGCTCTCTTTCATAATATCAAATAAATATTTTCTAGTCACAATTCTCGAACCAGATGATCCTAAAAAATGCTATCTATCAAAATATGAATTAAAAAGCTTACTTTTACACAAAATAGACGTTCACGGTATGAGCACAATAAAAATGCGTACATTGCATTTTTGGCTTGTTTTTCGCCTCCAGATACCTGACCTGCTTACATTTTTGTTGCAAAAAAAAAACATATCCCAGTGTACCTTTTCTCCTCGAAACTAAAATGAAGAGGAAAATAAAACCGTTTTATGGCGTATGAGTGTTTTTTTTTGACACAAAATTGAAAAGCAGGTAGTAGCAGCCAATTCTTTTTGCATTGGGTTGACTAACAATTGAATTAATTTAAAAAGTACAAACCATTACGGAATAACACGGAATATTATATTAAAATTATTAAAACTTAAAAAATTATTCAAAAATACTATAACTTTTTGCTATATAGCAATACATACTTCGTCAATACGAAGCACCGAACGTGGAAATAAAAACTGACCCAGAAGTTTTCCGACTCAAATCGCAGCACATTATCATCTAATAAACAACAATATGCGGATTAAAAAATCATATAGCGGACAATTGCCGCTTTAAGAACTAGGCTGAGTTCATTAATTTAAAACATATGCTGTAAAACTGCTGCAGTTATTTTTGCAAGCATTAATGAACACAATTACCGCTGCATTAGTACAGCAGTCGCACAGCTGCTAAAATATCGTTCATTAATGTACCACAGGCATTTCTGTCAAAATACGACAAAAAACTTTGCAATTATTTCTTGTTGGTCAATTTTAATTCAACCAAGTGAAATGACGAAAAAATAGTTTTGAGCATTGTTATTTCTCTAATAAGCAGTACGAATTCAGAGAATGTGCATCTTAAACATCTGGAAAGAAAACAATCGAAAATCTCCAGACGATAAAGAATTTTAGTAAGCCCATACGCAGGCAAATCCCAAAAAATAAAAACTTCCTAAGCACTATTAATGCTTACCCAGATGATATCTTTCGAATTCATTTCCGAATGAACAGGTCAACATTTCAGGTTGGTACATAACGAGCGGTTTTTTTTTTAAATATGATTGTACTAGATGGAGTGACCTGGGAATTAAAAAAAAAATTTTTTAAATGTTTTTTTTTTTATATTATTCAATATAGACCTCTTTTAGTTTGATACACTTATTCCAGCGATTTTCCAACTTCTTGATCCCGTCCGAAAAGTAATTTTCCGGAAGGTCAGCAAAATACTCCTCCATTGATTTCCTCGCGTGAGCTGAATTTTTTATTGATAAGCCATCTTTTGAGGTTTGGGAAGAGATGATAGTCCGAGGGAGCCAAATCGGGCGAATACGGTGGATGCGACAGCAATTGGAACCGTAAGTCATGGATTTTAACCGTGGTTGCGATGCTCTTGTGCGCCGGCGCATTGTCTTGCAAAACAAAAATTTTTTTTTTTCATGTGAGGCGGTTTTGCAGCGATTTCGGCCTTCAATCGCTCCAATAATGCACAGTAATACTCGCTGTTGATGGTTTTTCCTTTTTCGAGGTAGTCCATGAAGAGTATGCCATGACAATCCCAGAAAACCGACGCCATAACCTTTCCGACCCATCGAGCCTCCCTCAGCCGCTTCGGAGCACTCGTGCCGGCTTCAGCCCATTGTCGGGCACTCATTCTGTTCTCTGGTGTGTAATAATGGTTCCAAGTTACCGCATCAGCAAATCCAAACACTCTTTCGAAGTGCTCTCGTGTTCGTGTTTTTGGTAAGGAGTGAGCATGCGCGGCAGCCAGCGGCAGGATAACTTTTTCATATGTAGAATATTGCTCAAAATATGGGGTATGCGCTCAGTACTAATCTTTGTGGTAGCTGCTAGACCAAAAATGTTTACTACCTTTGGGACATTTTAGTATTTTTTGCCTCAGTTTTTGGTCGTATTGGGATTTTACACGCTTGAGAAAGACGTTGCAGTCATTCCTGGCTCGTTTAAACGTTTTTCGGTTTTCCTCTGTTGCGTTGGTCTTGAATTACCAAAAAAAACATTTTTCTAACCCTGACAGCCTCTTCACGGACCGAGTCGTACAACGCCTTTTCCTTTCGTTTGATACTCTTCATCCGATGAGGGACAAAGTTTCTCATTCCAAAGAGAATGGTTGGTGTATGTGATCATATCAGCAGCGGCATCTACGTCGTTATCGAGGAAACGTAGCGACCAATTGAAATTCCTAAAGAAGTTGTTAAGTCCGCTCTAATTGGCTTTCTCGTTATTTTAGGAATCTTTTTTCTAACTGTGTGGTGGGTGTACCGGAAATTAGCTGATATGACACAATGGTCTGACGAGCCTAGAGGGGAGAGCACATAGCACATTGACCTTGTATTTGTCAGGGTGAGAAGTTAAAAACAAGTCCAGGGTGTTACAAGCTGGGTTAAGTTATTTTCCGCTGCGAAGATCTCAACACCGTCCTTCTGGTGTTGTCTGTGTCCTATTGTGACCGCCACTGTATGTACGTACAAAACTATAAACATCTACATAATTATATGTCAGGATTTGTTGTGTAACTATTTCTCTTGATTGAAAATGGAATGTAAAAGGAATCTTCACCCTCAATATTAATTTGTTGTAAGACGAAACTAAAGGACTGCTATTATATACGGTTTGCATAGAACTAACACCCAACTACCTTTAGCAGTTGGCACAGTTTCAGTAGTACTAATAGCAAATGATGATACTTGTATGTGGATGACATGGATAGTAGGAGGCATTCCGTATAACTTGGACAATTTTCTAAGAAAATCTTTAAAAGCATTGGGTTCTAGCACTTTTAAAATTTATCTTATTCTTTCAATTTCCAGAACAACAGGCAACTTAAAAGCTAAAGGAATATATGAGTATCCACATATGTATACTATATACAAGCGTGGTAAAACGTTAAAAAACTTACAAAAGCTAAAAGTATGAATACTACATATTGTTCTCTTATATTTACTTAACTAATAATACTTGTTCGACTTCAGTAATCTAAAACAAATCTTCACTTAATTTGAAAATATAACTTGATGCATGAATACTACTCGTATATATTGTACGAGTATGAGTTCCCGAAGATTCTTTTACTATTGTGAACTATTGAAAAGGTTTTTGCTTGAATGCAATTTAGCTAAATAAATGAGTTCAGGTTCGATTTTCGTATATAGCGGTATTGAGATACATACGAGTACATACTCATATATACGTAAAGACGTTCATATGAAATATAAATATAAAATCCTATTCATAGTATGAATATCTATCTTATAAATGCTGTTGACTGACAAATTTATATGATTGTTTAAATTGAATATTTTCCATATCTGCAAATAAGCTTTTCTTATGAAAACGTAACAAATATTACAATGCGTCGTAATTTTTGTTGTTATTTAAATTTGAATTGACTTAACTAACTTCGGTAGCTACAAATAAACGAAAAGCAATAAGTTTTGTGCATCATTTAGTGGCAGCAGTAGTGCGCTCGCCAGTTATAATTTATTAAGTTTGGATAGAAGTTCTCTTTTCTACACCTTTCGTTTCGTTCGTCAATACCAGTACGTCTGGCCTTTAGTCCGGCACGTTGTTGTCGGTAAGTTGATTGTTTAGTGTGTTTTTTTTTTTTGCCGTCGCTATGACTTTTTCAAACCTTCACAGTTCTTAACAATACCTTTAATTATATTTAGCACCTTTTAAAATTGGTGATTAGTACATGCACTGAAAGAGCAGCTAAGGCAAAATAAAAATGACCGGACTTATATAACAATATTCGTATACAATTATTCAAAAAAAAAAAAAAAAAAAAAAAGAAGTTATGTGAACAAATAATTACGTATAAATTTGTGATAGATTAAAAAGAAAGTAGTTCTTTTGCTTCAAATTATTGATAATAAATTATTTAATATTCTACATATCAATTCATCAATTTTAACTTGTTTTTGCAATCGAATTAATAAAAAAAAAAAAAAAAATACTCGCATCTTAAAATAAAAATTCTTGCATCTATCCGCTGAGTGAAAGTGAAGATTTTTTTTTTGTAAGTTTCGATTTATGTGTTTATTTTGGTTACCAAGTGCTTGTTGTCTTATTAATGAATGAAAGAAATTTCATTTACTTTTTAAATTTTTGTTAAAACATATTCTCGTGTTTAAATTCAGTGAATATCACTCTTTAAAAAAAAAAAAAAAAAAAAAAAAAAACTGTTAAAAATTTGAATATTTTCTGTTGTTCGTTATAATTGTAAATTGCTTTACAAGATTTTTCTCCAAGTGAAAGTGATATTTAAAAATACAAAAAAAATATATTATGTCGTCTGAGTTTTGTTCTTATTCGTAACCGCTTAGATAGGAAAAATAAATATTTACGATAGCAAATAATAAAAGAAAACCCATCCACACAAGTCAGTTAAGTAATTGATAATTACAATATATGGTATCCATCTTTTCCTTCGCAACACAACCTTGTGTGCATATACTAGTTAGTTTTGGTAAAAGCATACAGTGAACATCCGCTTAAAAAATGCGGGGAAACTGGTACCTTACTGAATAATGATTGCAGTGTCATAATTGGTTTAAGTGCTGTTTTGAATGATGATGATAAATACCCCTTTCGCATAATTATACGTAATAGCCGCGCGTGCTTTATTAAGTGCAAATAAGTGATGTTATTATTATTTTTTTTTTTCGATAGATTGATCCCTTAATGAATATGTAGTTTAATATTCTCTATCTATGATAATATATTCAGCGAATTGAGGAAGAAAGTTTTGTTTGTTCGTATTCAATGCCAAAGAAAGTGTTCCAAGGCGCAGCCAAAGGGAAAATCAGAAATTTTACGAAACACATTTTATAGGTAAACTGCACTGCAATATTTTTCTAATAAATCTTTATATTTTCTATTTGTTTCTGGCTTAATTTATTTTTCTGAATTTTTCGTGATATAAATATTATGGGAGACCTATTGTAGCTTTGAAAATGTAGTTTTGTGACTTATTGGTGTGCAGTATGCTGCGAGGACAAACATAATACCAAACTTCTTTTATTTATTTAAATAGGAATTTAATTTATGCTGTGTTCCGGCGTTAGCTACTCGTAAATATGTGTTTATTTGTTTCAAAAGGATTAAATCCTATTAATCATGGCTTGCAAAATTTAAAGTATCAATTTTATATTTATTATTTGCTAAAATATGCAGACGGCATTTTCGAACTAGATACGCAGTTGCAAAAATAGCAGTGTGCATTCCGATCCACCTCATATGGAATATTAAATTGTAGAAGTTTGTTTAGTTTTGAAAATTATTGATTTTAGCATACTATGAGTACATGCTGTATTTTTTCTCTTTTAATCTGTAACGGAGGGTTCAGGACAGGATTTCCATCTGTGCTTTGGGCCATTAATACATGCTACTCTTTATATTTAATATTTCTATTCGAGTCAATACACAATTGCTGAAACGAGCTTTTGCAAGCTCATGTTATACAGGGTGTCCCCTAATTCGATGAACATACTTTGGGAAATGATTCCTGGACATATTCTAAGAAAAAAATCGTTCTACAGTAAGGGTCTATCTACAATGTTGATATCATTTATCGAGGATTTAAAAAAAGGTGTACCCTGACCCATATTAACGGAAATTGCTCTGTTAGTACTAATGGTAAAAACATCGTGTAGGAAGAGAAAATACCAGCCTTTATAACAGCGTTTAAATAAAGTTGATATCTTGTTTGAGTCTTTAGATATTCAATTTCTAAGCCAGTTCCGTTTTCATTGCCCATGCTAATTTTCCAATTTAAGATCACTTTTCTTCAGAAAATGTCTAATTAACATAACGTTTTACAATTTTTTTCTTATGAAAGTAACAATAATAAAGAAAACATCATCAATGAGTTTGCAGAAAAACTCACAGATTTTATTATATTTGGAAAAACCTGCAACATGGAAAAAAGGAATTTATGATTTTCTACCAACGTTTCTAATAAAAGTTGACAATACATACTCCTAAGAGTGGTATTCCATGAATTACTAATTTTCCAATATTTTATTTGTCTACCCGTCAAAACCCTCATTTTCCTTAAAAGTTCTCAGAAGAGTTAGGTTTAGGGTATGAAGGCCTATTGGGAAAATACACCTTACAGAAATGGTATTGGGTCGTGCGGTTTGCTAAGAGATGGCGTAACTTGTATTAGTCCATTGTTATTATTCCATTGGAAATTGCTTTGGAAAGCTACTGTCATTGTACGTCATTTCAGTGTATGTCATTCATTTGAAGCGTAAACAACAATAATTTTTTTTCACTCAAATATGTCGAACTTTGTGCCTGAAAAAGTGTTTTTGCGGCGAGTTCTTCTTCATGAACATACGCTAGCTGAGCAAACGTGCCAAAAGTGGTTTGCACGATTTAAAAGTGGTGATTTTGGCTTGGAAGACGATGAACGTCCTGGGCAGCCAAAAAAGTTTGAAGATGAAGAACTGGAAGCATTACTCTATGAAGATTGTTGCCAAACACAAGAAGAGCCCGCAGAATCTTTGGGTGTCACTCAAGCAGCTATTTCAAAACGTTTAAAAGCAGCTGGATATATTCAAAAGCAAGGAAATTGGGTTCCACATGAACTCAAGCCGAGAGACGTCGAAAGGCGGTTTTGCATGTCCGAAATGCTGCTGGAATGCCACAAAAGGAAGTCATTTTTGCATCGGATTGTTACTGGTGATGAAAAATGAATCCATTACGACAACCCCAAGCGCAAAAAATCATATGTGAAACCCGGCCAACCAGCCAAATCAAGGGTAAAACCGAATATCCATGGCGCGAAGGTAATGCTCTGTATTTGGTGGCATCAGATGGGTGTGCTGTATTATGAGCTGCTAAAACGGGGTGAAACCATCAATGGACAACGCTACCGAACACAATTAATCTGTTTGAAGAGAGCAGTGGCCGAAAAACGCCCGGAATATGCGACCAGACACGAGGCAATAATTTTCCATCATGACAACGCTCGGCCCCACATTGCTATTCCGGTTAAGAACTATTTGGAAAACAGTGGATTGGAAGTCTTACTCCACCCGCCTTATAGTCCAGACCTTGCCCCTTCTGACTACCATTTGTTCCGGTCGATGCAGAACGCCCTCACTGAAATACGGTTCACATCAAAGCAGAATATCAAAAATTGGCTTGATTCATTCTTGGCTGCCAAGCCGGCACATTTCTTTTGGGATGGGATCCACAAATTGCCAGAAAGATGGGAAAAAGTCATAGCTTCAGATGGGTAATACTTTGAATAATACTATTGTACATGTTTTTCTTAAATAAACGTTCAAATTATGAAAAAAAAAACCGCACGAATTAAGGTCTATACCCAATATAAAAGATTAGGAAAAAAAAATTAATTCATCAGTTTAATTTTTTACGCTAAGTTTGCTTAGAAACGCTGTTTGAAATGTCAGCATTTACAAACCAAGAATACACAGACATTATTTACGTTTATGGGCTATGCAATGGAAGTTCAACGAGGGCGCGACAAAGATACCATGAACTTTATCCTAACCGACGACTTCTTAATAAAAGAGTATTTATAAATACGTATCGAAGGCTTCGAGAAACGGGATCAGTTTTGAATACACGACCGAAGTCGGGAGGTCCACAAGTAAGAAGGATTTCGGCTGATGAAAGAATACTGGATGCTGTTACAACTGATCCATTAATCAACATCAGACGCTTAGCTTTGCAATTCAATATTTCCAGACATAAAATTTCTAATGTACACCTGTACAAGAACTCCTTCCCAATGATTTGGAGAAGAGACTTGAGTTCTCTAACTGGTTACTGGAGCGGAACTGAGGTGACAAGCAATTTATTAGCAGAATTCTTTGGACGGACGAATCTCAATTTACAAGAGATGGGGCAGGTGTACTTGGGAACAAGTTAATCGGCCCCTTCAAACTACCGCCTCGGCTGAATCCTACAAACTATCTGGAGTCTTTGCGAAAAGATTTACCAGAACTATTGGAGGACATTCCACTGATTCAACTAGCTTTATCATATTTTCAACAGGACGGTGCTAGAGCCCACTATGGTCGTGAGGTTAAGAATTGGCTAGATGAAGAGTACGGTAACCGTTGGATAGGAAGAAATCTACCAGTTCACTGGCCCGCAAGATCTCCTGATCTTACAGTATTGGATTTTTTGTATGGGGAAGAATGAAAGAACTTGTTTATTCAACCGAAATAGCAACTTTTATTGAACTGGAAGATCGTATTCTCCAAGCGTCATCAAAAGTGAGGCAGCAGTTAGCATCAATCAAATTTAGCAGTGCAATCCAAAAACGGGCTTTAGCATGCATACAAAACCAAGGAGGACACTTTGAGCACCTGTTATAACTGTTTTAGTACACACATAAAATAAAAACTTCCTAAGACCACAAAAAATCATTTTTTATTCATAGACTTTGGAGCTTAAAGCAAAAAAACCTTTTTTTATAAATTTTACCTGTTGCAGGTTTTTCCAAGTATCAAAAAATCTGTGGGTTTTTCTGCAAACTCATTGATGATTTTTTGGTTTATTATTGTTACTTTCATACGAGAAAAATAATAAAACGTTATGTTAATTAGGCATTTTCTGGAGAAAAGTGACCTCAAAGTCGAAAATTAGCATGGGCAATGAAAACGGAACTGGCTTAGAAATTGGATATCTAAAGACTCAAACAAGATATCAACTTTATTTAAACGCTGTTATAAAGGCTGGTATTTCCTCTTCTTACACGAAGTTTTTACCAGTAGTACTAACACAGCAATTTCTGTTAGCATGGGTCAGGGTATACCAAAGTAAGCCTTTTCTTAAATCCTCGATAAGTGATGTTAACGTTGGAGATAGACCCTTACTGAAAACGATTGTTTTCTTGGAATGTGCCCAAGAATCATTTCCCAAATTATCATCATCGAATTAGGGGACACCCTGTATAATAGTTGTGGGCTAGAAACCATTTTTTATTTTCTCTTGTCCATTCATTGCATAACCAAAATAGTTTTTGCTTTTACAGAAAAGCTGCAATTTGGTTGCCAGTAAGACAGTAAAGTGTAAATCTTGGAGGTTGAACCATTTCCCGGCAATTGGAGTTATTTCTTGATAAAGCAGTATTAGTACAGTAAAAGTTCTTTATTCGCGCTTCCTTCATTCGCGTTTTCACTATTCGCGGATTTAACAAATGCGACCAAATTCCTATATTCGCGAATCTAATCGGTACATCGGTACATGCATATTAATAAAAACGATTCAAATGGATTAATAAAAAAGTAAAATAGACCTTATTACAATTATACCTAAATTATGTTGTTAAATGATATCGCCGCTGTATTGGTTCGGCCTTTGACACAAGTCGCTTCGCCGCAGTCGGCGTTTGCGATAATGTACAGAGGGTGGCCAAGTCATAAGCACGGTTTTAAATAACCTTTTTTATGTCAAGTATTCTGAAATACTAATCAAAATAGCGAAGAAATATTTTATCTAATTAATTCTGGGAATTTCAAAAAATCTTTTTAGTATAGGTCAAAGCAACAAAATTTGGAAAAAACCCCTTTCGGAAGTAATTAAGGGGAAATTCCGGAAATTTAAACAAGTGTGCTAATGACTTGACCACCCTCTGCAAACAATCAGTAAGAGGTGCTTTGCGTGTTTTATTGTTTCATCTTTCCATTCGTTACAAAAATTGTGATCGAATAACACGTCTCTACCGCTGCCTTCCGAGTTTCGACGCGAAAAAAATCTGTGTTACCGCTTAAAGTGAAAATAGAAATGCTTGATCGTTTACGCCTTGGAAAGTCTTTTGCATCCATATCACGCTCATTCAATGTCAACGAATCAACCGTACGATCGATAAAAAAATCCGAAGATAAAATAAGGTCGACTGTAGCTTCAACTTCACTGTCAGCGTAAATTGTTCGTGATCCAGCAATAGAAAAAATGGAAGTGGCGTTGTCATTATGGATTGAAGACCGCAACCAAAAAAGGGTGCCCCTAAGTGGTCCAATGGTGCGGGAGAAGGCAAAGCGTCTTCACGCACATTTTAAAGAACCTGATGACAGTTGTGGTGGTAAATGTACAGATGGAGAATTTCAAGCATCGGAAGGTTGGTTCAATAAATTAAGGTGAGACAATCATTGCATAGCATTAAAATCGTTGGAGAAGCTGCATCTGCAGACATTGCTGCAGCAGAAAGATATCCAGAAGAATTTGCAAACCTAGTAGCTGATGGAGGATACAAACCTGAACAAATATTTAATTTAGACGAAACTGCACTGTTTTGGAAGAGAATGCCAAACAAAACATTCATTTCTAAAAGCGAAAAGTCTGCCTCTGGATTTAAGGCAGCAAAGGATAGGATTACACTGTTGCTATGTTCTAATGCATCTGGAGATTGTGTCATTAAACTATTGATTCTTTACAGATTGTTAAATCCTAGTGGTTTAAAAAATCAGAACAAGTACGACTTGCCAATGTTTTGGCGTGCTAATAAGAAAGCGTTGGTTACAAGCGCTATTTTTTATGGCTGGTTCCGGAATTGTTTTGTTTCTAAAGTTGAAACTTATTTAAAAAAAAAAGAATTTAGACTTTTTTAGAAATCAGACTAAGAGATATGAATTGCCTTATCGGAAGATACTCTAAACAAAGCACATATAACAAGCTGCTTATATATAGGCAAGTGCTGAAACCTTCGTGGAGTTATGGTATACAACTAAGGGGTTGTACCAAACCAAACAATATGTCTGTCCTACAGACATTCCAGAACAAAGCGCTTAGAGCAATCGCAAATGCTCCATGGTATATAAGGAATAGCGATATTCACTGCGATCTGGGAATTGCAACCGTGAAAGACGAAGTAACAAGCTTTGCTCGTAAATTTCGCACTCGTCTTGTGCATCATTGCAACCAGGAAATAATCCGGAGATTGGACGAGACAAATCTTGTGCGGCGACTTCAAGGAACAAAACGGTTCGACTTAGCGCCTTAAGGAGAAACCGTATGAAATAATGGTAATAGTAGGTGCCTTCGCTGAAAAGCTACCTACCAAACGCGATAAACTACAGAAGCTTGAGCTACTTGTTAAGGAAAATTAGTCGTAGTCTTATAGAAAATGGAAGATATCATTACCTTCGGCGATTTTAATCTGCTTCAGCTGAAGTGGACTCCATCTGAAGACCTATCTTTTTTCATCGCTTCCAATCCCATTTCTACTAAGGAATGCCTCTTCTTAGATCGACTAACAGACTCTAGTCTATACCAAGTCAGTGGCATTTCCAACTATATGGAAAGACAATTAGACCTTATCTTCACAACTGATCCCATCAACTCCCCTATCTCTTTCAATTATTGATAACTTTCATCCTCCACTTCTTCTCTCATTTTTTCACAACTCTCCCCTTCAGTCGCCTCCCCCGGCAGTTCTATTTTCTTACAATTTTTACAAAGCTAAGTTCCGTAAAATCAATACCTATCTAAGCAGGGCTTCTTTTGAGTTTACCAATCTATCTCTGGTTGCTGCCCTCTCCATTTTTTACAGAGAAATATTCAAATCCATCTCCCTTTATGTGCTTTATTCCCACCATAAAACTTCTTCTACATCTCCTCCTTGGCATAATCGTAGACTTCAATCTCTACGAAACAAAAGAAACAAGTTATGGGCGGTATTCCTTCGCACCCACTCTTCTTCCGACTATTCAAATTATCTAGGTACATATCTTCATTTCATTGAACTCTATAACTCTCTCTGTCAGCGCTACCTGAATAGTGCGCAAACTAATCTCATAAATGACCCCAAGTCCTTTTTTCAATTTTTCAATTGCAAAAGTAAGACTGATGGTTAACCTTCCTCCCTCGCTTTCGAAACCAAATCTTCTAGTGATCCATCTACCATCGCCAACTTTTTTGCTACATTTTTCAAATATTTGCCAACAACTCCTTCGTACCAGATCCCTCTTACTTCAATGATCTACCAAATTTCTCCATTGGTCCTGGCCCAGACGGACTCCCAGCCATGTTTCTTAAAAAATGCTCTCCCAACCTGTCTCTACCCCTTTCCTACCTTTTTCGTCTATCCTTTACACAGGGAGAATTTCCCCAGATTTGGAAGACCTCTTTTATAATCCGGATATACAAAAAGGGATCTAAGCATGAAGTTACCTATTATTGTCCCATTGCTAAACTCTCTCATATACCTAAACTCTTAGAAAGCATTTTAAACGAAGCGTTGAGCTTCAAATGCAAGCCTTTTATTTCGCCCCGACAATATGGTTTTCTAAAAGGTAGATCAACTACTACAAACCTAGTTGAATTCGTGTCTTTTGCTCTCTCAGCCTTAGAAAATGGCAAAGAAATCGATGTTATCGCAACTCATTTCTCTAAAGCGTTTGATAAGATATCTCATCAATTGATCCTTTTCAAATTGTCTGCTCTCGGCTTTGAGCCTCTCTTATTAAAATGGATTTCTTATTACCTGGTAAACGGATATTATAGTGTTCGGTTTAGATCCGCCCTTTTTGTTCCATTCCTGGCCTCATCTAGAGTTCTACAAGGCAGTCATCTTGGCCCTCTTCTCTTCATTCTTACTATCAACGATGTTGAGAGGGCCATTAAACACTCCTCCCTCTCCCTTTACGGTGATGACACAAAAATTTTTAAATCTATTTATTCTAAGGGCAGAGTCCTTTCTTTAAGACGACCTAGATCGGTTTTCAATCTGGTGCCTCAAAAACTGCCTAGAACTTAATATAGCCAAATGTCAATCTACGTATGTGCAAGCCGTCTCCTCCCCGACTTTATTTTCTCCATGGTTAACAAATTCCCCTGGTTCAGTCTTTTCAAGACCTTGTCATATTATTCGACTGTGAGCTTAATTTCCGTTCTCATATCGATAAGATGATCCTCAAAGCCAACTCATCACTGGGCTTTATTAGCCAGATCTCTCTATATTACCTTTGTTCGCCCCCTGCTTGAGTATGCCAGTCAAGCTTGGTCCCCCTTTCATCGGGTTCATGTTTCTCGAATCGAGGGTATTCAACGTCGATTCCTCCGATTTGCCCTCCGAGGCCTGCCGTGGAACGACCCTTTAATTTTACCTCCATATCAGGACCGTCTCAAACTTCTAAATATATGTTAAATTCGTTAGAAGAACGTAGGAATACTGCTGACATTCTTTTCATTCATCGTCTTCTCTCAGGTTCCATCGACTGTGCATCCATTTTGAACTCCATTTCCTTCAATACCAACCCCCGCAATCTACGTTGTCCTCGTCTCTTCTATCTACCGGTCCACCGCACCTCTTATGGCTCCAACGAACCTATTTCCCGAACGCTCCGAAAGGTCAACTCGAACCTCTCCCTTTTTCATTTCAAACAAGATCTCCTCCATCACTTCCTCGGTCTCTAGCTCTTAAGTCTTTCTATTAGTTTTTAAGTTAGATTAAGCTTGTATTAAGCCAATAAATGGAGGCCTCAGCCCCCACCAAAATAAAATTAAAATTAATTTTTCTAAGGACCTCACCGACCTCCTAGATGCCTTCAGCGCGGTAGGGACCACTTTGGGAACCATTGCTTTAGAGTATTGAAATCAATTCTCTCAAAAGTTCAAAAGTTTGATGAGAGGAATTTCTAGACTTGCATTGTTTATGATCGAACTAAATACAAGTTAAATAATGATCTGTTATACTCAGCTCATAAGTCATACGAGGGTTGTCTGAAAAGTTTCCGACCGCAACGTAAAGATAGCGGCACTTGTCAATAAAAGCTAGTGACAGCACATCTTTTGACAGTTACTTACCGAAGTTTCAGTCATTTTGGACGCGCAGTTTTTAGTTGACAGCCGTTTGAGTGAGTCGATATGAGTGTTTTTTGTGAAAATGGGAAAAATTGAGTAACGAGCTGCTATTAAATTCTTGTTTTTGAAAGGCAATACGATTACGCAAATCGAAAATAAGTTGAACTCTGTGTATGGTGACTCTACACCATCATTAAACACAGTGAAATTTTTGGCAGCTGAATTTAAACGTGGCTGTAAGAGCTAGGGAGATGATGAACGTTCGGGACGTCCAAAAACTGCAACTGGCGATAACATTGCTAAAGTTCACCAATTGGTGTTAGACGACCGCCGAATTAAGGTGAGAGAGATAGTAGAGGTTATGAAAATGTCCAAAGAACGTGTTTATTATATATTAAATAAAGATTTAGGCATGAGAAAGCTGTCCGCGTGTTGGGTGCCGCGTTTGCTTACGTTAGCCCAAAAACGTGTTCGAATGAACATTTTCAACGCTCTGTTGGCGCAGTTTAGGCGCATTAAATCCGAGTTTTGGCGCCGATTAATTACTGTATATGAAACTTGGATACACCATTTTTCGCCCGAAACAAAAATTCAGTCAATACAGTGGACTGCAAAGGGCGAGCCGGCTCCAAAAAAAAGCAAAAACTGTTTTTTCGGCTGGGAGAGTGATGGCGACTGTTTTTTGGGATAGTAAAAGAGCTACGAGGGCGGGTCAATAAGTCCGTGACTTTTGGATTAAAACACAGATTTTTTGATAAAAAAATAATTTTATTTTTCAAGGTAGTCTCAGTTGAGCTCTATACACTTTGTCCAACGCTTCTCCAACTTTTTTAATCCCTTCCAAAAAAAATGATTTGTCGAGGTCCTCAAAATAGGCCTTTGTTTGCGAGATGACTTCATCATTGGAGTCAAATCTTTTTCCACCAAGCCATTTCTTCAGGTTTGGGAACAAGAAGTAGTCGCTCGGAGCCAAATCTGGAGAATAGGGTGGATGAGGGAGCAATTCATAGCCCAATTCATGGATTTTTGCCATGGCAACTGCACATGTGTGCACCCTTGCATTGTCTTGGTGGAAAAGAACTTTTTTCTTGGCCAAATGAGGCGTTTTTTTTTCAAATCGTCATTGAATCGGTCCAATAAGTTGGCATAATATTCCCCATTGATTGTTCTTCCCTTTTGAAGGTAGTCAATGTGGATTATCCCGCGTGCATCCCAAAAAACAATCGCCATAACTTTATTGGCTGACAAACCCACCTTGGCCTTCTTTGGCGCCGATTCACCCTTAGAAACCCACTGTTTTGACTGTTGTTTGTTCTCTGGTGTGTTGTGATGGATCCATGTTTCGTCCACGGTTACAAAACGGCGCAAAAACTCCTCCATATTGCGATTAAACAACGCCAAACCTTCTTGTGAAGTTGTTACACGATTGCGTTTGTGGTCGACTGTGAGCAAACGCGGCACCCATCTTGCGGAAAGCTTTCTCATGCCCAAGTGATCATTCAAAATTGAAACCACTGAGCCATGCGAGATCCCTACGGCTTCCACAATCTCTCGCACTTTCAATCTTCGGTCGGCCAACACCATATCGTGAATTTTTTCGATTGTTTCGGGTGTAGAGACCTCAACTGGGCGTCCAGGACGTTCGGCATCTTCAGTGCTTGTACGGCCACAACGAAATTCAGTAAACCACTTTTTTACAAAAAAGCAAAAACTGTTTTTTCACCATATCGTGAATTTTTTCGATTGTTTCGGGTGTAGAGACCTCAACTGGGCGTCCAGGACGTTCGGCATCTTCAGTGCTTGTACGGCCACAACGAAATTCAGTAAACCACTTTTTTACCATTGAAATCGATGGTGCAGAGTCCCCATAGTATTTATCAAGCTTAGCCTTGGTCTCGGTAATGGTTTTTTTTCGCAAGAAATAATGCTTAATAAGCACACGAAATTCACTTTTTTCCATTTTCTCCTCAAGTTAGTGAGTAGTCTGATAAAAATAGCTGTCAAACACAAACTAACTGACGCAGCAAGTTTAAATTTTGACAGGAGTCAACTGACAGATGCCTGTTGACAGGAGCAGTGTTGCTGTTTCAGTAAAGAGGTCAGAAATTCAAAAAGTCACGGACTTATTGACTTATTGACGGACTTATCTTAATCGATTATCTTCAAAAAGGAAAAGCCACTACAGGAGCATACTACGCATCATTACTTGCCAAGCTGAAGGCAGAAAATTGCGGAAAAACGGCCACATTTTCAGAAAAAGAAAATACTATTTCACCAAGGCAACGCGCCGTCTCACACCTCAGCGGTTGTCATGGCGAAAATCCATGAATTACGGTTTGAACTGCTTGACCATCCGCCTTATTCACCAGATCTAGCCTCAAGCGACTTCGTTTTGTTCCCTCATCTAAAAACTGCCTTCGGAGGACAGAGATTTTCGTCAAATGAGGAGACAATCAATTATTTTGCAGAGAAAAACGCCAAGTACTATTTGGACGGGTTAGAGAGATTTGAGCATCGCTGGGAGAAGTGTGTAGAGTTACAAGGACAAAAAAATTTAAAAAAAAGTCTTGTATCATTGTTCGATCGGAAACTTTTCAGCTAACCCTCGTAACTTGATGATAATCAATAAAATTGCATCTGTGAATTACCTTAGAAATATATGATCTAGACATGAATCAAGGCGTGTAGGTTAATTCAAAAGAGAATCAAGCCATGACAACAGGATTCTTTTTCCTAATCATTAAACCCTCACACATTCATCCAACTAGGCCCAACAAAAGTTCACTTAAATATGATCAAAATATACTACTTCAGCCTCGAATTGTATAATCATTAAATACATAAATCAATATGGCTAAATTAAACAGCAAACAATCCAAGTTTATATCGATTTCAGTATGTACGAATACCTCTGAGAGTGTTTGCTTTTGGTTAACTTTTTCTCTATTAGCAAAAAGCAGCAAGTATAAATATGGGTACTTGTATAATAAATGTTCACATGATCAGTTCCGTCCTCGTACTAGTCCCGTGTGTTTTTTTTTTTTTTTTTTTTACATAGATAACCTTTAAAGTAAGACCGCATAAAAATATGTGCTAATGTTTGCATGTGCATGAGTTCCGATATCGTCTTTCTTGCTGGTGTCAGATTTAACGACAAAAATGATTACAAATGATCCGTCATATTAAGCGGTTTTGAAAATGCAAATAATTAGCTAAGTTACATCTAAATAAAGTACACTGGGACAGTATACCTATTTAGATCTTTCACTGTATATTTATTTATTTCCAATTTGCTTTGCAATAAGTTTGTGTTTTCCTAAAGGCAAAAAACTAACATACTCTCGTAGTGTAAAGTGCTAATTTAATAGTTTTGCTCATATTTTGACAGCATTCCTTATTGGGAAGATTGTGTAAAATAAGCTTGTTCTATGTGTGTTTTTTGTTTTTTTTTTTGCATTGTTTACAGTGATGTAAAATATTTCGTAAGGCTATCAAAATTAAAGTTCTTTGTGGATACTGCATTTAAAATTGTGTTTTGGTAAGGTCTTATCTCGAAAGTTTCTTCACCTCCATATTGTTCAAGGATATACCTATTCAGAACAGATTATTCAACTGGACAGTGAACTACGCTTCAAATACATTTACATTTACATATTGCGAAGGTAAGTCTACTATCCTGTATTATATAACAAGAATGTTATTTTGATGTTCATATACAATATATACATATGTAAATAAAATACAGAAAAAGTTAGATATGTTCTCGCATGTATCAGTATCAATATAAATATACATACGTAAATATTCGAAATATAAATCCGTGTATTACCGTATTGACATTAATAATTTGTACTACGAATCTTACATTCTCAAAATCAAAGACGCCATCATTCTCTGGATAGCAAATTTAAATTGAAGGTTATCGCCAGCGGTTCTGGCTAAAATTTATAACATAAACTGTACAACAATTTAAAAATTGTAACTAACAAGTAGGAAGGAGCATACAAATGTAAATTGGTAACAGATATCCCAAATCAATCATCACTTTGAATAAGTCAGAATATATCCACTTAAATGTTGTTTGAATAAAGCTATGACATAATTTTGTTGAATCATGCAATCGACTATAAGAAACCACCTATCAATATATTAACACAGTTTGTTCTCGAACATCTACTTCGGCTTGGCTGATTTCATTTGAATTAGTAAGCTTTTGCGAAATAATGGATCCTGGTATACTTAACGAAAAGTCAAACTGTATATCAGATCAAATTTCAACTGCTCTGATTGATTCTCAAATATGAAGCCGAGGATAATTTCAAAATCAATTAGCACTTTATTTAAGGATTTGAGAAGCCTTAAAATGATGTTTGCACACAGCACGGGCGAAGGAAAGGTACCGATGAACGTTGGTTTTAAATGTTTGAGAGTTATAATGACTAGGAAATAAGGAGTTAGGCAGGGCATTCCATAAGCGAGTTGTACGGCTTAAGAACGAATTACGATATTTTAGAGTACGTCCGAAAGTGGGCTTGAGGGTATACTGATGAGCATTCATAGCGAGACGGGTGTTACGGTTGAAAGTTTGAAGGGGCCGAATGCTTCTGGCAATTTCTATGGAGCACTGGTGGTTGAAATAGCGATAAAACAAAGTGAGACAGGAGACATTACGTTGGTGTTCGAGGGTGTCAATTGATTGACTGATATTAGTATCACCAATGAGTTTTATCGCACGGCTTTGAATCCTATCTAACACGTGCAGTGATGTTTGAGGAACACCTGACCAGATGTGGGCATTGTACTCCAATTTTGGGCGGATAAATGCCTTATATATTGTGGCCAGATCAGAGGGGGTAAAATATTTCTTACATCGCTTGAGGAAACCTAGACATTTCGCAGCATTTTTGGCGATATCGAATATGTGGTCATTCCAACGTAAGTTGTCACTGACACACATACCGAGAATGGAAAATTTATCGGTTTCGACGATGCAATTCATGGATAATGGCTGGGTATTTGAATTTCGCTTTAATGACAGCAGACAGCATTGAGTTTTGGAAGCATTATATTCCACTCGATTGATAGTTCCCCAATTAGTTATGCTGTTAATATCAGAATTTAATAAGCTTAACATACGCTGCCGTTTCAATTCTACAGCCGAAGAGAATGGACGTGAGTCCGGGAACGAATATGAAAAGCAGATAGTACGGTCGTCAGCAAAGGAGTATATTGGATTAGAGGTAGCAGACAAGAGATTGTTGATGAAAATTAAAAAGAGTGTCGGAGACAGAACTGAGCCCTGGGGCACACCAGAATTTATTTTGTGAATATCAGACTTGAAACCATCCAAGACAAATTGAATTGAACGTTACGAAAGGTAATTTCTAATCCATTGAAGAAGAGAGTCATCGATCCCAAAAGCACGCATTTTCGACAAAAGAGCCTGATGTCAAACTCTGTCAAATGCCTTAGAAATATCAAGTGCAACTACCTTTCTTTCGCCAGATTGATGTACGTTTTGGTTCCACTTTTCGGTGAGACATGCCATCAAATCACCAGTGGACCTGCTGCGGCGAAAACCATATGGCCGGTCATTGAGAAGTTTCCGTGTTTCGAGATATTTCATGAGCTGCGTTTATCAGCGTTTCCATGACCTTGGAGAGAAGGGACGTAAGTGCAATGGGCCTGTAGAAGGAGAAAGAAGAAGAATCGCCTTTTTTAGGGACGGGCTTGACAAATGCTGTTTTCCATCTTCTCGGAAAGTGTCCTAAAGAGTAGGATTGACGAAAAAGCTTGCGCAGTGGTTTTCCCAGCGAGGAAGAACACCTCTTCAGAAGCAGGGAAGATATACCATCTGGGCCAACGGATTTATGCATGTTGAGATCTTTAAGTACTCTTGCTACTACACGAGTGCGAAAGTGGATTTGCCCCATTGAAGATTCGACGCACTCAAGTTTAGGCGGAGACAAAGCACAATCTGGGAGTGTTGAGCTGGCCGCAAAGTGTGCAGCAAGCAGATTGACCTTGTCCAAATAGCTGACAGCGTTGGGATGGAGGATGAGGCAGAATTTCTAATATTTTTGACGAACGACCAAAAATGTTTACTACCTTTGGGACATTGTAGTATTTTTTGCCTCAGTTTTTGGTCGTATTGGAATTTTACATGCTTGAGAAAGACGTTGCAGTCATTTCTGTTGGGCTGGTATTGAATGACCGAAAAGACATTTCTCTAACCCTGACAGCCTCTTTACAGCTCGAGTAGTACAATGCCTTTTCTTTTCGTTTGATACTCTTCATCCGATGAGGGATAAAGTTTCTCATTCCAAAGAGAATGGTGTATGTGATCATATCAGCAGCGGCATCTACGTCGTTATCGAGGAAACGTAGCGACGAATTGAAATTCCTAAAGAAAGTGCTAAGTCCGCTCCAATTGGCTTTCTCGTATTGCCATACGGTTCTTTTGGGAATTTTTCTTTTAACTGTGTGGTGGGTGTATGAGAAATTAGCTGATATGGCACATTGTCAGGGTGAGAGGTTAAAAACAAGTCCAGGGTGTTGGCGGTATAACTATCAACGTCTGGTATTCGTGTGGGCTCATTTACATCTTTCGCAGCGAAGGTCTCAACACACCGTCCTTCGGGTGTTGGCTGTCCAGAATGTCGAAGCCAACCAGAATCGCCCGTAATCACGATTTCAGTATGAGGATACAGGGGTACAATTCTTTGAATGGAGTTAGACAGCCCATCAAACTTGTGAAAGGTCGAGTTGGTGTCCAGTTTGGGGCTTCTGTAAATAAAGCAGTAGTGGATAATTTGCTTACGAAGATGGAATTTTAACCACATGAAATTGAATTCCGGATTGGAACAGGGACTACATTGTGATGGACTACATCACTACGCACGTAAATGGCGAGACCGCGGTGAGAGAAGAATAATGGCACTAATTCGTAGCCAGGTAGCTTCAGATCAGAGTGATCTGGCGGGGATCTACCTGTGTTTCACTAAGTGCCAAAATAGCTAGTCTATATTTACAGATGTGGACGTACGCAGAAAAGTGATTACTTTTTAGCCCGCGTATATTGGCAATATGCACTCTGAATTCCCGGGTCATTATAAAGAAAACTAAACACAAACACCGACTGTACTAAGCACAGCTGTGAAGTAAAAATTCAGAGTTGGTTTACCGAATCAAATTGTTGTAGGAGTTATGCCCTTACAACAATAGGAACCAATACACCAACAAAATTCAGACCCACAGCCCGCTATCCATCGGTTGTGACATACACTCAGCCACTGCCCGCGCTATTTGACAATGTAATACAGCAACGGCAATGACCGAGTGTAAGCAAAAGTTTGACCAGGGGCAGGAAGATAGGAATGCCCGCACTGTGGATGACGGTTTCACTACACTCGCGCGTTGTTTTTTTTTTTCTTGTTTGGTGAGCGCACAGCGAATTTTTTTTTTTGGGTATTAGTGAACTTAGTGAACTCACCCACGGCATTTTTTTTTTTGTTCTTCACGCGAGGAGCGAATTTACGAGTGCAAATATGCGTGTGCACTGATCGATGGTCAGCTATACACTCTGTGTGGGCTTAACTGATGTGAAGACGATGATGGCGCAAATTTTGTTCAGCTAAAATTTTTTCCACAAACCTTTGTTGAGTTTGAAATAACTTTTCAAAAAGTTCTGCTATATTGTCGTTTGGCATGGCTAATAATTCATGCGCTTTTTGATTGTTCGATCTCGTCGCCAAATGTTAAGTTCAATGAAGTGTAAGCCCGATGAAGTCTAGAGTGATACTGACACATAATAATGATGTCAGTGGCACTTTCGCGAATATTGAAGCGAAGATGGGCTTAACGGTCAAAGAGGGCGAGACCAAATATATGCTGTCAACAAGAAACGACATCCAATACCAACGTCTGGGACAGAACTTCACCCTCGACAGATATGACTTTGAGGTAGTTAAGGATTTTGCCTACTTAAACTCTGCTATCAATTCAGATAACGGCACCATGACTGCGATCAAACGAAGAATAACTCTTGCCAATCACTACTTCATTGGGCTAACAAGGCAACTGACTAGAAGACCCCTCGCTCGGACAACAAAAGCGACCTTATACGAGTATAAAACCTTAATAATCTCAGTCCTGCTCTATGTCGCAGATGGACTTTATCAAATATGGATGAGTGCTTTTGGCTGGTTTCGGAGGAAAATTCTTCGGGTAATTTTCGGTCCTCTCTGCATAGACGGTGAGTCGAGGAGGAAATACAACGACGAACAGTACGGCCTGTACAGCGATACAACAACCTAGCTAGAAGAGTGAAAGTGCAACTACTGAGGTGGCCGCCTCCAGGGGACAGGGCAGCAGAGGAAGACCGCGACTCAGACTGCGCGCGCAAGTGGAAGGAACCTTAGCCAACTTAGCGTTGGCAGCTAGCTAAAGATCGAGCTGGTTGGAGACGCCTTAAGTAAGTAAGTAATTTTAGATAGCAAATGAAAAGAAAATTTATTAATAATGAATTAGAAAAATTAAGGAAATAAATATTTTCATTGAAAGACTTTTTACTGCTATTCTAATTCCTGCTAACTAGGAAAAATTTGGGAAACTCCTTCCGAATTTTATTAATGTTTGTTTAACTTCTTGATGAGGGTTCCACAGCGTACAATATTCCATAATGCGGTCAAATGGTGATGTAAGTGGTGCGTTCTTCTCTTCCACTAAACACAAGAGCAAATTTTTGATTTCCTCAGTGTCTAAAACTTTTTAGGATTCGAAAAATTTCTGTTATCTTTCGAAATACATTCTCGATAAATCGTCGTGTCTGACTGAGCTGATAGTTATGACTATGCTCAACGATGAGCAAATTTGACTTGCTATGTAACATTTCCCTAAAGACTAAGTGCATTATCAGCTACGAGAACATATTTCACTGTTATATCTCGTCCTGTCATTGGTTATGCTGAGGGCAACGCAAGTTGTATTTTACCCAAAACCGCAAAAATTAAATACCGCGACGTGAATGAATATGAATAGTATATTGTGTGCGTTTGTAGTTAAAGTAAATTTGTAAAATATACACAATATTTGCGCAAAAAATAATCACCTTTATGAACTTGTTTACCAACACTTTGTAAATATCCGGCCACAACTACTGAAGCTATTGTTGTTTGTGGAATACTGAGAAATTTAGAGAAAAAAATTCTTAAAAGCCGAAAAATTGTAATTGTTTAAGCGCTCTTTTTTGTTTTCTTGGACAACAGAATAACTTGAATGTTTGAAAGAACACCTACGCCAGATGGTTACGTCAGAGAGTAATTCGTTTAATTCTTCATCGTTACGGATGGCCTATTGTAAATGACGTGGAATGATTCTGGTTTTTTCGTTGTACCGGATAGCATTTCCTGCCAATTCCAAAACTTGGGCAGCCAAACATTTCATACTGGAGCACCAGCACCGACGCGTTCGTCATAGTTACCTTTGCGAAATAAATGATGACTACGACCGGCTGGGAATAGTACGCCAGTGCGATTTGTGCGTGACTTTGTCCTTTCCTTAACTTTATCGCCTTTACCAGGCAGTGGTCTAAGATTGAATGATGTTGGTATCATACTTAATGCCTAATTTTCTGGAAACCAGTATCTGTGAGGATAATGACGGATAGGTTTGACTCCAAAATTTGCAAAGTCCAACGAACGATGCAGAGGAGGAAGGTAAAATCACTTTCTATGCTCGCCTATAGTCGGTGTATTGCAACGTACCGAAAGGCGACATTCAACAACCACACAAGGGTTGCCATATAGAAACCAGGGTCTCCGCTGATGATCGAACACAAAACCAAATCGACCACTTCATTATGCAGCAACGATGGAGGAAGTCAGTTTGCGATGTAAAGAATGAGAGAAGTGCCGATGTAGGAAATGATCATTACCCGCTACTAGCAATGCCCCGGCTTTTATGGAAGCTGGATCTGAAACGATACCGAGGCAATTAAGGGGTAGAGATCTCTGGATATTCCAAGACACCTGGGAGAAAATTACACACGTGAGGGAGCTGTACAAAATTTCTTAAGGACATTATAGGTCAAAAAAGTAGCACCAACCACCCTGTGCTAGATGCTAACGGCAGCCTTTTAGTGTCACTAGAAGACCAACTGCGAAGGTGGAAGCAGCATTTTTGTGCACTGGTCAATGAAGACCAGAGTACAAATGCAAATTGTCAACTGCTAGGAATACGTAGGTCTTCCCGGGGGATTGACATCAAACCCCCCCAAAAGAGTGCAGAAATAAGAACCTGGCATACCTGCCGAGTTCCTGAAAGCGGATCCCAACGCTGCGGCCTGTATTTCGTTTCCTCTTGTTGAGCCTAGTTGGGAGAATGAAAACTTTCCCAGGGAATGGAAGGAGGGAGTTTTTTTTTTAAGATACCGTGTTGTCCGTATTCCCAAAGCTGATGGCAACTATGTATAATTCTCGATAGGATAAAGTTCAGGATTGAGTCGAGGCTCAAAACGCCCCAAACGGGATTTCGCAGTGGTCCATCATGTGTCGATCATATTAACACCTTGTGAATCATCCTTGAACAATCGTCGGAGTCACCGCTTTTCTTCATGCTCGTCGACTTTGAAAAGGCCTTCGATCGGGTGAATCGTGATTGCATCTAGCGATCGCTTGCCATGAGAGGCATCCCTGAAAAAATTTGTTGCTATTATTAAAGAGTCGTACAACAGCGCAAGGTGTTTCGTTTTGCGCATTGGACAGCTTTCCGATGAAGTGCGACAAGGAGTGAGGTAAGGAGATACACTGAAAAAAAACCAGATTACAACATAGCGAAGCAGTGCTTTCAATGGATCCCTCAAGGAGTAAGGCGAGTTGGTACGCCAAGAGTAACATGGAGATCAACTGTTATTACGGAAGCTCAGTCGCGAAATTTGCGATCGTGGACACAGCTGACGTATCAAGCTGCAAACAGAGAGAGATGGAAGGGCCTGGTTGTGGCCCGATTCTCCAATAGGAAAGTGTTACTGCTAACAGCAGCTTCCGGAATAAAAGTAGAAAAAGACCGCCTTATTGAATTTTACTTTTACTTTAAGAAAAAAATCCTTTTTCCGATAAAAATTAGATGAAATAAAAAATTGGCAGATTTTTTGTACTATAACAAAACCCGGATGCGCATGACTCAAAGGATAGACTTGCATCTGAGTAACCCAACAACTAACTTTCCCCCACCCTTATAACCCAAAACAATAGGACCCTTTGGGTCAATCCAGGCAGATTAGTTGGTGGGGTGTCCAGCCTCCTCGTGGCTCAGGCATGATCATCCACTCGGTAGCTCATAGGATGGGAATGGGATCTTGTCACAAGGTCTGAACAGGAGTTACATTATTATTTACATGCCTGAAAACAAAATACAAAAAAAAAAAGAAGTTGCCCTAGTGGCAGAAAGGTAACACAACTGCCATCGTAACTAAAAAAAAGCAACAACAAGTTGGATTGCAAGGTCCGAGTTTTCTTCAATTTACTATCCACACGTATCCATAGAGAGAAAGAGATTTAACATCAGTTTCGCTACCCACACATCCTATTACCAGTTTCTCAATTATCCCGTCACACTCTCCATATGCTTACTAAACGGAAACCATGTTTTTGCGATTAACCTTAAAAAAACTGCTTAGTAACGATCTCTGAACAATTGACCAAGAAGAACAAAAAAAACATAATTTCGGAAGAAACAAGAAATAATAAAGATAATTTCATTTATTTCCATTCCATTTTGGTGTACTCTTTTTCCTTATTTTATGTCTTAGCCTTCAGAACGCGAAGAACTATTACAACAGCAGCAATGCCTGTTACAATTTTTACGGGATGATGGAAGCGGCGTGGTGTGATTTGCGAGCTCTACGATTTTCGGTTTTTTTCTTTTTTTTGGTTATTATGTTTTCTAGTCTCTTTTCTAGTCAAACTTTCACTTTATAAAATATACCATAGGATTACATACGAGTATATTATAAAAGAGGACAAAAAAATAGAATACAAGAACACTTTAGCTCGACACACATGCGTCCGATCGAATCAAACGAAAAATCTTTATTCTCTGCCAGAAGCCGCCAAAAACGGATCTTTGCTCGTTTTGCCATAAACATGGCAGGTCATACTCATATGTCTATCGCGCTTGCACTGACTAGTCTTTTGAATGGTGAAATTTTAAAATTGCTAGAGTTCGTTGCCATTTACAATTTTAAAAAAAAAATCTGATACTACGCTTAATGTTTAACTCACATTTTTCCTCTTAGATTCGGTCTTTTTTTTCCATTTTGAATAAAATCCGCCATAATCTGAACCATAAAATTTCTGAGCTGACGCAGACCTAGATTTCCGGTGTTGATAAGGTAGTCGCTCGTTTACATGAGAGATTGTACTGCACATCTTTAAAGTGAGAATGGTTTCCAACAGTACTAGAACTGTCAAATCGTATTATACATCCATATACAGGGTGAGTTTTTTAACTTGAGACATCCAAATTACTCGAAAAATAGGCGATATCGCGAAAAATGTTTCAGACAAAAGTCACAAGGTTCTGAAGGGGACATAAGATGGTGACCACGAGTTTGACCTTGAGACCCATTTTCACGGTCAAACGAAGGTCACTTTTGATTTTTTAAGTGATAATTCCTGATTTTCATTGCTCAGTCGTATTCCTCAAAGGGGCACACGACTTTGTCTCAAAGGTCTTATTCATTCAGTGCTAGATACCACTGCACTGACACGCCTAAATCATTAATCGATTTCCAACGTTGTTAGGGTGTTAGAAGGTCGAGATAGAGACAAATTGTCCTAAACTTATCTGAGAGTGTATGATGTGCACTCTGCCCTTTTTTTTCTACTTGAACGGAACTGTACTTCATTTAGAAGTTCGATATTTGTTTTGAGGAACTGATTATTACTAGGAACGTTTTCCAGATTAATAATGCAGGCTATTTCAATTCAAGAGAAAATTGAAATGATATTGATTTATGGAGAAAGTGGAAGGAACATCGATGGTGCTGTTGCTTTTTACGCTCAACGTTTCCCAGACCAGATACTTCCTTTTATCGGGTCATCCAACAATTCACTGGTGAAGTAAGTGTGCAACCAAAGAAAAGGAATCGGACAGATAGGGTGGCTGTTGAGGACAATGAAATAGCAGTGTTAACTGCCGTTGCACACGATCCTCACTTTAACACTCGCCAAATAAGTCGTGAATCAGGAATTACACAAACGACTGTCTGTAAGATATTACATCGGCATAAATACCATTCTTATCATGTTTCAATGCATCAAGAATTTTCTAATGAGAATTTTCGCAACCGGGTTTCCTTTTGTCAATGGGCACTTCAGCAAATTGAACGAAACCCCTTTTTCTTCGCCAAGGTGTTATTCTCTGATGAGTCGACTTTCACCAATCACGGTACGGTCAATCGACATAATATACATTACTGGGCTACCGAAAACCCTTTTTGGTTGCCACAAGTTGAACGTCAGCACCCTTGGAATGTTAATGTTTGGGCGGGAATTATTGGGGATAAATTAATAGATCCATATTTTGTTGAAGGCGAAAAGTATGCAAACTTCTTGCGGGACCATCTTCCAGTATTACTAGAAGAACTGACATTGGAGTTGCGACAAACAATGTGGTTTCAACATGATGGTTGTCCAGCCCATTATTCCCAAGTAGCCCGGGGCGTATTAAACAATGTTTACCATCAACGATGGATCGGACGAGGGGGTCCAAGGCAATGGCCTGCTAGATCATCTGATCTTACGTCACTTGATTTCTTCTTGTGGGGCTACTTAAAAAGTGAGGTTTACAGAAAAAAGCCAACAATACGTGAGGACATGAAAAGACGAATAACTGAAGCTTGCCGGAAGATTAGGCCATAAATATTTCTCAGCTCTGTTGGTTCATTTAGAGCGCGGATAGACAAGTGTATTGAAGTGAATGGTCACATTTTCGAGCATTTGTTGAAATAGTCTCGAGAAATTAACGTCGTCAACAGTTGGAGGCAAGGGGACCCACTCTAATTAATCACCCCGAAGGAAACAAAATACTGCTACGTCCACGTCGTTATTTCTGGGTTATGCTAAAACGCAATATGTAAAAACAAATGACAAGCCTACGAGCAATACGACTGAGCAATGAAAATCAGGAATTATCATTTGAAAAATCAAAAGTGACATTCGTTTGACCTTGAAAATGAGTCTCAAGGTCAAACCCGTGGTCACCATCTTATGTCCCCTTCAGAACCTTGTGACTTTTGTCTGAAACATTTTTCGCGATATCGCCTATTTTTCGAGTAATTTGGATGTCTCAAGTTAAAAAACTCACCCTGTAGAAGCAGTCACTTCACAAGCTGTATGATCCAAAAGAACTGACATCGTTGGTCGCCAGATCGATTTTGTAATATTGCAGCCTTTTAATTTTCCCTTTGTAATGAGGTTATACCAAACATTTTATGTCATATGTATGGCAGTGCGTCATATAATAGAACGTAGCTTTATTCGAAGAATGAGGTCATTAGATTTGCATCAAAGCCTTACGTGTAAATGTGCAAGCTTTAATGCATTTGCTAGTATTTTTCATATGGACTGCATAGAAACTTCCGAGGCATAGAATTGTAAAGAAAAATAAGAAAGATACAAAGAAATACTATAGATTTGGAGATACTCAAGAAAGTTTGAATAGTATATCATAGAAACACCAAATATAACTTTAAACAAATTAAAAATTAGATTTAACAATTTTAATTTCGTTTATCCAAAACAAAAATATTTTACATTACAAATGAATTCGGTATTTCAGTATTTCATAGATGTATCATAGTCAATGCAATGTCATAACCTACTTCAGTTAAATTAACTTTGTTGTTCAAATATTTGGCGTCAAAGTGTTTAAACAGTAAACTTCACTCACTACTTCACTACTGTCATTCAGTGTTATTTCCATGAAAATCTACTAAATGGATTTTATATCTTGCCTATTTCACTAATGTCTTGCTTATACATTACAAAATATGGTAGATACTAAATCAGCAATCGATCTACAGATTTTACTCGTGACGTCAGAAACGTTTCGGTTATTAAACAAAGCTTACGATTATACATATATGAGTACACTTGTTTTTTATTGCTATGTAATTTTCATACTGAAAAGTTGATTGCTTACGAGTACTTATTTAGGGGGTGAACCTGTACCTCAAGTAGCAAATCCTCTCCAGTTAGTGCGGGCTTTAGTTAACTCCCTCCAGTTGCGCACTCAAAGCCGGTTAAGGTGCTCTTCTACTTGTGCGCGCCGCCTAAAGTGAGGTCTTCCTCTACTGCATCCTCATTAGATCTGAAGACTCTGCTGGTCGGAGCATTGGTGTCCATTCGATTTACATGTCCTAGCCATCTCAACGGACTGATACGTCTTTACCGACCTTGACGAAGCAGCAAGAGTTCTCAATCATCATTCTGCACTGACAGACGAGTGTTGCAGGGATGGCAAATTTAAACGTGGTTCTCAAAATAGTTTGTTTCTATAAATGCTTTCATATGCGGCCTTAAAATCGATGAAAACGTAGTACTCGTAGGTATGGATTTAGACTTGGCCGATTGTGGACTTTGCTAGTCTGAAACGGTATTGGTAGGGACCAATCAGGTTGTTGCAGAAAGGTTTCAGACGGTCACATAATATGGGAGACAAGATCTTGTATCCGATGTTGGGGAGACTTATACCTACATAATTGGCGCAGTTGAGGGGACCTCCTTTTTTGTGGGTCGGGCATAGGGTGCTGTGATTCCATTCATCAGGCATACACCCTTCTGACCAGATTGAAGAAATGAGTTAGTGAATGATCTCCACAAAGTCATTTCCAGCAGCTTTGAATACCTCGGGCGGTGGGCCGTCAGGTCCGGCAGATCTGTTAGATTTTAGCTTAGATATTTTTATTCTTACATTGTTCTGGTCAGGTGGACGGAAATTTTGGTAATCATCGTCTAAGTTGATGCGGCATGTTGTGCTTCTTCGCCGTTATACAGTCTGCAGAAAAATATTTCAATATCTCAGCACAGACTGTGATTTCACTACGCGATCGGCGAAGATTCCGTCGGTCTTTTAGTAGTTCTTCGTTGTTGTGGGGCTTAGAAAATCTGGATTCGCACCTTGGCAGCAACAAGGTATATCCGAGCTGCCCCAAATCGCCTTGTACGATTTTAACGTTATACTTCGGATATTGCACATATGTCTTGTCGTGGGGTTCGTAGAAGAAACAATTTTTGGTGTCGCCGCCCTTGTCATCCATGGCTTCAAGGGCGCATATTAGGCTTATGTTATCGAATTTAGAATTCATGTGGATTGTCTTAAAATGCTCGCTTACGTGTCGGCAGTTCAAGAGTTCTTTTTTTTTTTGTAGGCGAAGGAGATTTAGGGAGGAAGAAAAGATAGGTACCGTTGTACATTGTTTTTAAATGTTTGTAAATTATAACGACCAGGAAACACAGAGATCGACAGGGCATTCTGTAAGCGAGTTGTACGGCTTAGGAAAGAATCACGATATTTTAGAGTACGTCCGAAAATGGGCTTGAGGGTATACTGATGAGCATTCATAGCGAGACGGGTGTTACGGTTGAAAGTTTGAATGGGTGCAATGCTACTGGCGATTTCAAGGGGGCACTGGTGGTGGAAATAGCGATAAAACAAAGTGAGACAGGAGACATTACGTCGGTGTTCGAGGGTGTCAATTGATTGACTGATATTAGTATCACCTATGAGTTTTATCGCACGACTTTGAATCCTATCTAGCAGGTGCAGAGATGTTTTAGGAGCACCTGACCAGATGTGGGCATTGTACTCCAATTTTGGGCGGATGAATGCCTTATATTGTGGCCAGATCAGATGGGGTAAAATATTTCTTACATCGCTTGAGGAAACCTAGACATTTCGCAGCATTTTTGGCGACACCGAATATGTGGTCATTCCAACGTTATTTCTAATCCATTGAAGAAGAGAGTCGTCGATCCCAAGAGCACGCAATTTCGACAGAGGAGCCGGATGCCAAACTCTGTCAAATGCAATAGAAATATCAAGTGCAACTATCTTGCTTTCGCCAGATTGATGTACGCTTTGGTTCCACTTTTCGGTGAGACATGCCATCAAATCACCAGTGGACCTGTTGCTACGGAAACCGTATTGCCGGTCATTGAGAAGTTTTCGTGTTTCGAGATATTTCATAAGCTGGCGGTTTATCAGCATTTCCATGACCTTGGAAAGAAGGGACGTAAGTGCAATGGGTCTGTAGGAGGAGAGAGAGAATGATTGGCTTTTTTTAGGGACGGACTGGACAAATGCGCTATTCCATCTGCTCGGAAAGAGTCCTAAAGAGTAGGATTGATGAAAAAGCTTACGCAGTGGTTTTGCCAGCGTGGAAGAACACCTCTTCAGAAGCAGGGAAGATATACCATCTGGGCCAACGGATTTATGCATGTTGAGATCATTAAGTACTCTTGCTACTACACGAGTGCGAAAGTGGATTCGTCCCATTGAAGATTCGACGCACTCAAGTGTATGTGGGGACAAATCACAATCTGGGAGTGTTGAGCTAACCGCAAAATGTGCAGCAAGCAGATTGGCCTTGTCCAAAGAGCTGACAGCTGGAATGTTATTGTAAATGAGCGTTAGGATGGAGGATGAGGCAGAATTTCTAATATTTTTGACGAATGACCAAAAATTGTTTCTGCCTTTGGGACTCGGTTTTTGGTCGTATTGGAATTTCACAGGCTTGAGAAAGACGTTGCAGTCATTTCTGGCACGTTTAAACTTTTTTCGGTTTTCCTTTGTCGAGTTGGGGACTCTAGTCATAATTACAAACAAACACAGTAAACACAAACACCGACGATACTTTAAGCTTAGTATCTGCCGCGTATAGCAAATCCGGTTTTGACTAGGCGCTGTGCATTTTCCCTATAGCTATCACCATAGCATATATCACAGTTTTCCATCCTCCTTATGTCCAGCCCATGGCATCGCACTTAGTGGATGGTGGTGATATCTGCGTGATAGCAGTCAAAAGCCTCTGCTAATTGTTTGGCTACAAGTGGTCCGTTAAGGGTCCGAACATTCCATGTGCAAATCCGAAGGTCGTTATCATTTATACATTTGCTAGGATCGTCAACAGTGAGTCCATTTTTATCCGAGGCCATCAGTTGGTTCGCAACATATTTTAACCTTTTCCGTATAGGGTTGTGAGCCCTATGACGGTGTAGGGCATTACCCTAAGGGTAAGGGTTTACTCATGCAGTTGCCTGGGACCACCACTGGGAGGTAAGGCAAGCACTTCGCTACGAACTTGATTGTTTCGCTGCCGGACCAATCCAAGTTATAGGACATTCAGCAGTTTCCCCATCAATCGTTACGCAGGTTCTCCTGAAAATTTAACAACACATTTATTCAAAAGCAGTTGAGTGATTTAAACTAACATTTTCTTTCAGGCTTTTTTTTCGAAAAAAGAATTCACTTTCACATAATGCACATTACAAGAGAAATTAATACGGAGGATCAGTTAACGCCGTTACAAAGCTTTTTCTATGGCACTAACATATTGGTAACGGGCGGGACAGGATTTCTGGGAAAAAGTAAGTGTTATCTGTCTGTTTTGTTTTTTTTTTTTTTTTGTTTCAATTATTGTTTTCTTATAGTTTTGCTGAATAAATTGTTTACATCATGCCCAGGAATCGAAAATATATACATTCTCATACGAAGCAAGAAGAATAAAGATGTGCACACAAGAGTCGAAGAAATCTTTGACGATCCGGTATGTTTTATTATATTTTTGCATATGTACATATACTCGTACTTATATAAAATATAGTTGTTGTCTTAACAGATTCAAATAATTTTCTTATCAAGTAATTTTCAGGTTTTATTCGCTTCCGGTAGTTCGGATAATACAAACGGATATTATTACAATCCATTTGTATTATAAAGAGTGTTTTTTTTTTAGAGGTATACAAACTCCATCTGAAATAAAATACTTGAACCTAAAGCTAATGTCTATGATATTAGCTTTATTTAATAGATAATTTTATGCCATTTGTGTTTAAATATGACATTGGGCATATGCGCCCCACGGCTAACTCGAATAAAGCCCATCCGTGAAATCCAATTTTCGGCAACTTTATCGAGCAACTGGGGCAATATATCAGCAATCGTCCAACGTCTCTGGTGAATCGGCATAGACTACTGGCTTCACACATCTCTAAAGAAAGTAATTGAAAGACAGGATCGTGGAGGCCAGTTCACAGGTCCATTGCGCGAAATTATTCGTAATACATTCACCAAATGTTTCCCGCAATAAATTGATGGTGTCGCGCGCCATGTGGCATTCTGCGCTATCTTACTGAAACCAAAGCTCCGACACGTCAATACCATTCAACTGAGGAACGAACAAGTCAGAAATCATGTTTCTATAGCGCTCTCCATTGGCGGTAACTTTCTGGCGGGCATCGTCCTTAAATAAATATAGGCCAATGATTCCAACAGCCCATAAAGCACACCATACAGTGAGTTTTAATGGTTGTAAGGGCATCTCGACAAAGGCTTCTGGGGTTTTTCTACTCCAAATTCGGCAATTTTGCTTGTTTACATTGTTGCGTTGAAAATGAGGATCAAGCTGAATCATATTTTCGGCCCATTCACCGAACCTACGACGGGTATACTGGTTATGGGGTTTCAATTCTTGCATAAGCTGGATCTTATAAGCTTTTAAGCCAAGATCTTTCCGTAAAATCTTCCACAAAGTGGATGGGCATCGCTCCAATTTCTGTGCACGATGGCGAATCGACTCATTCGGATTCTCCTCAACAGTCAAAACTGTGCCCCACAACGGCAATAACTTCTTCTGTTCGCACTGTTTGTCGTCTTTGGGAATTCGTATTATCCACTAGAGTGTACATGGTGCGAACACGATTTATCGTGTTCCGAATAACTTGCTCAGATGGACGATTATGTCGACCGTAAAATGGACGTAGGCCACGATAAGTTTGGCGAACCGAACCATGGTTTTCAAAATAAGGTTGCACAATTTGTACGCGTTGTTCCCGCGATAATTTATTCATCGTAAAATGGCAGAACGTACTAACCACAAAACAACTTTCAACTGTCAATCTGTGGAAACAGTGTTGCCAGCTTAAAAATCAAACCTCTAAAAGGTTCAAATTTTGTGTTTAAATAAAATACAAAGAAATTAACTGGATGACGATTAATTTGAAAAGATTAACTCTTGCCAGGTAATAGTTTTAGGCATAACTCCAGTCTACCATGGCTACTTCGAACAAAGCAGATTCTGGAGGTTCAATTTCCGTGCAATTGAGGGCGAATATCGCGTATTACTCGAACAATATTTTGCTCCAAAGCGTCAATCGGGCCTGGTTTATCGGGATAAACTAGTGACTTGACCTAGACAAACAGATAAAAATCCGATGATGGGTCGATTGCTTGAAATGCTTCTATGGCCAAATCGTGTTTTCGTTGGCTGTATTGGATGGAGTACCATTATGTCTGAACTACACTTCTTCCACATTGATGTCACTCAAATTTGTGAACAAATAATCGTTGATCATAGCATTGTACCGATGTCTATTGACAGTAACTTGCGCTCCGGCCTCACTTTTGAAGAAGTAAGGACCGATGATGACACCTGCATACAATCGGCACCGTACGGTACATTTTTCTGGATGCAATGACATCTGGTGAACTTCTTGAGGATTGTCCTCACTCCAAATATGTTTACGTAACCATTTAACCTGAAATAAGTCTCCTCACAGAACAACATTTTACGGTAAAAAAACTGAGGCAACTTGTAGTTGATTTAGAGTACAATCCTGAACAGCCGATGAAATAAATGGTCACACGATTTAGTTCCTGCACCAAATGGATCTTATTAACCTTAAGACCAAGCCGAATTTTTACACAGTGGATGGACAAAGACCAAGTTGGTGCGAACGACGACGAATCGATACATTGAGATCTTCTTCAAACAATGGCCGATGATGACTTCCCTAGATTTGAGGAAGTACTCTATAAGTTTCGGAAACATTTTGGAAATGCTGTGGTGTCAATCTTTCCATGATAAAATGGCAAACTGTACGAATAACAAACGAAACTTGGCAGGTCAATGTGACAGCTGATTTGATATTTAATCCCTATTACGTAAAAAGTCTGACACTGAAAAAAAAAATTATCCAGCACATATACTGCAGCGGAGTTTTGACACAGGCGCCTCAAATTTTCTTGTAAGTTGCGTACTCTAGCCAGTAGTTTCGTAAGTTGAAAAATAACACGGTCATCTCTTTGCTGCATCAATCTTATAAAAGTTGCTTGGAAATATTGTAAAGTAGACTGGGAATAAGAAGTTGTTCGTTCATTGGTATTCGAGGTCGTATAAAGGGCTCTCTAACCAAACTGGCATCCTTTTGTTCTGTTTTCTTAAATCAGCCCGCTTACGAGGGCTTATGTTTGGACACTCGTGTGGGAAGGAAAAAATGAGAGGTACAGACGTACGTTTGATTTAAATATTTGAAGGTTATAATGACTAGGAAATAGAAAGTTCGGCAGGGCATTTTATTAGCTCCTTGTTTGTGGACTTCAAAGCGGCCTTCGATTCTGTGAACTGAAACGCCTTATTTTATAAATTATATAGTATGGGAATGTCATCAAAATTGAGAAGGGTTTTACAAACCCTTTATGAAGATACCAAGGCAGCTTGGTAGAGAGACGCGGGTGGGTGGCCGTGGCTCAAGTGGTAGTGGACTGGCTTCCAAATCGGAAGGTTCGGTGTTAGAATCCCAGCCTCGCCCGAAAGACATATTCACTTTTTCAGTTAACGAAAATCAAGTAAGACGAGTTGTTGACTAGAAAACAACATCAAGCCAACTTTCACTAAAAATTTAGTCTCCCCACCCATGGAGAGAAATAACCACTGAGCCCAAACATCTTTCCTTCTCCCTCTATCCCATTTTCCAAAAAACTTAACACATGCTGAGGCATTATAAGTGTATTCATACCCACATGAGTGTTAAGATCTTAAAAAAAAAAAAAAAAAAAACAACAACAAACCAAAGTCTGCTACCCCGAGATTATCCAGACAGAGTGCAATTTTGTCAAACGATGTTGCAGAGGTTAAGAGAAGATCCGAGATTCTTCGAAAAAATTCTATGGTCGGAGGAATCAACTTTTCAAAGGGTTACATGACCGTTACAATTTGCACGAGTGGCACGTGGAAAATCCACATTTGATGCGGGAAGATAGATCATAGTACCGTTTTAAAGTAAATTGGTGCATTCGAGTTGCCGCAGAATTTCAATGCCGAGCTTTATTTAGATTTAGATTTTTTGGAGAACCACTCACCAAATTTATTAGAAGACGTGCCACTAAATATTTATGCATGCATGTGGTATCAACAAGATGGCTGCTCAGCGCATTGTGCTCGCGCAGTACGAGGGTTCCTCGATCGGGAATACTCCAACAGGTGAAGAGGGCGGTCTGGTACAATTTCGTTGCCAGCCGGTTCAACTGATTTAAATCCACTCGATTTTTTTTACTGGGGAGCAGTAAAAGAAAAAGTTTATTCTAAGCCGATAGAAAATTTAAACGAGATGCGACAAAAAATTGCAGAAGCCGTTGAAGATATGCCCGTCTTATTACCAGATCATTTGTAAGAAGATGCAGAGCTTGCATTGCCGCTGAAGGCAAACAGTTTGAATATTTGTTATAAGATACAAGATCGGTAGATGGCGATCATGAGAGTATACAGCGAGAGAACGTAGTGTTCTGTGTGCTCTGTGATGGCAAAAAATGAAATGAAATGACAAGGGTGGCATCTCTATCTGTTTCACTAACACTAGTCGAAATGGCGTGTTTATCTTTTTTATCCGTCTCAATCACAGCGTCACTGTCCGTCTCACTCACACTTGGTACTCATTTTAATTTATTAAAAAGAATTAACTATGAATCGGGTTTCTTTAACAAAATATTTTTTTTGTCCTCAATTAAGCGTTAGTCTAGCAAGTGTCATACCATTTTGGAATCCAGACTAAATACGCCATCTTTTAAAGTTACTTGCCACAATGGCATAGTACATTTTTTTGTCAGTACAGTCAGTTCCAGTTGGGTGATTAATGATTTTCAGATATATGGATGGACAAAAAAACAATATTTTAGTTAAAACCGATATAGTTATATTTCAATTTTGGACTGTAATTTACAGAACAGTTACTCAGGGTTACCTGACAACAAAAAAATCGAAGAAAAGTAAAGATTTGCGGTCACAGTACTTGAAAGATCGTCATAGGGTGCCAGATTTCTCAATTTTTTTTGAGTGCCAATACTTTTAAAAGTACATGACTTAGATTTTTTTTTTTATAATTTTGTGATAACCGACACCACTTGTCCTATCACCCGTTTCCGGCTTGACGTTGATTTATGGGACACCCTGTATAAGGAGCAAATAACAATTTTATTGGTTGATTGTGTTCCAAATTTCATATATTCTAACAAAGCAATTAAAGTTTGAGAGCAATGGAAACGAATCTATTACTAGAAAATCTATATTTGTTTTAATTTTTGTTATTTTTGATTTTTTTCTTATTTAATTTTTTTGATATTTAAAAACATAATTTTATTTTCGTATTAACTGTACAGCAAACTACTTTTTCATATTATAATATTTGCTTTTTGTTTTTTTAGATTTTTAATACAATGAAAACAGCGGCTCCGAAATTTCGACACCATTTTCAAGGAATAGCTGGTGATTGCATGCTTCCAGGATTGGGTTTGAACTCAGTTGACCGTCAAATTCTCATTGATCACGTTAATATTGTATTTCACATGGCCGCTACTGTGCGATTTGACGAAAAATTAAAAGTTGCAATGCAAATTAACGTTAGAGCATGTCGTGACATGATGCTTTTATGCAATGAAATGAAAAGCCTCAAAAGCGTCATTCACGTTTCCACAGCATACACGCAGTGCCCTTTAAGGAAAATTGAGGAGAAGTTTTATCCGCCTCCAAGCGATTCAAAGAATTTAATGCTTCTAATGGAATGCGCACCAGACAAATTACTGGAAGGCATGACACCTGCGTACGTAGAACTTATATTTTTAAAAACTTTATATGATATCTAATCTCACTGTTATCCATTTTTGTTGTTTTTGATTTGATTATAAAAAAAAAATTACTTTTATGTATTTTCTACACCAAACATGTCTCTAATTGAAAATGTAACTGGGCATTTCCGAAAATTGTTGGTAAAAAGAGTGAGAAGTGGGGGAAAATGTGAAACGTGGTTGGTCCACAGTTTTCTACCCATTTCCTACAATCTCTTTTGTGGCCCATTCGTAATTGTGAGCATTTCCTTTAATCTGGTGTCGCTGTTGCGGAAGGTGGACGTACCACCTTGATCAAAAAGTTCCCGACTACATCCACCGTGTGGCGCTCCCATTGTTCCGATTTGAGTTCTGTTTTTTTTTGTTAAGTTGGTAAATCTGTTGTTGACATTCCCTCTAAATCTTAGCGTCATAGCCAAGAGTACATCTATTTTTGTGTGTGTTGACGATTTTTTACAATTTTAGAAATGGATTTAAATTTGCAACAACGAACTTGTATTCAATTTTGCGTAAGAAAACGGATTTAATGGTGCGCGAACGTTGGAAATGTTGGAAAAGTGTTTCGGCAACGATTCTCTAAAAAAAATGGTCGTTTACCAGTGGTACGAGCGGTTCAAAAGTGGTCGTGAGTCAACCGAAGATGATGAACGCAGTGGCAGACCATCAATATCGAATACAGACGAAAACATTGATGAAGTAAAAGAAATGTTGGTCAATAACCGCAAATTAACCATCAGAGAGATAGCGGAGGACTTGAACATTGCCTATGGATCCGTCCAAGAGATTTTGGTTAATGATTTGGGTTTCCGTTGTGTAGCAGCAAAGTTGGTGCCAAAAGACCTCAATTTTATGCAAAAAAGAGACCGTGTTGACGTCGCAAAAAAGATGATTTGCGAGGCTGAATCCGATCTCACATTTAGTCAAAAGGATCACTACTGGAGACAAGACATGGGTTTATGAGTACGACACTCAATCCAGACATCAGGCAAGTTTGAATGGCGTTCACCAAATGAGCCGAGACCAAAAAAAACACGTCGTTTTCAGTCAAAAAAGAAGGCAATGCTCATGGTTTTCATGGATTACAACGGTGTAGTGCATCATGAATTTTTGCCAGAAGGCCAGACAGTAAACAAAGAGTATTATTTGGGCACTTCTCCGAAAGAGATCAGAATTGTGGGCAGAAAACTCGTGGATTTTGCACCATGATAACGCACCGTCGAACAGTGCAATCATTATTCGTAATTTTTTGACGAAAAATGCAACAAATACCATCCAACAGCCACCGAATTCACCTGATTTGGCTCCCTGTGACTTCTTTCTGTTCATTCGAGTTAAAAAACCACTACGGGGAACGCGTTTCAGCAGCCGAGAGGAAGTAATGGAAAAATCGCAGGCAGCACTGATGGGCATACCGAAAACCGAATATAAAAAATGTTTCGAGGATTGGATCAAGCGTTGGCATAAGTGTGTTGCAGTCGATGGGGATTACTTCGAAAGGGACAATATAGATTTAGATGAATAAACTTGTATTTTAAATTTTCTGAATAAATTCCGGAAACTTTTTGATCGAGGTAGTATGTACTTGTTTTTTATTTTGTCGCACAGGAACGTATCCCCTATAATCCCATATAAATTACCATTCCATTTTCACGGTTTCTGTATTCGCGGCATTTTTACGGATCATATACCCCGCGAATAAAGAGCTTTTACTGTACTCGCTTCGTAAAATTAACCGCTGCATAGCGTTCCAAACTTTAAGGTGGGATTCGCAAACCGAAGAGGAAGACACCGGCTCGCCAGGGACACAGGATCTAAAGGTGGTAAAATAATATAAATTACTTGCATGTATTTCAATTTACATTATATAAATGTTAAGCCTAATTTAACTGTCACTCAATCGATATTTGTTATAACTGATGAGTTTATAATGAGCGTGCAGTTGTCATTCTATCTCTGTAGTAAAACAAACTTAAAACTGCATATAGTTCTATAATCTACTCCTTAACAAATGTAATAAAAATATTTTTACCGAAATTCTCTTCTTCCTGCACTATCAGATTATTAGACAAATGGCCGAACACTTATACATTCACTAAAGCAGTAGCTGAAGATGTGGTGCGAACTCATGGTCATTCTTTACCAGTTGGAATGTTTCGACCCGGAATAGGTGAGCAATTTTATGTTCATTAATTAATTATATGTATATTATGCTTTTATTCTAATGAAGTGATATCAACTTACCGCGATCCTGTTTGTGGATGGATTGACAACTTCTATGGACCAACTGGGGCAATAGCCGGTGCTGGAACAGGTGTAATAAGAACATTACGTTGCGATCCGAGTGCTGTTGCTAATATGGTGCCCGTGGATTTGTGTGTAAATAGTATAATTGCTGCATCATGGGATATATCACAGAAACATAGGTATATTTAGTATAATATATGTATGTATATTCTGCATGTAACAATTATGAATTGTCGCGTTATTACAATCTTTAAGCACTGAAAACTGCTTATGTTTAATGACTTTTATCCAACCGCAAAGGGAATGATAATCAGGGTTGCGCTTGCGCATTTTAGTTGGTGCATTGTATCTTACTGTTGAGAGCGCATACCTACTACAGGTCCCAGGAATTCAGAGTAGATATAACAAACACTAGCATCCTAAAGAATAATAACTTACTGAAATACAGGTATACCCTTGTCTAGATCACTTAATCGTCATCTTATCGTTTACGTGTGCAATTATGTAGCCTATCAAACTCCATCACAATGTGATCTCTGTTCCAATATGGCATTAACTGCGTTTGGTTAGAATTCCATCTCTAAAGAAAATTACCCAATTCCGCTGTATTAATAGGACCCCTAAACTGGACACCAATTCAACTCTTAACACGTTCACTGCCATGTGATCCACCGGTGGGTCACACAAAACATTCACAAGAGGCCACGTGCACCACCGGTGGGTCTAGATATTTTTGCAAGAAAGTTTTTTTTAAGTGGCTTGCTGATAAAGTGTTTTTTTTCGTTGCTTTGGCAGCTAGTTAACATCCATCTTTGCAAAATCGAAAATCACTTATGAAAGCATAATCCCACATGCTGAATTACACAGAAAAGAAACGCATGAAGTAATCGCCGTTATCTTTTGCGCTCTCAAAGCTGAAAGTAGCTTCTTTGTTTTAAAAATCAATACAAAACCTTTACTTCTCTCAGTTAATAATGATAAGCGATATTAGGATCCGCGTAGCTTAGTCAAAATACTGTTTTCCACCATTAGGGCCTTCGTTATTTATTTGCCTACAGGTGACCCGTCCTATCCGAACATTCGTTATCGTTATCGTTTTTGCAGAGACATCAAAAGTTGCTTTGTAATTGTATGGTTCTTACGTAAGCAAGGACCCCTTGGACAAAAGAGGCCGAATACTCCAGAGCCAGAAGGCCTTTTCGGTGATATTAAGCTATCGTTGACTGATTAAGGGCTATTTCAGCACCCTGACTAGTTCTGAAAATCTTGACTTCAGCTCCAAATACTTTAAAATAGCTCACACAAATAAGTACCATAATTTACAATACTGACGGCAGATGCCACCGGTCATTCAGTTACGCGAATTCATCCGTTTTAGGTCCTCCTCTTAATAGTTAGTCATTTCCGATAGAATATTATAGTGTTGCTGTCTTATCAGCACCTGTACTTATAAGTTTGGCAAGTCAAGTCAATGGGACGAAACTAGTCCACAGTGGCTACCATAAAGTGGTATCTAATCCTAATTGGCATCTTCTTCTTAAAATATTATACATGGATGTTGTGCGGCAGGACATAATTTTTAATGTTTAATGGTAACACCCCAGCTTAGTGGGTCAGCCTGGTTGAGTCACGATATTGACTTGGTCTTCGCATAATCTATCCATGTCTAGTGTTGGTACTGATGGTGAAATGGAAACGAGACTTTTGCTTTCGGAAGTTCTTTTGTGTTTTTGGGTGTTGCGTAAGGCTGTTCCTGGGGAATCTGTTTTTCCGTTTGCTGATTCTCAATAAAAGCCGGTTTCAGCCTGTCGATGTTGATACTCGTACTTACTGGCTTTCCTTTGATGATAACCCTAAAAATCTTGCCTTCTCTCTTCTTTACTTTATACGGGCCAACGAATGGCTGTTGCAATGACAAATGCACGGTGCCCTTCTTTGCGAAAACAAAATCCCACGATTCTAGGTCTATAAATACTTACGAACGACGATGTTCTGCTGTAATACTGCTCCGTAAGGCTGTTCCTGGGGAATCTGTTTTTCCGTTTGCTGATTCTCAATAAAAGCCGGTTTCAGCCTGTCGATGTTGATACTCGTACTTACTGGCTTTCCTTTGATGATAACCCTAAAAATCTTGCCTTCTCTCTTCTTTACTTTATACGGGCCAACGAATGGCTGTTGCAATGACAAATGCACGGTGCCCTTCTTTGCGAAAACAAAATCCCACGATTCTAGGTCTATAAATACTTACGAACGACGATGTTCTGCTGTAATACTGCTCCAATCGCTTTATCAGAAGCATCTATAGCAAGAGACAATCATGCACTTGGAATTGGAAATTGGAGAGTTACAGTTTCATTTAAAATGTACTTCAAATTATCAAACGTTTCTAATGCCGCTAACAAGAACCGTCGAATGTCGTTAACTGTTTCGGGGGGTCTTATAAAATTTAATAGTCTCAACTTTACTACTCTGCGATTGTATTCCTAATGCATCTACTCTATGTCCAAGAAAATCTACGGCGGGTTATGCGAATATGCTCTTAGAAATGTTAACAACCAATTTTGCACGGTTTCCAAATGTCTTAGATGGGTTTCCAGCTACTAACAAATCATCACTCTAAGAATAAACAAAATTTAAATCTCGCATACTGAGTTGAAATGGCGTTGGAAAGTCTGAAAGCCGCGTTTCTCAACCCAAAATTCATACGAGTAGTTACGAATTCAAATAGACCAAACGGGATGCAAATGACGGTTTTCGGAATATCCTCGGGCTCCATAGGAATTTGTTAGTTGGCTCTTACCAAGTCACGCATCGAAAACACATTACACCCTTCTAATTATAAAGAGGCGACTGCTGGATATATGGCTAAGGTCTATAGTCGCCATATTAGGCCCGTCATTTAGTTTTCCTCTAGCGCGTCATTACTCTGATAGGAACAAGGCCTAGTACAACGGGTAGTTCTTTCGCGAAAACGCCTATGGTACCAGCAAACTGTAGAAGTCAATGCCCTACCTATACTAGTGGAATTTCTCGAACGGTCTGTTGAATTTCGTAGACGTCCAGGTTTTCTACATTTCGGGATTCGATCTGACGATCTCAACTCACTTAGTTGGGCTGATAACTCGGTGATGCCGGCTTCTAAACTAGCTAATGCAGATGACCTAGGGAATCTGGATTTGTACTATTCCGATAGGGATTCAAATTTGCCATATGACTATTTGACAGACTATTGAATTGGAAATTATTTGAAGCTTCTAGTTTTTTGTCAGTCGTAACAGCCATGGGCTCTAACTCTTCCGTACTGCCTACCAAAATAGCCTTAACCATCTCTGGAAGGCGTTGTAACCATAGTTTTTGACAATAGATGGGGAAAATTCTGCACCGGCCAAAGCTTTCATGTCACGCAACGCAAAAGTTGGCGTGGCTTTTTTTCTCCTAGATCTAAACCTCCTAATAACTTTTGCAAACGTGTGTCTTCCGAGTCCATCATACGTGAACTTTTGCTGGGGAGGAGGTGCGACAATAATATCACGAACCCGTTGGACAAAAAGCAGAATATCCGTAATATGTCCGTCATTGCTCACGTCGACTATGGAAAATCTACTTTGACCGATTCTTTGGTCTCCAAAGCAGGTATTATTGCTGGAGCCAAAGCTGGTGAAACCCGTTTCACAGATACCTGCAAGGATGAACAGGAACGCTGTATTACCATTAAATCAACTGCCATCCCTATGTACTTTGAAGTTGAGGAAAAGGATCTGGTATTCATCACCCACCGCGATCAACGTGAGAGGAGAGACGTTTGTTAATCAGTTTTAACTGATTCACCGGGACACGTCGATTTTTCGTCAGAAGTAACAGCTGCTCTTCGAGTTATTGATGGTCCTTTGGTTGTGGTTGATTGCGTTTCTGGCGTTTGCGTGCAAACTGAAATTGTATTACGTCAAGCCATTGCCGAACGTATTAAGCCTATTTTGTTTATGAACAAGATGGACCGTGCTCTTTTGGAATTATAATTGGACGCAGAAGAATTGTATCACACTTTCCAAAGGATTGTCGAAAACGTGAACGTTAGTATTGCCACCTATAATGATGATGGTGGTCCAATGGGTGAAGTTCGTGTTGATCCATCGAAGGGTTCAGTACGTTTTGGTTCCGGTCTTCATAGATGGGCCTTTACCTTGAAGGTGAATGGGCTTTTTGCCCATCATGGTGATTTGTGTTTAATATAATAAGTGATCTAAATAAATCTTTAAAATCCAGTTGTTAAATTATTTTATTTAAATGAGAAAAAGTAACACAATATCAATATAACGAAACTCTAATAAAAACTTCAACCCACAAGTGTTTTTCTTCTATTGATATTGCTCCGTTTTTGGTTTTTGGAATGGATTACTTACCCCAGACAAATCACTGCAAAGAAAATTACGCAGAAACAAGTGTCCTGCCTGAATACAACCTTAACTTTCACTATGTGGCATTTACTATGCATTGATGTTGCTGCAAATTCTTAGGTAGTCATAGACAGATGATAACACGATTTGAAGTGGAAAGGCAGAATTCTGGAAAGCTTTCCACCTGGGTTAGTTCATTTATGATCCGCGTTCTACGCGCAAACCACACAAATTCGGTGGTGTGAATAAAAACTAAGTGTGACTGTTCCCTTAAAATTTTGGAGCGAACATTCCATTTAGTGTGAATAAAAATTGGTTTCGTTAAATTGAACGAAAACCTTCCACTCAAATATTATATTTTGACAGTTGATTGGTCCCTCCATTTTGGTGTGAATAAAGTTGAAATCTATCAAGTGAACACTTTAAGAAGTTGAGTGTGCATAGAAGGCAACTTAAAGAGAACTAAAGATGGAAAATACTTTTTGGGAAGAAGAATACCTTGACGGAATCGAAGAAAAACCCTCGAAACGGAAGAGATTTGGTATGGACGAAGAAGAATTTATCGACATTTTACAATTTCATCCTTGCTTGCTGGAAAAGAGCCAAACTTCAGCCTTGAAAATTAAAAAGCAAGTAGCGTTGGAAGCAGTTGAAGAAAAAGATTTCAACTCCTTCCAAATCAGAAGAAAATCGAAAATATGAAAACGCCCGTCAAATCAAAAGGCGGATCAAATGAGACGAGCAATCTTCCTATGATTTTAAAACCCCAAGAGAAGCAGCTGCTGGATTTGATGGATTACAAAAATAATCCAGTTTTAAATAAAATACCAGGTATGTATACTTTTACATTAACAATCAATGTATGATTATTATGGCTACATACAATTTTATATATTTTAAAACACTTAATTGAATTACAAGAACAGAGCAATGCGATGTACCGGGTACCAGCAAAGGTCCGCATGAAGATGAGTATCTCGAATTTCAAGAGGAGGAACTAACAGCAGCAGTATCCCACAATTTTGACACGTTTCAACACATAAAAGAAAGAGTCAAAATAATCAATGCTCAGTGGTAGAGCTCCAGAAAAAAGTACTAACAGACCAAAAGGAGTTAAACAAGCAGCAAAGAGATCCAAATATTCAACAAAAAGAAGTATTTGCTATGGAAAAAGAGATGAGCTGTTGCATATTATATTAACTTATTTTAAAATATTAAAATAAACATACTTGAAAACTTTTATAACATAAAGAAACCTTAAATTATTAATGTTGTTTCGCTTCTTCTAAATATCCTCCGTTTGTAGATAGTGTTATTTTATAACTGAAAGTTACCTTTCCAGATGCTTGTAAAAAAAAATATTTACAAAACAAAAATAAATACATATGGGCTCTCATGACACATAGGCAGTATTATTTTGATCTACTATTAGAGGAAATCATTTCCTACTTGTAATTTATATTGGTTATAATTTTCATTTGTTCGTTATATGATTTTTTTGTTTCAGCACAATTTCCGTTGAAAGGGAAATCCCTGTGTACAATTTTTGTACATCACAGGAAAATCAACTTACTTGGGGTGATTTTACCACAAAAACCACAAAATATGGCCTGATGTACCCAACAATTAAAGCGCTTTGGTATTTATGCTACGCAAACACACCAAATAAATTAATACACCTGATTTCAATCTTCTTTCTGCATTATATACCCGCAATAATTTTTGATATAATATCAGTATGCATGGGAAGGAAACCAAGGTATGGGCTAATATATTAACAACATATGCATTGGGTATTTTAACACTTTTATTCTGACAGATTACTTAATACTTACAAGAAAATTCATAGATTCATGCACGTTATCGAGTATTTTTCAATGCGACAATGGGAGTTTCAGATCGATAATGTACGAAATCTCTGGGATCGATTATCCGATTATGACAAGGAAATATTTTTCTTTGATATGACGCAACTTGACTGGGATCTATTTTTGCAGCAATATTTTCGTGGGATAAGACAATATCTGCTGCATGATCCACTTGATACAATACCAGAAGCTCTAGTCAGGTGGAACAGGTATGAAACTTTTAATTTTTCACTTTTATTTATTTGTTATTTATGTTTTCGAAACTAAAGGTCTCCACGAACATTACTAAACCTTTCCAGCTCTGCAACCTAATACTTAAATGCAACTATTCATATCATTCGTAATAGCAATACCACAATAAAAAATATATTGTACACCAAATCAGAACGTGTACTTGATGCACAGAACAAGCTGAAAAAAATAATGAAGATAAAAGTAAAAAAAAAAAACACACAAATCAAGTATAAAAGATAACTGTTGAGCGAAATTTGAGGCTCAAAGACGTATCACAAGATTTAAGCACTTCCTCTTCCTCCCATATACTTTCAAAAACTGTTTTTAGAAGTTCTGGTACTTCCTGTGAAAGGGCTGGTTTGTGAGCGTAATGTTTTTTTCTGACTGCGCTTTCACGTACTAGAGCATAGCGTACCGTTTTCAAACGTTGTATATGTATAAATATACAAAAAAAATTATTGTATTGTAAACTATTTTTTAGAAAACATCAACACAACAGGCCATGTGATATCAGCGCTTCATATTTCATATTTTAAATTAGTTGTACTAATCCATATATTAGGCGTGTTTTATTCAAAAGTGCGTATCCACTTTTCCAACTTTTACATAAAATTTCAAAGTTGGCAGACTCCATTTCAGTTTGACATTAAATCACGCGGCTATGTTCGCAGTGTTGGTTTCAAAGTTGCATTGAGTGGCTTTCCACTTGAAAATTTTAAAGATTAAATTTTAAGCCATAAGGAAATTAATTAAATTAAAGTAACCCAATAGAAATCAAAAGCAAGAGCATTTAATTGATTTTTAATGATATTTTCTCCGATAAACTGGAGCTTTGGTGGCATTTTGAAAGCAGTTTTAAAAGCACATAAGCACCTTCGAACACATTAATTTTAAAAAAGGTCCAAGTTCCTTTTTGGGTAGAAGAAAATTAACTATTTTTCCCAAGTGTAAAAAGCCCAAAAGAACGTTCATTATTGACTTGCTCTTTCAAAACATAAGTTGGTAAGTACGTAGGTGGGTGACCACATGGGAACTCAGTACTTCGCGTGCTGTTGACAAAAACGCACCACATGGGCATAGTACCCCGGCGTTAAATCCCGAACCCTACAAATTAATTTGTATCGTTCCCTTGATAATAATAATAATAATAAAACATAAGTTGATCCACGAACACATCCCAAAATAGGGAGAAACGGCCAACCGTCAGGAAACGAATAAATGCCCTCTAGTTGTATACTGCGACATCTATAATTCAAATCTTTCGTAAATCTATCCTCACTTCTGAAAGTGAACTAAATTATTCCTACTTTTGATTTTTACTTTTGTTTCGTGTGGAAAAGTGGCTAAGCACTTTTGAATAAAACACGCCTATTGTAATATACAGAGTGTCCCCTAATTCATTGACGGTAATTTGGGAAATGATTCCTGGGCATGTTCTAAGAAAAAAATCGTTCTACAGTAAGGGTCTATCTACAATGTTGACATCATTTATCGAGGATTTAAGAAAAGGCTTACTTTGGTGTACCCTGACCCATGCTAACGGAAATTGCTCTGTTAGTACTAATGGTAAAAACATCGTGTAGGAAAAGGAAATACCAGCCTTTATAACAGCGTTTAAATAAAGTTGATATCTTGTTTGAGTCTTTAGATATCCAATTTCTAAGCCAGTTCCGTTTTCATTGCCCATGCTAATTTTCGACTTTGAGATCACTTTTCTCCAGAAAATGCCTAATTAACATAACGTTTTACTATTTTTATCTTATGAAAGTAACAATAATAAACCAAAAAATCTTCAATGAGTTTGCAGAAAAACCCACAAATTTTATGATATTTGGGAAGACATGCAAGAATTTATAATCTTTTACCGAGGTTTCTAACAATAGTTGAGAATACTCGTCAGAGTGGTTTTCCACGAATTACTAATTTTCCAATATTTTTTTTAAATTGCATAGATATTAAGGAGTTTTAAAGCGTGCTCGATTATTTGACTACCTGTCAAAACCCTCATTTCCTTACCAATAATACGCAGACATTATTTACGTTAATGGGCTATACAATGGAAGTTCAACTAGTGCGCGACAAAGATACCATGAACTTTATCCTAACCGACGATTACTTATCGAAGGTTTCGAGAAACGAGATAAGTTTCGAATACACGACCGAATGCGGAAGCTCCACAAGTAAGGAGGATTTCGACTGATGAAAGAATACTGGATGCTGTTACAACTGATCCATCAATCAGCATCAGACGCTTAGCTTAGCTTCAATGTTTCCAGATATAAAATTTCTAATACCACCATACACCTGTACAAGAACTGCTGCCCAATGATTTGGAGAAGAGACTTGAGCTTTGTAACTGGTTGCTGGAGCAGAGCTTGGGTGACAAAGAGTTTATTAGCAGAATTCTTTGGACGGACGAATCTTAATTTACAAGAGATGGGATCACAAATTTTCATAAACTTCATACGTTAGCTGAGACATAAATCATTTCAATACAAATTCATCGTCAATATGTGGGCAGGTGTACTTGGAAACAAGTTAATCGGCCCCTTTAAACTGCTGCCTAGGCTGAATTCTACAAACTGTTTGGAGTTTTTGCGAAATGATTTACCAGAACTATTGGAGGACATTCCACTGATTCAACTAGCTTCTTCATATTTTCAACAGGACGGTGCTCCAGCCCACTATGGTCGTGAGATTAAGAATTGGCTAGAAGAAGAGTACGGTAACCGTGGGATAGGAAGAAATGGACCAGTTGAATTTTTTTGTATGGGAAAGAATGAAAGAACTTGCTGAAGTTTGAAGCTGAGCGGATGGACGCTTAAGTTCCGCTTTCTGATGATGAGCCATATTTGCTTGTTTTATATCTTGGAACTTGGGACAACCCCGATAATTAGCGGTGTGTCTCGAGTTCTTGCATAAAACACATGAGAGTTGGCTTTTGTCAGAATCTCTTGCCTGACCCAAAGCACATTCCTGAGAATTATGGTTCTTTCCACACTTAATGCAACGAGGCTGCATTTGGCAGTTCGATGCGCCGTGGCCGAACCTTTGGCAGCGAGCACATTGTATAATGTTAATGCTCCTTTTTAATTTCTCCCAGTGAACAACAGTAGTCCAGGACTTTGATACTCCTGCTGGGTGTGAGCTGTACTAGGAAGAACCGTAGTTTCCAATTCTCCCTTTTTGCTCTTGCAGTGGTAAAAGGCGTAATCCCTACAAATTTGAGACCGTCGCACTCTTTCTCTTGAAGCAGTTTTAGGAGCTCCTCGGGGGATCAGTGGACGGATCCAGTCCTTTCAACAGAACTGTTTTAAATTTATCACCTTTCGGTGTGTACGTGAATTTTGAATTTTTTTGTAGCCCTCCACTGAAATTCAGTGAATTTTAATGCTAAAGTTTGAATTGATTTCTTTTGTCATTTTCTGCTGCTGTTGCTGGTTTTGGTTTTGCTGCTGTTGCTATTGTTGTTTATGCTGTTGTTGCTGTTTTTGGTGATGTTTTTGCTGCTGCGGTTGTTGCTTTTGCTGCTGCGTTTCTTGCTTTTCCTGCTGCTTTCGCACTTGTGTTTGGGTTTGCTATTGTTTCTTCACACTTTGTTCTAAAGGGACAATTAAGTTATAATGCGAAAAACTAATGAAACGTTATACATGTCCATAATAAAGCAGTTCAGGTGAAAATATTTTTGGACGTTTTGAATACGAAATTTTTCGCGCAATGAGTAAAGGAATCTTTGAGGAAGAAAGCGACTAGGAGCTGTACAGTACGTCTGAAATATGGTGTTTTATTTCTTAACGAACGACAACAACACGAGAGAAGATCCAGCTACATCTATTGTATAATCCAAAAGCAAATCTAGAAAATATACTTTGGAAAATTATTGCGAATTTATGATTTTGACATTTTAAGTATTGTTTTCGTATTTCTTTTCAAATTTGTTTAATAAAATCAAATGCTGTTATTATTACTTCATACTAGTACTTCTTTTATTTCTTTATTCACAGATTATACTGGCTTCATCAGTGCATTAAGCTGCTTGTGCTTGCCATTGTTTTACAATTAATTTGGACGGTAATTTCAAAATTCTATTTCGGGTAAACGACTGTAATTGGAAATTTTATGAATGCTTGTGCTTTCATATACAAAATGTTAATTTTTTATTTTTTTTTTTTTGGAAATGTTCTATGTTATATACATATAAATTGAATTATCGGTTTAGCTTCTCTTGTTCAATGTTTAGAACATGTTTATGTTTAGAATGAGATTTATTGTAAATGACAGTCGTGTACGAGATTCAAATTATAAAGATAAGTTGAAATTTTTAAGAAAACATCTTTCTACAAGTACTTACAAAATATACATTTTAAAAGTTCAATTGTACAATAATAGAAAAGCTTCGTATCTTACCGTGACTTTGTTGTTATAATTGTTTCTTTGTTTGTTGTTCTTTTGCTAATATGTAGGTAAAAGAAATATTTTTTTTATTAAGCACGTTTGAAAGCAATTGTGATTTAAGGCAAAGAAATGTTGGTTTCTGTATAATTTTATGTAAGCATTTTCTTGGTTAATTTTATTACGACATATTACAAAGGACGGAATTTTTATATAAACCAAATAAACCGCGCATATTTTGTCGCTTTTTTTAATATTTGTCTAGCAAGCGAAAATATGTACACAGTTACATACAATATATGAATATTATGAAATAAATTAAATGTGTAAAATAGATTTATTAAAATGTCATGGTGTTGGAGTGTACCTAGCTTTGCTGATCCGACCTAAAATAAAGTTAAATTAAAACAATAAACAACTAACCGTACGATTCACATATCACAAATCAGCGACAAAATGCTGACATACCACTAGCGAAACCATAAAAATTCATCCGGAATTCACCACAAAACATCAAAAAACTTATTTAAAGCATCATAATAAAACTCGTAAATTAAAGGAAGTACAAATAAAATGTTTGCGCTGTTTTTAAACATTTTTAGTGGCTGTTCATATTGGCGTGGGCATGAAGGATTTCCTCAAAATTAGGGGAAGATTTTTAAGATTTTTAAATGAGTTGGAAGAGAAGATTTACTTGCAACGAAAATCCACTTCCAAACCGGATTTTCTGGTGAAGTATGACGTTTTTTGCCATTTCATTTTAACTACACCTGTCCCCGATTTACAGGGAGGATCCGTTCCTGAAAATATCGTGTAAATTGAAATCACAAATTTTTGTATGAAAAACCGTTTAAATCAAAAAATAATAAAATGCACAGAATTTATTCAGTTTTTTTTTATTGAAATTCGTTTATTTCAACGCAAATAAGAATAAAATAAAATACTATATCAGTCCATTCATGTAGTTACTAATATTGGGTATATAACTTAATTCGGTTTTTTTTTTTCCAAAATTTGAACGTTTATTTAAGAAAAACATGTACAATAGTATTATTCAAAGTATTGCCCATCTGAAGCTATGACTTTTTCCCATCTTTCTGGCAATTTGTGGATCCCATCCCAAAAGAAATGTGCCGGCTTGGCAGCCAAGAATGAATCAAGCCAATTTTTGATATTCTGCTTTGATGTGAACCGTATTTCAGTGAGGGCGTTCTGCATCGACCGGAACAAATGGTAGTCAGAAGGGGCAAGGTCTGGGCTATAAGGCGGGTGGGGTAAGACTTCCAATCCACTGTTTTCCAAATAGTTCTTAACCGGAATAGCAACGTCGGGCCAAGCGTTGTCATGATGGAAAATTATTGCCTCGTGTCTGGTTGCATATTCCGGGCGTTTTTCGGCCACTGCTCTCTTCAAACAGATTAATTGTGTTTGGTAGCGTTGTCCATTGATGGTTTCACCCGGTTTTAGCAGCTCATAATACAGCACACCCATCTGATCCCACCAAATACAGAGCATTACCTTCGCGTTGATTTGGCTGGTTGTCCGGGTTTCACATATGATTTTTTGCGCTTGGGGTTGTCGTAATGGATTCATTTTTCATCACCAGTAACCATCCGATGCAAAAATGACTTCCTTTTGTGGCGTTCCAGCAGCATTTCGGACATGCAAAACCGCCTTTCGACGTCTCTCGGCTTGAGTTCATGTGGAACCCAATTTCCTTGCTTTTGAATATATCCAGCTGCTTTTAAACGTTTTGAAATAGCTGCTTGAGTGACACCCAAAGATTCTGTGAGCTCTTCTTGTGTTTGGCAACAATCTTCATAGAGTAATGCTTCCAGTTCTTCATTTTCAAACTTTTTTGGCTGCCCAGGACGTTCATCGTCTTCCAAGCCAAAATCACCACTTTTAAATCGTGCAAACCACTTTTGACACGTTTGCTCAGCTAGCGTATGTTCACCATAAACTTCCACCAAAATACGATGACTTTCGGCAGCAGTTTTCTTCATGAAGAAGAACTCGCCGCAAAAACACTTTTTCAGGCACAAAGTTCGACATATTTGAGTGAAAAAAAATTATTGTTGTTTACGCTTCAAATGAATGACATATACGGAAATGACGTACAATGACAGTAGCTTTTCAACGCATGTTCCAATGGAATAATACAAGTTACGCCATCTCTTAGCAAACCGCACCCAATATGTTTGACAGACCGTACTTTTCTTCTGTGTAAAATAATAGCAGTGAAGTTAAAAATCCTTCCATTTCATTAAATAATTTGAAGTTATAGGGAATTTTTTATTTTTTTTAATTAAGCGAGAACTTAATCTACAAATATGTAGATACTTTCATAATAAGATGGAGACTTTTGGAGGCTAAATTACTTGGTAGGAACCCGAGAGAAGTGCTATTGTTGCAACCCAGACACATCAAAAATAGAATCAGTTCTGCTCAGGAACATTTACATTGGCATTTATTGTACAGAAACAGCGAAATGTTCTATGTACAGCTGAGTCTAAAATAGTCCTTTTTGATTTAACTGGAGGAAAACAATATATAAAAAGACCACCGAATACTGAATACAATCCTCGGATTGGGACTCGGACGGTATACATAATATGGAGGGGCAACAATTAATGTGTGGGGTTCATTTTCCTACTATGGTCCAGGTCCTGTCGCAGACTGTTAGGATTCTATATGCAGAATGGAATATGCCGCTTAAGTGGGTGTATCAACAAGATAATGACCCCAAGCTCACCGACTGGGGTGGCTAAAAATTGGATTTCCATCAATAGGATTAATATCATAGAGTGGCCTGCTCAGTCTCCAGATTTTAATCCTACTGAAAACTTATGGGCTGATATTAAACAAAAAGTTTTTAGGGAAAATCCAAAAAAAAAACGTTGGTGAATTTTGGACTACAGTATAATTTGCATAGACAGGTGTATGCGTTTAGTTGACCTTATGCCATGTCGTTGTACTGCTGTGCTGGCAAACAAAGGCCATCCAACAAAATATAAAGCAAGTGCAATATACCATATTCAATTTTCATTTCAATTTAAGCCTTTCTAAATAATACTGCTATTTTTTTTTATACTTTTTCTATAAGAATAGTAACTTAATTTCAAATTCAATGCTTAGTCTTTAAAACAATATTCTATGTAGAGATACAAAAAAATACTTAAAATGTTTGTGCTATAATATAAAAAGTTAACTATCTAACAGTACTATTGTTTTACACACAGGGGTATATACATATATGCATGCGAAGAAAGAAATATTGTGTGACGGATGGCGATGTTCCATGTCAATGGCCTAAAATTAAAAAAGCAAACCATGTATTGAATTTATTTTTAGTTCAAGTTTATTTATGTTTATACAATAATTACAGAAAATATAAAAAAATAAATCTGAACTAACAGTTAAAAGAAAAAAATCAAATCTTCATATTATCTGAAAAAATAAACATTAAAAAAAAAAAAAACAACAAAACAACCATTTTTAATCATCATCGATGACCAATATCTGTATCCATTAGTGCTGTGTACAGCTTGTCGCTGCGATTACTTTTTGCTGACGATGACAACGATGAATGATTCTGACTTCTATTCCGTATAGGCCGCACTATTTTCCTGCTAGTCATCAGCTGAATTACCCGCATTATTTCAGCCGCTTCCACTGAAGATTACTGCTACAGCTGTATGGCACTGCTTTCAGCAAGTGAGGAGTATGCAGGAGCAAAATTGACAATTTTGTTGATTGCAGGGTACAATACGTCTTCTTTGGTTGCTCTTCCTGTAGTTGATGGTATCGGGTAGGATACTTTTGGCTGCAACCCAGGAGACGGAATTGGTATGTCTGAGCACACAGCGTCGTTAAAACTAGCTTCGTCTGCTTCTTTGTGCCACGGAAGCAGTCCTATATAGAAATAAACAACAAATATAATATAAACAAATATATTTTCATGTCTCGCTTACCACATCGTAATTGCCTTCATAGGAAAATAAAGGTGTGCTTTATAAATATTCTTCCCCCAAGTCCCAAATTTTTTGGTATCGCCCACTTTTTTTTTCTCAACAAAATAGTGTCCGCTGGTTTTTTTTTTTTTTTTTTTAAGCTTTGACACATTTTTTCCGGTTTCTTTTGATAGTTGCAGCCAAGTATTTGTTTTCAGATCTACTCTTTTGTATTTTGCACTTTTATAATTCCACAAACACTGGAATTGCCGAAATTTAATTATTTCGTCCATTCGCCACTCAGCCATCTCGAAAAAAAAAAAACAACTGTAAAACTACAATAAAAATGGCAGCCCACAGAGTGATATCTATACAATACTATGAGCTGAGCAATACATAGAATGTAATTTTTCATAGAATGCCATTTGTGGTATGAAATATTGCTCGTGGGGATGCCGTGTAACCAAATGGAGCTATTTTACTCCACTTCTGGGTGGATAACAACCTTTTATATTGATGCCAGTGATGACGAGCTGTTTTGCATCGCTTGAGGAAACCTTATAATTTTAAAATTTCGGAGTATTTTTTTACGGCGCAGAATATGTTGACACTCATATCGAAAATGAAAAATTATACGGTCTCCACGATAAATGTGCCATTCGTAGAAAATTTAAATTTAACAATAGAGAACATCATTGTGTTTTGGATGCATTAAATTCCGCTTGGTGGTTCCTCAATTAGCTATGCCGTTAACATCGGAATTTAATGAGTTTCAGAAAGGGATTCTTCGACCTCAAATGTACGTATTTTCAATAAAAATGAGTGTAATTCTAAAGTATACCGAATACCTTTGAAACATCAGGTGCAACAAACTTGCTTTTGCCAGATTAGTGTAGAATTTGGTTCCTTTTTTTAGGAGACATGATTTCATTGAAATTATTGTAGCCGACGATCTAACAATGTTTCAATAACTTTCGAAAGAACAAAGTGGAATGGGACTGTAGCATGAAAGAGAAGATTTTGTTCTTTTTTTTGACAAATACTTTTTTGTTTGTTCCCGAGGAATCGGAAAATATAGAATTAATGGAAAAACTTTAACACTAGTCTATATTTAGTTTTGCAATGCTAATCTGATGTTTGATGTCAATTTGACACAAGGTTTTTTCTTATTTTTATTATGAAAAAAATAACAGTTCAACTACAAATATAACAAGAAGGAAAAAAAGGACAGGTCGAATCGAATGGAGAATGCTGAAATTTCATTTGCGATGAAGTACTTCGCATTTCTCGTAAAGAATAAAACGATGTTCCGTACAAGTTGGTCTCACGTTCGGAGTTCGAGGGCACATGTGGCATCTAGCCCGTTTTTTTGTGGTTGGCTGATGAATCAATATGTTGACCGCTAGCATTTCGACCGATGCTGATGCTTGTGATGATGTCGATGGAGAATTCAAGCAAGAGGAGCACGGTGAAATGGACGAACTTGGATCTTGCACACGACGAAAAACTTCTACCGCATGTATACCATCTGGTGTTCGTGCCCTAGCTTTGATATTGTCTTCACATAAGGCCTTGAAGCGATTTTTCTTGGGCACGTATGACACGATCTGCATGGTTGTAGACGATTTCGGTATGCAGCACTGGTTTTCGTTTCATGTCAATCAGCGCTGACAATCGTAATTTGCTTCTTCTTCAGCTTCACAGATCCGAGAAAAATAAATGCAGAATAACACGCTGACCTTGATTGATTTCTGCTGAACAGTTTCTGTCACGGCCAACGTAGATTTGAATATTGGAATATTGTCGGCATACAACGATCCTGCGTCATCCAGAATCCAAAGTTTGATGCCATACTTTCCAGGCTTACAAGAAATGTACTGTCGAAAACTGCATCGTCCACGAAATGGCAGCAGTTGCTCATCGACGATCAGAAATTTGCCAGGAACATACTCGTATGTTCATGTGTTATGCTTTTTGTTGACAACGATTTTTCAATCTTGCAAAATTCGAATCGCTGAAAAGAAATTTTCGGCGCCTTCAATATCGCTACTGCCCGTGTAAAAGTATACATACAAAGAGTAAAATTTAACAGTTCGCAAAGAGCATTCGCTTATTCGCTGATAAATACGCGAATTGTTGATTTCTTCATTGATTTGAGGTTTTTTTTCATCAATCCACAGATAAATTAAGTTCTGTGCTTTTGGAATGGTAGAATTGTCACTTGCCATTCTTTAAATGTACTAAAAATGATTAGTTCGCTGAGCTGTGGATGGACCTTAGGTAAGTCATTTTCATGAAAAAGTGCGCGTGAACAGAGAGATGTGTCAAGTTAACCCATTTTTTAGGCGCAGTATCGACGCAGCCAGCCCTGATATAGTCCAGAAAATTGTAATGGCCTGCGTAGTATTATACAATCACATTCACGTATGTATTTGGAAATGAAAACAGGGAGAGAATAACAAGAGGAATTCACCCCAGACGACACTTATAATACCGAAAATGTACATGAAAGCGGAAGTGCAACCGAGATGGACAACGCGGTGTCAGAAAATGAAGATTTTTGCTTTCCTTATTTTAATTTGAGAAAAAATATTCTTTCCATTTAACTTAACTTATTTGATTCATAAAAACAAAAAATAAAAAAATAAATAAAACAGAAAAATTCGTTACATAATTTCCTCCGGTTTATTCAATTCATAATTCACTCTCTCAATATTTTAGTTAAACAACAATTTTATTTTCGTGAGAGAAAACAATTTATCAAACAAATAAATGACGAAGCACAACTTTTACTTAAACCAAATCCGGAAAATCAGCTAATTTTTGACGTTTCCTCATTTAACTGAAAATCCAGTCCACTACCTCATGAGATGTCACGTAGTCCTGCAGTCTATTCTCAGGCTGTCGACCAATCAGAATCGTTTGACTAACTAGTACCTAGAATTCTGAATGCGCTCATTGTGGCAGTGTTGCCAAAAACATCGCATTTCAAAATTAAGCTATAGCCATGGGAAAATATTATCACGCTAATGCCTGAAACATATGTGCAGTAAAACGCGTGTAGCAAAATTAGAAGCATTTGTTGTTTATACAAGCAAACGCATGTGCATAGATGAATTAACATATTGCCTGTTCACTTCCTTTACACTTCCTTTCTTGTCAAAGACCAAAATTAAAATGAAAAAAAACATGTGATAAATGGAACAATATGGAAAAAAACGTCATTCCTTATCCGGAAATCCACTTTAGCAATGGATTATCGGTGGAAGTAACTCTTCTTCTTCCAACTAAAAAAAAAAATAAAAAAATCTATCCCTCTCTTTCGGACAATCTTCCTTTCCCCGCCAATGTGAACAGGCACATAAAGGATGACCAGATAAGAACGATAGGAAAAAAAATTAAATAAAACTACGAAAGCGTGAGATATAAAATTGATTCTGGCTTTATTTTGAAGCTATGTACGAGTACGTTCATGCCATTATGTGTGGAATATCACATCATTCAATTTTCGCTGGCAGTGCTTCAAGCGGTCGGTCCAATTTTTGATGACTCTGTCCAATATGTGCGGCGTAATTCGGAAATTGCGTGTCGAATGCTGGCCTCGAGCTCATCCGAAGTGGTTGGCTTGTTAATGTAGACTAAGGACTTGAAGTAGCCCCAGAGAAAATAAGCGAGTGGTGCCAAATCGCATGATCGCTGCGGACAACTAATGAACGCATGCGTCGCTTGTATGGTATGTAGCACCGTCGTGAACCACAGAAAGTCGGTTCATGTCGCTCTATACCTGAGATCATTGGCGGTAACGGCGTCTCCTTCCCCATTTCGCAAGAAATAAGGTCCGATGGTGCCGGCACGCCATAAGCCGCGTCAAATTAGCGAACTCATGGCGTTGTTTATGGTCGTCCGGCTTCAATTCTTGCCTCAGCACAATCTTAAACGGAGTTAGGGCGAAATCCAACCACAAAATAAGCCAAGTTGGCTTTCTGGCGATACCCAATTCAGTTGGCCGGTGCCGAATCTCTGCCCAGTTGGTGGCTTAAAATCCAAAAGAGTGTACTTACACTCAAACTGTGCGGTGCGACGAATTCGCACGTATTCACAGACAGGGTCACACGGATAGAGGCAAATAGTGGACAGCGATTCGGAACGCAAATATCTGGAAAGTTTTCCATCAAAGTTAATTCATGTATGCACTTATGTTTGCTGTATCTTAAATTATTGGCGTTTTCGTTTCGGCTTTTTTCGTGCTCAGGAGCACAAAAGTGACATACAACCATTTGCCCTCATTTTTGAGTATCTCTCCTGCATTTGATGTCAAAATGTACTTACACATACATATAAATATGTATAAACGTCAAATAGTATAGTGTGTCAAACTAGATTTCTGTTTTCGTACAATCGGCTGTAACATATTTGGCCAATTTATTATTCTAAATGTTCAAATTGATTCGCAAACAAATATATTTAAAATATAAAAGTCCGAAGAAGTTTGTATATAATTTTCCATTTAAATAAAAGCGTTCTGACAGCCCAAACGAAAACGCTATAATCCTACTGCAAATCCGATGTAATAGAGTTGGAAATTAGTACAATTTAGTACGTTTCAAATCATTCGATGTTTTTTGAAAACGCAAGTGGAATTTTAAATACTTTTTCGAGAAATATATCGTTGAAAATGGAGGAACAACTAATTGAATTTATGCGGAATAAAATGAGAAAAAAACAATAAAAACTTAGCTAAAAGATCAAAATTCAGTGCGATGAAATGTTACATTTTACTGCACGATTGCCTCATGTGCATTATTGCACGAAGTACTGCAAGCAGTACTACTGCACATCTGTTTCAGTTATAAGAATGATCTGCATATCGCCATCGATTTGGAAAGTGTGTTCGGTAATGTCCTCAGGCGTTAGAATCTAAAAAATCACTTAGTGCCTGTTTACATTGGCGTGGGCAGGAAGATTGTCCGACAGAGAGGGAACGCTTTTTATTGAAGTGGAAAGAAGAATCCATTTCTAAAGTGGATTGAATCACATCGTTTTTTTCCACATCGTTCTATTTCTGACATATTTTTTTCCATTTTGATTTTGATCGTTGATGAGAAAAAAAGAGGAAAAAGGTATGTTTAAGCCCAACTACTCAAATTTAAAAATTAAAAATGCTCCGATTCAAGTGTTCCGCTTATCAAAAAGTCTTTCAACACCATGAAAATGTGAACACGACGTTCATGGTGAGGACTTTCATCTCGTCGCAAATGTAAGCAGACACTTATGCATAAAATCGTTCATATACAATCGGGTGTCCGCCTTTATAGTCCGTACCAACTGAGTTTGCCATTCTACTGCGCAGGTCTCTTCAAATTTCTTTTATCATCTCTTAAATTGGCAAATATGACCTAAGAAACACGAAAATGGGTGGAGCCATAAAAAAAAAGGATCTGCATTCCAACATTGCTTTCAAATTCGCAGTTTCGATCTGACTGAGGGTGGTTTTTTTTATTTGCCTTGTATTAAAACGAAGTTTAGAGCGTACTGATGGGACGGCCATTTTCTATCTGAGGTATAACTTTTTCCAAAAAAATATTACACCCCTGGTGGGAGAGGAAATGTAGATCCTTACATGCCAAATTTACTTCGAGAAAATTATATTCTGATAAAATAAAATAAGATAAAATTTCATATGATGACGATTTGATAAATGAAGTAAAATGTCTCGCATGAGTTGATTTTTTGATTGTGTTTCTATGTAGCTATACGGTTTTTGATTATTTGCTCATTACGCTTTCGTAGATCATTATTGCTGGCAAAGTTAGAGAACTACAGTGTCACCGTGTTTTTTGTTTATCTGATTTAATATCTTTGCCAATCCCACCCTAAATAACAGGTAGCATTACATATGAAGTACGTTGAAATTTATCGACCGCATAATTTAATTTATGCAACAGCATTTTACTTCTAGGCCATGTAAAGTTGAGTTAGGCATTGTAGATTCCAGGCAAAAAAATTTACTTTTTCGTACCATTTTTGTTCTCTTAAGTCCTCTCTCTGCGTAATCGACCCTTGGCAAACTCAGTTGGTACGGACTATAATATACACACCGCAGTGTTGGTGAAAAAAATAAATGAAAAGTGGCAGCGACAGAGGTGAAAATGTCCTGAATGTCGGCGGGTATAGCAGGCTGCTAAAAAAAAAACGATAATAGAATAAGTTATGGCTAAAACATGGCTTTGACGTATCAAGTTCAACTATAGGCATTCAATGCTTTCTATCACAATGTCGTTTTGAATTCCGTGCTTACGTTTGGTATTCGTAACACGGTGTCTCTACTAGCTATGGAATCAAAGAATGCTATATTTATAGCTAATGGAGACCGCCATAGCAGATATAAATCTATAGCCTGCGATAAATGTATTCTTTTATCGCTTACTTTTTTATGGTATGCGATAATAGCAAGCAGAACTGTCATTTGCAGTCAAATCTCATTTGTCGGCCATTTGCAATAGTTATTTTGACTGGAAAAGTATGCTATGAAATGCCTACCAAAGAAAATTTGACAGTTGCGTTTATATCTAGAGACACAGTGTAATTAAGAACGTCATATTGTATTACGTAACGTGATTTCAATGCGAAGTAAAACTTGGGGCATGCTGAACTTTTGCTTTCTTTTGACAGTCAACAACTGTGGAAACAAAAGCACAAAAAAATGTAAACAAACAAAAACGTTTCACGCAATAGATGGCGGAGCAGTTTTTAAAATGTCCACTGATTAATTTTAAATGAAGGCATACTTTTAATTAAAACAAATTAAACAAAAACTAATTTTCAACTTTCTCTTTGATTGTAGAACAATTGTAAATAATTTCAAAAATGTCATTTCAAAGCGAACACAAAGGGAACACATACAACGTAACGTGACTAACGCCGAGGCACACCAGCTGGTTCTACCATGTTTAACGATCGTTGGAAAATCTAGTTTAAAAGGCAATGAAAGTTGTAGCTCCAGCCGAGATACGAAGAAGCGACAGAAGCAAAAATATTGTAATTGGATCAATCGAATGCGATAATGTCAGTGTTTGTGTTCACTGACAAGGTGATCCAAAATAATCTGTCTGGAATTGTAGTCAATCCCTTAAGTCGCCCTGTTGCAATACAGATGCACATATGGTATATGAATATGCATGTGTATATATTATAGATATGGACGTGAAAGAAATGCTACCTATTTCAATGGCGAGTAAATAAATAGGAAATTATGTACATATTGTACATATATGTACAGTTGTGGCGAACTAATTAAGAACGATACACCGGAATCATGTTTTTCGAACATTTTTATTTAAATTTTTATTCATCTTGGGTTGTTAAATTTTTTTATTTTGTACCATGTATCAGTTAAAAACAGACAATAGCAAAAAGAGTAGCAAAAAGATAGAAACTAATTCAAAATGTCTTGGTAACAAGAAAATAGCTGTCGATCTAATTAAGAACGATAAGAGAATATGTAAACTTTTCATCGAAATTTGAGGTTTTTCCTCAATATTTTGTCGGGAATCCCTTGTTTGCAATTACAGCCATACATTGCCTTGGCATTGACAAAATTAGGTCCTGACATTTTTTCGGAGTTATTGCATTTTTGGTATGTCCTTACGATTTCATAGAATTCATTTGTATTGCTAATTTTATGCTTTTTAACTCGTACCAGGGGTTTTCGATTGGATTTAGGCCTGGACTGCATGATGGGCAATCGATGACATCCACAGAATTATTCTGAAACCATGCTTTTGTTGACCTCGCAGTATGTTTCAGGTCGTTGTCCTGCATAAATTTTCAAGTTACTGGCAATTCTGCCTCTGTATAGGGCAGCATTACATTTTGAAGTAATCCTATGTAGCTTTGAGCGTACCTTTAAAAGCATGCTACCCCATAGCATAATACTCCATCCTCCATGTTTGAGGGTGTGGTGTGGTGTACTTAGGATTGAATGCTCCATTTTTTGTTCGTCTAACATAGTGTTTACCATCGGAACTCATTCTATTGATAGTGAGATGGTCCGATCTTTATGTTCCTTTGCAAGAGCTAACCTATCCTTTCGGTTTTTTTTTTAGCGAAAGCTATGTTTTTTTCTGGCTGATCTCCTAAAAAGTTGACTTTCAATCGCTCTCTAATGGAGCGTGCAGAAAGTGCATTTGGGTCCTCCCCGAAAACTATTTTCCGAATACCGTTGGAGCTCAAAAACGGATTTTTTTTTGCAGTCCGAACTAGGGGTGTTGCAGATATTCGCATCCGCATCCGCAACAGTAGAACTTCCGCATTAAATTTCAACATCCGCATCCGCAAAAATCAATGCAGAGCTTATGCGGATGCGGATATGGAACAAGTCGGTACAGAAACGATTTAGCGGCGGCGTGTGTGGTATACGTGTTAGGTACTTTCCTAGCAGCCAGTGACAAGAAGCGACGAGTTTGTTTTGTTTTGATTTTAGTATTGTAAATAATGCGATTGAGCGGAGAAGGGTGTTAAACAAGAGTGAAATTTATAAATAGACGTTGTGAATTTGCATTTTTGTTGTTAGTGTTTCGTGTGGTGAGTGAATAAAAAGAATGGCACCACCGACCCAATGTGCGATTTATACTTATTTTAAACTAGATGAACATGATCATGAAAAAGCTCAATGCACAATATCGTTAAAAAAAAATCAGCTTAAATCCATGCACCCGGAAAAGTACAACTTGTTCAGCAGTGAAGTTGACAAAAAACTGCAAGAAAAAAAGACGAAGCATGTAAGTTTTAATTTTGATATTTTTATTTTTCTAATTTAAAAGTGCAGATGGAGAACTACAATTGATAGTTTTTTATAAGTAGTTTAGTTAGTTAATCATTGTTTGTTACGATTTATTTTAATCATTGCGTAGTGTGCGTTTCTTAAATTTTCAATTTGTTATTTGTAATGTGACAATGTGTTACTTTTGTAATATAGTAGCTAACCAGTTTCATCTAAGTGTTACACCTTGGCAAGCAGAGAAGAAACACCTTTCTTTAGAGGAAGTTATTCAAAGAGAAAATAAGTTGGACGCGAACCATCCCAATTCCAAAAAAAATTACAAACCCATGATTGTGCTTCAAAATTTACCATTTAATTTTATAGAAGGAATACAATTTCGCAAGCTATTGCAAGAAGTTGCACCAAAGTATAATTTAACTTTTTTACGGCCACGGCATTGGTTCAACAATTTGATTAGATGTTGTTTACTAAGCCTGACTTGCCCGGAATAGCGGAAAACTTTGATCGATCGGCTATTGTGTTGAAATGTGAATTAAGCAGCTCTGAGACACTCATATCATCTGTAATTCCAATAACTCAAATGCTTATGAAAAAAACTGGATGACCATTTTACTAGATCACAGAACTCTGATCCGATGAAGCTGGCAGTCATCACTTTAAAAAAGGAAATGTCTTCTTAATTCTCGGCCTTGGACGAAAATAATTTATCTTCCATACCCACTTATTCAGACCCAAGTTACAAGCACAAATTTTTCAAACTGTAGACAGAAGAAAAGATTAAAGAAGAAATACTGAGAGCTCACACAAATCGCCTTCACGATCATGACAGCATACCATATGTTCTCCAAACTACAACCAATCTAAAAGAATGAGAATGGGAGATTCATTGGATTTGTTGCAATCGATTGGCCATTCTTCAGAACAACCTCCGCTACCGCTAAGAAACCCTGTTTAAAAAGTGATCTGGAAGCAATCCTAGATTCGTCAAGTGAAGATGATGGACCTTGTCCAAAGATCAGACAATCCCGGAATAGACTTTAAAAAGGAGTTAGCGTCATAGCGCAGCAAAAAAAGTACAAATGTATCAGAAAGTCCTCTTGTCTGGTGGAAAGATAATAAAGAGTTTAAGATGTTATCTGCCATAGTACGAAGATATTTGTCATCTCCTCCAGCCAGTGTTCCTAGTGAAGAATTGTTTAGTGGTGCGGGACTAATTTACGATCCTTTGCGAAGTCGCTTCGACCCAGAAAAGGCAGCCAAGTTGCTGTTCATTAAATATAACGCACTTATGTTTATGTTTAAGTATTAAAAGTTTGTTTTCGTTTAAATAAAAATGACTAAAATAGTAATAATTAACGTTTTTATGTACCAAATCTTACATTCGCATTAGCATCAGCATCCGCGGGTGTCAGCCTTTTAGTATCCGTAGCATACGCAACATCCCTGGTCTGCGAACTATCAACCTATCTTGTGCTTCATACATTTTGGGAGGTCTTTTACGTCTTTCTACGCTTTCGGTGGTTCGATGTTTCTCGACATATGTTACGGCGTTAGAAATCATTGTTTTCGAGTAATCAAGTTTTTTTTTGTGCTATCATTATAGGACAATCTTTCAATATTGTGAAGCTTTTTTTTTCACCATATCACGCTCAAAATATCTCTAAACTCAACAAAAACCAATAGCACTCTTTTCATTTCAAATCAATTAGTATGTTTATTAAAAACTTTTTCCGTTGGCAGCGAAATTCTACAAACGTTGACAGTCATACCGCCAACACCCTGGACTTGTTTCTAACTTCTCACCCTGATGTGCTCTCCCCTCTAGGCCATTGTGTCATATCAGCTAGCCGACCAAACAGTTAGAGAAAAGATTCCTAAAAGAACCGTATGGCAATACGAGAAAGCCAACTGGAGCTTTTGGAGTATCAAACCAAAAGAAAAGGCATAGTACGACTCGAGCTGTAAAGAGGCTGTCAGGGTCTTTTCGGTCCTTCAAGACCAGCCCAACTGAGGATAATCGAAAAAAGTTCAAACGGGCCAGAAATGACTGCAACAACGTTCTTAAACGTGTCAAATTCCAATACGATCAAAAACTGAGGCAAAAAATACTACAATGTCCCAAAGGTAGTAAAAACTTTTGGCCGTTCGTCAAAATTATTAGAAATTCTCCCTCATCCTCCATCCCAACGCTCATTTACAATGACATTCCAGCTGTCAGGTCTTTGGGAAAGGCCAATCTGCTTGCTGCACACTTTGCGGCCAGCTCAACACTCCCAGATTGTGCTTTGTCTTCGCCTAAATTTGAGTGCGTCGAATCTTCAATGGGACAAATCCACTTTCGCACTCGTGTAGTAGCAAGAGTTCTTAAAGATCTTAAGATTCACAAATCCGCTGGTCCAGATGGTATGTCTCCACTCCTTCTGAAGAGGTGTTCTTCTTCGCTGGCAAAACCACTGCGTAAGCTTTTTCATCAATCCTACTCTTTAGGACTCTTTCCGAGCAGATGGAAAACAGCATTTGTCCAGCCCGTCCCTAAAAAAGGCGAATCTTCTTCTCTCTCCTTTTACAGATCCATTGCACTTACGTCCCTTCTCTCCAAGGTCATGGAAACGGTAATAAACCGTCAGCTCATGAAATATCTCGAAACACGAAAACTTCTCAATGACCGGCAATATGGTTTTCGCAGCAGCAGGTCCACTGGTGATCTGATGGCATGTCTCACCGAAAAGTGGAACCAAAGCGTACATCATTCTGGCGAAAGCAAGGTAGTTGCACTTGATACTCTTAAAGCATTTGAGAGTGTTTGGTATCAGACTATTTTGTCGAAAATGCGTGCTTCTTCTTCAATGGATTAGAAATTACCTTTCCGAACGTTCAATTCAAGTTGTCTTGGATGGTTTCAAGTCTGATATTCACAAAATAAATTCTGGTATGGCCCAGGGCTCCGTTCTGTCTCCGACACTCTTTTTAATTTTCATCAACAATCTCTTGTCTGCTACCTCTAATCCAATATACTCCTTTGCTGACGACCGTACTCTCTGTTTTTCATATTCGTTCCCGGACTTACGTCCCTGCTCTTCGGCTGTAGAACGAGAACGGCAGCGTATGTTAAGCTCATTAAATTCTGATATTAACAGTATAACCAATTGGGGAACTATCAACAGAGTGGAATTTAATGCTTCCAAAACACAATGCTGTCTGCTGTCATTAAAGCGAAATTTAAATACCCAGCCATTAACCATGGATGGCACTTTCATCGTCGAAACAGATAACCTTTCCATTCTCGGTATGTGTGTCCATGACAACCTACGTTGGAATGACCACATATTCGGTGTCGTCAAAAATGTTGCGAAATGTCTAGGTTTCCTCAAGCGAAGTAAGAAATACTTTATCTCCTCTGATCTGGCCAGAATATATAAGGCATTTATCCGCACGAAATTGGAGTAAAATGCCCACATCTGGTCGGATGCGCCTAAAACATCTCTGCACCTGGTAGATAGGATCCAAAACCGTACGGTAAAACTCATTGGTGATACTTATATCAGTCAATCAATTGACACCCTCGAACGCCGACGTAATGTCTCGTGTCTCACTCCGTTTTATCGCTATTTCCACCACCAGTGCCCCATACAAATCGCCAGTAGCATTCCGCCCCTTCAAACCTTTAACCGTAACACCCGTCTCGCTATGAATATTCATCAGTACACTTTAGGATGTTCTCTAAAATATCGTAATTCGTTCTTAAGCCGTACAACTCGCTTATGGAATGCCCTGCCTAGCTCCTTATTTCTTAGTCATTATAACCTTCAAACATTTAAAACCAACGTTCACCGGTACCTCTCTTTCTAGCCTCCCTGACTTTCCTTCGCCCGCAATGTGTGTATATTTTGGTGGGGGCTGAGGCCCCCATTTATTGGCTTAATACAAGCTTAATCTAACTTAAAAACTAACAGAAAGACTTAAGAGCTAGTGACCAAGGAAGTGATGGAGGAGATCTTGTTTGAGACGAGGAGTGCTCAGGTGGAAATGAAAAAGGGAGAGGTTCGAGTTGACCTTTCGGAGCATTCGGGAAATAGGTTCGTTGGAGCCATAAGAGGTGCGGTGGACCGGTAGATAGAAGAGACGAGGACAACGTAGATTGCGGGGGTTGGTATTGAAGGAAATGGAGTTCAAAATGGATGCACAGTCGATGGAACCTGAGAGAAGACGATGAATGAAAAGAACGTCAGCAATATTCCTACGTTCTTCTAACGAATTCATATTTAGAAGTTTGAGGCGGTCTTGATAGGGAGGTAAGATTAAAGGGTCGTTCCATGGCAGGCCACGGAGGGCAAATCGGAGGAATCGACGTTGAATACCCTCGATTCGGGAAACATGAACCCGGTGAAAGGGGGACCAAGCTTGACTGGCATACTCAAGCAGGGGGCGAACAAAGGTAATATAGAGAGATCTGGTTACATACGGGTTGGAAAATTCCTTGGACCACCGTTTAATAAAGCCAAGTGATGAGTTGGCTTTGAGGATCATCTTATCGATATGTGAACGGAAATTAAGCTCACAGTCGAATAATATGCCAAGGTCTTGAAAAGACTGAACCAGGGGAATTGGTTGACCATGGAGAAAATAAAGTCGGGGGGGAGACGGGTTGTATTTACGTGAGAAGGTTATAAATTGACATTTGGCTATATTAAGTTCTAGGCAGTTTTTGAGGCACCAGATTGAAAACCGATCAAGGTCTTCTTGAAGAAGGGCAGAGTCCTGGGGAGAGGAAATAGATTTAAAAAATTTTGTGTCGTCAGCGTAAAGGGAGAGGGAGGAGTGCTTAATGACACTCTCAACATCGTTGATAGTAAGAATGAAGAGAAGAGGGCCAAGATGACTGCCTTGTGGAACTCCAGATGAGGCCAGGAATGGAACAGAAAGGGCGGATCTAAACCGAACACTATAATATCGGTTTACCAGGTAAGAAGAAATCCATTTTAAAAAGAGCGGCTCAAAGCCGAGAGCAGACAATTTGAAAAGGATCAATTTATGAGATATCTTATCAAATGCTTTAGTGAAATCTGTTGCGATAACATCGATTTCTTTGCCATTTTCTAAGGCTGAGAGTGCAAAAGACACGAATTCAACTAGATTTGTGGTAGTTGATCTACCTTTTAGAAAACCATGTTGTCGGGGTGAAATAAAAGGCTTGCATTTGAAGCTTAACGCTTCGTATAAAATGCTTTCAAAGAGTTTGGGTATATGAGAGAGTTTAGCAATGGGACGATAATTGGTAACTTCATGCTTAGATCCCTTTTTGTGTATTGGGATTATAAAAGAGGTCTTCCAAATCTGGGGAAATTCACCCTGTGTGAGCGATAGACGAAAAAGGTAGGAAAGGGGTAGAGACAGGTTGGAAGAGCATTTCTTAAGAAACATGGCGGGGAGTCCGTCTGGGCCAGGTATAAATTCATCCTTAAGATTTTGTAACTTTTCTTCAATAACTGCAGGATCGAAATTTTGAGTGAGAAAGGGACCAATAGAGAAATTTGGTAGATCATTGAAGTAAGAGGGATCTGGTACGAAGGAGTTGTTGGCAAATGATTGTTTGAAAAATGTAGCAAAAAAGTTGGCGATGGTAGGAGGATCACATGAAGTTTTGGTTTCGAAAGCGAGGGAGGAAGGATAACCATCGGTCTTAGTTTTGCAATTGACAAATTGAAAAAAGGACTTGGGGTCATTTATGAGATTGGTTTGCGCACTATTCAGGTAGCGCTGATAGAGAGAGTTATAGAGTTCAATGAAATGAAGATATGTACCTAGATAATTTGAATAGTCGGAAGAAGAGTGGGTGCGAAGGAATACCGCCCATAACTTGTTTCTTTTGTTTCGTAGAGAGCGAAGTCTACGATTATACCAAGGAGGGGTACAAAAAGGGTACAAAAAAAATAATCCCTTGAGCGCGCGCAAATTACGAGTATAAAAAGCTAATACGATTTAAACTGTTAAATAATGTGCAACAACAATGATAGTTACAGTTTAATATGAAAAGAGACACGTCTGAATAGATAGCGGTACTGTCTTATTATTGGAGCGATGGCGAACTTACGTATCCACGTATATACAGATGTTAAAGAGTTATTGAAAATTTAATATACTCATATGTATGCATGTAAAAATCCTCACAACACATTAAATTTGTTATTCTTACTAAAATACAATAGTACTAAGAAAATTCCCTCAGAAACACTGTACTAATAAGTATGAGTAACAAATGGGTGCTATTCGCATATTGTGATTTCATAAAACATTTTTTTACCTTGCATTGTATTACATTTTAAAAGTCAATATTTTCGTACAACAGCCGTATTTTCCATATAAAAGTGCATAAGCCTATACGAAACAATCAATTTACGATTGCTTTCATTTTGCCGGCAAATACTTGTTCGCAGCAAAATAGACATGAAAAGTATACCTCAGAAATAAGCAGCGATAATATAGAAAAAAAGAAAAAAAAAAAAAAAAAAATATGTACCCCTTGTGTCATTCGCAAAACAGAGATAGATATTTGTGCTACGTGGGGTTTGAGTGTGACTACGATAGAAAAAAAAAGTAAGAAGGAAGAAAAAAAAAGAACAAAAAAAACTTTATTCAACCCTAAAGAATCGGGGATTGATGTTAGACAGTGTTTGTTGTTCGTGTGCGTATGAAAGAACTCGATAAAGGTAGAAGCCGATAGTGGTTGGAAAAAAGGGAATGGAACGGTAAAAACTAAAACCAACAGCCACCACAGCGAAACAAGTGAAGCGAAATAGATAAGCTCAACTAAAAGAGATGCCAACAACCAACAATTGGTACGGAGAGCACAGGCCGCCGCACCGCACACACAAATAATAATTTCGTGTGAAGCCGAACCTCACTAATTCAGTTGTTCGGTTTTAACCGATCTCCACCGACGAACGGGCTTTGAGTGAGTACGAGTACGACAAGTACTCTAGTACGTTGACAAGTTTTTTTTTTTTGTTTTTTTATCTCGCCTTTGCCGCGGTTGTAATATTGCTGCCATCGTTAGCTAATTAATTTATTTTTATTATTATTATTATTATTTTTTTTTTTTCTGAATTTTTTGTCCATTTATTTTTATATACCTATTTTATTTCCATAATTTTGTACCTACATCAAATCTGATAAACAAATCTGACGGGAACAGCTATCGTCGCGCTCGGTCAGCGAAAAAAAAAAAAAAAAAAAAAATCAAAAATCTTAAAACTCATATGACAAACTCCCCAAGTTTGAGACATTCAAATATCTAATAGTTTTAATGAATTTCTTGGTTTTTTTTCTTCAACTAAATTATGCACATTGAATGTGAAAAGTGTTGAATTGGATAGTGTTTTAAGTGTGCTTGATTCTCGCGCGTGAAATCTTTATCCCCGATTGCCTACAATTAAATTTCTTTCTTGTCTGTCATATTAAATGTTTCGAATTTAATTCAAAGAGAGAAAAAAAAAAGAAGAAAAAAAAAAGTCAAATGTTGGACGAAAATGAAGAAACAAGAAAAATGTTAAGCAAAAATCTTCGATTTTCTCATTTCTGGATGCATTTCACATTATTTCTCATTATTGTCGCTTCTTTTTCTTGCGGTGATGAATACGGTTTTTGTTTCTCTTTAAAAATAAAGTCGAACCTGTGGTATTAAAATGATGGCATACATAGGCAAAAACAATGAAACGAAAATTGGGATATATGCGGGACTCTTTCTTTAGTTTATTGTTTTTTTTTTTTTATTATTTTTTTAAAATAAATAGTTTGCTCTATTCCTTATATGTTGTGTGTGTTTAGTCTCTTTCTAAAAAGAGGAAACAAAAAAAAAAAGAAGAAAAAAAACGAAAACCAAAAATTGCCGCAAGTGGGTAAAGCAGTGAGCAGAACGAGAGTAGCGCAAACGTAACTCGAAAAGCGGCATTAAAAAGAATCGAGAGACTGTGTGTGCTCCTCCTCCGCTTAGCCGGCCACACACAAATATACCATTTCAACCACACATTCTATTATCTACCATTCATTGCATATGACTGTGTTTGTTTGTTAAGAATATGTATATTCCCCTGAATTTTAAGTTAACAAAAAAAAAAGAAAGAAAAGAAAATGTATTGTGCATTAATCGTAAGTGGCACTCGTGTTGTGCTCCAGAGAAACTGTGTGTACATAAAGAACGAAAAGAAAGAAAAAAATCCCAATCAGGCTTTTTAGGTGTTGGTCGATATACCATATCACAAGCAAGGATAACCAAAACGGACAGCATTTTCTATTAAATTGTTTCTTTCCATTCCCTTAAGGAAGAAATTAAAAAAAAAAAATAAAAAAATAAAAAAATAAAAAAATTCGTTTCGTGACTCTCTAGTTTTCCCTTTCTCGCTTTGTGCCTATTTTTTCTTCTTCTTTTTTCTTTTCTCTTCTTTATACCACATACATAAATCGAAATTCTCCTCGAAATGAAATGACATTCGGATTTAAAAAAGAACAAAAAAAAAAAAAAAAAGAAAGCAAAAAGCGTATCTATTATTATACTGTTTTCATTTTGTGTTTGTCTTCTATTTTTTTTTTTTTGTCGTTTTGTCTATTTTTGTTTTTATTTTATTCTCATATACCTATTACTGACAGGAAAAAATGTAAACCCTCGAATTTGAAATTCTTAACTTAAATGTTTTTTTGTTTTTTTGTTTTTTTTCCATATATATTGTCAGTTTTTTTTTTTGCCTCACGTTTCGTAACGTATGTATGCGAGTATAAGTGCAAATAGATCGTATAGAAGAATTTGAAAATTAAAAAAAAAAGTGTCCCATAAGTGTGTAAGCAAGTGTTAGAAAAAAAAAAAAAAAAGAAAAAAAAAACAAAAACCGTGAGCAAGATAAAAAATAACGGAGAAAAACACCAATCGAAAAAAAAGAAAAGAAGGAAAACCTACCAAAAGAAACGAACAAGAGAGAAAACAAAAGTAAATAAACATAAGTAGTAATTTTTTTTTTTTTTTTTTTAATACTTTTCAATTTTCCCATATTTCTTTCCTTAAGCTTTTGATATATATGTGTGTATATACATACATATATATATATATATATATAAAACCTGCATATGCTATGTGCACATGTACATATATATTTTCTTTTATTTTTTTTTCTTTTCTCCCTCATCCAATGTGTGTGGCTAGTTACCTAAGTAAAGGAAAAGGAAAAAAAAAAAAAAAAAAGTCACAGTTCCTCAAACTGTTGCGAAAAATGTAGACGTTTTTGAGCAAACAAAGCGTATACATCCATACATATATACCTCTATTAGAATGTATGCGTGTGTATGCAAGATGGAGTAATGAAAACATTACCTGATAGTTAGTAAGGTACAAATGCTTGCAGATATATATGTATGCATGTACATAACTGCATATATATACATACATAGTATGTGTGTAAGTATGTATATATCGGTTTATTTGAAATGAACTTTTTCCTTAATAATGTACGCATCGTAAGTACGATTATGGGAATGAAAAGTTCTTCTTAATTAAAATTTATTTGTCTTTGAGCAGAGTTTAATTGTTGAATCGTTTAAATCTTCAATTAGATGTATGCACACACATTTCTATGCATTCCATCTATATACATATACATACATATATATATCAATATTCTTCATTTGTTACCTTCTTTATGGATAAGCACGTCATTTCATTCGTTTCGATGGGAAACGTGTAACCGGTAATGGTGCCGTTAAAAATTGTGTGTACAATTTTAGGAGCTTCTGGATATATGCGTGTTCAAATTGTTTGTACATATCCATATACGTATGCATGTACATGGATATACAGCATGTAAATACGTGTGTGTATTAACCACCTTTGGCAGCCACACATGAATTTTTTCTGTTGTTTTTTTTTTTTTTTTGCTCATTTCTGAAGTAGCTGTCAAAAATGATGCTTAAGCGCAACGTGTAATCCTTAGATTTTGGGGAAAATCTATGATGTTCTATTATCTGTCAACTCGTTGATGTTTTCGGTTTATATACATGTATTTATATATGTATATATAAATTTTTAAATTTTTAAATTTTTACTGCCAGTCATAATGTTATCGGTGAACTACGGCGGTGTGTTTTCTTTTGTCTTACTAACAAAAACTGCATCTCATTTAAATTTTAAAATATCAATGTGGCCATATGTGTGCTACAGATATATATTTAGGGTTTTATTAAACCTGCAGTTCATAGGCATACATACATATGTATCTATGTATCTATGTACCATATGCCTACATATATAAATGTTCTGTCGTCGTTGTTTTTTTTTTTCCCAATCATATTTTGCTTTTAAAAGTATATCAACTACCTACCTACCTACCTACGTACACATATACAATCCATGCATATGAATGTATGGAAATGTTACACGGACAAAAAAATAAAGCTGTGTTCTAAATTAAAAAAAAAAAAAAAATCATGCGCATGTAAACACACTTTTTGTATGTCCTTAATATTACACCTTAAATAACAAAAAAAAAAAAATAAAAATAAATAAATAAATAAGACTATATACCTACCTACATATGTATGTAGATACATCGTGAATGTTGTCAAGACGTAGTAGGTATTACCTGTACAAGTAATTTCTAAAACTATCTCGAATGGGTGTAATTAACCGCATACATAAGTTCGAATTTACGTATAAATAAATATATGTAGGTATGTGCCTAAAATGTGCGTATTTTATATATGTTTTTAGAGATGGTGTGGATATAAATGCATATACCTATGTTCACATGGATTATATGTATATTAAGGCGCTCGTAATGAATGATTTTCTGTTCGACAAATTTCATTAAAAAAATAACCGCCAAAAACAGATCGAAGCTGCGTTGTGGGCTGTGTTCGTTGCGAGCTGTGTTCGCTGTGAGCTTTCCATCATTTGTGAAAGAAAGTTTATTTGCTTCATTCACAATTGCAAAACAGTTTACATCTTCTTTTTTGTTTTTTTGTTTTTTTTTTTACATATATATACATATATGCATATATATATATATATATCATGTATTACACATCTGTGTATGGTATATTGTATGTACGTATGTATTTCCATGTTTTTCTTGAATCTACCTTTCGTAGTTACTATCGTCAGAGGCCAATTTGCTTGGCTTAGAGACAGCTGCACAAGATGGTTCGCTTTTATATTTCATTAACTCTGAATTGTTGTTCTTAATTTGATGAAAAACTTTTAAGTCAATATTGTGGGTATATCCATACGGTGGCCCACAAGACAATTCAATTTAATATATTTATTTATAAAATAGGTACAAGACATTCACTATCTAGCATATGCGGAGTAATCATATTACAACGCCTACTCGTACCATACCTACATGGAATTTTTTTTTTCTTTTTGCAAATAAACGAGTACCTAGAAAACACAATTAAAACTCTGAATATTATAGGATGGCCCTTGTAGCTTTCTTGGAAACTGCCACTCAATTTTACGAATGCTTGACAAATGATATTTTTTTTTTATTTTTTTTTTTGAACTTTAAATAAAGAGTAGATAATGTTTGTATACAATGGAAAGACAGTTGATTAAAAATGGGTAAACATAATCATGCCCATACTCCTTTTGGGGGTTTGGTTTCTTTCTAACTGCCCACTAAAATATAGTCAACGTAATAATAGTAAAATACATATTACCTATCCCACAATAAAAAATTAATTGCAAATTTTCTTGGCTAAACATTACAACATATTTTATTTCATTTTAAAATGCATTCAATAGCTTCTAGGGTATATAAATATATGATAACTAAAACTACAAGACGTTTTGTGAATTGTCATTAAGCATTTACCTACCAATTGTTTATTTAAAATGGCTAGGCGCCCTAATTGTTGTTTTCTAATTTGCTAAATTCGTGCAACCAAATGACCATATGGCCAGTGTACCTATATATTTGTAGGCGTGTGCATACATATGTATGTATACGTAAAAAATATACCCATCATATGAAAAATAAAAAAATTCAAGCTGCGAAATAAATACATTATGAACTTATGAAGCATAAAATGTTCGTTTACACATACAGTATTGTGCAAAACCTAAGCAACCATCTGAAATCGATATTTCATAGTAAATTTTTTAAACTTTCTGCTACACTAAATAAGAAGAAATGAATGTGGAATGATGTATATAAGAGTATATTTTGAAATTTATAACTTTTTGAGAAAATAATAGTATTGGGTCTACAAGTAAGTTACAATGTTACAATAGTTACAATGCTTTATTCAAAGTATCGTCCATCGGAAGCTACAACTTTCCCCCATCTTTCTGGCAATTTATGAATTCCGGACCAAAAAAATTTCTCGTCTTTCGAGCCCAAGAACGTATCGAGCCAATTTTTGATTTCCTCTACTGAGCTGAAGCGTATTCCCGTAAGAGCGTTCTGCATCGAATGAAACAAGTGGCAGTCAGGTGGTGCCAAGTCTGGAGGCAGAATTTCCCATCCACTATTTTCCAAATAGTTTTTCACCGAAACCGCAACATGTGGCCGAGCGTTGTCGTGATGAAAAATGACGGACTCATGCCTGGTCTCATATTCTGGCCGTTTTTCTTTTAATGCCCGCTTCAAACGAATTAGTTGGGTTCGATATAATGGTCCTTTCATGGTTTCACCACTCAGAAGCAGTTCGTAGTATACGACACTCTTTTGATCCCACCATATGCAGAGCATGACCTTATTCACGTGAATATTTCGTTTCGGCGTCGATTGAGCGGGCTCGCCGGGCTTTGTATACGATTTTCTGCGTTTAGGATTATCATAATAAATCCATTTTTCATCACCAGTGACAATACGATGTAAAAATGATTTATTTTCATAACGCTGCAGTAACATTTCGGACATGCAAAATCGCCGTTCGACGTCTCTTGGCTTCAATTCGTACGGCACCCAGTTTCCAACCTTTTGAATGAATCCCAGTGCTTTTAGGCGCAGGGAAACGGCTTGTTGCGTGACGCCCAATGATGCAGCAAGTTCGCGTCCAATTCCTCGTCTTCAAAACTTTTCGGCTTTCCGGGGCGATCTTTGTCTTCAACTCCAAAATCACCACTTTTGAGCCATTTGAACCACTCGCGGCACGTCGATTCACCAATACATTCCGCCCCATAAGTTTCCGAAATCAAACGATAGGCCTCAGCCGCACTTTTCTTCATATTAAAGAATAAAAGCAGCGCTTCCCGCAAATGACGTTTATTTGGCTAGAAACTTGCCATGATTTTGCTCGATAAAATGTACGACACCGATAGAACTGCTGAAATATAACGCTGCAAAGTTGTTGACAGACACAAAACCTACAAATAAAACACATGGGGTCTGACATTTCTGTCCGGGATAAACTGGTGGCGCCATCTCTGACAAACGCTGGAAACTTACTTGTAGACCCAATACTTCAAAATTAAAAAAAAAAAAAAAACGAAAATAAAAAAAATAGCCAAACCTAAGCAACTTTGTAATCCAAGCAGTACTTTTCCAGCTCTTTGTCTTTGATCATGTCGCATTGTTTTTGATCAGTTTTCTATTAACTTGGATGAGATTTAATAATGTCGCGACAAATATACTCCACCTGTTTTAAACTAAAGATTATTGAAGAATTTAAATCTGGAAACTCTCTAAAAATATAAAATTAGTAAAACCATCAACTGCAGCGATTTATGCCAATCAGAAAAACTGCCGAACAGCATGCTGAAATATTTGCAGTATACCTAGAGGGTAGATTCCAAGATTTCGACATGACCGGTGAAGAGGAGGTTTTGCTGACTGAGAAAGAACTTCCAGCGCCGCTGCAGATGGACTGGCCGATAACACCAATAAGAATAGAAGAGGTAATTGAAGTAGTCAAGATTCTGCCAAAGAAAAAAGCTCCAGGCATGATAGGATATGCCACGACACCCTGAAAGTTCTGATATTTGATCCTATAATCAGAGTGCAGTGCTATCCGTCTAGCTGGAAACTGGCGAGGATCCATATGATTCATAAGCCTGGCAAGCGAGATGATGAATCACAGGCATACCGTCCAATTAGCCTCCTCCCTTCGCTCTCAAAGGTCTTTGAGAGGCTCATCATGAAGAGGCTGTCCAAGGTTGTAGACCTAAAAAAATGTGGATTTCGGGAAGGGCATGAACAAGTCCACAGAGTGGTAAATCACATCCTTAAGGCGTACGACAACAAGGTGTACTGCAGCGGCGTATTTCTTGATGTCCAACAGGCATTTGACCGGATCTGGCACAAGGGTCTCTTAGTTAAAATCAAAAAAAGCCTAACCGCCCCCTTCTATATCCTTCTCTGTTCATATTTAAACAAGCGCCAGTTTCAAGTAAAAGTGAGAGCTTCCATCTCAACTACCTATACAATAAAAGCTAGTGTGCCACAAGGAAGCGTACTTGGACCATTCTTTTACTGCCCATTTATGGCTGATGTTCCAAATCCCGGAGAAGTCATATCGACCATCCCTGGAGAAAAGGCACTACTCGCATCATACGCAGATGACATCTGATTTTTTTATTTGGCGCCATGTGAGAGTAGGGCAACTGATGGTGTACAGACGCATTTCAACCTGCTTCAGAACTGGGCTCTCAGATGAAACATTAAGCTGAATCCCCACAAATGCAAGAACGTCTGACCTTACGCAAGGGGCAGATGCCTCCAGTCCGGATCCAATAATAAGTCGCTGCAGCTAGATCAAGAAGCCAAATATCTGGGCGTCATCCTGGACAAGCGACTGACCTTCAAATCGCATATTATTGCCACTCTTTCAAATTGCTTGCACGGCTTAACTAAATGCTACGCCGCGATTCAAAACTACCGCTGCGATGGTATACGAGGCCATCATTGTACCGACTTGGAGCTACGGAATCCAGATTTGGGGAATTTTGGGAATGCAATGTCAAGCCGAAAACGGATCCAAACGTTCAGAACAGAGTCTTAAGGATCGTAACTGATTGCGAATGGTACGTTCGAAGTTTGACTCTTCATCGTGATCTAAATTTGGAGCCCGTTGAGGCACTGTAGCAAATACACAAATACAGCAACAGACTTCATTCACACATGAGCAGACTGGCAAGGAATCTAACAGACGAGCGGCCTATCACCCGGTTAAAACTAGAAATAAATTGTAACCGTTGATACACAAAGGCTTGGATTAAATAAAATTAATTGTAATATGTCTGTTATGGCCAAATTTTGCAGGTCGATTCTGGAAGAAATAAAAAAAAACGAAAAACAAAGTAAATCCATTATTTTCACGTCTAATAAAAACATATCACGCAACGGGAGTCGTTGAAAATTTCAATTTCGGTGGTAGACCGCGTAAGACAACAAGTCGAACAGATAGAAATATTTGTGGTGTAATTAAAAAACAACCATTTATAAGTTCAAATGAAATTGAAAATTACTAAATTTCAATATTGTGCGTAGACGTGCTATTGAGAATAATCTTCAAAGCTATAGCCCGCCCAAGAAACCGATGCTCACAAAACGGCATTTAAGGAACAGGTTGTGCAATTAAATCATTTAAACATAATTCAAACTTAACTCTTTTCATATTAGGCTAAATTTTGCAAGAAAACATCAACACTGGGCCTATGAAAAATGGAAAACAGTTCTTTTCAGCGATAATTCTAACTCTGATGGGATGTGTCATGTCAGACATTGTAAAGGCCAACGACTTAATCCAACATTCTGCACACATACTGTTAAGCATGGTCGTGGTAGTTTGATGGTATGGACGTGTTTTTCGACAGAAGGTGTATGTCCATTCCACGAAACCGAAGGAATTATGGACCGATTCAAATACAAATCGATTCTAGAATCAGTAATGCTATCACATGCACAGTGGGAAATGCCACTTCGTTGGATGTTTCAACAGGATAACGATCCGAAACACATATCGCAGTTGATAAAGGGGTGGACAAAGGATAGTGAGATTTAAGCCCTTGGTTTGGTCGGCCCAATCACCCGACTTCAATCCCATCGAAAACCTGTTTGGCATTCTTAAAAGTCGGATAGCTGGACAAAGTTTTTCAAACAAGATAGAGCTGTAGAATGCTTTGAAAAGTGATTGAGAAAATATATATATCCCAGGCTACAATTTCAAAGCTAATTGCTTCTATGCGTCATCATTGTGACGAAGTTATTCACAATAAGGGATATTACACCAAATACTAAAAAAGTTGCTTAGGCTTTGCTCAGCAGAATTTGGCTATATTTTTGGTTTTCGGTTTCTTTTTTTTTTTAATTTTCATGTGTTACTATTTTTTTATAAAGTTGTGAATTTCAAAATATACTCTTAAATACATCATTCGATATTCATTTGTTTTTATTTGGTGTGGTAGAAGGTTTAAAAAATTTTCTGTGAAATGTCGATTTCAGGTAGTTGCTTAGGTTTTGCACAACACTGTATGTAGGTATGTAGGTATCTACATACAGTGGTAGACATTCGTATGAGCGGACTATATTTATTTGAAATAACTTTTAAACAAGTTCATCACTGAATCACTGCAAAAATTCGATCTGGCATTGATTTAGCACTCAAGTGGGTATGAACGCATTTATAATGCCCCAGCATGTGTTAAGTTTTTTGGAAAATGGGATAGAGAGAGAAGGATGGGCTCAGTGGTTATTTCGCTCCATGGGTGTCATCCAACATTTAATGGGGAGACTAAATTCTTAGTGGAAGTTGGTTTGATGTTGATTTGTAGTCAACTACTCGTCTGACTTGATTTTCATTAACTGAAAAAATGGATGATATGTCTTTCGGGCGAGGCTGGTATTCGAACACCGAACCATCCGATTTGGAAGCCAGTCCATTACCACTTTAGCCACGGCCACGGTAAGGCAGTTAAAACCAATTTGAGACCAGTCGACACGTATGGCACTTTTTAAGCCCTGTACGTTAGCAAATTGTCGTCTATTTGCATAAACTTTCCAGCGAGAATACCCCAAAGATTTTCTATGGGATTACAGTCAAGGCTGCAAGCTGCCCAGTCAAGTAATTGTATATTTTGGCTTGCAAACCAATCCCTCGATGACTTGGAAACGTGAATTGAGGCATTGTCCTGTTGAAAAATGATATCTTCTTCAGCGCAGCTATCAAAGTGAGATATCAAAACGTCATCCAAAAGATCTATGTACCACTGAGAGTTCATTCGCGTTGTTATAAAGCAGATAGGAAGCTTGCAATTTTGTGATAATGCACCCCATATCATAACGCTGCCGCCTCCAAAGTTACGCTTTGATCTCACAACATTGTGCTTCCTTAAATCATGCCAATAGCAGCTGTAGCAGTCCGGCCCATCCAAATTAAATTACTTTCTGCCACTCGCATGTCCATGACATATATTTTTTGGCGAAGACCAATCTCTTTTCTCTATGGACCGCAGTTAGGCATGGTTTTCCCTTAAGTTTCGTCCATATTATGTTTGGAGAAGTGTGCAAAACTCGTGAAATCTGACGAGGTGTAACAGGAAGGTTTAGTTTGTCTCTTATTTATTTTGAAGACAATCGATTTTGAGTCGCTTCTTGACGAACTTCACCTTTCTGACGTAACGATAATTTTTTATTCCCTTTTGCTGGAGCCTTTACACCATAATTTCTGCCTTTTTTTTTTAGAAAATTTCGTACCACGTGTTCCAAAATAAGTCAATTACACCTGATTTACAATTTTATGATTTATTGATTTTTGTTTTTATTATTATAAATAGGACTTAAATATACGGTGTGTCAAGAATGAGCTTACACATCGAAAAAAAAAATCAATTTTTCAACTTATTTAGCAAAAAAATGTATCTGTATATCACTTTTATTTAAAATTTATAAACTTAAATTATTAAAAACTTAAACTTTAATATTTGGTGTGCCCATATTTGGCGTCTATAGTGTATTGTAGATGTTTTTTTCATTGAATAAATCAACTTTTTCATATCATAAAACTTCGGTAAGTTCTGCCACTCTTCCATTATGGCAGCTTAAAGTGCGGATCGATTTTTAGGCGGTCTTTTAGCAAATTTTTTCTTTAAAAGTGCCCACAAATTTTCGATGGGGTTTAAGTCCGGACTTTGGGCTGGAGTAGCTAACACTTTGCCGCAGTTATACAACAGCCACAAAAGCACATTTAATGCCTTGTGCTTAGGATCATTATCCTGATAAAATTTAAAGTGCTTTTTGTTGCCCGTTAATAACCCGAATTTGTCTGCACGCCTCCTCCTACTCCTCTGCTAGCGGACTGTTTTCCAAATTTGACGGTCGGAATGATGTTCCGATTTTTTCCAATGCCTTGCGCCACACTTTAGTTGGTCCATCGTTGTAATATAGCATAATTTTTGTTTCGTCACAGAATATGACATCGTCCCAATAATCAACAGGCTCGGAAATTAACTTTGTAGCGAAGGAGAAACGTTTTTCGATATTTTCCTTAGAAAGCAGTGGTTTTAATCGTGCAGCTCTTGATGAGTATTTATTCTTCGTTATCGTCTTTTGAACCGTTTCGTACGAAACAACAACACCACACTCTTCCTTGAGTTGCCTAGCAATCGCCCTTGTCGAAATTTGTGGGTTTGCGTACAGTTTCCTCATTATTAAGCGCTCTGTTCTTTCATTAATTTTAGGCTTAGGACCACCTCCATACTTTGGCTCCAATCTGCCCTAATTTTCAGCACGATTTAAGATGTTGTAGATTTTCTTAGCCTTTATGATGTACACACAGCAAATATTTCTCACAATTTGACAAACACAAAATCAAGAAGAGTGGCAAGCCATAATGAATTAAATAATTTAGTTGCTCCAATGCCCAGACGCTTGCAGGCAGTTTTAGATGAACATGGTGGAGCTACAAAATATTAAATTTATCATTCACAATAGTTTTACCTAATGGATTAAAGATGTTTATGTTAGTTAATATGCCGTATGCAGAGCTTTTGTCATTATCCATTTTTCGTTTTTTTGTGAATCACTTGTTAAGTTTTTGTTAAATTTATAGTGTATTATAAATAAAACGAGATTTGAAACAAAACTGCATCATTAGATTTTTTCACAATGGTTTTGAACTCGTTAGTTTGCAAGAATGGTGGTCGTACGTAGACTTTTGTCGCTCACTGTATATAAAATAGAATAAAAGTCAGAAATTTATTTGGTTAACCCGTATTCTCCGAAGGCAAGAAATACTTACTCAAACTTGTCGAAATTCAACAGCATGCCTTGAAATGGCTTAACACTAGTCTATATTTAGTTTTGCGATGCTAATCTGATGTTTGGTGTCAATTTGACACAAGGTTTTATACAGCCGATTGTAGAGTCAAAAAAAGCTAGAATATGCTGGTTTGTTGCGGAAAATTTCAATTTTCAAAATTAACAGTTCAACTACAAATATAATAAAAAAAAAAAAAAAGACAGGTCGTATCGAATGGAGAATGCTGAAATTTCCGTACAAGTTGGTCTCACGCACATGTCACAGCGAACACTGTGAACATTTGCGTTCGGAGTTCGAGGGCACATGTGGCATCTAGCCCGTTTTTTTGTGGTTGGCTGATGAATCAATATGTTGACCGCTAGCATTTCGACCGATGCTGATGCTTGTGATGATGTTGATGGAGAATTCAAGCAAGAGGAGCACGGTGAAATCGACGAACTTGGATCTCGCACACGACGAAAAACTTCTGCCGCATGTATACCATGTGGTGTTCGTGCCCTAGCCTTCATATTGTCTTCACATGAGGCCCAAGTTCAACAAAACCAATCGTCGGCGGAAACTTTTCTTACTCTTGTTCCATTCCGGGAGTGAAGATCAAGAAGGCATCCAAAGCCGAAATGTCAAGAATGTTGTAGAACAACATTAGTGGCCATCGGTTGGTCCTGCGTTTACACCGATAAGTGCCAACCACCTGGTCGAGAGTGCCGACACCAGCCTTCGTTTTATTGTAAAAGTTAATTATGTTGGGCTTTTTCGCTTGGTCAGCTGGATCGAAGTGGACGGCCGCATGATACGACGAAAGCAAAGTTACAAAGCGATTTTTGTTGTGCACGCATGACACCATCGTGACACGATCTGCATGGTTGTGGACGATTTCGGTATGCAGCACTGGTTTTCGTTTCATGTCAATCAGCGCTGACGGTATCTCCTTGTGATTTTTCCTTATGGTGCCGAAAATCGCAATTTGCTTCTTCTTCAGCTCGAGTGCCAAACTGTACGATGTAAAAAAATTGTCACAAGTGACATGCGTCCGTTCATTCCTAAAAATGGAAAAGAATCACAGATCAGAGAAAAAAAAGAGAAAAATAAAGGCATGTACACGAAGAAGAAATACGTTGGCACAAATGCAGAGCAACATGCTGACCTTGATTGATTTCTGCTGAACAGTTTCTGTCACTGCCAACGTAGATTTGAATATTGTAGACATACAATGATCCTGCGTCAGCCAGAATCCAAAGTTTGATGCCATACTTTCCAGGCTTAGACGAAATGTACTGCCGAAAACTGCATCGTCCACGAAATGGCAGCAGTTGCTCATCGACGGTCAGAAATTTGCCAGGAACTTTCAAGTGCTGGACCCTCAGATCGAACAAATCGCGAATAGGCGCCAGTTTATCGCGTACACTCTGCTGAACATTATGCCGAGTTTCTCGGTTATCGAATCGTATCGATTGGCTAATGGCTCGAAAGCGTATAAGTGACATTATCGCTGCGAAAATTGGTGGCCCATGCTTAGCAGTCCAAAGCTCATCAGCTGCTTCGCTTTTAGACCGATATGCCCCAGCCAACAACAAAAGTCCATAAAAGTCCGGCTTCCACGTAACGCCATGCTTGTGAACACCGTAAAAATTGGTCATTTGTACCACAATATGGTATTCTCGACTGGCTCGATAAAAAGCAAAAACGCAGTCACTGGACTGCTGATGCGAGATTTCGCAAATGATGTTGGCCCTGCAAAAATTTCAAATGAAAGCGCCTAAACAAAAAACGCAAAACAAACCTTGATGAGAAGCGAAATTTATTGTCGAGGCTGATGGACCTGGTGGCATATCGCACACATACTGAATTTTCTTGTCTTTCGACTGCGTTGTCCGGTTCAGCAGCGATTTCCAAACGCATTTCTTGTCCGATAAAATCAGTATCACTCTTATCACTGTTATAATCTTCGAAATCACTTTCAGTCTCGCTTGGTGAATAATCTGTATCATATTCCGGGAATTCGGGCAGATCATCGTACAAATTGTTCGCAGAATCGCTCACAGTCAGACATTTTGCAGTAACTGTTTGGAAAAATACAAAAATCTGAAATAATTCACAGCAAAAGGTTGCACAATCGGGTAATAAGAAATAAAGGACGAAATATCACAGCACTGGCGATTTCAAATTGACACCAAACATCACATATGTAATAACTCTTCTACAAGCCTTCAGAGCCCTCTGGCGACAACAATTTTGTTTTTACCGAAACTAGACGAGAAAGTAGACCGGTGAGCTGCGAGCATTTGGCAACAGCACTGCAATTATTAGGAGTTTTGCTTATTTGAAAAAAAATTGTGTCAAATTGACACTAAATATAGACTAGTGTTAAAAAAGCAGTCGTTTTGTATAGGTAGTATTTTATAGCAGAAAACAACTAATATATAGACCAACATTAAACTTACAGCACTCAGTCTTGACTTTTGACTCACAGTTGTCTCCAGCGCATCGTCTTTGCTTATTATTTTCAGTTTTTTGGACATAGTGTCCCATTTGGTCAAATCGAATCACTTGCATTCCATGTGGTAGTTTCGGTTTGTTGCTAGTTTTTGGTGGGTTTCTCGCTTGCAATAAATAGGAAATGGCCAAATCTCGACGAAAATTTTTCTACGTCAATTTCTTTGCAGTTTTCGACCGTGCAAGCAACCAAGCATTTTGTACCGAAACGTCCAGCATCCATGTGAATAATGCCCACCAACATTTTTTTTTCCGCGAATTGATATGGGATGTGCGTTTACGTTCTGGTACATTCTGTCTGTACCACCCATGTTTTGGATCGCATGAAGAATGTCAACGAAAATATTTTTTTTTTCACAGCAACTGCATTGTTCTTAAATCTTGTCAAAAAAAAATGTAGGTGTTGTTGTATTGTGGGTAGTAACTTCTACAGAAGGTAATACATAACCTTTTTTCTCTTTCTCGAAATGTTTGATATCAGAAAAACAGCAAGCATTCCCTAAGCAGTTGGCTCGTATAGTTCCGGTGCAATTGTAGCCTCTCGGCTTCAATTCATCAAGCAATCTGGATGACGTGAATAAATTGGTGCAGTAAATATGAAAAGAAGACTTGCTAAGGGGATATCGGTCTAACAAATTAAGTTGCGCACTCCAGCTTGGTTGAGGTACCCTTCTACTTGTGCGCGCCGAATTAAGGTGAGGTGTTCCGCTACTGCGTTGTTCCTCCGGGTTACATATCCTAGCGATCTAAGGCGACTGATGCGCACTTTTCTGACTACATCGATGTCGTTGCACAGCTCGTATAGTTCGTCGTTGAATTTTCTCCTCCAAAGCCCTATCGTCTCTATATTTGCTATCATATGCGTCCTTAAAGCCGGTGAAAAGATTCCGACTTTTCGAGCTTTTTTTCCAGTATCTGTCAGACTGTGAAGATTTGGTCGATTGTGGACTTTCCTGGTCTGAAAGCACACAATTAGGTTCTTGGTGAAGGGTTTTCGGACGTTCACATAATATGACGGATAAGATATTGTATCCGAAGTTGAGGATGCGAACTATACTTTCAATTTTAGCGATAAATTAATTACTGTACCTTAACCATCTAATGCCTCACCCCGCCTCAAGGCGGTCTTAATTAAACAAGTGCTTACAGGTGACGGTTAGTTTTTTTGTTCAATCTGTTGAAATTTACCTCTAGATTATTTATTGCTTTGTATTAGATACTAGCTGACCCCGCAGGCGTTGCCCTGCGTCATTTCAAATTGTAGAAACTTTGTGGTCAATTGTCCATTGCAATTGATGCTTTGTGTTGAAGTATTTGCTGGATGGGTTGCGGTCGGGTCGATTTTGAATTGTACGTATTTATTCTCATTGAGGCACTCTGTGATAAACGATATTTTTCGTTTTGTTGTCAGGTGCCAAAACGATCAAAGCGGATGGTTTTCCGACACGGGAACATGCGACATATAATTGACCGTGTGAAAAACATTAATTTTTCAAATTCAGGCTATAAACACGCAATGATTGGCCTTGTGATTTATTAATTGTTATGGCGAATCCGAGACGAATTGGAAATTGGATTCGCTTAAACTCGAATGGTATATTCCTCACCTCACATTGCTCATGAGTTTTGTGACCGCTAAACGCGTTCCATTGCATAATTTTGGTTGATTGAGATAGCGAAGCATGATGACGAACCAACCTTCAATTGTAAATTGTGCGGTGGCAAGCTAGGCACAGGTTGCTTCGTTTTCGTTAGTTACACAGTCGATAGATTTGAAGGAACGCAGGGAACCAACGATTTGATTTTGAATTGTGCAGTTTAAGTGATCCACATCCTTGTTCTTTGCCGTTAAAATTGCTCTTTCACTCAACCAATCGTAGTTTTTGTGGTTAACAATGATAGACGTTGTTGATGAGTTTTAGTTGGTAATATCGATTGTCATTCTTTACTTCAACTTATTTCTTTTAACACCAACCCACGCAATCTTAGGTCTGTGTCACTTTTCCGGCTTAATCTTCACAGAACGAATTACGGACACTTGGAGCCAATGTCTAGAATGCATCGTGAAGTTAACGATATTTTACCTCTCTTCGACTACCATCTCAGCAAACTCTCTATCTCAAGAAAATTCTTATTTCCACCTATGCCTCACGTCCTAACTTTTTTTTTAACCGCTCCCACCCTTTAGTTTAGTTTTGAGCGAAAATTGTTAGCTTTAAGAATAAGCTTGCAATAAGCATTAATAAATCTGTCCGGGGTTGACCCGGGCCGCAAATCAAATCAAAACTCACTTTTGATGACGCTGCGAGAATACGATCTTCCAATTCAATTAAAGTTGTTATTTCGGTTGGATAAACAAGTTCTTTCATTCTTCCCCATACAAAAAAAATCCAATACTGTAAGGTCAGGAGATTTTGCGGCCAGTGAACTGGTCCATTCCTTCCTATCCAACGGTTACCGTACTCTTCATCTAGCCAATTCTTAACCTCACGACCATAGTGGGCTGGAACACCGTCCTGTTGAAAATATGTTGAAGCTAGTTGAATCAATAGTTCTGGTAAATCATTTCGCAAAGACTCCAAACAGTTTGTAGAATTCAGAATAGGTGGTAGTTTGAAGGAGCCGATTAACTTGTTTCAAGTACACCTGTCCACATATTGACGCTGAGTTTGTATAGAAATGGTTTCTGTCTCATTGTATGTGGATTGTCCGCAGCTCACGTATGAAGATTTTGAAAATTTGTGGTGCCATCTCTTGTAAGTTGAGATTCGTCCGTCCAAAGAATTCTGCTAATAAACTGGTTGTCTTCCAAGCTCCGCTCCAGCAACCAGTTAGAAAACTCAAGTCTCTTTTCCAAATCATTGGGAAGCAGTCCTTGTACAGGTGTATGAAGGCATGGATAAAGATTTCCTCCATGCAGTACATTAGCAATTTTATGTCTGGAAACATTGAATTGGAAAGCTAAGCGTCTGATGCAGATTGATGGTTCAGTTGTAACAACTTCCAGTATTCTTTCATCAGCCGATATCCTTTTTACTTGTGGAGCTCCCGCATTCGGTCGTGTATTTGAAACTGATCCCGTTTCTCGAAGCATTTGATACGTACTAGGTGGAGTGAAAAGTGACCTCCTTGGGAATTAACAATTTTTTTTTTTAAATGTTTGTTTATATTATTCAATATAGTCTTTTAGTTTGATACACTTATTCCAGCGATTTTCCAACTTCTTGATCCCGTCGGAAAAGTAATTTTCCGGAAGGTCTGCAAAATTCCTCGCGTGAGCTGAATTTTTTTATTGATGAGCCATCTTTTGAGGTTTGGGAAGAGATAATAGTCCGAGGGATCCAAATCCAGTTAAAAATCGACGCCAAAAGTCCGCCCGATTCCGCATCGGCAAGTCCAAACATTCTTTCGAAGTGCTCTCGCGTTCGTGTTTTTGGTCAAAAGTGAGCATTCACGGCACCCAGCGGCAGGATAACTTTTTCATATGCAGAATATTGCCCAAAATATGGCGTGTGCGCTCAGTACTAATCTTTGTGGTATCTGCTAGCTGGCGCACCTTCACTTTCCAATCAGCCAACACCATTTCATGTATTTTTTGACATTGTCCTTTGTAACCGCATCGGAGGGCCTGCCGGTGCGGACTTGATCGGTAGTGGAGTTGCGGCCACCACGAAACTCTCGAAACCAATATTTGACGGTGTAATCTGTCGAAGCATTAGCCCCATAATATTTATCCAACTTTTCTTTTGTTTCCTTTGCCGTTTTGCCTCTCAAAAAATAATGTTTTATGAGAAAACGAAAATCGTTTTTGTCCATACTCAACATGATGCCAAACACGTCAACAACAATCAGCTGTCAAAACAAAACTAAAGACAGTATCGCACTGAAATTTGGCATATCTGCCTTAATATGAACGGACTTCAAGGCACCATAGCCTTTTAGTAAAAAATTAAACTGATGAGTTAAATTTTTTTTCCTAAACTTTTATACTATTTCTGTAAGGTATATTTTCCAAATAGGCCTTCATACCCTAAATTTAACTCTTCTGATAACTTTTAAGGAACAGGGTAAGGAAATGAGAGTTTTGACATGTAGTCAAATAAAAGAACACGTTTTAAAACTCATTAATAGCTATGTAATTTAAAAAAAAATATTGGAAAATTAGTAAGCCGTCTAACTGTTGTTAGAAACGTTGGTAGAAAATCATAAATTCCTTTTTTACCTGTTGCAGGTTTTTCCAAGTATCATAAAAACTGTGAGTTTTTCTGCAAACTTGATGATGATTTTTTATGTTATTATTGTTACTTTCTTAAAAAAAAAATTGTAAAACGTTACGTTAATTAGGCATTTTCTGGAGAAAAGTGACCTCAAACTTAAAAATTAGCATGGGCATTGAAAACGGAACTGGCTTTGATATTGAATATCTAAAGACTCAAACAAGATATCAGTTTTATTTAAACGCCGTTATAAAGGCTGGTATTTCTTCTAAAAATAAAGTCCTACACGAAGTTTTTACCATTAGTACTTACAGGGCAATTTCCGTTAACATGGGTCAGGGTACACCAAAGTAAGCCTTTTCTTAAATCCTCGATAATTAATGTCAACATTGGAGATAGATCATTACTCTAGAACGATTTTTTTTCTTCTTGCCCAGGAATTATTTCCCAAATTATCATCAATGAATTAGGGGACTCCCTGTATACAAGCAAAGACAAGCCCTCTCAAACACACGAACCATTAGCCGAATAAGGGCCATGTGGCAGATTACCTTAACCCTTCTATCGAATTGGGTGCTATAAAACAGTCCTTTTAGAAGAGCAAAACCAGCCAGAGGCCAAAGCAAAAATTATATTGATCCAGCTGGATCCTAAGGTATCTGACTGCATTTCGACAAGCACTTAATTAATGTGTTAATATGTACAGGATGAATGACTCTAACTTCAACTTTTGAAAATGCTATAATTTTTTTTATTTTTTGATAAATTTTATTGTGCCAAAGCAAAAAATGTTGGAAAACACATCAATTTTAAAATTGTATCAGTAGTTTTCAATATGTCCACCTTTGGCGCAAATAATAGCCTTGAGACGGCCGAAGACGCTGCACGCAAGTGGCTTTGCGGTATTTTCGCCCATTCCCGGCGAAGTGTTTGTTTGGCCACCTCAAATAAACTTTGGTATTTTTTAGTGCCAACCTTCGCCTTCGAAATACCCCAGACAGAGAAATCCAATGGATTTGCATCCGTAGAATTTGCAATCCATTGTGTCGAAGAAATGAAGTGTGGAACATTGTTTTCTAACCAATCTTAGTTGACGCGCGCTTTGTGAGACGGTGCCGAGTCTTGTTGAAATGTCAAATGAACGGTCTCCGACTGAAATGATTGTTTGCCCAAGGCTTCAATACTGCTTCTAAGACAGTTCCACGGTATACGATGGCATTAATTTTGACGCCACCATCGGTGGTTATTGCGGCCCAAACCATCACCATCGTTTGTTGACCTATTGCTCGATAACAAATGGCTTGAGCCCAAGCTCATTTTTCAGTATGTGTTGCATCCGTTCCAACGATATGTTGAGCTCACGAGCCATTTTTCTTCCACTTCGACGCGGATTTCGCTCAATTCGAGCCTTCACTATCCGAACCATTTCTGCCGATGTTGCTGTTTTTTTATGACCACCTCCATGGCGTTTTGGAACGCTGCCAGTATCATGATAATGCGCTATAGTTAGAGACACAAATGATTTATTCACGTTGAGGTGCTGGAGGGCTCTAACTATAGCTACTTCACACTATCACATTTGAATTCCATCGCGGATAAAAGTTTTTCAACACAACTGAGACGGAAATCGTTTAAAAGGCTTATTTAGAAGCCATTTGTCAAAATTTGAGCTCACTGTCATGAACGGTTTGGAAATTATAGCAGTTTGAAGTTGGTTGCAGTTCGAGTCATTCAGGGTGTATAGGAGTGTTTGTTTAGAAGTTTAGTTGAAATCAAGTTAAAATTTCAACTCAGTTATTTGAGCTCACCTAGTCGAATGCAATCAGTTCCTTTTGTTCTACTAATGCCATCACGCATACAAAAGTATATTTAAGATACACACACATCAATTGTGCTTCTAAATTTAGGTTTGTTGCCTACATATGGATCCATACATGTGTATCTCAACTTAGCTTGAATCCAAGCTCGATTAGATCATATGTATATACATGCATACTTAAATACAAATATATCTATGGATTAACTGCCACTCAAATGTTCCTTATTATAACGTAAACATACATAATCGTACACTTTCGTGCAAAACAGTAAGCACGGGGATTGACATAACCAGAAACTTGTGAGTAAAACTGAAATAAAAGCATATGTTCACACATTAATAATAGAAAATATTCTTAAAGATTAATAGAGCGAACATTAGATTAAAAAAAAAAAATAATGGAGAGTAGCCGAGAATTTATTAATCCGGCGCAACAACGTGTTGAAAGTTATATAAGCATTTTATTTAAATAATTATATAACCAATTATTCAGTCAAATGCCATAGGCGATCTATCATCGTGTCATTCGGATTTTCAGTGCCCCGAAAGCGACTATTCCGTTTATTAATAAAGCCAGCCGAGTCAAAATGTGGCCCGTGCGTTGCTCATGATGATTTTCTTACGAAAATATTTGTTGCCTGTTTTGAGGTTTAAAACGCGAGCACTTCGATCTCGCCGCTGTTTATGGGCATAATCAGTTGTTGCGTTCATTGGATTATATGTGGGTAAAATTGTAAACAAACTTGATAAATACTCGTACATCCTGAATTCTTATGCACGGCATCAATGTTTTCGGATTTGCGTTGGCTACGTTGTCACCCAGACATTGCTCTATCTTCTGGGGTATGCAAGTTTATTCATTTCATTGCATGGTTAACTTGCTTGGCACAGGGTTACTCAAAATTAAACAAATTACGAAGTTTTCTTTACATTGAACAATTTTTAAAACAAAATGGTCTAATAATTTCAACACACTGCACTGTGGCGGCGTTGTAAGATGCACAATACCTTGCTAATGCTAAGTCTCACGACTGTTAAATATGAGCAGACAAATGAATGTCAATTCGAAATGACAACCAAACCAAATCAGCCTGAAATATAAAGTATAAGATAACACATGGGCTGGAAAGTCCGTTTTATAGTAAAACACAAAATTTTTGCAAAGTTCAACTTTTTTTATCAATATAGTTGCCTTCGAGGGCGATACACTGATTGAAACGATTTTTTCATCTTTCGATACCAGTTTTGTAGTACGATTTCGGTTTAGCCTCAAAATAGGCCTCTGTTTCGGCGATTACTTCTTCATCGGCCTTAAATATCTTTCCGGCGAGCATTCTTTTGAGGTCTGCGAACAGGAAATAGTCGCTGGGGGCCAAATCTGGAGGATACGGTCGGTGGGGAAGCAATTTGTAGCCGAATTCATTCAATTTTGCCATCGTTTTCATCGACTTGTGACACGGTGCATTGTCTTGATGAAACAGCACTTTCTTTTTCTTCAAATGCGGCCGTTTTTCAGCGATTTCGTGCTTCAAACAACGCTCCAACAACGCAATGCAATAGTCGCTGTTGATAGTCTGCCCCTTTTGGAGATAGTTGATGAAAATTATTCCATGTGCATCCCAAAATACGGATGCCATAACCTTGCCAGCCGACTGTTGAGTTTTTGGTCGTTTTGGACGGGGTCATTCGTAATCATTTTGTGGACTTTTTTGATGTTTTCATCTGAAACAGCTTCTTTTGGACGTCCACTGCGTGCATCATCTTCGGTGCTTGTATGATCACTTTTAAATTTTTCAATCCAGTTGCGAATGGTTCGTTCGGCTGGTGCAGAGTCCGGGTAACACTTATCAAGCCATTTATTTGCATCGGCTGCATTTTTCCCCACCGAAAACCGACGAAAACATTGATGAAATAAAAGAAATGTTGGTCAATAACCGCAAATTAACCATCAGAGAGATAGAGGAGAACTTGAACATTACCTATGGATCCGTCCAAGACATTTTGGTTAATGATTTGGGTTTCCGTCGTGTAGCAGCAAAGTTGGTGCCAAAAGACCTCAATTTCATGCAAAAAAGACGTCATGACGTCGCAAAAGAGAAGATTTGCGTGGCTGAATCCGATCCCACATTAATCAAAAGGATCATTACTGGAGACGAGACGTGGGTTTACGATATGAGTACGACACGCAATCCAGACATCAGGCAAGTGAATGGCGTTCACCAAATGAGCCGGGACCAAAAAAACCACGTCGTTTTCAGTCATAAAAAGGAGGCAATGCTCACGGTTTTAATGGATTACAACGGTTTAGTGCATCATGAATTTTTGCCAGAAGGCCAGACAGTAAACAAAGAGTATTATTTGGGCGTTATGAGACGTTTGCGGGAAGCGGAATAAATTCGCCGAAAGAGACCAGAATTTTGGGCAGAAAACTCGTGGATTTTGCACCATGATAACGCACCGTCGCACAGTGCCATCATTATTCGTAATTTTTTGACGAAAAATGCATCAAATACTATCCAACAGCCACCGAATTCACCTGATTTGGCTTCCTGTGACTTCTTTCTGTTCAATCGAGTTAAAAAACCACTACGAGGAGCGCGTTTCAGCAGCCGAGAGGAAGTAATGGAAAAATCGCAGGAAGCACTGATGGACATACCGAAAACCGAATATAAAAAATGTTTCGAGGATTGGATCAAGCGCTGGCATAAGTGTGTTGCAGCGGGGACAACATAGATTTAGATGAATAAACTTGTATTTTTAATTTTCTGAATAAATTCCGGGAACCAAGGTGGTATAAGCATGCAAGGACAAAGACTAAAAAGTAAGAGCAGAGTCATAATCGGTGCTTAAAATTTGGAGGAATTACTTCTGTAGGTATAAAGGCCCATAAACCGTGAACGAAAATCGACATAGACACATCCCAGTCAAGAATAGATTTGGGTATCGATATCTATATAAACTAGACTGCAGGAGCAGGCGGACTAGACTATTTACAGAATTTAATAACAGTAGGGATTAAATTGGTTAGGATTATACAACAGCGCATCTGTAAAATATTGTCGGTGAATGGAATCTCAGCATTGTTCAAGGGAAAAGATACTTCAGCCAACTAAGTTTGCGCAAATAGAAGTAATTAGCTCAAGATCCCGTCGAAAATTGGCAGAGGAGGTGATGGAGCTCTAAGCCCATCCGAGCTCAAGCGCCTGTAAGGTAGAGAAAGTACTCACAATTTAGATTCCTATTTTTATTTTTTTGAATTACTCAGAAAAACTGCGTAAAAAATATATAAAATAAATTTCGAAATATATTTTTGAATCACTTTTTTTCTAGTATGAAACTATCTGCTATTTTCAAAAAATGAGTAGAAACTTTGGAGGTAGCCTGATGATAGGGGTAGCTTTTTAATTGCACCGGAAAACAGATGTACATAGCATGTGTTCCACCAGAGATAAATTGGGAAAAGTACATCAATTTGTTGGAAGAGATGTTACTTAATTTTTCAGCAAAATAAAGCATCTGTTCACACCCCTATTGAGCACTGAAGCTTGCCACACAGAACAGCACTTTAAGTAAAATAAACAAAAATGGTGGCCACACCAAATATACATAAAAACTTTTATTTTACTATTTATTTAAAGTCTTTCTTAAATAAATATTTTGAAGTGTTTTTATGTGAATTTCGCTCATAATTTTTGTTTTTGTTTTTGTTCAAGTTTTTGCGTTTTTTTTTTCTTACCATGCTAAGAAATAAAATGAAAAAATTGCGCCTTAAATTGATCAATTTGACTTGATCAAAATTTTGATAAAGTGTAAATTTTTTTTCACATGAAATGCAAAATTAACCGGTTTTTTAATGTGAATTTCGCTTACTGTACATCTATTTCAGCTAAAGAACCAACATACTTTTTCAATGGCTATAGTGTGTGTCTACGAGTATTATTGTCTTCAAACTATCTCTCTTCATTCCTTGACGTTTTTGTTTTTTTTTTTTTAGTAATGAGCTGTAGAGAATATGGTGGCCATCTAAACATATCCATATTGTGGTCATGATTTATTCACGGCCACTCTTGCTGTGCCTCCTTTTTTCTATTATGAACATAATGCTTCAAATGGTAAGGCGAACTTCAATTAAAATTAGTTTTTATCCGTAGCAAATTAAAGGCGTTGTGCCTTTCGAATTTGTTTGCTATTATTAAATGCTGAGCGACTTACTGATTCAACGTTCACCATGCTATTTAGATTTAAACGCAGTTACTGGTTTCTTCGAATATTCGCTTTTGTTGCAGATGTGGGGTTATCTTGTTACGGTAGTTCGTATTTCTATATTTCTTTCAATGGTCTTTAAAATTTAACAAATAACTAATGTGTACGGTCTTAGGCTTCTTGTTTTTACTGATGATGCAGTAAAATAGTTCTTAAAAGGTTTGAGTTCAAGTAACCGAAAGTGTACGAGGGCTGTCTGAAAATTTTCCGACCGAAAAATGATACAAGACATTTTTTTCAAATTTTTTTTTTATTTTTCTACATAGCCTCCTTGTAACTCTACACACTTTTCCCAGCGATGCTGCCATCTCTCTAACCCGTCCAAGGAGTACTTGGCGTTTTCTCTGCAAAATAATTGTTCACGAAGGTGATTGCCTTCTCATTTGACGAAAATCTCTGTCCTCCGAGCGCAGTTTTTAGATGAGAGGGAATAAAAAGAAGTCGCTTGGGGCTAGATCTGGTGAATAAGGCGGATGGTCGGCAGTTCAAATCGTAATTCATGGATTTTCGCCATGGCAACCGTTAAGGTGTGAGACGGCGCGTTATCTTGGTGAAACAGGATTTTCTTTTTCTGCAAATGTGGCCATCTTTCTGCAATTTCCGCCTTCAGCTTGGCAAGTAATGATGCGTAGTATGCTCCTGTAATGGCTTTTCCTTTTTGAAGATAATCGATTAGGATAACTCCTTTACAGTCGCCATCACTTTCCCAGCCGAAAAAACAGTGTTTGCTTTTTTTGGAGCCGGCTCGCCCTTTGCAGTCCACTGTATTGACTGAATTTTTGTTTCGGGCGTATTATGGTGTATCCAAGTTTCATCTACAGTAATTAATCGGCGCCAAAACTCGGATTTATTGCGCCTAAACTGCGCCAACAGAGCGTTGGAAATGTTCATTCGAACACGTTTTTGGTGTAACGTAAGCAAATGCGGCACCCAACGCGCGGACAGCTTTCTCATGCCTAAATCTTGATTTAATATGTAACAAACGTTCTTTGGGCATCTTCATAACCTCTACTATCTCTCTTACTTTAATTTGGTGGTCGTCTAACACCATTTGGTGAACTTTAGCAATGTTATCGTCAGTGGTTGCAGTTTTTGGGCTTCCCGACGAACGTTCATCATCTCCCTAGCTCTTACGGCCACGTTTAAATTTAGCTGCCCAAAATTTCACTATGGTAAATGATGGTGCAGAGTCCCCATACACAGAGTCCAACTCATTTTTGATTTGCGTAGGCGTATTGCCTTTCAAAAACAAGAATTTAATAAAAGCTCGATACGCAATTTTTTCCATTTTCACAAAAAACACTCACATCGACTCACTCAAACGACTTTCAACTAAAAACTGCGCATCCAAAATGACTGAAACTGCGGATTCATCCGCATTGTAAATATCGTCCTCACCATATTCTTTAAGATATGGTATGTTGGCAAAATATTAGCCAACCATTCGTTAGCACCGTGCACATCGCCATAACTTCTCTCCCCATGAACGTTCTTAAAATGAATATTTTCCCTATGTTTCCAGCGCTCCAGCCAACCATTGGTACAAAATCCACATTTAGCATAACAGCAAACGCCCTTGCTTTTACCATTAAAAGTGGGCCAGTGATTGTTGATGTTTTGATCGCATTTCCTTGAACCAAATCGATAGCGCCTTTTCCACATCTTTATAAGCATCTGTTCGCACTCGTTTCCCCAACAAATTTTGGTTTTGTGTGGCCATGTTGCGAATGGAATCTCTACTGTTCAAGATTCTTGTTAAAGTTAGTGCACTGCAGCCGAACTCTGTACAAATAACTTTCCTTGGCTCTCCCGCTTAAATTTCTTTAAAATTTCAAACTTTTTTTTTTTTGAAGTGACAAGCTTGTGCATTTACAATGCAAATACAAATTCAAATTCTTCTTTTTCTGAACTTTACCATGTGTGCCGAAATTTCTGCAGATTTTGTCAAATTATAATGGAATTCAATTAAACATTGGAGCACTAAAGCCGAAAGAGAAAACGTAAACGCGCAGAATATTGTACTGTCAAAATTGATAGACTATGCAAGGTGCACGTTGATTGTCAGGTCCAGTGGACGTGTTCAGTTGAAGAAATTATAAACGATACCAATCGGTGTATTCAGTGTGTTTTTTTTTAGTAGTAAGTATTATTTATTTTTGATTAAGCGGGTTTCTATAAAAATTATGAAAAAATGCTCCGTGATAATTTTTGTGTTTCAGTTAACCGATTTTTCCGGTTAAGCGGAGTCGACTGTATTAAAGAAATATTTTTTCGCTCCTACAAGACCAACCCGACGGAGGAAAACCGAAAAAGCCCAACGAGCCAGGAATGATTGTAACGTCTCTCTGTGTGTGTGTAAAATATCAATACGACCAAAACCTAAGGCTAAAAATACAACAAGGTCCTGTAGAACTGACAACGAATTTGGTTCTAACTAAAATAAAACAATAATTTAATATGAAACATATCACCTCTTCCTTGCTTGAGTCTCGTTTATATACGCGCTAGCGATGACATTTAGTTGGAATGTAGCTTTTAGCTGGAAGAGAACAAATGATGATGGTTTGTAGACGTTGTCACTTTAACGTTCTGTGACAGAGATGCCACAGTACTCCCCCTCTAGAAGTTGAGTCATTTATATAATGACTCGACGACCAGATCGCGTTTTTGTCGTTGTTGTTGGCGGTGGTTTAATCGATGGATGATCTTCGTGAAGACGGCTTAAGCTTGTCCACGGAGACATCTTTCGATCGTCCTCGAACATTTAATTTGCAAAACTTGTCACGTTTGTCCAATATCGCATAAGAAAGTCTTGGAATTGTCCTTGTGTGTGACAGTAATCGGGCTCAACGTGGACATCGTTTAAAAGTTGTGATTGGGAGAGCAAAGCTTTCGTTTGAGTAGTTGGGAACTCTAATTGTCGAAGCTAAGTGTATGGTGAATGCATGACCCCGTTAGCGTACATTGGTAGTAGCTCGTTCAGAATTCTTCAAATTGGTAGAAAAATTGCAGACCATCCAAGAGTGCCTGGGCGTGGTGATGAAGTCTAATGGAGAATGGCGTTGCTGCAGAGACTACCGAGCTTTAAATGCTGATATTCTACCTGACCGGTATCCATTGACCTTTTTGCACGACTTTGTTCACATGCTGCGCGGTAAAAAAAATGTTTCTACCATCGACCTTCGAAGTGCTTATTACCAGATCCCCGTACGAGAAAGTGACATCCACAATACCGTTTGGACTTTTCGAGTTTAAACCACAACAATTCGAAATCATTGTGCATCGATACTTTATCGTGCATCTTAATTTCTTTTCTTGCCATTTGATCAACTAGGGGGTGTATAGAAACCGCCTGTCTGAATGGTTTTTGTTGTTTATAGTGTGACTCTAGCAACAGGTCGACCATGAAGACAAAAAATTAAATTTTATCGGGTAACCTTTACTATCATAGAAAAGAAACATTCTTTACATTTGCTTTTGAAGTTTACTTCTTTTAAATTTTGACCGCAACTGTGGCTAACATGGTCCATTCTGAAGTATCAATTCTCTATGACGCGTTTTAGTATTACGAGTGGGGTTTGACCAATGACTCGAGTAATGTTGGAGTAATTCCTCAAATCGTCGTCGGCTTATCCAGGTAGACTTTGGACTTTACGTAGCTCCAAAGGAAAAAGCCTAGAGGCGTGATATCACATGATCTAGACGGCCAATTCACCCCCAAATTAACTGTTCACCGAATCGTTCTCGTAATAAGGCCATGATTTCACGGGCTGTGTGGCAAGTGGCGCCGTCTTGTTGAAACCAAATGCCGTCGAAACCACGGATTTCAATTTTAGGCAACAAGTAGTGCGTAGTCATGGACTTATTGATTTATTGACGTAGCTATTAAGCCGGAAGTGGATCTTCTTAAATCTTTTCAAAAGCCCTACGACTGAAACAGTGCAAACGATTCGGAACGTCGTCCGGCTTCAATTCTTGCAGAAATCTAATTTTGTATGCTTTTAAACCGAGATCCTTACGTATAATACGCTAAGTTGTTGCATACTACAAGCCAAGCTGTTGCGAACGACGCCAAATCTATTCATCACGGTCATCGCGTACACTCCTCGTTACCGTCGCTTTGTTTTATTCACTATGTGCTAGATGTGGTTTATTTGGTCACGTATTATCCAATAATGAAAGTTGGGTTTCAAACTTTTCGATGGTATGGCGAATTATGCGTTCGGTAGGACGATTATGTGGACCATAAGTTGCTCTAGGTGCACAAAACACATTCCTAGTAGAACGCTGATTTTCGTAATACAGCTGAATAATTTGTAGACGCAATGCCGGGCTAAGTCTTTTCATGAACAAAATACCATATAATACTCAGTAATCACCCTGATAAGTACACCGTCGATGTGCTCTCCCCTCTAGACTCGTCAGACCATCGTGTCATATCATAGAGAACGAATTCCTAAAAGAACCGTATGGCAATACGAGAAAGCCAATTGGAGCGGAGCTAACACCTTCTTTAGGAATTTTAACTGGTCGTTAAGTTTCCTCGATAACGACGTGGATGCCGCTCCTGATATGATCAGAGAAACTGTTCTCCTTGGAATGAGATTCTTTATCACTTATCGGATTAAGAGTATCAGACCAAAAGAAAAGGCATGGTACGACTCGAGCTGTAAACAGGCTGTCACGGTTAGATAAATGTTTGTTCGGTCCTATAAGACCAACCCGACAAAGGAAAACCGAAAAAAGTTCATTTCGAGCCAGGAATGGTCGTTCATCAAAAACATTAGGGATTCTACCTCATCCTCCATTGCAATTACATTCCAGCTGTCTGTTCTTTGGACAAGGCCAATCTGCTTGCTGCACACTTTGCGGCTAGCTCAACACTTCCAGATTATGCTTTGTCCCCGCCTACACTTGAGTGCGTCGAATCTACAATGGGGCGAATCCACTTTCGCACTCGTGTAGTAGCAAGAGTACTTAAAGATCTTAACATCCATAAAGCCGCAGGTCCAGATGGCATATCTCCCCTTCTTCTGAAGAGGTGTTCTTCCACGTTGGCAAAACCACTGCGTAAGCTTTTTCATCAATCCTACTCTTTAGGACTCTTTCCAAGCAGATGGAAAACAGCATTTGTCCAGCCCGTCCCTAAAAAAGGCGAATCTTCTTCTCTCTCCTTTTACAGACCCATTGCACTTAAGTCCTTCTCTCCAAGGTCATGGAAACGCTAATAAACCGTCAGCTCATGACATATCTCGAAACACGAAAACTTCTCAATGACCGGCAATATGGTTTTCGCAGCAACAGGTCCCCTGGTGATTTGATGGCATGTCTCACCGAAAACTGGAACCAAAGCGTACATCAATCTGGCGAAAGCAAGATAGTTGCACAAGGCATTTGACAGAGTTTACCATCAGGGACGACTCTCTTCTTCAATGGATTAGAAATTACCTTTCGGAACGTTCAATTCAAGTTGTCTTGGATGGTTTGAAGTCGGATATTCACAAAATAAATGCTGGTGTGCCCCAGGGCTCCGTTCTGTCTCCGACACTCTTTTTAATTTTCATTAATGATCTCTTGTCTACTACTTCTAATCCACATATTCGATGTCATCAAAAATGCTGCGAAATGTCTACGTTTCCTCAAACAATGTAAGAAATATTTTACCCCCTCTGATCTGGCCACAATATATAAGGCTTTCATCCGCCCAAAATTGGAGTACAACGCCCACATCTGGTCAGGTGCTCCTAAAACATCTCTGCACCTGCCAGATAGGATTCAAAACCGTGCGATAAAACTCATTGGTGATATCAGTCAATCAATTGACACCCTCGAACACCCACGTAATGTCTCCTGTCTCACTTTGTTTTATCGCTATTTCCACCACCAGTGCTTCATTGTAATCGCCAGTAGCACACCGTCTCGCTATGAATGCTTATCAGTATACCCTCAAGCCCATTTTCGGCCGTACTCTAAAATATCGTGATTCTTTCCTAAGCCGTACAGCTCGCTTATGTGTAATGCCCTGCCGATCTCTGTGTTTCCCTGGTCGTTATAACTTACAAACATTTAAAAACAATGTACATCGGTACCTGTCTTTTCTTCCTCCCTAAATTTCCTTCGCCAGCGCTGTGTACGAACATTTTAAAAGTACAAAAACCCCTTGAGCGCGCGCTGATTATAAAAAAAAAAAACAAGCACGTTTACAGTGACCGATTCTTTGAAGCCAATTTTCCACCACTATTCCACACATATCGGCCGGAACGTTGGCAATTTCAAATTCGATATTGTTCCTGAGCTCCTGTAACGTTGCTAAGTTGTTGTCATAAATCAACGACTTAAGGTTACCCCAAAAAAAAAACCTACGGCGGCATTAAATCGCATAAGCGAAGTGACCATTCGACCGGACCATTTCTCGAGATTACACGATTACCTTCCCATTCAAGAGATCGATTTTTTGACCAGCTGTGTGTGGCATGTGGCATCATTTTGTTGGAACCACATATCACTGATGTCAAATCCATCCAATTCTGGCCAAAAATAATCTTAGAACATGGAACGATAGTGCACTTGACCTGACCGTAACATGGCGATCATTTTCATTGACGAAAAATTCGCCACAATGTGGATTGAAAGATTCTCAATACCTGTGAGAGGCGGGGAATCGACTGATTTGGTTCATTTGGAACGGATTGAAGCACTTACCGCTGCAATATTTTCGGTACTTTGACCAATGCATTGTCTCACTGGCACAGGAATATTCAATAGTGAATAGGTTGACTTGAATTTAGCCACTATAGCACGTACAGTCTGTCTGGTGGGACGACTATTCCTACCGCAAATTGGAGTACTGACTCAGAATTTCGGTAGTAATTTTTAATACTCGTAGATTCTAAACGTTGCTCGTTCGTCAAATTCACCATAATAAAAATGTTAACCTTAACTGACGTTTTGACATTCACAGTTTAAAGATACGTTTGTATTAAAATACAAAATTGTAATAACCCTGTATATTGTAATGAAAAGATTGCAAAAACAATATTTTTTCATCGCACCTTCCTGAACATGTCTGGAGCGGTGTATTGCCGGAAATATTTTTTCTAAAAATTTCCGTTTAAGATGTATTGTAGATTATCGTGGTGGTATACCAAAATAACCAGTATGAAATTGTGCAACCGATTTTCAAAATGTCGTTACGCTTGGGGCCGAAAGGGTTAACCTAGCAAATTTGGCGGGTTAACTCGAGATTAAATAAACAGATGTTTTTTTGCAGCTCTGACAAATTGGCGAGCGAAGAGGTCTATTTCATTGTTATTTGTGGGAACATTTGAAAAAATCTGATTACTACAATAAATTTGAATTTCTTTTCGATATTTTGTGGGTAAATGAAAATAGAAAACAATAAAATGAGAATCTAGGAAAACAAGAACAATGAAAGATAAGATGTCCTTACAGAACCGATAGATTTCGATATATATTTGACAGCTGAATCGTTAAAACCCAATTCATGAAGGCAAATGAGTTAACTCTAGATTAATTTTAATCCAGAGTTACTCATAGTTATGTCTGGTTTAACTCAGCACTGAAAAACTGGTCCTTAATGGCATAATTATTGCAAATATATTTGTCTGCAAGTGTTTTTATTTTTAATATGCATATGTATATTCATGTATGTATGTATGTATTTACATATTAGATTTGTAAATAATATTCGAGAATTAAACGGATACTACAGTCGTATTATTCCTACAGCTTTTGTGTTGTGCTGGTTACCACTTCTTTATTTGATTTCATTTTAGTCTTGTTCCTCGCATGCGTTTCCACACGCTAGGCGAATTATACATACATACAGATGTATGTGCATATGTTGATGTATACATGCAGTTTGTGTATCATACTAACTATGTACATATATTCAAAGTTAGTACCTACTATGAATTAGAAATTTCTACTCAAAAAAGGAAATTCTGTATTAAATAAAACTTAACAAAACTTCATACTAGCTACACAGTCATAAAGTTAGTAAAACGCAAGTCAGTTGTCTATTATAGAAAACTGTGTACTACAGTGTATCAAAAAAAAACCTGTACGATTGATTTTCTAAATTTTTCTCTTCTTTTTTTCCCCCTGGATAGTACCTATAATAGTATAGCTTTCAAAAAAATATTATTATAAATTGCTGCGAAAACAACTATTATGGGAAGATAACAAAACAAGAAACTGCAGATTTTCCACGCCAAAAAAAAACTTGTATACTACTGTTTCTTCTTATATACGGAAGATTTATCCTGCAGGCATAATGCTGTTTTGTTTTTGTTCTTGTACTTCTATGTCAAAATATCAGAAGTTGTTAAAATTGAAAAATATGAATAAAAAATGGAAAGAAAACAGGCGTGGGTTAAAATAAAAAGACACTTTTAACGAAATTGTGGGAAGAAAAAAAGTTCCAGAAAAATCGTGTATATTATTAAGTAGCCACACTCTACAGAAAAAAATATATTATTGATATACCTACATAAAAAAAAAGATAAAAAATGATTTCTTGACAAGTCTAAAGGGAAGTAAAAACGTAAAATTACAGCTTCACAAACAAAATTTTAAATTTAAATTAAAGAAAATCCGAAAATTTCAGTGTTCAAAATAAAAATAACTGATAACTTAACCCTTTATGGGCCGAATTTTTTCTTAAATTATGTAACAAAAAACCTATTATTATAAACCTATGTATATATGTTAGTTAAAAAAAATATTTAACATTTTAAACAACTTTATTATAATTAATTCAATTTGTAACTTTGAAGTAACAACGGCTTATAATGTTTCCACTTCTATGCATAAATGCTTAAGCGTGAAATTCCATAAAACAATTTGAATTTGGCGTTAAACATAGATGTACGTTGCATTTGGAACATTTTATTTTTGGAACTCCTTTACACCCCGGCTTTTTGCAGCGCCCTCTGTTGTATGAAAAAATTTGCCAATGTGCTACTTTATCTTTTCGCACGTTTTGTACTGCAAGTATTGTATTCGGTTTCCTTTTATTTTTTTTCTTCTAATTGCTTATCTTACATAAGTTGAAACAGGACGCCCTCTTTTCCTATGCGTTCCTAAACAAGATGCACTGTCGGTTTTAAATTCCAATAAAGAATATTGACGCTTAGGGCTTATAGAAGGCGATGAACAAATCTATCTTATATGTATAACAGCCACGCATTCACCACCGTTAAATCTAATAAATGAAACATTATACGATGGTACGATTTCCTATCAATGATATCAATGAGTCGACCAAGTCGACTCCACCCATGTGTTGATTGTATATTTTTACTATATTTGGGCGCTCCACGTCAATTTTATTTTTTACTTTTCTGTCCCACCTCTTCACTACGTCTATTGGCTCTGCTTCGCAAAATGTGCTCATTAAATGAACGGCCTTGTTATCGTACCATTTAATCACATTTATAGTGACCTGATCAATGCACGTAGAGAACGCTTCGTAACTTCCTCTGCCCTTAATTTTCATTAATTTATCAGATGAAAACTCACAGTTTTTTAGTTTGTTTGATCGAACAGTTGCAACACTCTGTATTCCCAATTTTTCTAATTCAATTGCTAAAAGAATGCTTGAAAACCAATTGCCGAAACAAATTTTATGAAACAATTGGTTGGGTACAATTTTTGATAAACGTAATACTCGTACTACATTGCCACTACTTCCAACATCAGGTAATTGCTGATCATGTATTACTTTGCCGGTGTAAATTTCAAAATTGTAAATCAGTCCAGATGAATCGCACAACAGAAACGCTTTGTTGCCCCATTTTTTAAGCTTTTTAGGCTTTTTAGGCACATACTCGTACTGTTTAAGCCTGTGCCTTCCTTTAAATGGTATCATTTACTCGTAAACACAAAGGTGTTCAGTCGTCGGAATGCAGTTAAAGTTTTCAACCAATTCGTCGAGAATAGGTCTTATTTCTTGTAAACTATCCACAACTTCTGAATTCCTGCTAAAATGTATTTTGGATTTTATACCTTTCCATCGCGCGCGACTCATAGTATTGGCAACAGCATATGTACATTTTTGTCTCCGATTTCCAATACATTCCAGATGTTGGTAACCCCTAAATGGACATAAAAAAACAGCGAGCAAAGAACTGTTCAAGTTCGTTCGATGGAACACACTGCACTGCATATGCATTGGTACAGTCAACTATATCACTTATGATTTCACTGTCAAATAGTTTTCGAAAATAGGTCACAGGAGAGTAGGGTCCTCTTCGGGGTCTTCAGGGCAATCTCCTTTCCAAGAGCGATGACAATTATTATTCGTCTGGGATACTGATTGCCAAGAAAATTTTTTGTGGTCTTGAATTTTCCTCATCTGATGACGATTCAGTGCTCAATTCGTCACCACTGTCAATAAATCAAATAAATAAATTGTTATTGATATACGAACCCAGAGCTATTATACTCGTATGTTTTTTTTATTTGGTAAACACCGACAAAAGCACAAATGATCTCAATTGCACAAGATGGTCGCTTTGGTTTCTATCTGCAGAAAACTTGCAAGGTATTTATTTTGACATTTCACGTTGGTTGGCGCTGCCAACTCTCATCAATATTGTTATTTCAGAGGCATTATATAATTAAGGCGCAAACATCATCTTGTGAGAAAAATTAAAAGTATTTGGTAAAATGTGGATACATTAGCTTGTGACTTGAAAGTTACATGGGCCCGTTCGTTCACTCACAAACAGTACGAAATATTTTATATTCAGAAGATTTCAGAGCAATTACACCTCAAAATAAACCCCTTTTGTCAGCTAAAATTATAAACAAGCGGTTAGAGTATGCAAAAGGGTATATTAAAAAGCCATTAGGCTATTGAACATTTGCTACTTTCACGGACGAATTAAAATTTAATATGTTTGGATTGGTTTCGTGTGGAGAAAACCGGGTGAAGCGCTGGTTACGAAAAATGTTAATAGAACAGTTAAATGCGCTGAAGGTGAGGTAGTGTAATAGTGTGGGGTGCGATGGGGGCAAATAGTGTCGGAAAATTTAAATTTGTTGAAGGAACAATGAACAAATTTGATTATCAAAATATGTATATTGAAAAACAATCTCAAACCTACTGCCGTAAAAATAGGTTTTTCTCTGAATTTTTGCTTCGTTTATGATAACGACGAGAACCACGCCTCATATTTAGTTAAAAAATGGCTGCTGTATAATGTCAAGAAGGTACTCCCTCAACCACCCCAAAGTTCCGATTTGAACCCAATTGAGCATTTATGGGCTTACATTGAAAAAGAATTGAAGGCAAAAGTGGTGAAAAGAGATTTCAAAGTGTTTTAGACATTAGGTATAACAAAAAGATCAGTGCGGTGGCCGTTTTTCTGTTTTTTTTTTTTTTTTTTTTTTTTTTTTCAAACCAAAAATGAGTTCCCCAATCATGTTACATGACCGCTTTTCATAAATTTTAAAATGTAATAGATAAAGTTGACAATAAATACACATACACTCTCGGGTGCGCTACAAACCTATGCAATGTAAACAATCTCAAAACACTCAATCGCAGTTCCGGCTATCATATTATGCCTACTGCACACTTTGCGGCCAGCTCAACACTCCTAGATTGTACTTTGTGTCCGCCTATACTTGAGAGCGACAAATCTTTAATGGGACAAACCCACTTTCGCACTCGTGTAGTAGCAAGAGTTCTTAAAGATCTTAACATTCACAAATCCGCTGGTCCAGATGGTATAATTCCCCTCCTTCTGTAGAAATGGTCTTCCTCGCTGGCAATACCATTGCGTAAGCTTTTTCATAAATCCTAGTCTTTAGGACTCTTTTCGAGAAGATGGAAAACAGCATTTGTCCAGCCTGTCCCTAAAAAAGGCGAATCTTCTTCTCTCTCCTTTTACAGACCCATTGCACTTACGTCCCTTCTCTCCAAGGTCATGGAAACGCTAATAAACCGTCAGCTCACGAAAACTTCTCAATGACCAGCAATATGGTTTTCGTAGCAACAGGTCCCCTGGTGATTAGATGGCATGTCTCACCGAAAAGTGGAACCAAAGCGTACATCAATCTGGCGAAAGCAAGATAGCTGCACAAGGCATTTGACAGAGTTTACCATCACGCTCTTTTGTCGAAAATGCGTGCTCTTGGGATCGACGGCTCTCTTCATCGAATTAGAAACTACATTTTGGACCGTTCAATTCAAGTTGTCTTGGACGGTTTCAAGTCTGATATTCACAAAATAAATGCTGGTGTGCCCCAGGGCTCCGTTCTGTCTCCGACACTAATTAATGATCACTTGTCTGCTACTTCTAATCCAATATATTCCTTTGCTGATGACAGTACTCTCTGCTTTTCATATTCTTTCCCGGACTCACTCCCTTGCTCTTCGGCTGTAGAACGGGAACGGCAGCGTATGTTAAGCTCATTAAATTCCGATATTAACAGCATGACAAATTGGGGAACTATCAACGTGGAATTTAATGCTTCCAAAACTCAATGCTGTCTGCTGTTATTAAACCGAAATTCAAATACCCAGCCATTATCCATGAATGGCACTTGCATCGTCGGAACCGATAAACTTTCCATTCTCGGTACGTATGTCACTGACAACTTAGGTTGGAATGACCACATATTCGATGTCGTCAAAAATGCTGCGAAATGTCTAGGTTTCCTCAAGCGATGTAAGAAATATTTTACCCCCTTTGATCTGGCCTCAATATATAAGGCGTTTATCCGCCCGAAATCGGAGCACAATTCCCACATCTGATCGGGTGCGCCCAAAACATCTCTGCATCTGCTAGATAGGATTCAAAACCGTGTGATAAAACTCATAGTTGATACTAATATCACTCAAACAATGAACACTGACGTAATGTCTCGTGTCTCACTCTGTTTTATCGCTATTTCCACCAACAGTGCTGCATAGAAATCGCCAGTAGCACTCCGCCCATTCAAACTTTTAACCGTAACACTCGTCTCGCTATGGCCGTGGCTCAAGTGGTAGTGGACTGGCTTCCAAATCGGAAGGTTCGGTGTTCGAATCCCAGCCTCGCCCGAAAGACATATTCATATTGTCAGTTAACGAAAATCAAGTAAGATGAGTAGTTTGCTAGAAATCAACATTAAGCCAACTCCCACTAAGAATTTAGTCTCCCATTAAATGTTGAATGTCTCTCTATCCCATTTTCCAAAAAAAACTTAACACATGCTGAGGCATTGTAAGTGTATCAATACCCACTTGAGTTTTAAGTTCTTTAAAAAGAAAAAAAACTCTATCCTAAGTCATACAATTCGCTTATGGAATGCCCTGCCTAGTTCTTTATAACCTTCAAACATTTAAAACCAACGTTCACCGGTACCTCTCCTTCTATCCTCCCTGATTTTCCTTCGCCCACGCTGTGCGCAAGCATTTTAAGGGTACCTAAATCCCTTGAGCGCGCGAAAATTATAAAAAAAATGTCTAGAAGCAAGCTCTACTGAGCTTTTAAGATCTTGACAGTAAGACCTAACACCGCTGTGTGGTTAGCATTGCACATCTCTGCTATTCCTCGCACCGGTGAGTGACCGGCGTTTAAGGCTGTTAGACTGACCAAATGATTTCGATGACAAAAAAAATTTGTAAAGTGTACAAGTTTTTTTTCTTTTTGGCCTTATGAAAAGTGCCTTTTTCGCTTATAGTTATTTTATTTAAAAGAAAACAAAATATATTATACTTCATGGCGAATGAACTTTGTTTTATTTGCTGTATGAGTGGTTTTTTTTTTTTGCTACACTGTAGGTGTCTAAAGTTAAGAGAAAAATAGCACAATCGAAGGGTTCAGACTATGTCTTTTCATTCTGACACCTGCCATACACAATTCCCAATTCAGCAACCCACACATTCATAGTTAAGGAAACGCACACCACTATTGGATTATTTATTTGTGATTTTCTTTTAGACTAGTAAAGCTGAATTGTAGTTTGCCGTAGTCGTAGTCTTTTTGGCTTTTTACGTTTCCCCATTTTTGTTATTAACGACGAAGGAAAGATGAAAGAAAATGAAAATAACGATGGAAAAGTGAAAATAAAAAAGAGGGGAAATAAGGGAAAACAATTTTACCCACCACGTGTAGTAAGAAGAATTTTGATATGGACGACGCGCTCTAATACTACTACATGTACAATGTACAAACGTTCTTCGTGTTTATTTGTCCTTTGAATTGTGGGTAGGTATTTCGTTTTTCATTTTTCATTTTTCTTTTTTCTTTTTTCTCAGTACCTATTCAGAAAAAGAAAAACAATATTTAAGCATAGAGTTTTGTATTTTAAATTGAAAAGTGTTGGTATGTTTTACCATGCATGGCCTTGTTTTAAATAAAAATGCTGAATTGCATTGTCAGCAGTAAATTCAAAATTCGATTTTTTTTTTTTTTTTTTTTTTATTATTTGTCCATATGTGGCTGTGTGCATACGAACCTATGTAGTATGCTGGTAAATACAGATTTGAATACTCATAATGCCTTATGACTTAAAATTGTTTGAACAATTAGCGAATATCTGCCATATTTGTTACGCTTATCTAAAAAAAAAAAAAAAAAAAAAAAAAAATCCAAATCATTTAAATATTATTGCAAATGGCTCCGAACATGTCCCACGGTTATTGTACAGTTACTCTTTGACTCAGTATGTACTGATAAAGGCTTTACCACAAGAAGTCTAATTTGCATAGATTTTCTGTTTTAGAATAAACACATGCATGTACCTATGTACCTACATCGTTTGTTGTTAAATATCGACTCAAGAGATTACAGCACAAAAGCGAGGAAGCTAAGGGCATACCTTGTCGTCGAAACTGAATCTTACCGCCATGTTATGTATGTACATATGTACATATGTACATATGTACATAGGTATCTGTCTTTACTAACTTGTCTCTGTAACAACTTAAAAAAAAAAAAAAGCATTGTAGTCAATTTGTTATTCATTAAAAATAACCTAAATTGCCTGACCCTATTGGGCCGCTTTAGACGTCTCATAAACAAATGTACATATATGTAATTCTTATAATATGTATGTACATATGCATATATTTCTGCGATATTTTAGTCAGACCAATCCTATTTAGTCGGAAGAGCTTAACAGACTCAGTGGTCTCCAGATCGTCTTGGTTGCAGCAATATTAACATTTCCTTGAATTGGTACAAAAGGTCCTTAAGTATGTTATTTGCAGCAGAAATACATACATACATATATAAATACATATGCACATACATCCGTATGTATGTACGTTTACCTACATTCCCTGTTGGCGGAGAAAGTAAGTGTGACTGGATATTGTACTTCAATATTTGCCTCTTTGGAAACTTTCAAACTTTCGTACTTCCGCCTGAGTAACGCTACAGAAATGAAGTGAAAGTAAATTTTAGCAATTCAAATAAGAGTGAAAACCGATAATTTAATTTAAAATGCTATTTCTTTCTTATTAATAAATTTACCTATCTAAAATTTATAAGCGAAACAAATACAATATATTTTTTATTTTATTTTTTTTTCGTACATTTTTATTAGAAACGCTTAAAAACCAGGCTTAATTAGCTTCAAATTATCTTATTTTTACTTGCTAACTCTATAAGGGCGCTCTACATAAGCTAAACCCAAAACTCAAGCCATGCCTTTTGGCGTTATTAATTTATGTGCGAGTACGCTTAAGACTACGAAAATATAAATTGTTTTAACGAGAACTTATTGAAATGCAATTTTATTTATTTTATATAAAACTTAAAATTACTTACAAAACAATTCTTAGCCTACTTGAATTATCTTAAACTGTAATACGTTACGTAATTATGTACAGTATTGTGCAAGACTTACCGGATTTTTATCGAACATTTTTCTTTGATGAATCTTAGGGAACAGAAAGAACCTAAGTAAAATCTATTGTCAATTTTAGAAAACTAAGGTTTTGCGATAATGTTTTATTGTACAAAAAAAAAAAAACCTTAAGGTAACTCGTTAACGGCCTGAGCATACCGGATTTTCGTTACACTTAATATTTTGTCCAGTAATCGTTGTTTTTTTTAAAGACCTCCTCGCATCTTTTAGACATTGGCGACACTAGACACTCAAAAATTTCTTTTGGAATGTTCTCTCATTCATTCTTTAGTGGCGCCATAAGTGCATTTTTCGATGTGTGCGTCTTGGAACCTACCCGCCTTTTTAAAATGGCCCACAAGTTCTCGATAAGGTTTAGATCGGGCGATTGTGAGGGCCATTCCAATACATCAACATTTTTCTGCGTAACAACCGCTTAGCCAACTTTGATGAATGTTTGGAGTCATTATCATGTTGATAAACCCAACGCAGTGGCATCTCCTCCTCAGCGTATGGTAGCATTACGGATTCCAGTAAATCCAAATACTGAAAACGATCCATAATACCACTAATCTCATGTATTGGTCCACATCCTGCACTAGAAAAACATCCCCACACTATAATTGAGCCTCCTCCATGCTTCACGGATGGACGACAATGACTGAATACGTGTCCCCTTCTTTCGTCTAACATGAATACTTCCATCGGAAGCTATCAAGTGAACTTACTCTGGTCGCTAAAGAGTACAGTTTTCCACTTCGTTGCTGACTAATTCAAATGGTTTCTTGCGTATTCCAGTCTAGGAAATGATTAACGTTAGCAAAGTAATCAAAGACTTACTAGAGAAACAAAATGGTACCTTTTTTGTCTATGCTTAGCAGTAAGTAGAGGCTTTTTCGCTGGTCGAAAAGGACAAAAACCAGCTTCTCTTAGACGCCTGCGTACGGTGCTTGCTTCAATTGAAAAATTGAGCTAACTAACAATCTTTCTTGTAGGCAAGAAAGGATCATTAAGAATGATCGGTTCGGAGTGTAGTTTTTTTTGGGACGTTCTCCACAGAGAATGGTTTCGACCGGTTTTCTATGTCACACACTGTCGATGATGGCATTTTATACTTTTGGCTATATATTTTTGTATTAGCCCTGCCCTGAAATCCTCTACCACCTGATTTTTAACCACACCACTGTATTTGTTTTAGCCATTTTATTAGTAAACAAATTCGAGACACCTGACCTCTTAAGTTTTGTTAAGTCTATAATTCACTTCAAATGACAGCCAAAACCATTATCAGCAAGTTCAAGAGCAAGAAAATGCAGTACTTTTGAAAATCCGGTATGTTTTGCACAGGCATGGCATTGAGTTGAGCTACAGTTTTTGGCAAAACACTAAAAATAGTGACAGCAATGCCTTGTTTTTTTTTTTCTATTTGTAAACTTATTCATTAGGTTTTCTTAAATTGCCAAACAAGTGTACCTACTGTATTCCTGTCCCCTAGAATGCTCCAATGAAAAATGTTTAGAAAAAATCCGGTATGTTTTGCACAACACTGTATGTAGATAATTAGGGTGATAATCCTCAGAGATCAGGTTGTTCGTCGAGGCCATGTGCCTTCGAGTCAGCTTAATGACGAAATTGCTCATTTTTATTAAGTTGGCCCTGTTGTATAAGACCTCGTTAGGATAATATACAATATTATGTACTCCGAATCTGGTGTTCTGTACAAGCGAAGACAAGTGTTAAGATAAGCCCTTACAAACACCCGAACACACGCGGGACATCCAAAGACCAGCATAGGCCGGATAAGAACCATGTAGAGGGATTACCTTTATCCTCGCATCGAGTTGGCTACTACAAAATAGAAAACTCTGCCCAGAGCGACATCTACATATATGTTTATCAGTACACAGATATTGATCTAGCCAAATCCGAATTTATCTGAATGTATTTCGGCAAGAAAGACCAATTCGTTGATCTTCAATTTTCAGTCATCGCAATATCGTTTGACGTTGTCGAAGTTACTTTGCAATATCATATTGATATCCTTGATTTTTGGACCTGATCTGTACGCCATCAAATCGTCTGCATACGCTATGCTGAATTGAACTCACAAGATCACTTGTGTAGATGCTAAATAGGATCGGCGAATTAACCGTTGTTGCAGACCATTTTTAATGTCAAATGCTCCAGCAAAAGTTGCATTGCCATTTTTCACGATGAACTGTCTACTGGTGAGCATATCAAAAAGAATATACGGTGCTGGTTCACCTATGCCCAGCCTGTTCACCTTGAAGAAGAGGTCATCTAACCAAACGGTGCCAAAAGCCTTCTCCAAGTCAATTAAGCAGGCGCCCGTACATTGTTTCTTGCTTTTGGATATTAGATACCTGTTTAGACACGACACGTGGCACGAGTATATGGTATCGTGTCCCACTTTGAAACCGAATTGATTATCCGGAACTATATTTTTGTCCTCAACCCCCTTGGTCAAGACTCTATTGACCATATTTTCGAAAACATGGCTGATATTCAGAAGGAGACTTATTGACCAACGATTCGCCGAAGTGGGTAGCTCTTATCCCTTTTGGGAATGGGATGCATTACCCCTGTCTTCCAGTGCTTTGGATAATGGGCGTTATTCAAGGCGTTATTATACAGGGTGGTATACATGCCCGCCGTATTTGTTCATTGTCCGTCGTTCGGACGATCTTTAGACATGGAAAGTAATTTTGATCTTTGCCCCGAAATATTTTATTTATTTGCAGGAACTAGTGTTTACAGCTCGAATTTTATGGTTCCAATACAAATTTACAGATGCTCTGTAATGTTCTTTTACTAAAATTTGGAGGTTTTTTGATTGACCACTTCAATGTCATAACCTCCGGGTTAGGTCTGTCAGTATTTTTGTGTTGATTCAGTGTGTCAATGGTTGCGTTACGGAATGTGTCTTCTTTGTTTGTGTCTTTATACCGAAGTATCGCACGAACGATGGACAGTTCGTTTTATGGTCTCGTGTATGTATCTGTCAAACTCTTTGTCGGCAGATTCCTATTGGACGGTGGACAGAGCGAGTTCGAGGAGAGTGCTCTCGTTAATGCTTTGGAGAAGTTTGTCCAACGTGCTATACTATGTATAATTGTAGGAATGAACAAGCTCCTCCAATTCCGTAGTTTCGTTGGGAACAGTTATTTCGGTGCTAAGACTGCAATGGTCACTGTCATACACGAAAGTGCGTAGACAGTTTGTAGTTTGGTTAGTGCACGTCAGTTGTATTCGTGAGCCGAACAGCACGAGATCCAAATAGGATGGACTATCCGTCGCCTTAAGGCTGAGTCGATAGATTATACTGTGCTGGCCCCACCAATTGAGTAGTGAGTTCCCTCTAGTGTTTGGTTTAGTGTTGTTACGACTGGAGGTGTGTTAGGGCCGACAGCAGCAGATTTGGTCTACACGCATAGAGTTTTCCTTTATCTGATATTGAAACTAAGCTATCTGCCCCTGGGTAGAGAGCAAGATAGCTAGCTTCCAGCGCTGGGGCCTGAGAAAGTACCTTCGCTTGTTGTTCCGTTTTTTCTCTAATTGCCACCATTTGGGCTTAGGTAATTTGAGTAATGACAGCTGGTGTTTGAATGTGTACGGGTGGACGTTTGATCTCGACTTTTCGCAACCGAGTCAGATTTACTCTCTTTATATATTGGAACATACAACCCCGATGATTTGCAGCGTGTCTCGTGTTCTTACATACATCACACGAAAGCTGACTTTTTTCTGTCGTACCATCTGTAGCCAGAGCGTATTCCTCTATTATGTGATTCTTTCCACACTTCACGCATTGAGGCTGCATTTCGCAGTTCGACGCAGAGTGCAAAATGGTATCGCTCCTCTTTACTTTTTCCCATTGTACAGACTGAAGGCCCCCGTCCAATTATCAATGGCTTTGTCTAATAAAAAGCGGGGGCAGAGCAAAGTACTAGCCTTATCGTAACGATTCTGAACTTAACGCCTCTGAAGGTTGATACGATTTGACAAGTTACAAGCTGCCGGTCATAGGTCCTGTTGGTGGCAGAGCTACCGGTAGCCCCTACCAGGGCTTAAATAACGGTAATTTGAAATAAGGAACACTCTTTTCGGCAAAAAGAACTTTTGATTTTTCAACATAATCTCCTTTTAGCTCTATAACACTTCATCCAACCCCCTCCAAATAATGCGATTTCTGGAGGCCCTCAAAATAGCCGTTTGTTACATCTATGACCCCTTCATTCGACTCAAATCTCTTAGGGTCGAGCGATTTCTTCACGTTTGGAAACAGGAAATAGTCGCTAGGAGTCAAAGCTGGAGAATATGGTAATTTTTCCATTGCGACTGCGGATTTGTGCGCCTGTGGGTTGTGAATGACACTAGGCACATCGCAAAAAATTTTCTCAAGGACTAGGATTCACTAGCAGAGTCCACTGTCTCCACTGTTCCTTGGTCACTGGTGTGTTGTGATGAATCCATCTTTCGTCCACGGTGTAGTGTTTAATGGGCACACGACATTCACTTTTTTCCATGTTTACGAAAATTCTCGTTGAAAATTAACAGATTTGTTTGAAAATTTGGGTGCACAGTCGCACCTACCTTAACGGAGAACCAAACGTTATATATCGGGGTTACGTACAGTCGGATGTCAGATGGCAGGGATATCAAAAGTAGACATGTTTTAAAATCGGCAAAGAGATAGCAAGATCCGATCCGAATTTGTTGTGTTTTTTCAAGGGTCTGCCGTGGTGCGAAAATTTGGTCAATTTTGCACTTATCAGACCTAAAAAAAAAACACTGATAAAAACCAATCTGATCATGAACAAACAGTTTCTCTCATTCGTGCAATACAGCAGAGAATGTCTTATACGTAACTTAAGTCAGACTTCTATCCTATCGCCATATCTTTCTTGTGTAGCATGTAATCGAATAAATCCTGGAATTGAGTTGATACATGTTCTCTATCATATCTCCTCCTCCTGCCTTCAATAGCTCGGCAAGTGGGCTTACATCGTTCATCAAACCGAAATCTTCGTGGGGGTATTTCCGACGACTTCTCTTAGCATTGATGCCAAAGGTCTTCATCAGATGGTGAGGGTTGCATTAGTTTCTGGTTGCTTGTTGGTATTAGAGCTCGTATCCATAGACATACTCGTACCTTGTCTGCAACTAAGTACTGGTCCGGTACTAGGTATATTGGGCGCTCCAAATGTTTAGACATCTTTAAAGCTCGAGGAGTGCTTTATGTTGATCGCAACATTATCAATTTCTTTGACAATTTGATGTTAAGATGACCGCCATTTTGTTTTGTGAATATTGATGTTTAGGAATCGTGTACAAGCTACGCGTTTAGTGACATAAATTTGCGGCTTAAAATAAATATGCCGCAAAAAGGACTGTTCAACTTGTTCACCGTTATATCACAGTATACTTGTTACTAATTTACCCTCATTTTATGCAGCACATCCCACCGTCGATTCTGGATGGCGATGACATCTGCTTCATGGAAGTCTAGGGTCTGCGATAGTGCGTGGCATTTTAAAGTCTAGAGCATTTCATGCGCAGATTCGAACGTCGTTGACAGAAATATATCCGCATTTACGAGATGTGTTCCCAAAATAACGGGAATTTTAGTTTTTTGAAAAAAAAATATATTTATTTACTCGTCTACATTAATGTTGTTGCCTTCAAAATAGTCCCCATTAGAAATTATGCAATTGTGCCAGCACTTCTTCCAGTCCTCGAAACACTTCTCAAACTCGATCTTTGGGATAGCCTTTCAGCGATGCGCTTTTAATGTCATCTATGCTTGTGAAACGACGGCCCTTTAAGGTTCTGTTTATTTTTGGAAATAGGAAAAAGTCACACGGAGCCATATCTGGCGAATATGGAGTCTGGGGCCTCGTTACAGTTCAAAGTTCGTCAAAGTTGAACAATTTTGGAACAAATTTTGCTGCCACGCGTTTCATACCCAAAACATACGAAAAAATTTCATGGCATAAGCAAATCGATATGTCAACATCATCAGCGACTTCTCTGATTGTGATTTGGCGATCGTTCATAATCATTTCTTTCGTTTTTCCCACGTTTTCATCGGTTGTTGATGTGTTGGAGCGTCTGGCGCGTTCGTCGTCATCTTCAACGTCTTCACGGCCATCTTGGAAACGCTATTCACCATGTTAATTTCACACACTTTGTTACACTTTATTTCACTTTTTACGCAAAATTTGACACAAAATTCTTTGACCCATTTCTTTTAACAAACGAAAATCGCCGAGCTCATAAAAACACGTCTAATCTTAGCGGCTGCCACAGACAAAGTAAACAATGAATACAGCTGAAAATGTTGTCGTACTTCAGGGGCATATATACCAACATAATAAAAAAAAAAATTGACAATCGGACCCTCGAAACCCGCGAAATTTAAAAAAAATTCCCGTTATTTTCTGAACACACCTCGTAAATAATGAAACCAACTGTCATTAGGCTAAACATTGACGCAGTTTTATCAACTCTTTTGGAGGTTACAGCCTTTTCATGTTGATTGCAGTTCAATATGGGCTACACTGTAAATTCAAAAACAGCTTCTTAAGCTGATTGCATTCGTTAGACAGGGTGTGTTTTATAGTTCAGACCGATTTTGTTTGGCTGTCAGTAACAATCCAAGTACATACAGAAAATATATGTATAGCATTCGACAATGGCTTATAAGAAAAAATGGTGTTCTTGTGCCATTTACATACATCTGTACCTAACGTCCGCCAGAAAGCTTCTAAACGCCTACTTACAATATTTCTATTTAGGTAATTGATATGGTTCTTACTTACCTTTTTTAATCCATGGTCCTATTTTTATGCGTTCAAACCTCCCATTAGTATGACATTTCAGTTCGATGCTACGATATTGACGGCACTTAACTGGAGATAAAAGCTTTCCTTTTCGTCATTAGTCGCAAGATTTTTCAGAACACAGCAGCACTCTGTAATCATAATGTGTTTCTCTGATCCGGAATCAAGTTCTAAGAATCTCTTTGCTAAAATGCATGAAGGCTTTTCCACCAAAAATGGGTCACAAAATAAATTTAATATCCCTTTTAATAGTTTTTGTGGTCCTAAAAAGGACCGTTATGCTTTAAGATTTCAAAATGCCTCTTAACTCCTCTGCCACTGTATTTATTCTCTCTTGAAGCCCTTCCCGACTTGAAATCTCAGTCAAATAAACCCTTTCTTTTATGACTGTTCAGAAAAAAAGAACCATTGGAGTTAGGTCAGGAGATCTAGGTATCCAAGGAAAAGGACCAAATCGGCCAATCCACCGTCCATTAAATTTTTGATTTAAAAACGAAGTTACACTATTGCTACAATGACAAGGAGTACCATCGTGTTGGAAAACCATTCCTTGCCTCTGAGCAAGAGGAACATTTTCCAGTAGTTCCGGCAACTGGTCTCCCAAAATTTCTAAATAAAATGTTGGACTTAGGACATGTGGAAGTACGAATGGCCCGATTAAAGTACTACCCAATATGCCGGCCCAGACATTCACGCTAAACCTTCTGTAAAATGTTATACAGTTAAGAAAAATATCTGCATTTCAACTGCATCTTTACCTTTGAGAAGATGATGTTCGTGTTAAGTGAGGATTAGACACTGCCCAATAGTGGGAATTTCGTTGGTTGGTAGTGCCCATTCTCGTAAACTGGGCTTCGTCAGTCCTTACAATTTTTTGAATAAACTGCTCATTCTCATCTTGTTGATTCAGCAGCCATTGGCAAAATTCAATCCTTTGTTTGGAAGTCCCCTGGCAAAAGTTCCTGTACGGGCGTATAATGAAATGGGTAAACACGGTTGGCTTGAAGAACTCTATGGATTGTTGTTCTTGGAGTTTGCAACTGTGCCGCAATCTGGTGCTAATAGATGGCTGCATTCTTACAGCATTTAAAATTCTTTCTTCCTCTTCTGCTGCTGTTATGTTGGACAATCTTCTTCTGATGAAAAGCATTAATAAAAGTTGGCCTAGAAGGGATCCTCCGTCTAGGATATCGCCGTTGGTACTCTAATCTAGCTAACCCTGCATCCTCATTACTGAAATCGTAAACGAAAATTATGGTATATCGGCGGCGTATTCGCGGATCGAAAACATTTTTTCTTAAACATTTGCTAAACACTTTACTCGTTCACTCTTAATCAGTAAATAAAGTAATATCGGCACATTTCAAAAGTTGTCACCGTTGGCTTAATTCTCCAATTTTGTTTTACTTGTTAACTGACAGCTTTTAGGATTTTTTTTTTTTATTTGGACACACTATTTATTCTGTGAACCATAGAAAATGGTGGTTTGCAATAACTTCCGTTGTTCGTAGGTGGAAAAGTCATACAAAAATTGTAGACAATGAAGAGAAGACAAGAGTTTTGATAAAAAAAAAGTTAACCAAAAAGTTGAAAATTTCGAGATAAACGCATTTTTCTGATAAAATTGGTCCAACGATTTTTCAAAATGTTAAAATATAAATAAAAGTCCTTAAAGGCCACAGAATATGTTAGATCCATCCCGCCCTATTCACGAATTTTCATACACGCAATCTAACATCTCTAACTGCGAGGTACACAATGACTGTTCTTTGTTGCGGTAGTACATATATCACCTAATAGTTCTGGGTAATTTGTTTCGCAAAAATTCCAGGTAAAGATTCGAAATAAGTCTTGGAGGAAGTCGATAGAGTCCGATCAGTTTGTTCTCCTATATGCCAGCGCAAATTGACGTTCAACTTATGGCCCTTATTGTGAGTGTCAAAAGTCGATTGTCGATTGTGAATTTTGGTATTGTGTACTGTGATTGTGATCGAAAATTGTCGATTTGACAGTCGTTCGTAGTCGATTAGAAATTAGAAGTCGTTTGTGTTTCAAAAAAATAAAAAGGGATTTTTCAACAGAAAATGTAAGTTTTTTAATAAAAATATAATGTAGTACAGTCGAAAAATAAAATAATGCAATTTTAGGGCAAAACAAGTAACAAATAATTGATTTTTTTGTCGATTGAGTTACACAATACCAAATACAAAATCAATCGACGCAATCGATAAACGACACTCGCAATAAGGGCCTATGCTTAAAAGTTCTGTGTTTTATGAAGTGCGGGGGGTTGCTTCTGTCCAGATATTGTAAAATGTGGAAATCTGTCAATAGAATCCATCCAATAAATTTGTCTTCCACAAAGTGTTTTTCCAGAATGTCGTTACAGAAGAGGCAATGGCTTCTTCGGCACGGGCAGTATGAGCTCGTGTTGGATGAATATTATCCATAAGAGTATACCTAGACATAAATCGATCTATAGTATTATGTATAAGCTGCTCAGATGGACGATGGACGATGGAGTTCTCTATAAGTTTGGCGCGCAGAACGCGAATTTTAGAAACAAATTTCCACGATTTCTAACCGTTGTTTGAGTGTGAGTCTTTGCATGGTAATTTGCCAAAGTATTTTGAACATATATGTTAAAAACACGTGCCCAGTCTATACCTCTGTTATAAAATAACTCCTAATTTTTTAATTTTAGAGTTTGAACAAGTTGGGTCGTATCTTGAAAACTGCTGACTTGCGATGAAATGACTTAGCCGTTTTTTTGTTTGTAAATACTAGGTACCACGTTGCAAAAAGTGAAAAAAGATATTTTTCCGAAAAAAAATTATGACAAAATCAAAATTTTAAGTGACTTTTGACACATTAATTTTAGGACAGCGTTTACTCTGAAACAATTAAAGTACTCATGCGAGTAAATACGAGTTCAAAAATATCCCATTTGTTGTCATACACGATGTTTAATGTTTAATTAGAACACCAAAGTTAGAAAAGTTACAAACATGTATGTAATTACATATACGAATATGTATATATTAAATCCTTGTCGGGTTGATTTTTCCGAATTATTTATTTTCTTTTCATTTGCTCGTGTAACTCCTTTTTTAAAGTTTTTGCTGTCCTTGGCTGAAATTGAAGCTGTTCAAATTTATGTAAACACATGCATATGTATACGAGTATGTACGTTGGTACGCAGTGCAATTACCTACATGTGTATTGTATGAACACTTGTTACCTATTTGTAAACGGATGGAACGGCAACATATAGAAGGAAAAATAAACAGAAGAATTACACTACAATTTTCTGCAGGAGGGAGACGAACCTCAGGTGGACGAAAAATGTAGCTTTGTGCACGTGTTAGATTTGACTTATTCTTAATATTTGGTATTTAATTTGCCATTTTATCATGTATCGTTTTACGCTTGCCCAAAGTGCGGAAATCATTAAAAAACATTATCGAAATTCCAGCTCAGTTGTAAATACGTGTAGGTGATTCCTCGCACCGTGGATAAGTTTGAGCGTGAGTACATTCTTTTGGATCTTAAGCCACCCTCCAGACAGAATTTCGTACGAAATGAAGAAAGCATAGCCGCCGTAGTGGTCAGTTTCGAAGAAGACCCGGAAATGTCGATTCGGCGCTGATCAACTAAATTGGTCATCGCTAGAGAGTCAACCCGGCTTATTTTGCGGTTGTATTTGGGCCCACGTCCACGGCAAGAATTGAAGCCAAACGACCGTAGACAACGCCGTGAGTTCGCTAACTGGTCGCTGGAAATGTTGGCCAGAGATCCGGATTTTGGCCAAAAAATCATCTTCTTGGACGAAGCCAATTTTTTGCTCAGCGGCTATGGTAACAAGCAAAATTGCTGAACACAATCGAAAAGTGTTCGGCCAAGCATCAATGCATCCACAAAGATTGACTTTTTGGTGCGGTTCATGGCATGTCGGCATTGTCGGACCTTATTGCTTTCGAAATGAGGAAGTAGACACCGTTACCGTCAATGGTCTCAGGCATAGAGCGATGCTAACCGAGTTTCTGTGGTCGGAGCTCAACAACATCGGTATATCCGAGCTGTGATTCCAACAATATGGCGCTACATGCCATACAAGCGACGCAAAGCTCGAAGTTGTGGAGGAGAAATTTACCGACTGGGTCATCTCATGGCGAGCGTTCATTAATTGGCCACCGCGATCATGCGATTTGGCACAACTCGCTTATTTTTTCTGGGGCTACATCAAGTCCTTAGTCTACGTTAACAAGCCAACAAATTTGGACCAGCTCGACGCCAACTTTCGACACGCAATTGCTGGAATAACGCCGCACATATTGGACAGAGTCATCAAAAACAAAAATTGGACCGACCGCTTGAAGCACTGCCAGCGAAGCTTGAATGATGTGCTATTCCACATATAATGGCATGAACGTAGCTTCAAAATAAAGCCAGAATCAATTTTATATCTCTTTTCTTTCCCTGTCGTTCTTATCTTGTCACCCTTTATTTACTGTGCCACCTAATTTTAAAATAAAATGATTTTAATTATAAATATGTATATATATACAGGGTGTCCCCTAATCCGATGACGATAATTTGGGAAATGATTCCTGGGCATATTCTAAGAAAAAAATTATTCTATTCTAAGGGTTCTCCAATGTTGACATCATTTATCGAGGATTTACGAAAAGGCTTACTTTGGTGTACCCTGACCCATGTTAACGAAATTGGTCTGTTAGTACTAATGGTAAAAACTGCTTGTAGGACTCTGTTTATAGAAGAAATACTAGCCTTTATAAAGGCGTTTAAATAAAGTTGATATCTTGTTTGAATCTTTAGATATCCAATTTCTAAGTCTGTTCCGTTTCCATTGCCCAGGCTAATTTTCGACTTTGAGGTCACTTTTCTCCAGGAAATGCCTAATTAACATAACGTTTTACTATTTTTTTCTTATGAAAGTAACAATAATAAAACAAAAAATCATCATCAAGTTTGCAGAAAAACCCACAGATTTTATGTTACTTGAAAAAACCCGCAGCAGTTAAAATTTATGAAAAAGAGTTTTTTTTGCTTTAAGCTTCAAACGCTGTGAGTAAAAAATGATTTTGTGTGGTCTTAGGTAATTCTTATTTTATGTGTGTACTAAAACAGTTACAACAGTTGCTTAAAGTGTCTTCCTTGGTTTTGTATGCATGCTAGAGCCCGTTTTTGGATTTCCCTGCGAATGTTTATTGATGCTAACCGCTGTTTCACTTTTGGTGACGTTTTGAGAATACGCTCTTCGAATTCAATTCAAGTTCCTATATCGGTTGAATAAACAAGTTCTTACATTCTTCCCCATACAAAAAAAATCCAATACTGTAAGGTCAGGAAATCTTCCGGACCAATTAACTGGTCCATTTCTTCCTATCCAACCGTACCGTACCGGACCGTACTCTTCATCTAGCCAATTCTTGACCTCACGACCATAGTGGGCTCTAGCACCGTCCTGTTGAAAATATGATAAAGTTAGTGGAATCAGTGGAATGTCCTCCAATAGTTCTGGTAAATCATTTCGCAAAAACCTCAGATAGTTTGTAGAGTTCAGCCTAGGTGGTAGTTTGAAGGGGCCGATTAACTTGTTTCCAAGTACACCTGCCAACATATTGACGGTGAATTTGTGTTGAAATGATTTATGCCTCCTTGTATGTGGATTGTCCGCAGCCAAAGAATTCTGCTAATAAACTGGTTGTCATCCAAGCTCCGATCCAGCAGCCAATTAGAAAACGCAAGTCTCTTTTCCAAATCATTGGGAAGCAGTTCTTGTACAGGTGTATGGAGGTATGAATAAAGATTTCCGCTATGCAGCACATTAGAAATTTTATATCTGGAAACATTGAATTGCAAAGCTAAGCGTCTGATACTGATTGATGGATCAGTTGTAACAGCTTCCAGCTTCATCAGCCGAAAACTTTCTTACTGGTGGAGCTCTCGCATTCGGTCGCGTATTTGAAACTGATCCCGTTTTACGATGCCTTCGATAAGTAGTCGCCGGTTAGGATAAAGCTCTAGTTGAACTTCCACAGCTCATAAACGTAAATAATGTCTGCGTATTCTTGGTTTGTAAATGCAGATATTTCAAATAGCGTTTCTAAGCAACTGTAACCTTAGCGTAAAAATTAAATTGATGAATTACTTTTTGTCCAAATCTTTTTTACCATTTTATACCAAACCGCTTACCTAACTCTTTAAATCGGGCTGCTATCAGCAGCATGGTTAGTTCTTCTGAGACCTGACGTAGTCTCAGTTTGCGTCTGTTAGTTTTTTTTACGAGCATATTATTATTTTCATAGTAAGTAGCGTATGCAGCAACACCGGCGATACCCAAAATATTGTAAAAAAGAAGCTAGCGGCCATCTGCCGTTGGGTGGAATATTTCATGCACATTTGATCGATAGTAATTAACAAAGTCCTTTCTGGTTTCTGGTGGGATGCATCAGAGATCGTAGCATCATTGTGCAGCGTACTGAGAAGAATTACCGCTTTTTTTTTTCTTCGGAACATACGAACAGATGGTAACCTTCTCGTGAAATCCAAAAATAGTTGACAATAACGGTCTAGAGTTCGAGGGTTTAATTTTTTTTTTTTCAAAGTACCGAGGTAAGGTAAGGTTGTGAAAAATCTGCTCATGCTTATGTTCCGGCCAGATCCTTTGTAAGCGGTGGCCAATTCTTTGATTGACTTCTCGATTGAGCCCGTGGCTCAAGTGGTATTGTATTGGCTTCCCAAACGGACGCTTCTTTCTCCTTCTGTCCCACTTTTCGGAAAACTTAACACATGCTTTGTCATCATAAGTGTAGCCATACCCACTTGAAAGAACTTAACTTCTTTTTAAAAAAATAAAAAAAATAAAAAATTACCGTATTTACCTGTATAGAAAATCCCCTTGGGTGGATAAGCATTACTTGCGTCGCACAGCCAAAATGCTCTTAGACCGTATTTAGGAGATTTCGATGGCATGTACTGGGTAACTTCGTTCTTCCTTGAAAAGGAAAGAGCTGTTCGTCAAGTACTCCGTTGGTCTATACACAACCGCTTGATTTGCATTCATCATGTTCCAAATGTGTAGTGTAATCGTAAAACGTAAAAACGACTGAAATCGCCTTCGTCCCATCGTTGCACGATATAGCAGATGTGAGTTTTTCTTCCACATTTCATCTATGTGATCTGTGTTTGAGTTATTTGCACCAGCACCTACTACAAGACTACATATCAGCATATCAGTTACCGTAACTTTCTTCCATACACGCGGCTCGTTCTGTAGATGCTTGCTATTGTAATCTTGATACTCGGCTTCCGCTTTTTTATTTGTGCCCCGAACGATAATGTCATGAATTTTTGAAATGTGCCAGAGATCGATAAAATTTCCGTACTTTTATGCGATCCAGCTTTCTGCCTAATAATATATCTAGCCGGAGTTTGCTGGTTTTGAGGCGGAGTTTTTTTTAGTTACAATGGTCTTCTCTACCAAGAATTTCGTAGATGGGGTACCTGGGTACCCGGGCGGCAGATGCTGTGAGTTTTTTTCGGGTTAACATCTCTGTATTTCAGAGGGGATGCATTTCCCCATTCATGTTTTTTTTTTTTTTGTCAAATATGTTGGGGAATCTTCCCTTAAAGTCTTCGATATATTAGCCCGAACACCCTGTATATCAGTCTGATTGGAAATTTTAAAGATAGTGATAGTGGTTTAGCTTATGGTTCCCGCCCGCTCACGAAAGACATTCATTTTATCAGTAACAGTAACAAATCAAATGAGTAGTTTACTAGAAAACGACGACATCAAATTGCACTAACAATTTAGTCTCCCCATTAAATGTTGGATGCCATTCACTAAACCCAAACATCTTTATTACTCCCTCATTTTATTCTTCAAAAAATTTAACGCGTACTCAGGAGTATTAAATACAAGGTGCGGCAGGATAACATAATGCAATAAAACAACAAGTAGTAAAGATATATTTTCAGTTTTTTTTGTTTTATTAGAAAAGTTAAATATTTAAAGTTGTGGTTTTAAAAGTCATATCGGGTAAGTGACGCCGCCCCATTGTCAATACACTGCTATTTCTTGTCACTCTCTTCAGCATATTGACGGGTATGTTGGCCGTTTCTTCCTGAGTGTTTCTTTTCAGATCGGCCAGAGTATGTGGGTATAGACGCCGCTCCCTGCTAAGTGTTCTCGCAACCCAGCCATCGATACCATTGCAGTATGGGCTTTGCTCCGTCCTGTTGAAACTATACGAGCATGTCACCTAAGTCTATTTCATCGAGAGCGGACATCAGATTACCGGTCCGGGAGACAGAACCCAATTGCGGAATAATGAAGCGATTTCGGAAGGTGCGCTGAGTTGAAACCACCGAACGGCCGTTGGAAAATAGGCCTCTAGGGCAAATACACTCTGCTAGTTACTGCAACGTACGATGACGGCTGAGACACAAATTAAGAAAACTTTAGAATCTCCTCCCCCGAACGAGACCACGCACAGCCGCTTGGGACTCCCATCTTAGCTACAGAGCGCTCATTTCGAATAAGGATGTTATCTTGCCGCACCTTGTATAATACTAGTCGTGTTGTCGTTTCCAGATTTCGGCCATTCCAAATACCTTCACGGTTTAACTCATCTATCTATGAATACGTCTGAATTGTCAATGTTGAAGTTGGACACTTGCTTGAAATGCAGGGCAACTGATTGTAAAAGTGTTGGAAGTGTTTCCCATCTACAATAGTTAAGCTTATGTATGGCCCTGTTATAATACCTAGTTCCGCTAATAGGTTATCTGCTGAGGGTGATCAAACAATTAGAGCGTGTTCATACCCAGCTTTGATCAAATCTGTTAAGTCCCTAGATATGTCGAACTGCTTGTCCACTTAAATTTTGCGCTGTCAATGGCACATAGAGTTATAATTATTTTACATGTAGCGATAGGTATACCTAAGATACCTTTAGCAGATAGAGAGTTTACAGTTTTTACAGTTTGGCTGGATATCAGATAAATATTTTTCTTTTATCAAAATAAGACCTTTTTTGTTGCAAATATTTCCACATGGAATTCTTTAAATTGATCAGGAATACGGAAGGATGAACTAGGATTTAACCTTTATGAAGAAACACTTGCACCTACCCTGCCATTAGCCTTAAATCCGTGGATGGATTTATCATCTGGGATAGCTGCATGGTGATCCACTCTGAGGTTTTACAGACCGTTTCCAGAAAGCGGAGGAGGTAGTTCAAAGTGCTCTGTTAATACGCAAAAATGCTGATTATTTGACATGTAAGGCCTAAACCATCCAGCTTTGTGAAAAAATGTTAAGCTTGCACTATTGATGGAGAGGGGGTCAATGCTTATTTCTTAGAGATGAGAAGTCCAGATCGCATCTATCTACCCTTTTTGATATTCTGAATGATTGTAAATGACATCTCCATAAGCAATTATCTTCCTTGCAACACTCCGCTCTCTAGTGTAGTAGTAGTTCCATTTTTAAGTTGATTATCAGGCTAGTAAGCAGGAGACTTATTAACTCGCTGAATGAGTTTTTTCACTTCAGCACAATAGCACTAATAGACAGTGCCATTATTTTTGATAATTTTTGTTATGTATTTTTGATTTTATTGACCTCACTAGTATTGGAGTAATTTTCTAAAACTACCGCGTCATCTCCTTTACCTCTTTCCCAACTTTTCTTGATTTTCAACTGTTGTAGGAAAAACTTTGATCTATGCTCACTCTTTCTGGTCCATAAATACGTTGCATCTCTATGGCTAAGCTTGTATATTTCTCCATCTTTACGTTGTAGGATTTCTGCGAATTTCTGTTAAGTGGGATAGCCACATCGTAGATATTTACCGATTTAGATACTTTGTCAAATAGAACTCTATCGAGTTTGTTTGCATTAATCGTATAGTCAGTTGTGATTATATATTGCACTTGTAGTATGGACTTGGTTCTGTTAATAAGTTTAAATAATTATCAGGCATTGATGTGCAATTTTAGTGATTTGGTTGTACTTCCTGGCGCAATGAGTTTCGCGTGGTATTACACTGTCTTAAATGGCAATCATAAGTCTTTCTGGAATTAATAGATTCGAATGTGTCTTCAGTTGTGCCTTTCAACTTTCCTTTCTCCATTCGGCTGAAGAAAGTGAGGCTGTTTTGGTACGAGTATTTCGACTGTTCTTATATTGAGAGGCATGCATTTAGCTCTAGTTAGAGCAGAAATTATTAAAAGATCTTTGAAATTTTCCAACATTTCGTTAATCTGCCCACCTCGTGTGGTATACCGTGCATTTTTCCGGTGCGGTCATTTCCGTTATTTTCCATCGGAGTCTTTGATTTTGTCATCTGCATAGAGACGTGACTTGGGTACTTGTTGTTCGGGCTTTATGTGTAGCTCTTTTTAAAAAGATAAATAAATAATATTCCCACTTTCTAGGTGCAATAATTTGGATCGTTCTGGACTACTCCCTTTCTTATGTCGACCTCAATTCCCAACACATATTTGCATTACCTATATAAACTTAGTTAATAAATGCTAATTGAATTATTTAATGTTGAGCACATTATTGGCGACGAGGATGAAGTTTGCTTACTAGAACAATTTTTTTCATTTGTTCGACATTTTTTCTACATGTCTTGGCAGTCACACTACACTGTGCAAAACCACATGAAGTAGTTAGAAAGCCACGTGAATTGGAAAATATGGTAAAATTATAAAGAACACTACAAATAATTCTAAATTTTACATAATGCCCTTTATTGAATCTATGGAACCATTCGACATAACAAATCCAGCCGCATACAAGCACCGCTTTGAAATATGGTATTCCTTCTAGCCAATGGAATTGTGGAGGAGAAAATGCAAAAAGCTTGGTCGAATCACTAATTTCGCCAAAGAAATTAACAAAACATTCTTCACCTATTCCATCGGAGACCGGATCAATATTTTACAGATGGCCTGTTACAGGCCATTTCTAAAAGTAAACTTGCGCTATAATCCAATTAGTGTTCCCGGCAGATTTAGCAGCTGCAGATGTACTCGTACACTCCATCAAGTCCAAGTTGATACAATAAACAATGTAACCCGAAAGCGGCCTGCCCTTCCTACTCAACACAGTGCAACAGGTGTGGCCATATAGGTCATATTAAAAGAATCTGTCAGTCACCAGGTAAATGCGAATGAAAAAAGCTTGACATGGGCTCAAATTATACGCTGATATTGGAGGAGAATTCAAGAAAATCCTGGAATGGAATCTTTGGATCTGTTTGATTTTTGGCATTTTCGATTGCCCGATAGAAGCCTTCTTTTTGCACTCTGGAGAGAAAATAAAAATTACATAAAACTGTTTTCCTGGCACTCTTTTCACTTTTTCAGAAGCAAAATTTCTCTTCTGGATTTTATGTCAGATACCCTGTTTATATGACAGCTCCATGCGTATTGAGTCAATCGATTCCCATCGATTTCCATTGCATTACATTGTTTTATAGCGTTTAATACGAGGGTTGCCTGAAAAGTTGCCGACCGAACAATGATACAAGACATTTTTTCTCAAAATATTTTTTATTTTTCTACATGGTCTCCTTGTAACTCTACACACTTCTCCCAGCGATTCTCCCATCTCTCTAATCCGTCCAAATAGTACTTGGCGTTTTTCTCTGCAAAATAATTGTTCGCGAAGATGATTGCCTCCTCATTTGACGAAAATCTCTGTCCTCCGAGCACAGTTTTTAGATGAGGGAACAAAAAGAAGTCGCTTGGGGCTAGATCTGGTGAATAAGGCGGATGGTCAAGCAGTTCAAACCGCAATTCATGGATTTTCGCCATGGCAACCGCTGAGGTGCGAGACGGCGCGTTGTCTTGGTGAAACAGGATTTTCTTCTTCAGCTTGGCAAGTAATGATGCGTAGTATAGTATGCTCCTGTAATGGTTTTTCCTTTTTGAAGATAATCGATAACTCCTTTTCTATCCCAAAAAACAGTCGCCATCACTTGCCCAGCCGAAACATCGTTTTTGCTTTTTTTGGAGCCGGCTCGCCCTTTGCAGTCCACTGTATTGACTGAATTTTTGTTTCGGGCGTATTATGGTGTATTCAAGTTTCATCTACAATAATTAATCGGCGCCAAAACTCGGATTTAATGCGCCTAAACTGCGCCACCAGAGCGTTGAAAATGTTCATTCGAACACGTTTTTGGCCTAACGTAAGCAAACGCGGCACCCAACGCGCGGACAGCTTTCTCATGGCTAAATCTTGATTTAATATGTAACAAACATGTTCTTTGGACATTTTCATAACCTCTACTATCCCTCTCATTTTAATTCGGCGGTCGTCTAACACCATGTGGTGAACCTTAGCAATGTTATCGTCAGTGGTTGCAGTTTTTGGGCTTCCCGACGAACGTTCATCATCTCCCAAGCTCTTACGGCCACGTTTAAATTCAGCTGCCCAAAATTTCACTGTGGTAAATGATGGTGCAGAGTCCCCATACACAGAGTCCAACTCATTTTTGATTTGCGCAGGCGTATTGCCTTTCAAAAACAAGAATTTAATAACAGCTCGATACTAAATTATTTCCATTTTCACAAAAAACACTCACATCGACTCACTCAAACGACTGTCAACTAAAAACTGCTAGTCCAAAATGACTGAAACTTCGGTAAGTAACTGTCAAAAGATGCCGCTATCTTTACGTTGCGGTCGGTTTCAGACAACCCTCGTACTCGTATTTCACTGCCAGTTATATGGTGTTCTCCAATATTCCCGTAAAGAAAAACCATTTCCAGCTCTTCTTGGATACAGACAGAATTGCTGTTAAAAGGTTTCACCCTTTTCTGAAACTTATTTCCGGATGTTTACAATTTCTATTATTGTTAGGAACTCCTATATGTTTTCACAACTTGTATGCTTTGATCGTTGATATCATTAAAGGTATGGGGTACTATGATTCTTTGACAGCTTCTTTTAGCTTTTTTGACTGAAGAAATTTTACGTCATGAGGGTTTCAGTTGGGATTTGAACTGAGGCCTGTGGTGTACTGATTTCGGCTTCAATGGTAGGGTCAAAATCGAAATTCTCTTGGCTTTACATCGGTGCAAAAATGACTCCATCATAGTCTCGCTCAGCGTCGGAAGCCTTGCAAAACCAGAATACCATATATGTATTTATATAATTTATGCGTTGCCCACTTGTAGCAGGTTGTGCGTTCCCCCTAGACTGATTCTATAAATTCTTCGTGTAACCCGATCGGCCATTATTATTGCTATTATTAGTATTCTTATCACTAACATGATCATTATTATTACTGTTGCATAAGAAATGTGAAACAAATCTATGTAGTCCTTGAATTCTTTGATATACTATAAATCGAAATATAACAAGCCAAAATTGTTACGAATATATTATTTGAAAATTATTGGCATGTAATTCCAGAACAGTTTATTGTATCTTCACAATCCAGTTTTTTTTTATACATCTTAAACACCATATTAATCACAGTTTCTTGTTGATGGACAAATATATGTATTTCTATAAAAATTCGGTAATATTTTGAGCGTCCCATACACATATTTAGCATGTACAGTGTTGTGCAAAACAAAAGCAACAAATTTAGCAGCTCTCACATATAAGTGGAAATATTTTTTTTCTTAATGATCTTTCCAAAAAAATTCAAATTTAGATTTATGTAATGATGAAAGAGAAATATGGTAATGTATTTTCCAAAAGAATAACAACTCGTATATAAGAAAATCATAACAAAAACCAGTATATGTAATATATGGCAGTGTGCAAAACTAAAGCAACTAATCTAATACTTTTTATAAGAACCCTTATTTTTAATAAATTCATCACATCTGCGTGGCATCGGAGATATTAAATTTGAAATTGTGGTTTGCGGTTTTTTTTGCCATTCAATTTTTTATGCTTGAAACAGTTCTCGCTTATTCATGAAATGTTCTCCAGCAACCCGTCGTTTTAGTATCCCGAAAAGGTTTTCAATGGGATTCACGTTCAGTGATTGTGCCGGCCAATCAAGAACTTGCACATTATAGTCTTTTACCTAATCCTGTACCACCTTCGAAGTATGCTTCGGGTCGTTATCGTGCTGAAACACCCATTGAAGTGGCATATTCCATTCAGCATGGGGCATCATTTTCATCTCCAAAATATTTTTATACTTAAAACGATCCATTATCCCTTCACTCTGGTGAAAGGGACTAACACCATTGGTTGAGAAGCATGCCAACACCATCGCACTACCACCTCCATGCTTTAATGTAACTTTGCAGTTCCGAGGATTGAGTTTCCGATGTCTTACTGTTGACATACCATCCGAATTGACCAAATTGAACTTAGATTCGTCGCTGAAACGGACAGTTCTCCATTTGTCTATGGACCAATTCAGATGCATTCTGGCGAAATTTAAACTAATAATTGAAAACAAGTTGCTTAGTTTACGTTTGTGCTTTTAAAACGTGATTTTTTGAAAAGTACCTTTTCTGCAAATGAATTTTTTTAAAGCGTAGGCTTTTTTGCAGGCCTGTAACTTTTTAAGTCGTTTTCGATTGCTCGTCTTCGAACCGTAGTTGGATGAACGGTTAAATTTAGTGATCTGACAATCCTTTGGGAAGTCACAAACGGGTCTTTCTTACACCACAAATTCTTCTATCCATCTTTTTTGCAATTTTTCGTGGTCGATGTACTGCAGTTACACACGAGTATACCGTTGTTTTATACTTTTTAATTAGGCGGGAAATAATGGATCGGTTTATGTTATATTTCTTGGCTATGGAAATTTGAGTCTCTCCATTAAAAAAATTTTCAATTATTTGAGATTTAATTTCATCAGCAAATTTATTTCAAGAAATAGATGTTAGCCCACTGACAAGAAAGATATCCGCTTGACAGATCAACGATTCACTTTCTTATAGTTAGGTAAGAATATGATAGAACACGAAAAAGTACTGCTATCTTTTTTCTGTTGTTTTTCGGAAATCAAATAATTGTTGCTTTAGTTTTGCACAATACTGTACATTTCTTCTCCGGTTTTTTTTTTATTTTAAAAATAAAATTTAAAATAATGGTTTGCTTCAAGTTAAAAAAAAATGTAATGTTTAATATTTTTTTTTTATAGAAAAGTACAACTGAGGTAAAAGAAACAAACAAAGGCGATCCCAAAACCAAGTTGCATTTGCAGTTGCACTGAAATTTGTATACACACATCGAAGAAAGCGATTACAGAGCCTTTGCAACTGATAGTTTAAATTGAGCAGCAATATTTTTTTAATCATAAAAAGTCAACTCCAACCAACAAATATGTGAAATATTTTAATAATTTTATAACACCAGGTACAATTACAAAAAAAAAAAAAAATAAATAAATAAATAAAAAATTAGAAACGAAAAAACAATACAACACCAACTAAACTCACGGGGTAGTTAAAAATATTTATATTTTTTTTAAACTTGTTGAAATTATTAACTATAAAGCTACGTAAAAATAAAACAGAAAAGTGAAACAAACACGAGTGAAAAATATGTTAATTAATTTCTTTAAATCAATCAATAAAAATGTGTAAAATAAATAAGCTTAGTAATAGTACTAATGATGTAACAGATTTTAGTTATTCTTACAAAATAATAGATAAAGTTGCACATAAAAATCTAAATAGTAATAATAAGAAAATTTCCAAGTATTATTGTTATTAATTATGAAAAGTCAAAGTGATTTAAAGGATAAAAAATTAAACGTTGCCGTTAGTGTGTGTCTATTGAAATCAAATAAAGGTTACGAAACATATAAACTTCTAGTAGCAAAATTACAAATAAAAGGCATTTCAAAACCATCATTATTATTAGTAACAGCAAGAAGGACAACAGGAAATATAATAAAGGCAAAAACAATAGCTGTGCCGGTAGAAAATCTTCAAAACATTGATTCTTCAATTATGCTGCATCGTTTGCTCTGTTTTAGTCAGCATAAACAGCAACATCAGCAGCTAAAACATCAGGTTCATCACAAAGAGCAACAAAAAGAAATCTTTTTTAATAACAATCATCAAACTAAAGCAACTAATAACAAATATAAAACCAAATTCACTGTTAAATATAACATTCTAAATAAAGCAAGCACCTATCATAAGTGTCAAAGAACCATACAGAGCAATATACGTAGAAACTCAATAAGGGTGAAAACAATTACAACTGCATCAACCACCAACAGGATAAGTAGAAAAAATTATATAAATAATAAAAATAATAACCATCGAATAAGTATTAATAATATAAAGAAAATAAAGAAAAACTATCTCACATCAACCAAGTGTCGTCAGGATCATTTTGGCTTTAACGTTTCCACAAATATTTGTAATTTAAATATCACAAACAAACAAATTAGCAATAAGTATTATATAAAAAATATTGACACTTTGCCTGCAACCAAGGAAGGAACAAGCAAAAATTCCCTAAGCAGCGACACTTTAAAAAAACCAACTACTTTATCATCGTTCTCTTCACTGTCATTTCCGTCGTTATCATTATCGCCGTCGCTTTTATCATCACTGTCGTTTTTAATTTCATATTACAAACATACGTGGTGCTCAACTTCGTTATTTATATCAACTTTATTTTCATTATCAGAGTCCTTTTCGTCCTTTTCAAAGTCCACCTTCTTCGGATGTGTTGTTGTACGTGTGTAAAGTTGAATAACTAAGATAAATTTCATAATTAAAAAACAAAAAAAACAAAAACAAAAACAAAAACAAGAAACAAAAAAAAAACTATTTAAAACCGAAAACCACAAAAACAAAAAACCAAAAACCAATTGTGTATTTTTCTAACTAATCCCAGATCAAAACAAATTAAATAAATATTAATCGGGGAAAAAATTTCTCAATATAAAAACACTTAACCAAGAAGAAAAACAAAAAGTAATAAAAATACTAAACAAAATTTTATATATATATATATCTAAAGATTAAGTGTACACTTCATCACGTTAGAGAAAAAAAAGTATGTATGGAAAGTCAAAAAATTCAACAGTGCCCTCGGATGCACAAGCTAGAGAAAAGTAAGTTTAATTTTTACGATGAATTTGAATAATTTTATTTTGTTAAAAATTAATTATTTTTTATACATTAAGCTAATTTATAACATATTAATTTGGATAAATTAATAAAAGCTTACTAAAAAAAAATGTAAACCAACCCACGTAGACCGATGCTACCTTTTTCCGGTAGAATAGATAGAGTAGTTCCAATCTTAGCGAGTTCATTGACCCTACAATTCCCTGAATGTCTCTGTGTCCCGGCACCAACATAGGTAAAAGTTTAACTGATCTGCCAGCAGTCTTCAGAATTTTGTGAGACTGTGTCCAGTGACTTGATTGCGGCCTGACTATCGGAGAAGATGCCAAAATTTGCGTCTGGAACACGCTACAGTAATTTAGAAGGCTTGATTAAGCTTTTCTGTGAATAACCGGAATTTATTCAGAAAATTAAAAATACAAGTTTATTCATCTAAATCTATATTGTCCCCTTCAAAGTAATCTCTCCCCTGCAGCACGCTTATGCCAGTGCTTGATCCAATCCGCGAAACATTTTTTATATTTGGTTTTCGGTATGTCCATCAGTGCTTCCTGCGATTTTTCCTCTCGGCTGCTGAAACACGTTCCCCGTAGTGGTTTTTTAACTCGATTGAACAGAAAGACGTCGCAGGGAGCCAAATCAGGTGAATTCGGTGGCTGTTGGATGGTATTTGTTGCATTTTTCGTCAAAAGTTACGAATAATGATGGCACTGTGCGACCGCGACGGTGCGTTATCATGGTGCAAAATCCACGAGTTTTCTGCCCACAATTCTGGTCTCTTTCGGCGAATTGCTTCACGCAAACGTTTCATAACGCCCACATAATACTCTTTGTTTACTGTCTGGCCTTCTGGAAAAAATTCATGATGCACTACACCGTTGTAATCCATGAAAACCGTGAGCATTGCCTTCTTTTATGACTGAAAACGACGTGGTTTTTTTGGTCTCGGCTCATTTGGTGAACGCCATTCACTTGCCTGATGTCTGGATTGCGTGTCGTACTCATAAACCCCGTCTCGTCTCCAGTAATGATCCTTTTGAAGAATGTGGGATCGGATTCAGCCTCGCAAATCATCTCTCTTGCGAGGTCAACACGGTCTCTTTTTTGCATGAAATTGAGGTCTTTTGGCACCAACTTTGCTGCTACACGACGGAAACCCTAATCATTAAATAAAATATCTTGGACGGATTCATAAGCAATGTTCAAGTCGTCCGCTATCTCTGTGATGGTTAATTTGCGGTTATTAACCAACATTTCTTTTACTTCATCAATGTTTTCGTCGGTTTTCGATGTCGATGGTCTGCGACTGCGTTCATCATTTTCGATTGACTCACGACCACTTTTGAACCCCTCGTGCCACTGGTAAACGACCGTTTTCTTTAGAGAATCGTTGCCGAAACACTTTTCCAACATTTCCAACGTTCGAGCACCATTAAATCCGTTTTTTACACAAAATTTAATGCGTACAAGTTCGTTGTTGCAAATTTAAATTCATTTGTAAAATTGTAAAAAATAGCCAACACACACAGAGATAGATGTACTCTTGACTACGTAACTTTAGCAAATGTAAAGCTATGACGCTAAGATTTAGAGGGAATGTCAACAACAGATTTACCAACTTAACAAAAAAAAAACAAGGTGGTATATTCCAAACTTAGGCTTCAAGATCAGCCCAAGTTGTTTCATCGTGCCTATTTTTTCCCCCCTTAACCATCTGCTTCATTAAAGGCCACGTATTTTCTATTGGATTCGCATCAGGAGTTTGGGTGGGCCAATCTGACGTCTCTATACCATTTTCCTATTTTCAACTTGTGCAGACATGATTCCGATATTTTGGATCGTTATCCAAAATATTTTTTATTTTATTTTTTTTTTTTTGGCAAGGATATAGTAATATTTGTTTATTTTGTTACAATATTTACAAGTTTAACAAAAATAAGCGTTGGCTTTTGCCGTCAGCTGAGAGAAAGAAATTAATAAATTTGTAATTACTAAAAAGCTTCATTTATAATTTGTAGCCTATAATTCAATGCACATTTTCGAAAGTTGTGTAAAGTGTTCCAGTTTGCGTCGTTTAGGATGTTTGTGATCTCATTTAGTGATAGGGAATTTTTTTCCCCAAAAGGATCTCCTGATTGAATTTAATGCCGGACATCCTCCTTCGTTCCAAGATTGCACAGTGTACATTCGTCTCCTCCGTTTTTTCTGTATGGCATATAGTTCAGGTGCAAAAGTTCGCCTCGGGCTTTGAATATTGTCATTAAAGTAGTTGTTTTCGCCAAGTTCATGCTGTAGTATTCTGTACGTGGATCTTGATTGGCTTTGTTGACTTTGCGTCTCGATAAGCTCCCGTGTTGAGTAGTGGATTTTTTTTAAGCATTTCGTTCAGTGTGCTCTCTCGGTTTGTTTCACTTCCGATTAGTTCGTGCAAGGGCACATTGTGTTCTTGGCTGAGCCTTGACCATTCCGCAAAGAAATTAAGGTTTCGGTTTTTAAGATACATAGCACCCTTGTGGGGAAGACGATGACTTGGTTGAGTGAAAACTTTTCTGAGCGTTGGTAGTCCAGTTTCCAGATGTAACATGTAAGTTGATGTATTTTCAGGCAGCCTAAACAGTTTCTTAAGGAAGTATCTTTGGAATTTTTCTACCTCTTCAAAATGCCAAGCTCCCCGCACTTGTGCTGCATAGCACATTATTGACCTCATTGCCGCCTCGAAAATCTTGTACTTCATACTTGGTGCAACATTCCTTTTCCCCAGAATTCCTTTCCAGTTGCAATTAATCGCACGTTTAGATTCTTTCAGTTTCTCTAGCAGGTGTTTTTTAAAGGATGCCTGTGAGGTGACCAGAACTCCGAGGTATTTGTATTTCTTGACTATATCCAGCTCCATTTTTCATTCTTTGAGTGATGCCTCCAACCATTTCGAAAAATCAAGACTTTGGATTTGCTGGTATTAACTTGCAGGTTCCACATACGGCAATACTGTTGCAGCTTGTTAATCCTAATTTGGAGCATGCTTGGGGTTTCTTCGAAAATTACGATGTCGTCGACTCAGAGTAAGAGTTTTATAGGAAATCCCTCAAGAGGCAACCCGCCCGGAAGAAATTCAACTAGATCATACAAAAATATTGAAAACAAAAGAGGACTCAAAAGACATCCTTGCTTTACTCCAGCGTTTGTTTGGAAACGATTAGACAAAATATTCCCGTCCCACACCGCCGCTGTATTGCCTTCGTAAAATTTTTGTTGCGACTCCTATGTTGCTGAGTTTAAGAAATAGTGATCTTCTATCGATGGGGTCAAAAGCCGCCTTTAAGTCTACAAAGAAAGCGTATAGTTTTTTTTCCTCGGTCCAAGTAAATCCGAGCGATGTTTGTGAGAGGAAATATATAAACCCGGCTTGAAACTCGCTTAGCAGGTTGTTTTCACATTGTTGTTGTTGTTAAGCGCTCCAAGATGACTCCTGTAAAAATTTCGGTAACAACATTTAGAAACGAAATCCCTCTATAGTTGGATGGATCATTTGGAGCTGCTTTCTTGAGACTCTATAACTTTTTCAACTTCCTGTAGGGTTATGGAGGAATCTAAGAAGTTTACATCGGAATACGGCAGTGAAAATTGGTATTACATTCCGGTCCACTGGTGGATTCAGCAATTTTTCGAAGTATTCCTCCAGAGTAATCGCTTCAACCTTGGTTCCTTAGGCAAATTACGTACCGTTCAAAGTTTTAGCCAATTTCCAAAAGGACTTGCTGTCTTTGGTTTGTGCAAGTTTTAGCGACAAATTATTTATGTAGAGTTTTTATTTTTCTTGGCATATGATTTTAAAGCTTCATACGTACAAGACGCCTATGCGTCTTAGCAGACGAAGGTAGGCGAATGATTTTTTTCTGGCTTTTTCACATTCCCAATCATACCAGGGCTGCCTTCTTGGTCTTTTTGTTTCTGTTTGCACGGATTTAGCTGCGTTCAAGATGTAGTTGGTGAGGATTTCCGTACCTCTAGCAGATAGAAGTTCGTTATTTTCTATATTATTGATTTCCAGAGTAAGATTCGCTTTGTACCTTTCTAAGATTCCGTTTTTCCAGCGTAGTTTTGGAAGAAGGCAATTTTGCTGAACTTCGGTATTGGTTTGTCGCAAATTTAACTCTACTTTGACGGATATTGGGAGGTAGTCTGAGTATGTTAATGTGTGTTTTTGGCAAGGATTTCTTCCAGTAATTATAACAAAAAAAGATGAATCATTTGTAAATATGATGTTGCTCCAATCCCGGTCTAAATTCTGCGTTGCCCTATTTTCACTGTGTTTTTAGGTCAGTATCGGTTTAGGTTTGGTACTCCTGTTTTTGATGCCAGATTCTGCCAAACGGCGTTGTATTATCTTGATGCATATTGTAGTTACTTTCCTGAACAATTTTTCTTTTGCGATCCTCAAAGTAAAGGCTCGTCAAACAGACCGTGTTTTAACGTCGCGATACACCGTCGCGTTTCAACGCCGCGTTGTATTCATAGAAACCTTCACACAGAATGGATTTTCGCGGTGAAGCAACTATTGATATCGTGGCACTAAAACCCGATGGTGTTTTAAAATACAAATCCTTCATTTCAAGGCGGCGCGGCGTTGATATTGATTCTTTTGTGAAACAATGGAAATATTAATTGAATTTGTGTGTAAAAACCCATGTTTAGACGACCAGATTGGGAAAGATTTGAATGAAATGAGATTTTGACAGGTAGTGTAAAGCTCTTTGTTTGACGTCTTCTAACGCGACGTAAAATAACTAACTTCACCCCATAATCTTACTGCGGCGTTAAGAACGCATTCAATTTGACTGAGCCTTAATTGTGGAGAAATAATTCATAAGTTACGTTATTGTCCTTACTGGATGTTCTTGTTTTGATCCCTCTACTTGACCGATCATTGACGTTATCGCATTCCTTATACCTCTTTATCCACTTTCTCCCAAATGCCTGTGATGTTTTCAAATATTTTGTTGCCAACTTAATACACATCCTTTTGGGTGAGTTACCCATAACAGAAAGAGAAAACACTCTCGAAATGCTTTATAAAAGCCGCCCTCAATTTGTAATGATGTTATACCGCAGAAGTATGGAAATATGGTATGCTGAGGAAATGAAAACAATGCGCTATCGGCAATTTTAAGATTTAGGCCGGGGTCACCCCGAACATTTTTATTGTGCTTAATACAAGCAAAATACTAAAGCAACTTGACTAAGTGCAATGGTGTGGGAGTCTTGGCGCCGTGAGGCATAGGAGGAGCAAAAAGCAGTCTTGAGAAAGAGTTTACTTAGGTGAAAGTCAAAGTTAGGTTGAATAGAATTAACTTCGTGATCATCCTAGACATTTTTTTTTTTTATTTTGTCTCCGCTCAAGGCGTTATTAATATCTTTAAAATGTTTGCACTCAGCGCGGGTTCATGGTATCACCAATTCGTTTGGTGGAAATTAATGCGGAAGAGACAAATTGGTCTAAGATTTCGTGGCTAAAGAGTACATTGTTGTGTCTTTCTTTTAAGTAGGAAGAAGAATGAAATTAGATTGAAAGTCAAGTTTGAGAAGGATACCTTCGTGGGAAATTTTATCGAAAGCTTTGTTGAATTTGGTGTTGATTTCAGCAAATTGTTTGCCATCTTCTAAAGCGCATTTGGTTGTTGATCTACTCTTTAAGAACTCGTGTTGGTTATTCGACATGATGGACTTGCAGTGAAAGTTATATATAATAGAGTGTTATATATGATAGATAGCTAAGCGGTTATTTGGGGATTAGAAGGGTACTTACCTGGTTTTCATTTAAAATTAAAAAATTGAAAAAAAAAACGTCTGGGATCAGAGATTAAACTTTGATTCATAGGTTTTTCTGTTTATTTTTGTTTAATAAGTGTGCGCAAGGGATTCTTAAGTACCCAAAACATGTTTGCACATATCGCGGGCGAAAAAAAGTTAGGGAGAAAAAGAAGGTACATAGATACCTATTTACGTTGGTCCTAAATTAATAATTGCAAATTAAAATTTTATTGATTTTATAGATTTTTTACATCAAGCAAGTTCATATATTTGTATATTTCATAGCAATTTTTTAAACTAAAAAAAACATTAATACCTACCTTCAATTTATATATTGAAATATATGTAGTGATTAATTATCTACATATTGTACATATTTAAATGATTTTTAATTTTTCTTATGTATGCTTGCAGACTTGCCCTTTATGTTTATGAATACCTGCTGCATGTTGGCGCACAGAAAGCCGCGCAGACATTTCTGTCTGAAGTAAGATAATTTCCTTATTTTTTTTTCTAATAAAACAAAGTTTCTAATTTTTATTTATAATAGATCCGATGGGAAAAGAATATAACACTAGGAGAACCGCCTGGGTTTCTGCACACTTGGTGGTGGTAAGTGATTTTGTTTTTTTTTAAATATTGTTATTACTATTATTGATGTTATAGGTATTATTTTATTTTATTATTACTATTATTGTTATTAAAAAGGGACGCAACCTCTCGTCATAACATATCTCTCTGAATAGTGATAAATTTGGTTTGCCTCCGAGTCGGTATGTTACATTAATATCATTGGCGCAAAATTATAGTCAGATAAAGTCCATTTTAAAGTCATTTTAGTACGTAACAAAGTCAATGCTAGTGTTTTGATAACCTCGCGCTAAACTTAAGAGCACATAAAGTCCATTTTAGCTTTTAGTATGGACTTTGAAATGTCTTAAGAAAATTTGATTGCAGATTTCGATATTTCGAAGTCTAAAGAAAAAAACAAATATTGTCATAAAAGACAATTCACTTTTTTTTTAATTAAACACCTTTTCTGCTTCCATTATTGATAAACTGCTATCCAAATTCAAATCTAAAATTAAAAATTCGAAAAACTTGTTTTCTATTTCCTTTGACATTTCTGTCAAATTCATTTCAATTTTGTAAAAGTGTACCCCTTAAAACTGTGTTTGATATCCCAAACTGTAAATTTTTAGGTTTGTTCGATTAAAAACTTATCGGGTTCTACAAAGTAGAAGCTGGTTTTAAAGTTAACGTGATGTTAGTTAGTGCGTACTAAACCTACCTAATACACGGTAACTATAATTTTGCGCCAATGCGAGTAAGCCCGTATATTTAAGTAAGTAAGTCAGTGGTGTAAGGATGGAGAGGATGGCAAACCGGAATGGTTTTACGTGCCTGTATAGAATTATTTTGATTTTACCTATGAGATCTAGGTATTTTTTGCCTTCTTCTTGTCCCCCCTGCATTAGATTCTGCAGTGGTTGGGTTCTCAACCCGTCGTAGCTAACTTTTTTTAATTTTTGCAAAGAACGACGATAAAAGGGTTGTAGCTTGAATTTGATTTGTCTTCGAAAATACAAAGTTCCAGTAGAGTTGGAATCTCTCATTTTCGACAACGGATTCTATCTTGTTAAGATCATTCAGATACTTTTTGTAACCGACACGAGTTAATAAAGGAAGAAGATGATTATAATTATCATTTCTTGTACGTTTATTATATTTATTATTTTTGTATAATTTTTTTTTCATATTTTGTTTTTTAATAGTTTTCTTTATCTAGTATACTAAAAAAAATACAATCTGAAGTAAAAACAACACGACTATTTGAATTATTCTTAACATACTTTGTGCCCTGATTTTTGCTAATTAATCTATATTATTTTGTTTCCGAATCTTATAAAGTAGTAATAAAAAAACACGAGAAAATATACATCGCTTCAGAGTTACAAAATCCTAATTTTTAAATGGAGTTAATTTTAATTGAACATATTGCATCAATACTCAAAAAAATTCAAATAAATGATTAATTTTGATTTTTTTTTTAGTGTGTTTTGGGATTTGTACTGCGCAGCACCAGAAAGACGAGATCAGTGTGACCATTCATCAGAAGCCAAAGCGTTTCATGATTATGTAAGTTGTTTGTACTATCCAGTAAAAGTAAAAGGAAAGAAGAGCGAAGAAGAAGGAGAATTGGGACGAAATTTTACATTTGCAATATAATTGATTTTTTTTTTTGTAATTCACTTTGCTAAAGGACGAATTTTCATTGTATAAAACATTTATATGGATATTCCATAATTAACCAATTACCAATAGCAACAACCAAAAGCACCAATTGCTTTATTCACTTAAATACGACAGCAATAACGGCAGAAAATGAAAACTGAATTAAGTATCTTAGCATGGTTTTATCAAGTCGACTTATAATTACAAAATCTACCAGAAGCATATGTTTGAAAAAATTACAAAAATGCCCAGAAAAGTAGAAGTTATAGTTAGAGCTCATCAGGGCTGTGTTTAAAGACCCTTACTTTTCAATGCTGCAAATATTTGTTGCTAAAATGACATCGTTGAACAAGAGATCTTTTTCTTTGCTCAACGTGGACATACCATATAACAGTGAGTCAATAAAGAAGTGAATTAAGGAGTTAGTTGATTGCCATTCTGTGCATCGAGTAGGGTAAGAATATAGCAATAACATATGTATATAAAATCTTCGACCTAAAACCTAAAAGTTTGTTTAACACAAAAAGCATGTACCTTTAAAATGAAAGAAATAATAATAGCGGCATTATCAAAGCGGGAACCTATAAAAAGGAGCTAAAACGCTATACAGATGTTGGCAGGACTATCAAAATAAGAGTAAATTGAAGTATATACGTAAACTTTTATGATTTTGGAAAAGTTTCTTATGTAAAGCGCTTACTTTTTTATGTTCCCAAAAATTGCGCGTAAGCACAAATGTGAGAAAACAGTTAACTTTTTAAGCGTTAGATATTTCACGGTTTAATAAAAAAAAAGAAAACAGATTAGTAACACTGATTACTTTTTGGTTTCGAAAATATATGCTTGCACATATGGATCGTTTTGATGTCGAATGTTGTAGAATTGTATATCTTCTAAGATAATATCGAGCGATATCTCTTTGAAACGATAGCAAGTCATCTTCGGAATCTGCTGCGACTTTATAAAATTTCCAAGCGTTTACAAACGTTGAGCTTAACATGGACGTAAAAAGCGGCCGCTACCACTTTTTGCCTCGAATTTTGATATTATAGGCATTAACACACTGATCGTGTAAGTCAACGCCACCAATACCGTTATTATAATCCACAATAGGATTCGACAGCTGAATGAAAATTTTTCTTTTTTCTACTGATGGTCAACGTTTGACATAATGCATAGGCTGTATGGTATCAAAGTTTGTGGCCATGGTGGCAACAATATTGTCATTCCACTTTACAAAAAGAATATTATTTACGTCGTAAGTGTGCTGAAAATGCCCTCGTCTCTGCTTTTTGAATTCTTTTTTTAGCTTCAATGAGCATTTCTTTGTTTGGTTTTCTCTTACTGTTCCAGTTGCTCTGAAGCCCTTCTCTCTCAACAATCGCCAAAGCTCAAGAGAAGTAAAATAGTTGTCAAAATAAATTATGTGGTCAGATGGAAGTTGAACTTTTTCTAGAAGCTCAAGCACAACTCGAGATCCCAGTGGCATTTGTAACAAATCGGCGTTCACATTTTTTTGCACCACAATATGTATCAAAGTTGTAAAGGTAGCCACAACTACTTGTCAGCATCCAGTTCTTGAAACTAAAACGAACAGGTTTTCCTCTTTTAAACTGTTTTGAAGAATGGTGGCCAAAATACTTTATCATGGCTTCATAAATGGATAATTTTTCGTGCATGAAGCCCCATTGTTGATATTTTTGACGCAAAAGATTCATAAGAGGTCTGAGCTTTGCCATTTTGTCTTGAGCATCTAGGTGATTGCTATTTGCGAAATGAATGTGGTTTTTATATCCTCGTCCAATTTCCAATACATGGACTCTCTGGGCATTGAATGGTAACCACTATAGAACATAATTCCTATGAAAATTTCCAACTCTTCTTTTTGGAAATTGAGGCTATGATGGTTATGTTGAGAAACATAAAGTCTAATTCTTTTACCTCATTATTAAATAACATTTTAAATATTTCGACCGGAGAATTATTGTCTAAATCACATTTCATATTCATTTTGTTTAAGTTATCAGAACAGTTCATCGTCATATTAGCATCTCTTTTGGACCAGTGTGGTTGGGTTTGAGATTGCCCAGTTTTTGATGACTGATAAAGGAACTTCATCCTCGCTATCGAAATCCTCATCCCTAATGAAAATTTCAACGTTACCTGGAACATCATGGCGTATATGGTTGTTATCGAAATTTTCCGTTTGTATTTCTTCCTCGTCTGTATTCTAATCTGCATCTGGTGGTATAAATGCAATGTCAAACGCAGCGTTATGATCATCTTCTTTGATTGCATTGGTTGCATCTGGAAGATTGTCGAATGTCCTTCCATAAAATAATGATGACAAGATTGCTTTGAAATCCATTCTAAAAAAAAAAAGACAGATTTTCCCATTGTACCCAAACGGGTACACCTAACTTTACGCGTGCTTACCTAGCGTCAAAATATATGAACACTTTATTTTTTACTCTTATATGATTTTATTATTCGCTTTTGAACTTTTTCCAAAGAAATAAATAGAAAATTGATAAAACAAATTATTTTTGCATTGCAAAATAGAGGTCAACTTCCGGAAAATCGAGAAAAACGAAATCGCTTCTGAGACGGAGTAGTAAAAAAAAACCTATCGCTGTATATTTTTTACAGTAAACTGCACGCCCTACTTATTGAAAACATATCAACGAACAAAAAAAATTCAAATTTCATCAAAACAAATTTGAAGAAGAGCAAGGGTAAAATCATAAAATTGTTCAATTTTCTGTACCCAAGGTAGTAAATGGATTAATCAAAAATTAAAACACATCTTATGAAAGGAAGCAAAGGCTTAAACTTTTTATAATAAAAATATGACTGAATTAAAAATCACGTCCACTTTTGAAGATAATTGATAGCAAATTTCGAATCCAAAATTGAACAAAAATCGAAAAGTAAAATTTGTCATTTCACTGCATATGTTTTAGTTTGAACAAAGCTCCTTCTTTAAGCAAAATTAAGAAGAAAAAAAAAACATCCTTATGAACGTTATTTTTCTTATAGGGGTTCGTAAGTTCTGGTTATGGCGTAAATGGAATTGGCGGACACGTAAGTAGATTTTTTTGCTATTTGGTTTATATTTATTGTATTTTTTAAGTTTGTCGATATTAATTCTTATAACTTTTAGTTTTGTCAAGAAATAATTACATGTTTTTGATGTTACTCTTTTTTTTTTTTTTTTTGAATTGAATTTAACATGTTTTATATGAAACGTCTAAAATTTGTGCACTTACAAAATTAATTACGAGTTCTTTCATATTTCTTTAAATTTTATCATTTTTATTAAATTTCTATTACAAAACAAAATTCTATATATTTAATGCATATACATATGTATGTATAATATATATTTATTTAATATACATATATATGTACATTTATAATATATATTCGTATATATTAAGAATGCCGGACCAGCACCAAGCCCCCTGGGACAGTTACCACCAAATGAAGGAATGCCAGGTGGTCCTATGGCACCTAATTTTTTTCCTGTAAGTTTTTTTCTAATTAAAAAATAAACTTTAATATGTTCTCACATTAAAATGTAACTGACTATCAACAATTTACAGTCTCTATAAATAATTTGTATACAATATTTTATTTTCTGTTGAGTATTGCGACATTTTACTGCATGAATCATCAGTCATCAATATCAATCGAGTTTTACTTTAAATTTATACACATGAACATAATATATGGAATGAATTGAAAATCTTAGTATGTTTATTGTTACATATACATATACATAAATGTAAAAATTCAATAATACCTTTTTACTAAATGTTTTGTAGTATCATATGTGTACTATGTATGTAATTTTTTTTTTATAATGCATCCTCGTGCGTAATATTTTGCAGATTTGTAAATTTATGATTATAACATATAATTAGTTTGGCAGAGTGAACCTGTGGCAATTTGTAGTAGATTTTGATTGAACATAAAATAAGCACATACGTTTTATTCTTGATTAGCAATAGTATACGAGTATAGAGTATTCAAGTGTGAATATAAATAGTTTTAAATGCTAACAGCTTAAGGTGGAGCAAGAAAATTATATGAATATGGAGGCTATCTCCCCTCCCTTTTGAATTACTAGGGGTATATCACAGGATACCTACATTTATCTCGCAGCTTCTTGGCTCTGGATGTAAGTTCACTGAAAAGACTTTATTTAGAAATAGACCAATTAATTTAATTTTGTAAATTATATCTTAATTTTATTAAGTAGATTTTCTTAAAGCGGAAGCGACGTAGGCGCTTTATCTTATCCCTATCAGCAAGTTAGGTTGAGGCCATTAAGGATCTTGTCTCTGATGGTGGAACCACCCTCTTGGGTAAATATAGGTTGGCGCATCATTCCTAGGTGGGCTAATGCCTAGTCGCTCCCACTCACTGTGTAGTTCATCATGTTATTTTTTCCTTAGTAAGAGAAGACACGCGACGGGAGAATGAGAGGCTTTTTCTTAGGCATCTTCTGCAATGCCTCCACAAAAAAAAATATTTACTTTAAACCTGGATCGCAAATTAGTTTTTCTACTTTGAAATTTTGCACGATATACCTTAGCAAAATGCTAAGTCAATGGCTAAAAAAAGATACCGACGCTAATAAAAAGAAAACCCTAAAAAGGCCCATTGCACTTACGTCCCTTCTCTCCAAGGTCATGGAAACGCTAATAAACCGTCAGCTCATGAAATATCTCGAAACACGAAAACTCCTCAATAACCGGCAATATGGTTTTCGCAGCAGCAGGTCCACTGATGATTTGATGGCATGTCTCACCGAAAAATGGAACCAAAGCGTACATCAATCTGGCGAAAACAAGATAGTTGCACTTGATATTGCTAAGGCATTTGACAGAGTTTGGTATCAGGGTCTTTTGTCGAAAATGCGTGCTTTTGGTATCGACGACTCTCTTCTTCAATGCATTAGAAATTACCTTTCGGAACGTTCAATTCAAGTTGTCTTGGATAGTTTCAGGTCTGATATTCACAAAATAAATGCTGGTGTGCCCCAGGGCTTCGTTCTGTTTCCGACACTCTTTTTAATTTTCATCAACGATTTCTTGTCTGCTACTTCTAATCCGATATATTCCTTTCGGCTATAGAACGGGAACGGCAGAGTATGTTAAGTTCATTAAATTCCGGTATTAGCAGCATAACCAATTGGGGAACTATCAACCGAGTGGAATTTAATGCTTCCAAAACTCAATGCTGTCTGCTGTCATTAAAGCGAAATTGAAATACCCAGTCATTATCCATGAATGGCACTTGCATCGTCGAAACCGATAAACTTTCCATTCTCGGTACGTGTGTCAGTGACAACTTACGTTGGAATGACTACATATTCAATGTCGCCAAAAATGCTGCCAAATGTCTAGGTTTCCTCAAGCAATGTAAGAAATATATTATGCCTACATCTGTTCAGGTGCTCCTCAAACATCTCTGCACCTGCTAGATAGGATTCAAAACCGTGCGATAAAACTCATTGGTGATACTAGTATCAGTCAATCAATTGACACCCTCGAACACCGACGTAATGTCTCCTATCTCACTTTGTTTTATCGCTATTTTCACCACCAGTGCTTCATTGTAATCGCCAGTAGCACACCGTCTCGCTATGAATGCTCATCCGCATACCCTCAAGCCCATTTTCGGACGTATTCTAAAATATCGTGATTCTTTCCTAAGTCGTACAGCTCGCTTATGTAATGCCCTGCCGATCTCTGTGTTTCCTGGTCGTTATAACTTACAAACATTTAAAAACAATGTACATCGGTACCTTTAAGCATTTTAAGGGTACAAAAACTCTTGAGCGCGCGCTGTTTATATAAAAAAAAAAGATCGATGTCACATAGGTTCCGATCCTTTCACCAGCAGCTTGCAAGTTATCATTGAGCTTTGTAGTTATCACTTCACCGGGTGTTCATAGTTTTAGTAAGATTTTAAAAATGATTTGGTTTTCCTTGTGCGGGTAAAACGATCCTATCACACAATTGACGATAATTTGGACAATATTCGTAGAGGTCAAATCACTTTGCTTTTTCAAAGTTATACTGTAAAAAAAAAAATTGAAATTTAAGGACCCTAGCGATGGATGGTCATTGTCATATATATACTAGGATCGATAACTTATTGTGAACGTTGGGTGACCGCGGCTCGGATGGTAGTGTAGTGGCTTCCAAATCTGACGGGTCGGCGCTCAAATCCCAACCGCGGGCGAAACCCATCCTTTTTTCAGGCAACTTAAATTGTGTGAGATGAGTGGTTGGCTAGAATACAAGAAGTCTAATTACACTAATAATTTAGTATCCCCATTAAATGATGAATGCCACCCATGGACCGAAATAACCACCACAACCAACAAAAATTGATGTGGATCAATAATGTACCCTTTAGTTTATAATGCTCAGAACTTGTTCTAAAAGATTGAGGGCTGAAAATTAGATTTTATTGACTTACATGACTCATACTCTCAACGGCTCACATATTTATTTATACAGTGGATTCCGCATAATTGGACACATCGGACTAGATTATTTCATCCCAATTAAACGACGGCAAAAAAAACAAACCAAATATAAACATATGTACGAATACGGATCTAGGAAACTCAAATTGAAATTAAACCAAATGTACTTAAAATGCATTGGTTTCATTTGTTATCTCATAACTGACAACGTTATTTTTGTTCTCAGTGTTTTAAATGGATATTTAAGCGAATGATGCCTCTTTGAGCCCCTGCCCTTATTATTCAGCATTCCAATAAATCAGAATCTACTGTATATGCAAATTATACAAATGTGTGTCAAATCTCACTGGTCAAATTTTAGTGTCTTTTGAAATGTCTATATGTAAATTATGAGTGATGATTTATATACGAGGGCGGGTCAATAATTCCGTGACTTTTTGAATTTCTGACCTCTTTACTGAAACAGCAACACTGCTCCTGTCAACAGGCATCTGTCAGTTGACTCCTGTCAAAATTTAAACTTGCTGCGTCAGTTTGTTTGTGTTTGACAGCTATTTTTATCAGTCTACTCACTAATTTGAGGAGAAAATGGAAAAAAGTGAATTTCGTGTGCTTATTAAGCATTATTTCTTGCGAAAAAAAACCATTACCGAGACCAAGGCTAAGCTTGATAAATACTATGGGGACTCTGCACCATCGATTTCAATGGTAAAAAAGTGGTTTACTGAATTTCGTTGTGGCCGTACAAGCACTGAAGATGCCGAACGTCCTGGACGCCCAGTTGAGGTCTCTACACCCGAAACAATCGAAAAAATTCACGATATGGTGTTGGCCGACCGAAGATTGAAAGTGCGAGAGATTGTGGAAGCCGTAGGGATCTCGCATGGCTCAGTGGTTTCAATTTTGAATGATCACTTGGGCATGAGAAAGCTTTCCGCAAAATGGGTGCCGCGTTTGCTCACAGTCGACCACAAACGCAATCGTGTAACAACTTCACAGGAAGGTTTGGCGTTGTTTAATCGCAATATGGAGGAGTTTTTGCTCCGTTTTGTAACCGTGGACGAAACATGGATCCATCACAACACACCAGAGAACAAACAACAGTCAAAACAGTGGGTTTCTAAGGGTGAATCGGCGCCAAAGAAGGCCAAGGTGGGTTTGTCAGCCAATAAAGTTATGGCGACTGTTTTTTGGGATGCACGCGGGATAATCCACATTGACTACCTTCAAAAGGGAAGAACAATCAATGGGGAATATTATGCCAACTTATTGGACCGACTCAATGACGATTTGAAAAAAAAACGACCTCATTTGGCCAAGAAAAAAGTTCTTTTCCACCAAGACAATGCAAGGGTGCACACATGTGCAGTTGCCATGGCAAAAATCCATGAATTGGGCTATGAATTGCTCCCTCATCCACCCTATTCTCCAGATTTGGCTCCGAGCGACTACTTCTTGTTCCCAAACCTGAAGAAATGGCTTGGTGGAAAAAGATTTGACTCCAATGATGAAGTCATCTCGTCATTTTGAGGACCTCGACAAATCATTTTTTTTGGAAGGGATAAAAAAATTGGAGAAGCATTGGACAAAGTGTATAGAGCTCAAGGGAGACTACGTTGAAAAATAAAATAATTTTTTTATCAAAAAATCTGTTTTAATCCAAAAGTCACGGACTTATTGACCCGCCCTCGTAATATATATGAACAAGTGCAGTTAATAATAACTAAAATTTAGTTTCTAAAAAAATATAAATGCCATAGCGGCAGTAGTTTAAGAGTTATAGCGTGGTAAGACAAGTAACTATCAATATTTTTGCCACATAATTTGTTTCTATAAAAAAAAAAACAAAACAAAATCAGCAAATTATTATTCGTCTATTTTAAATAAAATTTAATAAACAATGATTGTTGTATTGTATCGCGCGTTTAGTCCTTCATCTTATCTTTGCATGTTTGTGTATTCGCTGTTCGTATATTATTTATTTTTGTAAACATTTTGGTTTTCATGTGGTGTTTAAACAATATAAAATTCATCTCTTCATATATCATTAATCATATTGAAATTTCAAAAATAACTAAAACACAAATATTAAATTGCATTAAATTTTGTATTTAAGAAGCTGCCAATACTGTTTTTATATTAGTTAAATCGTGAACAAAGCGTAAGCCTTGGATTTATTTTTGTATATTTTTTTTTTTTTTGCGAAAACATTTAAAATTTCCCACAAGTCTAGTTAAAAGAAAAATTTCTATAAAGTGTTGTTAGTTAAGTTATGAACGATTTAAACATTATTAGTTAAATTATTTTATAACCCCTTTTGTATATGGTGTCATAAATACTTATTATTTAAATTTGAAGATGTTTTATTAAATAGAAATTGCAATTTTTTCAAGGGCTATGTAAATCCCCTTTATAAAGAATAAATACATAAGTGTGTAGGCTAATTGGTACAATAGATAGGAAATTACATGTTTTCATTGGCCATTGATCGCCGGAGAAGCTTCAGACTAGGTTTATCTAAGTTAACATGTATACGTATATCATACGAGTATACGTATGTGTCTAACTTCCTAGGGTGTATAATTTTTCTGATATTTTCTACCAATGCATAATGGGTGTTTTTGTGCAGTGTCAAACTTTTCAATAAGGGTGTAAAATGTCAAATCAGCTGTCCCATTAGGCTGCCAAGCTTCATTAATTTTCAGTACAGTTTTCCTGAGACACTGACGTCACAAAAACGATTTTAAATCGTTGAAATTTATTTCCAAAATCGAAACTCTGTTCGCGAAATTTATGCTATTCATCATCGGGCATCTGAATGTGCTATTTATTCAATTCACAGTATTGGCTACTCACACATCAGAGAATAGTGCTTGTGTTGAAGAGGATTCTAAATTATCGATTCGTCGTCGTTCGCAGCAACTTGATCTTTGTCCATCCAATATCTGGAAAATTCTGCGTAGAGATCTTGGTCTCAAGGTTTATAAGATCCAATCAGTATTGACGCTCGTTTGTGGTTAAATGGCTCCGTCAACAAGCAGAATTGCCGTCTCTAGAGCTACGTAAGGTCACTAGTTTATGCTGATAAACCAGCAACGATTGACGCTGTGAATCAAAATATTGTTCGAGTAATACGCGATATATGTACACCCCTAATTACTCGAAACAGTGGTCGAATATTGAACGTCTAGAATGCGCTTTGTACAAGGCAGCCCTGGTGACCATATATACATATGGCCGAGACTATTTTCAAATATTAAATGGCATTAAATAATCGAATGAATTTAGTAAATCATCATCAACTCAATTTCTTTGTGCTTTATTTAAACAAAAAAAAAAAAAAAACACTTTACATAAAAAAGTGCAAAATTATCTTTCAAAGTTAAACATATATATCTGGTGTTTGGGAGAAGTCTGATAGCTCCAAAAATTTAATTTTCCTGTTAAGACTACTGTTTTGAACCTTGTGGGCTATATTTCCATTTATCTGACAGTCTGTACTGAAAAACGTTACTTTTTGAGTTACCAGATTTCTGCCAAACACCACGGATATATTACACATTACTGGGGCTAGGATTTCGATGCATTTGCATATTTTTTTTGTGACACATTAGAAGCAATTGAACAAGTTATCTTTCCGATTCATGAATTTTCCTTTAAATTGGCATCCAATCGTTAGTGCATATCTTTGCATATTTTATTATAATTTGCATATTTTGCATATTCTAATGCATATTTTGTCCATATACCTTACTTCACTCCAGTCAGTGCCAATGGAAAACGAAAATTTTTCAAATGAAGATCTTTATGTTTTGTTAACTTTTTTAAATAAATAACCTTAACATTATTGTTTTTTTAGTTCTTAAAGTAAAAAGACTGAATTTTTTTGAAAACTGGATAGCATGTTTTTTTTTTTGTTTTCCATTATAAAAATGCAACGGTCGTTTTATCCGACTTTTCACAAATAGAAAGATTACTTGTGAAAAAACCAACCACGTGAGGGAATATTGGTCGTTAAAAACGACTGGTCGTTATAAACCATGTCGTTATAGGCGACTACGTCATGGTTTTAAATGCATATTTAAAATGCATATTCCTCATTTTTAAGAGCATAATTTAAGCGCATATAACCAAAATGAATAACAGGTTATTACTAGTATTTTATACAGTTTAACGGACTATGTCAGAGTGTAGTCTACCTGTTCTCCTATCTCCTGTTGAATGCTCTAAATATTTGATTATATCAATATCACGAGAATAGTAAATTACACGAAAAAGGCTAAAAGTTATTATATTATTTTATGTTATATTGATTTTTCCCAAGAAAACATACAACCATGTATGTTAATAATTATTACTCTATGTATGAAAATTAGCAAGATTAATAAAAAAAATATGACAGTCTTTCATACAATCGAAATCATCGTCTCAAATCAAATCATTTCTTTTGCAGTATTTAGTAGCACTCTTTAGGAAGTTTTATATTTTAATCAGAATTGTAGTATTCAAATCTAGTAAATCAATTTATATTAATCTCAGGCTTTTACCATATCAGAGTTAAGCAAAAAAAAAAAAACAACAAACGTTTCTTTTGAGATGGAATTGTAGACCATACAATTGAATTGATTGGAACTTAGGATATTTTAATTGTGATAAAAATTGACATATGTATGTATATGTTAAACAATAAGTATGTAGGTTGTAGTAATTTCAATGAAATTAAAAATGAAAATGAATATTGCATGAATGACTTGTAAAAGTAAATTATGAATATGCTTTAGTAAAATATCGAAATAATTGTCAGTTGAATAAATAACATTATTAGCAAAATAAAAGTTTATAACTAAGTGAAAATAAATTTTATAAAGCTTTCTTTGAGCTGTCCTTTAAATTATCATACTCGCAAAAAAAGAAAAAAAAAATGGTTTTCTCATGTAAAATGATAAAATATCCCAAGGAGGCCTATTGAAGTAATTTTATAAGAAAACGATTAATAATAAAATTTAAGAATTAAAGTTCTCAGAAGAACCCCCAAATTCAAGGCATTTTCAAGATATATTTTATAAATAAATTGGAACTTTATTTATATTCATAAGGTATGGTATATTCGCATGTACTAGTATGGATATACTAAAAGAATGCAGTGCGTTGTACTGGACCAGATGCTGCGTGGTGTCGCCCAATGGATCTGCGTGTGAGGCCGAAGGGCGGCCGTTGTTACAGCTGAAGTGATCCACATTTTATATCCTTTGACCTCACGCAGCGACATCAAATTTACAATGTGTTTGTTGTTAAATTTTTATTCCTAATAATATTTTAACAAGTGAATAAAAATATGAGTAAAATTTCAATTTATTTATAAAAATGTACGTTGACGATAAGGTCCTCCTGAAAGTTGAATTGTAAAAAAATAGTTTCGTCTCAAAATGACTACTACAATATTCGATCTTTGGAGGCCCATTTTACAAGAGAAGATAAGTTTTTTTTTTATTTGCGAGTATGCCTAATGTAAAGCGGCCCGTATATTGCCTTGTTTTCAACACACCCTTCATCTCCTTTTTGTGTTGCTGCTATATGTTCTGTTTTCAGAATTCCACAATGCGGCCATCACCACCTACTCATTCATCAAGTCAGCAGTCCCCCCACCCGCAGCCTTCACCATCACAAATGATGCCAGGCCAGGTTAGTATAAAAACCAGGAACGAAAAATACATCAATTGCATAGTTTAAAAAAAAAAAAATAAAAAAAATTGTGGGAAATTTTATGTAGACAAAGCAGCATAATAAGTTTAAAAAAAAAATCCATCAAAAACATCAATCCACTCATCATCGCAACACAAATTATGACGTTTTCTTTCTTACTTCTTCAATTCCCAAATCAATACATGCTTTCCTGTTGTGTTTTTTTGTTGTATGAAGTACTCACCTTATATTTGTCAGTGTTACGTCACTGTGTGCCAAAGACTAAGTTCCTTAATATATTTTTCTTTTATTTACTTATCCATTTTTTTCTCTAATATTTGTACGTAATTTGTATTACATAGTTTGGATGTTCAATTCAAGATTATTCCTTATTCCATTACATATATGTATATACTTTATAATCTTTTATCTTCTCTTTTTCAAATTAATTGAAAGAAATAAATAGTTTATATTTTTTTTTTTACAAAACTATGTGTTGTTCTGTATGCTCTTGATGTTGTACAATATTTGTAAATAATACAATTACATTTTGTTAATTTGTTTATAATTTATGGGGCTAAATAACATACTCTGCAGATTTCTGTTACATGTATGTTATTAGGAGTATACGAGTACATGTAATGTAATGTCGTACTGTCTTTAAATTTAAATTTAAATCTTAAGGTGGGTGTTTTTTGTCTGTTTTATCGCATCATGAAAGTTATATTTTATACGTACATAAATTTCTCTTTGCTTGACATACAAAGTGAATGGTTGAGTTAATAAGCGTCAGCATTTCTAACTTAGTACATTCGTCGATCTTTCATCGTGTGTTTTTGAACACATTCATTGCGTTGCTATATGGTATATTGGTATGATCGTCATTTGTTTTGCGTTCAAAAACGTCATGTCAGTGCAAAAAAGAAAAGTTAATACGAGTATATTCAGCCAATTCCTAGATTTTTTTTTTATTACACATTATTTCAATTGTTCTTACACTTTTCTTCTTCAAAAACCACAAAACTATTCCGCACTAAAATCTTTTAACCTTTTCTACAGCCACAATTCACGATATGTATGACGATATGTTAACGTTTATGAACACAAGGCTAGTACTTTTTGATGAAGTTAGTTCTGCAGAAAATCTGTATTACTGAACGAAACTTAAACAGTTCTTTGTTAGTATGACGATTTTGAAAACACCCAAAATATACATAGCTTCAACAAATTGAGTCTTAAAAAAAAAAAACTCAGTTCTTTGTAAGCCATTACTTGTCCTGAAACAGGAGCAACAATTTTTGTGAACGTATAAAAATGAATGCGGTATCAAATATAAAAAGAATGTGTTTGTGTACGAGCGTGATATTTAAGCAGTACAAGATTTGTTTTCTTAGCTCATACACATTTGTGCATATAAAATAAATAATCACGAATCGAGCATCCTGACGACTGTTTTTTTTTTTTATGATTTCGCAGATTGCTGAACATATTGGAATTAATACTTTTACATGGATGTAAATGTTTATACAGTGGTAGACATTCGCATGAGCGGACTATATTTATTTGAAATAACTTTTAAACAAAAACTTTTTCATAATTTTTAAAAAAAGAGAAACGATGTATTTGTTTGTTAACTATTTTGTTTTACTTCATTTAAGTTGAGAAAAAATTATAAATATATGTATATGAGTATTTTTCAAATATATATAAAATTAGGATAGATATTCATATGAACGCACCTTCGATTATCAAAGAAAACTAATACAAAAATTAAAATGTTTATGGCTTAGCAACTTTTAATACTTTGTATGGCCTCCCTTGTTCTGAATCATTGCAAAAATTCGATCGGACATTGAATTTGTTAAATTGGTAAGGCAGTTAAGACCAATTTGAGACCACTCGAGACACGTATGAATGTTTTTAAGTCCTGTACGTTAGCAAATTGTCGTCCATTTGCATAAACTTTCCCAGCGAGAATACCCCAAAGATTTTCTATGGGATTACAGTCAGGGCTGCAAGCTGGCCAGTGTATGTATATTTTGGCTTGCAAACCAAACCCTCGATGACCTGTAAACGTGAATTGAGGCATTGTCCTGTTGAAAAATTATATCTTCTTCAGCGCAGCTATCAAGGTGAGATATCAAAACGTCTTCCAAAAGATCTATGTACAACTGAGAGTTCATTCGCGTTGTTATAAAGCAGATAGGAAGCTTTCCATTTTGTGAGAATGCACCCCATATCATAACGCTGCCGCCTCCAAAGTTACGCTTTGATCTCACAACATAGTGCTTCCTTAAATCATGCCAATAGCAGCTGTAGCAGTACGGACCATCCATATTAAATTACTTTCTCCCACTCGGATGTCCATGACATATATTTTTTGGCGAACCCCAATCTCTTTTCTCTATGGACGGCAGTTAGGCATGGTTTTCCCTTAAGTTTCGTCCATTTTATGTTTGGAGAAGTGTGCAAAACTCGTGAAATCTGAAGAGGTGTCACAGGAAGGTTCAGTTTGTCTCTTATTTGTTTTGAAGGCAATCGGTTTTGAGTCGTGACGAATTTCACCTTTCTGACGTAACGATAATTTTTTGTTGCCTTTTGTTGGAGCCTTTACATCATAATTTCTGCCTTTTTTTTTTTTAGAAAATTTCGTACCACAGTCTCCGACCGATCTATTTTGATTGCAATTTCTCTATTGGAGTAGCGTTCATCTTTAAATAAACTAATTGATAGCTGCTCCGCATCAGATAGTCGCTTCCCAGAAGGCATGGCTGTAAAACAACACTTAGGACGAAATTTTGAACGCAAATACTCCACACAAACCTTAATTAATAACACTTCCTTTTTTTTTTAAATACACAAAAAAACAATTCTATTTCGCGTTCTAAGCACAGCTTTTGATCCATATGTCGCAGTCTGAAATGAGCTAACTTCACACATTGCGCTATTTCTTCGAATTCAGTACCGTTACGTAGTGAATACTTCTCTCATAATAAATACTCATACAAAAGAGTTACAAAAACAAAAACTTTTTTTTTTTATTTTTGGAAATTCCTTCTTGGAGAATGAAATGCATAAAATTCTTAAGGTGCGCGCATACAAATGTCTACCACTGTATATGATCAAAAAAAAAATATTAATGTTTCCCAAAATAATATTTTGGCAATCCTTTATTTAATTATTAGCATACATATGTATATCAAAATAAAAAGTTGACGCAGCTAGATGCTTGAAAGCTATTAAAAACTGGAATCTTAAAAATGAGTAGTTCTGTAGTGGATGAATTTGAAAGACTTCCAAAATTATGTTTTGTTGTGATATCCTTTTTAGGGTGGCTACTTTTTTTTTTTTAGTCTTTTAAATAAGCACATGATGCGCAAATTTACTAGTAAGAATATTAAATGCCGAATATATTCAGATATAAAGCAAAATAGTAGGATTTTGTGAAAAGAAATCTATAAACAGTTTGTTGGCCAGTGAGCAAATGAGCCCTTTCTCAATCAATAGAGTATGGCAGAAAAAAAAATATGTAATTCGTTTTGCAGACTTAAAGAAATCGAAGAGCTTACTCACTATTAAAGTTGTTATAAATCAAGATTGATTTAGAATATTGACATTTTTTGAAACTGTCCAATGTGCAACACCTTTGCATATGTAAATGAAAGCAAAAAGATAACATTTTTTTCCTCGTGGTACCAAAACGTAGTTTACTTATTGTTTATGAATTCTTTGACTAATTCTTGTATTAACCGTTGAAATTTGTAAAGCGTAAATTTACAACTTATGCGACAGTTTTCTCCCACGTATCTATATTGCTACATGCCGCTCTATTTTTGATCGCCTCGTTTCTGAGGTCAAGAGCTTGTTTTTGATGTGTTTTCATTTGAATGATTCAGTAATTTTTATTTTTATATTCAGAAAAACTTAAGCCGCCTTTTTGGAGCGGATTTTCTTTCGACCTTTGTTGAACATGGCAAAAGAAGTTGATTTACTCAGCCACCATTGGTTTCTGAATGTGGAGATTTCCACGAATCTGCTTACTTTTTATAAGATTACGTTTTGTGTATCCCTCTGTGATTCGAAACATTTTCATTTCCGTCGATGTACTTTTTCCTTTATTTTTGTTGTACATCGTCGAACATTGCAGTGCATATGTTTAAGCTGAACCAACGACTATCATGCATAACAACTCTTTAAGCTATAGTGTAGTTTTTTATGTCCATAATACTGCAGACCTTTTTAAATCACTCCACGACTCATCTTCTTCTTTTTGATGGTTCACGGTAGAGTCAAATTATTTAATTTGTTCGCCCTTTGGCCGTGGCTCAAGTGATTTAATTTCTACATCAAATGTTAAATGCCACCCATGGAGTAAAAAAGACATAAAAAACAACAATTCAGATATTCGTCCTAGTACGACTGATTGGTAACCCATGATTTGCTAGCGCCTTTACCCATTTTTTATTTTTTTAGAATTATTTGTCACGTCGTTGCTTATGTAAGCATTATTACGAGTATTATTATAAGAAAAATGGTTTCGGACTCGATAATATGCTACTTCAGTCAAGTATTTGTACACCGCCATAGTGTACTCCAACTTTAACTTCGAATCCTCCTTTCGTTTTGACGTCGTATGCCATGTTCCATTCTTACATACGCCTCCGATACATCTGTGCTTATGTTCTGTGAATTAATTTATAGGTAAATTGAAATAACATATAGAATTAACTCTAGCTATCCATATTTTTTACTAGTATGGTACTTTAACATATCCGCTGTAAAGAAAATGTTATGCCCCGATAAAATCCAAACTATAACTCGTTGGATTAAAGTTTTCCTTAATTGGTCATAACATAACATTTGCCTGTCACGGGACAAAAAGACAATTCCAGCATATTTATCATCATGAGTTGGCCTTAAAATGTCCTCTAATGAAGAAACCAAATAAAATACATGATTTACATGATTATCTTGTGTTGCATTTAAAATATCCAACATGTGATTTTTCTTGAAACTAAGCCAAACAACAATCTCTAATATAACGCTTTTCCACATTTTTATTTCTAACTTTAAACAAAAGGATTGAATTGTTTAAACGTTTTTGTTAAAAAGGAACTTAATTGCAGGGAGAAAAAAAAAAAACACTCATCCAAAGAACAAATATAGTACCTACTTCTAATACGAATGCATCACAAAAGCACATTATTTAATATATTTTATTGAATTTTTCCCACAGCCATTTATGGGAGCACCTAGGTATCCATCAGGTCCACGGCCCGGCGTTAGAATGCCACAAGGAATTGGAAATGACTTCAATGGAGTGAGTTTATACTTACAAGTAACATTATTTGTTATAGACTTTTATAGAAATTTTAAATAAATTTTTTAAATTATTTTTTTATTATTTCAATATTGTAAAAATAATTTTTTTCAGCCACCTGGACAACCAATGATGCCAAACAGTATGGATCCAACGAGGCAAGGTATATTTGTTCAACGTTCTACTAAATGAATGAAATATTTAATAACAAAACAAAAAATTTTTGTGAAATTGTAGGTGGTCCGCCTGGAATGGGTCCCATGAATCCACGTATGAATCCACCTCGTGGTCCTGGGATGGGTCCAATGGGACCTGGCACATATGGACCCGGGATGAGAGGTCCACCGCCAAATAGTAGTTTAGCACCAGGAGGTCCGGGTATGCCTCCAATGGGGATGGCTGGTGGTAGACCACAATGGCAACCAAATACATCAACGGTAATTTAATAAACATTTTCAAAGCTCATATCATATTCAACTTGTTTTACTTTACTTTATAGCCAATGAACTATTCATCATCCTCACCGGGGAACTATGTAAGTAAAGACGACAATAGGTAAAAAATTCTGAACACAATTTTTTTTTTTTTTTTTTTTTTTTTATAATTTACGCGCGCCAAAGGGGTTATGAATACCCTTACACTGTTGCCAGGGCGCGGGCGGAAAGGTAGAAGGAGGAGAAAGGAAAGTTTGTGATGTAGTGGTTTGAAACTCAGGTGTGTTTGGTTTCGATATTGACTCTCCAGGGGTGGGAGTCCGAATAGGACGGAGAGATTTTCTTCACTCGGAATGGTGAGGTTGTGAATTTTAACGGTTGTTTTGTGCTTGAAAACCCTACAACAGCCAAATCTGCATGTCAGTGTTATGCCTTCACACGCAGATTTTTCTGACTGAGTTCCAATTGCACAAATGAAAACTTGCCGTGGCTAGGATTCGAACCTTGACCTTCCGAGTGAGAAGCGATTGCTAGTACCACTACACCACGGCCACCCCGTTTTTAGTAAAAATGTAATTTACAAAAGCTGCATAACATCGTTTATCACCGCAATGAATTTTTGTTTGTAATAGGGTTGCTCTATTTCACATATCGTAGTTAATAAACTTATTAATCGACATCACTGAAATAAAGCTATGTTATGCGCGCTTAGTATGATACTTTGATGGAAACCGGATTTAAGCCGTGTAACATCTCGCGTGTGAAGTTTAAATAGATTGAACAATCTTATATAATTCATATCCTATTTGGGTAGTTCCAAAATCAATCGTCTCTCTTCAGGTTCCGGTGTAAGGTCTAAATTGGAGCAAAAACTCACCCGGTAGTGTAAGTGAGCAATAGCTGATTAATCATAGGACACCGATATATTTTTTAACTTAATGTTCCTTGATCTTTCTTCATTATTATAGTACATTACGTTTAGCAAGCTCTCCATATATGCCGGAGGTAAAACAAGTTAATTCTTAGATAAGAGATTCTAGTTTTACATCTAACATGATAATTTTCGTTGTACTGAAACGAGGTAATTTCTGATACTGCCTCTGTTTCACCAGAATTTCCGAAACACAAATTTCATGCGAAGCCGAACAGTATAAAGGGTGGTAGTTAATAACCTGTGTTCGATTTGAAAAACGCGGATATGTGGCAGATTTATTTATTTTACTCTATTGTTTTTTCGTCTCAATGTTGGAACGACAACCACCGATCGCACACAAGATGGATATCCACCATGTAATTGCTACATCATCGCCTCTAGCATTCTCAAAAAAATATTTCCAATAATACGACTAGTCTAAATGAGTTATCATATAGTCTCTCTGGGAGGGTGTAATGGTAGTTTGTGTAGTATTTTCAATGTATCAAAGCGGGTATTCTGTTCATTTATATAGTCAGACACGTCGAAATGAGCCTCGTCGTTCATGATGATTTTTCGTTCACACCGATTAGATAAATGCAAATGCAACGCCTTGTTGAGAATTTAAAACAAAAAAAAAACAAACGTGATAAAAACGTCCGGACGTTTTGTCTCACTGCATTATATTTGCTGGCGCACGTTGGCTACTTTGCCACCTAGATTTTTCTTTTTACTGTAGTGTATGCAAATTTTCAAAATTATTCACTATACGAGTACGCTGAATGTTTGATTTTCTTAGCACATATGAAGACCAAACAAATCTGCAATTTTCTTCATATATTCATACTAAATCCAAAATGACAGCCAGAATCGGCCTGCAAGGTAATCTGCACCCTGTACATGCACTATTTTTTAGTTTACCCATAACTCGGCTGATCATCTTTACTGTGTATAAACTGCTTTCAAATGAACGTTTGTGAATATATTCTTATTTAGCTTATTTACTCTGTCATACAGCAGAGGCAGCGACTGAGTCCATGTACTATAACAACTGATAAATAGCGGGTTGCGAGTGTGAATTCTGTTGGTGCATTATTTCATTTTGTTGTAAGGGCATAATACCTAGAATATTTTGATTCGGTTAATCAACGTCAGAATTATCACGTTGCAGCCTCGCTTAGCATTGTCGGTGTTTGTGTCTTTTATGTTTGTTAATTTGTAATGACTCGGGAATTTAGAGTGGACATAGCAAATATACGCGGGCTAAAAAGTAATCATTTTTCCACGTACGACCATGTCTCTAAATTCAGACCTGTTTTGGCACTTAGTGAAACGGGCGGGTAGATTCCCGTCCACATCTCTCAGATCACTCTGATCTAAAGCTACTTGGCTAGGAACCAGTGCCACTATTCTTTCCTTATCGCGGTCTCGCCATTTAAATGCGTAGTGATGTAGCTTACCAAATTCCACCACAATGTAGTTTTTGTTCCAACCCGGAATTCGATTTCATGTGGTTAAAATTCCATCTCAGTAAGCAAATTATCCACTACTGCTTTATTTACAGAAACAGCAATTCGACCTTTAATGAGTTTGATGCGCTGTCTGACTCTATTCAAAGAATTGTGTCCCTGTATCCTCATAATGAAATCGTTATTACGGGCGATTTCAATATACACATTCTGGGTGGCTTCGACATTCTGGACAGACGACACCCGAAGGATGGTGTGTTGAGATCTTCGCTGCAGAGAACAATTTAGTGCAGCTTGTAGATGAGCCGACGCGGATAGTCATACCGCCAACACCCTGGACTTGTTTTTAACTTGTCACCCTGATAAGTATACCGACGATGTGCTCTCCCCTCTAGGTGCTCGTCAGACCATTGTGTTATATCAGGTAATTTCTGGTATGCTGACTACGCAGTTAGAAAAAAAATTCCTAAAAGAACCGTATGGCAATACGAGAAAGCCAATTGGAGCGGACTTAACGCCTTCTTTAAGAATTTTAACAGGTCCTTAAGTTTCCTCAACGACGTGGATGCCGCTGCTGATATGATTCTCCTTGGAATGAGATTCTTTGTCCCTTATCGGATTAAGAGTATCAGACTAAAAGGAAAGGCATGGTACGACTCGTGCTGTAGGGTTAGACAAATGTTTTTTCGGTCCTATGAGACCAATCCGACAGAGGGAAACCGAAAAAAGTTCAAACGAGCCAGAAATGACTGCAAAGTCTTTCTCAATCGCGAGAAATTTCTATACGACTAAAAACTGAGGCAACAAATACTACAATGTCCCAAAGCAAAAAAACATTCATGTGCTACCTCACTTTAGGTAGGGAAAAATTATAATTTATTATTTAGCATTGATGAATATGATACATAGTTTTATGCTTGTTTTATTTAATATTTGGTTTTAATTCGATTAGGGTCCTCCGGGTTCAAGTGGGCCTCCTGGTCCAGGAACGCCTATTATGCCATCCCCGCAAGGTATTTACAAATGATATAAATTTAATTTTAAATAAAATTAGAAAAAAGCTATTTTAGATTCTTCGAATTCAGGAGGTGAAAATATGTACACACTAATGAAACCAGTTCCGAGTGGTAATATGGGAAGTGTAAGTATTTATTTTGCATATATCGTATCTAAATTTTTTTTAAATTATTAATTATTTGTTTTACACTATGTTTGTATGCATAATAAATAAAAAAAATAATAACAAAATCGAGGTAACAAATATATTCTTAACAAATAAAAAAGTAAAAATCATGCGAAATAAGATAAATCTAGAAAGAAATTAGTCCAAAATTACGCTCTTAATACCTATTTTTGTTCTACAATATATAATTTAACAAAAATATCAATAAACAACAATCTTTATCGCTGAAACCATAGATACCATGATCTTATATGTACCCGTTAAGGGAGCTGGAACTTCGAATTTAAGTAAAACAAATTAATTTTGAATTAGTATTCGATTACATTATGTATTTAATTGATATTGGCCAAACGGCCTTCGCGGCTATGCTGGGCGGCGCGTATCCAAGAGGTCAAATTTTCTCGACCGCATTAATCGAACTCAATATCATTGATGGGATTGATTATACTGGGCCTAAATCCTCTGCTGCTTAATAGCATAGACCCGGGATTTAAGGCAGTCCCGCAAGAAAAAGCGGAAAGATTGACGTCGCCGAAATGCGAGCTAACCATGCCATCGATCTTGCTGAAACCACATGTCATTGAGATTAATATTTTAGTATTCAGACCACAAAAAATTGGCAATTATTGCGCTGTACTTCTCGCCGCCGGTGACAATCTATCTAATCCAATACCACCTTATTCAGAAAATTAAAAATACAAGTTTATTCATCTAAATCTATATTGTCCCCTTCAAAGTAATCCCCATCGACTGCAACACACTTATGCCAGCGCTTGATCCAATCCTCGAAACATTTTTTATATTCGGTTTTCGGTATGTCCATCAGTGCTTCCTGCGATTTTTCCATTACTTCCTCTCGGCTGCTGAAACGGGTTCCCCGTAGTGTTTTTTTTAACTCGATTGAACTGAAAGAAGTCACAGGAAGCCAAATCAGGTGAATTCGGTGGCTGTTGGATGGTATTTGGTTCATTTTTCGTCAAAAAATTACGAATAATGATGGCACTGTACGACGGCGCGTTATCATGGTGCAAAATCCACGAGTTTTCTGCCCATAATTCTGGTCTCTTTCGGCGAATTGCTTCTGCTTCCCGTAAAAATTCATGATGCACTACACCGTTGTAATCCATGAAAACCGTGAGCATTGCCTTCTTTTTTGACTGAAAACGACGTGGTTTTTTTGGTCTCGGCTCATTTGGTGAACGCCATTCACTTGCCTGATGTCTGGATTGCGTGTCGTATTCATAAACCCACGTCTCGTCTCCAGTAATTATCCTTTTCATGAATGTGGGATCGGATTCAGCCTCGCAAATCACCTCTTTTGCGACGTTAACACGGTCTCTTTTTTGCATGAAATTGAGGTCTTTTGTCACCAACTTTGCTGCTACACAACGGAAACCCAAATCATTAACCAAAATGTTTTGGACGGATCCATAGGCAATGTTCAAGTCCTCCGCTATCTCTCTGATGGTTAATTTGCGGTTATTGACCAACATTTCTTTTACTCGTACTTCATCAATGTTTTCGTCGGTTTTCGATGTCGTTGGTCTGCCACTGCGTTCATCATCTTCGATTGACTCACGACCACTTTTGAACCGCTCGCGCTCGTGCCAGTGGTAAACGACCGTTTTCTTTAGAGAATCGTTGCCGAAACACTTTTCCAACATTTTCAACGTTCGCGCACCATTAAATCCGTTTTTTACGCAAAATTGAATACAAGTTCGTTGTTTCAAATTTAAATCCATTTCTAAAATTGTAAAAAATCGCCAACACACACAGAGATAGATGTACTCTTGGCTAAGATTTAGAGGGAATGTCAACAACAGATTTACTAACTTAACAAAAAAAAAACAGAACTCAAATCAAAGCGCCACACGGTGGTTATTCCGGGAACCAAGGATCATGGTGGTATATTCCTTTGCTGACGACAGTACTCTCTGCTTTTCAATTTCGTTTCCGGACTCACGTCCCTGTTCTTTGACTGAAGAACAAGAAGAGCAGCGTATGTTAAGCTCATTAAATTATGATGTTAACAGCATAACCAATTGGGAAAGTATCAACAGAGTGGAGTCTAATACTTCTAAAATGCAATGCTGTCTGCTGTCGTTAAAGTGAAATTTAAATGCCCAGCTATTATCCATGAATAGCGCTTGCATCGTCAGAGCCGAAAAACTTCCATTCTCGGTATATGTGTCAATGATAACTTAAGTTGGAATGACCATATATGCGATGTCGTCAAAAATGTTGCGAAATGTCTAGATTTCCTCAAGTGATGTAAGAATACTTCACCCTCTCTGATCAGGACTCAATATATAAGGCATTTATCCACCTAAAATTGGAGCACAATGCCCACATTTCTGCACCTGCTAAATAGGATTCAAAACCGTGTGCGATAAAACTCGTAATGCGTTCCTAAGCAGTATAATCTGGTTATGGAATGCCTTGCCGAGCTCTCTATTTCCTAGTGGTTATAAAATGCAAATATTTAAGACCAATGTACATCGGTACCTGTTTTTTCTTCATCCCTAAGTTCCTTTCCCCCGACGTTGCCTGTGGTAGGACCAATTGAATTTTGTACAGGCTTAAGTTCTAACGCAAAATTCGCCAAGTTGGGGTCTGCGAAAGGCCAGACCTCACATTGCTACGACGTACGGGTTTTGTTTGGTTGTTTACTGAACCAGTTGATTTGAATTTGTCCAGCAAAGGACGAATAGTCGGGTCAACAGGACGATTGTGTTCATCGCAAAAATCACGGAACGAATGGAATGTAGCTCGAACTGAGCACTCATTTGAATAGTAAAGTTTAATAATTTGCACGCGTTGCTCAACACTGTAATTTTCTATGATGATTTGCCCAATATTAGTTATTATAACTTCCAAATTTGACAGCTGTAGGTTCTCGAACAAGTCCGCTATCCACTGTCAAAAATGAGAGTCTTTGTTACTTTTTAATTTTTATACAGTTATCTCTGAAGTATTTTTAACTTATTTTTTTTTATTGAATAGTAAATTATAATTGTAGATTCAAGAATAAAAATAATTTGATAAAGTTCGAAATGAAAAAAACATAAAATTATTGTCTTTTATTTAATTTTTTTAAAATATGTATTCATTTTTGTTCGCCACTGTATAGTACATGTATGTTTTTATAAATTTTTCTTCAGTTATCATACACAAGTTATTCAAATTATATATATATTTATCAATCAGAGGAATTTTGTCTTATCCCAATATTGTTTTTGATAATTTTCACAGAAACTTTAATACTTTTCATGTGAATGTATCCCTGTATACAAAAATAGTTTAGCATAGCACATACATATTTATGTTTAAAACACTTACGCCCTCACTTAAAATGCACTCTTGGCGTTTTACCATAATTTATTATGAAATATTAAAAACAACTAAAATGACACGTACGAACCAAATTTGTGCAAGAAAATTGATTAAGCTAGGCGAACAGCACAAAAGGTAGAACGATTAGACTGGTGTCCCATATTACAATACTTGTAAATTATCGAAAACAAATGTTAACCCTTTTAGTGCCATACATATTTTACCAATATATGCTAAAAATGCCAGTAAAAAAGTGCATTTTTATAGATAATTTATATGAACAAGAGAAATATTCACCATTTCTGTTACAATACACCAATATTCGTAATTTTTTCAACATTCTTTTCAGAAGATTTTATACTATGATAATAAAAACACATTACATATTTATTGACAAGAAAATTACAGAAAGTATATGGAAAATGAACAAGATTTATTTACAAACGTGGTTTCCTACGCAAACACCGTGCAGTCCTTTATTTACACATGGAGCAAATCAAATTGGATCTTTTCACTGCACTTCTGTTCTTACTGCTACATACCACACATCGTAGTAAATTTCGTCCTGGCAATTTTTCCAAGCCAAAAGTCGGTTTCGACGAAGTATGTGATTCAGCTTTATTTTTTCCATCTAGGCATTTTTTCTCTAGTGCACTTATAACACTGGAAGTAAATTCCAGCTTGATCATTTTCTTATTATTGGAATTATGCTGATAAATTATATATGAGTTTAGAGTCATTTTTCCAAAAATATTGAACACTACTTTTTTCCAAAACTTCATTGTCCTTCTTTCATCTAAGTATGAGTATAACATTTTATCAGATTCATCCATGAATTGATTGTAGGCATGTATCATAGCTGGCTTGATTTTTTCTGTTTCATAATTTCCAAGTTTCTTTTTTACTGTTACATTTCCAACATTGCTATCAGTGGAAACGAGGATGACTGGATTTTTTTTGGACTGTTTATCGCGATGAGAACACATTAGAATTTCTCCGTTACTAAAATATTTACGCTCACCAACTTTCGTTATTTTTGCTTCTTTGGGTATAAGCTTTCTGTTGCGCCTTATAGTGCCAGTTATGTATGTCCCTTTCTCCAAAAGTGACTTGGCTAACTCTATACTGGTATAGAAATTGTCAGTAAATAGATGATATCCTTTATTGAAATAGTTTTCCAAACTTAGGAGTTTTTCCACCACTACAGAACCAAGACCTATCTTTTTTATTTCATCCTTATCTTCATTAGATTGTGCCCCACAATATTTAGTAATAGAATCACAGAGCATCCAAAATTTTATGCCACATTTATGATGTTTCTTATTTGGTAAATATTGTTTGATGATGGTTTGGCATTTTGTTCCAACCAGAGATTCATCTATACTTAGTTGTTTATTGGGTACATAATGCTGACGAAAAACTGTGTTGGCATGTTCTATCAAAAAGTCAAATCTGGCACATGGGTTGTATTCGGGATGTCCTGGTGATGCTAGAGTCTCATTGTTAACTAAATGGAAAGTTTTTAAAAGTAATTGAAATCTGTTCCTGGAAAACATGTTAGAAAACCACGGAATATGACGTGAATTTTTATTCCAGTAAGAAGAAATAGTAGGCCTTCTTGTGATACCCATTTCCAGGATTACTGCCACAAATGCTTCCATCTCTGGTATTGTGCAAGGAGTCCAATATTTCGCGCGCGAATGAGGTTTCAAATTTGGATGTGATTCAAAAAATTGCAAAGCATACCGATTAGTTTTGATAACCATTTTGTTATACAAAATAAAAAATAAATTGAAATACTCCAGTGTGGCTGCGTCAACTTGAGGAGCATGCTTGGGTCCACATACTTCAAGAAATGCAAGCTGAGTTTGTTTTATAAACGTGGCATTTTATGGTAGTTCCGTATTTTTAAGGTCATCCTCACTTTCGCTACTGTCACTAATAACACGCAACCTCCGATTGACAGGAACCACAATATCACTTCCGCTATCGCTCTCATAATCACTAACGTAGTTTTCAAATTGTTCTATCATTTCAACGTCTGTATCTGAAAATTCACTTTTGTCCGACATTTTGAAATCAAAATTAGAAATATTAAAAGAATAATAATAACGATGTTTATATAAAAAATATGCGATCGAAGATAGTTAGAATGCAATGTAATGAATAAAAATACGAACACGGTAACACGGCCGTCACCTGCGCGCGCCAAAAATGAACTGTCAAAAGGAGCGCTATCGCAACGCTGGCATTTTTTACGGCGCTCCTTGGCACTAAAAGGGTTAAAATACTTAGGTCTCTTTATAACAATCAAGTCATCCAATGTTATAGTTAATTTCAGTTTAAAAATAAAATTAAAAAATACCACATAAGTCGCAATTCATGATACTCTTTTTAATTCACAGGAATTTCCAATGGGTGGAGGACCAGATGGTGGTCCTATGGGGCCAATGGGTCCCAATACAATGGGACCTGTACTTAATGGAGATGGGCTTGATGGAATGAAAAACTCACCCGCTAATGGAGGACCTGGAACGCCGAGAGAAGATTCTGGGAGTGGTATGGGTGATTACAACTTAAGCGGCTTTGGCGGACCAGGAGAAAATGTGAGTACAATTCCGAATAGTAATTTATTTATATAAGATTGAAAAAGAAAGTGTGCAAAATTTGGTTAATCAATTAAAGTTAACACGTTCGCGCTCGTTTAACGCCCAACGAAAGCAAGCAAAACTAAAATAAAAATGAACTTTTTCTGCAACATGCTAACTTTTTTTTAAACTTCACAAATGTTTTCAGCCGATATTTATTTGAAAGCAGATTTTTTTAAATTTGTCCTCATAACTAGTCGTGGCTGGAGTCGATGAACGTGTTGACATTACTAACTGAAATCTGCACCACATCTCAAACAAAAGGTTAAAGTATAATAAAATCCGTTCAGATAAAAAAAAAAAATGTTTTGATATCGTTGTTGAAGTAACACCAAACTGAAGAAAGGAGTAAAAATATTTTATTTAATTTTCCATTATTTTATTTAAAATTTATTTTTTGCTATAAATTAAAAATGTTGGATTATTTTTGTATATTTTTTTTTTTTTTTTTTTTTGAATCAAATTTTAGAATGTGATGTTGATGTTTTTTTTTTTTTTTTCTTCGCAAATATAATAAAAAAAAAACAACACGTTTGTATTTTTTTTTTATATATATATATATATATATATGTTTTTTTTTTTTTTTTTTTTTTTTTTTTTTTTTTTCTCAATAAACAGAATTTCATTTAGTATTTTCTTTTTCTTTATAAAAAAAAAAAAAAAAAAGTTTCTTTTCCTAAAAAAGAACAAGATGAAATAGAATAATATAAAAATTTTGTTTTAGACATTAAAGCAAACAATTCAGAACCCTTTTTTTATTTTTAAAAATCTCAAACCAACCAGTTTGTCTTGTATTTACTATTTAATAAACAGTCCCAAATAATTGTTACTTTTATTTAATTTCTCAATAAGAAAAATTCTTTGTTTTAAGATTTATTTTTTATAAATATAAATATGTTTAGATATATGAAGACAAGTACTTAATATTTGTTTAAATCAAGCTGTTTAGCTCTAATGATAACAAAAGGAATGCTTTTTTTTTTTACGTATTTATATCATATGTTTTTTTTTTTTTTGCGCAGTTTTTCTTGTGTAAGAATTGAACAAAAAAAAAAAATATGTTTATGAAGTGTTTCGCATGTTAAGTGCTTTATTTCGTTAACGTATGCTTTGCTGGTAATATTTTTTATTTTTATTTTTATTTTTGTTGATTTTAAATATGTCGGAAATTTGTTTCGTTAAAGAAAAGAAAAAAAAAAAAAAATAATGCTCGCATCATATTATACTATATGTTGATTGTCATCTTCGCGAGATTATGGTATTAACAACTTATCGCATACATGGGCATTATTTTCAGTGAACTTGCGCCTAATTTTCGCTTCGTGTTTATTTTAAACATCCTAAAAATAGAGACAACTACAAATTGCTTATTCAGGCAAATGAAGAAAGAACATACACGTATATATCATATATATGTATATAGAATATATAAATTATGAAGACTTAATCTGGTTAAACTATGTATGTATATATTATATATATTTTTTTTTATTTTAGCTTTCAATAGTTTCAACTGTGTAAATGATAAAAAATACGCTAATACGTATACTATATCCATATATACGTATACATGTATGCATATACGTCAGAAAGCAGTAAAACTTACGTCCATTAAAAGAAAGCCTCCCAAAGAGTAGTCCACAAACGTTTCTATAAATATACGGGCACTTTTCCCCAGACGCTATCGAAATTATTCGTACATTGTTAAATTTTTATAAGTACTGTGCACAGGTGATTAAACATATGTACATAAATATATATATGGTCTATATATATATATATATATGTATTTAAGCTACAAAAATATGTGCTCTCTTTTTAGAAATATACCTATCAAATAGTATATCATCTGCCCACCAAATATAAGAGACGTTTTTATTTTTGAATTTGTGTGTGATTTTTAAGCTAGCTTGTCTCGTTTAAAGTTGGATATATACTCGTACTATGTTAGATAAGTATTAAATCCCTTTATGTGGCTGTTACGCTCGAATTTATTTACACTTTTTTTCTCCAAAATTTACATCTTTGCTAAATTACATTCTTTATGTATATGTATGTTTTGTTTTTGAAAAACAAAAGTGTTTGTATATTTTTTATCAATCATAAAAAGATACGAAATGGCACTAAAAAATTGTTTAGGCGAGCTTTAGCTACTTAAAAAAAAAAAAACAAACAAATCTTGTAGTTAATTGTTGAATTTTTTTTTTTTTTATAAAAGAACTAATCTTATTGTACCACTTAGGGTTTCCGCAGCATAAACTTACCAATAATTATCACACAAGTTGTAAAAATATCTGTTTTTAGGGGTGTACTTTTCGTGAATGTATATGGATATTTTATTTAGCATGAAAATAAAAAATAAAGGAGAGGGAAACAAGTGTTTTTTTTTATTAAATTACAACAAACCAAAACAAAAAACAAAAAAAAGCGGCAATTTTATAGGATGTAGTTGTTTTTTTTTTTTTTTTTATGTTTTTAATGAAGCTAATGTTTAAGTATATTTTTGTGCACAATGCTACCGACAATTATTTGGTGTTCCTAAAAAAAAAAAAAATATCTTTTACGTTACTTTTTTTTAAAGCAAGTATTGCGATGGTTTCCTCGAAGTAAAAAAAAAAATCAATTAAGATTCCATTTGATTTCATGTCAAGGGAAAAATAATAAAAAAAAATAATTAAATTAAATTTTTGAATTTTTGAACTACAAAGAGCAAGTGTAATACAGAATCATTATTTGCGTAGTGTCATTTATAAAATCATGTAACTCTGCAATTCGGCAATTGATTATAACTTGTGGCTTTGGTTTATTTTTATTTTTTTTTGTTTTTTTTTTTAAACTTATTTCATTCTTTTACTTTAAAATTATAATTGAATTCTAAGATCTGGTAATACATAAAGATTAGTATTAATTGCGTATTATTATAAAGATAGGTATTTTTGGAGTTATTAGTTAAATATATCGAACATTCACGATTTTTGTTATTTTAATTTTTGTGTTAAGTTTCGCTGCACGTTTAAAGCTCTTGAATAAAAGTTGTGCATAACTATGGTACACAATTTTAAGCCCTTTGTAAAATACCTCTGTTTTATAGGTTGAGGCTATTTGTAGAATAAAATGCTGCTCAATATGCATTACACTTAGCACTATCTGTATACAGATCTTGACTTTAACGGTAGCTAATTTATTGTTTGATTACTAAAAATTATTTAATCACTTTATTTGATATGATGTAACATGAGAAAAAAATATGCCAAGATGGATATATGGTATGCATAAATTTATTAAGCTTAAAGAACATACAAAAATCTTAAAGAGATACATATGAATTAGATACATATTTTTGTTAATTGAGATGCGAATATTTAAATATACAAATTAAGACAAGAATGTAGTGAAAACAATGAGAAAAAAAAATTCCTTTTAAAGGTATACTTTTGCATAAAACTAAGTAAATTATAGTATACCTTTGATTATTTTATTTTTCGAATGTTGCAATTGCTGTTTTTTTTTTTTTTTTAGCATTTCTGCAGAAAAGCTATTAACTATTGGCTTAGCCTGTACACAGAGTTGCATTTTGTGAGAACAATTTCTCAGTACAAAAGTGACTAAAAGCTATTTTAATCTAAGCTTACTAACTACCTCTATACATTTTCATATATTGCATGTCCTTCATTGTCCCTCGAAATGTTGCGAACTTGCGACCGTAATAATATCAATTTCTAAACTCATCAATTAATATAGATAGGCAGAGGTGGCGGTTCAACATGAACCCAAGTAGCACTGGAATGTGCCTTTTTGTTACCACGATACGTATAACCTGGTTGTTCATATGGATGTTTGTATTTGTTATACTTGCCATTGAATTTTAATAGCTAGTATTGGGTCTGTTACTCTTGGAAATACATCTAATGCGAGTGGAACTTTTACACTGTAGAATCTTGAAGAAACGCTTTTTTTTAAGTACGATACCGTTCGACCACTAACTTCTCATTTCTTTCAATCGACGATGTCAGAATTGTTTGTACACTAGGTTCTCATGAATCACACGTATAAAAAGGGTCCATTAAAATCCAAAAGCATTTTGGTTGCTTGTTACAGTGTGTTTTAGAATTGAGAAATGTGCGGAAAGAAAATTAAGAAATGAAAAATATTTAATGCAGTGGAACTTACTGAAACAACTCACTCTTCTCCGGCAGCGGCAGACCTCGTTCGATCTTTACGATTTCGGCTCCAAATTTTTGGTGTTGTACTTTACGATACTATGCTTCCTTGTTCGTCTCTACAGTTTTTTTTTTCATCTCACGAGATTTTAGTTGCCTGTGGTCAATCTGGCTGACGGTTGATCAGGAAGGAAATTTTCAGGTCTCCTTATGAATATTGAGATGCGGGAACCGCGTGCTAGCTTCGACAATGTTTTGCCCCGCCGCAAAGAATCCGTTATCGGAGTTTCTGTCATGTGGGCTATACTTTTCGATAGGACTACCAAAGATGCACTTCCCTCCTATCCGAGGACAATTTTAACGTCTTAGCTAGGGCACTGCTCGTAGGTCTTGTCCAAGAGCTTGTAAAAGCTATCTTTGGTGTCGTCATCTTTCTCCTCTGTGGGGGTGTGCGCTCATATAAGGCTAATGTTGACAAATTTAGCCTTAATATCTGTAGATTGTTACGAGGGGGGTTTCGTTAGATGTCGGAAACTTAAGACTTCTTGCCTAAATCTGCCTCTAACAAGAAATCAACATCAAAATAGACGCTGCTTTTGCCGTCGATAACAATCGCCGTAGTAGATGTCGACGTTTTTCATCATGTTTTTGTCCGGTCCATCTCATCGCATTTCTTGGATGGCGGTAACATCTGATTTGCAGTAGTCTAGAACCTCCGCTAGTTGTTCGGCAATAACCCGTTCTTCGATGTGAGCGCTGCCATTGGTCTGAGCTCCAAATATGTCAGAGTAGCCCGGTGTTATTTGTTTTATTCCGGGATTTTACTTCACCGTTGATTCCATCCACTGTCCCGTTTATAGTGCTGCTATTTTTGTCCGCTGGTCAAAATTGGCGCTTATTAGTCTGGCAAGTCGAGTCCGGATGGACATCGACCAGTATCCAATGGTTGCCAATTGGAGGTGAAACAACCACAATTGATGAGTAGAAACAATTACAACAGTAAGTGCCTACTCTATTTCTACAGCACCCAGCCACCGACAATCGCTAACATGTGTGCACAACAACACTCCTATTGTAAATCTTAAAGAGACTACATTCCCATTGCTGAAATTGTAAAGAAAAAATAAAGTAAGGCAGCTGCGGTTAATTTTTCGAAAGGTTTTATCTTTCTACGTCAATTTGGGTATGCGTGATGAATCAAAAAACATTTTCCGTTTGTGAGTCTGGAAACGCATATATACGCATATATTACCTTGGTTTCAACCTCAACCTCAGTATGAAACTACTTTGACTTGAAGAGGGCGCAGAAAGCACTTAAATAATTTAAAGGTTATGTTACATTGATGTTTTCGATAAAATTTATAACACCCCATCCCGTGGATCGGTTCGATCCACTGTTCTCTAAGTCAAGAACAGCCAGCTTCAAAACGGGACCGCACAGTAATCCTGAACTTGTTAGCACGTCAGCTCTTCTCACTTCTATATCCACACCTCGGTAAACACACTGTACCTTGCCTCGTTGCCACTGCTGCCTCGGGGGTCGAGTTCTGCGGGCCCACTTGACTCGCCGAGTTAATGTTGGCAGGTACTCCAATATTCACTTCTTCCAGTATCTATCCCTTAACTGTCGAGCGATCCTCCATTACTTGCATAAGATGCACATTTTTACATCTGGCTCCGATATCATTGGAGCCTGAGGAGTATGATTGGGTGTGAGCGGCTCTTCTTCATCGGCGGTCACCGACAGATGCGTTAGCGGACGTGAATTGACGATGTTCTCGGCTTCGACGATTACGCAGTTCAGCGTGTGTTCCCGAGGAGTGATTTCCTTAAGAGTGTGAAGCAACACACGTTTGACGCAACGAACCAATCGTTCCCACACATCGTCTGGCTTCCTTATCTGCTCCCACAAAGTTTTTTCCGTTATCGCTACGGGTCCTGGATGGTACCCATCTTCGATTAATAAAGTTGCGCAAAACTACTATGCACGCATCCGTTGACAAGTCGTGATCGACCTCTAAGTTTATAGCCCTGACTGTGAGGCAGGTAAACAAGGCGATCCGTCGCTTTTCACATCGGCGACCAGCCGAAGCAGTGACCGGCCCAAGATAGTCCAGTCCCGTGAATGTGAACGGCCTGACGAACGGCGTTACTCGGTCTTCCGGCAGAGAACCCATTAGAGGCGCAACTGGTTTGGCTCTGAGGATTTTGCAGACAATGCAGTTGTTGATGACACGACGAGGGAGTTGACGCAGATGGGGAATCTAGAACTTGCGGCGTATCTCACATATAGCGGTTTCGGTGTTCTGATGTTTCATCTCTTTGTGGTAGTGGTCAACCAAGAGCATCGCGAAGGGATGAGCAGAAGGCAAAATGATGGTTCGTTTGGGGGCATACGCAAGCCAACTGGCGGCATTGATCTGTCCATAGACTCGAAGCAGCATTCCACTGTTGATGTACGGCATCAACTTAAACAACTCACTCTTCTCCGGCAGCGGCAGGCCTCGTTCGATCTTTACGATTTCGGCTCCAAATTTTTGGTGTTGTACTTGACGGCACAGCTGCTTTTCGGCGGTCATTAATTCAGCTGCTGTCAGACCTTCAACTCCATTGTGACTCTGCGTTTTTCGGCAACGATCGATAAACCTAAGCGCCCAGGCGATGATTCTCTTCAGCTTCTTGAAAAAAGAAATACGATCAAAATCAAGCAGAGTTACTCACCACCACCAAGGAGTATTAACGCCGATGCTCTTCCTCGACATAACCGGTGTCTACGACCACGACGTTGGCTGTCCAGCTCGCTCCAGGGGATATTTCCTCGCCAAAGCTAACGCATCAGTACTTCGGCGATTACCAGAAATGGGCTGAGAAATACCAAAGAATCGAACATCGACATGATGACGCTCAGTAGCTGCCTTTTCGTAGGAAGTCCCTTGCCTACGATAACGTCCTTGTCCACACGATGAAAATGAAGCTTCTATTTGAAATCATCATTGGCTGACTGCCAGTACATTCCTAGGACCTTTTCGGCTTGCGGGAGACGCTCTTCGTTAGGTGGTTCAAGTGATTTGTCGAGCTCCAATGCATTGTGAACGGCTCAATGAGCTTAAATCCAGCGGCCTTGTGAATTCTTCGCACTTCATACCCATTACAACTTGCATTTAAAATGAATCCGCATAGGTATCTCTCGTTCCTCTCTAGTTTTTCCTCTGCCCGCGATGTGTGCATACATTTTCAGGGTTCATAATCCTTTGCGCTCGCGCTTAGTAGTAAATAAAAAAAAATAACATACACATATAGAGTGTACATACATATATTCAGTTAATACAAAAATCTTATGAGCTTTTTAAGCCTTAAGTGAATTTGATTCTTTTTCAATTTGGATAGACTTAACCTCAAAAAGTTCCCGGAATCTATTCAGAATATTGGGAATACAAGTTTATTCATCTAAATCTATATTGTCCCCTTCAGAGTAATCCCCATCGACTGCAACACACTTATGCCAGCGCTTGATCCAATGTGGGATCGGATTCAGCCTCGCAAATCATCTCTTTTGCGACGTTAACACGTTCTCTTTTTTGCATGAAATTGAGGTCTTTTGTCACCAACTTTACTGCTACACGATGGAAACCCAAATCATTAACCAAAATGTCTTGCACGGATCCATAGTCAATATTCAAGTCCTCCGCTATCTCTCTGATGGTTAATTTGCGGTTATTGACCAACATTTCTTTTACTTCATCAAGGTTTTCGTCGGTTTTCGATGCCGATGGTCTGCCACTGCGTTCATCATCTTCGATTGACTCACGACCACTTTTGAACCGCTCGTGCCACTCGTAAACGACCGTTTTCTTTAGAGAATCGTTGCCGAAACACTTTTCCAACATTTCCAATGTTCGCGCACCATTAAATCCGTTTTTTACGCAAAATTTAATACAAGTTCGTTGTTGCAAATTTAAATGCATTTCTAAAATTGTAAAAAGTCGCCAACGTAACTTTTGCAAATGTCAAGCTATGACGGTAAGATTTAGAGGGAATGTCAACAACAGATTTACCAACTTAACAAAAAAAAAACAGGACTCAAATCGGAACACTGGGAGCGCCACACGGTGGGTGTGGTGCGGGAACTTTTTGATCAAGGTGATATATCTTCTTGTCAAAGATTTTGCTAATATGTTATACTCGTATATTTATAACTTTCTTTGACTGAGGGAAGGATAATACTCCCCCAACGGATACCGGAGTGAATTGACAGAAAACGGACTTTCTGGTGATTCTTCTTTCTTTTTTTAAGTAGCTTATACGAGTAATGTACGAAATATATGCAAGATGATTACATCTGCTATGGAACGGAAGCCAGATATTAATCTCGACAACAAAGCTTCCAAATTTTTAACGATGTCTTTAAGATTTGTATATACTCGACTCAGATAATTTATAACAATATCCAGTGAACAGCTAAATTAAAGGTAGCAATTGTTTTACGATTGAGGGAAACTAGTTAACGCACTAGAAAAACAGCATATCCTATTCTATCTTTAATGAATTTGATTTTTTTGGATTCCGCCAGTCAGACATGCGAATTTTTGGTGATTAAAATCGAGAAATTATAAAATCTTGACAACTTGCTCATATTACAAAAAGTACAGTGAGTAATCATATCGAATGTGTATAAGAAAAGTAAACTAATGTCGAAATGGAAATTTTTTTTTCATCTATTGTATTTGCTCACTTCAGCAAGAAGATTTTAGCGAAATCCGAATTAATTCTATTACAAAATCAATAATTTAAATTCTAAAAAAAACATGACAGCATTTCTTTTGTAGGATATATAAAAGCAATTTATATCTCAGAGGGATATGTGCCAAAGGCCCCTACTATTTGAAACAATTCTCGCCTTGCCTCTGTGAGATCTATTGATTAAATTGGATGCGGTAACGGACACGTATTTTTGAAAACGATAAGTACCAGGCTAAGACTATTTTATATCATCTTTTCGAAACACATGTACTATGCATGATAAACACAAGATTTCTCATATAAATCTCTAAACTAAAACAAAACAAAAAAATTGACTAATTTAACAAATCCTGCGTTTTTTGATCCGATCCTATATTTATATCATCGTTCAAAGATTATCAGTGACCACACGTTATCAGAGAAGACGTAAAGACTGAAAAAGATTATGGCACATCATACTTTAACGAAACATAATTCTAGTACATAGTTTATTAATTAAAAATTTAATTTTCATACTTTGGATAACCAATAAAAGAAATGTTAAATGTACATTAATTTTTTGTTTTATTAATAACTGACAGTAAAGTTACTAATTAATTACTTGCTTGAAAATAAATACCACTTGTAGTATATCATCTTTAATATTTTGCTGAGAATTTGATAATTTTTAAAATGAATTCAAGTCAGCTGCAGATTAAATTTTTTTTGAAGTGCATCATATCGATTACTCACAATCGATGACACTGTTAAAAGAGTTGTTTGAAATATTTGTTTATGTATATTTCTGGTTTGTTTATGCTTGGTACATGCCGTTTTTTTTCGAAAATTACAATACAACTTCTTAGCAATTTATTTTTTTTTTAAGTTAACTCTCAAGTGGGTATACTATACTTAAAATGCTTAAGTACGGCTAAGTAGTGCAGATGTATGTGTTAATTTTTTTGGAAAATGGAATAGGAAGGAAAAGAAAAAGAATGATATTGGAGCTCATTGCTTACTTCGCTTCAGGGGTGCCACCCAACACCGAACCGTCCGATTTGGAAGCAAATAAACTCTACCACTTCACACACAGCCACTCATGAAAATTTGTTCAACTGTTTTGAATTTTTTCCGTAAAACGGTATTTGTTAGTAAGAAAAAATAAATTAGAACCCAATTTATTTTTTTTAAATGGATATTTTATTTTATCCAAAAATAGAAAATATTGCCACTTCTATAGACTTTAGAAGTGAAAAGAATTGCGAAGAATTTGTTCTGTTCGAAGGAGATACTGGAAAAAATTTAGCCAGGTTCGCAAAATTAACTAACCCCACAATTGATGTAATAGGTTAATAAAAGAAGAAGTATTTAAAAGTTTCTACATGTTTGTCTTGTGCTTTTGTAAACAGCTTCACTAAAATAAGTTTGATGTAACGGGAAGCCATATGTACTTTTTCTGAATCTACCAATGGTTGGCTGTTCACGTTTTTTAAACCAGGTATATATAAGAAATTGCTCAGCATCAGCACGGTTACCGCCATTAACAAATGAAACAGGCATGTTTCGTATATCATCCTTCAAGACTTTTGAGGAACCCAATGCTTTTGAAATTTTCACAAACAAAACATTTATCATGTTTATCAAAAGAACAAGTTTCAGACTTCGAGATGAACTGTTACTAAGAAGTCGCCATTCACTTGGTTAATATTCCGGGGTTACTTCTACAAACAAAGTATCAATACTTCTGTTACAATAAATAAATGTTGAGAATCTTTCGTGTATCCGTATTTATACAGCTCCTGTCCAAAAGGTTTCATTCCTTTAAACTTAATGTCAATAGCTCTGCATTAGACCTCGTAAGAACCCCGGTCATCTCGGATTAAATCATCTAATTCCTCTTTTATGGGTTATTTGACTTCGTCATATTGGGATAAAATGCTCCTTGAGGACTACTTCCATATTCCATATTGTTTGCTTAATATGGGGATCTTAGAATAAAAATAAAGGACGCTCTATTTTGGATCACTTCGATAGTGATGTTGAGAGTTTTCTAATGCTTTTGCATTTGAGTAATTCAATTATTAATTATTTTTGCTTTAGCTTCTTTTCTAGCCTTCACTGCAACTTGAGCCTCTATTGTTCTGACGAATTTTATTGAACGTGTCAAAGCTAGCTCATTTGCTCAGCCTGATTTTTTTCCAATAACAGTTTCTCAGTGTGAAGACTGCCGCAAATTCGCGTGGTTGAATTGTTCACATCGAAATAAGTGCCATATAGTGTGTTCAACAAAAACGTGCGACTAAAAAAAAAACCAATGAAAAATGTCAGAATTGTATTAAAGATATTTTTTTCATTAAAGTACATGTATGTATATCTAAACGAATTGGGCAATTATGTTAGTAGGGAATGCAGTCACTATTACTATTTATAATTGCTTGGTATCGTCTAGTGCATCTTTCATATAATTTTTGATTATATTCCAAATTTAGGCCTCTCCAAATTTGTTTCATGACCCGCGCAAGTTGTTTAATAGTGGCTTTTTTTTTTCCTCTTAAGCCTCTACCTCATTAAAGACCACACATTTTCTATTGGATTCGCATCAGGACTTTGGGACGAACAAACTAACGTCTCTATACCATTTTCCTCTTTCCAGAGCGTGCAGAGGCGACTCCGATGTTTTGGATCATCATCATCTTGCAAAACCCAGTCGTAATGGTTTAGTCCATACAGAGATTCGGCAGGCTTTAGCATACTCTTCTGGTATAATTTTACCATGAATTGTGCATCGAGGTTTTCTGGGAATACTATTAACTTTTCAAATCCTTTGGCCGAGAAGCATCCATTACTTTTGGTGGATGTTTTATCATCGACATTATCGCATGTCACAAATTCCTCTGATGTTTTTAAATATTTTGCTGCCGACTTATTACTAATTTGAGGTCCTTTTGGGTGGGTTACTAAGAAAAAACTTAACGCTTTTTAAAAGCCGCACTCATTTTGTAATGATGTTATACCGCCGAAGTATGGAAATATACTGAGGAAATGCAATTATATTTTGGCTTCAAATATATGTGTGTGTGAGTAATGTAAAAGGAGTAATTTAAAACACGTTTTTCTAGAACACACTGTGTGTATTAAATACCCGAAATGGTACTTTTTATTTCTGGCTCATATTGCATTTTGGCAGAATTCAGCGCGGTCCAAATACTTTTGTTAATTCAACTGTACGTATTCTATTCATAATACAAGCAAAATTCTACACATGTATTTCAAGCGTTAGAATTTCGATAAACAATTGTGCATTATTGGGCAAAAATCGGTTTTATAAATAGCAGTACTAATTTCTCCATTCTGTGTTTTCATTTGTTTGTTTGTTTGAATACGAATAATCTGTTACTGTAATTTTACTTTACTTTTATTAATATGGTTTCGTGCAATGGTGGACGTTTTTTTTTGTAATTTCTTTACGAAAAATAGTATCTAGTAGCTTAAAGTTATAGTACTACTACGTGGTCGTGTTCTTTGTTTGGTTTGTTTGGTGAATATCCATCTAAAAAGTAGGAAATTCAGTAGTTTCCTGTCAAGACTGGGAAAATGACTTGACTGTCTAAGCGTCACTAAAAGTAAGACCTTTAATAGGTTTTATTTTTAAAAGAAAAAAAAATATATATACACAGGGTGTCTCCTAATTCGATGATGATAATTTGGGAAATGATTCCTGGCCATATTCCATACTACATTCATTTAAGACGATTGATGACTTCAACACAACAAGAAGTCAAATTACACTAATAATTCAGTTTCCATATTAAATTTTGGATGAACCGAGCACTTTTTATGGGAGTCATCTCTATCCAATATTTACAAGAACTTAGCACGTACTTTTAAAAGTAGTCATACCCTCTTGAATGTTAAGGGGAAATATAAAGCATCGCAGGCATCTTTTGAAATATACCGTATATATTGAAGCCCATTCCTGTTTGCTTGTTTGACAGGTTTTTTGTAATATTAGGATTTAATAGAGTAATTTTGAGCTTGTCCGTTCTTTACTGAAAATAAAAGACACTTTTCATAGCACTCGCATTCAAAATTTAATATTTAAAAGCTTTCGAATGTTTACTTAATGTTGCAATGAAAATTTATATACAGTTGAATTTACCATATATACTCATTTTCTCCTTCTATCAACATTTTCAATCAGAAATTAGTTTTTCTTTGGGTGTATCCTTATGCGTGAAAAGTCTAGTTCTCTTACGTTGTTGGCCTTTAAGTCACAATAAACGGTTAACTGCTTTAACAATATTTTTTTTTCGCGATTCTTGATTGTTTTATTGCTATCTACTTGCCAACCGTACTATGTAAAATCGTATATACCATAGTTTGCATCACGTAACCTGCAAAAAATATACGAGGGCTATTCCAAAATCAACCGCTGAAGTGAAAAATATTTTTTAAATAAACCAAAAACATTAATTTTTTGCACAAAATAGTTTTATTAACATCTAAATTATTTTTCTACATAGTCTCCGTTTAAGTCTATACAGTTTTGGTAACGTTGGACGAGCTTTTGTATATCCTCCTTAAAAAATGGCACCGCCAGTGCGTTGAAGCATTGATCCACACCGTTCATAAGTTCCTCATTACTTTCAATTTTGGGAAAAGGTGATAATCACTTGGTGCCAAGTCAGGACTGTAGGGAGGCTGATCAAAAATATACCAATTGAACTCCTCCACTAAAGTTTTTGTGCGTGCAGCAGTGTGTGGTCGTGCGTTGTCATGCAGAAGCACCACACCTTTGGTAAGCATTCCTCGTCTTTTGTTCTGGATTGCTCCTCTCAACTTACTTAGAGTTTCACAGCAAACCGCTGCAGTTATTGTGTTTCCAGGTTCCATAAACTCGGTCAACAATATGCCTTTACTGTCTCAAAAAACTGTGGCCATCATTTTTCGATAGGAAAAAGTTTATTTGAATGTTTTTGGCTTATTTGGGGAATGAGTATGCATCCATTGCTTTGACTGCTCTTTGCTTTCTAAGTTTACTACAAGTCTCATCTCCAGTCACAATTTGCTGTAAAAATTCTTCACCTTCCATTTCTAAACGTTCGAGAAATGCTTTTCCTGAATTGACACGTTGGGTCTTGTGGACATCTGTGAGCTGTTTTGGGGCCCAACGACACGATTCTGTATAGAGTAGTTCGAGAAATTTCGGAAAATCTTGTCGCAAGATCTGAAATCGCAGAAACACGTCACCGAAGTGCACGTATGTAATGAATTGTAACACATCGGAGGTTGATTTTGGAATAGCATCGTATAAATATATTGCAAGAAAATTATCCCCCTTAATATGTTTTATTACAATATACCGAAACACACAAAAATGAAGAAAATGTATATGTGCTACGTACGTGAAGAATACTAAGGGATTTGTCGGATCTCTTATAATATACCATCAAATGGTTAAATTACGAATAAAAATATCTTTCGTTTATTATATTATCATTTAACCTTCTTCTGAAAAGAAATATTTTTTTAATAATTTTGGAAGATATTAACTTAGAATGCTAATTGATTCTAAATGGTTCTCAAATTTTAGACAATGTCAACGATAGACAAAGCGATAGTCGTGGTTCTATGTATAATACATGATGCAAATTACACATGATCTTTTCGAAGGTTACGAAATAAAGGTCTAAGACCATTTACATATATTCCAGACATATTTTTTATATACATAATTATAAAATGAAAATCAATTCAATTTTGTTTTGTTTTGTTAATCGATTACTTCTTTATAACATGCTCTGAAATTAATATCTTTAAAATCTTTCATAATAATTCCAATAAATAGGGTGCTACAAGTATTTCGCCAATTACTAATATCGGTATTGTGGTTAACTTGTCACCATAGACTTCCAAGAACCCCTAATGGCAGAAGTCGGAGGCGGTCAGTGCCTATTTAATGATGAAAATTGGCTGCTTTTTACAATTTTTTTTTACTAAGAAATCAAAATAGTTTGAGAACAAACCATGTGGAAATACTATATATAGTAAATCGAAATATTACAGATTAAGATAAAAACGTTATGGTATGGATTTGGCAAAGCCAAAGACAAATTTATAATTTTCAGTATACAGTACAAAGCCGATTTACGCAACTAATAGAAATTGGGACAGTTGCAATAACCGAGGTTGTTGCACTTACTGGGTTGTATTTTTTTTTGATACAAATTATAGTTGAAATAGCTTATTTTCTTATAGATAACGACAATGTTATGAAAAAAGTTTAGTGAAACCAAAACAAACAATTATTTTTGAACATACTTTTATTAAATATGGAAACGAAATGTTCGAAATTTATACAAAAATTAATATGTGATACATACAGAATATTAAGTTTTTTTCTTAAAGAAGTTAGATATTTTAGAGTTAATGTTTTTTTTTTAAAACTGCCCTTGTAGCAATAAAATCTCTTCTATTGGAATGTAGTTCTCTTCGGCCCATTGCAAACATATGTTTAAGGATCGAACTGCATCTTCTGATTTAACTTTTGATAAAGTGGAGGTCGACCCAGCTTCACCTTCACCTTCATCAGCGCTCTCAATTTCTGCTGGATCGTCACAATTACCAGATGACTCAACATTTTCGTGATACCAATCAATGATGTCTTCATTGGAGAGGCTAATGCTGGGAACAATTTCAACAAGCAGACTAGAAACGGATGAAATCAATTCTCTTTCCCTTAAGATGTTTGCAGATAGTGTAGATAATAGAAGCTCGTCCTCCTCATCCCAATCACCCTTGGTAGGCATTAAAACATTCCAACATTTCTGGATCGTTAAGGGTCTACTTTTTGTTGAAGGCTTTGATTTTAGTTCCTAAGTCCATGTCCTCACTTGAAACTAAGTGCGCCAATAACCTTTTTTTTTTTGCATTTTACCTTTGTTATGTTGATAACATTTTGATCCATAGGTTGAATGATTGCAATGCAATTTGCCGGAAACATCATAACAATTATCAGCCCATCATCGCTTTACAATTCGTTTTCTTTAGGACGGGGCATTGTCCAAAAGCAGTAGTGCCTTCTTTTCAAGTCCTTTTGATTCAAGAAAATAATACAAACACAACAAACACGTTGTGGAACCATTGTTCGAATAATAGGAATGTCATCCATGCATTTTTATTTGCTTTATAAAAAACAGGCTTATTTTCAAAGTTTTTAAATGCTCTTGGATTGGCTGCTTTACCAATAACGAAAAGTTTTACTTTGTGCATACTTGATGCATTTGAATACGCAAGGAATGTTATTCTTTCCTTGCTTACTTTTCGTCCTGGCGCTGACGCTTCTTTAAAAGAAACAAGTGTTTTGTTCGGCAACATTCTGTAAAATAAGCCAGATTCGTCTGCATTGTAGATCTGCAGTTAAGTTAAGTTCCTCTATTTTTTTTTTTTAAATTTTTATACGAACGGCTGGACAAGTTCATGTTTATTCGGTAATTTTTCACCACAGATTTTCAACATTCGAATACCATGTCGTTTTTTTTTTAATTTCGCAATCCATCCATTGCTGGCGTTAAATGATGATCTTTCCTTTATTTTACTGTGCAATTGAATAGCCTTTGACTTTATATTGTCATTGGAAAGTGGAATGCGGAATGTGTTTAGCTAATCTGCTCATTGTTGACCCTTTTCTAATTCTGATAAAATATCACTTCTTTTTTCTTATAGACAATTTTGTAATATTTCTTGTAACACCCATCCTGTACAAATTTTCCGTAGACACGTAATGAAATCGCAACCCATTCAAATAAACACAGAATAAACAGGAATTTTGTTCAGAGAAACTAGCTGTAAATTAACGGCAGGAATACAGAATCAAAAGGAGATCATGCAAATAGAAAACAGATGAATAAACACAAGAAGTTGCACAAATCGAGGTAGCATTTTTGAAAAGTTGCACTTATAGAGTCAAGACATGCTACAAATTTAGTGTTGTGAAAATCGAGGAATTGCACGAATCGAGGGTTGCGTAAATCGAGTTCATACTGTACTCGTAAATATCGAATAAAGAGTTTTTTTGTAAAATAAAAAAAATTCCACTATACATCGTTCAACATCGCGATCCGTGTGATAAAGCTGGACGAACGACTGTCATATATACGATTAAGTGATATTTTCTATCATAAAATACAGAAGTTTATAGCACCATTTAAGCCACCGCAATTTCCTTGTTGGTTAACGACAGAGCCTAAGTACTTTGGCACGATGATAGGTGTCAGGAGTTGGGTTTGCTAGTTCGGAAAAACGACAATGCAAATATTCAGTCTTATTACGACTGATTCTTACACTGTGTCTTTCTCCAATTATTAAGAGTTACTTGAATGGATGTCATGAGTTAGCGGTGTTTCATCAGTGAAAAGAAGGCGAATCGTTGATGTCCTGCTTCAATAGAAAATCTTGCACGACATTAAAAAGCCACGAACTTTGTACACTGCCTTGGTGTACCTGGTAATTCTCGTTTTAACATCATCGTACATATCGCGTATCAGGTGCATTTTGAGATCTTAGCGCCATTCAAATTAGGTCTCTAAGGACTCGATCGAACACCTTTTTCAAATCTATGAAGACGATATGCAGATCTTTCTAAGCTTCGCAATGTTTTTCCATAATTATTCGGAAATTTTGTATGTACTATTAATCGACCGTATTGACTGCCATAGAGTTTAATATAATATTCCATTACCAGCTGTCTAGAACCTTGGAAATCATGTGCGTTGTCATATTATACTCGTACTTGCAGAAAGAATATTTCTTGGTTATATATTTAAATATTCGCAAATGTATTGTTTATTAGGAAATATTTCTTAAAATAATCAAAATAACATTTGGAGTGGCTTTTCCCTTTCCATAATATATTTTTTTGTTTGTTTTGACTCATTGTAAAAAAATTTGAGTTTCATTTTTAATTATTTATTCGTATTTGCTTCCCATCTTATTTTTTCGTTTTGCATTCGTTACAAATAGTGCTTGCTTTTTAAGTTTCAAATATTTCTTTAACATTTTTAATTTGCACATATTTCTAGCTTTATATTTAGTTATTTTTGATTTCACAATTATATATCATAAACAAAATAACAAAAAAAAAAAAAAAAAAAAAAAAAAAGAACATGTATGAAAATATCCTTTTTCAGTAAATAATAAATTAAACCATAAAGAATCGTTTAATCAAATGCAAAAAAAAAATTGATGAAAAGTTAATAGAATATTTTTACTTGACGAGCAGCAAATTTTAATTAAAATGTATTTTAATTATTCTTATTTTTTTTTTTATAATAACACAACTGATTAATTTTCTTATAAAAAAAAAAGAAGTTTTGCTTTCTTATCGTTGGTGTTTTTATTTTCTATATATATATATTAAATAAGTACATATATTTAGAAATTGACATACACAATACACATATATTTAAATTATGCGTGCGTATGTACATACATATATATATTTAATATTTATAAGTCGCTGTAGCAAGTGGTTACACATATAATTTTATAAATTTCATTAGTATTGACCTCGTAAGACTTGTAGTTGAAAAAAATAAAAATATACTATATACCATATATATTATTTTAGGAATGATTTCACACACTAAACTCTTTTTTATAACTTTTAACTTGCATTTTTCCACTTAAGCGATTTTTATGTATATAATATATATATATATGTATCTTATACATATGTGTATTTATATGTCCATATTTGTTACATACACATATTGTTTTAATATTTAATGTTTATTAACGAAAATGGAAAACACATTGTTTAAAACAAATAACGAATATTTTTTTTTTTTTTTCAATCGTACACTTTAAGCAATTTCCAATTTAAGCAAAATTAATAAAACTTAAAAAAATCAATTGTTGTTTTTTCCGAAAATGAAAATACGAAATGAAATTTTGCAGGACCAAACTGAGTCAGCAGCTATCCTGAAAATAAAGGAAAGCATGCAGGAAGAGGCGAAACGTTTCGAGAAAGACTCTGATCATCCTGATTATTTTATGCAATAACATCCCTTTTTTCTTAAGGCTAATTTTAATTTTTAATATAGAAACAGAAAAGTATGTTATATAAATATAAATATATTTTTTAATTAACGTCATTGCTTTATTTTTTTTTAAATAATTTATTTTAGTGTTTTTTTTTTTTTTTTGTATTTTATTTTTAATTATTTATTTTCTTTGTAAAGATAAATTTAATCCTCTACAAAAAAAAAAGAAAATTATACAAATACATATATATCAATGCATAAATATATATGTTTAATAAAAGCTTTCCAAATATTTGCACATGGCTCCTGTGAAAAATACCGATTTCCTAATCTCCTTTGACTTTCCTAGTCCTATCTATGAATTAAAAAAAAACCATCAGCAACTTATATAAAAAAAAATAAATAAATACATTCAGTTTTAATATATAATTTAAATCATAATAAATAAATCTCTTAAACAGAAAAAAAAAAAAAGCAGGGGGAACCATTTATAAGTTGTTTGCCTTGTTCTTATCAGTGTATTTTTATTTTGTATATTCTCTACATTTTACTATATTAAATGGATCGATGTTTGTTTAAATCATTTTTTTTTTTTTAATGTCAAAACGTATCTCTGTATTTTAATATTTTCCAATATACATACAAGTTAACAGGATAATACAAAAATAGAAATTTTGATAAATACATATGCGTGTATTTGTGCAAGCATACCAGAAAGCAATAAGGACTAGACACAATAAGTGTGTTATATATTTTTTTTTAACTACTTAAATGTAACAATCGAGAAAAAAAAGAACATGTCTATGTATGTACTTATGCTCGTGAGGATGGAAAATGCTTTTGTTGTTTTTTTTTTTTTTTGTTTTTTTTTTTTTTAGAAGGTTGCTACGCTAAGGAGTGCTATTCACTTTCAATGTTTTTGGGTCGGACAAAGTTGCTTTACTTCACATTGTTTTTGGTTAAATCTCGTAAAAATTTATAAAATAATAGCATGCAAGTACTAATAACCACTAATTATACCAAATTCACTAAGATAAACAATCTTAGTATATCGTATCTTTTTTTTTTTTTTTTTTTTTTTTTTTCTTATTGTGAATAGGGCAGCATTTTATGTGTTAAATTCAGGAAGTAATATTTTTTAAGTACTAAAAAATATTCTATTTCTACACAAAGTTTAAAAAAATATATATCGAATTTTTAATTTTTATTTAAGACAGTTCATAAAATATAGTCCATTTTCGGATACAGGTGATCTTACCAGTACGAGCTGAAAATCCAATTTAACACAGAAATAATTTTTAACTGTGAGATTTACTTTGTCAAGATAATTTCCAAAATCATTATACTATTGTCAAGTTCCGAAATGTCTGAGGAAATATAACCGTAAAGTTTATATGACATTTTGTCCAAATTTGTCGTAATTTTATTTTGATACGGTAATTAATAGTATTATCAAGCATATACATTTGTTTATTTTATTTTATTTAATTTTTTGTAATATTATTGTTTGTGTTGAAAGAAATAAGATTTTTTTTTTATTTATCTGTGTTACTGTATAATAAAAAAAAATATTTAACTTAAGAGCTTTTATTTTGGATGTAAAATAGCGTAGAATAAATGTACTCCTAAACTAATTCTAAAAATGTGTCTTTACGAGTCGAATATTTTTTATTCATAAACAGCTGCTAAAAATTAACAGGCTATATTTCCCAAAAAAAAAAAAAAAAAACATTAAAATAAAATCTTAAAGTCTTAAAGTCATTGTTAACTCAACAAAATCATCGTAAATTATCAACGGGATACGTATTATTATTTTATTAAAAGATCAGCATTTAAAGAGCTAATCTCACAATACAGATAGAAGATGGGAGAAATTTTTAACCTTATACCTGTACTTGGACATGTTACGTATTGCAACAATAAAAAAAAAATAATATCAACATCTAAATGTTCGCTGTATCTTTGAGACAAAGAACAATGTTGAACAATTTCCTTGAACGAAAATCCCATAATAACATTAGGGATAAAGCATATTATCTTCAGCCGCAATTTCGAGACGCTAATTCAGTGCTTTACAATATGGTAGTTTTATTAAAAAAAAAAAAAAAAAAAACATTTTGAAATGGTATTACTATATCAAATTTATAACGGTTTAAATTTCCTATTCCAATTCTGCACAGTCTCAATTTTTTGAGAATCAGTTATAATATGCATTGTGTTATACCTGTATACAATATGTAAGCGTATAAATGTTGGCGTGCTTGTATAGGAATAAACAAAATCAAACAAAGTAATCATTATTCAAACTATCTAACGGAAAATAACGCCTATGAAGATGTGTAGCTGTGTTTCCACTAGTCCGTTTCTCTTTCTAATACTGCTAAATCCGTAAATCCGGCTTATATCCATAAATCCGGTTTACAAGATTTTGGAGGTGACTACGTCACAACTAACTGCCCTTGATTTGTAGCTATAAAAAAAAAAAACGTCAGCCTCTGTTGCTTTCTCTGCTTTTGATCTACCAACACAAATGTCCATGCAGTGTCGACGTATTCCCATCCACAAGAACGTTGATTTTATATTAACTTAGCTGGGGAAGAATATCATTTTAGAATTCTTCCAATTCTGAAACAAACTTCTTACGGCAAATATTAAATTTTCCTTTTATTCGCACTCTAAATAAATGAGACTAATATTGACAGAAATGAACACAAGGAAACAAATGCGACTTTTAAAAAGTTTTTGTTTTCTTTCCCATTAGCCACTGTTGACGCTTATTAAAAAAAAAATAACAAGTCTTATAATTCTCTCATATGAATTTTGTATTGAAGAATTGCACTGGTATTTTACAGATTTGCGTCCTTTTTTGTTTTTTTTTTTTTTTTTTGTGTTTAAGAACTTAACACTCAAGAGGATACACTACTTTTAAAAGACCTAAACACGTGTTAATTTTTAAATGGGACAGAGGGATAAAGAAAGATGTTTGGACTAAGTGGCTGTTTCGATCCATGATTGACATTCAACATTTAACGGGGAGTAGTTATTAATATAATTGAACTTGTTGTATTCTAGGCAACCACTAATCTTACGCGTGATTGTGTTTCAGGCGGGATTGAGGTTTAATGCCAAACCGTCCGATTTGGCAACCAATACACTACCATTTGTGCAAATTATTATTTTTGAGAAAATTCAAAAAAGTACTTAACGTGCTAAAATAAATTATTGCAAAAGATGGACTAAGACTAGTGAAAATGAAATAGGTCATTATTTTTTGATATGCCATTCTGTTAAAACACAAATCTTCCAAATAAGTTAAATTGGAGAGAAAAATTTAAGGAAGTCCGCTAATCTGTTTGGGAGTATAATTTCAGGTATAGCAAAACAAATGGACAGGTAGGCGCATATGATTGCTGAACCCACTTTTTGGTTCCGCGATTATTGCTAGTTACAGGCTGACTTAAATTCACGAATTCAAATTTTTTTTTATATAAAAGCAAACTTATCCTCTAGCTATGTATATAAAAGTAACGTTGTTAACATAAAGGACTTGTGAATGGTTTGATTTTTTTATCAATTGACTAAGCAATGTGAAAATATATGAAGAAAATCCCGGCACATTTGTTCTTACGTGTATGAGGCCTAATGGGACCAATAAAATTAAAGATATATTCTCTATCTTCCATGTTGTATAATCTACAAAGTAGAAGTAGTGTATTTGCATTAATATATAATGTAACTTCAAAATCTCCCCAAGTAAAGTAATTTAAACGCCGAAGCTTATTCATTTCTCTGCCTTCTACTAAAATAATTGTTTTTAGATGAAATGTATTCTTAAAAGGCAGTAGCATCTTTGCTGTTTCATGTTGCCTCCAAATTTGTGTTGTTTACAGAAGAATAAATTCCAATATGGCTTCAAACTCTATATTCTTGCTACTATTGGACATTGCTTCTGTTAACGCATTCTTGGTCGTTTTTGGTTTCGGCAGGTTTTCAGTAAAGAGTCTTATCAATCTAGCTAAAGATATCAGCAATCCAACTACGGATTGGTATTTTATGTGCCTTGTATACTTGGAGGTTCTGTTTACGTGTTTACATAAGGTATCTAGAAGTTATATTTTATTCCGCATACCACTATGCCAGTGCCCTGAAGTAAATTAACATTAACAGACTTATATAGTAAATGTTAATTTATTTATTTTATTGCTGAATTCGTCACTTACTTCAGCAACAATAGAGAAAAAAAAAATGATATCTCGTTATACAGATACAAATATTTCTTACTTTAATTTGTATCTTATCCTAAAATTCAGAATTATCAAAATCATCAGTGCTGCATATACACGCCTTCTTGGAGGTCGTTTATTAGACATGCAAACAAAATGTTTATTTAATGAACAATAAATTTATTAATCTCCTTTTCGCTACTAGATCAAGCAATATCCGGATAGCGGAATATCCTACAAATGGGACGAAATAAACGCAAAATTTTGGTGCGAAACCTTAAAGTACAAGGTTAGTACTCACATATACTACCATTTTCATAGTTTTTTTTTTTTTTTTTTTTTTGTTATAGGAGCGAATCTAGTCAATTGTTCCTTGTCTAATTTAAATTGTTGGTTGATTCTTGTATCTTGATTTAATACTGTACTTTTCGTTGATTCGCTTTTTTTACTCTCAGGTGTTACTTCGCTCATCGTCAATAATTTTATTAAACCTTGAGATACATCGATCTTTTTATAAACACAAATGCTGGTGGTGATATTCGACCACATTTGATTTGATTATAATTTTATTATTCCAGTTTTTATTTGTTCAACAATATAAATATATCTTATTTATTCAGAAAGACAATATGCATTCCAAGTAGACACATATCCGAAAATCAGATATTTCCTCTTCCTGAATTTTAGCCTAATGCATTAAACTCTTTGTTGTTCAGCCAAGAAGTAGAATCTCTTTGATATTTCTAAAAACTTTTAATAGTAACGCTGATGAAATACTTCGAACTATTTATCGTTATCGAAATTTTATCCACTGGACCACAAATATCAGTACGATTGGCCTGATAAAGATCTAAGAATCAAACTGCTGCACAGCCTTCTCCAGTTTGTCAACTTTTACTTTCACTAATCTACTCTCTGCTTTTTGGTCAGCTCACATAGATTATCACCGATTCTACGAATATGGTTTAAACAATATTCCGCTCAAACATAAAATAATGGTCTTAAAATTCGATGACGACGACATTCCAAATTATAACTTTTTTCCACTTTTTTGCAGAATATGTTTTCTCGTGCTTATGGGTATCTTTTGATTTATTTTTACTTTATTACGTCTTCATAGGGTTTACTGAAGAAAACCTTAAGAATTATACTATTATGATATTTATTATATAGGTATCTTAAGCTAATGTATCATGTATCAGCGTAACATGGCTGAATTATAATGATCAATGAAATCGGGTAGATGATAGATCGAAATATCGATGGTAGCTTTATAATTATTATAATCCACATTTTATAAGCTTTTTTTAAATGTAGAACAATCAGGACAGATTCAAAGGAAATACTTACCCATTCCACAGAAAGAACGTTTGAGGATTTACCTGAGTCAATGCCTTGAATAAGAATCAAAGGGAACTGTATACCTATATTTAAATTTAAAATCTATGTGTAGGAAGAAAGTTTTTTAATTTAAGTTATTATTGTTGTTAGATGAAACATACCAGTGATATAAAAGTGTTCATATTTGAAATTTCATTTTAATTTTTTATTAAACGCAAAAAATATTGACATTCTCCCGATTACCTTATTGGAGGCTAAATTGGAATATTATGGTCAGCAGTCTTTTACCAATGTTCTCCAAAGAAAGTTATACATATTTAAGGCTGCATTTCATTCGTATGTTTAATTATGTTGTCTTTAATTTTCCTGAATTTGTTGAGGATTGTAGTAAGTTATATTTCTCAATCTATTAGTCATAGATAACAAGAATGTACATAGATGTCCCATGGCTTGAAGGCTTCATAAAATTCGATTGCTATGTTTTTAATCATTACCAGTTTCATTTCCAAAAAAAAGTAACGACCAATCATTCCACTAGAATATAAACGTCTCAAAACTGTTATTGTTTTTGTTTTTTTTTTTTAGGTTTTTTCCTGAATTTTGGTTTTTGTTCCTTGTTGTACCATTTTTATCAAAGTGAAAATGATCTTCGTAACTGAATATGATTTCGTCGAAAGAACTCCATATTTTCTTTTGCTCTAGGAGGTCAAGGATAAATGCACGTGACAATACGAGTACACGTATACATACATACCATATGCAGGCGGTTTGTTACAATTTCAAATTCTGATTTGATTTTATTTTATATACGTACTTATGCAAAATTTTGAATGTAGTTCATTTTTAAATATTTTATTTAACTGCTGTAAACGATGAGTCTTACGCATATGGATCTTCGGTATTTACGCGTTCGATATTCTGCTGTGAATTACGAAATGTTGCTTCTTTGATATTGACCTGAATCAGCATTTAATCCACTTAAATGCGTTACAAATTTAAATGAGCAGTAGTATAAGATGGCGAATAATTGAAATCGGCCAAATAAGTGCCATCTGATCGCGAGCAACTTCAAATTACATTTTAGAATTTAAAACCAAACGATAGAACTTATAGATGACAGTATTATGCCAGCAATTGACACTATAAATACACTTACGCATTTTCTTATCCGTCGGATAATTTTTTTTAATTCTTTGTTTTCTTATTGAAGAGAAAAATTATTCAATTTAAAACTTTCTCTTTTTTAATGTATCTTTAAATAATAAGAGCAGCCAATGAATTATTATTTAAGCTTTACTAGCCCCGAAATGAGAAGAGACAGAAACTCTCCAGCCTGATAGTTAAGTCAATCCGATGTTCAGCACCTAGGTCGTTTAACATTAAACGACAAAATATGCATTTAGTTAAATTTATTTTTATTTTTAGAGATAAAAATTACAAGTAAAAAAAAAAAGACTTGAAACTCTTAACTTAATTAATAATGTAGATTTCTGTCTCACTAATAAATCATTTTTACCCACTGTCTGCCCTTTCATCATATATTAACCTCACCAGCCTGTGCGTAGTTAACGTAGTAACAGTAGTTAATTTCCTGTATAAAACATGCAAATCTAAAAAACTTCAATAGGAATGTACGTACATTTAACATAGATATGTAAAGTTTTTACGGGGCTAGTTTTGCAATCCAAAGATTTTATAGGAACAGTGTTTTTATATTTATAAACCACGCGCATATATTCGTGCGTATTGTGCTTTCCAAACCAAAAGTACCAAATACACTCGTTGGTAATTTTTTTCTTAAAAGTTACTATTTTTAGTTAAAATTTATATTTACTGACGTTTACAACAAAATTATTGGTTATTATTTTACATTCGTGAGCTTTTGAAGTTACTTATTACAAATTAGATACTAGATTTCTTAAAATCAAAATAAGGGATCCAAAATGGTGGGTCAAGAAAGCAAACAAATTCCTAATAACAATTTGACTTACATTGATAAATGAAGGGTTCTGGATTTGCTGATGATAAAACGCAAAGAGAGAATAAAAATTCGAGTGAATATTCGAACTCACTGGCGAAAATACCGCTTGATATCAATTTTAAAAGATATAAAAGTCTCTCTGATGTCCACCATAATAGACTCGCCTTCTTCAGTTCTAAAAATCTGAGTCCACATCAGCGAATTAAAAATAAATCCTGTACGCCAAGTTTTAGAAAAAAAAATGTGTGCATCTAAAAGTTACAGAAAACATTAAAGCCACATACTAGTTGTTTTCTTCAAATTTCAATTAAAATTTTAATTCGAGTAGCAATTTGTTATATAGATAGTAACATAAATATCTATGCCATAAATCTTTTTTAAGTATACCCATATATATAGCATAGATGAAGTGTTGAGGCGTAGAAATTCCTTTTCTATTTTTTGCTATTTATTAATTCCCATATTTTTCTCAATAATCTAATATCTTTAAAATGAAAATAGAGGTTTTTGCCAGTGTATAAATTATAATTTTTTTCTATGTTTAGTTAATCTTTGAAATTCCATATGGTCATTTAATTAATTATAATGAAATCTTAAATGTTGCAAACCAAAAATAAATCTAATGTGTCTTGTAAAAAGTCTTTGTAATTATTTAGAAGGTGCTTGCATTTAAATTTATATGAAGTCGGCTTTTTTAATTGTTTTTATTTCTTTGTCAAAGCAAAAAAAAAAAAAAATAATAATAATAAAAAATCAGTCTAATATTTCTTGTCCTTTATACAAAGTTTTTGCATGTTTTTAAGGTTTGATTTGCCCAATATATTTTACTATACATATACACTACTTATATTAAATATCGCAGTCAGGTTTGACAAACTTCATATATTTTTCTTTAATTATTAAGACTTTGTATAATCCCCGACTCAATAAAAAATTTTCTTATATGGGATTTGATTTTTTTTTATTTTTATTTTTATTTTTTTTTTTATTTTTGAAATACAAGTTGGGAATTTCCGTCCGTATAATTATCGAATATGCTCATAAATATTTCGAGCAGCGGCAGATATAACAGCAACTATTTAACAAAATGTTAATATTTAAAACCTAATTATTTGCTATTTTCGAAAAAAAAAAAACGTATAACAACTAAGAGAAAAAATATCAGCATCACATTCAGTAAAACTTGTATTTAAGTTCATACAAAAATAAATGAAAGAAAGTGAGTAGAACTTATTCATGTGCTGTTTTTAATGTGCGGTTTATCAAAACTTACAAAAAAAAAAAAATTATATGGGTTTCAAGCATTATGGCTAACATATACATATGTACGTTTTCGGGCCTATCTTAACAAGTCACACGCAAAAACAATAAACTTTTACTTTTTTACTTATTTTTTTTTTTTTCTACGTAAAAAATTTATTTCTGACATGCTTAAACTTGTAGACATTTAAGTTGTTGGTGTTCCTTAAATTGTTTCCGATAAATCTAAAACTAAAAAAGCCTTTGAGACAATCACATTAAAGAATCGTAAAAATGGTATGCAATATTGAAAAATTCCCTGCGCTAAAGTTAAAACGGCTTGCACATATTGTTAATCGATTTTTTTTTTTTATCAGAACAGTTAAAAGCAGAGATTATTTTAATTAAAATACTTTTCAGGCATCAATCACGAAAACATATTAATTGTTTCAATATGTTTTCGTTATTTTATCGTGTAAAACCAAATTATGCATATTTTTTGAATTTTGCTTCAAATTGACTTTGGATAACCAAAATTCAATTTGCAGGAAATCATTGATAAAATTAAACACACTTTTGAATAAGTAAACGTGGTTAACATTATTAAAGGTCTAATAAAAAAAATAAATAATAATAATAATAATAATAATAGTAATGAAATAAAATAAAATACATCAGAAAATAAGTACGAAATTGTTAAAAAAAAATTTTTGAGCATGATGTTGCTTACTAAAGGTAATATTATTTTTGATACATAATGAAAAAAGCTTTTATGCTATTTTAATACGAGAATGACACTCCTTGTAACTGCTTGATATATACAATTTTATTTTGCATTTACTAAATTTACAAAATTGTTTATACTCGTACGGTTGGTTAATCATGTTGATAGTTCGTTTACGTTGGGCCTATCTGGATTCTCCTTGTGGCAGCTTTGTTGATGAGTGAATACAGAGTGACCCAAGCAATTGATATTTTGTATGTTTTCGAATTGTAATATTTATTTTCAATGTGCCATTTTACTAGAAAAAAAAAAATTGAATTTACATATAGATTTGAAATTACCGAGCCGGATTAAATCCGTTCAATTCATGTTCAAATCAATTTCGAGCGCAACGCTAACTTCTGAAAAAAAAAAAAAAACTTTAAGTTTCAGATTGAGAAATTAAGAAAGAACATAGAGTGGGTTTAAGTTCTAATTTAAAGAAGTATAGTCTGCTAAATTTAGCTCTGTGCAGTTTTGTAATAAAAAATATAAGGGTTCATTAATTTTTTGACATTTTTGTGTTTCTAAAGAAAAAATATAAATCCTAACAAAAGTTCTACAAATCATAGGATTATTTTCGATTAGCTTTCAATAAGCTTTCAATAAGCTTTCAATAAGCTTGCATCCATTCGAAGCTACACAAATAAATATAATCAAAAGCTTGTTTAATCATAATTATGTCTACAACTATTGAGAGCAAAATGTATTGTTATCACAGCATCCAGATTTACGTATAGCAATTTAACTTCAATACCTATATTTTTCTTTACATTTTGTTTCATTTTTTTATATTTATTTGATACAGTATTTTTTGTTTTATTTATTTATTAATTTTTTTTTTTTTTTGCAGTTATGGAAATGATTTTTGCTTAGGATATTGTTAAAAAAGAAACGGATTTAAAAAAAAAAAAAAAAAAAAAAAACTTCGAAAAAAAAAATTAAAACATTCTATTTTACATTAAATAATAAAATATACACATATATATATCGAAATACTGAATTTATTGTCGCCCATTCTCTCTATATTTTTTTATTTTCTATAAAAAAACAAAAATAGTTAAATTAAAAAAAAAAAAAAACAAAACTATAGGAAAAAGAAACAAAAAAAAAAAATAAAATCACTAAGCAAACGAAGCAAAAGAGAGGACACCATTAATGCTGAGTCAACAAAACAAGATATTATTTGATGTATTAATCCAGAAAAAAATCGTAGTGCTTAATTTTTTTGTTTATAAAAATTTTTACATATTAATGTTTTTTTATTGAAAAAAAAAAAAAAAAAACAAAACAAAACAAAAAAACATTTATTTTATACAAAAAATAAAAATCTTAAAACTAAATCTCGGTTTTTATCTGTTGATTTTAATTTACAGATTAGTAATCTTATTTTGTTGGTTTCTCACTTTTTTTCGTATTGTTAAGATAATTATTTTTTATATTAGGAAAGGAAGTTAAACAAGTTTTTCTAAGAAAAATGAAGTTAGGAGTTAATTTAAGTATTGTAACTGTATATAATAAAAGTAACGAGGAGAAATATTTCTTAAAAATGTAAATCTTAAAACTTAAATTTAATGAGAATAAAAGTTAAATATATAAGAATAAATAATTAAAAAAAAAACTAAACAAAGGAAAAAAATAAATAGTTTTAGTGTTGAACGGCTGATGATGTTCGTGAATTATAATAATAATAATAATAATAATAATAATAATAATAATAATAATAAAAAATAACAATAATAAGTTTCAGATATATTACTTTTATTTTTAAGTTCTACGCATGAATGTTTTATTTACTTTAATGTAATTGTGTATTTAAGTTAGCATTAAAATATATAGTTATTTAAAAGAAAAGAAAAGAAAAAAAAAAAAACCTGTAAAAAAAAAACTCAAAGTATGAAGGCCTATTCAATTGTGTAAATTTTCAACATTTGTAAGCACACATAATACCACTTTTGTATATATTCAAATAAAATGATTGAAAGCTTAATTACAAATATATTTTAATTAAAAATTTTATCTGCAAATTTTAATAAAAAGTGCATATTTATTAGATACATATTTTTAAATTTCTTTGTAACATAGTTATTGGAATAAACGAATGTCCGCGTCAAAGTCCAACAATTTTATTATTTCTTTAAAGTTTCTCTCTTAGTAAACACAATAATAATGAGGAAATTTATTATTTGAAAAGCTTGATAGGCCTGGAAAGCATCCTTAAATCACTATAATGCAGATAAAATTTTCAAATTTTAGCTGAGCAACTTTTTTTTTTTTTTTTTAATTAAAGAAACCACCTTATTACGAATTTCGTAACAGTTTGTTTGATGTAACACACTTCATTTCATTTCGAGTTATGTATGGTATTGAAATCAATATTCCGCTAGTCACATGACAAGATAGGAGAGCCTGCAAATAAAAAGTATTCAATAGTTCTTTCTACATTCGTTACCTGCCACCTTGATTTTTTCAATGATCGATAGAGTTTTAATTTGTTTTTCGCACTTGCCTTATGTCAAAATCAACGTGATTTCTACATATGACATATAGAGCCTTATATCATTTCCCATTAAGCAAAAGAAATATTTAACTTTGTCAGAAGTTCTTCTGAAAGTGTCCAGGAAGAGAGTTATTCTGTGATTTCTAAAGCACTTTTCGATTCCGGATTTCAATTGAGGACTTACTTAGAATGCATTATTTCACACAAGCTATTAATATCAGGAAACGATTAAATAAAAAGAAGTCAATCTATTAATATATATTAAATATGTGCTTAATAAGGCAGACAAGCTGTTCATGTTTACAATGAAAAAAAAAAATAAATCAAATTGGTAATTTAAGACTAGTGTGTTTTAAAACATGAAGACATTAAGGGCTAGTTTATGTGTATATTCTGTGAAAAAATTGTAACAATGATATTTAATAATAGCATTCTAAATAATTAATTTCTTATGTCGACTTAATCTAATCTGTCTTATTCAGATATGTATATTCATATCATTGTTAATTGAATATACCATATTATGTTCTATGTATTTATATTCATCAGGCGGCAATATTTCTCTACGTTATCATCTTCTCTATCTAAATATGTATATCTTTAGCTGAAATGTTGGTTCACCAGCCAACTGTTTTTGGTATGCGGAATAACCAGGAGAGAAAACTTTATGTTTAATTCGGTATCAGAAAGTGTATGGATCAGATTAATGGATAAAATCAGTTGGACTATTATTAGAATTAGGTTTATAACGAAAGCACAGCGGGTTTAGTGTAATCACATGATCAAATTGTTTGCCTATTGGTATGAGATTGTGGATGCACGACTATATTTTCTTCTGTTTTTTTATAAAAAAAAACACTCTAAAAGTGAGGATATGTTTATTTATGTTATGAAACACACGTTTTCAAATCTTGTATTCCTAAAATCGAAAAATTATAGAAAACGAAGAGAGCAAATGTTTGTTATTTGTAAATTGGTCAGACAAACTTTCTGTTGGGCGTTTTTCAACGACAAATCTAAACATTTAAAAAAAAATAGCTATAGCATTTTTAGAGGAGAATCTCTTCTTTAAAAAAACAAAAAACAAATTATACAATATTTGAAGTTGATTTTGTTAGAAATTACCCGAGATGAAATGGAAAACCACAATAGTTGTGTTTATTTCCTAATTTCCCAATTTACAAACATTATAAGCTCGTTTCGGGCCCAACTCACACATGTAAGACTCGCATGAAACGGCAGGTTGTTTTAGTGGTAGCTGTTCAATTGTACAAGAGATCACCGTGGCACATTAAGAATCGTAGAATTAAGGATGAGGATCAGATTTAGTGCACATAAGAAATAGAGACTTGGCTCAATCGACACGTTTTTCTTCATCTTTAAGGCTACGTTCGCGATGATGCGATAGCTTTTCACGCAATCGCAATTGACATCGCTCACATCGAAAACGCAACCGATTGAGTGCGAAATTACCTTGAAAATTATAATTTCATAGATACAAAAGGACACAAGTTAGACCTTTATGAAATAAAAAAAAATTTCTTTACCTTCTCTCCAAAACCTATTTTGGAGAGAATGACAAAGATTCCACAATCAAGCAATTCAATGAATTTGTCCATATTCTACGAGCCAAACTGATTCAAAATATTTTGGTTGCAGTTTTCCGTCACGAGCAGTCGCTTCGAATGGCTAAATTCGCTTTTCGCGAAATTGCTTCTCCGTCAACACTACGTGCGCATATATTGTATTTGATCACGGGTCGCGAGTGTGTTAGAATTTAGTTAAAAGTTGATAGCAATACAAATCAATGAGAAAAAAAAAGCACGAAACACGAAAAATGGCATGTTCCATATGGAATATGAAACTGTGATCAGTAATCAGATGTCAATAATCTACTCTAAGAAAATACACACAGTAGAAAATCGTATGCGTATAATTATGTACAATATATCTAATGCTACATAGTTTTCCCACATATTTCCATACTGGGCTACTTGTGGGATTTGCTAAATTGGCAGTTGTTTGATCTACTTTATACCATTTCGTTAGGAAGCCCAAAAATTTGCTGATGTTTTTGCATTTGATTGATTAAATTAGTTAGAAATTGAAAAGCTGGAACTTAAGATTGCACCAAGGGGCAAATTACCGCACAAGTTATCGAGTAGATTCCATCTATTATCGAGTGGCTTTGGTATGATGGCACACGACAGTTGACGTATCGAATGAAAACTTCATATTTGTAATAGTGAAAGCCTACTACAGCTAATTTATGAAAGTTATTAATACTAATACTGTGCCAGTATTTTGAATCTTTTTGTTTTATTTAATTTTGACTAAAAAAAATAGTAAAATGTCAGTAGAAATGCATAAAATTTGGAAAAATATACATGTAGTTACAATATATCGTAGTATTAATCGCTTTTATTTTCTTTCTTAGGGCTCAAATCCATATGTACGTGAGCCTGGTAGCTTTCATATATGAATGGCCCTTGATCACGGATGAGAGAGTGACAATTACGATACTCCAAGCTCGAAAACGTGTGCGGAAATACTAAATATGTATGTCTCAGTGACGAATAGTTCGATCACATGTGCGGTAATTTGCCGCCATGCTTTGTAGCGAACATGGTAAAACCAGGAGTGGGGTCATCTAACTTTGCATCGACTTCAAATCTAACAAAATTAGAAGTCATTTCAAAATCGAATCGGTATCATATATCATGGTCAACTTACGCCAGCGCCAGCTGACAGTCAGTAAGCTGAAAACTTTAAAAGTCGAAGCGACTGTCAAAACAAGTCGAAACAAAAGTTACATGGCGCCGATTTCGAAAATTTTCGAACCTTTATAGTCGTTTCCAAGTGTGAAGTTCTTCCATTGCCCTTTTCTTAATGTGGAGACTGCGGATACGTGAACTTTTTATTAGATTACGTTTTGTCACACCTGCTGTCCTTTATATTTAGTCGAACACTACTATGCGTGTATTAAAGCCAGACTTACGAAAACCCTTAATTTAAAGCAGCATTTTTCTGTCCCAAAATACTGCAGAGTTTTCGCGCCATTTAAGTAACGCCAAGCTGGTTTTCGATACAGCTTACAATTGTTGGCAATTCGGACCGATAACTCCAAAAACAAAACCGCGCCGCAAATAACCTTTATACAATTATTAAGCGTGGTCAAAAAAAGCTGCCATAGCATTGTCATCAGTGAAAGAAAATCAGTCATTCCGAACTTCTTTCTTTTTTAAAGAACCAATCTCTCAAGGGTATGCATACTATTAAAATGCCGAAGCATGTGTTAAGTTTTTGGGAAATTTAATACAGTTGGCAATATTCAACATTTAATAAGGAGGCTAAATTGTAAGTATAATTGGACTTGTTGGCAATTTAGGCAATCACACATGGTTTTGAATGCCCGAAAAAAAAATCATATTATTATTGTTATTATCAAAGGAACGATACAAATTAATTTGTAACGCCGGGGTACGTACTATGCCCATCATTTCAGATCCATTTGAATTCCGTCGTATCTATTTCTCGCAAAGTCGCATTGATTGACATTGTGTTGAACAATATTGATTTTCTAAAACTCGCTCGTATATATTAATAGTACGCCGCATTAGCTTCACCGATCGGTAATTGTTCCAACTACTCGTGTTGCCTTTGCTTGTATACAGTGGTTAGGCATCCCCTCAGCTTCTATCATAATTGCTGCCATTTAAATTTAAGATATCTGATTGTTAGGCATATTTCAGAAGATATCTGGCTCATTCTGCTTCGACTTCCATAAAATCTGCAGTTTTGATTTCGTGCGCGACAGCCAAGGTAATATTACTTTGCGGTAATTCTTCGTAAAATAACCCGTAAAAATAATTTTTTTTATTAACTGTTAACAAGGCTCCTGCTTTGAAATGTTTTGTCTGTCTCTAGTTCTGATACGATTCTAGTGTAGGACCAGGGCGTATGAGAATCATAAAAAGAGATTTAGTTTTTTTTTTTTTTGTCAACCATTCTTTTATTGCAAAAACGCTATCTTTCCCATACGGTTTTGGATAAACTGTCAGGATCTGTTCATAAATTGGGTTTTATGTATTTCCTTCAATTGATGATTTTGTTTAAATTTCATTCTTATCATAAATAAATGATGGTCGTATTCTTCTGTAAACTATTGTAAATGTTAAAATTAAATAATCATTTCATTCAAGAATCGCTTATTAATTTGAACACAGACTTGCCACAAATTTCATTTTCTATGGGAAATCCATACAAATTAATTGCTTTTCAATTGTATTTATCAATAATTAACGCCTAATTTGGCCAACGATACTGCCTTTTATTTGTAGTGGTTAGGGATCTTTGAGTGAATTCTGGATTTAAATCTGAAAGTAACTAAAATCGCTCCTGAGAATGTACAGAGGAGAGTAAATGAAATATTTTCGGATGAATCGTTGCATAAGAAAAAAAGAAAGCTTGCTCAAAATGATGCAATAATGGATATCATGCACGATTAGCACATTTTTTACACATTATTACAATTAATACAAATGCTTTATAATCAATAAACATTAAAGATTTTCATTTAAATGTCACCATTTGAATTCGGTAAATGTTGTTATCTATCATTTTGTACTGCGGAAAAGACCCTTTTGTTTTATTCTTCGATATACAATAGTTTGTCCAAACCAAAAACCTGCGTGATTGGTTTTTTTTTTCAGACGAACAGACGTATTATTGTTTATCATATTGCGATTCCATGTAGACCTAATCCCAGTTAATGGTCATGGAAAAAGAAAATAAGTTCAGTTTCATTTAATATATTTGTAAAACGTATGAATTTATGAGAGAGGTTTTACTATCGTATAAAACTGACGACAGACCAATTGATTTGGATAAATGAGGAATGTGGTAGAAAAGATAAATACATATATTTCAATAAATTAATGACTAGATACGCCGCGAAATATTACACCAGTTTTGAATTAACTTAGTCAATAAAAATTAATTATTAATCATGGTATACGAGTATATCAACGGCTTACATTTTTCTGGGAAAGTTTGATTGCAAGCATCTTAAACAGCTGTTTGGCTTTGAATTTTATAAATAAACTAAAGTATTTCTTGCTGCCCTCAAGAGTTATAATCTTTGAATGATGGACTTTGAAGCTATCGATGTGTACATACAATAGTTATCCTGAGAAATGTCAATAAACACAGGGCCAAATTGCTTTCAAAATCGAATTTGTTATTGCAGTTTAAAAAGGGAAATTGCTTGCTTCAACGAAAATGTAGACTGCAGTGAATTAAGGTCAGTAGTTATGATACCAATTCTTTAATTTGGCAAAACTTTAAAATACATATGTATACAGTACACGTACTCGTATGTATGTTTTTCTATGCTGCATCTCTCTGGTCGACAATAACAACAAAATTATTCATAAAATTTAATTTTTTTACTAAGTTCTCCTTTTCACAAAAAACAAACATATTCCGGATTATTATATTTAATTAGGTTGTTTTATTTTTTCGAATCCAACTGTTCATAATTATAAGAATTGCATATTATATGGTTTAATTTTTTTTTTTTTTTTTACAAAAGTCAAGAATTGAATTCTCATACGGTCTAAACTAGATAAAATTATACATATTAATGCGCCCTATGGAGATTGCAATTTAAAATGATTTGCACTTTACAAAGAATATGTAAAATATATTCAATTCTTCATTTTGCTCAGAGACAAATACCTGTGGTCATAAAGTCCAAATTTATTTACTTGTTAAGAAAAGGCTTTTCAATTCAAACCGCTTAAAAAAAAAACTAAGGTGTTTATGTGATTTATAAAATAAAAAAAAAAAAGATTGCTTGCACTTTTCATCAGGCCAAGCTAGTATATTGAAATTTAAAACTTCTCAGCAGAAAAAAAAAATAATAATGTGTATTTTAAACCTGCATGGATATGCAAATAGAATTTTACCCACTATAATTTTTTTTTAAACAATTTCGACGCGTTAACTGAAAGCGTATGGGTGTGAAGGTTGAAGAAACAAAAATTAATAAACACGTTTTTGTAATTGAGAACATATTGAATTGTGTGAAAAAAATTGCTTTTAGTTTTATTGTATTGTTAAGGTAAATAACTAACGAAGTAAGTATTTAAATCACACTTATGTTAAGTCAAAAATATTAATAAACAAATTAAAAACAAAAAAAAAAAACAAAACAAAAAAACAAAGCGAAATTGACAGAATACAAAATAAGTAACTATGTTAAGCTAAACTGCTTACATTGTCTTGTTTGATTTCACTTTTCGATATATATGTGTATTCTTTAGAACAAATATGTTCATGTAAATATACAAAAGTATTAAATATATTTTTTTTTTAATATTAAAATAAAATTATATCAAAATTATTCAATTATGTATTTATAAACAAATAATTGATAAGAATTAAAAAAAAAACAAAACAAAACAAAAAAAACACCTTTTAAACAATGTAGTCAGCGTCGACATTGAGTACTATATGATAGATACAAAATATGAAGATAAGCAAAAGCAAGCAAAGTATATTTGAAAAAATTACAAAAAATAAAAAATAAAAATGAGAAAAAAATAATAATTTAATAAATAAAACAATTAAAAAAAAATGATCGAGTTTTGATTTAAATCTGTGAAACTAAATATTCAAAATATTATTATTTTATTCAATAAACAAACAAAAATGGAAGCAATTGTATGAGTTTTAATTAAATTCTGCTACAGTTGTTGACAACTAATTAGAAACGATAGCATTATTGTTGTACGAGTACTTGCTAATATTCTGGTTTTTCTTAATAACATAACGGTATACTTCTTGCTTGTGTTACTTTTGTCTTTGTTCCCCTTCTTAGAAAATGTATTCCCATTCTGCCAGATTATATATATATGGTTTGTATAACAGTAATATATTATTTGAAAAATTGAACTCGGTGGGTTGACAACTAATTAGAAACGATTGTGTTTAACTCTCCGACAAGTGAATAGGTCCCTGGGGACCTTTTTGATTTTTGAAGCGATTTTACGACCATTTCCTGCAAAGCATGATACCTTCGACCTAACATGTATTCCAGAAGCATATTGTTTTCTGTGTTTTAAAAAAAAAATCAAAGTGATCGATGCATAATTTTATTCTTTTATTGGCATTTATTTTTTTTTATGTACTTTATTGGGGTTAACAAATTTGTGCATGATTGTTTTTTACCACTCGTAATTATGGGAAATTCCAGAATCTGTGTCAGCGGTTAATTTGTTAAGTATCTAAAGAATCTGTCTGCGATTTATTTATCAACTCTAGAGAGTCCAGTTGTGTTTTGTGCAGGAAAATAAAATATAATGAAAATATAGCGTTTGAAGTAAGTTTGCTTTTTACTTGTTTTTGTACTATTTGTTAGAAATTACGTTAGATTTATTCATATTATAGATAACGGAAAGTGAAAATATTGAATTCGAAAATTTAGCGCGTACATTTGACGAGGCAGATGAGCAAAATGTTTTCAATCCATTTGCAAATGATGCAAACTCAGCCACCAAGCTCACAAATTCGTGCTAATAATGTAGTTAATTATAACCAAAGAAAACCGGGCCCATTGGTAACAGCAAATATTCAAGTCCATTATCACGGAGCGGATTGCATTGCTTATTTTACGAGAAACAAACTGAAAAGGACAACAAGTGATCAAGGAATGGAATGATGCTCACCCTCAGAAGCAAAAACAGTGGCAACTTTTCAATATGATGGAGATGGATGCATTTTTGGCAATAATTTTCCATGCTGGACTGTGCCAACCAAATAATGAGCCAGTTAAGGAGTTATGGGGTGTTTCCCATGCACCTATTTATAAATCTGCTATGTCCTTGGACCGGTTTTTGTTTATGAAGAAATATATCCGCTTTGACAACGTCAACACTCGCACAGAACGCCAAAAAAGCAGCAAGACAGCGGCAATTGATGATGTCTGGACAATGATGCAAGCGAACCTAGAAGCGGTTTGCATACCACACGATTCTTTGGCAGTCGATGAACAACTGTTTCCGTACACAGGTCGTACGAGGTTTACATAATATATACCTTCAAAACCGGCTAAATATTTCATAAAAGTATGGTGGTTGTGTGAATTCAAATCACACTTTCCATTGAAAGGAATGATTTACTCTGGTAAGCAGCAGGATCAGCAACGTAAGGTGAATCAAGGGCAGAAAGTTGTGCTGGAACTAACGAAGTAACACGAGTATATGGATACGGGCCGCACAATTTATGCAGATAATTTTTTGTACTACGATGGATTTGGCGAAGACACTTTTAACGCAGAGAACCGCATATTAGGCACAGTACGTGCGAATAAAAGCTTTATTCCAAAGGAATTTTGTAAAAATAGGACCCGTCCGGTACTTAGCACGTTATTTGGATTCCACGAAGGTGATTTTGCACTCTGTTCATTTATTTTATTTATTTAATTCAAAAATTCTTGTACATTAAGATTAAATCTTTTTTACATTGTGCAAGCTAGGTAATTATACATTAAAAAAAAAACAGAGTTAAATTGTTACGATAAAAAATTAGGAAACTTATAAATATGGTATATAAAAATAAAAAGAAGAGGAGAAGAAATACTAGGAGATGTGGAAGACTAAAATAGTTTGGAAAAAAGATTTGGGGAAGGAATATAAAGGTTGGGATCTTCCATCAGTAAGTTTGAGAAAAGTATTTAAAAACCTCTTTTGTAAATATATTTGTGTTGCTTGATCATTTGATATCTATTGGTAGACGATTCCAAAGATGAGTCGCATGGATAAAAAAAATTTCGACTAGTTGCAAGATACTTATGTCTAGGTAAAATTATTTGCATAGATCTTTGGTTACTTGCAAATTTTAGCATTTCAAATAAATAGTCTGGTTCTTTGGTAGTAATTATTTTATGAAGCAATAGTATGGTTCTGTAATTCAATAAGGCTATTAGGGAACAGCCGGTAATACTTTTAGTCAAGTGCGTAACGTGCTCTGACCGTCTGATATCATAAATATACCTTGCGCAATTATTATATGCCACAGTTAATTTTCTTTTCGACATATAGCCCAAGTCACCATATATTTCGCATCCGTAAAGCAATATCGGCAAGATAAAAGATTTAACCAATTTCAGTTTAACACCTATCGGGAGGTAGTTTTTCGTGGGACTTAAACCACGAAGAGCGCTATACACTTGCGATATTACTCTGTTTACGTATAAATTCCAAGTGAATGTACTACTAAAGTAGACCCCAAGATTTTTTATCTTATCCACATACTCTACAGGAGTGTGATTGAGAAATATGTTTGTCTACCTCTATTAATGAACATAGCTTTTGATTTGACTGGATTAAGACTGAGCTCATTTTTTGTTGACCAATCATGAATTCTTTTAAGATCTTCATTAACATTAATTAACGCCTGGTTTTTATGGTATTTCGGAAACAAAGAATATATTTGTACATCGTCGGAGGTCGCGAAACATTCAGATATATCATTTATGAAACATATGTGCCGAAGAAAAATAAGGCGATCATTTTATTGTCAACTATGCACTCTACGTGTGCTATAGAATATAGCAATGCAAAGCTGTAACCGTTGGTCATTTTGGATGACAATGACAATAAATCGGGTGTAGATACCATGGAACAGATGCTGGGCACATATACGTGTAAGAGGCCCACCAGGCGATGGCCACTAGCTATGTTTTTCAACATGATAGACGTAGCTGCATAGGCTGCATTTATAATTTATGATGAGTTGGCTCTAACCAAACAAACTGACAAACGGCGTTCATTCCTGCACTTACTAATTAAACAATTAGCCACCCCCAACATGAAAATACGAAATTCGATGGAAGCTTTTGGTATAATTATGACTCAAATGCCAGTACACGGAGATGTACCTGTCTTCGCACCAAAATCAAATAGACCATCCTGCTACTTCTGCCGTAGGCTAAACAAACGCCAACGAAAGACTAGGGCTCTATGTCATAACTGCAGAAAACCCGTATGCCTGGAACATTCACTGCAAATATATAGATGCAATAAATGTGGTGGTAATAATACTTAACACATGTAAAATTTAATATATTTTGAAAAATAAATAACAAAGATTAAAAGTTAATGGTAAAATAGATTTTTATTAATATATTATGGCCTAACAGTAAAATTTGCTTTTTAAAAGGTCAAAAAATTCAAATTTTTGCAGGTATTACAGTCGAAAACGGTTGTAGATTCCCAGGGACTTATTCACCACATAAAGCGAAAAAAATTATTCACTCATCGGGGGGTTAAGCTAAAGTCCATTCAAACTTGTGTAGTTATTCTATATTTCGGTAAGTATAATATTAATTTACATTTGTAAACGTAAGTTCAACAAAGAAAATTATGGTAGAATTGCGCACCGGAGACGCGTAAGGCTATTGCTGAGCTAAACAAAGGGGGACTCTCCTACCAAGGAATTGCAACACAGGTAAAATGTTCTAAAAATATGGTATTTGATGCAATTTCACATTTTCGAAAGTATGGCACCACAGAAAATATTCCTCGTCAAAAAAGACCCCGCAAAACTACACAACGTATCGACAAAAAAATTATTCGGTTGTCGAAAGCGGATCCGAGGAAAAGTGCTAAGGTCATCCAACGGGAAATTATGGATGAAACCGACATCAATATATCCAAGAGAACTATTGCTCGTCATTTGGCGGAAGCTATACTTCATGGGAGACTTGCACGCAAGAAGCCATTTGTCAAATTGTCTTAAAGGAAACGCCGTATCGAGTTTGCTAAGACCCATGCTTGTTGGACGGCAAACCAATGGAAATTTGTACTCTGAAGTGACGAAACGAAGATCAATCGGATTGGTCCGGACGGTAGAAAGGCAAAGAACTTGATACCAGGTACACTTCTCCATTGGTAAAGCATGGCGGTGGATCAATTTTCATCTGGGGCTGTTTTTCTTGGAACGGCGTTGGCCCAATTCATCGTATTGAAGGAAGGGTGAACAGGAACAGTACGTTGACATACTGAAAAATGTAATGCTACCGTGGGACGAGGAAAACATGCCGGTTATTTGGTCATTCCAACAAGACAATAACCCTAAGCATACCGCAAAGCTCACCAAGCAATTTTTCGAACGAAGCTCCATGGCTGTAAGTCGTTGGCATTTTTTATGTGTTGATATAAGCTAAGGTAAGCAAGAAGTTATTGGACAATTCTGGTTAATTTTCATGATTGTTCTTAAAATGAATAATGAAAAAATGTTTATTCCTCAACAAAAAATCGTTTTGTTTTTATTCAAACCTAGACTACAATACAACCCTCTTCGTTTAAATTTGGAATACTGTTGAAGGATTGCACTTTTAATATTGGAAGGATTTAAAATATATCTGATTTGTGAAGGCAAAGAGTTCCAAAGTCTAACAGTATGGATGAAAAATAAACGCGAGGAGTTATGGTAATTATAACGGCAAGGAACTTGGTTGATGGTTCTTAAGGAGCGAGTGAAATTAAGTCTGTTATACAAGTAAGATGGACACCCCTATTGCGAAGATCCACTATCAGTTGTTAGTTGATACTTGTCAATCAATTTCTTAAAATGGTATTGCGAGGATCAATTACCAATGAAGAGTTGATCCATTGTGAATTTGAATTTCCGGTTGACAAATCGATATTGTGAAAGTCAACTGTGAACAATTTTATTGATCGTTGTCAATTTTTCTGTCAATCGCAATTTCGGTGTTGATGAGGGTGATACGTACATAAAAATTCAAGTATTTTCAAGTTTTAAGTGTTGAAAATAAATATTTTTGCTTGTTTTTTAAGGGGTAAATTAGTAAGCAATAAAAAGCAACTCAATAGAATGGTTGAATTGATGGAGCAAAATCTTGATGTCGCTAAATGATTTTGTTCCAAAATTAGTGCGCAGCCGAAGTGAGAACAATTTGCGACAGAACTAAATAGCTTAGGGCCACCGAAACGAGATTGGCAAAAATGGCAAAGAGTAAGTTGTGCACATTTACAAGAGGCTTAAGTTCAATTTTATTTTCTACATTGGTTTAGGTATGGATCGATCTAAAATGCAAGATAAAAAAGAGGAAAGCTGAAAATAAGGTAGGAATTACTGTAAGTGGTGGTGGTCCAAATCGATGTCATCAGTTCAATGATATGGAAGGGGCAGTAATTCGTATGCTTGAATTAAATACTTGCGTGGATCCTCCTTGTATCGATTTCGGGCTTAACGAAACTGATACAATGCTACCAGCAACTTCTAGTCAATTAAGTTCGCCAAACGATGGCACCCAAAGCTCAGAATTACCAACAGCTCAAAGAAAAACGAAAGCAACACGGTGAGTTGAAGAACTGTAACTGGGTCGTATAACACTGTTAGAAAATCAAACTTCTGCTCAAAAACAGTTTGACGACAATATGATCAATCTAATGAGTGATATAAAAAAATGTGAGCAATATATTGAATATTATTCAAAGAAAAAATATCAACAGGACAAAGAACATGAACAGCCAAGTCCTGAAATTAAAAACAAAAAAATTAAAACTTTATAAACAAAATAAGGAAAATAAGGACAACCACCGAAAAGCCAAACTGAAACTAAAAATAGAGACACTAGAGCTTGAAAAGCATATGCAAGATTTACAAAATCTTGAGAACATATGTACATAGTACATTATTTAATTTTTGTTGAGACTGAAGTCGTATTTATTTGCCTTTTGTAACTTTCCTTTTTACATTCATATTTACCTTTTAGTGTTGTTTTTGAAGTTTTTTCTTTGAAGCTGAACCCATATGTATATATTTTTTTTTGTTAGGTTTAAATGTTGGGAATGAACTCGGATTTTTTTGTCAAGTTTACTTCTTGTTAAAATAAACTTTTATTTTTCATTTATTGATATAATACTACATTGTTTTTTCTTAAATATATTTACATAAAGCTTAATATCGTATCTCTAATCCGTCTCCCTTCATCAAAAGTATCATTGGTCAAAATATCCTGAAAGGCATCATCATTCTTTTCCTGCTCAATGTTGTCAATTTCCGGGTTATTATTGTAATATTATTATTGTAATATTATGTATTGCCGCACATACATTTACAATTTGTGTTGCCTTTTCAGGAGTATAATGCAATTCTCTTGCGGCTAGCAAACACCTGAATCTGCTTTTGAGTACACCAAACGTTCTTTCCACAATATTTCTTCCCTGCGCATGCTTTTTGTTGAATGTAGATTGTGGAGATCCTGCTTGTCAAAGAGTTATATAGTTTTAATTTAATATATGTATTCCGAGTAGCCGTAAATCGTTATGCCCATTCCTGTAATCTTCTGAAATCTTTAATTTCAGTGGTGACATATTCCATATGCTGGAATCATGGTTTGCTCCAGGGTGTTTGGCATTTATGTACCTTATGTACATCATATGATCACACATCTAAAAAAAATTTTTTTATTCTTTGCTTATACAAAAAGCTTCAAAATACTTACTATCATAGTATTTACACTGTAAAAGCATTTCCTTTTATAATAAAGGTGTCGGACAATTTTGATATGTGTTCCATACAAACATCCTATTACATTCGGAATACTACTTTTCTGGAAAAAATATAGTTTTGCCATTCGCTTTTCTTCCTCTGTGTATTCGAATTTTATCCTCTTCGACATATGTGATTTTCCATAACATTAACTATTTCACTTAATATTAAAGAAACTGTGGGCTGCGCAAGACCAAGGTTGAAGTCATTCACTACACTTAACTGGTAGCTCCCATGCGCGCAAAATCTGAGCAGAGCGGCAGGTTTCAAAATGTTCGGTACTGCTCTTTGACTTCTGATCGGTCTTAGTTTTGGCTCAATGTCTTCGAGCAAGTCAAGAAATGCAGCTTTGGATAGCCAAAAGTTTTCTACAAAGCTGAATTAGAAGTGAATATAATATACATTTACTAAAGAATCAATTACTTTCGATTTTCCATTTGCATCGGATTAGGTGCATCTCGCAAAGTCCTACGTATACCAGCCATGTTCAGCGCGTGTTCCGTTTCGTCTACATCATCCTCATCCTGATGATATGTTTTCTTAATAAATTTTTACACTTGTTAGATTTGTAGGACTCGTAATTTTAGCTTTTTAATTAAATTGTTTGCAAAACTCGTAACAATCACTTTTCAAACCAAAATGATTTTAGAACTGTCAAAGTTGAAGTTGCAATTATTTTTTGCTTAATATTCACAATAGCTAATATTTTTGTCAATCGTTTTTCACAATACAAGTATCAACTTTAATTGATAAATTTGTCAATCGTCAATTCAATTGATAGTTGATCTTTGTATGCATGCCTAAAAATGGAATACTTCCCTCAAGCCTGGAAGGAAGCTAAAATCGTTCCAATTCTAAAAGCTGGAAAGCCTATTGAAAACATAGAAAGCTACAGGCCTATAAGTTTGCTTAGTAATCTTAGTAAGATTTTTGAAAAAGTACTTAAAGAAAGAATAGTTAAACACATTACCGATAATCATATATATCCAAACGAGCAATTCGAGTTCAGACAATATCATAATACTGCGCACCAGAGTCTGTAATCATGTTAAGCAAAATCGTTTAATAGGTAAGTCTACTGGAATGGTTTTACTCGATGTGGGAAAAGCTTTCGATACAGTCTGGCACAATGGTATCATATCTAAAATGATTCAATTTAATTTCCCTATATAAATTTATAGCTTTATATCCGGTCGCTCTTTTAAAGTGTTCGTGAATAGCAGCCAATCTATTCTGAAATTATTTAATGCAGGCGTGCCGCAGGGATCTGTTCTTGGCAGAATACTGTTTAATCTTATGCATCAGACTTTCCAGAGCTACCTAACTGTGGTGCTGCTATTTTTGCTGACGACGCCGCCATATTTTCATCACATGAATTTGCTCTAGACATTGAGAGTAACTTAAGAAATGCGATGGAAATTTTAGAAAAATATTATTCAAAGTGGAAAATAAAAACTTAATCGAGTACACATTCCATGGGAATCCCCGGTGAGATATTTGGGCGTTTATCTCGAACTTTTAACGAACACATAACACAAACAACAAAAAAGGTAGGAATTGCAATTAAAATGCTTTACCCATTTATAAACAGGAAGTCACTACTGTCTTCTCATAACAAAATGACAATTCATAAAATCATCTTTCAAGCAATCCTATTATATGGGTGTTAGGTGTGGGGTCCTTGTGCTAAATGTCACCTTAAAAAACTACAAATATGTCAAAACAAAATATTAAAAATGATGCTCAAATTACCTTGGCATCATTCCACTACAGATATTCACAGGAACATAGGTTCACGTATATGTTCTAAAATCAAAAAACTTAACGAAAACTTTTTAAGCCGCTGTAATTTTGCTGACAATCTTTTAGTACGCCAATGGAACTCGAATTAAATTCTCATAAATGAATCAATTATTTAATTCCTACTTGTTATATGTTCAACCTTACTATTTATTTTTATTTATTTGTCTTGTTAAAAAAAAAAAAGAAAAAAATATTTAACTTACCTATTTGTTTGTATATTTATTTATTTATTTATTTATTTATTTAAGTTTCCACTTTTTTTTTCTATTTATTCTTTTGAATTAATAATTTATGTATTTCTTTATTGAAATTATATTTAATTTTTATTATACTCTAGTCAATTTTTATAATATAGTTACTATCTCTATGAAGATAATTGTAATTGGAGGTTTTTGCTTTCGTGTTTTCCTCCAAACAACTTTCCTATTATTATTTATTATACTTAGAAGATACACTAAATAATATTTCTAATATTTCAGAGGAAAACTAATAACGTTAAATACCTTTATAATGTAAAATGTGCGGTTACAGTACAAATGTGATATATTAAACGAAATAAAGATTAACGAAATAGTCTAGTCGGTTAAAATTTGAACCTTTATACTGCACTTAAGTTAATTTTTTTCAACCGCCCAAGAGCAATGCGTTCGCAGTAGAACTAAAATGTAAACAGTCAGGTGTACTTTCCTAGCATTTTGCAATAATTTTTGCTTTTAAGCCAACTATTTCAGGACTGTTAGTAAACACAGAACGAAATATGTATTAAGATGTGTTTCTAACCAACGTCAAAGAATAGATCTGACGGAGCATTTAAATTTCCAAAATTACTATCATTTCTATAGTTTTTTTGGAAGATGAACAACTCGGATGGGCACGATAAAACTTCATCAATTTTTCTGATACTAACACTGCAAGTATCGCAATCAATCTTTGGTAGTACCTTGAATGCCACGTATACCTAAAAATATCTCATCGACAAAAGGTCAATATTGGTTTGTGAAGCATTGTTAAAATGGTATTCACTAAAATATTCTGGATACACCCCATATAAATCCATTACAGTATAATCTTTCGTCAAATGTTGTTGGGGTAGCTCATTTAAATCTGTTAAATTTTTCTTTGATATTGTTATATTAGGCATTATATCACAATCTTCTTCGCAGTTAGCCAGTGAAGTACTTTGCACTATATTTGTTCCAATGATTTTGGCTATGAATGTATTAAATTCTGCCAAAGAGGGATTAAGGGCTGAAACTAGTAAAATCTGTAAATTTTAATACGGGCTATACTTCCAATGCGTAAAAATTACAATCCCATTTTATTAGCCTGTATATTCTCTAGTTTCAGTTTGTTATTGATTTTAGTTCGGTGCGGTTTAAAATATTTATAAAATATGAGTCAAGAGGAACGCCGCAAAAACATCGTCGACAAATGGCTCGAAAATACTTCGCGAAGACGTTGACAGTTAAGCGAAAACAGAACTAAAAGTGGAGCACATGATACAAATTTGGACAGGAAAATAGTGGATACCATTGTAAAAAACCGAACTATGTCATCCAGAGATGTTGCTCGGAAAGGTAATACCAACCAAACAATGGTACAAAGATCTAAAAAACGTAACGGTCTAAAAACGCGAAAAATATTGTACAAAAAATACCAAAAGTTACTGAAAAGTAAAAAAAAAGTTATAAAAACACGAGCCCGAAAGCTATACGAGTTGATCGGCAACAAGAAAGCGTGCTTGGTCTTGGTGCGCAGTTTTTCAACTCGTTTGAAGCTGAGATTCTTCCGCAATCAACAACATCGATTGGGATGGAAAAATTCGGGTCAAAATATCTCGTTTGGCAGGCCATTTGCCAATGTGGACACAGAAGCTCATCGTTTATTACAATGGGAACGATTAACGGAGAAGTATACATTAACGAGTGCCTAAAAAAACGGTTGATTCTTTTCTTAAACAAACTCGAGGGTTCAACGTTATTTTGGCCAGATTTAGCTTCAGCTCACTATGCTCATGCGACGTTGAGCTTTTTTGTTGCCAAAAATTGTCGACTTTGTTCCAAAAGACATGAATCCACCCAATGTTCCACAGTGCTGTCCCATTAAAAGGTATTGGGCTTTGGTCAAAGCTAAATTGAGGAAAAGTGAGCAGTGTGCAAAGAACGTAAAAGGTTTTAGTGCTAAATGGAAAAGAGCGTCCAAAAAGATCACGGATGTAACTGTCACCAACCTTATGAAGGCCATTCGAAAGAAGTTGAGGGAAGAATGGGAACCCAAATAATTTGTTTTTATTTTTTGTAATTGTGAATGAATTTAATAAAAACAGAGTTTTAAAGCAAATAAAAAAAATGTACATGAATTATGAAAATATTTTTTTTTTTTACTTTAAAGTTTCCAAATTTTATTCGTTTCAGTCCTTATACAGAGAAAAAAACATAAAAAGAAACCTGTTTTGAGGCAAGAACACAAGGAGCATCGAATGAATTTTGCAGGAGAACATGTCGCTTGGAGCAGTGAATGGAAACGCGTTGTCTTTTCGGATGAGAAAAAGTTTAAACTTGACAGCCCCGATGATTATAACTTTTATTCCCATGATCTAAGAAAGGAGGAGCTTATTTTGGCAAGACACCACAACCGTACATCAGGTGTAATGGTGTGGGGAGCTATTACCTACTATGGCACAATCGAGTTTCAGAAACAACTACAAATGTTTGCTGGAATGGTCATTTCCAAAAATGAAAAACATTTTCGGATTCTTGCCTTGGATATTCCAACAAGGCAATGCTCCCATCCACACTTCCAGGGTTGTTAGAAGTTGGATTCAATCAGAAGATGTGGAACTTTTGCCACGGCCGCTCTATTCACCAGAGGTAAACATAATCGAAAATGTTAGCGCATGGTTATCTCGTAAAGTGTATGAAGGCGGAAGACAATTTGAAGAAAACGACACTTTAATCGAAGCTATTCGTGATGCCTGGGCCCAAATTTATCTCGATTATTTAAAAAAAACCTATATGATTCTATTCCAAACCGTCTTATAGAGGTCATATCGAAAAATGGCAGGCATACTCAATATTAATGTAACAAAACAAAATAAATCAATGTTTTTAAACCATAAAATGTAAACATTTTATCCTTTCTTTCGAAGCTTTTGCATGTGGCCTTATTTTAGCGGCGCATCTTTTTATAAGCTTTTCAAGAACTTCTTTGTTTGATCTGGGGAAATTTCTACGGTCGTTTCTTATTTACCCTTTAGTTTTATGACTTTCTGATCAGGAAATATGTACATGCCATTCAGATGTGCCCCAATCTCATCCTCGATAAGGTGGGTGCCCCGGTCCATGTACTCACGGACAGACAAGCAGCCATAAAAGCATTACGCTTTAATTTTATTGACTCCAAATCAGTCATGCACTGCTTCAATATACTATACTACAAGATCCATGAGAATAAGGTAAAACTTTGGTTGGCGCCTGGCCATATATTGTACATAAGTATTGACGGAAATGAAATAGCCGACGAACTGGCTAGAAGCGGTTCGGCTGATTCGTTCATAGACCCTGTGGCGTTCTGCAATATACCCCGAATTCAGCAATTTTTAATAAAAACTTAGTAGAACGAAATGGGTATTGTACTATATCCCATTGGGAAAACATCCCAGGGCTTCACCAGGCTAAAATAGGCATCATACCCTTTCACAAAAAATCAAAAGAATCTCTACAACTCAAAAGAGATAATATCAGAAGAGTGGTTGGATTTCTAGCCCGACACTGACATCTTCGATTTCACTTACACAAAATAGGTCTTATTCAGGAAACTGATTATGGAATGGAATATGACGAGACTGCGTAACACATTTTATCCCTTTCCCTCCACGGGCTCACAATTGTGAGCTTTCGAATTTTTCCTCTAAAATGAACTACAAATAAATAATTTGGCTTACTCCTCTTTCAGACGATATGGTGAGTTTAACGACGATTCATTTGATGCCCCACATTGTATACTTGCGCTGTAATGGTGTGCGTTAACGCTCCAGTTAAAAGTGTTGTCCACGTCCGATATGTCTGGTGCTACAAAATAATTAAAATTAATTTAATAAAAAGAGTTATTAACTTTTTTTTGTAGTGATTTGAAATCTTTAATGGTGAGTTTATAATTAAGAAGTGTTATTTCATAACTTTTCCAATCGAACGTCCAACCAGACACTCTTAGATGGGATTTTCACAATTGTGAGCTCGTTCTCAACGGTGTTGAAAAAAAAATTATTGAGCCGTTAAATTTGAATTTTTTCGTTTGCCTGGTAGGTATAGGGATTCGTTTATGGATCGAAATCATTTTATTGAGGCAGATATTTTACAAATGTAGATGAATGATGATGAACTACCTATGGATGATTTTGATGAAAATGATGAATTTATAGTCGAAGGTGTTGAAAAGGACGTGGAATCAGATTTTGATTCCAATGATGAGAGTTCACTGGCTCAGCAAGGAAAAGTTTCGAGTCAAGAGCCATCTACGTCAGCTTCGTTTGCATTGAATTTGCGGAGAAGGATTTTCCAGATATTCCACAGGAACTTTCAAGATAAAATTCCGGTAAATTTTATTAAAATATATTTTATGCATACACTAGTCGGCATAAGTATTTTGACGAAACCTTTTTCTGACTATTGAAGCTAGCTTAGCTTAGTACCGTTAAATAACGGTGCAAAAATGATGCGCTAAACAAAGCTCTATGCATGCTAAATTTTATATTGTCTACCTTTTGCATTCTCTTTCTGCTGATAAGACTGCATGGAGACAAGAAATTTTTGTGCGGCATAAGTATTTTGACCGAAGTTTTGTGTAAATACGCTTGCACTTTTGGGCACGCTAGAGCCGAACAACTTTTGTATTTAAGTTTATCTGATATTACACGTTGATAAAAAAAATAAAAATTGATTAAAAGGTGTTATAAACCATGGGTAAAACGGCAGAGTTGAGTTTGATTACCAGATCTTCGATGGTAGCAAAGTTTAACGCTAGAATGGCAGTAAGAGACATTGCAAAAGAGTTTAATGTGTCGCGTCAAACTGTGCACTATCAAATTAATAAGTTTAAAAAGTATAGGGACATCAGTAACTTAGCGAGATCAGGTGCTAAGCGCAAAACAACGCCCGCTCAAGACCGAGTCCTTCTACGGGAATTCAAAAAAATATTTTACTGAAGCCTCAATCTGCTGCAGATCAATGGAATTTGACGGCCAAGAATCCAATCAGTGAGCGCACTGTCCGACGACGTTTAAAGGAAACCGATTTTAGGACAATTATGTCTTAGGCAAACAAGCTTAAAAAACTGCCCTTTGCAAAGTAACACCTACACAAGCCAAAGGAGTTCTGGAGAAACGTTTTATGGACAGATGAAAGCTCCTTTAAGTATAACTCATCAAAAAACACATTTTTTGTAAGATTTCCAAAGGTAGTAAGGCAGAAGAAACGACCCGTTTGCCAAAAAGTGAGCCATGGTGGAGGCTTTGTCATATTCTGGGGATGTGTTGCGTATAATGGGCTGGGTGACTTGGTTCCTGTCACCGGTTCGATGAACCAACATCAATATTTGATCACCCTAAATGAAAATGCCTTTAATTCTGCAACAGGATAATGCCCCCTGCCACAAAGCCCGGATAATTATCAAGTTTTTGAAGGATTTTGGTATTGAAACTTTGGACTGGCCACCTCAAAGTCCAGATTTAAATATTATAGAAAACGTCTGGTCTCTTTTGAAACGCAAAAGAACAGTTTCGCTAAATAAAACCAGAGAGGAGACAATTTCTGAGGTCACTTCTCTTTGGGAAGAGATATCTTTAGAGATTCTTAAAAATTTAGTGGATTCAGTACCAAGACGCATTCAAAAAGTTATTGGTGCCAAAGGAGAATATACATTTCACTAACATCTTCTTCATTTTTTATCGTTTGTTAAGTTTAAGAATTGTTTTTTTTAATATTACATTCTTGTCAAAATGCTTATGCCAGCACATGTAATTACTAATTAATTTATATCCTTTTACTTTTCTATGAAAATATATTAGGTTGCCTATTTTTAAGTTTGTATTAGTTATATCTAAAAACGAAAAAATAAAGAAGAATTATTTACAAAGCCGTTTAAAAGTTAAACATTTAAATGCACGATTTTTATTTCGTCAAAATACTTATGCCGACTAGTGTAGGTTTTAACATTTTACAATTTTTTACGCTGTAAAATCGCCAAACGAATAGTTTTCAAAATATTGAAATTTTAATTGAGAAAGCGCTTGTCCATACGTTGCAATATTATTTGGCATCTACTGGTCGGGAACTCAAGACTTTGTTCGAAGATATGTCTGTTTTTTTTTTTGGAATGCATGCAATTATTACTTGCATCCATATGTTTTGGAATACAAGCTTTCGCTTTGACCTTATTGCACAAGCTATGCCTCGCGACGGATTTTACACTTTTCGGGTTAATATCCATTTTGTGGATGCGAGTGCAGTGTCTGAGGAAGAAAAAAGCGTAAATCTGCCGTGGAAAGTGCAGCCTTTTATCGACTGTGTCCGGGGAAGATGTTTAGAAATTAACAGCAGTATATTTAATGAATTTTCAATTGACGAGCAGATGATACCCCTTTTGGGGCGATATGCAGTGAGCCAGTTTGTAAAAAATAAGCTGTGCCCAGTTGGACTTAAAAAGTTCATGCTTACATCGTCTTGTGGAATGGAAATTTATCAGGGTGGAACAACACCACTTAAGGACAGAAATATCGGTCTTGGTCCAGCTGTAGTCTTGCGATTGGGAGAAACACTGCCAATGAATACCTGCGTGTACTTACCACGCTCCCGCTGCTTCAAAGGTATCTATGCCACTGGAACCTTGCAAAACAGGGTAAATAATTACTCTTTCACAAAAGACTCAAAGATGAAAAAGGGAAGAATTTGAGGAAATCTGCTTAAATGACAATTCTTTATGTGTCTTGAAATGGAATGTCAATAAAGCTGTCTTGATGGCATCGACTCGAAGTTGAGTCAACCAGTTAATACCGTCAAACGCTGGGATAAAGTAGCAAAATCAAGAGTTCCATGTCCAGCAAGTGTTTCATCGGACAATTCTAGTATGGGAGGAGTCGATACTTGCGATCAACTAATTGAGTGTTATCCTACGTTGTTGAAAACCAGAAAATGGACGGTAAAAACAATTGTTCACCTATTTGATTTGAGTATTGCAAACAGCTACCAAGAATATATTCTCGACTGCAAGCTTAACCAACTGCAAAGAAAAGAAAAAAGGATTTGTTTTACACTTCAGACTGGAAGTCGGAGAATATTTGTTGGGTGGGGTCAGCAAGCAAAGAGATGAGCCAGAAGTTTCAGAGGCAGACGACGAACCCTTGGAAAAGAAGAGAACAAAATTCAGCCATTACCAATACAAGGCAAGCGATTTGAAGGTTTTAACCACTGGCCAGTCTGGCCAATTGCCCTAGCCGCTCTCGTACAAAGTCTGAGAAATGTGAAGTTTACCTTTGCCTGACAAAAGATTCAAATTCCGCAAAAAATTAAAAAAACACTAATTTAATAGCTATAACCGTTTTTTTTCAGTTTATTCTTATTTTCTATAAAAATTGTTATTAAATTAAATTAAAAATACTTTTTTAAAGTGTTGGTTTCATTTTTTAATTTAAGGCCCTTTTTGGTATTGGTAGACTCCTGAAGCTCACAAATGTGACTGTCCTTTTCTCAGGACATTGTTGAAAAAAAATTCAGATTTTATATACTTTTGTGCTTCTGAATTACTAAAGAATAAGAAAACATTAAATTTATAAAAAAAAAAAATTATTTTGAACAACTCAGGAGGGAAAGGGTTAAGTGAATACATGGCTCTAAGTGACTTAAGGAAACGACATTTACTCAACTTTAATCCCTGGGGAAATTCTCAAAATTTCCACCTGAAAGATTCTCAGTTTCATCAAAAGAATTGAGCCTCTCTTGGTTTCGTAATACTGAATTTATGGTATAAAAGATCTTTTAGGTCGTAGTGCCCCCGCAATTGGCAGATCACGTCCTTTTAGAAAAATAAAATAAAAATCTAATCAGTTTAAGGGTTTGACCTTATTCCACTGGTGTCTAGAGTTACTCTTATTAGCAAATTCTTTAATTTATTGAAGAGAAAACAAATTTCCATATTTTATTTAAATGTTTAGCTTGCGACGTTAATCGTAGTTGGCTACCGGCATCATTATCGGAACACGGATATTATTCATACCACCTTGATCAAAAAATTCCCGGATCACGCCACACGGTGGTGATTTGAGTTCTGTTTTTTTGTTAAGTTGGTAAAACTGTTGTTGACATTCCCTCTAAATCTTACCGTCATAGCTTGACATTTGCAAAAGTTACGTTGGCGACTTTTTACAATTTTAGAAATGCATTTAAATTTGCAACAACGAACTTGTATTAAATTTTGCGTAAAAAACGGATTTAATGGTGCGCGAATATTGGAAATGTTGGAAAAGAGTTTCGGAAACGATTCTCTAAAGAAAACGGTCGTTTACCAGTGGCACGAGCGGTTCAAAAGTGGTCGTGAGTTAATCGAATATGATGAACGCAGTGGCAGACCATCGGCATCGAAAACCGACGAAAACCTTGATGAAGTAAAAGAAATGTTGGTCAATAACCGCAAATTAACCATCAGAGAGATAGCGGAGGACTTGAATATTGCCTATGGATCCGTCCAAGACATTTTGGTTAATGATCTGGGTTTCCGTCGTGTAGCAGCAAAGTTGGTGCCAAAAGACCTCAATTTCATGCAAAAAAGAGACCGTGTTGACGTCGCAAAAGAGATGATTTGCGAGGCTGAATCCGATCCCGCATTCATCAAAAGTATCATTACTGGAGACGAGACGTGGGTTTATGAGTACGACACGCAATCCAGACATCAGGCAAGTGAATGGCGTTCACCAAATGAGCCGAGACCAAAAAAACCACGTCGTTTTCAGTCAAAAAAGAAGGCAATGCTCACGGTTTCATGGATTACAACGGTGTAGTGCATCACGAATTTTTGCCAGAAGGCCAGACACTAAACAAAGAGTATTATTTGGGCGTTATGAGACGTTTGCGGGAAGCAGATGCAATTCGCCGAAAGAGACCAGAATTTTGGGCAGAAAACGCACAGTGCCATCATTATTCGTAATTTTTTGACGAAAAATGCAACAAATACCATCCAACAGCCACCGAATTCACCTGATTTGGCTCCCTGTGATTTCTTTGGACTACGGGGAGTGCGTTTCAGCAGCCGAGAGGAAGTGATGGAAAAATCGCAGGAAGCACCGATGGACACTACCGAAAACCGAATATAAAAAATGTTTCGAGGATTGGATCAAGCGCTGGCATAAGTGTGTTGCGCTCGATGGGGACAATATAGATTTAGATGAATGAACTTGTATTTTAAATTTTCTGAATAAATTCCGAAAATTTTTTGATCAAGGTGGTATGTTTAATAATAGAGGACCTACCTGCATATACAATGTCTGAATATGGATATGGATGTCAACTTTTTGCGGAACAAAAACATGTTGTCTGATGCCTGTAAGTAGGTATGTACTCGTATATGTAGAATAGGATACACTAAATTCTCTCCTACATACATGCATAAATTAATTCATACCCTTATATGTATGCATACGAATATTATACATATATGTATTAATTATTTAAATAATCGAAAACCCATTTGCTTTTTTAAATTATATGCACACACATCAAATACGGTATGCAATTAGAAAATAAAAAATCATACACCTGTTTGACTGTTTTTTTTTTTCAATGTTCTACGGATTTTATTCAATAGTCTTTTTATTTAATTATTTATTTTTTGTTCCATCCCATATCCTTTCTCATATTCCTGTCTACGCAGCCGGATACCTTTAAGAAATCGATCCACTACCACTCATTCAAGCCCATACACATACAGATGGGGAGTCAAGCACAGAGAAGTTGAATGAATATTCAGCCAAAGTTCATAACCTATATCATAGGGCACAAAGAACACTTAATAGGGTTTGCATTTTCTTGACAAGCAGCGAGTTTCTGCATAGATGCACAGCCTTGTGCGCAGCGCAAGTATAACCCATGCAATCCATGTGGTTGTGATGCGAACTTAACGTCTTGCTGTTTCATTCCAAATCCAATATCATTGCCTTCACTGTTCTCTCAACTCTAACCCTCTTCAACACCAATACCATTACTTCTTCGACTCCAAATTTCAACTTTATTATTTGCTAGTGGCGCGACGACTACCATCAACATTCCGGTATTTTTATGCCGAATCAGTTTGCAAAAATAATTCGCGGACATTGGATGTGTTACGGGTTGTTGTATAGCAAGGAAATATTTTTGGTGTTCCCAAAATCAGTGTTTTTTTTTTTGTTTTTTTTTCAAATTAAAATTCTTATCAAAACCCCCGCCTTCCCCCCGCCCCCCCCCACAAAAATGTTCACTGCAAACCGACAAATTGCATGTTACTGTAAAATAGAAAAAAAATAAAACAAAAAAAAATCAAATATTCCTACGATCCGTTCTTCAGTGCGAAAAAAAAAAAAAAACAAAAATAAGTTACTGTGGTCACAAAAGGACAAACCTTTAAACACAAGACGCCGACAAAAAACAACAAAAAAAAAAACAAAAAAAATCCTCTTTCCGTATAATATGTACATGTACATACATGTGTGCCTAGAGTAAAAGATAAAAAAAAAAAAAAAATAGAAAAAAAAGCGCCGCCCGCCTGCCACTACAAAAAAAGGAACTTTTTCGTTTCCTCCCTCTAATTTATTTTTTTTAATTGCCGACTGCCCGTCACCGATAAGAGAATTCGAATCCGAATCCGAGAATCCGAGAATCCGAATCCGAATCAGAATCAAGAGAGATGATTAGAAAAAGTAAGTGTAGTGCATTTACGTGCATATTTATATATAAAATGCACATCGCTGCATGTACATATATGTACGCATGCACGTTTAAATACACACATGTGTATGTACATTTTAAGGAGACAATGAAGCAGTAGATGGAGTCGATTCTAAAATCGTTTTTGTGTAGCCCTTTTTGCTTTTGAGATTTAAATTTCGTATTATCGTTCTCGTTCGAATGGAGTTGTTTCTGCCCGTTTCCGGCAATAAAATATATGTTTCCTTAGCTTATTGTGCTAAAATAACTGTTGGCATCGCCTGATTATTTTTAAAAATCCTCTGTCTCTGTGCTGTGTGTCATATTCTTTTTGGTTTTTGGTTTTTTGTTTTTTGTTATTCGATTTTTCGAAAGCATGCGAAGTCATCACACTATGCATCGTTTTTTTTTTTTGTTTTTTTTTTTTGCAGATTTACGTTAGGCCGCTAAGCAAGCATATGCACATGTGTACATATGGATATGTATGCATGGTACACATGTCCATACATAAGCAGACAGTCCATGTGTGCAGAAGGATAGTATTTTTACTTTAAACACACCCGTTTGCAGCTACAATGGCATTTTTTTTTTTTTTTTTTTTTTTTTTTTTATAAATCTAAGACACGCCAAAGCTTTTACATAAATACCAAATACCATATTATCCTTTCCAAATATTGTAGATTTCACAATGTGTATTGTGTACATGGCACAGGTTTGTGCGCTTGTGCGTATTCATATACATGCATGTACGAGTATATCTACATACATATATATAAAGTCAGCGCCATGTGCGCCATCTGCTTTTATTAGTATACGTCCCTAGAATGCCAAACATGTTTAAGGGACAAATTTCCGACTTAGAACTTATCCAGTATTGTTTTTTTTTTTTTTTTTTTTGTTTTGTTTTGATTGATTTCAATTAATCCTCTGAAGCATGTATTGTTTTTATTTTTTGCTTCCTTGTCGATGGAATATATTTTAGTGATTTTAATATTGCATGCGAGTCGTGCGGTACAATATCATTTCCATCATTTACAACTTCACGGCATAAAGAGGTTGGTTTACAGCAAATAACATCCTTGCGTTGCGCTTTCTTCTCGGGTCAATGCCTTTCGTCTTTCACTTTTTTTCCTTTGGGTTTTGATTTTTTCAAGTTGTGTTCCAATGCAATATACATATGTACATACTCGTACTTATGCATTGTACCTCTGTATTTGAGGGTACAATTCTGATTTGTTTATCAAAGTGTAAAATATTTGAAACCTAAACAACCTTAAAATGCTAACGTATTTACATTATTATAATAATATTCAATTTTTATTTTATGTTTTTATGTTTAGTTAACTGTCCACGTACCATATACGAGTATGTATGGTCTGTTCGTCCATACAATTTGCAGTGTACGTAGGGAGAATCACATTTATTTGAGGTGGACTTCACAGGACATACGAGGGCTATTCCAAAATCAACCTTTGAAGTGAAAAATATTTTTTTTTAAAAAAACCAAAAGCATTGATTTTTTGCACAAAATAGTTTTATTAACATCTAAATTATTTTTCTACATGATCTCCGCGTTTAAATCTATACATTTTTGGTAACGTGGGACGAGCTATTGTATACCCTCCTTAGAAAATGGCATCGCCAGTGCGTTGAGGCATTGATTCACACCGTTCATAAGTTCCGTTCCTCATTACTTCCAAAATGTGGAAATGTAATGGATGATTTCAATTTGGGAAAAGTTGATAATCACTTGGTGCCAAATCAGGATTCTAGGGAGGCTGATCAAAAATATCCCAATTGAACTCCTCCACTAAAGTTTTTGTGCGTGCAGCAGTGTGCGGTCGTGCGTTGTCATGCAGAAGCACCACGCCTTTGGTAAGCATTCCTCGGCTTTTGTTCTGGATTGCTCTTCTCAACTTACGTAGAGTTTCACAGTAAACCGCTGCATTTATTGTGTTCCCAGGTTCCATAAATTCGGTCAACAATATGCCTTTACTGTCCCAAAAAACTGGAAAAAGTTTGTTTGAATTTTTTTGGCTTGTTTGGGGAAAGAGTGTGCATCCATTGCTTTGGCTGTTCTTTGCTTTCTAAGTTTACTACAAGTCTCATCTCCAGTCACAATTTGCTGTAAAAATTCTTCACCTTCCATTTCTAAACGTTCGAGAAATGCTTTTCCTGAATTGACACGTTGGGTCTTGTGGACATCTGTGAGCTGTTTTGGGACCCAACGGGCACAGAACTTGTGGTAACCCAAGTTTTCAGACACGATTCTGTATAGAGTAGTTCGAGAAATTTCGAAAAATCTTGTCGCAAGATTTGAAATCGTAAAACGCCCGTTTTTTCGAACAAATTGGTCAACTTGGTGAACCACGTCTTAATTCATGATCGATTTGCGTCCTTGGCCTCCTTCATTATGCACATCTGTGCGTCCGTTTTTAAATTGTCTATACCAATCACGTACCGAACCATCACTCATCACTGTATTGCCGTAAACAACACATAACCAACGATGAATTTGAGCTGCGCCATTTCCTTCGGCTTGCAAAAAACGAATTACACTTCGTACCTCACAGGTGGCGGGAGATAAAAGTGTATGCTCCATGTTTAAACGGCAACTATTGGAAAAATACTTGTATGAAAACGGTCGAAACTTGGCATATTATTAGAGAATAATGTACGGGTTGCGACGTATGTAATGAATTGTAACACATCGCAGGTTGATTTTGGAATAGCTCTCGTATCATATAGATTACAAATAATGTTGGGACATAAGGACTGAAACGAATAAAATTTGGAAACTTCAAAGTAAAAAAAAAAAAATATTTTCATAATTCATGTACATTTTTTTTATTTGCTTTAAAACTCTGTTTTTATTAAATTCATTCACAATTACAAAAAATAAAAACAAATTATTTGGGTTCCCATTTTTCCTCAACTTCTTTCGAATGTCCTTCATAAGGTTGATGACAGCTACATCTGTGATCTTTTTGGTACGCTCTTTTCCATTTAGCACTAAAATCTTTTACGTTTTTTGCACACTGCTCACTTTTCCTCAATTTAGCTTTGACCCTATGGAACATTGGGTGGATTCATGTCTTTTGGGACAAAGTCGACATTTTTAGCAACAAGAAAGCTCAACGTCGCATGAGCATAGTGAGCTGAAGCTAAATCTGGCCAAAATAATGTTGAACTCTCGTGTTTGTTTAAGAAAGGAATCAACTGTTTTTTTAGGCAACGAGTTGTAAAACTGCGCACCTGGAAGAGTAGTAGTGTCGGTTTTGACTTAAGTTTCGTCATCCAAAACCAAGCACGCTTTCTTGTTGCCGATCATCTCGTATAGTTTTCGGGGTCGTGTTTTTATGACGTTTTTTTGCTTTTCAGTAACTTTTGGTATTTTTTGTACAATATTTTTCGTGTTTTTAGACCGTTACGTTTTTTAGATCTTTGTACCATTGTTTGGTTGGTATTACATTTCCGAGCAACATCTCTGGATGATATAGTTCGGTTTTTGATAGTGGTACTCACTATTTTCTTGTCCAAATTTATATCATGTGCTCCACTTTTAGCTCCACTTTTCTGTGTTCTGTACTGCGTGCTATGTTTAAATTTTTTGCGATGAAATGGTTTGGACGCGAAGTATTTTCGAGCCATTTGTCGATGGTCTTTTTACGACGTTCCGGCAATAACAAACTGAAACTAGAGAATATACAGGCTAATTTGGGTACAAAATGGGATTGCAATTTTTACGCATTGGAAGTATAGCCCGTATTAAAATTTACAGATTTTATTCGTTTCAGTCCTTAGACAAAAGATGTTCCATTTTATGGTAATCGCGATTTGGAAAAAAAGTGTAATTTCAAAACTAAAGATCTACATTTTCATAGGTTTTTACTTACTTTTAGCTATCTGAACAATAGATAAATGAAATAAAACATATTGAAACTGAGAATATTTATTGGAAAGAAAAATAAGAATTGAAAAAAGTTACATATTCATACTCGTATGATCTTTTTGGAAACATTTTAGGCAGTACGATTTGGTACACATGTTGCATATTTGTGAAACTCTTTTGGCTTTATTAGTGGCAGCTGATGTTTGACCTTTTTGACGAAGCTCATCATAGCATCCGACACACCTATGTCTAGTTATTTTTCCATCTTTTCTATCCAGTGATTTAAGGAAATACTGTGCTTGTGACGTGGACAGCGTCGATGTCTGGACAATGTTTATACCTAAAAGATTTTTCACAATACTCATTTGAGCCTGTAATAATGTACATTTATTCTGTTGGTTCAATTTATTGAACAAACAAACTGAATTTATGACACCCACTCTAAACAAAACATCGACAGCAACCAATTACTAAGAGTTTTTATTTCTCTCCCACCATATTTGCACAATGCAAAATAATTAATCGCTCTTTACATACATTTAGCTTTTTTTAATGTAACTGTTTTGTCTGGCAGGGCCCTAAAATACAAGCCTGTCTTGTCAGCATTATAGACGTCTCTTGGTGAATAGGGCATTTTTCCCAAAACGATACAACATCTTCAGCATCAACCGAAGTTCCTTCTTTTGAGATCGCTTCAAATCTTATGTTGTGCCGAATTCTAAATTTATTTTAATACCAACCAGAAGGAGCACTAAATTTACTCGTAGAATGTGCAAGAGATTCAGCTATTTCCCTTGCCTTGCATCGTATTAGCGGACCTGAAATGCAGTTTGGTTAGAACAGATCTACTGATAATATCATCTTTTTCAATTTTCCTTCGAAAAGATATTGAAAGAAATCAACGCGCTGGTTCCAGAAAAATTTATCTGAAAACCTATTTCATATTTATACCTGTTAAAGGAATCCCCTTATGATGAGCTGCTGTAAACCAGTCATAACAAAGTTTGTCGATTTTGGTTCCATCACCAGTTAAAAAGCTTCTCTTTTCATTTAAATTGCTATTCGACATCCATTTGTGTAAAAGACTTCCTCTATTTCTTATAACGTCAGCAGTTATGTTTTTCCAATATTAAAACGTTTGGATAAGTTTCTTACACTTAACTTTTCCTTATTGTAAACTTCAACAATTTCAATTTTTTGTTTAAGCGTGAGAATTTTTCTATTTGGAGCCATTTTTACAACGAGCGTAGCACCCACTGTCTCTTTTTCGTACATTAAATCCCCGTGTGTATCGAGAAGAATGACAACGCGATCGATGAATCCCCGACTTGACGGGGAAATCACTCATTAAAGGCCGGCAGCAATGGCAGCGCGCGGTGCGAAAAACGTAACAAGAACACTCGCCCCAGAAAAATAATATACGACGTTTATTTTTTATTTTATTTTTTTGTTTTGTCCAGTTAAGAGAAAATTTTGTTGTGTCCGCGTCCGTTCAAGAGCATGTACGCCCAAGAGGGAGGCAATACAATGCAAATTATACCAGGGTCGGTCGGGACCATGAGAAAGTGTCCGCTCAAGGAAGGTTTTCGTGTAAAAGGGGTATCCGCGAGGGGAAATTTCACTGTATTTTAAATTTTTTTTTGAAAATTGACCATACATTTTCGATTGGATTTATGTCAGGGCTTTTTAAGTATTTTGGGCAGTTATATAATATCCATAGCCATGTGTCCAACACCGTATGCTTCGGGTTGTTGTCTTGTTGAAAAACAAATTTCCATTCACAACCCAAATTTCTGGTATTTTCACGCAAATTTGTTTTTAAGATATTAATACTCGTACACTGTTTGGAATTCATGATCCCGTTAATGAAGTGCAATTTTCCGACAGCTGCTGCACCAAAACACCCCCACATCATTAGTGAACCACCATCATGTTTGAACGTTGGCAGTAGGTTGTGCCTCCTTAAGCTTGCATTAAGCATCTTGACACGTCCATCTGATATTTTTATATTAAATTTGAATTCATCGGAAAAAATTACCTTTCTGCAGAACTCCATATCCATTTTAAAGGGTTTCCTTACAGCGACTCGGCTTTTAAAATCAAGGTTTCGCATATAATTCCGTACAGTTTGTGGATCCCAAGATACTTGTAAAGACCTGCAGCAAACTTAACACCACTACTTAACGGATTTTTGGGGATTTAGCGAAGTAAAAAAGGCTGATTTCTTCTGTTCAATAAGGATCTACAGTAGGCACCCGTTAGCGTGAACACCGGTTAGTGTGAACACCGGATAACGTGAACAGATCTTTTTTTTTGCTTGACATCTCTAAAACGTGAGCAACAATTTTTGCTTCAGGTTCAAAGTAAACTGTTTGAGCAAGCTGTGTTTTAGCTTGAAATTCCTTACCCTTGGTACAATACTTTGTCTTGTACAGTTTCCGGTTTGTTGCACGTCAGTTCGTGTCAGTCTGTTCCTCGTTGTTGCTTACAATAATTGTTTTTGATTGCCTTGCCTGTTCGATTTTTGCGGTTCTCTTTGTTTTTTGTCATCATAAGTTTTGTACGCGTTACGGTTTTGATTTTTTAGTTCTTTGCGTCACCATGTCCTCAAAGAAGCCAAAGTTTTTGTCACTTAAGGACAAATGCGAGATAATTGTGCAATTCCGTAGTGATTCATTTGTAACAAGTTTGGTAAAAAAATACGACGTTGCAAAGTCTACAATGTGTGCCGTTAACAAAAAGAGTGAACACATTTTAAAGTAAACAACACATTTTCAGGACCAGGGAAAAGAAAAACACTTCGATCATCGGAACTTCAGTAAACGGAAAAGGCGCTATACCGGTGGTTTCTCGAACAACGTGAACAAAATTATCCGATTAATGGCCTGATGATAAAAGCAAAGGCTTTGTCGCTGCATTCTCAGGAGAACCAAAGCAGCTTCAATGCTAGCGAAGGGTGGATGCAGAGATTTAAAATTCGATACGGCGTGAGATTTATTGAAATCAATAGTGAAAAACTGTCTTCCCAACCCGAGCTGGTAGACCCATTCAAACATAAGCTGCAGGAAACGATTGATATGATGGGGGTGACCACCGACCAACTTTATAACGCAGACGAAACCGGGCTGTTTTGGAAGCTTTTGACAGACAAAACATATGTTTCGTCGTTAGAAAAATACGCAAAAAATCCACAAACGGCGCTTAACTTTCCTCGCCTGCACAAATGCAACTGGATTGCATAAGCTGAAGCCATTGGTAATTAGAAAGGCGACTCACTGATAAAGTTAACTTTAAGAGATTCCATTTCATTTTTAAAATCAGCTTGGGATCGATTAGAAACGGACACTATTGCAAAGCGCTATTTTAAATTTCGTAGTAATGAAAATCATCCAGAATATGATATTCCACTAAGTGTTTTGAAACAGAAGTTGTATCTAGAAATCAATTTTGAAGTGGAGAATGCAATTAAACTGCTCGATGCAATAAATCCTGAGGTTTGATTTCTACTTTTTTAGGATTCCTGTCTTTAATCAAATCATTTGGGTAGGTGGACTGCACAGAGCTGAAGACATCCATAAATGGAACGAAGACGAAGAAGACCATAATGTCGCTCAGAGTACCAACATCATAAGTGATGAGGAAAGTGATGATGACGGTGTGCTAGAAGTGCCAAAAGAAAAAAATTAAGCCTAAGGAAGTCATTTCCATTTTTAACAAATCTTTGGAATGGTCTAAAGGTGAGCTGGTTAGTCAAAATGACATTAGTGTCTTAAGGCGCCTTAGGGAAAAAGCAGCGAGAATGCTTTAGGAGAAGAACAAGATGCAAAAACAAATGACTGATTTTTCCATTAAATTTCGTATCGGTAATGCCCGTGCTCAGCCAATATTTAATGTTACTTTTTATGCTATAACCTATGTTCCTATGCAATAAATTTTTATTTAAAATTAAATAAATGAATTAAATATACTCTTATGTAAAAACGCATTATTTTTAATTTGTTAAAAATAAGACGTTTTAAAATGAAGATTTACAGTGGGATTGCCCTAATGTTTCATCAAAATTTGACCCTCGCAAACGTGAACTCCCTTGGTTTTTAATTGTTCACGTTATCGAGAGTCTACTGTATTTTGATTTCGCGGCTTTTTTTTTGTATAATCAGCGCGCGCTCAAAGGGTTTCTGTACTCTTGAATGTTCGTACACAGCGCAGGCGAAGGAAATTTAGGGAGGAAGAAAAGATAGGTACCGATGTACATTGTTTTTAAATGTTTGTAAATTATAACGACCAGGAAACGCAGAGATCGGCAGGGCATTACACATAAGCGAGCTATACGGCTTAGGAAAGAATCACGATATTTTAGAGTACGGCCGAAAATGGACTTGAGGGTATGCTGATGAGCATTCATAGCGAGACGGGTGTTATGATTGAAAGTTTGAATGGGCGGAATGCTACTGGCGATTTCAATTGAGCACTGGTGGTGGAAATAGCGATAAAACAAAGTGAGACAGGAGACATTACGTCGGTGTTCGAGGGTGTCAATTGATTGACTGATATTAGTATCACCAATGAGTTTTATCGCACGCTTTTGAATCCTATCTAGCAGGTGCAGAGATGTTTTAGGAGCACCTGACCAGATGTGGGCATTGTGCTCCAATTTTGGGCCTTGGCCTTATATATTGTGGCCAGATCAGAGTGTGTAAAATATTTCTTACATCGCTTGAGGAAACCTAGACATTTCGCAGCATTTTGGACGACATCGAATATGTGGTCATTCCAACGTAAGTTGTCACTGACACACATACCGAGAATGGAAAGTTTATCGCTGGGTATTTGAATTTCGCTTTAATGACAGCAGACAGCATTGAGTTTTGGAAGCATTAAATTCCACTCGATTGATAGTTCCCCAATTGGTTATGCTGTTAATATCGAAATTTAATGAGCTTAACATTCGTTCCCGTTTTGCAGCCGAAGAGCAGGGGTGTGAGTCCAGGAACGAATATGAAAAGCAGAGAGTACTGTCATAAGCAAAGGAATATATATTGGATTAGATGTAACAAGAGCTCGTTGATGAAAATTAAAAAGAGTGTCGGAGACAGAACGGAGTCCTGGGGCACACCAGCATTTATTTTGTGAATATCAGACTTGAAACCATCCAAGACATATTGAATTGAACGTTTCGAAAGGTAATTTCTAATCCATTTAAGAAGAGAGTCATCGATCTCAAAAGCACGCATTCTCGACAAAAGAGCCTGATGCCAAACTCTGTCAAATGCCTTAGAAATATCAAGTGCAACTATCTTGCTTTCGCCAGATTGATGTACGCTTTGGTTCCATTTTTCGTTGAAACATGCCATCAAATCACCAGTGGACCTGTTGCTACGGAAACCGTATTGCCGGTCATTGAGAAGTTTTCGTGTTTTGAGATATTTCATGAGCTGACGGTTTATCAGCGTTTCAATGACCTTGGAAAGAAGGCACGTAAGTGCAATGGACCTGTAGGAGGAGAGAGAGAAAGATTCGCCTTTTTTAGGGACGGGTTGGACAAATGCTGTTTTTCATCTTCTCGGAAAGATATACCATCTGGACCGGCGGATTTATGCATGTTGAGATCTTTATGTACTCTTGCTACTACACGAGTGCGAAAATGGATTCGTCCCATTGTACATTCGACGCACTCAAGTGTAGGCGGCGACAAAGCACAATCTGGGAGTGTTGAGCAAACCGCAAAGTGTGCAGCAAGCAGATTGGCCTTGTCCAAAAAGCTGACAGCTGGAATGTCATTGTAAATGAGCGGTGGGGTGTAGGATGAGGCAGAATTTCTAATGGTTTTGACGAATGACCAACAATTTTTACTGCCTTTGGGACATTGCCGTATTTTTTGCCTCAGTTTTTGGTCGTATTGGAATTTCTCATGCTTGAGAAAGACGTTGCACTGATTCCTGGCTTGTTTAAACTTTTTTCGGTTTTCCTCTGTTGGAATGGTCTTGAAGGACCCAAAAAACAATTCTCTAACCCTGACAGCCTCTTTACACCTCGAGTCGTACCATGTCTTTTCTCTTTTCTTTTGGTTTGATACTCTTTATCCGATGAGGGATAAAGCATCTCATTCCAAAGAGAATAGTTTCTGTGATCATGTCAGCAGCGGCATCCACATCGTTATCGAGGAAACATAACGACCAGTTAAAATTTCTAAAGAAGTTGTTAAGACCGCTCCAGTTGGCTTTCTCGTATTGCCATACGGTTCTTTTAGAAAATCTACTTTTCTCCAACTGTGTGGTGGGTGTACGAGAATTTAGCTGATATGACACAATGGTCCGACGAGCCAAGAGGGGAGAGCACATCAACGCAGTACTTATCAGGGTGTGAAGTTAAAAACAAGTCCCGGTTGTTGGAGGTATGACTATCTGGTATTCGTGTGGGCTCATTTACAAGCTGGGTTGAGCATTCGCTCAATTCGTAAGGTTGTTGCGAATTGTTGAAAAACCTGTTGAAAATAAAGGATATAGCTGCAAAGCTGTCATTTTTTTGCCTTTCAGCGCGATCATCTGAATTACTGAATCGCAAACACAGCAGTAACACGACAATCCCATTTTCTGATATGCAGCATCTAAATATCTCACACCCTGTACAATCCCTAGCAAATAAGTAAGTTGAGCGTTCGTGGTTAGATTTCAAGACAGCTTAAAATAATAAAAGACCCACAAAAACCTTCAGATCAGGCACATCTATGTCTTTCAGTTCAGATTTATTCTGACGGGCAAACTTTCCCCTGTAACTGGAGATTTTCTTGAATTTGTTGAGGCATTCGTCAAATAGTTTATTCCAAATGCTGAAAGGGTCTTTTTCATCCTCGTTTGTCAATTTCGAGGCACAAGCTTGAATAATTATATTGTATTGCAGTGTACGTACCCTAGCATTAGGAGGCGTCTTTAACCATTTACTCGTATAACGATTTTCACTGTAGTAAAAATTTGATTTTCGTAATTCCGAAAGAGGCGCGTTGTCTTCATCTTCATCTTCTTCTGGAATGATCTGACTCTCCTCTGGAACTTCATCTTGATGACTTTCATGATGCTCTAAAGGTTCGCTTTCAGAAATCAAGAACTCTTCAAAATCACCTTCGCCATCAGATTGGTCTGAAGTCAGTATAAGGTTGATTTCCTCTTCAAATGACTAACTACGGGTAGACACTCGTAATAGTTTTATCTTTGATGAACTCGTGGTCTCGCGTTGACGTTTCCAAGAGTTTTCTGTCATTTTGCACTAGAAAATATAAAAATAGTTCGAAAAAATATTTTTATGACAACAACTGACATGTAGCCTGACATGCTACAACCGATGACACGTCTGCCTTCTTCCACGGTCGTTTTAGCACTAAAAGACCGCTACTACGACGCGTGGTCGCGGCAAGCGGGGGTAAGTGGCCAATTCTAAGAATTTACAAAACGCGCGACACCTGTGAGACTCTACGTCCCTAGTTAAGGGTTAATATTGATTTGACAACGTCACTTTGCTCCACACGATGGAATTCAAAACCATTCGTATTAGCAGACATATAAAGAGGGTATCGGTTAGAAGATGACGTATTTTGTTTTAAGATCATGAAGATCAGTGCCAGAGAAGTCGAAATCATGCTCGTTTTTAATACCAATTCCACTTCGGATGTTTGTCCATAGTGTCTATGGACGTAGATTAATTTTGAATGTTTGAAATAAAAGCCACGCTTAGTCTTACGTGAGATTAAGAACTCAGTCACTCAGCTCACGGGAGCGATAAATTCCGTAATAGAACAGCTCAGGGCAATAGAAGGCCGCATTAGCAGAATAAAAGAGTTTAATCTACAAGGGTACATTAAAAATGTTAATGAACGCTTGGCGGTTATCGGAAATCGGCTCCAGGTTGTGGAGTAGGTAGACAGCTCCGTCCCACTAGCGGACGATGCAGTACTATTATGTGGGCCGACATGCGAACAAGACTTGAAGAACATTTCTAAACTCCCTGATTCAATGAAGGAATTACAAGTCCTTGACGGCAATGCAGTCCAATATGTCTCCTGGGTCTAAGGAGTATGTAATAGTCCGGAATAAACCAATCTACTCATACCGTACACCAAGAAGTCGTATCCACCAAGAGATAACCCTACTTATCTTTCACATTCTTCACGGAGGTCAAGTTGTCAGCATAGCATCCACCACAAAGGCCGACAGGGCCAAAACCTCTGGTAAGAATGAAAATGTACAATTCCGCCCAATCTAGGAAGGTAAATTATATGAATTTTCCGAACGAGATCCGATAGCTACCCTCGAAAGCAGCAGCGTCTAAATCACGTAATATCTACAGGTCCAGAAAACACCACGGGTGCGGAAAACCCAGAACCTAGGGGAGATAATTTTATGAAAGGCGCCTCGTATCCAGCGAACCATAGATAGAATATATAACGCGTGTATATATCCCCGATAACGGGGATATACTAAATTTCTTTATAGCCATTTAGTTCCGTAAGAATCCCATTTCATATCAATAGTCCTGCGGGAAATATCCTAGTTAAAAACAAAATCTGTGGTAAACTGTTTTTTTCGGCTGGGAAAGTGACGGCGACGGTTTGAACTGCTTGACTATCCGCCTTATTCACCAGATCTAGCTCCAAGCGACTTCTTTTTGTTCCCTCATCTAAAAACTGTGCTCGGAGGACAGCCTAATACGGCATCAAGTTATCGATTGCTGCTACTGCTGAGACCTATTATGCATATAATATTTAGATCTGTATTGGTCGCAATCGTAATTGTGCTCCTGAAACTAATCAAAGAGAACGAGTAGTACAATACTTGAAATGACCGACGTTAGATATGTGATTGGTAGAAATGTAACCTGTAATAATTTCTTTACATCTCATCGGCTCGCTATTGAGCGGAAAAAGCGCCAAATGACATTGAACTTCGGAAAAACCGGAAAGAAATTCCACCCAAATTACTTGATATAAAGAAAAACTCATTGTACCATACTGAGTTCGTTTTCGATCACAATCTATTGCTCACCACTTATCATTCAAATGTTCACATTCACGATAGAGAAAAAAAAAATCGGATATCATAAAGTTTAGATGACCTACAGCTCTATTTCGCAACATCCTTGATATTCCTGACAGAACCGCTTTTTTAATTTTCAAAAAAGTGAATTTGCACTCAACACGTTTCCGACATCGTTCGGCGTGGGTGCTGTACAAGGCCCGTCGTCTGCTTTCCTATAAAAGGCTCGAACTTGCTGGCTTTTCGTCCTAAATCGTTTTCCCTTTATCGTTCCATAGGTGTTCTATAGGGTTAATATCTGGATTTTGTGGCGGCCATTCTAAAACGTTAATTTTTTGGTCTGCAAGCCACTGACCTACAGTGCGAGAAACTTGTCGCAATAGGGCTCCACATGATTCTCAAGTATCCCTTTGTATTTATATAGATCCAAACGCCCTTCTATTTTCACAATTGGACCAATGCCGTGTCGAGACATGCATCCCCTTACCATTATGCTGCCACCTCCGTGTTTAATGGTTTCGCGGGTTGAGTTCTTGCCTTGGGGAACGTCGTATATACGGTTTTCCCTCAGATCCGACCCTATTAAACTTTGATTCATCGCTCCACAAAACGTTTTTACAGAAAATGCTGGTTTGTTAACATTAACTATCTATGTATTTTTCTCCGATACAGCTGATTTCTCCTTGGGATGCGTCCATGTAGATTAGCCTCCAACAGACGGCATCGTACGGTTGCTGATAATACTTCAATATTATATCGATCCTTTATTTGGGTTTTGATTTCAGCAGATGTTAAAAACGAATCCTTTTTGCTGAGACGCTGCATTGTTCTGTCCATATGACCAGTGGTCTTTCTTGGCGGTGGCTTCCGAATTTTATTGAATGTTGTTTCTTCCACTGTCATATGCTTTATAGCGTTTTGGACCAGCCTGGGGATGTTAGATATTGTCTCACCTTTACGTTTCATTCCTAAAATGACTTGTCGCTTTTCTGAGGTGCAGTTTTTACCACGACCCATTATTTTTTGTGTCTGAGAGTTATTGTATTTGTCTTTGCATCAATTGTTCCTTTTAGGTAGCGCAAAATACGCTTCGCAGCACTCCAGTGTGCTCTCCCAGGATCATTACAGTATCGACTTAATACGTTGACCGGGAAACAGATATCCGGCTTTGAGACTTCATCTCATCATCGTTACTCGGGTACATTTTGGCTGATATTTTTTGATTAATGTCCATTGGTGCAACCGTTGAATTACAACCGCTCATATTAAACCGAGATAAAATGACTTTTATGTGTTGAGTTTGATCAACAGAAATGGTACCTGTTTTCCTGTTTTTGTTACTCGAACTCCTACAACGGATGATATCTCTCCCATGTCCTTCATCTTAAACTGCTTGAAGAGAACATCAGTGAGCTTCTGTCCCAGTCTTGCATCATTGCTGAATATTAGAATATCATCCACGTAAATGGCTACGATGAACTACCGAGTGTTTTCAACTAGATAATACACGCATTGATCTGTCGACGAACATTTAAGTCCAAAATCCAAAAGTACTTGGTTCCGAGTACAGTTCCAAACATGACTCGATTGCTTTAGTCCGTAAATTGATTTCACCAACTTACAACATCGGTCTGTTCCATTAGAAAATCCTTCAGGTTTCGACATAAATATCTCTTCCAGCTTACCATGGAGAAAGGCTGTCACAAGATCCAATTGATGAATGTTCAAGTCAAATTTACCTGTTATCGCCATAAAATATTGAATTGTTGTAAAGCGAATTACCGGGGAAAATATCTCGTGATAGTCCACAACTTAAACTTGTGTAAAGCCTTTGGCCACCAATCTCGCTTTATATCGTACAACTTTTCCTAGGCTGTCACGCTTCGATTTAAAAACCCATTTGCATCTGATCGGTGATTTTCCAGCGGGTAACTCCACTAGACTCCATGTTTTATTTTGCTGGAACGAGTCGAATTCATCTTTCATCGCGCAACTCCACGAGTCCGCATTCTAACTCGAAATGGCTTGTTTGAACGTTGCTGGATCACTCTCAAAGACGGTGAAAGCGAAATTAGCGTAATCTGGTTTTGGTTTCCCTTGATTCCGAGAAGATTTCTGGCGAGGTTGCAGCATTTAGTCTTCATCATCTGTATCCAAATACTGCCGTTGCTATCATCGGTGAACGAAGTAAACGAATCATCGACTGGTTGTTGATTTGATGTATTGTATTTACAGCTTCCAAATCACTCCGGTTTGAAGGTGGACTTGATGTTTGCGAACCACTTATTGGATTAAGGTCATTAGGAGGCACATCTTCCCCTGATTCCTTCTTCACCTTCGGAATAATAAAAAAAAACGATTAGTTTGAGATTCAAAATAAATTACCTGATTCATGCCACGTGACTCCAAGAATGTTACGTCTCTACTTATAACAACTGAGTTCTACCGGGTGTTGTAGAGCCTGTATGCTTTTGCATCTGAAGCATATCCAATGAAAATGCATTCAATGGATTTGCTGTCTAGTTTCTCTCACCTCGGAGAAGGCACGTGTGCAAAACGACATCCAAAAACTTTAAGCATTGATAGTTTTGGAATTTTGAATTTGCCTATAATAGTCAGAGAAAGTAAAACACGACCGATTAAGCTGATTGCGGGCTTTCCTGCAATTACCTTTCAAACATTTTGTCTTAATTTAATTTCCAGATCTATCAAATACTTTAAATATCCTAAAAATTAACTTACTTCGAATTTTACTCCAGCAAAGTAGGTACTTTAAAAATCACTTTAAAAAAACCTGTGCTATTTCTCTGAACAGCTTAACTGCTCGTTTGACGACTAACAATCGACGCGTATTATCACCAAATTCTTAAAAGGAATATTTCCTTGTTTCGTTGTTGTCCTTACGGATCACACAACAATTTTTTATTGTTAACATACTATAGATCTGACGCCACAGCATGAAAAAATATAACAGTAACTTCGAAATTCAAAAGAGATGTGCAATTTCTTTGAACACCACTGTATGTACACTCATGCTCGAAAAAAAAAGCCGATTTTATGTTGTAATGTTATTATTACATTCAATGCAAAAAATAAATAGTGTGCTTACTCTGGTCTTAATGTTTGTTGAAATTATATTTTAGTTAAGTAACTTAGCAAGTTTTTCAAGTGTGTAAATAACTTTATAATTTTAAAAGATTTTATTTTTAAGTGAATTCTACGAAAAAGGTATTTTTCTATGGTTAAAACTTTATCGTGAAAAGTAAGAAAAATAACATTTTTACTTAAAAACAATTTTTTTTTTAAAATTGTTTTTCAGTTTTTGTTTTTTAGAAAAATTATTATTTTGTTTAATAACGGGTGTGACCGCCTTTTGCCTTCACGACGCTCTGTAATCGAGACGGCATGCTTTCATATAATTTTTTTATTAGTTCTGCTGAAATTTCATTGTAGCAAGTAAATTTAATAATGTCCTCTAGTTTTTGAATATTACTGGGCTTATGACAGCCTATTTTTGCCTTTACATATAATGGACCAAGCGTTCTCAATAGGATTGACGTCTGGGCTGTTTCCAGGCCATGGTAGAAACTTTATCCCCAAACTATCTTCATATTCCTTAACCTATGCAAAGCAGAAAAGTTAATTAATGTTAATTTTTTCAAGAAAATTTATGAACTATAAGAAAGTGACCAATCTGTCCTTACTGATTTCGATAGATGACATGGTGCAAAATCATCTTGAAAGACCACTGTTTCTACGTGTTCAGTTAAAGCCTCGATTGTGGGCAAAACGCCTTTTTTATAATTTCTATGTAAGCTCTGCCGCAATTTCTGGGGCAGTTTTAAAACGATTGCGCAGAGATATTCGGTCTAAATTTCTGTCCTCACGCTCATTCGTCTTCCTTGGATGTCCGCTGCCTGACTGGCGCACTAAACTCTCCGTTTTCAAATATTTTGCCCAAAATCTTCTTACCGATGACTCGTTGCCCTTAACTTTGCTGGAGATTGCAACATTTGTCATATTTTGATTTTTATAAAAAATTATGTCAAGAGCGTAAGTGTATGCCTATATCGATCAAATGCTAATAATTATACAACGCGATGCGATAAATGTGTAAGATACCTACATTGCCCAGATCATCGTTTTTTATATTTGTGAAAACTGTCCAGCATTCATTAACTTTTATGGATTATAGGATTCGATATACTCTTCTATTTTCCCTATCTACAAGCCGAAAGTCCTGGTTGCTAGCGGTATAACTTTTGTTATTATTAATTGTAATTTATTTTACTTAATAATAAAGTGATGATGGTGATTCCCTATCTACATATGTATGTACATACAATACATATACAGTTGTGGCGAACTAATAAAGAACGACACGCTGGAATCATGTTTTTCGAACATTTTTATTCATCTTGGGTTGTTAAATTTTTTTTTTGTACCATGTAAAAGATAACGGAAACATAAAATTTTATTCAAAATGTTTTAGTAACAAAAACTTAGCTGGCGATCTAATTAAGAACGATAAGAGAATATGTAAACTTTTCATTGTTTTTTGCGGTTTTTCCTCAATATTTTGTCGGGAATCCTTTGTTTCCAATTATAGCCATACATCGCCTTGGCATTGACAAAATTAGGTCCTGACATTTTTTCGGTGTTATTGCATGCTTGGAATGTCCTTGCGATTTCATAGAATTCATTTGTATTGCTAATTTTATGCTTTTTAACTTGTTTTCTTTAACTTGTACCAGGGGTTTTCGATTGGATTTAGGCGCGGACTGCATGACGGCCAATCGATGACATCCACAGAATTATTCTGAAACCATGCTTTTGTTGTCCTGCATAAATTTCCACTTTACTTTCTATTCTGCCTCTGTACAGGGCAGCATTACATTCTGAAGTAATCCTATGTAGCTTTGGGCGTTCATTATACCTTCCACTCGGTGTAACGGTACCGTTCCTTTAAAAGACATGCAACCCCATAGCATAATACTCCCTCCTCCATGTTTGAGGGTGTGGTGTGGTGTACTTAGGAGTGAATGCTCCATTTTTTTGGTCGTCTAACGTACTGTTTACCATCGGAACTCATTCTACTGATTTTAGTCGCATCACTCTAAAGTATTTTTTTCCATTGTGAAATGGTCCGATCTTTGTGTTTTTGTTTTTTTGGCTGATCTCCTAAAAAGCTGACTTTCATTCAATCGCTCTCTAATGGAGCGTGCAGAAAGTGCATTTGGACCATCGCCGAAAACTACTTTCCGAATACCGTTCGAGCTCAAATAAGGATTTTTTTTTGCTGTGCGAACTATCAACCTATTTTGAGCTTCATTCGTTTTGGGAGGTCTTTTATGTCTTTCTACGCTTTCGGTGGTTCGATGTTTCACGACATATGTCACGTTGTTAAAAATCATTGTTTTCGAGTAATCAAGTTTTTTTTTCTGTGATATCATTATAGGACAATCTTCCAATATTCCCTCATGCCTGTCGTGTAGCTCTTTTTTTCACCATATCACGCTCAAAATATCTCTAAACCCAACAAAAACCAACAACACTCCTTTAATTTAAAATAAATTAGAATGTTTACCAAAAACCTTTTCCGTGTGCATCGAAATTCTACAAACAAACCTGTTTTAGTGATACGTTCTTAATTGTATCGTCAAGCGAATACTGGACCAATATGCTTAAAAACCGATTTAAAAATAAGATCCGGATGAGGGTTAAACAATATCCGGTATTTTTCTCAAATTACATATATTTTATTCTCCACAATTTTCGTATTATTGTAGAGTCATGTACCCAGTAGTCGAACACTTAATGGTTCGTTGTAAAGTAATCTTTTATTCTGATCGAACAGTTAAACCTAATTACGAGGCGGGTCAATAAGTCCGTGTCTTTTTTTATTAAAACAGATTTTTTGATAAAAAAATAATTTTATTTTTCAACGTAGTCTCCCTTGAGCTCTATACACTTTGTCCAACGCTTCTCCAATTTTTTTATCCCTTCCAAAAAAAATGATTTGTCGAGGTCCTCAAAATGACGAGATGACTTCATCATTGGAGTCAAATCTTTTTCCACCAAGCCATTTCTTCAGGTTTGGGAACAAGAAGTAGTCGCTCAGAGCCAAATCTGGAGAATAGGGTGGATGAGGGAGCAATTCATAGCCCAATTCATGGATTTTTGCCATGGCAACTGCACATGTGTGCACCCTTGCATTGTCTTGGTGGAAAAGAACTTTTTTCTTGGCCAAATGAGGTCGTTTTTTTTTCAAATCGTCATTGAATCGGTCCAGTAAGTTGGCATAATATTCCCCATTGATTGTTCTTCCCTTTTGAAGGTAGTCAATGTGGATTATCCCGCGTGCATCCCAAAAAACAGTCGCCATAACTTTATTGGCTGACAAACCCACCTTGGCCTTCTTTGGCGCCGATTCACCCTTAGAAATCCACTGTTTTGACTGTTGTTTGTTGTGATGGATCCATATTTCGTCCACGGTTACAAAACGGCGCAAAAACTCCTCCATATTGCGATTAAACAACGCCAAACCTTCCTGTGAAGTTGTTACACGATTGCGTTTGTGGTCGACTGTGAGCAAACGCGGCACCCATCTTGCGGAAAGCTTTCTCATGCCCAAGTGATCATTCAAAATTGAAACCACTGAGCCATGCGAGATCCCTACGGCTTCCACAATCTCTCGCACTTTCAATCTTCGGTCGGCCAACACCATATCGTGAATTTTTTCGATTGTTTCGGGTGTAGAGACCTCAACTGGGCGTCCAGGAGGTTCGGCATCTTCAGTGCTTGTACGGCCACAACGAAATTCAGTAAACCACTTTTTTACCATTGAAATCGATGGTGCAGTATTTATCAAGCTTAGCCTTGGTCTCGGTAATGGTTTTTTTTCGCAAGAAATAATGCTTAATAAGCACACGAAATTCACTTTTTTCCATTTTCTCCTCAAATTAGTGAGTAGTCTGATAAAAATAGCTGTCAAACACAAACTAACTGACGCAGCAAGTTTAAATTTCGACAGGAGTCAACTGACAAATGCCTGTTGACAGGAGCAGTGTTGCTGTTTCAGTAAAGAGGTCAGAAATTCAAAAATGCACAGAATTATTGACCCGCCCTCGTACATTACATTTGCAGCTCCAACTCAAATTTTTTTTTAATTAGTTATTAGTTTTGTATGTTTTGTATTAAAACTTTTATATTTTTCAATGAAAAAATAAAAACCGAAAAATAGCCTCAATCCCCAGTATTCGAACACTAATTTCCTGAGCCCGAACATAAAGTTTCTTGAATTCAAACATAAGATTTTCTTTTACAGATGAAACCCTTTAAACTCCATTTGGGTCAAATGGATAAATGCCGCATTTCTTAAAAGCATGGCGTACACTTTGAGAACGATCAGTTTTGTTTAGGACCAATTACAATATTTCGCAGAAGTTTGGCTTGGTAACAGATTTACCAGTGTCTTCTGGTAAACTCTGCCATTCCTTTACTGAAGCTTTATAATCGCTTTTAATCCCTTTAAATGCCCCGTCGTCAGCGGGCTGCATAATATGTGTAGTGTTGGGAGGGAGTGAATAGAGTATTATCTGGTTATTAGAGCAAAATTCACTTATGGCCATTGACATTTGCGATGTATGTCCATTAACCAATAAAACGACTGGTCGTTGAATTATGATTTTGATCAAGCCATACACTAAAATCATTTACGATATACCACCTTGATGATTTTCCGGAATTTATTCAGAAAATTAAAAATACAAGTTTATTCATCTAAATCTACAATATATTGTTCCCTTCAAAGTAATCCCCATCGACTGCTACACACTTATGCCAGCCCTTGATCCAATCCTCGAAACAGTTTTTATATTCGGTTTTCGGTATGTCCATTAGTGCTGGAACTCGTTCTCCGTAGTGGTTTTTTTTAACTCGATTGAACAGAAAGAAGTCACACGGGGCCAAATCAGGTGAATTCGGTGGCTTTTGGATGGTATTTGTTGCATTTTTCGTCAAAAAATTACGAATAATGATGGCACTGTGCGATGGTACGTTATCATGGTGCAAAATTCGCGAGTTTTCTGCCCACAATTCTGGTCTCGGGGAATTGCTTATGCTTCACGCAAACGTCTCATAACGCCCAAATAATACCCTTTGTTTACTGTCTGGCCTTCTGGCAAAAATTCGTGATGCACTACACCGTTATAATCCATGAAACCGTGAGCATTGCCTTCTTTTTTGACTGAAAACGACGTGGTTTTTTTGGTCTCAGCTCATTTGGTGAACGCCATTCACTTGCCTGATGTCTGGATTGCGTGTCGTACTCATAAACCCACGTCTCGTCTCCAGTAATGATACTTTTGAAGAATGTGGGATCGGATTCAGCCTCGCAAATCATCTCTTTTGCGACGTCAACACGGTCTCTTTTTTGCATGAAATTGAGGTCTTTTGGCACCAACTTTGCTGCTAAACAACGGAAACTCAAATCATTAACCAAAATGTCTTGGACTGATATCCATAGGCAATGTTCAAGTCCTCCGCTATCTCTCTGATGGTTAATTTGCGGTTATTGACCAACATTTCTTTTACTTCATCAATGTTTTCGTCGGTTTTCGATGTCGATGGTCTGCCACTGCGTTCATAATCTTCGATTGACTCACGAGCACTTTTGAACCGCTCGTGCCACTGGTAAACGACCGTTTTCTTTAGAGAATCGTTGCCGAAACACTTCCAACGTTCGTACACCATTAAATCCGTTTTTTACGCAAAATTGAATCCAATGTCGTTGTTGGAAATTTAAATCCATTTCTAAAATTGTTAAAAAATCGCCAACGCACACAGAGATAGATACGAGGGCGGATCAATAAGTCAGTGACTTTTCGAATTTCTGACCTCTTTACTGAAACAGCAACACTGCTCCTGTCAACAGGCATCTGTCAGTTGACTCCTGTCAAAATTTAAACTTGCTGCGTCAGTTAGTTTGTGTTTGACAGCTATTTTTATCAGACTACTCACTAATTTGAGGAGAAAATGGAAAAAAGTGAATTTCGTGTGCTTATTAAGCATTATTTCTTGCGAAAAAAAACCATTACCGAGACCAAGGCTAAGCTTGATAAATACTATGGGGACTCTGCACCATTGATTTCAATGGTAAAAAAGTGGTTTACTGAATTTCGTTGTGGCCGTACAAGCACTGAAGATGCCGAACGTCCTGGACGCCCAGTTGAGGTCTCTACACCCGAAACAATCGAAAAAATTCACGATATGGTGTTGGCCGACCGAAGATTGAAAGTGCGAGAGATTGTGGAAGCCGTAGGGATCTCGCATGGCTCAGTGGTTTCAATTTTGAATGATCACTTGGGCATGAGAAAGCTTTCCGCAAGATGGGTGCCGCGTTTGCTCACAGTCGACCACAAACGCAATCGTGTAACAACTTCACAGGAAGGTTTGGCGTTGTTTAATCGCAATATGGAGGAGTTTTTGCGCCGTTTTGTAACCGTGGACGAAACATGGATCCATCACAACACACCAGAGAACAAACAACAGTCAAAACAGTGGGTTTCTAAGGGTGAATCGGCGCCAAAGAAGGCCAAGGTGGGTTTGTCAGCCAATAAAGTTATGGCGACTGTTTTTTGGGATGCACGCGGGATAATCCACATTGACTACCTTCAAAAGGGAAGAACAATCAATGGGGAATATTATGCCAACTTATTGGACCGATTCAATGACGATTTGAAAAAAAAACGACCTCATTTGGCCAAGAAAAAAGTTCTTTTCCACCAAGACAATGCAAGGGTGCACACATGTGCAGTTGCCATGGCAAAAATCCATGAATTGGGCTATGAATTGCTCCCTCATCCACCCTATTCTCCAGATTTGGCTCCGAGCGACTACTTCTTGTTCCCAAACCTGAAGAAATGGCTTGGTGGAAAAAGATTTGACTCCAATGATGAAGTCATCTCGTCATTTTGAGGACCTCGACAAATCATTTTTTTTGGAAGGGATAAAACAATTGGAGAAGCGTTGGACAAAGTGTATAGAGCTCAAGGGAGACTATGTTGAAAAATAAAATTATTTTTTTATCAAAAAATCTGTTTTAATCCAAAGGTCACGGACTTATTGACCCGCCATCGTATACACTTGGCTACGTGACTTTTGCAAATATCAAGCTATGATGCTAAGATTTAGAGAGAATGTCAACAACATATTTACCAACTTAACAAAAAAAAAAAAAAAAACAGAACTCAAATCGGAACAATGGAAGCGCCACACGGTGGTGTCCCCCGGGAACATTTTGATCAAGGTGGTATTCGTAAAAGGTTTCTGATCTCATCCACCCTGTTTCAGAACGACCAATAATCCAATCTTTTGGAATTTTTTCGACAAGTTTAGATGGTGGCTTACGTAAGTAGGGAAATACAATTTGCCTGTGTTCGAACACGAAACTCGAAAAAATTTGGTTTCCTATAATCGAACAGTCTTAATATAAAATTTTTTTTTATGTTTTTAAATAAAACATTTATTGAAATGACATTTCGTATATTTTATCCACCGAAAAAAAACGTTAAAAATAAGTGTTAACCTTAATTTGCACAAAAGAAACACACTTTCTCACATGAATCAAAACAGTTTTTTTTTTCTACCAAAACCGAACCGCATCATACTTTCTGTACCATGAATGCAAACTGCCTTGTTTTATAAATTTGACAATACTTCCAATACTAGAAAGTCCTTTAAGGTTTAAGGCATCAATAAATGTTTGTTTTTCGCATTTATAGAATTTTAAAATTTTAGCAAAAACACAGTTTAAGCGTTTTTGTACAGCAAAGTGCTCGACTACTGGGAGCGTTCGGATTCAGGCGACTCTACCTTAGTTCCTTTATTTCAACCGACGTTTGTGTTTTTTTTTTTCTGTTTTTCACTTTAAACGACTTCCAATAACTTTTGCAATAAAAAATAAAACAAAAAAAAAAAAAAAAACTCCAGCAGGATAACGGTATTATTAATAAGATCCATAGAAGGTGTACCTACCACTATATTTTGGTAGTTTCTTCTTTTGTTATATTCTCTAAAAAGTAACAATTTTTTGAAATCTGAAATCTGAAATCTGAAATCTGTATAATTAGAGCGTATTGAAGAAATTTACATCATTACAATGGTGTTTATATTTCTAGAGAATAAATAACTTCCAAACAAATGTTGTTATAGAAAATCAACTATACAAGTTTTTGTTTGGTTCACTGTATATGTATATTTATAGATATAATCATGTGTTTATCCCCATGTAAAGATTGCGTGTATGCATATATAAATAAACATATCTATAAATATATAAATAATCATACAAAATAAATACATAAATAATAAACATGTAAATATCGAACATATAAATAAATATGTAAACGTGTGAATACATAAATATAGATTTCGAGTATACATACTTTAAGTTATCGTTGCTGAAGAAAACGGTGAGGACATGGCGGCGAAAATTCACAATGGAAGTAGTTTTTTTTTTTTTTTTTGTTTTTTTGTTTTTTTTTTTTTTATTCCTCTCGATATGCTGCTGCTCTCCACTTGCAGATTTGTCCATGTAGAGTAACGGAATTATTGAGCGTGTTGCTCGTATATCTGATTCGTTTTCATATGGCATATTATAGTAGAAGGAAAAGAAAAAGCATTCTAGTCTTTTGGTTTTCCTAATTGAGTGAGATATCGACATTGCTCTCTTTTCATTTTATCGTTGTATTGTAAGCAACTTTTTTGTTTTTTTTTTTTTTGCCTACAAAGGATTTTTTCCGATAGAGCACTACACAGGCAAAATGTACATTGTAGCAAAGAGTCCTTTTTTTTTCACAGTGCTTTCTTCTCTGTCGCGTCCCTTCTGTTTCCTTATTTGTAGTCGTGTGCCTTTGCTCACGATTTCAATACATACCCCTTCTTTTATCCTTCTTTTGTTGGTTGGTTTATAGGTTTTTTTTTTTTTTTTTTTTTTTTGTGCAACTGTTGTGTATCTTATAACGTTGGTGACAGTCGTCTGCTCCTGCATGATTTCAGGAAGTCAGGATATATTAGTCAGTCAGTTGATTTTACCTTTCGGTGGTTAAGGACGTTAACGGTGTTGTTTTTGTTTTATTTTTTGGTTTTGAATACAATTCTTCTGTCGTACATGGGCGGTAGTTGTACCGGTGTTCGAAAGGTTAGCTCTTTTTATCTTCTCGTTTGCTTGTGTTTTTACTACGTGTTCCTTTTGTAACCGGTCAGGTCATATTCATGTATTTGGGTGCTTTTTCGTAGATTTGTTTATGGTCCATAGTAAAAGCTTTTTACACTAAGTCCAACTTTTTTATATGCGATTTTTTTTTTGTTATATATATACTATATATCCATCAGCTTTAACATAGCTATATACATATGTACGAGTATATATCCAAAAATTGAGCACTGCAATGTATGAACATAGTACTAAAGTGAAATGTCTGCGGAAAAATCTAAGTGAACGACCAACGATTCATGCGTAAAAATACCATATATCATATATTGTAGACTAAGTGATGAAGCATTGATAAGAAATCAAATTTTAGTGTAATTTTTTAAGGAAGCAGGAGATTTGGATGAATTTTTTCTCGTAGTTTTTGTGATTTTGAAAGTAAGTGGCTTGGGCGTATTCGTCCAAGCAAATTTCAAATGAAATTAGGCGCGAATTCTACAAATTATAACGATGCATACGAGTATTTTTTGTATTTTCTTTTTTGTCTGATATAATATTTTGTTTATATGTACATATATACCTATATATGATAACATATAAAGGCGGATTTACAGCTCAGACCTTTTTTTATTTATAATTATGTTGCAGTTATCGAGAAAAAACAAAAAAAAAAAAAACATTTCACATCTTTTCATTAATTTTTGGACATGTCATAAACAAAAGCCACCATTCACCAATACCAATGCCAATATGTACCAATATATGACGTAGGATGTAAAGGATGTAAAGTGCAAACTTAACCTCATGTACATGCAGATGTACGTATTTATTGTAGGTAATCGCGTACTTGTGTATATAAAAGTATACCTAATTTGACAAGGGTGGTTAACATAGAATTTTTTCCGTTAATACCTATAGCATACATATTTCAAGTTTACGTATTCCATCCGCAAGAAAATATTTATAAGTATATATAAATACACATTTGTGTGTGTGTGTGTGTGTGTGTGTGCATAGATCCATACATGCGTATATGGATTTATATGTATTGTTTCACTATCCTCTGGGCTCTCCTCTTGCACTTCACTTTAGAAGCAGCGGCTTTGTAGACGAATCTGACGAATTGCGCCATTTTCATAAAGTTCTTGCCGGCATATAACAAATGAAGAACACAGAACTTCATATAGAAAGCACATATTGACTTGGTTTGATTTATAATCATAATCACGGGTCATTGGCCAGTGGGCAGCACTCGAAATTTCGCATAATACCTAATACTGAATTTTCGGAGAAAGGAATTTTAAATGTCTTGCATAGGCCTGTTTTGTTTTATGCAATAATTTAATCTACAAATAAAATAAGCAAATCACATCAAAAATAAATTACACAATACATATTTCAATAGAAGAATGTATACCCAATATTAACCACTTACATACCGATTAAAACCGACTGGTCCTTATTTCGAATTTTAGATCAACATTAAGTTGAATTTTAATGTTACAATATCATGTCTATATCTGCTTATGGAAATAACTTGCAGTGAGGGTTTCTAGAGTATGTTAAATATTAAAAAAAAAGCTGTACGATATGTTGAAATACAATCTTGATCCCTTTGTTATTGAAAGTTACGTTAAAGCTAACCATACGTCGATTCGACGTACAGTGAGCGACAAAAATCTAAGTACGACCACCATTCTTGTAACCTAACGAGTTCAAAAGCATTATGAAAAAATCGAATGATGCAGTTTTGTTTCAAATCTCTTTTTATTAATAATAAACTATAAAATAAATGAATTTAACAAAAACTTAACAAGTTATTCACAAAAAACGAAAAATAAATAATGACAAAAGTCAACATACGGCATATTAACTAACATAAACATCTTTAATCCATTAGGTAAAACTATGGTAAATGATAAATTTAATATTTTGTAGATCCACCATGTGCATCTAGAACTGCCTGCAAGCGTCTGGGCATTGAAGTAACTAAATTATTTAATTCATTAGCTGTTATGGCTTGTCACTCTTCTTGGAGCTTCTGTTTTAGCATTGGGGTACTACTTATGGCATATCTTCTTATCTTGCGTTCCACAATCTCCCATACATGTTTAGTAAATTAGCCAATCTTTGACAATTTGACCGGTGTGCTTGGGGTCATTGTCCTGTTGGAAGATCCAACTCGTGCCAAGATTTAAGCTGTCGACGGATGCTTTCAGGTTTAGTTCTAAAATAGACTTTTATTGATAGCGATCCGTATTACCTTCAATAAAGGCTAAATTTCCTACGCCAGAAGCACCCCAAACCATCACGCTGTCACCACCATGCTTTACCGTAGAAACCAAATTTTCTGAATTCATTGCTGCGTTATTTTTCCTCCAAACTCTCCTGTCACTTCCGACTATATTATATTTTGATTCGTCAGTAAATAAAACTCGTTTACAGAAATCCATTCCTTTTTCAATGTGTTTTTGGGCAAATTCTAAGCGCAGTTTTCGGTTTTTTTTTCACGTAGGTATTAGGGCTTTCCTGAGTGGAATTCTGCTGTGGAAACCGTTATTATTGAGAGCCTTTTGAACTGTGCGTTGATGCACAATTGTATTTGATCTTTCTGCCAATCCTTTAGACAGCATTGTGGCATTCACTCTTGGATTATTGCCTACTTCTCTCATGATAAAGCTGACATCTCGGCGATTCAGCTTCTTTGGGCTACCATAACGCGGTGTTTTCGAAGTTATTGTATATTGTTTGGACTGTTGACTTGCTTAAATCCAGTAAATTTGCAATTTCACCAAATGATTTCTTTTCTTTTTTATATTTTATTACTAAATTCCGCACTTCAACCGGAATTTCTCTTCGAGGGGCCATCGTCACAAGTAAAACTTACTGAAGCTGACCAAATTTCAACTGAGAGGCACAAATCTGATTTTCAGAAATGGAAAAATTCAAATACGTTACTTTGACTTTTGTCATTATTTATTTTTCGTTTTTGTTAAATTCATTTGTTTTATAGTGTATTGTTAATAAAACGAGATTTGAAACAAAACTGCATCATTAGATTTTTTCATAATGCTTTTGAACTCGTTAGGTTACAAGAATGGTGGTCGTACGTAGATTTTTGTCGCTCACTGTAAACATACAATTAGCGATTTCAAAGACTTTGCAGTCTTTTACCTTACATCTGGATCTGTTAGGCACATATATTGGCCAGTGGTTGATGAGATCAAATCTCGTAGACATCGCTGGGATGCTGTCACGCGTCAAAGTTGGAGAAGAAGAAGAAGGTGAAGAAGGAGCTGAGTCGGGTATAAAATCGCTGAAATTTGCTGATGGTCTTCCGCGTTTCCTGGATTCTTTAATTTCCATTTGAGCTAATATTCCACTAGCAATATCGTCCCGAAATGCAAGTAGGTGTTTTATTTCTTTTGGATGCATGTTATGTACTTCACAGTCTCTCTTATACTCTGGCCATGAGTTACACACAGCAAGATCTATCATGTGGTCAAGAACCGGTACTGTCCACTTTCTGATCTTGATGGAAATTCTAAATAGGGACAAAAGAAAGTCCATTTTATCCACTCCTCCCATATTTTTGTTATACATTTTGGCTATATTAAGGCGTTGGATCTCAATCTTTTGTTTCGACAAAATCGATTAACTGAATCAATATATTCGTCCACATACAACGTGGATGTCATTTGTACAAGACCGTTGTCCAGCCACCTCATAATAAAAATACTGGTTTCTTGCTCAATACGATAGTCGTATGATCCTGGGCCTGCTTTACGAAGTTCTTTTTCGGTCTTTAGTACAACTGATGGTACCAGTGCCCCATATTTCCATATCTTTTAGTTTTACAAGTAAGTCCAAGCTGGTAAATATAATTTAAAGTTTTTTAAATTAAAGTTTAAACAATACCGGAACTAAAACCCAAATTTGAATTTCCAGCCAATGTTCCTTGTTTATGAACCACACCATCAAAGCTACAAAGAACAAATATCTTCAAACCCCATTTTATCGGTTTTTTTTTTTGGCATATACTCGTTCATTTTTAAAAATTTTCGTTCTTTGAACGGGACCATCATCTCGTCCACGCACAAGTTCTCCTTCTTTGGGACACCGATACATTTTTGCCGCATGACGTCAAAAAGAAGACGAACTTTCCAAAGTCTATCCGTATTGCTTTCTTTTTCAGCAAATTTTAGCAAATTTCGGATATAATGAAATCTTCTTCTGTTCATTGCATTCGAAATAGAGGGTATTTTCGTTGCTTTTCCTTGGATAATTAATTATACCCATCGTGAGTAGCATAGCAACCGTTTTTTTAACCTTCACTAATCTTGATGTTTGTTAGGTATCCTTCGGTAGCCAAGTTTCTTCGATCGGTAGCAAAAAGAATTTTTTCGTACACTTCGTCATTAAAATATTCTTCAAAATATTGAAGCGGTGTACGCATTTCGGGTGTTCTGTCAACTTCTTCGACAAAAATGGCACTTGGTGGCTTCCAGTTATTCTTTAGCCATTGGTATTCAGACCGTCTGTATTTCCCAGCTGATGTAAAAGGCATACTGGGGTTTTCTAACTCAACTATTTCTTCTTCTGCTTCTATGTTCTCAACATCATTCTCTTTTAAATGTTCACCTACCGCATCCTCTGTAATACTTGCCAGGTGTTTGTCTTCAGCTTCAAGTTGTTCTAAGGTACCGTCTATATTCACTTCAAATTCTTCTTCTTCTTCAGTAACTTTTGTATATCATCTTTCTTCAATTTAAAGCTGTTTCCTTAAAGCCTATATTTGCTTGTGTTACCATACGGTAACATTTGGATTTACGAAATACTCGTATAAACTACTTAAAAATAAAATGTTTCCGTATGATAACAAAACTTAAAAATGTTCACAAATCACAGCAAACTCTATAAACTTCAGGTTCAATGCATTGAATCATCAAGAAATAGAAAGTACATACAATACATAAAAAAAATACTGCCCTATCTAAATTTGCCCCATTATTGAGAAAAAAACACTTACCACCAGAATGAGCCATTGCAATAATCTGCCAAAATATAATCCTTTCACTCCAAGAATGTTTCTCTTTATGAACGTCATTCTTATCTAGACAATATGTAGGAATCATAAATTAACCGTTAACATAGTTCTCTGAGAAATTTACTTCATTCAATTGAATTTTGGCGCGTAGAAAAAAATGTTATCATATGGTAACAAAATACTGAAAGGGTTAAATATTTAGAAAAGCTATACGATATGTTGAAATACAATCTTGATCCCTTCTTTAGTCATCAGTAAAAATTAACTACATCCCATTTTTTAGTTCAAATAAGGTAAGCCTTACAAGAACCTAATCTTACACCTATTTCTACGACTTCGTAGCAAATAGACTAAGTATGATATGTCTACGAACTTTATAGACGGATCCTGAAGTCCCAACTTCTGCCTTGATTTAATTGGCTGGACTTGCAGAATTGAATGATTGATGCAAAATCCACCAACATTCTTGTTCTGTGGTTGCCAGTATTTTATGGACAAAAGTGCTAAATCGCTTACAAAAAATTGCCAAAATATATGAACCTAAATAAAGAAAAAGTAACACTGGAAAAATTAAATTCTCATTAGATTTTAAAAAAAATTTAACCTAATCGTATACTCTTCTTGAATATTAAATTCAGAATTCTTTCATTGTACTTCAACTTAGATTAGGACTCACATTTTTGACCTGTGTTGAGTTTGGATAACGCCATGAGCGGTTTTTGTATCGGTTTATGCCTCTTACTTTCCCAGCACAAAAGTAGCCATAATTGAAATGGTTTTCTGGGTCGTTCCATGTCATCAGCACTCCAAATGGATTATACATATACAATACAAGATTTCCATGAAGACCTCATTCTATTTTTTGCAATAATAACACTCAATATGACAAATTAATGAATGAACTCTTATTTTCACCAATTAAAAATTATAAACAAGATGCTATAAGTGAAATACAAGAACAAACATTTGTCACGATTTAAAACACGTTAACGAGGGTAGATAAGTAAAAATGTAGATTTTTTATATTGGTCAGTTTGTCATGAGCACTGCTGCCATTGGCCGCATTCCCACTAACTCTTATCTAATATCCTGACTTAGTGTTGGAGTTCCCTATAAACTTGGTATTCAAGTACGTTGAAGCAGCTCATATAAATATAGCACTAGTTCGACCTAACTGGAACTGTGGACATCACCATTGATTCCATCCTTAGAATTCGTCCTGCCGCCGCCCGGAAACAGGAGAAAGTGCATTAGTGAGATGGTACTGAGAAACTAAATGGCTGGAATAGCACTAATATTATCCCACGTCATATCGTAGAACTAATAAAGATAAGGAATTTAGTTAGGTCTACATAGACTTCCAGAATTGGGTCTTATTTGACAGAAACAAAAGCTTTAACAGCAACAGTAAAGTCCCTCATTTCGAGTTTTTGAAACAAGTGTTCGAATAGAAGACTACAAGATCTAGATAAATGCAGCAAACCATTCTAGAATATAGTAAAGTTAATTAAAAAGAAAAACTTTATTATCACCGCCTTAAAGGAAAGAAACACAGTATTGTTTTATTGTTCGTTTCGAACAACTTCATCATTCATCGTGCCGTTGAAATGTTACATTCAATCCAAATGGACCACCTTCAATTTTCTTCGATCCCTACGCTGGATCCAGTAGACAACGTCATTAATGCGGGTTATCACCTTGTATGAACCTTCCCAATTCTGTTGCAATTTTGGTGATTTGGCTTTCTTACGCAGAGGATTATACAGCCACATCAGATCTTCTTCTTTGAAGCCGGAAAATTTCGCTTTGATATCGTACGTCGATTCCAGTTCCGCTGGCAGTTGCTGACGACCTTAGACAGATGCTCATTCAAGATCCTATTGAATCGCTCGACCATTCCATCAGATTGAGTGTGAAGTGGTGTTGTTCTTGTCTTCCTTATTCCAAGATATTGGCATACTTCCTGCAAGACTTTTGATTCAAAGTTTCGCCTTTGATCAGAGTGTAGTTCCATTGAGACCTCACATCAGCTCACCCAGTTGTTGACTATCTCTTCTGCTACGGACTTAGCCTCTTGATTTGGGATGGCAAACACTTCCGGCCACTTACTGGAATAATCCATGACCACGAGGGTGCAGTTACCGTTAAAGAAAGAAACGGACCAGCGGTGGCGATTCGAGATCGTTCAAGATGTTGTTCGAGTGCCCAATATGCCTTCAGAGTTTGGCTCCGGTCCAAGATCTGCTGCCAGCTTGGTCTTTCTTCGTGTTTCTTCGAGGCCAATATTGGTTCGATGTCATTATCTGCCTGTTGAGAGGAACGGATTTCGTCTGTAGCCCAACCCTCTGCTGACTCAGTCTTGATCATGTGGGTAGTGGCCTGGCCCGGCCCTTCACTTTCTTACGTTTGCAGTGTTCATACTTAACTCCGCACGATCGATGAGAGACCACATCAGCATTTGACTGCTACACTTCAAATTCGTAGCAACTATTTTTTTTTTTTTTTTAGTTAACACTTATTGTGTGTCCTTTTCCTATACCACTTCTAGCAGCAATGTACAATATTTGCTTGGGTACGAATTATAGAACTTATTCCTTTTAATACAATCACTTTATTCAATACAGTTAGAATTTACAATTTTATCAAATACTTTTACTTTTCTTTATCTTTTACTTAAACCAGTTTACCAGGCCTCGTAATTCACGTTTAAAATTCTACTTAAGAACTGGCTTGCACTTCTTGTGGGACGCTGATATTTACACTACCCTGACACGTTCTGTACTATCCAGGGTTCCATACATCTTTTCACTGTATAAGAATATTCGCTAAAAGTGTGAATTCTCCGTTGCTTGAGTTTTCTGCTATTCAAATAAAGATGACGCTGTTCACATTTTAAGTGATTATCACAATAATAATTTATAAACGTACAAATTTTTTGTTATTACAATTGATACGTTGAACAGGGCATCTCCCTAACACACCTGTGATAGAAATTATCCAACTAAAAAAAAAAATTCGTTTCCGTCTTTTTTACTTTAATTTCTTCAGGTACATAGCTACATATATGCGTAGCTTCAAAAACTTTCGCAAAAAAAAATAAATAAATGATCGCATGAACTACAAGGTGGGGCAAAAGCAATGTCATAATGTAAATGTGGTATAATGTTGCAAATGTCATTAAGTGTAATTGTGCTTTGACATTTACGTTGTTTCAACGCAGCGTCTTGTGCGAACAATTAAGCATTTGGATGAGCGTCTCGTGGAAACTGCTGAACCCAGAAATGTCGCAAGGAGTGGCCGGTCCCGTATTGTTTGTTCGACCGAGATTATCACTCCTGTGGCCGAGGACGTTCAAGAGAGTCCACAAACATCGACGAGACAACGATGCGCACAATTTGACATCAGCAGACATTCGTTGCATCGAATTTTGGTGAAAGACCTGAAGATGTTACCTTGTAAAGTGCAAACCGTGCGCCAATTGCTGTCTGCGGACCGTCAAGTCAGGTTAACTTACTCCCTTCCTCTGTTAAACCTGGTGCAAGAAGAGGATTATTTCGATTAAGACGAAGCCGATTTTCACTTAAGTGATTTCTGGGGCATGGAGAATCCATATGAAATGCACGAAGAGCTATTGCATCACCTCAAAGTGACGGTTTGGCGCGGCATTTGCAGTTAAAAAGTGATTCGCCCTTCTTTTTTTGAAAACGCCGACATCACCGCCGTAACCGTAACTGTTGAGCGATACAGAGAGATGATAAACGAGTTTTTTTTCTGCAAGTTGCTGAATTGGGTCTCGAGCATTGTTGGTAGGTACCAGCAGGACGAAGCAACCGCTCACACAGCCTATGCATCGATGGATTTTGAATCACCAATTTCCAAGGCGTGTTATCTTTCGTTTTGGCGATTTGAATTGACCAGCCAGATCGCCAGACCTGATGGCGCTTGACTTCTTCCTTCGGGGTTATTTGAAATACCGCGTTTACCACAACAATCCACGACCCTTGCAAATCTTGAAAGCCATTATTGAAGAACAAATCACCAATTTAGAGCCAGTTGTTTTACGGGTAACAATTCGAAATGCCGTAAAACGAGCACAAATATGCATCAACTAGGTAGGTGGTCATTTGACCGATATCAGTTTTTCAACTTAATGTCATCAATTTTACAACTTGAAATAAATTTTTCGTGAAGACACACTAACAAAATGGCAGCCAATTCACGTTGTGAAATTACTTATTTTGCAACTATTTTTTTCCCAATTGAATTTATTCAAAATAGAGATAATTGCTATAAAAGGAGCAATATTTGCAGGGAACATAATCTTAGGTGTACTAAACTATAACAACAGGGTGTCCATTGAACGATTCTCAGAATTCTTATTATATGACATTTAAAATTTAAATACGAGTACCAACTGAAAGAATTACGAGTAAAAAAAATTATTTAAAAACAAAAAGCAAATTTTGTTCATCAATACAGGTGTTTATAGTTTCGTGTTAATTCAAATAAAATAAATATATCCAGAAGACCTTATTGAATCTCAGTCCACTACGAAAACTACGGCCGCAACAAAATTTTTTTTTTGTTTTCCTGTGTAATTATTCTCAGTGTTATTTTGAGTAATTTTTAGCTAGCCCACATAGTTTATTGAGGAATTTTGTCTGTAAGTTTCGATTTTTTTGTGGTTGAATGCGTTTCTTTTACATGAGTCCTGTTATTAGTGTCCTTTAAAATATTTGACCTTCAATGTGGTGAAGGGGTAACGCAATTTTATGTATATCACTTAATTTTGCTGCTGTCACAATAAAAAAAATCGCAGAATTAAGGCCCCAACACATATGTACCGTCAACCCGTTGCTTTGTTGTTGCGTCGTTCCGTTGACGGTGGTGACGTATTGCCGGAAAGAACCGTCGCATACTTATGTACATTGACAGAAGACCGCGGATGACATTTTGTTATTGCTGAGGATAATACATAGTTTCTCTAGATTTTCTCAATGTTTCCATCAATCAATATGCTTACTCTCAACTTGGGAATGCGTGAGCTTCAATATAATTCAACAAGTAGAAAGTAAACCTACTTTATTCGTCGCAGTTCATACATTCGTGGGTTATGGGCCGGTAACCTTCCATAAGAATGTGTATATTCTATCTAGCTGTCAGTTAAAAATGACGGAGCAACGGATTAATGGGTTCTAGGGGTCGGTGCTTTAAGGAGAAGCGTGTTTGAAAATTTCTGTACACGCATTAAAAATCTGTATAAAGCAAAAACTTAAAATAAACACGTTTATTAAAAAGCTAATAATACGTAAATATAGAATTCAGTCGTAATATCAAAAGATTCAAAAATTCACAGACATTCACAGACATTCACGGAAACAAACGGAAACAAACATCCAATCCTCGAAACATTTTTTATATTCGGTTTTCGGTATGTCCATCAGCGCTTCCTGCGATTTTTGCATTACTTCCTCTCGGCTGCTGAAACTGGTTCCCCGTAGTGTTTTTTTTAACTCGATTGAACAGAAAGAAGACACAGGGAGCCAAATCAGGTGAATTCGGTGGCTGTTGGATGGTATTTGTTGCATTTTTCGTCAAAAAATTACGAATAATGATGGCACTGTGCGTTTTCTGCCCACAATTCTGGTCTCTTTCGGGGAATTGCTTCTGCTTCCTGCAAACGTCTCATAACGCCCAAATAATACTCTTTGTTTACTGTCTGGCCTTCTGGCAAAAATTCGTGATGCACTACACCGTTGTAATCCATGAAACCGTGAGCATTGCCTTCTTTTTTGACTGAAAACGACGTGGTTTTTTTGGTCTCGGCTCATTTGGTGAACGCCATTCACTTGCCTGATGTCTGGATTGCGTGTCGTACTCATAAACCCACGTCTCGTCTCCAGTAATGATCCTTTTGATGAATTTGGGATCGGATTCAAACTCACAAATCATCGCTTTTGCGACGTCAACACGGTCTTTTTTTTTGCATGAAATTGGGGTATTTTGGCACCAACTTTCCTGCTAGACGACGGAAACCCAAATCATTAACCAAAATGTCTTCGACGGATCCATAGGCAATGTTCAAGTCGTCCGCTATATTTCTGATGGTTAATTTGCGGTTATTGTTTTCGTCGGTTTTCGATGTCGATGGTTTGTCACTGCGTTCATCATCTTCGATTGACTTACGACCACTTTTGAACCGCTCGTGCCACTGGTAAACGACCGTTTTGTTTAGAGAATCGTTGCCGAAGCACTTTTCCAACATTTCCAACGTTCGTTCACCATTAAATCATTTTTTTACGCAAAATTTACTATAATAAAAGTTCGTTGTTGCAAATTTACTATAAATCCATTTCTAAAATTGTAAAAAATCGCCAACACACACAGAGATAGATGTACTCTTGGCTACGTAACTTTTGAAAATGTCAAGCAATGACGCTAAGATTTAGAGGGAATGTGAACAACAGATTTACCAACTTAACAAAAAAAAACAGAACTCAAATTGGAACAATGGGAGCGTCACACGGTGGTTATTCCGGGATTTTGAGCAAGGTGGTAGCTCTACCATCTACGTCTCTTCTGTAGTTTACATGTACTAAAACTAGTTTAGAATGGTATGCTAAAGTCTAAGCAACAGTATAGTATATAGTATCACGTTAGGGTCGGTCTTATTTCAATAATTTAAAACATCTGCTTATTACACAAAACATGCAATAAAAAGACTGAAGTGGGTATGACTACTCTTAAAATGCCAGGGTACCTACATGTTGTTTTTTTTTTTTTTTTTTTTTGGAAAATTGTACGTAGACGAAAGATTTTTGTGTTCAGTGGCTATTTGGCTTCATGGATGGCATACAACATTTCATGGGGGGACTGAATTATTAGTGTAATTGGACTTGTTGTATTAGAGCGAACCACTCATCCATCTCATGATTTCAGTTGCAATAAAAAAATATGTCTTTCCGGTGCGATTTGGATTTGAGCTTCCAATTTTGAAGCCAATACACTTCCACTTGAGCCATGATTGCAAATTAAGATAAATGTTAATTGATTCATATCCGACACAGACATTCATTAGCCTCTTGTCAATTTGACAATTGAGTGTACAATATTTGATACTATTTCTTCGATAAGCTTGTAGTTATTCTTTTAGAAAAAAAACTATTGTCAATTGTACATATAATAATATAAGTTTTGATAGAAATAAAGTTTAATTAAATTAGAAAAAAAAAGTTGTCTATATATTTTCAGAACTGTTTAAGGGCTCTATGATTTGGAATGAAAATAGTTTTTCTGTCACTTTAGTGTTTGTTCTAATTAATTTCATTCGACATGAAGAAAAAGAAAAAAATATTCGCTTCCATAATGCTCAAAAGCACTTCAGTTTGCAGGTAAAGGCAGCTACGAGTATATCTCGTTAGATGTCCTTTCTGTAGGTGGAACTTACTTCATTTCATTAACGAGGTGATCAGAGAGCGGTACTAAGGTTCGTTAATTTAGCCAACCTCACGAGCGCACAGTAGAAATGCAGATAGTTGATAGTTGCAGTGAAAAGTTATTTTGATAGACAATCCAAATCGAGAAACAGTCTCGTAGGAAATCTGTATATGGCCGTAAAAGGTAATAAGGTATGTGCTAGTCCCTAAGGGACAAGCATACACGGGGCATATTGTTTCAAGACGACAGTAAGATTATACTTAAAATTCTCCATATTCGTAGGAAATATTGAGAGCAGTCTGCTAACGCTTATCTTTAAGGGGGTAGTCTCCTGTCCGAGGTTAAATTTTGAAGGTTTTTAAGTTTTTTTTTTTGCGGAAAATGAAATACAATCTTATGATAATTATATGTTATTATATTATTCATTAGCTATTGAATAATACAAAAAAAAAATTAAATAAAAATAAAAACATTTTAACTTCATTTTGGTGAGGTAAATTAGGTCTCTTCAAAAAAAAAAACCTAGGTGGCTGGACCCATTGATTGTTCCTTTTGTAATCATCATTCTGTCATTCTGTTCCGTAGCAGATTTAAAAGATTTAAGTGAAAAATAACAAAATGGCGGCTTTGTAAATGTTTTTTTTCAATAATCGACTCTTTTTTTTTCGGTTTAAAATCGAGATAAAAAAAAAGTGGATAAAAAAGATCCAATTCTAATACCGGACAGAACCATATCTGTCCGAACCATGTAGAATATTGTGTTAAAATTTCAGCGCAATCGGTGGAATAGTTTTTTTTTTTAATCATCTGGGCCAACGGATAAAAAGCAGTTTCGAGAAAAACGCGTTTAAAGTTTGGAGAAGAAAAGAAAATGCTGAATACGCTCTCCCCTATTATTTGCTGCAACTTTAAAATGACGTAGCGTATCGGTCTAAGATTTTCACAGTATCTTTTCAACTAATTAAACCTTGAAAATATGAAAAAAAATCGATATTTTGAAGATCGAACATGAGACTACCCCTTTAAACAGATCTTTGCCTTTGCTCCTTTTAACAAAAAGTTGTTTAATTTGTGTTGAATTTTTACACCATAACTGATGTTTCCAACTTTGGGCCCTAGTTTTTCAGAATGATGTTGGCTCTTAATCATTGCCTTGTACTTTACCAAACACTTCCAAACCTTGTGAAGAGAGTTCAATAGCATCGGTGTTTGGTTGTGAGAGATTATCTGGAACGACATTAAATAATCGGTTGACTTATCTTATGTCGATGGTGTACCCTATTACGAAATCTAGTAAGCTTTCTTTCTTTGGGTTTCGCTCCCTTTTTGACCTACAGAACGGATATTAAACATGGGGTCAATTAGCATACTAAATTCGTATACATACGTATGTGCAGTAAGAGATATCGGTCTGGTTTAGGGATGTAAATTGAATCTCATGTAATCGCAACACCGTCGCCATTTTCTTCAATAAATGCTTCAAAGGGTCGATCAACTTTTATTGATTATGCATATGAGATGAAATCTATTAATGAAATTGAGCGCGTGCTCAAGGGGTTTTTGTACCCTTCAAATGTTTGTACACAGGGCGGGCGAAGGAAATTTAGGGAGGAAGAAAAGACAGGTACCGATGTACATTGTTTTTAAATGTTTGTAAGTTATAACGACCAGGAAACAGAGATCGGCAGGACATTCTAAATTATAAAGTTATAAAGTTCAAAAGCCAAGCAGTAAGTACCTTCCCACATATCCGTGGAAAAACGTATATAAACATCTGTTCCGTTCGTTCAATAAGCATACTCGTATATGTGCAATACAAATAATATTTTAGCTTTTTAATTAAAATTTAAATGCATTTATATTCGCATGTGTGTCTGTATATTAGATATGTTTAAAAGAAAGTGGTTCCATTATAAATACGATATAACAAGATTTTCAATCAATTATTTATGTAATTGTTTTTTTTTCTTTTTTTTTTCAGAGCAAAAAATAATAAAAGTTTGATCATAAGAAGCCACAAAGAGAGAACATAATTTAGAAATAAGAAATTTAAAAATATAAGTGATATGAAAATAAGCAGAATTCTTGAACTGGATCAGACAAGCTTAACAATCCTCTATACAAAGAGAACATTGAAGGAGAACTGCATTTATTTTCGTACAACAAGAGAATTATAAACTAAAAATTAGAGTATCGCAAACAATGACACTTTATTCGGATTTGGAACGTTCGTCGCGTAATATTGGTGGATCGTGTGCAACAGCAACATCATTTTCAACAAATATAAGTGTCAATTCTTCACCAACATCACAATCGGCTTCCACAGTATCCTCTTCCACTGCTGTTGTATCAGAACTACGACAACATCACCCACAACATCAACAGCAATCAGTTACAAGCTCACCACAGTCGATTATTAATGGAAACTCCCAATCTTCACCAGTATCGTCGTCATCGTCATCGTCAATTGCTTGTTCTTCGACAAACTCATCGGGGAGCATGTCGATTTCATCATCTCCACAATCTAATCCGAATAGTTTAATGGGAACACCTTCGTTAACCAGTTCACCGGCGTCTTCCACAAGTTTTGTTGGACTAGGTAATTGCACATCCAGCAGTAGTGGAATTTCTTCTCTATCTGGTGTTACTATTGGTGGAAACAATGCTAATGCTAGGGGTGGAATAGGAAGTAATTCTACGTTAATTGAAGATCATCGAACTCTCCAACTAGCCTTAGAGTTGTCAATGGTAGGGTTATCGGACGCAATGCAAGTTGCAGCGGTGGCAGCAGCTGTAAATAATGGCAGTGGTCATACGCATCGACAACAAAATCAACAGCAACAAAGTCAACATTTAACTCACCATCTGCAACAACAACAGCAACAACTTCAATCACAACAACTACATACCCAATTCGACTTGACTTGCAGTTTATCAAACGCAACGGCGGCAGTTATGCAACCAACAAATGTTTTACCACCAGGAACAACTCTTAATCAATTTGCTGCCTCCATATTACCAACACTTGAAGATCGTTCTAAAAAATCTCAAAATATGACAGAGTGTGTACCAGTCCCAAGTTCAGAACATGTTGCTGAAATCGTGGGACGACAAGGTAAGTTGTGCCTCAATGAAATTGTTATTTTTTGTAAAAATATCTTCAACGTTTTCCTCGTACCTTTAAATTCTAAATAATCAAGTCCAGTTCCTGAAAATATTTTATAGAGAAAAAATATTGAACTTTACCACTTAATCGTAAATCTTTTAAACTGGGGAGTTATCAGAGATATAAATGTTTTTATCAAATAGGAATCCATCTTATTCTTTTCACCCGAATTGAATATTTCACAAGTGTTTCAAAAACTTTGAACAATTTCGTTTCTGTCAGGTCAGCATGCATGCCAACGTATTACACCTGTGTATCCGAAAACTACCCGACAATCGTATTGTTTTTGTAATCTATTTATTTATTTATCTTTTGGATTTCAAGTATTATTACGAAATAATAACTGTTTTTTGTAGAACAGTGTAATACAATGTGGGTCTATCTCGCCCCATTTAGGAGGTAGGGGCAATTTCAGAAAAAAATGACTTAAAATGAAAAAAAATTTATTAAAAAACAACGGCAACACTTACAATGAAGTACTATACCGGTTTTGAAAGCAGAAACCTGTTATTTAATCCCAAATTTAAATTAAATTATTCATGTCAATAGTTTTTGAAAAATTCGCACGCAAACTCGAAAATTTTAAAGTTCCGTGACAGTTTTTCATAAATCTGGTTGAATATTGCTGATACAGCGTTCAATTTGCTCCTTCTACGCGTAGGTACTCGTGGGTACTCGTGGGCTTGTTGGCATAAACCTTATCCTTCAAAAAGCCGCAAAGAAAAAGGTCCAACCGCGTTAAATTGCATGAGCTGGGGGCTAATCTGATCACCAAAATGGGAAATTATACGACCAAAAAATGACTCAGCAGTAACTGATTTGATTTTTGGACTGTATGGCAATGTGGCACCGTCTTGTTGAAACCACATGTCGTTCCCATCCATATATTGCAATTCGGGCACAAAAAACTGTCGCGATTAACTGTTATTGCATTTTCAAAAAAGAATGATCCGATTTTGCCTCCAGCCCAAAATCCACACCACAAACAGTGACTCGTTGTAGATGCATTTGTTTCTCAATAGCCACTCGTGATTTTCTGAACCCCCAAATTCGACGAAATTGACGATTAACAAACCCATCAAGATGAATATTAGCCTCATCGTTGAAAATGATTTTGTTTGAAAAATCAGCTTCCGCTCGTTGTTGTTCTTTAATCCATCCAACGAGCTCACTTCGCAGTACGTGGTCAGTAGGCGACAATTCTTAAGTCAATAGCACTGTGTATGCAGAAAGATGCAAATCTTTCGTGAAAATACGCTGTAATGAAGATTCCGAAATGTCCAATCCTTGAGCACGGTCCCGAATGGACTCTCAGCAGCACTATCACAAATTGCTTCGAAGTTTTGTGTTGAACGACTTGTTGAAGGACGGTCAGAGTTCTAAACATCAGTAATTGGTCCAGTTTCCCTGAATTTTTGAATTAGTCTCGTTACATTTGTCAAATGCAAAGACCTACCTTCTTCGGTACGAATTTCAACAAAATGTGTGAAAAAGTGTAACGGATATTTCCTCTAAAGATTATTATTCAAAAATTAAATCAATTTTAATGTTAAAAATATAAAAGTAATTAACCGAAATATCTATAGAACAATATGTAAAAATTCTGCATTGTTTCGATTGATTCGACTTGACGCGGGCAAAATACCAGCAAGTCTGCCGCGTAGGACGTGGTATAATGGTTAAATTTGTCGACTAATAAGTCGAAACGTCTATACTTAAACTATGGCAACCATTTTTTTTCTGGCATTACCACCCTTTAAGCTCTCAAAAGCCAAACCCCAAAATTGAAATTGGTTGGATATGAAAGGATCTCTCACCTTCTCTGCGCAAAATACAAAAATAAACGCCAGGCTTCAAAATGCGTGCATGTCAATGGGTGTTGAGCTGAAATCTTTTGATGCTACGCAAAAGAAAACTACATATTTTATTACCAAAGATAGTTATAGTAACATCCTGTAAAGGATAGAGTTTTGCGGCTATTGTTGTTGCTTGACTTTCTTTTGTTCGCAAGGAAACAATTCTAACTTTTAACAAAATTTAATGTTTAGGTTATTACGTTGAATCCATTAACTTTTGTAGGCATCTTATTCCGGGATTTTTTTGCACATATTCATAAGAGAATGCTGTAGCTTAATAATTATTATAAACTAGAGGCTCTATTTGGCACCACCAAACATTTTTTTTTTTTAACAATTCATCACAATTTATAGGAAACGTTAGGACCAAATTCCGCCTGAAGTAATAAATATACATAGAAAACGACGATTTTAATATTAATTGACATACGAACAGATAGATATGAAGTCGTCCTTGCGCCTGCTCATTTGTGCGTAACAAAATAATTCTATTGGAAATTATTTAATGATTTTTCTTTTAATAATTTTTATGCACCATGCCATTAGAAAAATGAATCAATAAACTTCAAAAAGTGTTATTGATGTGCTAATTTACTGATACAATTGCCTATTGCATTACGATATCTGCCCACGGTCCTTATCTATAATACGAATAATATCCCGATGTGGTACTTACCATTTATTTGTTCATTGCTTTTTTTTTTCAAAACTAACTTTTAAACAATAGATATACTCTCCGCGAAATAATGATAAGGACAAGACTAAGTACGCTTATTTTCAACTCAATTTTACAAAACCTAGTTCAGTTTTAGAAATTAAATAACAAAATTAGTCGAAAAGAAATTAATTATACAAATTAAATCTTCTTAAACAATGGTTAAATAAAATGTTTTGATAATTTCAACATGTTGAGGCGTAAGATGCTTCATAAAAAATTGTTATCGGCCGTTCTCCACAGAAATGAAGTAAACTAAATAGACCCAAAATTTTATTAATATTTCCACAATAATTTGCCTCGCCTACAGGTGCATTCACTTCTATTCTGCGACACGGGGAATCGAACGTTCGATTCACTTTCACTTAACTTTTCTATTCTGCTAAACGGGGGAACATTTCCTTGTCTTCGAAAACGCTGTTCTACGAAATTTCACTTCGAGCCTTTGTTTTCAGAAGATTTTGTTTGCAAACAGTAAAATAAATTTTTAAATCAAACGCGGAGCCATACAAACATAAGGGCATGGAGTAGTAATATACGTAAAAACAAAAACAAAGGATATCCATTATATATGCCAGATGAAACGTAAAGAAAAATGTGAATACGAATAGATTGTTTTTTAAAAATGTATTAAAATCTTCCAACTAAATAAAAGGGCATTTCAAAATGTTTTGGCTATTTTGGAGTCCGATATCCCGCCGTTCATTAAGGGCCGACTCGATTATGACAAAACAAAAATTGGTTTGCCTGTTTATTGGTCTATTATTTTCTTCCTCCAACATAACACAATTCACCAATGTTATTTTCATAAAAAACATATTTGTTGAATATATTTGAACTGACTTACCGATGGGGAATGATTCCCTTTGATAGACAGGGGACTGATCATTCCCCCCGACGTATAGGGCTGGTTGTAAAGAAAACTGCGCACACTAATGCAGACATATGTCCTGCAGGAATACAACCTCAGATTTCAATCTATAACATCGAATATGAATTGGAGTTGTTGACAATTCACGCGTATTCACAGACAGATAATTACATAAAATGCACTCAGTTGAAAATGGTTTTGGGAAGGACTAAAATCTAGAAAATTTTGCTATCGGACAATGGCTTTGAGTTCTAATTGTACATATTAATATGTATAAAAAAAATTTGGCACAAGCGTGCGGCTCTATTATACGTATTGTCTTATAAAAGTCCAAATCAGTGGCTTCCTCTGTTGTCGTAGTGGTTAGCTGCAAGTTTTGCATATGGCGGTTTCGATGGGATCGAATTTGACGCGCTTTCCATCGGCATACTTTGGATAGATGTCCTTTTGGCATTTGGCTTTGGAGAATTTACGTCGTCCACTACAATCGTTACATATTGGAAGCTCTTCTTGGTCGACTGGCTGAAACCTACGTTGACCACGGAGTGCAGCTGACACGTGGGTGGAGCAAACTCAAGTTTGTTTGTCGATTTGCTTGAAGATGGGGAGAAATGTGTCTGCAGCTTCGCTGCCGTTTTACGAGTTTCTTCAGATGAATGTGCTAGTTCGTAGGCAATACTAAATGTTTTTGGATTTTTAGAAAGAATTTAATTGCAAACGTAAGCATTCTGTCAAGGAATGTATTCTAGTTGCGGTGTACTTGTCTCAGGCGTAGGGGGAATCATACTGTACGATTTGTCTGAATTTGTTACTTACGCGTTTGAAGTAATCTTCAACTGCATTTGGGTCTGAGGATTTGTATTCCCCTACAATGAATGGTGAGGGTCTTGATGAAGCGGATTGTTATGGTTTACGGTGTCCTTAACACTGTTTGGGTTTTCTCTGAAACAGCTTTTTGAATAGCGTTGGCAAACATCCCCGTGACGGATTCCGAAATTTCGGCTGACAGAGACATTTTTCCTAGTGGATTCCACTATTGGGACCACTGTTGTGTATGATTAAATGATTAAGTTGCTCTTAGATGAAATTATATCTTTTATTGGTTTACAAATAAAATGCCTATTCAACCGCCAAGAATTACTAATGGAACGACATAAGTAAACGAAAGGGGAACTATTGTAGATAAAGAAATTAACGAACGAGATGGCTGTTGATTTAATTCTGTTTGCATCTACTTAAGCTACAGACACTATATATAGTTAAAATAAAACAAAATTATCTAAAGGTCTCTTCATAGCTGAAACAAGGCATCTTAAGTTAAAATATAATATACCCACATATATGTACGTTATGCACATATGGACTTTCTACATTTATGCAAACTTTATTTTTTAATGTTTTTTTGTTCGATGGTGTTGTTAAAAAACATAATGCATGGTTGTAAATATGTTAAATATGCGTTTCAGATGACTCTTTTATAATATACACATATATTCTAAATTTAAGTAAATAAGTAAAGTAGAACAATGTACGTATGTACGTAGATATTTTATTGAATTTATTTTGTATTTTTCATTCATGTTGTTTAAGTTGGAGAAATCAAATTGGCTGGTCCATATAAACAACGTACCAGTGAGTACCGCTTAATATATATGTTATATGTATGCTATGGCAATGGTACTTTTTTTTAAATTCTTATCCATACGAGAGTAATACATACATTTTATCTATTATTAATGATAATATTTTGATTTTTTTTTTCATTTTTCTGATCGATACAAAGTGAAGTGCTTATTCTCTAAATAGGGCTTGGGAAACCGTTATTCAAAAGAAAAATCGATTTAAAATAAACAAATATACGTATGTACATACATATGAACATACATTTAACGTTCGTATTCATAATTAAGAATTTTGGTGTTATCAGCTATAAATCATCAGGATGATAGTGTATAATACATACACATACCACCTTGATCAAAAAGTTCCCGCACCACACCATGGTGTGGCGCTCCCATTATTTCGATTTGAGTTCTGTTTGTTTTTTGTTAAGTTGGTAAATCTGTTGTTGACATTCCCTCTAAATCTTAGCCAAGAGTACATCTATCTCTGTGTGTGTTGGCGATTTTTTACAATTTTAGAAATGGATTTAAATTTGCAACAGCGAACTTGTATTAAATTTTGCGTAAAAAACTGATTTAATGGTGCGCGAACGTTGGAAATGTTGGAAAAGTGTTTCGGCAACGATTCTCTAAAGAAAACGGTCGTTTACCAGTGGCACGAGCGGTTCAAAAGTGGTCGTGAGTCAATCGAAGATGATGAACGCAGTGGCAGACCATCGACATCGAAAACCGACGAAAACATTGATGAAGTAAAAGAAATGTTGGTCAATAACCGCAAATTAACCATCAGAGAGATAGCGGAGGACTTGAATATTGCCTATGGATCCGTCCAAGACATTTTGGTTAATGATCTGGGTTTCCGTCGTGTAGCAGCAAAGTTGGTGCCAAAAGACCTCAATTTCATGCAAAAAAGAGACCGTGTTGACGTCGCAAAAGAGATGATTTGCGAGGCTGAATCCGATTCCACATTCATCAAAAGGATCATTACTGGAGACGAGACGTGGGTTTATGAGTACGACACGCAATCCAGACATCAGGCAAGTGGATGGCGTTCACCAAATGAGCCGAGACCAAGAAAACCACGTCGTTTTCAGTCAAAAAAGAAGGCAATGCTCACGGTTTTCATGGATTGCAACGGTGTAGTGCATCATGAATTTTTGCCAGAGGGCTAGATAGTAAACAAAGAGTATTATTTGGTATCAAGCGCTGGCATAAGTGTATTGCAGTCGATGGGGATTACTTTGAAGGGGACAATATACACCCTGCCTGACTCGAACTGCAACCAACTTCAGACTGCTATAATTTCCAAACCGTTCATGACGGTGAGCTCAAATTTTGACACATGACAGATAATTTTATTATATACAAGCCTTTTAAACGATTTGCGTCTCAGTTGTGTTGAAAAATTTTTATCCGCTATGGAATTCAAACGTAATAGTGTGATTGCTTTATATTTGGCTGGAAAACCGCAAGTAGCTATCGTTAGAGCCCTCCAGCACCTCAACGTGAATAAATCATTTGTGTCTCGAACCATAGCTCGTTACCGTGATACTGCCAGCGTTGCAAAACGCCATGAAGGTGGTCATAAAAAAACAGCAACATCGGCAGAAATGGTTGTGAAAGTGAAGGCTCGAATTGAGCGAAATCCGCGTCGAAGTGGAAGAAAAATGGCTAGTGAGTTCAACATATCAAAATGAGCTTGGGCTCAAGCCATTGAAGTTCCGAAAAGCACACGATCTTACACTGCAACAGAAAAAAGTTAGAGTCGAAAGAGCGAAGGAGTTGCTACGAAAGTGGTCAGCTGCCGAATTTAGTTTTTTCCAATGATTCGCCATTTGTTATCGAGCAATATGTCAACAAACAAGATGACCGAATTTACTTGCAAGAGAGGTCCTTCGAAAATTTACACCTTCGGACGGCCACCAGAAAGCAGGCAGGTGGTGATTTGGGCCACCATAACCGCCGATGGTCGCTCTCCGCTCGTATTTTTGGACCGTGGCGTCAAAATTAATGCGATGGTATACCGTGAAACTGTCTTAGAGGCAGTATTGAAGCCTTGGGCAAACAATCATTTCGGTCGGAGACCGTGGACATTTCAACAAGACTCGGCAGCGTCTCACAAAGCGCGCGTTAACCAAGATTGCTCCACACTTCATTTCTTCGACACAATGGATTGCAAATTCTCCGGATGCAAATCCATTAGATTTCTCTGTCTGGGGTATTTTGAAGGCGAAGGTTGGCAGTAAAAGATGCCAAAGTTTGGACCACCTCAAACAAGCACTTCGCGGGCCAAAATACCGCAGAGCCACTTGCGTGCAGCGTGCGATGCTTTCTTCGGCCGTCTCAAGCCATTATTCGCGCCAAAGGTGGACATATTGAAAACTATTGATACAATTCGAAAATTGATGTATTTTCCAAAATTTTTTGCTTTAGCACAATAAAATTTATCAAAAAATAAAAAAAATATAGCATTTTAAAAAGTTGGAGTTCGAGTCATTCACCCTGTAGATTTAGATGAATAAACTTGTATTTTTAATTTTCTGAATAAATGCCGGGAATCAATGTGGTAAGTCTTTCTACGATAAAATGTAGGGTTTATGTACAAAATATGGAAGAGTAGCCTTGAAAAAACCTCTAATTAGGGCAACTACCAAAAGAATAAGACTCGAAAGAGATAAACAACTTGAGATTTGGATAAGAAGTGATTGGAGTTAAGTATTATGTGCTGATGAGTCAAAATTCGAATTCTGTAAATTCTACGTTTTCATATGCTTTATATTTGACAATATGTTCAAATAAACATTAAAAGACTGTTTAACGTTGTTTGGAGCCGCGAATAATTATGAGTGGTACTGTAGGTACAAAAAAAAAAACATACAAAATAAGGGAACAACTCGCCTGTAAATTGTGTTTCGGTAATTTTACACCCTTGTTATCCCCATTCCAAAGAGCAGTTATTACCGCTATTTACATAGCTGCATTGTGTTTCATATGATGAGCTTTGGGTCGTTAATCGTTCGTTTGGTTCATGCTGTGCGAAGTACAATACAAAAAAGCGAAGATTAAGCGTTCGAAATTAGAGGAATTTATTTTTGTCATTGATAATATTGCCAAAACAGCAGTGAAAATTTATTTGTTTTTTATCTTGTGGTTACACGCAGTGGAAATGTAATCATTCTTTTTTATCCGTTGCCTGAAAGCTCTAAGAAATATACATTTTTATATACTTGTTAAAAATTTAACGTAAAAGACATTTTTCTAATGGAGAAATTCGCGTTTTACAAAAATTGAGAGTCTAAGGAAAAATTAAATTTGACCAGCACTAGAACAAGAGGTAGTCGAAAAAAAAAAAAAAACTTGCCACTGATGAGTCGCATATTTCGCTTATATCAAAGAATAACAACTTTTTGTTATCAAGAGCAATGTCGCAGAATTTAATAATATGGTCAGTGCTCCACTGTCCGAAGAAAAATAAACTGCTCGGGAGAATTACTCGGAAAAATTAACTAATAAGTCAATGTTACATTAAATTCGCTGAAGTGATCAATTTATTTGATTCTTACATCGAAAGAAATGTTCAGCGGTCTCAGGAAAGAAAATGACCCCTCTTCTGGTTCATTAAAAAGAACCGTAAGACATGATGGCGCGCTAGCGTCATGGTATTGAGTTGCGTTTCGCGGTTTCGTTTTGGGCCCATTTTCCAAACAAAGATATCATGAACAAAGAGAGTTATCGTGGTATCTTAAAGGACTTTATGCTACCGTATGCTGAGCACAAAGGCCATTCTTCACGATGAACTGTCTACTGATGAGCATATCAAAAAGAATATACAGCAGTGGTTTACTAATACCTAACCTGTCTAACTTGAAGAAGAGTGCCTCTAACCATATGGTATCGAAGGCCTTTTCCAAGTCAATCAGGCAGGCACCAGTGCACTGGTTCATGCCTTTGTTCCATTGGATATCAAAAACCAGTTTAGACGCAGCATGAATGATATCATGCCCCGCATTGAAACCGAATTGATTATCCGAAACTATATGTTTGTCCCTCAACCCACTTAGTCAGGACTCTATTGATCACCCTCTCGTAAACCTTGGAAGTATCTTTATTCCTTTTGGGAATGGGATGTACCGAATAAATGCTCTCTAGTTGTATGTTGCGACATCTATAATTCAAGTCTTTCGTAAATCTATCCTCACTTCTGATTTTGTTTTTGTTTCGTGTGGAAAAGTGGTTAAGCACTTTTGAATAAAACACGCCTACACTTAGCGAAATTTAATTAAAGCCAGATGCACTTTTGTGCAGAAAATGTGTTCGTAGTGTAAACAAACATTTATGTCCATTTTTTTTCTTTTGTTTTTGCTTTGTGTCCTTTCTTCGACGTATGTGTTGAAAGTACCTTTACTCCCGCTCAGAGAATTTCAACATCTGTTATTTTGTTACTAATGATCGTGCGAAATTCAATTAAAAGCAGTCGTGTTTATGCTGAAAAGCTGTGAGTTGGAAACGAAATCAGGGTTTTTTCGGTGATTACAATTGAAAATATTTTTTTATTGTATATTTAGAACTTTAGAATTTCGATGACTGTTGGCCGCAGGTCAGAATGGGAAAAGGAAAAACGCTCTCGGGTGAGGAAATCGTCAAAATCCATGCGTATGAGGATGCCGATATGTCCAATCGCCGAATTTCCATTAAATTAAATCGATGGGCTTCCGCAATCGATAATGTTATTAAATTAGGAAGTATTTACAATGTGAACCGGCGAAATAAAACAATCAAAAAATGTCACCAAGACAGAAATCGGCCATTATCCGAGCTGGGTTGCAAAAAAAATGCTACTGTTTCTAAAATTATTTAAAATTTAAAGTTGCCGATATCGACCGGTTTTGAAAAAAATTTTGTCAAAACTAGCTCTTACAGAAGCACGTAAAGTTCCCAGACTGCACTTTGCCAAAGAACATATGGCATGTCTAAACAGTGAAAAAGCATGATATTTTCGGACGAAAAGAAAGTTTAATCTTGATGGGCCAGACGGTTTTAATTATTATTGGCTTGATATAAAAAGTCCTGAGAGCTTCTCCACTAAGCGAAACTTTGGTGGTGGATCTTTGATGGTCTGGGCTGCTTTTAGCTATCATTGCCGGACTCCAATGTGCAAAGTTTCTGGCAAAATGAAATCAGAAAATTATATTACTCGTTTGGAAGATGTTTTCATAGACTTTTTTGACCATCAGCCGGATTCAAATACAATTTTCCACCAAGATAATGCTGTCATTCATGTATCGCGGTTCAGTCATGGATTGTTTTCAGACAAAGAAATTCAACTTGTAGAGTGGCCAGTACGTTCACCAGACTTAAACCCGATTGAAAACTTGTGGGGAAATCTGTCTCGTCGTGTTTAGGCTGGCGGGCGCAAATTTGCTTCGGTGGAGGATTTACGCAAGGCTGTTACAACGGAATGGGCTCTAATTCTAGCTCAGGAGTTCAAAAATGTGGTTAATTTGACGCCAAGTCTTGGAGGATACATTTTTGTCGACGGCCAGCTCTCTCAGTTTTTGAAGAGTCAAGGTATCTTCTAGTGAAACCGAGTTTTCTTCAGCCCATTGAAGACAAATGTTAAATGCTTGGATAACATGCTCCGTTTTGACACTTGCATCTGCGCTTCCTTCTTTACACTCGATTTCTTCGGCTTTTAGATTGTTGCAAACAGGCGCCTGTTCGATTCCGTTTTCGGCAATCCAATTGCTCAATTCCTCGGTGACAAAAGTTTCAGTGAAAAACAACTCTTGGAGCAAGTAATTAATGGATCATCAACGGTAGTTCATCCCCCTCATGCCACTCACTGTGAGGAGACATCAAAGGCTTCCAGCACTTTTGTATAGCCGAAGACTTAATCTTTTCCCATGCAGTAGCCAGGAGGCATATGGCATGCCTTAAACTAAAATCCTTTATTTTACTCTCCAAATCTGAACCTCGGCTTCCGACTAAATGTGCCAAAAGTCCTTTTTTGTAGTACAGTTTTGTCAAGTTAATGACATTTTGGTCCATTTGTTGGAGAATAGCGGTGCAGTTTGCTGGCAAACACATGGCAACAATCTTTCCATCATCACTTATCATCTACCCGTCTTTTGGATGACACGTCGCGTTGTCCAATAGCAGTAGAGCCTTTTTTGGCAAATTTTCGATTCCAGAAACTGTCTTACCTAAACCAAGGAAAAAATATAAAAAAAAATTTGTATTCAACCAAATCAATTCGAAAATAATTTTACCCCTGGGACGAATGTTGAATGAAACCAATCTTTAAAAAATTCGTGTATCATTCACGCATTTTTGTTGGTCTTGTGAACGACAGGCTTGTTTTCGAAATGCCTAAATGCTCTAGGAGTTAAAGCTTTTCCTATAACGAACAATTTTACTTTGTGCGTACCAGGCCCATTAGTGCAAGCAAGAAAAGTGTCTCTCTCCTTGCTTACTTTCCTACCAGGAGCAGTAGCTTCTTTACAACCCACAAATGTTCTGTTTGGCATTAGCTTAAAAAATAGACCAGACTCGTACGCATTGTAAAGTTGATCTGGTAACAAGTTATGCTCTTTAATTTTATAAAAAATGGTTCCACCAGTTTTGGCTTATTTGACAGCTTTTCTCCGCAAATTTTAAGTGGATTCCATTCCGTTTTTAAAATTTGAAAACCAGTCATTACTGGCATTAAAAGCTCCTGGTTTTTCTTAGATTTTTTTGTGAAGCATACATGCTTTTGACTTAAGGATTTGTATGCAAATGGGTACGTTTTGCCTGTGTTGTCTCTGGGACCAATTGTACAAGGCTTTTTCCATCCTTGAATACTCACAGGTTTTTAGAGTTACGCGCTTTCCCGGTCCGGACTCAGAACTAATAACGAATTTGTTAAGTACATTTTTTTTTTCTTTTTTATTCTGCTAATGCTTGACTTGTTGCACTTGTATGTTTGATTTAACTGATGCACCCTTACTCAAATTATTTAAAATCTCAGCCTTCTGCTTTATAGACAGCTTGGAATCTTTTTTCACGATAGCCATGATTTCTAAAATAAAAAATAAAACTAAACCGAGCTGAACACTGGTAAATTAAAACGCAAATACAATGTACCTACGATCTATGTACGAGTGTTAAAAATTCTGAGAGAAGTAACTGTAAAATAACTGACCAGGTACAATAAAACCAAACACCAAAAAATAATATAAACAAATACAATACAAACAAAGTTAAAAGGAAAAAAAGAGATCATGGATGGAAAGTTGCCTTTACTGAGTCGCATTTTTTTTTTGAAAAGTAGCAATTACTGAGTCACTAATGGTAAAAATTTGGGTGTTGCTTTAACGGAGGTATTGTGTTTATCGAGGGTTGCTTTTACCGAGGGCGTACTGTACTAAGAAAGAAATCATTCTACAGTAAGGACCTGACTCCAATGTTTTTTTTTTTGTTTTTGATAGAACTTAACACTCAAGAGGGTATTACTACTCTTAAAATACCGGAGCACGTGTTAAGTTTTTCGGAAAATTGGATAGAGAGAGAGCGAGAAAGTTGACATCATTTATCGAGGATTTAAAAAAAGGCTGCCATTAATTAGTATTAACAGCGCAATTTCCGTTAACATGGGTCAGAATACACCAAAGTAAGCCTTTTCCGAAATCCTCGACAAATAAGATCAACATTGGAGATAGACTCTCTTACTGTAGAACGATTTTTAATTTTTTTTAAATATACCCAAGAATCATTTCTCAAATTATCCTTAACGAATTAGGGGACACCCTGTATATTCAATAACCTAATACGAAGAAATTCCAGTTAACTAAGTTTATGGTTAAAGGTTTGCAGGGCCGAAATGCTACTGGCGATTTCTATGGAGCACTGATGGTGGAAATAGCGATAAAACAGAGTGTGACACCAGACCTTACGTCGGTGTTCAAGGGTGTCCATTGTTTGAGTTTAAGTTTTATCGCACGGTCTTGGATCCTATCTAGCAGGTGCAGAGATGTGAGCATTGTACTCCAATTTTGGGCGGTGAATGCCTTATATATTGTGGCCAGATCAGATGGGGTAAAGTATTTCTTACATCGCATGAGGAAACCTAGGCATTTCGCAGCATTTTTGGGGACATCGAATATGTGGTCATTCTAACTTTAGTTGCCACTGACACACATACCGAGAATGGAGAGTTTATCGGATTCGACGATGCAAGTGCCATTCATGGATAATGATTGGGTATTTAAATTTCGCTTTAATGACAGCAGACAGCATTGAGTTTTGGAAGCATTAAATTCCACTCGATTGATAGTTCCCCAATTGGTTACGCTGTTAATATCGAAATTTAATGAGCTTAACATTCGTTCCCGTTTTGCAGCCGAAGAGCAGGGGTGTGAGTCCAGGAACGAATATGAAAAGCAGAGAGTACTGTCATAAGCAAAGGAATATATATTGGATTAGAAGTAGCAGACAAGAGATCGTTGATGAAAATTAAAAAGAGTGTCGGAGACAGAACGGAGTCCTGGGGCACACCAGCATTTATTTTGTGAATATCAGGCTTGAAACCATCCAAGACATATTGAATTGAACGTTTCGAAAGGTAATTTCTAATCCACTGAAGAAGAGAGTCATCGATCCCAAAAGCACGCATTTTCGACAAAAGAGCCTGATGCCAAACTCTGTCAAATGCCTTAGAAATATCAAGTGCAACTATCTCGCTTTCGCCAGATTGATGTACGCTTTGGTTCCACTTTTCGGTGAGACATGCCATCAAATCACCAGTGGACCTGTTGCTACGAAAACCATATTGCCGGTCATTGAGAAGTTTTCGTGTTTCGAGATATTTCATGAGCTGACGGTTTATCAGCGTTTCAATGACCTTGGAAAGAAGGCACGTAAGTGCAATGGGTCTGTAGGAGGAGAGAGAAGAAGATTCGCCTTTTTTAGAGACGGGCTGGACAAATGCTGTTTTCCATGTGCTCGGAAAAGGGTCCTAAAGAGTAGAATTGATGAAAAAGCTAACGCAGTGGTTTTGCCAGCGTGGAAGAACACCTCTTCAGAAGAAGGGGAGATATACCATCTGGACCAGCGGATTTATGCATCTCTTGCTACTACACGAGTGCGAAAGTGGATTTGTCCCATTGTAGATTCGACGCACTCAAGTGTAGGCGGGGACAAAGCACAATCTGGGAGTGTTGAGCTAGCAGCAAAGTGTGCAGCAAGCAGATTGGCCTTGTCCAAAGAGCTGACAGCTGGAATATCATTATAAATGAGTGTTGGGATGGAGGATGAGGCAGAATTTCTAATATTTTTGACGAACGACCAAAAATGTTTACTACCTTTGGGACATTGTAGTATTTTTTGCCTCAGTTTTTGGTCGTATTGGAATTTCACACGCTTAAGAAAGACGTTGAAGTCATTTATGGCTCGTTTAAACTTTCTTCGGTTTTCCTCTGTTGGGTTGGTCTTGAAGGGAAAAAACATTTCTGTAATCCTAACAGCCTCTTTACAGCTCGAGTCGTACCATGCCTTTTCTTTTGGTTTGATACTCTTCATCCGATGAGGGATAAAGTTTCTCATTCCAAAGAGAATGGTGTCTGTGATCATATCAGCAGCGGCATCCACGTCGTTATCGAGGAAACATAACGACCAGTTAAAATTCCTAAAGAAGTTGTTAAGTGCGCTCCAATTGGCTTTCTCGTATTGCCATACGGTTCTTTTAGGGACATTTTCTCTAACTGTGTGGTGGGTGTACGAAAAATTAGCAGATATGAAATTGTGAAAAAATAGAACTGCATATAATGAATGAAATATATAAAAGAAATTATTATAATAGTTTAAAATTACGATTTTTAATTAAATAATACCCATATTGTTTTCCTTACTTTCCTTTGAAACACCTCTGTACCTGCACATTCGTATTAATATATTTAGATATACCATATGGTAATTCAAGCGTTTGACTCCTGATGGATTCAAACCAAGTGTAGGTACATAGATTTTAATTTTAAAGAATGCTTTTGGTATTGACAGCCATGTCATAGATAATACAACAATGCATGTAAGCATGGATTCACGCATATGCGGTTCATTTATTTATCAAGGGACAGGCTTTTCTGTTTTTTATTTTCTTATAACTTATTATGAGGCGCCGTCTTAAAAATTGTACAAAATTATCCAGTTACGGTTCTACTTAAATTATTTGGGACAGTGACCCTAGTAGAGCTTTTTTCAATTAATTAATACCTTTTCTAATTTCTATTTAACAAGTAGAATGAAATATGGAGAAGCGTTGAAGTGGTAATGTAGAAAAGCGGCAGGGAAACAACTTTTAAGCTTAATGTTGAAGAGATATAAAGGTACATATGTATAAGTGCCAACATACTTTGATATAAGCAAGTGTATACATATTTTTATTTTAAATTCAAGTAAATTTTGCACTTCTGTTAAACATTGTTTTGCATTACTTGAGTTAAGTCTACATATTTTGTGGTTTTGCGCTAGATATTAGACATTTTTGTACTCGTACAAGTTGAGTTGGTGTTAATCCCATTCCTTCAATACTTGCAACTTATACGAGTATGTACGTATGCATCTTAACCGTATCTGGATATAAGTTCAACTTGTCAAGTGTATAATTTCCAAATGGTGTTTGCAAGTAGAAAACCGTACGAGTATATTAGTCCTTTAAACCACTTATCCTGAAATTCGTATGTATGCAGGTGTATTTGGAATTCATACATTTTTTAATGAACACTTTGTTCTTATAGCCAGCCTCCAACGCACAAATCAATAAAAAATCAAAAGTACGAGGAACACTTTGAAAATGAAACGAATCCAAGCTTTCCTGCTGAGCTCTATGCTTTTTATTCATTTCATCGCTTCGAAGCGAAACTTGGTTATTGTAGCCATATACGAGTATACCTATCCTTTTATCTACATGGATATATTTGTGCAATATATGAAAATTTCCCCTCTTTCTCGATTGTATAGGTAGGTATACGAGTATATATAGTCATTTATATGGTCGCTATTGCGATCCATCTATTAAGGTATATGTAAATACACATTTTATTCAGAAGTCCTTATAATCATAGAGACGGAAAGGTAAAACAAGCTCACGCTGTCATGTGTCTGTCGGGTTAATAACCTTTTGCCGGCAATTTGACCGATGAAATGATGATAGGTTCATAAAATGTGATGGTGATTTATTTTTGTATCTATGTTTGTACATATGGAAGCATTTACAATGTACATATATACATACGTACATAGGTACATACCTAATAATCTCAGTTATTTTTGAAGCATGGCTACAACAATACTATAATTCTTCAGGCTCTTACTTTATTGACTATTTACATACATACATACTCGTAATATCATAAGGGTTCCGTACGCACGTAAAAAAAAATAAGATATGAGTGACGTTTGTACCAGATACAAAGTATTGCGTAGCTGCAAATTTATCGCATTTTTTTTCGGATAGCAACTTGCAGAAAGGGATTTGTCCTGTCCTAGGCTCTAACTAACATGACTATTATCTATATTCCTAACTAGCTGCTTACATTTACGCACGCTGAGTTGGTTAAGGTCACTGTGATAATAATACTAATGAAGTCAGTTACTAAATAAGGGCTCTTTATTAGACGAATGTCGACAAGTGACTGACTAAGGAAACTTGTAAATTAAACTTAATTATACTTATAAGCTAGGCAGTAAGAGAGAAAGAGAGCGAGAGAAAGAGAGATATTGGGATTAGTATGTTGTGTACACAACATCTCCCATGGAAAGTAAACTTATTTTAATTATTAACATTCATATTAGGTTACAATTACTCGTAACGTTTGTTTACTTTCAATTAATGTGTAATATGATAGGAATTCCAACTCAAAATGAATCCTTTAAAAAAATTAATAATCTTTATTCAAGTAACAACATTTATTTCATATTGTTTTTAGAGTAAGAGTGAACCGCACAGGACGGGGTTTCTTCCTACTAAAAGTAGAAACATTTCGAGATTCATGTTTTTCAACTGACATCGTTTCAGTAGTCTTCTCAGCTAGTAAATGTCTTGAAGTTAATATTCATATGTACATATGTATCTTTGATAGGAGTTTCTAGAATATGTTGTCTGTTCCGCCGATATGTACATATGTAGAGTGGACGTTCAGTATAACGAATGATATAATGTTTGAGGTCATTCACTATGTCGAAAGTGTTCCTTATGTCGATCGATTTTTTTTATACTTTTTGTTAATAATAGCAATAAAAGGATAAGTGTGTTTTTTTTTTTATTTCAATTTCAACTCACCCATGGTCCTAGTATTTGAGAGTAAAAATATTGTAAACTACAGTAGATTTTCTTTAATTCGAACCCGTCGCACAGTAGGGTAAGTGTACCAGTATCCGGCCACCTAGCATCTTTTCTTTTATGGCTATTTATCCCGAGCACTTAGAATAAAAGCTTACATATTGTTCAAATGAATGAAAAATTTATTTCTTAAAAAAAAAATGAATGCACGTTTTTGTGTTTACGTATTTGTAATCAAAATACACCCTGAATGACTCAAGCTCCAACCAACTTCAGACTGCTATAATTTCCAAACCGTTCATGACGGTGAGCTCAAATTTTGACACATGAGAGATAATTTTATTATTTACAAGCCTTTTAAACGATTTACGTCTCAGTTGCGTTGAAAAATTTTTATCCGCGATGGAATTAGTGTGATTGCTTTATATTTGGCTGGAAAACCACAAGTAGCTATCGTTAGAGCCTTCCAGTACATCAACGTGAATAAATCATTTGTGTCTCGAACCATAGCTCGTCACCGTGATACTGGCAACGTTGCAAAACGCCATTCATCATCGGCAGAAATGGTTCGGAAAGTGAAGGCTCGAATTGAGCGAAATCCGCGTCGAAGTGGAAGAAAAATGGCTCGTGAGCTCAACATATCGTTGGAACGGATGCAACACGTACTGAAAAATGGGCTTGGGCTCAAGCCATTGAAGTTCCAAAAAGCACACGATCTTACACCGCAACAGAAAAAAGTTAGAGTCGAAAGAGCGAAGAAGTTGCTACGATTGCACGAAAGTGGTGAGTTGTCGAATTTGGTTTTTCCGATGAGTCGCCATTTGTTATCGAGCAATATGTTAACAAACAAAATGACCGAGTTTACTTGCCAGAGAGGTCCTTTGAAAATTTACACCTTCGGACGGCCACCAGAAAGCAGGCAGCACCGATGGTGATGGTTTGGGCCACCATAACCGCCGATGGTCGCTCTTCGCTCGTATTTTTGGACCGTGGCGTCAAAATTAATGCGATCGTAAACCGTGAAACTGTCTTAGAGGCAGTATTGAAGCCTTGGGCAAACAATCATTTCGGTCGGAGACCGTGGATATTTTAACAAGACTCGGCACCGTCTCACAAAGCGCGCGTCAATCAAGATTGGTTAAAAAACAATGTTCCACACATTTTTTTGACTTTAAAATTATTATTTTTTTTTTTCGTGTGAAGGGCCGATTTTTGTGGAAATACCCATCCAGAAAATAAAATTCAAATATCGAGCTAATCCAAAATTAAATGCTATCGTAAATATAACTAATCAACTACTAAATTTACTACTCTATCTATACAGCTAATAAATGTAAGAACAGACTTCTTCTTTCGCTGCAACTTCCTGAGACCAGAAATAATTGAGAAGAAGCCTGTTCAACAAGTCGGTATTTGTGACAATCCGAGACATTTTCCTGGTGTTGTCACGCCTAAACTGCCTAACTAACTTATTACAGGATTCGGCTGCTTGCTCCGACAACTCACCTATTGATAATAGGGAGTTCTCAATTACTTCCGACCCATGAATCAGTACCTTATGTACTGATAGCGGCAAGTTGTACCACGGATAGGCAGCAACAAGTTTACGCGCGGTCTCTAGGGAATATTTTTTAAAAGTTTTAATATTTATGTTGTATCCTGACGAGAGACACTGCAGCAGATGGTGGCATCTGTCAAGAAGGTCCTTGTCTAATCCAGTCATTTCTGCTGAAATAGCTGGATTAGAAAGAAAGAAGTGTTCGCGTCGTTTGATGTACCGCATCCTCCCCTTCGCGGTTTATCAAAAAACTCCCTAAACTTTAGCTGAACGAGTTATTTTTTCTGTGCAAGAAGAGCTTTATGTTCTGCTGAATGTACCTGCCATTTTTGAAAATCTAACCTGTACGAAAGATGAATAAAATATTCAAAGAAACGGATCTATGAGTGAAGAGGAGATAAGCCAAACTGATATCTACTAGCATCTATGGTTTTACTCAATGATTTCTCAATGTCATTCATACATTTTGGAGTCAAACCACAAACATAGCACCTGCTAAAAGAAATGTCACACTAAGGGCGCTACACACTTTATGTCGCGGCCGTTGCAGATGCAAGAGGATGGTTGCAAGTTATCTATTTTGTTCTTGAAATAAGCCTCTTCTTGCACAGACAGATCTTTTGTTTCTTTCGCGAATTGAAATCGAATAGGCCTACAATATCTTGTGGAGGAAGGCCGTGGATTTTTCCATACTAATTGATCTGGGTCGGAAGTATTTGATTTACAAATTAATTGTAGAGGACAATAAGAAGGAACAAACATAGTACCATCCTCGATATTAGAAACTCCAAAAAACTGTTTGTATTCACTGTGGCTGGTACTGCCATCAAATCCCCATTTACCGATCAAAACCAAATCCCCATTAATGTCAATACTATCAAGAACTTGTTTTTGAGATTCCAATATCCGAGTTGCTGACGACTCCGTGACCAACACTTCAGATGCATAACACCGCTTCTTAGCCTTGAATACTTTTTTTTTACGATAGTAACACGTTTGAGGATTTTGAAATAATAAAGTCTTTCACTAGTAGGTACTGATGTTTTGTAAGCTTAGCCTCAGTGATTAGAGATAACACTTCGTCAGTATTGAATTCTACAGAAGCGGCTGGAATTATTCAAGAGTGAGTTAACAGCGGAATTATCTATTTTACTTAGCTCTGCTAGGCGGCGTCATTGTGATCTCTTGCTGCATTCCTCAAAGTCCTTTCTGTGATGATCCTGTTGACTGCTTGAAGAAAGTACTACTGCTGCTGGTCGCTGACTGTTGAGATCTGCCACAGAAGTTGGTAGGAAGCACACTTCAATTTCTTTAAGCCGTTCGGCGTACTTCGACATTTTCGATACCAAATTCAATCCTACAACTACGCACAAATATGAGTAAAAGCTTAGATAGATAAATAAGCTTACATAGATAAATAGAGAGTACATATCTTTAACTTGAAAATCCATTGCTATGTAACAGGGTGACGACCAAGTTTGAACTTGAAAATACGTGACGCGACATGAGCTAATTAGCGCTTGGTGATAACAATGTTGACACTAATCCGATGTGTTCACTTCCGATGCAGAAAAAAGAATGTTTTAAATAATGGATTGCGAAACCTTTTATATCATCAGGTAGTGTGACAATTAAAGGGCAATTGAGCGATTAAGCAGGGCTTAGTTCAATCACAGAAATCTGCGGCCTATGACCTACTATGGCACCACTGTGCGTCGGGATCTCGACCTGTTCGAATTATCGAAAATACTTTCAAAATGTTCCAAGTCGTGGCAAATTCGAAGTTTTCATAACGTCTGCATAGACTTACCATACAAAACACTTTCAGACAAAATTAGTATTATACAAACAACTTGCAGATTGTTCTTTGAAGCGGTAGAAAAAAATAATTTAGTCGGATTTTTAGTTTCAAGTTTTTATTTATCAAGAATTAAAAACAACTGAAAATCTTATCCATAATTGGTAACTACGTAAATAAATAAATGTGTGAAAATGACTTCATTTGGCAGTGCGAAGTAATAAATAAGAAAATTTACATATACTCGTATGTATCGATAATTCTTTAATTGCTTTTGTGGCATTCATTTCTCAGTGTTATTCACAATGCCGCTAGCCAGAAGATCTAATCTTTCGCATCGAACCCGTAATGCAAGTAGAGCCCGGAATATCGCCAATCCATTGAATACGGATGAGAAGAAATCGCACGAGAACAGCGCCGTGTTAGTATGACGCAACTTCGTGCATCAAAAACGCAAGAAAAAAGACAGGCGGCAAATGAAACGGCTCAGTTAACAATGAGAAATCGTCGAGCAAATCAAACAACTCAACAACGTGAAAATCGAAATCAACGCGTAAGAAGAAGTGCTTCAAGTGTCGATTTGAATCAAGTAGCGTTTCATTACGATTGCACAATTAACTACAGCTCGCATCCTTCCGTTCAAATTGGCCCAATGGAGGTTGTATGCAACTATTGCGGTGCATTGAAGTTCGCTGGCGAAACGCCTGGATTGTGCTGTCTCAGTGGCAAAGTTAAATTACCACCATTGCCCTTGCCACCAGAGACATTGCATTCTTTGCTTCGTGGTGAAACACCAGAATTACGTCATTTTCTATCGAACGCTCAGAAATTTAACGGATGCTTTCAAATGACTTCATTTGGAGCTGATATTATTGATGAACGCAGATTCAATCCGACATTCAAGGTAATAAAAGATTAAAGAAATTAAGATTAAATAAATTAAAGAAAATCATTGATTCTAATTTCGTCATCGACTCTACAGATCCAAGACTAAATTCACCATCGAATTGGATCATTGCTACCGCTTGAAGATGCACGTGGACGGCATATCTCTTTCTTTCCTTCGCCCACGCTATGTGCAAACATTTTAAAGGTACTAAAAACCCCTTGAGCGCCCGCTAATTATAAAAATACAAATACATCCTTTGTTTATTTTGCGGAACTTAGCACTATATGGTATGTTCAGTTCGCGAGTTCGCATTGCTCCGTACAAAAACAGAGTTAATATACATACGAGTATCTTTACTTGTTTTAAAATGTGTCAGAAGTTACGAAGTTTCTATGCTAATATACTCGTACCTATAAACACTTATCATTGCTTGAACAATAAGTTTAATGAAATATTGTAAGTTTTATTTACATTGATATCAATAGTGTTTAATACTTCAAACGTGGCCTATTCTTTCCATTTGACTATAGGAGTACCGAAAGCATACGCTGGCATTCATAAATACTCGGTGTTTTCGACATAATCGGTTTTTTTTTTCGAATAAATAAACTCTAAATGATACAAAAATGAATTTATATATATATTTTTTATTTCATTTTAGGTTGCAAAATCAAAGCATTACGTGCCAAAACCAACACATATATTAAAACACCTGTTCGAGGGGAAGAACCCGTCTTTGTTGTGACTGGACGCAAAGAAGACGTTGCCAAAGCAAAGAGAGAAATATTATCTGCAGCAGAACATTTCAGTTTGATTCGTGCCAGCCGGAAGCCAGTACTTGCTGGTAATTTAGGTAAAGTACCACCTGGCCCACCTTCAATTCCCGGCCAAGTTACCATACAAGTACGAGTACCGTACCGGGTGGTTGGTTTAGTTGTAGGACCAAAGGGTGCTACTATTAAACATATTCAACAAGAAACGCACACCTATATAGTTACACCGTCAAGAGAAAAGGAGCCTATCTTTGAGGTTACTGGACTACCCGATAATGTTCAAGCTGCTCGCAAACAAATTGAAGCGCATATAGCTTTACGTACTGGAAACCTTTCACCATCAGTGCAAACAATAAACTCACTAAGTCAGATGTTTAACGCAGATGAACTAAGCCCTGAGTTCCTGGCCTCGATATATAAAAACGGTATTTGTTCAACTTTCGATTATGTTGATACTCAAATGTCGCCAGATGATGGTACATCATGCAATATGGTTGTGGCAAATCCAGTAATGCATGGAAGCTCACCAAATTTGGGTAATTTTAATGGCAATAATAATCAACATATTCAACAGCAACAGCAGCAACAGCAACAACAGCAGCAACAGCAGCAGCAACAGCAACAGCAGCAGCAGCAGCAGCAGCAGCAACAACAACAACAGCAACAGCAACAACAGCAGCAGCAACAGCAGCAGCAGCAACAGCAACAACAACAGCAACAACAACAGCAACGACAGCAGCACCAACTTCATCAAAGTAACAATGGCGTGGTGACTACATCGAATTTAGTTATGAACGTAAGTTTGGGAGGAAGTATCATTGAAAGGAGTGGCGGTGGTACAGGCATAACGGGCAATGCTGTTTCTGTAAATGGTATCGTAGGAACAGTTACAGCTGCCAACGGCATTTCAACTGGAGGAAGTCGATCATGCTCATCAAGCTCATCGTCGACTTCTTCAAAAAGTGCTACGAATTCACGACCTGAATTGATGAATATTTGGAAAAATTTGGGTGAATCACTTGATGTTGACGAAGGATTAGGCGAATCACCTAACATTTGGACTTTGCCATCGGTAACTCGCGCAATCGGTTGTTCACCGTCACAATCTGTAAGTCCAACGGATTCTTTACTCGGTGGTGCTGGTGGCTCTACGGGTAGTAACACAATTAATAATCACATAATCACATCTACAAATGCAGCGAATGTGGCTGGCAACTCCACCCGAAATGGTCTCATTACAACTACTTCGCAACAATTGAATAGTATACGTCGTGAGTGCTTAGTGTGTGGTGATAAAGAGGTCACCGCTGCCTTGGTACCATGTGGCCACAATATGTTCTGCATGGAGTGTGCCAATCATATATGTTCAACAGCGGATGGCTGCTGTCCGGTTTGCAGCCAAACAGTCTACCATGCTATGAGGATTCTGCCTTAAAGAGGTTTGAATAACGAAAGTCATTTTTTTATTATTATTATTTTTTTTTTATATAACGCTATTATTTTTTATTTAAAAGCATTTTTTTATTATTATTTTTTTTTATATATATATATTTGAGTATTTTCTTAATGAACAAGATTTCATTAATGCCTCAAGCGAAAAAAATATTTTTTGAACCTCTTTAAAATGCTAAGGAAACCAATATATGAAAAGATACTATTATGAATTGTTGAATTGTATTATCAGTTTATTTATTACTACAATTTGAAAAGACAAATTAATAATATAGATTTTAAAAGAATAATAATAATAATTTTTTTAAATAACAATTATCGAAAAAGAATTATAATAACAATAATTGTGTAATGAAAAGTTTTAACAATAACAAAAGTTTATCATAACAAAAATAATAATAGCTATCGTAAAAAGAATAAAACTATTTTCAAAAAACAAAAAAAAAAAAAATTAAATTAAATTAGTAAGCGGATATAAATACAAACTTCATATAAATATGTTTTAAAAAAAAATTGTTCTTATAAATAATAGTTTGTGCAACAGATCATACATATTTTTGTTATAACTTTTATGAACTTTATATATAATTTTATTTTAACGAAGTTTTGTTTTTTTTTTTTTTTTTTATTTTTATTTTAAAATTGTAACTTATTTTAAGTTATTTAGAAAAGGAAAAAAAAAAGTATATATATGAAAAATTCGATATAGAAAAAAAAGGTGGGTTTTTTTAATTTATTATTTGAACTTTGAAATCAAAGCTTTTAATTGTTTCGTTATTGAGATGTATGTGACATGTTAATCAGCAAAGTATACAATGTGAAAAAATCAATATTTACATATAAAGGGTATTTTTTTTTTAGAGTTATACAAATTCAATATAAAATAAAACACTCAAAGCTAATGTTAATGTCTATGATATTGCATAGACATGTGCATATGTGCGCACCACGGATAGCTCGAATGAAGCACAATCGTGAAGTCCAATTGTCGACAACTTTATCGAGCAACTAACTGGGGCCTTATATCAGCAATAACACGGCGACTGTTGACTTCCAAGATTTTTAAGCTAAGATCTTTCCGTAAAATCTTCCACAAAGTGGATGGGCATAGCTCCAATTGCTGTATACGATGGTGAATCGACTCATTCGGATTCTCTTCAACATTGCGCTCCACAACGGCAATAACTTCTTTTGTTCGCACTGGTTTACGTGGTGCGAAAACGATTCATCGTGTTCCGAATAACTTGCTTAGATGGACGATTATGTCGACGGTAAAATGGACGCGTAGCACACGATAAGTTTGGCGAACCGAACCATGGTTTTCAAAATAAGTTTGCACAATTTGCATGCGTTGTTCTGGCATTAATCTATTCAATTGTCAAATTGACAATCTGTAGAAACATTGTTGCCAGTTTAAAAACCAAAACTCTAAAAAAAAAAAACACCCTTTATTACGGCTTTAAAATATCTGTCTCAAATATAATTATCTACAGAACTGCCATTCGTCAAGCTTTGTCTCTCTATTGTGGCCTCCCAGCTTAATTGATTTACTATAAATATTTTTCTATAGACAAAATATGTTGCATGGGACACAATTTAGTTTTATTATAAAATGTATGAAAAGTCATATAATTCAATGAAAAAGTGTGCGCTCAACTTATTACATAAGCTAGTGTTTACCTTTGTAATGGTAATGAATTGAAAAATGTATTTTAATACATAAAACTTTTAGTTTTTGTTAAAACCAAAGTAACAAAAAAAAATGCTCCAATTTTTACATTTGTGTAATTCGAAGTAATTTCTTTTTTGAGAGTTTTGTAGACTAATTTAAAAAAAAAAAAAAAACCACAAAAAAAAAATGTTCCGCAAAACTGTTTGAAATTTACAATTTTAAGCCAGTATTTGAAATGTTCTCAGTTTGTAATTAATACAATATAACTTAACATAGTTTAAATTTCTTTTCCACTACATTAAATAAAACAATTTCTGAATATCACATTAATAATTCACTGTCCACATGGTTATTTTTAAGTTTTGTTATTGAAGACAATTTTCTAGGCAAAAGTAGAAAACTTAAAAAGATGTTTTTTTTTTTTCTTTCTTTTTTTCTTTATTCTTCTTTCCTTTTATTTCTTAAAGTTATACCAAAACAAATGAAAATTAAAAAAAAAAAAAAAAATCTAATGTATTCCGTTATAGTTAAATGTTTGGTTTAAATATTTATTTATATTTCTGTTATTTAATTTAAAAAAAAAAAAACAAAAAACAAAAAACAAAAAAAAGAAGAGATGTATGTATATATATATTTTTTTAATATATACGTATGCATTAAAAATGATAATGGTACGCCCATATCTACGTACTTACTAATTAACAATCTTACAGTTTAAGTTTTTTGTTCTGTTTTTGAATAATTAAAGGAAAAATATTAATTAATAACGCAAAGACAAATTTATATATATTTATAGAATGAACAAATACTCAAATCTAATCACAAAATATGAAGTCAGCAAGTGTGCTATATTTTTTTGAGTATACATATACATATAGTTTCGAATATGTATTCACTATTAATATTAAAATATCTTTCAATATAAAAAAAAAAAACAAAAGACAATTTTTGAGTCCATTACTCTAAGGATTGCAATAAGTCGTAGCGTAACGCTTACGCCTTTAAACTATTAATTCTACTTAATTATAAATATATTAAAAGCGAAAAAAGAGTAGAAATATATAATACATAAAAAATTAACTTTTGTTTTCTTAAAAACAAAACAAATATGTATAATTAAAAGTATATATTATTTTTAAAATATATAAACAAAAAATACGCTTAATTTATATATAAAAAAAAAAACATACCAGTAAAATATTATTTTTTTTTTTTATATTTAATAAAATACTAATATAAAAATCTATTTAATTTGTTTTTTTTTTTTTTTTTTTTTTTCTATTAGATTTTTAAACATATATGTAGTTTATGTTATGAATTATTTTAATATATTTAGTTTTAAATTAAATATAATATATTCAGGAGATCAAACGAAATTTAGTCTTTTTTGTACTTATAATTCAGATTATTTAATTTTCTTTATCCCTTATACACGAAGAGTGCATTTTGACTGAATTACAAAACAAAACAAAACAAAACAAAACAAAACAAAAGAAAACAAAAACAAAAAACAAAACAAAAGAAATGAATAAATAAATTGGAATACAAAAATCAAAAAGTTAAAAGAAAATAAATAATAAGTAAAACATATATATGTATACATGCATATATACAAATATGTGTATATTTATATAAATATAAATGGATATATAAAGACTAATATGTATAAGCATAAATATTTATAAATATAAATATAAATATAAATATTTATGAATATGAATATAAATATTTATATATTTATTTAAATCTCTATAATTATACTTATGGAGATATATATATATATATATATATATATATGTAAGCATACATATATATATATAAATAAGCATTTGAGTGTGTATGTATTGAATGTATTGTATATGAGTATGTTTATATCTAATACCCGAAAGACTTTAATAAAAAAAAAAAGCAAGTAGAACTTAATCTATATTTATATATTTATATGATACAATTTTTAAAAGACGCAAAACAAAAAAAAAAAATATTTAAATAATTGCTAAGTTATATATTATAAAAAGTTAAATGTAAGTTAAACCAATAGTTTGTTACAAAATACAAATTTAGGTATAAATACAAAATCTATACAAAAATAAATAAACAATAATATTGAAATACATATTTATACATAATATTATTGAAGGCAGCTTTGATTATATGGGTTATAGTTAAATGATAACAAGAATTTTAAAATCATTGTAATTTCATTAAAAAGAGGATGAATTAAAACCTTATTTCTTTTTGGTATGTCATTTCCTTTTATATCTTCTTTAAACTATTATGCAATAATAAATTTAAATTTTCATAAAATTTTTGCAATTCTTAAAAAAAAAAAAAAAAAAACACTACTCCCCTTTAAGTGTTGTTATGTTAAAAAAAAAACAAAATTGTCGCAATTGGATTTATAGATATGTATAAGCATTTTAAAATGATTTTGTTTGGGTGGATGCCATCCATGGAGCGAAATAGTCACTGAGCCCAAATATCTTTCTTTCGCCCTCTATTCTCCATTTTCCAAAAAAAAAAAATTAACACATGCTGAGGCATTATAAGTATTCATACCCACTTGAGTGTTAACTTCTTAAAAAAAAAAAAAAAAGAATAGAAATTTGTCTTTGAATCATATATATATTATTAATAAACTGTTGTGCTTTTTTACGTATACCATCCATACCTAGCATTGATCCAAAAGTAAAAACCATAAATATGGTTGGTTGGAACGTGGGTGATTAAAAATATATTTCTTTTATATTCAGTTTTCGAAAGTATGCATTTCAATTTTGAGAAAACAAAGAGAATATTCGTACATATTTGTAAATATAGTTTCTACGCTATAGTATGTCGTCTCAAGTTACGCAATACAAGCTGGTTATGAATCTTTTAAACTTAAAAAAAAACGCCACTTTTAATATTGTAAGATCTTCCTCAATATAAAGAAGGGACGACAATATTATCTGCATTCATAATTCGAATTATGTCGTCGCTACTTAAACAAATTCGCGTTCTCGTGTTTACCCGTGACTATAGGGGCCGAATTACCGCAATCGATAACGAGTAACTAGTCATCGAAATGTGAGGATTTGGTATATTTGAGATGACCGCACTCGTTATAGTGCGTCATTTCATTCGAACACTATTGTGCTGTCGAGTCGTAAGGTCCCAGTCTCAGCTAAATTAATTTTTCATAAAAAATACCCAAACACTCCGATTTGGCAAAGAATATTTTGCAGTTGACATACATATGGTATGTCCTTTGAATTCAAGGCTTTGCGAAATGTGGCTGAATGCATCTGTATTAACCCTAAATCTTTTGATAAATCTGCAAAATAAAAATGTTATTTGCGTTTTAATTCGCTTAGGCTTAGGTACGAGTAGCATCTGGAAATGAGAACAGATTGCTCCTATCCCTTGAGCGTCGAGGCTCAACGCCTTCGCGATATTCTCCGTCGGAGTCCGAGGACAAATAAAAAAATAGACCTATTCAATTTCATCGCAAATAATATTTTTCTATTTTTTATATCAACCGGAGAAACGTCACTTTGTGAGTTGTAGTAGAATTTTATTTTCATTCGATACGTGAGCTTTCGAGTGCCATCATCCCAATAAGGTTAATCGATCATTCGATCACGCGTCTTACTCACTCACTCGATATCCATTGCGGTAATTCGGCACCAAATTTTTGTCATCCATACTTAATTCCGAATAGTCGTTTTATAAAAATGTATTCAAATATTTTCATCGTCAAATCGAACAAGGGCAAGGTACCAGCCGTTAGCAAGCAAATTTCAGCTAATTTTTCTTCTTGCTTTCATCTGCTTCTTTCCATAAATTGCAGAGTATGCTGTATTTGGTTTTGGTTTTGGTTTTCACAATGCTAACTTGGTGCTGGTCACCATTTTGATGTCATATGGAATTATTTTGGTTTGCTGCACGCATAACTTTTTACTTTTCGTCAACTTCGGCTCAGGGAAAAAGAACGAAAATGTTACACAGTTAATTACAATATAATTCTATATAAGGCGACAGCAATATTATTTTTATTTTTTTTTTGTTTGTTTATTGTTTTATGTCCACACAGAACTCCGAACCGAATACATTCTAACCAATTGCATATTGTTTAGTTACATATGTCAAGGGTCATTTTATTGCTTTAAGAATAATTATTATTATTTGTGTTATTGTACATTCATATGGATTACTTAATTAAACCTGTATATTATATTTACAGACATAGAATCCATGTTTCTTCTCACTCAACAACTATTTTCTCGCTAAAGTTATGACTACTAGTTAATTTAAATCCACAGACTGAATTTAACTGCTTCAATAACGCTTAGTATGAGCAAGATTTTATTTAGGAAATGTTAAATATAAGAAAACGTATTTTTCAAAGCTTAATTCCTTCTCTATATTAAATATTTTCAATTTTCTGTGACTATGCTAAATAGTTAAAATTAATAAACATATTAATTATGTATAAAAAGAATACCTAGATCAGTCGAAATGGAAAAAAAAAATTTTAATATATATATATATATATATATATAAAAAAAAACAAATGATAAAGTAATAAGAACACGTAAAATATAAACGAACAAATGCATATTAAATATATTTTTTATATCTCTCACTATAAAAAGATCTGTAACTAATACAAATTGAATAAAAAAAAAAAACAAAAAAAAAAAAAAAAAAAACCAACATGAAATTAAAATCAATTAAATCAGCACTGATTAATTAATAGAAACAAAATTTCGCTTTTGAAACAATTGTTTACATAAATATTTGTATTTTTATGTAGAATTTTAAGATTTTTTATAACAAAATATGAATTAACTTAAAATTAAAAACTAACCAAAATATCACAAGAAAAAAAAATAAACAAATAGAATAATAATAAATTGATTAACAACAATAATAAAAATAATAAATAAAAAAATGGATCATATATATATATATATTAGTAGTAGTGTTATATGAAATTTATAATTTAAAAATATAATTTAAATTTAAAAACAAATTAAAATTCCCCTTGAGAACAAAAAAAAAAAAAAAAAAAAACATTCATTTATATATTTGTGGCTATAATTGCTATTACTGAATATGAATCTCTTCGTGAGTGTATTTATTAAAAAAAACAAAACAATATAAATATTTAATTATAGATGTTTAACTAATGGAACGTGTATGAATAGATTCGTATCTTTGTGCGGTTTCGAACTGCTTTTTATACGTACATACACAAGATATGTATGTGTGTGCACATAAATTTAATGAAAATATTTATTTTACTAAAGAACAAATATAAAAAAAAAGTAATTTTTTATATCTGAAATGAATGGAATAATACATACATATATTTATATTTTTCCACTTAGATTTTTTTGTTTTAAATTTAAAGGTGTTATCTTTAATGTTTAACTCGATTTTAAATCAACCCTACCCGATTTCAAGATTTATTTTAGCTTGATTTTGGTTTGTTTTTTTTATTTTGCTGATACACAATAATTTAATTTGATCAGTTATTTGTTGTACGAATAAGTATCTTTAAAGAAATTTCGTGACTATTGGCTCAGTTTATAGAGCAACTAGTCATAATTACAGTATATGTAATGTAAATTATGTGTCTTGAGCTTTTTTTTTTTTAATTAATTTATCCTGCAAATGCAAATTAGATATGAATTTGTTTTATTCATTTTTCTACCATAATTTAGGTTGCATTCCTTTATTTTAAATTCAAACAGTCAGTTTTGGTGCGCAATTTTAATAAGTTCATTTTATTTTCTAGTACATACTCTCGTATATTTAAGTACAAAATTTTGTGTTTTTAATTTTTGCTGACCTAAGCAATATAAGAATAAAATTAAATACTCAGTATAAAGGTAACCAAAAGAGATAATAAAAAAATAGTTATTACAAACACAAATAATAATTACATAATAAAAAAAAAAAAAAACAAAAAAAAAAACACAAAAAAAACCAAAAACCACTTGGAAAATGAAAAAAAGAAAAACTATAATTTACCTATATACATATATAACAATAAAAAAAAAAAAAAAATAAAAATAATTAAGCAAATAAAAATAAAATAAATAACACAACGAATTTTTTTAGTAACTTAAAAATAAAACATTTCTTAAATAAACAATTAAATCATACTGATCACACTTATTTTTATTTTTATAAATAAATAAATAAAAAAACAAAATCTAAAATAATATATGTATAAATAAATTACAAAATATATGCATTTATATACAAACACAAAATAAAACAATTAACAAGAAATATTATATATATATATATAAAATCCACAGAGTGTTCCAAAACTAGTTTTGTTGATTTTTCTTCTTTTTTTTTGTTTTTTTTTTTTTTTTTGTATTTTTGGTTTAATTATTATTATTATTATTATTATTTTTTTTTTTTATATACTTTCTTAAATACAATATTATTTTTGTAACCTTATATATATATAAAAAAATGATGAAAAAAAAAAAAAAGAAAACATAAAACCAATATATTAAAATATTAAAAAAAAGAAAAACATATACCACCTAGTGTTGTTCTATTAAGTTTATCCATCTAAGAAAATGTAAGAAGTGAATAAAATAGTTTGTATAGTAATTGCTTGGTTTTTTTTTGCAATAACTTTTCTCTAAGTGTTTTGTTTTGTTTTGTTTTCTTTTTATTTTGTTTTTAAATAATTTGTAGGATACTTTCAAAAATGTGTAAACAGTTGCATAAGCACACATGTGCATACTAATAATAATAATAATAACAATTTAAAACAAAAAAAAACAAAAAAAACATTAAATCGACTGATCTTTGTTCGTAAGTTGTGAATTAATGCAATGTAACGAAAAAAGAAAACAACAAAACAAAAAAGGTAAGAAACACAGCTAAAATAAGAAACAAATATATAAAGTAAAATTTAAAACAAAAAAATATTTATATACATATATTTACTGTAATTTATTTATAATTCAAAAATAACAAACATTTACATATATTTAAATTAATTAGAGAAAGTATAGTTAAGTAAAAATTTAACGTGAAAAAAAAAAAATAAAACAACAAACTATGTATGCTCATACATGTGCTATATATATTATATATATTTATACGTTTATGTATATTTTAACGAATATAAAACATAGACATGATAAAATTAATACAATTTAATTTCAACTATTTTTAAATGAATAGATTTTAATAAGCAGCAGCTTTATTATCTGAAAATATATTGCAGCATTTCATAAAAATACAATACATAAAGACATGCATATCTGTTAAAAAAAAAAAAAAAAAACAAAAAACAAAAAACAAAAAATAACACGACGAGGAAATATAAGACTAAAGGAGTAAACAAAAGCAAAGAGTTGTAATTTTTTCAGCCGAAACACTGCCATTTACAATCAGTTTAAAATGTTTTGTGTTTGTGTTTTTGTTTCTTTTTTTTTTGTTGTTGTTTGATTAATTTTGTTTCATTAATTTTGTTCCTTCTGAAATACACAAATAAGATCTATAAGATTTCTAAAGATTATTTTGCTTAAAATTATGGGTACATGTTTACTCATACAAAATACACATATGATTAGAAGATTAATAATCAAAGTGGTATGAGCGTATACATATATATATATATAATTTAAATATAAATATATGTCTATAATGATGTAAGCTATAACAAAACTTATTTGAGGCTGAAAAAATAAACATTTTTTGTATGTAAATTTATCCTTTAATGTGGTTTTCCATTGGGCATAGCGATCAATCATTTTGCCTATCTAGATTACCATCCTACAAGACCTTCGTATATTTTAAACTCGACTGCTTAATAAACTTCTTCTAATAAAACGACTCTGCTTTGGAATGAAATTTTTAGTAAAGTACACCCAAATGAACAAACCAACTTCCGCCTAGATTATTATGTATGTGTATTCTGTCGCACAGTTGCGTTTTTACCTTGATAAATTTTCCTTCATCTGAATTCAAATCAGCAGTATTTTTTTTTTTTTTTTGTTATGTTAATATGAACTTATCATCAAACTCCGTTTTAACTTTTAAAATTTGAAAAAGGGATATTGAAAAGAATGAATGATTCCGTATGCGTGCGAACACCGTTGCAAAAAATTCAAATCTATTTCTTATTTAAATCTGAAATGCACAGTGGAAAACCATACAAGATAAACTTGTCATACTTACTTATATTGGATGCGTTTAAAAATCTAAAACATATGTTCATCATTAATCCTGTCGAGAAAAGTTTCAGTAAAAACAAAGATTTAAAATTAAAAGTAAAATTAATTTCCCTGATGCAATTGTTTCCTTATTATCAGGTTTTGTTTCCAGACAAACAAACGTATAAGAGTTGTAAAATATTTTACGAATGCGAAGTTGCATACTTAACTAAGTATAGTTTAATAGATTTGTGTAATTCAAATGTTATCTAGCTACAACACATTTGCCATCGCATTTTTTTTTTTTTTTGACTGGGATATCCCTTTTATAATCGGAACGCTACTATGGCTTTCCAAATGAGGATTTTGTCAAAAATAACAAAGCAATTGTTTTTCGAATCAAAGTAACATATAACAAATCCAAGTGTATTTTATTTTATTTGCAAAGGTTACACAGTACAAATAAATTTGTAAATTACGCCGCGGTACTATTCCCATGTGGCGTTGCCAAGCAGCACGCGGTATTTGTACCGAATTCCCATGTGGTAGCCCAAGTCTAGTTGAAGTACAATATGTAGGACTTTAATGTAAGGAGAACTTACGTTGTTTTTTTGTAAAGCATACAAGTCTGTTTCTATTATCAAAATTGAATTTATATTTCTATATATCATATATCAGCCATAATCATTTGTACATCTTTATTCACAAGAAGATTTATAACTTTTTTTTTCCATTTGCATCAAAACAACACAACAGCAGTTAGTTTCACAGTTTTCATAGTCAATTTGGCACATTCGAGTAACGAGTTACAAATCCAACGATGTAAATGATTAAATGGGTTAAGTCTTCGTCGTCAAAATAGGAGGTTTGTTATGTTCGCCATACATTGATGTTTGTGCGATTGTATGCATATCCTTACTGATTTTTAACACTTGATGCTTAGGATGTTTAATTCCTTAATGTATTGCAAAATTACTCTGCCAGTAAGGCTTTCGAATGAATTTACGATTGAAGTCACCAGACACCATATTTTCTCAGAACGACTTCTTATCTAAAAGTCTGCCAATCTGAATGAACATTGCTGTTTATAACTACAGTCAACGTTAAGAGCTTGGAATTTTAGTTTTACCTTGCTCTTTGTAATATCAGAGAAAAAGATTGTTTTTGCTATCTGCTTGCAATCAGTTTTAAGCTGTGCACCAAATTCAGTCCTAGGTCAGGATTTCGGTAGTAGACTATCTGGAATCATGTTAATATTCTAACTCAGGTTACCTCAATGACAAGATGATTCGAAAAATCTATCTTAGAATAGGTCCGTATGGGAAATTTAAAAGTACGAGGGCTATTCCAAAATCAACCTCCGAAGTGAAAAATATTTTTTAAAAAAAAACCAAAAACATTAATTTTTTGCACAAAACAGTTTTACTAACATCTAAATTATTTTTCTACATAATCTCCGCGTTTAAATCTATACAGTTTTGGTAACGTGGGACGAGCTTTTGTATACCCTCCTTAGAAAATGGCATCGCCAGTGCGTTGAGGCATTGATTCACACCGTTCATAAGTTCCTCATTACTTCCAAAATGTTGAGATGCAATGGATGATTTCAATTTTGGGAAAAGGTAATAATATCACTTGGTGCCAAATCAGGACTGTAGGGAGGGTGATCAAAAATATCCCAATTGAACTCCTCCACTAAAGTTTTTGTGCGTGCAGCAGTGTGTGGTCGTGCGTTGTCATGCAGAAGCACCACACCTTTAGTAAGCATTCCTCATCTTTTGTTCTAGATTGCTCTTCTCAATTTACGTAGGGTGTCACAGTAAACTCGGTCAACAATATGCCGTTACTGTCCCAAAAAACTGTGGCCATCATTTTTCAATAGGAAAAAGTTTGTTTGAATTTTTTTGGCTTGTTTGGGGAAGGAGTGTGCATCCATTGTTTTGACTGTTCTTTGCTTTCTACTCGTAAGTTTACATAGTGGACCCAAGTCTCATCTCCAGTCACAATTTGCTGTAAAAATTCTTCACCTTCCATTTCTAAACGTTCGAAAAATGCTTTTCCTGAATTGACGCGTTGGGTCTTGTGGACATCTGTGAGCTGTTTTGAGACCCAACGGGCACAGAACTTGTGGTAACCCAAGTTTTCAGACATGATTTTGTATAGAGTAGTTCGAGAAATTTCGGAAAATCTCAAGATTTGAAATTGGTCAACTTGGTGAACCACATCTTAATTCATTATCGATTTGCGTAATTGGCGTCCTTCATTATGCACAACTGTGCGTCCGTTTTTAAATTGTTTATGCCAACCACGTACCGAACCATCACTCATCACTGTATTGCCGTAAACAGCACATAACCAACGATGAATTTGAGCTGCGTCATTTCCTTCGGCTTGCAAAAAACGAATTACACTTCGTAGCTCACAGGCGGGGGGAGATAAAAGTGTATGCTCCATGTTTAAACGGCAACTATTGGAAAAATACTTGTATGAAAACGGTCGAAACTTGGCATATTATTAGAGAATAATGTACTGGTTGCGACATGCAGACACACTTCACCGAAGTGCACGTATGTTATGAATTGTAACACATCGGAAGTTGATTTTGGAATAGCCCTCTTATATACGAATAGCTATACAAACTTCCAATTTTATTGGAAGTTTAATCGGGGCGGCCTATCTATTCTACAATATTCCTTCCTTCAGTTTCATCAGTTTCGACTACATTATATACAAGTATGTATACCATATACGAGATTGCCAAATTTTGAATGTCACATTTTTTCGGATTGTGTATACCATATACATCTTAGTAATTTGCAAATACGATAAATTTAATATTATGCTTTAATTTCCGCAAAAGTTTAATTAAAGTAGTTTCTCCTTTTTTATTTTATTGGGTGTTGTGTGACTAATCAGATAGAGTACTTATATTATTCTCTTTAAAGGGGTGCACTCACTAGTGGTTAAATTTGATTTTTCAAACTCAATTTATCTTCTGAGCTCATGTTTGTTTTATAGGCTTATCTGTGGCTGTAGTCGAATACTGGATTTATACAAAATTTGTCTGGATAAATAAATACTCAAACTTGATTTAAGAAAAAAAAAAAACAAAAAAACATGGTATTATTGCGAACCTTGGGTATTTTGAAATTGAATTTTATTAAAATAGATATGTAGGTGTTCTTAAATAAATTCTTAGATCTGTAATTAACTTTAATTATAAGTCAATAGCACCCAAATTATTTTCTTTATTGTTCACTTTCCAAACGAACATTTTCTTGTCATCCCAATACGGAAACCATTGGCAATTTCATGACAAAATGTAGATTAAAGAAATTTCACCAGCGCACATCAAATTCGACTATGAAATTAAAATACTCTACATAAAATTTTGCATATAACAAAAAAAAACTTGTTGAATTCACTTTGCTTTGGAATGGTTTAGTGTTGAGCTAATACGAAGTAAAATTAGCCCTGTAAACAAGAACTATGAGTATCTGCAGTTAATATTTCATTTTCATTTCACCATCCATTGTAAAAAAAAAAAAAAAAACCAACTTTTTATTGAACGGGGGTAACTTAAAATTGTACTTAAATATAGGATACGATATGTTTTTGTGTGTTTGATTTTCGTGAATAAGAAATCTGTTTTAATTGAATTTTTTTTATTTGATATGCTAGTTTTTATTGCTAATATTAGTGGAAGACCTATTTCGACGATGACTGATGACTTTCAAGGTTAATGTAAAATTACCCTCTAGGAAATTCCTTTAATTTCGCCTAAATATAGGATAGTCATCAGTAGCGAGATGCACCAAAAAATATATATTTTGTATGTTTGATTGACGGAATATATGGTATTCCCAAAAATTAATACTTGCGTATGCTTAAATTACGAGTAGCTAGTAAATTCAATACAATGGTCAATTTTGTCCTCTTTTTATTTGAACTTTTATCCGGTACTCTAAACATAGAAAATCTAGATATTAAAAAAATGATATTGCACCAGAGCAAAGTAAAGATGATATGTTTGTTTGTTTGTTTTTTTTTTTTTTTTTTATTTGAAAGTAATCTATTTAATTAAATCCATTACGAGACAAATAAACAAAAATTTGTTGTAAAATTTCAATAAAAAAATTTTCAAATTACGAGTAATAGCTAAACGTAAAGTTAACGAATGCGCGATTCATGTTCTGAATTTTTAACAGAACAATTGTTTGACAAAAATGATCCTTTTTTAGTTAAATACAGAAAAAAGATGCTATTTGTTTTTTTTTTTTGTTTTTTTTTTTTGTTTTTTTTTTTTCATACTTCTATCTATCAATTTGGGTTGATCATGGTACACATAGCTGCTGTTAAAGACCTAATTAATTATAATTTTGTGTATAATAGAATAAAAATTGTGAGGAATAGTCATAGCCAAATAACTAACGCACAGGAATCTTTTTTATGATCACATAAGATAACAAAATATTATTTGAAATACAAATATTTTAATATACATGTAAAGTTAGTGGGTGCGTTTTTTTTTTTTCGTTTTTTAAGAAAAAAAAAAACAAAAAAACAATCTTCAAAATAAAAATATAATAAAAAGGAACGTATATATTAATATTCTTTACATGCATTAATAAATACATATATAAAATATGAATATATTTTTTTGTTGAGTCATAAGAAATAATTATATAAAATATATTTTTATTTATATCCGAACAAATATATATATACATAAAAGGTATATGCATATATTTAAATACATATCTTAAATATTTTCTACTAAAAAAAAAAAAAAAAAAAGTATAACATATATTTAAAGAAAATTCAAAACAAAAATATTTTAAACTTTGGACTTAATAAATAAAAAAAAAAAAAATTAAAATACATACGAGTACATATGTATATGAAAACATATATTTAATATCTTACTTATTAATTGATGTGCATGTTTGCGTACAAAAAGGAAAAGAATAATATATAAAAATAAAACAAAAAACAAAAAACAAATTAATTAAAGTAACCTACTTCATAAATTATAAAATAAAAATTTTTCTATGATCTCATTCTAAAAATGTTAAACAATAATACCAAATCTATGAAGTGAGAAATTCTCAGATATATGTATAATAAAAATTTTAATGTATAATATGAGAAAAATTTATGACATTGTTAACCTTAAATCTTCCCTATTTATTTGTCATTCTTATTTTATCATATAAAGCTTGATTTATTTGAAATAGCAAACAAACGAAATACCATATACAAAAGAAAACCTGCGTAAAATAACAATACAAGGGATAAAGCAAAATTATTTAAAAAAATAAAAAATAAAAAATAAAAAATAAAACATTAAAAATGGAAATAAAAAAAAATTAGGCATCGTCCAGTCTTTGTATAATTGTATAATTATGTAATGTATTCATTCATTTTAGTATTGGTTATCTGTAATTTATGGACGTACATATACAATACCATATATTTGAATGTATCTACAATGTACATTCATATATCCATTTTTTATTTTTTTTTTATAAAGTCAAAACGATATATATATATATCTATACATATTAGGTAAGAAATCTAAGCAATATACCTACGTTTCCCGAAATCTTTATAAGAGAATATGAAGTATAATTGAGAGGAAGTACGCAAATGCACGTACACACCCAAGTACGCACTTAAGACTTATGTACATTAATACTTTACAATATTTTAATTTTTATTCAGTTCTGGATAGTTTTTTTTTTTAGTTTTTTTCTGTTTTTTTTTTTTGTTTTTTCTAATTTAATTATATCCAAAATTTATATGTATGTAAGTAACAATTTGGAAAAAAACAAAAAAAAAAAAACAAATAATTTTTTGAAAAAAAAATAATGAATTTAGCGTACATATATAAAGTGGAAATCTGAAAAAGGAAATTATACACCTGTGGAATTATATGTATCTGTATATGTATACATGAATATGTTTATGTTCATGTCAAGTACAGAAGATTTGCAATGAAATAAAAGTAGATATTTAAAATATTATAACATATGGATGTATGTCTATGTTCATACATATGTACATATATACATTCATGTATGCATATATGTAAATAAGTCTATATGAAGGTAAAAATAAATAAATTTTCTCAGAACATAAGGAATATATAATTAATAAATAAAAATAAAATCCGACTGTTTGAACATTTAAGGTAGAACAAAATATATAAATTTTTATAAGTTTATTTACGAAAATAAAATACTTAAATACAAAATATTTTGGATTTTCATTTTTAATATTTTAAACTAAGCATAACTTTTCGTAGATACATAATACAGTCGACTCTCGATAATTCGAAACTTAAGGGACTTTACAAAAAATTCGAATTAACGAGAGTTCGAAATTATCTGCCACTGTACTCAATTGCGTACACTATTTTTGAAATTTTGAAATTGGTATTTTTCAAAAAAACAGGCGCTTTGAATTTTATCTCTTTCAATTTGAAAGCAAATATAATTATATGTTTTGTCATTTGGATTAATTTTCTTGAATTTGCGTTAAATTTTGTGTCTTTATACAACAAAAGTTTAAACTTTTGGCCAACAAAAGAATAAAGAATTCTGGGTTTTAAGTTTTTTTTTTATATAAAAACAAGATTCTAAATTTAAAATGCTATCATTTTTTTATTTTTTGATAAATTTTATTGTGCCAAAGCAAAAAATGTTGGAAAAATACATCAATTTTCAAATTGTATCAGTAGTTTTCAATATGTTCACCTTTGGAGCGAATAATGGCCTTGAGACGGCCGAAGAAAGCATCGCACGTTGCACGCATGTGGCTCTGCGGTATTTTGGTCCATTCCCGGCGAAGTGCTTCTTTGAGGTGGTCCAAACTTTGGTATTTTATAGTGCCAACCTTCGCCTTCAAAATACCCCAGACAGAGAAATCCAACAAATTTGCATTCGGAGAATTTGCAATCCATTGTGTCGAAAAAATGAAGTGTGGAACATTGTTTTCTAACCAATCTTTGTTGACGCGCGCTTTGTGAGACGGTGCCGACTCCTCTCGAAATGTCCACGGTCTCCGACCGAAATGATTGTTTGCCCAAGGCTTCAATACTGCCTCTAAGACAGTTTCACGGTATACGATCGCGACCATGGACGGTTATGGTGGCCCAAACCATCACCATCGGTGCTTTCTGTTGGCCGTCCGAAGGTGTAAATTTTCGAGGGGCCTCTCTGGTTCTATCATTTTGTTTGTTGACATCTGGCTCGATAACCAATGGCGACTCATCGGAAAAACAAAATTCGGCAACTCACCACTTTCGTGCAAGCGTAGCAAGTCCTTCGCTCTTTCGACTCTAATTTTTTTCCGTTGCGGTGTAAGATCGTGTGCTTTTTGGAACTTCAATGGCTTGAGCCCAAGCTCATTTTGATATGTTGAACTCACGAGCCATTTTTCTTCCACTTCGACGCGGATTTCGCTCAATTCGAGCCTTCACTTTCCGAACCATTTTTGCCGATATTGCTGTTTTCTTATGATCACCTCCATGGTGTTTTGCAACGCTGGTAGTATCACGGTAACGAGTTATGGTTCGAGACACAAATGATTTATTCACGTTGAGGTGCTGGAGGGCTCTAATGATAGCTACTTGTGGTTTTCCAGCCAAATATGTATAAAGCAATCACACCATCACGTTTGAATTCCATCGCGGGTAAAAATTTTTCAACACAACTGAGAGGCAAATCGTTTAAAAGGCTTGTAAATAATAAAATTATCTGTCATGTGTCAAAATTTGAGCTCACTGTCATGAACGGTCTGAAGTTGGTTGCAGTTCGAGTCATTCATGGTGTATTTTCGAGGTCGTGGTAAGCTGAAAACAAAAGTGGTTTACTCATTCGGGTACACTGGCCAAAACTGTGCTAATTTTGTTTTATAACTGGACTTACAGAAAAATGGCTTCTCAAACCATAACTTGCAAGAATTTTTATGGAAAGCGCTATCCTAGTCGGCTTATAGCTATTGATGATATCCAAATTGATAGAAATGAATGGGAAGAGGATTTATGCATTCCTTTTGACGTCCCAGGAGCAATAGAAGTTGAGGTAAGCGATGGGTTTGAAAGTGATGACGACATTCCAATTGTTCGTCTAAGAGAAGATCATGGATATGACAAAAACATTCGAATACGTGAAAAATATAAAACAAATAAATGAACAGTTGGGTTTGAATGACGAAGCTCAAATTTTTGAACACTTTTTTGACGATGATGTTATGAATTTGATTGTGGAGCAAAGCAAGAAATATTCTCTCGACCAAAACTGCCACTCATTCATATTCGTAAAAGACGACCTCAGAAAGTTAGTTGGAATTTTGCTATTTTCTGGATACCATTCCTTACCCAAAGAATTTTTGGAAGTCACAAGAATTCCGTTAGTAGCAAACGCCATGTCCCGCAACCGATTCAAGGAAATCAAACGCATTATTCATTTGGCAAACAATTCAACGAAAAAATCTGCACAAGACATTTTTGAATCCAGTAGCATTTTTAAACATTTTTTCAGCTCATGAAATATTTCGAAACACGAAAACTTCTCAATGACCGGCAGTGCGGTTTTCGTAGCAACAGGTAATTTGATGGCACGTCTCACCGAAAAGTGGAACCACAGCGTACATCAAACTGGCGAAAGCAAGATATTTGCACTTCATATTTCGAAGGCATTTGACAGAGTTTGGCAACAGGCTCTTTTGTCGAAAATGCGTGCTTTTGGGAACGATGACTCTCTTCTTCAATGGATTAGAAATTACTTTTCGGAACGTTCAATTCAAGTTGTCTTTGATGGTCTCAAATCTGATATTCACAAAATAAATGCAGGGTTCCGTTCTGTCTCTGACATTCTTTTTAATTTTCATCAACGACCTCTTGTCTGCTTCTTCTAATCCAATATATTCCTTTGCTGACGACAGTACTCTCTGCTTTTCATATTCGTTCCCGGACTCAGGCCCCTGCTCTTCGGCTGTAGAACGGGAACGGCAGCGTATGTTAAGCTCATTCAATTCTGATATTAACAGCATAACCAATTGGGGAACTATTAACCGAGTGGAATTTAATGCTTCCAAAACTCAATGCTGTCTGCTGTCATTAATGCGAAATTCAAATACATGAATGGCACTTGCATCGTCGAAACCGATAAACTTTCCATTCTCGGTATGTGTGTCAATGACAACTTACATTGGAAAGACCATATATTCGGTGTCGTCAAAAATGCTGCTAAATGTCTAGTATTCCTCAAGCGATGTAATAAATATTTTACACCCTCTGATCTGGCCATAATATATAAGGCATTCATCCGCCCAAAATTGGAGTACAATGCCCACATCTGGTCAGGTGCTCCTAAAACATCTCTGCACCTGCTACATAGGATTCAAAATTGTGCGATAAACTCATTGGTGATACCAGTATCAGTCAATCAATGGACACCCTCGAACTCCGACGTAATGTCTCCTGTCTCACTTTGTTTTATCGCCATTTCCACCACCAGTGCTCCATTGAAATCGCCAGTAGCATTCCACCCATTCAAACTTTCAACCGTAACACCTATCTCGCTATGAATGCTCATCAGTATACCCTCAAGCCCATTTTCGGACGTACTGTAAAATATCGTGATTCTTTCCCAAGCCGTACAACTCGCTTATGGAATACCCTGCCGATCTCTGTGTTTCCTGGTCGTTATAACTTACAAACATTTAAAAACAATGTACATCGGTACCTGTCTTTTCTTCCTCCCTAAATTTCTTTCGTCCGCGCTGTGTACGAACATTTTAAGGGTACAAAAACCCCTTGAGCGCGCGCTGATTATAAAGAACCCCCCCCCCCCCCCCCACCCAGAACTGGACAGTAAAATTTCTATAAATTTATATTCTTTGTTACGACACTCTTGCTTTGAACACCCCCAACACCTATCTCGCTATGAATGCTCATCAGTATACCCTCAAGCCCATTTTCGGACGTACTGTAAAATATCGTGATTCTTTCCCAAGCCGTACAACTCGCTTATGGAATACCCTGCCGATCTCTGTGTTTCCTGGTCGTTATAACTTACAAACATTTAAAAACAATGTACATCGGTACCTGTCTTTTCTTCCTCCCTAAATTTCTTTCGTCCGCGCTGTGTACGAACATTTTAAGGGTACAAAAACCCCTTGAGCGCGCGCTGATTATAAAGAACCCCCCCCCCCCCCACCCAGAACTGGACAGTAAAATTTCTATAAATTTATATTCTTTGTTACGACACTCTTGCTTTGAACACCCCCAACCAATGTAAGATTAATAAATAATATTGGGTATATAACTTGGGTTTTTTTTTTCGAAATTTGAAGGTTTATTTAAAAAAAATATATACAATAGTATTATTCAAAGTATTGCCCATCTGAAGCTATGACTTTTTCCCATCTATCTGGCAATTTGTAGATCCCATCCCTGCTCTGATGTGAACCGTATTTCAGTGAGGGCGTTCTGCATTGACCGGAACAAAGGGTAGTCAGAAGGGGCAAGGTCTGGGCTATAAGGCGGGTGGGGTAAGACTTCCCATCCACTGTTTTAAAAATAGTTCTTAACCGGAATAGCAACATGGGGCCGAGCGTTGTCATGATGGAAAATTATTGCCTCGTGTCTGGTCGCATATTCTGGGCGTTTTTCGGCCACTGCTCTCTTAAAGCGGATTAATTGTGTTCGGCAGCGTTGTCCATTGATGGTTTCACCCGGTTTTAGCAGCTCATAATACAGCACACCCATCTGATCCCACCAAATACAGAGCATTACCTTCGCGCCATGGATATTCGGCTTTGCCGTTAATTTGGCTGGTTGGCCGGGTTTCACATATGATTTTTTGCGCTTGGGGTTGTTGTAATGGATCCACTTTTCATCACCAGTAACAATCCGATGCAAAAATGACTTCCTTTTGTGGCGTTCCGGCAGCATTTCGGACATGCAAAACCGGCTTTCGACGTCTCTCGGCTTGAGTTCATGTGGAACCCATGCTTTGCTTTTGAATATATCCAGCTGCGCTTTTAAACGTTTTGAAATGGCTGCTTGAGTGACACCAAAGATTCTGCGAGCTCTTCTTGTGTTTGGCAACAATCTTCATAGAGTAATGCCTTCCAGTTCTTCATCTTCAAACTTTTTTGGCTGCCCAGAACGTTCATTGTCTTCCAAGCTAAAATCACCACTTTTAAATCGTGCAAACCACTTTTGGCACGTTCGCTCAGCTAGCGCATGTTCACCATAAACTTCCACCAAAATACGATGACTTTTGGCAGCAGTTTTCTTCATATTAAAGTAATGAAGAAGAACTCCCCGCAAAAACACTTTTTCAGGCACAAAGTTCGACATATTTGAGTGAAAAAAAATTATTGTTGTTTACGCTTCAAATGAATGACATATACTGAAATGACGTACAATGACAGTAGCCTTCCAACGCATGTTCCAATGGAATAATATAAGTTACGCCATCTTTTAGCAAACCGCACGAAGTTATAGACCCAATAATAATTTATGAATTTATAAGAAATAAATTAATAATAATAATGTATTAATACCTACCGGGTGCGTAAAGTAGAAGTTAAGTTAGTATAAAATCTGAAGAATTGAAGACATTCAACAAAAATATTAATCCAAAGAAAAATCGAAGTTGTTTTATGTTTTCCCTTTTTATTTTTTTAAGCATTTTTATATTCGCTTACAATTTATCCTACTGCATGTAGGTATTTATCTTCTCGTATTTACAAAACATTCAAATATTTCTCAAATCTTTTATATCAGAATTAGCCTAATGGAATTAAATACACCGCTCTATTGTTTCATACTTAAGTCTAACTAAAAAAGTTATAATGAACACCATTTATATGGGACATTCCAATACTGCCAGGAACATACGTCGTACCAGGAGCACACTTGGTGCAGTTTCTTTTTACTGCTGGTCTTTGCTTTGATGCATGACAATGCATAGCAAATCGTAGTTCTTCGGCCATTTCAGAGCATAATGACTGTCGTTCAGTTTGCGCATTTTTCTTGGAATTCCAACAAAATTCCAATATGGCCACAACAACAGCGAGAGCAAGACCACATAGTAAAACAACAAAAACTCCACCTGTTAATAAATGAAAACCAATAAATAAAAGTTATTGTTGTTTCTTATTAACAATTAATACATGTACGAGTATGTGTACAGTATGTGTACAATTTGAATAAATCCAATTACCTATATTTTCCACACCTAAGGCATTTGCTTTGGACTCCTTGCTTTTGTCATCACGATTGCAAACATCACCTGTATTTTTCCACCATTTGTCATACAAGATTTGAATAATTCCTTTTTCTTGTAATTCAAGTATTGCTAAAGAAATAATATCTCTCCATTGGGAGCCCTTAGGTGTTGCGATACCATAACCTTTTGAATCTAGAAGACCTCCGATTTGTGTTAGGTTACAGTCCCTTTGTACAGCATAATCAAGCATTGTGGACTCCATTAAAAATGCATAGTTTCCGTCTAAAACCCTTTTGATACCTTCCTCATAAGTTTTCACAAAAACTGAGGGCTTACGGTTTTCCATATAGCGCCACATTTTCTGATAAATTCCAATTTTCGAGTCCTAGAAGATACATAGAGAAAAAGTTATTTACTGTACGAAAATACGTATCTGCAAAATGTCAAGGAGCTTAAGAAATATTTGGGACACTAGGGATGGGAATACAAGAAATTTGCTCAGAATTGTGAGTGGAAATAAGTATCCTGTAACGAACATAATTTTACGATAGAGTATAAAAGCGAGACTGAAGCGTTTTTGAAATTTATACTTGCGTGATAGAACCGGATAATTTTTGAAAGATTTCAATTTATGAGAATTTCTTTAAAGGTAACTTCTGCTTTAACTTCACTGTATTAAAATTTCGATTGAATTTTTTTTTTTAAATACCTGTCCACTTTATCCTGTCCTGTTCACTTTATCCTTCCTATAGGGAACAGTACAATAACATACGATGGAACAAACAGAACAGATGAATATGTAACTCGCATCCTTTTTATTTGTGTTCAGTTTGGGATCAACCAGCAAACAAGTATTATCGTCCTGTAAGACTTCACGTCTTTATTATTAGGCGTGTTTTATTCAAAAGTGCATATCCACTTTTCCAAAACACGCTCCAACTCACTTTTATACTCACTTTTGAAGTTTCAGAGAATCTCGCGGCTACGTTCGCAGTGTTGGTTTCAAAGTCGCTTAAATTTCATTTAATGCGTTTGCTACAGTTTCATATGAAAATTATAGTTTTAAAGATTAAATTTTAAGTCATAAGGAAATTAATTAAGTTAAATTAACCCAACCCAGTTAACCCAATAGAAATCAAAAGCAAAAGCATTTTTGCTTTTTCACAAACATTTGCTGCTTATTCCTTAATATTTTCTCCGATAAACTGGAGCTTTGGTGGCATTTTGAGAGCAGTTTTGAAAGCAAATAAGCACCTTCGCACACACTAATTTTAAGAAAGGTCCAAGTTACTTTTTGAGTAGAAGAGAAATTTTTTCCAAGTGTAAAAAGCCCAAAAGAACGTTCATTATTGACTTGCTCTTTCAAAACATAAGTTTATCCACGAACACATCCCAGAATAGGGAGCAACGGAATGCTGCCAATCATCAGGTAACTAATAAATGCCCTCTAGTTGTATGTTGCGACATCTATAATTCAAATCTTTCGTAAATCTATCCACACTTCTGAAAGTTGTCTTGGACGGATCCATAGGCAATGTTCAAGTCCTCCGCTATCTCTCTGATGGTTAATTTGTGTTGACCAACATTTCTTTTACTTCATCAATGTTTTTCTCGGTTTTCGATGTCAATGGTCTGCCACTGCGTTCATCATCTTTGATTGACTCACGACCACTTTTGAACCGCTTGTGCCACTGGTAAACGACCATTTTCTTTAGAGAATCGTTGCCGAAACATTTTTCCAACGTTCGCGCACCATTAAATCCGTTTTTTACAGAAAATTTAATCCAAGTTCGTTGTTGCAAATTTAAATCCATTTCTAAAATTGTATAAAATCGCCAACACACACAGAGATAGATGTACTCTTGGCTACGTAACTTTTGCAAACGTCAATCTATGACGCTAAGATTTTGAAGGAATGTCAACAACAAATTTACCAACTTAACAAAAAAAAAACGTCACTCCAATTGGAACATTGGGAGCGCCACACGGTGGTGTTTCCCGGGAACGTTTTGATCAAGGCGGTATACGATTACGGTCTAATTATGCAGAATAAGCGTGAGTGTCCAGAACACTCGGCTGTACTAAAGTAATTCCGTAAGACGGAATATAATGATTTTGGACAATTTCTTCAACAATAAATGTGACATCTTTTGTTTGTGTATAGAAATACAAATATATAAATATTTTATCTGCAACGATATGAACAAACTTTGCATGTCGTGTTCACTACTTAAACTGGTTTCGTTTGCGATTGCGATTGCGATTTTAAGTGAAACCTATAGCCTTCCGCGCTGCACTGAATTTTACAAATATACACATTTGAGACGGTTTAGTATCACAATATTTATCTTACCCTAAAAAAAGTCATTGTAGATCCACCTTCTAATGTCCCGTAGGAAATGTCAGTTTGCTCAGCAAGATCGGCCGCACTTTCGATTGGTGTAATCATTCGCTCAACAGTTAAGAATGCCGCTAAATTTGCCGTGTACGACGAAATGATAATTAAAGTGAAGAACCACCAAATTCCACCAACGATTCTTGTCGAAGTAGCCTGCAATATAGATAAAATGATGTCATTTTAGAAAGACGACTTTTCTAGCGCATGTAATTTAAAAAAAAAAATAATAATAATTTATTTTCCGCATCGTACCCTTGGATACAAGTCTGATCCCTGCTGCATTAATGTTCCTATAGCAAACCAAAAGCTATTTTTAAGGGTAAAATCATTTCGAATGCTTACTAACTCTTTTTCTTCAGTGTGTTCATGATCGCAGACATCCCAAAATTCAACACCATGATTACTACAATTGTCACGATAAACGTAATTTCCATCCTCATAACCTTGACTATGTTCTTCTAAATTCTCTTCCTCGTTGTCTTCGACAAATGCTGTCTTACTCTCTGTATCACTACATTCACCAGCATGATTTTCCTCCGAATATCTGTTTTTATCTCGGCTAATTTCATTTGAATTTTCGTACTTAATCGCTTCCGGTTCACTCGATTCAACTTTGGAAGAACAACTAGGAGGTGTTACTAAATTTTGCAACTTTTGTAGTGGTCGTTGCAGTTGCTCCTGTTGGCGTTCTTCGTCGGCTTTCTTGATTTGGTTAAGCATATGCTCACAAGCCATTGAGCAAGGGGGTTTAGTTGGTTGCCATTCGAATGGTGAAAATCGTGCTACAATCCAGATGGTAAATGATACCAAGACATACCCGACGGCAATATAGCACCATATCTCCACAGCTAATGGATTCATGAACGAAAAGAATCGGTTTTGTACCCGTTCAGATTTCTAATATGCATAAAAACACAACCAATAGTCAGTTTATTCTTACAATTATAAGTAGGTAAATTAAATGTAGGTTAGTTGTGGCTTAAATTCGTAAAAAAAATTAGCTTAGCCAGTGTATCTTATCTAACCATTCACTTTACGCAGAACAATTTAATTGTGGCAATTTTTTTACTGTGGAAATAATTAGCGTGACCCTTTTCTTTTTGACGCAATGAATTTTAATACTAAAAAAGGATAATCAATAACACTATACATTTTACCTTTGGATTAAGTCCAGATCCTTGCCGGAGGAATGTACCAGTTATGAACCAAAAACTATTTGACACGGAAAATTGATTTTCAATGATATCTGATTCCTTCAAGCATGGATGCGGATTATTCCATTCATATGGAGAAAATCGCGCCATCACGAACAATGTAAACGATACAAGGAGATAAGCTGCTAGCACATATAACCAAATTTCCACAGCCAGGGGGTTCATAAAGGAAAATAGACGAGTTGGTTGACTAGTTGGAACCTACAGGAGGAAAGCAAAATCAAAAATAAAAAAAAAATAAATTTAAGTTAAGCATTTAAAATACTAGTACAATACGTTTATTATTCCAAAATAAAATGTTCTTTTTTCTGCAGACCTTTTAAACGCTAATTACAATAGCAATTTACTAAATGATTTCCGTAAAATGTTAGAGTACAAATAAAAACTGACAAGCAACTACTGTTAACAAAATTCAAGTGACACAAAATGCCTATTCACAACATTGGCGCGGACAGGAAGATTGTCCGAAACAGAGGGAACGCTTTTAGAAATAGATTTTCGGGTGAAGCACATCATTTTTTTCCATATTCCTATGAGTTGGCTCGACTCCATGACCGGAAAAAACATCCCCACACAATAATATTGCCACCACCGTGTTTCACTGTACCCTTGGTGAATCGTGGATTTAGGCCTTCGCTTTTCGGCCTCCGTACCGAATGAAAACGATCACATCCCTTTAAATGGAATTTGGATTCGTCAGAAAAAAGTACAGCTTTCCATTTTGCTACGGTTCAGTTAAGGTGTGCCTTTGTAAATTCAATTCTCGTGCGTCGATTTTTTAGAGAAATAAATGGCTTTTTTATAGGACGATATGATGATTTTTAACCACTATCAAGCGCTCTTCGCCGGATTGTCCTACTTGAGATCTCAAGACCTAGTTCTTTTTAATAAGCCTTATAATTCTTTTATCCTAGCGAAATCACCGAATGGTTTATACCAAATTTATTTGCAATAAATTTTACTGATTTACCACTTTCGAAATCAGAAACTATTTCTTCTTTTATTTCGTCAGAATACTTGTTACGAGCCATTTTATCACCTTTTTGTCACAATTAAACACAATTTAAGCTTCCGATTTAAAACGCCGCCGATCACACACAAAATAATTTTTTTTCCATTGTTTAGAATGTTTTTGAAAAGAAAAACACTAATCTTTGAAAGTTTGCTGACTGAAGGCAATAACAGGGTGCATGTGCTTTAGTTTTGTCCACTTATTTTTCAATGGATTTTTAATTAACATATTTTATTAAAAATTAGATAAGATTTAACGTAAGGTGAGTAACTGTAAATCAAAGAGTAGTATTTTGTGAATAGGCAATTATTATATAAACATTTTTAAGCTGTCACAAGTTTTTATTAGTGTTCCTTACTTTTTTCCGAAGTGAGAATTTTTCGTGCTATAGTTTTGGCCAACACTGTATATGATTAGACAAAATAAATGTCGAGTAGCCGATAATTCTTTAGTCTAAGTTATTACGAATAAAGGGTCTGCCAGAAGTTGTTGTTTTCTTTTTAAAGAATCAATTAATTTTTCTTCAACTTATATTATACAATATATTCTTTGTTAGTAAGTTGTGTGATTGAAGTTCAGTTGGAATAAATTCGCGCGCGGCGAATTGAATTGTTTAATTTATACATACGGCAGCTTCAGATTGTATAATCAATTGTCAAGAAATATTAAGGAATTAACTAACCATAGACTTTAAAAAGATGCTGAATTGCTGAATTTGTAAAGCTTAATTTCTAAGAACGGACATTACTATATAATGAAGGTTGTTACGAAGTTTTTAAGCAATACGTTTTTTAAAGCTAGTGATGAATGAATTATTATTATATTTCACTGAAAATGTATGCCATAAATGGAGAACGGAAGAAGCAAGCAAACCAGCTTGTTGAACAGAGACATTGTAATCTACCAATACAAGCATTAATTAGGAAGGAGAACTGTTAGATGTTAAGGACACCAATCAATGGGTTTATATCTATTGTCAATGACACAATAATGCATAGATATTAAATGGATTGATAGATGAATACAGACATTAGATATTGAAGTATTTAAGCACGAGGTCGTTTTTCTTCCTTCTTCCATACGGATTCCTGCATATTACAAATTCCCTTCAGTATGCAAAGTGGATATCCATTAAACCACATTTCATATTTTTTATAACACATTTTTATAATATTTTTGATTTGTAGCTTACAGAAAACTGTGCTAGGTATGGTGGTACAAGTTTGATAGGGAGATGAAAATACTCTTTCAAATACAGCGAGATGGTCTAAAAATCCATAATAATATGTATGTACCTACATATACATATACAGGGTGTCCCAAAAATCAACGTCAAGACGGAAACGGTAGGTCAAGTGGTGTCGGTTTTCACAAAATTATAAAAAAAAAATCCAAGTCATGTACTTTTAAAATTATTGGCACTCAAAAAAAAAAATCGAGAAATCTGACACCCTGTGACGATCTTTCAAGTACTGTGACCGCAAATCTTTGCTTTTCTTCGATTTGTTTTTTGCCACGTAACCCCGAGTAACTCTTCTGTAAATTATGGTCCAAAATTAAAACATAATTACATCGGTTTCAACTAAAATATTGGTTTTTTGTCCATCCATGTATATGAAAATCATTAATCACCCAACTGGAACTGACTGTACTGACAAAAAAGTATACTGTGCAATTTTGGCAAGTAACTTTAAAAGACGGCGTATTTAGTCTGGATTCCTAAATGGTATGACACTTGCTAGACTAATGGTTAATTGAGGACAAAAAAAATATTTTATTAAGGAAACCCGATTAATTCTTTTTATTAAGTTAAAATGAGTACCAAGTGTGAGCGAGACAGACAGTAACGGCGTGATTGGGAAGGATAAACACGCTATTTCGACTAGTGTGAGCGAAACAGATAGAGATGCCACCCTTGTCATTTCATTTCATTTTTTTCCAGCACAGAGCACACAGAACACTACGTTCTCTTGGTGTATACTACCAGGATCGCCATCTACCGATCCTGTTTCTTACAACAAATGTTCAAACTGTTTGCTTTCAGCGGCACTGCAAGCTCTGCATCTTCTTACAAATGATCTGGTAGTAAAACGGAGCTGATGTCTTCAACGGCTTCTGCAATTTTTTGTCGCAGCTCGTTTAAATTTTCTATCGGCCTAGAATAAACTTTTTTTTTTACTGGCCACGAAATTGTACCAGACCGCCCAGATCGAGGAACTCTCGTACTGTGGGAGCGTAATGCGAGCATGGGCAGCCATCTTGTTGATACCACATGCATGCATAAATATTTAGTGGCACGTCTTCCAATAAATTTTGTAAGTGGTTCTCCAAAAATTCTAAATAAACCTCGGCATTCAAATTCTTCGGCAGCTCGAACGGGCCAATAATTCTACCATTCAAAATTCCCGTCCACATGTTTACTTTAAAACGGTACTGTGATCTATCTTCCCGCATCAAACGTGGATTTTCCACGTGCCACTTTTGACAAGTTGATTCGTCCGGCCATAGAATTTTTTCGAAGAATCTCGGATCTTCTCCGAACCTCTGCAACATCGTTTGACAAAATTGCACTCTGTCTAGATAATCTCGGGGTAGCAGACTTTGGACTCGTTGTACATGGTACGGATGGAGTTGGTTCTTTTTTAGAATTCGGTTTGCTGTACTTTTGGGCACTCCTATGCTTTCTTCAATTGCACGTACTGAGGTACTAGGACCTTGTGCGACTGCTTGTAAGACTTCGTCCTCGTAGGGCATGACGGGTCTTCCCTCACTAACGATTGGATTTGGAAAGTGACCCTCTGAGAATGACCGGTGCGCATTTAAAAACACTCGATGATCCGGATGACGCTGATCATTAGGGTATCTCTCATGATAAAGTCTGGCTGCAGCACTAGCATTACACCTGCATTCCCCATTAATGAGATGCATGTTAGCATATTCCTGAGTAGTGTATCGAGATGGCATGATGGCATTCACATTACACAATCACGGGATCAACGATCAACACTAGTCCAGAAGAAATCCAAGTTCGACAGAAACGCTCAGATAGCAAACCAAAGTTGTAAGCACGAAATCAACACGAATAAGCCTATTCGTCACTGCTTGACAAGGGTGGCATCTCTATCTGTTTCACTCACACTAGTCGAAATGGTGTGTTTATCCGTCTCAATCACGGCGTCACTGCCTGTCTCGCACACATTTGGTACGCACTTTAACTTATTAAAAATAATTAACTATGAATCGGGTTTCTTTAACAAAATATTTTTTTTGTCCCCAATTAACAGTTAGTCTAGCAAGTGGCATACCATTTTGGAATCCAGACTAAATATGCTGTCTTTTGAAATTACTTCCCAAAATGGCACAGTACATTTTTTTGACAGTACAGTCAGTTCAAGTTGGATCATGGATGGACAATAAAGCAATATTTTAGTTAAAACCGGCATAGTTATGTTTCCATTTTGGATCGCAATTTACAGAACAGTTACTCAGGGTTACGTGGAAAAAAAAAATTGAAGAAAAGCAAAGTACTTGAAAGATCGTCACAGGGTGTCAGATTTCTAGATTTTTCTTATAATTTTGTGATAACCGACACCACTTGAGCTATCACCCGTTTCCGGTTTGACATTGATTTTTGGGACAGCCTGTACATGAAAAAAAAAAATAACTTACTCGTCTCGTTTGTAAGTTAACATTGACAAAACAATTGTTCATAATATTTATTACTAACAATTTTATCCACTGCAAGTTTTTATTTGTACGTACATTTTGCATTTATTAAACGTTTTCGGAAAATATTAACTACCTCTACAATGAAAGCTATTTGCTTGATTTACTTGAGTAGCTCAGAAATAAAGTGAATTTTTTGAGAAAATATTACTCTGAAGTTTTGTTTTTTTGCAGAAAATTCAAAATCTGAAAATTTAAATACTCGTACACATATTTTTAGTTTGTCTTACCAAGAGCTTGGTTTAAATATGACAATAGTTAATTTGATTGATTGACATGAAGAACAGAAAATCGACTAGGTTGACTTTATTCCTGAACCACGCATTTATTTCTGTTTGGCATTAGTGATGCATGAAATGATAATAATACTCGTATATTGTATAATCCTGTCCACATACAGTGCCCTCCAAAAGTTAGTTGAAATCAGCTGGGATACATGCTAACCTTCACAAAATCAACTGAAATGTGGTGTTCCATTACTCCTAAGACTGTTTCTAGTTTCTACAATATGTGTTCTCTTGCATACCCAACAGTAGATCGAAAATCTCATTTTATGAATCGTTAATATTTGCAATGAGTGCGCTGCATTCGCACGCCAAAAGTCAATTGAAGCTGTTCGATTTCCAGAATTGACTGTTTTTTTTTAAAAACTGATCAGAACCAGAGTAACTTCAATTAGAGACGACCGACTTATAGTGCAACTCTGCAAGCGGAATCCAAGGCTAGTTGTTCGGGAAATAAAAGAACAACTTGAAGAAACTGGAAGAACGGCTTCTCAAACCACCATAAGAAGATGACTTGATGATGCCAAGCTAACAGGCCATGTTGCAAGGAGAAAACCTTTGCTAACCAAGGTTCACAAAAAACGCCGCCTAGAGTTTGCCAAGAAATATCAAAACCAACCGCTGCAATTTTGGAAAAAAGTTATTTTTAGCGACGAGTCTAAGTTTCAGATATTTGGAAACCGTCGAAGGCAAACTGTTTGGCGTTCTAAAGACGACAACCCCTACAGTGTACGATATCTTCACCCCACAGTAAAACATGGAGGTGGAGGTGTTATGGTGTTGGGGGGTGTTTTTCTTGGTTTGGCGTGGGAAAGTTGCATGTTATTGATGGCAGAATGAATGCAGTCATGTACTGTGACATCCTGGAAAGCAACTTGGGAGATTCTGCTGCTTCAGTGGGATTGAGTGGATCATTTGTCTTTCAACAAGACAATGATCCCAAACATACGGCCAAGACAACAAAAGATTATTTTAGCACAAAGGGAATAAAATTTGTTAGATTGGCCTTCCATGTCACCGGATCTAAATCCCCTTATGGGATGAAATCGACCGAAGAATACCAACAAATAGTAGAAAAAGCAAAGCAGTTTTCGTCGAAAAGATTTTGGAAACCTGGGCAAGTTTACCGAATTCTGTGTTGCAGAAGTTGGTAGAATCAATGCCGAAACGCATTGAGGCTGTTTTGCGAAATAGAGGCGGTCATACAAAATATTAAATTTCCAAAAAGCTGTGAAATTTAGCAAGAAACACCAATTTTATCTTAATTTCAACTGACTTTTGGCGATTCACATTCAAGAGACTTTTTTTTTACTTAAATCCAAAGAATTTTATTTAATTTTTTTTATGTATTGTTCTACTACCAAAAGCACATATTATTAATATCAATAAAAAACAATTGAATAATGTAACTATTTTGTGCCTTTATTAGCCATTTTGTGACTTGCATGGTGATTTCAACTGACTTTTGGAGGGCACCGTATATGTATTAAATAGAAGGCTTATCAAATCTATCTTCTATTTTGTGGGTAACATACACTGACGGGTGCAGAACTAAGAACTTCAGTTTGGTGTTGACATAATAATAATAATATTTAACAAAATACAATATAAATAGAATTCAAAGCTTACCTTGAACAATATACCAATACCTAAGTTCATAAATGGTTTCGTGAAATCGATAACACTCTCCCGTGCATAATTAATTGTCATAGAAGCAACAGCTAAATCAGCACGCTAAAAAATTTATATGACAACATGAAATTAGATTAAAAGATATTTTAGGAATGTTATAAATTTACCCTTTCGATTAATTCACGGACTATTCCATTCCATGAATTCGTGTCAGGATTGAATACACCATACATCGCATCTGGCACTAGTTCAATTTTGTAGTGAAAGCCAACTTGTCCGGCAATTGCTTTCAGTAAATCGATACAAAATCCCTCGTATCTTGCATTCCCTGTTAAATTGTCACCTTCCTTAACCATGACATATGGTTTTTCCTTTTCATTTTCAAATAGAAACAATGTATCTTTATAACAACTCTCATATTAAAACAGCTGTGTATACTGGTTAATTTTTTGTTTCTTGGCTAAATGAAAAGCATCTCTAATAGACGTTAAGTTCGTACCAAATAGTATCAAAATTTGGACAACAACATATAAATTTAGCCAAGAAAAATATTTTATCCAGTTTGAATTAGATATAACTACCTTTCTCGTCATAACTACAAGGGTGATATTTGTCGAATTTATATCATAAAAAGCTGAGGGGTCTGTAACATTGACACCCTCCTCAGGATTCCAGAATCCAACTTTTTGTATCTTCTCTTGCTTAAGTTTTAGCAAATCGATCTTAAAATTATTTCGGCGTCCTTCACTGAATTCTACATTACCAGTTAGCCCACTGATGCTGGCCTTAATACGCTCAAAATTTATATTAAAGCGAAAGCAATCTTAAAAATATAACTTACGGCATTAATATAGTTATAAAGAGATAGTCCATCGCTCCATGGCTCCTCAGAATCACAGGATAAATTCGTTAAGGTGAGAGTATGACTCCGGTCTAGTTCCATTAGTCCCGCTGCGAATGCGTATACAGAATCAAACAACAGAGCTGGTTGAGTCTTAAAAGGGAACCAAAAGTTGATTATTCAAGCGGAATACTAACTTAATGATTTTTTTTTTTCTATATAGAAATTCCGACAATTTATTTAATCTTTAGATGATGCATAATTGGAAAATTGAATGTACAATTATTTTAACTTTGTTTAATGCAATAGAATATGTGTACCTGTATTGAAGGATTTCCATCAAGAATATTGCGCCCACTATGCTGAAACTTTTTCATTTGTTCCATAATCTTCACATAGCGTTTACTCTCCACATCCACTAAACGAAATGCAGTTATGTTAACACTGTTGTATTTAAAATCTTCCAGGTCGAATGTTTCAATATCCTTAATTAATACGAATATAAGTTAAAAACAAAAAAAAAAAAACTTTAGCAAAAGTTAATAATTAGGCAAAATTAAAATAATGCAGATAAGATTACATTTCAAATTTTGAAAAATTGTTGAAAGTGCTTATGCAAATTTGTCAGCTTGGAAGCATTGATTCAAAAGTAAGGATACAGTTAAAGAGGTATGTTTGGTACTTGAATCATAATTTATGCTTTTGTTGAAGGAATTCCCGGACTGAATTCAGAATCATGCGATCTGAAAATCTTTTTAACGACTTCTTCTTTAATATCTCAAACTCTGTGCAGAATCTCCCGACAAACGCTACTCATTGGGATATTTCTAATATCGAAAAAAAATCGAATGCTTTACACCATTTGAGATTCGCTAAATTATAGCTTCATTAAAAGTTCACATTTCTCATCTAATATGTTGTCATTAGCAATGTGTTAAAAAATATATCTTTTCATGTTTATGATATTTTTTGTCACAATTTTAACAATTGGATTCAATGTGGAATCTTTCCAGAATCGCTCAAGTCTGCAATAGTAATTCCGATTTATAAAAATGGTAACTCGACGAAGGTATATAGCTGTCCTCCGATTTCTCTTTTGTCCACGTTCTTTAAAATTATCAAAAAAGACATAAAATCCAAAATGTTGTCCTTCTTAGCTAGAACAAACTTTTTTAGTACTTCTCAATTCGGCTTTCGTCATGGCAAATCTACTGAGGGTACTGCGCTGAGGCTAACAAGTGAATTAAATAAAAGCCTAAATGAGTCTTGTATTCCAGTTGCACTTTTTATTGATATTACTAAAGCCTTCGATATGGTTGATCACACGAACTTTTAAAGAAACTTTATAATGCGGGTTTTAGAGGTTTTATACATGAGTGGCTTGCGTTCTTTTTAAGAAACCGTAAGCAAATGATCAAAATTAAAAATGAATTTAATTCTCAAAATTTTTTAAATGTTGGTGTCCCAAAATTTTTTTTTGATATGTTTGAATTTGTTGTTCTTGCAATCTTTTAATGGCGAAATTACCGCATTTGCTGATGATACAGCACTATCCAACTGTAATATTAACTATCTTAACCTATTTAGATGGTTCAACCATCAGAAATTAATCATCAGTCAGAAAACAAAATACAGTCGACTCTCGATAATTCGAAACTCACAAAAATTCGAATTAACGAGAGCTCGGATTAACGAAAAATTGTCGAATTGGATCAGAGGACAAAAATAATTAGACGCACTTTATTACAAAACACACACTGAATTGCATACGTAAAATTTTATTTTGTAAAGAAATCAGTGAGTTTTTTTGCTTCAATAACTTCCAGCGTCCCTGGTCAAGGGCATTGTCTATGACAACCAGTGCTGAAAATACCTTTTCGTCCACTTCCATTCTTAGTAAATATTGACGCAATGTACACAACAATGAGTTTAGCTCCTTTGATGTGACGGGTGGAATTGGTTCTGCTTCCGATTTTTCTTCACCTTCGCCTTCATTGCTGTTGCTTGAATTTGAAACTGCCAGAATTTCGTCGTCACACAGAGCACCGCAGACTTCTACATCATCGTCAATATGTACAAAATCATCGAAAGTCATAGATTCATCAAAGTTGGGAAGGTGGCTTCATCCATCCTGCGAGGTAGAACGATTCAGTTCTCCTCCCTCCTGCTGAAATTGATTCAGTGGCTCTGTAATAAATCTGCATTTCTTGAAACAGTTTGAAATCGTTGTCGATTTAATGTTTTTCCATGCTTTCTGAATCATGGCCATCGCTGTTAAAACATTTATGTTTGCTCTCTGTCCATTTTCAATGATATCCAACACTATCATCACTACTCCTTTGCGGTACAAAGTTTTAAAATTCTGAATCACTCCCCGGTCAAGGGGTTGCAAATTAGGGGTGATGTTAGCAGGGAAAAATTTAAGATTTACATTACTGAGAACTGGCGGATTATTATGAACTGTGCAATTATCCAGGAAAAGTCCAATTCTCCGCTTCTTTGTTGGAGCGGTAAAACGTAGGAAAGGATTTGACACCCTTGCAACATCTAGGGTTAGCAGCTTCCCGAGTAATTATGTTAACCTTTCCTTGCTATGTTTCCCCCCATGGCACTTTTCGTTGTTAAATGTCATCGTTCGGTCAGGAAGACACTTAAAAAAAAGAGCAGTCTCATCCGCATTGAACAAATTCCGTGGATCGTAATTTTCCAGCTGCCAGCAGCCCGCCTAAGTCATTTTTCCATTCAGAACAAACAGTAACATGAATACTCGCACTTTCTCCACATATATTTTTGAAAACAATGTCATGCCATTTTTTTTTAAATTGGAGAGCCATCCTTTACTGGCGGTGAATCCTTTAATACCCAAACTAACAGCGAATGACTTAGCTTTCTCCTTCAGTATGCAACCTCCGACAGGTACGTTTTGTCCTCTGCATTGACTAAACCATTTCAATAAGCATTCTTCAAGACCGGGAAACTCACCGTGCCGGTTCCGCTTCCTCCCTCCGTGTAATGCACTTCCAGCAATGTTATCTTTCTGCTTCAGAATGATTGACAATGTGGAGAACTGAATTTTTGAAAGTGTTTGCTACATCATTTTACGAGCGTACCAAAACACATAGGTTTGTTCCATTTATCAAGGTTTTTTCAAGGGACCTCGAAATCAGTTCGAATTATGAAGAATTTCGAATTATCGAGTTTCGAATTATCGAGAGTCGACTGTACTTGATTTTTAATACGAAAGGGACAATACACACAGACTTGCCTTTGATATATCATTCACCGTTCTGTCTCAGATTTCCTCTATACAAGACAAATTAGATACAATAATGAAAATTGCAGTCCTGGGTGCTTTCGGATTGAACGCGTCGACAGCTTTAGATACTTTAGGATTATATTCGATAATAAGCTTAATTGGAAGGACCATACTTTGCACCTTAAGCCATATTTCATGAAAGTTATGAAGCAGCTATATCTTCTTAGCCTATACTCTCGCCTACCAATCTTAAAGTTAGTCTACTACGGCCTGTTTGATTCTAAATTACACTATGGCATTTCTTGTTGGTGTGCTACCTACTCAAACGCTATTTATCATCTACTTATAAACCAAAAGCATTCAATTCAGATTATGCTTAATGTCAATCTTAGGATCATTCGTTTACGGAATTAAACATCTACAAAGTCTTAAAAACATTTTGTTTTTTATATTCGGGATACTATGTACATACAAGACCAGTTTAAATACAAATTATAATCTACGCGGCAATACCAAATATTTAGAAATCATACCCATGGCCCACAAAGATATTTTATCTCGTTCTTATAGTGCAATTGCTCCGCGCTTATTTAATAACACATATTTCACACATGTTGTGAGAGAGAAAAGGGTATTCTTATTTGAAACTAAACATACCACCTTGATCAAAAAGTTCCCGGGCGACACCACCGTGTGGCGCTCCCATTGTTCCGATTTGAGTTCTGTTTTTTTTGTTAAGTTGGTAAATATGTTGTTGACATTCCCTCTAAAGCGTCATAGCTTGACATTTGCTAAAGTTACGTAGCCAGGAGTACATCAAAACTCTGTGTGTGTTTTTGATTTTTTACAATTTTAGAAATGGATTTAAATTTGCAGCAACGAACTTGTATTCAATTTTGCGTAAAACACGGATTTAATGGTGCGCGAAAGTTGGAAATGTTGGAAAAGTGTTTCGGCAATGATTCTCTACAGAAAACGGTCGTCTACCAGTGGCACGAGCTGTTCAAAAGTGATCGTGAGTCAATCGAAGATGATGAACGCAGTGGCAGACCATCGACATCGAAAACCGACGAAAAGATGAGCCGAGACCAAAACACCACGTCGTTTTCAGTCAAAAAAGAAGGCAATGCTCACGGTTTTCATGGATTACAATGTTGTAGCTCATCATGAATTTTTGCCATCATGCGCCGAAAGAGACCAGAATTGTGGGCAGAAAACTCGTAGATTTTGCACCATGATAACGCACAGTCGCACAGTGCCATCATTATTCGTAATTTTTTGACGAAAAATGCAACCAATACCATCCAACAGCCACCGAATTCACCTGATTTGGCTCCCTGTGACTTCTTTCTGTTCAATTGAGCTAAAAAAAAACACTACGGGGAACGCGTTTCAGCAGAGAGAGGAAGTGATGGAAAAATCGCAGGAAGCACTGATGGACATACGAAAAACCGAATACAAAAAATGTTTCTAGGATTGGATCAAGCGCTCGCATAAACGTGTTGCCTTCGATGGGGTTTACTTTGAAGGGGGCAATATAGATTTAGATGAATAAACTTGTATTTTAATTTTCTGAATAAATTCCGGAAAATTTTTGATCAAGGTGGTAAGTTCTGACAGAAGGACATACCCAAACAACCTTCAACGCTATATAATGCGTTATGCTTTGCAAGAGCAATTGAGATTGAACCTAATGTAAAAATTGTACCCATCGAAAAATACCCTCCATGGTTATTATCACTAAATACGATCGACATCAGTTTGTCAAAATATCCGAAAATTACCAGCCCCAAAGGAAAATATAACCAGCTCTTCCTGCAGCTCCTGGTCAACTATCCCAATAACATCTGGAATGTGCTTTATTCAGACGGCTCTAAAAGTTGCGAGGGCATCGGATTTGCTATTGTCAATAAACATGGGGAAGTACAATCCGCTGTGAAGGTTCTAACATATTTTTCTATCTTCTCCACCGAAGCTCTAGCCATATTGGAAGCCACAAACATTGCAATATCATCAAAGCAAAAAACTATCATCCTGACAGATAGACTATCTACCCTTCAAGCTATAAGAAATATAAAATGCCGAACACCTTTATAAAATAACATTCGTAATAACATCATATCGCAGAGTGAAAAGTCAAAACTCATCTGGATCCCAGGACACACAAATATTCAAGAAAATGAATCAGCTAATCATAAAGCGAAAGTTATTTCCATATGTCCCAATACAAATGTAACTCATTACAGACCATCTAAAGATCTGGAGAAAATCATAAACTGGCTTCTCAAACAAAAAGAATGTTGGAGCAGATACATTCATCACTATTCCACAATCAATCCAAAAGGTACACTAGCAAGCTATCCGGCAGATACTACTGCCAGTATGAATAGATGTTTCCTACGACTTCGACTTGGAAAACATTTGGTTAATATATATTGGAACTACTTACTAAGGAACGAACCTCAACCCATTTGTCACCTTTGCCAAATAAATGGTTTACTAACCATTAAACATATTACTATTGAATGTAGTAAAATTTAACGTGTCTGTCAAAATTTATATAAAGAAGATTTTACCAATCTTCTACTCGAAAAATATTAAAATTATTTAGCCTAGCCTATCTGGGGACAACTATTAAGCACTCTTAAAGTTGCGACCACTGACTCAGAATTACGGTAGTAATTTTTAATAATTTCCAAAACGTTGATCGTTCGTGAACTTCACCATGTTAAAAATGTAATGTGACGTTGACACATCATAAAAAAAAGGTTTGTATGAAAATATAGATTTGTTACGTGCCTATTGAAAAACCCTTACAACAATTCCGAAGTTAAGTTGAACGCTAAAGAACAATGCTTGAGAGGTACATGAAAAAGTGTTTTAAAGAATGGATTTAAATGGAGACATGATTTAACTGACAAACAATTTTTTCTATGAATTTTTAATTTAATCGTAATTTGAATAGCATCTTAGGTACGAGTACTCATATATCAATAAAAATCTTTAAACAGCAATAGGCGTGTTTTATTCAAAAGTGCGTATCCACTTTTCCAAAAAACGCTCCTACTAACATCTATACTCACTTTTATCTCGTGGCTATGTTCGCTCTGTTGGTTTCAAAGTTGATTTTTCCTTAATATTTTCTCCGATAAACTGGAGCTTTGGTGGCATTTTGAAAGCAGTTTTGAAAGCAAATAAGCACCTTCGCACACACTAATTTTAAAAAAAGTTCAAATTCTTTTTTGGGTAGAGGAAAAATAACTATTTTTTCCAAGTGTAAAAAGCCCAAAAGGACGTTCATTATTGATTTGTTCTTCCAAAACATAAGTTGATCCACGAACACATCCCAGAATAGAGAGAAACGGTATGCTGCCAATCATTAGAAAATGACTAAATGCCCTCTAGTTGTATGTTGCGACATCTATAATTCAAATCTTTCGTAAATCGATCCTCACTTCTGTAAGTGAACTAAATTGTTCCCACTTTTGAGTTTGTTTTTTTGTTTGTGTGGAAAAGTGGCTAAGCACTTTTGAATAAAACACGCCTGATATAAGTACAAACATGCGATAAAATATTCTAAGAAAGAAAATTAACCAACTTTAAATTTTACTTACAAAAGTTGTAAACATGTAATGATATCTATAGTCGTTCATCTGTAGTTGAAGAATCTGTGACAAAATTGTAAATATTATTAAATATGCATTGTTTTAAGCGAACTTATTAAGCATACCCCACGAAAGAATGCATTGATATTGTTGGGATTTGTATCCACGATTAATTTGTAGATTTCCTTTTGACGAATTTCTTTTAACACTTGGCGGTATGTTTCGGGGGTTGCCTGTCGAATATACATTTCAGCCTTAGATGTCGCCGTTGTTCTCATAAGTTCTTGCTGTTTAAATAATCCTTTAAGATAAATAAATCATCCACATTCAAAAATAATGTAAGTTAAATTATTTTCCACCTGCCTGGATAAATAACTCACCGTAATCCTCTTCATATATAATTGCGACTTTAGTCCAATTTAAGTATGCCATCAAATCTCTATACGCAATATTTATATGCGTCTGTGAAGGATATAAATTTATTGAGAACTCTTTCACACTCTGGTCCAAATCGATGCGAGCTTCCACATGTGGTATGTCTAAAGCTTCGCATATTGACTGAATGTGACCACCTAATAATGGATCCGAGGGGCCAAATATAGCTTGGACTCCTGTTTCCAATTGACGACATACTAATCAAATGACAGTTAATGAAGTTAAATTTTAAGAAATATCATACAATACCATATATTGTAAATCACCTTTTTTCGACGTTCGAAATGAATCATCTCGAGGAACATATTCTATATCGTAAACTAATTGTGTATTTGGTAGTATTGTCTTGTCCTTATTTATTTTATAAACAGCATATTTAAATGCTAATTCAGTATTGCTGTCTTTTTGATCCTCTGTGAATATTGCACCTAATGAACAAAAAATATCCATAGACACAGGCAAAATATAATTAAACCCGTATTGCAGTGATCTCTAGAAACTTACCAATTCGTATAACAGGAGGAAGGGATGTCACACCTAGAATAAAAGTAGCAACAACTAGTGACACAAGTAGTTTTTGTATCAAATGGATATTCCTGCAACAGTTTCGCCGCAGTTGCCATATAAAAGGATTTTTTGAAAAATTAAGCGATGTTTCAAGTAAAGTTCTTGCGCGTTGTGAGTACCAAGACGGTGGGAAACACTCATATTCATTTATATTGCTAATGTTAACGGTATTAGATCTTGGCTTCAGTATTTGTTGATGGCAGCAGCAAACGTCGTAGCTGGTATGATAGTTGAAGATATGTTGCTGGCTAGAACTTTTAGAACAAAATCGTTGTGTTTTAACATCTGGCACATTGTCCATATTTGGTATTCTTTTCACATTTATTTTCAGTTTCAGTTTGATCTGTTTATTTTGTCCTCTTTCTGTGGTTTGATAATAATTACGGACTACTTTTTTACTTATTCATAGAGCTTCAATACATATAAAATTTGCTATTTTGTCATAGATGACAATTTTCCCTTAATCAAATCACGTATGTATCGGTTTTTATAAATTGCTACTAAACTCATCAACCAATTGCTCCGGCTTTTAAATTTTATAAGAAAACTGAAAATCTAACGTAGCAAAGAAAGCGTACATCCTATTTCATTCTAAATAATATTTACATAGATACTTATTCTTACTTAAAAAAGGAAACGAACATTTTCTTGAAATATTGAATCGATCGCACCGAAACTAGGAGACAGGTTTGGAGAAAATATCTCTAGATATGTGGCAACACACTAATCCATTTACATCAAGATGTCGCTGAAATCTTATTGGAGATTAAAGTGATAGCGAACACACCCAACGAAGCTTACACAATTTATTCGTTCTTCTCAAGTTGCGACAAGCAGGTGCTTTTAGTTTCACAACTTATATATTTATATTTGAATAAAGTAATTTTGTTAATTGATGTGAAATTGTCGTGTTTTGATTTACGACAATCTCTACAACTGGTCATCCCGACGAGAAAGAAATTAAATCTAAATTTCATTAACTGCACACTTTTGCTCGTCCCAAACGTTCATCTGGTTGGGATGCTGCCAAACGCTGCTCCGGGTACCGTCCAACAACCAGCTTCAGCAGAAAACCTATCAACCTCTGCACGCGAAACCATCCTGGAACCATCGATATGCAGAAGATCGCAGCGCTAAAGAATGTGAGAACTCCTCCATTCTGGAAGATATATCCGACACTGTGGTTTGTCCAAGTGGAAGCCCAGTTTCATAATCACCGCATCATCTCAGACAACAATAGATTCAACGCTATTATCGCAACTTTAGATCCAGAGATTCTCAACGAAGTATCTGACTTAGTCCAATCGCCACCGGATAAAGATAAGAATGCAACTTTCAGACAACAACTAATTTCCAGGTTCTCGAAATCTAAAGAGCGGCAAATTAATAAACTCATGACTCGAGATATTCGACCTACCAGCCTTCTAAGAGAAATGCGCAATCTGGCAGGTGAAAATGTGGCTAACGAAATACTTACGACCATTTGGATGAACCGCATGCCCAGCCATGTTCGAGGAATTTTGTCCGCAAATTTCGGAATTTCATCGACATTGCGACCATTCCAGCCGTTTGCTCCACGGATACACAGAGAGAAGGTTTTTGTGACGACGTTCACAGCCACCTAAGCACAATGGAAATAACCCTGTCAAACTTGACCAAGTTGGTTCAGGAGCTAAAAACTGGCCATAACAAAACTAATAATCGTCGATTCAACTAGATCGTCAATACCACATACACAAACAAAAGTATGCTACTTCCACAAACGCTTTGGCGAGAATGCCATTAAATGTTCGAAGCCCTGCAGCTACCAAAAGTTAAACTAGAATCGCCGTTGTCATCTCAGGCGGCAGACAACGGCAACCATGCGAGCATCGAATACCGTCTTCACATTTTCGATAGAGGCAAACATCAAAAATTTCTAATCCATTTTGGGTCAGCAGTCTCTGTACTGCCCCGTCCGCCCAATTGCAAAATGTCTCCTGGGCAACCGACCCTTTATGCAGCAAACAATTCTTCAATACACACTTACGGCGAAAAAATTCTTACCCTCAACCTCGGTCTACGACACGTTATCAAGTGGTGATTCATCATAGCTGATGTTAAGACAGCAAAAATTGGAGCGGATCTACTTGCTCACCACGGATTGATGGTCGATCTCAAATCATAAGCTCCAAAAAGTTTTGCTTGCACCATACCGAAAACTTATTTAAGTCATCTTGCAGGCAATGAGAGTGAGAAGGCAATGAAATGACTTTGGATATTCTCATGTCATCAGCGAAAATAAAATGAGATTTATGTCGTTAATCGTTAGGATAAAGATGATTGATCTAAGATGGCTACCCTGAGGGACACCAGATGTTACTTTAATGGGGTCAGATATTGAAGATCTGAAGATGACTCTGTGTCCTCGGTCTTCTAAATAGGTCCATGTCACAAAATGAGGGGAAAAGCCAAGTTTTTTTACTTTAAAAATGATAAGTTGGTGAGAAATTTTATCGAATGCCTTGCTGAAATCAGTGGAAATTGAATCGACTTCATCACCGTCTTCTAACGCATGAAGCGTCCTAGAGACGAACTCTGTTAGGTCAGTGGTCGTTGATTTACCTTTCATGAAGCAGTTGTTGATAGACTATGCTTTCAAAAAGTTTGGGTATGCAAGAGAGTTTTGCTATGGGCCTATAATTATCGACTTCGGCCTTACGTCCTGTTTTATGAATAGAGATGATGTAAGATTCCTTCCATAGGAAAGGGAAAGTATCTGTTGACACAGACAAGCTAAATAGGGCAGAAAGGGGAGGAACGAGATGGTTAACGTACTCTTTTGTTACAATAGCCGGAAGGCCATCAGGACCGGACGAAAAATCATCTTTAAGTTTGGTAATGTTTTCAGAAACCAAAGATGTTGTAGTATTTAGCGAAATGGATGATGTCTCAGGATAGTTTCTCATATAGCTAAAGTAACTAGGATCGGGTTCAGCTGTTTTCTTAGAAAAGGATTTATTAAAATGACAGGCAAAAGAAATTTGCAATGGTTTTTGGGTCGGCAGTCACTAAGAAATGTTGACAGAAAACTCATGGATTTTGCACCATGATAAAGCACTGTCGCATAGTGCATCGTCGCAAAATGCAACAAATACCGTCCAACAGCCACCGAATTCACCTGATTTGGCTCCCTGTGACTTCTTTCTGTTCAATCGAGTTAAAAAACCACTACGGGGAACGCGTTTCAGCAGTCGAGAGGAGGTGATGGAAAAATCGCAGGAAGCCCTGATGGACATACAGAAACCCGAATATAAAAAATGTTTCGAGGATTGGATCAAGCGCTGGCATAAGTGTGTTGCAGTCGATGGGGATTACTTTGAAGGGGACGATATAGATTTAGATGAATAAACTTGTATTTCAAATTTTCTGAATAAATTTTTGGTCAAGGTGGTATATTGTATTATTGTTTAAGTGACAAATCACGCCTCCATTTCTGAAGCTCATATACAACGCAGACTTAACACATTGGCTGAAAAGACCGTGCCGTTTCTAAGAGAGGGCATCGTACCATTTTCAGTTAGTACCAACCTTCAAAAGATACGTGTATAAATTTGACAGCTGTCGTACGATTAGTTCTCGAGATATACCGTTGTGAGTGAAGCAACTTTTGTTATTGTGAAAAACAAAATGGATTCAAAGCAATTTCGTGTGTTGATTTATCATTGCTTTTTGATGGGAAAAAATGCATCCGATGCAAAGAAATGTCTTGATAAGTGTTACCTGGACTCTGCACCAGGCGAACGAACCACTCGCAAGTGGATTGAACAATTTAAAAGTGGTCATACAAGCACCGAAGATGATGTTTCAGATGAAAACATCAAAAAAGTCCACAAAATGATTACGAATGACCGTAAAGTGAAGTTGATCGAGATGACTGAGACTCTGAAGATATCAAAAGAGCGTATTGGATATATCATACACGAATAGTTGGACATGCGAAAGCTCTGTTCAAAGTGGGTGCCGCTCACAGTCGACCAAAAACAACAACGTGTTGATGATTCAGAGGAGTGTTTAAAGCTGTTCAACCGCAATAAAGCCGAATTTTTGCGTCGGTATGTGACAATGGATGGAATTTGGCTCCATCACTTCACACCAGAGTCAAGTCGGCAGTCAGCTGAGTGGCGAGCAGGCGACGAACCTCGTCCAAAACGACCAAAAACTCAACAGTCGCCTGGCAAGGTTATGGCATCCGTATTTTGGGATGCCCATGGAATAATTTTCATCGACTATCTCCAAAAGGGGCAGACTATCAACAGTGACTATTACATTGCGTTGTTGGAGCGTTTGAAGGACGAAATTGCAGAAAAACGGCCGCATTTGAAGAAAAGGAAAGTGCTGTTTCATCAAGACAATGCACCGTGTCACAAATCGATGAAAACGATGGCAAAATTGAATGAATTCGGCTACGAATTGCTTCCCCACTCACCGTATTCTCCAGATTTGGTCCCCAGCGACTATTTCCTGAAGAGGTAATCGCCGAAACAGAGGCCTATTTTGAGGCTAAACCGAAATCGTACTACAAAACTGGTATCGAAAGATTGAAAAATCGTTTCAATCAGTGTATCGCCCTGGAATGTAACTATATTGATAAATAAAGTTGGATTCTGCAAAAATTTTGTGTTTTACTATAAAACGGACTTTTCGGACTTTTTAGCCCATGTGTTATAACTATAATATAAATTTTAAAATGAATGCTATTTTATATTCATATAGTCTACCATAAGCAAGATTAAATAAAAGTATAGTATTATAGTAGTCCCGAAAAATAAGCATAAACTAAAGTTCTTATACGAGTGCAATATTATTCATAACAAAATATCTATTGCAATTAGGTTGCCAAGTTAAGATATCCTGGAGAGAGAATTAATAAAAGATAAATAAATCAGTTATATGTAATAATTATAAAAGCAAATCAATCGTAAATAACACACAAACCATAATGTTACTTGTATGTTACTGTTTAGCTTTCACTAAATTATAAATATTTAATTAAGTTCTTACTTCATTTATGAAGTGTCGAGAAATGAAGGAACAAATTGATGTTTGCACCTTTTTTCTTGTATTTTAAAATATTTATGTTTAATCGATTTCTTGCGCAAACTAAAAATACCGAAATTTCTTACCAGCGCATAAAAGAATTTCACAAATTTCAATTGAGCCTTTGATAAACTCGTATACATTTCATTGCGTGTATTCGGCCTTTTTCCAAAATGCCATGTTATTGGATAAAATTTGCAATTAAATGCAGTTGAAAATTCAAATCAATAGCTACTCAGATTTTATTGAATGTTGATGCTACAACATTATATAATGATTGACTTGTAGAAGGCTTAGATAATGGAGAAAAGCACGCGCCATAAAACATTGTCACTATTGCCAATGTTGGCATATTGATAAATTTCCTTTTAATGGATACTCAATAAATTTATTACAATTAGTTTCTACTTTATCCAATCGACTTTTATAATATCAAATAAATATAATTAAAAAAAAAATTATTGATTTTCCATCTTGTCAAAAATTTGAAGGACTTGGAAGTCTACAGAAAGTTGTAAGCTGCATTGGATTTTACAAGAATTTTTCTTATAAAATTACGGCTTCTTTGGGAAAAAACTAGGTATACCATAAAGAATGTGCTTATATCGAAATGTAAATATTTTTATGTATTTATTACCAGATTTTCGAAAAGCAACAAACACTAATTCAATTACAATATATTCTTTAATGGTTTTAACACAGCAGCGGTTTAAATGGAAATTTTTACAAATGCACTGATATTAACATATTAATTTGTTTCCATTTCTAGTTTAATTTATCACAATTTCTGTTATTAACTGCCTTACAATATCTACAAAAAAAAAATCCACTAAATTTTTGGAAATTTCTCCCGCAATAAATTGGTTCGTTGGTTAATTTCTTATGATACAATTTGGTCACAATTGCCACAAATTACTGATCTTTTGCAGTAACTTACGCGGTAAGAGGTCCAGTTGTGATATTAGCCGTTAAATGAATATGCAAAGAAAAGGATGTGCAATTCAAAGATATCTTTTTATAAAAGAAACCAATCCCTATCAACACAATCACCGATTATGACCTATTCTCGCCCGCACAACTTGTATACTTGTATGCATATTGAAATTAACACTTAACCACCCTAAATTGAAGCCTCGGAATGTAATATTTCTGACAAAAGAAGGAAATAGCATTATGTAAATTCAACAGATACATACGTGCTCTTCTGTTTGCATAAGTGATGCTGTAAACAAAAGTCGATGTTTTCTGCCATGGGTAGAGTATGCGCAAATAGTGTTTATACAATTTAAGAGAGCCTTTATCTTTTAAGAGTATTCTACAGCTTTTGTTATTGAAAAAGTGCTATGACGAATAATGTTAATAGCTTAAAACCCGGTCAATTTATAAAGCTAGGAAATCATTTGAAAAATTGATGTTTTGTAATTTTATTTTATTTCACATCAATGGCTTACAAAGTTAACACGTTCAGCGCCATGTGTCCACGGGTGGTAATACATTTTTGTACTACCACAGTAGACTGCCATGTCCACCGGTGTTACATGTGCCTATATGACTTTAGTGCCATGTGTCCACCAGTGGACACGAAATGTACATGTTTTTTATAAGCTGATCGTTTCTCTAGTCCCTCAGTACACTAGAGAAAGTTTTGGGTCTACCAAGTTAGATCCTTGTTAAAAATTATGAGTAAAAACTTGAAAACGTTTTTATTTTAATTTTTTGTAAGAATTCATACCAATATACGAGGGTTGTTTGAAAAGTTTCCGACCCAAGACCCATACAAGACATTTTTTTTCAAATTTTTTTCTTATTTTTCTACATAGTCTCCTTGTAACTCTACACACTACCACTTCTCCCAGCGATGCTCCCATCTCTCTAAACCGTCCAAATAGTACTTGGCATTTTTCTCTGCAAAATAATTGTTCACGACGGTGATTGCCGCCTCAATTGACGAAAATCTCTGTCCACCAACCGCAGTTTTTAGATGAGGGAACAAAAAGAAGTCGCTTGGGGCTAGATCTGGTGACCACAGTTCAAATCGTAATTCATGGATTTTTGCCATGGCAACCGTTGAGGTGTGAGACGGCGCGTTGTCTTGGTGAAACAGGATTTTCTTTTTCTGCGAATGTGGCCGTTTTTCAGCAATTACTGCCTTCAGCTTGGCAAGTAATGATGCGTTGTATGCTCCTGTAATGGTTTTTCCTTTTCGAAGATAATCGATTAAGATAACTCCTTTACTATCCCAAAAAACAGTCGCCATCACTTTCCCAGCCGAAAAAACAGTTTTTGCTTTTTTTGGAGCCGGCTCGCCCTTTGCAGTCCACTGTTTTGACTGAATTTTTGTTTCGGGCGTATAATGGTGTATCCAAGTTTCATCTACAGCAATTAATCGGAGCCAAAACTCGGATTTATTGCGCCTAAACTGCGCCAACAGAGCGTTGGAAATAATTTTCATTCGAACACGTTTTTGGTCTATCGTAAGCAATCGCGGCACCCAACGCGCGGACAGTTTTCTCATGCCTAAATCTTGATTTAATATGTAACAAACACGTTCTTTGGACATTTTCATAACCTCTACTATCTCTCTCACTTTAATTCGGCAGTCGTCTAACACCATTTGGTGAACTCTAGCAATGTTATCGTCAGTGGTTGCAGTTTTTGGACGTCCCGAACGTTCATCATCTCCCAACCTCTTACGGCCACGTTTAAATTCAGCTGCCCAAAATTTCACTGTGGTAAATGCTGGTGCAGAGTCCCCATACACAGAGTCCAACTCATTTTTGACTTGCGTAGGCGTATTGCCTTTCAAAAACAAGAATTTTATAACAGCTCGATACTAAATTTTTTCCATTTTCACAAAAAACACTCACATCGACTCACTCAAACGACTGTCAACTAAAAACTGCGCGTCCAAAATGACTGAAACTTCGGTAAGTAACTGTCAAAAGATGTTACGTCGGAAACTTTTCAGACAACCCTCGTATATCATAAAATGAGCGCCATTTCGTATAGCATCCGGAGAACGCTGGAATATTTATTTTTGGAAGGCGAAGATCCGCGCAAGTCCCAGATGCAGCTGAGGATGTCTTAAAGGTCTCTGAAGGCGCCTTTGCTGTGGAGGCACTCAATTTTGACATATTCAGGTTATTGCATGATAGATTTACATTTTTTTTAATATCGTTTTTATACGTTTACATAAACAAATAATGAATTGATTGAATTGATCTTTATCTATCTACAACAATTTAGGTTTCTTGTTTTAATCAGAAACAGTCTCTTATTTTAGGAATCAACCATGCCTTCCATTTTTGAAACTGTCGGTCTTTGTGATTTTTTCGTCTCATCCAACTCCAGAGCGCCAAATCTCCTGGAGAATGATTTTTAGATGAATTGTGAGGTTTGCAATTAGAGCTAGAGGGTCGAAAATGCACATTAGTGCTCTCAATACTTCGCGTTTCGTTGGGACTCTTCTGCCGTTCATTACAGCGTTGTGCATTTTGTTGGACTTGAATGTATAAACGAATATGGAGACCACCACATATCCAGGAGTTTTTCAAAATCATTCTGAGCATTATTGTTACTTGTTACCTTTTGAAGCTTTGGACTGCAGAGTGTTTAAAACGTTTGTGGAATTCGATATGAAGTTTCTAATTTCAAAATCTGCTTGCTTGTGGATGTGTATCACGTTTTTTTTACCAAGGCTACTGCTTCTTCTCCCGTGTCTAGGTTGTCTAAATAGTCGTCCATATAGTGGTTTTCGATGATCGCATTCGCTGTCCTTAGGAACTATTCTCGAATCTTTGACGTTTTTATTTTTTATAAATTAAGCGCAAAGTGGAGAACAGGTAGATCCGAATGTTACAACTTGCATCTGATACACCTCAATAGTTCCATTTTCTTTATTCCGCCACAAGAACCTTTGAGCATCGTTATCCTCTTCGAGAATCTTGACTTTATGAAACATTGTGCGTATATCACTTGATATCGCGATCATCCCTGCGTGAAAATCTTTATAAGATTGGAGAGCTATCAATGCATATATTTGCCGATGCAAGTGAAAAGCGCCCTTGCATTTCTAAGGATTGAGGATTCCGGAAGTAAGGTGCAGGTGAGGTTTGTATGCTCGAAGGTACGAGTAGCTACTTTAAAGGAGAGTAATACGGACGATCTTAGTTTGCCGAAGCTGGAAAAAAATCGTTCCACAGTAAGGATCTATCTCCAATGTTGACATCATTTATCGAAGATTTAAGAAAACGCTTACGTTGGTGTACCCTGACCCATATTAACGGAAATTGCCCTGTTAGAACGATTTTTTTTCTTAGAACATACTCAAAGTTATCCAAGACGAATTAGGGGACACCCTGTATACAGCGAAACTTCCCATAACGGACACCTATCTTCAGCGGACATCTACTTCAAGCGGACAGTTTCTTGCGACGGAATTTTTTCCATTTAAATTGCTTTTAGCGGACGCCAGCGGACAGCAATATTCATTGAAAACCATTGGACGGAGACAAAAAAAAACTGTCAAATACGGCACCAAAACCGATTTGTGGCATTTTCCATCACTGTTGTCAGAACTTCGGCGATAGGTCCTCGTATTCTCTTTGAGGGTTTCAAGTACCTGAGGGTTGAAAAAGACTCGTGACTACACCCACCACCGCTCGCCGTTCACAGTGATCGTTCGGCCCGCGGCGTTTTCGAAAAAATAAAGCCCGATGATGCCTCCAGTGGAAACAGCACGCCATGTAGTAACTTTGAGCGGGGTGTAATAGGTCTTCGGGGATTTTCGGTGCCCCAGAAGTGATAATTTTGCTTATCCACAGATATGGAAACGGACCTCGTCGCTCATAATGATTTTCGATGAAAGTTGATGGTAGAAGTTGTCTGCCTCGTGGTCGAGATTCAGGATGGCGTGAGCGTAGATTACAAACACTTGACGGCCAACAGTTAATAGCTGATGCACTGCCTGCCCTTTGTACGGGAACATCTTACAGTCTTTCACCAAAATTCTCTGTAAAGATCGCCGATTGATGCCTAATTGCGTAGCACACCGTCTGGTCGATAATTCGGGGTCGTCTACGACATCTTCAACCACAGCTGCAATATTCTCAGCACAACGGCCGCTCCGGCTAGGACCACACCTGGCACCATCTCATGTTGTCCCATACTCTTCAAGGCGAGCGGCTAAACGGCGATGTGTTTGTCCAGTTGGTGTCCGACGACCGGAAAATCTGCGCCGAAATTCACGCTACGCCAACACCACCGACGAATTATTTCGCAAAAAAATCGTAACAATTATTCCGCGTTCTTTAGGGGTATAGCGATTTCTATATCACAAATGTTAAAGTAGGATTGGCATTTGCCGCCATTTGCAAAAATTAGCATCTTTCGGTAGGGTGATGACTATTGAGTTACATAGTCCCACTAGATTTATCGAGAATGTTTGTTTTTTTGGGCAATAGTCGCTTCGGTGAACTGTCAAAAGTAGAGGACAGGTCAAGAAGCGGTCGTTCAGGTATCGTCTGTATAAGTGCAGTAATAACAGCCGTGTGTTAGCGAATTCGCAGAAACCCACTTCGGAAGTAGAAACACATTACCAAAGAGTTAGAGGTATCCAGTATCCACCAGGTCCATGTTAAAGCTGATTCGAGATGATCTCCAACTGAAAGCCTATCGTCGATCAACGGGACATTCCTTAAGTTCTCAACTGTTAAAAATTAGGCTGGAAAGATGCATTTGCAGTGGCATGCAAATAATGGCCATGAAACTATTTTGTCTACGGATGATAAAATTTTTACAGTCAAAGAAGAAGTAAGAAAATGACAAGATTTAAGCTACGTCATCAAATAAATCGAAAAAAGCTGTTCCAAGGGTTCAACATGGCCATCATCCTGCTTCCGTAATACTTTGGTGTGGAGTATCTCATCAAGACGCCACAGTCTTCCATTTGTTCGAAAAAGGTGTGAACACGGGTGTTAAGCTAAGATTAGACGACGTGTAAAAAACACATAATTGTGTACCCGTGACATCAAAGAAAACTTCAACATACAAGTTGCATATTTAGTACGTTTAATGAGCAATGGCAATTTCCAAATTGCATAGGCGCACTGGACGGTAAACACATCGTCATGGTCGTACCGCCAAAGGCGGGTAGCGTCTTTTATAATTATAAAGGTAAGGAGAGCGTTCGAAAGGGATTATTATTTGTCTATAATAGAAATATGTAAAATGTAATTGATTTCGAAAGGTAGGTACACATAGCGTCGTGTTAATGGGAATTGCGGACGCAGATTACAAACTAATATATGTGGATGTTGGTCGAAACGAACGATATTCGCACGGTGGCGTATTTAATCGTTGCACTTTCAAGTAGTCAAGCATTGGTTACCAATCAGCTGTGTCGAAATGCCCGTCCCATATGTAATTGTCGCAGATGATGCATTCGCATGCGCCCAAATATCATGAAGCCTTATGCTCAATGCGGTCTAACGTTATTGTAAAGGGTTTTCAACTACCGACTGAGTCGTGCACGCCGCATCACTGAAAACACCTTTGTGTCATCATATCGGCGCGTTTCCGCGTGTTGCGGAAGCCAATACACTTGGATGCTGAAAAGACAAAAAAAAAAAATACACTCACGTGTTGCGTTCTTCATAATTATCTGCTGACAACAAATACCACGAAGTACGTTCTGAGTACATCTTTTGATCAATATGATGCAGAAGGAAATCTAATAAGATAAAGTGAATGGCGTCACGATAATATTTCAACGACAATGTTGTATCCTCTCGAAGCACAAAGACAATGCCGGGACATCGCAAAAGAAGTACAGAAGGAATTTACTAACTATTTTGTCGAAGAAGGGGAAGTTGAGTTGCAGTACAAACACATTTGAGTTTATTTTTTCTAATAAAATGTAGTAGAATGGTTTATTCTATTTAAAACTTATTTGACTGGGTAGCCGGTGCAAGCTGTTGAATATTTTGAATAGGTGTTGGGCATCGTGGTGTGGCTTTACTCAACTCCAACGTCCTGCTGCATGGATACCACATTCGCATCAATAATTTGCATTGACATTATCTGTGACTGTTCGACTTCAAAAGCGTCCACGAAGTTGTACATCAATTGCATCAACAGTCTACGCAAATTACGTGGTTTGACGTCTGAAAGAGTGCGTAATTCTACTAACAGGCGGTCGCAGAAGGTTGAATTGAGGTCAGACGTTTGCAGGGCAGCTACTGCGCTGGTCGGTATAGATGACATTTGTGGAGTGTTGTCAGCGTTGCTTGCATACATTGACGGTTGCATCCGGTTGAGGTGAATCAGCAAATTCATAATACACAAAATGTTATTGAAAAACAATAATATGTAAATTAAAACGAAATAACTACTACCAAATCTATGGATGACACAGATTCAGTTTGTTGGTGCACATTATTGGCCTGCAGAAATAGCATTTGCTTGAAGTACCTCCAGTTCACCGACTGTACTTCAACTGCGCCTTGCCTCGATTTTTTTTTCACGTAACTTGACCAAGTTGGTTTCAAATGTGTCGGGAAGACACAACCAGACGCAAACATCCAGTCTTGAATATTTACCATATATTCGCTAGAACCAGTATTCCATAGCACCGGACGCACTTCAACGGCCGTAATCAGTCTTTTTGTTTCTGCCTCTTTCCACTCGTGCTGTATTTTTCTTTTTCCTGCAGTCGATTTGTGAGCGCAAGCTTTTTCTACAGGTGCAGATGTATTTGATAACAAATTCTGACTTATCTCCAAATCCGACATTTCAGGTCTAGATATTTCAAAACTCATACTTTTTTGCTACCTTATAAAGCCAAAGGACACCACAAAACACAACCGTAGCAATATGACGCGAACCCATAACAATGTGTAGCTGCAGGATTTTAAGCGGGTACACAATTTTGACTGGACACATATTTGTGAACCAAAACTTTTAAATGCTAAAAGTTGTATGTGGCACTCGATTACACGATATTTGAAAATGCACATATTTTTATGCGCCATGGGTTCCACATACTGTCTACATAATTGTGCGTGCTATATGAAACTGGCATAATTATGTCTATTAGACGACATGTAACCATTAAAGATAACATCTGATGTTAAAATTACGTCACGGGTACATAAATATGCGGTTTTTACACGACGTCTAATCTTAGCTTTAAAGTTATGAAGGGTTTAATGAATACTCTTTTCAATGGAGAAAGATGGATATTTCAACAAGACACACAATAGTGGCTAAGTGTCGATATTCCTGGTTTTATAGGACGGGAAGATTGGTCGTCGGTTAGTCCGGATTTGAATCCACTGGATTGTTTGTGATCAGAATAGAGAGCATTACCTGCAAGACTCCTCACAGAAATTTTGAAAGTTTAAAAACAGCATTGCAAGTAGCAGCGTCATCGATATCCATGAACGCAGTGCGTGCCGCTTCTGACGGCAAAAGGCCGTCCGTTCTCCGGACTAATAAAAAAAATTCAATTGAATATAAAATATTTACTAGAATTTTTTTTATATCGTTTTATATTTGTAATAGAATGATTGACAGGACTAGATACGAACGCATACGTACAATGAATTAACTATTGGGTCTACAAGTAAGTTTCCAGCGTTTTTTTTTTCCAAAATTTGAAGTTTTATTATGAAAACATAGTTACAATGCTTTATTCAAAGTATCGTCCATCGGAAGCTACAACTTTCCCCCATCTTTCTGGCAATTTATGAATTCCGGACCAAAAAAATTTCTCGTCTTTCGAGCCCAAGAACGTATCGAGCCAATTTTTGATTTCCTCTACTGAGCTGAAGCGTATTCCCGTAAGAGCGTTCTGCATCGAACGAAACAAGTGGTAGTCAGATGGTGCCAAGTCTGGACTGTAAGGCGGGTGAGGCAGAATTTCCCATCGACTATTTTCCAAATAGTTTTTCACCGAAACCGCAACGGTTTCACCACTCATGGCTGGTCTCATATTCTGGGCGTTTTTTTTTTTGAATGCCCGCTTCAAACGAATTAGTTGGGTTCGATATAATGGTCCTTTGATGGTTTCACCACTCGGAAGCAGTTCGTAGTATACGACACCCTTTTGATCCCACCATATGCAGAACATGACCTTATTCACGTGAATATTTCGTTTCGGCGTCGATTGGGCGGGCTCGCCGGGCTTTGCATACGATTTTCTGCGTTTAGGATTATCATAATAAATCCATTTCTCATCACCAGTGACAATACGATGCAAAAATGATTTATTTTTATACCGCTGCAGTAACATTTCGGACATGCAAAATCGCCGTTCGACGTCTCTTAGCTTCAATTCGTACGGCACTCAGTTTTCAACCTTTTGAATGAATCCCAGTGCTTTTAGGCGTAGGGAAAGGGCTTGTTGCGTGACGCCCAATGATTCAGCAAGTTCTTCTTGAATCTGACACGGATCCTCATCCAGTAAAGCGTCCAATTCCTCGTCTTTCCGGGGCGATCTTTGTCTTCAACTCCAAAATCACCAGTTTTAGTTTTAGTTTTAAATGCATTTTATTATCTTAATCATTAACTCTTACATACTAACAAAAAATGCTTAAATGCTAGCTTAAAATTACTTAACAATCTTATACTAACTTACTGGCCCCACACAGGCACTCTAAGCTACCCTAAATTCTTATATCTATGTCTTTCGACTTTGTTTACATTTTATACTTATATATACTTATTTTCTATGCTTAAGGCTAAGAAAAGAATTTGACAAAAAAACTTAGCATATGGACATATTTTTTATAAAAACTTAACATCTAGCTTAAAATAAACCTTAGTCTACCTAACCTACCTACACAATACACACATATATACACATAGACACTATTCACAATGACATACATATACTAGTATATACCTATGTATATACTAATATATATATGTATTTCTTAAATACTAACCTAAACCTATGCAAGCTGGCCATTGCTATTCACAGTGCAAATGGATTGGTCAGCTCTGCCCCATTAGTGAGGCTGGTCCGTAATTGACGGAAACGATGACGAAACATCTTCTCCATCATTCAACCACCAGAAATGCTGGTGCTGCCGAACGACATCCCTCTTATCGCGATTCCCCACCGCCCTACTGAACCTGAGACGATCCACACTGCCGTGTGCGACGTCCCTGTTGTAGTTGAGTCGCCTGTCCCCAGCTTTTCGAGCGACATGGAAGATTAATGGAACCGCTGATCTATCCTGGATCAACCCTATCTGATCTAGGTAGAGGAATGCTTCCGGTGGAACGAAGCCGTCAGAGCGCACACTCTCGTGGTAAAGGTAATTGGGGTAGTAAGCCCCAGATATCAGGTTATTCGTCGAGGCCATTGCTCTTGCAATGTGCCTTCGAGTCAGCTTAATTACGAAGTTGTCCACTCGTATTAGGTTCGCCCTGTTGTAAAGGACCTCATTACGATAAAATTTTTTGTACTCCGACTCTGGTGTTCTGTACAAGCGAAGGCAAGCCCTAAGGCAAGCCCTCTCAAACACCCGAATCTTTTCCATTAAGCTTGCTCGTACATTGAACCACACGGGGCACCCGAATACCAGCATGGGCCTGACAAGGGCCATGTAGCAGATTACCTTTACCCTCGCATCGAGTTGGCTGCTATAAAACAGTCTCTTTGTAAGGGCAAAAGCACCTTTAGCTCTGGCCAGAGCAGCATCTACATTTTTGTCAAAATACAGAAACTGATCTAGCCAGATCCCAAGGTATCTGACTACATTTCGACAGGCAAGAGGCTGTCCGTATTGTCCAATGATCGAGAACATTCGCCAATTTTTTCTGGTATCCCTAGAGGCTCCAGACAACGGCGTCCTAAAGAGAATGGTTTCCGACTTCTGAAAGTTGATTTTCAACTTCCAGTCATCGCAAAATCGTCTTATCTTATCGAAGTCACGCTGCAAGAGAATATTAATGACCTCGATTTTTGGACCTGTTCTGTACGCTATCAAATCGTCTGCGTACGCAATAGTATGGGGAAGTGAACCTATCAAGTCGCTTGTATAAATGTTGAATAGGATGGGCGAATTGACCGCGCCTTGCTGCAGACCATTTTTAATTTGAAATATTCCAACAGAAGTCACATCACCATTTTTCACGATGAACTGTCTGTTGGTTAGCATATTATAAAGAATGTACAAGAGTGGTTTACTAATCCCCAGCCTAGTCAGCTTATAGAAAAGACCTTCTAACCATACGGTGTCGAAGGCCTTCTCCAAGTCAACAAGGCAGGCACCAGTACATTGGTTTTTGCCTTTATTCCATTGGATATCGGACACCAGTTTAGACGCGGCATGTGAGATATCATGTCCCGCCTTAAAACCGAATTGATTATCCGGAACTATATGTCTGTCCTCAACCCACTTAGACAGAGCTCTATTGATTACTTTTTCAAATACCTTACTGATATTCGGAAGGAGACTTATCGACCGGAGATTCGCCGGATTGGATATATCCTTTCCGTTTTTGGGGATAGGTTGCACCACCGCCGTTTTCCAATGCGCTGGATAATGTGCATTATTCATTGCATTATTAAACAGGGGGGTGTAAATGTCCACCGCTTCTAGAGGAAGATGTCGAAGCACGATGTTCGGAATACCATCGGTCCCCACTGATTTCTTAGCCCTGATTGTGTCGAAGATCTCATGGAGCTCTTCCTTCGAAATGAACGGGAGTAGGTCACCCTCTCTAGTGATGACAATATTTGCCATATTTTCTTCGCTGAACCGGGTGAAACCAGAGCCCTCGGATCGCCAGTTCTCTAGTTCATTTCGAATGAAGAAGTCGTGCACCAAGACGCGATTGTCCAGGTCATAATTAGGGCCAATGGTATCAGTGGCCTTGTATATTTCCTGGAAAGTCGCCCCTATAGCCTCAACTTTCTCCTGTGGATCCTCGATCACAAAGAAGTCGTCATCATCAGCGGCCTCATTTGGATCAATACCTGCTATTGTCAGTAACCGTTCGTTGTCTGTTGTCCGGGCTATTTTAAGACACTGAAGGTCGTTTTGATTTTTTCTCCGAAATAGTTTATTTATTTGCGGGAACATATTCGGGTTGCTGGTGTTTACAGCCCGAACCCTGTTGTTCCAATACGAACTTACAGAAATTCTGTAATTCTCTTTTATTAACGTTTGAATATTTTTAATCGACGCCTTCAGTGTCCTAATCTCCGGGTCTTGTCTGTCAGTAAACTGTCTGTACAAGTTTTTGAGTCTTGACAGAAGTCTACTTTTCTGTCGGTGCAGTGCGTCAATAGTAGGATTGCGGAACAGGTCTTCGTTAGTCGTATGTCGATACCGCGGTATTGTAGCGGCCATAGTTTGTTTAATTGTCTCGTCCATTTGTTTTAGGTAATTGTCGATCTCCTCGTTTGACAAATTCCTATTGGACGGTGGGTGGAGCGTATTCGAGGAGAGCGCACTTGTCATGGTTGCGGAGAAGCGTGTCCATCGAGTCTTACTGTAGTTGTAGGAATATCTTTGGACAAACTCCTCCAATTCCGCAATTTCGTTGGGAACTGTAATTTCGGTGCTAAAACCGCAATGGTCACTGTCATACACGAATGTGCGCAGACAGTTTAGCGTTTGTAAATTCGTACCTGTCAGTCGTATACGTTCGTCGTACAGCATTAGATCCAAATAAGATCCGCCTCTGGGAAACGACGGGTTATCCGTCGCTTTAAGACCGAGTCTGTACATGACATCGTGCTGACCCCACCAATCGAGTAGTAGGTTCCCTCTAGTATTTGGTAAATTATTTCCCCAATCTCTGTGTTTAGCGTTGAAATCCCCGCCGATTATAAAATAATTCTCTCCCGATTCCAGCCTCAGAAGTCGAAAAAGCGTGTCGAGCTCTGTAATGAATAAAGTGGATTGTGGAGCCTCAGGTGCATAAACAGAGGCCAAGTACAGCCGCTTTCCACTGCGGAGGGGGATGTAAATGACGACTGCCTCCAACACCCGGAACCCACGCAACACTCCCTTGTACACTCTCTGAAATTTTATACCTTGTTTAATGAAGATCGCGACACCGCCTCCACGTTCGGATCCGGGCCGGTTTCTTCTTCTAACAATATAATTATTGTACTCCAGTTTGTGCTTATCGGTTAGCTTGGTTTCGCTAGCGAAAAGCACATCAGGAGTTTGGTCTTGTAGTAATTTAAACATCGCGGCTCTTCGTTCGTTCCTAATCAGTGAATTAACATTCACCGCAAGGACCTTCAAAGTTTGCTCCACCATATGCGTACCCATTACGACATGTGTTGCGTTAGGCCCGGCAGCAGCGCGTAGATCTGGTCCACCCGCTTGGCCTGTTCTTGCACCTGCTTTTGCAGCTGAGCCATCTGCCCTTGGATTGCGAGCAAGATGGCCAGCATGTTAGGTGCAGCTTCCGTTGTTCTCGGCATTGGCGCCGGAGAATCCAAAATCACCACTTTTGAACCGTTTGAACCACTCGCGGCACACCGATTCACCAATACATTCCGCCCCATAAGTTTCCGAAAGCAAACGATAGGCCTCAGCCGCACTTTTCTTTATATTAAAGAATAAAAGCAGCGCTTCCCGCAAATGACGTTTATTTGGCTGGAAACTTGCCATGATTTTGCTCGATAAAATGTACGACACCGATAGAACTGCTCAAATATAACGCTGCAAAGTTCTTGACAGATACAAAACCTACAAATAAAACACATGGGGTCTGACATTTCTGCCCGGGATCCACTGGTGGCGCCATCTCTGACAAACGCTGGAAACTTACTTGTAGACCCAATACATGCATGCATATGAATTAAATAAATTAATTAAAATATCAATTACCGAAACTGCGTTCAGTTTTGAAGCGTAAAAAATGGATTAAAGTTTCTCTTACACGGACTCCACCTTAGGCGGAGAAGTTGCACTGTAGCTTAATCGCCCTGAATCATTAAACGTTGGGAGTTCTAAAGCCAGAGTTTAATGTGTGTTTTTAAAGCTATCTTTATAGAACGAATGAACTTAGGTCTTCAAATATCCCCTTATTTTCATCACATCTTTTCGGTTTTCTTTATTTTCCAGACTTCCCATAAGATTAACATCATTTTCAAGTTTATGGAGTCATAATATTGAAAATATAGAAAACAGTGTATCCAACGGCACATATTATATTTAGTTCATGAGGATATCGAATATGCATTCACTATGAACTACGAGAGAAAACCAAAACCCAAATTACAAATAAAAGTCAAAGAGCCTTGTCTTTAAATACATGTACGAGTAGATTAGAGCTAACAAATATTTTAGTTAAATCAAAAAAAAAAAAAGAAAAGAAAAGAAAAATATTGTTAATTATTTTCCTCAATAAGGTAACATACATACCTAAAAAAAAAAAAAAATAAAGCCAATCAAACACAAGGTGACCAACAATTAATTTGGTATTCAAAGAAGGTATTTAGAAGAACCCTCGTTATAGAATAGCAAATTTTCTCGCAATTTTATAGCTAAGGCAAATATCATATAGGCTGCTTTCCTTTTCCCTTCGGATTTTTTCTAATTAATATGCATGTCATGCCAGTTATTTCTTACTAGGTAATCAAGTTTATTTAAGAGAAATATTTCAAGTGCAGTTCTCTTTTATCTTCACTCTACACAGTACGGGACTAGAGTTACTTCATACGTAACAATTAGAAGCCAAATGAAATAAATGAAATGCACATTTGTGAATGTATCTACGTACCTATACAATAAATCAACTAACATAAAATCGCAAGTCCGTATTTTGCGATATACAATATTTCATATAGAGTAGACTCTCGAGCTAACACTTCGCTCTTACCAATTATTCATACACGTTTAGTAGAAAACGTGGGCATAGAGGTAGAACTAGAAAATCATCAAACAGTTAAAATCTACTGTGTCTATTTCGCTGGTGCTCGTAAGTCTATTTAAAATAAATATTTAAAGAATCTTTTCTCTGTAAATGGTAACTTTCTGGTAGGCGGTGAACTCAACAGTAGACACAGGGCTGTACAAGAGCCAATGTTTGGGGGAATTTACTCTCGGACCTTTCTGAATCACTTCCAATATCAATTTTGTATCCTCTGTGTCCTACATATGTTCCAGCTGGTTCTCGTGGCCGACCTTCTGTCCTCGATATTTTTATTTCAAATAGTCCTACTTTTATTACGCAACCAACGAGCTATGCTCTGACTACAATCCAGTCCTGTGTAAACTTCTTTGGTCGGGCAAGGCAAATGTACAGTACTTCCAAGGCTTAAAAAAATGCAAATTGGAAACGATACCGTGCAATTATTAGAAGAAGAGTTCAAGAAAACTATGCGAACGTTGAAAATATATCTACTAAAGAAGAAGTAGATACTGTTGTAACTGACTTCAATGATTTAATCCTTGAAGCCGTAGCTGACTCCATACCAAAAATTAAAATAAATAATTTTTAAAAAAAAGCTCTCCCCTCATTTAGTAAAATTAATTAAACTGAGAAATATGCAAAGAAGAAATTGGCAAAGATATCGGCAGTTGTGTGCAAATGTGCAGCAACTAAACCAGTTGATCTTGAAACATATAGCTCAACAACGCCACGAGAAATGGAATAAAAAACTTGATTCTCTAGATAAGAACCAATTATAATGCTGCAATTGCTGCTGATTTCCAGAATTTGGCCATTTGGAATCAGTTCAATCAATTGAAAGCTAATAACAATTCACCAATGTGTGCCAATAGAAATTCAAAAAGTGGAAGTAGTTCCTTACAAAACGGTTTTCTAAGCCATCCATTCCGCCATTAATACCAATTTCAGCTTTAGAGAATAATCGACAGAGCACAATTAATTCAGTAGCAGCCAAAAGAACTGCTGACTCAATAGCGGACATAGAGCGAAAGTTTAAAATGACTGATGAAATGAAGGCAGTTGTCCAGAAAGTTCTCTCAAATCCCGATCTGTTGACATTCATTCAAACGAATAGTTCAAATACATTCGTGCCTTTTATCTCACCTCCAATTTCTCCAGTCACAAATCAGTCAATTAGTTCTAGTGTAAATGGCTTTCAGCCGCAAAGCTTGCCAATATTTCAAAATTCCTCACTTACTATTGTACCGAATCCTAATCCAAATCCAAATGCAAATGCAAATCCCAATCCTAATGCAAGTCCTCATCGGCATCAGCAGCAACATCAAAACAGACAGACAAATACGTCAGTCGCTGCGGCACTGACTAGTACTATTCCATCCTGCACAACTACCCCGTCTTCATCTCCAACACGAACACCAACCAACAACATCTCAAGTACTACAACGGAAGTAATTGATTTGTCTTCCCCTCGAAGGTCGTCTATTCAAGCAGCCACTGCGTACCTGCAGCAACAACAACAAGTAGCCGCCGCCCAACATCAGCGTGCTCAACAACAGCAACAACAGCAGCAGCAGCAACAGCAACAACAACAGCAACAACAGCAACAACAACAGCAACAACAACAGCAGCAGCAGAATCAAAATGGTAGAGGCAATCAGGCTAATGGAGGAAGCAATTCAGCAACAATGCACCTGCAAAGACACGCTGCCGCAGTTGCAGCAGTTGCAGCAGTTCAACAGGGATCAGTGGTTGGAAAGGATCCTTCAAATCGACTGCATATCATTCCAGAAATATCCTCCGGTAGTGTTCATCTCCCGCCCTATAAGGTTCAAAAGGCCTACGTGGACAGTATTGCGATTCATTGTATAAACATGCAGTCATACACTGATTCAGATCAATTAATAACGTTGATTGATTTTCGAGAATCCTTCTTCCCTACTGTTCCGTTGGAGCATTGTAAACGGTTGATAGAAGCGCTCGGGGTTGAGTTATACAAAGGCAATAGGCTACAAATTCAAGTTCTTCTTGAATCTGGTCGATCTAAGTCTGAGAACATTCCCCTAGTGAAGGTCCGTGATGTAAAGAATTACATGCCCCAGTTAACATATATGATTCGAAATCAAGAGCAACCGCCTTCGAAGCGAACCCGTGTAAGCTAGGAAACGGGGTTGGGAGCACAACATACACATACTACATACCCCGCCATGGATATGTTGTACTCCCAAAGCCAGTCAGTATCTACATCAAAACCATTATCAACATCGCTGTCCTCCATATCCTCAAAGCCTGCCGCATCTGGAGTAGCTGCTGTCAGCGCTTTAGCTCCGTACAACGACTCCACTATGCTTAGTCCTCCTTTAACTGCTACGTGCACTAATCGGTTTAGATCATTTGATTGGCTTTCGGCTGTCACTCCACCAACGGTTGATAGGAATCACAGTATTCCTACATCAAGCGAAGCCAATTTAGCTGAACAGAGAGCTGCAACTGCAGCTGCAGCAGCCGCTGTTGCCTATAATTCCTATAGATTTTTCCAGCATCCCGCAGCGACTGCATCTCCAGACTTCCTATCGATGTTTAGTAGTACCTGTGGACCCTCAGGAATTGCAGCTAGTTCCACCAGTAATGGTTTTAATGCAGAACCGACTCCCATGCCATCAAAACTTCATCAGCATCGTTAAAATTCAATTAACCAACATCAGTGTCATGGTTCACGTAATCCAAACGCTGCAGTTGCCGATTCATCGATGATATCGTCAGCAATAGTATCTTCGTCTTCTTCCGCAACATCATCGTTATCGCTAACTCCTACATCATTGACTTCTTCACCAGCCGTACCATCGCCACACAAAATCAATGCAATTGCATTATTTAATCCGCCGGGATATCATCTTCAGGCGCCCGGTCATGGCTTGCCATCACCCACCATATATCCGTCAACGCCGCCGTCATCGGCGCCATGGATTCACCCCTGGTATACCGGCGGAGATACTTTTTGAAAACATTCAGAATTACTCTCATTCTTATTGTTGTCAGTTATAAGATTTTAGATTTATTGAGATAACGCTAAACCATTTTGGAATGTAGTTAGAATAATTAAAAATAAAAACAAACAGCTACCTGGACTTCAGAATGGATCTAATTTCTATTACACAGATGATGAAAAAGCAGACGCCTTTGCCATTACTTTTTTAAGAAATCACTGTATATCAGCAAGCCTAGGCGATCCAGCAACAAATGCATTGGTTAGTGAAACAATCCAGAATTTCAACACCCTAATTCCTGTCACCCTCTTAAATGCACTTCTTACAGAAGACGACGTAAAATTTCATATCGATCTTATAAAAAATTTGTATCTCAAGCATTTGTCGAAAACAGACATTCTAAATGCATGTCTGAAAATCCAATATTTCCCCAATACTTGGAAAATAGCCAAGGTGGTTCCAATTTTGAAAGTTGGCAAACCCCCTGTAAGCCCTGAAAGCTATAGGCCGATAAGTTTGCTTAGCAGTGTAAGTAAAATATATGAAAAAAATTCTGAAAGATATAATTACAGAATGTAGCATATATCCTGCCGTGCAGTTCGGTTTTAGACCTCAGCATAGTACCTCCCACCAGGTTCTCCGAATTTGTAATTTTGTCAAAAAAAAAAAACCGCAAACAAGGAAAATCAACCGGGATGATGCTTTTGGACATCGAAAAAGCGTTCGATTCCGTTTGGCATGATGATCTTTTATATAAAATGATTATGTACAACTTTCCTCCGTTTCTGTGCAAGATAGTCCAAAGTTTTTTGTCAGGACTACTACTACTTTTAAAGTCCAAATCAATGGTAGCGTTTCAAGTCTGATATGTTTTGAGTTGGGTGTGCCGCAAGGTTCTGTTCTTGGTCCAATTTTGTACAATTTGTTTACGTCTGATTTTCCCAATTTAACCAACTGTGAAGTTGCAATGTTTGCAGATGATACTGCATTACTCTCATCAGACGAATTTGCTCTCACTGAACGCTGAAAAAATGCAAGCTATCTTTTTTACCCGAAAAAGAAAACCTTACTTACATTTCATGAGCATATTTCGAGAACCCTACAAAAGGCTAACACCGAAGCTAACAGACTTGTTCTATAGTAAAGCTTTGTTATCCGGATCGCATTTTGATCCATGGGTTGGATCAGTGGCGTCATATTTGGAGGCATAGACATGACTTTAATAGAGTGATCATTTGTGGTTAACTCACTTGCTGGAGGATGCGATGGAGCATTGTTTAACAGCAGAAGGGCCTTCACTGGTAGACCCTGATTGTTCATAAATGATGTTACCTAAAAAAGTTTCGTCATACATACTTTTGGCACAAATGAATCATGAAACCAATCTTTAGATATAGCCGCGGTCATCCAGGATGATTTCAAAGTCTTGTAGTCTACTGGGCATAGTCTCTGGGTTTTAATGTAAACCACCTGTCATGTAGACTTATGTTTACGGGATGCCCATACATCCATGGGAGCAAGGATATGCCTTTACATCGCTCTCCGGCAATCGTTTGATACTAAATTCCAACTGTGTTGGAGGTACAAGTTCCACCCTTGGTATGGGTCGAGGCCGATCTAAAACCTCTTACTGGTCAGACCCTTTCCCGCGATTTGGGTTTAAACCACAGTCACCATGATGCTCCCACAAGGGGACCTACCCCAACAACTCAGGCCCGGATAGAAATCCGGGGGGCTCCTGACTCCCATGGTACCGTGATTTAAGTCCTCGTAGGGACTACCGGTGGTCTTGTCGCCAACAAGACCTAGACCGGCAACTTGTAACTGGTCAAATCGTAGCAACCTTCGGTGGCGTCATCTGAAGATGTTTACGATAAGACCAGTTTAGAATAATCTGCCCCCGCTTTTTATTAGGCAACGTCATTGATGGGCGAAGCCTTGATAATTGGGCGGGGGCCAGTCTACTGGACAGTTAACATTTTTGAATTAACCAGGATTTTTCGCCTTTCCAATCACCAATGGCTTCAGCTTATGCAATCCAGTTGTATTTGTACAGGCGAGGAAAGTTATGCGCTGTTTTTCGGTTTTCCTGCCAGGAGCGCTTTTTCTTAACGACAAAACATATGTTTTGTCTGGAAAAAGCTTCGTCTGTGTAATAAAGTTGGTCGGTGGTCACCTTCATCGTAGCAATCGTTTCCAGCAGCTTACGTTTGAATGGGTCTATCAGCTCGGGTTGGGAGCTTTTCATCAGTGATTTTAATAAATCTCACGCCGTATTGGGTTTTAAATCTCTGCATCCACCCTTTGGAACCACTACGGAATTGCACAATTATCTCGCATTTGTCCTTAAGTGGCAAAAACGTTGGCTTCTTTGAGGACATGTTGACGCAAAGAACTAAAAAAACCGAAACCGGAACGCGTACAAGACCTATGATGACAAAAAAACAAAGAAAACCGCAAAAATTGAGCAGACCAGCCAATCAAAAACATTTATTGTATGGAAGAATGAGGAACAAACTGACACGAACTGAACCGGAAACAGTACGAGACGAAGTATAATATTGAACCAAGAATAAGGGATTCCAAGCTAAAATACAGCTTGCTCAAACAGTTTACTATTAACTTGAAGCAAAAATTGTTGACGTTTTAGAGATTGTTCGAAAGAGGGGGATTGTTTTTTTTATTTAAGTGTGAAGAAGAAGGGTTACTTCTACCGAAAATCCACCTCTGAACTGTCGTTTTTTCCGATATCCTTCCATTTTTGACATATTTTTTTCATTTTAGTTTGGTCGGAAGTGTAAGAAGGGGGTAGAAGGTGTATTTCCTGCCAACTGCTCAAATTTAAAAAATGAGAAATGGTCCGATTCAAGTGTTCCACTTGTTAAAAAGTCTTGCATTCCCATGAAAATTTGAACCCGTAGTTCATTGGCAGGACTTTCATGCCCACGCCAATGTGAACAGGCAACAAGAGAGATGTAGCACATGCAATCTAAATGGAAAAGGTTCCGTCGGCGAAAAACTGTCCGCCTAAAGGTGTCTGTTATGGGAAGTCTTGCAGTAATTATTTATTACGAACTTCTAAGGGCGTGGTGGTTGCCCGGTGAAATACAATACTACGCAAGAGGTACAGGGTCCAAAACTACGTATCAAAAAGCAAAAATGTAATGTATCATATTTTTCTGACGTAACCTAGCTTTCGGTGGGCAATATCAAACTCCGCAAAGTGAAATCTTGAACAATTCCTTTAACACTAGTCTATATTTAGTTTTGCGATGCTAATCTGATGTTTGGTGTCAATTTGACACAAGGTTTTATAGAGCCGATTGTAGAGTCAAAAAAAAAAGGATAATTTCAGTTTTAGTTATTTTTATAAGAAGGAAAAAAAAGGACACGTCGAATTGAATGGAGAATGCTGAAATTTCATTTGCGATGAAGTACATGTTCCGTACAAGTTGGTCTCACACACATGTCACAGCAAACACTGTGAACATTTGCGTTCGGAGTTCGAAGGCACATGTGACATCTAGCCCGTCTTTTTGTAGTTGCCTGATGAATCAATATGTTGACAGCTAGCATTCGACCAATGCTGATGCTTGTAATGATGTTGTTGGAGAATTCCAGCAAGAGGAGTACGGTGAAATCAACGAACTTGGATTTCGCACATGACGAAAACCTTCTGCCGCATGTTTATCATGTGGTGTTCATGCCCTAGCTTTGATATTGTCTTCACATAAGGCCTCGCTTAAGTTCAACAAAACCAATCGTCGGCGGAAACTTTTCTTACTCTTGTTTCATTCCGGAAACTATTGAGTGGAGATCAAGAATGTTGTAGAAGTGGCCATCGGTTGGTCCTACGTTTACACCGATAAGTGCCAACCATCTGGTCGAGAGTGTCGACACCAGCTTTCGTTTTATTGTAAAAGTGAATTATGTTAGCTGGATCAAAGTGGACGGCCGCATGATACGTCGAAAGCAAAGTTACGAAGCGATTTTTCTTGGGCACGTATGACACATCATCGTGACACGATCTACATGGTTGTAGACGATTTCGGTATGCAGCACTGGTTTTCGTTTCATGTCAATCAGCGCTGACGGTGCCGACAATTGTAATTTGCTTCTTCTTCAGCTCGAGTGCCAAACTGTAAGATGTAAAAAAATTGACACAAGTGACATTGCGTCTGTTCATTCCTAAAAATGGAAAAGAATCACAGATCAGAGAAAAATAAAAAGGCATGTACACGAAGAAGAAATACCTTGGCACAAGTCCAGAACAACACGCTGACCTGGACTGATTTCTGCTGAACAGTTTCTGTTACGGCCAATGTAGAATTGAATATTGTAGGCATACAACGATCCTGCGTCGGCCAGAATCCCAAGTTTATGCCATACTTTCCAGGCTTAGACGGAATGTACTGTTGAAAACTGCATCGTCCACGAAGTGGCAGCAGTTGCTCATCGACGGTCAGAAATTTGCCAGGAACATACATAACTTTCAAGCGCTGGACCCACAGATCGAACAAATCGCGAATTGGTGCCAGTTGATCGCGTACACTCTGCCGAACATTATGCCGAGTTTCTCGGTCATCGAATCGTATTGATTGGCTAATAGCTCGAAAGCAAATAAGTGACATTGTCGCTGCGAAAATTGGTGGCCCATGCTTAGCAGTCCAAAGCTCATCAGCTGCTTCGCTTTTCGACCGATATGCCCCAGCCATCAACCGGCTTCTACGTGACGCCATGCTTGTGAACACCACAATATTCTCGACTGGCTCGATGAAAAGCAAAAACGCAGTCACTGGACTGCTGATGCGAGATTTCGCAAATGATGTTGGCCCTGCAAAAACTTCAAATGAAATCGCCTAAACAAAAAACTCAAAACAAACCTTGACGAGAAGCGATGAACATGGTGGCATTGGATCGCGCACATACTGAATTTTCTTGTCTTTCGACTTGAGAGCGTTGTCCGTTGTCAGCAGCGATTTCCAAACGTATTTCTTGGCCGATAAAATCAGCATAATCTCTCTTGGTGAATAATCTGTATCATCTTCCGAGAATTCGGACAGATCATCGCTGTCATAGTCAGACATTTTGCAGTAACTGTTTGGAAAAATAAAAAATCTGAAATAATTCACAGCAAAAGGTTGCACAATCGAATAATAAGAAATAACGCGGACGAAGTGTCACAGCACTGGCGATATCAAATTGACACCAAACGTCAGATATGTAATAACTCTTCTTCAAGCCTTCAGAGCCCTCTGGCGACAACAATTTTGTTTTTACGGAAACTAGACGAGAAAATAGCCCGATAAGCTGCGAGCGTTTGACAACAGCACTACAATTATTAGGAGTTTTGTTTATTTGAAAAAAAAAGTGTGTCAAATTGACATTAAATATAGACTAGTGTTAATGGAAGCGAATAAGAATCTGTTAAACAGCATTTAGATGTTTTTTAGTGCATTGCAATGGTTTTTGAGAAAACCTTCCAATAGAGTTCCAAAAGATCTTATATGGACGGCGTTAATATCTCAACATGTTCCTAAGACGTACGAGTATATAAAAATGTTACAGAATATGTACGATGAGGATAAAACCAAAGTTAAATGCAGAGTGAAAACAACTGGAGAAGTCGAAGTGGGAGTATACAAATGTGAGTAGTTCTCTTGAAGCAATGAGTCTTCTTCTTTTTGCAAAGTTGTACCAAAGCCGAATCTTTATTGCTGCTTTTGAGACTTTGGGAAGCTAATTGCTGACATCTGTTTAGCTAGACTCACCGCCCTGATGTCCAAAAAATTTAAATGTTTAGGCTCTGTCGTTAACTTCCAAGAAAATTGCGATGATGATACGAGTATCACACACACGCAAATACTCCGCAGTATTCCGCAACACAAAAATTCTACTTAAATCTAATGGATTGTTGTAGCTTTAGCATACACGTCATAATATTAGAGGATGCACGAGAAGTATATGGCAAACATGACAGTGACGGAAATGAAATTGTTTTGAATAACAGCGGGTGTAACGAAACATGATCCAATAAGAAATACGCGGAAATAAGCTTATTCAAAACTACAATAGTTGAATCACACAAATGCAAAGATGTCTGCAAGCTCTTGGCTTTACCAACGAGGTGATCCAAATAAAATAAGAGGACAATTTGTTGACCTAATTTATTATTCAATAATAATATATGTTACTTATTACTAAATTACTAATTTAACGATAATTATTACAAGTCAGAAATTAGGTAGAGGCGTGTGGTCGGCTTGACTGTCGTGAGAAGAAGAACTCATTCTCCGTTTTTACAAGCTGAGCCCCGCCTTGGCAACCGGAAAAGGATGTCAAATGTTGGAAGTCATTTTATAACGCTTTCAGTATTTGAATGAAGCAGGGTTGGCTTAGCCCAAATCTGCCCAATGTGTTTTTTTATTTTTTAAACGGTCTCCGGGCATCGGATTTTTCAAATTTTTCTCAATGTTTGTTTCTAATGTATGTTTGCATTTATTGTTCTGATCTATGCTATTGTCATTCTCTATTTGTGAAACTTATAAATTGTATAAGTAGCCAAGAGTACATCTATCTCTGTGTGTGTTGGCGATTTTTTACAATTTTAGAAATTGATTTCAGTTTGCAACAACGAACTTGTATTAAATTTTGGTGCGCGAACGTTGGAAATGTTGGAAAAGTGTTTCGGCAACGATTCTCTAAAGAAAACGGTCGTTTACCAGTGGCACGAGTGGTTCAAAAGTGGTCGTGAGTCAATCGAAGATGATGAACGCATTGGCAGACCATCGACATCGAAAACCGACGAAAACAATAACCGCAAATTAACCATCAGAGAGATAGCGTAGGACTTGAACATTGCCTATGGATCCGTCCAAGATATTTTGGTTAATGATTTGGGTTTCCGTCGTGTAGCAGCAAAGTTGGTGCCAAAAGACCTCAATTTCATGCAAAAAAGAGACCGTGTTGACGTCGCAAAAGCGATGATTTGTGAGTTTGAATCCGATCCCACATTCATCAAAAGGATCATTACTGGAGACGAGACGTGGGTTTATGAGTACGACACGCAATCCAGACATCAGGCAAGTGAATGGCGTTCGCCAAATGAGCCGAGACCAAAAAAAACCACGTCGTTTTCAGTCAAAAAAGAAGGCAATGCTCACGGTTTCCATGGATTACAACGGTGTAGTGCATCATGAATTTTTGCCAGAAGGCTAGACAGTAAATAAAGATTAACGTTTGCGTGAAGCAGAAGCAATTCACCGAAAGAGACCAGAATTGTTACTATTATTGGCCCGGGTCTACCCCGGACAACTTTATTAAGCTTATTAACAAGCAAAAACACAAGGCTAGACTTAAAACTAACAAAGATATTCTTAACCTAATGGTGCGAGGAGAAATAGTGGGCGAGGGAGATGTTAAGGGAGTGTCATATTGAGCAGTGCTCTTTTTATTTCGTGTTTGCTGCTATTTAGGTCAAAGTCTTCGGCGTAGTTGTTCGTTATACGCAACATTCTAGATATGGGTTCAAAGTGACCGTAGTTGGTGCAGTGAGTTCGTATCACGAAGAGTGGGACAGATCTTAGATTACGGGGACTGGGAGTGAATGTAATATTTTGCGTTATTCTCTAGCACACGATATTTCCAGTCAGTAACTGGTGGATAAAAAGTACATCAGCGACTTCACGACGTTTTTTTTAGGGTATGCATGCTAATTAGTTTTAGCCTGCATATTTTCATAGAGGGGTAATCCATATGGGTCGGCCCAGGGTAAACCACGAAGTGCGTTGGACTGCTTCTATTCTTTGAATGTGGATTAGTTTATAGGCTGACCAAACTTGGCTGCAATATTCGAGAAGAGCCCTTACAAAAGTAATGTACAGGGACTTTGTAACGTAAGTGTTGGAAAATTCTTTTGGAGAGCGTTTGATAAAACCAAGTGCAGAGTTGGCTTTATTTATAATGCTGTGAATATGTGAGTCAAAATTCAGTTCTCTGTCACAAATTATTCCTAGATCCCGTACTTGGGTAGTGGAAGGAATAGGCTCATCGCAGATGAAGAAGTTTCTTAGAGGTGGAGGTAGACGTTTGCGAAAATAGGTTATCGCTTGGCATTTGCTGACATTAAGCTCCAAAAAGTTTTGCTTGCACCATACCGAAATTTTATTTAAGTCATCTGGCAGGCAATGGGAGTCAGAAGGCAATGAAATGACTTTGGAAATTCTCATGTCATCAGCGAAAATAAAATGAGATTTATGTCGTTAATCGTTCGGATAAAGATGACTGGTCCAAGGTGACTACGCTGAGGGACACCAGATGTTGCTTTAATGAGGTCAAATATTGGAGATCTGAAGATGACTCTGTATTCTCGGTCTTCTAAATAGGATTTGGCCCATGCCACAAAATGAGGGGAAAAGCCAAGTTTTTTTAGTTTAAAAATGATAAGCTGGGGAGAAATTTTATCGAATGCCTTGCTGAAATCAGTGGAAATTGAATCGACTTCATCACCGTCTTCTAAAGCATGAAGCGTCCTAGAGACGAACCCTGTTAGGTTAGTGGTCGTTGATTTACCTTTCATGAAACCGTGCTGATTTGTACAGATACTAGTTGGCCTACAGTACGGAAGCAGTTGTTGATAGACTATGCTTTCAAAAAGTTTGGGTATGCAAGAGAGTTTTGCTCTGGGCCTATAATTATCGACTTCGGCCTTACTTCCTTTTTTATGAATAGAAATGATGTAAGATTCCTTCCATAGGAAAGGGGAAGTACCTGTTGATACAGACAAGCTAAATAGGGCAGCAAGGGGAAGACCGAAATGGTTAACACTCTCTTTTGTTACAATAGCCGGAAGGCCATCAGGGCCGGGCGAAAAATCATCTTTAAATTTAGTAATGTTTTCAGATAACAAAGATGTTGTTGTATTTAGCGAAATGGATGATGTCTCAGGATAGTTTCTCATATAGCTAAAGTAACTGTGATCGGGTTCAGCTGTTTTCTTAGAAAAGGATTTATTAAAATGACAGGCAAAGAAATTTGCAATGGTTTTTGGGTCGGCAGTCACTAAGAAATGTTGACGGAAAACTCATGGATTTCGCACCATGATAACGCACTGTCGCATAGCGCATAGTCGCAAAATGCAACAAATACCGTCCAACAGCCACCGAATTCACCTGATTTGGCTCCCTGTGACTTCTTTCTGTTCAACCGAGTTAAAAAACCACTACGGGGAACGCGTTTCCGCAGCCGAGAGGAAGTGATGGAAAAATCGCAGGAAAAATGTTTCGAGTATTGGATCAAGCGCTGGCACAAGTGTGTTGCAGTCGATGGGGATTATTTTGAAGGGGACAATATATTGTAGATTTAGACGAATAAATTTGTATTTCAAATTTTCTGAATAAATTCCGGGAATTGATCAAGGTGGTATTTATGTATTTGGTCTTCATTATATACAGGTCTTATAATTTTGTTTATTAATGTCTTATATGTTGATTTCATTTACAAAAAAAAAAACAATAGAATCTCATAGTGCGAACAGACCTTAAAAAAATGTGAATTCTTATTCAATTGAAAATGTTGGCATGAAAGAAGTACCATATTTGGTAATTTTATTGATAAACAATGATTCCCAATTAATTCAGTGAAGTTATTTAAGCCAAAATAATGAACACATGCATATGGATGTACATACTCGTATCTGTATGTAAATGCAATTTGTACTTTATTTTAGTGGCTATTTTAAAATCAATATACTCGTATGTATGGTATTGTACAGACAATAGTAATTGCCCATCATATTTAGATTGTGTTTCCCTGTAGGTAATTTATTTGCCACTACTGTGGTATATTCTCACTTGGTTTTCACAAGATATTTCGCCTGCGTATGACTAGGTTTTACTAAATCGGTGCACTTATTTATCTCTTTCATTTTTCTCTGTCCATCTCTCTTAGTAATTCTAATTTTATCATTCATGTTGGAAATGCCCTCACTAAGCGAATTTTCTCTTTAAAAATATTTCGAACGTCCTGCTCTTCTATGAGTAGGTATGTGTTTCAAAATGCGGGAGCAAGAAAAAACCAAAAGAAAAATCGTCTCACGTCTTACAAATAGAAGTAGAAATTTTCTTTTTTTTTTTCCCCAAGACCACTCAATCAGCAGTAGTCTTAAAAAATTTTACTCACTGAATATCAGTTTCTTCAGAATTGTTTTTCATTACGGTTCTCCTTTTTATTTCCTTTATTATTCTGCCTTAAATCCTCTACTTAAATGAATGTGCTCTTCACATAAACACGTATACAATACTATTTTAAAAATCCATAGACGAGTATTACCTACATGTGATTATTATCCTGGAAATTCCTAATTCGTATTGCAATTAAAGAATCATGAAATTTCGGGCTTTCTCCGGTGTAATGCATAAACAAACCGACGTGTCTCAATTTCGCTGTACGGGTAAAAAAACGAACCGAAACGTAGCAAGGATTGTTTTTTAATTTTCAAAAGTTCAGAATGAATAGCTTCATTGAAATTCAATGTCGCCTTTACTCTGAGTTGTAGTCTTGCTACCTACCCGTGCAACTTTTCGCCGTTTGACTTTCAAAATATATACTCGTACATATGTTCGTTCGACTGTGTAAAATTTGTCATTAATTTACATTGCTAGTAGACATTAGTTTTCCTTCACGTAAGTTCTAAAATATGGTGTAATATCTTGAACATTGTGCCTATATAATTTGCTTTGGTTATTTTTTTTTTTTGGCTGCTTTCGGAAAAAATGGTTTATTTTAGTTTGTAAATGTAAAAATAATTAAAAGAAAATGAAAAATGCTGACTATCTTAGCACGGAAAGGCCTTATGTTAATAAGTTTTAGTGTGCTTTTTCAAAACATTGGGGTGCAATTCTTATATAAATAAATAAAATGGTGGGCCAGACTCAATATATTTGCAGATGGTCTTCAAATACATTTGGATAATGCATTTTAGCTATTTCATTCTTTTTTTCTTTTTTTTTTGTATGTAAAGGAAAAATAATTAAAATAAGTTTTATCTCAAATCAAATACGAGTATTTCATATTCCATTAAGTGTCGATTAAGATCCAGTTTTTTCGTTTTCGTTTTCGTTTTTGTCATAAATGGAACGGCTTATCGGCTTTATATATTATATATCCGAATATGTTGACATTCGTCAGGATGCGAGTACTTCTGTATATTGAATGATGCCGGTTATGACGACTTATTTCGTAATCAAGAATCTTAAAAATTAACCCAAAAGTGCTCACTTTTTTTTCCATTGTATAAACAACTAGGATATTAATAAGTTTGTAGTTATTTCAAGAGTTCAACTGTATTCCTTATAAATTTAATGCCCGATAATATATTTTATAATTAGCAAAATTTAAAAAATTCTTATATGCGTAACTCAGACAAAAAAAAAACTACTTTTGTGTACTTCCGCTCTTAAGGAAAACAAGACAAAAACAAAAACAAAATTATTGGCTTTAAAAACTCAAAAATTTCTGTCGAGTTTACCTGGGCCTACTACGACTTTCAAAGTTAATTTTAGTGGCTCGAATACCACCTTAATCAGAAAGTTCCCGGAATTTATTCAGAAAATTAAAAATACAAGTTTATTCGTCTAAATCTACAATATATTGTCCCCTTCAAAGTAATCCCCACCGACTGCAACACACTTATGCCAGCGCTTGATCCAATCCTCGAAACATTTTTTATATTCGGTTATCGGTATGTCCATCAGTGCTTCCTGCGATTTTTCTATTATTTCCTCTCGGCGGCTAAAACGCGTTCCCCGTAGTGGTTTTTTAACTCGATTGAACAGAAAGAAGTTACAGGGAGCCAAATCAGGTGAATTCGGTGGCTGTTGGACGGTATTTGCTGCATTTTGCGACGATGCACTATGCGACAGTGCGTTATCATGGTGCAAAATCCATGAGTTTTCTGCCAACATTTCTTAGTGACTGCCGACCCAAAAACCATTGCAAATTTCTTTGCCTGTTATTTTAATAAATCCTTTTCTAAGAAAACAGCTGAACCCGATCATAGTTACTTTAGCTATATGAGAAACTATCCTGAGACATCATCCATTTCACTAAATACAACAACATCTTTGTTATCTGAAAACATTACTAAATTTAAAGATGATTTTTCGCCCGGCCCTGATGGCCTTCCGGCTATTGTAATAAAAGAGTGTGTTAACCATCTCGGTCCTCCCCTTGCTGCCCTATTTAGCTTGTCTGTATCAACAGGTACTTCCCCTTTCCTATGGAAGGAATCTTACATCATCTCTATTCATAAAAAAGGAAGTAAGACCGAAGTCGATAATTATAGGCCCAGAGCAAAACCCTCTTGCACACCCAAACTATTTGAAAGCATAATCTATCAACAACTGCTTCCGTACTGTAGGCCAACTAGTATCTGTACAAATCAGCACGGTTTCATGAAAGGTAAATCAACGACCACTAACCTAACAGAGTTCGTCTCTAGGACGCTTCATGCGTTAGAAGACGGTGATGAAGTCGATTCAATTTCCACTGATTTCAGCAAGGCATTCGATAAAATTTCTCACCAACTTATCATTTTTAAACTAAAAAAAAACTTGGCTTTTCCCCTCATTTTGTGGCATGGACCAAATCCTATTTAGAAGACCGAAGATACAGAGTCATCTTCAGATCTCCAATATTTGACCTCATTAAAGCAACATCTGGTGTCCCTCAGGGTAGTCATCTTGGATCAATCATCTTTATCCGAACGATTAACGACATAAATCTCATTTTATTTTCGCTGATGACATGAGAATTTCCAAAGTCATTTCATTGCCTTCTGACTCCCATTGCCTGCCAGATGACTTAAATAAAATTTCGGTATGGTGCAGGCAAAAATTTTTGGAGCTTAATGTCAGCAAATGCCAAGCGATAACCTATTCCCGCAAATGTCTACCTCCACCTCCAAGAAACTTCTTCATCTGCGATGAGCCTATTCCTTCCACTACCCAAGTACGGGATCTAGGAATAATTTGTGACAGAGAACTGAATTTCGACTCACATATTCACAGCATTATAAATAAAGCCAACTCAAACGCTGGTCAAAAGAATTTTCCAACCCTTACGTTACAAAGTCCCTGTACATTACTTTTGTAAGGGCTCTTCTCGAATATTGCAGCCAAGTTTGGTCAGCCTATAAACTAATCCACATTCAAAGAATAGAAGCAGTCCAACGCACTTCGTGGTTTACCCTGGGCCGACCCATATGGATTACCCCCCTATGAAAATATGCAGGCTAAAACTAATTAGCATGCATACCCTAAAAAAAACGTCGTGAAGTCGCTGATGAACTTTTTATCCACCAGTTACTGACTGGAAATATCGTGTGCTAGAGAATAACGCAAAATATTACATTCACTCCCAAACCCCGTACTCTAAGATCTGTCCCCAAGATCTGCTTCACACAAACGCGTAGGAAGTAGAGGGCCCCTGACCTGCCTCCACTCCTGCCTTTGCAGCAGCATCTTCCTTGCCCACCGTGGTTGAGTAAGCGATTGGTTGACCAGGACGGAGTTCGCTCTCGCCTTTGACGGCTTTTTTCCATTTGCTTAAATCGCTGGGATCACAGCCCTCATATTTTGCTACCTTACATCTAACGTTACGTAGCAAAACTCTTGCCCTTTGGTGTGCGTTCTACGTACTCTTAGCAGCGGTGATGGAGGCGACAGGCACAGCTGCTGAGACAGCTGTTTCTACTTTTTCCATCACCGCAGCATTGCCCTGATTTTTTCGAGTTTTGGAGGTAGTTTTTGTTTTTGTTTTTACTGTTTATATGCATTTTTATTTATATCACTTAATTTACTTAATTTAATGCTATACAAAAAAATGCTTAAAAGTTAGCTTAATTAACTTAAAATTATCTTATTCTAACTTACTGGCACCATACTGATCCACTTTGCTTCACATTAAGCTACCTATCGCTGGAGGCATTCGGCGACGAACCCTCCCCTCCTTCAACTAGCCACCAAAATTGTTAGTGCTCCCGAGCAACATCCCTCATGTCACGACTCCCTACCGCCCTATTGAACCGGAGACGCTCCGCACTGCCATGTGCGTCGTCTCTGTTGTAGGTGAGTCGCCTGTCCGCAACAGTCCGATTTTTCCCTATGGTGCCGACAATCGTAATTTCTTCAGCTCGAGTGCCAAACTGTAAGATGTAAAAAAATTGCCACAAGTTCATTCCTAAAAATGGAAAAGAATCACAGATCAGAGAAAAATAAAGGCATGTACACGATAAAGAAATACCTTGGCACCAGTCCAGAACAACACGCTGACCTGGATTGATTTTTGCTGAACGCCAACGTAGACTTGAATATTGTAGGCATACAACGATCCTGCGTCGGCCAGAATCCAAAGTTCGATACCATACTTTCCAGGCTTAAACGGAATGTACTGTCGAAAACTGCATCGCCCACGAAATGGCAGCAGTTGCTCATCGACGGTCAGAAATTTGCCAGGAACATACATAACTTTCAAGCGCTGGACCCACAGATCGAACAAATCGTGAATAGGCGCCAGTTTATCGCGTACACTCTGCTGAACATTATGCCGAGTTTCTCGGTTATCGAATCGTATCGATTGGCGAATGGCTCGAAAGCGAATAAGTGACATTGGCGCTGCAAAAATTTGTGGCCCATGCTTAGCAGTCCAAAGCTCATCAGCTGCTTCGCTTTTCGACCGATATGCCCCAGCCATCAACCGGCTTCCACGTGACGCCATGCTTGTGAACACCACAATATTCTCGACTGGCTCGATGAAAAGCAAAAACGCTGTCACTGGACTGCTGATGCGAGATTTCGCAAATGATGTTGGCCCTGCAAATAATCTTGTCACTGTAATAATCTTCGGAATCACTTTGAGTCTCGCTTGGTGAATAATCTGTATCATCTTCCGAGAATTCGGACAGATCATCGCTGTCTTGTGTTTGCCGTACAAACTGTCCGCAGAATCGTTCATAGTCAGACATTTTGCAGTAACTGTTTGGAAAAATAAAAAATCTGAAATAATTCACAGCAAAAGGTTGCACAATCGAATAATAAGAAATAACGCGGACGAAGTGTCACAGCACTGGCGATATCAAATTGACACCAAACGTCAGACATGTAATAACTCTTCTTCAAGCCTTCAGAGCCCTCTGGCGACAACAATTTTGTTTTTACGGAAACTAGACGAGAAAGTAGCCCGGTGAGCCGCGGGCGTTTGACACCAGCACTACAATTATTAGGAGTTTGGCTTATTTGAAAAAAAAGTGTGTCAAATTGACACTAAATATAGACTAGTGCTAAAAAGCAAACCAAGTAGAATTATGCGATCATCAAAAAATAAGTGAGAATGCAAATTGGATATTGTCATGGAATATGGTGTGTGCAGTGCGTCGAGAAGCGAGATTGTGTGAGAAAGAGCTTTTCTGTCAATGCTCTCAAAGGTTTTTTGTTTCGTTTATTTTTTTTATTATTTGGAAAAGAGCTTTTTGAAATCGTTTTCATTTTTTGAGCAGATAATACTTCTTGGTAATTACGAGTGTATGTATATTCTTTGATATTATGTACATGCTTGTGCATGTATTCTTTGTTATGAGCTATAAATTTCACTGATTTTTCTTTTTGGAACAGAGTTGCCAACGTTACGAAATGTCTAGGTTTCCTCGCGCGATATCAAAAATATTTCACCCCTTCTGCTCAGGTCTGCTATATGGCATTTATCCGCCCAAATTTGGAGTGTAATGCCCACATCTGGTCAATTGCCAAGCTGTTTTCACCAATTGCTAGTGGCATTCCGCCCCTTTTCGGACTTACTCTGAAATATCATGATTCCTTCCTAAGACTCGTAACTAGCTTATGGTATGCCCTGCCGACCTCTTTATTTACTAGTCATTACTAGTCATTATAACATAAGACCAACGGATATAAGTATTTTTGTCCCCATCGTAACTTCCCTTCGCCCATGCTGTGCGGAAGCATTTTAAGGGTACCCAAAATCGAGTATGTACACATTCATAAGTAAAAGTTTTGATTGAAACGATCCGTATTAGTACAATCTTTTATTGTTCGGATATACTCGTACTTGTAGGTCATTTTAAAAAATTATTTTTATGGCGTTCGCATCATTTGCACTAAAGTCAGATTTTGTCCTATGCCAATAACGAAAGCAACACTGTGTATTAGACGCTTTGATAACAACAAATTTTACCCATTTTTTTGTATTTGCTCTTTTTTCAATTACGTGCCCAGCTGGCAATCGATCAGTGCACACGTACATGAGCACTCGTAAATTCGCTCCTCGCGTGAAGAACAAAAAAAAACAAACAGCAGCGCGCGCGAGTTCACAAAAACCCCAAAAAAAACATTCGCTGTGTGGGCACCTAACACAAAAAAAAAACAACAGCAACAACAACGCGCGAGTGTAGTGCAATCGTCATCCACAGTGCGGGCATTCCTACCTTCGTGCCCCTGGTCAAACTGTTGCTTGCATTCGGTCACTGCCGTTGCTGTATTACATTGTCATACAGCGCGTGCGGTGACTGAGTGTGTGTAACAATCTATGGATAGCGGGTTGCGCTTGTAACATCGGTGTTTATGTTTTTTGTGTTTTTTAGTGAAACACAGGCCGCCCATACCTCCCAGATCACATTGATTTGAAGTTACCTGGCTACGAACTAGTGCCATTAATCTTCTCTCACCGCGGTCTCGCCAATTACGTACGTAGTGATGTAGCTTACCAAATTCCACCACAATCTAGCCCCTGTTCCAATCCGGAATTCAATTCCATGTGGTTAAAATTCCATCTCCGTAAGCAAATTATCCACTGCTGCTTTATTTACAGAAGCCCCAAACTGGACAGCAATTCGACCTTTCACGAGTTTGATGCGCTGTCTGACTCCATTCAAAGAATTGTATCCCTGTATCCTCATACTGAAATCGTATTACGGACGATGTCAATATACACAATTCTGGATGACTTCGACATTCTGGACAGACAACACCCGAAGGACGGTGTGTTGAGATCTTAGCTGCGGAAAATAACTTAACCCAGCTTGTAAATGAGCCCACGTGAATACCAGACGTTGATAGTCCTACAGCCAACCAACTGGACTTGTTTTTAATCTCTCACCCTGTCAAATACAAGTCAATATGCTATCCCCTCTAGGCTCTTCGGACCATTGTGTCATATCAGCTTATTTCTCGTACACCCACCACACAGTTAGAGAAAGGATTCCTAAAAGAACCGTATGACAATACGAGAAAGCCAACTGGAGCGGCCTTAACAACTTCTTTAGGAATTTTAACTGGTCGTTATGTTTCCTCGATAACGACATGGATGCCGCTGCTGACATGATCGCAGAAACAATTCTCTTTGGAATGAGATGCTTTATCCCTCATCGGATGAAGAGTATCAAACCAAAAGAAAAGGCGTGGTACGACTTGAGCTGTAAAGAGGCTGTCAGGGTTAGAGAATTGTTTTTTCGGTTCTACAAGACCAACCCGACAGAGGAAAACCGAAAAAAGTTCAAACGAGCCAGAAATGACTGCAACGTTTTTCTCAAGCGTGTGAAATTCCAATACGACCAAAAACCGAGGCAAAAAATACTGCAATGTCCCAAATGCAGTAAAAATGTTTGGTCATTCGTCAAAAAATTTAGAAATTCTGCCTCATCCACCATCCCAACGCTCATTTACAATGACATTCCAGCTGTCAGCTTTTTGGACAAGGCCAATCTGCTTGCTGCACACTTTGCGGCTAGCTCAACACTCCCAGATTGTGCTTTGTCTCCGCCTACACTTGAGTGCGTCGAATCTACAATGGGACGAATCCACTTTCGCACACGTGTATATAAAGATCTCAACATGCATAAATCCGTTGGTGCAGATGGTATATCTCCCATTCTACTGAAGAGGTGTTCTTCCATTGCGTAAGCTTTTTCATCAATCCTACTCTTTAGGTCGCTTTCCGAGCAGATGGAACACAGCATTTGTCCAGCCCGTCCCTAAAAAAGGTGAATCTTCTTCAATCTCCTACTACAGACTCATTGCACTTACGCTCATGGAAACGTTGATAAACCGTCAGCTCGTCAAATATCTCGGAACACGAAAACTTCTCAATGACCGGCAATATGGTTTTCGTAGCAACAGGTGCACTGGTGATTTGATGGCATGTCTCACCGAAAAGTGGAACCAAAGCGTACATCAATCTGGCGAAAGCAAGATAGTTGCACTTGATATTTCTAAGGCATTTGGCAAAGTTTGGCATCAGGCTCTTTTGTCGAAAATGCGTGCTCTTGGGATCGACGGCTCTCTTCTTCAGTGGATTAGAAATTACCTTTCGGAAGGTTCAATTCAAGTTGCCTTGAACGGTTTCAATTCTGATATTCACAAAATAAATGTTGGTGTGCCTCAGGGCTCCGTTCTGTCTCCGATACTCTTTTTAATTTTTATTAATGATCTCTTGTGTGCTACTTCTAATCCAATATATTCCTATGCTAATGACCCTGCTCTTCGGCTGTAGAACGGGAACGGCAGCGTATGTTAAGCTCATTCAATTCTGATATTACCAGCATAATTAATTGGGGAACCACTAACAGAGTAGAATTTAATGCTTCCAAAACACAATGCTGACTGCTGTCATTCAAGTGAAATTCAAATACCCAGCCATTATCCATGAATGGCACTTGCATCGTCGAAAGCGATAGTCTTTTCGTTCTCCGTATGTGTGTTAATGAAAACTTACGTTGGAATGACCGCATATTCGGTGTCGTTTAAAATGCTGCGAAGTGTCTAGGTTTCCTCAAGCGATGTAAGAAATATTTTACCCCCTCTGATCTGGCCTCGATATATAAGGCATTTATCCGCCCGAAATTGGAGTAAAATGCCCACATCCGGTCGGGTGCGCCCAAAACATCTCTGCACCTGCTAGATAGGATCCAAAACCGTGCGATAAAACTAATAGCTGATATCACTCAAACAATGGACACCCTCGAACACCGACGTAATGTCTCGTGCCTCACTCTGTTTTATCGCTATTTCCACCAACAGTGCTCCGTAGAAATCGCCAGTAGCATTCCGCCCCTTCAAACCTTTAACCGTAACACCCGTCTCGCTATGAATGCTCATCAGTATACCCTCAATCCCACTTTCGGACGTACTGTAAAATATCGTGGTTCGTTTTTAAGCCGTACAACTCGCTTATTTCCTAGTCATTATAACCTTCAAACATTTAAAACCAACGTTCACCGATGCCTCTCTTTCTATGCTCCCTGATTTTCGTTCGCCCGCTCTGTGTGCAAGCATTTTAAGGGTACCTAAATCCCTTGAGCGCGCGCAAATTATAAAAGAAAAAAAAGGAAGAAAAAAAAAAAGAGTATGTATCTGAATACGAGTACTGGTATCCTTCCCCTTTTATTTTATTTAATGTTATAGCCGGGTAATCTTATTTACTGCCACATAATATGTCTTTCACTTATTTTTATTGATACTAGGTGCTCTCAGGTCTATTTAAATTTCCAGACCTAAAATATTATTTTAGGGGTACCTAGATATTAATTAATTTGGTAAATTTGTTCTGCCCTTTCGTTGAACCTCGCCTGGAACTTAGGACTTTATAGTTTTCTGGATCCAAAATAATTCCAACTAATTTGCTTAGCCGGATTTTTCCCACTAGTAGACCACCGTATGTTTGTATTAATACTTTCTCCGACTATTCTTTCATTGATGTAAGCGTACTATTACCATATCACTCTTATAAAGGATGCATCTTTTAGAGGTATGTACTTTTTCCAATAGAATAGACAATTAAAAAATTCAATCCTATCGGGCAATTATTATTATTATAGAAAAGAAAAAGTTTTGCATACATTTGTTGAGGATTATTTCTTTCAAATGTTGACCGTAACTACAGCTGACGTGGTGCGTTCTGAATTTCCAATTTTCGATGACGTGTCGGAGCATTGGGTGTTTGCCCAATGATTCGAGCAATGTTAGCCTCCAGATCCTTAATCGTAGCCAAGGCGGTTTTGTAGACTTTGGACTTAATGTAGTTTGGAGGTGTGATGTCACATGATCTAAGCGGCCGTTTCACCAGTCCGAGGTGTGAAATTAACTGTTCACCGAATAGTTCTCGCAATGAAGTCATAGTTTCTTGGGCTGTGTAGCAAGTGGCGCCGTCATGTTGGAACCAAATGTTGGCGCGACCACGGGATTCAATTTCAGGCAGCTAATGGCCCGATTATCCCACCAGCCAATAAACCACACCAAACCCTTGTTTTGTCTGAACAGCTCTTGAATCCTTTGGGCTGCCTCGCACCTCAAATACGGTTAATTTGCTTATTGACGTAGCAATTAAGCGAAAAATGGGCCTCATCGCCGAGTAAAATTTTGGTTGAAAACAGTGGATTTTCTTGAAGCTTTTCAAGAGCCCAACGACTGAAACTGTGGCGGCCGTCTTCACTTCTTACCCAAATGAATTTTGTAGGCTTTTAGCCAAGATCCCCACGTACTGTGTAATGCGCCAATTTCTTGCATACGACAAGCCAATTTATTGAGAACGGCGCCGAAACGATTCATCATGCTCATCGCGTACACCGCCACTATATGTTCTTCACTACGTGCTAGATGTGGTCTATTTGGTCGCATATTATCAAATTTAAGTTTCAATCTCTTCGATGGTATAGCGAATTGTGTGTTCGGTAGACCGAATATGTGGATCATAAGTTGCTCTAAGCGCACGAAACACATTTCTCGTAGAACGCTGATATTCGTAGCACAGATGAAAAATTTGTACATAGACGTGCGGGGCTTTCCATGGTGAAATGTGACACAATATTGAAAAAGGATAACATATCAGTGTGGCACGAGGCATGTGTGATCTCTCATAAAATCGCCACTGTGAAAAGTATCTCTAACAGAATCACCCTTTATTAGCGCCATCCGTATAAGTAAGATCTCTTTGAACGCCAGATCGTAGCGTTGTTTAAGAACCTCGAACTTGCATTGACCGCCATGAACTGTAATAACAGTTTAGTTTTAAATGCATTTTATTTCTTAAATCATTAACTCTTACATACTAACAAAAAATGCTTAAATGCTAGCTTAAAATTACTTAACAATCTTACACTAACTTACTGGCCCCACACAGGCACTCTAAGCTACCCTAAATTCTTATATCTATGTCTTTCGACTTTGTTTACATTTTATACTTATATATACTTATTTTCTATGCTTAAGGCTAAGAAAAGAATTTGACAAAAAAACTTAGCATATGGACATATTTTTTATAAAAACTTAACATCTAGCTTAAAATAAACCTTAGTCTACCTAACCTACCTACACAATACACACATATATACACATAGACACTATTCACAATGACATACATATACTAGTATATACCTATGTATATACTAATATATATATGTATTTCTTAAATACTAACCTAAACCTATGCAAGCTGGCCATTGCTATTCACAGTGCAAATGGATTGGTCAGCTCTGCCCCATTAGTGAGGCTGGTCCGTAATTGACGGAAACGACGACGAAACATCTTCTCCATCATTCAACCACCAGAAATGCTGGTGCTGCCGAACGACATCCCTCTTATCGCGATTCCCCACCGCCCTACTGAACCTGAGACGATCCACACTGCCGTGTGCGACGTCCCTGTTGTAGTTGAGTCGCCTGTCCCCAGCTTTTCGAGCGACATGGAAGATTAACGGAACCGTTGATCTATCCTGGATCAACCCTATCTGATCTAGGTAGAGGAATGCTTCCGGTGGAACGAAGCCGTCAGAGCGCACACTCTCGTGGTAAAGGTAATTGGGGTAGTAAGCCCCAGATATCAGGTTATTCGTCGAGGCCATTGCTCTTGCAATGTGCCTTCGAGTCAGCTTAATTACGAAGTTGTCCACTCGTATTAGGTTCGCCCTGTTGTAAAGGACCTCATTACGATAAAATTTTTTGTACTCCGACTCTGGTGTTCTGTACAAGCGAAGGCAAGCCCTAAGGCAAGCCCTCTCAAACACCCGAATCTTTTCCATTAAGCTTGCTCGTACATTGAACCACACGGGGCACCCGAATACCAGCATGGGCCTGACAAGGGCCATGTAGCAGATTACCTTTACCCTCGCATCGAGTTGGCTGCTATAAAACAGTCTCTTTGTAAGGGCAAAAGCACCTTTAGCTCTGGCCAGAGCAGCATCTACATTTTTGTCAAAATACAGAAACTGATCTAGCCAGATCCCAAGGTATCTGACTACATTTCGACAGGCAAGAGGCTGTCCGTATTGTCCAATGATCGAGAACATTCGCCAATTTTTTCTGGTATCCCTAGAGGCTCCAGACAACGGCGTCCTAAAGAGAATGGTTTTCGACTTCTGAAAGTTGATTTTCAACTTCCAGTCATCGCAAAATCGTCTTATCTTATCGAAGTCAAGCTGCAAGAGAATATTAATGACCTCGATTTTTGGACCTGTTCTGTACGCTATCAAATCGTCTGCGTACGCAATAGTATGGGGAAGTGAACCTATCAAGTCGCTTGTATAAATGTTGAATAGGATCGGCGAATTGACCGCGCCTTGCTGCAGACCATTTTTAATTTGAAATATTCCAACAGAAGTCACATCACCATTTTTCACGATGAACTGTCTGTTGGTTAGCATATTATAAAGAATGTACAAGAGTGGTTTACTAATCCCCAGCCTAGTCAGCTTATAGAAAAGACCCTCTAACCATACGGTGTCGAAGGCCTTCTCCAAGTCAACAAGGCAGGCACCAGTACATTGGTTTATGCCTTTATTCCATTGGATATCGGACACCAGTTTAGACGCGGCATGTGAGATATCATGTCCCGCCTTAAAACCGAATTGATTATCCGGAACTATATGTCTGTCCTCAACCCACCTAGACAGAGCTCTATTGATTACTTTTTCAAATAACTTACTGATATTCGGAAGGAGACTTATCGACCGGAGATTCGCCGGATTGGATATATCCTTTCCGTTTTTGGGGATAGGTTGCACCACCGCCGTTTTCCAATGCGCTGGATAATGTGCATTATTCATTGCATTATTAAACAGGGGGGTGTAAATGTCCACCGCTTCTAGAGGAAGATGTCGAAGCACGATGTTCGGAATACCATCGGTCCCCACTGATTTCTTAGTCCTGATTGTGTCGAAGATCTCATGGAGCTCTTCCTTCGAAATGAACGGGGGTAGGTCACCCTCTCTAGTGATGACATTATTTGCCATATTTTCTTCGCTGAACCGGGTGAAACCAGAGCCCTCGGATCGCCAGTTCTCTAGTTCATTTCGAATGAAGAAGTCGTGCACCAAGACGCGATTGTCCAGGTCATAATTAGGGCCAATGGTATCAGTGTCCTTGTATATTTCCTGGAAAGTCGCCCCTATGGCCTCAACTTTCTCCTGTGGATCCTCGATCACAAAGAAGTCGTCATCATCAGCGGCCTCATTTGGATCAATACCTGCTATTGTCAGTAACCGTTCGTTGTCTGTTGTCCGGGCTATTTTAAGACACTGAAGGTCGTTTTGATTTTTTCTCCGAAATAGTTTATTTATTTGCGGGAACATATTCGGGTTGCTGGTGTTTACAGCCCGAACCCTGTTGTTCCAATACGAACTTACAGAAATTCTGTAATTCTCTTTTATTAACGTTTGAATATTTTTAATCGACGACTTCAGTGTCCTAATCTCCGGGTCTTGTCTGTCAGTAAACTGTCTATACAAGCTTTTGAGTCTTGTCAGTAGTCTACTTTTCTGTCGGTGCAGTGCGTCAATAGTAGGATTACGGAACAGGTCTTCGTTAGTCGTATGTCGATACCGCGGTATTGTAGCGTCCATAGTTTGTTTAATTGTCTCGTCCATTTGTTTTAGGTAGTTGTCGATCTCCTCGTTTGACAAATTCCTATTGGACGGTGGGTGGAGCGTATTCGAGGAGAGCGCACTTGTCATGGTTGCGGAGAAGCGTGTCCATCGAGTCTTACTGTAGTTGTAAGAATATCTTTGGACAAACTCCTCCAATTCCGCAATTTCGTTGGGAACTGTAATTTCGGTGCTAAAACCGCAATGGTCACTGTCATACACGTTTGGCGTTTGTAAATTCGTACCTGTCAGTCGTATACGTTCGTCGTACAGCATTAGATCCAAATAAGATCCGCCTCTGGGAAACGACGGGTTATCCGTCGCTTTAAGACCGAGTCTGTACATGACATCGTGCTGACCCCACCAATCGAGTAGTAGGTTCCCTCTAGTATTTGGTAAATTATTTCCCCAATCTCTGTGTTTAGCGTTGAAATCCCCGCCGATTACAAAATAATTCTCCCCCGATTCCAGCCTCAGAAGTCGAAAAAGCGTGTCGAGCTCTGTAATGAATAAAGTGGATTGTGAAGTCCCAGGTGCATAAACAGAGGCCAAGTACAGCCGCTTTCCACTACGGAGCGGAACTGTAATAACAAGGTAATGCTTGTTGTCTAGAACTCGTTCGTATATTTTTATTGAATGCGACATTAGCAAAAAATGTAATTGTACTTTTATTCTTCAGCGAAAAGTGTAACATTGCTCTATTTTGTTCTACAAATGCTGATTATATGTATCTTTTTCGTTTTAAATTGAATGTCTTGTTTATTAAATTGAATTCTTTCTGATTTTCCTGCAGAGTTATTGCGACACATAATTATATACAAAAACAAAATGTATGGATAAAACGCTGGGAGCATTTCATTCAAATACATTGATTTTCCTAAAATGAATAATGATACATTCGTCAATGTACCACTGTAGCCGCATGTCTTGACTTTAGGAGGAGAAAATGAGTCCTGAAAGTGAATTTGGCATTAGCTACGCTTTTGGACATACAAAAAAATGGTGAGTTTATAAGGTTCATAAATCTGCTAATCGTTTTAAACCACATAACTTGTAAAATTCATTTTCATTTTCTTAATTTAATATTAGAAATCCTACAATTCTGACATTTATCAACTTCTTATACCTGTCTCACATTTTTGGCACTCGATTACTGGCGCAAAAATAGCAAAATCGATTTGAATTTTTCCCATTTTTCGGAACTAATTTTGTTCGTTGAAGATATGTATATCGTTCAGCTACCCTTTGATCATCCAAATCCTGTCTTTGGTAACTTCCTCAATTTAGCAATCCGTCGGTTAAACTCTATGGAACGGCGCTTCCAAAAGGATTTGTACTTACGAGTATATGAATCCTACTCAAAGTTCATAATTGAATATGAAGACTTAGGTCATATGGTCGGAATACCATCAGATCAAACGGAATCAGGTACTGGACAGATTTTTTACTTACCACACCACGCAGTACTAAAACCCGACAGAACCAGCACAAACCTGCAGATCTTGATAGCTGACCATCCTACCGACTATCGACGGATCGTTTGGCGTGAGAAACCCTTGGACGAAATCTCACATTCTAGGCTTAGTACAGTCACTTATGGGACGGCATCAGCTCCGTTTCTATTCATTCTGGTGCTTAGGCAAATCGCCTTGGACTATTAGCAAAAGTATCCGGATGTTGCTGCTCGCGTTCTTCTTAACGATGTGTACGTCGACGCAAACTCTGTTGAAGACGTAATTAAACTTCAATCGGACTTGGCCTCGTTGCTATCGTTCGCAAAATTTGAATTACGAAAATATAATTCTAACTGTTGGCTTTTGCTTGTTGGCTTACGCAAAGAGGATTGTGAATTTCCTTGGGTTGAATTTCAACATTCTTCAGACTCTTTGATTAAGGTGCTCAGGATGGATTGGAGTCCTACATCCAATGTTTGCTCCTTTCTAATGTCTAATTTTCAATTTTGTTCTACACCCACTAGACGGACCCTGCTATCGGAAGTAGCTAGCATATTTGACCCATTAGAATTCCTAGCTCCATCGGTCGTCAGCCCTGAACCTCTCTTGGGACCATCCACCACCATCGAGTTTGGCTGTTCGCTGGTTGTGTTATCAGCGAGGGCTACACCATTTTGAAAGGATCCGCGTGCCGTGAAATATTTTACAATCATGTAATGAGCTACTTTGAGTCTCGGATGCCTCAACGGTAGCCTACGGTGCTGTAGTCTATGCTCGCTGTAAAATTGCTGAAAATAAACTTAAGGTAATTCTGGTTGCTGCAAAAACTAAAGTTACTCGGCCTAAGCCAGTGTCTATTCCGCGATTGGAACTCTGCGGTGCACTGTTTCTAACGCGACTAATCGAAACTATGAAAATTTTGTTGCCAATCACTCTCAAGGTGTCTGCATGGTGCGATTCGCAAATCATACTTCACTGGCTGACATCACCACCTCGTCGCTGGACTACATTTGTCGCAAACCGCACATCTGCTATATTGGATAAAATCCCACGATATTCGTGGAATCATATCATTTCCGAATTTAATCCAGCAGATTGTGCTTATCGTGGAGTACTACCGTCTCAACTCATCGATCACCACCTCTGGTGGACAGGTCCCTATTGGCTGTCTCTTTCACGGGAACTTTGGCTGACATCAAAGTCCTTTTTTTTTATAATCTGCGCGCGCTCAAGGGATTTAAGTACCCTTAAAATGCTTGCACACAGCGCGGGCGAAGGAAAGTTAGGGAGGATAGATAGAGACGTACCGGTGAACGTTGATTTTAAATGTTTGAAATTTATAATGACTAGAAAATAAAGAGCTAGGCAGGGAATTCCATAAGTGAGTTGTACGGCTTAGGAACGAATCACGATATTTTAGAGTACGTCCGAAAGTGGACTTGAGGGTATAAGTACTGATGAGCATTCATAGCGAGACGGGTGTTACGGATGAAAGTTTGAATGGGCGGAATGCTACTGGCGATTTCAATGGAGCACTAGTGGTGGAAATAGCGATAAAGCAGAGTGAGACACGAGACATTACGTCGGTGTTCGAGGGTGTCCATTGTTTGAGTGATATCAGCTATTAGTTTTATCGCACGGTTTTGGATCCTATCTAGCAGGTGCAGAGATGTTTTGGGCGCACCTGACCAGATGTGGGCTTATACTCCAATTTTGGACGGATAAATGCCTTATATATTGAGGCCAGATCGGAGGGGGTAAAGTATTTCTTACATCGCTTGAGGAAACCTAGACACTTCACAGCATTTTAAACGACACCGAATATGCGGTCATTCCAACGTAAGTTTTCATTAACACACATACGGAGAACGAAAAGATTATCGCTTTCGACGATGCAAGTGCCATTCATGGATAACGGTTGGGTGTTTTAATTTCGCTTTAACTACAGTTTTGGAAGCATTAAATTCTACTCTGTTAGTGGTTCCCCAATTAGTTATGCTGGTAATATCAGAATTGAATGAGCTTAACATACGCTGCCGTTCCGTGCAAAGGAATATATCGGATTATAAGTAGCAGACAAGAGATCATTAATGAAAATTAAAAAGAGTGTTGGAGACACAACGGAGCCCTGGGGCACACCAACATTTATTTTGTGAATATCAGAATTGAAACCGTTCAAGACAACTTGAATTGAACCTTCCGAAAGGTAATTTCTAATCCATTGAAGAAGAGAGTCATCGATCCCAAAAGCACGCATTTTCGACAAAAGAGCCTGATGCCAAACTCTGCCAAGTGCCTTAGAAATATCGAGTGCAACTATCTTGCTTTCGCCAGATTGATGTACGCTTTGGTTCCACTTTTCGGTGAGACATGCCATCAAATCACCAGTGGACCTGTTGCTACGAAAACCATATTGCCGGTCATTGAGAAGTTTTCGTGTTTCGAGATATTTCATTAGCTGACGGAAGCTGAGACAGGAAGATTCGCCTTTCTTAGGGACGGGCTGGACGAATGCTGTTTTCCATCTTCTCGGAAAGAGTCCTAAAGAGTAGGATTGATGAAAAAGCTTACGCAATGGAAGAACACCTCTTCAGTAGAAGGGGAGATATACCATCTGGACCAGCGGATTTATGCATGTTGAGATCTTTATATACCCTTGCTACTACACGTGTGCGAAAGTGGATTCGTCCCATTGTAGATTCGACGCACTCAAGTGTAGGCGGAGACAAAGCACAATCTGAGAGTGTTGAGCTAGCCGCAAAGTGTACAGCAAGCAGATCGTTATCGAGGAAACATAGCGACCAGTTAAAATTCCTAAAGAAGTTGTTAAGTCTGCTCCAATTGGCTTTCTCGTATTGCCATGCGGTTCTTTTAGGAATCCTTTCTCTAACTGTGTGGTGAGCGTACGAGAAATTAGCTGATATGACACAATGGACCGACGAGCCTAGAGGGGAGAGCACATCAACGCAATACTTGTCAGGGTGAGAAGTTAGAAACAAGTCCAGGGTGTTGGCGGTATGACTATCAACGTCTGGTATTCACGTGGGCTCATTTACAAGCTGGGTTAAGTTATTTTCCGCAGCGAAGATCTCAACACACCGTCCTTCGGGTGTTGTCTGTCCAGAATGTCGAAGTCATCCAGAATTATGTATATTGACATCGCCCGTAATACCGATTTCAGTATGAGGATACAGGGATACAATTCTTTGAATGGAGTCAGACAGCGCATCAAACTCGTGAAAGGTCGAGTTGCTGTCCAGTTTGGGGCTTCTGTAAATAATTTGCTCACGGAGATGGAGTTTTAACCACATGAAATTGAATTCCGGATTGGAACAGGGACTACATTGTGGTGGAGTTTGGTAAGCTACATCACTACCCACATAGATGGCGAGACGGCGATGGGGAAAGAATGGTGGCACTAGTTCGTAGCCAGGTAGCTTCAGATAAGAGTGATCTGAGAGGTGTGGGCGGGGATCTACATGTGTTTCACTTTGTGCCAAAACAGCTGGTTTATATTTACAGGCGTGGACTTACGCAGTAAAGTGGTTACTTTTTAGCCCGCGTATATTGGCAATATCCACTCTGAATTCCCGAGTCATTATAAAGAAAGACAAACACAAAAAACCAAACACTGACGTTACTTAGCGCAGATGTGCAGTACAAATTCAGAGTTGGTTTACCGAATCAAAATGTTGTAGGTAATATGCCCTTACAACAATAGGAAATAGCACACCAACAAAATTCATACCCACAGCCCGCTATCCATCGCTTGATAATACACTCAGCCACTGCACGCGCTGTATGACAATGTAATACAACAAAGGCAGTGACCGAGTGCAAGCAACAGTATGACCAGGGGCAGGAAGGTAGGAATGCCCGCAGTGTGAATGTTGATTGGGGTTTCACTGCACTCGCGCGTTGTTGTTGTTTTTTTTTTTTGCTTCTTTTCACTCGAGCGCGGTTATTTTTTTGCCACGTTTTTCTTTTTTTTTCTCCACGCGAGGAGTGAATTTAACAGCACAGTGGACTTCCGCGTGTGCACTTGTCGATGGTCAGCTCGGTGCTCAGATAGAGGTTATGTGTGTATGCTACATGGAGTGGTAATGCTAACGTGCACGGATAAAATTTTTTTGTGAATTGTAATGGTCATGGACCGTAAGTACATACTAGTACATGTGTAAGTGCCTCCCGATGTTTCATTTTGAAGGATGTTCTAAGCCGATACCACTCACCCACTAGCATTCAATAGAATAAGTCTTGTGAAAATAAATTTTATTTACCAGTTTCCATTTTAATATAAACAAAATATGTGTAATCATTTTGGTTGCGCCTTAAGGTGAAATCCATAGTCCTTCGAGCCGGATATGAACCAGCGATGCATGGATCAAAACAAACACTCTTTTGTGTCCAAATGGAGTTTATTACTTCAAAGGTCTGTGTCTTCTACTCGCATTAAACTGTAATAGAGTCTAAGTAGGGTGAATCTTTATTTACTTCTCTTTACCCCGAGGTATCGCTACCAAAGCTAATATATGAATTTCTTTTGTTTTCTTTTTCAAAGGACGTTTCTGGTGCACCGATAAGATAGTAATAAGATGATATAAATAGAAAAAAAAAAAAGACAAGACTAAAATATGGGATTTCCTTCTCGCCTATGTTTCTGCCATGAGAGCCTGAACAAAGGAGCTTCAATTCGAAGGTTCTGTTCGTGCTATACTAACGTACTTTATGACAAGACAAACGCCAAAAGGTAAGTCTGTATTGCTAAATATTTACATAGAATAAGTGATTTAACATAAATGAACATTTCCACGTATCTGGCTTTTTCGTTCTCTTCTCAGGATTTCGATTTGTTGGCTCAACAGTTCTTTTTTGTATTCATAATTTGTGCAGAATGCTAGAAGCAACAAAAATAAAATTTCCTACAACTTTTTCTAGTTTTCATTTCGCATTCTTGCAAAAAACAAAAAAACCAAAACAATTAAAAAATCAAAAGGGCAAAAGAGCAATAATTAGAAACAAAATACAATAATTGAAAACATACTAAACTAGTGCTAAACGAAAACTATAAAAAAAAAAAAAGGGAATCTACAACGAAATACCATATGCATACGAGTATTATTCCGCCTTCATAATATTTACAAATATCGCAAACACATTCTTAGAAGAAGTTCTCAAAAACTTTGTTGCACAGGGTATTGTGCAGAAAGGCATGTTCATACCTGATACACTAAGAAGCTGTATGATCGAGACGGACGTATCATCGTATCTTCAGACATCATCCTCAGGACAGGTGCTTGTGATACTCTACTGCTACCAACCAGCCGAAATCCATATCATATGTAATTAACATATGTCATTAACATAACCAAACAAAAAGCGATTAGGAAACAATTCTTTAACCTTAATTGTGTTTTTGAATTACGCGAATGTAAAAAAAAAAAAAAAAAAAAACATTTTTCTAACTCTGCGAGAACTAAAAAAAAACGGTTTTGAACGAGAATGAGTTGCATAAACGTTTTGTGTGTGTACGTCCCCGAATTTATAAAATATAATTTTTTTCTCTTCAAGAAATCGTTTTTTAAAGTATATGTATGTACTATTAACAAATCAGTAACGTTTAAGTTTTTTTTTTTTTTTTGGTTACACTTTTTAATCGTGTATTTGTCTTTCAGTTTTTTTTTTTTTTTTTTGTAAAATTGTTTATTATTTTATTTTTTTTATTAATTTAGAAAATCTTATTCCTCCTTATTACTAAAATCCTTTTGACTTAAATACAACACTGCAGTAAATAAATGTGCGCTACCGAATTTGTTGGCAATTGTTTTGCCCCGTGCACTTTAAAAAGCACTTACTTATGTCTAAGTTTTAATCTTTGTACATGTGTACATACATACATTTATGTTGTCAATTGCATGTTTTGATCTGAGCTTATATTGTACTTGCAGCCGCCGCCAAATTATTTGGTTTAACAAAATATACTTTCAATCTTATCAAAACGTTCTTTAAAAAAAACATGTACATATCATACCAACATTTATATACAAAGATATAACTGAAGTTGTAAACATCTCCTTAAAATAAAACTGTGTGTTCAAAACTTCAAGGCTAAGGCTTACAAATGGTGCTTCTACAAGTCTCAGTCAAACATGCTGGTGATGAATGGTTTCAGCAATAAGTACGAGTATTTCCTTTTAAGCACATAGTTTTTCAAACAAGGTCCGTTTAATTTTTTTTTTTGAACATACTATTCTCTGAAAGAAGTCATCGCACTTCGGGTTACAGGGTCTTTCCGCAAAATAAGTGGCCAATCAAAATAATCTAGTTTTACTGTACTCGTAAAACAAGTAAAAGATGGTTTTTAACGTATTGGCTTTTGTTTCCAATCCGTAATATCCCAACCAAATAAGTTTGAAAAGTTTCAGAAATGAATGCTCTTTTTTTCTGTCCCAAAAATCAACGTCAAGCCGGAAACGGGTGATAGGTCAAGTGGTGTTGGTTTTCACAAAATTATAAAAAAAAAATCCAAGTCATGTACTTTTAAAATTATTGGCACTCAAAAAAAAATCGAGAAATCTGACACCCTGTGACGATCTTTCAAGTACTGTGACCGCAAATCTTTACTTTTCCTCGATTTTTTTTGGTTATGTAACCCTGAGTAACTTTTCTGTAAACTACGGTCCAATCGGTCTACATCGGTTTCAACTAAAATATTGCTTTTTTGTCCATCCATGTATCTGAAAATCATTAATCACCCAACTTGAACTGACTGTACTGACAAAAACATGTACTATGCCATTTTGGCAAGTAATTTTGAAAGACGGCGTATTTAGTCTGGATTCCAAAATGGTATGACACTTACTAGACTAACGGTTAATTGAGGACAAAAAAAATATTTTGTACAGGAAACCCGATTTATAGTTAATTATTTTTAATGACTTAAAATGAGTACGAAGTGTGAGCCAGATAGACAGTGACGCTGTTATTGAGACGGATAAACACGCCATTTCGACTAGTGTGCGTGAAACAGATAGAGATGCCACCATTGTCTTGATCTTGTATCTTACAACAAACGTTTAAACTGTTCGCCTTCAGCGGCAATGCAAGCTCTACATCTTCTTACAAATGATCTGGTAATAAGACGGAGCTGATGTCTTCAACGGCTTCTGCAATTTTTTGTCGCAGCTCGTTTAAATTTTCTATCGGCCTAGAATAAACTTTTTCTTTTACTAGCCACGAAATTGTACCAGACCGCCCTATCCACCTGTTGGAGTATTCCCGATCGAGGAACTCTCGTACTGTGCGAGCATAATGCGAGCATGGGCAGTCATCTTCTTGATACCATATGCATGCATAAATATTTAGTGGCACGTCTTCCAATAAATTTTGTAAGTGGTACTCCAAAAAATCTAAATACGAGAGTTGTCTGAAAAGTTTCCGGCCGAACAATGATACAAGACATTTGTTCTCAATTTTTGGCGTTTTTCTCTGCAAAATAATTGTTCACGACGGTGATTGCCTCCTCATTTGACGAAAATCTCTGTCCTCCGAGCGCAGTTTTTAGATGAGGGAGCAAAAAGAAGTCGCTTGGGGCTAGATCTGATGAATAAGGCGGATGGTCAAGCAGTTCAAACCGTAATTCATGGATTTTCGCCATGGCAACCGCTGAGGTGTGAGACGGCACGTTGTCTTGGTGAAACAGGATTTTCTTTTTCTGCAAATGTGGCCGTTTTTCAGCAATTATTGCCTTCAGCTTGGCAAGTAATGATGCGTAGTATGCTCCTGTAATGGTTTTTCCTTTTTGAAGATAATCGATTAAGATAACTCCTTTACTACCCCAGAAAACAGTCGCCATCACTTTCCCAGCGGAAAAAAACAGTTTTTGCTTTTTTTGGAGCCAGCTCGCCCTTTGCAGTCCACTGTTTCGACTGAATTTTTGTTTCGGGCGAATAATAGCGTATCCAAGTTTCATCTACAGTAGTTAATCGGCGCCAAAACTTGGATTTATTGCGCCTAAACTGCGCCAACAGAGCGTTGGAAATAATGTTCATTCGAACACGTTTTTGGTCTAACGTAAGCAAACGCGGCACCCAACGCGCGGACAGCTTTCTCATGCCTACATCTTGATTTAATATGTAACAAATACGTTCTTTGGACATTTTCATAACCTCTGCTATCTCTCTCACTTTAATTTGGCGGTCGTCTAACACCGCTTGGTGAACGTTAGCATTGTTATCGTCAGTGGTTGCAGTTTTTGGACGTCCCGAACGTTCATCATCTCCCAACCTCTTACGGCCACGTTTAAATTCAGCTGCCCAAAATTTCACTGTGGTAAATGCTGGTGCAGAGTCCCCATACACAGAGTCCAACTTATTTTTGATTTGCGTAGGCGTATTGCCTTTCAAAAACAAGAATTTAATAACCGCTCGATCTCAATTGTGTCCATTTTCACAAAAAACACTCACATCGACTCACTCAAACGACTGTCAACTAAAAACTGCGCGTCCAAAATGACTGAAACTTCGGTAAGTAACTGTCAAAAGATGCACAACTGGCATTCACTAGCTTTTATTGACGAGTGCCGCTATCGTCACGTTGCGATCAGAAATTTTTCAATCAACCCTCGTAAACCTCGGCATTCAAATTCTGCGGCAGCTCGAACGGGCCAATAATTCTGCCATTCAAAATTCCCGTCCACATGTTTACTTTAAAACGGTACTGTGATCTATCTTCCCGCATCAAATGTGGATTTTCCACGTGCCACTCGTGCAAATTGTGGAGGTTCATGTAACCGTCCCTTTGACAAGTTGATTCGTCCGGCCATAGAATTTTTTCGAAGAATCTCGGATCTTCTCCGAACCTCTGCAACATCGTTTGACAAAATTGCACTCTGTCTAGATAATCTCGGGGTAGCAGACTTTGGACTCGTTGTACATGGTACGGATGGAGTTGGTTCTTTTTTAGAATTCGGTTTGCTGTACTTTTGGGCACTCCTATGCTTTCTTCAATTGCACGTACTGAGGTACTAGGGTCTTGTGCGACTGCTTGAAAGACTTCGTCCTCGTAGAGCATGATGGGTCTTCCCTCACTAACCATTCGATTTGGAATGACCGGTGCGCATTTAAAAACACTCGATGATCCGGATGACGCTGAGCATTAGGGTATCTCTCATGATAAAGTCTGGCTGCAACACTAGCATTACACCTGCATTCCCCATAAATGAGATGCAAGTTAGCATATTCCTGAGCAGTGTATCGAGATGGCATGATGGCGTTCACACTACACAATCACAGGATCAACGATCAACACTAGTCCAGAAGAAATCCAAGTTCGACAGAAACGCTCAGATAGCAAACCAAAGTCGCAATGCAATGAGGTCCAATAAAGAAAGCCAAAGTTGTAAGCACGAAAGCAACACGAATAAGCGAAGGAGCGTAACGTACTGCAGTATTGCACGATGTGCCTATGCGTCACTGCTTGACAAGGGTGGGATCTCTATCTGTTTCACTCACACTAGTCGAAATGGCGTGTTTATCCGTCTGAATCAGAGCGTCACTGTCTGTCTCGCTCACACTTGGTACTCATTTTAAGTCACTAAAAATAATTAACTATAAATCGGGTTTCCTGTACAAAATATTTTTTTTGTCCTCAACTAAGCGTTAGTCTAGTAAGTGTCATACCATTTTGGAATCCAGACTAAATACGCCGTCTTTCAAAATTACTTTCCAAAATGGCATAGTACATTTTTTTGTCAGTACAGTCAGTTCAAGTTGGGTGATTAATGATTTTCAGATACATGGATGGGCAAAAAAGCAATATTTTAGTTGAAACCGACGTAATTATGTTTCAATTTTGGACCGTAATTTACAGAAAAGTTACTCAGGGTTACGTGACAAAAAAAAATAGAAGATAAGCAAAGATTTGCGGTCACAGGGTGTCAGATTTTTCGATTTTTTTTGAGTGCCAATAATTTTAAAAGTACACGACTTGGATTTTTTTTATAATTTTGTGATAACCGACACCACTTGACCTATCACCCGTTTCCGGCTTGACGTTGACTTTTGGGACACCCTGTATACATACTTATACTCGTATTCATGCCAATTTCCCAGGCAGAATTTTGTAATTTTTTCCCCCGCTCTCTCTGTTCTGCCATATGAAAAATGTGGTCTTAAAAATGATATCACACCTTTTGTTTAACTCTTTTCATGTTGTTTTGTCATTATTGATTCGAGTGGTTTTTTTTTTTTTTTTAAATTTTTGAATTATTTCTCCATATGTACATATATTTATTTTATTTCAATAATGATTATTGATTTTATACCTATATGGATGCACGCCTTCTACTTAAATAAAAAAAAACAAGCTAATTAAATCTTGATGTCAATCGATGTTCTGATGTGAAAGTTTTATTTTTGATTGTTTCCATTTCTAACTTTTATTTATTATTATATGTATTTTCGTTCGTATCATTTTGTCGCAATTCATTTATGATACTGTTAATAAATAGTAAAAAAAAACTTGCCATTTTATTGCTTAAATATGTTATAGCAGCTCCGCTTTGTTACGTTCAGTAGAAACTTCTTAACAAAACGATTTTAATGTTTTCTCTACCTGCTAACAATTGCATGCAATGAGCGCTTTTTAATGATTTTTCTGCAATAGTAGAATAGAAAATGTTTGTTCAATCAAATGGGAAATTTGTTCATCTTTAACGAATACCAAATAACCAGCCTAATTTTTTTTAAAAGTAAAATACAATAAATGCAATAGATCAAAAAGTATGTAGATTTCACTTGCTGAGCATATGTACATATAAAAAATATTTTCATTTAGATATTTAAATACCAGAATTGAGAACTTAATGAAGGCGAACATACAATCACGTAAAAGAAAGTAGGCCCAAGTTAAGATAGTAAGCTATTTTACTACCGTCATTGGTTATTTTCCCTTCAAGCTTTAAATTTTATAATTCAATAAATAAAATGAATTGGCTAATATTCTCGATCGAGGCACAAACGTCCCCAACAATAACCCTTAGTACTTACCGCTGTTACCGCGCGATTCAAAAAATAAAAATATAAACAAATACAGTGAGCGACAAAAGTCTACGTACGACCAACATTCTTGCAACCTAACGAGTTCAAAAGCATTATGACAAAATCTAATGATGCAGTTTTGTTTCAAATCTCGTTTTATTAACAATACAGTATAAATTAAATGAATTTAACAAAAACTTAACAAGTGATTCACAAAAAACGAAAAATAAATAATGACAAAACTCTACATCCGCCATACCACCTTGATCCAAATTTTTTCAGAATTTATTCAGAAAATTTAAAATACAAGTTTATTCATCTACTAGTAAATCTATATTGTTCCCTTCAAAGCAATCCCCATCGACTGCAACACACTTATGCCGGCGCTTGATCCAATCCTCGAAACATTCTTTATATTCGGTTTTCGGTATCTCCATCAGTGCTTCCTGCGATTTTTCCATCACTTCCTCTCGGCTGCTGAAACGCGTTCCCCGCAGTAGTTTTTTAACTCGATTGAATAGAAAGAAGTCACAGGGAGCCAAATCAGGTGAATTCGGTGGCTGTTGGATGGTATTTGTTGCATTTTTCGTCAAAAAATTACGAATAATGATGGCACTGTGCGAGGGTGCGTTATCATGGTGCAAAATCCACGAGTTTTCTGCCCACAATTCTGGTCTCTTTCGACGAATTGCTTCTGCTTCACGCAAACGTCTCATAACGCCCAAATACTCGTAATACTCTTTGTTTACTGTCTAGCGTTCTGGTAAAAATTCATGATGCACTACACCGTTGTAATCCATGAAAACCGTGAGCCTTGCCTTCTTTTTTGACTGAAAACGACGTGGTTTTTTTGGTCTCGGCTCATTTGGTGAACGCCATTCACTTTCGTGATGTCTGGATTGCGTGTCGTACTCATAAACCCACGTCTCATCTCCAGTAATGATCCTTTTGATGAATGCGGGATCGGATTCAGCCACGCAAATCATCTCTTTTGCGACGTCAACCAACTGGCACCAACTTTGCTGCTATACGACGGAAACCCAGATCATTAACCAAAATGTCTTGGACGGATCCATAGGCAATGTTTAAGTCCTCCGCTATCTCTCTGATGGTTAATTTGCGGTTATTGACCAACATTTCTTTTACTTCAGCAATGTTTCCGTCGGTTTTCGATGTCGATGGTCGGCCACTGCGTTCATCATCTTCGATTGACTCACGACCAATTTTGAACCGCTCGTGCCACTGGTAAACGACCGTTTTCTTTAGAAAATCGTTGCCGAAACACTTTTCCAATGTTCGTGCACCATTAAATCCGTTTTTTACGCAAAATTTAATACAAGTTCGTTGTTGCAAATTTAGATCCATTTCTAAAATTGTAAAAAATCGCCAATACACACAGAGATAGATGTACTCTTGGCTACGTAACTTTTGCAAATGTCAAGCTATGACGCTAAGATTTAGAGAGAATGTTAACAACAGATTTACCAACCTAACAGAACTCAAATCGGAACAACGGGAGCGCCACGGTACGGGAAGTGGTGTTAACTGACATAAACATCTTTAATCCATTAGGCGAAACTATTGTAAATGATAAATTTAATATTTTGTAGATCCACCATGTGCATCTAGAACTGCCTGCAAGCGTCTGGGCATTGAAGTAACTAAATTATTTAATTCATTAACTGTTATGGCTTGTCACTCTTCTTGGAGCCTCTGTTTTAGCATTGGAGTACTACATATGGCATATCTTCTTATCTTGCGTTCCACAATCTCCCATACATGTTCTATGACATTCAAGTCCGGGCCTTGGGGTGGTGTGTGTAGTTGTCAATTGGGGCGTAGTAAATTAGCCAATCTTTGACAATTTGAGCGGTGTGCTTGGGGTCATTGTCCTGTTGGAAGATCCAACTCGTGCCAAGATTTTTAGGTTTAGTTCTAAAATAGACTTTTATTGATAGCGATCCGTATTACCTTCAATAAAGGCTAGATTTCCTACGCCAGAAGCAGCTAACAGCACCCCAAACCATCACGCTACCACCACCATGCTTTACCGTAGAAACAAAATTTTCTGGATTCATTGCTATGTTATTTTTTCTTATTTTGATTCGTCAGTAAATAAAACTCGTTTCCAAAAATCCATTCCTTTTTCAATGTGTTTTTGGGCAAATTCTAAGCGCAGTTTTCGGTTTTTTTCACGTATAGTATTAGGGGTTTTCTGCGTGGAGTTCTGCTGTGGAAACCGTTATTATTGCGAGCCCTTTGAACTGTGCGTGGATGCACAATTGTATTTTATCTTTCTGCCAACCGTTTAGACAGCATTATGACATTCACTCTTGGATTATTGCACTCGTATGGTTACAAGAATGGTGGTCGTACGTAGATTTTTGTCGCTCACTGTAAACATACAATTTAGCGATTTCAAAGACTTTGCAGTCTTTTACCTTATATCTGGATCTGTTAGGCACATATATTGGCCAGTGGTTGATGAGATTAAATCTCGTAAACATCGCTGGGATGCTGTCACGCGTCAAAGTTGGAGAAGAAGAAGAAGGTGAAGAAGGAGCTGAGTCGGGTATAAAATCGCTGAAATTTGCTGATGGTCTTCCGCGTTTCCTGGACCCTTGATTTCCATTTGAGCTAGCAATATCGTCCCGAAATGCAAGTATGTGTTTTACTTATGTTGGATGCATGTTATGTACTTCACAGTCTCTCTTATACTCTAGATATGAGTTACACACAGCAAGATCTATCATGTGGTCAAAAACCCGTACTGTCCACTATCTGGCCTTGATGGAAATTCTATATAGGGACATTTTGACTATATTAGGGCGTTGGATCTCAATCTTTCGTTTCGACAAATCGATTAACTGAATCAATATATTCGTCCCCATACAACGTGGATGTCATTTGTACAAGACCGTTGTCCAGCCACCTCATAATAAAAATACTGGTTTCTTGCTCAATACGATAGTCGTATGATCCTGGGCCTGCTTTTCGAAGTTCTTTTTCGGTGTTTAGGACAACTTTTCCCATTCGATTTGCCTGATGGTACCAGTGCCCCAATATTCCCAGATCTTTTAGTTTTACAAGTGAGTCCAATATAATTTAAAGTTCTTAAAACGGGGTATTGATTCATAACAATACCGGAACTAAAGCCCAAATTTGAATTTCCAGCCAATGTTCCTTGTTCATGAACCACTCCATCAAAGCTACAAAGAACAAATATCTTCATGTCCCACTTTATCGGTTTTCTTGGCATATACTTGTACATTTTTAAAAATGTTCTTCCTTTGAACGGACCATCATCTCATCCACGCACAAGTTCTCCTTCTTTGGGACACCGATACATTTTTGCCGCATGACGTCAAGAAGAAGACGAACTTTCCAAATTTCGGATATAATGTGCAATTGGAGTCGATGAAATTCATCCAGTTTATATCAAAGCCATTCTACCGTTGATCCTACCGTATGTGACTCATGTGATAAACACTATCTTTACGACAGGAACGTTTCCACATCAGTGGAAAATGGGTACAGTAATACTTTTGCCAAAAAAACTCTATTGGGAACGAATTCCGACCAATTTCCATTCTACCATTCCTCTTCAAAGTACGAGTATCTTTCTCGCAATAAAATGATATCCCATATGCAATCAGGCTTCCGAGCAAAACACAGTTGTACTACTGCTATGGTAAAAGTTGTTGAAGATATTCGATCTAGTTTAGATAAAGATGAAGAAACTTTTTTGATACTTCTGGACTTCTCTCAGGCATTCGGCACTGTCAACCACGCACTACTCTGTAAACTAAACTACTACTTTGGGTTTTCTTCTTTTGCTGTTGATTTGATTTCATCCTATTTAAGCAACAGAAAACAAGCCGTTTTTATTAAAAATGTCTTATCTGACTTTCTTTGTTTAACTCGAGGGGTGCCTCAAGGATCAATTCTGGGTCCTCTCTTATTCTCTCTATATATAAATGAGTTATCAGATCTAGTCACACATTCCTTAAGAGACATTTATGCCGATGACGTCCAAATTTATCGAAGCTGCACGCTAGGTCTCATTGAAAATTATTGCCTTGTGACTAATCATAATCTTAATAGTATTTTTGACTGGTCTTTGCAAAATGGCCTGACACTCAATCGTAATAAGTCCAAATGCCTGGTTATATCTAGAACAAAATTGCATCTGTCATGCTTCCCGCAAATCACTTTAAATAACTCCTCCGTCGATTTTGTGGATACATTTGGGTGTTGTATGGCATGACATGGAACGACCATATTAACACCGTCGTAGGGAAGGCATATGGCGTGGACAGCTCAACCAATTACACCAATGGATACACGAATCATATTGGTAAAATCACATTTAATTCCGACCCTTGTACATGGGTGTGAATTATATGGAAATTGTGATTCAGTATGCACACGAAAATTACAAGTTGCCTTCAACAGTGCCATTCGATACATACAGTATTGTGCAAAACCTAAGCAACCATCTGAAATCGATATTTCACAGTAAATTTTTTAAACTTTCTGCTACACCAAATAAAAATAAAAGAATGTGGAATGATGTATATAAGAGTATATTTTTGAGTAAATAATAATAGTACTTCAAAATTTAAAAAAAAAAATGAAATTAAAAAAAACCGCCAAATTTGGTTGTGCAAAAGCTAAGCAACTTTGTAATCCAATGTAAAAAGGAAAGAGCTAACAGTACTTTTCCAGCCAGGTCACACATAAAATGTTATAAGCTCTTTGTCTTTGATCTTGCCGCGTTGCCTTTGATCAGTTTTCTATTAACTTGGATGCGTAATTGATGAGATTTAATAATGTCGCGATAAATATACTCCATCTGTTTTAAACTAAAGATTATTGAAGAATTTAAGTCTGGAGACTCTCAGACAATATTAGCTTGAAGATATAAAAGGAGGAAATCCATTATTTCACGTCTAATAAAAACGTATCATGCCACGGGAGTGGTTGAAAATTTAAATTTCGGTGGGAGGGTGCGTAAGACAACAAGTCGAACAGATAGAAACATTTGCGGTGTAATTGAAAAACAACCATTTACAAGTTCAAATGAAGTTGTAAAATTACTACGCACACTGTGGGTAGACGTGCTATTGAGAATAATCTTCGAAGTTATAGGCCGCGCAAAAAACCGATGCTCACAAAAAGGCATTCAAAGAACAGGTTGTGCAATTAAATCATTTAAACATAATTCAATCACCCGACTTCAATCCCATCGAAAACCTGTTTGGCATTCTTAAAAGCCGGGTAGCTGGACAAAGTTTTTCAACAAGATAGAGCTGTACAATGCTTTCAAAAGTGATTGGGAAAATAGATCCCAGGCTACAATTTCAAAGCTAATTGCTTCTATGCGTCGTCATTGCGCCCAAGTTATTCAAAGTAAGGGATATTACAACAAATATTAAAAAAGCTGCTTAGCAGCTGCTTCTGCACAGCAGAATTTGGCTATATTTTTGATTTTCGTTTTTTTTTTTAATTTTCATGTATTACTATTTTCTTATCAAGTTGAGACTTTCAAAATACACTCTTAAATACATCATACGATATTCATTTGTTTTTATTTGGTGTGGTAGAAGGTTTAAAAAATTTACTGTGAAATGTCGATTTCAGATGGTTGCTTAGGTTTTGCACAACACTGTATATGCGCTAAGAAGATATGATCATCTGTCACATCTCTCAGTAAAAGCCTTCCTACCTCTACAATAATTTACAATTCCCAGCGTCAAATAGATCCACCTGTCTTATTATACTGAGATATAATTACTTAACGACCGTTCTTTATCAATGTCATCCGTCTTTGGAATTCACTACCTAACGCTATAAGATCACTTAAAAAAGAATTACAGCATCTTCTGAAATGTCAAAACAACTGATTTGTTCTTTTTCATAGCCTTCGTAATCATATCCTACTTTTCTTTAATTGTTCTTAAATTTTTGTTTGTACAATTCATTTATAGTTTACTCATTCTGTAATAACTAAATTGTAACTAAGTGTACCATATATTGTAACTAGCTATTACAAAGTTATAAGATTAATTCTTACTATTCTAGCTTTCCTAAACTAAATACATAAATAAATACATAAAAATAAATATTGGCATATGGCCGGATTGGTCATAACGTACTTCTTCCACTGGATGTTGAGCTCGTTGACCAGATGTAACATACTTGGCTGCGTCGGTGGTTCTTCTAGTGCAGTTGATGGTGAATCAACAGGTCATTTTTTGGTATATGCACAAAGTGCAGCAAAGAACATACGAAACTCAGGCAATGATGCCAAGTCTTCTTCTTTTATTGGTGGTCGTGATGGATCCTTGTTTTTTTCGAATCTTGCTCTTTTGTAGAATATATAGGCATTTGTAATGGTCATGTCAACCAGATGATAAAAAATACATGTAACAACATCACTAGTTTTCAATGAAATTTTGTACCTTACCATCAAAACCGTTCGTCAAAAACATTAGAAATTCTGCCTCATCCTCCATCCGAACGCTCATTTACAATGACATTCCAGCTGTCAGCTCTTTGGACAAGGCCAATCTGCTTGCTGCACACTTTGCGGCTAGCTCAACACTCCCCGATTGTGCTTTGTCCCTGCCTACACTTGAGTGCGTCGAATCTACAATGGGACGAATCCACTTTCGCACACGTATAGTAGCCAGGGTATATAAAGATCTCAACATGCATAAATCCGTTGGTCCAGATGGTATATCTCCCCTTCTACCATTGCGTAAGCTTTTTCATCAATCCTACTCTTTAAGACTCTTTCCGAGAAGATGGAAAACAGCATTCGTCCAGCCCGTCCCTAAGAAAGGCGAATCTTCCTGTCTCAGCTTCCGTCAGCTAATGAAATATCTCGAAACACGAAAACTTCTCAATGACCGGCAATATGGTTTTCGTAGCAACAGGTCCACTGGTGATTTGATGGCATGCCTCACCGAAAAGTGGAACCAAAGCGTACATCAATCTGGCGAACGCAAGATAGTTGCACTTGATATTTCTAAGGCATTTGACAGAGTTTGGCATCAGGCTCTTTTGTCGAAAATGCGTGCTTTTGGGATCGATAACTCTCTCCTTCAATGGATTAGAAATTACCTTTCGGAACGTTCAATTTAAGTCGTCGTGGATGGTTTCAAGTCTTATATTCAAAAAATAAATGCTGGTGTGCCCCAGGGCTCCGTTCTGTCTCCGACACTCTTTTCAATTTTCATTAATGATCTCTTGTCTGCTACTTCTAATCCAATATACTCTTTTGCTGACGACAGTACTCTTTGCTTTTCATATTCGCTCCCGGACTAACGTCCCTGCTCTTCGGCTGTAGTTCATTAAATTCTGATATTACCAGCATAACTAATTGGGGAACCACTAACAGAGTAGAATTTAATGCTTCCAAAACACAATGCTGACTGTTGTCATTCAAGTGAAATTCAAATACCCTGCTATTATCCATGACTGGCACCTGCATCGTCGAAACCGATAAACTTTCCATTCTCTGTATGTGTATCAGTAACAACTTACGTTGGGATGACCACATATTCGATGTCGCCAAAAATGCTGCGAAGTATCTAGGTTTCCTCAAGCTATGCAAGAAATATTTTACCCCCTCTGATCTGGCCACAATATATAAGGCATTCATCCGCCCAAAATTGGAGTACAATGCCCACATATGGTCGGGTGCGCCCAAAACATCTCTGCACCTGCTAGATAGGATTCAAAATCGTGCGATAAAACTCATTGGTGATACTAATATCAGTCAATCAATTGATACCCTCGAACACCTGTCTCACTTTGATTTATCGCTATTTCCACCACATGTGCTCCATTGAAATCGCCAGTAGCATTCCGCCCATTCAAACTTTCAACCATGACACCCGTCTCGCTATGAATGCTCATCAGCATTTCCATTTTCGGCCGTAATCTAAAATATCGTTATTCTTTCCTAAACCGTACAACTCGCTTATGAAATGCCCTGCCGATCTCTGTTTCCTGGTCATTATATTTTACAAACATTTAAAAACAATGTACATCGGTACCTGCTTTTACCTCCTCCCTAAATTTCCTTCGCCCGTGCTGTGTACGAACATTTTAAGGGTACAAAAGCCCCCTGAGCGCGCGCTGATCAAAAAAAGAAAAAAAGATGGGAAGTAAAGTTGTCCTCGTGGATCTGTTCCTCTCCGTAGCTTGCAGATACTTCATAGTCATGCTTGAGATTAAATTATATTACATGTTTGATGAAATTAAATTATATTAAGACTAACAACTCTAAAAGTTTGTTGGTCAATTTTTTTTCCACACTCTGCTATAGAAGCATATAGTCAAAATCAACGTAGTTGTTTTTACAAATAGTTTAGGAGTCTGTGCATGATTTAAGGGACCGTGGATCCAGTGCATAGCAAATTCCTGCGTGTATAGATCCACGGATAGCATATTAACAATCATATCGTACTTAACAGACTATGCGAAAAAAGCATATTTACTTCCACAAAACTGTTTAGAGGTTCGATCCCAACTTTAAAACTTAGATTCGGTTGCGTTGATTCCACAATACTTAACTTCTGAATGCCTTGGATCGGCCATAGTGTAAGCAAAATGTGTTAACTGCTATCAGTATTGCAACAGCTTCTCCAGACACCGTTGCACTTGTAGAGCACCATACCATATTTTGGCAGGACCATTTTGGGGCTAGCAGGTGCCTGGATCTACCTTTGTCTGGGTTGGCACATAACTTCAATCTACCGAAGGCGGTAGACCATTGGCATTCCCTTAATCCTATCGTATAGGATGCTGCGCATGCAATCGCCTGCGATTTAAGTGAGCACTACGTAGAATAGTAAATGGTTTTGCGTCAGCACATTGACGGATGATTTTTGTCTATGGCCAATGAAAGAATTTGTTCGATTAGAATTGCGGTCTAGACTGTTTTTTCAATTTATATATTGCATATCATACCTATAATACAGCCATTTTCTGAAGTACAATTGATTTTATACACATGGTCCTTTTAAAGATACATTTAAAACGCTGCTCTTAAAAATCGGTTCCACTTCGTGTAATATTTTTTCTTTGTCTTTTCGAAATTAATTAGTTGCTGTAGCGGAGCGATAACAATCCTTCTCAAGGCAATATGCATACAATATGTTTCCAACATTTTGTCAGCATGCGCAATTCGAAGCAGATATGCTAAACAATCTGCTTATTTTCATTAAATTCCGAACTTACAGAATTTTTGATTATTTATTGTAGTAGCCATGTAAGTCAAAATTCCCTCACAGGTAGTGCAATTTATCAGGCTTTTATTTTATCTGTATGTATCCGTAAGTACGATCATAAATTCCAAATATCTTACTATCTAATTGTATTATTAAAAAAATTATATTTTTTTCCCAATATAAGAAGATACTTTTATATTTTAATTTTTACGTTGAACTCGTTCAGAAGTTAAGACAATTACACTGAAATTTAGTTTTCTTTACAGTAGTTAATTAATGAACTACAGAATATATTGTATATTGCTTCGTTGTTATATCAATTGCTTGTACAAAAGTGTTTTGCATGAGTAGACACAGTTATGACTATTTAATTTCTTGCTATAGATGTCAATGAATTTTATATAAAATAGTTTTATTCTTATTATCAAAACTAATTTATTTATTGAAACACCAAAAATGTTCAAAAGTTTATGTTTTATTTTTATTTATTTTACAATGTGTCCCAAATATCTTTGATCTTCTATTTTTTTTCGAAAACAAAAATTAGTTCTTTAAAGTACAAACTTTTGCCTGCTTCCATAACTACCATCGGTGTTCTGCTGTAACTTGAAGTATTATTTTACCGATTCAAAATGGTTTTAAATTATATAGGATGGAGAATACAAATCTACGAGGGGCGTTCAATATATTCTCGGTATCGATATGAAGGAAAATGCGAATTCAATTTAAATTGTTTTTATTTTTCAATATAATCTACCCTAACATCAATGCATTTGTTACATCTTGAGATAAGCTTTCTTAAACCCTCAAAATAATAAATTTCCTCTTTCTCTGCAAAATACCGACTTGAGTTCTTCATCATCCGAAAATCTTTTTCCACGAAGACATTTTTTCAAATCCGGAAACAGGATATAATCACTAGGGGCAAGGTCTGGACTATAGGGTGGGTGTTGGATTTCTTCGAAACCACAATCTCGCGCAGCAGCCTTGGAAACTCGCGCCGTGTGAACAGGAGCGTTGTCATGAAGAAGCAACACACCCGCTGCGAGTTTACCCCGTCTTTTCTTTTTAATTTCCTCCCGCAAATTATGCAAAGTGGAAGCGTAGGATGTGGCGTTGATGGTTTCACCTTGTTTTTTGTACTCAATGAGCAAGATTCCCTTTGAGTCCCAAAAAACTGTGGCCATGAGCTTTCGGGCAGACGGAGTGACTTTGAACTTCTTCGGGGGGTCTGTTCCTTTTTTATGCCACTGCATGGACTCTTGTTTGCTTTCAGGGTCATAGTGGTGGACCCATGTTTCGTCCCCAGTAACAATTCGATCCATAACACCGTCCGCGTTCTCACTACACATCTCCAAAAGCTCTCTACAGCATGCGATTCTCACTTTTTATCTGAGGCGCTGTGAGCATTCGTGGCATCCACCTTGCACTGACCTTTGAAAGATTAAGATGGTCATGAAGAATGGTGTGAATGGTACCAATTGAAAGCTTGGTGATCTCTGCCATCATTTTCACCTTTATTCGGGCATCCTCAAGAACAAGTTTTTCGACTTCTTTGATGCTTTCTCCCGTACAAGCAGTAGCCGGGGCGCCGGAGCGGGGGTCGTCTTCAATGCTCTCTCTGCCTCTCTTGAACTCACTTGACCACTTTTGCACAGTTGATAATGAAGGTGCGGAACCCTGGTAAACAGCCACCATCTCTTCATGAATAGTTTTTTGACTTTTTCCTTGCTTAGTGAGAAATTTAATTACAGCGCGATGCTCAATTTTCACCATCATCGACTCAGTTGCCATTATGATTCTGTTTAACTAGAGATAAAACGCGAATTAATAATCACATTTATATGAAATTTTACATGAATGCACTAAAATAATAGTATTACTTGATAAATAAGTCAATTTATATATGCAACCACAGCTTCACCCCGATACCGAGAATATCTTGAACGCCCCTCGTAAGGTTAACCTCTTTAATAGCGCAATCAAGGGATTATGAGCACCCTAAATTTAAGGACACATCGCGGCTAATCATACGACAGATGACTTGAATATGGGGAAAGGTGTTGGCAATTTAATAAGGGCACTTGTGGTTCAAAATATAATATACCATAAGAACTTTAAAGGAGATCAATCAAAATCAAGAAATGTTTACGAGTGTAAATAGCTCATGTACAAAAGCCACACAAAAGGAATTGAAGAACTATACTTTTGTAATGTTCCATAAATTCAAAACATTTCGAAATATTTCGAAACAGTTTTGAGAGTTCATACTGAGTGCTTCCACTATTCATGTAGGTGAATATGAATGATTGAAAATAATATTTTATTGAAAATATTTTCAATTATAAAAAATGTGTAAATTTAGGAAATTAAGTTCAATGTTTCAAAATAAATTCAATAGAGATCATTTTAAAGTAATTCCTCGTGGTTCGTCTTCTCCTTCTTCGTAGTCGTGATCGTCTTATCCGTTTGCTCGCTCGGCTCTTATTCCGTCTTTTTTGATTTACGTCATGTTGGCATTTTGCTCGTTGGTTGATGTGTTTAGTTCTGTTCGTTCTAGCATGTCTTAAGCCCCTTTCACATACATATATGGTATATTATCTTCCTGAATATCGGGGTGCATTACTCATTGTATATTTGTTGGAAACCGTCGTACCCTCTAATTCCGCTGTTACAATTCAATTTTATAATTAAAAAGTATCTATTCTATTTCTGCCGTAGGTGTGGAAATCCCTGTTCTTTCTAATAGTGTCATTCAACAAACACAGAGGCTTTTAGTATGGTTTTTTCGAATATCGTAAATCGTCGCAATTTCGAGTGCCTTGAAATTGGTTGTGGAACTAGTAGGATGTAGGTGTCGGCCAAAAATCCAATTTTTTCTTTCTTTTTTGTGTATGGTGATTGATTGAAGATTTCCTTAGAAAATGTTTGCAGGCACTAGTTCAAAAGCAGTCCATCAAACTTTTATCATATTATAAGTTTCGAATGGAAGTTATTTATCATTCTGGCCGAACTATATACGATTTGAAACTTTTATTTATTTTTATAATACTAAAGATCACATTGTGCAAATTTTAATCGTTACAGTAAATATTTCGAACAGTGGTATAATATTTATATACGTTTTTAGATTTAATATCTGATCAGGTGTTAAATCTCGACAGTGTTCATAATTTCGATCCGGAGATATTTGAATCACGGTACTAGAATTACTCGTATCACTAACTGCCATTTACAATTTCATGTTTAGCGTTCGCTTTACACTACATGCTCTTGTAAATTTCGCCTTTCGTTTTTTAAATGGTGTTTTGCTAAACCGTAATCAGTCCAGGTGATCTCTGAAATCAGCTTAGTTTAAAACAATAACATATAGTTATTTAAACTCATTTATATATTTATTCATATTAATAAAGAAACTACTTTCGTTGACATGCAGGTTAATTTAAAAGTGATATGCAAGTGTGGCATATTATTGATTTCACTGAGTGCTCGTTGCAGATATTCTTTTCACATTTGCAATAAATTTGCATTGAAGCCCTCCCTTTTCCATGAGGACACATAGAGCATCTTTTTCTCTTCCGAGAAGTGCTGGCGTTTTTGTCGGCCCAAAACATGCAACTTACAATCCCATTAATAAGTTTCTCAAAAACAATGGACGTGCCTTCTGCCTTTTAGATACATCCCAATCTTTTTATTCCAAACAAGGTTATGGAAAATAACAACGGGTCACCGGGTTGATTTTCGTTTGACTGAAAACTTATGGCATATTTGATCCAAAGTATCGACAGCCCCCTTTGTTGAATTACGAGTATAATATGAGTTCACTTTGGGTTTATTTCGATTGTTGGTACCAATTGTTTTGGTGTGGTGTGTAGTGGATAAGAAATTAACTGTTTGACTATTTTTGGGGACATAACTTACTAACGAAACTTTTTTTCTGAATCCAAATATACTTGAGTGTGGATCTCTGCGTTTGTTAGGAAGAAATTCTTTCGGAATACAAGTTTTGTTCTTTCTCAAAGATAGGACCACTGCTCAATAATTGATTTTCGAGATTATGTGATGTACAAAAGTTGTCATCCATCCCAACGCTCATTTACAATGACACTCCAGCTGTCAACTCTTAAAAAATTCGAATCTTCTTCTCTCTCCTCCTATAGATCCATTGCACTTACGTCCCATCATTCCTAGGTCACGGAAACGCTGATACACCGTCAGCTCATAAAATATCTTGAATCACTAAAACCTCTCAATGATCGGCAGTACGTGTTTCGTCGCAACAGGCCCACTGGTGATTTGATAGCATGTCTTACCGAAAACCAGAACCAAAGTGTACATCAGTTTGGCGAAAGCAGGATAGTTGGGCTTGATTATTTCTAAAGCATTTGACAGAGTGTGGCATCAGGCTCTTTTCTCGAAAATACGTGCTCTTGGGATCAATGGATTAGAAATTACCGTTTGGAACATTCAATTCAAGTTGTCTTGGACGGTTTCAAGTCTGATATTCACAAAATGAATGCTGGTGTGCCCTTGGGCTTCGCTCTGTCTCCGACACGCTTTCTTATCTTCGCCAATGATATCTCGTTTGACTACTTCTAATCTACAATCCTTTGCAGACGACAGTACGAGGGCGGATCAATAAGTCCGTGAGTTTTGGATTAAAACACAGATTTTTTGATAAAAAAATTAATTTTATTTTTCAACGTCTCCCTAGTCTCCCTTGAGCTGTATACACTTTGTCCAACGCTTCTCCAATTTTTTTATCCCTTCCAAAAAAAATGATTTGTCGAGGTCCTCAAAATAGGCCTTTGTTTGCGAGATGACTTCATCATTGGAGTCAAATCTTTTTCCACCAAGCCATTTCTTCAGGTTTGGGAACAAGAAGTAGTCGCTCGGAGCCAAATCTGGAGAATAGGGTGGATGAGGGAGCAATTCATAGCCCAATTCATGGATTTTTGCCATGGCAACTGCACATGTGTGCACCCTTGCATTGTCTTGGTGGAAAAGAACTTTTTTCTTGGCCAAATGAGGTCGTTTTTTTTTCAAATCGTCATTGAATCGGTCCAATAAGTTGCCATAATATTCCCCATTGATTGTTCTTCCCTTTTGAAGGTAGTCAATGTGGATTATCCCGCGTGCATCCCAAAAAACAGTCGCCATAACTTTATTGGCTGACAAACCCACCTTGGCCTTCTTTGGCGCCGATTCACCCTTAGAAACCCACTGTTTTGACTGTTGTTTGTTCTCTGGTGTGTTGTGATGGATCCATGTTTCGTCCACGGTTACGAAACGGCGCAAAAACTCCTCCATATTGCGATTAAACAACGCCAAACCTTCCTGTGAAGTTGTTACACGATTGCGTTTGTGGTCGACTGTGAGCAAACGCGGCACCCATCTTGCGGAAAGCTTTCTCATGCCCAAGTGATCATTCAAAATTGAAACCACTGAGCCATGCGAGATCCCTACGGCTTCCACAATCTCTCGCACTTTCAATCTTCGGTCGGCCAACACCATATCGTGAATTTTTTCGATTGTTTCGGGTGTAGAGACCTCAACTGGGCGTCCAGGACGTTCGGCATCTTCAGTGCTTGTACGGCCACAACGAAATTCAGTAAACCACTTTTTTACCATTGAAATCGATGGTGCAGAGTCCCCATAGTATTTATCAAGCTTAGCCTTGGTCTCGGTAATGGTTTTTTTTCGCAAGAAATAATGCTTAATAAGCACACGAAATTCACTTTTTTCCATTTTCTCCTCAAATTAGTGAGTAGTCTGATAAAAGTAGCTGTCAAACACAAACTAATTGACGCAGCAAGTTTAAATTTTGACAGGAGTCAACTGACAGATGCCTGTTGACAGGAGCAGTGTTGCTGTTTCAGTAAAGAGGTCAGAAATTCAATTCGGACTTATTGACCCGCCCTAGTACTTTCTATATGTTAAGCTCATTAAATTCTGATATTAACAGCATAACCAATTGCGGAACTATCAATAGAGTGGAATTTAGTGATCCCAAAACTCAAAACTGTCTGCTGATATTAAAGCTGTTATCCATGAACGGCACTTGCATCATTGCAACCAAGAAACTCTCTATTCTCGGTATATGTGTCAATGAAAAGCTATATGATGCCGCCAAAAATGCTACAAAATATCTAGGGTTCTTCACCCCCTCTGATCTGTCCTCAATTTATAAGGTATTCATCTGCCCAAATTTGGACTAAAATACCCATATCTGGTCAGGTGCTCCTATAACATCTCTGCATTTGCTAGATAGAATTAAAAACTGTGTCATAAAACTCATAAGTGATGCTAATATCAGTCAGTAGTGATAACTCTCGAACACTGGCGTAATGTCTTCCGTCTCCTGACCTTGTGCCACAGTTATTTTCACCACCAGTGCTCCATAAGAATTACTAGCACTATTCCGCCCTTTCAAACTTTCAACCGTAACGCCCGTTTCACTATGAACACTCATCAGTATACCTTAAAGCCCCCTTTCGGACGTGCTCCAAAATGTGCTGATCTGTTCCTAAGCCGTAAAACTCTCTTTGGAATGTCCTGCCGAATTCTTTATTTCCCAGCCATTATAACTTGCAAACATTTAAAACCAACGCGCATCCGTCTCTCTCTTTCCTCCTTAACTTTCCATCGCCCGTGCTGTATGCAAGAACGCGAATTGAACGGAGTTCACCTTTCATCTTTGATTTCAAATGTATAAATAAAAAAATTTAGGTAACATAAAGACCGCTTTTTAACGATCAATCGCACCGTTTTGAAAATGGGTCTCTATCTAAAATATTTTAAAGCAGAATTTCGCTTCTTATGATTTTTGGGACAATCGTAAAAACAATTTGATAAAACGAGTTTATTTGATTTTTCAATTTTTTTATTTAACTATAAATATATTTTGTTTTTTTGTTTTGAACAGATGTTAATATATTTTGTTATTAACTTTATATTACAATACTTGTTATTATTTGAATTCAATATAATTTTAGTTTAATCTTATAATTTCCTTTCAACATCATCACACAAACATTGATTGTCGCTCTTGATTTATGTGTACTAGATAATTATATTTAACATATAAGTGGAAGTTTTCTTTTAAATTTATTTTTCGTTTTACTGGTAAGTGTTAAATAAATCCGAAATACAAAATATTGGAATAACTTTTTGCAATATATAAAAAATGTTTTGAACAAAACAACAGTCGAAAGAAATTAGTATCTTCTTAGAAAATTTCAACTTTTCTTATATTATATACAGTATATTGTATATGTAGGTAAGTCTACAATTCGTATAATATCAATAAATGTTAAAACATTGTAGTCTTTATAACCTGAAATTTTAAATTTACCCAACGGGGCTTGAAACTGCTTCACTCAAATAAATATTTCTCCCTGCAGTTAATAGGTTGATGTAATTTTGTTCAAAAAATGAATGCCAAACTATTCTTAGAGATGTTTGCCAAATTTAGGTCCTTACATGCTTATAATATATCTGACAATATTTACTACTTTGCAATAACATTGTTTCCAAAATATTAACTAGAAGTTGGTATTAAAAAATAACTATTCGTAGTTTTAAAATTCAATAATGTGCTTCCATGTACGAGTACGTATGTAAATATACCGAAGACCGGATAAGGCCCATCAATTTTAGGAAAAGGATAAATGAAGTAAATATACAATAACAAGTTCAAATCAGTACAAGAACGAGAAAGTTTAAAAATGGAGCGAGAAAAAATCGTTTTTGAAAAATCCATGTGAACAATTTCTCTTAGAGACACTTAGAGATTCTAAATACTGTACTTGGTATATCCCGACTGACTAAAGCACATTGTAGTATTGAAAAGCTATCGACGATCGCGGGGCAATCTTTTCCACAAAATCAGTATTACGAAACCAAGAAAGTCCCAACTCTTTTGATGAAATTGAGAATCTCTCTGGTGGAGATTTCTAGAACTTCCGCAGAGATTAAAATATCTCTGATGAAGTGTCGTCTCCTTAAGGCACTTAGAGCCATGCATTCACATAAAATATGTTCCGCAGTTTCATCGTCTTCCATGCAGAAACGACATTCAGTGTCCTGAACAAAGTCTATTTTGTATAGGTGGCAGTGTAACTCTTAAGTTAAATTCTGTTTAGTTGTAGAAAATACATATTTTATATATTAGACAATATTGTCACTTATGCATATTCAAGTCTAAAACAAATTCAGGTATTTGCTCAATAGATTTATTTTTTTTTTCTGTAAAAGTTTCAAGAATTGTTATGTAAGAGTAGACTCTGGGATACTTAAAATTACACATCCTGGTAACTACACTGCGAATGAGCCCATACCACGTCCGCACTCTTGTACTAGCAAGAGTTTTTAAAAATCTCAGTATACCAAAATCAGTCCCCGTTCTTCTGAATTTTTGTTTTTTCGTGCTGACAGGACCACTGCGTAGGCAGTCCTCTGAAAAATTTTTCCGAGTAGATGAAGAACTTCATTTTCCCATTCCGTCACAAAAAAGAACGAGCATTCTTCTCTCTCCTCTTACAGACCCATTACACTTGTATTCTCTCTTCTTTCAAAGATTTTGTGAATACTGGATCTTGAGACATGAAAAATATTGAATTCCCGAGCGTGAGGTTTTTACGGTAACAGGTTTTCAGGTGATTCAATGGCATGTTCCATAATTAAGTGGAACCAATGTCTACACTAATCGGGCGAAAGTGAAGGCATTTTAACTAGTCTGGCATAAGACGCTCTTAGCGCTTGCGATCGATGAATTTCTTCTTCAGTGGATTGGGAATCCTTTTAATAAATAGTACTCTCGGCCTTTAATATTTACTTTCCAAGTTATAGAAAAAATTATAAAAAGTTATGATAAAACCTTGTAATCAATATTAAAGACAGCGATTCCTCTGTAGTTGTCACAGTCTCGAGGATCTCTCTCTTCATTAGGATCAAAGAAACGATGCTGAGACTACATTCCCTTGTCATACTTTCATTTGGAAATATTTTACAGATAAGTTAGTGCATGCTCGAACTGATTGCAATAATAGCAACCGAGCCCATCTTATACTGTAAACTTATTGGTCTATCGCTATTTACATCATTTCTTGGCCGGAAGGACGAAGTTGTTGTCAATCATCGCCTACATTGCATGGGCATTTCAATCCTTTAAATGTTTCTGTTCGGTACTAAAGCTCTTGGAAAAATCTGTTCATACATACTTACTCACAACGTGTCTATCGAGACTTTAACAATATGCGCGGTGACATAGTATTCTATCGTTGCACCTGTGAAACAATTGCCACTGCGGTAGCAAAAACTCGTCGTGCATTCGGTAATATACTCGTACTTCAGCAATCTTTGTTTTTGGTGCTCAAAAAAGTAAGGGCCAATTATCCCTCAGGAACGCATGTTCTGCTTGTTCAACTAGCAATTCAACAGTATGTTCTTAGCTGTTCGAAAATGTTCCAGCATTGCTCTGGCATAGTTTTCCTGGATAGTTCCTTTAGACTCTGAACATTTTGGAAAGTTATATGGAAAGTTGCGTGATTTTATTGTTTTAGAGGCCGCAATACTTCTTACTGGTTTACACGAGTTCCGTGTAACTTCCCTGATGAGTTCTGTTGACCATTTTCCCTAAGCCCTTACACCCACGATGTGATTGCATACGTAGCTGACCCATCATTTTATTGAAAAATATTGGATTGAACGCAGTGATTCACGACTTTTCAAATATTGCTCGAGTGTGAACGCACCATGCGCTCCAAACAGTGACACATAACGACTGTTGAATCCACAAGACATGCTCATCGAATTTTATCTCTCCCCGCTAAATCCAGCCTGACAGTTTTGAAGCAGTTGGACATCCATCTACACTTTAAGGTGTACAATAAAGTTCAACGTTTTAATTCAAATTTTACTTGTTTTGTTATGCGATCAGTTACCATATTTGTATGTTACTGTGTCCCTTATATGGTCGATTTTTTTTTTCCTTTTAAATTTCGTAATGCATACCCCCTAATCCTTTCAATAATACTAAACGCTAACCACGTGCAAAACTATAACAACTACAGGGTAAATGACTCGAACTCCAACTTTTTAAAATGCTATAATTTTTTGATTTTTTGGTAAATTTTATTGTGCCAAAGCAAAAAATGTTGGAAAATATATCAATTTTCAAATTGTATCAGTAGTTTTTAATATGTCCACCTTTGGCGCGAATAATAGCCTTGAGACGGCCGAAGAAAACATCGCATGCTGCACGCAAGTGGCTCTGCGGTATTTTGGCCCATTCCCGACGAAGTGCTTGTTTGAGATGGTCCAAACTTTGGTATATTTTAGTGCCAACCTTCGCCTTCAAAATACCACAGACAGAAAAATCTAACGGATTTGCATCCGGAGAACTTGCAATCCATTGTGTCGAAGAAATGAAGTGTGGAACATTGTTTTCTAACCAATCTTGGTTGACACGCGCTTTGTGAGAAGATGCCGAGTCTTGTTGAAATGTCCACGGTCTCCGACCGAAATTATTGTTTGCCCAAGTCTTCAATACTGCCTCTAAGACAGTTTTACGGTATACGATTGCATTAATTTTGACGCCACGGCCAAAAAATTCGAGCGGAGAGCGACCATCGGCGGTTATGGTGGCCCAAACTATCACCATCGGTGCTGCCTGTCTTCTGGTGGCCGTGCGAAAGTGTACATTTTCGAAGAACCTCTCTGGCAAGTAAACTCGGTCATTTTATTTGTTGACATATTGCTCGATAACAAATGGCGACTCATCGGAAAAAACCAAATTCGGCAACTCACCACTTTCGTGTAAGCGTAGCAACTCTTTCGCTCTTTCGGCTCTAACTTTTTTTTGTTGCGGTGTAAGATCATGTGCTTTTTGGAACTTCAATGACTTGAGCCCCAGCTCATTTTTCAGTATGTGTTACATCCGTTCCAACGATATGTTGAGCCTCACGAGCCATTTTTCTTCCACTTCGACGCGGATTTCGCTCAACTCGAGCCTTCACTTTCCGAACCATTTCTGCCGATGTTGCTGTTTTTTTATGACCACCTCTATGACGTTTTGCAACGCTGCCAGTATCGCGGTAACGAGCTATGGTTCGAGACACAAATGATTTATTCACGTAGAGGTGCTCTAACGATGGCTACTTATGGTTTTCCAGCCAAATATAAAGCAATCACACTATCACGTTTGAATTCCATCGCAGATAAAAATTTGTCAACACAACTGAGACGCAAATCGTTGAAAAGGCTTGTAAATAATAAAATTATCTGTCATGTGTCAAAATTTGAGCTCACTGTCATAAACGATTTGGAAATTATAGCAGTCTGAAGTTGGTTGCAGTTCGAGTCATTCAGGGTGTATAACCACTGCCGACAAGCCTCAAAGTATTCCTATATAAACGGTTCTAAAACATCTAGTGGCATATAAGCTGTATAAAAACAAAATTCCTATTTCAAAATAAAAACACAGTGGAAGATTCATTTGGGTATGCGTTTATTTATAAAAGTAAATTACTGTAAATCGTACAGGATACTTTTTTTTCAAAGTATCCTTTTTACAACTTTCTATGTTCTTGAACACAGCGTAGCAAAAATTGTTTTTGCTTTTCGTCAGCAGTAATTAAACCATGAAAATCTTCCATGAGCTTCACACCTCTCTCTGCCTTGTCATTGACTGCCTTCGAGTGCAAAACTTTTTCTTTAGTTTCCTGAAATGAAGGAATTGGATCCCAGGAAGAGACGTCTTCTTGGAGAAACGCGTTATCAATTTCTAACCGCGATAATAAATTTGTGCTCTTTATGGTCTCAAAACCACTCAAACATTTTTATGCAACAATAAGAAAAATTATTTATTAGCAAACTTAACAGTTTTTCTAGGGATAGATGAGACAGATATTTCTTCCTTTGACGGAACATATCTTTTCCCAAAATCATATAAACTTTCACTTTGTAAATTCGTTACGCTATTAACTTTGGATTGTGTATCAACTCCATCATCAAATAGTGAGAATAAAGCTATTTCTTCTGATAAATACCATAAATGTTGACTGAACTTGGACAGAGCTCTTTTAGAAATCACCTTGTCGACTGTTTCATAGTTCTTGAATGTTTTTAAGAAGCATCAATCTTGATTCCGGGCCAGGGTTTTAAATAAGCTGTTGCAATAAATAGGAATACATCTTACAGTGGTAGCTTGTCTTTAGCACACATTTTAAACTGGGATTGCAGCAAACATATCTTTAAAGCGTAAATAGCTCTTAACTTGAATTGCGCCAGGAAGTCTGATTTTAAATTTGTTTTCAATAAAAAAGATAATCGTGACGTATAATTGGTTTCAGTAATTCTTAATAGTTCATGACCGTCTCACAGAAATATTTCTTTGCGAAATCAGACCATGTTTCGATAGCAGTTGGATCAATGTTTTTCCAATTGTCTCTGATTTTTTTTAAATGACGGGATATCCGGACTGTTGGTCACTTGGCGGATCTTTGATTCGAATACACATCTCAAAACCAGTTCATATATTGTATATGATGACGACAAGCAAAAAGTAACAATTCTCTTTCTATTTTTTGCTTCAAGAGCACACAAGGCCCATTTAAGCGACCTGTGTTAGAGGCCGTTGTATCGCAGAACATAATCTGTACCATATCTTTGAGGTCCCAATCAGAAAGCGCATTAAAAATAGCTTGAGCTTGGTCTTTGCCAGTAGAACTTTCGAGTTTGGGCACTGCTAAAATATGTTCCATTTCTCCGAATGAAATCAGAATTGGCAGGCGTTCTTCTTTTGAACCCGGCACATTTAAACTTGGCGAAACAGTTTTCCATCCCAATGAACGGTCACAATTTCAGGAACGTTGTTCTGAAAATCAGATTTGATCGATTCTGCTCTTTCTTCTCTCGTTGAATAGAAGACTTGTTGATTGTAAAATCTTCACAACTGAGATCAAGTGCTTCAACTACAGCTTGAAGTACAGTGTCTCACAAAATTGATCAAGTGTTTTGCATGAAGTCAATTATGTAGCTTTTTCCTAGTTTTAAATCTATGCAGAATAATTTCAAGAATAAGTATTTATTAGACTTTTTCCTGTTTTATTTATTTTTTGTTCTTTATCTTTATTTCTGAAAAAATAATTACAAGTAAGGTAGATTAGTATTTGATCAATTGTGTGAGTTTTAGTACTTCGTGTGACCTCCTTTGGCTTTTAAAACCTCTTGAATACGGCGTGGCATGCTGTTTATCAAATTTTCACACGTTTCTGAAGAAATTGCATTCCACTGTGAGTCAACTCTGTCGTACAGTTCATCTAGATTTCGTGCTGGTGTTGAGTATTCCGCAAGTTTCCGTTTCAGGTGTTGCCATAAATGCTCTATGGGATTTAAGTCTGGAGATTGTGGAGGTCAATCTAAGACTTTAATCCCACGTTGTTGGATCCAAGCTTTTGTTACTTTAGCAGTATGTTTCGGATCGTTATCATGCTGGAAGATAACGTTGGAAGCATTTTTGTTCCATTTTTCGAAACTTCCGACTAAACTTTCATTTAAAATTGAAATGTAATCTACTGCTGTCATTCTTCCGACCACTCTCTGACACAACCCGATGCCTTTTGTAACCATAAAACGCCATATCATTAAATTTTTGCCACCGAACGTCTTCTGAAAGGCTCCCCTGTTTTTTTCCATGTCCATTCTCTTCCATCCGACCCAAAACGGTTAATTTCGGTTTCGTCTGACAAAAATTACCCTTTCCCAGTCAGCTTCAGTGGAATTTCTGTATTTTATGGTACAATCCCGGCGAAGTTTCTTATGACGTGTTGTAAGAAATGGCTTTTTAACTTTGGCGCGACCTTTTAATCCAGCTTTTCTCAGAGCTCTTCTCACTGTCCCTGCACTATTGTGGAGATTATCGTTTCTAATTAGAGACTTCTGCACTGAAACAGCATTTTTTTCCTCTCCTGTTGTTATGGCTCGGCAAATCTTGCGTTAGATGATCATTGATAGCAAAAGTTTTCGTCCAGCCTTCAACCGTGGTACTGATGTTGAGTTTATCTTATCTGATCAGTTGGTCAGAAATTTGATGGTGGGATTTCATTTCTTCCAACAATTTCTGGATTTCTTTGATTAAGTTTGATGGAATTGGCTTCATCTTCAATTTGTCATATTCAGCGGAAAAATAGTAAGACTATCTTCACTTACTTGTTGTATTTTTAATTTTGACAAGTGTCTTGTAAAATTAACTTTTAGTGTCACAATAAACGTGCGATCCCTAAACTCACAAAATTAATCAAATCAACCACTCACCAGCATTTCACAAATAACAGTGAAGTTTTAAATTTTTATTACTAAATCACATTTCATGAAATGAGAAAACATGTGTTCACAAGACAACAGCAAATTTTCGGTCACCGGTTAACAACTTTATCATTTGATCAATTTTTTGAGACACTGTATGTAAACAGAATCCCTTACCTTTAGTTGACACCTGTCTAAGGCAGCAAATAATTTAGGGGTGATACTCGTAAAACACGTCCTACCTCTACTTGTGGTAGACAGCGAACTCACGGGTTGCGTTTCCGAAGTGGAGGGCAAATTTTCATCCACAGTTTCGTTAGAACTGATAGACTGTTTTTGAATACCTTGAGGTGGGCGCCATTGTGTGAAGTCGAGAAGTTCTTGGCAGTCAAATACTTGAGTCTTTTTTCCTTTTCTTTCTCAGCAAACTTTTTGTCAACACCCGCTAAACAACCCGAACACCCTGGCCTCTTTGTTTTTGTAGAAAAATGTTGTCCCTCTATTTTGATCTTTTCTAGAGCATCAGCGTATGTGATATCCAACAAATTATCTCCTCGCGGTGCTGTCAGTCAGTCAGTCAGTCAGTCAGTTTATATGCATTTTTATTGTATCACTAGACAAAAAAATGCTTAAAAATTAGCTTAATTAACTTAAAATTATCTTATTCTAACTTACTGGCCCCATGCAGGTCTCCTCGCGGTTCTAATAAACGTCCTGTGGTTTTTCACAGTTTTTTTTGCAGCTCTTTTCAGACTTGGTAAAGATCCACAAGTTTTTTTCACATAGTTAGGTACGCTCTGGCGGGTATTCTTGCCTTTTCCCAAAATATAATGCGATCCCGAATCAAAAGATTTGCACTTTCATTTACAGTCAATTTTACTTCGCGAATGTTAAAGAAAAGAACTTAGAGAACTTGGCGATTAGACGGTAACTTTGCACCAGTTATTTGGTGGTTTATTGTATCTCACCAACCAAGAAAATACTTTTTTTAATATTTCTTAGTTCTACTGGAATGCTGAAACTTTACTATTAGGCACGTTAACTATTCGATAAAACGCAAACAAATGACAAATAGAACGAAAATGGGGGTCGTCCTCGTAAATTGTATGAACATATAATTCGTGCGCAACTTGACACGGATTGCTGCGATTCAAATAAGATACAATTTTATTTTCAAGTATTTTATGGTTAAATGAAAAAAATCAGAGCGTATGCGTTCGAAAATATTAATTTTGAAAAATAATGGACACCCTAATGTACATATATGTATATCTGAAGATTTGAGATTTGTAACTCATTGATTTGCCTACCTTAATTTAAATTTAAATTTAAATTTAACACTTAGTTACAATTTTAAAGGTACGAGTAAACACCGCTCCGGCGGTGTGATACAAATAATTTTGCATTTATTTGCACATATTGTATTACTCGCCCGATATATGCATGTATGATAATTTATCATAGATACAAAAGTAGAAAAAGAAAGAGAACATAAATCAAAGTTAAAAGATGCAAAACAATCCATAACAAACCATTTGGGCCGTTTACACACTTCCTTTGACACAGAAATAATTTATTGCTGTTGCTGTATGTATGGTATAGCACAACAAAAGTAAAAAAAAAAAAAAAAACAAAAAACAAAACACGAACAAATTCGGTATAATTAAAATTTTTATTTTTTCGTTAAACTTATTTTCCATTTGTTTATTTGATGTGTTATTTTTATTTTACTTTGATTCTTGGTGTGCGTTTCTGTATGTTAGATAAATGTATATCTGTGTTGACATTCAATTTGCAAGCATCATGTTAGAAACCTTGTAGGATGTATATAAATATATATGTGTGTGTGTGTGTGTGTATATGTGTGCATAAACATATATAAAAATAAACTTATGCATATATGTTTATATATATATACAAATAAATGTTTAAATACACCAGTAAAACTATTTAATGTGTAAATTTCGGTGTTTGGAGCATATTTGCCATATTAAAATGATATTCATTAAGTTTGTTTTTCTACCACTAAGAAAAATGCAAGGACAAAGGCTTTCAAACACAACTGATAGTAATCGGAGCCTAGATTTTTCCAATAAACGCTATTTGTTTATTTATTTATATGTATAAAACTAAATTCATATATACGAGTCTATGTATGTTAAATGGACTCAATAAATTGTTGTTTTTCAGTCGAATGCTGTCATTGCATTTTTCGAATTATTAACTATTGATTTAATTATTTAGACTTATTAAATTTTGTGTTTTTAAATTCTGTTGCTATATATATATTATAATTTGATGTTCCTGCAATAAGTACGTATGTAATTATCTCAACTCAAATATCTTATTAATACATGCGACAACAATTTAATGTACAATAATACGACTTGCAACCCAAAGTTCGATTAAATAATGATAATGTCAGGAGTGATCTACCCTATAACGAACTTTGATTAAAATTAATAAGAAATCTGAACAACACATTAGGCCAAAGCAAAGGTATGAGGTAATGTAATTATAAAAAGGCTACAAAAGCTGGTTCAATATATCTTGAAAATGTAACTGTTGTATTCCGCAGATGTTTATTATTAATTTAATGCTTTATCTTACTCTCGTAAGAGTTGCCTGAAAAGTTGTCGAACAATGATATTTTATTTTTCTACATAGTCTCCTTGTAACTCTACATACTTCCACTTCTCCCAGCAATGCTCCCATCTCTCTAACCCGTCCAAATAGTACTTGGCGTTTTTCTCTGCAAAGTAATTGTTCACGAAGGTGATTGCCTCCTCATTTGACGAAAATGCATGTCCTCCGAGGGCGATTTTTAGATGAGGGAACAAAAAGAAGTCGCTTGGGGCTAGATCTGGTGAATAAGGCGGATGGTCAAGCAGTTCAAACCGTAATTCATGGATTTTTGCCATGGCAACCGCTGAGGTGTGAGACGGCGCGTTGTCTTGGTGAAACAGGATTTTCTTTTTCTGCAAATGTGGCCATTTTTCCGCAATTTCTGCCTTCAGCTTAGCAAGTAATGATGCGTAGTATACTGCTGTAATGGTTTTTCCTTTTTGAAGCTGATCGATTAAGATAACTCCTTTACTATCCCAAAAAACAGTTTTTGCTTTTTTTGGAGCCGGCTCGCCCTTTGCAGTATACTGTTTTGACTGAATTTTTGTTTCGGGCGAATAATAGCGTATCCAAGTTTCATCTACAGCAATTAATCGGCGCCAAAACTCGGATTTATTGCTCCTAAACTGTGCCAACAGATCGTTGGAAATGTTCATTCGAACAAGTTTTTGGTCTAACGTAAGCAAACGCGGCAGCCAACGCACGGACAGCTTTCTCATGCCTTAATCTTGATTTAATATATAACAAACACATTCTTTGGACATTTTCATAACCTCTGCTATCTCTCTCACTTTAATTCGGCGGTCGTCTAACACCATTTGGTGAACTTTAGCAATATTATCGTCAGTGGTTGCAGTTTTTGGACGTCCCGAACGTTCATCATCTCCCAACCTCTTACGGCCACGTTTAAATTCAGCTGCCCAAAATTTCACTGTGGTAAATGATGGTGCAGAGTCCCCATACACAGAGTCCAACTTATTTTTGATTTGCGTAATCGTATTGCCTTTCAAAAACAAGAATTTAACAACAGCTCAATACTCAATTTTTTCCATTTTCACAAAAAACACTCACATCGACTCACTCAAACGACTGTCAATACATCCGTGATCTTTTTGGACGCTCTTTTCCATTTAGCACTAAAATCTTTTACGTCCTTTGCACACTGCTCACTTTTCCTCAATTTAGCTTTGACCAAAGCCCAATACCTTTCAATGGAACGGCACTGTGGAACGAACATTGGGTGGATTCATGTTTTTTGGGACAAAGTCGACATTTTTAGCAACAAGAAAGCTCAACGTTGCATGAGCATAGTGAGCTGAAGCTAAATCTGGCCAAAATAATGTTGAACCCTCGTGTTTGTTTAAGAAAGGTATCAACCGTTTTTTTAGGCCCTCGATAATGTACATTTCTCCGGTAATTGTTCTCGTTGTAATAAACGATGAGCTTCTGTGTCCACATTGGCAATGGCCTGCCAAACGAGATATTTTGACCCGAATTTGTCCATCCCAATCGATGTTGTTGATTGCGAAAGAATCTCAGCTTCAAACGAGTTGTAAAGCTGCGCACCTGAAAAAGTAGTAAAGTCGGCTTTGACATAAGTTTCATCATCCAAAACCAAGCACGCTTTCTTGTTGCCGATCAACTCGTATAGCTTTCGGGCTCGAGTTTTTATGACTTTTTTTGCTTTTCAGTAACTTTTGGTATTTTTTGTTTTTTTTCGTCTAATTACGTTTTTTAGATCTTTGTACCATTGTTTGATTGGTATTACATTTTCGAGCAACATCTCTGGATGGCATAGTCCGGTTTTTTACGATATTACCCACTGTTTTCCTGTCCAAATTTGTATCATGTGTTCCACTTTTCGCTTAACTTTCAACGTCTCCAAATATCGTTTAATAACAGAGTCCACTGTACTGCGTGCTATGTTTAAATTTTTTGCGATGAAATGGTTTGGACGCGAAGTATTTTCGAGCCATTTGTCGATGATCTTTTTACGGCGTTCCTCTTGACTCATATTTTAAACCGCACCGAACTAAAATCAATAACAAACTGAAACTAGAGAATATACAGGCTAATTTGGTACAAAATTGGATTGCAATTTTTACGCATTGGAAGTATAGCCCGTATTAAAATTTACAGATTTTATTCGTTTCAGTCCTTAGATTTAAGTTCTTTATATTTATGGGACCACCAACTGAATTTCCCTTCATTTAGTCCTCTGAACCCATCGACGTCTGTAACGTTGATATTGAGGGTCTTTTAATTCAATCATTTGATATGAAAATGTGTTTTTCTACTATAACTGCTTTAACTTCTTTCCCTAATTCAAAGTAAACCGGAATTTTATCGGTGCTGATACTGTTTGGTACTCTTTTGTTGGAAATGGAAGCAATGCGTTTAGGACTTTATTGAACAACGCGTGCGCGATATGGTTCTACGAGTATTATGTTATTAAAATCTCGTCCGTTCTGTTTTCGTTATAATGCATGTAACTTTAGAGTATTCTTGGTCCATGTATCATTGATATTCAATATACATACCTCCTACATCACATAGTGCTAGAAACATTTTTGATGCACGTTTGTGATCTACTGAAAATAACACCTCATACTTCTCAAAGTACCTATTCGTTATTATTAAGAATAATCAGATCAACATAATAGACGCAATATTTATTCAATATTCAGCACATAAAAAATAATTCTGCAATGTCGTCGTTCGAGAATAACAAGGTTGTATGTTGCAAAAATTCAAATTAGACATTTTGATGCAAAGACGTTCGAAATTCATTTAAGAAGCTTTTCGTACTTTCCGCGAGAGAGCAGCACATATAATAGGAGGGAAAATGCCATAAAATCATGGTTGTTAAAATAATATTAACCGGATGTTTAGATCGAAGTCGTATGTTACCTACATACGCCAACGTTATTCATAACTGGTTGCTCTGATTTATGTTATTTCATTGTTATCAGCCGGTACTGAACGTAATTCCTTCAGTCGGTCTAAGCAGTTGTAGGCGTTGAATGTGTTTTTTTATAAATAAAGAACAGTTAGACCTTCGACAAACAAATTTTAAGTTATTTACTGTAGAATTAATAAATTCAAAAGCCCGTAAGTAAGTTTTTAAAGGGGCATGACATAAATTTCGTTGGTGTAGTACCTAACTTAACACAAATGGAATCTAAGACAGAAGTTGAAATTGACTTGGATCCAATAGGAAGTCATAAAATTAAAGGGTAAATAAGAAACTACCGTTGGAATTCCCCTTCCCAAAATCAAACACTGAACTTCTTGAAAAGCGTATAAAAAGATGCGCCACTAGGATGAGGCCACGTGCAAAATCTTTGAAAGAAAGGAAAAAATTAATAAAATGTTTAAATTTTATGGTTTTAAAACATTTATTTATTATGATTTTCTACATTAATAATGGGTATGCCCACCATTTTTCGATATGACCTCTATAAGACTGTTTGGAAAAGAATCATACAGTTTTTCTTAAATAACCATAGAAATTTGGGCCCAGGCATTACGAATAGCTTCGACTACAGTGTCCTTGTCTTCAAATTGTCTGCCGCCTCCATACACTTTACGAAATAAACATGCCCAAACATTTTCGATTATGTTTAAGTCCGGCGAATAGGACCGCCATGGCAAAAGTTCCACGTCTTCTGATTGAATCCAACTTCTAACAACCTTGGAAGTGTGGATGGGGGCATTGTCTTGTTGGAATATCCAAGGCAGGGGTCCGAAAATGTTTTTCACTTTTGGGAATGACCGTCCCGGCAAACATTTGTAGTTATTTCCGTTCATTGTTGTGGACAAAAACTCCAACTCGATTGTGCCATAGTAGGTAATAGCTCCCCACACCATTACACCTGATGTACGGCTGTGGTGTCTTGCCAAAATAAGCTCCTCCTTTCGTAGATCATGGAAATAAAAGTTGTAACCATCGGGGCAATCAAGGTTAAACTTTTTTTTATCCGAAAAGACAATGCGTTTCCATTCGCTGCTCCAAGCGACATGTTCTCCTGCAAAATTCATTCGATGCTCCTTGTGTTCTTGCCTCAAAACGGGTTTCTGTTTAAGTTTCTTTCTCTGCATAGTACCACTTGCTGGCTGATACTCCGATTTTGGCTCTTATTTTAGTCGCTGGTAGTGTAGAATTTGAGGCACACCGTAGAATTAACCGCTTTTCTCGCAATGATATTACTTCTGCCGTGCGTCCTTTTTGATTTTTTTCCATAGTTTTGTGGATCCGCAAGATAACTGTTTACAACGGTCTTACTTCTTTTAGGCCTCCTTGAAATTCCTCGGCCTGAGAGTCCTAACTCATTAAAAGCATCTATTTTTCCTCTTTCTGTCGCTGTCAAAGTCTTTCCGGAACCCATTTTTTTTTAAACTAAATAAAAACAGTTCTTTTCAACGCTTTTTTATATACGAGGGTTGCCTGAAAAGTTTCCGACCGTAACGTAACGATAGCGGCACTCGTCAATAAAAGCTAGTGAATGCCAGTTGTGCATCTTTTGACAGTTACTTACCGAAGTTTCAATCATTTTGGACGTGCAGTTTTTAGTTGACAGTCATTTGAGTGAGTCGATGTGAGTGTTTTTTGTGAAAATGGAAAAAAATTAATATCGAGCTGTTATTAAATTCTTGAAAGGCAATACGATTACGCAAATCAAAAATAAGTTGGACTCTGTGTACGGGGGCTCTGCACCATCATTTACCACAGCGAAATTTTGAGCAACTGAATTTAAATGTGGCCGTAAGAGCTTGGGAGATGATAAACGTTCGGGACGTCCAAAAACTGCAACCACTGGCGATAAAATTGCTAAAGTTCACCAAATTGTGTTAGACGACCACCGAATTAAAGTGAGAGAGATAGTAGAGATTATGAAAATGTCCAAAGAACGTCCTTGTTATATATTAAATCAAGATTTAGGCATGAGAAAGTTGTCCGCGCGTTGGGTGCCGCGTTTGCTTATGTTAGACCAAAAACGTTTTCGAATGAACATTTCCAACGATCTGTTGGCACAGTTTAGGCGCAATAAATCCAAGTTTTGGGGCCGATTAACTACTGTAGATGAAACTTGGATACATCATTATACGCCCGAAGCAAAAATTCAGTCAAAACAGTGGACCGAAAAGCCGGGTCCAAAAAAAGCTAAAACTGTTTTTTTCGGCTGGGAAAGTGATGGCGACTGTTTTTTGGGATAGTAAAGGAGTTATGTAATCGATTATCTTCAAAAAGGAAAAAAACCATTACAGTAGAATACTACGCATCAGTACTGCCAAGCTGAAGGCAGAAATTGCGGCCACCTTTGCAGAAAAAGAAAATCCTGTTTCACCAAGACAACTCGCCGTCTCACACCTCAGCGGTTGGCATGGCGAAAATCCATGAATTACGGTTTGAACCGCCTTATTCGTCAGATCTAGCCCCAAGCGACTTCTTTTTGTTCCCTCATTTAAAAACTGCGCTCGGAGGACAGAGATTTTCGTCAAATGAGGAGGCAATCACCTTCGTGAACAATTATTTTGCAGAGAAAAACGCCAAGTACTATTTGGACCGGTTAGAGAGATGTGAGCATCGCTGGGTGAAGTAGAATGTAGAGTTACAAGGAGACTATGTAGAAAAATAAAAAAAATTTGTGAAAAAATGTCTTGCATCATTGTTCGGTCGGAAACTTTTCAGACCTCATATTCCTAGCAAAACTTTGAAAAAAATCGCTGATGTGAACTACTGCAACGAAATATTCGCAAAAGTCTCATCCTAGTGGCGCATCTTTTTATACGTTTTTCAAGAAGTTCATTGTTCCAACGGTCGTTTCTTATTTAGCCTTTAATTTTATGTCTTCCTATTGAGAAAATATGTACCTATTCAGGGGTAGTAAAAGTTTGCGGGTACAAAAATTTAAATTCGATTGCAAAATGTATGGCCTCATCCTAGTGATCGCCAGTGTATGTGTTTTTAAACGTTTGACGGCTTATGCTACGATTCCATGTGTTCATACAAATGATGGAAGCAGTTCTTTATAAATTACAGAGTCGCGAGAAATTAGTAGATGGACAAATCAAAAGGTGTACTTAGCAACTTCTTCTTCTTTATTTTATTAACTGTTGAAATAAGTAACGCGATGAAATTCGGATACATTTAATGTTAAATATTTGCGTGGCTTGATACCATTTTACAGGTCGCACTATTTTGAGTGACCTTCTTTATGAGACCAAGAGTTTGATATTTTTGCAATGTATTAATCGAATAGGAACTTACTCGTATATTACTTAAATTGGTTTTAATGACGCACGCATAAAATGTCTTCCAAAAATCGAATTTTAAAAGAATAATAATTTTAAATTTAATAATACGTTTCGCTCTATCTATTTTAACTCGCATTTTTTTCTTAAATTTCAATTTGTGAATTTTTATATTTTGTATTGTAATTTTGGTTTAATAGGAGGTTATGCCAGTTCAGATTACACTTCACTCGTACGAGCTAAATAAAAATCTGAAAGCAAACCGCAACAGCTTTTTTTCATGGTTTACCATATATGCAATTTCTAGGTTGAAGCTTACTCAAAAGCCGGCAAACATATCAAAGTTGGTGGAAAATCTGAAATTTAAAGAAAAAACAAAAATACAATTTTAATGAAACCTTTCTGTGATTTTATCAGCTTCTTGAACCTCATCAAAAATTATTGGCATACTACAAAACACCTACATATGTATATACAAACTTAAGTCCAGGTTGGGTCTATGGCTACACGTATTCGCGTAGCGCGAAGTGATGGCTTCTTGCGCGATCTCAAGTGACACCTCTCACAGCGATATCGCAAGCGGTTGAAGATTTACGACAGAACGATTTCGCCTGGTTTCATTCGTTTTCTGATATTGACAAAGCCAACAAACATACGCGCAAACATCAGGCGCTTATTGTTATTGGAAGGCAGTTATGTACTGCGTAGGAGATATTTGAAGACCTAACTAATAAGGGATTCCAAGCGCAATCAATCATTGAAGAAAGCAGACGTTATCGAGAAGTCTATCATTTACACCCCCATCTTCAACAATTTCCAGTAAAAATTAAAGAGTACTATCGTATGGACAGTGGACTTTTTGAAAAGCGATATCTTCATAAATACAAAATGAACTAGATCATCAGGAAATAATATCAATTTCTTTATTTAGCTTCCAAGCTGCGTTACCTTTCCACTTCCTCCCAAAATATTCTAATTAGTATTTAATTGTGATAATCAGAATGACGAAGATTCCACAAATATTGATTTTCGCGCAAAATTTCAATAAATTTGTCCATATTGTGCCTACGATTCGCTATGTGATGGGTGGCCGTTGCTCAAGTGGTAGTGGACTGGCTTCCAAATCGAAAGTTTCGGTGTTCGAATCCCAGCCTCGCCCGGAGGACATTCATTTTTTGATGAGTAGTTGACTAGAAATCAATAACAAGCCAACTTCCGCTATGAATTTAGTCTCCCCATTAAATGTTGGCTGGCACCCATGGAGCGAAAAACAGCCCAGACATCCCATTTTTCAAGAAACTTAACACATGCTGAAGCACATGGATTCAAAACGTATCAAGCGCAATTTCAATTTCTCGTTGCTAGGGGTCGCTCAATTCCCTTTTCGCTAAATCGCTGCTCCATAAACACTTTCATATGTGCGCAATTGGTCTCTTATAGCGAATTGTATCGCATCGCACGACGCTAAAGTAGCTAGCCATAAACGCGGCCTTAAACGACAAGAACAACAAGTACCTATACAGTTTTTCAACCGTCACACGTATTGCTTTTAAGGTAATACTCGTAGATCCACAAATATCAGAGGGTAGTGTTGCATTTCTGTAAAACTTAGAAACTTGTCTCAATTCTGCAGTTACTGTGTTTAGAATTCATCTCTTCCGTGCACTTTTTATCTACCGAAATGGTGGTGAACCTAGGTTAGATGTTGTACCGTCGTCGTAACATTCGCACTATTTCGCCTATAATCTCTCGCATTACTCGTATTATAAGGGTAAATAAGTATTTAAATCAATGTTATTGGTTAGGAATTTATAGATTAACTGTAAGAGAAAATGCATATTTCTTGCGCATATTTTTATATTGCATGTTAATTTGTTTAAAGATCCGTTGTTCTTCAGATTTACTCATAAATGTTTTTATATGACGTTGTCATTGGAGTCAATTAAGTAAAACTATACGAAATGCATTGTTTTTTGTTTTTTTTTTTTTTTTTTTTTTTAATAACTAAGGCTATATTTAATATTTTAAACGTACTATCGAAATTAAATTAATGTCCTTTCTTTGTGCATTGTTCCATGTAATTTTGTGGGTGTTAGTGTATATCCGAGGAAGGTCAATACTTCCTTTCTTTTTCTTATGGCTTTTCTCTGTTTTGTTTTATAATACTTGCTTTATGTTAATTCATTACTATTACTTTATTTACATAAAATTTTTTTTGTTCTTTTAATTTAACTTAACTCAAAAAAAAAAAAAATGCTTTTTTTAAATCATCACGGCTTTGAATGTTTTTACTTTTATTCTTTATTTTTGTTTATTTGTTTTTTTTTTTATTTTCTTAATTTTTAATCTTGTATTTAAGAAATTTGAAAAAAAAATTGTTTAAAAACAAAAAACATCTTATCTCACAATTAATTCCGGCATGCTATATAGGATGAGTTTCATCCGTTCATTGAGGCCCTTCTGCCATTCGTTAAATCCTTTTCGTACTCATGGTTCAATTTACAAGCAGCGAAGAGAAAATACTATAAAAAACACGAGAAACGTATGTCACTTGAAGAGGAAAGGCATTGCAAGGACGAATTACAGGTAAGTTGGTACTGACAATATGTAAGGAGAGTTTTTTTTTAAGAGGATCCGGAAAATAAATTAAAATACGTAGACATACAAAGATGATTTGGGGCATATCGTCGGTCCAATTTTTGCACACCTTCTCTCGATTATCTGGGTACGTACATATAGAAAGAAATTTCGCGGCTTTAGATCCGAAGATCACGGAAGCCAATTTACGAGTCCCAACCATCTCGCGAAACGTTGGTTTTTAGAAAATGGGTAGTTTTGGTTTTAGTATGATAAGTCGCCCCACCCTGCTAGAAACACATATTGTCTACATCAACTTCACATAAATTTAGAAACAAATATTCATAGGCAACATTTCTAATTTTAACATTTTTAATTTTAAATTAGTATAAACTACACTGTACAATATATTTTTGTGGATGTAAGGCTGTCTAAAGAATTACTTGGGTATTTTTCTCAATCCAAATACGGGAATCTTACAGATTAACGTATCGTCTCAGCCCATAAGGCTGAGTACAGTTTTACCATTAAATCCCAAATCTTTTTGCAATTGGTTTTGAGTCCATCCAAACGAGCCAGAAATGACTGCAACGAATTTCTTAAACATGTAAAATTCCAATACGACCAAAAACTGAGCCAAAAAATACTACAATGTCCCAAAGGTAGTAAAAATTTCTAGTCGTTCGTAAAAAATATTAGAGGCAGAATCCTCATCCTCCATCCCAACACTCATTTACAATGACATTCCAGCTGTCAGCTCAAGGACAAGGCCAATCTGCTTGCTGCACACTTTGCGGCCAGTTCAACACTCGCAGATTGTGCTTTGTCTCCGCCTACACTTGAGTGCGTCGAATCTTCAATGGGACAAACCCCTTTGTTCTTAAAGATCTTAATATACATAAATCCACTGGTGCAGATGGTATATCTCCCCTTCTTCTGCGTAAACTTTTTCATCAATCCCACTCTTTAGGACTCTTTCCGAGTAGATGGAAAACAGCATTTGCCCAGTCCGTCCCTAATCATTCCAATCATTCTCTCTCTCCTCCTACAGACCCATTGCACTTGCGTCCCTTCTTTCCAAGGTCATGGAAAGGCTGATAAACCGCCAGCTTATGAAATATCTCGAAACACGAAAACTTCTCAATGACCGGCAGTACGGTTTTCGCAGCAACAGGTCCACTGCTGATCTGATGGCATGTCCCACCAAAAAGTGGAACCAAAGCGTACATAAATCTGGCGAAAGGAAGATAGTTGCACTTGATATTTCTAAGGCATTTGACAGAGTTTGGCATCAGGCTCTTTTGTCGAAAATGCGTGCTTTTGGGATCGATGACTCTCTTCTTCAATGGATTAGAAATTACCTTTCGGAACGTTCAATTCAAGTTGTCTTGGATGGTTTCAAGTTTGATATTTACAAAATAAATGCTGGTGTGCCCCAGGGCTCCGTTCTGCTTCCGACACTCTTTTTAATTTTCATCAAAGATCTCTGGTCTGCTACTTCTAATCCTTTGCTGACGACAGTACTCTCTGCATTTCATATTCGTTCCCGGACTCACGCCCCTGCCCTTCGGCTGTAGAACGGCAACGGCAGCGTATGCCAGCATAACTAATTGAGGAACCACTAACAGAGTAGAATTTAATGCTTCCAAAACACAATGCTGTCTGCTGTCTTTAAAGCGAAATTTAAACACCCAGACATTATTCATGGATGGCACTTGAATCATCGAAAGCGATAAACTTTCCATTCTCGGTATGTGTGTCAACGACAACTTACGTTGGAGTGACCACATGTCCGGTGTCGTCTAAAATGCTGCGAAATGTCTAGGTTTCCTCAAGCGATGTAAGAAATACTTTACCCCCTCTGATCTGGCCTCGATATATAAATGCCTTATATCCGTTCAAAATTGGAGTACTATTCCCACATCTGGTCGGGTGCGTCCAAAACATCTCTGCACCTGCTAGATAGGATCCAAAACCGTGCGATAAACTCATTGGTGATACTAATATCAATCAATCAACTGACACCCTCGAACACCGACGCAATGTCTCGTGTCTCACTTTGTTTTATCGCTATTTCCACCACCAGTGCTCCGCCCCTTCAAACTTTTAACCGTAACACCCGCCTCGCTATGAATGCTTATCAGTATACCTTCAAGCCCACTTTCAGACGCACTCTAAAATATCGTGATTCGTTCCTAAGCCGTACAAATCGCTTATGGAATGCGCTGCTTAGCTCTTTATTTCCTGGTCATTATAACCTTCAAACATTTAAAACCAACTTTCACCGGTACCTCTCTTTCCATCCTCCCTGATTTTCCTTCGCCCGCGTTGTGTGCAAACATTTTAAGGGTACTTAAAAAAAATTATGCCTTGAGCGCGCGCATATTATAAAAAAAAAAAGTGGAGATCCGACACATACATATGTATCAAGATCATGATCAACATCAAGCCAACTTCCACTAAGAACTTAGTCTCCCCATTAAATGTTGGATGCCACCCATGGAGCGAAATAACCACTGAGCCCAAACATCTTTCTTTCTTTCTCTGTCCCATTTTCCAAAAAAAACTTAACACATGCTGTGGCATTATCAGTGTATTCAAATTAAATTTGTTGACCCATTGAATCTTGCAAGTGATTAGGCCAAGATCCTTTAGTAAAATGTTCCACGTTGTGGATGGACAAAGCCCAAAGCTCTTATGCACACCCGCGAACAGGCAGCTCATTGGTCTCATTCTTCTTATTAGGCTAATTGGGAAGTTTCTCGCCGCAGTTGCACAAACATCTTCTTTGATGGATTATACAAACACCAACAAAAGCTGACTTACCTGACTGTAAAACTTAATGTATTGTAGCGATAAACTAGTGTGAAATCTGTCGACAAAAGGAAGAAAAGCTTCTTCAAAAGGGCGATTATTCGGTTCAATAAAATGACGTAAATCTCAATAAGTTTATGTAACTGAACACGGATATTGGGAATGATATTCCACCATTTAGAAAGGTTGTTGCAGTTTAAATCTACCCATTATGAATTGTTAGACTTTACTGAAAACAAAACAAACCATTCACACTTACAAAATGACAGGTATCCCTATCGGAAATCCGGCTCCTCTTAAATAAACACACCCCTTACAGGCATGGCAATTGACATTCTATCTTTCTTAATATAATATTTTTACTGCACAGAACGAAAAAGCGGAGGTAAAGCAAAAATGGGCATCTCGTTTGTTGGGCAAGTTACGCAAAGATATCACCCAAGAGTGCCGTGAAGATTTTGTTCAAAGTATAACGGGAAAACGCCAATCAATTTGTGTATTATCAAATCCTGATCAAAAGGGCAAAATGCGACGAATTGATTGCTTACGACAAGCAGATAAAGTCTGGCGACTAGACTTAGTCATGGTAATACTATTTAAGGCGATACCACTTGAAAGTACGGATGGCGAGCGTTTAGAAAAGAACCCGGAATGTAGCCATCCCGGTCTGTGTGTTAATCCGTACCATATTAATGTCTCTGTACGAGAGTTGGACTTGTACTTAGCAAATTTTATTAATACTCACGACACTCTTAGTCCATCGCTCATTTACAATAACAACAATAACACTCACAACAACAATAACAACAGCAACAACAGCAATAGTAATACTAAAAAGGGAGAAGATGAACGCAAACAGAAAGGTAAGTTGCGCTAAATCTATTTAACTCAAAAAATCAATCAATCAAGATCATAACGCAAATTCAGATATTTTAACTTCCGTAAGATTTTAGTTACGCTGGTAAGCTTGAATTCAATTTTTTTCTACCCCATTACGTGTATTTATGGACATTAAATCTGCTGTAAATCTGCTGTAATCCACAACAGCCAATATAATTAACTTCTACACCTTTGACATCTTCAAATGGATTAGATTAGATTAGATTTTTATTTAATCAAAAATAAATATTCAAGACAATAATTTGTTTACAAAAAATCCTGTTGACATGGCTTTGCCATCTGTTAGGTAGACAACTATAAGTTTCCAATAAGAATGATTCATTTCATTAGCACAAAATCAACGTTTTAAACTGATTCATTTTCTATAACTTTCCGGTGGGTCGGTGCATCACTGAACTATCTAAATGTCTAAAAGACATTGTAACATCTTCCGACGATAACACACCTCATTGAAGCAAGTGTTTGTTTGTAATTTTGACTAGGGAATCCAGGGTGGACGTAGGCAATTTACGCGGGCTAAAAAATAATCACTTTTCCGCGTACGTCCACGTCTGTAAATTCAGACCAGCTATTTTGACACTTAGTGAAACACATTTAGATCCCTGCCCACACCTCTCAGATCAATCTGATCTGAAGCTACCTGGTTTCGCACTAGTGCCACTATTCTTTCCCCATCGCGGTTTCGCCATTTATGTTCGTAGTGACGTAGCTTACCAAATACCACCACAATTAATCCCTGTTCCAATCCGGAATTCAAATTCATGCGGTTAAAATTCCATCTTCGTAGGCAAATTATCCACTGCTGCTTTATTTACAGAAGCCCCAAACTGGAAAGCAACTCGACCTTTCACGAGTTTGATGCGCTGTCTGACTCCATTCAAAGAATTGTATCCCTGTATCCTCATACTGAAATCGTTATTACGGGCGATGTCAATATACACAATTCTGGACAGACAACACCCGAAGGACAGTGTGTTGAGATCTTCGCTGCGGAAAATAACTTAACCCAGCTTGAATACCAGACGTTGACATTCATACCGCCAACACCCTGGACTTGTTTCTAACTTCTCACCCTGATAAGTATATCGTTGATGTTCTCTCCCCTCTAGGCTCGTCGGACTATTGTGTCATATCAACTAAATTCTCATACACCCACCACACAGTTAGTGAAAGGATTCCTAAAAGAACCGTATGGCAATACGAGAAAGCCAATTGGAGCGGACTTAACAACTTCTTTAGGAATTTTAACTGGTCGCTATGTTTCCTCGATAACGACGTGGATGCCGCTGCTGATATGATCACTCATCATCTCATCGGATGAAGAGTATCAAACCAAAAGAAAAGGCATGGTACGACTCGAGCTATAAAGAGGCTGTCAGGGTTAGAGAATTTTTTTTCGGTCCTACAAAAACCAACCCGACAGAGGAAAACCGAAACAAGTTTGAACGAGCCAGAAATGACTTCACCGTCTTCCTTAAGCGTGTGAAATTCCAATACTACCAAAAACTGAGGCAAACAATATTGTAATGTCCCAAAGGCAGTAAAAATTGTCGGTCGTTCGTCAAAAACATTAGAAATTCTGCCTCATCCTCCATCCCAACGCTCATTTACAATGACATTCCAGCTGTCAGCTCTTTGGACAAGGCCAATCTGCTTGCTGCACACTTTGCGGCTAGCTCAACACTCCCAGATTGTGTTTTGTCCCCACCTACACTTGAGTGCGTCGAATCTTTAATCTGACAAATCCACTTTCGCACTCGTGTAGTGGCAAGTGTACTTAAAGATCTCAAAATTCATAAATCCGCTGGTCCAGATGGTATACGAGTATATATCCCCTTCTTCTGAAGAGGTGTTCTTCCACGCTGGCAAAACCACTGCGTAAGCTTTTTCGTTAAACGTACTCTTTAGGACTCTTTCCGAGCAGATAGAAAACAGCATTTGTCCAGCTCGTCCCTAAAAAAGGCGAATCTTCCTCTCTCTCCTGCTACAGGCCCATTGCACTTGTCCCTTCTTTCCAAAGTCATTGAAACGCTGATAAACCGTCAGCTAATGAAATATCTCGAAACACGAAAACTTCTTAATGACCTGCAGTTTATAGCAACAGGTCCACTGTTGATCTGATGGCATTTCTCACCAAAAAGTGGCACCGTACACCTATCTGGCGAACGCAAAATAGTTGCACTTGATATTTCTAAGGCATTTTGCAGAGTTTGGCATCAGGCTCATTTGTCGAAGATGCGTACTTTTGGGATCGATGACTCTTCTTCTTCAGTGGATTAGAAATTACCTTTCGAAACGTTCAATTCAATATGTCTTGGATGGTTTCAAGTCTGATATTCACAAAATAAATGCTGGTGTGCCCCAGGACTCCGTTCTGTCCCCGACACTCTTTTTAATTTTCATTAATGATCTCTTGTCTGCTACTTCTAATCCAATATATTCTTTTGCTGATCACAGTACTCATATTCTTTCCCGGACTCACGCCCCTGCTCTTCGGCTGTAGAACAGGAACGACAGCGTATGTTAAGCTCATTAAATTCCGATACCAACAGCATAACTAATTGGGGAACCACTAACAGAGTAGAATTTAATGCTTCCAAAACACAATGCTGTCTGCTGTCTTTAAAGCGAAATTTAAACACCCAGCCATTCTCGGTATGTGTGTCAGTGACAACTTACGTTGTAATGACCACATATTCGATGTCGTCAAAAATGCTACGAAATGTCTAGGTTTCCTCAAACGATGTAAGAAATATTTTACCCCCTCTGATCTGGCCACAATATATAAGGCATTCATCCGCCCAAAATTGGAGTACAATGCCCACATCTGGTCAGGTGCTCCTAAAACAACTCTGCACCTGCTAGATAGGATTCAAACGATAAAACTCATTGGTGATACTACACCCTGAATGACTCGAACTGCAACCAACTTCAGACTGCTATAATTTCCAAACCGTTCATGACAGTGAGCCCAAATTTTGACACATGACAGATAATTTTATTATTTACAAGCCTTTTAAACGATTTGCGTCTCAGTTGTGTTGACAAATTTTTATCTGCGATGGAATTCAAACGTGATAGTCTGATTGCTTTATATTTGGCTGGAAGACCACAAGTATCTATCGTTAGAGCCGTCCAGCACCTCAACGTGAATAAATCATTTGTGTCTCGAAGCATAGCTTGCTACTATGATATTGGCAACGTTGCAAAACGCCATGCAACACATACAGAAAAATGAGCTTGGGCTCAAGCCATTGAAGTTCCAAAAAGCACACGATCTTACACCGCAACAGAAAAAAGTTAGTCGAAAGAGCGAAGGAGTTGCTACGCTTGCACAAAAGTGGTGAGTTGCCGAATTTTTTCCGATGAGTCGCCATTTGTTATCGAGCAATATGTCAACAAACAAAATGACCGAGTTTACTTGCCAGAGAGGTTCTTCGAAAATGTACACTTTCGGACGGCCACCAGAAAGCAGGCAGCACCGATGGTGATGGTTTGGGCCGCCATAACCGCCGATGGTCGCTCTCCGCTCGTGTTTTTGGACCGTGGCGTCAAAATTAATGCGATCGTATACCATGAAACTGTTTTAGAGGCAGTATTGAAGCCTTGGGCAAACAATCATTTCGGTCGGAGACCGTGGACGTTTCAACAAGACTCGGCACCATCTCACAAAGCGCGCGTCAACCAAGATTGGTTAAAAAACAATGTTCCACACTTCATTTCTTCGACACAATGGATTGCAAATTCTCCGGATGCAAAGGTAGACATATTGAAAATTACTGATTCAATTTGAAAATTGATGTATTTTCCAACATTTTTTGCTTTGGCACAATAAAATTTAGAGTCATTCACCCTGTACTGTTTAAATTTATAAAATCTGCTCTAAATTACCGGCTGCAAATTATAAACCAAGTTTTTTAGAAAAATATAATCTCAAAATTCTATTTTCTCAGCTGACGGCAAAAGGCAAACTTATCATTGTAAATATTGTTACAACTGAATTCTCTTTTTCATTAATAGAGTTACACTGCTTACTACTACTCTAAATCTAAAATTAAAAAAACTACAAAATTAAATTAAATTATTAATTTAATATTGAATAAATATATTTAAATAAATCAATTGTTATTGTAGATTTCCTTCAATCTGTTTACATTTCAGGCTACACACATAATCCTTACAATGGCGTCATATGCAATGATATCATTCTGGCCACAGGTGTGTTCTCTTCCAAGGAACTTTGGAAGCTGTCGAAAGGTATCGATAGGCAAATAAAATTAAAGAATTAACTTCTAATTTTTTTATTATTGACATTTCATGTTTGAAATCCTTATAATTTATATCATTTTTACCACACCATTTTTTAATTAAATAGCGTCAATCTTGGATGAAACAAGTGACCTTATCCAGGCGAACACAAACGCTATTAAAATGGAAAACACAAGCAGTTTATACGATTGTAATACATATCCCTTGTCAGCACCTCCTGGTGGTATTGTCTCAGCTGTGACTGATCGTTCAATTGGTCCTCCAATGGTTGTAGCTAGCGGTTACAGTAGTTAGTGTAAATTCATAGAAATTTATGCATTTATTTTAGTTTCGCAAAATTTTTAGTTGACTTCGTAGATCCTCGCGCAATGCATTTGTCTAGTTCTCCATTGCTACGGGCACAAACGTCCTGCAAAAATGACCCCTGTTCATCTCCAACTGATGGAAGTGGAAGTAGCTTTTCTGTGATTTTACGACATAGTGAGCAATCTCTGGGAGCTAATCCACCAAGTGACAGTATATCCCTTCAAAGGTATACACCAACAGGGTATTCTACTTCAAGGCTTCTGACAATGAGTCAGTCAAGATCCAATGACGGTAATTGTTTTTGAAGAAATAAACAAAACTTGATTGATTTAGAAGTATCGTTCTTTACAGTATTAATACAGCACAATACCAGTGGGCTCATACCACATTCAGTTAGTCCCAGTGCCGTTTATTATCAGCATAGCAGCCCGTCGGGACCATCTGATTCGCAGGCATCTAGTGATGGTAGTCAAACGCAACAAGAGCAACAAGGTCAACAACAAAACTCCCAAAGCCATCAACATCATTCGCATCATTCACATCATTCACATCATTCACATCATACACACCACACATCACATCCGCATGTTATAGCCACAAAATATTCTACAGATGTTGGAAATAGTCACGACACATTGTCTGACTTTGTTACCTTCGTGTGTCAGGAAACTAATAGTAATCCACATAATTCTAATTCATCTGCGGCAGCCTCTGCTACTGCGGCTACCAGTGCGGTATCCGCTACAACTCAATTTCAAGTACAGCATGTTGGACGCAGTCCTAAAACCCAATATGCTCAATATAGTACAATGCTTCCGCCACCGCCATTACCCCCAATGGCAAGACCAGTGGCAATTATTCGTTCTACTGGCGACTTAACAATGGTTGGTAGTCCACCATCGTCGATTTCACCGCCCGCTGGATCAACCTCAACAATATCTTCACCATCTCATCACCAAGAACAAGACTCAAATATTCCGAGTGGAAGTACTTCAAGTGGAAGTGGCAGCGGTGGTGGGTCGAGGAATTCCTCTGCTGTTGGTAGCAATTCTAACGTGAATGGTGGAACCTCAAATACAAGCAGTGGGTCTACTCCAAATAGCAGTAGTAATACTGTAAGCAATGGTTGTAATATAGGACAAACGACTGAAATATGTCCCGTGTCACCGCCTTTAAGTCACTTGGATGTAACGCGGAAAAACCTGACGCGAATTTCTAGTAATCCTTATCCGCCAAATGGCCGAGAGTATGTGCCGTTCAATAATTTTCATTCACAATCAGCTCCGGTAAGTTTTTTTTTTTTTTTAGATAAAACTTGTTTGAAGTAAATTTATTTGGTACTGTTAATTTTAAAATAGCTTTTGGGGTATACTAGTTCTCTATCCACAATGTCCGGGGTTATAAGTCCCACTAACTTGAGTCTCTATTCATCACCAAGAACAACACCTCGAACGCGGTGGAATGCACCTTTTCTAATGGAGGAAGATTTTGGCATGATTACGCATACTGTATCGAACAATAATCCCGAAGCAAGTTCTGTGATTTTAATGGAAGAAGGTAAGTACAATGATTATTAAAAATTAAAGCCTATAAATTAGTAATGTGTAATAGAAGTCAAGCTATATTTGTTCGTGTTTAAAATAAAATTCAAAAAAAGAAGGTCCTCTTTCGACTATAACTTGTATCGCAGCAGAGTCAAGCTTGATCGTAGTGAGTTGAAAAACATCACTTATTTACAGAAGCGCTTACTGATGAAATTACGAACTCGGTTTTTTAAAGTTGTAATTCAGTTTATTTATAACAAGAGCAAAATTAAATATGCATTTACAAGTAGAAGTTCACAGTAAGAATGAAGTAAATAAAAGCGTGGAAAACTGAGAAAGAGATAACGGCATACACATTACCGTCTAATTTTATCACTCCTCATTAACATGGATATTGTTATTACTGTCAGGGGTTAAATATTCAACGTTTATTTATTTTTATAGAACAGAAACAGATTTAGTTAGTATATATTTTATTTACCACAAATTCACATTACATGGCCAACCGTCTCAAAAGTCTAATTACAACCAGTGATGGTAACTTACCGACGATGAAAAAAATCCCTACTTCTCCCTACACTATCGCAAAATTTCCCCTACAATTCCCCCTACGTGGTTTTTTTTTAAATAGAAGAATTAAACTGAATGCGTTACTAAATAAGAAAGACTTAAAATGCTTAAGTTTATTTTATTTATTTCCATGGTCAAGCAGTTCAAACCGTAATTCATTTTCGCCATGGCAACCGCTGAGGTGTGAGACGGCGCGTTGTCTTGGTGAAACAGGATTTTCTTTTTCTGCAAAGGTGGCCGCAATTTCTGCCTTCAGCTTGGCAGTACTGATGCGTAGTATTCTACTGTAATGGTTTTTCCTTTTTGAAGATAATCGATTAGCATAACTAGTTTACTATCTCAAAAAAAGGTCGCCATCACTTTCCCAGCCGAAAAAACAGTTTTTGCTTTTTTTTGGAGCCGGCGAGCCACTGTTTTGACTGAATTTTTGTTTCGGGCGAATAATAGTGTATCCAAGTTTCATCTACAGTAGTTAATCGGCGCCAAAACTCGGATTTACTGCGCCTAAACTGCGCCAACAGAGCGTTGTAAATGTTCATTCGAACACGTTTTTGGTCTAACGTAAGCAAACGCGGCACCCAACTCGCGGACAGCTTTCTCATGCCTTAATCTTGATTTAATATGTAACAAACACATTCTTTGGACATTTTCATAACCTCTGCTATCTCTCTCACTTTAATTCGGCGGTCGTCTAACACCATTTGGTGAACTTTAGCAATGTTATCGTCAGTGGTTGCAGTTTTTGGACGTCCCGAATGTTCATCATCTCCCAAGTTCTTACGGCCACGTTTAAATTCAGCTGCCCTAAATTTCACTGCGGTAAATGATGGTGCAGAGTCCCCAAACACAGAGTCCAACTCATTTTTGATTTGCTTAGAGGTCATTCCACGATAAATCGCCGAAGCCATATGGGGAGCTCTGAGCGATATCCCTCCGATTTGGCTGAAAAGTGGTAGAAATACTCATTGCAGTGGTATGAATCAGAAGGTCAAAAAAGTTTTACAGAATTCGAACTTCAAAAACTTAGGCCCTGCTCATCAGAATTTGATAAAATATGTATACCTTGTTGGATTCAGGAAAAGGTGAACTTTCAGAGATTTGGAATAATTTGTATTTTCAAGAACGAAGGATATTCCAGAATATCCTTTGTACATATACCCTTGAATAACTCAAAGTACATAGCTGTGTTTTTTTTAGAAAAAAAACGTCACTGCACATTTCCCGTTTTTGAGGATTTTAGAAGTTAGGCTTAATTTATTTGCACTCACTTGATGTCAATCTGTCGTGAGCTCGGGATTTATTTTAGATTGTATCGTAATAAGAGTTGTGAGTAATATAAATTTATAATGAGTACTTTTGCGTGGAAAACGTGCTGCTGGATTTACCACCTCATCAACCCAGTGCTCCTGATTTGCAGCCTGTACGACTATGGATGGTTACGATGCAACCAAAAGTGGACACAAAGTTGGTAATTTGCTCTAGGTGTAGGAAAAAATTGAGTCAGATCAGAAATTCTGAAGACCAAATTGAAGTTGATGAAATGTATTTCGATGAAGACATTGCATTCAATTTGATTAATGAATGCATACAGTATACTGGAGAAGATACATTCGACAAGAGAAGACTTAGTGGTTTAAAATATGTGCAGTAAAAATTGAAAAAGTCTATGTTAAAAATTGCAGAGAAAATTTTCACAGTTACTATTGATTGATTATCAAGATAATTCCAGAGAGGAAGATTATTTCGTAGGGAAAATAAAAAAAAAATTTCCATAAAACTACAAGCAAACACACCAAACTTGTTTTGTTGTCTTTAGTTTCAAGAGAATGGAGCGTCGACAAAATTATAAAAGCATTTCCACGATTGACAAGCTATATGATCAAGAAATCTAGAAAACTTCAAGAAGATCAAAGCGTTCCATCAACTTATGGGAAAAGCTTGATGCTGATATCAAGCAATTGGGAGAAAGTTTTTACTGTGAAGACGATATCAGCCGTTTAATGCCAAGAAAAAAAGACTACGTATCTATAAAGGTAATAACAATTTATTTGGTCAGGTTCAAAAATAAGACGTTTTGCTTTTTTGTTAGATTGAAAATCAGAAAAAAACATATTCAAAAACGTCTGGTTCTGGCTAACCTTAGCGAGATATATTATGAATTCAAAGAAGTTCATTATAATGTTAAGATTGGATTTTCCAAATTCGTGTCGTTAAGACCAAAGAACTGCATTTTGGCTGGGCATCAGGAACTCATTCCGTGTATGTTTGCACCATTCATCAAACTCATGTTTGAAGGTAGCAATAAGTATATCAAAGCTAATAGAAAACGAAGATAAACATCTCAATGACAGCAGAACCTGCTTAGCTTTGGTAGTTTGTAACCCTCCTGATATAAATTTTTACTTGGGCAAGTGCTTTAATTGCCCAAACTATTCTAAATTAAGAAGAATCTTTGACACTGCTTTTAGTAATCACTTCATAGAAGACGTAACATACTATCGGTGGACCCACACAGACCGATCAAAATTGGAAGTGAGAATTTAAAACTCTGAGGATTTCATTCAGAGCTTTTTGCAACGGCTTGGTGTTTTCATTTGTCATGTTTTTATAACTGATCAACAAAACGGTTTATGTAGAGGAAGTCAAAACTCTCTTAACGAAAACGGACATACTTGTTTTATTGGACTTTTCCGAAAATTGTGGTTTTGTTGTGCAAGATGCAGTGCAGGGATACCACTGGACTAACGAACAGGCGACGGTTAAACCTTTCGCAATATATTACCGGAACCAGATGGATAATATTAAAAATGAAAGTTTTGTTGTAATCAGTGACTGCTTAAAGCATGACACTATCGCAGTACACTTATTTCAGCGCCGTCTCTTAGAGTTTCTGCAGAAGAAATGCCACGTTTTTAAGAAAATTATTTATTTTTTTCGATGGATCTGCTGCGCAGTATAAAAACAAAAGGAATTTTTTTAATTTAACATTACTTGAACAGGATTTTGGAGTGAATGCTGAATGGAACTTCTTTGCGACCTAAGAGAGCGCATGCGATGGACTTGGTGGTACAATAAAAACACTGGCTATCAGAGATAGCCTATAAAGACCGTATAGGGAACACATAACAACTCCCTTACAGTTATATAACTGAGCAACTGAAAATATAAAGAATATGGATTTCTCTTACGTGACCACACAGGAGTATAATGAAGCAAAATTATTGATGAAATCGGGATTTTCTACTTTAAGAATTGTGCCGGAAACAAGAAAGCTTCATCATATTTCATCTGTTTCACAAGGAGTAATTAAATTTTTCGTTTTCATCGGAAGAATATGTATATACTCTTAAGAGATAATAAATAATGATTTTTTTAGTTTTTAAGGCCTTGGTGTGAAGTTTTTTTAAATGAAAATATTTATTACAGAATATTTAGCCGCCTATAAAACATTATTTTGGCCGAACCCATAGAGATCCCAATTTGAAATTTAAAATGGAAATAGAGGACGAATCTCTCTATAATATATAAAATATAAAAAAAAAAATACCATTTTCTGAGTTATTCAAGGATATATGTCACCTTTTGCTGAATCCAACAAGGTATACATATTTTATCAAATTCTGATGAGCAGGGCCTAAGTTATGATTTTTTTTAAATATACTAAATTTTTGAAGTTCCGTTACACGCAAACTATATCGAATTCTGTAAAACTTTTTTGGCCTTCTGATTCGTACCACACCAATGAGTATTTCTACCGCTTTTCAGCCAAATCGGAGGGATGTCGTTCAGAACGTCGGTCGATCGTATTGCCTTTCAAAAACAAGAATTTAATAACAGCTCGATACTCAATTATTTCCATTTTCACAAAAAACACTCACATCGACTCACTCAAACGACTGTCAACTAATAACTGCTCGTCCAAAATGACTGAAACTTCGGTAAGTAACTGTCAAAAGATGCACAACCAGCATTCACTAGCTTTTATTGACGAGTGCCGCTATCTTTACGTTGCGGTCGGAAACTTTTCAAATAACCCTCGTATATTTTATTTATCACAAATTGACATTAGACGTCCAACCGTCTCAAAAGTCTAATTACAACCAGTGGTGGTAACTGAAAAAAAAAATAAAGTACCTACCGACGATGAAAAAAATCCCTACCTCTCCCTACACCATCGCATAATTTCCTCTACAATTCCCCCTAGGTGGTTTTTTAAATAGAAGAATTAAACTGAATGAGTTACTAAATAAGAAAGACTTAAAATGCTTAAGTTTATTTTATTTATTGGGTCTATAACTTAACTCGTGCGGTTTGCTAAGAGATGACGTAACTTGTATTATTCCATTGGAACATGCGTTGGAAAGCTACTGTCATTGTACGTCATTTCAGTATATGTCATTCATTTGAAGCGTAAACAACAATAATTTTTTTTCACTCAAATATGTCGAACTTTGTGCCTGAAAAAGTGTTTTTGCGGGGAGTTCTTCTTCATTACTTTAATATGAAGAAAACTGCTGCCGAAAGTCATCGTATTTTGGTGGAAGTTTATGGTGAACATGCGCTAGCTGAGCGAACGTGCCAAAAGTGGTTTGCACGATTTAAAAGTGGTGATTTTGGCTTGGAAGACGATGGACGTCCTGGGCAGACAAAAAAGTTTGAAGATGAAGAACTGGAAGCATTACTCTATGAAGATTATTGCCAAACACAAGAAGAGCTCGCAGAATCTTTGGGTGTCACTCAAGCAGCCATTTCAAAACGTTTAAAAGCAGCTGGATATATTCAAAAGCAAAGAAATTGGGTTCCACATGAACTCAAGCCGAGAGACGTCGAAAAGCGGTTTTGCATGTCCGAAATGCTGCCGGAACGCCACAAAAGGAAGTCATTTTTGCATCGGATTGTTACTGGTGATGAAAAATGAATCCATTACCAGCCAAATCAACGGCAAAGCCGAATATCCATAGCACGAAGGTAATGCTCTGTATTTGGTGGGATCAGATGGGTGTGCTGTATTATGAGCTGCTAAAACTGGGTGAAATCATCAATGGACAACGCTACCGAACACAATTAATCCGTTTGAAGAGAGAAGTAGCCGAAAAACGCCCGGAATATGCGACCAGACACGAGGCAATAATTTTCCATCATGACAACGCTCGGGCCCACGTTGCTATTCCGGTTAAAAACTATTTGGAAAACAGTGGATGGGAAGTCTTACCCCACCCGCCTTATAGCCCAGACCTTGCCCCTTCTGAATACCATTTATTCCGGTTAATGCAGAACGCCCTCACTGAAATACGGTTCACATCAGAGCAGAATATCAAAAATTGGCTTGATTCATTCTTGGCTGCCAAGCCGGCGCAGTTCTTTTGGGAAGGGATCCACAAATTGCCAGAAAGATGGAAAAAAGTCGAAATCGTCTGTTGCCTATATAACATATGTTAGTTAAAGAGGTTTGTAAGGCTATTTGGGGATCGCTCCAGAAGATACATATGCCTGCACCAAGTACTGAAAATTTTGAAAAGATTTCAGAAGAATTTTTTTGAAAAATGGAATTTTTCCAACTGTTTGGGAAGCATTGACGGAAAGCATATTAGACTCAAGTGTCCTGCAAATTCAGGCAATATATATTACAACTACAAAGGCTTCTTTTCAATATAGTACTATTGGCGGTGGTTGATGCAAGATATCGATTTTCTATGATCGATGTGGGCGCATACGGGAAAGATAGTGACGCAGGAGTTTTTTTCAAATTCAGCCATTTGTGAAAATATTGAAAATGGTAACATAGCTTTACCAAGCGCTAGGCCATTACCCAACTCTGAGGAGCAAGTTGAAAAGCTGAATATATATTTGTAGGAAGATGAAGCATTTCTCTTAAGAACATACTTAATGAGGCCTTACCCTGCAAGACAATTTCCAAACAACCATGCTGCTTCAGACTTTGATTACCGTTTGTCAAGAGCCAGAATGCCAGTAGAGTGTGCATTCGGCATTAGTTCTGCTAAATTTTGAATTTTATTAAAATCAATTGAAACTAATGTTGAGAATGCAGTTCATATTGTAAAAGCTATTTGCATCCTACATAACGTAATTATAGATATGGAGAAAGAAGACACGTTTCCAACAAAATTTAAGCAGCGGAAGAAATTCAATGGGAAACCACAATTGTACCGTTTTCCAGAACAAATAATCACCCGCCACGAGAAGCAGTAAATCAACAGAACATTTTTTGTAAAAACTTTTCAATTCTTGAAATTCCCACACTTTTAGCTACTTCGCTCCATTTATTGTCTACAATCAGCCGATCTTTATAGCGAGAATGACTCTTGTTCCACAACAAATTTCGCCTTTGAACTTCTGAAATAAGAACCTCCATCGTTTAATTTCTGCACGATAATGCGGGCAAAATCAAACCAGTTTGATTTTCAAACAATGCGTGCGATGCGGGGACGTCGCAACGCACATGTTGCCCGCAATATCGTATTTACGTTGGACATTAGTCTTTGGTTTTTAACGTAAGCCCCCTGTCATGTAGACTTATGTTTACGGGATGCCCGTACATCCGTCAATCCTTTGATACCAATTCGGAACTGTATTGGAGGCACAAGTTCCACCCTTGGTATGAGTCGAGGCCGACCTAAAACCTCTTGCTGTTCTTAGGGTCACAGCACCCAGTACTTATTTGCAACTCTACAATGGGTTAGACCCTTTCCCGCGATTTGGGTTTAAGCCACAGTCAACATGACGCTCCCACAAGAGGGCCTACCTCAACAAGTCAGGCCCGGACCGAAATCCGTGGGGCTCCTGACTCCCATGGTGATTTAAGTTCTGGTAGGCACTACCGGTGGCCCTGCCGCCAACAAGACCTATGACCGGCAACTTTTAACTGGTCAAATCGTAGCAACCTTCAGAGGCTTTATCTGAAGATGTTTACGATAAGACCAGTAATATGCTCTGCCCTTGCTTTTTATTAGACAAAGTCATAAATGGGAGAAGCCTTGATAATTGGGCGGGGGCTCTGTTTACGTTGGACATCTACATATCCCAACGTCAGTTCGATAATGAAATCTTCCCGCATTAAACGCACCGCATTACTCGTGCTTACGTTGGACACAGCTTTACGATCTACTCTACTGATCAACCGGTAGTCTCCTTCGTGGTTTACTTTTTTCTTTTTTTTTATTCTCTTTGAGTTATTACTTTTTTGTGCTGTCACAGTATAATACTAAATAATTGTATTGCTTTCATTTTAGAGCATGCATCAACGTCGCGTTACAATGACGAATATCCGAACCGAGACTATGTGACATGATAACATAGAGCGATACATGAAAGGAAATACGCTTATTAAATTTAAATAAATTCAAGACTACCCAAAGACAAACAAAAAAAAAAAGTATCTTAAAAACAGTTAACTAAGTCAAGACACTCAGCAGATCAAGTAAAACATGGATTAGTTAATAAAAAAAAAAGAATTTTGTAAAACAAAAACAACTAAAATATTAGAAAGCACAATATACGAGTACGAGGAGTATATTATGAAAATCAAAGCTAACTATTAGAAAATAAAGTACCAGAAGAAAAGAAATTTAGAAAACAGACAATAGTAGGCTTAACTAGAAAATAAAATACGATATTTATACAAATATTTAGATAAAAACGAACATATACACATATACCATTAACAAATACATATAAAATAGTTAACAGCAAATTAAAAGTTGATTTATTTATAAATTATTAAAAGAAATAATTAAAATGATAAAAAAGTGTAACTTGTAACTAGGATATATATAGTATTAAGAATGAAATAAACAAATTGAATATATGTACATAAATTTGTATATTTTAAGCAAAAATGTACTGATCTCGTCACAAATTATCATCAGAATCTACCTATGTAAACGTAAAAAAGTTTTTTAAAAAAAAAATTGATGATTCAAAAAACGCTACTTGCTTCATAGATATTAAGTTGATTTATTCACAAGGTACAAGATACAAGATACAAGATACATACCTTATTTGTACTATTTACATCAATACTACAAAAATTGTGTTCCTGTTTTTATTTGTCCTTATTTCTAACCTATCGTTTGAAAATGAAAACCGACGCAAAAGTTATTGCAACCTTGGGTATGAATATTTTGTGAATCAATAGTTTTATAAATAGTTAGTACATACTCGTATTAAGTTAGTATTGAAGTCCAGTGGTTCGGACCGGTACTTTGCCAAAAATAAGAATAGTATTAGTCTAGGGTAAATATATGGTATATCTGTGCAAAGATGACAGAGCAGTTCAGGTCAAAAAAAAAAAAGAAGGAATATTCTACTTATTTATTTATAAGTGGTTATTATTATACTTACATAGTATTGCTTTCGTTACCGGTTTTTTGTTATATAACAGTATACATATATCGTTATCAACTGAAGTCAAAATAGTTCAAAACGAACAATTTCGAACTATTTCAAATATTTTTTTTTCTCTTGTTGATGCAGATGCGTAAGAGAATTCGAACTCGTATAATGCGTACGTAATATCCATTTAATGCCACAGCGTGTACTATACTTTGTATTTATAAAGAGAGTTAAGTTTTTTTGGTTTTCTAATTTTGTCTACATATTATGAGATTCAGTAAATTAAGTAAATAAAATGAATTTAGTTCGAGAATCATTGGTGAATTTGTGTGTTTAGTTTCACTCAGTCGCACGCTTAAAAAATCAATTTTGAAGAAATCCAAGTTTAATTTTGTTTTTTGTTTTTTTTTATATATGTTAATTCTTACATATTTATATATTAATTTAGGAAATTTGTACGTTTTGTACGTAAAATATTCCTAAAGTTCGTGATATGCATAAAATTGAATTAGTATACATCCATATACAGCTAGAAAAGTAAGGCTCTAAAATGATGAACAGCAAGAAAATAGTTGAACCAAATAAGAATACTTATATATACACAAATATTAATATAATTTTTAACACTTCTTCACACAAGTGTATTAAAAGGTTTATTAAGAAATACAATTGTGCTGGCTTCAATGTTCTACTAGCTTTTAGAATTAAACATATTTAATATTTATTTGCAGTGAATTTTTAAACGACGACATAAGTATTATCATTGTGTTAGACATATTCGAAGGTATAATTTCTAGTTTCTATATATATATATATATATATTTTTTTTTTTTTGAATTCAAAATGTTGTTTTAAAATGACAAGTGGAAGAAATTTAAAAAAAAAAAAAATACATCAAAATAAGGTACAATACTGAAAAGAAAGAAAAAAAAAGCAATTTGTATAAAATCCATTTATTTACATATGTACGTAAAGCTGTGATACGCAATTTCAGTCCATCTGTCTTAAAGGGACAACGGCCTTAGACCGAAAGCAATCCTAAAATATTTCGAGACAGGAAAATTTAAGTTATTTGATTAAGTTGATCAACATAATTTAATAGAGGCGTCACACAGCTTCCAAATATCGCATTTGTTTTTTTTTTTTTTTTTAAATACATACAGCCTTATATCTAATCTTTGTGACAGAGGCAACAAATTATCTCCTTTTTTCAACTTGTCATTCCATTTATATGGAAGTCTCAATGAACTTATAGTTTACTCCTTGTGTAGGGCAACATCCATATTTTTTTTCTTCTCCACCAAATACTATTTACATTTATGTAGACTTATCTAGCGACATATTTATATTCATATATATGTATTTAGTTGTATCTATGCATACACATATACACTGGCGATCACTAGGATGAGGCCATACATTTTGCAATCGATTTTCACTCATTATACCTTTTTTGAAATTTTGTACCCGCTTTTACTACCTGTGAACAAGTACATATTTTCTCAACAGGAAGTCGAAAAATTAAAGGGTAAATAAGAAACAACCGTTGGAATTTCCCTTCCCAAGATCAAACATTGAATTTCTTGAAAAAGATGCGCCACTAGGATGAGGCCACATGCAAAATCTTCGAAAGAAAGGAAAAAATGAATAAAATGTTTTGCATCTTATGGTTTTAAAATATTTATTTATTATATTTTTGCCCGCTATTTTTCGATATGACCTCTATAAGACGGTTTGGAATAGAAGTATATAGTTTTTTTTTAAATAATCAAGAGAAATTCGGGTCCAGGCATCACGAATAGCTTCGATTAAAGTGTCCTTGTCGTCAAATTATCTGCCGCCTTCATACACTTTACGAGATAAACATGCCCAAACATTTTCGATTATGTTTAAGTCCGGCGAATAGAACCGCCATGGCAAAAGTTCCACGTCTTCTGATTGAATCCAACTTCTAACAACCTTGGAAGTGTGGATGGGGGCATTGTCTTGTTGGAATATCCAAGGCAGGGGTCCGAAAATGTTTTTCACTTTTGGAAATGACCGTTCCAGCAAACATTTGTAGTTGTTTCCGTTCATGTTTGTGGACAAAAACTCCAACTGGATTGTGCCGTAGTAGGTAATAGCTCCCCACCATTACACCTGATGTACGGCTGTGGTGTCTTGCCAAAATAAGCTCCTCCTTTCTTAGATCATGGGAATAAGAGTTGTAACCATCGCGGCCGTTAAGGTTACATTTTTTTTTTATCCGAAATGACAACGCGTTTCCATTCACTGCTCCAAGCGACATGTTCTCCTGCAAAATTCATTCGATGCTCCTTGTGTTCTTGCCTCAAAACAGGTCTCTTTTTAGGTTTTTTTCTCTGTATAGTACAATTTGTTCGTATTATCCTTCGGACCGTTGCTATGCTGGCCGATACTCCGCTGTTGACCCATATTTTAGTCGCTGGTAATGTAGAATTTGAGGCACGCCGTAGAATTAACCGCTTTTCTCGCAATGTCGTTGCTTTTGCCGTGCGTCCTTTTTGATTTTTCCCACAGTTTTGTGGATCCGCAAGATAACTGCTTACAACGGTCTTACTTTTTTTAAGCCTCCTTGCAATTTCTCGGCCTGAGAGTCCTAACTCATTGAAAGCATCTATATTTCCTTTTTCTGTCGCTGTCAAAGTCTTTCCGGAACCCATTTTTTTTAAACTGAATAAAAACAGTTCTTTTCAACGCTTTTTTTAAATATTCTTAACAAAACTTTGTAAAAAAAATCGCTGATGTGACCTACTGCAAAGAAATATTTGCAATGGCCTCATCCTAGTGGCGCATCTTTTTATACGCTTTACAAGAAGTTCAGTGTTTGATCTTGGGAAGGGAAATTCCAACGGTGGTTTTTTATTTAGCCTTTAATTTTATGACTTTCTGTTGAGAAATTATGTACTTGTTCACAGGTAGTAAAAGTTTGCGGGTACAAAATTTCAAACAGGTTAAAAAGAGTGAAAATCGATTGCAAAATGTATGGCCTCATCCTAGTGATCGCCAGTGTATATGAAGTCCTACATGTACCTCCCACATATCGGTTTTGCCACTGTGTGGATGGTAAATCTTTACTTTTCCTATATCGATATCTATCTTTCTTTGATCCCTAAATCTGCTGCCGCCCGCGCTGTTTTATAATATTTTGAGGCTCTTGATTGTCTTTTGCGAATGCATTGATGTAAAGAGCCACGTTTATTATTCAAAGTTCAAATCCAATTCAAAACAATAAGATACAAAATTTTAAAGGAGTCATGTTTATGCAATGGGGCTCGTGTGGAACACTACGTACATTTGCGGCGGATTACTTCGCAAGAGGTTCTGTGCAGAAAACTCGCCCAACACTAAGAAGCAGGAAAGTACTCTTCGGAGGGCAATGGCAAACCTCCTAAAAGAACATTATCTGTCTATGAAAAAGTCACTAACTCTGCTGTCACTTGGGGGCAGCAAAAAATCGTAGGTCCTCTCTCAATGAACATAAAATCGCTGGGCGAATAACACGGACTGTCGAGTCAAACACTTATTTATTTAAGTATATTTTATGCATTTTTACAATATTATTTATTTTCTTAGAACACCGTTAAAAGTCTGATTCGTCTCAATTGTGATTTTTAAATTCAAGCCTCAACTAAACCCTACCATATATGCGAATCAATTTTTCAATGCTTTTTCAGTGTCCTTATAATTGCCGCACTTGGTAAAATAATTCATTTATTACGACTTATACAATATGGTATATTGATATATATTGATTTCCGTTGATAGCTTAATATTTTGTGGAAAACATGACCAAAAATCAAACGAAAGAGGAATCACAATATTCATAGGAAAACTCAAACTAGGACAATAATTGTAATAATTTTATTTGATTGTCTGTTTTCTATTTTAATATTGTAATATTGTACCAAGCAGCATAGAGATAAACTACAATACTTGAAAATATATGTACGAGTACATGCATACATATGGTATATACAAGTATATGTATATATGTATATTTAAGCACATAAGTTATACAAATTGAAAAGTAACTAGCAGGACAAAGGATAATAATTAAATGCTAGATAAATAATAAAAAAAAAATAAAAATAAAAAACAAATAGTTTATATACCTATACATACGAGTAAATGCCTGTATCTTAATAACATATGTAACTACGAGTATATGATATTACAAAGAAACAACAACGAAATTATTAATCGAAATGACAAGAAAACAAACAAGTTGCTGGTTGTTATACTGATTGAGAAATAAAACTGTTCATAAAATGTGTTTCTCGCTTTAATGTAAAAAACAAAAAAAAACAAAAAACAAAAAAACAAAACAAACAAAGATATTGTAACTGTGTATTTAGGCTAAGGTATGTGCCTTAGAATAAGTTTAAATTAAAAGAAAATTAAATTTTTATAATAACAAATGCAAGGCAAAATAGAATTTTTGGTCAAAATTCTATAAACCTATAAAGTTGTAAGAATTTTTTGTTAAATCGATGTTTTATTTATTAATGTATTTATTTCGTATTGGTCGTTTTTATTTTATTGTATTTGAACCGAGAGTAAGTATGATTTTGTAATGCATTAAGAGTTAAGAAAAACAAAAAAATTAAATATGTTTGTGATGGATTTTGGATAAGAAGACGGAAACCAAAACGAAAAGTAATTTTCTTTTCCATTGTTTGATTTATTTTGCAGCAACGCATATTTACATTTAAATACGAGTATATATAAATGCGACGGTCTCTGGCCAATAAAATTTAGTTGTAAGCTGAAAGGTTCCGTGTCGACCACCGACGAGTGCACACGTCACCCACTGCGCTCGTAATTTCTCCTGTGCTGCACAAACAAAAAAAAAAACAAACCACCGCGCAACTAAAACATCACACAGTGCGAGTATCCCACCCCTCCCGCTCCTGGTCATAGTACTATTGTTTGCACTCGGTCACTGCCGTTACTGTATTTATCATACGGTACGGGCAGTGACGGAGTGTATGTAACAACTGATGGATAGTACAGGCCAGCTATTTTGGCACTTAGTGAAACACAGTTAGATCCCCGCCCACACCTCTCAGATCCCTCTGATCTGAAGCTACCTGGTTACGACCTAGCGCCACTATTCTTTCCTCATCGCGGTCTCGCCATCTATGTGCGTAGTGATGTAGCTTACCAAATTCCACCACAATCTAGCCCCTGTTCCAATCCAGAATTCGATTTCATGTGGTTAAAATTCCATCTCCGTTGGCAAATTATCAACTGCTGCTTTATTTACAGAAGCCCCAAACTAGACAGCAACTCGACTTTTCACGAGTTTGATGCGCTGTCTGACTCCATTCAAAGAATTGTATCCCTGTATCCTCATACTGAAATCGTTATTAGGGACGATGTCAATATACACAATTCTGGATGACTTCGACATTCTGGACAGACAACACCCGAAGGACGGTGTGTTGAGATCTTAGCTGCGGAAAATAACTTAACCCAGCTACAGCCAACACACTGGACTTGTTTTTTATCTCTCACCCTGTCAAATACAAGTCAATATGCTATCCCCTCTAGGCTCTTCGGACCATTGTGTCATATCAGCTAATTTCTCGTACACCCACCACACAGTTAGCGAAAAGATTCCCAAAAGAACCATATGGCAATACGAGAAAGCCAACTGGAGCGGCCTTAACAACTTCTTTAGGAATTTTAACTGGTCGTTATGTTTCCTCGATAACAACGTGGATGCCGCTGCTGACATGATCGCAGAAACAATTCTCTTTGAAATGAGATGCTTTATCCCTCATCGGATGAAGAGTATCAAACCAAAAGAAAAGGCATGATACGACTCGAGCTGTAAAGAGGCTGACAGGGTTAGAGAAATTTTTTTTTTGGGTCCTTCAAGACCAGCCCAATAGAGAAAAATGAGGCAAAAAATACTGCAATGTCCCAAAGGTAATAAAAATTTTTGGTCATTCGTCAAAAACATTAGAAATTCTGCCTCATCCTCCATCCCAACGCTCATTTACAATGACATTCCAGCTGTCAGCTCTTTGGACAAGGCCAATCTACTTGCTGCACACTTTGCGGCTAGCTCAACACTCCCAGATTGTGCTTTGTGCGCCTACACTTGAGTGCGTCGAATCTACAATGGAACGAATCCACCTTCGCACTCGTGTAGTAGCAAGAATACTTAAAGATCTTATAACATGCTGCATGAATCCGCTGGTCCAGATGGTATATCTCCCCTTCTTCTGAAGAGGTGTTCTTCCACGCTGGCAAAACCACTGCGTAAGCTTTTTCATCAATCCTACTCTTTAGGACAGCATTTGTCCAGCCCGTCCCTAAGAAAGGCGAATCTTCCTCTCTCAGCTTCCGTCAGCTAATGAAATATCTCGAAACACGAAAACTTCTCAATGACCGGCAATATAGTTTTCGTAGCAACAGGTCCACTGGTGATTTGATGGCATGTTTCAACGAAAAGTGGAACCAAAGCGTACATCAATCTGGCGAACGCAAGATAGTTGCACTTGATATTTCTAAGGCATTTGACAGAGTTTGGCATCAGGCTCTTTTGTCCAAAATGTGTGCTTTGGGATCGATAACTCTCTCCTTTAATGGATTAGAAATTACCTTTCGGAACGTTCAATTTAAGTTGTCGTGGATGGTTTCAAGTCTGATATTTACAAGATAAATACTGGTGTGCCCCAGGGCTCCGTTCTATCCCCGACACTCTTTTTAAATTTCATTAATGATCTCTTGTCTGCTAGTTCTAATCCAATATATTCTTTTGCTGATGACAGTACTCTCTGCTTTTCATATTCTTTCCCGGACACATGCCCCTGCTCTTCGGCTGTAGAACGGGAACGGCAGCGTATGTTAAGCTCATTAAATTCCGATATTAACAGCATAACCAATTGTGGAACTATTAACCGAGTGGAGTTTAATGCTTCCAAAACTCAATGCTATCTGCTGTCATTAATGCGAAATTCAAATACCCTGCCATTATCCATGAATGGCACTTGCATCGTCGAAACCGATGAACTTTCCATTCTCGCTATGTGTGTCAACGACAACTTACATTAGAATGACCACATATTCGGTGTCGTCAAAAATGCTGCGAAATGTTTAGGTTTCCTCAAGCGATGTAAGAAATATTTTACTCCCTCTGATCTGGCACAATATATAAGGCATTCATCCACCCAAAATTGGAGTACAATGCCTACATCTGGTCAGGTGGTCCTAAAACATCTCTGCACCTGCTAGATAGGATAAAACTCATTGGTGATACTACTCGTAATATCAATCAATCAATTGACACCCTCGAACACCGACGTAATGTCTCCTGTCTCATTTTGTTTTATTACTATTTCCACCACCAGAGCTCCATTGAAATCGCCAGTAGCATTCCGCCCATTCAAACTTTCAACAGTAACACCCGTCTCGCTATGAATGCTCATCAGTGTACCCTCAAGCCCATTTTCGGACGTAGTCTAAAATATCGTGATTCTTTCCTAAGCCGTACAACTCACTTGTGGAATGCCCTGCCGATCTCTGTTTTTCCTGATCGTTATAGCTTACAAACATTTAAAAACCATGTACATCGGTACCTGTCTTTTCTTTCTCCCTAAATTTCCTTCGCCCGCGCTGTGTACGCTCTGATTATGAAAAAAAAAAAGAAGCTGGTTAAGGTCACCCTCCACCTGTGCGTTTCATCTAATTCAAGGGCCTCCTTTTACGCATTGTCTCTCGTAGTCGCAATCGAATACACCGAGGCGTATTCACTTGCTTTGGATTTCTAACCGTGTCTTATGTGGCATTTGTGCACGTTTACAAGCAAGTTAAAGTTTGTGTATAACTCATAGATTTCGTTATTATATCTCCTCTTTTATAAGCCTTCACTTATTTCCTTGAATTTGCGCCGTAAAACAGAACTAGGATAACAAGGATCTTAGTATTTTTGTGTAAGGTCTCATTACCTTAGGCGAAAGAAACAGCCGTTGTAAAGATGTAGTGTAAAAATGTAAGCAGTAACCTAAGTCATGTACTTTTAAAATTATTGGCACTCAAAAAAACAAAATCGAGAAATCTGACACCCTGTGACGGTATTTCAAGTACTGTGACCACAAATCTTTACTTTTCTTCGATTTTCTTTTGGCCGTATGATGTTATGTTTTTGGTCCATATATCTAGAGCGCCCCTGTTAGAGGTAGATGTTGTATACAGGGACTGTCTTAGTATTTCGTCACGCTCGTCAAGTCCTTCGATTCTCCGTATATGGGCAACGAGAGCTGTGTCCAGGCTGGATTCGGATGTTCCAGCTCTCGCTGATTCTTGATTTTCCTGGAACCGCCTAACCCTCTCTCCATATGAACGTCTCTGGCGTCTTTTTTGTATGGCGTCTCTCGTTCTATTAGAGATAGCGGTTAGGTTGTTCAGTATCTCTGTAGGGTCTTGAAGGCCTAGCCGTGCCTCTGCTGCTGCTAGTTCCTTTTGCTCATCCTCGGTCCAGAATCTTCTTGGACCGGCTTCCTCTGCTTGCATTTCTGCATTATTGGCCGCTCCATGTGCGAGACACGTGTGTTGCCTTAGTCACGCGTATGTCTTAAACTGCCTATCGCATATTTTACATATATTGTTCTTTTCAATGGTTGGACCTTTACAGTATCTTGGCTGATGTTGTGCTTTTCCCTTCGCAGTTTGGCATTCCTTGTTTCATCTCTCACATATATGTCGCACTAATGTTTCTTCGTCTGCCGATGCTGGCATTGCCGTATTGCCGGCTTGCCTGTTCCTCAGATTGTATAGTGACATCGCACTCTTTACTCCTAGTCGGAGCTGATGTCTCGGGCACAAGTGTGGACAGATGTGGTGCGTGCCGTGACTAGTTTATAAATGGTGTTGTTGTGTGTGCATTAACTAACTAGGTTAATGTAATCGCTGACAGTCATTAGCGTGTTCCACAACCCAAATTGGTTCGGGCGTTTGATAACCCATTTAGCGGTTGGACGAACCATGAGGTGTCTCAGAGTCCCGGTATTTATAAAATACTCGAACCGGCTTGAGTTTCGGTATCACGGACACGAACAGCATTTCTTTTTTCTTGTGTTCGCCACGGGTGTTTGGATGAACGCACGAATCCAGCGACCACGTTTTTTCTCACAACGATGGATGGCGTCTCTCCACTTCACGATTTTATCCGCGAATTTCCAAGGAATCCCTTGGTGGATTTTCGCGAAACTTGCTTAAATTGGAGAAAACGCGTGTCACGACGGATTGCGAAAAGAATTTTTGAATTCGGATAAAAATTTCCGCACTTTTTCTCTGTTGAAACGGAGTGCGGAAGAAACACTGCTGTCCTCGACGAGAGTCAACAAGAGAGCTTTAGTCACTCCCGCCGTTTACCTGCGCTTACTTGAATTTCTTCACAATTTCTTATAATAAAAACAAAATATTTGCGTATAGTATATACATATATTGTTTTGCCTGAGGTACAGATACACTTTACTGAATTCGTCGAAACCCTCGTCAGGCCTGATTATCGCCTGGGGTTTGGGCTCTGGTATTTCCTACAGAGTTCATTCACCAAATACGTTAAGATGTACGCCACCCGAAGAACGGGTGCAAATGAGGTTCTGGGGGTCTTGAAAAAGTATTTTGCTTCTTATAGCCGATCCAAGAACATAGTATCGGACAGGGGCAGCGTGTTCACGGGGCGCGAATTCGAGGGTTTTATGGTGGAAAACAACATAAAGCACATCAAGGTGGCTACGGGGTCTGCACAAGCTAACGGCCAAGTGGAACGAATAAATCGGAGTCTGGGTGCTATGATGGCAAAGGCGGTAAACATTGACGCGACTAAGAGCTTAGAAAACATGCTGTTAGATATAGAATTCGTAATGAATAATACGATTCACAGGAGTATGGGGGTAGCACCCAGCGAATTACTATTTGGTGTGAAGTAGCGGTGTAGAATAGTGGATCGGTTAAGAGAGGGCTTAGAAGGAATAGTTGGATTAAGATTAGAATCGGATTTGAGTATAAAGAGAGCAGAAGCAGTTAGGAAGCAGACGAGACTACAAGAATACGTAAGGAGCCTCAAGCTTACATTGTCGATGATTTTGTCATGGTGAAGAATTTCGTCAGCATGCCGGGTGCACCGAAAAAACTTGTGCCTAAGTTCAGGGGGCCGTATCGGGTCAGCCGCGTTTTAGGAAACGATAGGTATGAGGTGACTGATGTAGAGAATTTTCAGATGAGTCAGATACCGTATAAGGGCACTTGAGACGCGGCGAACATGAGACCGTACGTTAAAGATTACCAAACTAGAGCTAGAACCAAGTAGCGCAATTGAGGTCGAATGCATGTCAGGATGGTCGATTGTAGTAATAATTAAAGATCTCACTAATTATCTCGGAATGGTAACCCTTGCATGGGAATATCCACCAGTAAATACATATATTATATATAAAGGCTAGTCATACACTTTGTACATGGAAAAAGACGGAAGAGTCAGTCGATCTTCCCTTGTTGAAAGAGACAGACGTGTTTTAATTCGCCCTGCTATACGAGGGTTGACCGAACAATGATACAAGACATCTTTTCTCAATTTTTTTTTTATTTTTCTACATAGCCTCCTTGTAACTCTACACATTTCCACTTCTCCCAGCGATGCTCCCATCTCTCTAACCCGTCCAAATAGTACGAAGGTGATTGCCTCCTCATTTGACGAAAATCTCTGTCCTCCGAGCGCAGTTTTTAGGTGAGGGAACAAAAAGAAGTCGCTTGGGGCTAGATCTGGTGAATAAGGCGGATAGTCAAGCAGTTCAAACCGTAATTCATGGATTTTCGCCATGGCAACCGATGAGGTGTGAGACGGCGCGTTGTCATGGTGCAACAGAATTTTCTGCCTTCAGCTTGGCAAGTAATGATGCGTAGTATGCTCCTGTAATGGTTTTTCCTTTTTTGAAGATAATCGAAAACAGTCGAAAAAACAGTTTTTGCTTTTTTTGGAGCCGGCGAGCGACTGTTTTGACTGAATTTTTGTTTCTGGCGAATAATAGTGTATCCAAGTTTCATCTACAGTAGTTAATCGGCGCCAAAACTCGGATTTACTGCGCCTAAACTGCGCCAACAGAGCGTTGTAAATGTTCATTCGAACACGTTTTTGGTCTAACGTAAGCAAACGCGGCACCCAACGCGTGGACAGCTTTCTCATGCCTAAATCTTGATTTAATATGTAACAAACACGTTTTTTGGACATTTTCATAACCTCTGCTATCTCTCTCACTTTAATTCGACGGTCGTCTAACACCATTTGGTGAACTTTAGCAATGTTATCGTCAGTGGTTGCAGTTTTTTGACGTCCCGAACGTTCATCATCTCCCAAGTTCTTACGGCCACGTTTAAATTCAGCTGCCCAAAATTTCACTGTGGTAAATGATGGTGCAGAGTCCAACTCATTTTTGTTTTGTGTAGGCGTATTGCCTTTCAAGAACAAGAATTTAATAACACCTCGATACTCAATTTTTTCCATTCTCACAAAAAACACTCACATCGACTCACTCAAACAACTGTCAACTAATAACTGCGCGTCCAAAATGACTGAAACTTCGGTAAGTAACTGCCAAAAGATGCACAACTAGCATTCACTAGCTTTTATTGACGAGTGCAGCTATCTTTACTTTTCAGACAACCCTTGTATAAGTGAAGTTTTCTTCTCTGGGAGAGATCTGAACATGTACAGAGAAGATGGAGGATTGTCTCCTCCTCTTCCTCGTCCATGTAGCTTCTGCAGAAATCGTTTGTAAAGGCGCCAAGCTTTCTTGCGTGCTTGCCTATGAGGCAGTGTCCAGTGATGACACCTATAATGGCGCTGAGATGTTTCTTACTTAGAAGGATCAGACAGATCAGATCTGTTTGGTCGCTAGACATGTTGGTCCAACAGTCCACCTAAGATCTGTACAAACAGATACAATTTGTATTAAGAGCTTACGATGCCTTTTAATCTTATTACAAAGAGAACGGCGTCCTCATGGATGGTTACATACCTCGGCGCTTGCTCGTCCACCTTCGAATTAGAGTTTTTTTTAAAAGAGGTCAGCTGTTCTTTTTCGTTCACTTTTACCGGTGTTAGGACACCTGCATAGAGAGAAACCCTTCGATATTGTAAGCTTGCGAATGGACGAGTATATGTAGTCTGCCGTGAAATAACCAGCGGCAACGAGTCTTCTTGCGTCGCTTACTCTTATGGATCGTTGTACGACTTTACTCCGCAAGTCTGCCCAAATGAATGAATACTTGTAACATCTGACAAATAGTGGGTTATGTCTATTGATTTTTATTGGTGGATTGATGCAAATTGTCGCAAAGGCGTAACAACCACGGCAATTTGAAAAGTATTGGAAATCAGTTAATGGTGTAATGGTCTAATCGTAACATTGATTAGAAGTGACGTAGGAGATTTGTGCTTATTATAATAGTGCGTTCAGAGTGGTTGTAAAATTCTTCTGAATCGGAATCTGTAGATCGGTACTTTTTTTTAATTTTTCTCCATCTTCCCTACAGCCACGCTGTGCCTCGTGCACCTACAGAGTATCATTAATCCCTTGAGTGCGCATACCTACTCGTATATTAAAAACAAAAAACAAGTGAAATGGAAAACAGGATATTCGCAGTATTAGCTAAATAAAATATTTGTATAGATGATGATCTCCATAAAAAAATTTAAATCTTTTCGGAGCAAGGCACCAATATTATTTGCGGTGTATTGGACGTAGGAGCCATAATTACAAAGATGATGGCATTGCATTTCTATTGTCTGAGTCAGAAAAGGAGTTCAAGCAATAGTTGCGCTGGAACCGTTGGCTATGAAATACAAAGAAATTCCTTTTTTAAATCACAAAATAACAAAATAAAATTTATATCAATACATACACACATATGTACTCGTATATAAGATGATGAATGTTGAAACCATTTGTTCTGGGCTTTTACATAACATTCATTTTTGTGTCAAATTTCGGTTTTGTTAAATTTATCGCGTGTACACCAAAAATAATATGCTGCGTATGATTTTTATCAATTTCTTAAGACTTATCGCAGGAAACACAATTTTAAATTTCTGATTAAGTTTAATAAAATATGGCATTAAAGAGAAAATAGAAACTTGTCATAAGGCCTGCCGATAACGATAAGGGGAATATATGTAAAAATAGAAGATTAACTTTTATAGAACACCTTCACAAAACCAACACTTACTCGATAATATAACGCAATCTATAGATAGAGCTATGGATACAAAGAATAGTTGCATTGTTTGTTCGTAATATGGAAACTCTTCTATGGAATTCATTAAAATTGATTCGTCATCAATTAAATTGTGTTTTATCTTATTGGAACAAGTATGATGAATCTAACTGAACAATTGAAATATACGAGTACTCGTATGTACTCGTACATATTGCCAAACATCTTCTAATTAAAATTAAAATTTTTGGCAAAATAAAAGAAATTCAACATAAAGTACAAGGTTCAATATTAGGGTGCGTTGTATGATACGATGCGAATAATGTATTTCTTTGCTGTAAATTAGCTAGATATACTCGTTTGAAAGACTAATGAAAATTTTGCATTTTAGTAATTTGCTATTGTGCTCATTCCACCTCCTTGTAGTAGCAGATATTATCTTCTAAATTACTACCGCTCAGAAAAGTAAATTCACGTCGTTAAATCAACGGTTGCATCAACTGTCCTTTTAACCCATTTATGCCCGAGTTAATTTATTTTCAATATTTTACTTAAATTCAGTTTTTTTTTTTTCAGTTTTCAAGTTTATTATTTTCATTTAAAATCAACTTAAGATTATTACAAAGTTAAAGCTATAGTTTAAAATAAAGCGGAAAATAATAGTAATCAATCCGTAACTTAAAGTTAATGTGGAAAGATACCGAAAAAATATAAATATACAATAATTGATGTGGGGGAGCATCGATTAATTGAAATTCAAAATTTAAGGAATTATTCAAAATAAATATAATATTGGGTCTACAAGTAAGTTTCCAGCGTTTTTTTTCCAAAATTTGAAGTTTTATTATGAATACATAGTTACAATGCTTTATTCAAAATATCTTCCATCGGAACCTACGACTTTCCCCCATCTTTCTGGCAATTTATGAATTCCGGATCAAAAAAATTTCTCGTCTTTCGAGCCCAAGAACGTATCGAGCCAATTTTTGATTTCCTCTACTGAACTGAAGCGTATTCCCGTAAGAGCGTTCTGCATCGAACGAAACAAGTGGTAGTCAGATGGTGCCAAGTCTGGACTGTAAGGCGGGTGAGGCAGAATTTCCCATCCACTATTTTCCAAATAGTTTTTCACCGAAATCGCAACATGTGGCCGAACGTTGTCGTGATGAAAAATGACGGACTCATGCCTGGTCTCATATTCTGGCCGTTTTTCTTTTAAGGCCCGCTTCAAACGAATTAGTTGGGTTCGATATAATGGTCCTTTGATAGTTTCACCACTCGGAAGCAGTTCGTAGTATACGACACCCTTTTGATCCCACCATATGCAGAGCATGACCTTATTCACGTGAATATTTCGTTTCGGCGTCGATTGGGCGGGCTCGCCGGGCTTTGTATACGATTTTCTGCGTTTAGGATTATCATAATAAATCCATTTCTCATCACCAGTGACAATACGATGCAAAAATGATTTATTTTTATACCGCTGCAGTAACATTTCGGACATGCAAAATCGCCGTTCGACGTCTCTTGGCTTCAATTCATACGGCACCCAGTTTCCAACCTTTTGAATGAATCCCAATGCTTTTAGGCGCAGGGAAACGGCTTGTTGCGTGACTCCCAATGATGCAGCAAGTTCTTCTTGAATCTGAAACGGATCCTCATCCAGTAAAGCGTCCAATTCCTCGTCTTTCCGGCGCGATCTTTGTCTTCAACTCCAAAATCACCACTTTTGAACCGTTTGAACCACTCGCGGCACATCGATTCACCAATACATTCCGCCCCATAAGTTTCCGAAAGCAAACGATAGGCCTCAGCCGCACTTTTCTTCATATTAAAGAATAAAAGCAACGCTTCCCGCAAATGACGTTTATTTGGCTGGAAACTTGTCATGATTTTGCTCGATAAAATGTACGACACCGATAGAACTGCCCAAATATAACGCTACAAAGTTGTTGACAGATACAAAACCTACAAATAAAACACATGGAGTCTGACATTTCTGCCCGGAATCCACTGGTGGCGCCATCTCTGACAAACGCTGGAAACTTACTTGTAGACTCAATATGTAAAAATAAACAAATGCAATAGAAAGCTAAGTGCAACAATTTAAGAATTATGTGTAAAAAGAAAAAATTTTAAAATTATTAACTAAATAAGAAATTGATCTACTGCACAATGATCGTAAGCAAAAAAGCCAAGTTATGACATTTTTTAAGAACAAAGATTGCCTTCTTTCGCATCTAATAATTTCCGGTAACTTAATAAATAAGTGAGGAGCAATGACGGTGAAAAAAGTGCTTTATTGATTCTAGGTAAGGATACAAAATTCATGGAATTAGCTCGCAAGTTAACGTCTAGCGACGTTATATCCAGAATTCTGGAAAAATATTTTAAAGACTTTATAGTAGTAAAGGTGTCTTAAGGGTAGTATTTTAAGTTCCTTGAATAATCTAAAACTGGGGGTTGTGCGATTAACTCTGCAGATTAATCTTAAGCAGTGTTTTTGCTTTGTTGAAATGTGTACCGCCCCAACAGGCTATACCTTACCGCAGCTTGGATTTAAAAAGACCATTATATACCAATTTTAAAATATCGGATCCGCAATATATACTAAGGTGATAAAGCTGTCTTACTACTAAGTTAAAGTATTGTTTTAAATGCAGGATGTGTTCTCTCCAACCAAGCTTTGAGCCTAAAATAACCCCTAAGTATTTGAAACATTCGACACGTTCAATAGCGAAGCAATCTGTCGAGCAACTAACATCGGTATTGTAGGTTAATACGCCTTGATTATGAGGACAAGCAATTCTTAGATTAAATTTAAAACAATTTGGTGAGTGATATTGTAAAGAAAAGTTATCAGTCAATTTTCCCTTAATTTTAAAAATCATGTATTTTGTTTTGTTACTAATTGCTAGTTTATCCTTGTCCAACCATCTACGAAGCAAATCTAAGTCAAGGTTAATGTTTGCATTGACATCAAAGAGGTTATAACAAGAGTAAGTTAGAGTTGTGTCATCTGCGAATGCGGTGATTTTTCCCTTAAACAGCTGGATAAATAAGGAGTTGACGTAAATTAAAAACAATATCGGACCCAGGGCAGAACCTTGTGGTACGCCTAAATTTATTATTTTCTGTGAGCTCATACAACCTTTTACTCTGACCACTTGTTTACGGTTCCACAAATAAGACGAAAATCATGTATAAATAAAACCTCTAAAACCTGCATTGTACAATTTACTGAGTAGAAGCGAATGGTCCACCATGTCAAAAGCCTTTGAGATATCTATAAATAACGTTGCAGCAATTTTAGAATCATTTACGCTGTTATAAATTTCTCCGCAGTTTTAATAAGGCATCTTCAGTTGATCTGCCGCTCCTAAAACCGAATTGATGTTTACTGAAGAATCTAATTTTATCTAAAAAGGACAGTATTCTAGCTTTCATACCTTTTTCAAACACCTTGGAGAAGGTGGACAAAAGTGAAATAGGACGGTAGTTATTCAAAGACTTAGTATCACCTTTTGTATGGAGAGGAATAATTACAGCGGTTTTAAGGGATTCGGGAAAGACGCCCTGTTGAACACTCAAATTGTATATGTGACATAAAACATCACAGATAAAAAGAGAAATAATTTTAAGATCGTGACTTGAAATATTGTCATGTGAAGAAGAGTATGAGTTCTTTAGCGATTGTATAATTTTATGTATTTCCAGTGATGTGAAATTTTTAAAGTAAAAACAAGCAGACTGGTGTTGCTCCTGCCTTATTGTTTTATCACAGTGACACGCCAAATTATTTTGTCCCAGGAGACCGCGGAAATCATTAAGTATATTTGAAAAATAGTCATTAAAAACACTAGCCATCTCACTCGGTTCAGTTATATCAACATTACTATCCATATTTAAAACAATTTCGGCATTCGGCTTTTCTCTATTCAAAATACCATTAACTGTGTCCCACTCTTTCTTAGAATTCCCAATATTTTCAACCAGTTTTCTTCTGAAATAATTATCTCTACAAAGTGTTATTTCTAATTTTAACTCACGATAGATTTTAACATAAAAACTTTTAAGCCTAATATTCCTAGGATGTTTGCGAACCCGAATTCTAAGTTCATTTTTTTTTTCTTATTTTCTTCAACAAATATAACGTCATCCATGGTTTGATGCACTTAAATTTATTTGTGTTTACGCTTTGATTTTGACTGCAATTTAAAATTATTAATAAATAAATCAAAAGCAATTGATGGATCATGAGCGCCATATACATCGTTCCAAAACTCAAAAGACAAATCTCTTTGCAAGGCTGAAAAGTCGACTTTTTTTAACTTTTTAAATTGTAGTGGTTTAGGTCTCCGTATCGAACAATCAAACTGAATTGTAGTTAAACAATTATCAGTTATCTGTAGATCATAAACATCAGTTTTGAAATTTATTGAGTTGTTTCTGTGCAACCTTATAAACAAATGGTCCAAACAAACAATTCGCGTAGGTTGTAACAACTCGAAAATAAAAATTGACAAGCTGACACAAAAAATACGGGAACGACTTGTGCTGATGTTTAAGGCCAAAAGCATTAATAGCCAAAAGCAAAAAACCAGAATTGATTTTATAAAGCTGACAAATCTTCTACGTTATGAGTCCTGGGACGATGTTTACATGGAAAGTGATGCTTCTGCTTCTTATGATGTGTTCATAACTCGCCTTAATAATTTTATTTCAAATTGCTCCTCTACGGAACCCTTGAAAAAATCTAAAAAAAGCCTAAAACCCTGAATATCTAGTCAACTCATTGAAAAAGTTAACGTGAAACACAAGCTAAGAATAAAATGCTCCAAGAATCCCATGAATCTTAGGCTGAAAAATAAGTTTAAAAAGCTATTGTTTTTTGCCGCGTTAATTATTATCGAACTAAATTCATTTCTGCTAAGGGTAACCTTAAATCAGAATGGCAAGTAGTGAATGATATTCTGAACAAGTCTCGTTCTATAACAAAACCCCATTCAATTTGTGTGAACAATTGCGAACTGTTTGACAAACTTGACAATGCTAATGCTTTCAATGAATATTTCACCTCCATAACAAACAGCATACCAACACAAACAGTCCTGAGAAATTGCACTCGTTGTTACAATTCAATAAGTGGGGGTGGTGATCTGTCACAATATACGAGCTTTGCCTTCGAACCTATCACTGCTTTAGAGCTCCTAAAAGCAATTGGATCCCTAAAAAATTCGAACTCTTGTGGCTTTGATAATATTTTAAATATACTTGTTAAACAAATAGCATACTACGTGATTGACGTCCTGGCAGTCATTTTTAATCGCAGCATATTTGCAGGAACATTTCCTGTGGCACTCAAATGCGACGACGTAATTCCGCTGTTTAAAAAAGCCTCTGCCGATGATATGAAAAACTATAGGCCAATTTCACTTCTGCTCACTTTTAGCAAAATATTCGAAAAAGTTACTTGAAAAAAATTGAGTTTTTCAATCCAATGCAATTTAGTTTTCAACAGGGTAAATCTACCGAAGACGCTCCTCTAAATTTTTGCTCAAATATTTTCTCTAACCTTGATGGTAAAAAATTCACGGCTGGTTTATTTGTTGACATCACAAAAGCCTTTGACATGGTCAACCATACTATACTGTTGGATAAAATGGAAAAAGCGGGTTTTCGTGGGTTCATACTACAGTGGCTTAGATCATACCTATCAAACAGATCTCAAAGATTGAAAATTGATGGTATGAGAAGCGAGATTCGTTTTTCTCAGTTTGAGAGTTCCTCAAGGTTCTGTGTTGGGACCCATTTTATTTCTAATTTATATAAATTCACTGTTTTCACTAAACTTCAGAAGTAGACTTACGGCGTTTGCAGATAATGTTGGCTGCTCATATAGCTCTAAAAGTGTCTTCGATTTAATCTCCGACATTAATTGGGATCTTAGTCTATTAAGAATTTAGTTCGCAGAGCACAATTTGAAAATTAGCTCAAATACAAAAATAATGTTTTTTTAACTTAGCTTCCCCAATGAGTATGAATGCGGATGTTTACTTCCACGCATCAGAATGCCAAAGGTATGGATTAGCAGGCTGTAATTGTGATTCTAGTCAAACACTTCCAACATTTTGTAGCAGTCTTAACTGTAGTGATAATTGCTTTTTAATTGAGGAAGCAGACGAGTTTAAGTATTGATTCTAGGATGTCATTTGCAAGCCACACAGAGTCCCTAAGGAAATATTTTCGAAATACCATTGAAGGGGCTGTAACAGTGTAGAAGCACGAAAAGTGGGTTGTGCAGGCAAATGGAACGTTTACCAGTTGCATATTATTTGTACGAAGACTATAAAATTGATTTATTCTACTGGGAAGATGTTCACTTTGCTTAAAAAATTATTTTAGTACTTTAAAAACGTAAAGATGTCTCATTGGTAAAATTCGCAAATTTGTAAATAATGGCCAGCTCGGAGTTAGACGATTTTTTTTTACTAATAATTCTAATTAAATGTTTCTGAGCTATTAACAATGGCCTAAAAGAGTTGTTATAAGAGCCACCCCAACTTGTAATACCATACTGCAATTTAGAGTGAGCAAGGCCATAATAAATTGACTTTAACACTTTTGCAGATCAGTGTTGCTTGATGAGGTACATTTTGCGGGTTACAAGGAGCATATGATTTTTAATGGTATGAATATGATCTTTTCAGTTCAAGTTTCGGTCAATTAATACTCCAAAGTATGTAAAATTTTGCACAGATTCAATTTTAAAACAACTATTTGAACAGGGGCAGCTACAAACAAAAGTACTCTTTAAACAACTACATACACTTGCGGTCATAAAAACCGCACCACCTAATGAGTTCTCAAAAAATGCTTAATTACATCAGATCGTAAGGGTTTTTCCCATACTAATGAAGGGTATTCCCCATAGCGGAGTTCAGACTCGTATTTAGTGCAAAAAAAATCAATTTGAATTGAGTTGTGACGGTGACAAGTAAAAAAAAGTGAAATGTCTGGTAAATATCATCAACTGACTCAGGACGAAAAAGTTCAAATATTAACTTTAGTCGAAGAAGGGCTTGGCTATCGTGAGATTGCGGTTAAAATAGGATGCTATTATTCAACTATCGTACGACTGATGAAGAAAAAAGAAAATTTGGAACCACTGGAAAGGAAAAAAGGCTCGGGACGAAAACGTAAAACAACCGAGAAGACGGACAATGTATTACAACGAATTAGCATGAAAGATCGCTTTAAAAGTGCTGTCCGTATAAGAGCAGAGCTGAGTGAATTTCATCAAGTTGATTTAAGCGCCGAAACCATACGCCGACGGCTATGGGAGATAGGTTTATATGGAAGACGAACAGCGAAAAAACCTCTCCTAACCACGAAAATAAAAGAGCTCGCTTGACGTGGGCAAAAAAGTACGAAGATTGGACGCAGGATGATTGGCGATGTGTGATATGGTCCGATGAAAGTAAATTTAATTTGTTGTGTGCCGACAATTTGCCATACGTACGACCGTCAGCAGATGAAAGGTTCAAGGACGAGTGCATAGTCAAAACAGTGAAGTTTCCTCAAAGCCAGATGGTTTGGGGATGTTTTTCTTTTTAGGTTTTGGGCACTTTGCATCTTGCTAATGGAACTACGAACGCTCAAAAGTATGGAGAAGTAGTAAGGGAGTTTTTGGTACCAGCAATTGAACAGCATCATTCGTATACTGACAAGTGCATTTTTCAAGATGATTCTGCACCTTACCACCGCGCCAAATCCGTAAGTAAAATGTTATAAATCAACTTCTAGATGTCTACTTTATAAATAATAAACAGACAAGTAACTAGAGTCTTTCAATAATTTTCAGCTCAAGACAACGTTTGATGACCTCGGAATTACCAGACTAGACTGGCCAGCTGATTCGCCCGATTTAAATCCAATCGAACACTTGTGGCATGTAATGAAACGTAAGGTGGCTGAACATAAACCAGAGAGTAAAAAAAAGCTAAATGAAGTTCTGGAACATGTATGGAATACTGAAATTTCAAGGGATATTATTGAACTTCTAGTAAACTCGATGCCTTCTAGAATAAAAGCGGTTATAGCCGCCAAAGGAGGAGCAACTAGGTATTGATGATTTTTTGGTAAAAGTGGCATATCTAAACATCTTATATACACATACATAAAAAATGTATCGTTTGGTTTTGATAACCAATGTGTGTATTAAAATATTTAAAAAAAATAAGAAAATTAACTAGTTTTTCTTCTTTGTTAATATCTTTTTTCAAACATTCAATAAATAGATGGAAATTAGATAGAAATACTTATAAACTACTGCAGAGTACTCAACAAAAATTTCATTTCATTATAAACATTATTATCGTAGTTATTAACAATTTTTCAATCATTTTGATATGGTGCGGTTTTTATGACCACAAGTGTATGTACAGGCAAAAAAATTTTTTTGCAATTGGGTGCATGGAAAGATTAAAATTTACCAAATAATTGTTTGATAGGCTGAAGTACATTAGTTTCGTTTTTTCGCTAATAATCAAGTTCTGTTCTGAAAACCAAAGTCTCAATGTTTCAAGATCTTCTGAGATCTTCTGAGATCTTCTGAGGGCAGATGACAGCAAACGCTGTTGACACACCTTTAAGATTGAGAGCAAACAGAGAGTTAATATAAATTAAAAGAAGACAGGACCAAGAACTGAACCCTGTGGAACGCCATTTCTTAAGGTACGCGAATCGCTAAAACACCCATTTATATTGACCTTTTGTTTTCTACCCTTGAGATACGAACAAAACCATTTGTGGATAACTCCTCTAAGACCGGCATTGTATAATTTCTTCAGCAGAATGTCGTGGTCAACCAGGTCAAACACTTTTGTCATGTCAAGAAAAAGAGTCATGGTAGTTTGTTTGCAGAGAACACTTTCATATAACTGGCCACATACTCTTAGGATTATATCTTCCGTTGACATTCCACTTCTAAATCCGAATTGACAACTACTAAAAAACTCATTTCTGTCTAAGAAAGACAATATTCGTGATTTAGTTTAGAGTTTTTCAAAGATCTTGGAAAATGTTGGAAGGAGGGAAATGGGTCTATAATTTGACATATTTTTTTTGTTGCCTCTTTTTTTTGAGGAAAACAACCACTTTCAACACTTAGGTTAAATAAGTAACTCAAAACGTCTACTACATTATAACACACTTTCTTTAACAATACACTTGATATGTCATGGCTAGTGCACGAGTTTTTGTTTTTTAAGGAGAATATTGCCTTACATATTTCATTTGAGAAAAATGGTTGGAAAACAAAACTGTTGGGTTGTAGGTCTTTTGATGCTCTTTTAAAGCAGCTGCAGTCTAAGGAAGTTTCGACACAAGGTTTGACGTTTTCTGAGATCTTGGTAAAATACTCGTTGAGCTTATTTGAAATGCTACCTGAATCGGTGTAATTAATACCATCTATGTCCAAGCTGCTTATACTTATTGGTTGCCTACTTTTTCCCTAAAATACTATCGACTACTTTCCATTCTTCCCTTACGTTATCTCTCGCTCGTTCAAACGATTCAGAATAAAAAGTGTCGCGCGTTTCTTGAATGTTCTTCCCTACGGATTTGCACAGATTATGATAATATTTTTTTAGTTTTATATTTTTTGTGGGTGACTTCTTATTTTAATTGCAAAATTGTTTTTTCTTTTAATCTGCTGCCAGAGGTTAAAAGTCATCCATGGCTTTAAAAATTTATTTTTGTTCGATACGTGAGGGGAGAGGGTAGTACAATTTGATATGTGCTTTTGCAAAGTTTTGAGAAAAAGATCGAATGCAATTGAAGGATTAGGTTCACGATAAACTGACTCCCAAAATTCGTATTTTAAACACTTATTTAAAAGATTGAAATCTGTGCAATATCTCCTTTTTTTTAAATGTGGTTCCACAGTTAAATGCATTGGAGTTACAGCACGCTGTGAGTGCAATCATGCAATGGTCTGTTAATCTTAGATCATAAACAATGCCATTGAATTCATTACTACTATTCTTCCCCGAACGCATAAATATACGAGTAGGTTCATTAATAAGACTCTCTAGACCATATGACGCCATAAGAAACATATAATTCTCAGAATCTTTATCAGATTGATTTAAAATATCAATATTGATATCACCAATTACTATAAGGTTTTTCTCTTTACAAATATTTAAAGCATCGCTTAATGTTGCATTGCTGCGGAAGCGTTCTGGAACAAAACGACTTTCCCTTATACCATTACCCAAAAAAAAACTCATCGGCAAGTAAGGTAGAACGAAGGAATGAAGGGAAATGAAGTTTATTCTCTATAAAATTAAGTTTTAGTTTTAACAGTTCAAATTCAAATATAATACTTACTTTTGAACGCTCCGAGATCCCAAATGCAAATGGCCGATTTGTACTTCGTGTGGAATATTCTTCCACCAATTTTCGCTCCCATTTTGACGTTTGACAAAAACGAAATTTAGTTCAGTTTGCATTTAAACAAGCGAATGTTCAAGGCTCTGTTTGTTTTTGAATTCCCGATGTGTTCACTTTACATAATTTTGAAAATATTTTAACACTTAGTTCACCAATGAAAACTCCTTTAGAAGATGAATGTAACTTATAAACACACAGCATTGCAAGGACAATTTTAAGACATCGGCACTAACAAAGTTAAGCTTAAAGTTATCGATTACATAACCATTTTTCACATACACTGCTACACCTCCAGCTGTTCCTCATTACAATTCCCAAAAGGTGTATATTCGGGTATGTTATACAGATCTAATTCATTCCCATAAATCCAAATCTCACTCAATACAATAACAACAGGTAGATTGGGTAACGACTCAAAGTGCGCTACTAAAGCTGAACATTTTTTTCATTTAATTTTATGTGGAAAAACACTTAACATGACAGGGGTCATGTTTCATTTCTTCTATGTCTGCTGGATTTCTCAAAGGCCTTCGATAAAGTAAATCATAAAATTCTGTGTTGGAAGCTAAAGAACAATTTTGGGTTTAGTGAAAGGGCAGTGAAATTGCCAGTAGGTCGCAAAGGGTACTTTCGGATGAACGTAGTTCTTCACTAGTGGAAATCAAACAAGGTGTGCCACAGGGTACAATATTAGGAGCGATTCTCTTCTGCATGTTCATAAATGATCTGCCATAAGTGTGCAGACATTCTTTAGTACACCTATATGCAGATGACGTTCAACTACACCTAGCGAAACCGTATTCCAAACCTTAATGAACTCGCTTTTCTCATTAACGATGACTTAAAACGCATATATTCTTGATCAGTGTCAAATGGGTTACTACTAAATCCGGCAAAATCTCAAGTAATTCCAATATCTAAGAAAAAATTTAATTTTAATCTCCTACCTGACTCATTTGTATCTTAATAATAATAAAATCAAAGTCGTAGAATCAACCACTAGTCTTGGCTATACTATAACTCGAAATCTATCTGGTCACAATCACATCGACGTGGTCATTGGTAGTATCTACGTATCCTTCGTAAGTTGTGGCTTAGCGCATATGTTACGAAAGCTGGTAACAATCGCCGATTTGCCCTTATTGTACTTGACAACAGCAAGAGGTTTATCTCGAACTCCTTGCTGTCGGGTTAATTTCCTGCATCTACTGGTGGATGGTCTGCAAGTAGTTGGTCATTTACGGCAACCATAACTGGAGCATGCTACGTCGAAAGAATCCTGACCCCGTGTTCCTCCTCTCGGGCCACCATTTCACCTCTTTTCAACGTAGCATTCATTACCTCTTTTGAGTTCCAACCAGGTGCGTTTGTTGATCAAGCATGGAACATACAAGTTTTTAGCTCGCGTAAAAATTATCTACTAAAAGAGTACGCCCCTGTCCGTCCTTTCAAAAGGCAACTCAATTCCTCGCAAACATTCCTTGCGAGACCAACTTCCCGCACACCTGTTGAGCTTTTACCCGTGTAGATTTTCATGGAGCATGTAAATCCTTCCTTCGAGCATAGCTTGAATAATTTAACCCCATAAGGATGGCGGGAAACTAGTCTACCTCTCCAAGGAATTATGGTTTCGTCAATTACTTATCCTCTCCAGGCATGAAGACTCTTTGAAAATTTGTGTGCAGCGTGTCCAAAAGAGGCGTAAGTTTGCCAATTCTATCACCTGGGATAATCGAATCGTTGTCCTCAAAATGGAGAAAATTCAGTAAAAGCTGAAAACTATTGCGGGACATTGCTTTTGCCGAAACTCCAAAATTGTACCTAAGATCTTTAGACCAATAATCTCCCAGATTTCCAACCCTAACCAAACCCATCCATAATAAAAGTCCGAGAAACTTCTTCATTGCTTGTCTGGTTGTAGGTCTCCATTTTTTTTCCGCGATGCTCGGGTAAGAGTGACTCTTTCCAATTGCTGTTCCGCATGTTATTAGTTTCACAAACGATAAGCTCAAAAAGTTCTTCGTCAACGAATAGGTTGAACGTATCAAAGCAATTTATATTGTTTGGAACATCTATGAGGAAACCATGCCTTGATGAAAACTCGGTGCAATTTGGCAAATCATTATTGGCGACTGATGTGTCTTCATTTCCGGTATCTGCTTGCGCTTCATCACTGTAAGCTTCCGCATCGAAAACATTGATATCACTAACGTCAGAGTCGCTATCCGTCGCTATAGTGGTCGCTGGAAAAATCTCCATCACTATCCTCGCTTTCCGCCGTTTGCAACACTCCTGCCACCTCTTCGTTTGTTAGGTTTCTTTGTTCCATATTTACAAAAACAAAATCAGCAAACAAAAAAAAAAACACAAGAAAAAACCGTTGCACGTTTTCGGACGACGTGGCCTGGCAGAAGATAAAGCACCGACTGAGGCCATTTCATACGAAAGCATACGACACACAAAAACCGTTATAAAATATTGGGAGTGATGCAGAACTACTATTTGGGTACTGAGCGACACGAAAATGACAAAAAAATTCCTTGGCCTCCTGCGACCCAAATCGCTTCCGCTTCGTACAGGTGAGTGACGGTATTTTCGTTTTTGCTAAAGTCTAGAACCACTGATTCTCCTAATCCTAAAAGTGGATCTCTATCCTGTCTCTTTCCTTGATAAATATAAAACTGAAGACAGTATCCGAACTTCAAAGCCGCTACCCAAGCTTTACATCCGAATTTTACGGGCTTATTCCGAAGAAACTGCTTGCAACTATGTTTACCGAAGCATGGAATCATGGATTCGTCAATAGATATATTGCTTTCCATCGGACAGTATTGCAAAAATCTTGTATTTTGGTGATTAAGCAGAGGTCGAATCTATTGGAAGATAGTGTGCTAATGAACAAGTGTTTGTAAAAACTAATGCTACCTTGCGCTTACCTTACACATCCTGTCCGTTGAAGAGGTGAGTAGTGTTAGTTGAACAAAGTAAAAATTGGAAAAAATGTCTTCAAATATATTTCTTCTTATAGCTTCAACAACTAAAGCGTTATGAGCGTCTTCGCGGGACTACCAAAACATTCGCCTTCTTGGTATATGAATATATCCGCTAATAAGTATTCCAATGAATGTATACCACCTTGATCAAAAAGTTCCCGCACCACAACCTGGTGCGATTTGAGTTCTGTTTTTTTTGTTAAGTTGGTAAATCTCTTGTTACGTAGCCAAGAGTACATCTATCCTTGTGTGTGTTGGTGATCCTTTGCAATTTTAGAAATGGATTTAAATTAGGTCAACTTTTCCACAGCTCTGGAAATTTGCAAGAGTTTTGCCAATAGCAAAGAAAACAAATGCATCTTCTCCTGTCGATTTTCGACCGGTTAGCATTCTACCTTGTCTATCAAAGGTTTTTGAAAAGGTTTTGGCAAAGCAGATAACAAAGCACTTGTCACTGAATCATTTGTTGTATACTCAGCAATCTGGCTTTAGAGCTAACCACAGTTGTGCTACAGCTATGGTGAACCTTTTTGAAGAATTAAAGCAGGAGTATGACAGGGGTTATGTTTCGTTGCTGTGTTTGCTAGACTTTTCTAAAGCCTTTGATAAAGTTAATCATAAAATTCTGTGTTGGAAACTCAAGAATCACTTCGCTGAAACGAAAGAGCAGTCAAATTGATCAGTAGTTTTCTCTCTGGCAGATCACAAAGGGTTAATTCTGGGGAACGTTTTTCACTGTTGAAAGAAATAAATCAGGGAGTTCCTCAAGGCTCAATATTAGGTCCGATACTCTTCTGCATGTTTATTAATGACCTTCCAACAGTCTGTAAACATACTTCAGTACACCTTTATGCTGACGATGTCCAACTACATTTAGCGAAGCTTTATGGTAACCTCAATGAACTTGTTCTTCTCATCAATGAAGACTTAAAACATATTGCAACCTGGTCTGTAGCTAATGGGCTGCTTCTTAATCCATCAAAATCTCAAATAATACCCATTTCAAAAAATAATTTCGACCCTTGCCTCCTTCCCGATGTTTACCTTAATAATAACAAAATTAAAGCTGTGGACTCTGTCACTAGTCTAGGCTTCATTATCAACCCAAATTTGTCTGGTTACAATCACACAAATGTGGTCGTGGGTCGTATCTACGGATGTCTTCGCAAATTGTGGATCAGTGGTTATTTTACCCCTCAGGAAACAAGACGAAAGCTGGTAGAGTCTCTAATTCTACCCCTCATAACATATGCTGAGGTGGCCTATTGCTGTCTTGACTATTCATCCAAGCGAAAACTGCAAGTTGCCTTCAACGACGCGGTGCGTTATATCTATGGCATACGTAGATATAACCATATTTCTGTGTTTGCCAGAGGTTTACTTGGTTGTAGTTTGGAACAATATATCAACGCCAGGAATTGTATGTTTTTGCACAAAATTATTATAACTCAAAGTCCGTCTTACTTGTTTAACAGACTCAATTTTACTCGCTCCTCAAGAACCATCAACCTCATTCCCTATCGTTACAATAACCCTAACTCGTCACGTTTATTTTTTATCCATACTATAAGGCTTTGGAACTCTTTGCCCTCTCAATTGAAGAATATTTCAAATCCAACTAATTTTAAAAGTGCAATCTTTCAACATTTCTCCAACTTATCAATTTAAATTCTTTCCCTCATTATCCACTCCCTTTCTTTATTCATTCTTTAAGCCTAGCTTCTATCCTATCTCAAACTTAGATTAAGATAAATATTGTTATTAGAGTTAAGTATTTTGAATTATTATAACTAATGTATATTACTAAGTACTATAAAAGATCATATCTTAATGTACAAACCATTTAATAAATGTATTGTATTGTATTGAAAATTTGCAACAACGAACTTGTATTCAATTTTGCGTAAGAAACGGATTTAATGGTGCGCGAACATTGGAAATGTTAGAAAAGTGTTTCGGCAACGATTCTCTAAAGAAAACGGTCGTTTACCAGTGCCACGGGCGGTTTAAAAGTAGTCGTGAATCAATCGAAGATGATGAACGCAGTGGCAGACCATCGACATCGAAAACCGACGGAAACATTGCTGAAGTAAAAGAAATGTTGGTCAATAACCGCAAATTAACCATCTGAGAGATAGCGGAGGACTTGAAAATTGCCTATGGATCCGTCCAAGACATTTTGGTTAATGATTTGGGTTTCCGTAGTGTAGCAGCAAAGTTGGTGGCAAAAGACCTCAATTTCATGCAAAAAAGAGACCGTGTTAACGTCGCAAAAGCGATGATTTGCGAGGCTGAATCCGATCCCGCATTCATCAAAAGGATCATTACTGGAGATGAGACGTGGGTTTATGAGTACGACACACAATCCAGTCATCAAGCAAGTGAATGGCGTTCACCAAATGAGTCGAGACCATAAAAACCACGTCGTTTTCAGTCAGAAAAGAAGGCAATGCTCACGGTTTTCATGGATTACAACGATGTAGTGCATCATGAAGGAGAGGCCAGTATTTGGGCGTTATGAGACGTTTGCGTGAAGCAATTCGCGAAAAGAGTCCAGAACTGTGGACAGAAAACTCGTGGGTTTTGCACCATGATAACGCACCGTCGCACAGCGCCATCAATATTCGTAATTTTTTGACAAAAAATTCAACAAATACCATCCAACAGCCACCGAATTCACCTGATTTGGCTCCCTGTGACTTCTTTCTGTTAAATAACCACTACGGGGAACGCGTTTCCGCAGCCGAGAGGAAGTACGAGTAATGGAAAAATCGCAGGAAGCACTGATGAACATACCGAAAACCGAATATTAGTGTGAGATTCTTACTCACTAAAAAACACCTCCCTTATGCAAACCACGACTGAGTTCACACTCAACAAGCAGTTCTTCTATCGCATTTTTATAAGATATCCTGCAGGCGATTTTCCATTGAAAATTCCTGTGTACTTTAAAAAAATTACGCGGTGCTAATCACCGCGCTAGATCGAGAGGCTTAGTCCTTTTCAGACGGCGCAACAAATTTGTCTCGTCGAGGATCTGTTGAACAGAAATATTCATATGACCTTGTAATCGATTATTATGTTTTCGCGCAAACATTTTAATTACGTTCTGAACGTTTTCGACTCCTAAGTCTCTGTGGATATCATCGTTTCTAATGTACCACGGCGCATTAACAATACCTCGAAGAACTTTGTTTTGGAATGTCTGTAATATATTAATGTTACTATTTTTAGTACAACCCCAAAGTTGTACACCATATGTCCAGATTGGTTTTAGCACTTGCTTGTATAACAGCAGTTTGTTCTTTAAGCTAAGCTTGGAATACTTTCCAATAAGCCAGTAAATATCTCTATATTTGATTTCAAGCTCTTCACGTTTTTTCTTGACGTGTGCTCTCCATTTTAGTTTAGCGTCGAGTTTCATACCGAGATAATTGGCCTCGTTCGCGTAAGGAATTCGTACTGCGTTGATAAACACCAGTGGATTCTCAATTTTCTTGAGAGTGAAGTTCACGTGGACAGACTTGTTTTCATTAAGCGCGATTCGCCAAGTCTTTGTCCAATTGTTAATCCGTGTAAGGGCACGTTGCAACTTGGCAGTTGCTTCTTCGACTGTTTTAGCCGCTGCCAAAATGGCAGTGTCCTCAGCAAATGTGGCTAGGACAGTGTCGTCCGTTTGCGGTATAACGCGGGTAAAAAGCAAATATAGCAGAGGGTCAAGTACACTTCCTTGCGGCACCCCCGCTTTTATTGTGTTAAAAGTGGAATATCCGTTTCAGTGTCTCACACGGAAGAGTCGGTCTTCCAGGTATGAACCTAAAATACAAGACAATTGCTGGGGTAGAGCTTGTCGAAGTTTATATTTTACGCCTTCGTGCCATACCTTATCAAAGGCTTGCGAAACGTCAAGGAATACACTTGAACAGACTAACTTACACTCGATTGCTCGTTCAATTACATCGGTTATTCGATGCACTTGGTCAACTGTAGAGTGTTGGCTTCTAAAGCCAAATTGATGATCAGGCAAGAGGGAATTTGTGTCGGTAATTGGTTTAAGACGATTAAGAAGGATTCGCTCGAAGTATCTCTCCCGTTAATAAGTCATATCCCGGGGCTTTATTGGGCTTAAGCGTGTCTATAACTTGTCTAAGTTTCCTAAGTGTAGCCTTTTCTACTGGAAAGTTTGTCGTCACGTCTAGCGTATTGACATTCTCTGGAAGCACTTCCCCGTCGAATGGTTTAAAAATTTCTGCAAGATGTTCGGCGAAAACATTAGCTTTTTCCTTATCTTCTTTCGCCCAGCCATCCTGGTTTCTTCTTATTGGCGCCGCGTGTATTTGGGGCTTTCGAACACTTTTAACGGCTCTCCATATGGAGTAGTTGGTATCTTTTGTCGCTGTGAGTCTTTCAAGGTAGTTATTAATACCTTGATTATTGAAATCCTTGATCGATTTTTTCAACAAGTTGCAGAGCCTATTGAAGGACGTTTTATCTTGTGGTGCCCGGCTTTGGAGTAGGACCGCTGTTGTTATTTCTCATTCTATCTGTCCCTGCGTTTTTCAAAGGCTTCGTTTTTGATTGATCTCGTAGCTTTTGCAACTCCTTCGCGACTTCGCAGCCTCGATAATTAGCTGGATGTTTTCCCTTGCAGTTAATGCATATCGCTGGGGACTCTTTCGCGGCATTGCACTCTCGAGTCAGATGTTTGGCAGCGCATTTTACACAGCGAGGTTCCTTCTGACAGTAGGCCTGAGTATGGCTGAATCCCTGGCAACGAATACATTGGAGAATCAGCCTAGAGTTTTTCCGCGCAGGTTCAATTTTGACAACAAGTCCCAAAATTTAATTTATGGCATAAATTCCCAAGACCACGTCTTGGGATTGTCCTCCCGCTTCCAACATTGCGCTGTTTTTGTGCTAGTATATTAACTGTGTCGATTATCTTAAAGTCTTTATTTTTAAGGTCATTTACGATGTTTTCTTTAAGGCAAGAGGGATGCAATCCTCTCGCTAAAACGCGTATGGGTCTTTCCGTTTTATTTTCGTACGTATGCCATTGAATCTTCTCGGCATTCAATTTTTGCGAAAGCGAACGGTAGTTGTCTGGATTAAGGACATTAATAGTCCATGTATCATTAATCCGAGATCTTACTTTATAATCGGTTGAGCACAGTGATTTCAGGATTATGTGCAACTTGTTGTAGTCCGAGATTCCAAAAACGTTTATTGGCGGTGGCGGTCTTTGTTTGGGTTGCTTTGTTGCCTTATCGACCTCAGCAGTGTTAAAGCTGGCTTGCTTCTTTGTTTGTTCGATATCAGGCGGGGAAGTAGCTATGCGCTTCTTACGCATATTTTTTTTTAATATGCAGTCCGTTTCGCGGACTAGCTCTTCTTCGTCCGTGTGAAAACTCGAGTTTTCGGGGCGGTCAAGTAGCGAAACAGACTCAGACTCAGATTTAGATTGCGGCTTAATGGCATCTAGTTGCTTTTTTAGTTCGGCACAGAGAAATTCCATATTTTGGAATCTGGCGCGGAGATCAGAATTTTCACGTTCGAAATTTTGTAGCTTATTCGGTGTAATGCTATTGCCCTGAGCTACCGACTGTGCTTGGTCTTTGCTTTCGCATGATTTTCCCAGCGATCCGCGTGCTGGAGATCTCGTGACCCTTGAGCATTTTTTAAAGGGGTCCTGGTTTATATTTGTATTATTTTGAATATTATTTGAACTCATTTTAGTTCCCACGAGTAGCGGAGAAAGGGTAGTCCGTCTGTCCAGAGATCCGCATTAGACAGATAAGGCTGGCTGATCTGGAGTTCACCAAGTATCCGGATGCTCCGGATTGAGCTATTTTTATACTGGGCCCCCAACCTGGTCGATTCTGGCACGGGTCGCTTAACACCTTAATCCGGCCCAGTGGATTTTAGTCGCCTCTTAAAACAGGCATGCCTTACCTCGGGTATATTCTAACCCCTAACCCGAACGGGGGCGAAAACCGAATATAAAAAAAAAAAATGTTTCGAGGATTGGATCAAGCGCTGGCATAAGTGTGTTGCAGTCGATGCGGATTACTTTGAACGGGACAATATAGATTTAGATGAATAAACTTGTATTTTTAATTTTCTGAATAAATTGATCAAGGCAGTATTTTCAGTTCTTTTCTAGACGGAACTACATGTTCCTGCCTGAAGCTACAAAAAAGCTGTGCAGATCTATTTGAATTTTAACACTCAAAAGAACTAAAAGTCACTTTTAGTATGCATGCGTAATTGTACATATATTTCTTTGACGGATATTTTTTTTTTGCAAAGTTTGCTAACTATCTTCTCTTATTATTCGGCCTTACTTTCTTAAGTCTTTTTAAAACATTGATTCGTGTCGAGAATTTCTGTAAATATTGTACATGTCGATTACTAATTCTTATCGATTCCCGATCGTTGGTATTAATTCTTTAATTTGGAAATTTGGTGACTAGCTTATCTTAATCAAACTGTTGTCAACCACTTACACAATTGGCTAAGGCAATCATTTACTAGACCTTGAAATCGTCTACCTATAGTTCGTAAGTGTTTTAGCAAAAGTACTTTATCCAACCGTCATAAATTTAAGCTTTTTATTTTGTTTACATGCGTATTTAAGGCAAAGATTACAAATAAAACATACATATATGTAAGTCCATACATATATTAATTAAAGTAATGTGAAGAAAAGTAAACATAGTCATACTGCTTAGTTCCTTGAAAAATGATAAGAGACCAAAATGGTTTTCGTGGAAATATTAAATAATGGGTGATTTTTTAAGCGTTTGGTTTTTAATAGTCAACAAAAAAGCACAGGAAAATTGCAAAAGTGTATAAAATTGTTATTTCAGTTGATAAATCAATTCTTGCCATTTACTTTTTGAAGATTATTTTATGTAAATGTTGACCATGACTACGTTTTAAGTGATCCATGCGGAGAGTTCAATTTTGAATCACTTTTTCGAGCATATTGGCCTGGTATCTCGGTAATAACATGTGTAATGTTGTCTTGCAATTGACGCTGGTTTATCGGCGTAGATGAGCGATTTTACGTATTCCCATAACAACAGTTTAAAGGAGTCAAATCGCACGATCTAGCCGGCCAATTCATCGTTCCAAAACGAGAGATAAATTGCTCATCGAACTCATTTCTCAATTGGTTCATCGATTCGCATGCGCCGTCTTGCTGGAACCACATGTCAACTAGGTTCAGCTCTTGCATTTTGGGCAAGAAAAAATTCGAAATACGGGCCATTCATTCTGCCGGACCATAAGCACCACCAAACAGTGCATTTTTGCGGGTGCATTAGCAGTTCTTGTATTGCCAGAGGTTGCTGATCGGGCCAGATACGGCAGTTTTGTTTATTTAGATATCCATTCGTCGTCGATGAAGACAATTTTACGATAAAAAAGCAGATCTTCCTCTGGCTTTTCTAAGGCCCGTTCACCGAAAATTCAATGCTGGCGCAGGTCGATTGGCTTCAGTTCTTGCACGCGCTGTATTTTGTAAGGATGTGGACCAAGATCCTTGCGTAACATAATTCCAATTGCTGCTACGACGGCGACGACTGGACAAATGGTGGGTAGGTGGCTTGGTGTCCAATAGTTTGAAATTTCTACGAAATTTGGTTACTACGGCTTGAATTGCTCAGTAGGTCGATTATGATGACCGTAAAATGGTCGAAAGTGCACGAAAAACATTTTTCACAGAGCACGAAATTTAACAATAAAATTCAATAGTTTGTAAATGTTGTTCGGCCCTATGTTTTTCCATGATGGAATGGCAATGCCAACTGAGCATGTATGACTTTGACAAACGTCAAGAATTGTCAGTGAACTGTTAAAAATAAAACACGGCAAAACCAAACGGCAAAAAAATTCACCCTTTATAAGCAATATGGCACATTTATTCCGGACTTTGACAGTTGATAGCGGTCATATTGTTGAAGCTGCATCTGTCAAATTGGCTGTCATTTATTCAGTCTGTTTTGCCAAATCACCATGGATGGACATACCGTTCAACAACACGTGCAAATGATAAAATTGTTTTATCAAAATGGGTTTTCTGTTCGGGTAATGTTCCGCGCGCTTCGCCGATTTTACGGTCGCCATAATCGTCCTACCGAGAGGACTATTCGCAGTGTGGTGGATAAATTTGAGTCCACTGGTTCAGCCAACGATAAACCAGCACCCGTAAGAGTGTGCAGGAGAATCCGAGGCAGTTAATTTCGCGTCACTCATAAGAACTCGGCTTTTCGCAGACCACAACTTGGCGAATTTTACGTCGTGACTTGGACCTGCACGAGTATAAAATTCAACAGACCCAGGAGTTGAATGTAAACGACCATAGACAACGACGTGTGTTCGCTGAACGGGCTCTGGAGCTGTTGGAAACTGACCCTAATTTTTCATCGAAAAATCATCTTCAGCGATGAGGCCCATTTCTGGATGAACAACAAAATTGTCGAATTTGGGACGATATCAGTCCACATGAGATCCAAGAGCGTCCAATGTCACTGTTTGGTGTGGATTTTGGGCTGGCGGCGTCATCGGTCCATATTTCTTTGAGAACGACGTTGGCTAGGCCATCACCGTCAACGCCGAGCGCTATAGGTCGTCGATGATTACCAATTTCTTTTGGCCTGAATTGGATGATATGGACACCAACGATATGTGGTTTCAACAGGATGGCGCTACATGCCACACAGCTCACGCCACATTGGAAATTCTGCACGAGCGATTCGAGGGCATAGTCATCTCACGTGTAGGTGATGTGAACTGGCCACCGAGATCGTGCGGTTTGACCCCGTTAGACTTTTTCTTGTGGAGTTTTCTGAAGTCGCAGATTTATGCGAATAAGCCACAAACCACAGCGGCTCTCAAAGCCAACATAACCCATGCCATCGGTCAAATTCTTCCGGGATTTCTTTTTTCATATTCAGTTTCAGATTTGTTTGTAATATAGACGGACGTATGGGTTGGTAAATTCTTTGGACCATCGTTTTACAAAACCTAGTGCAGAGTTGGCTTTAAGGATTATCCCATCCATATGTAAACGGAAGTTGAGCTCCCTATCACACAAAATGCCGAGGTCGCGAAGAGATTCAACGGAGGAGATAGGTTTGTTGTGGAGAAGGTAGAGTCGGGGAGGAGATTGGTGCCGCTTATGTGAAAAGATGATGGATTGGCATTTTACGATATTAAGTTCCAAACAAAACTATCAAGGTCTTGTTGAAGGAGGAAGGAATCATGGGGAGAGGAAATGGTTTTGAAAAATGTGATATCGTCGGCGTAAAGGGAGACGGACGAGTGTTCGGTGATCCTATTGAGATCATTTATGGTTAATATAAAAAGAAGGGGACCGAGATGGCTGCCTTGAGGAACTCCAGAGGTGGCCAAAAATGGAGCCGAGTGGGCTGACCTAAAGCGAACACTGTAAAAACGGTTTTCGAGGTAAGAGGATATCCATTTTAACAGTATGGATTCAAAACCGAGGACAGACAATTTGAAGAATATTAATCGATGAGAGATTTTATCGAAGGCTTTGCTAAAATCGGTTGCAACTACATCGACTTCGTTGCCGTTCTCTAGGACAGAAATGGCAAAGGATACGAATTCAACGAGATTTGTGGTGGTGGACCTACCCTTTAGGAAGCCATGTTGTCTAGGGGAAATAAGTAATTTGCATTAGAAGCTTAGAGCTTCATACAAAATACTTTCGACGAGTTTGGGTATATGGGAGAGATTAGCGATTGGACGATAGTTTGTTATTTTGTTCTATGATCCTTTTTTGTGGATCGGGGTTATGAAGGAGGTTTTCCAAACCTAAGGAAATTCTCCTTGTGAAAGGGATAGACGAAAGAGATCAGAAATGGCAAAGGAAAGAGACGAAGAATATTTTTTAAGAAATATGGCAGGGAGGCTATATGGACCGGGTGTAAATTCGTCATTGAGTTGGTGTAATTTATATTCGATATAAGACGGGTCCAAGATGTGAGAGAGAAGTGAAGTGAAGAAGTGAGAGAGAGAAGAAGGTAACTAAAATAGGATGGATCTGGTACAAAGGTGTCGTTGGTGAAAGATTGTTTAAAAAAGGTGGCAAATAGTTTGGCAATGGTGAGTGGATCGGTTGATGAGCTGTTGTTGAAAGAGAGGGAAGTACGGTAACCATCGGACTTTCTTTTGCAGTTAACAAATTGGAAAAAGGACTTAGGGTCATTTATAAGGTTGACTTGCGCATTATTAAGTTAACGCTGGTAAAGGGAAGTAGCTGTTCATGGGGCGCCAGAGCTAACGAGAATGGGTATCGTCACCTATGATGTATAAACTGGCGATCACTAGGATGAGGCCATACATTTTGCAATCGATTTTGACTCTTTATACCTGTTTGAAATTTTGTACCCGCAAACTTTTACTACCTGTGAACAAGTACATATTTTCTCAACAGGAAGTCATAAAATTAAAGGGTAAATAAGAAACAACCGTTGGAATTTCCCTTCCCAAGATCAAACACTGAACTTCTTGAAAAGCGTATAAAAAGATGCGCCACTAGGATGAGGCCATTGCAAATATTTCTTTGCAGTAGTTCACATTAATGATTTTTTTCAAAGTTTTATTAAGAATATTTAAAAAAAAAGCGTTGAAAAGAACTGTTTTTATTCAGTTTAAAAAAAATGGGTTCCGGAAAGACTTTGACAGCGACAGAAAAAGGAAAAATAGATGCTTTCAATGAGTTAGGGCTCTCAGGCCGAGAAATTGCAGGGAGGCTTCAAAGAAATAAGTCAGTTGTAAACAGTTACCTTGCGGATCTACAAAACTGTGGGAAAAATCAAAAAAGACGCACGGCAGAAGCAACAACATGGCAAGAAATGCGATTCATTTTACGGCGTGCCTCAAATTCTACTCTACCAGCGACTAAAATATGGGAACAGCGGAGTATCAGCCAGCATAGCAACGGTCCGAAGGATAATACGAAAAAGTGGTCCTATACAGAGAAAAAAACCTAAAAATAGACCTGTTTTGAGGCAAGAACACAAGGAGCATCGAATGAATTTTGCAGGAGAACATGTCGCTTGGAGCAGTGAATGGAAACGCGTTGTCTTTTCGGATTAAAAAAAGTTTAACCTTGACGGTCCCGATGGTTACAACTTTTATATCCATGATCTAAGAAAGGAGGAGCTTATTTTGGCAAGACACTACAGCCGTACATCAGGTGTAATGGTGTGGGGAGCTATTACCTACTATGGCACAATCCAGTTGGAGTTTTCGTCCACAAAAATGAACGGAAATAACTACAAATGTTTGCTGGAACGGTCATTTCCAAAAGTGAAAAACATTTTCGGACCCCTGCCTTAGATATTCCAACAAGACAATGCCCCCATCCACACTTCCAGAGTTGTTAGAAGTTGGATTCAATCAGAAGACGTGGAACTTTTGCCATGACCGCCCTATTCACCGGACTTAAACATAATCGAAAATGTTTGGGCATGTTTGTCTCGTAAGGTATATTAAAGCGGCAGATAATTTGACGACAAGGACACTTTAATCGAAGCTATTCGTGATGCCTGGACCCGAATTTGTCTTGATTATTTAAAAAAAATGATTTTAAATAATTCTGTTCCAAACCGTCTTATAGAGGTCATATCGAAAAATGGCTGCCATACTCATTATTAATGTAGAAAAACATAATAAATAAATAAATGTTAAATGTTTTAAAACCATAAAATGCAAACATTTTATTCATTTTCTCCTTTCTTTCGAAGATTTTGCATGTGGCCTCATCCTAGTGATCGCCAGTGTATATCTGGGTAATCAGGGTGCTTTCAAGGCACTAAAATTCGTTTATATCACTACTGAAAAGCATGGAGCTGTTGCAATTCCTTGAAGCATTATATAGGCAAAATAGATTTAGAACATGTTGGATATTAGGACACTGCGCTACAGTAAAATTAAACTTCCACAATGCGTGACTAAAGCTATCGTTTAAGATAAAACAGCACATGTAGTCGGCCTAGGATTGATAAATGAAGGTAAGCATGAGCCACTTATTGATCAGCAAATATTTAATAAAATTATAAGACTTAGTAAGAAGCAATTTTGGTAGGAAACCTACCACCCTTCATAGACCATGACAACGTACTATAAATCTTCTGGTAATTTTAACTGCTTAGGTTTTTTCTTTGAACTTTTTATATTCAAATGGTCCACCAGGGATCGCAATGGATGCCTTTTGGGCCCATGTGTTATACGGCGATCTACCCTTCATACCCTTTTTTTAGTCTTTCTTTTTCTTCCAAGATAATTTACTATAATATCAGTGATTGAATGAATCTGATTAATATTGAGTGCCTTTTTTTCTGATAAATTTTTCTTTTATTATCAATTATAACCAACCTATACTTTTGATAAGACAGACAGCAAGAAATGGCGCAATGACGTTACGCCATAAGATGAGATTGCTGGTTCTTGCTCTCTGCAAATATATTATTAGAAGTTCTGCTCTTACAATCGGTGCGCTACTTTATTTCAAATATTTTCTTAGAAGATACTCGTATTAAAGTCAAAAATATCAAAAAAAAAAATAAATTACATATGTACACCTCTTTTAGTTTCAGACAATTTTCCGTTTTTATATTATACCCTTTCATAGTAAGGAAAAAAGGAGAGGCTAACTCCAAGAGACTTTATCAAGCCCCGTGGTATAGTAGGGCAGAAATTGATTATATCAAAAGGCAAGCCACAGCACAAGTGTTCAGCATTAAGGTGGGGATGACTATTGTGATATTTATACCATATTAAATAACTAGCTATCGAAAACATTACAAATCAAACAAGATACGATTTTCGCCATCCTAAGCATACTAAGAATGTCTTCTTCCCCTTGTAATTCCAAGCAAACAACCCCTATGCAGTCAATATCATCAAGTATCATGACATAACATCGCTATAATACTACTGTAATAATATGTATCATTGAGTATAAATACACATGTGTGTATATCAGGTGCATAATTTACTCACAAAACAAATCCGGTGAACTGATCAGTTTTTCTTGCATAGTTTTAAAAAAAACAGAAAATAACAAACATTATTTTGTAGACATCATAACTACGAGTATTTTTTAAGCAACATCATCGGTTTTCAATTACATGTATTGTAGATAGGTTCGAGTATATGTACATATTTAAATTTAACATGAAGCCTTGAATTTATAATGTGTGGTGACTGCAATTTTCATTCTATTGTAGATTTTGTCCGTTTTTTGCAATCGTCTTGTTTATAAGGATAATTTATTAAGTTTTAAAAGTATTACATAAGTCTTCCCAATGGCTAAAAATTCAGTTTAAAATTTTTAAGAATAGTGGGAAATATTCGTGGTATAATACGCATGCTATACATACTCGTATAATATAAAAGTTATAAAATAAAATGTAAAATAATTTATTTTTTTTTTTAATATTGTATAAAACAAATCCAATAGGCGATTTACGTGACTTTAAAAACGGTTAATTTTAAGTACTAAGTAAATAAAAACCCACATACGAGTAGAAATATATGAATATTTGTATGTATGCATGCATTATACGAGTACGTATATTTCTTATCGACGTGTGCTAAGAAATATCGCAACCTATTTACGTTATTGAAATCTATTTCAAAGATAGCAGTAGAACTATATGTCGACTTAGACGATTTGAGTATGAGCACCTAACCTGATAACTGTTATCATAAGAATACCCCAAAAACTAAAAAAATCATAAGCCTTTTATTAATATTTTGTATATGTTTGTTTTTTTTTTTTTTTTTGTTATTTGAGTTGGTGGTTGCTACACTCGTTCAAAGAAAGGTTCTTATGAGCCAATTGATATCGATAACATCGATATTGATAGGTATGGAGGAATGGCATAAGGAAATCAAGTGATAGCTTGTGTGTATAGGTAATATGAGTAAACTGATGAATATACTAGAGTCGAAATCATATCTTTATCGGTAGGTGTGACAAAATCGCCAATCGCAGATAACAGGCCTATAAAAGACCATATCTTTAACGGAACTTGCTATATTCAGTGACTTTATACCGTCGAATGAGGCCGGATATTTCCTCAACAATTATTAATAAAAAAAAAAGAAAAAAAAAAAAAAACATTAAACATTACATAAAGTGATATTTCCGACACATGAACTTTCAAAGGATATTGTGTTTTATGTTCAAAGTAATATAAACGTTTTAAGTGAGTAAAAAGACAATTAAAAAGTTGTAATGGGAGTTTTATTAATTTTATTAGTTTTTGAAAAACACCCTAAATATACCTAAAAAAAAAAAAAACCACTCAATCAAATTTACATTGTACAATAGTTTTATTTTTTTATTTATATTATTCAAAGCATTGAATTGCAAGTATAAGATATCATGTTGAAGGTATTATGCTTTCACGAATTTTTTTTCTTCATTATTATTGGAAATTACTCAAACTTAAAAGATTTTTGTGTAATAATTAAATACCAATCGTTCGGTATATCTATAAATGTTCTTTAAACAAAGATATATGGTGGAAAAGCTCAAAGTTCAAACATCCTTTACAGTCATGTACATTCTATATAATATTCATAAAAGACAAGGATTTAAAAGAGGCCTGAATAGCTAATGTTAACGGCTACAAAGCTTGAATACATTACATAAGTAGTTTCAACCTGTTAAACCATTAACGCATTCTCAATCGGATAAAAGCATATAACGAAGACATTTTTAAAAGGCGTATACTCGTATACTCAAAAATTCATATGTCATAGCTTAAACATGTTATTCTGAATTTGAATATTGGTGTTTTTTTTTTTTTTCATTGTTTTATTTTTTATAAAATATATATGCTTTCGATTTAAATTACTCGTAGGACTGTGCGACTGCAGGTTTTGAGTTAAGCTAATTTTATAGTGAGTCAGCGTTTTGAATGCATTCCAACTAAGATTCAATAGAACATACACTCGTATTTATTAGATTTTATTTAATTTGCTTATATTTACATGTTATTTATATATACATAAGGATGTCTTTACAAAAATTAGCTTTTTAAGAGTTACGAAACACCCAAGGTTCACAGTCGATTTTTCAACACATTAAATTTATTTTTAGTTTTCCTTGTTAGTTTTATAAAAATAAATAAAAGTTCAGTAATTAACCAATAAAACTGTAAAGGTAAACTGTCATCAAGATCTAGTTTACATAAGTATTTAATGGGTTTAGTCTTCTGCAACTTTATTCTGTGCAAACAAATCTTTAAATATTCATTGGTTAGAATCTAACTCCTTTCAACACAAACATCTAGAAGCTGTTAACGTTTTCATAGATGTACAGTATGAATTAATAATTAATGTATTCATGTAGGTACGCTAAATACATATATGTAATTTGATTTTTAACTAACAAATATGAGCACATGTACGTACATTAAATGGCTTGCTTTAGGTATATTAAGAATGAGTTAAGATTTCGAGGACATACGCATAAAAAACATCAGAACGGTTAACCATAATTTAAATTTTTATTATCAAGATCAATTTATAGATAATAAATTAAATTTTTTTATTAGGAATAAAATGTAATTGGTTCTCATCTCAACTGTTGGTGTAACAAGGTAAGTAGAGTAGCGGGCTCATCACTTTTTATTTAATATTAGTGAGATTCTTCTATTCTACTTGTTAAGACACCAAAAATCAACAAGAGAGCATTCAATTTCATTAGTAAGTGTATCGTTTATTTATTTAAATAATAAGTGCTGTCCCGCATTATTATTACGTCAAAGTACACAATAATCACAATAATCATCAGCCGACCTGTAAGTATGAAAACACTTAAGAATATCTTAATTTGTAGATACATCGTGTCCGGGTGCAGAATTGGGATTCCAAACATAAATAAAATAAAAAAAAAATACAAGGTATTATAATCTTATCAAATAATAATGAGACGTGGCGCCATCTTGCTGAGACTATTTCTTCGAAGTTAAGGAAGGATGTTTCCATAGTCAGTTATCATGTGCCAAAAAGCATTACCTTCTGCAGTAATGCCTTACCCTCGAGAATTTTGAAAAATCATCAAAATGATCACGCACATCAAACGGTTACTTTGGGGCTGTGGAGTAGCTGTTGATGTTTCAAACTTGGGCTCTGTGATTTAGGATTTCGCGCAAAGAGTTGGTAACGCGTTCGACATTGTCATCAGTGTTCGACTGCTGTTTACTGGTGTTTACTGCTGAACTTGTTGTCCGAAACCTTCGCTTGGCATGTCACATAACATCTTTTATGAGCAACAGTACAAGAATCAGAAGCCTTTTTTTTTTTTTTTTTTTATAATTTATGCGCGCCTAAGGGGTTATGACTTATACTGTTGTTGCGGGCGGAAAGATAGAAGGAGAAGAAATGAAAGTTTTTGTGATGTAGTGGTTTGAAACTCAGGTGTGTTTGGTTTCGATATTGACTCTCCTGGGGTGGGAGTCCGAATAGGACGGAGAGATTTTTCTTCTCTCGGAATGTGAGGTTGTGAATTTCAACGGTTGTTTTGTGCTTGAAAACCCTACAACAGCCAAATCTACATGTCAGTGTTATGCATTCACACGCAGATTTTTCTGACTGAGTTCCAATTACATAAATGAAAACTTGCTGTGGCTAGGATTCGAACCTTGACCTTCCGAGTGAGAAGCGATAGCTAGTACCACTACATCACGGCCACCCCAAGCCTTTATAAACGCTTCGATTGCGAACTCACATAATTCACCCGTACACTGCGACATCGTGACTAAGTAACCCGCCCGTCCCTCAACTCAATGGTAGTAGAACAATTCAAAAGTTAAAACCCAATTCTGCCACTGGACGCCCTGTACCGACCTACAAAAAATGTTATCTATTGAAGACCGTTTACCCATCATTGTCATACAAAATGTATCGTTAATCTAAGTATTTTTAGGCTTTCTCTCAGTTAATATTCCTCGACGCTAGAAAAATTGTTCTCCTTATTTTTTTACCATCCGTTAAAATATATTAGTAACTACATCCAATAATACCACCTTGATCAAAAAGTTCCCGCACCACACCACCGTGTGGCACTCCCATTGTTCCGATTTGAGTTCTGTTCTTTTTGTTATTCTGGTAAATCTGTTTTTGACATTGCCACTAAATCTTAGCGTCATAGCTTGACATTTGCAAAAGTTAGGTAGCCAAGAGTACATCTATTTTTGTGTGTGTTGGTGATTTTTTACAATTTTAGAAATGGGTTTAAATTTGCCACAACGAACTTGTATTCAATTTTGCGTAAAAAACGGATTTAATGGTGCGCGGACGTTGGAAATACTGGAAAAGTGTTTCGGCAACGATTCTCTAAAGAAAACGGTCGTTTACCAGTGGCACGAGCGGTCCAAAAGTGGTCGTGAGTCAATCGAAGATGATGAACGCAGTGACAGATCATCGACATTGAAAACCGACGAAAACATTGATGAAGTAAAAGATATGTTGGTCAATAACCGCAAATTAACCATCAGAGAGATAGCGGAGGACTTGAAAATTGCCTATGGATCCGTCCAAGACATTTTGGTTAATAATTTGGGTTTTCGTCGTGTAGCAGCAAAGTTGGTGCCAAAAGACCTCAATTTCATGCAAAAAAGAGATCGTGTTGACGTCGCAAAAGAGATGATTTGCGAGGCTGAATCCAATCCCACATTCATCAAAAGGATCATTACTGGAGACGAGACGTGGGTTTATGAGTACGACACTCAATCCAGACATCAGGCAAGTGAATGGCGTTCACCAAATAAGCCGAGGCCAAAAACACCACGTCGTTTTCAGTCAAAAAAGAGGGATGTGCTCACGGTTTTCATTGATTACAACGGTGTAGTGCATCATGAATTTTTGCCAGAAGGCCAGACAGTAAACAAAGAGTATAACGAATATTTGGGCGTTACGAGACGTTTGCGTGAAGCAATTCGCCGAAAGAGACCAGAATTGTGGGCAGAAAACTCGTAGATTTTGCACCATGATAACGCACCGTCGCACAGTGCCATCATTATTCGTAATTTTTTGACGAAAAATGCAACAAATACCATCCAACAGCCACCGAATTCACCTGATTTGGCTCCCTGTAACTTCTTTCTGTTCAATCGAGTTAAAGAACCACTACGGGGAACGCGTTTCCGCAGCCGAGAGGAAGTACGAGTAATGAAAAAATCGCAGGAAGCACTGATGGACCTACAGAAAATCGAATATAAAAAATGTTTCGCTTGATCCACAAGCGCTGGCATAAGTGTGTTGTAGTCGATGAGGATTACTTTGAAGGGGATAATATAGATTTAGATGAATAAACTTGTATTTTTAATTTTCTGAATAAATTGATCAAGGTGGTATTTTCAGTTCTTTTCTAGACGGAACTACATGTCCCTGCCTGAAGCTACAAAAAAGCTGTTCAGATCTATTTGAATTTTACCACAAAGAACTAAAAGTCACTTTTAGTATGCATGCGTAATTGTACATATAATAGAGGGAGTGAAAAGTGACCTGCGCTGCTACTGCAAAAAAGGTTATGGTGCCTTGTAGTCCGTTCATATTTAGGCAGACATGCCAAATTTCAGTGCGATACTGTCTTTAGTTTTGTTTTGACAGCTGATTGTTATTGACGTGTTTGACATCATGTTGAGTATGGACAAAAACGATTTTCGTTCTCTCATAAAACATTATTTTTTGAGAGGCAAAACGGCGAAGGAAACAAAAGAAAAGTTGGATAAATATTATGGGGCTAATGCTCCGTCAGATTATACCGTCAAATATTGGTTTCGAGAGTTTCGTGGTGGCCGCAACTTCATTACCGATCAAGTCCGTAGCAGCAGGCCCTCCGATGCGGTTACAGAGGACAATGTCAAAAAAATACATGAAATGGTGTTGGCTGACCGGAAATCGAAGGTGCGCGAGCTAGTAAATACCACAAAGATTAGTACTGAGTGCACACGCCATATTTTGGGCAAGATTCTGCATATGAAAAAGTTATCCTGCCGCTGGGTGCCGCGAATGACCAAAAACACGAACGCGAGAGCACTTCGAAAGAATGTTTGGACTTGCTGATGCGGAATCGGGCGGACTTTTGGCGTCGATTGGTAACTGGATTTGGATCCCTCGGACTATTATCTCTTCCCAAACCTCAAAAGACGGCTCATCAATAAAAAATTCAGCTCACGAGAGGAAATCATCGTCGCAACGGAGGAGTATTTTGCAAACCTTCCGAAAAATTTCTTTTCAGACGAGATCAAGAAGAAAGAAAATCGCTGGAATAAGTGTATCAAACTAAAAGGGGACTATATTGAATAATATAAAAAAAAAACATTTCAAAAAAAAAAATGTTTTCATTCCCAAGGAGGTTACTTTACCTAGTAAAACTCAAAATCGTGCGATATAACTCCTGGATTATGCGTATGCTACTCAGTCAATTGACCCCACAGGTACAAACATTTTGAGTGTACTTTAACGGTGCGCCGAATATCAACAAAAAAACAAAAGAAGTAATACCAGTATCATTAAATAAATACCCCTTGATCCCGGAATTTATTCAGAAAATTAAAAATACAAGTTTATTGATCTAAATCTATATTGTCCCCTTCAAAGTAATCCCCATCGACTGCAACACACTTATGCCAGCGCTTGATCCAATCCTCGAAACATTTTTTATATTCGGTTTTCGGTATGTCCAACAGTGCTTCTTGCATAAAATCTGTAAATTTTAATACGGGCTATACTTCCAATGCGTAAAAATTTCAATCCAATTTTGTACCCAAATTAACCTGTATATTCTCTAGTTTAAATTTTTTATTGATTTTAGTTCGGTGCGGTTTAAAATATTTATAAAAGATGAGTCAAGAGGAACGCCGTAAAAAGATCATCGACAAATGGCTCGAAAATACTTCGCGTTGAAACCATTTCACCGCAAAACATTTAAACATAGCACGCAGTACAGTGGATTCTGTTATTAAACGATATTTGGAGACGTTGAAAGTTAAGCGAAAAGTGGAGCACATGATACAAATTTGGACAGGAAAATAGTGGGTAACATCCCAAAAAACCGGACTATGTCAGCCAGAGATGTTGCTCGGAAATGTAATACCAATCAAACAATGGTACAAAGATCTAAAAAACGTAACGGTCTAAAAACACGAAAAAAAACAAAAAATACCAAAAGTTACTGAAAAGCAACAAAAAGTCATAAAAACACGAGCCCGAAAGCTATACGAGTTGATCGGTAACAAGAAAGCGTGCTTGGTTTTGGATGACGTAACTTATGTCAAATCGACTTTACTACTTTTCCAGGTGCGCAGTTTTACAACTCGTTTGAAGCTGATATTCTTCCGCAATCAACAACATCGATTGGGATGGAAAAATTCGGGTCAAAATATCTCGTTTGGCAGGCCATTTGCCAATGTGGACACAGAAGCTCATCGTTTATTACAACGGGAACAATTAACGGAGAAGTGTACATTATCGAGTGCCTAAAAAAACGGTTTATTCCTTTCTTAAACAAACACGAGGGTTCAACATTATTTTGGCCAGATTTACCTTCAGCTCACTATGCTCATGCGACGTTGAGCTTTCTTGTTGCTAAAAATGTCGACTTTGTCCCAAAAGACATGAATCCACCCAATGTTCGTTCCACAGTGCCGTCCCATTGACAGGTATTGGGCTTTGGTAAAAGCTAAATTGAGGAAAAGTGAGCAGTGTGCAAAGGACATAAAAGATTTTAGTGCTAAATGGAAAAGAGCGTCCAAAAAGATCACGGATGTAACTGTCACCAACCTTATGAAGGACATTCGAAAGAAGTTGAGGAAAGAATGGGAACCCAAATAATTTTTTTTATTTTTTGTAATTGTGAATGAATTTAATAAAAACAGAGTTTTAAAGCAAATAAAAAAAATTTTCATGAATTATGAAAATATTTTTTTTTTTTACTTTGAAGTTTCCAAATTTTATTCATTTCAGTCCTTAGTTCATAAAATCGACGGGGAATAGATTCCGGTTTCTCACATCAGTAACTTGTTCTAATATTCCAAAATTCCGAGGCCATTAAACAATTATTAGGCGAAAGGATGCCCTATATCTATCAAGAATACTTTTAATTTTTCGTATTATCTTTTTTAACAAAATTTTCACCATTTTCATAGTGAATTTTAACAATACCAATTCGTTGTTGAATCGTGAGTGGAGAGCACATTTTTTGGCAGGTCGTATAATAGAGGGGTATTCAAAATGAAACCTCAATCACTTACCTGTATACCTTTAGATTAAATTACTGTAGTAAAAATAGATTTTTACACCCTGTATGTTTTTATTTTTTTTTTTAATTGTTAATTATGTACACAGCTATATTTATTTAAAGTCACATATATATACAAAAAATATTAAGGTACTTCTTTTGTTTTTAGAACTAGCATGCACAACTAAACTGAATTTTACTATCACTGTTCTTAAGTAAGTATTTTCTGTCGAAAAAAAAAAAAGTTATTAAATACGGTTATAAGTACAATACATGATTTTTTTAATCAAGTTTAAACAGAGTAAGGTTTATTTTGCTTTTTGAAATTCTCATTTATATTATAATTTGGAATAATATACACGTGATTAGATGAAGGTAACGTTTTTACGTGTACGTATGTTACATTGCGCGACAAATTTCTCGAATATGGTATATCACACTTACAAAATTTGTGTTGTTAAAAAAGGTGAAAAAGTACCCTTTTTTTTAGTTTTTAAGAACAAGTCATATACTATATATATGTAAGTATAAACTTATATATTATAATTTATTAAGTCAAATAATATATTGTATATGATGATAATAGTTTTTATTTCTTTATTTAATTTTTTTATAAACAGTTTAAATGGTCATTCACCATACTTCACATTTTTCTACAGGATTCATTCGTGAGCCCAAAGGGCAATTAAATTCTTTTGAAAATTCTTTTAAGTTCGAAAGAGGACCGATCACACGATATTCCGGTGGTGCATGTGGATCCTTTTCTATTTGAAGAGTTGTAGCTTCATCAGTGACCGCCGAGCACCAGACCTAAAAATTATGATGTTACAGTATAAGTAAATTTGTAAAATTTATTTACTCAAAAAAAGAAACTATCGGTCATTTTCGATTAGAGCAATAAAACTGATTTTTTTAAAGAAAAGCGTTTTTTTTCGATAAATTCAAGTAGAATGATAGCATTATATTGTTATGCCATTAGGAATATTAAAATATGTATAACGAAAAGCAAAATTTACAGTAAAAACTGAAGCTTTAACCCTTTTTGAGGTGGTGGCAATATATTTGCCATCCATTTTTGTCCCTGAATGCATCCACTCTGTTGCATCAATTTTTGAAATCTTTTTTGTGCTTTAACTGACATCTATTTTCTACAAGAATAACCTTCCAAAATTCATTTATCGTATAGTGATAAATTTTTACACCGCACACGGTCATTGAAAACAGCTGTTTTGTTTTTATTGTTGTTTTGTTTTGTTAAATGTTGTTTAAATTGGTGAATGTACTAATCTGGTGAATACACTCATACCTCGCTATACGGTCGCTCTTTTTACGGCCTTTCGCTATAACGGCCTATTTTAATTATGGCACTTTTTCGATTTACGGCCAAGAATGTTTTGTTATTTTGTTATACGGTCAAAAAACAACGAAAGGGAAAACGAAAAAGAACATATTTTTGTACATGTGTATATGAATTACTGTGTTGGCGCTGCAGTTGATTACATGCTCGTAAGCAGAAGGTTTATTCTTGTTTATTCCTGTTTGTGTTTAGTTTCTGTTTAGATAAAAAAAAACATTGGAAACGTTTGGAAAAATTTTTGGTACGTAATAAAACCTTTTTTTGATAAATATTTTCGTTATAAATACATATGTAATTATTTTTTAATAGACAAAATGCCACCGTTCATTAAATTCGGAGAGTGATGCAAAAAAAAAAGAGAAGCCGAAAATCAGTCACGCTTGAAACAAAGTTAGAAATTTTACGGCGTATTGCAGCTTACGAGAAAATCGTAGAAATTTGTAAGGTTGTTGGACTGCCGAAGTCTGCTGTGCAAACTATTCGGAATAACAAAGAAAAAATTAAAGAGCATTCGCAATCTGCTTCACCTTTAAGTGTCTCAAAATTAACTCGACTAAGAAGTATTGGGTCTATAACTAATTAATAAGAGATGGCGTAACTTGTATAATTCCATTGTTATTATTCCATTGGAACATGCGTTGGAAAGCTACTGGCATTGTACGTCATTTCAGTATATGTCATTGATTTGAAGCGTAAACAACAATAATTTTTTTCCACTCAAATATATCGAACTTTGTGCCTGAAAAAGAGTTTTTTGGCGGGGAGTTCTTCTTCATTACTTTAATATGAAAAAAACTGCTGCCGAAAGTCATCGTATTTTGGTGGAAGTTTATGGTGAACATGCGCTAGCTGAGCGAACGTGCCAAAAGTGGTTTGCACGATTTAAAAGTGGTGATTTTGGCTTGGAAGACGATGGACGTCCTGGGCAGACAAAAAAGTTTGAAGATGAAGAACTGGAAGCATTACTCTATGAAGATTGTTGCCAAACACAAGAATGTTTGGGTGTCACTCAAGCAGCCATTTCAAAACGTTTAAAAGCAGCTGGATATATTCAAAAGCAAAGAAATTGGGTTCCACATGAACTCATGCCGAGAGACGTCGAAAGGCGGTTTTGCATGTCCGAAATGCTGCTGGAACGCCACAAAAGGAAGTCATTTTTGCATCGGATTGTTACTGGTGATGAAAAATGGATCCATTACGACAACCCCAAGCGCAAAAAATCATATATGAAACCCGGCCAACCAGCCAAATCAACGGCAAAGCCGAATATCCATGGCACGAAGGTAATGCTCTGTATTTGGTGGGATCAGATGGGTGTGCTGTATTATGAGCTGCTAAAACTGGGTGAAATCATCAATGGACAACGCTACCGAACACAATTAATCCATTTGAAGAGAGCAGTGGCCGAAAAACGCCCGGAATATGCGACCAGACACGAGGTAATAATTTTCCGTCATGACAACGTTCGGCCCCACGTTGCTATTCCGGTTAAGAACTATTTCGAAAACAGTGGATGTTAAGTCTTACCCCACCCGCCTTATAGCCCAGACCTTGCCCCTTCTGACTACCATTTGTTCCGGTCGATGCAGAACGCCCTCACTGAAATACGGTTCACATCAGAGCAGAATATCAAAAATTGGTTTGATTCATTCTTGGCTGCCAAGCCGGCGCAGTTCTTTTGGGATGGGATCCACAAATTGCCAGAAAGATGGGAAAAAGTCATAGCTTGTAGGTGTTTTTCTTAAATAAACGTTCAAATTTTGAAAAAAAAAACCGCACGCAATTAAGTTATATACCCAATAGTATTATGGAAAAGATGGAAAAATTATTGATTATATGGATTGAAGATAATAACCGACGGAGGATGCCAATAAGCCAAATGACTATCCACGAAAAGGCTAAAAATATTTTCGAAAATTGGAAGAGTGGCGTTGCCAATGAATCTAGTAAAAATGTAACATTCCAAGGAAGCCGAGGTTGGTTTGAAAAATTTAAAAATAGACTCAATTTCCACAACTTAAAAGTAAAAAGTTAAACAGCTAGTGCCGACGATGACGCAGCTAAATATAAAGAAAATTTCATAAAATTTCAGAAAATTTATTAGGTAAAACTTTTAAGAAAAATGCATTTTAAGTAAAAAAAATGGAACAGAACATTTTCATAATTTTGAGTTTAACGAGCCATAACTTTTTTGTCGCACTACTAAATTATCTTTCCAAAATGTCCAAAACTATTTTTGTACCTGTACTAATTTAGAAATGATAGCGTTTAAAGTGGTTACACCTCGAAATTATAGGTCACCCATTTTGACGGGCTGTAACTTGAAATGGAGTGAGAATAGGACTACCAGAATCAATGAGAGACAAAAGATTTACAAATTCAGTGCACCGATTTTGACAAGAATTTAAAAAAAGTCACTCTCACCATCTGCGTAACACAAACGGGATCATTAGCATAATTGTTGTCACCCAAATTGAGGTTGACTTCGGATGATTTCATGTCTTCCTTGTGCTGATGTCCCATTTGGTGGCAATTGAAACAGGATCCCGGCGGCCGCGTTGGTTTCGAACAGGCACTTTTATAGTGTCAGAATTGAGACCAATACTCTCATCGTATCTCACCTTTATTAGCAGCAGTAGTGTCAGCATTAGGTTTGACCTTGATTACATTTGTTTTCATTGCGGCCGTTTTCAGTCGTCGCTGTCATAACGATCCATGCGGCGAACTACAATAGTTCCTCTATAGAGTCAGTTGCTGTTGTCTGGAATACGGTTTTGAACTTTCTTTGCTGTTCCTTCTAAACGTCGTCGAATACCAAGACACTTCTCCTTATCATTGTATTTGCATATTGTCGTATAGTCTTCAAACTTCTCGAACCATCTGCTGATGTCATAGTGGTCGTTCCCACTAAAAATCGGTACCGCCGCATCCAATTCTTCGAAGTTGATACGTCGGATGTTGAGTTGTTGGGGATCTACAGTAGACATGGAACTAGTTTGTAGTTGCAGCTCGAGCATTTCGCAGCGCATGCGTAATACTTTGAGCTGTTCCTCCAACTGACTAACGTCAGTACTTGAACATGTTTTTTGGTGTCTGTCGGTGTTAGCGGATTTCACATTTGGGCCAAGGACAGCGGGTGTTGAATTGATATCGGAAACGGCGAGTGTTGGAACAAAGACAGCGGGTCTCATTTTTGTGACATCAACAGTATTTATGTTTGCATATAGCGCGGGCGAGGTGAAGTTAGGGAGGGAAAAAAGAGAGATACCGATGTGCGTTGGTGTTAAATGTTGCAAGTTATAGTGACTAGGGAATAAAGAGCTCGGCAGGGCATTCCATAAGCGAGTTATACGGCTTAGGAACGAATTACGATATTTCAGAGTACGTCCGGAGGTGGGCTTGAGGGTATACTGATGAGCATTCATAGCGAGGCGGGTATTACGGTTAAAAGTTAGAAGGGGTAGAATGCTACAGGCAATTTCGGAGGAGCACATTTTCGATCCATTAGGTATCCTGAACCCTATAACCGTCATCCCAAAGGTTTTAGTTCAACAATCGTGGGACCGCCCCCTACGTTCGATCAAGCTTTAGTGACGGTTCTGCTGCGGTTCATCTACTATGCTCAAAACCCAATTAAAGGAGTAAGCAGCTGGAGAATCTAAGCCGAAACAACAATACAGCAGTTAAAAGTCTGCATAGCCAAATTGACGGCGGACCTGGCTTATCGAGAAAAACGGGACTCGGACTTTTGGTCCGACTCGGAGATCATACTCGTATAATGCTGTAACAAAGAAATCCTCATAGCAAATAGTTCAAAGGTAATCAAATTTATACCCTTCCTTCATAAATGGCGACCGGAAACGGAGGCTTATCTGCTTCAAAGCATAAAACCTGTTCTATTTGTATGCGGTTTTACTAGCTTCTCTACTCATATGTACTAGAGACTAGCTCGTCCGGCGAAATCAAAAATAAAAATACAAGTATGGAAAAAAAGTCATCGAAGATAGTTCTTACCACCAGAATTCCTTCCCACTATTACACATTACAAAGAATTGTTGCTTTCGCAATGCGTATAATTAAGAGTTTCAAACAAATCAGTTCGAACAAACCGTCAGATAATTTTACCAATTATAGAATGAACATCCATAATGGATCGCAAGTAATTTTGAAGAGGTTCAGCTAGATTCATTTAAGCCAGAAGTAGATCAACTACAAAGGTGTCTACAAAATCAAAGTACACTCAGCAGCTTGTCTCCCTTTTGAGATGGTGACGGAACCCGTCGGTTGGGAGGTAATTCTAGACTACGAAGCCAGACACCAGTGGTACTTTCATACAGTCATAAAGTTTCATACAGGCAAGGCCGAAAGTCTTGCTGGCGCAATTGAAGAAGAGGAAATTTTTAAATCCTGGAATAAGGGAATACAATTACCACGCTCACCACGCTCTTTAGGAACCAGCAGTAAATCGGCTAAATATCATACTTTCTGAAACGAAATCTGGAAGCAACAACTCTTACCTACGAATTATTAGAAACTCTTATGATTGAGATAGAAGTAATCCTAACCTCAAGACCAATCATTAAAGGAAATGAGAGGTTGGTTTGATTTGCCGCACATTAATCCGTTGACAAAAGTAAAAACTATAATCGCATGGCGAATGAGACATACAACCAACGAATAACGAAGCTGCAGTTAAAGATCATAAACGATCATTAACCCACTTAGCTCGTTAACGGTACACTCCGAAGAGAGTAAGGAGAACATTGAGTTTTACCATGGCAATGCTTTTGATGGCACTCATCACGCTTCCATAACTAAAGCAACACCAATACAATGTGAAATTTAAAATATTTTGAAACAAGCGAATAGAACATTATACTTAGCTAACCTTGATATGGAAGTTTATGGAAAATATCTGGAGAAACATGGACCTCAAGGACTTATGCAAAAAAATACGATCCAAATACAGCATCTAGTGTTGGAATAATCAAAATGAACAAGTTACTGTCTACTTGTGGAAAAAGAGAAGGTATGAATGTGATGGGAGATCTCGCAAAACATATTTCGGGATACTCGAAATATGCAGAAAATATGTCCAAACCTGAGGGACGATGATGAATTGATGTTTACCCATATTAAGAACCAGACGTCGTTCCTAGTAACTAAAGTAAATGTCATGAATCGAAAACAAAAACAAATAGGTGATTCACTTGAAGGTTATGTTTCGATATCACGAGACGTAATCATTCCAAGGTACTCGTAGCTTCACGAAAAAAACGTATCGCAAGTCTATTATCATTTAGGATACAAATATTAATTTCGATGACAACTTTCCACCGAATTCAGGGCTCACTGCTGTGTCACAACTCACTATCAACACGGGAGAACCAGTCGCTTTCTCATATCATCAGCTCAATTATGTACATCGACAGCTGCAGTTCTTGAAGGAGTATCTTCTCGCATCATTAAAACTCCCCATTACCGACATGGACTTCTGGAATTTATACGACGTGATGACCGTGGAAAGAATTTGCAGAAGTATGTATCCGATATTCAAAATCAAAATTGTTTCGATCCATCTACGTACGAATATTCTTAAACGAAACATTTACTACTACTACTACTACAACCATTGTCTCCATTTGATAAAATCAATCTGCCTCGTGGCCAGAAATGAAAGAAATGAAAACTTCTTAACCAGAAATTTGTAGTCAACAAATGTCACATTAAACCGGTGGAAATATCTGCCCATTGGATCCAACCATAAATGACCCTAAATCTAGAGTGAATACGACTCATGTATATAGGGTGGGGTATTGCGAAAATATTGAGAAAATATTGTAATGAAGCATCAGTACCTAATCATTCGAGGACATAATATCCACCCATCAGGCACTAGACTACAATATGTACCACAAAGTCGCCAAACAGGCTAAGGAATCCCAACCAAAGTCCCAAGTGAGACACATCAGCTCCAGAATTATTAATTTCATACGGCAAATGTTGAAATATTGAAGAAAAATATTCAGAAATTCCTCGACACGCTTCCCAACTAATTGCAAGATCAGCACATCCACCACCTCATGGGTCATTCGGGGGTTCTTGGCCTTCCAGTGTAACCTCATTACAAAAAGAATATTAATATCACACTCCCGATACCAAACCCAACAAGGGACAGAAAAAATACTAACACATCCAGAGACCTACTTCGACAAGCAGCAGTCTCAAATGCTAGATTCAATATACTCGTATTGAATAGTTAAGCATATAGGAGTTCTAAGTAAAAGGTGATTTTTTTTTAGATGTATGGCAACACTGATTCTACAGATTGTCAATTTAACAGTTGAAAGTTGATTTGAGGTCAGTACGTTTTCCCAGTTTACGATGAAAACCATGGTTCGGTTCGCCATCGTCCATCTCAGAAAGCTATTCGGAACACGATGAATCGTTTTCGCCCACGTATACTCTAGTGGATAATACGAATTCTCAAAGACGACAAACAGTGCGAACAGAAGAAGTTATTGCCGTTGTGGAGCGCAGTGTTGTGGAGGATCCGAGTGAATCAATTCGCCATCGTGCACAACAATTGGAGCTATGCCCATCCACTTTGTGGAAGTTTTCACGGAAAGATCTCGGCTTAAAAGCTTATAAGATCCAACTTGTGCAAGAGTTGAAACCGCGTGACCATTATACGCATCGTAGGTTCGGTGAATGAGCCGAAAACATATTTCAGCTTGATCCTCATTTTCAAGGCAAAATTTTGCTCTCCGATGAGGCCCATTTTTGGTTAAATGAATATGGAAACAAGCAAAATTTCCGAATTTGGAGTGGAGAAAACCCAGAAGCCTTTGTCGAGACGCCCTTACAACCATCAAAACTCACTGTTTGGTGTGCTTTATGGGCTGGCGGAATCATCGGCCAGAATGTTACCGTTAATGGACAGCGCTATAGAAACATGATTTCTGACTTCTTCGTTGCTCAGTTGAATGGCATTGACGTGACAGAGCTTTGGTTTCAACAAGATGGCGCAATATGCCACACGGCGAGCGACATCATCAATTTATTGCGCGAAACATTTGCTGAGCGCATAATTTCGCGTACTGGACCTGCGGATTGGCCTTCATGATTCTGTGATCTCACGCCTTTAGATTACTTTCTTTGGGGATATGTGAAGCCACTAGTCTATGCCGATAAACCAGAGACGTTTGCCGATTTGGAAGTCAACATTCGCCGTGTTATTGCTGATATACGACCCCAGTTGCTCGATAAAGTTGTCGAAAATTGGACTTCATGATTGCGCTTCATTCGAGCTAGCCGTGGCACTCATATGCCCGATGTCATATTTAAGGACGTAAAATTATGGCGTAAAATTATCTGCTAAATAAAGCTAATATCATAGACATTAACATTAGCTTTAAATATTTTATTTCACATTGAATTTGTATACCTCTAGGAAAAAACACGCTTTTCTAAGATTGGATACCGCACGGGAACCCGTGTTTTTGCCATTCGGAACTCATGAAGTACAATGGATACATATTTGTGTTTGAGTGACCTGAAATTATATGAATTATTTATTTTACACTACCAAATATACTTCCAACACCAGCTGGTTCAATTGAGATATAGTGAGAAACTTGTTCCACAGAAATCGCTCTTGCTGCACTTTATTATTTAAAATTCTTTAATCAGTAAATAACCCATTCCATACGTAAAATTCATTTATATTGTACATTGAAGAAATAATCCATTTTGTCCTATAAAAAAACAGAAATTTTCACGGCTTTATTTGCCTCCCAGTCGCGTACGAAGTTAAAAAAGTTTATTTACAGGAAATTGTTTGACAGCAATAGAAAGCATTATTCGAAAAAATTGCATTTTGACTGGTTATTAGGATTTTACGTTTTCTTCTAATTTAAAGACTGACTACCTTAAACTTAAAGAATTCAACATACGATATTATAAAAAGCAGTTATGCTAAAATTCTGTTCGATATCCGCTATATAAAAATCACTTACAGAGGTTGTTATACTCAACGTAGAATGGTGAACACCTGTAGTCCACCGCATTCCGTCTTCTCAGTTGCATATTTTACAATTTCAGCGTCGCCGCTATATTTGAGAAAATGTAAGTTTAATAATGACAACATTTGTTTTCGAATAGCAGTGTACTAACTACAATACAATAAAAGGAAGTAACTACTTAGCGCTATAATCAAACTAGCGATTTCTAGTGTAAAATAAGAAAAGATGCGATGATCGATACGTTAGATTTGTGCGAATAATAAATTATTTGTTGAATTAGCATTGGTCCTACCATAGTTGAAAAGGTTCAGCAGACCCTTTTTATACCAAACCCCAAGTTTTCCTGATAGATCTACTTATGTTACTATAAAAACCCGACAATGGCTTAAAAGTCTTTGACATAACTTGCTTACTCCAAAGAAGTTTTCCATCCAGATCGACATATAAATAGGACATCAGCCGGCTACCTCCCTACGGGTTGGGAACTATTGTATCTCAGTTCTAGACGGATTCACTGAAAGCCAATTGTAGTACACCAACAGTTAATCATGTCTTGTCCTTCCTGCCCTTAAAAGCAAACAGTTTCTAAGCATGATCTGACAGACAGGTAGCAACAGTTATACCCTGTGCATATGCGTGAGGACAGACGTCAGATTTTTTAAGATGTTTACTATAGCAGTGAAGATAGGCAAAAAATACTTAGAATGTAACATTTATAACGATATTTCAACTGTCACGTCTTTGGACAAGGTCAACCTACTGGTTGAATACTTTGCAGCCAGCTCAGAGTTTCCACATTTGTGCTTTCTCTCCGCGTACGCTTGAGTCCGTCGAATTTTAAATGGGACGAGTCCACGTTCGCACTTGAGTATCTTAAATATTTTAACTTACACTTCTTCAATGGATTAGAAATTACCTTCGCAGCGTTAAATTCAAGTTGTCTTGGATGGTTTCGATATTCACAAAATAAATGCTGGTGTGCCCCAGGACTCCGTTCTTTCCCCGACACTCTTTTTAATTTTCATTAATGATTTCTTGTCTGCTACTTCTAATCCAATATATAGTATTCCTCTGCTGATGACAGTACTCTCTGCTTTTTATATTCGTTCCCGGACTCACGCCCCTGCTCTTCGGCTGTAGAACGGGAACGGCAGCATATGCTAAGATCATTAAATTCTAATATTACCAGCATAACTAATTGGAAAACCACTAACAGAGTAGAATTGAATGCTTCCAAAACTCAATGCTGTCTGATGTCGTTAAAGCGAAATTTAAACACCCAGCCACTATCCATGGATGGCACTTGCATCGTCGAAACCGATAAACCTTCCATTCTCGGTATGTGCGTCAGTGACAATTTACGTTAGAATGACCACATATTCGATGTCGTAAAAACTGCTTCGAAATGCCTAGGTTTCCTCAAGCGATGTAAGGAATATTTTACCCGCTCTGATCTGGCCTCAATATATAAGGCATTCATCCGCCCAAAATTGGAGTTCGATGCCAACATCTGGTCAGGTACTCTTAAAACATCTGTGCACCTGCTGGATAGGATTCAAAACCATGCGATAAAACTCATAGGTGATACTAATATCAGTCAATCAATTGACACCCTCGAACACCGACGTAATGTCTCCTGTCTCACTTTGTTTTATCGCTATTTCCACCACCAGTGTTCCATTGAAATCGCCTGTAGTATTCCGCCCACTCAAACTTTCAACCATGACACCCGTCTCGCCCATTTTCGGTCGTACTCTAAAATATCGTGATTCGTTCCTAAGCCATAGAACACGCTTATGGAATGCCCTGCCGATCTCTGTATTTCCTGGTCGTTATAACTTACAAACATTTAAAAACAATGCACATCGGTACCTGTCTTTTCTTCCTCCCTAAATTTCCTTCGCTTTTTTTAGATCTGTCTGCGACGAACAGTATAATTATGGCCGTCTTTGGAATGTCGGGTGGCTCGATTGGGTTCTGATTTAGATGTCAGTCGTCGAAAAGGTTTTTCATTCATACAAAATATTTGAACTGTCTTTAAAAAAAGGGTTTAGTTACAGAGTTAGGAGCCCTGTAGTCCGTACATGGTCTCCAATCTCAATTAGCTTTTCGGACCAGGTGCAACGGACTCGCCCAATACTTTTCGATGGTCGGTAAATACCCTGTTCTATCAAAAAATCTGACTATTTCTGAGCTGTTTTGAGTGAGTTTATATACAGCATATAACCTTCGTCGCCGTGCAAACATCAGTGCTCCATAGAAATCGCCAGTAACATTCCACCCCTTCAAACCTTTAACCATAACACACGTCTCGCTATGAATGCTCATCAGTATACCCTGAAGCCCACTTTCGGACGTACTCTGAAATGTAGTGATTCATTCCTAAGCCGAACAACTCGCTTCTGGAATGCTCTGCCGAGCTCTCTATTTCCTAGTCATTGTAACATTCAGACATATAAAACCAACGTACATCGGTACCTATCCTTCTTTCCTCCCTAAATTTCCGTCGCCCGCGCTGTGTGCAAACATTTTAAGGGTACCTTAATCCCTTGAACGCGCGCTAGTTTATAAAAAAGATAAATAAAATAACACAGGAGCACCAGTCGTGTAAATATGATGAGTCGTCATAGTACGAAAGACTAATTTGTTGCCGTTGAACTCAGTGAGGTGTTTATATTCTGTAAAAATGGCTGTATGCTGAGTGTTAAGCGTGCTAATTCTTTACTTACTTACTTCTTTCCCGGCAACGACTACAACCAGCGCTCGAACGTCCGTACTGCTATCTACTAACTTGTTCTTCTTTGACATCCCTGTCATTTCCCGATCATCCATACCTCCGCACCTCACTGTTTTCCCAAATGTCATTCCTTCCTTTCTTTCTATTTCTTTTTTCTTCTTTTTTTCTCTTAATAAAGCAAAGACACAGTTTTTTTTACTTATATTAATAACCAACAATAAAAGCGTAACCATTATTGTTCTATAAGAATTATTTCGCGTTTTTTTTTCTATTAGGAATTTTCCATCAACGTGCCAACAGGTTATGGGCCCAGTTGATTTAATTTAATACGAAGTAGGTAAGAATTGCATTTTACGATAATACATATTCACAATGGCACAAGCAAATAATTCGATTTCACCGAGACAACTACGATACATGGTGTCTTCAAGTGGAAGCATTACTCGTTAAAAATGACACTTGGGACTATGTGATTGGCGTAATGTCTAGACCACCGGAGCCGACGGGAACTGATGGGGCAAAGATGGAGAAGGCATTGTCAGCCTGGCAACGTGAAGATAAGAAAACGAAAGCTGATCTTATTTTGTCTATCAGTCCATCGGAGCTCAAACAAATACGTGGACGTGAAACTTCTCAAGATGTTTGGAAGAAACTCGAACCCATAGAGGTCAGGTGCAGCGAGGAAAGCAACATTACTAAAACAGCTTGCACTTCAGAAGATGAATGGAGGTGCCGGCATCCGCGAACATGTAAACAAATTCGTTGAATTTGTGGATGTTAAAATTCAAAAGGATTTCTTAAGCATAATGCTTTTGTATAGTGTGTCAGAATCTTATGAAAATTTTCGTTGTGGCTATTGAAACACAAGATATTTTACCCGATGCTGAAAGGCTGAAAGTAGAAAAATACTTGAAAAAACGGAGGCCCGTAAGCAAAAATCAAAGTAGTCTGAATCTGGTGCGATGGTTGCAGCAAAAAATTTTACGTCGAAGTCCGCCAATAAGTTTATTGCTGGAAAGAGAAAGTTCCCATCTCTGTGCAGCAACTGCAACAAACTTGGACATATGGCTTCTGATTGTCGGGTAAAACGTCAATCTCTTCAACGTGGCGACTGTGTAAAAGAGTACGGAGCCCATAGGTTTACAACAAAGCTGGTGTCTACATAGACAGTTATTGCACACCCCACTTAACTCGGGTAACATCGTTTAACTAGAGCTTAAGTGCCCTAGTTTATTTATTTATTTATTTATGACATACAAAGAAGGCATCACAGAAATAGAATTAATTGGGAAGGGGGCTGGTGGTACATATTTCAAAAAGCAGTACAAAAATCATACAACTATGAAGCAGTTACATTTTTTTTTTTTTTGAAAGAAACTCAAAAATAATCTTTGTGGAATCAAATAAGATAATTTAGAAGAATTGAGTTCACTTACCTGGGCAAAGGAAACAAAAAACAATTGCTGATGTGTTAGATTCAAACCTGGCAAAGGTAAATAGTCGGCTTCTTTTTCGCTTTTCGAGTTCAAGTAAGCATTAAATGCTGCTTTTAGTCCACCATTGTCGGCAATGTTCTCACCTACAAATGAAAATAGAAATGTGACATGGATACGCATATTCGTAAATGTTTTCAAATTTATAGTAATGTGCAGTAAAAGCTCTTTATTCGCGCTTCCTTCATTCGCGTTTTCACTATTCTCGTATTTGAAAAATGCGATCCAATTCCTTAATTCGCGGATCTAATCGGTACATCGGTACATGCATGTTAATAAAAAGGATTCAAATGGACTAATAAAAAAGTAAAATAGACCTTATTACAATTATACCTAAAGTATTTTGTTAAATAATATCGCCGCTGTATTGGTTCGGCTTTTGACACAAGCCGCGGTCGGCGTTTGTGATAATGTACAAAGGGTGGCCAAGTCATAAGCACGGTTTTAAAAAACGGGTTTTATGTCAAGTAGTCTTAAATACCAATCAACATAGCTAATTAATTCTGGGAATTTCAAAAAATCTTTTTTAGTATAGGTCAAAGCAATAAAATTTGGAAAAAAACCCCTTTCGGAAGTAGTTAAGGGGAAATTCCGGAAATCTAAACAAGTGTGCTAATGACCTGGCCACCCTCTGTAAATAAACAGTAAGAGCCGCTTTGCGTGTTTTATTGTTTCATCTTTCCATTCGTTACAAAAATTGTGATCGAGTAACACGTCTTTACCGATGTCTTCCTAAAAAGTCTGCATTACCGCTTGAAGTGAAAATAGAAATGCTTGATCGCTTACGCCTTGGAGAGTCGTTTGCATCCATATCACGCTCATTCAATGTCAACGAATCAACTGTACGATCGATAAAAAAATCCGAAGATAAAATAAGGTCGTCTGCAGCTTCAACTTCACTGTCAGCGAAAATTGTTCGTGATCCAGCAATAGAAAAAATGGAAGTGGCGTTGTCATTATGGATTGAAGCCCGCAACCAAAAAAGGGTGCCCCTGAGTGGTCCAATGGTGCGGGAGAAAAACCTGATGATAGTTGTGGTGGTGAATGTACAGATGGAGGATTTCAAGCATCGGAAGGTTGGTTCAATAAATTTAAGGGGAGACAATCATTGCATAGCATTAAAATGGTTGGAGAAGCTGCATCTGCAGACATTGCTGCAGCAGAAAGATATCCAGAAGAATTTGCAAGCCTAGTAGTTGATGGAGGATACAAAACTGCACTGTTTTGGAAGAGAATGCCAAACAAAACATTCATTTCTACAAGCGAAAAGTCTGCCTCTGGATTTAAGGCAGCAAAGGATAGGATTACACTGTTGCTATGTTCTAATGCATCTGGAGATTGTATCATTAAACCATTGACTCTTTACAGATCGTTAAATCCTCGTGCTTTAAAAAATCAAAAGAAGGACGACCTGTTAGCGTTTTGGCGTGCTAATAAGAAAGCGTGGGTTACAAGCTTTATTTTTTGTGACTGGTTGTTTTGTTTCTGAAGTTGAAACTAATTAAAAAAAAAAGAATTTAGACTTTAAAGCAGTTCTAGTTCTGGACAATGCACCAGGTCATTCTCGCGAACTTGAAACTATGCATCCAAATATAAAAGTGACATTTTTACCTCCCAACACGACGGCTTTGCTTCAACTTATCGACCAAGGAATAATCCAGGCCTTTAAGCTCTATTGCATTAGACGAACCTTCATAATCATATTGGATAATATGGAATGTGATCCTGATATGAATGTTATGGAATGCTGGAAGAAATTTGACATAGCAAAATGCATCGTAAACATAAAAGAATCATTGGAAGAACTGAAGCCATACACATTGAAATCATGCTGGAAAAAACTGTGGCCTGCTCTGACTGCGGAAAATGACACAGAACCTGAGCAAATTCAAACTTTGACTGCAAATGGAATAGTACGAAATGGGTTCGAACAGATAGAATCAATTGACATTCAGGAGTTGCTTGAATCGCAAGATGAAGATTTGACTGAAATCGACTTGAAGGAAATGTTAAATTTACAGCCCATTGAAGAAGAGGCTTCAACAAGCACTGAAAACGTGATATTTAATGTGAAAAATCTTAGTGAAGGTTTAAGATTGGCAAATGAGTTTTGTGATATCTTTACACAAATTGATCCGTCTATGGAACGAAGTCTTATTTTTAAGAGGCAAATTGCTAATGCCACTGCTGAATATCGGCCTGAATTGGAGGAGCTTTTAAAAACTGTCAAACAAGAAAAAATTAAGCCTGAAGATAATAATTAATCAATATGGTCAAAAACTTCAATAAAATTCTTTTTTTTTTCTACAATATATGTATTTGTTTTTTATTTTGTCACCTAGGAACGTATCCCCTATAATCCCATATAAATTACCATTCACGGTTTCTGTATTCGCGGCATTTTTACGAAACATATACCCCGCGAATAAAGAGCTGTACTTAATTTAATACCTACCTACTGTTTGTTTTCCATTTAAGTTCATACCGATGACTTCAAAATTGCCATATTGTTTAATTATACAATTAGTCTGCTCGACGAAACGATCGATGCTCTTCTTGTCCCACCACTTGTTTAAATTGCCAAATTTATCGTATTCTCTTCCCTGATCATCAAAAGCATGAGTCAGCTCGTGACCCATAACCACACCCATAGCACCATAGTTTAAGCTCTTTGGATGGTGAACATCGTAAAAAGGCTTTTGCAAAATTCCAGCTGGGAAAACAATCTGATTTTTAGTCGGGGTATAATACGCATTCACAGTTGGTGGTGTCATTCCCCATGCACTTTTGTTAACAGCAGTGTCAAGTTTTTCTAAATTCTGTTTCAGATTAAATTGATTAATGCGTAAGTTGTTTGCAAAATATTCCTTTGGATTGATTTTTAAGTCCTCATATTTCTCATCCAAAAGTGTAGAATTTAGGATGTATTCTGGAAAGCCAATCATGTCGGTTATGGCATCGGCTTTTTCTTCCGCCAAATGTTGGGTCCTGCTATCCATCCAAGATATATTACGCAAATTTTTTTTGAATGCTTCGCGCACTTCTTCAATCATCTTCTCAGCGTTCGGTTTTGCATCGCCTTGAAAGGTTTGCCGAACAAATATAGCACCAATAGCAAATCCAATCACATTACTTGTATCGGTAATGCAGTACCGCCAAGTTTCTTCACTACCATCGGAACCAAGTAGTGCTTTTCGTACACCTTTATATGCATCGCGAAAAGGCTTTGACAGGCAGGCTGTAAGGGTACGTACTCCTTGCCAAACTAAATAATTGCTGAGAGCGCTGAAAGTGTATGTTTGAAAATTGTAATATAACACTTACCAAGGGCAAGCCAAATATATAAATGTGATCAATATAACCATACAAGTACTAATTTAATTGATTTATTGACACCATATGCTGCCTATGGAATAGTGAAGTTGTGCGATATTATTACATAAAGCACATGAACCTGCTAGAACTTCGGCGTCACTTAAAACTTCAAGAACCCGGTCCTTGTACAAGTTCTATAGGATATTAATCTATACCATACGGAACAGCAGCATCTCTATTTTTTCCACCTCAATCATAATTCTATTCTCTTTATATTATTCATATTATTCTATTATGAGGTCAACGTTCATCGGTGCCACGTACTTAGCAATAATAACGCTAGACAGAATTGTGCAATGGCGTCCCATATTGCATTCCGAATCGCCACGCGCATTTACTCATATATAATAATTAGCAGAGTTATGAACTTAAGAGTAGATATAAGGGAGTAACATGGTGACGCAATTAGATAGTAATGATCATCGAAGTGGAAAAGAATAAAAATACAGTACTGTGCAAAACCTAAGCAACCATCTGGAGTCAGCACTTCATAGTAAATCTTTTCAACTTTCTACCCCACCAAATAAAAAGAAATGGATATGTAATGATGTGTAGTGATGTGTAATAGAGTATATTTTGAAATTCACAACTTTTTATAAAAGTAATAATACTTCAGATAAAAAAAAAAAACCCAAAAACCAACAAAATAACCAAATTGAGCTGTGCAAAACCTAAACATTGAGCATGGCTCTGTAGCGCTCGCCGTCCACAGTAGTCGTTTGGTCCACACCGTTTTCGAAAAAATAAAGAAGAGATAACTTTGCTTATTCACATATTCACAGAAATGGAAATGGGGCTCATCACTTATGATGATTTTCGATGAAAAGTTGTCCTCCTCGTGGTCGAGATTCAGGATGGCTTGCGCGTAGATTACACATGCTTGGCGGTTAACAGCTAACAACTGATGCGCCGTCTGCACTTTCTAAGGGAACATCTAACAGTCTTTCACCAAAATTATCTGTAAAGACCGCCGATTTATGCCCAATTGCGTAGCACGTCTTCTGGTCGAAATCTTCAACCACAGCTGCAATATTCTCAGCAGAACGATTGCTCCGGGGCCGACCAGACCTGGCAGCATCTCGTATTGTGCCATACTCTTCTAGGCGAGCGGATAAACGTCGTAGTGTTTGCCCAGTTGGTGTCGGACGACCGGGAAATCTGCGCCGAAATTCAAGCTGCGCCAACACCACCGACGAATATTCCGCGTTCTTTAGGAGTATAGCGATTCATGTCTTGTTGATGTTTATTTTGTATCTGTTTACTTCACAAATGTCAAAGTAAAATTGACATTTGCCGCCATTTGCTAATTATACCATCTTCCGATTGGGTGCAAAGTCATCACTCTAGGCAGCTAGTACAGTTAGTAGGAAGAATACCAGTTTTTAGCGCACTATTCATTAAAAGTTATTATATCGTTATTGAGAGCCGTGATGGGAAGGGCAGCAAAGAATACAGGATTAAGAAATTCATCGAAATAAATGAAAAGGAAAATGACAAATAAATTTAATCAAGCTTAAGATGTCAATGCCTTAAGGAATTAAGAAGGCAATTAATGAATTAAAAGTTGGTTTGAATAAGCCATAACGAAAAAGTTAAACAAAACAAGAACACCTTCGTTAGCTTACTATTGTACTATAATTCAATCCTCTACACCTAATCTGGATAGTAGTCAGTTTCAAAGATTTTCAAGGAAATTATTACATCCAAAGTTATGGCATATGGTATGTATATCTGCTAGAAATTTGTTAACATACGTATATGGCCCTATAACAGTATAAGAACGTCTAAAGTGTTCTGTTCTAGCTCTTGGGACTAGAGCATTATGTAATGAGTGAATGAGTTATTTAATTGCCAATAAAATTGTTATAACCACCTCGTAGATAGAACAGTCTCAATAGTTTATAGATGTACAAATGCCTACGTGGCAATATATTGACAACTTTAAATAGTAGAAAAGATGGCTTCCAATTCCAAATTAGTAATTGTCTTTTTTTGAGCTGTCACGAGAGAATGCAGATTGCAAGCATAACTACAGCCCCTGCAAGAAATACAATATTCCAAACTAGGATTGACCACCGCGTTTTTGGTTTTTTTTTTATTATACCATATAACTAGCGCTCTCAAAGATTTGAGCACGGGCGAAGGAAATTAAGAGAGGAAGAAAAGGGAGATGACGATGTACCACCTTGATCACAAAGTTCCCGGGAGACACCACCATGTTGCGCTCCCATTGCTCCGATTTGAGTTCTGTTCTTTTTTTTTGTTAAGTTGGTAAATCTGTTGTTGACATTCCCTCTAAATCTTATCATCATAGCTTGACATTTGCAAAAGTTATGTAGCCAAGAGTAAATCTATCTCTGTGTGTGTTGACGATTTTTTACAATTTTAGAAATGGATTTAAATTTGCAACAACGAACTTATATTAAATTTTGCGTTAAAAACGGATTTAATGGTGCGCGAACGTTGGAAAAGTGTTTCGGCAACGATTCTCTAAAGAAAACAGTCGTTTACCAGTGGCACGAGCGGTTGAAAAGTGATCGTGAGTCAAACGAAGATGATGAACGCAGTGTCAGACCAACAACATCGCGCACCATTAAATCCGTTTTTTTTACGCGGGGACGTTTTGATCAAGGTGGTATCAGGTACGGCGTTACTTCAGCAAGAAATTTGAAGTGCTGATTTGCAGACAGTCTCATATGACACATCGGTTACTGCCGAAGTCGAATATCCCATCCCTACAGCTAAGATTCACACCTTTTTGACAAACACGTTTCAATCAAAATAAGAAATGTCAAATGAGGCAAGACGGTCTACATCGACATTTTGTGAGCCAGGAAAAAATTGTAACATTGCGTATAGAAAGTGGAAATATGTAGTTTAAGATTCCAGGGTTTTGACAGCAGTACATGCGAACTTTTATAGTTAATAAAAATCAATGTACTTTTTGTTCCCCTAGAAGTTCCAACGCTTATGATGCTGTAAGTTACTTGCTTGTAAAGCAGAAAAACTTATATAATTTCTATTCCTCGGCCATTAAACGCATGTACTCGTCTCAAATCGAAAAAAATAAACAGTTTTTACTAAGCCTGTTATGTTTTTGCAATTTTTATTAATGATCTTCCTAACATCGTCAAAAGTTGCAATTTTCAAATGTTTGCGAACGTATAAATCGAATAAATTTTACCAAAATGTACCTTAGTGACATGTCAGTTGAATTTGTGGATAAAGCTAAAAATGTTGGTATTTGGTTCAACACAACTTTGGACTGGAATTACCTCATTCGTTCAGTGTTTGCAAAAATGAATGGGTGTCTCTGTCGGTCTTAAAACTTCTTACGCAACAATACTGTGAATAGTCGTATATTGACAAGGGCTCTACTTGTTGCACTTACTATATGTTAGCTGCTAAATTTTTTGTCACATTGTTGATTTTGATAAATTTAAGTTCAATGTTGTGCTTAAAAATAATGTAGGGTACATTTTGATATATTGTCCTTGATATTGCTGAATGTTAGTAAATTAAATATTTTATTTTCATACAATTGTTGGGCTTCTGACAGAACTCTGTCAATTGAAATCAATTACACTAGATAAGTAACTCTTCTAATACTCACATTCGACCTTTTTCGGTCATTCGATATTGACGTACTATAGTAGACAAGTTTTTTAAAAAGTCCGGGGCATATACAACAACCTTTTCGTCTTGCGAAATCGTACGACCAATGATTGCAAGTGCATCAGCAAAATGTAAAGTAAAATTCATAAATGGAGCCAATTTGTCCACTTCCCGAAGTGTCATCGAATGGTACATTGTTTCCTCATTTCGGCGCTCCTCAGCTGGGGCTTTTAATTATAAATTGATCACACACATTTAAAATAAGTTAAACTAAAGCCTCTTAGATACTTGTAACTCACCTGTAATACTAGCAATTTTTGTCTCAATATCAAGAACATCTTGCATTTGTCGGCGTACATCTGGCTCGTTGCCTCCAAGCAGCACTCCAGTTTCAGTCATGTAATCCAAATAAGCTGAAAGGACTTTTTGATGGACTGTTGTGTTAAGATAATGATCACGTGTCGGTAACGCCAGCCCGCCTTGATCTATTTGTATGATATAGTTTGAAGAGTTTTTATCATCCTCTCCAATAGCCCAAGAAAAAAATCCACCCATATTATATCTAAAGATCAAGAAGAATGCGGAAAAGCGGTTCTAACAAACCCAATAAAAAAAATGTCATACGAGTATTATGCTATTACCTGTTTTGCAACATTTTTAAAGTCCATTCTAATGACCATTTGTCAATACGATAACCAGATTCTGAAATATTCCAACCACCAATTTTTCGAATGAAATCTTCCATTGGCTCAGCTCCAAGCTTGTCCATGGTTTCTTCTTCGTCCATGCATGATTGGTAATAAAGTTTTGCCTTACGTTCAGCTTCCGATTCAAAATATGTAAAAGGCTTTTCTAAGAATGGAAAAAATAAATAAAAATCTGTTGACTCTGCAATCCATTGTTTATTAGGTGGACGAGATCAAAGTGAACTAGTTTTTTTCTGCAAGCGATTGGGTGAAACTTTTCTTCATGAAGTAAACAGTTATTAAGAAAACTGAACATGTTATTTCCCCTTAGTGCCAAACATCCAACAACGGAAGGCTTCATAGAAAAGGAAAAAACTAATTTATATAAAACTAATGATCCTTTTAAATTAACTAATTTCCCCCATATCTCGATAGAATCATATTTAATTTACATTAGCCGCACGAAACACAAGTAACCCTCTGTCGTTCACAGACTTTCACTTAGGATACGACGCAAACTATTGGAGTTGTCCTAAACCCAATATACGAGTACTCGTATAAAGAAATTAAATCTGGTGTGGCAGCAAAAGATGGAGACAAAATGACCACCAGTGCTCAGTCAAAGACCAGCCATCATTACCCAAACTACGTACTCCCAAATGACAGCAGGTAGGCGAAGTGTGATACAAGTAAAGGTTGCTGCTCGGTCACCAGCGCACAGAGCACCGGAGGCTTCATCTGATACGGGTACAAGAGCAAAATACTCGTGTGGATTAAATCCAAAATTTAGGAAATAGCACACGAAACAAAAGAGGGAACTTATTACTTAATTGGTAGGTCCAACATATTGTTCTGTAACTACTCCGTCTAAAGGTCACGGATAGTCCGTCGTTTTTCAAAGACGTCTTCTTTCTAGATATCATGTTGTTGAACGGAAGGATAAAACTAGCCCTCACAAACTTTTTTTATTTATTTTTTTTTATCAGATATCTTAGTTTAAAATAATTTGTTTATGTTATCCAGTTTTTGCTAGTAAAGAAGTGGATTTAGGAGATTCAAAAATTAATTTAGTTTATTTAATAATAATGATGTATCTCTGTACAATATTAAGTTATAATCGACTTTTGATTTGTACAGGTTTCAAAGCAATAAAAACAATTAATAATTATAAATAACAATGCATACAAATTATAGTTTAAAATATTATAAAAATAAAGAGAAAAAAAAATAAAAATAGAAATAGAAATAGAGAAAGATATGAAAGAAGAAAGAAAGTAGAAAAGTAAGTAAGTCAATGTCAGGTTAAATCAGTTCAAATAATTCCTTTCTAAAACGATTCTCTGTGTTCAGCCTTTTCAAAACTTGGAGGAAGTTGATTCCATAGATGAATTGCATGAATAAAAAACTGGCAACTACTAATTAAATATCTGTGTCTTGGCGGTATTAAATTTAATGTCCTTTCGGATTGCACAAAGTTTAGTTTCGAAAATATTTAATGTGGTGTTTGTAGAAAGCCATAGGAGAGAAACTGATAAGAATGTAAGAAATATAAAGTGGCATCACTAACTAGTGATTGTAGGAAAAGAGTCTGCCGGAAGGTAGGAGGTCAGTCGTAAGTCAAACACTGTAGAATACAGACGCCTATAAGCAACCAAATAAAGAGCGTAAATTATTTTTTTTTTAAAGGATTGTGTTTGTTTTATTCGCGATAAGACTAACGGCTAAATGTTTTGCGTCTTATAATCTTAAACAATGCAAGGATAGTACGAGTTTTTAATAACGTGGTTAAGGAGCAGCCAATGATTCGTTTTACATAAGAAGAGATATGACCACAGCGACGGAAATTAAAGATATACCTGGCACAGTTGTTAAAGGCGACTTTTAGCTTTCTGGTAGATACAGAGTCCAGGTTCGAAAAGATTTCGCATCCATAAAGGATAATAGGTAAAACATATGCCTTAATAAACTTCAATTTAACTTTGATAGGTAGATATTGCTTGGTGGGACTTTAATTTAATCAACGGAGAATACCATATATTTTGGAAACAATGTGGTTTACATGAGTATTCCAATTTAGACACTCATTAAAGTAAATACACAGATTTTTGAATTTTTTCACAAAGTCAATGTAGTATTGTTAATTTGAAGAAGTGACGAAGCAATATCTACAGACGTTCTATTGAAGGACATAGATTTTGTTTTTAACGGACTTAGGTTTAAATCATTTTGCTTGGACCAGGTGTAGACGGCATTGATATCTCCGTTCAACTCATTCATTCATTCTTCAGATTTCTTGAAACTTTTTAAAATCTGCACACTTCGATATGTCATTTGTAAATAGTATAAATAAGAGCGGACCAAGTACGGAGCCCTGAGGCACACCTGATACGACATTTAGACTCGTTGAGACTTTACCTTCACAGAAAACTCTTTGAGTTCGGTTATGAAAGTAAGATATAATGAGCTGACAGATAGAGTTCTCAAAAGCAAATTGATTCCTGAGTCTAAATATTAAAATTTCGTGGTTTACTGAGTCAAATGCTTTTGAAAAATCAACAAAAATAGCTACCGACATCAATCCCCTGTCAAGATCAGAACGTATTGAGAAGGCTTTAGCTTTTCCCTTAAAAGGTAATGCAAGCATGGAATTAATATATCTATATTTCAAACAGGATAGGCCATACGACAGATCCTTGACGAACACTAAGATTAAGAGTCCTGGGGAGACTTAGATTCATCCCGACTTTTACGAATTATTCATAACCTACATTATACTATAGTTTATGTAAAAGAATTCTGTGATCAACCATATGAAACGCTTTAGTTATATCAGTAAAAAGACCAACGCAGGATCTTTTGTCATCCATTCCTTTCTGTATGAGGGAGCAGAAGTCCAAACAAGCATCTTCAGTGGATATACATGTTCTAAAACTAAACAGACTAAAAAAATTTATTTTCCCCAGACAGTCCACAACGCCTTTTCGAAAAGATTCGAAATCAAAGACAATAGCGAGATCGGCTTGTAGTTTTTTTTTTAAAGTGGAATCACAATGCCACATTTAAGTTTTGCGGAAAAAAAAATTCGGTCAGATTTAAAGAGCGATGTTTTTCAGCAAAAGACCATTATTTCCATGTAAATTTGAGTGATTTAACAAATTATTAACTTTCAATATCTCATAGCCACTGACTGGTACAAAAACGAAGCTATTCCTAGAAAAATAGTTATCAGAAGAATAAGAACTACGGTGTGCCATCGAATTACCTTGAGAGTGGTTTTGTCGAATTGTAACAAAGTGAATATTAAATTCGTTCGCAACTTCCATGGGAGCAGTAATGAAACCACTGCCACTATTAAGAGTTAAGAAAAGACATTGGTCTTCGGGCATTACTATTAAGTAAGCTATTTATAACTTTCCATTCATGTTTGAGATTTCGTCATAAGATTATGCCAGTAATTATTGTGGCAAATGCGTAACTCCCTGTTAATTGTTTTGCATATACGAACGTATAGTGGTTTTTTAATCGTAAATTTCGTGGATGGCTGTTTATTTTTATCTTTAATTTCCACTTGAGTGTTAAGTTCTTTTTTTCTGCTCCTGGCAGAAAAACCGACAAACGGCGCATAACTTTCCTCGCCCGTACAAATGCAACTGAATTGCATAAGCTGAAGCCATTGGTGATTGGAAAGGCGAAAAATACTCGTTCATTCAAAAATTTTAACTGCCCTGTAGACTACAAGAATTCGAAATCATTCTGGATGACCCCGGCTATATTCAAAGATTGGTTTCATGATTCATTTGTGATACAAGTATATATGACGAAAATTAGTCAAATGCATATAGACTTCAATACTAAACATTTTTAGGTAACATCATTTATGAAAAATCAGGGTCAAGCAGTGAAGGCCCTTCTGCTGTTAGACAATGCTCCATCGCATCCTCCAGTATGTGAGTTAACCACAAATGATCACTCTATTACACTCATGTCTATGCCTCCAAATGTGACGCCACTGATCAAAATGCGATCCGGATAACAAAGCTTTACTATAGAACTAGTCTCTTAGCTTCGGTTGTAGCGGATATTCCAGAATCACTGAAAAAGTTAACTTTAAGAGATTCCATTTCATTTTTAAAATCAGCTTGGGATCGATTGGAAACAGACACAATCGCAAAGTGCTAGAAAAATATTTTAGGTTTCGTAGGTAATGAAAATTATCCAGAAGATGATATTCCACTAAGTGTTTTGAAATAGAAGTTGTATCTCGAAATCAATTTTGAAGTGGAGAATGTAATGAAACTGCTCGATGCTATAAATCCTGTGGTTTGATTTCTGCTTTTTTTAGGATTCTTGTCTTTAATCAAATCATTTGGGTAGGTGAACTGCACAGCTGAAGACATCAATAAATGGAAAGACTACGAAGAAGACCATGATGTCGCTCATCATAGGTGACGGTGTGCTAGAATTGCCAAAAGAAAATATTAAGAATAAGGAAGCCATTTCCATTTTTAAAAAAGCTTTGGAATGATCTGAAGGTGAGCTGGTTAGCCAAAATGACATGGATGTCTTAACGCGCCTTAGGGAAAAAGCAGTGAGAATGCTTTTGGAGAAAAACAAGATGCAAAAATAAATGACTGATTTTTCCATTAAATTTCGTATCAGTAATACCCGTGCTCAGCCAATATTTAATGTTACTTTTTATGCCATAACCTTTTAATTTATATGTTCCTATGCAATAAGTTTTTGTTTAAAATTAAATTAAAACTGTTATGTAATAGTAAAACCGCATTATTTTTAATTTGTTAAAGATAAGACGTTTTAAAATGAAAATCTACAGTGGGATTGCTCTATTTCTTTGACCCTCGCAAACGTGAACTCTCCCACAAACGTGAACTCCCTTGGTTTTTATTTGTTCACGTTATCGAAAGTCTACTGTATAATACTTTAAATGTTGCAAGATCGAATAGAATTACTATTAGTTACTGCTCTTTTGACAAGAACTAAAAAAATTCGCGATCGCGCCGTCAGCTTTGATAAAAAATAACTTAAACTTAGTTCCAAAATATTGTTCTTCTTAATTAATTGCAAAATAACAATAGTTCACTTTCATTTCGCCTATTAATTTATCAAGATTTTATATTACCCAAAATATTTCTTATTACTAACTGATTTTGCATTTCCAATTTTCCAAAAGTACCCCATACAGATTTACCATCTGGAATAGGATTCTCTCGTATCCAATGGTTACTGCGTCAGTTTCATTGTTGAGTTATTTGCGTAAACATAAAAAAGAAGTTGGACAATATTAGATTATTTCAAAGTGTAAATTTAAAAAAAATTGTGCGTTTATTGTACGTTGAAATTGCTTTTGTTCACTATCTGCCGCCATAATACAGTGTGCACTAAAAAGCAGTTGTCAAAAAATCAACTTATAGCCATGTTGCATTACTTAACAGTGAACGCAAAAGTAAAAATACCTACCTGAAAATATGACACGCAATAAAACAATACAACTAGATGCGTTTTAATTGATACAATTATATATACTGTAACCAACTTCAGACTGCTATAATTTCAATTTCCAAACCGTTCATGACGGTAAGCTCAAATTTTGACACATGACAGATAATTTTATTATATATAAGCATTTTAAACGATTTGCGTCTCAGTTGTGTTGACAAATTTTTATCCGCGATGGAATTCAAACGTGATAGTGTAATTGCTTTATATTTGGCTGGAAAACCACAAGTAGCTATCGTTGGAGCCCTCCAGCACCTCAACGTGAATAAATCATTTATGTCTCGAACCATAGCTCGTTACCGTGATACTGCAGGTGGTCATAAAAAAACAGCAACATCGGCAGAAATGGTTCGGAAAGTGAAGGCTCGACGTAAGCGAAATCCGCGTCGAAATGGAAAAAAATGGCTCGTGAGCTCAACATATCGTTGGAACGGATGCAACACATACTGAAAAATGAGTTTGGGCTCAAGCCATTGAAGTTCCAAAAAACAGGAGTTGCTACGCTTGCACGAAAGTGGTGAGTTGCCGAATTTGGTTTTTTCCGATGAGTCGCCATTTGTTATCGAGCAATATGTCAACAAACAAAATGACCGAGTTTACTTGCCTTCGAAAATTTACACCTTCAGACGGCCACCAGAAAACAGGCAACACCGATGGTGATGGTTTGGGCCGCCATAACCGCCGATGGTCGCTCTCCGCTCGTATTTTTGGACCGTGGCGTCAAAATGAATTCGATGGTATACCGTGAAACTGTCTTAGAGGCAGTATTGAAGCCTTGGGCAAACAATCATTTCGGTCGGAGACCGTGGACATTTCAACAAGACTCGGCACCATCTCACAAAGCGTGCGTCGACCAAGATTGGTTAAAAAACAATGTTCCACACTTCATTTCTTCGACACAATGGATTGCAAATTCTCCGGATGCAAATCCGTTGGATATCTCTGTCTGGGATATTTTGAAGGCGAAGGTTGGCACTAAAAAATACCAAAGTTTGGACCACCTCAAATAAGCACTTCGTCGGGAATGGGCCAAAATACCGCAGAGCCACTTGCGTGCAGCGTGCGATGCTTTCTTCGGCCGTCTCAAGGCCATTATCCGCGCCAAAGGTGGACATATTGAAAACTACTGTTACAATTTGAAAATTGATGTATTTTCCAACATTTTTTGCTTTGGCACAATAAAATTTATCAAAAAATAAAAAAATTATAGTATTTTAAAAAGTTGGAGTTCGAGTCATTCACCCTGTATACTCGTATGTATGTACATGCCACTTTGATCAAAAAGTTCCCGCACACACCACCGTGTGGCGCTCCTATTATTCCGATTTGAGTTCTGTTTTTTTTTGTTAAGTTGGTAAATCTGTTGGTGACATTCGTCATAGCGACAAGCGTCATAGCTTGACATTTGCAAAAGTTACGTAGCCAAGAGTACATCTATCTCTGTGTGTATTGGCGATTTTTTACAATTTTAGAAATGCATTTAAATTTGCAACAACGAACTTGTATTAAATTTTGCGTAGAAAACGGATTTAATGGTGCGCGAACGTTGGAAATGTTGGAAAAGTGTTTCGGCAACGATTCTCTAAAGAAAGCAGTCGTTTACCTGTGGCACGAGCGGTTCAAAAATGGTCGTGAGTCAGTCGAAGATTATGAACGCAGTGGCAGACCATCGACATGGGAAAACCGACGAAAACATTGCTGAAGTAAAAGAAATGTTGGTCAATAACCGCAAAGAGAGAAAGCGGAGGACTTGAACATTGCCTATGGATCCGTTCAAGACATTTTGGTTTATGATTTGGGTTTCCGTCGTGTAGCAGCAAAGTTGATGCCAAATGACCTCAATTTCACCAAAAAAAGGGACCGTGTTGATGTCGCAAAAGAGATGATTTGCGAGGCTGAATCCTATCCCACATTCATCAAAAGGATCATTACTGGAGACGAGAAGTAGGTTTATGAGTACGACACCCAATCTAAACATCAGGCAAGTGAATGGCGTTCACCAAATGAGCCGAAACCAAAAAAACCACGTCGTTATCAGTCAAAAAAGAAGGCAATGCTCACGGTTTTCATGGATTACAACGGTGTAGTGCATCATGAATTTTTGCCAGAAGTCCAGACAGTAAGCAAAGAGTACTATTTGGGCGTTATGAGACGTATGCGTGAAGCAATTCGCCGAAAGAGACCAGAATTGTGGGCAGAAAACTTGTGGATTTTGCACCATGATAACGCACTGTTGGACAATGCCATCATTATTCGTAATTTTTTGACGAAAAATGCAACAAATACCATCCAACAGCCACCGAATTCACCCGATTTAGCTCCCTGTGACTTCTTTCTGTTCAATCGAGTTAAAAAACCACTACGGGGAACGCGTTTCAGCAAGTAAAGGAAAAATCGCAGGAAGCACTGATGGACATAGGGAAAACCGAATGTAAATAATATTTCGAGGATTGGATCAAGCGCTGGCATAAGTGTGTTGCAGTCGATGGATATTACTTTTATGGGGACAATATAGATTTAGATGGATAAACCTGTATTTTTACTTTTCTGAATAAATTCCGGAAATTTTTTGATCAAGTTGGTAAAAGCAATTAATAAGGCTGGGCTTCAATTAAAACACGTCTATTTGTATTGTAATATGAACTCATCTCACTGAATTCGAGGTATTCTAATTTGTTGATACCAAAAAAAAACAATGCCTGCCATTTGTAATGCAGTTTTTTACTACACTGCTTCTAAAGTGAGTTAAATGGAGAACCAGTGTCCACAAAAACACCGTGCAGATATTTAGCTGCGCTTTTGGTGCACCACTGGTATACAACGAATACAAAAGTGCGCTGTTAGTGTTCACTGGACGCACTAGGGCTGACAGCGAACAAAGCCATTAATTGTTTTCTTTTTTAAACCTAAAATGAATGGCTTACTTAAGTCTAATATAATGAAAAAATTAATATAAATTTAGTTTAAATTGTTTTTACCACGCAAAGCCATAAAAGTCCTCACACGGGTCTATACTAGTATCCAGGGACTTTAAGATTTCACTGGCAGCGAATATACAGTATTTATTTAAACATGGTGTGGAGTTTAATGTGTTGCTTAAAAGGACTTCCTTCTTCTGATCAGGAGACGTTGACTTATATACAGACTGATGATTTTGATCCAGTTGGGTCGATTTTTGCGGTTGCTGCGTTTGATCTTCTTGATCTGGAATTCAATTGAAATCAAATAGTAACTAGCTTAACACATGAGGTAATATGAATTTAAATATCTTGTTACTTTTTGTATGCGGTTGCACGTGAAGAATTCTAGTTGGGGTATCTTTGGAATTTATTGCAATCACTATCAAAAGTATGACAATGGTTATTGCCATTAAAACTGAAGCAATTAGAAGCCATTTTTCTAGCTTATTACGAGATCTCCATTTTGATGTTGCCTTAAATGAAACAAAAGTATTAATGACTCAATGGAACAATTAAACAAATACTTAAATAGCAAATTATATTTTTCTCAAAAAAAAAATCGTGTACTGAGCCGAAAACCGCGTCCATCCTATGACTGTTTGATGGAGCCAGAAAATAGGAGGGACTTAATGGTGGGAAAGATTTAAGTGGCACCAAAGAACAACTTGGTTCCTGTAAGGAACCCATCCAAAGACATTCAGTTTAAAAGTGAAAAATAGAACGAATTCTCTCTAATCCTTAACACGTGCTAAGGCATTATAAGTGTATTCATACCCACTTGAAAAAAAAATTGTGGAAACATGTGCACCTATTGAGGCTATATCGACCACAATGGAAACATATCGTACAACACCGGTCGGTAGTATTCAGAGTGTGAAAATGAAATGAATCAAGAGCAGCGTATCCTGACAGACAAACTAATCGGTGAGTACGCTGATATGTTTCCTACAAAACGCGGAGAATATGGACGTACACAACTTGCTCAACACCACATTGATACTGGAAACGCCCGACCAATCCGTCAACCTGCAAGGCGTCTTCCATTGGCAAACCAAACAGAAGATGCCGAAATGGTGTCGAAGATGAAAGTTGGGGGACTGATTGAAGAATCGCAGAATTCGTGGGCATCTCCAGTGGTCCTCGTGAAGAAAAATGACGGCATCACTAGGTTCTGTGTAGACTACCGACGTTTCAACGACCTTACCAAAAAGGACAGCTACCCACTTCCGTGAATCGATGCCACCTTGGATACGCTTTCTGGAGCGAAATGATTTTCACCTCTTAACTGGAAGAGCGGTTACTGGCAGGTAGAGATTAATCGTAAGGATCGGCAACCTTCGAGCGACTAATGGAACGAACATTGCAAGGCCTCACGTAGATAACCTGTCTAGTGTATCTGGACGACGGTATCGTCATAGGTAAGACGTTCGAGGGGCATCGAGAAAACCTAAAAGAAGTGTTTGAGAGGCCGCGAAGTGCTCATTTGAAGCTGAACCCAGAAAAATGTACCTTGCTCCGTCCAGAGGTAAAATATCTGGGTCACATGGTATCAGCAGAAGGAGTAAGCACGGATCCTGATAAAATCGAAGCGGTGAAAAGTTGGCCTGCCCTGAATGATAAACAACAACTGAGAAGCTTCTTGAGACTTGCCACGTACTACAGGAGATTCGTAAAGGATTTTGCTGTCATTCCGAAGACCCTGCACCAACTTCCGGAAAAAGGCCGACAGTTCAGGTCTGGAGAATGTGAGAAAGCATTTAAAGAACTCAAGCGGCAGATGTGCAATGCGTCATCTTAGGTTACTCCATACTTAACTGACAGCTTTTAGTCAATTTTTTTTTTTTATTTGAACACACTATTTATTTTGTGACCCATTTGCCTGAATAAAATAGTGGTTTGCAATAACTTCCATTGTTCGTAGGTGGAAAAGTCATGAATGAAAATCATCGATAATGAAGAGAACAAACGTTTTGATAAAAAAAGTTAACCTAAAAGTTGAAAATGTCGAGATAAAGGCATTTTTCTGATGAAATTGGTTCAACAATTTTTCAAAAAGTTAGCTTTAAAATGCCATAATTTTGGCTGACGTTCATCGAACTCGACGAAATTTTAGTACTTTATGCACATTGAAATTCTCTTTTTAAAAATGTGCACAACGGTTTCTTAAGCTGGATCCGTTAGAAAGCTACGGCCTCACTTTAACGGCCTATAACTTGGATCGCGGTGAAAATAGACCCCCCCCTGCAATACAATCATTTGTTTGTCATAAATTCAGGAATCTTCAACTATCAGGACGAAAACCTAAACTGGGACACCCTGTATATGGGCGCGGTGTGGGCGTATGAGTTTAATATTGACAAGCTTACGATATGAATTATCATCACTCGCTCGTTCACATGACTCCAATGACAAATCCGCATGTGAATAGGTGCTGCAGGCGCTCTAGTACATGTCATAGATTTTCATCCTCCTTTTATCCAGCCTGGCATGTCATACTTATTGGATACCGGTTATGTCTACTTTTTAGTGGTCCACTGCATTTGTCCCTTACAAAAAAAAAACACAATAAGTTCCGTAAAAACCCAGACAATGCTAATCACATTCTTCGATAACAAAGGCACTAAAAAAACGTTCCACCTGATCAAACATTAACTTCGCATCATCAACGTTTTAAAAGATTTGCTAGTCAAAATGCGTCATACTCAACTCAGATATCGAGCTCCAGAAAATTAATATTTTTTCCACCGTAACGCCCCGCATTCTAACTGATTCATTGTTTGGCTCGTAACCAAGTCTGTGTGTTCAATTACACGCCATATTTCCCTGATATGGCACCGAGTGAATTTTTTTTTCATGACATTCCTACCATGTAAATATTGTATCATATAATCTACACTAGCATTGGGGGTTCTGGAAACTGTTCTAACTTTTTTATAACAAAAGTCACTAAGTGCCAATTTGACTACCCACCGTTAGATGTCAGATGTAGCATTGAAAAACAGTTTTTCCGAGTTAAAATTTTTCGACTTGTGTCTATCTTTTTCCAAAATAACGATTTACTAGAACATACAGTGCTGTGAAAAAATATAGACTCAAACCAAAATTTCAATTTTTTTTTTGGCCTAAAATATTGCCAAAAAATACCAACTTAGGGAAAACCCTTTAATGGTATATTTCCCTAAAAAAGAACCCAAAATGCACCTGTGATAAACTATAAACTCAAGATTTTAATTTATTTGTTTTCAGGTAAAAATTTATTTAATAATGAACACTTTGGCCGTTATTTCTTATAACACTTAACAATCATCGTGGTAAACTGGAAGTAAGATTACTTAAAGTGATTTCCGGTATATTATTCCACGCTTCAACAATTCTTTGTTTGAGTTGTTCCACATTTTGAAGTTTTGGCTTTTCCTGATCATAAACCGCCCTTGCCAGGATGACCCACAGGTTTTCAATGGAGTTTAGGTCTGCACTTAAGGCTGGCCAATCTAGAAGTTTAATTCCATATTCTTGAAACCACGCTATTGTAGCCCGTGCTTTATGAAAAATTACATAATTGCCATCAGTTACCGTTATTGGGGGTAAGAAAGTGTTCCTCCAACACTTCTTGGTAATTCTTGGCGTCAATTCTTCCAGAAATAAAGACAATTTCTGTTTTTAGATTACCGATGAAAGGTGCCCAAACCACAACACCTCTTCCTCCTAAAGTCCTGCGTGACATGATTTTTCGTTCTTTCCTGAGATCATGCCAATAGTATTTAAAGCCGTCGGGACAGTTGAGGTTGAATTTCTTCTCATCACTAAAGATTGCATGCGACCACATTTCACAGTGTTAGACATGTGTTTCAGCAAATTCAAGAAGTGCTTCTTTATGCCGCTGCTTAAGTGGTGGTTTAATCCAGCACTTTCGGTATTTAAAGCTGCCCGAAGTTGCTGCCCATTTTCTTGCGAGGCAAGAATCGCAGTCCAAATTAACACGTCGAACCATTTGGGATGAAGAAACTCCCGTGTGTGACAAGTCACGTAAAACAGATCGTTTAACTGTAGGTGCATTTTTTGTTGGTCATCCAGATCGCTTATTTGTTCCATAATTTTCATTTCCGGCTTGTAGAAAATTCTTTACAACACCTTGAGAGCGATTTATTTCAGTGGCAATTTGTCGCTGCGTCATTCCACTATTTTTTAAATCGACAATTCTTTGTTTTTCAATGTCAGTTGATTTCTTACCACGTGGCATATTTAAGACTTCGAAGAAAATCACTTTTGAAAAAAAAAAAAAAACTGTTTACGAGTATTATCACTGCAGGAGGTTTGTACTGATTTTTAAATGTAGTGAGCACACCGACGTTTGCTTAACAACTAAGCATGCCGTCGAATAAAATCTAGAGTTTATACTTTTTCACAGGTGAATTTTGGTTGTTTCTTAGAAATTTCCGTAAAAAAGGGAAATATACCATGAGAGGGTGTTCACTGAGTTGGTATTGTTTCGCAATATTTTAGGACAAAAAAAATAAAAAAAAAGTGTAAAGAAAAATATAAATTTTGGTTTGAGTCTATAATTTTTTCTCAGCACTGTACATATGTTATTTGTATGAACATTCGTTTTCCCCATAACTTGTGTTTTACGTTTTTGAATTTAACTTTATAAATATCTATTTACGCAATTATTAGTGCTTGGTTCTTACTCTGGATGTATGGTACCGCAAGTGATAGCCCGAATTTGAATGTGTTTCAGTCAGTTGGATTGCCCCCACCGAACTCGTGTCATCATCATTAAGTTCCGTATGTTTGTATCGTGTCATCTATAAAAAAGAGAATTAACACAGATGGTTTTAATAATTGTTGCAACTAAAAAAAAAAATATATAGAATTTTATTTTTTTCGTTAAATCTTTATTTTATATCAAAAACTTAAGGATGGATAATTAAATATTAAATTTTTAAATTTGGAATGAAATAGTATGATACAATTGGTTGTCTAAAAGAAGAGTCGAATGTATCATTATTAAATTATGTATTAAATCCAATTGAAACTATTGATGGGGAAAATATAATTCAAATAAAAGATTGAGAAAAATATATATATATGAAGACAATGCACAATAAATTCAGTTATACAGGGTTTCCCAAAAATCAACGTCAAGCCGGAAACGGGTGATAGGTCAAGTGGTGTCGGTTATCACAAAATTTAAAAAAAAAACTGAGTCATGTTGTTTTAAAATTATTGGCATTCAAAAAAAAAATCGAGAAACCTGACACCCTGTGACGATCTTTCAAGTACTGTGACCCCAAATCTTTACTGTTCTTCGATTTTTTTGTTGTCACGTAACCCTGAGTAACTCTTCTGTAAATTACGGTCCAAAACTGAAACACAACTATATCGGTTTTAACTAAAATATTGCTTTTTTGTATCTTCATGTATCTGAACATTATTAATCACCTAACTTGAACTGACTGTACTGACAAAAAAATGTACTGTGCCATTTTGGCAAGTAACTCTAAAAGATGTCGTATTTAGTCTGGATTCCAAAATGGTATGACACTTGCTAGACTAACGCTTAATTGAGGACAAAAAACATATTTTGTTAAAAAAACCCGATTCATAGTTAATTCTTTTTCCTGAATTAAAAAGGCCTGCTTGTCGAATTAATTCAATATTCGGAACAAAGTTATGTGAATCATTTTATTCCACTTTAAAATTCGTGAAATCCAAACACCAATCAGTATTAACTAACCAGCATCCGAAAGAATTACTGAGAAGTCCTGTCACCAATTATTCACCAAAATTTAAAGAATTATCAAGAGAAGTAAAATAAATGTGTTTAATTTTTAATATTTAAATTCTATACACATATTTTGTACTTTTATTTATATGTTTTCAATAAATATAATTTCTGTAAAAAAATTGTTTTTAATACCTTTTTCGCATACCTTTTAAATTCGTAGTTAATTGCGGCTCGAGAAAAATTTCAAATTTTGAAAACTGGCTCAGACTATCAAGGAGCTTGGCCACCCCTGGTATATGTACAGTATTGTGCAAAATCTAAGCAACCATTTGGAATCGACATTTACCAGCAAACTTTTTAAACTTTCTACCACACCAAATAAAAAGAAATGAATGTGGAATGATGTATATAAGAGTATATTTTGAAATTCATAACATTATAAGAAAATAGTAACACTTCAACATTAAAAAAAAAACAGAAAATCAAAAATGTAGCCAAATTCTCTTTAGTATTTGGTGTAATATCCCTTATTTTGAATAACTTGGGCATAGAAGCAATTAGCTTTGAAATTGTAGCCTGGGATATGTTTTCCCACTCACTTTTCAAAGCATTGTACAGCTCTATCTTGTTGGAAAAACATTATCCAGCGACCCGGCTTTTAAGAATACGAAACAGATTTTCGATGGGATTCAAGTCGGGTGATTGGGCCGGTCAATCAAGGGCTTAAATCTCACTATCCTTTATCCACTCCTTTACCAACTTCGATGTGTGTTTCGGATCGTTATCCTGTTGAAACACCCAACGAAGTGGCATTTCCCACTGTGCATATGGTAGCATTACTGATTCTATGTACAACCGATTTGTACTTGATTTGGTCCATAATTGTTTCGATCTCATGGAATGGACCTACACCTCCTGCCGAAAAACAGGTCCACACCATCACGCTACCCCCGTCATGCTTTACAGTGGGTGTACAGATTCTAGGATTGAGTCGCTGCCCTTTACTACTTCTCACATAACATATCCCATCAGAATTAAATAAATTAAACTTAGACTCATCGCTGAAAACAACTGTTTTCCGTTTTTCAGTGGTTCAGTGTTGATATTTTCTTGCAAAATTAAGCTCAATATGTAAAAAGTTAAGTTTGAATTATGTTTAAATGATCTACTTGTAATTGCACAACCTGATCTTTGAATGTGTTTTTGTGAGCATCGGTTTTTTGCACGGCCTATAACTTCGAAGATTATTCTCAATAGCACGTCTATGCACCGTGCTAGCATCAATATTGAAATTTATTGATTTTCAATTCCACTTGAACTTATAAATGGTTGTTTTTCAATTACACTGCAAATATTTCTATCTGTTCGACTTGTTATCTTACGCGGCCCACCACCGAAATTTAAATTTTCAACGACTCCCGTTGCATGATATGTTTTTATTAGACGCGAAATAATGGATTTACTAATTTTATATTTTTTAGCTAATGTTGCCTAAGGGTCTCAAATTTTGATCTGTGGTTTAAGACAGGGGGAGTATCTTTGTCGTGACATTATTAAATTTCATCAATTACGCATCTAAGTTAATAGAAAACTGATCAAAGACAATGAGGCAAGATCAAGTACTGTTAGCTCTTTCCTTTTTACATTGGATTACAAAGTTGCTTAGGTTTTGCACAACTAAATTTGACTGTTTTTTTTTTTATTTTCGTGTTTTTTTTTTTTTAAATTTTGAAGTACTATTATTTGCTCAAAAAGTTATAAATTTCAAAATATACTCTTATATACATCATTCAATAATCATTTATTTTTATTTGGTGTGGCAGGAAGTTTAACCCTTTCGGTTTTTTGATGCCATATGGCATCGTATCTATTGCGAAGGCTATATCAGCCACAAAAATTGTTTTTTTATATTTTTTTTTTCAGTCATATTGTTTTGTAAACGTTTTAAGAGCACGAAGAGAGCGCAGAGCATTTCTAGAATACTAAATCCCGAAATTCCCTCTTAAAAGTTATGTACGAGGGCGGGTCAATAAGTCCGCGAATTTCTTTTTGAATTTCTGACCTCTTTACTGAAACAGCAACACTGCTCCTGTCAACAGGCATCTGTCAGTTGACTCCTGTCAAAATTTAAACTTGCTGCGTCAGTTAGTTTGTGTTTGACAGCTATTTTTATCAGACTACTCACTAATTTGAGGAGAAAATGGAAAAAAGTGAATTTCGTGTGCTTATTAAGCATTATTTCTTGCGAAAAAAAACCATTACCGAGACCAAGGCTAAGCTTGATAAATACTATGGGGACTCTGCACCATCGATTTCAATGGTAAAAAAGTGGTTTACTGAATTTCGTTGTGGCCGTACAAGCACTGAAGATGCCGAACGTCCTGGACGCCCAGTTGAGGTCTCTACACCCGAAACAATCGAAAAAATTCACGATATGGTGTTGGCCGACCGAAGATTGAAAGTGCGAGAGATTGTGGAAGCCGTAGGGATCTCGCATGGCTCAGTGGTTTCAATTTTGAATGATCACTTGGGCATGAGAAAGCTTTCCGCAAGATGGGTGCCGCGTTTGCTCACAGTCGACCACAAACGCAATCGTGTAACAACTTCACAGGAAGGTTTGGCGTTGTTTAATCGCAATATGGAGGAGTTTTTGCGCCGTTTTGTAACCGTGGACGAAACATGGATCCATCACAACACACCAGAGAACAAACAACAGTCAAAACAGTGGGTTTCTAAGGGTGAATCGGCGCCAAAGAAGGCCAAGGTGGGTTTGTCAGCCAATAAAGTTATGGCGATTGTTTTTTGGGATGCACGCGGGATAATCCACATTGACTACCTTCAAAAGGGAAGAACAATCAATGGGGAATATTATGCCAACTTATTGGACCGATTCAATGACGATTTGAAAAAAAAACGACCTCATTTGGCCAAGAAAAAAGTTCTTTTCCACCAAGACAATGCAAGGGTGCACACATGTGCAGTTGCCATGGCAAAAATCCATGAATTGGGCTATGAATTGCTCCCTCATCCACCCTATTCTCCAGATTTGGCTCCGAGCGACTACTTCTTGTTCCCAAACCTGAAGAAATGGCTTGGTGGAAAAAGATTTGACTCCAATGATGAAGTCATCTCGCAAACAAAGGCCTATTTTGAGGACCTCGACAAATCATTTTTTTTGGAAGGGATAAAAAAATTGGAGAAGCGTTGGACAAAGTGTATAGAGCTCAAGAGAGACTACGTTGAAAAATAAAATCATTTTTTTATCAAAAAAATCTGTTTTAATCCAAAAGTCACGGACTTAATATAAAATTCTTTGCTGGTATTGAGTAAGGGAGAACATAAGTATTTATATGTAATTGACAGTAATTTTTACGTTGATAGAGCTGGATTTATGGTTCTGGTGATTTTTTTTCTTTTCGTATGTTGCCATTTGGCATCAAATTTGTTTTAAGGTGCAGAAAATACCAATATTTCGTTTCGTAAAACTTATGCTATATGGCATACGGTATCATTTCATATTCGCTCGTTTCGTTGAACACTCTTATTTAGGATTGCGGTTGAATTTATTATCAAAATGTTGCGAAAATTAAAAGGCGATGAGATTCAAAATATTTTAGAAAATTTTGATGAATCTGATTTATCGGAAATAGATGAATATGATATTGTAGATACTCTATTAGAATATTTTGAAAATACTGATAAACTGATTTGAATCAGAGCTCAAAAGAAGTGGCTGATATTTAAGGTGATGATTTTGACTCTAATATTTTGGTACAGGATGAGATGACAGCTAGTGTCCCTTCTACTTCGGTTTCTAGACAAATTGAAACTTTTTGTTGGGGAAAAAGTTCTTGGGAGGCACCTCAAACTGATTTTACCGAAATTTATGAAAAAAAGAAATAAAAAAGTTCAATATTTTCTCAACTATTTTACTGAAGATTTAATTGATACAATCATCCAATCAACAAATCAAGTTTCTCTGATACGAACTGAACTTTCTATAAATATTACCCGCGATGAAATTATAAAATTAATTGCTTTAGAATTATTATAATTGGAATAATGGGGTATCCTCGTCTGGTGATGTATTGGAGCAAAGCCACGGAAATTCCATCATTTCGGCAAAATTCCACGAGAACTAGGTTTCATACATTAGGGAACAGTCTTAAATTTTCTGTTGGTCAAAACAATAGTAATAAGCTTCATAAAATTAGGCCCCTGATTAACACATTTTAAAAAAAAAAATTCATGAATTAACTAAAACTGAAAATCTTTGTGTTGATGAGATGATGATCCCATTTAAAGGAAAAACCGGATTAAGGCAGTACATGCCCAAAAAGCCAATAAAATGGGGCATGAAAATATTTTGAAGTTTATCAAGGGAAAAACACAACTGCGGATGACTTCAAACTGGGATTTTACTCCGACATCGTGATGCACCTTGCAAAAACCATATCGGAACAGAAAAATTTCAAGCTGTTTTTCGATACTCGTAATTACAATACTTCACCACCATTAATTTGCTCATAAATTTAAAACAGAAAGGAATATGGGGTACAGGCACTATTAGAGGAAACAGAATCGGAAAAGCGCCTCTTATTAGTGAAAAGGATTTAAAAAAAAAACAGGACGAGGTAGCTTTGACTACAGGATTAAAAGAAATCATAATACAATGATTTTGAGATGGCTTGATGGCAGCATTGATCAGTTAGCATCATCAATTTATGGTGACAAAGATATGGGTACAGCTCTTCGATATTGTGCTGAACAAAAAAAAAGAATTGAAATTCATCAGCTGAACATTGTTGCAGTGTACAACAAAAACATGGGAGGAGTTGATAAAATGGACTTCTTGTTTTCACTGTACAGGTTTGGGATCAGAATAAAGAAGTGGCCACTTAAAATATTTGATCATTCTATTGACATGATGGTTTGTAATTCTTGGTTGGAATACCGCACGGACTTTGATGCTAATAAAACTAAGGACCGAATGGATTTGTTAGCGTTCCGGAATGATATTGCTGATGGATTATTGGCTTTATCAATGCACCACGCATCATTCCGGAAACGTGGTCGGTCACGGCTGGCTGATTGTTTAGACGAGAGCAGCAGTACGTCAGGCTCAATGTCAAGACAACAACATGAGACGGCCCCAGCAGTATCTTTGAGGTACGATGGACTCGAGCACTGGTCAGAACACACGGTTGATAAACGAAGGTGCAAGCTAAAAGAATGCTCAGGATATTCGAGATATATGTGCGCAAAATGTAACATACCGTCAGAATACATAATTTAATTATATATAAGATATTTTCTAATTTTGTAAATTTTCGTTCTTTGCATATTTTTATGTTTAATTTTTGTATTATTTTAAGGTTATTTAGATATTTTGTTTTGTTTTTTGTCGTTAAATTTTTAATTTTTTTCTATTTTTTTGTTTATTTTTAATACTTATATGTAATATTTTTTTTTTTGTAAATGAATGCAAGCTTTAGTACCAAAAAAATAAAAGATTTTCTAATAAAATCCATAATTTTTTTATTTTTAGATACCATTGAAGATAACTGATGCCATATGGCATCATTCTAAAAAAAACACTTTTGATCCCAGATTTAATTTTTTATTTTTTTTTTTATATTACAAGGACCCTTACTATCAATAAAAAACAAAAACTTTATTTTTATCTCCAAAACTGAAAAAGAAGTACCGAAAGGGTTAAAAAAATTTACTGTGAAATGTCGATTCCAGATGGTTGCTTAGGTTTTGCACAATACTGTAGGTGAACGAAAAATGACAATGATAGTTTCACGATAGTGAAAAATGTTCAGGCTGAGTGTAACAGCTTGTGTCACGTTGTCAGAAAATACGGTCTCAAAAGCAATTTATGCTTTTTTAATGGCCAATATTTGACTACAGTATTTGAATAGTTAGGTGCCGTGACATAACGTCAAGCGATTTGCTAGAATTTGGCCTAGCAGTGATGTTATGTCACGGCACCAATAGTTATTGTTCACTCAAACGTAAAATCACCTACTGCACTGATAATATGATCAGAAATCGAGCGCCTTTCAAATTTAGTCAAACCCACAAGTTTCGGATCAGCAATGCAGATATGTACAAGAAATATGAAATAATATATATTGCATCAACGGTTAATAAAAGAAGAACCAAATGTCTGCATATACCTACAAACCTACTTAAATAGTTTATTTTTTGTTTTTTTTTAGTGCCGAAGGACAGCATTAGTGTACAAAATAAAACATTGCATTTTTATTTTTCAACAATTTTTTTATTTTATATTGTCCTGGTTGTAGACCTATTTTCTCAGTTTTTTTTTTATTCCTATACCATTATTACTGATTGAAAAATAAACAAAAAATTAAGAAAAAATATAGTACCAACTTAGTTCGCGAATAACAATAATTTCACAGTAGCGTACCATATAAAGTCCTCCGAAACATTGTAGTTACAATAAAATACTCTACATAGAATTATTATCACAATAAAACCTTGTTTACTTCTTCGGTTGTGTTTGATCGTAGTGCAGAAGTTGAAAATTAAATTTTGTCGACTTTTTTTTTATTTTTTAACATCTATCTAGTTTAACTTGTAACTACAATATAACTCATTTATTACAGTAAAAATTGATCTCAAATACAATTCAAAAACTAATGTAACGTCGTAAACAAAATTCAGATTACTCACCACGATCAATAGAAAATTAACAGCAGCTCTTTGGAGTGATAATGTTTCACTTTTTTTACTAATAAAACACCATTGATACAATATTATGCTCGCAAACGATTTACCGATTACTCATTATACGTCCACACTAAAGATTCCACTTTACGCATGCAGTTAAATATTTGTACACAAACTATTATTTCCGACTAATTTCCGTTTAGTAAATATTTACCTATGTTCTTTTATTATCGAGACAAAACTTTCCTTCTGCAGCAATGCAATAATAATAAAACTTTTAAGTACTCGTACATTGTCTGGACACAGAATATTGTGTTTCAAAAAATTATTTTTCTCCATTGAAATTCTATGAAAGGAGAACTGTTTGTTTACCCATAAAGTGTGTAGCTTAAATAGAACTGACGATAATCAATGTTTATGTAAATTAAGCTCTATTCGGAAAATTGGGCTAACTTTGAATTAAGTTGATCAAAAAGCACAGATAAAGTTTAATTTACATGTGTCATTCCGGAGATGTTCCTTAGAGAAGTATTTGTAAAAATCTTTTAAAAACTGTCATGCGCAAACGACTAAATTCATAAACAATAGTAAGTAGTACATACAGCGGATAGAAAACTTTATTTCTCTCGGCAATGAATTGAATATTGCTTAACAGATTTTACATTTTCTAAACTGATGAACCTCATCGCATGGCAGGTATATTCGTACATTTGAGTACACAGGGTGTTCGGGATAATGTGTCTAAGACTTTAATTGATATATTCTGAGAGAAAAACCGTATTGGTGGGGGGTAGGAAAAGCATCCCCTTTAAGATACACACGTTTTGGGCAAAGCCTTACGCTGTCGTGTTTTGATTCCTATAGAAAATAGCGTCTTTCAAATTTATGCGTGTATGCTAACGAATGCGGTATCATTAGACTCGTAATTATGAGTACTTTAATTATATCAAGACCCTAAATTAATGTGCCAAATGTCATTTAAGATCAAAAGTGATTTTGTTTTCTTAAAAATCTTAAGATTTTGACTTTGCCACCTTTTTTTCGGAAAAACATCTCATTAACCCCAACTTTTTGCAACTTTGGAACATGTACCTGATACTTACAATAAAAAAAAACAGTCAGGTCATTTCAACTCAAGTCAGTAGTTTTCAAGATACGACCCAACTTGTTCAAACTAAAAAATGGGGTATTTTTTTTACAACAGCTCTATAAAATTAACTAGTAAAATATGTTTATTGTTGCGCAATGCAAATCCAACAAAAATTTGTTTAGAAAAGATCCCTCAAAGTGGGAAAAATTAAAGCAGATCTCTTATGATATAAAATAAGAGGAATGCAAAATAATTTGCATAAGCCCTTGCCATTACTTTTTTTAAGAAATCACTGTGTATCAAAAAGCTTAGGCAATCCAGCAACAAATGCATTGGTTAGTGAAACAATCCGTAATTTCAACGCCCTAATTCCTGTCACCCCCTTAAATGCACTTCTTACAGAAGACGACGTAAAATATCATATCGATAATTTAAATATAAGAAAGTCCGGCGGGTTCGATCTTATAAAAAATTTGTATCTCAAGCAGTGAAATTTTTAACAGACATTCTAAATGCATGTCTGAAAATTCAATATTTCCCCAAAACTTGAAAAATAGCCAAAGTGGTTCCAATTCTGAAAGTTGGAAAACCACCTGTAAGCCCCGAAAGCTATAGGCCGATAAGTTTGCTTAGCAGTGTAAGTAAAATATATGAAAAAAATTCTCAAAGAAAAAATATCAAATATAGTTACAGAATATACAGGGTGAATGACTCGAACTGAATGATAATGGCCTTGAGACGGCCGAAGAAAGCATCGCACGCTGCACGCAAGTGGCTCTGCGGTATTTTGGCCCATTCCCGGCGAAGTGCTTATTTGAGGTGGTCCAAACTTTGGTATTTTTTAGTGCCAACCTTCGCCTTCAAAATATCCCAGACAGAGATATCCAACGGATTTGCATCCGGAGAATTTGCAATCCATTGTGTCGAAGAAATGAAGTGTGGAACATTGTTTTCTAACCAATCTTGGTTGACGCGCGCTTTGTGAGACGGTGCCGAGTCTTGTTGAAATGCCCACGGTCTCCGACGGAAATGATTGTTTGTCCAAAGCTTCAATACTGCCTCTAAGACAGTCTCACGGTATACGATCGCATTAATTTTGACGCCACGGTCCAAAAATACGAGCGGAGAGCGAATATCCGCGGTTATGGCGGCCCAAACCATCACCATCGGTGCTGCCTGCTTTCTGTTGGCGTCCGAAGGTGTAAATTTTCGAAAGACCTCTCTGGCAAGTAAACTCGGTCATTTTGTTTGTTGACATATTGCTCGATAACAAATGGCGACTCATCGGAAAAAACCAAATTCGGCAACGCACCACTTTCGTGCAAGCGTAGCAAATCCATTGCTCTTTCGACTAATTTTTTTCTGTTGCGGTGTAAGATCGTGTGCTTTTTGGAACTTCAATGGCTTAAGCCCAAGCTCATTTTTCAGTATGTGTTGCATCGGTTCCAACGATATATTGAGCTCACGAACCATTTTTCTTCCACTTCGACGCGGATTTCGCTCAACTCGAGCCTTCACTTTCCGAACCATTTCTGCCGATGTTGCTGTTTTTTTATGACCACCTCCATGGCGTTTTGCTGCCAGTATCGCGGTAACGAGCTATGGTTCGAGACACAAATGATTTATTCACGTAGAGGTGCTCTAACGATGGCTACTTATGGTTTTCCAGCCAAATATAAAGCAATCACAATATCACGTTTGAATTCCATCGCGGATAAAAATTTGTCAACACAACTGAGACGCAAATCGTTTAAAAGGCTTGTAAATAATAAAATTATCTGTCATGTGTCAAAATTTGAGCTCACTGTCATGAACGTTTTGGAAATTATAGCAGTCTGAAGTTGGTTGCAGTTTCCGTCATTCCAGGTGTATATTAGCATTTATCCTGACGTGCAGTTCGGTTTTAGACCTCAGCATAGTACCTCCCACCAGGCTCTTCAATTTTGTAATTTTGACAAAAAAAAACCTCCAACAAGTAAAATCAACCGGGATGATACTTTTGGACATCAAAAAAGCATTCGGTCTTTTATATAAAATGATTATGTACAACTTTCCTCCGTTTCTGAGTAAGGTAGTCCAAAGTTTTTTGTCAGGTCGTTCTTTTAAAGTCCAAATCAATGGTAGCATTTCAAGTCTGATATGTATTGAGTCGGGTGTGCCGCAAGGTTCTGTTCTTGGTCCAATTTTGTACAGTTTGTTTACGTCCATACCGACATACGCGCCGTCTCACACCTCAGCGGTTGCCATGTCGAAAATCCATGGATTACGATTTGAACTGCTTGACCATCCGCCTAATTTACCAGATCTAGCCCTAAACAACTTCTTTTCGTTCCCTCATCTAAAAACTGTGCTCGGAGGACAGAGATTTTCATCAAATGAGGAGGCAATCACCTTCGTGAACAATTATTTTGCATTATTAGAACAACGCCAAGTACAATTTGGACAGGTTAGAGAGACGGGAGCATCGCTGGGAGAAGTGTTTAGAGTTACAAAGAGACTGTGTAGAAAAATAAAAAACATTTTTGCAAAATGTGTTCCTTTGTTTCACATCCTCTAACCGACAAATGCTTAGATGAAGAAATGTTTACTAAACTAAAGAACCGACCACTCAACTACCAACCATCATATGGTATATCCCAATAAAATGTACTTTTCAACAAAAATTTCCTAAACAACTTTAAAGTTAACAAACATACAGTTCAAATTTTACCTCCATGACCTTCTACTTTATTTTTAAAATTGACATATCGCTTTGAAAATTTAAAACACGAAAGTCTCTACCTCAGCAGTTCATATCATACTTTCGAGATTTGAAAAAATATTTACAGAAAACATTTGCATCAGTTTTGAATTCCGAGGCAGGTTGTGCACTCAAACACAACTCATTGTACAAATTGTACAAATATTTGTACAGCTGAACCGTATGCTATGCAAAAGTCTGTGGAATAACCAATCTCAAATAACTTTTTTAACTGTCTTATTTGTACTGATTCATTAAGCACCGAACCAACTGTTTCTATGCAATAGTGCGCCCCCAGTTAAACATATATTTGCTGATAGGTCTAAATATATCAATTTAAGGGCACAGTTTAAAATACTAAATTTGGACATAAGACTCTCTTATAACTTTTTTACAATTTTTTATTTAGTCAACATATGAGTATGATCTATAACATTTTTTCGAACGAGATTAAAGTTCCATTATTCCTGTTCTATTCCTGTTTTATAGAAGGCTTGATTTTTGGACGCTGTAAAGTCTTGCAATGCTTTTATGACCTCTGTTCAGATTCGGAATACCTTCTGCCGACAAAATGTTAGAGAAACATCAGGAGAGTACGGTGTGTACGCAAGAGTTTCAAATCCCGACTGTGGCAGTTTATGCTGCAGTACGTGCGATGTATGGGGTCTAGCATTGTCATGCAATAGATAGACTCGCAACATGCCTATTTGCCAACAGAGGTTGGTTTTTAGCCGATTTCGCATGCACTATGTCAGTTTTCTCACAATATTTGATCGCATTTATCGTTTCCCCTAATAGAAGAAATGAAAAGTGAATTGGTCCTTTTGGTGTTCACCAGATTGTGAGAATAAGCTTTTCTGGGTGAATACCTAGTTTGAGGGCATCCAACCACTGCCCAGATCTTTTACGGTTGTCATACAAAATTCACTTTTATCACGCCTGATTATACAGTGTAAAAATGGTGCATTTTGGTGCCTTAAACTCAGAGATGCACAGATTTCTAAGTTTTTAGGCCTCGTTCAGTTCACGGGGAACCCACTTTCCGAGTTTTTTTTACTTTTCCTATTACACATAGATGTCAACTTGTTGTCATAGGAGATACACTCATATTCTGTGAATGTCGCGCACCGTTTTTGTTGGGTCGTTTTCGAGATTAAGATCTCCCGAACGGAACTCAGCAAACCACGGTCGAATGTTGCGTTCGTTTGCCACTACATCCTTAAATGATGTTTTTCGCTGCTAGAGACACATTATGTCCCAGTTTAAATTCATTGAGGAAGAGAGTCCGAGTTTGAGCCATCGACAACATGATAAATAATCCCTAAAAACAAATTACTGTAATTGCAACAAATCCTAAAAGTCTCACATGCACCACTTAATCTTATAACAAAAACAAATTTGCACTTTCTTCTACAGATGTTTACTCGAGGGCTTCTTACTGCGAAGTGAGTGAAAGTCAGACATTTCATATGGCGCCTGCACACAATGTTTGTGGAAGAATACCCTCACCTGGCCTATGTGATTCAACCAAATATCGCAGACCACTCATCGATGCTATCAGGAAGGCTTGCGCGTGGACGCTGGTAGGCTTACATCTTTCATTGCCAACCGGAACCGAAAAAGGCGGAAAAAAGTTCTTAAATTATCTAGACCATGCTCCGTACAATGATACAAACCACACTCTAGTTGAAGTGTTGGATACAGTAAAACAAAAGTTAAGACTCTATGCTAAGCGCCTTCGTTGTTATAAAAAATCGAAGCAAAGAAAAGACGACAACGCACTGTTCCTTACATCGCAGAAAAAGTTCTTCAAGAAACTTGAGGAGAATAAAGTAAGCTATGGAACTCTCCCTAAAGAAAGTGACCTGTTAAATTATTGGTCAGCAATATGGTCAACTACCAGCTGCTATAATCACTCCTTCCATACATACATCTTCCATTCAACCAATGACGGACGCTAACATCACCCAGGATATCTTCTCTGCAGCTATCAGAAAATTGCATAATTGGAAAGCAACTGGCAATGATGTACGAGTAATCCATAATTACTGGATCAAAACCTTCTCTACCCTAAATGATGTTATGCGTCGTGAAGTCAACAACCTCATTCAAGACCCGACCAGAGACTCAGGATTGCAGGAGGCAGAGGGATAATCAACATCAAGAACCTTTTGAATAAGCAAACAGATAACATCTTCAGATATTTCTCCAGCAAAGTAGCAACATCACCTCTTCACTGCGCTGATGGCGCAGAAGCACAGACACTATCGAAGGCGGATGAAGATATACTCAGTCATTTCCGGAGAAAAATCCTTAGATTATAAAAAATTTCACAAGCTATTACCGAATTCTAATATTAAAACATCTTCTATTAAATATTGAAACAGCTGGTACAGCTTTTGAGTTAATTAAGAAATTAACGCCACTGGATGCAGTTTACTTTGCGAAAGCAGCTTGGGATCAAGTATCATGCTGGGGTTAAGCATGAAAATACGCAAAGTGAAGATCGCTTAACTGAGACTCTTATATCTGATCTAGAAGATGACCTACCACTTAGCGTACTTGCAGATATCTTGAAAAACAAGAATTTATAGGAGTTGACGGATGATGAAAACCTAGATGAAAATTTATATGTTAAAGATCCAGATTTAGAGCAAAAACCTGAAAATGCAGTTGAGATACAAGAACTTTCCGAAGACTCTGATATCGATGAGGGTTCAGTAACAGATACTATCCCAAACTACGGTAAAGCTATTACCCTAACCAAGCAGATTAAATGTTTTGCCGAAGATCACGGAGATGCAGAGTCTTTAGAGCTTCTTTTTAAATTAGAAATACGATTTCTGGACGCCATTTTGAAGAAAAAGAGAAGACAAACAACAATACATGACTATTTTTGTCATTAAAATTATATTTAATTTTAAATCTATATATATCGGTTTTTTTTAGAGATAAAAATATTTGTTTTTTTATACGTTTTAAATAAAAATTTAAATACATAGTACTAAGAATTTTCAATTTGCGTATTTCTTTTAAGCATATACCCTTTAACGGACCCCTTAAATGGACACTTACGGTCAGTCCCGTTGGTGTCTGCCCAAGGGAAATTTCACTGTACACCAATGTAAACTTCGTTGCTTTTTGATTTCATGAAAGATTTCCTATTTAAGCAGCATATTGACGAGAACGCAACGTCTTTCTTCCTGTAGCCGATGATAGCTACAATATGACATCCCTTTAGAAAACTTTTAATAGTCGTATTAAGGCCAAATATCTGCGTTGCCGTTTTTGGAACCCTCAAATACAACTCCTGACATACTTATTTAAGAAGAAGTCATCGTGTCAAGTTCAAAAAATCTTAAAACATAGGTTTTGTCGGAAATTTTCAAGCCAATTAAGAGTCTGCGTAGCATGGCGCAAGTAGCGGTAAAAATGCCACTTAAGCCTGTAGGTTTAGTCGTATGTCCAGCAATGATGGATACTATAGATATGAGAAGTATGAAGAAAAAGTGCCAATAACAGAAATTAAAATCCTGCGAATATCAACTTTGACAAAAGATGATAGGAAAAAGTACGTTTATCGACGGTAGTCTCTTTATTGAGATACCGGTATTGGAAACATTTAAACTGAGTAAGTAATCTGATTTTGCTATGCTCAAGTAAGACCAAAAAATCCGATTAAAAAAGCAATAGAGGCTCAGGTGGCCGAAAGATAAATACATAAATAGACCATTTAAATGCAAAAACATTAGCAGACTCTTGGTCTAACCAGTGAAATCATACAAAAAGTAGCAACTAGTGGAATGGTCCTAAGGTCCAACATGAAGCGCAAAATGATTGCGTTAAACATATAGCATTAGAGGTAAAATAGAAAGAAAATTTCTAACATATTTATACTAGATGGAGTGAAAAGTGACCTCCTTGGGAATTAAAAAAAATTTTTTTTTAAATGTTTTTTTATATTATTCAATATAGTCCTCTTTTAGTTTGATACACTTATTCCAGCGATTTTCCAACTTCTTGATCCCGTCCGAAAAGTAATTTTCCGGAAGGTCTACAAAATACTCCTCCGTGGCGTCGATGATTTCCTCGCGTGAGCTGAATTTTTTATTGATGAGCCATCTTTTGAGGTTTGGGAAGAGATAATAGTCCGAGGGATTCAAATCCAGTTACCAATCGACGCCAAAAGTCCGCCCGATTCCGCATCAACAAGTCCAAACACTTTTTCGAAGTGCTCTCGCGTTCGTTTTTTTCGGTCAGGAGTAAGCATTCGCAGCACCTAGCGGCAGGATAACTTTTTCATATGCAGAATATTGCACAAAATATGGCGTGTGCGCTCAGTACTAATCTTTGTGGTATATGCTAGCTCGCGCACCTTCACTTTCCGGTCAGCCAACACCATTTCATGTATTTTTTTGACATTGTCCTGCCTGCCGCTGCGGACTTGATCGGTAGTGGAGTTGCGACCACCACGAAACTCTCGAAACCAATATTTGACGGTGTAATCTGACGGAGCATTAGCCCCATAATATTTATTCAACTTTTCTTTTGTTTTCTTCGCCGTTTTGCCTCTCAAAAAATAATGTTTTATGAGAGAACGAAAATCGTTTTTATTGATACTCAACATGATGCCAAACACGTCAACAACAATCAGCTGTCAAAACAAAACTAAAGACAGTATCGCACTGAAATTTGGCATGTCTGCCTAAATATGAACGGACTTCAAGGCGCTATAACCTTTTTTGCAGTAGCAGCGCGTTCTGGCAGTCAAGGATGTCACTTTTTACTCCATATAGTATATATAGGCATATTAACGAGTGTATAATCATGACCCTAAGTAATTATTTATAAGCCTTTTTTAATTTATGCTCCTCTATCTCTATAATATTGGGTCTATAACTTAATTCGGTTTGCTGGCATAACTTGTATTATTCCATTGGAACATGCGTTGGAAAGCTACTATCATTGTACGTCATTTCAGTATATATCATTCATTTGAAGCGTAAACAACAATAATTTTTTTTCACTCAAATATGTCGAACTTTGTGCCTGAAAAAGTGTTTTTGCGGCGAGTTCTTCTTCATTACTTTAATATGAAGAAAACTGCTGCCGAAAGTCATCGTATTTTGGTGGAAGTTTATGGTGAACATGCGCTAGCTGAGCGAACGTGCCAAAAGTGGTTTGCACGATTTAAAAGTGGTGATTTTGGCTTGGAAGACGATGGACGTCCTGGGCAGACAAAAAAGTTTGAAGATGAAGAACTGGAAGCATTACTCTATGAAGATTATTGCCAAACACAAGAATCTTTGGGTGTCACTCAAGCAGCCATTTCAAAACGTTTAAAATCAGCTGGATATATTCAAAAGCAAGGAAATTGGGTTCCACATGAACTCAAGCCGAGAGACGTCGAAAGCCGGTTTTGCATGTCCGCAATGCTGCTGGAACGAAACAAAAGGAAGTCATTTTTGCATCAGATTGTTACTGGTGCTGAAAAATGGGTCCATTACGACAACGTCAAGTGCAAAAAATCATATGTGAAACCCGGCCAACCAGCCAAATCAACGGCAAAGCCGAATATCCATGGCGCGAAGGTAATGCTCTGTATTTGGTGGGATCAGATGGGTGTGCTGTATTATGAGCTGCTAAAACCGGGTGAAATCATCAATGGACAACGCTACCGAACACAATTAATCTGTTTGAAGAGAGCAGTGGCCGAAAAACGCCCGGAATATGCGACCAGACACGAGGTAATTATTTTCCATCATGACAACGCTCGGCCTCACGTTGCTATTCCGATTAAGAACTATTTCGAAAACAGTGGATGGGAAGTCTTACCCCACCCGCCTTATAGCCCAGACCTCGCCCCTTCTGACTACCATTTGTTCTGGTCGATGCAGAACGCCCTCACTGAAATACGGTTCACATCAGAGCAGAATATCAAAAATTGGCTTGATTCATTCTTGGCTGCCAAGCCGGCGCAGTTCTTTTGGGATGGGATCCACAAATTGCCAGAAAGATGGGAAAAAGTCTTAGCTTCAGATGGGCAAAACTTTGAATAATACTATTGTACATGTTTTTCTTAAATAAACGTTCAAATTTTAAAAAAAAAAAACCCAATTAAGTTATATACCCAATACCTATGCATATATTTATAATATTAAACCGAAAATTAATTTTATTCAAAAAGGATAAAATTAAGAAAATTGTTGGTCCGACGGTTCGGATTGGATAAAGTCCTAGTCTATTCCACTTTTTTTTCTCTGAGAGGAGATACAAGATGTTTTGTCAACTCCAAATATTAGGAAAGTGAAAAACTTGTTCAGAGCCAGAAGATTTAACTTCAGAAGCCTTCGCAGTGCCCTTCCGAAGGATGGTATTCGTAACGTCAGCTTTTGGTTTTATTCAAGTTTTATACTCGATTAGAGGACAATATTTGAGCATATTCATAGATTATTGCGGTTGTTGTTGTTCTTAATTTTTTCGATGTTTTAATGAAGAATTTTTTCACAAATACCTACTGGATACTGTTTATGAAACTGCTTATTTATGGCAAAATTTCTGGAACAGTCATGCTTCAAACTCTAAGTAATGTTGAAATAATGAAACAATTGAATTATTGTTGTGTGTTAAATTTTTTGCGTAAACAAATAAATACGCAAATGTCTTTATTTTTTTTTTTTTTTTGAATGCATAATATATGACTGATAACAGTTTATGCAACATATGATTTTGTTTGTTTATTTATTTACCTTTTCTTGGAAAAATCGATAAACTTGTAAACACTACGATTCTTTCTTCGTTCTAAATTATTTTCATCGCTTGCCGCTTTTGCTTCCATATGGATGCAATCAAAATACATGTAATGCAATAGTTTTAAAACTTCCTATTAATTTACTCACCTTAACAGCCATTCTGTGTTTGAAATTGGTTTGAACTTTTCCTTCTTATTTTGTAGCGGCAATTGCAAATATTGAAAATTAAATGTTGAAAATCAATATGGTAGATTTTGAACTGCTACTTCTCTTGCAACTACATTTTTCACACACAGTCAAGAAGAAAATATTCTTTACCATATAGAAAAAAATATAAAAATCTTAAAAAAAAAAATTACACATGAACAATAAATATCAAGGATTTTCTTAAAATTAACCAATTAACCAATTAAAAACATTAAAGGAATGGGTGTTTCCAACTGTTTAATATACAACTCTCTTCCGCTTTTATGATATCCGAAATTCTAATAATGTTTTTTTTTTTTTTTTATGAATAATACCAATATTGTATGACTTATCAAAATAATATTAATCGATTGACCACGAAATATAAAAGAAGTGCTACTCAGCGTTCGAAACTATTCCATTTGAAGAGATAGCTCTTCCTACGTATACATGAATACAATTGCGAAAGGGATAGTATGTATTATATTTGGGGATGTCTAATACACTGAGACAGATTTGACAAGTAATAGTTGTTCGTCAAATGCTTTATATCAATAAAATGTTAAAAACACCTATTAACATTCTCTAAGGATTCATGTACAATACTTTAGATATTATGAAAGGATTTTTTTTTTTTCGAATGCAAAAACGACTTAATTTCTTCTTTTCATATCATAGGACATAATAGATAATATTATTTAAATTTATCCACATATGTACAAATAGTACAACAAAATTACAGTATTTTTTATTGTAAAATAAATTTGTTACATTCATATGAGCGTTTTCGAGATGGCGAAGTACTCGTAATTTCGTAAAACCTATTTGTTCAGAACTGTTCTGTAAAACGAGAGTTTGACCATATATATTTGACAATAGGTCTATCCGCGTACTGTCCAAAACGACGAAAAACTACGAGAACCAACAACAACCACGCGGGCTTTTGACAGTTTTGGGCAGTTTTTCGTAGTTTGTATTCGCAAATATGTAAAGCGTGGGACATCTGTTGGTTTATTTTGAAAAAAGGATCCAAAAAAAATACTGTTCAATAGTTTTCAACGGTTGTTACTTTTTTTAAAAGAGTAAACCTTCCGATTAATTATGGAATATTAGGTCTGTTCGCGTACTCTTCAAAATTACGAAAAACTACGAAAAACAGTCCAAAATTCGTTCCCCTACTCATATTTTTCGTAGTTTATTCGCAGACGAGAGCGAAATGAGAGCAATTCATTTCCCCTCTTTTGTCGCTTTTAGTCCAAGAAATTTGTTGGGCCAAACTGGTTTTGTGTCTTTGAAACTGTCATTGGGTTTATTTTTATTTCGAAATGGAACATTCTTTTTACTTTGTTTTTCCAAAAATAAGTGAGATTTGAATCATAGATCAATTAATAATTAAAGCTCAAAAGGGAAACATTTTTTGAGAAAGTGTTTACAGACAATACCACCTTGATCAAAAATTCCCGGAATTTATTCAGAAAATACAAGTTTATTCATCTAAATCCATATTGTCCCCTGCAAAGTAATCCCCATCGATTGCAACACACTTATGCCAGCGCTTGATCCAATCCTCGAAACATTATTTATATTCGGTTTTCGCTATGTCCATCAGTGCTTCCTGCGATTTTTCCATTACTTCCTCTCGGCTGCTGAAACGCGTTCCCCGTAGTGGTTTTTTAACTCGATTGAACAGAAAGAAATCACAGGGAGCCAAATCAGGTGAATTCGGTGGCTGTTAGGTGGTATTTGTTGCATTTTTCGTCAAAAAATTACGAATAATGATGACAATGTGCGACCGCGACGGTGCGTTATCATGGTGCAAAATCAACGAGTTTTCTACCCACAATTCTGGTCTCTTTCAGCGAATTGCTTCTGCTTCACGCAAACGTCTCCTAACGCCCAAATAATACTCTTGGTTTACTGTCTGGCCTTCTGGCAAAAATTCATGATGCACTACTAGATGGAGTGAAAAGTCCTTGACCGCCAGAATGCACTGCTACTGCAAAAAAGGTTATGGTGCCTTGTAGTCCGTTCATATTTAGGCAGACATGCCAAATTTCAGTGCGATACTGTCTTTAGTTTTGTCTTGACAGCTGATTGTTTGTGACGTATTTGGCATCATGTTGAGTATGGACAAAAACGATTTTTATTCTCTCATAAAACATTATTTTTTGAGAGGCAAAACGGCGAAGGAAACAAAAGAAAAGTTGGATAAATATTATGGGGCTAGTGCTCCGTCAGATTACACCGTCAAATATTGGTTTCGAGAGTTTCGTGGTGGCCGCAACTCCACTACCGATCAAGTCCGCAGCGGCAGGTCCTCCGATGCAGTTACAGAGGACAATGTCAAAAAAATACATGAAATGGTGTTGGCTGACCGGAAATCGAAGGTGCGCGAGCTAATAGATACCACAAAGATTAGTACTGAGCGCACACGCCATATTTTGGGCAATATTCTGCATATGAAAAAGTTATCCTGCCGCTGGGTGCTGCGAATGCTCACTCCTGACCAAAAACACGAACGCGAGAGCACTTCGAAAAAGTGTTTGGACTTGTTGATGCGGAATCGGGCGGACTTTTGGCGTCGATTGGTAACTGGATTTGAATCCCTCGGACTATTATCTCTTCCCAAATCTCAAAAGATGGCTCATCAATAAAAAATTCAGCTCACGCGAGGAAATCATCGACGCCACGGAGGAGTATTTTGCAGACCTTCCGGAACGGGATCAAGATGTTGGAAAATTGCTGGATTAAGTTTATCAAATTAAAAGAGGACTATATTGAATAATATAAAAAAACATTTAAAAAAAAAAATTTTTTAATTCAAAAGGAGGTCACTTTTCACTCCATCTAGTATACCGTTGTAATCCATGAAAACCGTGAGCATTGCCTTCGACGAGGTTTTTTTGGTCTCGGCTCACTTGGTGAACGCCATTCACTTGCCTGATGTCTGCATTGCGTGCCGTACTCATAAGCCCACGTCTCGTCTCCAGTAATGATCCTTTTGATTAATGTGGGATCGGATTCGGCCTCGCAAATGATCAACACGATCTCTTTTTTGCATGAAATTAAGGTCTTTTGGCACCAACTTTGCTGCTACACGACGGAAACCCAAATCATTAACCAAAATGTCTTGACCAACATTTCTTTTACTTCATCAATGTTTTCGTCGGTTTTCGATGTCGATGGTCTGCCACTGCGTTCATCATCTTCGATTGGCTCACGACCACTTTTGAACCGCTCATGCGGTTTTTTACGCAAAATTTAATACAAGTTCGTTGTTGCAAATTTAAATCAATCCAAGAGTTAGATGTACTCTTGGCTACGTAACTTTTGCAAATGTCAAGCTATGACGCTAAGATTTAAAGGAAATGTCAAGAACAGATTTACCAACTTAACAAAAAAAACAGAACTCAAATCGGAACAATGGGAGCGCCACACGGTGGTATGGTGCGGGAACTTTTTGATCAAGGTGGTATATCGAAAAGGAGCCAAATTAAAAGCCCCTCAAACACCTTCAGGCATCTACAAATAGCATATAAATGTACAACACGAAGAGAAATTATCGGAAGAACTCATCTTAATTCATTGAAAGATCTCCAGACTTAAATAATCTTCGTCCTGTCTGTACAAAGCTGTCTAAAATCCTTTCACTTACTTTTTAACAAATTTGTTTTCCAAAAGAGAGTTTTATCCTCATTCCTCCGAATTTTATCCTTTATGGCTGATGCGGCTGGCATGCCAGTAGACCATCTTGTCAACTCAATTTTTGCATACATTTTCGATGGTTTCGACCCCTATTTCATGAATAAGTTGAACAATATGGTTCTTGAGCGCCTGCATCATCTCTGGATTGTTCGAATAGCATCGATCTTTAATGGCGCCCCACAAAAAACAAATCCAACGGCGTCAAATTGTAGCTCCGTGGGGGCAAAGCAATATCACCTAAATGACTGGTTACAGGATTATTGAACAAAGCGCGCAATAAATCGATTGTTGGACGGCTCGCCCACACACGTTCAGGATGCATTGGCTTCTCTATGATTACGTGTGGATTTTCTGAGCCAGTATCTATTTTTTTTTTACTTCTTTATACATAATTTTGTTGGATATTCAACATATTTAACGGTCCTTCTAGTCCGGATTACATTTTGAACCTTTTTTTAAGAACATATTAATCTGAAATAGGCAAATGCGCAGTTCGGTGTTAGTAATTAGTAATTTACTCGTCCATTTCGCTTCGCTAGGGGTTCCATTAAATTGAATTCCTTTCGAATCTAATCAGTAACCAGTAGACCATCAGCCCATTGAGATTTTTGTCTCCATCCGTTTTGTTTTAAGTCTGTTTCATGAGCTTTGGTCGTCAGAACTAGGATTAAGCTGGGATGATGTGGTGCCTTAGCATTGCTAAAAAAATGGACAAAATATAGACAAGAACTGCATCACTTTGGACGGATTCGGATACCCAGGTATATTTCATGAACTAACTCTGAGGGATTTGAGATTCATGCAGCTCACTTCTAAACTAAACAGGGCGAGTTTAAAACAAATATAATTGCTGCTAGAGCCAAGGTTGCACCACTGAAACCAGTGTCTATTCCGCGACTTGAATTATGTGGTGTCCTATTATTAGCTAGGCTGGTAATGGCTTCGTAAAATCATCAATTCCAAATAGTACATCACGAATCGTCGCGTGGTGCGACCCGGAGATTGTTATTCACTGGTTGTCTTCCCCCCCACCCTCGCCGTTTGAACACATTTGTAGCCAATAGGACAGCCGCTATACTCGATACTATTCCGAGAAGGTCTTGGTACCATATTTCCTCGAAATCAAATCCAGCTAACTGTTGCCCTCGTGCAATACTTCTATCAACTGACCTGACTCTATTTTCGTTGTTCAACAGGGCATTTGCGAATCTGCCGCACTAGAGGAGAAGCAGCCATCGAAACATTTGTTATTCGCAGCGACAACAAAACTTAATGTCATACAGAAACTTATTCATTTCTTCCTGGTATAGACTTCAAAGAATTGTTGCTTATGCTTTTCGATTTATTTCAAATTGCCTTTCTACAAGACTCAACAAATGCACTCCAAGAATCAGTATAGATGAAATTAGGCGCGCCACAATTATCATAAGACAAGCTCAAGGCGATGCATTTGAAGACAACATTCATCACTTGAGCAACAGCAGACCCTTGCCCAAAAACTCGGAACTTCTCAAGTGCTCACCATTAATTGACCAGAACCGAGTTCTTCGTGTTGGAGGCAGAATCAAGCCTTCTTAATAAACGTTTTAACATTCTCTTGTCGACCATCAAACGAACACTCCATTGTCTAATTTTTGGTGATACGGGCGGGTTAAAATTCCTATGTCCAAAGATGGGCTTTACAGAAATTAGAGGACGGCGTATCCGTTTGATGGTTGACAAGAGAATGTTAAAACATTTATTAAGAAGTGCCAAAAAAACCTTACATGCAACGCGAAGCATGCTGCGGTTACAAATTTGCATTTACGATGGACGCGTTCATGCAAACATTGAGACTCGGTACGATAATTCTGGCGGATATTTTATGTACCTAAACTCCCATATTCATTTCTGACAGTTCATTGGCTGGAACAAAATCCAATCGGAAGTTAAAATTCGGTACGGAATAAGATTAATAAATTTATTAAAACAATTTTTGTTTTCAAATACGTATTCTTCGCGTTTCACAAGTGCTTTGTTTACATTTTTTAAGGCACGTTTCTATTTAAACGAAGCCATCGAAACACTTCACAACCACTTATTTTGAAACTCACGTATTTTCTCTAGACATTTTAACTTTATATTTATCCGATAACAATAAATACTTTAAAAAAATTTATTTATTTTGTTCCACACCGAAATTAAAATTTACATATGAATTTGCTGCTGGCAATAAGCTGTCAAAAATCAATATAGGAGTGCAAGTAAAAATATATGCAACCAAGGGGCGCTAAAACCACTGAAAGCGCCAGATATTCATGTCAATCATCTCCACACTGGTGTATTGGAAACCTTCGTCATCCTTCGGCAGCAGTACTGGATATTGGGAAGTAGGAACCTGATTCCAAAGATTGTCCATAGTTGTAAAACGTGTTTCATGCAGAAAAAACATACTACCACGCAGTTGATGGGCAACTTACCAATTCAAAGGCTTCAACCAAGTTGACCGTTTACCCATACTAAATGCGACTATGCTGGACCGATAACTACATACGGTTCTCTCGAGGTCGAAACCTTAAGTTTTCAAAAGCGTACATTGTTTTATTTGTATATATGAGTACGAAGACTATGCACCTCGAAGCGGTAAGTGATCTTACCACAGTCGCCTTTATTGAGGCACTGCGAAGATTTGTGTCCCATCGTGGAAGGTGCACCAATATATACACCGACAACGGAAGTAATTTCCAAGGTGCTCGTCGTTGTTTGAACGAGCTGCAAAAGCATAGAATCAGTTGGCATTTTATTCCACCATCTGCTTCTCATTTTGGCGGGTTATGGGAGGCTTGGGTACTCTCCGTTAAGCTTCGTTTACGTCGTGTCATTGGAAAATCTTTGTTAACATTTGAAGAGTTATATACTGTTTTAACTCAAATCGAAGCAATATTGAATTCTCGTCCTTTGTGTTCTCTGTCTGATGAAGATTTAAACCCACTTATCCTGTCTCATTTTCTTATAGCCTTGAACCACAGTTCCAGAATCTAACCTTCTTGAAACATGGTCCAAGGATTCTGGAAAACGTAGTATACCGAATACATCACTACACTTCAAGAGCGTCCTAAATGGTAGCAGACCAAACTGGATGTTAAGGAGAGAGATCTAATATGTAGTTGTCATCAACGAGCCTAATCTTCCACCAACTAAATGGCTTCTCGGAACAATCAAAGCCGTATTTCCAGATCAGAAAATCAAAAATTCACTCGTCCGATAGCCAAAATCGCAGTTCTACCAATATCCTGAAACCCGTTCCAGGGGGGCGGAATACGAGTATTTAAGATTCAGATTCCGCTTCCAGAAAAATTCTTGTTATTCACATTATCGCCAAACTCAGTGGCAACTCTGTTCTATTGACAAGTTGTGTTTTTCTAATCAATAAAAGTGAGCTCTGTAAATTAATCAAATGGAAGTTGCTTAGTGAGTTAATTTCCGCTTGTCTTATACCAATTCATATACCAACAACAACACCAAGCTTGGTTTTAGCCTATAAGTATGCATCTTTATATATGCCAGGAGTTAGAACTTAGCTCCATTTAACTGGGCCTAAAATCCAATTACAAATAAAATTAAAAACACGAGGAAAATTCTAAGTGTACACATTTGGATGATCTCCCTGCTAGCAACCCATTCCAACACAAACCTCAGTTGGCCAGATCACTACCTAACAAAAAAAAGAAAAGCGCCTTCACCACCAGAAGATGTGATTTCCCCAAAATTACCTGAGCAAACGGAATCAACTAGTTACCTACCACAGAAAAGGCAAATACCACCACCACCCATAAACATAGTTGGAATACCTGAGTACGCGGAAAGCTAAGAGGCATTTTACCAAACATTAATTTGCAGTCTGAAATCATCAAACGCGCTAGAACGTGCATCCAAAGGCACGGGCAATATTTCGAAAATTTACTATTGTATAAAAGCGTTTTGAAATCTTAAAGCGTAACGGTCCTTTTTAGGACAACAAAAACTATTTAAAGGGATATACAATTTATTTTGTGACCCATTTGTCTAAATAAAATAGTGGTTTGTGGTTTGCAATAACTTCCGTTCTTCGTAGGTGGAAAAGTCATACATAAAAATCGTAGATAGTGAAGAGAGGAAAAAAGTTTTCATAAAAAAAGTTAACCTAAAAGTTGAAAATTTCGAGATAAACGCATTTTTCTGATGAAATTGGTCTAATGATTTTTCAAAATGTTAGCTTTAAAATGCCATAATTTTGGCTGGGGTTCATGTGTACAACGGCTTCTTAAGCTGAATCCGTTAGAAAGCTACGGCCTTTACGAAGTTTTAACTCGAAATCAGAGGTTCCTCAGTTAAACGGCCTATAACTTGAACGGGGTGAAAATAGACCTCCCCCCCTGCAATACAATTTTTTGTTTGCCGTAACTACATCAATCTTCAGCTATTAGGACGAAAAAAAACCTAAACTGGGACACCCTGTACATTTTAAGAATGAAATTTTAAGGTTCCAATTATTTACGGAGTTATAGCTGCTTTAGTGACGCAGGAACCCTACCGGTTCTGCCGGAGTGAATCAAACAATAGACGTTTTGCTCGAAACTACTTTTTTCAACCCTATTGACACGATATCTCAAGTTCTAATGAACCCATTTACTCGAAATTTGGCACACACTGTCCTAACACTCCAACCAAACTTTTGTTTGATTTTGTTTTTACTATTTTTAAAATATTAAACACTAAAAAACTATGAACAAAAGTTTTGTTTCTCTGTGGTAGGGGATGACTAGAAGAGTTGAAATCGTGCCAATGAGGACGCACCCTTTTTGTCAACTCACCACTTTACCTGTTATTTTTTTAATTTTGATTTTTTTTTTTTGTAAAATTGTTTTGTATATTGTTAAATTATAAAAGAATATTTAGCAAAAATACGTTAGTAAAAATATTTTTTGTTTATTTTACATCCCAATTGAAAAAAAAAACCCTAAAATTTGTGCCTCTAGCACAGAATACCCCCTTAAGGTCTAATGACGCCATTGTTGAGAAACCGTAGTAGTTATTTTATAAAGACAATAAAGATCTCGTATTTTATTTGTCTTGAAGAGTAGAAGTTTTATTGTTTGAAATTTCAAATGAGATTCTGTAAATTACAGGCCGGCCAACCGGATAAAATGGTCGCCCTTTATCGTTACTTTAACTATGATATTTATCAAATAGGTGAATAATATGGCCGTCCTTATGACAATAGTTACGGTGTGATCTAGAAATTTCTAATGACTCATTTCTTTTCATTTGCGATTTGTCTGGGTAATTGTGTGACTTAACAATTTCCAATATCTCAGATAACATAACGGCCGTTAGTAAGTTTGTGATGAATGATATACGCATATAGCAGTTTCAGTATCAGTAAAAGTTTTTTTTATTGTTGGATGAAGCATCCACTGCAACAGTTTTTGCACCATTACTTGTGAAGTATGGGGTCTAGTATTGTCATGCATATGGATCGGATCGTGCCTAGTGACCAACGCAGTTTGCTTTCCAGCGAATTTGGCATGCAATATGTCGATTTCCTCACAAGAAATTGGTCCTTTCGCTGTGCACCAAATTGTCACCATAACCTTTTTTGGGTGAAAATCGAGCTTGGGGGTGTGTTTTTGGTTTTTCATCTGCACCCAACCACTGCCCAGATCTTTTACGATTATCATACAGTATCCACTTTTCATCACAGGTGACTATCCGGTGCAAAAGCAGTTCAGTTTGGTTTCTTAATGTAAGCGATGCGCAGATTTCGAGGCGCCGTAGTTTTTGGTATTCGTTTAGTTCATGAAGTACCCACTTCTCAAGTTTCTTTTCCTTTCCTATGAGAGAAAGGTGTCGACTTATTGTCATTTGGGATACTCCCATGCTTTGTGCAATGTCCCGCACCGACTTCATTGGGTCCGTACCCACCGTTGCTCTTAACACATCGTCGACTAACGTTTCCGGCTTCCCACGTGGTTGATTTTGGAGGTTGAAATCTCTCGAAGGGAACTTTCCAAACCAACATTGTATAGTGCGTTCGTTTACCGCTACATCCTGAAATGTGTCATTAATGTTTTCATTGCCAATAACACATTATGTCTCATTTTAAATTCATAAAGGAAGAGGGTTCGAATTTGAACTGCAGACAGCATGGTAAATAATTCCTTTATTTTATAAAAAAAAGAAAATTGAACGTTCTGGCGTAGATGTTCACTCGAGAACTTCTTATTTCCGACTGAGCGAAAATCGGAAATTTCATGTGGCACAACTCAATATTTTGGGAGTCAAAATTAAATATCGTAAATATCTCGCAAAATATTAGCAGAGTAGCAACTTCTTTTAAATTTGTCACAGGGCTGGTTTTTTTTTTTATCTAAGGATTACTAACAATTGTCAGAAATTAGTTGTAGTAGACTTTTACTCTTATAGTATACGTCAGCTATCGTATGTCATCATCCCAAGACCATTCGATCACGGATGAAATCTACTAACTCGATAACGTGGGCGGTAATCTGCCCCCTGTTGCGTGAAATTTCAGCTTCGAGTCAACATTGGAAAAGAAAAAAGAACGACACGACGATGGTTTTCCTGCATTTAAGAGAGTATAACTGATTATATTCGTATTAAACAAACATTTGAGATCAGTGTAATTGTACAGTGCCACAATTTGAATAGTAAAATATGAGCATCAAATTTTTTTATATCTTGAAATTTCATTATTTTACTTTAAAGTTTCATTGAATGTTTGACATTTCTAATACGTAAAAAAATGTAACGAGAAAATATTATAAATTTAATCTTCTACAGCTATGCCAAGTACAGAATTGATGCACTCTTCCTTGTTTATAAGATGGCATGTTTTGTTCACTAGGGACATTAATCTGTTAGTATCTTGTGCCCAATTATTAAGTATATCTGAAGAAGTCTTCTTCGTTGTAAAATAGACAATTTCCGCTGGTCGATCTATTTTGACTCGAATCGTATCGGCGTTGGCTAGTTTTGATAAATATTCCTCACATTTATCTGAAGACAAATTTAGCAGCTCACTCATACGTTTCAAGTAAATTCGGGAATAATAATTCGATATGATGCGTATGTTCTTAAAAAGATAAAAATAAATAATTTTTAGCTTCAAAGGTTCCAATATTTTAAACTTACATGCTCAATAAGACGGTGTTTCAATTCAGCGCAACACTTCTTACCATGTCCAGAGTTCTCTTGGAACATAGAATTTTCCGTTAGAATACACCCAAACTCAGAGTCAAACACATCAAAATTAATTAGTTCTTTACACATAAATAAGCGAAGAATTTCCCTAAACAAATACCAGACCATGTATCCCTGCTATTTAATATGAAAATATTGCAAAATATTACTTGTATACAGGAATCCCTTCCAGTTTTTTATTTTTCGCCAAATGTTCCATCATATCGTTCTGTTCATTATCGTATGGCGCTAGAATGCAGTATAAAACAGCATACTTTAGCCTTTGCCCCTGATCTTGTAATCCTTTGTCACATGGTGCAGAAACTTCAATCGGTTTGTCTTCTACCCCATTTTCAAGATCAGCAATATTAGCAGGGGTATCAATTTCCTTTTCCTTTCCTGATTCTGCAGCAGTTTGTTTTGAGTCAGCAATCGCTTGGTAATGACGAGAAGTTTTCAAAAACGAAGAATCGCGATCGAGACGTATCATTAAGTCGTAAAATTTGAACTTCAAATCTTGTTGACGGGGATCATCAAAGAATTTTGTGCTTATTTTTTTGGCAATAATTTGTGTTGATACATAATCTTCTTTCAAAAGGCACAAACGCATTTGCTCTAGAATCAGCTCAACCTGAAAAAAATTTCAAAAAATAAATAAAATTATTCAAATATTTGAACAAGATATAAATTAATTAAATGTTGAATAAATGATTCCTTGACTTCTTCGCTTTGATCTCTTTCGCATATTAAAACAACAATAGCCATATACTGAATCTGACTGCGTATGTAGAGTTGGGGAAGTGTAAAATTATGCAAAAATATGTATGGTGCGCATCAATTGTTTGCGTAATTACTTAATTCATTAATGTCTAGCTGGAATGTTTCAATTTCGACCACAAATAATAATCCAATGGATCTTAATCTGTACATCGAGGTACGATAGACAATCTTTTGCTGCTATCAAGCCAGTGAAATTGACCCTGAGCCCTTCCCGCGTGGATTTGTCCTTATGAGATTTGGTAAACTTTTGTACCCGTTTTAAGTCTTTTTCGTAGAAATGAAGGGATGTAACACCTTGGTGAGAGAAACCTAATGGAAACTGAATTATTGATCACATTGAACCTTTGGAACATTTTTTTTCCTTCTGTGAAAACTTTTTCGAGCATAATTTTTTTTAGCTGAGAAATTAAAAGTTGACCCGTTAAACGACGTTACTTTTATGTAAAGATCTTCCTGAATCAACCAAAAATACTCGTTGATATACTCGTATCCAATTACCTGGACACGAATTTTGCTCTCGAAGGGGATTTCTGCGAATTCGTTCATACACTGCTCCGTTTGCTAAGGCAGTGCAATACGCCAACGACCCCTTCCTGTCCTTTACTTCAGACAATTAGCCGAAGCGACCAATACCCCGATGAACTAATTTTCTCGAATTCGGGGTGCTTTTAACAACACTTTCTGCACTTATGCAACGTTATTACCGCGATTAGATTCTATTTTACATCCCCCAACATGGTTACAGTTTGCAGGCTCAAACCAAACTGTCTTTCTTTACTGATCAATATAACATGTATTGTAAATGTCCATCCGACCATATCATAAGCAAGCGGACCATATTTAGTCTCAGTCATAAGCACCTATCGATCCGATGATAGAAAGTCCAGCTGCATCATAGACGTTCGAGTCTTTGATAGCATTACGCAGTGAGCCGACCAACATGCACCATAGCAATGAAAACAGGACTCCACTCTGCTTACTCATCAAATCCCCAATCAGGATTCTCTAACAACAAAACTACGCCGTGTTACCTAGCCTAGTTACACATATCGTCAAAAGTTGCATTGCCGAAACACTTTCAATGTCCATGTAAATGTACAGCGCTTTTTGTGGCTGGTTTGACAAACAGGTTGACGATCAGGTCAGACTTTAGTATGAAGTTTAAGAGTTGATTGCCTTTCATATTCATATTCTGAACGTTAGCATAGTTGCATATGATAAGTCTCATTTTCCTGCAATCACGACAGAAGCTTTGTTTAGTTCCACAACGAGAGAAGCGTCGTCCTTGTTTTCCTGGTTTGTGCTCATCCTTTCGGAACGAATTTTCATTTCTATTGTCGAGACCTGGGCATGAAAACCTTAACATCTCCTAAGTTTGCCTGACTTGTCCCGGGTTCGAAAAGATGCCGAGCTGACACGTTCGTTCGCCTGATGAAAAAATACTGGAAACTGTTACAACTGATCCATCAATCAGCATCAAACGCTTAGGTTTGCAATTCAATGTTTCCAGACATAAAATTTCAATGGACTGCATGGAGAAAATCTTTTTACATACCACCCCATACACCTGTACAAGAACTGCTTCCCAATGATTTGGAAAAGAGACTTGAGTTTTCTAAGTGGTTGCTGGAGCGGAGCTTGGATGACAAGGAATTTAATAGCAGAATTCTTTGGACGGACGAATCTAATTTGCAAGAGATAGGATGGCAAATTCTCATAATCTTCGTACGCAGGCTGCGGATAATCCGCATGCAGGGAGTCACAAATCATTTCAACACAAATTCAGCGCCAATATGTGGACACTTGGAAACAAGTTAATCGGCCCCTTCAAACTACCACCTAGGCTGAATTCTACAAACTATCTGCAGTTTTTGCGAAACGATTTAGCAGAATTATAGGAGGACATTCCACTGATTCAACTAGCTTCATCATATTTTTAACAGGATGGTGCTCGAGCCCACTACGGTCGTGATGTTAAGAATTGGCTAGATGAAGAGTACGGTAACCGTTGGATAGGAAGAAATGAACCAGTTCACTTTCCTGCAAGATCTCCAGAACTTACAGTATTGCATTTTTTTGTATGGGGAAGAATGAAAGAACTTGTTTATTCTATCGAAATAGCAACTTTAATTGAAATGGGCGAACGTATTCTAGAAGCGTCATCAAAAGTGAAGCAGCAGTTAGCATCAATAATGAAATCCAAAAACGGACTTTAGTATGCATACAAAACCAAGGACACTTTCAGCACCTGTTATAACTGTTTCAGTATATATATAAAATAAAAACTACCTAAGACCATACAAAATCATTTTTTATTCATAGCTTTTCGAGCTTAAAGCAAAAAAAACTCTTTTTTTATAAATTTTAACTGCTGCAGGTTTTTCCAAGTATCATAAAATCTGTGGGTTTTTCTGCAAACTGACTGAAACAAGATATCAACAATCTAAACGCCGTTACAAAGGCTAGTATTTCTTCTAAAAAACAAAGTCGTACACGAAGTTTCTACCGTTAGTACTAACAGAGCAATTTTCGTTAACATGGGTCAGGGTACACCAAAGTAAGCCTTTTCTTAAGTCCTCGATAAATGATGTCAACATTGGAGATAGACCCTTACTGTAGAACGATTTTTTTCTTAGAATACGCCCAGAAATGTTTTCCCAAATTATCGTTGACGAATTAAGGGACACCCTGTATATAGCAGACAAGAGATCATTGATGAAAATTAAGAAGAATGTCGGAGATAGAACAGAGCTCTGCGGCATACCAGCACTTATTTTGTGAATATCAAACTTGAAACCGTCCAAGACAACTTGGATTTAACGTTGCGAAATATAACTTCTAATCCATTGAAAAATAGATTCATCGGTCGCAGATGCATTTTCATTTTCGACAAAAGCGTCTGATGCCAAACTCTGCCAAATGGCTTGTTATCTTGCTTTCGCCAGATTAGTGGTTTAGTTCCACCATCAAATCACCCGCGGATCTGTTGCTACGAAAATCGTACTGCCGGTCATTAAGAAGTTTTCGTGTTCCGAGATATTTCACGAGGTGAGTTTAACGTTAAAAAAAAAAGCTAGATAAAAATATAGATTTGCATAAAGGAACTTGAAATAGTGAATTTCAAAACAACTGGAGCAAAATACTCGTAAATGTAAAACAAAAACAGTAGGTGGCCGTAGGTCAAGTGATAGTTTATTGGCTTCCAAACAGGACAGTTCGGGGTTCAATCCCAATCGCCCCCAACAAACATTCTTTTTTTCGGGCAATTGAAATCACGTAAGATGAGTTGTTGCCTAGAATACAAGTCCAATTTCCCACTGTCCCACTTTCCAAAAAAACTTAACACTTCCTCAAGATTAGTTGTATTTTAGGTGTAAAGCTATTTAAAAAAAATCGGAATTCTACCATGTCCCCTCGCTATAATCAAGATTCAATATTGCGACAAACAGAACGTTCCAGATTCTTGTACATTACGATATTTGTAACCCAGTCATAACTCTGTCACAATCAGCAATCAGTAGCTTAGCCAACAGCATATATACTAAAAAAAAAAAATCAATATTGGAATTTTAGTTTACCTTTTCTCTTTTGTCCATAGAACCATAGGTTTCAACTTGCAATTCCTCCATAACTGCTGCTGCTCCCGCTATATCACCGTCTGCTTCCTTAATATCAGCAAGAATTTTTGTTAATCGAGCCCTCTCGATTTCAACATAGATTTTTCCCTCAGTTACAGTACGCAGAGTATTTATAAGTTTCAGCTTGATAGCCTTGGTAGGTGTCTTTTCGACGTAAGTGCAACATTCTTGTATCATTTTGCTTACTGCTTGTTTTAACTGTGATCTCCTACGAGCCAAAAGTGTAATAAATTCATTTAAAGCATTCCAATTTCCTGCATTGAAACAAATTTGACAAATAGCTACAAGAACCCTAGCACACGAAACCATATCTGCTCCCTGAAATAATTGAATTTACGACAATAGAATTTTAAAGTTAGAGTTTTAAATAATATACCAATCGTGTTTGCTTTTCCAACTGCAGAAGCGTTTCAATAGCTTCATGGAATTCCTCTGAATTAGACTTTGCCGATTCTATTAGTTTTGGAATTTTCTCGTCACAAACTGGGGCATAGTCGACCTCCATTTTAGTAATTCGACCTCCATCGAACATATAATTATCCATTGTTTTTTATTTAACTTTATTCTGAAAGACAATAAAAAACAAAATATCTTATTTGGAAAAACTTAAAAACAAATTATATTTTATATGTTGTTATAAATTAAAGAAAATTTATGGCGTTTATCTTTTCATACTCTACTTACAGTTCAAATGAAATGACAATTTAATAACTACTAGGTGGAGTGAAAAGTGACATCCTTAACCGCCAGAATGCACTGTTACTGCAAAAAAGGTTATGGTGCCTTGAAGTCCGTTCATATTTAGGCAGACATGCCAAATTTCAGTGCGATACTGTCTTTAGTTTTGTTTTGACAGCTGATTGTTGTTGACGTGTTTGGCATCATGTTGAGTATGGACAAAAACGATTTCTGTTCTCTCATAAAACATTATTTTTTGAGAGGCAAAACGGCGAAGGAAACAAAAGAAAAGTTGGATAAATATTATGGGGCTAATGCTCCGTCAGATTACACTGTCAAATATTGGTTTCGAGAGTTTCGTGGTGGCCGCAATTCCACTACCGATCAAGTCCGCAGCGACAGGCCCTCCGATGCAGTTACAGAGGACAATGTCAAAAAAATATATGAAATGGTGGTTGGCTGATCGGAAAGTGAAGGTCCGCGAGCTAGCAGATACCACAAAGATTAGTACTGAGCGCACACGCTATATTTTGGGCAATATTCTGCATATGAAAAAGTTATCCTGCCGCTGGGTGCTGCGAATTCACACTCCTGACCAAAAACACGAACGCGAGAGCACTTCGAAAGAGTGTTTGGACTTACTGATGCGGAATCGGGCGGACTGGTAACTGGATTTGGATCCCTCGGACTATTATCTCTTGCCAAACCTCAAAAGATGGCTCGTCAATAAAAAAATCACCTCACGCGAGGAAATCATCGTCGTCACGGAGGACTATTTTGCAGACCTTCCGGAAAATTACTTTTCGGACGGGATCAAGAAGTTGGAAAATAGCTGGAATAAGTGTATAAAACTAAAAGGGGACTATATTGAATAATATAAAAAAAACACTGAAAAAAACAATTTTTAATTCCCAAGGAGGTCACTTTTCACTCCATCTAGTACAATTAAGCTTGTAACCACTGAGAAGTTATTTCGTTATAACTTCTAGTGTATTAAACCTAGAGCAACCAAGATGTGCTCGTTTGATAGACAATTGATTATTGTTTAATTCATATTTAAAGACTATTAACAACCTTATAATTTTTTCTTCTTCTTTATTATATCATAATGTTACCTACAAATTCCCCATACAAAGTTTCAGTTTCCCAGGCATAAAATTAAATAAATTAATCCCCAACATGACTATTTTTTTATTATTACTAAAAAAAAAATAGTGCATTTTCGTTTACCGTTATAATGAATTATTATAAATAAATAAATAATTTTATTGTTAATCGTAATTTTACATAATCTTAAATCTATAACTACTGGAGAACGGTCAGTGTAAACTATGTGAACCCAGCTTTAGTCCTTTCCTTCTTTTTTGACATTTATCTGTTTTTCTTTACGCCGTGTCTCCACGAGACATCGCTGGTGTTGAGAAAATTTTCATGAAATCAAAGTGTCCAGTGGAGACGGGTAGTCTGCAGACAAGAAATATTTCAAGAAATAAATGTCTCGTTTTCATTCAAGACATCTCTGTAGACATCAACCCTGGAATTTTTTTGACGGCGCTTATCAGTTTGACTGAAATAAATAAATAAACAAAGAAACAAAGATGACTGAGTGGGGTATGTCGCAGAACCAAGTTCTGAATTTAATTAATAACTTTAAGGACTAGATTTAAAAAAAAAAAACTTGGCCTGCAATTTTATAAGTTAATAAGGCATACTTTTTTGTTGGGTTGGCTACGGATATCCCATTTTCCATAAACCCCTGTGCCAAAAATGAAAACACAAAAATATAAAAACGCGAGAACAGTAACTTTTACATACTATCATCAATAGCAATCCTGTAAAACAGCGGCAGGATATGCATAAATAAAAATAACTGCAGCACAATTGGCCGAAAACAAACAAGCAAAGCTTGGTTGATATATGTTTAATAAACTACAAGTTGTAATTGTTGGTACTACTTCTCTGAAGGAACTTTTTTAAACGCCTTGTCACTCAATCTAACCACCCTGTATAATTGAATAAAGTCTTTCCTAATAATAAATATTCAATCTTTAATTGCAACTAAAAAAAAAACAGAGGGAACAATACTTTACTTGGACAAAACCTAAACTCTGCGGGAAGAGTGCTATCCCTTAAGCCCCTTAAGATCTGTAAGCCGGCCTTTGAACAACTTTGTCGGAAAGTCTGCAACAGTTGTTTGCTACAAAAATCTGTTATCACTTTTTTGCAATATTTTTATTTCTTCACATTTATTTGTTAAATTGTAATTGTTAACAACATATAAACGGGTTTTATACAATAAAGAATATACTATTGAGCAAAAATACAGGGTGTCCCAGTTTAGGTTTTCGTCCTGATAGCTGAAGATTCCTGAAGTTATGGCAAACAAAAAATTGTATTGCAGGGCGGGAGTCTATTTTCGCCACCCTTGAGGTGAGGAACCCCTGATTTCGAGCTAAAACTTCTTAAAAGGCTGTAGATTTCTAACGGATTCAGCTTAAGAAACCGTTGTGCATATTTTTGAAAGAGAATTTCGGTGTGCATAAAATACTAAAATTTTGTCGAGTTCGATAAACGCCAGTAAAAATTATGGCATTTGAAGTTAAGATTTTGAAAAATCGTTGAACCAATTTCATCAGAAAAATGCGTTTATCTCGAAATTTTCAACTTTTAGGTTAATTTTTTTTATGAAAACTTTTTTCCTCTCTTCATTATCTACGATTTTTATGTATGACTTTTCCACCTACGAAGAACGGAAATTATTGCAAAACACTATTTTATTCAGGCAAATGGGTCACAAAATAAATTTTATATCCCTTTAAATAGTATTTCTCTCCTAAAAAGGACCGTTACGCTTTAGGATTTCAAAACGCTTTTATAGTAAATTTTCGAAATATTGCCCGTGCCTTTCGATGCACGTTCTAGCGCGTTTGATGATTTCAGACTGCAAATTAATGTTTGGTAAAATGCCTCTTAGCTCCTCTGCCACTGTCTTTATTCTCTCTTGGAGCTCTTCCCGACTTGAAATCTCAGTCAAACCCTTTCTTTTAAAGCTCCCCAAAAAAAAAAATCCATTGGCGTTAGGTCAGGAAATCTAGGTGGCCAAGGAACAGGATCAAATCGGCCAATCCACCGTCCATTAAATTTTTGATTTAAAAACGAAATTACATTATTGCTACAATGGCAAACAGCTCCATCGTTTTGGATAACCATTCTTAGCCTCTGAGCAAGAGGAACATTGTCCACGAATTCCGGCAACTGGTCTCTCAAAAATTCTAAATAGAATATTGAATTTAGGACATATTTAAGTATGAATGGCCGGCCAATATGCCGGCCGAGACATTCACGCTAAATCTTCAGTAAAATGGTATACAGTTAAGAAAAACATTTGCATTTCAACTGAATCTTTACCTTTGAGCAGACGTTGTTCGTGTTAAGTGAGGATTAGGCACTGCCCAATAGTTGAAATTTCGTTGGTTGGTAATGCCCATTCTCGTAAACTGGGCTTCGTCAGTCCATAAAATTTGTTGATCGTATTTGGTCCGATGAGCAATCTCGGGCAATACTAGAGCTGCCAATGCACCCTGAAAAATGCACTGTTTGGTGTGGCTTATGGACGGCGGAATCATTGGCCCGTATTTTTTCAAAGATGACCGTGAGAACAACGTTACCGTTAATGGCGCCCGATGTCGTCCAATGATTTTGAACTTTTTTTTGTCCAAAATGCACGAGCTGAACCTTGTCGATATGTGGTTCCAGCAAGACGCCGCTACATGCCAAACAGCACGATAATCGATAGACCAATTGAGAAATGAATTCGGTGAGCAATTTATCTCTCGTTTTGGACCGGTGAATTGCCCGGCTAGATCGTGCGATGTGACGTATTTAGAATATTTTTGATAGGAATACGTCAAATCACTCGTCTATTCCGATAAACCAGCGTCAATTGCAGCCTTGGAAAGCAATACTACACATGTTATTAGTGAGATACCAGTCAATATGCTCAAAAAAAGTGATTCAAAATTGGACTCTCCGTATGGACCACTTACAACGTAGTCGTGGTCAACATTTACATGAAATAATCTTGCCGTAAATGGCAAGCATTGAATTATCAACTCAAATAAAAAAAATTATACACTTTCGCAATGACCCTGTGTTTATTTGACAATTAAAAACCAAACGCTTAAAAAATCAACTATTATAAGCAAAATAATAGGTTCGACTGTATACTCAAAGTATACCTTGAAAATGTATTGATTTGGAGAATCCTTCTGGAAATTTAAATGAATACCTGCGATAATAATAGTTTCATCACAAAAAGATTTGTATTTTGTGTTAAAACCATTTTTTGGTTTGGTTGTTGATTTTCGTAAGCTTTCACATTACGCAAATTAACCTATGGAGAAATCTAACGATTCCCTTTATCCTCGATCACAACCTTGTTTATAACAATCTTTAAAATGTTCCGAATCAAAGAGACGAAACATGTTTTACAATGTTTAAAAGATAAACATTTTTGTATTTTCTATTCCCAATTTATTTTCTTATCACATTAGTTTTGCAAATTTGTAGACTTAACATATGTACATATTGACCAAAAAAAACTTCTGACTGTGCAACATACTATCCATTAAACGAAAAAAAATAATTCGGCAAGAAAAAAAACAACTTTATATGACTATGCATAAATACTGAAACCAATACTCACTTTATAATTTATTAGGAAAAAGAATGAGCACCAACTGCTTTAACACTAACTAGATCAAGAATAACCAAATGACAAAATAGAGTACTTTTTTACCAACAAAAGATATATTAGGTATACTTTATTTTCACACAATTACTCCTTGAACAGAATGGCGTACAGTAAATTTGCAACAAAAATCGTGCTGACAAACGCTGTGAAGTTGTATTCAATTGAAAAACCAATTTTCGCGTTTTTCATGGGTTTCACACCTTTTTGATTTTGCTGTTCAAATTTTTACATGCATTGGTGTGATTGTTAAATGACAAATTTTTCTTTCACAATTTGTTTGGCAAAATGGCAGATTCCGACAAAATATTTATTAGTTATATTTCTAATTTCTCTTGTTTTTTAGGCCTGTTTGCGAATCAATTTGAATATTTAAAATAATTTGGCCAAACACAATCGACTGCTAGAAAACAAAAAATCTGGTTTGACACATAATACTATTTGACGTTTATATTTATATGCGTTAGTAAATTCTAATATAAAATCTAGAAGGACAATTTTGCTTTTGAGAAGGCTAAAAAGAGTACCCCGGAGGCAAAAAAAAGGTCTGTCATCCAATGCCAGTATTAACTGACACCACGTTTACATGAAAAAAAACGTAGGCGAACGCAATTGAAATTTGAAATTCAAGTAAATATCTCGTTGTGGTTGTTATGATTTATAAAAATATTCACAAGCCTACTAAAATATTTCATGTCATATGAAACAAAATTTTTCCGTTATCTCAAAAACAACAGCGAAAAGTTTGCGAAATGAGAGCGGAAAATTGATTACCGGACAGCTTAATCAACTACTAAAAACCCAAGTGACAATATGGCGTTTTCGATTGGTTTCTCTCTGGAAGTTTGGCCATATGGACTCCAATGGAACACTAAACCCCTCTTTTGATTTTGATGCCAAACACAGTAGATTGTTCGGAAACTAAAATCTGGTTTATCAAACAATACTATTTGACGTTTATATTTATATACATTCTGACATATAAATATCGGTGTGACAAATGTTCATCAACAATTAGTTGAACCTGCAATTTCACCACCAATAATGCACCAAACTTCATAACAATAACCACAAATACAGCAACATAAACAACAAATCTGGCAATAGATTGAGGCAATACCAACATAAGACTATGAAATTAACAACCACGACCAAGATTCTGAAAGACGCGCAAAAAAAAACATAAACTCACCACAGAACCATCAGTAGCTAGGTTCCAGTGCGGGGCAATGAGAACCCACAACCATAGATAAACTAGCCTAGGTGTCAAACTCTACTAATCCTTTTGCATACCCTTAACTTTCGCACAGCAAGCGTAAGTGATTTCCAACACTTTTAAATCTCAATAACTTTGTCAAAACTTTGTCAAGTAAAAATGTTAGAATGACAGCGATTTGCACGAGTGTGTGTAATGTGGATGACGATTTTTTGATTAAAATGGCCCTGGTTTGTATAACATGGGAGGGAAATTGCCATTGATGACAATTCACACGAATTCATATACAGGGTCAGACGGATAGGGGCGATCTGTAGAAAACCGATTTTGATTTTCTAATATCTTCAAAGTTTGCCATCTAAGTTAGTGTATCCATGGAACAGAAGCTAATGGAGAATAACGACAACGCCGTGATATGTGCTCAGAAAATTGCTGATGACGTCTATGTCAAGCACTTAAAACCTAAAAATGCGTCTTCGAACTCTAAGCAAGAGGAAAGCGATATTGAAGTGAGATGAATACATAAAATGTCGCAAAATCTTTAAATTCAATGAGAAAAAGAAATATTTTTCTGAACCACTAAAAAATAATTAAAAATTTTAATATATTATTTATTAGTATTATGTAAGTAATTCATTTACTTAACACGTATCAAACTAAAAGAAAAACAATGAAATTGATTTAAAAGGTAGTAAGTTTGTGCATAAACATGTAAAATGCTTAACAATTTACTTACAAGGCCAGTTAAAATTTTTGAATAAGCTCATTTCAGAATTTTCATAGTTACAATTCATTTATATCTTCAAATGAAACGTTTAAAATATGATTTTTAGATTGTTTCTTAATTTTATTCTGAAAATATCGTCTTTTTCTCCACTTGACCCGTCACCCATCTGTGTGACCAGATGGCAATGATAGCTTTTCCAATTGTTATGTTTTAGCAGCTGTCACGTTACAAATGTCATCCCGCTGTAAAAATATTCACTAAGATTTGCCATTTCGTCATGCATTGTTTTACACTTGCCAAACGTCCGGAAATTATTAAAAAATATCGAAATTCCAGCTCAGTTGGGAATACGCAACGGGAATTTCGTCGTGAGGTCGGTCGTCATCATGGCTTCAATTTGCAGGCAATTCGTAGCACCGTGGAAAGGGTTGAGCGTGAGCAAACTCTTTTGGATCTTAAGCCAACAAACAGACAGAGATTGGCCACCGTAGCGGCCAGTATCAAAGAAGACGCAGAAATGTCGTTTCGGCGCGGATCAACTGAATTGGGCATCGCCCGAGAGTAAAGCCCGCTTATTTTGCAGTTGGATTTGGGCCAACGTCGGTATAAGATTGTGCTGATGCATGAATTGAAGCGGAAGACTATTGACAACGCCGTGAGTTTGCTAATCGGGCGCTGGTAATGCCAAAGATCGGGATTTTGTCCAAAAAATCATCTTCTCGGACGAGGTCCATTCCTGGCTCAACGGCTATGTCAACAGACATTGCCGTTATTGGAGCGACAACAATCCACAAGTGTTCGGCCAAGCATCAATGCATCCACAAAGATTGACTGTTTACAACGTGCCTTATTTCTTTCGAAATGAAAAAGGAGACACCTTTACCGTCAATGGTTTTTTTTTTAAAGAACTTAATTCTCAAGTGGGCTCAGTGGTTATTTCATGGGTGGCATCCAAAATTTAATGGGGAGACTAAATTCTGTGGTCAGAGCTCGACAACATCGATATATCCCAACTGTGGTTCTAACAAGATAGTACTACATGCCATACATGTGAGGGAGTGATTTGGCGACTGGCTCATTTCATTTCGAGCGTCCATCAATTGGCCGCCGCGATCATGTGATTTGACACCGCTCGATTATTTTTTTTTTTTGCGGCTACGACAAGTCCTTAGTCTACGTTAGCAAGCCAACTATTTTGAAACAGCTCGAGTCCAACATTCAACACGCTATTGCTGAAATAATGCCGCACATAGTGGACCGAGTTATCAAAAATAGGACAGACCGCTTGAAGCGAAGCCGAGACGGCCATTTCAACGATGTGCTATTCCACACATAATGGCATGAACCTAGCTTCAAAATAAGTCCAGAATCAATTTTATATCTCACACCGTTGTTGTTTTCCTATCATTCTTATCTGGTCAGCCTTTATTTTTACTTTTTCACCACGTTGAAATAAATATTCACCTTTTCCTTTTATCTACAAGAAATCTGATGTCATTTTAACCATTCTAGCAGCTTACAGGCTTGGACAAGGGTTGGTAAATCACTTACAGTTGATATGTGCGAAGTTGAAGGGTTAGCAAAAGCATTAGTAGAGTTTCCATGTTAGTTCATCTATGGTTTTAATTGAGTGGTTCATTCGGATAGGGGAATTCAGTGGAAAGCAGTTTTTGGAACGGCCAAAATCTGGAAAGTTTCCCATCTATGTAGTTCATCTATGACAGATGTATTGTGTGTATATTTAAGATTAAAAGACCTGTGAAAGTTTCCAAAGAAGTAATTAAAACATTCAAACTTGTTTTCAAAGTTTGCTGAATACGGAATTTACCCGATTCGGCTATAAAAACCTACGTTTCGATATCGAAAAATTTGTAAATAATTTTGCGAACGTGTGTACAATAAATACCAATTCTGAGGAAGTTTGCTGATGGGTATGCGTTAACTTGTTAAATTTAATTGCTATCTGTTTCCGCCCCTAAAATAAAAAAGCGAAATAATTTCCAGAATGGTAAGTTACATTTAAGAGAAAAAAAAAACAAGATGAAGACAAGAGAAAATTTTGCATTTGATTTCTTTTACAGTTGGTACTAGTTTTAGGTGACTTACATATTCCTCATCGTTGCAGTAGCCTTCCCGCAAAATTTAAGAAGCTCCTCGTTCCGGGAAGAATCCATCATATTTTGTGTACGGGTAATCTGTGCACTAAGGAATCGTTTGACTATTTAAAGACTTTAGCAAATGATGTGCACATTGTTCGAGGAGATTTTGACGAGGTACGTACATATGTACATATAATGTATTTTCCTTTAAGTACTTATTAGTTTCACAATGGTTATTTCTTAAAGAATCTTAATTATCCGGAACAAAAAATAGTTACCGTTGGACAGTTTCGGATTGGATTGTCACATGGTCATCAGGTAGAAATTGAAAAATACGTAATTATTTAAGCAATTAGTCATTGATACTGTTTTTGTTGAATAGGTAGTTCCACGAGGAGATCCTGAATCGTTGGCGTTAATACAGCGTCAATTGGATGTGGATATTCTGATATCGGGCCACACGCATAAGTTCGAGGCATATGAACATGGTAATAAGTTTTACATCAATCCAGGTTCTGCCACCGGTGCATTTAATCCATTAGATACGTAAGTACGAATGCACAATATGAACTCATTTGTTAGAAATTTGCATTTAGATAGGTTATACAATTGAATGGTTACTTTGTTGTTTTGGTAATCAAAAAAATGGACAGATAAACATATTTTTGTTTGGCTATGCTGCCATTTCTTAACGTTTAAAACATATAATTCTTTTTACAATTCTAATAATATTAAGGTCAATAGGGTTACTTATTTATATTATATTATTTTTTGTGTATCGAGAAACAGCTGTTTCGAAATTTTTTAAACTCGTTAAGTCTCTGTTGGATGAAGATAGAAGACAGGATATTGAACGATTGAAGGCCCACATGCATTAGGCTGGTCTGTTTATAGAAAGAATCAACCGCATACTCCACCTTTTTACGTTGGAAACTCTTTTAGCACCGAGCCATTTTTTCAAATTCGGAAATAGAAAATAATCCGAGGGGCTAAATCTGGCGAATAGGGTGCATAATGAAGCAATTCGAACTCTAACTTATTGATTTTGGCCGTCGTGATGGCGGATGAGTGAACTGGTGCATTATCTTGAAACAAATCTTTTTTCTTCGCCAAATGCGGCCGTTTTATCTTGATTTCATCCTTCAAACGCTGCAATAAGTTAGTATAATACACGCCGTTGATTGTTTTTCCTTTCTGAAGATAATCAATGAAAATTATCCCACGCGCATCTCAAAAAACTGATGCCGTGACCTTGCCTGCAGATGGAACTGCCTTCTTTGGAGCCGATTCTCCCTTTTGAGTCCATTGATTTGACTGTTCCCTCGTCTCGAATGTGAAGTGATGGACCCATGTTTCATTCATAGTTATGAATCGAAGCAAAAATTTGGCTTTACTGCTGTGAAACTTCGCCAAATACTACTTACGACGCTGTTTTTGTTCCATTGTGAGTAATCGCGGCACCCATCTTGAGCACAGCTTTCTCATGTCCAATTTTTCTGTCAACATGCGATGTGCAGAGCTTTTTGAAGTGCCTAACATATCTGCGAGTTCACGCACTTTCAATCGACGGCCATCCAATACCATTTTGTGGATTTTGTTCAACATTTCTGATGAACTCACCTCATTTGGTCGACCACTGCGACGTTCGTCTTGGCCTCTCTTAAACTCTGCCACCAAATATTTTATTGTTGCAAACGAAGGAGCAGACTCCAACAGAGTAGAATCGAATTCCGTTTTGATGAAAGATTGTATCACATAACGATGACCAATTTTTTCCAATTTAAAAATTCATTCACTATTGATGGCTGCCGAATAAATACGTAGCGTCGTCAAACTTCAAATTTAAGCTTTATAAGGTTGGTACTTTCTACAATAGTCAATAAAAAAGCTTTAAATTGAATTTAAATTTTAAACAACGTTGTTTAAAAACGGTGTGTGCAGCCAAAATGTATAAACAATAAAGCAAGTCGAAATGCAAGTTGGCGAAACAGGAGTCGGTTGCGAAGTTATCTGTAAAAGCCTTTCACTGGTCCACAAAATGTTCAGGTTTAGACGAATACAGCAGCGGAATAATAAGAACTGGAAATATGGTAAGGTTTATCTGCGATGAATGTATTCAATACATTCAGAACATGGATATGGTTGTAAAGTGCCAAAGAACGTCGATAAAAACACAGACCACTTCAAATTATACAAGGAAGAATTTAAACAGTCACTGTGAAACCATGAAAGTGAAATTAAGATTTTATTGGAGACTATCGAAAATAGGTATACGGAGCAATTAGAAGACATGAACATCGCTCAAGAAGTATGTGAGAGTAATCTTCTGGAAATGAAGAATATGTGTAACATGACTGAAAAGTTCAAGGAAGACTATGATAAAATTCGTATAGAACTTAGGAACAACAACACGAATGTATGCAACGAGGCAAAAAAATTATCAATATATGACGTTTGCTGAAATTGTTGAAAAGGTAAACAACAAAACTCAACAAAAAGTGCTGCCAGAGTCCGAAAATAGTACCTCTGATTATAAAGCCAAAAGAAAAACAAACAAGTTTAAAAACGAAGCAAGACTTTAGTACAAAAGTTGACCCCAAAGACCTAAAATTTTCAAATATTGATACGCACAGCGGAATGCTTCTAATTGACAGCGAAACTCATGAAGATAGGGATAAATTAAAAAATGCTATTGAACAGCAAATGGGTGTAAATTAATTAAATCCAAATAAATTAAATCCAAGAATTTTATTGGCGAATATGAAATTCCGGAATGTTGAAAGTGTAGATGTCTTGTCGAGTACACGATTTATTCCAGAATGAATAGAATAATCCTTTATTTTTAATGCTTTATAATTACATATTTTGCCGTAGGGGCGCTGGTTACAATTAGGTTGTGATATATGGTAGTGGTATATCAACGTCGGTAATGTTGTGTATGAACTGCGTACGTTCACAGGACAAAAAAAATACACTTCGTGACTTTCGTTAAGTACTCAATTCACTCAAGGGGGGTGTAGTTATAACTACACTACGGCTACTACTACTCCATCTATACGTCAGGCCGGCTACTTCTGGGACCACCCTCGTACATAAATCACTGTCCATTATGAAAATATTTAGCAAATGTAGTCTGTTTAACATGTTTACATTGCTTTAATTTTTAGTTTTTGGAGTCTGGCTTTCTGTGTAAGGTTACACAAATATAGAAGTGTGGGACAGTATACAAAATGGGTTCTGACGGCCACATTATATAATTTTATTGCACTTGATGTTGTTTTATCTTTACGGACTTTTCTGAGACAATCGATATGAAATTAATTACTATTCCAAGGTATTTTATTGAAGACACTTTCTCGATATTATTATTGTCTATAGTTTTGTTTGTGTAAGCCTGTCGGCGGACAATTTAGTAGCATGCATTTTGTTTCGTCTATGTTAAGTATTAATTTGTTCATGATAAGCCATTTATTTATCACACTAAGATCTTCGTATATTTTGTCAAAATTTTTTTGGGGGTTTTCTCTGGATATGTACAGTAGCGTATCATCCGCGAAAAGTTCCAATTTGCAGTGCTTGATTATCTTTTCCATGTCATTTATGTGAAATAAGAAAAGGAGTACTCCAAGAAGTGTTCCTTGAGATATTCCTACGTAGACATTTATTGCTGTGGAAACTTTGCCATCGATTATTGTTCTTTTCGTTCTCCACAAAGAAAGGATTTAAACCATTTTGGCTCAAAATCTTTCACTCCATATTTAGTTAGCTTTGCTATAAGGATTATATGGTTTACCATTTCAAATGCACTTTTGAGGTCAAGAATTACAACGAATAGAAAATGTCACAGTATTGTTTAGGTCCTTAATGCTATCAACAAAGTACTTATTAAGTTTATCACAAATTATAGCACTATCAGTTGCATTTATCCCGTCGTTGAATTTTGTGTTTTGAAGACAATTAATCTCCACATGATTTTTTTTAGATATTCGCACGTTCTATTTTATTTGAAATGAAGGTGGATCTCGTTTTTTCAGTTAATTTTTTGTAGTAGTTTCTAAACTATCGATACACAAAATAAGCCAATCATGTATGTTGTTAGTGGTAACTGCCGTCCTGTACAGATTCACCTATTAAGATCTTGCTCGATATATTTCATTGCTAAACCATTCAGCACTGTCGTATGGTATCGTCTTTGTTACAAACATGAAATTTGTTGCTGATTTGGGTTTCACTGCAAACTTTTCACCTAGATAATTTATATTGTGAGCTTCTTTTGCATTAAAGTTACTAAAAACTGGATTACACCTGAGGGACGAAATAAATTTTTTTGTTAGATTTGGCCTCATATTTGCACTTAATTAATACTTCTAAGGATTCATGGTCACTAATTTTAAATTTTTGTACAATGTTTGCGTCACATATAGATTGAAGAAGATTGAAGCATACATAATAAATATTTTATTATCCCCATCGTCGTCATCCAAAGAAGAAAACTGCGAAACAAAAATCTGACATTTAATCAATACACGTAACACTTTTTACAGCAAAGTGGGTGGCCGTGGCTCAAGTGGTAGTGCACTGGCTTCCAAATCGGAACGTTTGGTGTACGAATCCCAACCGCCACCGAAAGACATTAATCAGTTAACTAAAATCAAGCAAGATAAGTAGTTGACTAGAAAATAACAATAAGCCAATTTCCACTAATAATTTAGTCTCCCCATTAAATGTTGGATGCCACCTATGGAGCGAAATAATCACTGAACCCAAACATCTTACTTCTCTTTCTATCCCATTTTGCAAAAACTTAACACATACTGAGGCATCATAAATGTATTCATATACACTTGAGGGTTAAGTTCTTTAACAAAAAATAAAAGGTTTATGTTCCATTGGAGTACAAAAGAAAAAATCTTTCTGCCTGTCCAATCGAAAACGCCAGAAGGTTGTTTTGACATTTGAGGGCTCGTATTAGATCTAATTCGGAAATTTCCTCACGCATTCTTAAAATAATTATTCGTGCTTTTCGTGGTTTAGGTATTTATTTTTATTTCGTATTCTTTCATGTTTGTTTTAATTTCTCTTTCTATTGTCTGAACAGAATTTTCATCGCATTTGATGAGGATACCTCCATTGTTTACATTTTCTACTTCATTTCTTTGTAGGGACATGTTTATTAGGTGTATGACTCTTTTGATAGCATCTCTCGTTTTTACATTGTTTTGGTTTTCTTTTGGCCTTATCACTATTATTTCATTTCGTTCTTTTAGTCTCTGCAATTCCTCCCAGGGATACCTTGGGAAAGCAATTATCTAATAGCATTTTGATTTTTTGATTTCAGATGATCCAGCTATGAGTTATACGGTTCACCGACGGACAACTTTTTTTTCGAGGTGCCTCCCAAGATTTGCTGCCATCGGCTTAATTATTACAATTTAATAATTAAGGAAATATTGTTCATATGTTGTACTACAATGTCACAATCAATTAAATAAATTTGTATTACCTGTAGCGTCTAAAAAATTCTCAAAAATGGGCCTTTTCTTCGCCGAGTTAAGATTTGAAGACCACCGTCACGGGAAAAAAATCACTCACTCATTCGTTGGCTACTTTATTCAGCTATAACTTTCTAAATAGATATCGTATTTTGTGGACTTGGTTCTAATATCTACCTAGATGTCTGTTTTCGCATCTAATTTCTATTTCTATTTCTATATCTGAGTTCTACACAAATTAAAACTAAGAATATGTGCCTAGTCCTGGCATAAATTCTGTTTGTTAACATAAGAAAAAAGGGAACGCAAAGGTTGGGATTACTGAAAAAATAGAGAACCAAAATGAGCTATTAATGCTGGTTATTTCGAAATTGGGTCGGGCATTGACCTCATAATGAAAATATCGCGTAATACGAACCCCATTTTAACGCTATCCTTTTATAGTTTAATTAATCAAACTCGAAAAAGAGCATACAGCTGCTTGTCTAAGGACTCTTATTCAAAATAGACCAAACCATAATTCTTCCACCTTTATGCTTGACGATTTTGCTGCAGTACTAGCGCTGGGACGTGTGACGGAACGCAAAACGAATCTTTTGTCATCCAGTCCCATTTACTTTTTTTTTAGTTTTGTCTAACTACGGAATATTCCAAAGTTATTCGGCCCTCCTTTCGGTGTCTCTTGATAATGAGTTGTACTTTCCTGCAACTTCTTTCAAAGAGATTTTGTGTTTCCAATGCCTTTCGCAGTGTTCTAGGGCAGACCGTTCAATGTCTGTGGCTGACTGAAACGTGTCGTTTAGGTGTTTGATGTTGTCTTTATCTATCAGTGGGGATTTTGCAATATACATATATGTATTTGCGTTATTATTATGTATTTATTATTAGTATAATTAATTACAAGTTAATACTTAATTTAACTAGCAACTAGCTGCGAAGGCCTTCCACTCTAAGGGAAAAGAGAAAAAGAAAACAAAAACTGCTTAAGTTTAATTATAAATAAACGAAATGACAATCCTTGTTTTTGACAAAAAGCCGTTGATTCTGTTTAAATGTAGATATGTTGGCTTTTTAAGAATTCCGATTATGGCTTCTCCTTCGAAGATTTTGTCAATCAATGGTTATAGTTGGTTGCAATATTGAAGATTGTGCAGAAGGTTTAAGGTGGTGTGTCAGGTAGGACTTTCCTTTTTTAGGATACGTAAATGGGTTGCCGAATTGTGGCCTAGCCGCAATCGAACGAAATTCATTGTCTTTGATTTTGGGATGTTAGTTGCGTAAGCAGGTCCATTCGGCTAGTTCGGAGGAAGAGAGTTTTTTCTTGATTTGGTGAGGTCCCTTTCGGTGTACATTTTGTTAAGCAATATGGGAGCGTTGTTTACAAATTTGGCAGCTTCATCTGCTATTCAATTTCCGTGAATACCAGCATGGCCTGGAGTTCACATCAATTTTGTACAATGAGAATATCTTATCAGTAAGCTTTGGATATTACTAATTATGCATGTGCTGTTGTATGTATTTTTGGTAGCATCTATGGCAGAAAGGCTGTCTGTGCAAATCACGTATTTCCCTTTTGCTTTTATAGCTTCTTGTAGGGCAACAAAGATGGCAAGTGTCTCAGCAATAAAGGTGAAAGCAATTGGCAGTAATCCAAGTTTTAAATACATTGCCACTCTCGAATGTGGTTGCGAACGATGGTGTGTATTCATTTTTGGAGCCGTGTGTAATGGGTTGAAATGCTCTGGAAAAGTTTCACTATTTGTGTGTGTGTTTTTCTTTTCTTTTTTTTTTTTAAAGAACTTAACACTCAAGTGGGTATGAATACATTTATAATGCCGCAGCATGTGTTAAGTTTTTTGGAAAATGATATAGAAAAGAGAAAAAAGATGTGTGGGCCCAACGGTTATTTCGCTCCATGGGTGGCATCCAACATTTAATGGGGAGACTAAATTGTAAGTGGAAGCTGGCTTGTTATTGTTTTCTGGTAACTACTCCTCTTACTTGATTTTAGTTGATTGATTCGAACACAAAACCTTCCGATTGGGAAGCCAGTTCACTACCACTTCAGCTATGGCCATCCACAAGTTTTTGTATAATGTTAGATCCATTATAAAAGAGTGTGGATGTATAAGCCATGGCTGATGGAATCTTCTATAATTGTGTACCTTCCAGCGTAAGGTTGACTCCTTTGCCGATTATTGAGTTCCGTGAAAAGCGACTTTCGAGTATAGTACTGAGGTAACTGCTTCTCTTCGCTTTTCGAAAGTCGGTAGGCCCGTCTTGGCTAAAATGTTTTTTATTGCTGTTGTGAGGAAAGCGGCAACGCCGCATCTTGCTGTGCCCCGACAACATGGTTTTCTGAAAGGTAGATCAACTACCACAAACCTAGTTGAATTCATGTTATCACAACTGATTTCACTAAAGCGTTTGATAACATATCTCATCAATTGATCTTTTTCAAATTGTCTCCTTTCGGCTTTCAGCTTCTTTTATTAAAATGCATTTCTTCTTACCTGGTAAACCGATATTATAGTATGCCACTAATATGGCGTTTTATGTATGACAACGATCCTAAGCACACTTCTCGCCTTGTGAACGGTTATCTTAGCGATCAAAATGTCAGCATCTTGAAATTACCAGCCCAGTTTCCCGATCTGAATCCGATCGAGAACCTGTGGAACCATGTCGAACATCACATTGAAACAACAAAACCGCCAAATGCATCTGAGTTGTGGAACCAGGTTCAAATCGCATGGACATCTATTCCTAAAGAACGTTCTCAGACTTTAGTGCAGAGTCTTTCAAGAAGATGTGCAGCTTTGCTAAAGAATAACAAGTTTCCGACAAAATACTAACTTCTACGTTGTGTCTGAAAGGTATTTCATATTTTTAATGCGATGCAATATAATGTGCTATTTATGTGGCCAGGCATAGTTTTACAAATGTGTTTTTAACTTTTTTATTTTCAGGAAAATAATCTCATCTTTTCGTGAATTAAATGAACTTTTTGAACGCTAATAAATAATAGTATAAGGCGTGTTTTATTCAAAAGTGCGTATCCACTTTTCCAAAAAAACGCTCCAACTCACTTATATACTCACTTTTATATAATATAATTTCAAAGTTGGCAGACTCGATTTCAGTTTGACATTAAATCACGCGGCTATGTTCGCAGTGTTGGTTTCAAAGTTGCTTTGAGTGGCTTCCCATTGGGCGAATTCAATCGTAATTTAAATTTCATTTAGTGCGATTGCTTCAGTTTTATATGAAGATTTTAGTTTTAAAGATTAAATTTTAAGCCATAAGGAAATTAATTAAATTAAATTAACCCAACCCAGTTAACGCAATAGAAATCAAAAGCAAAAGCATTTAGTTGCTTTTTCACAAACATTTGTTGCTTTTTCCTTAATATTTTCTCCGATAAACTGGAGCTTTGGTGGCATTTTGAACGGAGTTTTGAAAGCAAAACTTCGCACACACTATAAAATTAGTGTAGTGGGTTCAAATTCCTTTTTGGGTAGAAGAAAAATAACTATTTTTTCCAACTGTAAAAAGAACGTTCATTATTGACTTGCTCTTTCAAAACATAAGTTGATCCACGAACACATCCTAGAATAGGGAGAAACGGGATGCTGTGACACTTATAATTCAAATCTTTCGTAAATCTATCCTCACTTCTGAAAGTGAACTAAATTATACCCACATTTGATTTTGTTTCTGTTTCGTGTGGGAAAGTGGCTAAGCACTTTTGAATAAAACACGCCTATAAGTAAAAAGTCTTTGTGTTGATTATATTCTGAAAAACTGCCTTTTTATTGATAGAAGTGCAAGTGTGCTATTTACGTGTCCATACTTTATGTACTCGTATGGACCACTTTAAATTGGTATCACGAATAAGACAGTGAAAAAAAAAATACCAAAACTTGTTTTTGCAGGGAATTTTGTCAATTCAAAGAGCTTATTTCCTTGCCCTATATAGTAAAACTATTTAAAAAAAAAAAACAATTACTAATGATATTTATTTTTATTTTTTATTTTCCTTAGATCAACTATACCATCATTTCTGTTAATGGACATACAGAGTACAACTGTTGTAACTTATGTTTACCAACTAATTGGGGACGAAGTTAAGGTGGAGCGAATAGAATATAAAAAAATTTAGAGTATCAATTATTATTGGTTGGATTCCAAAGCTTATTGTGAAACTGTATACATGGCATACATACACTTTAATTATAATTTACACATGTGCATACAATATATGTATATATGAATGTACACATTTTTAATGTTTTTGAAGTTAATATTCGAACCTATGTGTATCTGAATAGCAATTACTACCATACATAAAATGGTCTTAGAATCATAAATATTTCAAATAAATAACGATATTTGAAATTTGGAAAATGTTTTATTAATAAAAATAAGTATTTCAATAAACATAAGTAATCACAGTATTGAATTTGATGTTGCATACATGCGAAATGTTGTAATATAAGGTACCTTGTAGGATTATACATGGTGCTCTCGATAATGTTTCGAAGGCTTTAAATGGAGATTCCTTGACATATTGTATTTTGAGAAAAAAGATTGTATGGACTGGTGGAGGGTGCGGACGGAAATACATCCTATAGAGGCTTAAACAAAGCCTTACGCTGCCCTGTTTTGACTCCTATAGAAAATAATATTTTTCAAATTTATGCGTGTATGATAACAAATGGGGTATCGTTGAAGGTGTAATTATGAGTACTTTAATTTTATTAAAGTAAATATTGCCCTAAAATTAATATGTCAAAAGTGTGTGAAGATATGTATGTATATCTTATTAACCCCCAATTTTTGCAAACAAACAAAAAACAAGGTCAAGTCATTTCATCTCAAATCACTAGTTTTCAAGATACAAGCCAACTTATTGAAACAGGCAAAATATTAAATAAAAAAATTGTTAATAAATGTTAAAAATTTCAGAAAAAAAAATGCAAATGTTGATTGTCTTTTTGTTTTTATTTTTTTCATCAATCCTTGTACCATTGCTCAGAGCGCAAACGATTGCTTTGTATGCACGTCACAGCTCGCCTTTGAAAGGCCCTTACAATGTCTATTCTTTCCAATTCTTCTCGGACTTTCGCAATCCTATGGTGTAAGTCATCCAATTTTGTTATTTTGATGACTAAATAATGTCCTTCATTCTTTAAAAGTTCATTGGGGTCAAGTGCTGGTTGCTGCTGGTACACAATGGTTCTTTGTTGCAGTGCTATGTCAGCTAATAGGTCTGGTAATTTGTTTCACAAAAATTACAGGGTCCGGTCAGTTTGTTGCCCAATACGCCTGCGCACATTGACGTTGAACTTATGCTGAAAAACTCTATGTTTACTGGTATGGAAATTGTGGAAATTAGTGACACCATCCCTGATGAATTGGAACTCATGCGTCCATAGAATCCCAATACAGTTATCTTTCCAGAATGCAATTGCAGAATTCCAACTTCTCTGAGTTCCTGGATTATAGCTCTTCTATTGGTATATGATGGAATGCATGCATGCTTTCTGAATGTAGAATTCTCCAGATGTATTGGGTTACACCACATGAAATGTCCGATTTTATAGTACAAATTTAAAAGCCAATATTATTTTTCCGTAAATTTTTATTCAATCAAAATAGGATCCGTTGACATCTATGACATTCTTCCAACGTGATACAAGGTCATTCCATTTTCGTAGAAGTGCTGACTTTTATGACCTCTGCTCGGTTCCGGAAGACCTTCTGCCGGTGGTCGTGGCTAGAGTGGTAGTGTATTGGCTTCCCAATCGGACGGTTCGGGGTTCAATACCAGCCGTGACCGAAAGACTTCTTTTCAGGCAACTAAAATCTCGTAATATGCATTGTTGCCTAAATACAACATCAAGTCAATTTATACCAATAATTTAGTCTCCCCTTTAAATATTGAATGCCACCCATTGAGCGAAAGAGCCACTGAGCCCAAACATCGTTCTTATCCCATTTTCCGAAAAACTTAACGCGTACTCAGGCATTTTAAGAGTAGTCTTACCGACTTGAGTGTTAAGTTCTCTAAAAAACAAAAAAAAAAAGACGAACAATAAAACAAAGCGATGGGGTTAACAGAGCACACCAGAACAAAAAGTGCAGTGACTGCAACAAGGTGCTGTGGCCTGTCAAAAAAATTCTGTTAAGTAAAGGAAATGTTCAACAATTCAAGCAAAGACCATTAAAAAAGTAAATTAAACGAAAAAATAATAAAACATCCCGAAATTAGAAATATAGTAAATTATAAGAATAAAAATGAATATACGAATATATAATTGATGACATCTCTATCTGTTTCACTCACGCTTGTCGAAATGGCGTGTTTATCCGTCTCAATCACAGCGTCACTGTCTGTATCGCTCACACTTGGTACTCATTTTAACTTATTACAAATAATTAGCTATGAACCGGGTTTCTTTAACAAAATATTTTTTTTGTCCTCAATTAAGCGTTAGTCTAGCAAGTGTCATACCATTTTGGAATCCAGACTAAATGCGCCATCTTTTAAAGTTACTTGCCAAAACGACACAGTACATTTTTTTGTCAGTACAGTCAGTTCAAGTTGGGTGATTGATGATTTTCAGATACATGGATGGACAAAAAAGCAATCTTTTAGTTAAAACCGATATAGTTGTGTTTCAATTTTGGACCGTAATTTACAGAAGAGTTACTCAGGGTTACATGACCAAAAGAAAATCAAAGAAAAGTAAAGATTTGCGGTCACAGTACTTGAAAGATCTTCACAGGGTGTCAGATTTCTCGATTTTTCTTGAGTGCCAATAATTTTAAAAGTACACGACCCAGATTTTTTTTTTATAATTTTGTGATAACCGACACCACTTGACCTATCACCCGTTTCCGGGTTGACGTTGATTTTTGGGACATACTGTATAATGCAATCAGCGATAGACTTTTTGGTTCGTGATTCCAAAAATAGAACTGTGGCACATTCGAAGGAATTTTGTTTTCAATCAACTTTGCAATTTTATAACATGATTGATTTTGTTCATTAGCGCTCTCAAATTGATTTCCTTTACTTGCGCTTTCAAATCGATCTTATTCGTCGAGTCAAGTGGTTTATATTCCCTACGATTGAAAAGAAATTAGAAATTATTGCCGAACTAAAAAAAGGTGTATAAGCACTGAACTTGGTATTCCGCGAACCACAATTAACGATTTGAAAAGAAATCCTGATAAAATCGAAAATTATGTGTCTCAAATGGAATCATTGGATCGCCCCCCGAAACAACGTAAAAGAATGAAAAAACCAGCGAATGAAACGCTCGACACAGCATTGCATTTATGGTTTGTCCAGAAACGAAGTGAAGGAATTATATTGTCGGGCCCAATTGTTGCTGAAAATGCATTACAGTTCAACGAAAAATTGAATGGCGGTGCCAATTTCAAAGCAAACATTGGCTGGTTGTACAATTTCAAAGGTCGTCACGGTATACGCGAATTGAACATCGAAGGTGAAAAGATGAACGCTCGCAGCACTTTCCGAAAAGTATGCGCCTGGATTTAAAATGCAAAAGCAACGAATTACCGTAATGGTTTGCGTCAATGCAAGTGGCAACCACGGACTTCCATTGCTTTGAATTGACACGGCGAACAAACTTCGCTGTTTTAAACCAATGAATTTGAATGCTCTGCCCGTTCGATACTACGCACAAAAAAGTTTATAGATGGATCAACACATTTTCATTGAATGGTTTAAAAAGGTGAGTGTTCATATTCATCATTATTCAACATAAAAAGCATTTGTATTTTTTACATTGAAATCATTTTTTTACATTGTTTCAAAGGTGTTCGTTCCATCCGTTCAACAAGTTTTGAAGTCGAAAAATTGACAAAGCCAGTTTGTTGCGAAGTGACGATGGAAACATTACGTGCTAGTTTTTGTCTGCAAACAGTACTTCACTGATGCAACCAATGGATCAAGCCGTTATCGAGACTTTTAAGCGACGATACACAAAGAAATCCATTCAAGGAGATATTTCTTTGCAAGAATACTAGAAAGTCTACAATTTGAAAAGTGCTGTCGAAAATGCATCTGATGCTCGGGCCGAAGTTTCTAAAGAAACACTGTCAAGATCATAGAATAAATTGTGGTCTGATTTAAGCGGAAAAATTCTCTCTGAAACAGTTGAGCGTGATACCGTAACAAGTGAAATTTTGGCTGAAACGGCTGCTGTATTCGGCTTGGAAAATTAACAGGAAATTATGATGGAAATGAATGTTACCAATTCATTGAAATGGCCGTTAAACCAGACGCTATTGATTCAGAAACTGATATCGATAATCAATTTGATGGTGGTGAAGCGGTTGATGGAATAACTACCGCAAAAGACTTGCGAAAAAAAGACAAACAAGCTGCTGATAACATTCAACAATTCATGGATTGGTATTCACAACAAAACGACGCCAATCATATGGATGTGATGATTTTACGAAGAATGAGAAATTTGGATATTGGAAAATACGAAAATGACAAATCATCAATTTTTGTCCTTTTTTTTAATTTTTCTTGCGTTTTTTGTGTACAGGATATATGTAGATATATGCATTCAATACCTTGTATTTATTTTAGCTTCGCAATACAGAATAAAGACAAAAAATTTCCATGCATTCGATTAACCGTCTATTTAATTATCCGTCAAGGTTTTGGTCCGCTGTCTGACGGATAATCGAAGTTTCACTGTATTGGAAAATTAGTAATTCTTGGAAAACCACTCTTACGAGTATTGTCAACTGTTGTTAGAAACGCTGGCAAAAAACCATAAATTCCTTTTTTGACCTGCTGCATGTTTTCCCTAGCATCATAAAATCTATGGGTTTTTGTGCAAACCTCATGATGGTTTTTTTTATTATTTTTACTTTCACAAGTACCGTGTCGACCGCCGACGAGTGCACACGTCACCCACTGCGCTCGTAATTTCTCCTGTGCTGCACACCAAAAAAAAAAACAACTCGCTGTGTAAAAAAAAAACCAAACCACAGCACTGTCACTGAAAATTTTGTTGGTGCACTGTTTCATATTGTTGTAAGGGCATAACACCTACAGCAATTTGATTGGGTAAACCAACGTCAGAATTTTCACTTCGCAGCCTTGCCTTGTGTTTACTGTGTTTGTTCGTAGTTATGACCAGGGAATTCAGGGTGGACGTAGCCAATATACGCGGGCTAAAATGTAATCACTTTTCTGCGTACGTCCACGTCTCTAAATACAGACCAGCTGTTTTAACACTTAGTGAGATACAGGTAGATCCCCGACCACAAATCACTTGTATCTGAAGCTACCTGGCTACGAACTAGTGCCACTATTCTTTCCCCATCGCCGTCTCGTCATTTATATGCGTAGTGATGTAGCTTACCAAATTCCACCACAATGTAATCCCTGTTCCAATCCGGAATTCAATTTCATGTGGTTAAAATTCCATCTCCGTAAGCAAATTATCCCCAAACTGGACAGCAACTTGACCTTTTACGAGTTTGATGCGCTATCTGACTCCATACAAAGAATTGTATCCCTGTATCCTCATACTGAAATCGTGATTACGGGCGATTTCAATATACACAATTCTGGGTGTCTTCGACATTCTGGACAGACAACACCCGAAGGACGGTGTGTTGAGATCTTCGATGCGGAAAATAATTTAACCCAGCTTGTAAATGAGCCCACATGAATACCAGATGTTGATAGTCATACCGCCAACACACTGGACTTGTTTTTAACTTCTTACCCTGATGAGTACTGCGTTGACGTGGTCTCCCCTCGAGGCCCGTCGAACCATTGTGTCATATCAGCTAAATTCTCGTACACCCACCACACAGTTAGAGAAAAGATTCCTAAAAGAGCCGTATTGCAATACGAGAAAGCCAATTGGAGCGGACTTAACAACTTTCTCAGGAATTTTAACTGGTCGTTATGTTTCCTCGATGACGACGTGAATGCCACTGCTGACTTCATCGCAGAAACTATTCTCCTTGGAATGAGAATGGGATGAAGAGTATCAAACCAAAAGAAAATTTATGGTACGACTCGAGCTGCAAAGAGGCTGTCAGGGTTAGAGAATTCTTTTTTCGGTCCTACAAGACCAACCCGGCAGAGGATAGCCGAAAAAAGTTTAAATGAGCCAGAAATGACTGCAACGTCTTTCTCAAGCGTGTGAAATTCCAATACGACCAAAAACTGAGGCAAAAAATACTGCAATGTCCCAAAGGCAGTAAAAATTTTTGGTCGTTCGTCAAAAACATTAGAAATTCTGCCTTGTCCTCCATCCCAACGCTCATTTACAATGACATTCCAGCTGTCAGCTCTTTGGGCAATCTGCTTGCGGCACACTTTGCGGCTAGCTCAACACTTCCAGATTGTGCTCTGTCCGCGCCTCCACTTGAGTGCGTCGAATCTACAAAGGGATGAATCCACTTTCGCACTCGTGTAGTAGCAAGAGTACTTAAAGGTCTTAATATACATAAATCCGCTGGTCCAGATGGTATATCTCCCCTTCTTCTGAAGAGGTGTTCTTCCATGCTGGCAAAACCACTGCGTAAGTTTTTCATCAATCCTACTCTCTAGGACTCTTTCCGAGCAGATGAAAAACAGCATTTGTCCAGCCCGTCCCTAAAAAAGGCGAATCTTCTTCTCTCTCCTCCCACAGACCCATTGGGGTAGCCGTGATGTAGTGGTACTAGCAATCGCTTCTCACTCAGAGGGTCAAGGTTCGAATCCTAGCCACGGCAAGTTTTCATTTGTGTAGTTGGAACTCAGTCAGAAAAATCTGCGTGTGAAGGCATAACACTGACATGTAGATTTGGCTGTTGTAGGGTTTTCAAGCACAAAACAACAGTTAAAATTCACAACCTGAATCATTCCGAGTGAAGAAAATCTCTCCGTCCTATTCGGACTCCCACCCCTGGAGAGTCAATATCAAAACCAAACACACCTGAGTTTCAAACCACTACATCACAAAATGCTTTCCTTTCTCCTCCTTCTAACTTTCCGCCCGCGCCCTGGCAACAGTAAAAGGGTATCATAACCCCTTAGGCGCGTGTAAATTATCAAAAAAAAAAAAAAAAATTGCCCTTAGGTTCCTTCTCTCCAAGGTCATGGAAACGCTGATAAACCGTCAGCTCATGAAATATCTCGAAACACGAAAACTTCTCAATGACCGGCAATATGGTTTTCGTAGCAACAGGTCTACTGGTGATCTGATGGCATGTCTCACCGAAAAGTGGAACCAAAGCGCACATCAATCTGGCGAAAGCAAGATAGTTGTACTTGATATTTCTAAGGGATTTGACAGAGTTTGGCACCAGCCTCTTTTGTCGAAAATGCCTGCTTTTGAGATCGATGACTCTCTTCTTCAATGGATTAGAAATTACCTTTCGGAACGTTCAATTCAAGTTGTCTTGGGCGATTTCAAGTCTGATATTCACAAAATAAATGCTGGTGTGCCCCAGGGCTCCGTTCTGTCCCCGACACTCTTTTTAATTTTCTCTTGTCTGCTACTTCTAATCAAATATATTCCTTTGCAGATGACTGTACTCTCTGCTTTTCATATTCGTTCCCGACTCACACCCTTACTCTTCGGCTGTAGAACGGGAACGGAACCATTAACAGAATAGAATTTAATGCTTCCAAAACACAACGCTGTCTGCTGTCGTTAAATCGAAATTTAAACACCCAGCTGCTATCCATGGATCATCGAAACATTTCCATTCTCGGTATGTGTGTCAATGAAAACTTACGTTGGAATGACTACATATTCGATGTCGCCAAAAATGCTGCGAAATGTTTAGGTTTCCTCAAGCGATGTAACAAATATTTTACCACCTCTGATCTGGCCACAATATATAAGGCATTCATCCGCTCAAAATTGGAGTACAATGCCCACATTTGATCAGGTGCTCCTAAAACATCTCTGCACCTGCTAGATAGTATTCAAAACTGTGCGATAAAACTCATTGGTGATACTAATATCAGTCAATCAATTAACACCCTCGAACACCGACGTAATGTCTCCTGTCCCACTTTGTTTTATCGCTATTTCCACCACAAGTGCTCCATTAAAATCGCCGTAACACCCGTCTCGCTATGAATGCTCATCAGTATACCCTCAAACCTATTTTCGGGCGTACTCTAAAATATCGTGATTCTTTCCTAAGCCGTACAACTCGCTTATGGAATGCCCTGCCGATCTCTGTGTTTCCTGGTCGTTATAATTTACAAACATTTAAAAGCAATGTACATCGGTACCTGTCTTTTCTTCCTCCCTAAATTTCCTTCCCCCGCGCTATGTACGAACATTTTAAGGGTACAAAAATCCCTTAAGTGCGCTCTGATTATAAAAAAAGAAATAAGAACAAAATTGTAAGACGTCATATTTATTACGCATTTTCTGGAGAAAAGTGACCCCAAAGTCAAAAATTAGCGTGGGCAAGAAAAATGCAACAGGCTTTGAAATTGGATAGCTGAAGACCCAAACAAGATATCAACTTTATTTAAACGCCATTATAAAGGGTATTATTTCTTCTAAAATTTATGTAAAAATTAGTATTAACAGAGCAATTTTTGTTAACATGGGTTAGGGTACACCAAAGTAAGCCTTTTGTTAAATCCTCGATAAATGCTGTCATATCATAGGATATGAAAAATCAAAACCAAAAATCATTTCCCAAATCATCGTTGACGAATTAGGGGACATCCTGTATAATACTCTGACGAGCTTAAAGATTAAAGTCCCATGACTAAATATCTACATAGTCAACTAGTATAAACAAAAAAATAACGTTAAAAATAGTGATGGAAAAAGCATTTAAGCAAACAATTTATTTGTATGAGAGAAAAAGTATTTATACAATTTCAACATTAGCCAGCGGATGATACCCGAAATCGATAATACCGATAAACCGAAATTCATTTGTAAAAGAAGAATGACTAGATAAGACCTATTGTACTTGATCGTGATGATAAAGATGGATTTCCAGAAGGTTCTGATCACTTTGGTTGAAAACCAACTGGGTGTTGAAGGCAGATTTGATTATAATTCGCTTTGAATTCTCACACACCGAGATGTGATCCTTCACACCTTCCATTCACAAAAAGACAAAATCAGACTTACGAATATTCAGGCACATATATGTACATACCATATATCGTATTTACAGAATGTACGTGCAAATACCAATATTTATTAAAATACCTACGTACATACATGGCTGTGATAATGCATTTTTTTCTTTTTTTTTTTTTACTAACACCGAATTTTTGAAATTGTACGAGTATTTCTTCCGACTGGTTTTGTTAGCTAGATTTGCAGAAAACAATACTGCTGTAGATATGTATGTAGAATGTACATACGCATGTATCCTCACTTGTATCTACATTTACTGTGGATTTTTCTAATTAAAGTACGTATAACTACGGCAAGGTAAACATTTATTACCAAAACAAAATTGTTGTTAATAAAATGACGTATGTACGTAGTCCGTATGTATATACAAACATACATACATATAAGCATACATGTATTTAGATACACAATCAATCGTTCGAAAACCGCAAAACCGGTTACCAAAAGAAGATTTACAATAACAATGTTTTACCACATTCCACTTTTTACGTATGGATGAATGTACAATGCATACATATGTATGTATGTATGCATGTTTATCTGGAAGTATTTTGTTAGCAAAGAATACAAAATGCGAATTAGCACTAATTTTGCAATTAAATACCAAGATTGGGTATATAAAAATATTTCAAAAAAAAAAAAAAAAATCGGAAGCAGAAAACCAAAACGTCTAATTAATTTGAATATTTATTTTGAGACATAAAGTAAAGTATAAGTATGTATGTAGGTATGTATGTGCACAGTGTTTCGTTGAAACCACGTTGTAGCAGATATGCCGTATGCACACATATATCCATATGTACGTACATATACACTCCAACTTTGCGATATCAAAATACGTTATTTCCACAATTCCAGAGGAGAAAACTTTAAGTTATCTGCTATCTTGCTCAGATATTGCTTGCCGCTGCTATGCTCTCCAATACGTTATTTTGTGGGGCTATGATATTATATTTCGTCTATCGATGTTCGTGATGGAGTTAAGTAGAGAATCCAACGTAGGAATGTAAGTTACTGATTCTCTTTTCCTCAACAAAAAAACACCTGTCACAAATTAAATTCAGTGTTTAGGTTAATTCGTTTGGGTGCGGACACGGTTTCCCTCTACGTGCTAAAAAAAAAAAACAAAAAACAAAAAAAAAAACTATTGAAACTTTAAGTTCTGTTTAAAATACCGCGATTGTTTTAAGCTACCGCTTTTAAATGTGTAAATAACAATCTCTTCAATTGACATACAAACGAGGTAAAATAAAAAAAAAAAAAAAAAACAAAAACGCTTGAGCCACCAATATACATAAGTACGTTATTTTGAAACTAATTTTATCATTTCCTTGTTTAACTACAATAAATGCAATTTCTTTTTGAAATAAGCCAAACAATTGCTAACTAAAAAAAAAAAAAACAAAACAAAAGGTATGTAGGAGTTTAACTTTAGTGTTATCACGTAAATTAGCTTAATTTTATTTATTGTATATATATATATGAATAAATGTGCCTGATTATATTAAGACAAATATATTCTATTTAAAAAACAAATGTTTTGACCAATTATTGTGAAATTTTAAACCGCGCCTTAACTGTGGTAGTATTATATAATTGATCTGAGCAGAAGAAAAGCCAATTCGGAGACTGTTCAAGTGCTCCTCATTGGAATGTTTGTTTATTATTATTATTTTTTTTTTTTTCTAAGATCTGATCATGCGAATCATCGATAAAAATGTATTGTATAAATGTATTTAAGTAATTCAACCTATACACATTGAATTAAAGTTTCTACCGCTTTAAGTCACGAGTTTGTAAATTATTTTGACTGATGTGTTATTTTCATAAACAACTCCAACTGTCTAAACTTTACTGGTGTCGTCAATCATTAGTTATACGAGTAATATCAACCTTGCGTTGATTCATCATTCAAATACAAGATACGCTTACTAGCTTAGAAGCACGCATTTTCTTTAAACATCCAGATTTTGCTAAATCAAAAATTTTATAATTGTTTGTAATACAATATGTACGGTCTTATTAAAATTACTATATACTCGTATACCAACATGTGTATGTAATGACAATTTGTAAGTGAAAGTATTAACTTAGTTAATTTTTGTTTAAAACTGTTTCTAGCTTAACTACATAGTATAATGGTTTGAAACTAGCTGATGAGTATTCATATTTCATGGTGATATATACTCGTACATAGGTGTCATCGTAATCTCTGTGCGACATTTTTAAGGATTTGAAATAGTTTTTAAAATTTTCTCAGATCAGAATAGGTACTTCAAATTTTGTAATGACTTCATTTTTTAGGAATTTTCACGTCAGTTGATTTTTTATAGCTATTGTTTTTTTGTTCAAATATTTTTGTGAATTGTGAAATTGGGCAATTTTTTTCTATATAGATATGATATTTTTCTTTATATGAATGTTAAATTCATATAAAGATTTTTTAGCAAAACAGTAATTCATATTATATATTGTATTGTATATATTACACATACAGTGGCGAGCAAAAATGAGTACATGATTCGAGAAATTGAAATAAACGACAATAATTGTATGTTGTTTCATTATGAACTTAATAAAATTATTTGTAATCGTAAAACTACAATAAGAATTCATTATTTAATAAAAAAAATACAAGAGATAACTGTATAAAAATTTAAAAGTAACAGAGACTCGCATTTATTCAATTTTGCACGTTCCTTTGATTTTCTTTTTGCACTATTTTCTGCCACTTTTTAATATTTGGTCCATAATTCCTTATCTTTTATAATATTCCTCATGCTTTTTTTACTTACTTTCCACCAATGTTTCAATTTGTTCATGGGAAATATTTGACCACTGCTCTTCTACTCGCTGCCATAAGTCATTCAAGGTCTTTGGAGGGTTATTGTATGACGCCAGCCGTCTTTTCAGTATGGCTGACTACTTAATAGTCGGAAATATCTGCTCCGCAAGCCAGTTTTGGGCAATCCGTACGGTGTGTTTGGTGTAACCGTCTTGTTGAAAAATTATATCTTCAATCGGATAAGCACATTCATCCACGAATTCTTGCAAGTTGGTACGCAAAATATCAAGGTACTGTTCCTTTTCCATTACAAATTCGATCCTCATCAGGTGTTTCATCCCCACACCATTAAGCTTCCACCGTACTTTCATCAAATCACTCATTCGTTCGATGCTAATAATAGCCTTTACCATTTGATTGCAATCTGTTAATTTTTGTCCCATTTAACCAAATAACTCGCTTCCAATCTTCAACATTCCAGTTTATGTGTTCCTTACAGAACTTTAGACGTGCCTTTACATTTTTTTTGTACAGAGCTGTTTTTTTCTGTTTAACAGCTGCTACTAAACGAATCTTTTGCAAAGCCTTGCTAGCTGTTCACTCGCTGGCATTCTTTTTTAACAATTTTTTTGCTACCTTTGGTGTTTTGCATTCTTTTCACCTTATAAAATGTTCCATCGAGCCCGCGTCACTATCAGTTAAAATTCTTGGGGGGCCTGGACTATGGTTTTTTGACTGCACATTTCTTATTTTCTTACTAGTTTCGCAAACTCTATTTTTGCGATCTGTCTTGAAGGAAAGCCCTATAGCATTTTCTATTTTCTACTTCAGTTGAAATTTTTTTTTATATAACAAAAAAATATAAAAAAAAACAAAAGCTCGAAATATTTATCGCCAAACTGAACAAAATGTAAACAAAATAAACAAAGAAACAAAGCTTGATCAAGAATAACAGGGGTTGTAAGAAAATTGACAGGAACGTGCAAAATTGAATAAATGAGAGCCTCTGCGACTTTTTCATTTTTATACTGTTATCTCTGAAGTATTTTTTATTTATTTTTTTATTGAATAGTGAATTATAATTGTAGATTCAAGAATAAAAATAATTTGCTAAAGTTCCTAATGAAAAACCATAAAATTATTGTCTCTTATTTCATTTTCTTGAAACATGTATTCATTTTTGCTCGCCACTGTATATGCATATGTGTGTTTAGAAGTATTATTTCAAATTCCAATATATGTAACATATGTAGTGAAACATACGTTTATGAAACGAATCACTGAAGACGGTTATAGTACGTATTAAACTGCTTTTAATTGACGGCATAAAGGTAGTCTTGATTCTTTATATTTAATGGTTTTTGTTATAAATACCTATATACAAAATTATAATCTATTACAATCACAACACGTTCTGGAATGCATTCCAGATACATGTATATGTAGTACCTAAATAACTTTTTTTGATTTTTGTTGAACTACAATGGTGTTAGATTTTATACTTAAGTTATTATTATTTTGATATTATCTTATTATTGCATACAGTTACGAATAAAAAATATAAATACTGTGTTTGCATTCTGATTAAAATAGATACAGACATGTATATGTACATATGCATGTGTGCACAGCTGCGTTGGTCAAAATAGCAGTGCAAAAACACAAGTTAGCAACATACGAGTACGAGTATCAAAATGTAAAGTTCTTATTAATGTAACATTTGGGACCTGAACCGCACATACGAGTACCAATTGTACCGGCATTGTACAATTGGTTAAATTAGCAGACATTGGTAACATTCTAAAAGCCAATTCATATTGAATAACTTTGTTATTGAGGCTGAGAGTTCATTGATGTTTTTGAATTTAAGTAATACTCGTATAATTATTTTTCTTTCGATCCGGTTTTCCAACTTCGGATGAACTTTGAGCTCCTATTGCTTTTTGGGATTGATTTTTCGACGATCTTCCTTGAACATAGCAATATCAATTGTTTGAAGGTTTTCCAATATCGGAGATGGGAGGCATGACCGTTGTGTTTAGCAAAATATTAAGTTACAATGTTACAATGTTACAACGACTGCGGACTTAGCGAGTTATTTAAGACACCCCACAGTAACTATATGTAGCAGATCACCATGGCGGCTGCCCTTATGGTTTCGGAAAAACTGTAATGTAAATATTCAGAAATGCTTTTGACTCGTTTATGCTATCATTAAGTATTGCCTTAAAGGCTTATTGTTGTGCCATCTTGGGCAAAAAAAAAAGGTTCCAGGATCCTCAATGTGCTGCTTCAATTGAAAATCTGCATGACATTGTACACTACCTTTTTTTTTTATAATCAGCGCATGCTCAAGGGGTTTCTGTACTCTTAAATGTTCGTACACAGCGCGGGCGAAGGAAATTTAGGGAGGAAGAAACGACAGGTACCGATGTACATTGCTTTTAAATGTTTGTAAATTATAACGACCAGGAAATACATTGATCGGCAAGGCATTCCATAAGCGAGTTGTACGGCTTAGGAAACAATCACGTTATTTTAGAGTACGTCCGAAAATGGGCCTGAGGGTATACTGATGAGCATTCATAGCGAGACGGGTGTTACGGTTGAATGTTTGAATGGGCGGAATGCTACTGGCGATTTCAATGGAGCACTGGTGGTGGAAATGGCGATAAAACAAAGTAGGACAGGAGACATTACGTCGGTGTTCGAGGGTGTTAATTGATTGACTGATATTAGTATCACCAATTAGTTTTATCGCACGGTTTTGAATACTATCTAGCAGGTGCAGAGATGGTTGAGGAGCACCTGACCAGATGTGGGCATTGTACTCCAATTTTGGGCGGATGAACCCCAGATCAGAGAGGGTAAAATATTTCTTACATCGCTTGAGGAAACCTGGACATTTCGCAGCATTTTTGGCGACATCGAATATGTGGTTATTCCAACGTAAGCTGTCACTGATACACATACCGAGAATGGAAAGTTTATCGGTTTTGACGATGCAAGTGCTATTCACGGATAATGGCAGGGTATTTCAATTTCGCATTAATGACAGCAGACAGCATTGAGTTTTGGAAGCATTAAATTCCACTCGGTTGATAGTTCCCCAATTAGTTATGCTGTTAATATCGGAATTTAATGAGCTTAACATACGCTGCCGTTCCCGTTCTACAGCCGAAGAGCAGGGGCGTGAGTCCGGGAACGAATATGAAAATCAGAGAGTACTGTCATTAGCAAAAGGATATATTGGATTAGAAGTAGCAGACAAGAGATCATTAATGAAAATTAAAAAGAGTGTTTGAGACAGAACGCGGCCCTGGGGCACACCAGCATTCATTTTTTGAATATAAGACTTGAAACCATCCACGACAACTTAAATTGAACGTTCCGAAAGGTAATTTCTAATTCATTGAAGAAGAGAGTTATCGATCCCAAAAGCACGCATTTTCGACAAAAGAGCCTGATGCCAAACTCTGTCAAATCCCTTAGAAATATCAAGTGCAACTATCTTGCTTTCGCCAGATTGATGTACGCTTTGGTTCCACTTTACGGTGAGATACGCCATCAAATCACCAGTGGACGTGTTGCTACGAAAACCATATTGCCAGTTATTGAGAAGTTTTCGTGTTTCGAGATATTTCATGAGCTGACGGTTTATCAGCGTTTCCATGGCCTTGGAGAGAAGGGACGTAAGTGCAATGGGTCTATAGAAGGAGAGTGAGGAAGATTCGCCTTTTTTAGGGACGGGCTGGACAAATGCTGTTTTCCATCTGCTCGGAAAGAGTCCTAAAGAGTAGGACTGATGAAAAAGCTTAAGCAGTGGTTTTGCCAGCGAAGAAGAACACCTCTTCAGAAGGAGTGGAGATATACCATCTGGACCAGCGGATTTGTGAATCTTAAGATCTTTAAGAACTCTTGCTAGTACACGCGTGCGAAAGTAGATTAGTCCCATTGAAGATTCGACGCAGTCAAGTGTAGGCATTGATAAAGCTTAATCTGGGAGTGTTGAGCTGGCAGCAAAGTGTGCAGCAAGCAGATTGGCCTTGTCCAAAGTGCTGACCGCTGGCATGTCATTATAAATGAGCGTTGGGATGGAGGATGAGGCAGAATTTCTTGGACATAGTAGCATTTTTTGACTCAGTTTTTGGTCGTAAACAAGTTTTGGTGATGTACACAATCTAGTGGCAGAAACCAAATCTAAAATTATTTATATGTTTTTTTTTTTTTTGAAAAGAACTTAACACTCAAGTGGGTATGAATACACTCATAATGCCTCAGCATATGTTAAGTTTTTTGGAAAATGGGATAGAGAGAGAAAGAAAAATGTTTGGGCTCAGTGGATATTTCGCTCCATGGGTGGCATCCAACATTTAATGGGGAGACTAAATTCTTAGTGGAAGTTGGCTTGATGTTGGTTTCTAGTCAACTATGATGATATGTCTTTCGGGCGAGGCTGGGATTCAAACACAGAACCTTCCGATTTGGAAGCCAGTCCACTACCACTTGAGCTGCGGCCATCCACTGGCTACATCAAGCCATCTACCCGTAGGCGTAGAGTGCGTACAGAGGAAAATATTGCTGCTGTATCCAACAGTGTTAATCCAGACCCTGATTTGTCCATTCGTCGCCGTTCGCAGCAATTGGCATTGCGTTACTCGACTACGTGAAAGATTTTACGCAAGGGTCTTGGTCTAAAAACAACTCGTGCAAGGATAGAAGTCAAACGATCTGCCAAAGCTTCGAATTTTCGGTGAGTGGACCTTAGAAAAGCTGGAGAAAGATCCGATTTTTTTATCGAAAAATTGTATTTAATGATTGAATGGGTATGTTAATAAACAAAACTGCTGTATTTGGTCCGATAAGCATCCTCAGGCAATACAACACCTGCCAGTCCATCTGGAAAAATGCACAGTTTGGCGCGGTTTATGGTCTGGCCCGTATTTTTTCAAAGATCAACTTGAGAACAACGTTACCTTCAATAGCGCCCGCTATCGTCTAATGATTTCTAACTTTTTTTGCCAAAACGAGCTGAACGTGGTCGAAATGTGGTTTCAACAAGACGGCGCTACATGATACACAGCACGCGAATTGATGGACAAATTCGGAAATGAGTTCGGTGAGCAATTTATCTCTCGTTTTCGACCGGTTAATTGATCGGCTACATCGTGCGGTTTGACGACTTTAGACTATTTTTTATGGGAATACGTCAAATCACTCGCCTTTGCCGATAAACCACGTAGAACGTAGTCGTAGTAAACATTTACATGCAACAATCTTTAAAAAGTAAATGACAAGTATGTATTTATCAACTTAAATAAAAATTGTATACACTTTTGCAATTTTTTGACAATTAAAAACCAAACGCTTAAAAAATCACCCATTATTTGCAAACACTTTTGTTTGTTTTAAGTGTTAATTTACGACTCAGTTCTTTTGAAAAAATCTGTAATATATAACTGGTGTTTATATTTTAGATGAAAAAACTTATAATCTTTTTCCAATTTCCAACGAAATAACAGTATTCTTTAACAAAACCTATTGCATTTAATGCCTCGGCTATTGAAGGACTGGTTTTATTTTCATCAGAGTCCTCAAGAATAGAATTTTCCACTGCAGCAGCAGTACTGACTAAGTCTTCTAAATTTGGATCATCTGAGGTTGAAAGGTTGTCATCAACGGTTGCGTACCCCTTCCATGCTATTTCTAAAGCAACGACGTTAGATTTCAATCCAAACAGACAGGGGCAATCATCTCTTCATCAACTTGTTCTTCGTTTTGACAATTGTTCAAAGTCAGTAGTCCGGCATGCTTAAAACATTTATCGATTGTCCTGCGAGTAACGCGATCCCAAGCTGTGGCCACCATGCCTACAGCGCCTAATAAGCCAATTGTATTTTCCTTATTGGCTTTTATGTCCCGAATTATTTTGTTCACAAGGTTTTTGTCGAAAATTTCTTTTTAGGTTTCTTATCAAACCCTGGCCCAATGGTTGCAGCGTCGATGTTGCGGGAGGAAAACCAGTTTTATTAAAGAAAGCTTTTCCCTGTTTGGATGTGAAGGGCGGCTATCAATAAAATTTTCTTTTTTTATCCTCAGTTCTGTATCCCAGCTCCGTAAAACACCCTCGAAAATTTCAGAGGTCATCCAAACTTTTTTTTTCTGTTTACTGGGTTGGCAAGGACTTGGTACCCTTGAATCACCATGGATTTTTTTATTTGAAAATAACAAGTAGTTTTCTATTCTCTGATCCATCCATATTTGAGCCAACGAGCACATACGAGTATGTATATGTATATGTATCCTTTCCTTTAACATTTTGCCACCAATGTAATGCTCTCCTCTAAATTTAAATGCTTTGTCACGTTTTAGTTTGTAAAATAGTCAGGCTTCGTCCATATTAAATATTTCACAGGGTTGGTACCCTCCTCGAACTATTGACCACACTTTTTTATAGCCAGGCTGTTAGATTCTCCAAACACAATTTTTTTGTTTTGCATTCGAAAACAATAAACCCCAACTTTCAGTACATCTTTCCTTTCCAAGAAGCCGTTCAATTTCATTGGCTTTCATTTGCACTAATGGCGCTGTTATGGACACATTATTCTTTCTCTAATTTTTATACCATTTCAGTAGTTAGTTTTCAATGTCAGCATTTTTTGGAAAACCAATCTTTTTTACCTTTATTGACTTCGATTCAAAACTTTTCTTTGCTTTTCCACATTCCACTGATTGTAAATGCGAAACATTAAATGCTTTTGCCAGTTTTGAGTTAGATTCCCCTGACTCAAATTTCTAGATTATGGCAGCCTTTTCTTCTATTGTAAAGGTGTTTCATTTTTTAGGTTCCATTTTACAATATACGAGTAATATATATATAATTTAATTTTCAAAAAGGATGCTTTATGCGAGCAACTTCAATAAAAAAAAAAAGTGGAAGACTTGTCATGAGCTACAGCACTTTAAAGAAGACCGAATTCGTTAAATTTTTTTTATAAGTAATTGCTTGATTGTCTTAAACCAGGCTGCCTATCAACATCGTTTTCATGTCCGAAATACATGCCCTGTGAACATGATACTAATGCAGGTGGCAAGATTTTATAAACACTGATTTCCCCGAACTGGAAAACATCAAACTGACTGAACTGGAGCGAATGTTGAATAAATTCTTTCAAGTATTGTGTAGAGCCAAAGACATCAACACGAAGGTCTTTTGGTCAACTCATTGCGTCCCGCAGCTCGTTGCACAGAGTTTTTAGAACCAAATTGCAATTCGGGGATAAGTTTAAGTCAAGAGCTTCTCAACAACATGTTGTTTACGCAGTTCACTTACAAGAGATTGCAACATAAGAAAATGATTTTTTCCACCTTCCGATAATGGCTAGTGAAAACATAACATTTTTTTAAAAAAATTTTCTTCCTACGAACAGAAAGAAATTTCATTTTATTTTCAATCCGACTTTTGCTTACTCGTACTCGTACTTAAAAAGTTAAACCAAAAATGAAATATTTTTAATTTCAATGCTTTTTTAATCTCTTGTAGCTTTAAGGAAGAAAATTATTTTGAGGAAAGGATTTTGGAAGGATATAGTCAGCGAGAGATGGTAATACGGTTTAACCATATTAAATACATCCTTTTTTCAATAAGCAAGGAACTTCACTTAATTATCGAGCGTATGGGAGCACCATGGCCAAGCTGATTACTATCTACGCTAGAAAAATGCGGAAAAGTATTCTAAACTGATCTTAGGCGAACCACTTCCGCATCTTTGCTGAAATTTTCTGATATAATTTTCGGTGGAAAAGACCAGTGAAATAGATTGGCAAGACTTTAACAAAAGAAGAGGCCAGTTGTAGGCTGTAAATTAGCGAGACTAGCTCTTTAATGTTGATAATTCAAGTACGATCGTTATTTGTTCTGCGTTCAAAAACGTGTGTAAACGCCATAACAAAGAACTGTAGTAGTTGCGTTCAATAATGCGGGTAGTACCATGGGTGGCCGTGGCTCAAGTGGTAGTGGACTGGCTTCCAAATCGGAAGGTTTGGTGTTCGAATCCCAGCCTCGCCCGAAAGAGTAGTTGACTAGAAATCAACATCAAGCCAACTTCCACTAAGAATTTAGTCTCCCCATTAAAAGTTGGATGCCACCCATGGAGCGCAATAACCACTGAGCACAAACATTTTTATTTCTCTTTCTCTCTGAATTTGTTTCCGGTTATTCGAGTTTAGTTTATTCTCTAGGGAAGTGATTCTTCATCGCAGTGATGTATTTTCTTCTTTCAACTGCTGTACCATGTGGAGAAATTCTGTGTTTATATTTTTAAGGCTTAAAATACCTTCGTACAGCATTTGACGGATTATTGACGTCGTTACTCACTGTGAATGCACTTTCCTCTACAGACTGCTTGCTAGTTGACACCGTTGACACCGTTGAACTTCTTGTTATTTTTGCTGATTGCGTTTGCACAGGTTTTCCTTACTGCTTCGACGATCCCACCACGATTTGTTATTGCTTAAGTTGTGATGAGACTACTGGTACATTTGCATTGGCAATTTCCGTCTCAAAGTGATATTTTGTTATTTGGAAGAGTCTATAAAGTCAATATCGGATTGCAGAATATTAACACAAATCCTATGAAAGAAGCATCTACACTCAAAGCAATCTATTTTGTATGGATCTTGTACTTGCTTTTAATAATCATTTTCGGATTCCTTTCTAATCATCTATAAAATGGCAACGTATTTTAAGTTCATTAAATTCCTGTATCATTGTAATAGCAGAGATAATTGAACTACCAACCCAGTGGGATTTAGTGCCTCCAAAAAGGAATGCCGTATTCTGTCGCTAAAGCAAAATTTAAACACCCAGCCCTTATCTGTGAATAGCTTTTGCCATACCGAGTCCGAAAAAGGTCCGTTCTCGGAATGTGTGTCAATAGGAACCTGGGTTGGTCTAAATTGTCACGCTTTTCCCAAGTAATGTAAGAAATACTTAACCAGGTTTCAATATACGAGTACAAAGTTTTTATGCACTCAGAATTAGAGTGCTCACACCTGCGCACGCTAAATAATAGACAAAACCGTGTGATTTAACTTAGACGAAAATACTATTCCACCGTAATGTTATTTGCATAGCACTTCGTCTATACAAACTTTCAACCCCAATACCCTTCTCACTATTAACACTTATCAGTTTATCCGTAAGCCCTATTTTTCTTTCAGAAACCGTACAATTGACTTGCGGGATGTCCTGGCGATCTCTACTCGTATATGTACGAGTATTGTATTTCCCAGTCACTTTAACCTGCAAATCTTTTGAGTGCGAGCTAATTGTAAACCAAAATATAATTGCAAGTCGTGCACCCAGATTCTAAAAATGAAAACCTAGTTGCCATCTGCGAGAAAAAAATTACTAGCTATGATAGATTTGCCTTTATTGGTCAAGACCCTTGCCTTAGATTTACCATGTAGCAATCCTTGCCTTAATTTCCTGCCCTATGGCTATTTAAAATCTCAAGGCGTAAATACTAAATAAAATTGCACTCTATGTAGAATCTTAAAAGTGTTCAGCAAACGTGCGCCACGGAAACCTCAAAACATTTCAAAAATACAATTGATATTGGCTTCGAAATAAATTGGTTCGACGTCTTTTTATTAACCCGAAAAGCCTTTTAAGGTAAAACATCGATATTACGTCAAAACATTGAATGAAAGTAATTTCTCAAAATCGTTTCGTGTTAGTAAATGCATTTTCAAATCTGTTACAAAGAAGCGTCATTTTTAGGGGCGGATATTTTTATACAATATTTTGCCTAAATTTGTGAACCTATGGGGTTCAAGATGAACTCAGGTGATCAATTTCTTATACATGTGTAGGCACAGGAAAATTCACATCAGGAAAAGAGACACAGCAGCAACTGTTTCCAGATTGTCTATCATTATAAGATGCGTTTTGAGTTGAACTTTTAGTACAAAATTCTTCACGAAAGTTTTATTAATTCTTGTTTTTTTTTTTAAATTATTATTTAAACTTCGGTACGTAAAAGTACTATGATTTAAAAAAAAATCAAAAAAAAATTATGGCACTAACATCCAAAGTGGTAGCATTAAAAACTTATTCGACCCGTATCTGAGCTCAAAAAATTGCGACATTTGTACGAGCAAAAAATTCCAAGGTCTAACCAAAAGCATGGTGGGAAAAAAATTATTCAAACATTGCACCTCTTACGTACATATTAGTTAATTAGACATAAAAATAATTCTAAGAAAAATAAAAGCATTACCGAATCTACAAAATTTATTGCTGAACTGATATGCAAGTTTTATTTTCTAAAATCACAAATCTAAAAATGCTTTACATTCGAAAACTGGGAACGGAAATCAAAAACCTATACTCGTACATTCATACGATATTTTGGTGGTGGTACTCTGAATTGTTTTAAAGTGGCGGATGCAAGGCTTAGTTGACTTTATCTACACACTGTTATCAATTAGTGCTTTCATTTTCTTAAGTCAATAAATGACCTAAAAAGCAAAGTTATTATCTCTCATATATACTCGTACAGTGAAAGTGTCAAAATTCAGGGTGGGGGTTATCTCACACCAAAAATAAAGCAAATTAATTTGACCATGGACCTTACAAAGTGGAATTTTGTTTATTTTTCTTAAGAAAAATAAGGTTTTCGTATAGGAAGTTCAGTTAGGGTATCTTTTTTTGAAGTCTTGTTTAGGTAAAGGGCGTCTAGTTTTTGAATTTAAAAAGAAATAACAAACAAATAAGATTTGATTATATAATAATAATAAATATTATCTATTATATTAAATAGATTTTTATAAATTATAACGCTGGCTTATAGAATATTGACGGAATTTATTCGCCTGCCTATCGTAATAAGAGAAAAATCATGATCAGCTACAATACTTTCACACTTAAGATAAGCTTGAGGGCCGTTGATATCTAATAGCTACCAGAAATCTGTATGCGTGATCGTTTGGGTATTACCGATGATGCAAAAGAAAGGTCGGATATTCTTGAAATTATTTACGTCCAACGATGAGTTTATGAAAATGTTTTTAATGGAAAAAAGAAAAAGATGTATTTTTGACAGAGTACTAAAGTACTAAATTAATTTATTGCATATAAGGGTTTGATAACAATACGTTTTGTTGCATTTAATTCTCAACATACCCTCTCAAATGCAACCCCATTCCGATAGCACAGTTCTCATGTTTTGCTTTGGGAATAGTTTTGGTGAGGATTTACTCGTATGTTATCGTTTAGTTTGTCGACTGTGAAAAAGACGACAAGTCTGGCAAGTCGATCTCGAATGAAGAGATGACGGAAATCTATGTATTTACTACGTGCGCTGTATCCCTGTAGATTTATTAACTTAATAGCACCCGGATTGGGTGTTATGTTTATGTCTCCAATATATAATGTATCTTGAGCTGCAGATGAGATGGACATGTACTCCGCTCCGGTTGACGATAAAACCAGTGTCGGTTGCCTCCTTGAGTTCCATGAAATACAAGCTCTTTGAAACATGAAGATATAGCCTGTACGGGACTTGCGATCTTTCGAGTCAGACGCCCAGTAGCCAATTGTAGCTTCACCTGACGGCTTACATCTTCATATGCAAGTACCTTACCAAATTTTGAGTGCCACCGAGTGTAGAGGATTGGGATTTATATTAAAACAACTTAGATAATTAACTGTATAGCATATGTATATCCGGGCGTGTACCTTGAGATAGGTGAATGGGTACAGCTGTCAATAGTATTTTCGTAAGGAATACCACCAAAAAGTTCCCGGAATTTATTCAGAAAATTAAAAATACAAGTTTATTTATCTAAATCTATATTGTCCCCTTCAAAGTAATCCCCATCGACTGCAATACACTTATGCCAGCGCTTGATCCAATCCTCGAAACATTTTTTATATTCGGTTTTCGGTATGTCCATCAGTGCTTGCTGCGATTTTTCCATTACTTTCTCTCGGCTGCTGAAACGCTTTGCCCGTAGTGGTTTTTTAACTCGATTGAACAGAAAGAAGTCACAGGAAGTCAAATCAGGTAAATTCGTTGGCTGTTGGATGGTATTTGTTGCATTTTTCGTCAAAAAATTACGAATGGTGCAAAATCCACGAGTTTTCTGCCCACAATTCTGGTCTCTTTCGGCGAATTGCTTCTGCTTCACGCAAACGTCTCATAACGCCCAAATAATTCTCCTTTTTTACTGTCTGGCCTTCTGGCAAAAATTCATGATGCACCAAACCGTTATAATCCATGAAAACCGTGAGCATTGCCTTCATTTTTGATTGAAAACGACGTGGTTTTTTTGGTCTCAGCTCATTTGGTGAACGCCAATCACTTGCGTGATGTCTGGATTGCGTGTCGTACTCATAAACCGACGCCTCGTCTCCAGTAATGATCCTTTTGATCAATGTGGGATCGGACTCGGCCTCGCAAATCATCTCTTTTGCGACGTCAACACGCTCTCTTTTTTGGATGAAATTGAGGTCTTTTGGCACCAACTTTGCTGCTACACGACGGAAACCCACATCATTAACCAAAATGTCTTGGATGGATCCATAGGCAATGTTCAAATTCTCCGCTATCTCTCTGATGGTTAATTTGCGGTTATTGACTAACATTTCTTTTACTTCATCAATGTTTTCGTCGGTTTTCGATGTCGATGATCTGCCAATGCGTTCATCATCTTCGATTGACTCACGACCACTTTTGAACCGCTCGTGTCACTGGCAAACGACCGTTTTCTTTCGAGAATCGTTGCCGAAACACTTTTCCAACATTTCCAACGTTCGCGCACCATTAAATCCGTTTTTTACGCAAAATTTAATACAAGTTCGTTGTTGCAAATTTAAATGCATTTCTAAAATTGTAAAAAATCGCCAATACACACAGAGATAGATGTACTCTTGGCTACGTAACTTTTGCAAATGTCAAGCTATGACGCTTGTCGCTATGACGAATGTCAACAACAGATTTACCAACTTAAAAAAAAAAAACAGAACTCAAATCGGAACAATGGGAGCGCCACACGGGAACATTTTGATCAAGGTGGTATCCCTTAAAACGTTTTATTTGGAGCTAAGAAGTTTAACATTTGAATCCATAGGGATGCATAAATGTTTACATTAGCTCACTCCAAACTTCTTCAATACTTGTTTGATGTACCTTGTTTGATCGCTATAAATTTCATTATCTTTTCTTTCGGCTTATTCATAATCCCAAACAAAATTTGGCTTCACGAAGATCTTTCCTTTTTAGCTTGCTAAGGCTTCTTAAACGGTCACAGAATCCTTTTCTAAATCATTATCATTAGCTTTGTTTTGGCATAAATCGGTGAGGGTCCTAGGCTTTCGTGATCTTAAGTTAAAGCTCGGTGGTTTTGTCTTTGATCGTAGTATTTGGTCTGTATCCATCATCTAGATCGTCGGGGCTATTGATCATTTTTGATTTATTCGTTGTGGTGGTTATATTCAAATCACATTTATCGTCCTCGTAACCAGGAGTAGGATCCTTCTTTTGCTGGCAGATCAGTCATTGGTATCTTTACATAGTCCTTCTCTAAAACCACAACATCTCTGCTTTAGATAATTTGTTTCTTACCTTCACCATAAAACCTGGAGCCTTTTGTCTCATCACAGTATCCGACGTAGTTTCTTGACCTCCGATTCCATTTTAGCCTTTTCTCTGATAGGGCTTTTCGGCTTTGGTAATGAAAACTATATTGACTTCTCTCCATGACAGTGGAATGTGGATAACTTCTACACAGCTCCTCATAGTATTTTCTAGCGCAGGCAGAATAATATCTGAGGACCTCTGTAGCTCGGCAGGTATTATACAGCCCGGACCAGCAGACTTGTATGGTTTGAAGCTATGCAGCGCCCAGAGCAGTTTGTCTCTTGTCATCAGACCATGAATTTTGGTCCCGGTTGCAGAAGGCCTGTCTACTGTCCGCGAATTGGGAGCTACCTGGAAAGTGGGTGTCGAGTAGCAGGTTGAGTGATTCATCACTTGAGGTTGTCCAAGAGCCATCGGTTTTTTTCAAACAACTAGGCATCATAGGAGAGGATTTTTCTTAGCCATGATGCTAAGTGATTTTGTCACAGAATCACCTCCAGGATTGTCGCTTTGCCTTCCTCAGTTCTTTTTTGTATAATTTGAGGGATTCTTTGTATGAGTCCTAATCAGTCACTTTTCTTATGCTTTTTGCTGCGTTGAAAAGTTTTCTGAAAGTGTTTCTGAGCATTTCCAGTGCTGATGACCACCAATGTGGCTTTTTCTTGCCTCTAGGTTGAATAAGAGGGTCAGGGTAAATTTCTAGTTCAGAAGATATTGTTTCTGACAGTATTCCTCTGTATTTTGGTCGATCAGTTTTCCGGTAATTTCGGAATGCTGGTTGGCTGGGAGGAGCATTTCTCAGGCTTAATTGGTTATATCTGGATTTTGAAGAAGAGTGCTCAGACGATACCATCCAGTTCATTAGCATATGAGTGATGCTTTCGGAGACAAGAGTGATATCTGGCGTTTCTTGTCGGTTTCTAGTTATAAAAATGGGCTCATTGCCAGTGTTGTAAATAAAGAGGTTAGTACTTAAAATATAGTCAAAAAGTGACTCATCTCTTTCGTTGATGTCGGTACTGCTCCATACTGCCCCATGCCCCATACTGCCCCATGCCCCATACTGCCCCCATGCCCCATACTGCCCCATGCCCCATACTGCCCCATGTCCCATACTGCCCCATAGCGTTAGCGTCGCGTCCGATCATGAGGCCAGTTTTTGCCTTCCAGCCTCCAGTATCACCCTTTCTAGGATATCACCAGGGAGACTGCCCACATGATCGTGGCCAAGGTATGCCGATGCCAGCCGGTATTAGCCTTTGGCAGTCTCTAGTCTGCAAGGCAACGTTTCACTAATATACAAGACCGGAGCGTATACGGGTGTCCTAAGTATAGGAAGCACGCATTCTACAATCAATGGTTCCTGGATTAGGATAATGTCTTCTGCGTTTTTTGAAAGACGCCGAATGAGTGCTTCCGAAGCCTTTTTTGAGTGATGGAGATTAATCTGGAGAAACCGTATCATTGTTACAGTTTTTCAGAGTAGTCTCCACCACGGTGCTATTGAGGTCCTCCAATTCTGAAGATGTGCCCAAAAGCTCATCTTCTTCCTCTGATCGTATAGGACCTCTTTTTGCTTCGTCATCGGTCCCCTTAGTTCCTACAGTTTCGCGACTTTCCGGTCATGAGTCGGAAGGGTCGGGCTACTGAGCCTGATGATTTCCAGAATGCTTTCTGGGGAGGAGGGTTCGGCTGGTATCCAGTTACGAGTTCGAGGTATGCTAGGGATATCCTCCTCAGATACGACCTCGAGTTTTGAACTTGATCAAATCTCTCCTAAACCATCTATAGTCTTAGTAAAGAGATCGAGAGATCTCTGATTGGCACATGCGATGAGCTTGATGTGGCCTTGGTGCCAGCCAGCGTCGCTTGTGATGGGGGGTGATCCAGGGTTTTCCCGCATGATGGCCAAGAAGTTGCTCCAGAGCTTCAACTTGACCAGCTGCCACCGTTCAGGGGTTATAGAACCGTCGGTATTGTTTCTGTCGATTACCGCGATTATTGTTGCGTCCTTTAGGACTTTGCTGAAAGACCTCAGACATGTGCTGTTGGATGGCCCAGGGGTTTTGATACTGTGGGTTTTAGGCCTCTTGGGAACCGGCACGTCTCCTCAAACGATCTCTGGCGCGCCACGATCTATGGCTTGCCACAGTTCTAACACTCCCTGAAGATTTCTTTTTAGGCTCGTTGCGCTTGTCCTTAGAGGATCGCCTGTCGCAGTTTTACCTCCTATCGACAATGCAGGAGCCTTGCCGGTAGTCGGTTACCGTTCTTCCGTCCGGTATTAAAGGAGTATCGGCTTCGGGTTTTGTTTTGTTTAAGTTTTCTATGATGTGGTCCCACGAGTAGCGAAGAAAGGGTGGTCCATCTGTACAGAGATCCGCCGTATACCGATAAGGCTAGCTAATCCGGAGGTCTCCAGGTATCCGGATACTCCGTTCGCGGCTGAGCTATTTTTGGAGATGCTGCGCCCTCAGCCAGGTTGATCTTCGACACGGGTCGCATGCCACCTTGGTCCAGCCCAGTGGAAAAGAGCTTTTGAAAAGCATTAGGTGGGCTGTAGGCATGGTTAAGTCCTTATAGGACAGACACTGGAAGTCGATGTGGGATTTAATTTTGTTTGCACTACGATTATCTTAGCTTTTCTACATCAATCAGCGAATGTGGAGGACTTAATACAAAAATCGACGAATGTGTGATATAACTTACAATACCAAAGCTTGTAATTTAAGTTGAAATCCACAAAATAAGACTAAGGGGACTAAAATAAATACTAAATCCAGAGGGCTCAGGAGATGGCCGAGCATTTGATTAAAAGAACAATTACTGTAAGAAACAAGATCAAGAACGCATTTTACATTGATGTTCGATTTCAATAGGTAGATATTCAGTGCCTTCAGTTGTTGATTTTTTTAACGTTTTACAGTTTTTTAAATGAATTTCCATGCCTTCAACAAAAGCGTTAGTAATTTTATTATTTGAAACTAGGTAATCCTTTAACATAAACAGTGTCTACTCTCGAAGAAAAAATATATTTCAAACAAAGTCCAAAGTAACTGCCGGTGAAACCTTTATAAGCATTAGATCTCAACCTCTTAACGAATTAAAAATATTTTTTTTCTGCTAGCCAGAAAAAATGCGTTCATAACCGAAGATTAATATGTACTCCGAGAGCCACTACAATTTCTTTTATTTCTTGTCCTCCCATTGTATAATATTTTTTCAAGTTAGCTTTTGATATTTAATATTTAAATAAACGGAATCCGAAATGTTTATCTACAGAAAAATAAATAAAAATAAAATTCTTACGCAATCTACACATAAAATCGAATACACACTTGTTTTGCTCTAATAAAAATTTGTCACCACTATATTTGTATGACATAGAAGAACATATGCAATACTATGTAAGCAAACAATTCTTTTTTTCTATAATCTAATATCAATTTGAGTAGGTGAAAGCTAAAGGGTTAATTAGAGATAATTAAAATCGTGTATAATTTAATTAAAATTAAATCAGCTTATTTTTATCAGTTGTACTCGTACACACAATTAAGATGCTTCGCTTGTACAATTTTTCCATACTCGTGCAGCCGTTTGGATTTATTTAAATTGATAAGAGAACACGATGTTCAATTTTCTTTTTATACACATTGCTTAAGTCATACTTTTTTAAAATGTAAAGCCAAAAAAAAAAATAGTTTTTTTATGTACTACTTGTTCTTGTTAAATTTAATCGAGGCATTATAAGTTTGATATACAGTTTACTTATATAGTTACATTGTTAAAAAGTGATATAATCTAATATAGGTAAGAGGAGTTACAGATGACAAAACCTATCCATTTTATTATGTACTCGTATTTATGACACCAAAAATTCGTTCGATATAATATTTTACTCGTATGTGCTTGAAAGATTAGGGAAGCTTGGTAAGTAACATATATAAGTACCTATTTTCTACACCATAGCGTTTAATCTACTGTTTAATCCGATGCAGCTATGGGACAGCAAATGAACTTATGAACGTATTAGAGTTATAAATAATAGAGAGATAAATTTACCTGGCTAAGCCAATTTCTTACAATTTTCACCCAACACTCGCTTTGGAAACTTCATTTGAAGCTTTATTACCAGGACTTCACAACATGCCTTTTTTCCATCATTTATCTGCGTCACCCGGTAAATTGTACCGTCTTAAGTTAACTTTTTCGCTATTCCTCGTACAAAAAATCTTCGTTATTATTGTTTTTTTGACTGTTTCATAACTTGACATCAGATGGATGTGAATAGCATACACTAAAAATGCCTAGATATGTGTATTTATTACGGTTAATTAAAAATTCATGAGTTGGTGCAGCTCCTACGGAGTTTGACATTTCCGTGATTCAAGCCATTAAAAGCTACACAGCTGATCAGCTAGTTTTTTCGAGTTTGAGCATTATAGGCTGTTGGCCTACCTCTCTGTCGTGATCCAAACAAAATTTTAAAAAATCTACAGGAGTATCAGATTGTATAGTTGCTCGAATTTCAGCGCCTAAATCAGCATGGTGTTGGGCAGAATTCGTCCCATGGCCAGAATCGAAAAGACGATGGGTTGATTACCGGTTTGAATACGCCATGAAATGACATTTTGCTAAAATGAAAAATACCAAAATTTCAGGTTTGAGAAATAAAATCAAATTGGCTTCATTTAATTTTCCCCAAAAACAAAAAAAGGCTAACTTTAATAATTCACACTTAATTTGTTTAATTTATGTATGTATGTATGTATGTATATACGGAAGATTTTTGCCAGGCAAAACATGAACTATAGGAGCTTTATTTTCGTTGCTTATAATTATTTGAATATTAGATCGTTAAGAAGAAATTGGAATGCCTTTTGTGCTTATTTTTGTCCGATCTTAAATTATACTGAAATCATCATGAAATTGAATTCGTTGATGGGCTTACAAATCTCAAAAGAGCAGACAGCGACCTAGTAGTTCTGGGCGATATATGATAAACAAAAATATAAATGCAATCGCTTCACATAGGCTGCATAACGTCATCAAAGGAGTTCCTAGGACCCATTTGAATAAATCACGTTTTGGTTAATTTGTCTCACACAAGTACGTTTTCGGCGACAGTAGAAAATTAGGTATCCGATCATAACAGCATTGCATACGGAATTTACAATCCGGAACAGCACTCAGTCGATAATGATAGACCATTTCGGGTTGTCATAAAGACGAATAAAGCAAATCAAATGATACTTAGGAGCTCCGAATTGAGACACAGCGCTTTTGAATAAAGGTAGCCAGATATATACTCGTACACTATTTAACAATTAATGAACAAAATGAGTGAAATATGTATATAGTATTTCAGCTCAAAAATTTTATATAATGATAAAAATTCAGAGGCAAAGAACTACGAGGGTTGCTGAAAAGTTTCCGACCCAACAATGATACAAGACATTTTTCCTCAAATTTATTTTTTATTTTTCTACAATGTCTCCTTGTAACTCTACACACTCCTCCGAGCGATGCTCCCATTTCTCTAACCCGTCCAAATAGTACTTGGCGTTTTTCTCTGCAAAATAATTGTTATTGCCTCATCATTTGACGAAAATCTCTGTCCTCCGAGCGCAGTTTTTAGATGAGGCAACAAAAAGAAGTCGCCTGGGGCTAGATTTGGTGAATAAGGCGGATGGTCAAGCAGGTTTTTCCACAATTTCTGCCTTCAGCTTGGCAAGTAATGATGCGTAGTATGCTCCTGTAATGGTTTTTCCTTTTTGAAGATAATCGATTAAGATAACTCCTTTACTATCCCGAAAAACAGTCGCCATCATTTTCTCAGCCGAAAAAAACAGTTTTTGCTTTTTTTGGAGCCGGCTCGCCCTTTTGCAGTCTAATGTTTTGACTGAATCTTTGTTTCGGGCGTATAGTAGTGTATCCAAGTTTCATTTAAAGTAATTAATCGGCGCCAAAACTCGGATTTATTGTGCCTAAACTGCGCCAATAGAACGTTGGAAATGTTCATTCTAACACGTTTTTGGTCTAACGTAAGCAAACGCGGCACCCAACGCGCGGACAGCTTTCTCATGCCTAAATTTTGATTTAATATGTAACAAACACTTTCTTTGGACATTTTCATAACCTATACTATCTCTCTCACTTTAATTTGGCGGTCGTCTAACACCATTTGGTGAACTTTAGCAATGTTATCGTCAGTGGTTGCAGTTTTTGGACGTCCCGAACGTTCATCATCTCTCAAGCTCTTATGGCCACGTTTAAATTCAGCTGCCCAAAATTTCACTGTGGTGAATGATGGTGCAGAATCCCCATACACAGAGTCCAACTCATTTTTGATTTGCGTAGGCGTATTGCCTTTCAAAAACAAGAATTTAATAACAGCTCGATACTCAATGTTTTCCATTTTCACAAAAAACACTCACATCGACTCACTCAAACTAAAAACTGCGCGTCCAAAATGACTAAAACTTCGGTAAGTAATTATCAAAAGATGCACAACTAGCATTCACTAGGTTTTTATTGAGGAGTGCCGCTATCTCTACGTTGTGGTCGGAAACATTTTCAGGCATCCTTTGTACACTGGCGATCACTAAGATGAGGCCATACATTTTGCAATCGATTTTCACTCTTTATACCAGTTTGAACTTTTGTACCCGCAAACTTTTACTACCCGTGAACAGGTACATATTTTCTCAACAGGAATTCATGAAATTAACGGGTAAATAAGAAACGACCGTTGGAATTTCCCACGATCAAACTTGAAAATTGTATAAAAAGTTGCGCCTTCCAAAACTAATAGAACAGTGTAGTCTCATCGGCGGTAAAGATGTCGTGTGAATAATCCTCTTCCAAATTTGGGTCAAGTTCTTAACACTAGGGTTTTTTGCCTGCTCAGCTGGATCGAAGTGGACGGCCGCATGATACGTCGAAAGCAAAGTTCCGAACCGATTTTTCTTGAGCACGATCGTGACAAGATCTGAATGGTTGTAGACGATTTCGGTATGCAGCACTGGTTTTCGTTGCATGTCAATCAGCGCTGACGGTATCTCTTTGTGATTTTTCCTTATGGTGCCGACGATCGTAATTTGCTTCTTCTTCAGCTCGAGTGCTAAAAACAAATTGTCACATTGCGTCCGTTCATTCCTAAAAATGGAAAAGAATCACAGATTAGAGAAAAATAAAGGCATGTACCCGAAGAAGAAATACCTTGGCACAAATCCAGAACAACACGCTGATCTTGATTGATTTCTGTTGAACAGTTTCTGTCACGGCCAACGTAGACTTGAATATTGTAGGCATACAACGATCCTGCGTCGGCCAGAATCCAAAGTTTGATGCCATACTTTCCAGGCTTAGACGAAATGTACTGTCGAAAACTGCATCGTCCACGAAATGGCAGCAATTGCTCAAAGACGGTCAGGAATTTGCCAGGAACATACATAACTTTCAAGCGCTGGACCCACAGATCGAACAAATCGCGAATAGGCGAGTTTCTTGGTTATCGAATCGTATCGATTGACTAATGGCTCGAAAGCGAAAAAGTGACGTTGTCGCAGCGAAAATTGGTGGGCCATGCTTAGCAGTCCAAAGCTCATCAGCTGCTTCACTATTCGACCGATATGCCCCAGCTAACAACAAAAGTCCCTAAAAGGCGCGCATTTCAAACACATCAAGCGGCTTTCACGTGACGCCATGCTTGTGAACACCGTATAAATTGGTAGTTTGTACCACAATATTCTCGACTGGCTCGATAAAAAGCAAACACGCAGTCACTGGACTGCTGATGCGAGATTTCGCAAATGATGTTGGCCCTGCAAAAATTTCAAATGAAAGCGCCTAAGCAAAAATTCAAAGCAAACCTTGACGAGAAGCGAAATCTATTGTCGAGGCTGATGCGCATGGTGGCATTGGATCGCGCGCATACTGAATTGTCTTGTCTTTCGCATTTCCTGTCCGATAAAATCAGCATCACTCTTGTCACTGTTATAATCTTCGGAATCACTTTCAGTCTCGCTTGGTGAATAATCTGTATCGTCTTCCGAGAATTCGGGCAGATCATCGCTGTCTTCTTTTTGCCGTACAAATTGTTCGCAGAATCCCTCATAGTCAGACATTTTGCAGTAATTGTTTGAAAAAAATAATCTGAAATAATTCACAGCAAATGGTTGCACAACCGAATAATAAGAAGTGTCACAGCACTGGCGATATCAAATTGACACCAAACACCAGATATGTAATAACTCTTCTACAAGCCTTCAGAGCCCTCTGGCGACAACAATTTTGTTTTTACGGAAACTAGACGAGAAAGTAGCCTGGTGAGCCGCGAGCGCTTGGCAACAGCACTACAATTATTAGGAGTTTTGCTTATTTCAAAAAAAAAAGTGTGTCAAATTGACACTAAATATAGACTAGTGTTAAAATCATTTGCGACATAGCAGCGTATCGACGTTGGCAACCGCACCTCAATCCTTTTCAAGAACGTTACCTTTCGTCTGAAGACCTTAGACCATTTGTAGTTCTGTTTATTCTTAAAATTCTTTAGAATTCTTAGTCTGACTAAAAAGAATTGGTCTAATTATTAAGACCTTTTGTCTTCTCCATTTATTAAACCAATTCAATAAAGGTTGCTGTTCTCGTCGTTTTAACCTCTGATAACTATTTTCTTTTTTTCAAAAATTGGTTGTTATATCCGAAGCATCTCTATTTACGATGTTTACTCGCATTTACATATATTCGATGATAAAATAGCGCGTGTAATTTAAAGAAACTCATCAAATGAAAGGGAAATTATCGCTCCAAGCGACTTCCACTTTATATACTTATGCAAACATACCTATTATATATGGGTGTGTACCCAAATCTACATATAACATACTCGTACATATGTAGTTCTACGTGCATATGGTTTTTATATGTAGCACATTTATATATATAATTAAAGTTTTAAGTGTTTTAAGTCCCGATGAAGTAAACAGGATAGGTAAACATGACTCCTTCTATTTATATTTGGTAAGTCAAAAGTCTACATCATAAGATAACTACGTTATGTGCATGTACATACATACATATATCACTACAATAGAAGAACAGAAACTCTCTCATAACTAAAACATTTAAAAATAATCCGGAATCTTACAAGTAGTTGGAAAAATTTCAATCTATCTCTTATCAACAGTTACAAATTACATACGCATATGTGTTCATATGTATGCAATGCATCGTTTGCGATAACGTACTGAAAGCCGGATATCAAATCATGTAAATAAATACGTCCTAGTATTTTTAAATTATTTGTTCTTTTGTGGAAAAAATTTAACCGAGATACTGCCTGTAAGACAATCAAATATGGTATTTCCATATTCAATGAATTTTTTTTTAGAATAATTTTACATTAAATCATATCATATGTAGTACAATATGTGAATTCAGATTTTTGTGAAAAGAATATTGTTCTCAGTTCAATGAGTTGCAGCATAGAAATTTATTTGATCCATATACTCGTAGATGTATGTAAGTATATACAAATAAGTCCTTCATCTAGCTTGGTTTGACCTGTCGGATCGTATTCGACAGCAATAGAGAGTTGTTGTTAATAATTTATTTTAAAACTTCACAATTTAAAAATTATTTACATAAAGAGTTTTAATGTTGTTTTAACATGTTGTTGCGGTGATAGATAATCCATTTTGGATTGTTATCGATCACTTTTTGCTATTGCCGGATGAAAGAAAATCTAAAATAACGCGGGCAAGCATATAACCTAATATGCAGCACGGGCTAAAGACATAGATATATAATATCATATGTATGTATATACAGTGTTGTGCAAAACATACCGGATTTTTAACCATCATTTTTCGTTGGTGAATTTTAGGGAACGGAAAGAACCTAAGTAAAATCTGTTGTCAATTTAAGAAAACTTATTGTATAAGTGTACAAATAAAAGAAAAAAAGTTTTGCGATAATGTTTTTTTATACAAAAAAAAAAAACTTAACTCGGCAACGGCCTGTGCAAAACATACCGGATTTTCGTTATACTTAATATTTTGTACAACAACTTTTGTTTTTTAAGACCTCCGTGCATATTTTTGTCATGGACGCCACTAGATTCTCAAAAATTTCTTTTGCAATGTTCTCCCATTCATTCTTTAGTGACGTAATAAGTCCGTTTTTGGATGTGTGCATCTTCGACCCTACCCGTCTTTTTAAAATGGCCCACAAGTTCTCGATAGGGTTTAGATCGGGCAATTGAGAGGACCGTTCAAACACATCAACATTTTTCTGCGCAAACCACTCCTTAACCAACTTTGATGAATGTTTTGGGTCATAATCATGTTGATAAACCCAACGCAGTGGCATCTCCTCCTCAGCGTATGGTTGCATTACGGATTCCAGTATATCACTACACTGAAAACGATCCATAATACCAGTAATCTCATCCGCACCAGAAAACCATCCCTACACCATAATTGAGCCTCGTCTATGCTTCACGGATGGACGGCAATGGCGTGGCTGAAGACGTATCTCCTTCTTTCATCTAACATGAATACTTCCATCGGAAGCTAAAGTCGCTAAAGACTACAGTTTCCCACTTCGTTGCTGACCAATTTAAATGGTTTCTTGCGAATTCCAGTCTAGGAAACGATTGGCGTTATCAAAGTAATCAAAGACTTAAAATTGTAACTTTTTTGTCTATGCTTAGTGTTGGGTGAGTAATGTGAAGCAAAGTTTCACTGAACACATCCAGTTCCACAATCCATGACTACAGTCCACAACAAGATGGCTGTAATCTTTTTTTCGTCTGTCATTTTTGACTTTTCCTTTTTTTTTACTGAATTATATCTTTCAATAAAGTCTTGTTATAAATCGACCGAAATCGTCTTTTATTTGAGCGCAACTCCCTGGCCGAAAAGAACAAAAATCAGTTTCTCTTAAACGCCTGCGTACGGTGTTTGCTTCAATTGAAAGATTGAGCTCACTAACACTCACTTTCTTGAAGGCAAGAAAGTATCGTTAATAATCATTTTCCTAATTTGCCGATCGATTCGGAGTGTAGTTTTTCTGGGACGTCCTCCACAGTAAATGCATTCACACACTGTCGATGATAGCATTTTATACTTTTTGGCTATGGATTTTTGTTTTAGCCCTGCCTTGAAATCCGATTAAATCCACCCGATTATTATCCACACCACTGTATTTATTTTTAGCCATTTTATTACTGAACAAATTGGAAACACCTGACCTTTTAAGTTTTATTAAGTCTATAACTCACTTCAAATGACAGCCAAAACCACTAGTTTAAGAGCAAGAAAATACGGTAGTTTTGAAAATCCGGTATGTTTTGCACAGGCATGGCATTGAGTTGAACTACAGTTTTTGGCAAAACTCTAAAAATAATGATAACACTGCTTTTTTTTTTTTCTATCTGTAAACTTATTCAATAGGTTTTCTTAAATTGCCAAACAAGTGTACCTACTGTATTCCTGTCCCCTAAAATTCTCCAATGGAAAATTTTCAGGAAAAATCCGGTATGTTTTGCACAACACTGTATGTGCATACATATTTACAATACATAAACATGTCTATCTATTGCGTGGCGAGGGAAAGTAATGCCGCCTTTTTAGTGTAAAACTATTTTTATATACAAAGAGAAAACTTTAATCAATTGTGTATTTTCTATTTGGTTCGAAGACTTGCTGCCATCTTGTTATTTACGATTCAAAAAGTTTCGCCCACTTCGAAACATATAAAAATCTGATTTCATTGTTTTTCCCAGCCAATGCTCAATAATACCAAATACGCTCAGTGAAATTCAATTAAAGGAAACTTATTTTCCTTTGAGATATTAAAAACAAAGTATAATATGTATGTTACTATTTGCAAACTTATCATTTATTTAAGCAAAGAAAAAAATTGACTAAAACAAATAAAAATATCTTTACAAGTCTAAATTAAAAGCGATTCCAACCGCCAGACTTGGTTATAAGTTCGAAAATCCGAGTTGGCATCGAATTAAAGACGTTTTTGAACTCCTGAGCTGGAATTTGAGCCCGCCACCATAAACACGACTACAGTGGGCGAAATTAGTTTATACGCACCCAACACTGCATCAAATAATTACAAAATTGCTGTCATTTAAGGGTTTTAAAAAAAAATCTGTATTCGCACGATCGTTAGTTTTTAAGCGGTAGTGTAGATTTCAGAACCAGTTTTGATAACGGCATCTTTTTGTGATAAAGATAAGGCAAAGAAAGTATTGGCAGCTGTTTAAAGCACGAAATTCATTTATACGTATTTAGTATTTCAGTGAAATTGATTGACTCCTGCGGAAAAATTTAAGTGAAAGTCAAAAAAGGTTAAAGATCACTTTTTTTTAAATAAAAAAATAATGTCTTAGAGCTGATTTTCAGGAAAATACATATTTAAATCTATAATGGGAAAAGGAAAATATTGAACAGCGGAAGAAAAGATTAAGACAAAGGTCTTAAAAGAATGCGGTATTTCCAATAGGACAATTGCACGTTAAAGCAATCGTTCTGAAGGGCCCATCAGGAATTTCCTTAAAAAATGCGATTCGTATGGAAAGAATGGTGGTCGAAAAGGCTGGAGTAAAATAACTCGAAGAGAACGGAACCGATTGTCATCGAATCTACCAAAAACAAGATGACTGCTGGCCAAATTGTTGCTCATCTCTATTTGCCAATAAAAAGCGTCGAGTTCAACAAATTTTATCGACTACTCCGAATGTGGTTTACAAAAAACAGCTTAAAAAACCATTTCTGAAAATCCATCATAAAACAGTTCGATTAGGATTTGCCAGAGAGCATATGACTTGGGACGAAAAATGGAATACAGTTATATTCTCTGACGAAAATAAGTTTAAGCTTGATGAGCCAGATGGTTTCAGTTGTTACTGGCATGACTTACGTCAGAACAATCCACCATGAATGAGCAGGAACTACCATAGAGGCAGTGTAATGATTTGGGGAGCTTTTTCTTCCTTCGGAAAAGCGCAATTGTGTTTTGTTCCATCTAAAATGAACTCGGAAACATATTGTGAAATGTTGGACACAGCGCTTAATCCGTTGTGATGACCATGCCTTTATTTTTCAACAGGACAATGCAGCTGTTCACGCTTCCAAATACTCCCAAGAATGGTTGAGACAGCGAAACATCCTAGTTATGCGTTGGCCCATATAAAATCTATGGGGTATAATGGCACGAGGGATTTATAAAAACGGTCATCAGTTTGAAAACATCCGGGCTCTTAAGGAAAAAATCAAGCGCACATGGGGCTTTATAAGTTTTGACACCACCTACAAATTTATAAGTCTATGCCGAATAGGATATTTGCCGTTATCTAACAAAATGGAGGACACACGAAATACTGACAAGTTTTTTTTTAATTAAAATGTGTTTTATTTATATTTTTACTAGTTTAATGATTTTGTTTAAATAAATAGTGTTTAATAGATTTGATTTATTGTTATGGTTTTTTATTTAAAATACAGAATTAGTATATGCACTTTTCTAAAAAAAAACAGTGTTGCCAAAACAATTTTATACAAAAAATCAGAAAAAAACGTGCGGATAAATGAATTTCTTACTGCAGACAGATTTGCCCACATGCTTTCGATCGAGTTTAAGTCCTGTGAACCACCACGACAGGCCTGCGATACATGAATGACAGCATTATCTTGCTGGAAAATTGTATTTAAATCCGGCTGATGGTCCAAAAAGTCTACCACAACATCTTCCAAGAGAGTAATATGATTCTGGTTTCATTCGGCCAGAAATTCTGCATATTGGAGCCCTGCAATGATAGCTAAAAGCAGCCCAGACTATCAAAGATCCACCTCCAAAGTTTCGTTTAGTGGAGAAGCTCTCAGCACTTTTTATATCATGCCAATAATAATTAAAACCGTCTGGCCCATCAAGGTTAAACTTTTTTTCCTTCGAAAAGGTCACGCTTTTCCACGGTTAGACCAGGTCATGTGTTCTTTGGCAAAGTGTAGTCGGGCAACGTTATGTGCTTCTGTAAGAGCTGTTTTTGACATCGGCAACTTTAAATCTGAAATAATTTTAGAAGCACTAGGATTTTTTTGCAACCCAGCTCGGATAATGTCCGATTTCTGGCTTAGTGAAATTTTTTGATTGTTTTTATTTCTTCGGTTCGCGTTTAGTAACATTATCGATTGCGCAAGCATTTACGCACTCTGCAATCTCGCGTACAGTCATTGATGATCTGATTCGTTTATGACTTTTATTCGTCATTTTCAACTTCAATTGGTCTATTACATGGTCTGTAGAATGTTGGTCACTTTTGAGTGAAAAATTTCCAGAACGGAAGTTTTTAAACCAATTCTAATATACGCGTTCTATTAAGCAGTCAACATTTCACATATCTCGTTGTGAGTCACAGTAGCCTTCTTGCCTTTACGGAAGTAAACAAGCTAAATACCATGTATCGAAAATGTTCGTTTTTGCATGTTTCCATGCTCAAATTGACACTGTAAACATTGACAAATGCGAGAATCAACAAACATAACGCAACTGCCTTGTAAAAACCCCAATTACTTTCTTGCCAGTTTGAAACTTTAATTAAAATGTTTATTTTGATGACGAAGAGTTAAGAAAAACATGGCTGTGTCGATAAATTCTTCTTCTGCTTCTGAGTCAATAAGTCCATATTGTATACATAGGTGTGTCGTATTTAAATTGAAACTCGTTTTAGGTACATACAAGCTAGTCATATCATAGTGGTACTTTTAATTAATTCTCATTACTACTCGTATCATTACTTTTTACCAGGAATTGAATTGTTGTATACTACAATACATAAGTTGAAGCAGTCATATCTCTTTCAAGAATTGCGTCTTTAGATCACTTTCGGTTTGCATGCATATAAAGGTAGGAGTGCCCTTTTTATTTCTTTGAATTTCTATATACATATGTTACAATTATACATATGTATGCTTCTTTTTTGGAAGTTTTTTTCAAAATCATTTTCCTCTCCTTGTTCAGTTAAACATTTTTGTTGTAAACATTTTTTTTTAAAAATACTTGTAAGTAACTTTGTTTGGTTTTCCATAAGAAAATGTTTATTACAGTCATTGGATTATACAAACTAAAAGCAAGAAAATATATTAAGTTAAATCTTGAATATGAGTCACTGGTATAAAAAAAAAATACTTAAGAAAGTAAATCGGATTAACTAAGAAAAGCCAAACAGTCCTTTTCCTTTTTTTTTATATAAGGGGTTTTGGTGTACCCTTAAAATGTTCCTACACAGCGCGGGCGAAGGAAATTTAGGGAGGAAGAAAAGACAGGTACCGATGTACATGGTTTTTAAATGTTTGTAAATTATAACGACCAGGAAACATAGAGATCGGCAGTGCATTCCATAAGCGAGCTGTACGGCTTAGGAAAGGATCACGATATTTTAGAGTACGTCCGAAAATGGGCTTGAAGGTATACTGATGAGCATTCATAGCGAGACGGGTGTTATGGTTAAAAGTTTGAATGGGCGGAATGCTACTGGCGATTTCTACGAAGCACTGTTGGTGGAAATAGCGATAAAACAGAGTGAGACACGAGACATTAAGTCGGTTTTCGAGGGTGTCCATTTTTTGAGTGATGTTTTGGGTGCACCTGACCAGATGTGAGAATTGTACTCCAATTTCGGGCAGATAAACGCCTTATATATTGGGGCCAGATCAGAGGGGGTGAAATATTTCTTACATCACCTGAGAAAACCTAGACATTTCGAGGCGTTTTTCACAACACCGAATATGTGATCATTCCAACATAAGTTTTCATTGACACACATACCGAGAATGGAAAGTTTATCGGTTTCGACGATGCATGGATAGCGGCTGGGTGTTTAAATTTCGATTTAACGACATCAAACAGCATTGAGTTTTGGAAGCATTAAATTCTACTCTGTTAGTGGTTTTCCAATTAGCTATATCAGAATTTAATGAGCTTAACATACGTTGCCGTTCCCGTTCTACAGCCGAAGAGCAGGTACGTGAGTCCGGGAACGAATATGAAAAGCAGAGAGTACTGTAATCAGCAAAGGACCAATATATTCCTATATATTTATATTAGAAGTAGCAGACAAGAAATCATTAATGAAAATTAAAAAGAGTGTCGGAGACAAAATGGAGGCCTGGGGCACACCAGCATTTATTTTGTGAATATCAGACTTGAAACCGTCCAAGACAACTTGAATTGAACGTTTCGAAAGGTAATTTCTAATCCACTGAAGAGAGTCATCGATCGCATTTTCGACAAAAGAACTTGATGCCAAACTCTGTCAAATGCCTTAGAAATATCAAGTGCAACTATCTTGCTTTCGCCAGATTGATGTATGCTTTCGTTCCACTTTTCGGTGAAACATGCCATCAAATCACTAGTGGACCTGTTGCTACGAAAACCATATTGCCGGTCATTGAGAAGTTTTCGTGTTTCGAGATATTTCATGAGGTGACGATTTATCAGCGTTTCCATGACCTTTGAAAGAAGGAACGTAAGTGCAATGGGTCTGTAGGAGGAGTGGGAAGAAGATTCGCCTTTTTTTAGGGACGGGCTGGACAAATGCTGTTTTCCGTCTTCTCGGAAAGAGTCCTAAAGAGTAAGATTGATGAAAAACTTACGCAGTGGTTTTGCCAGCGTGGAAGAACACCTCTTCAGAAGGAGGGGTGATATACCATCTGGAACAGCGGATTTGTGAATGTTAAGATCTTTAAGAAGTCTTGCTACTACACGAGTGCGAAAGTAGATTTGTCCCTTTGAAGATTCGACGCACTCAAGTGTAGGCGAAGACAAAGCACAATCTGGGAGTGTTGAGCTTGTCCAAAGAGCTGACAGCTGGAATATCATTGTAAATGAGCGTTGGGATGGAGGATGAGGCAGAATTTTTTTGCCTCAGTTTTTGGTCGCATTGGAAATTCACACGCCTGAGAAAGACGTTCCAGTCAGTCCTGGCTCGCTTAAACTTTTTTCGGCTTTCCTCTGTCGGGTTAGTCTTGCAGGACCGAAAAAACATTTCTCTAACCCTGACTGCCTCTTTACAGCTCGAGTCGTACCATGCTTTTTCTTTTGGTTTGATACTCTTCATGAGTAATAAAGTTTCTCATTCCAAAAAGAATGGTGTCTGTGATCATATCAGCAGCGGCATCCACGTCGTTATCGAGGAAACATAACGACCAGTTAAAATTCCTACAGAAGCTGTTAAGACCGTTCCAGTTGGCTTTCTCGTATTGCCATACGGTTCTTTTGGGAATCTTTTCTCTAACTGTGCGGTCTGTGTACGGTGGAGATAGACCCTTAATGTATTTTAGAACGATATTTTTCTTGGAATATTCCCAGGAATCATTTCCCAAATTATCATCAACGAATTAGGGGACACCCTGTATTTATTGTTACTTTTATTTAATATTACCACAACCTTGTATAAGCTTTACAATTCATAAGATTACTCAGTGTCTTAAGTATAAGCTCTAAATATGAAATAAACTAAACTAAATTAAACTAACAAAAACCTACAGTACACATGTGCCTATAGCTCAGTTTCCGGTTTAAAATACTATATAAAAATTGCCGCTGGTTTATATTGAAATTGTTGTTGTAACTCCTCTAATAATCCGATACAACCGTAATGCGACCAGAGTACCCCAAAGTTGGAGACCGAATGATCAGTTCATCTAAGATCCACGAAGTAATACAATAGATGCTTAAAACTAAACAAACACATGTACTTTGAGAGTTTGGCAATTAGGTTCAAAACCAAATTCATTCTATTTGTACTCATATTACTGAGGCTAATAAAAGTAGTTTTATTATAAGTTCATTTGACGCTAATTAACGAGAGCGTTTTAATGATGTTATATAGGTATTTATAAAAAAAGTTTTCTGGCACGGTCATCTAAAGAAAATGGAGTTTTGCTTTGATTATGAATGGCTACAGCTCTTTCAAAGGAGTATTTTAAATAATATTTATGCCTTACAAATAAATAAAGATTAAGTGAAACGATATATTATATTATATACAGGGCCGATATGCGCTGTGGCCTATATTTACACGAAACGTATCGAGCACTTTTAATCATGCAATAACTGATCAAAGTACTAAGCACAAAATAGACATAGTACCCAACTCGATAGAAGTAGTACAGAGACGTTTCCTTCCCTCGTTCCAACTGAAGTATTTTTTTTACGTTTCACTTCGTTTTCTTTTCTTACGGGGAAAAAACTGAGCAACATGGAAATCCTTGAAATATTTTGAAGTTTAATGAATTCACGAAATAAATATGTACTAAGCGAGATATGACGGGATATGTGCTTTGTTCCAATATCCTGGCAAAAAAAATTTTGTAGATCAACAAGTGATTTTTTGCCTTCTGAAAATGTTGATCTAGTCCTATAAATGCTAAGCGATGTAAAAGAAGAAATTTATCTTTTACTCTAATAAGTTTACCCTATTCTGATTTCATTTAAATGTAAATATACGTATCGTATACCATATACAACTAAGGATAGGTGTCTCCCACACAGTCTTGTCACGAACCTCTAATTTCGAGAGATTTCTAGCTATTTCCCAAAACATCTGCAATTAAATTGTTAATGGTTTTATTGTATAATAATTTTATTGTGAGACTTTTCGTCCATAACGAGACGAGTTTCATTGTGACTTCCACTTAAAAATGGCATTGTGAACTATAAAGCAAAATGTCAAATGGTTATCTTCAAAATAAAGTCGTTCACTAAAGTTAAAATTGCATTAAAAATGATATTTTTTGATTCGGAAAGTGAAGATGAGGAAGTACTTAATGTCAAAACCAAAAGAAGATAACTTAGTAATAATAGCAATCCACTAGAATTGTGTGAAAATGAGTAAGTATTCACATATTTATATAAAGAAAAAGAGTAGCATCGAAAACACAACCATTTGTTTTTTTAGTTTTGTATAGCAGTTTAGAGTGAATAAGAAATGTTTTCTGATGATACTAAGCTGCTTAGATCTCCCAGACAACGTTAGAAGCACATCGGTACCACCAGTTCTCCAGCTTTGCGCAACTTTAAGTCTGTTAGTCAGTGGGAGTTACCAAACGAATGTCGGAACATATGTGCTACTAGGCATGGCACAGACAACAGTGTCAAAGTTCTTCCGACGGTCGTTGGTTGTTTTGGAAAACAAATTTTGTCCTCAATGGATAAAATTCGATAGTCCTAAATTTAAAGACAGTAAGGAGTATTACTATCAAAAATTTAAGTTGCCGGGAACAGTTTTAAGAATTCCCCTGGCTAAATCGTGGTGACAACTCATAATTTGGGTCAAAATCTCCGTCTGTTTTTTATTTATCGACATATTATTTTGTTTTTCCATTTTTTATCTAAAAAAAAAACCACTGCTGACGATAACTATTTTCTGTTGAGTGAAAACATTTGTTTCAAACGTCATTTTCAAATTTGTGTGCTGCCAAATCTACATTCGAGGTCACTCGATTGAACCAAAATAGGTGCTGCCAGTACTCGATTGTATCGACAAAACTCGATTGTATCAAGTTACGTGCTGGCATCCCAGCTAACAATTGACTTAATTTTCTTTATTACTATACATACGAGTATTATTATGTACACGAGTAAAATGATATAGAGTTAAATCTACATATTTATATCAAAACAATATTGTTATTAAGTTGTTGCCCTTCTTACTTCAAATAAAATAATTAATTTTAATTTGTTTTTTTTTTTATTTCCAGAAAAAAAACTCTTTTAAATACCTCGAATTAAAAAAAGGGATCATGGGCAAAAGTGAACGAATCTCAACTAGCAGCAGCGGAAATGCTATGTCTATCAAATCAGGTCATGGTCGATATTGTCATATTGTAAAACGACCTGATTTCGATGGATATGGATTTAACTTACATTCAGAGAAAGTTAAACCAGGTCAATATATTGGGAAAGTCGACCCGAATTCACCTGCAGAAGCAGCTGGTCTTCATGAAGGTGATCAAATAATTGAAGTTAATGGTGTTAATATCAAAAACGAAACGCACAAGCAAGTTGTGCAAAGAATCAAAGCCATCTCAAATGAAGTCCGTCTACTGCTAACCGATGTTTGTATTGAAGATGACCCAACAAATTCTGCAGAAAAGAATCTAGTTAGCAGCAAACAAATTTCTAATATCACAGCTAATCAGAAATCTACAAGCACAACGTTAATAGCACAAGAAAGTTCAACTTCGTTACTTTCAGCTATGCCGTCAACGCAAACTGAAGAGCCTGATCATAAGGAGATCGTAACCACCATAAACATGACCAGCACAAAATTGAAATCAACTAATAACAACGATTCACAATCTGATACTGCCTCTAATTCCACAAATGGATTTCATAACAAATCTAATGGAGAGATTGCAGAAAATAATTCAACACCAACTAGAAAATCAATTGATTCAGCCGCGCCATCTGTAGAGCAGTTAAGTGTCAGCAGTTTTCAAGATACTGACATAAGTAATAAAATTGGTTTAAATTTAAGTCTAACAGCGGCCGAAATGAGAGCAAAATTACAAGCAAAGAAAAAATTTGACCCAAAAAATGAAAGCGTGGATCTTAAGAAAAAGTTTGATATAATTCAAAAATTATAAAAAAAAAAAAAAAACAAAATATGCTTACAAATTTTAATTTCCATTCAAAATAAATTCTAAGCTAAGATAAAGAAAATATGTATTTTGTATGTTTTCATTGGAATAATTGATGAAATTTTTATATGAAATATTTCTATACGAAAAATATAAGAAATTTATTATAAATCCCTTCAGAATTCAGAAGTTTTTGTTTGAAACGTTGAAGTAATCTTGTCATAAAATAAAAAAAGACAAAACCTTCATTGTGATTTTGGTACTTTCCTTATGTTATCAAAAGTTTAAATTGTGGATAGGAGGAGCTTGGAAGCACTTTTCCAATTTTACACACGCTGTTATAATATAAGGTTTTTTCAACCAAATAATACCATATGTATGTATGTAATAATAATTAATAAATAAAATTGACTTTTAAGCAAAATTAAATATGTATATGTATTTATGTATATGCGTTCAATTACACAGAAATTAAATAACTGAAAAAACAAAAACAAAAAGGGATTTTTAATTCGTTGTTGTTTTTGTGTCTGTTTCATTCTTAAAAACTTGACGAATTAAATACTATAAACTTTTATTTAAATGGAATTGGACCTCGATTAAATAACCTCGAATGATTTCAATTTGTACATAGAATTTTATTTCGCACTCTTGTATGATTTCGCCAACCACTTCTTTTTACCGTCAATGCAACTGCAGTCGAGGTTAACTGACCACAACTCGAGAAAAACTTTTGCCCAAGCCACATCTTCAATCCTGAGACGACTTCTCAGTGCTCTAGATATATCACTCTGGCATCTGCGATCGATTGGTCCTTAAAACAGAGGCCTTCCTTATTCTCTTGAATCAAGAGACTGGCAGCATTACTGCCCTTGCCTTTTTCAGCATAATTGACGTATTTTGGTTTTTGAACTACGTCCACGTCTTCCTTCATTTATTATTCTTGCATAAGGGACCAAATATATCATGAAGAATTTTTCTTTTCGATATCTACTCTGCATACGTTATCGGGCTTCGATTATCGTAATCTAACATTATCTCACCAGCGATCGAATGAGAGAAAGCTACCAGGCTACCAAGCTCACGTATGGCCAACACATATATTTTTATTGACATTTTGCAATTTTGACTCAATATTGAATAAAATAAATCCCTCACAAACTATTGGTAGAATATATTTTTTTGTTATTTGTACCCTTAAAATGTTTGCACACAGTGCGGGCGAAGAAAAATTAGGGACAAAAGAAAGGGAGGTACCAATGAACGTTGGTTTTAAATGTCTGAATGTTACAAGCATTTTAAGGATACTTACAACAAAAAAAAAAAACAACAATGACTTGGAAATAGTGAGCTCGACAGGGCATACTATAAGTGTATGGCTTATTTCACAGTAAGTGGGCTTGTTGGTATACTAATGAGCATTCATAGTGAGACGAGACGGTTGAAAATTTAAAGGCGCGGAATGCTACTGGCAATTTCTATGGAGCACGGGTTGTGGAAATAGCGATAGAACAAAGTGAGACACTAGACATTAAGAGGGTGTCCATTATCTGAGTGATATTAGCGTCACCTATGATCACACTTTCTTTCGAACAAGAGGAATAAAACACGGAAAGCAAATATACGCGTCCGATATAGAAGGCCTCCTACGAGAAAAAAAGGAAAGCACAGAGGAGATGGCAACAATCACGTGCGCCCCCGCATAAATCATATTTGAACCGCCTGTCAAATAAGCTAAAGCAAATGCTGCTTTAGCTTTAAGAACCGTGAGACTTCTAAATACCTCGAAGGCTTGACTGCCGACAAGAGTTCCAATTATTCGCTCTGGAAAGCCGTGAAGTCGACTAAAAAACCTGTTATGCAATTGCCACCGATAAAAACAGCCAACGGCGAATTGGCGAAAGAAGACAAAGAGAAAGCGAATTTGTTTGCCGACCACATGGAAGAAACTTTCAAACCGTTCGAAGGATGTCAATTGGCCCAAGAACTTAATCTCAGAACAGGATCCGATAACTACAATATAAAATCCGTATCACTGTCTGAGCTAAAGCAAACAATAAAAAACCTAAAAAACAATAAGGCTCCAGGATACGATATGATTACAAGTGAAATTCTAAAGGAGTTACCTCGAAAAGTGTTTGTCAAGCTCCTCCACATTATAAATACTTCCATGAGAGTTTTATACGTTCCAAGCCAATGGAAAGTCGCAGAAGTCATAATGGTTCCAAAACCGGGGAAAAGTCCAAACGACAAAAAATCATACAGACCCATTTCACTCCTGCTGATAATTTCAAAAGTCTTCGAAATTCTTCTGCTTAAACGTTTAAAACCGAAAACTGAAGAAAGACGATTGATCCCGGATCACCAGTTCGGCTTTAGGGTCAAACATTCCACAATCGATCAGGTCTATTGGATAACAAATGCAATTGAAAACGCGCTAGAGGGAAAAAAGATATGTTCAAGCGTTTTTCTCGATGTATCGCAAGCCTTCGACAAGGTACCGAGAGAAATGAATAGAATACTCGAATCTTATCTTGCAAATAGACTGTTTGGGGTTAGATATGGGATTGAATACTCTGAATTCAAGGAAATTCCAGCTGGCGTTCCACAAGGAAGCGTTCTGGGGTCATACCTATTCTTACTGTACACTAGAGACATACCTCTAGATGAAGAGACTGTGGTAGCCACGTTCGTGGATGACACGGCGATCCTCGCCACAGAACAAACAGTTGAATCCTCGACTGCAACTTCAACGAGCTCTGAACAAAATATTTGAGTGGACGAAGAGCTGGCGAATCGTGCTAAACGAGAATAAGTCAACACACGTCAATTTCACGTACAGAAAGATAAACAACTTATCTTTATTCATCAACTCGGTACAAATACCGTATGCAAACGAGGCAAAATATTTGGGAATAACCCTAGACGCAAAACTGAAGTGGAAACCACACGTAAAGAAGAAGAGCTCGAAATCAGGCTAAGAGAAATGGATTGGCTTATCGGAAGATACTCTAAACTAAGCACATATAACAAGCTGCTTATATGTATATAGGCAAGTGCTAAAACTTTCGTAGACTTATGGTATACAACTATGGGTTTGTACCAAACCAAACAATACATATGTCTGTCCTACAGACGTTCCTGAACAAATCGCTTAGAGCAATCGTAAATGCTCCATGATATATAAGCAATAGCGATATTCACCGTGATCTGGGAATTGCAACCGTGAAAGACGAAGTAACAAGCTTTGCTCGTAAACTTCGCACTCGTCTTGTGCATCATTGCAACCAGGAAATAATCCGGAGATTGGACGAAACAAATCTTGTGCGGCGACTTCAAAGAACAAAACCGTTCGACTTATCGCCTTAAGGAGAAACCGTATGAAATAACGGTAATAGTAGGTGCCTTCGCTGGAAAGCTACCTATCAAACGCGATAAACTACAGAAACTTGAGCTACTTGTTAAGGAAACTAAGTCGTAGTCTTATAGAAAATGGGAGGTTTTTTAGTGAGTAAGAATCTCACACTACAATTAGGGCGTGCTTATGGTGGGCGCTGCTGTGCCACTGTGGTAGGCAGTAGGTGCTCGTGCTTATGGTGCCTGCTGTGGTGGTGTTCTTATGAGCGTGTGCTTATAGTACCTATGAAGGTTTCCTATCTCGCAGGTGCATGCTCGTACATACTCGTACATATATGTTTTAGGTGCAACTGACTAGATGTGGGTCTTGTACTCCAATTTTGGGCGGATGAATGCCTTATATATTGAGCTCTGATCAGAGAGGGAAAAGTATTTCTAACACCGTTTGAGGAAACCTACAAACTTCGCTGCATTTTTGGGAACATCAAACATGTGGTCATTCCTTCGTAAGTTGTCATTGACACATATACCGAAGATGGAAAGTTGTTAAGTTGTTCAGTTTCACCTATGCAAGTGCCATTCATAGATAATGGCTGGGGGTTTGGATTCCGCTTTAACGACAGCAGACAGCGTTGTGTTTTGGAAGCGTTAAATTCCACTCTGTTAATAGTCACCCAATTGATTATGCTGTGCTTAATGTGCTTAACTTATGCTGCCATTCCTGTTCTACGGCCGAAGAGCAGGGACGTGAGTCCGGAAGCAAAGGAATATAAGTTCTGTTCAGTGAGGCTGTTCTGGGCAGAAAAGAACAGAAAAGTACAAGGTTTTGTGTTCAGTGAGAAAAATTTCTGTCCGAAACTGTTCTACTTTGTGTTCAGTGAGGTTTGTAGAACAGAAAAGTACAGAAAAACTTGCACCTACTCTTGAGGTAGAGCAGGCTGGTGTGCGGATGTCAAAATCAAATTTGACTGTCATTTTGATTTGTTTCTAGCAATTTATTTGTTTGCGATTGTTTTGTGCATTTTGAATGAAAAAAAAACTAATGGATAGTTCAACAATAGAGATAAGAGGGAAAAATGGGCAATCTGTGCTGGTTGAATGTTCTCCAAATACACGGCAGAATTTACAGTAAGTACAAATTTAATGGATTTAACATATTTTACATAGATTTTCTCTTATTTTTTTTTTTAGGTGAAGTATTTCGCCAGTAAATATTTAATCAGTCGTTTGGAGCCGAATCAGCCACCAGCGAGTATTTCGTAGAAATTGCAACAACTGCAGAAGAAAAACAAAAAGCAATTTGACTAGAGAAGGACTGCCAGCTCCTCATAAGTCTTTATAAAGATTTAGAGCCAAAGGTCGGCAAAATATTTCCCTCAAAACAAAAAAACAAAAACTCTGGGAGCAAATTGCTGGCCGCATACAGCAGTTCAGATCAGTTTTCACTGTTGTCCAGGCTGAGGGGAAGTGGAAGAGTCTTGGACGTGGGTTCAATGAAACACAATGTCACAACAGACAACAACAGGGCCACTTGTGCTTATGAAAAGTATGTAATTTATATTCATACATTCTAATTTCTTATATTATAAACGTAAACCTATTTCCATAAATACAATAGGGAGCTCTCAGATGTACTGCTGGACCGACCTGCAATTATTCCAGCCTATCGGTTGGGCAGTACCACTGGAAGTGGAAAAGCAAAGGAAGCAATATTGGTGGAGGCTGGAATTTCTTCCATTGCAAGTAAGTGTATAACATTAAATAATACAAAACATTCAAAACCCCTCCATTTCTTTTTAATAAGGAATTCCAGCCAGTGAAAATGATACTCCGCTGGATAGCGTAGAAGAAACATCTTCAGAGAACGTAGAGCCACCAAGAAAACGGAAGAAAACCAGCATTATGGCATAAGAGATGAAGAAGTGGAGGGAGTAGTTCGCTGAAGAAAGGAGCGCAGACCGTGTGTACAAATATGCCAAGCTTGAGGCCTATAGAGAGATAACTGCTGAGCTGGCCAAACAGAGAAAAGAGAAGCGCGAATTGCATTTGGCTCTAATAGATTCTTTAAATAAAAAAATAAATGCATAAAAATAAAAGTATAAAAATATTGTAATATTATGACTTTTTATTTAATTTTTCTTATCTCCTCAATTAAAATACGAAAACAATTCTTCACACAGCCTATTTCGAAGGCTGAAGCCGTACTGCTTTTCTTCAATCTTTTCGTCAATTTCAAATGGCAGCTCAACATTATTGCGTAAATTATGCAGCATAAGACAAGCTCGAATAAAATGACAGAGTTTCTTTACTCCTCTCAGTTTACAATAATAAAGCTGTCGAAAGCGCTGTTTAAGAACACCAAAGGAGTGCTCTATTACGATCCTACCGGAACTTAACTTCCGGTTAAATAACTTCTGCTTTGAAGATAAATAGCCATTGTAGCGATACGGGTTTATTAGAAACTGTGAGCACGCACCCGCTCCCACATAAATTAGGTAATTTAGAATATATATCCGAATTCTCAAAAACCCTGTTGTCATGAACAGAACTCGTCTGTCTGTAAACTTCCTTTTCTCGTTGCATATTGCTTGAAGAGATAGACTTGTAATGCCCTTTCTATCAATGTAGTCTTCTAGGGGGGTCAATTTTGATTTTTGTACCATCTATGATCCCTGCAAAAGTAAGAAAAGAGGGGAGTTACTACATCGTTTGTCAATTATTATATGCAATTAATTTAGTACCTATAACACCGTCATTTACGAGCTGGTTTCCATTTTCTCGTCTTCGGAAGACCAAGTCGCAAAAATTGCTGATGAAATACAGCCCTCTATTGATAAGACTGCATACAGTTCCCAAGGCGAGGTTAAATCTATCGGCAATATCGCTGTAGGAGCAAGCCTCATGCCCAGCAAACCAAAGAAAGAGCGCAATATGCATTTCAGCAGAATATGTTTTGCGGGCCTCTAATTTGACGTAAATACCCGATGTTGCAAACGTGTCTACCAACCGCTTATAGCGACTGCGAGATATACGGAAATGTGTCACAAATTCCTTTTCATTGTAGGAATGAACTATTTCTTTCAGGAAATGTGCGATACAGTTTCTTGAATCTTTCCCGACAGAAAAAGGAATAACGCTCACTAAAGTCTTCATATCTCTGGAATCTGTGCTTCCATCACTCGACAAACTGACATTACTGCCACTATCACTGTCCACCAATTCTTCTAATATAATTTGTTGAATTTTATTTAAAGCCATTTTTATTTATTCAAGCTTGTATTTCACTTTGAGAATCTTTTCAACTTTTCAACAACTTCACAAGAAATGATAAATGCCGAATGTCAACATTTTTGACAGCTAAGAAGAGATTGTAGGTCGATATGCCTGCACAAGCACAACTAATTCTAAGTGTATTCATTTCCAACATTATGTTGAATAGCCAGATTGATGTACGCTTTATTTCGGTGAGATTTGCTACGAAAACCGTACTGCCGGTCACTGAGAAGTTTTCGTGTGTCGAGATATTTCATGAGCTGACGATTTATCAGCATTTTCATGATAGAATGGACGTAAGTAGAACGGGTCTGTAGGAGGAGAGAAAAGAAGACTCGCCGTTTTTAGGTACAAGCTGCTACTACACGAGCGCGAAAGTAGAATCATCACACTGAAGATTCGACGCAGTTAAGTGTAAGCTGAGACAAAGCACAATCTGGAAGTGTTGAACTGCTCGCAACGGGTGCAGGAAGCAGATTGGCCTTGTGTTGGACAGCTGGAATGTCATTATAATTGAGCCTTAGGATGGAGGATGAGGAGAATTTCTAATATTTTTGATCAACAACCAAAAATTGTTACCATCTTTGGTACTCGTACATTGTAGTATTTGTTGCCTCAGTTTTTGGTCGTATTGAAATTTCGCACGCTTAAGAAAGGTAGCCTCTTTATAGCTCGAGTTGTACCAAGCCTTTTCTTCTAGTTTAATACTCTTCATTCGATGTGGGATAAAGCTAAAATTCATAAAGAATCTTATGGAAATGGAATTTTAACCACATGAAGTTGGATTCCGGATTGGAACATGGATCACACTGTGCCACCAGTTGTGATAAGTGTTGAGTTCGCATTATTAAATAACTATTGAATTGTATTTCCCACTTTAGCATATCATCGTATCGAGGTAGCTTTTTTTTTTTAAGAACTTAACACTCAAGAGGGTATAACTACTCTTAAAATGCCGGAGCATGTGTTCAGTTTTTCGGAAAATTGAATAGAAAGAGAGAGAAAGATGTTTGGGCTCAGTGGTTATTTCGCTCCATGGGTGGCAACCAACATTTAATGGGGAGACTAAATTAGGGTAAATTGGACTTGATGTAGTATTTAGGCAACCATTCATCTCACGAAATTTTAGTTGTCTGAAAAAAAGTCGTTCGAGCACGACTGGTATTGAACCCCGAACCATCCGATTGTGAAGCCAATACACTACCACTTGAGCAACGGCCACCCACGATGTGAGTGTGAGATGTGAGTGATCTGAGAGCCATTGGCAAGGATCTGCCTGGGCTTCACTAAGTGCCAAAACAGCTGGCTTATATTTACAGACATAGACTTACGCAGAGAAGTGATTAGTCCTTAGCCCGCGAGTATTTGCTATGTCCACTTTAAATTCCCGAGCCATTATAAAAAAAAAAAAACAAACACCGGCGAGACTAACCAAGGCTGCGAAGTGAAAATTCTCATGTCGTTTGGCGAATCAAATTGTTGTAGGTGCTCTACGCTTACAACAAAATGAAACAGTGCACCAACAAAATCCATATTCAGAACCCGCTATCCATCAGTTGTTGCATGCACTCAGTCGCTGCCTCTGCTATGTGTTAGAGTTATACAGTGACGGCACGGGCCGAGTGCAAACAATTGCACTAGAACCAGGGGTAGGAGATGTGGGAGCGCCCGCCCTATGATCGCACCACTATCAGTTAATGTTGGTGATTGAGTAAAAAGATTATTTATTTAATGCTACGTCGAAATGTGTGCTCTTTATTGATATTCTTGAGACTAACTACTATATAAGAGCTTATATGCTATTTATACTATTGATGCGACGGCTGTTATCACCATGGAATATTCCGTTTTTTTTTTCTGTTATTCCGTTGTTTGTTGTTTACTATTATTTGGGTAGTTAATTGCTTGTGTTGATAATGCATTTTAGGTGGTGTCGTTGGTAATGTTGTTTACATTCCTAAATGATGATGTAATCTGGTCTACGTGATTTGATAAGAATAACAGAATCGCAGAGAGTTAAATTACGTCATTAACTAGCTCACGAAACTTATAAAAAAAAAAATGCGCATTGGTCTCCATGTTAGATCGGTATAGTTAGAGCAATTGTAGTGAGAGTGACAGTGTTATCGGAATTCAATTCGAAATAAATCTTTGTAAGCGAAAAAAAAAGGAGAAAAATGGACTATTCATTCTGATGCTAATTTTTCCGTGGAAAAATTTAAAAGGTGGAGGAGAAAATACCCAGCCGTAGATAAAACAGGAGCCACTGATAAAAAGTGCCTTAAGCTGGGAAAAAAACCTCCCCATCGCAATCAGCGGCAGTTGATGTCAGTGAACCGTCCACCAGTTCAGAATTATCTGCAGATCTGCAGGATCATAGCTCAAAAATCAAGAGAACGTATTCATATTTCGATGATGCTGAATCACCTGAAATAAAGAAGCCCAGAAACATCCGAACTGAAAGCGGCTAAATTAACCGAAAATATTTGCTGTGGAAATTTAATACTCGTATTTGCCGTAAGATTACTCAGAATCGTTAAACGTATTGATATTCTGGTCTTATTAAAACTATGTATTTAAGCGTTTGGTAGGGCAAGTAGAGTTTTGGTGGGCATCTTCTAACTTGAGATTTTGATCCCTTTACTTCAGCCATTTGTTGCAAAAACACCCTGAAGAGTTCCTGGAATATGAAAAAAATCAAGACGATAAACCGAAAGCCAATGAAATCCAGGCAGAAACAGTTTCAAAGTTAAAGATCATTGAAAACAATATGATCCTGATTGTATGAGGGCTATTCCAAAATCAACCTCCGAAGTGAAAAATATTTTTTTTAAAAAACCAAAAACATACATTTTTTGCACAGAATAATTTTATTAACATCTAAATTATTTTTCTACATAGGGATGGTTTATGGCTACTTACTTCCCACTTTGGACACGGTCAGAAATAAGTACCGAAAGTCGCATCTCAATAATCCTCTTAAAACGATTCCTTTGAAAATAATTAAAATGCTAGAGGAAGCTCTAACTAAAGCCCATGATGCTATTTTAACTTCTGTTCTTTGTCCGTCTGTAAAAGTTTAATTGGGTATCTGCACTTAACCCTTGTTATAATTACAGGCAAATAGAAGATAACAGAAATAAGCAAATTGGTGAAAAAACGATAGAGGACGAGTGCAACATAAACTCTGATTGATCGCCCTTATTTTGACGTTTCTGTCACAGGTACGAAGTGCTCAATATGTTAAACATTATAATGAAAATATGACATTATCATTCTATCTTTCTAGATCAGTCCATGGAAACATGGAGCACTACAAATCACTTGGTTCAAAATTGGTATTTTGCATATCTCGCGACTCAATCGACGTCCACTGAGGTGGTCAGTCCATACCCAAAACATATCTGAGGTGCAATAACATAAATCTCGCCAGCTGCTGAAAAACGCATTAATAAATATATCAACCGTGACAACGATTTCTACGAGTATTCTTAATATTCCACAAGTTCAAATACTCGTATTGCGGAGTATTGGAAACGTAATTCGGTTGTATTAGGCACCGGAAATCGTATCTTTTACACATTTAACCTTAAACTGCACAATATTATTTAAGTTTAACTTTGGAGCTATTTCTTTTATTTTGTATTTTCGTGTGTATTTTGTGGGATTATGGGTGAATAAGATACACATTTATGTACAGGATCTTCCAATATTCACTTCCGAACTTTGACAGTTGATAGTGGCCATATTGTTGAAGCTACATCTGTTAAATTGGCTGTCATTTATTCAGTCTGTTTTGCCAAATCACCATCGACGGACATAGCGTTCAACAGTACGTGCAAATGGTAAAATTGTTTTATCAAAATGGCAACGTTCCGCGTGCTTTGCCCATTTTACGGTCGCCATAATCTTCCGACCAAGAGGACTATTCGCAGTGTGGGGGATAAATTTGAGTCCACTGGTTCAGTAAACGATAAACCAACTCCCGTACGTCGACGAAACGCAAGATTTGCCGAAAACATCGCCGCTATCCATGAGAGCTTGCAGGAGAATTCAAAGCAGTTGATTTCGCGTCGCTCACAAGAACTCGGCCTTTCGTAGATCACAACTTGGTGAATTTTGCGTCATGATTTGAACCTGAACCCGTACAAAATTCAACTAACCCAGGAGCTGAAGGTAAATGACCATATACAACGACGTGTGTTCGCTGAATGGGTTCTGGAGCAAATGGAAATTGACCCTAATTTTCATCGAAAAATCATCTTCAGCGATGAGGCCCATTTCTGGATGAATGGGTACGTCAACAAACAAAATTGTCGGATTTGGGACGATACAAATCCACATGAGATCCAAGATCGTCTAATGCATCCTGAAAAAGTCAGTGTTTTGTGTGGATCTTGGACTGGCGGTGTCATCGGTCCATATTTCTTTGAGAACGACGTTGGCCACAACATCACCGTCAACGGCGAGCGCTATAGTTCGATGATTACCAACTTCTTTTGGCCTGAATTGGATGATATGGACACTAACGACATGTGGTTTCAACAGGATGGCTCTACGTGCCACACATTTCACGCCACATTAGATTTTTTCTTGTGGAGTTTTCTGAAGTCGCAGGGCTATGCGAATAAGCCACAAACCACAGCGGCCTTCAAACCCGAGATAACACATGCCAACGGTTAAATTCAGCCTGATTTATACGCCAGAGTAATGGAAAATTGGGCATTTCGGATGCGCGCCACCCAGAAAAGCCGCGGCTGACATTTGAACGATGTTATATTCCATACATAATGACATCAATAGGGATTTCAAACCAATACAAAGTTTCGATGATATCTCACACACACTTTGTTTTATTTAAATTTAAAGATAGGAAGCGCTTAATGAAAGACCCTTTGCATGCATGAGTATATACATATCTTTATTCACATGAATACAATTTGGGTTAACAAATTCCCAATTCCCATTCCGTTCCCGCGGAATGGTTGCCCTCATTTTGACTTTCGGATTTTGATTGCTGAGAATGAGTGGCCATTCGGGACTACTTCAAAATTAATGGTGATTTAATTATTTTAAGTTGAAGTCATTGAATTGAAACAAATCAACGTGAATTCTTAGTATGACTTCAAGGAATGTATTCCTCAATTATAACACTCTTTTACAGCCCTGCTATTGTTAAAAGTTCTTTCTCTATTGCACACGTGATTTTTGTTCTAGATTGAGAGTTTTACTTTCGAAGCAAATTAGATGTATAATTTGGCTTGGTAATGCCCCAGGGGAAAGATTAATAATTGGAGATAAACATTTTTTTATACCACAGGTATTGCTTACGATGTTAAGTGATCGAAGGCGTAATGATAGTTCTTTAACCCATGCACAGACAGCAATAGCATACAAGGCTGAAGGCTTAGGTGGAAACATAAATGGAAATAACAGCAGTGCCTCTCCAAATGTTCGAACTAGTGAAGTGGTACCTCAAAAGAATTTTCAGTTGTAGTGCAGCCTGTCGTAATAAAAATACAATGGCACAAAATTATAGACACAGTGTATTAGGTAGGTCCAGTACGCATTAACTAACATCACGTTAACTTTAAAACCAGCTCCTAACTTTGTATTTAATTTTAAACACTTTTTAACCTACCTACAACTAGTTTTAACTTTAGAATGTACCCGCGATGAGTTTTAGACAAACAAATCTAAAAATTTACAGTTTGGGATATCAAATAAATTTTAAGGGGTACAGTTTTACAAAATTAAAATGAATTTGACAGCAATACCAAAGGAAATAGAAAATAAGTTTTTCGAATTTTGAATTTAAATTTGAATTTGGATAGCAGTTTTTCAATAATGGAAACAGAAAAGGTGTTTAATTAAAAAAAAAGTGAATTTTCTGTTGTGACAAAACGAGATCGGGCACAGAATTGGTATCGGAATGAAAAGGAAATGCTGCGGCAGTTGGTGGAACAGTATATCGTAGTAGTGGAAGACAAGGGAAATGATCTGAAACCTGCAAACAAAGTTTCTTGAGACATTTCACTGAAATGACATTTCAAAATCCATACTAAATGGACTTGATGCGCTATTAAGTTTAGCGCGAGGTTATAACGATTAACTGAGTTTTAGCTCGACTATAATTATCAAAACACTAGCATTGACTTTGTTACGTACTAAAATGACTTTAAAATGGACTTTATCTGACTAGAATTTTGCGCCAATAGTATTAACATTTGTAGTATACGTTTTCAGATGACATTTTTTATAATCTTTTTATACAATGCAGTGGGCTTAAGCAGTAAATCCCTTTTTAAGGAATTCTATTATTTTCTCATCCAACTTGAATTTGTCTTCTTATACGAAACATTTGCAACTAAAAGTTTTTTTTCCAGAAAGAGCATGTGAAAACCTTTCCTTAGAGACTATGATCATTCCAAGTGCGGGCTAATAGTAGTGTGAGATTCTTAGTCACCAAAAACAACTCCTTATGATATTAAAATTTAAGTTACCGCAACTAAGCTTCGACTTGTCAAGCAGTTTTTTTTTTATCATAAAATAGACTCGTTTGGCAACTGACTTTCCAATGAAAGTTCCGGCATGTTCGGCCGGGACGACCAAAGGTTTGTTCCTTGCTAATATATCCGTTTAGTTAAATTTTATGTTTTCGCGTAAAGTTTTTTGTTTCGTCTTGAAGAGTAGCAATTCCGAGGTCTCGGTGTAAATCGTTATTTCTTATGTATCACGGTGCATGGATAATTTCTCTTAGCACTTTATTTTCAAGTTTGTAAAATATTGACATATGGTATCTGAGGCTTTAGCTCATCTGGCCTGAGTATTGTATATCGATTGCACTCTTTATTGCCATCTGTATGTATTCTTTGTAAAGGGTAATTCTTTTAAAGGTACTTTTTCCAGTGGGGATTTCATGATCATGCGTGATCTCATACATCGTGTCACACTGATATGGTATTTTAGTTCAGTATTGTTTGATGGAAATACTTGGTCCGGCCAAACCTCAACAAATTATTCAACTGTATTACGAAGATCAGCGTTCTACGAGGAATGTGTTTCGTACGCTTAGAGAAACTTATGGTCCAGATAATTGGCCCACCGAACGCTATACCATCGAAAAGTTTGAAACTCTATTTTCATTATTGGATAAAATGCGACTAATTAGACCACATCTAGCGTGTAGTGAAGAAAATATAGCGGGGGTAGTGGAGAGTGTACGCGATGACCCTTATCAGTCGATTCGGCGCCATTCTCAACAACTTGGCTTGTCGTATGCAACGACTTGGGGTAATTTACGTAAAGATCTTGGTTTAAAAGCATATAAAATCCGTATAAGCGCTGAAGCCGGCCGACCTTCCGAATCGTCACCATTTCAGTCATTGGGCCCTTGAAAAGCTTCAAGAAGATCCACTGTTTTCGACCAAAATTTTGTTCAGCGATGAGGCCAATTTCTATCTTAATGACACATTGTATTAAAACTAGTTTACAGTGCAACTTGTTGGTCCCATACTTATAAAATTCAATAGGTATACCATCTGATCCTGCAGCCTTGCCTTCAACTGTTATCGGTCTGTCTAACATAATAATTTCGAGTTCTGGGACCGCATACTGGAAAACGTACTTGCTGGGAGATGAGTTTCAGAGGATGTCCAAATGTTGCGATATTAAATTACTATTCAACCTAGCGCTAATGCTATATCTTACCTCATTGAGTTCTCCGACTGCTGTCTTATGAAATCCGATGAGTTTTTGCGCAAAGTCAAACTCCGTACTAGCGATTCATAGTAAGCGTTCTTTTTCTCGAGGATTATTGCTTTAAGCTCAGTATTGGCTTTTAAATACATTTCTATCGCCAACCCATCACTGTGTTGTTAAAATGGACTTAGCCAAGAGAACGAGAACGTACTGGCCTTAAGAAGCTTGCAATCAGAAATTAAACTGCAATTAAGATTACCTGATCTACATAAGTGAAAAAAGTTGTTAACACTTTAAAACGACACAAATGACGGACTGGAAGGATTTTCATATCACGAAACGACAAAAAATTGGATATCGACGGTGTTTTCGGCAAATTATTATCAAAACATTTTTTTTTTGGAGAATTAAAAGAGGCTGAATTTTATTCAAATAAGAACCTCCCCAACACACAATACAGTATTGAAGCTTCGAATGACAAATACCGTAATAAATTGTTTTTAAAATTTTATTTGAACAAAGGTTTTTTAAATGAAAAAATTGTCTTAGAGGACATCGAAAATATTTCCTCAAAGACTCCGTATGGTTTGCAAAGCTCTTTTTAGAATCGATAGTTAGTCCCAAGTACTTGAGCTCATCCACTTATTCGATTGAAAAACACTTATCACTACAATCGATGGAGCCACAATAGGTTGAAAAATTGGAAACACATGTGCAACCTGCTAGTTTGAATCTTTGACACTCCGGTGCATGAAGATTAATTAACATAATTTTAGTTTTAGAGCTAATCCTCAATCTATCTTTGGCGAACCACATCCTTAATAAATTAAGATTCCAGTTTATATCCGATATTAAATTCAAAGCACTGTCAGATCCATAAGAACAGCTAACATCATCTGCGAACGCAGAAATATGATTTAAAATTGATCCACGACTTTTGTCCACGGTTCAACATGCCTACTGAAAAGAAAAGTCGGTGAAAAAGCTTCTAAACACATTGACTAGTTACATCGAACGATCCCTACATTATAGAGAGTACATAATGGTCGCATTCCTAGACATAAAGGTGCCTTTAACAACGTCAACACATCCGCAATCACGAATACGCTGTCAACTCACTTGAGGAGTTGATCAGTCTTGTGCTAATTAGCAGGATAATCAAATCCAAACTAGGTGGGGCTTCTGCTAAAAAAAGGCTGGTGGTAGAAGGCTGATTGCTTATGCGGATAACATTGCTATAGCCGTCTGAGATAAGCGTCTTAATTTCATTAAAAAAACTGCTACAACTAAATCTTATCAGATTAACCCGTTGGGCGAATCGCTGTGGATTGAGAGTAAGCCCCTATAAAATTATCTTGTCCTCTTTTTCAGGAAGTACAAGATTCCAATCACAGACATTTCCTTCATCAACAGTACCAGTTTAGTCGTTTCTGATACAGCGAAATAGCTGCGACTTATTTTCGACAGGAAACTAAAATGGAAACCTAATATTCAAGAAGAAGTAAAGAAAGCTACAGTAGCTCTATCCTTCTACAAAAAAAGCCATAGGAAATAAATGTGATCTTCAACCTCGCATTACCCACTGGCTATAAATCTCGCCTATAAGACCAAAATTCACCTATGGGGTTGTTGTCTGGTGGACGGCCTTAGACACTACGGTTAACTGCAGCAAAATAAGCAAAGTCCAAAGGACAGCATGTCTGTGTATAGGGCTAGCTTTACATACTACCGCCTCCGCGGCACTGGATGTTCTGCTTTAGTTGACACCCCTCGACACTTTCAGCAGGCAAGAGGATGGTAATGTACTTATTCACTTTAAAGCCACGCTAATATTCTTAATACACCAGAAATCCTTCCATAGGACATCAATTACAACTTGCCCCAATATTGGTTTGACAAAAACATTCATGTTAGCATCCCTTCCAGATCCTTACGGGAGGAAGATGCTTTCATGGATCAATCAAATGCCTGGACTCAGTCTCACAAAATTCTAAAACAGCCCTTAACTGCCGATCATATCTTAGGGAGATGGCAGAGCAAACTATTACTAAAGCTGGATGCTAATAGAAGCACAAACCATAGGTGGACTGGAGGATCAACATGTGTAGCGACCAAACAAATCTGCCCAAAGCTGGATCTGAATCGCTCTTAGAGTTTGATTTTGCAAAAGAGGAAACATCTCCGGGCTATCATAGGTGTCATCACTTGACACTGTCTTATAGGCATGCATGCAAAGAGGCTTGGCGATCTAAACAACATCGAGGCTGACAGTCTCCTACGCTCATCAGAAACTCAAAATGATACCAAAAGTAGGAGGATCACAGATCCTTGTAGCATCACAATGGGCCAATAGGCCTAAGCGGATTGGTTTCTCCAACAGCCGCTCTTACCTAACATAACCTATAATATGTAAATTTCAGTAAACGTTTTATACACGAAGGCTGTTCGGAGACTTCGAAGCCTGTTAGTTGATTTTGATGTAATATTATTGACATTCTTAATCAAATTAGAATCTTAGGTAACTTGATTAAAAGCTCCCTAGTGGTTACAAATATGCTAAGCCAAAAAACATCATGCGCTTGGTGTACCACAGCACTCGAACTTGGGACCAATTTTATTCTTATTAAATATTTACAAACTTACTTGTATCTTTAAAAAAGGTATTACATCTGCTTGTGAGGGAGACAAAGTTGTAATTCTATAACGCAAATCTTTACCTTTTTCTTCTTTTTTTATTTTTCGTGCATCGCCAAATAATGCGATGTATATGTTAAAGTTTAAATAATGACGTTCGTATAAGGTCTTCCAATAGGGACTTCCGAAATTTGACACTTGGCCATATTGTTGAAGCTACACCTGTCAAATTGGCTGTCGTTTATTCAGTTTATTTTGCCAAATCACCATGGACGGACATAGCGTTCAACAGCACGTGCAAATAATAATGGGTGTTCTGTTCGGGCAAAGTACCGCGCGCTTCGCCCATTTACTAGTTAATACTCTGTAAATATCACTGCGATTTTGATCCACATCCCAAGCTCTACCAGATGACACAGAAACTGGCCAGTAGCTTTTAGGAAACCAACCATAGGAAAGGTAGTAATGTATCAATTTATTCATCTACCCGCAACACCAATACCACATTGGTCGGTGGTGAAGAACCTTAGGATATAACGATCCCAGTCAGATCCATCCATGTCTCGCGTTGGAAGAACAAAATTGGTTTGAAATAGGTTTTAGGTTTTTTTTTTTTTTTTTTTAAGAACTTAACACTCAAATGAGTATGAATGCACCTATAATGCCTCAGCATGTGTTAAGTTTTTTGGAAAATGGGATAGAATAGAGAGAGAAACAAAGATGTTTGGGCTCAGTGGTTATTTCGCTCCATGGGTGCCATCCAACATTTAATGGCGAGACTAAATTCTTAGTGGAAATTGGCGTGATGTTGATTTCTAGTCAACTACTCTCTTACTTGGTTCTCCGTAAACCGAAAAAGTGGATGATATGTCTTTCGGGCGAGGCTGGGATTCTAACACCGAACCTTCCGATTTGAAAGCCAGTGTACTACCACTTGAGCCACGTCCACAGTTAGAACTTCTGCAAACAAAGTACGAGTAAATGAGCTTATGCACGGTCGTGGATTTTTAGAGATGTTGCCTTAAACACGAAGTAAGAGAAAACTACTATGGTAAGCCTGTCCGACTTGCAGATACTAATATCAGTCAATCAATTGGCACCTTCGAACACCGAACTAATGTCTCCTGTCTCATTTTGTTTTATCGCCATATCCACCACGATTTCCATTGGAATCCCCTGTAGCATCTCGCATTTTTTTTTAAAGGAACTTAACACTTACGTGGGTATGAATACACTTATGTTGTGGACAACCCATTTTTCGTTGCTCGTGTTCAAACGGTTTAAGAACGGATCAAAATGAGCTTCGTCAGATGAATTGCTTTCAGCCCGTGCTATAAAAATATTGAACTTCTTAACGAAGCTAAGCGATTTCAAATGGCCATTAATGCTTCAAATGGACACTTTTAGAGCAAGCTTTGTGACTGTTGAAAGCTTATATGGAAGGCTTACCGAACCGATAAACGCCTTCAACTGAAAAATTACCACAACGAAATCGGGAAAGCCAGTTCTGGTACTGGGCTTTATCTATAACATTTCTGCCGTAAAATTTAAGCATTTTTCTCCTTACCTCAGTTAGTTTCTTCCGTTTTTTGAAGTACGAGTACAATAATAAGGCAAAATTTGGCGAATATGCTCTTCAAAATTACCGGCCGCATCACACCAACTTTTTGTTGTTTTTAGGTTATGTGCCAACAACAAAACGCGTGCTAACATTTGATATATTGTACATACGAGTATATTTCACGCTCGGATACAAATAAACGCGAGCAAAGCCATCTATTGCAAAAAAAATTCAATAAAATTTTAAACAACCCACAATAAAACGTTAATAGCATGGGAAATTTACAAATTTCAAAATATTTAGAGTGTTGTGTATCTAATATACAAAATTATGTTTGGTGTCCAAACTAAAGACACAAAAATGTGAATTTGTTTTTGAGGATACTCGTATAATGCTTGGGAATTTAAGTTTAAAAATTCCTGGTTTGGAGTTTTCAGATTCGGAGATTTCAGGCTTAACGATTTTGCTTTCGAGAACTACGAAGTCATATCGCTGAACTTGTTACTCATCTTGATTGTTTTAGTTGCATTCCAGATATTGTCGTTGTTTCTAAGATTTGGATATACAAGTTTGAAACAAAAGATTATGTTATTCCTGGATTCACTTTTTATCCTAATACGAATGAAAGCAGGTGGTGTTGGGTGCTTTGTAAAAGATGAATATCGATTTTTTTATCTGCAGATGTCTTAAAAGTTTCGCTTAAAATTAACCACGATGTGTTTGTTTTTGTATGTTATGTGTATACAGACTACATATGTTTAATGTTGTTATTTCGAACACAAGAGTTCTCGGATCTAATGGAAAAGGAAAAATCTAAAAATTTAATTACAATTGGGGACTTTAACATTGACATCTTGAATAGTTGTGAAACTGCTTCGAGTTATTTAGCTCTTTTGGCATCACATGGCCTGGCTTGTTTCATTAATGAGCCTACTAGGTCTGCATCTAGTACATGCTTAGATCATATCTATGGACGTTTCAGAAATGTCTCTTCGTTTAACTGGGAGAAATGTGTGCTAGAAGCAATATTTGCGAAAATCCTAAATCCCTTAACAAGGTTAAAAAAATTAACTTTAGTAACCTAAAAACTAGTCTGTTGTGTGAGACCTGGGATGATGTTTATTTATGTAGTGACGTTTCAACCTCTTTTACTGTCCTTATTAATATCCTAAATATGTACATTTTAAGTTGTTCCTCTTTCTTGCCTGCCAAAAAGGAAGCAAAAAAGCTTAAACCTTGGATCTCAAGCTTCTTAGTGAACAAAGTGGAATACAAAAACAAGCTTAGGATCAAATGCTACAGGCACCCCAGTAATATGAGCTTAAGACGTAAATATAAAAAATTGTGCGCTGAAATAAAAAAAGGCGATTCCTAATTGCCGGGATACATATTTTCGTAATCGTTTGAATACAGCTAAAGGAAATCTGAAAAATGAATGGCAAATAGTGAGCAGTATTCTAAATAATTCTTCGTCTTCAAAAAAACCTACTGTTATTAGTGTCGATGGCCGCGAGGTTTTCGATAAACTTGTCATTGTTAATACATTTAACAGCTATTTCACTAACATAGCCTTCAGCTTACAACCTAGACCAGTAAAACCCATTTGTTCTTTATGTTTGTCCTGTAATAGTAGTGGCGCATCTTTTTATACCCTCTTCAAGAAGTTCAATATTTGATCTTGGGAAATTCCAACGGTCGTTTCTTATTTACCCTTTAATTTTATGATTTCCTGTTGAGAAAATATGTACCTGTTCAGAGGTAGTAAAAGTTTGAGGGTACAAAATTTCAAATAGGTATAAAGAGTGAAAATCGATTGCAAAATGTATGGCATCATTCTAGTGATGGCCAGTGTAAGGACTGAAACGAATAAAATCTGTAAATTTTAATACGGGCTATAGTTCCAATGCGTAAAATTTCAAAACTTTTCGGCTTTCCGGGGCGATCTTTGTCTTCAACTCCAAAATCACCACTTTTGAACCGTTTGAACCACTCGCGGCACGTCGATTGTACCCAAATTAGCCTGTATATTCTCTAGTTTCAGTTTGAAATTGATTTTAGTTCGGTGCGGTTTAAAATATTGGGTCTACAAGTAAGTTTCCAGCGTTTGTCAGAGATGGCGCCACCATTGGATCCCGGACAGAAATGTCAGACCCCATGTGTTTTATTTGTAGGTTTTGTATCTGTCAACAACTTTGCAGCGCTATATTTGAGCAGTTCTATCGGTGTCGTACATTTTATCGAGCAAAATCATGGCAAGTTTCCAGCCAAATAAACGTCATTTGCGGGAAGCGCTGCTTTTATTCTTTAATAAGAAGAAAAGTGCGGCTGAGGCCTATCGTTTGCTTGCGGAAACTTATGGGGCGGAACGTATTGATGAATCGACGTGCCGCGAGTGGTTCAAACGGTTCAAAAGTGGTGATTTTGGAGTTGAAGACAAACATCGCCCCGGAAAGCCGAAAAGTTTTGAAGACGAGGAATTGGACGCTTTACTGGATGAGGATCCGCGTCAGATTCAAGAAGAACTTGCTGCATCATTGGGCGTCACGCAACAAGCCGTTTCCCTGCGCCTAAAATCTCTGGGATTTATTCAAAAGGTTGGAAACTGGGTGCCGTACGAAGATGTCGAACGGCGATTTTACATGTCCGAAATGTTACTGCAGCGGTATAAAAATAAATCATTTTTGCATCGTATTGTCACTGGTGATGAGATATGAATTTATTATGATAATCCTCACAGAAAATCGTATACAAAGCCCGGCGAGCCCGCCCAATCGACGCCGAAACGAAATATTCACGTGAATAAGGTCATGCTCTGCATATGGTGGGATCAAAAGGGTGTCGTATACTACGAACTGCTTCCGAGTGGTGAAACCATCAAAGGACCATTATATCGAACCCAACTAATTCGTTTGAAGCGGGCATTAAAAGAAAAACGGCCAGAATATGAGACCAGGCATGAGTCCGTCATTTTTCATCGCGACAACGCTCGGCCACATGTTGCGGTTTCGGTGAAAAACTATTTGGAAGATAGTGGATGGGAAATTCTGCCTCACCCACCTTACAGTCCAGACTTGGCACCATCTGACTACCACTTGTTTCGTTCGATGCAGAACGCTCTTACAAGAATACGCTTCAGCTCAGTAGAGGAAATCAAAAATTGGCTCGATACGTTCTTGGGCTCGAAAGACGAGAAATTTTTTTGGTCCGGAATTCATAAATTGCCAGAAAGATGGGGGAAAGTTGTAGCTTCCGATGGACGATACTTTGAATAAAGCATTGTAACTATGTTTTCATAATAAAACTTCAAATTTTGGAAAAAAAACGCTGGAAACTTACTTGTAGACCCAATATTTATAAAATATGAGTCAAGAGGAACGCCGTAAAAAGATCATCGAAAAATGGACGAAAATACTTCGCGCCCAAACCATTTCATCGCAAAAAATTTAAACATAGCACGCAGTACAGTGGATTCTGTTATTAAACGATATTTGGAGACGTTGACAGTTAAGCGAAAATAGAAAAGTGGAGCTAAAAGTGGAGCACATGATACAAATTTGAACAGGAAAATAGTGGGTATCATCGTAAAAAACCGGACTATGTCATCCAGAGATGTTGCTCGGAAATGTAATACCAAAAACACGAAAAAAAACAAAAAAAATACCAAAAGTTACTGACAAACTAAAAAAAAAGTCATAAAAACACGAGCCCGAAAGCTATACGAGTTGATCGGCAACAAGAAAGCGTGATTGGTTTTGGATGACGAAACTTATGGCAAAGCCGACTTTACTACTCTTCCAGGCGCGCAGTTTTACGACTCGTTTGAAGCTGAGATTCTTCCGCAATCAACAACATCGATTGAGATGGAAAAATTCGGGTCAAAATATCTCGTTTGGCAGGCCATTTACCAATGTGGACACAGAATCTCATCGTTTATTACAACGGGAACAATTAACGGAGAAGTGTATATTAACGAGTGCCGAAAAAAACGGTTAACTCCTTTCTTAAACAAACACGAGGGTTCAACATTATTTTGGCCAGATTTAGCTTCAGCTCACTATGCTCACATGCGACGTTGAGCTTTCTTGTTGCTAAAAATTCCACCCAATGTTCCACAGCGCCGTCCCATTGAAAGGCATTGGGCTTTGGTCAAAGCTAAATTGAGGGAAAGTGAGCAGTGTGCAAAGGACATAAAAGATTTTAGTGCTAAATGGAAAAGAGCGTCCAAAAAGATCACGGATGTAACTGGCACAAACCTTATGAAGGACATTCAAAAGAAGTTGAGGAAAGAATGGCAACCCAAATAATTTTTTTATGAATTTAATAAAAACAGAGTTTTAAAGCAAATAAAAAAAATTTACATGAATTATGAAAATATTCCTTTTTTTTTTACTTTGAAGTTTCCAAATTTTATTCGTTTCAGTCCTTATACTATAATTTTAAACTTGGACTTGTGGCTTGATATATTGTATTATGGACCTTAAATCGGATCACCAATTGCGATTTCTCATTTAGTTAACAGAAGCTCATTGCAAGCATGATGGGTATCAACTTATTACATTGGGTTATGTGTCAGCTTAAATGATATTTCAATAACAATCCAAGAAAAATTGAAAATCTATCTCTTTTGTAAGTTTGATTTCAAATGTGGAAGCAATTTAACCTAAAACTTGTCTGATCTTCCCATTATTATCTCACATTTAATTGTAATACAATGCCTAGGAGAAATTTTAAAAATCTATGAAGTATCGAGTAATGCATGATATACTATACAATATTTAGATATACATGAACTTCACTCTCGTTAGCAATGAAATCAATCATTATTGCTATACACGAGTGTGATCGTATATTTTGAAAGGGTGCGTTTTTCCTATAAGTAAACCCAATATCGGGTAAATTATGCCTGCAGGGAAGTTTTAAAAAGTGTTTGCTGCACAATATATTGAATATGGTATGCACAGATATTTATTTTAAGATGTACATATGTACGACTGTATTAAAAACAGGGCGCTATACAGGATTAATGTTTATCAAAAACGTGAAGCTATAGTTATAAATTTGTATGTGTAACTGTACATATATTCGAAATAAGTAAAATCAAAATGTTATCAAAACATGCACATCAGCTTCTGATATATGTATGAACGTATATTCTGTTTCTTTATCAGCAGCTCGTTCTTCATTTGCCATAGTTATATGTTTATGTATTTTTCTATAATATATATGTATATATATTAATATATGCATGCATGCATACGGTCATATGTATTCATATACATTTGATTGCAATTATTTATATGTACATATATTCAAAGTTACTTTAAAAAAAATGCATATTTTTAAAAAGAAAAATTAAAAATTTTAATGCATTTTAAGTCTATACAAAATCGACTAGAAAATAAGGAATCAATTGCTGTGTTTGCTTGTTGCTGTGTGCTCATCAGTTAAGTGGGGATCAGCAACATTGCGGGAGTCGATAAGAAGAAAGAGAGACACAACGTATATATGTGAGCTCTCTGCAACAATGTGTCTTCAACAATCTATTCAACTACATTCGTTTGGATATTTTTAGAATTTTTTGATTGTGACTTTGTGATTCTGTGTATTCAAAATCTATATAAGCCTCCGTTCGGATCGCACTCCAACGACTAACTTTCCAAGTACCGCTGCTCGTTAAATGACCACCGGATCAGACCTAGGCTTTGCGCGGAAATTCGTTATTAGTTTTTTCAACCATTCTCTCTTGTGTTGATCCTGTCCAATACAAAAGGCAAGTGATTAAGTATATTTTCCTAGTGTTAAAAATAAAAATAAAAAAATTCAAAATTTAACTCAAAACAAAATCAATTTAAATACGTATGTTGTGAAAAAAAAAAAACAAAAAAAAATAACGATTATTGAATGTTCTTTCATTTTAGAAGGATGCGGTCACTAGACACCTTCTCTCGGATATGTACTCGTAAATTTCTCACCTGGGGGCTCATTGTTTGTTTGATTTCTGTTACTGAATTAAATGCAGGTAAGTTTTTCTTTAATAAAAATAAATAAATTTTTTGTGCTGCTACTAAATAATCAGTAATATAAAAATATATATATATATATATATATTTCATTTAAATGCATTTTAACTCAAATTAATTGAGCTTAACGAAATGTGATCCTTAAATATATATGTATTTATATATACTGCGCTTATGGATGCATTAAACAGTTTTAAAATGTATAATCATACATAAACCATTATGTATGTATCTGCTACATAAATATAGATATAGTCAAATTGTCCATCGCAATAAACAAAACTAAAAAAACAAATCAATTCACTTTTTATTTACTCAACTAAATTTTTAAAGAGTAAAACGAGCACAGGCAATTGAACGTTTGAATGTCATTACATCCGGCATGAGATGTTTATCTGTTGTATGAAAGTCACCCTCGAGTATTTACTGTCTATATAACAAACACACATCACTAAATCTCTTCAACAAATAACTATAAGCATAATGTTGAACACATACTATTGGGGTGTTTGATTGACATGATTTTTTTCATAATTCTGAAACATTCAAAGAAACAAATATTTTAAAATATGCTTTGTTTGAGCCTTGAAGAGATAAACCTATAAATCTGCATTATTTAAGGTACAATACATATTAATATTGTACATCCATAATCTAAATTATGAACAATGGATTTTGCTCGAGATTTTCTATTTTAAGTAATATTATCGCACAAATATCGATACAAACTTAATACTGTCTTCCTATAGTGAGATTTTAAACCTTTCTACTTATGAACTTTGAACTTGATTACATCAAATTTAAAGAAAACCATTTTGTTTTCTTAAGAAAACGATAGTTTGCATTTTGTCAGCAAGGCAACGCGATAGAAATTATATTATCAGAAGAATTATCGCCCTTTTCCGAGGGGTCAACTCTATATATGATATGTACCGCATATATGTATGTACATATTTACAAAGTGAAAGCAATAAACTTGGACTTGACTTTTATTATGAGATGAAATTCTTATAACAAATAGTTATGCATACATATAGCTTATCATATTTACTGTCGATTCGGTTATCTTTTGAATGACATTGACTAAAAATTATTCCATGACTTTACGTTTGAAATTCATTTAATCCACAGTCAGATAGTAATTTTCCAACACCTACATGCATAGTGCAATATGATGCTTATTAAAAACGCATACATAAATATGTGTAATATAAAAATAAAAAAAAAATAAAAAAATATTCGTACTAGTATAAAATTGATTGTCCTTACCAAATAGAAATTGAAAATGTGAAAGTAAATTGAAAGTTTTTTTCATCCATTGGCCACGTTTTCATTGGAATATGGAAAATTTTATATTGTATAAAAATTATGCATATTAATAAACATATCTTGTTTTTTTTTTTTTTTTTTTTTTTTTTTTAAACAAATGATTAACAAATCTCATTAAGGCATCGCCTTTTAACCCCGGGTAAATTTGTATCACGTAAAAATATTCAACCTCCCGTTTAATAGTACATGCCGGCTGTGACGAAAAACAATTCGACACCTTTCAATTAGAAAATTTTAAATTAGAAATGTTTTTGTATACTTTTACTGTTATTTTAAAGATAAACTACTATTTTGAAATTTCACCTTTATTTCTTATGACTTATGTGGAGTAAAATTTTAACCAACAGTGAGCTACCTATGAATATTGTAGGGACAAATGAAAAAGGAACTATTGTTACATTATAAATTTCAAACAATCCGTCAGATATCCAGTCCATATCTTAGAGTAATGATGTATGCTGTACCGTAATCTAATTTCTCTCGATTCTGTATATCGTTTGTTCGACGTGTGATATGGAACATTATCCGATTGAAATATTAATTAGTTTCTTAGCCCGATATTTGTCATATATGTACGGCCTCATTGTTTAAAGCTTCCACCAATATAAGTTTTGAATTTCATTCGCCTTCAACAAATAAATGGATATCTCCAAGAGACCTCATACAGCTCACACGAACTGTAATTCACATGTTCTTAGACAGAAGAGTCAAGGTCTGAAAGGAAGAGAAAATCATATGAACTCTTAGGACGAGTATTATATTTTAGTTCTACAGATGTGTACGTGTAAGAAATATGTGGTGTTAAATATATAGTAGTTAGATGCCCACTAAAATAACGAGCTGATTTTTTTTTTTTCAATAACACTTTAATCAGAATATACAGCATTTTCGCAACCAGAAACTAATCAACCCTTAAACTTTTTTATCCAAAACAAATCGCTTTCTTCTGTAATCTTCTGAAAGCAAAAAAGTTATGCATTGCTTTCCTTGCCTTAAGGCCAATTTTGCTCAATTAGGCCATGACTTCCAGGACGAACCGCTAAGACAGAAGCTTCTTGTTGACGATTTTCAAAGTTGTGATTTTTCTTCTTTTTGGCAGGCGCGCCATTAATTTTAGTTATAACGGTACCGCGCCGCTAAAATAAATTACTGACAAGTAATAATTAAGTTTGTATTAGATTCTAAAGTGAAAAATCGGCTTCTGATTTTCTTTGATTGATATGTGTTAACTGATATACGTTTATTATAAACAAATGGCAGAACTTTCGATTTTGAGCCAATACCCTATCGCTTGAGCCACGGTCGCCCATAATAAACATGGATCGTCAGCAAAAAATGCAGGGAAATCGAAAGTTATTTACTAATACAATGTATGTATACAAAAAAAAAGTTTATTTAACAAACAATTTGAAGAAAAATTTGCAAGATATGATAGGAAACCAAAAGAAAATTTTATAATATTACCCTTTTGTAACATAGAATCAAAAGCATTATCAATATCAAGGAGTGCTAAGCCAGTTGATGCATTGTGTATTATTATTTTTAAAATATTTTGTAATTCTAAATACTTGAGGAATATGGTCGATTCTAAGCCCGAATTGCTTCACCTCAATATTTATATATATTAATAAGTTTTTCTTCAAAATCCGTTCAAAAACTTTACTGAATTTGATAGGCATACATAAGCTATCTTCCAACGATCAGGGCAGTATTCAACTGGTACGCAAGACTGAGATTTATGAGCTTCTTATTGTCTTTTCTACTTCTTATTGAGAATATATGTAATATTCTCCCATTGACATCAAAAATTCTTCATTAATTAGCCTTGAGGTTAAATGACTCACTTAGGAATCAGTAATCGTGTCAACTAGGCTTTGAGAAACATCATTTGTTTTCCACTAATGATAAGGCAGATGTGTTTGCCAAAAAAGCGGTATCTGAAAATTTGCCGACTTTTAATTTTACATTTTACAATGCAGTATTCACTGTTTTACTATGCTATCTGTTGCGAGGGTATTGAATCTAATTTAATTATGATGCAATTGAGAATATAATTCGGAATTTTTATAAATGCGTTATCATTTCGGTTTGTTACTCTGAGTATGCTAGACTTGTGAATTTTTCTAGATAACATGAAACAGTGTTTAATTTTTCATTTAACTCTGGTATAAAATGACTCCATTAGGTTTTAAAAACGCGGGAAAATATTTCATTCATTTAGAGGTAAGATTCCACATCAAACAGGGTTATTATCTAAGTTGTGTTCTTCTAAAGCAAGCAGATGCTTGCGCACATTAGCTAGTTTTATTATACATACCATATACCTAAAACAAACGGACTTAACTCTATTCCATACCAAAATCATTTGCTTACAGTAAATTTTACCAACAAAAGGTTTTTTTTAAATATTTGTTAAAAGCAATTTGTTTCATCGTAACCGAATTTTTACAAAGGAAATATAGTATGACACATAACAAATACTAATCGTTCTTTGATTGCTCAATTCAATCTCTACTCTAACATTTTCTATAAGACTAGTATGAAATGCCGACAAGATCTTATGCTGAATTGATTTCTTTTTCATAATCGCAGGTATTTCTATACGAAAGCACTTCTACACTATATGGGGTTGGACAGCTTTTTTTTATTTATTTTTAAACAAGTTACGCTGTCAATGTATTTGTTTGTTATTAAAAAAAAAAATCAACAAAAAAAAACACATTTCTATATACCATATTGTATTCAATTTGAATACTGATTGATCTATCTGCCATAATATTTTTCTTCGAAAACTTGGTAGCATTTTGTTTCACAAATATGAACTTAAAATAACACTTATCTCTCCATCACCAGAAATAAGAAATAATTTCTTCCATTGCGATTACATTCGCCACTTTATTTACTTGTGCATAATTGAATGAATGTTGTATGTCAGCACGGTGAAGAAGATAACTTCATGTTTTGATGCGTTGGCAACAACCAGAGAACTGCTTTTAAATTATTTGCCAATTTTAAGTCGTCCTTCTTATAATTTAAAAACAATGTTTTCATGTTAATATACATAAAAAGTCTTTCAAAAGTTGCGCCTCGATTTTTTTTTTTAAATAAAACATGTAAATACTTACATTTTTTCTAGTGTTTTTATATTTATAAAAGCATGACTCTTAACAATTATGTGTGAAGAATAACATCATTTAAATGCCCACCAAGAACATGGATACAGGCTCTCATACGAACATATAAATTTTCAAGAGCTCGGTCACACATTACCGCATTAAGTTCATCAATTTCGGTCCAAATGTTATTGTTCAGCTGTGCAATTGTTATTGGCTTTGGGGCCACAATTAATCTTAAATCATGTGTCTATAGCACTCTTAATTGACAGTAACAGCGCTTTCATTTGCACCTTCGAATAAAAATGGACCAATGATTCCACCAGCACAAAAACTACACCAAACACTACATTTTTGTGGATATGATGATTTCTCTGAAATTATTCAAGAAGTTTCTTCTCCCCAGATGCAGCAATTCTATTTGTTGACGAATCTATCGAATGTGAAATGGGCTTCATCACTAAATAAGCTTTTACGATCTGTATTTTTTAGAAATCGACCATTTTCATAACAAGTTTGATTAGCTTTAATGCGTTGTTCTAGCGTGTAACTATTCATGGTAAAAATTGTACATGTGTCTACTTTATGTCATGTCAAAGATGACATTAAAAAAAGGTAGCGTTCTAGGCGCAACTTTTGAAAGACCCTTTATGTATGAACACTCCCGCATAATTTGTATGCCTGTAGAGGTAGTATTTATTAAATAATCGGAAATGTTTATTTCCTTTACCAAATTGCGAACACAAAACTTTACTAAGAAATATTTTTTCTAATTTATAATATTACTGTCACTATTAAGTGACGTCTATAGGGCCTTCAGTTGTTTGTTTGTGTTGTAAGTAAATAAATGGTTGCCCCGATTAATAAATAAACTATCTGGTGTATATTTGTTTAAAAATTTAAACTTGAAAGGTGAAGGTAGTCCATGAAGCTTCGAGACAAACTGCAATCAGAATACGTCTTGTAATTTAGACTTCACGTCCACATGTCCACACGTATACCGTTTCCTTATGATATTATAAGAACATTTTATAAGGAAGTGGCTTATTCGAAAAATCATTTCTGCATTTCTATGGTTTTAAATAAATAAATTATGAAAGACTGACCGACATGAAATGTTTCTTGTTACTTGTCAATTTGGGATATGAAAACCACCTTAACTCATTTTCTATCTGTTGGTATAAGCTCAATTTTATGACTAAGTCCAAGGATTCCCATGACTTTATCTACAATATAATGCTTTCTCCGGCATTTTTGCTACATGATCGCCAAAATACCATCTGAACCTAGAGATACATATCTATATATAGCTTTTAGGATTGCATAGACCATAATATTTCTTAGTATTTACAATAGTGGATGAGCACAAGTATTTCTTCCATGCCAAGAGATCTCAGATTCCCTTGAAATATTGTAGCTAGTTTCTCCAATTCTTCATGTTTATTATTGATATACCTATCACTGTTCAGATATTGTTATTTTAACATTCATTCATTTATGTAAACATTCTTGTATAACTACTGTTAATTAGATCCTTATTGCATATATGTCACTAATATTATACGTTTTTTTTTTTTGTTTTTTCCAGAATCATGCAAATTAGGATGTCCACGCTGTAAGTATGACTTTAAGTAATAAATTTATTTCAGGTCGAAATTAAGTATTCTATTTTAATTACGTAAATTGTTTAAGCTCGTTATCACTTAGCTTCACGTTAAAAAAAAAAATTAACAAAAAAAATTGTTTAAACAATCTGTGGGGTTTTCATATTATAGGTAGTAAAGAATGAATTCGGGAAAAGTGATAAATCGGAATCACTTGTTAAACGAATCTGAAGTAAAACCGGTACATAATAAAAACCAAACCTTATTTAGTTGATTTAGTATTATAAAGTATTGTATATCGAGTGATTATGAATTTTAAAGCAGTTAAAAAACGTGAATGGTAAATTTAATATTGTATACTGTATACATAAGATTTTTGAAAAGCATTTGGTTCTACCTTAACATGACAAAGCAAATCACTTAGATAATTCAAAAAGCTTCAAATGACGCTTACTGATCATGTTGAATTTTTTTTTATGAATATTTTACTTCAATTATCTAATGTTTCTGAACACGTATATCTTGTGATATTTCATAATTTTTTTCTACTTTCAATAATATGCATGTAAACAATACATATTTCTAAAAACTAGACATACAAACCTACATTCGTCGTTTAACGACGCTCCCTTTTCCCGCGTTGATACAGTTCCCACCTGCTGGCAGTTACAGAGACCCCATTGTTTTCACAATTCTTTCAATACACGCAACGATCGTTTGGACCCACAAGTTGCTTTATCGGTCGCTCATATTTTGCTGGCTTGCGTATTCTATTTTGTGCTAGATTAGTACTGTTTGATCTTTGGTGTTCACTGAAACCTCTGTCTCCAGCTGTGAAGGCAATTAACTACCACCTTGATCAAAGATTTTTCGGAATTTATTCAGAAAATTTAAAACACAAGTTCATTCATCTAAATCTATATTGTCCCCTTCAAAGCAATCCCCATCGACTGCAACGCACTTATGCCAGCGCTGGATCCAATCCTCGAAAGATTTTTTATATTCGGTTTTCGGTTTGTGGATCAGTGTTTCCTGCGGCTTCCTTTCGGCTGCTGAAAAGCGTTCCCCATAGTGACTTTTTAACTCAATTGAACAGAAAGAAGTCACAGGGAGCCAAATCAGGTGAATTTGATGACTGTTGGATGGTATTTGTTGCATATTTCGTTAAAAAAATACGAATAATGATGGCACTGTGCGACGGTGCGTTATCGTGGTACAAAATCCACGAGTTTTCTGCCCACAATTCTGGTCTCTTTCGGCGAATTGCTTCAAATGTCTCATAACGCCTAAATAATACGAGTACTCTTTGTTTACTGTCTGGCCTTCTGGCAAAAATTCATGATGCACTACATCGATGTAATCCATGAAAACCGTGAGCATTGCTTTCTTTTTTGACTGAAAACGACGTGGTTTTTTTGGTCTCGGCTCATTTGGTGAACGCCATTCACTTGCCTGATGTCTGGATTGCGTGTCGTACTCATAAACCCACGTCTCGCCTCCAGTAATGGGCCTTTTGATGAATGTGGGATCGAATTCAGCCTCGCAAATCATCTCTTTTGCATGAAATTGAGGTCTTTTGGCACCAACTTTGCTGCCAAATCATTAACCAAAATGTCTTGGACGGATCCATAGGCAATATTCAAGTCCTCCGCTATCTCTTTGATGGTTAATTTTCGGTTATTGACCAACATTTCTTTTACTTCATCAATGTTTTCGTTGGTTTTCGATGTCGATGGTCTGCCACGGCGTTCATCATCTTGGATTGACTCACGACCACTTTTGAACCGCTCTTGCCACTGGTAAACGACCGTTTTCTTTAGAGAATCGTTGCCGAAACACTTTTCCAACATTTCCAACGTTCGCGCACCATTAAATCCGTTTTTTACGCAAAATTTAATACAAGTTCGTTGTTGCAAACTTAAATCCATTTCTAACGTAACTTTTGCAAATGTCAAGCTATGACGCTAAGATTTAGAGGGAATGTCAACAACAGATTTAACCATATGCAAATATTTTCAGTAATTTTATACATGGTACTAATTCTAATTAAAACCCTTTTAGCCGATTCCGGAATTCTACAGTACATACCAGGTAACGTATATGAATACAGCATTGACAGTTTACTGACCGTTGCCATAAGTGGAAATGAAGTCGATGAAACAGCCTTAAAAATCACTGGTCATGCTAAACTATTTGCTGAAGGAAATTGCGGCTACACTTTACAACTCGACAAAATATCTATAAGTGCAGTCAAGGAAAATTTAGAGAAACAAATAACTCAAAATCTTAACAAGCCAATTAAATTCACTTTGGTTGGTGGAGAACTGCAGCCACAGATTTGCGCAGATCCCAGCGATACGGTTAATTCTTTAAATATTAAACGGGCCATCGTCTCGCTACTACAAGCCTCAGATAAAAATCATGAAACAGACGTGTTTGGCGTTTGCCCAACCCATACATCAAGCTCAAAATCCGGACCATCGGAAATAATAACCAAAGTTCGTAACTTAAACGCTTGCAGCTATCGTGAACAGATTTCTAATGGTTTAGTTACTGGTGTGGTTAATAGCAAAGCTGGTATTAAATCAAGTGCCTTATTGAGTGCAGATTACTCAAAAGACCTTAAGCTCGCACAAGGAATCGTAGAAAATGTACAATTGGTTGAGGAATACAAATTTTCAGCATTGGCAAATGGAGGTGGTTCTGTTAAAGCGAAGGCAAGAACTATTCTCAAATTGGGCAAAGTAAGCAAAGGAAATGCACCAGAAGGCGCTAATGAACCAACGTCAATTATTTTTGAACAATCGACAGCATCATCTACCAAAAATATTGTGGTTTTGAAGAAAGTTTTTACAAATACCGTAAATTTAGTTAACAATCATGTACAAGGTGATGCTGCTCAATACTTCACCGAACTCATTCGATTAATGCGATCTTCAGATACCGACACGTTAATAGAATTATCCGTCGTACCTCATGTTAACAAAGTATTAGCACGAAAGGTATATTTAGATGCACTTTTCCGCGTGGGCACTTCAAATTCTGTAAAAGCTATTGTTCGACAAATTTCTAAGATGTCAGAACAAGAAAAAATATTAGCCTTTTTATCTCTGAATCTAGTACAATCCGTTGAAAGAGATGCACTCAATCAAGCAGCTGTAAGTGATTTCAGTTTTCAAAATTAATAGTAATTATTAATTCTTTGTTGTTGTTGTTTTTTTTTTTGTTTGCAGGCACTTTTAAACCCTAGTTCTCCGAAGGAAGCCTATTTAGCTATTGGAAATCTTGTGAATAAGTATTGCAAGCAGGGTACATGTGATCAGAGTGAGGTAAATATTGTATCAAAGAAGTTCGCTGATGGCTTAAAGCATTGCAAAGCAAATACTAAAAAGGACGAAGACCGTTTTGTGAACATTTTAAAAGGAATACGAAATACTCATAAAATCGCAGACGCATCAGTTCAGGTTTTAATCGAATGTGCATCAGCTGAAAGATCGGCTCGACTTCGTGTTGCTGCCCTTCAAGCATTTACTGCATCTGCCTGTGATTCTGGCCTACAAGCTAAAGCTCTAAATATTCTTAAAGACCACAATGAGGATTCAGAAATACGTATTGAAGCTTATTTAGCAGCTATTTCTTGTCCTAATGCACAGCTTGCTAATGAGATTGCTGATATTGTTAATAATGAGCCTGTCAACCAGGTCGGTGGTTTCATCGTTTCAAGTTTAAAAGCAATAAGGGACTCAACTGATATGACACGAGAAGCAAGTCGTCATTACCTTGGTAATATTCGAGTAACGAAGAAATTCCCAATCGATCCCCGTCGTTTTTCATTCAACAGCGAGTCTTCCTATGCTGTCGAATCATTGGGCATCGGTGCAAGTGCTGACTATAATGTGATCTATTCTCAAAATGGCTTTCTTCCAAGAAGCCTTCGCCTTAATGTGACTTCGCAAATCTTTGGAACTGATTTTAATGTTTTTGAAATCAACGCTCGACAAGAAAATCTTGAGGAAATTGTGGAATATTATTTTGGACCAAACGGTTACATTGAGAGGGAAGGAAAAAACGTTATTGATGATCTTACAAGTAAGACACGTTCAAAACGATCAATCGCAGATGATACTAATAAATTCGCTAAGAAATATAAATCATATGGTAGCAAATCAAATGCGGATATTAACTTAGATCTTGCCATTCGTGTATTTGGATCCGAATTGTTTTTCATTAGTTTAGGTGATGAGGTTCCACAGAATATTGATGAAATTTTACAAAAGATCAGAGAAACTGGTGAAAATATGAAAAACAAGTTAAAGAATTTTGAACACGAATATGCTTGCCATTCACTGTTTCTTGATACGGAATTCGTGTATCCAACAGGTGTCGGGCTACCTCTGGAACTAATAGCCCAAGGAACTACAACCTCAAAACTAGATCTGGCGGCAGAAGTAGATGTAGATGCCATTGTGGACAGTCCACTTAATGCGAAATATCGTATCAAAGCTGTTCCCAGTATAGATGTAAACATAAACGGACAAATACGTTTTAATGCGTTGGTCTTAAAGGCTGGCCTTCGTGCATCAAACAGTTTACACTCATCAAGCGGCAGTGATCTTCGTTTTGAATTAATTAAAAATGCCCAAGGTTTCAACCTAGATGTTAATTTCCCGAATTCAAATCTTGAATTGATTGAATTTAAGCATAATGTAGAATTCATTATTGCCGAACAAGATAAAGAAACCAAAATTGTGCCATTAAAACTGAAAAAGAAGAAGAACACTCCACAAGAAAGTTGCTTTGATCAACTTCATTACATTGGAATGACAATGTGTTTCACTTCTGTAATTCCAGAGACCAATGATGTTGATAGTATCAGTTATCCATTTTCCGGACCCGTACATATAGCACTTAGGTTGCAAACTGAAAAAAATATCAAATTACATGGAACATATGAGAAAAACCTTGAGTCACGTGTTTGGAGATTAAAGTACTCAACACCTGGATCACAAGTACCTCATGATACTGAACTTACCTTCCATATAAATTTCAAAACAAAAGTATTTGCTCGAGCCTCGCTTCAACACCCAGAGGTTCGTTTAAGTTGTGAAGCAGGAATTCTAAGTGATGACAGAGAAATTGCTGTTTACGGTGAATATGATGTGAACGGAGAAGTTGCATCGCATAAATTTGGCTTATTGAGAAATGGAAACGAACTTCGACCACTGATTGAAATCAAGACCAATAAGGGTATCAGTAACGAAATTAATGGATATCGTGCTGACGGCCGAATTCTTAAAGCTGAAAATGGAGATAATGTCCGTTACACTTTCGACAACTTTCAAATAATAGGCAAGGACAATGACAACGTGGTTTTAAATGGATGGGTTGATGTTAAACCATTTAAGAGCGAGTTAAAAATTCAACGTGGAAAAGACGTTTATGATATTGAATCTCACTTTTCACTTGATGACCGATATGCAGCCGGTTTGTTCATTCAGGATCAAAATTCTCCGCAAAGAAATGGTGCCAGCATTGATCTGCAATTATCACAAAATTCTGTAAAGAATGCTCTTGTCATAGCAGTTACAGATAATTTATTTGAAATGAATAACAATTTAGAATTTGTCCGTGACGAAAAGAATGCTATTCAAGAATCTAAATTTGCTAATGTCCTCAGTTTTAAACAAAAAAATGCAGTTGTCCTGTATGGTAAACTCAATGGTGAAGCTGGACTAAAACAAATTAAATTTAATGCAGAAATTGCAAGAGATTCGAAAAAGGCCTCAATTGACTTTAGTTTAGCTAAGGATATTAGATCGCTCGGAGATTACACACTGGGTGTAAGCGCTAAATTAAACAAGCACTTTGTGGACATTAAGGCAAAAGTCGATGTTAGGGGAGCACGATATTTAACGGAAAATAGTTTAAGCACAAGTTGGGGTACCCAATTGACTGCTAAAGGTGAAATCGGTCAACGTTTTACTCACCAAGATGTTCATATTGATATGCAAGGAACATTCCTTCTAACGCCTAAAGACAAACAAGGAAACTGGCTACTGAAAAGCATAGGTGCTCCCGATAAAACCAACTCTGAATTCAAACTAAACCGTGACAATGCGGATTTAATTATACTTACTGCTGAAACTACACATCCACAAGATAAAATTGCTACTTGTAAGCTGAATTTACAAATTAAAGATCTTCTTGGTGCTAAAGGTGAATTTAAAATCAACAAAGGTGGCAAGGGTGACCTAACAGCATTATTTAATTTCAAAAAGGCTCAACGTAAAATAAATCTCGATTCGAAATTTACCATTCTTGCTCCTAAATATGACATTGAAACTACAATATTATATGACAATGATAAAAAATTATATTTAAAAACTGAAAATATTGTTGACAAAAACAAAGTTTCAACAAAGAACCTTTTAGACATAAATGGCGACAAAGTATTACTTGATGCAAATAGTGCTGTTAAAGGTGAATGGCGTCTTAATGGTGAAATCGACGGGAAATTAAGCTTAAAAATTCCCAATGGCCGTCTATTCGAGGGCAAACTTAACCGTAAAATAACAACGGCGAAAAATGGTCTCGCTCAGGGTGTAGCAAATGTAGTTATCTCTGACACTTTGCCAAGCAACGAACGTCGTACAATTGAAATTAATGGAAATCTTGAAAAACTCAATATTAAAACCGATGAATTTAGTATAACAAGCAATTTCGTATACACGAGTTTTGAAGGGAAAAAGTTTGATATGACACAGAAAATAAAACACTTACCCAAAGGTAGCTTCAAATCAATCATTTATAATACAGAAGTTCGTGGTGATATCCTTAACATGCCAATTGATATAGCTTTGAATGTAGATGAATATTCAGAAAATCATGCCATTTTCCACTTTTCTAGCAGATATGGTGATCATGTCAATTCCAATATTGAGGGTGACTATAGTTTAGGAAGCCGAGGTGAATCAATTATTTACAATTTAAAAGCCAATGTAGCAGCTCCGAAATCTGATATTAAAACATACAGCCTGATTTCCAATGGCAAGTATCTAAGCCCAGAAACAAAAGATGCAGTACAATCAATTGAATTTCATATAGATGAACAAATCGGTGAAAATACTATCAAACTCAATGCTTTCGCTAAAGGAAATAGTAACCATGGCAGCTATACTTTTGATCTCAAGAGCAATCATTTACAAAATGCACTTAAATTAGATGGTGGATTTACTGAAGAAAAAACAGACGAAACTTCTGGTAAAATGAAATATAACTTTAACTACGTTTATGGGGAACAGTTTGTTAAAACTGGCTTGGATCTACGTTATGTTGAATCTAAGTCTGGAGTATTACATTATACTCTAAGCTCATCATTTGATTCAATTAAAAACGTTGATTTAACAATAAGCACTACCAATATTGATGATATAATTCAAGTCAACAGTGAATTGCAAATAAATGGAGAAAAATTCATTCAAGAGAGCTCTATATATACCAATGAGCATAAACAAGGTGCTGTATTGAAGTTAATTTTACCACAAAAAACTACAACAATATCAGGAATTGTAGAAAATCTTGGAGAACGAAAGGGTAAATTGACTGTAAACATTGAAAATCTTGGTGACTTAGACTATGAGCATGTAGGGGAGGTTAGTTTGAAATCATTTGATGAATTCTATCTAACTTCACATACCAACTCACAAAAGCTAAAGATTCATAACTTGGATTTCGATGTAAGATCAAAAGTTAGTGCAGAAGGAAAGGGTGTTGAATTAAAGCTAACAAATGCAAAAGGAGTAATCATCTCCGGCTTTATTACATACATAGTCAAAAAAGAGAAGAGCAAAACAATAATTGAAGGTCAAGGACAAGTTCAATACCATCAAAAGACAAATAATGCTAACTTTAAAATGATTCACCAGTCATACGATGTAGCATCCGATCAGGAAGTTGGTTATTCGTTTACTTTTAATGGTAATTTCGGCCCCAAAAATGCTGTCTCTACACTTAAATTAACAAATAAAAATTTCCAAGTTAAGATATCTGTCTGCGAAGAAAAAAAACAATGTACCAATATCGAAGTTAGATCAATAGTTACCATTGATCCTCACGACGTAACTTCTATTCAACATGATCTCATGGTATTAGTTGATCTCCGCGAGCTTGGATACCCACACGAATTCGAGTTACAATCAAAAAGCAGTCGGAAAGGTCTTAAATTCCATCATGAAATTGAAAGTAATATCATTTCTAACAGCAATACTAAATATCAGCTTATAGCTAGCATATCACATCTAACAAATAAGGTTCAAATAAAATTACCAAACCGTGAAATATATATTGAGACGGAAGACGTTCTACCAAAGACATTATTTGGACATTATAGAAGATCTATTACATTCTATTTTGATCGTTTGAACAAGCCAAATGACGTTACAAAATTAATCGCTAGTGCTGATATTAATGGCATTGAAAAAGTAGCTGTAAATGCAAAGGGTGAAATTCGATTTGAACATCCTAAAATACGAGCTTTGTCGATTTCTGGTCGCTTTGACAGCAACCGTGAACAGCGAGTTGTGGATAGTGAAATTGTTTTTGACGTATTTAAAACCCCAGAGCAAAAAATTATTGCCACAAGTTCAATAAGAGAAACGTCAACCGAAAAGGGCCATGGATTTAATATAACAACGGAAAATATAGTTAAAAGCACTGGCCTTGGCTTCCAATATGAAGCAAGTGGACATTCTGCTCTATCATTAGAAAAACAGGAATTCAGTGCAGGATATAATGTGCACAGTGGTTCAACAGACTTACAACTAAGTGGATTAATTCTTGGCAGCAAGGATCGCACGGAAGTTATAATAAGCAGCTTGAATGAGCAACTTATTAAACTTGTAGCTGAGTATAATCGCAATAAACTTTCAACTAAAATCACTTCGAATATTCACTTATTTTCATCAAAACCTCTTAATGGAGTTATTGAAATTGATCAAAATACCGCTAAGCTACTAATTAAAAGAGAGGGACTATTCGATGCTGTAGCCGAAATTAAACTTGGCAAGGAAGCTAAATTCCACATTAAGGATGGAAACAAAAAGGTTTTCAGCGGACGTATTGCACTGGATGCTGCACACTTCTTAGCTACATCATTTGAAAATAACGAAGCTGATACAAAATCATTTTTGGTAAGTTAACAAATGAAAGTCAAATTATAATTATTATAAGATAAATATTATTATTCGATTGCATTAATTCAAATTCAAAAATATGGTTCATAATAAACAAATTTATATCTTTCATTGCAGAAATCAATCGAACAAAATTTCGATGACGATGTTAAATTAGCTAAAGAGCAACTTGAAAAACGGTTCAAAAAAATTCGCGAAGTAATTGAACGTCAAGCGGATTTGGCGAAAAATAGTGCTCCAGATCTAACTGCACTTGAAATTAGTGTTAAAGAAAATGTTAAAGAAATCTTGCAAGAACTAGAGAATGACGCTGCAATAAAAGAGTTACTGGAAAATTATAAGAAATACTACGAGACCATTTCCAAATTCTATAAAGAATTATCAGAGGTTACTGCTAACACTTACGAGAAAATTGCTGACTCTATTAAAGAGATTTCTGTTCAGTTACAGAACCTAGTTAAAAAAACTCTTCTTCCTGCTTTAGAAGAGTTTACGAAAAAAATTACAGCGCTTTACGGTGAGGTACAAGCAGAAATCCTTAAACTTCTTACCAATCTTTTTGAACAAGTTCTGAAGAACTTAAAATCATTTGAAACCGATTTAAAAGCACTAGGAAAGCCTGTTTACGAAATTCTGAAGCCTATTTCAGATAGTACGCAAGATCTTCTTAAAATACTTGTTAAGGACTTTGAAGAACTTCTTAAGGATGTTAAAGAATTTTGGAGTAAACTCCCAACATTTGAAGCTGTAAGAGATGAGATTAAGGAAAAGCTTAAAAACCTAAAGACTGTCGACGAAATTCTATTATTCGTTCGTAACATTATAGAACAATTAAATAACCTCTCAGCTACAAATGAATCAACAGAATTGGGTAAAAAATTGTACGATTACCTTGAGGCAAAATTAAAAGATAAACCTATTGATGACGTAAAAGCCTTAGAAGATATCTATAATGCTTTAGTAAATGCCCTTAATTCACTTTGGAAACGTTTGAATGAGCTTAAGCCAACAAAATCAAGTTATCTTACTCCACTTCCAGGCTCGATCGATTTGTTTAGTAGCTTACCAGTATGGCATACTGTCCGTGTCAGTTTGTTAAACTTCATATTAAATGAAAAAATTGATGGAATCAGCGACATTATTGAGTTATTAAACCCACCTTTCGACATTTTGCCACCGTATAAATTAGTTGGTCATATTGCTGATGGTAAAAATATATTCTCTTTCGATGGACGTCGACTTACATTCAAGGGTTCTTGTAAATACATCTTAGCTCAGGATTCCAGAGGAAATAAATTCAGTGTAGTTGGAACGATTAAGGATGGCAAGCTCAAGAGCTTGACACTGATAGACGCCAAGAACTTTGTTGAAATTTCTGATAATGGAGCACTTAAATTAAATGGAAAACCAGCTGAATATCCAACACATTTCGAGGATATACATGCCTGGAGACGATTCCATACTTTACGCCTAAGAACAGAATACGGCATTGAAGTAACATGTACTTCTGACTTAAAGGTGTGTCACGTAGCAGTAAGTGGATTCTATACTAGTAAAACTCGCGGTTTGTTTGGTAATGGCAATGCTGAACCGTTTGATGATTACACAAGTGTTGATGGTAAAATCGCCACAAATATGGCCGAATTTGTCAATGACTATGGATTAGGAAATTGCCCTGCTATAGCCGCAAGAGAAACAGGACAAGTTGAGCATGACTCATTATGTTCCGAGCTATTTTCACTTGATTCCAGCTTGGCATTAGGCTATCTTTTTAGTGATCAAAAACTGTACCGTGAAGCTTGTGATGTATCTGTGCTTGATAATGCAGATAATAAGGAAGAAACTGCATGTAACATCGCATTAACATATGCATCTGGTGTAATTTTGGAAAATATTCCTTTAATGTTACCAAATCGCTGCTTAAAATGTGTTGGCGCACCTGGACAACGGGAAATTGGTGATGAATTTACCGTTAAGGTTCCAACTAATAAAGCCGATGTTATTTTTGTTGTTGATCTTGGCTCTAGTAAAAATATTATCAATGATTTGGTAACTCCCGCTATCGGTGATTTGCGTAATCAGCTTAAAACTCGAGGCATCTCCGATACCCAGATAATAGTTATTGCTTTCAGTGATGACCAGTTATATCCCGCTATTTTAACAAGCAATGGTGGAAAACTTAACTTCAATGGAAAACTAAGTAATTTTGAATTAAATGGACCCCGTCGTCCTGAACCTGTTGGTGTCGGAATACCTGCCATTGATGCACTTGTAAAATGGCTGAGCAAGTTCCAATACTTACTTGGGCCCCAGGCTGATGAAATGGCATTCCGCCTCGCACTCCAATATTCCTTCCGTGCCGGTGCAGCCAAATCTATTGTAGCGGTCCGCAGTGATAGATTGGATTACTCAAACATCGTAAGTGGCATACCTTTAAGCATATATAAAAAAGATATTTTACAATCATATGTTTTTAGTTCAAATTTATCCGAGCACATGTTATAAGTGCTATAACAGAATTTGACGGTGCATCCCTGCACATGATCGCTCCTGTCCAGGATCTTGCTCTTGATGGCGTTCCAGTCGAAAAACTTGTCGGTAAGTGAAATTCAAATGAAATTAAAAAGAAAAAATGTAACGACATATTTATTATGATTTTAGGATTCAATTCGCGTGTTGTTGCAACAGTAGAGGGTAAAGACGCGAAGAAGCGGCAGAAACTTAAGTTCAAAAACGATATGGGAATCGACTTTATTCTTGAAAATAATGGATGGGTCTTCGCCGCGCAAAACTTTGATGCATTGCAATCCGATGATCAAAAACGATCTTATGTTAATCAAGTCACCAGTTCGATTGCTGATACCCTTTTTAAGACAGACATTGTAAGCGAATGCAAGTGCGAAATTTCATTTGGGCTGCATGCTGAGCACAAGTGTTCTATTAAATCCGCAAATTTTGTACTCAACAAACGACCTAAAGGAGCGTGAAACATTAAGCAGCAGATCAGATAACAGCTACCATGATTACAACACCCTTAAAACATGGACTCCGTTAGTTTTCGGGTTTAAATGTGGAAAAATATGTACATCCTATTGAAGTGCTCATAATGTAAAAAAATAACCTAAATACCTTTTTATATTTTAACAAAAAATAAATACCTGAAAAAGTACCATATAAATTTGAATTTTTGACCTACACTCCTAGGCAACTGTTAAAAACTTTTCTTTTACAGGTAAGCATACTGACGTTTTTTTTTTTAAAAAAGTTATGCAAGCCACTGGAGCCATAGAATGCGCTATACAATCTCCACGGTTACAAATAAAAAGATATAAGAGAATATAAATCCTCTATCTTTTTCGGTTTGTTTCGGAGGTAAAACTAACCATCATCAATTTCCATCCAGCAAAAAGACCTTTCTATAGGCGTTACTATTCTCACGTACTATGAGAATTGCTACTCTTATTAATTACGAGAAAGACAAGAGTTTTATATCTCCACCGTAGCCGAGTAAACATTCTCTCCCTTCCGATATCTATACTCTGACGGAAAGCAATTGCACCCCGAACATAAAAAATCAGAAGTTTTTCTCCGTTTTATACAATGTTTTTCATAGTTAACTCTCTCTGTCGAGACCGATAGTTATCTAAGAGAATCTTGATTCACATTGTTACTTCTTTTTCTTTAAACTCGACTTTTTCACAACAAAATCAACACTTCCTCGTAAGTCCATATACGTTATGTTTTGGCACATTCTTCAGGTTCAGCCTATTGGATTGTATCTAATACACAATCGATACAATTTATCTATTTATTGACATCTCTTTGATGCCGTTGACGATATCACCTTGTTCGGTGACATTAATTTGGCTCTTTTATCGCTTCAAGTGCCAACTTGAGCAAAGAATGTGTCTTCTTAGAACGGCATACAGAATTATTTCTAAATTTCACCCTATTCTTCTTCTGCCTTTTTTCCCTAACTCTCCACTTCAGTCCACTTCTGTTAACAACTTTCAAAAAGAAAATGTTCTCAAAATTCTATCTCAAAAAGTTTTCCTTTGGACACACCAATCCATTGTTAGAATAATGAAAGGCATAAGGAGCGATTTTTATGAAACAAATAACTAAATAGTTATGAACAGCTTTCTATCCCAACACCTGTTTTTCTGACTACTGCAACCATCCCGAAACTCACCCTAATTTTACACAGCTTTATATATTACCTCCGTCTATCACCGCTGCCTAAATAGTGCACACAAGCGAGCCTAAATTGTTTATTCTATTTATCAACTATATAAGAAAATCTTCCCTCTCTTTCGGCAACAAATCAACAACCGATTGACATAACATCATAAATTTTTGCCGACTTTTGAAGCAATCGTATGCCAACAACTCCTTCCTACTGGTACATATTGCAATATGTCTGTGTGGGTACAAATTATAGAACTTAATCCTTTCAATACAATCACCTTATTTAATACAGTTACAATTTACAATCCTATCGTTTTTCTCAACCACTTTTATTTTACTTAACCTTTTACTTAAACCACTTCACTCTTCAAATTCCACTTTAGAACTAGCTTGCATATCTTGGGGGATGCTGATATTTATACTCCCGTGACATCTCTCGAAAACATTCTGTGCCAGCCAGCGTTCCATACAAATTTCCATTTTGCTAGAAAATTCGATAAAAGTCTCCATCCTCCATTCCCCCATGGTTGAGTCTTCTGCTGTTCACATTCAAACGGTTATCACACTGGTCCCGTTGAACTGACATATTGTATCCAAATGGACCACGTTCAATTTTCCTGGATCCCCATGCTGGATCCGGTAGACAACGTCCTTAATACGGGTTATCACTTTGTATGGACCTTCCCAATCCTGTTCCAGTTTTGGTGATTTGCCTTCCTTGCGCATTGGATTATACAGCCACACCAGATCTCCTTGGTTGAAGCCGAAAGATTTCGCTTTGATATCGTACCTAGTCTTCATGCGGTTGCTCTTTAGCTTCATCTTTTCTCGGGTGTTTTCATTGCCTTCTCCAACGTCTTCTTTATTCCCAAATGACCTCCTGAGATGCCGTCATGTATTTCATGGACCACTTGGCTGGCTCTTGGCTGTGACACAATTAGCTGCATACGAGAAGTTGTTCCATCTGCACTTTCCCATTTTCTCTTCAGCAAACCATCCTGCATACAAAACGAGTCCCACTGTGCCCAATATACCTTCAGAGTTTGGCTCCAGTCCGATATCTCCTGCCAGCTTGGGCTTTAATCCTGTTCCTTCCAGGCCAATTTTGGTTCGGTTGTGTATCAGCAATGCAAACATGACCAAAATTAGCAGGTCTTCTCAGCACACTGTTTAAAAAAAAAAAAACTAGGTTTTAAATTTGCCCATCTGAGGACGTGTACACTAAAGTAAGCCTTTTCTTAAATCCTCGATAAATGATGTCAACATTGCAGATAGACCCTTACTGTGGAACGATTTTTTTCTTAGAATATGCCCAGAAATCATTTCCCAAATTATCGCCAACGAATTAGGGGACACCCTGAATATATGTTAACAAGTTCAATCAGGACCGGACTTTCATTTTGATGACTGTGAGCTTGCAAAAAAATTCCATTCTATTGAGGAACATCCTAATTGTTTTATAAAGTCAACTAAGCTCGTTAACATAAAATTGTTTTTAAATTGAGCTCCCATCAGAAAAAACAAATATTTTTGAAAACCATCCATAAGATTTCTTAATTTCAGTTAAGAGATTAATCAAAAAAATAAAGACGTCGTGTTTGTTATGCATTAGCTTATCGCTTATGATAGCAAACGACTTCGTAGCTCTTGCCAACCAAGCTACGCAAGTAAAAATGGTTACCTGTCGATAGATAAAATGAGCACTTTGGATCTCATTTTGGTTTGTAAGCCTACTCGTATAATTTTCGGCAAAATCTATTTGAAGAGCTAACTCAGTAGGCACCAAGTTGTTTTTGATTTCCTCAAAATACTTTTGCTGAGCTCTTTTCACAAAAAAATTAGTTCTGAATGAGGGTGATTTTCTTTCCAAATCAAGTATTAGTTTGCTTCAAATCACATTGTTGGGACTTATTAATAACCTTTTTTATCAGAAATAGTGCCTGAAATGCTGTTTCTCGAATGAGGCTCTTGCTTCCTTTACTGACACCTCTGCTAAAGAATCTGATGTATCTTCCTCATCTTCATCGTTGCTTATTTCATCTGTATCTGTAGCAGATAAAATTTCGCCATCGGTTAGACAACTCGAGACAGCAACATTTTCATCCACCTGAACAAAGTCATAAAAACTCACACCGCTGCTTCTTCATCTTCCGTAATTATAGCCCGATTTTCCTGATCTTCTGTTATGAAACCGGATTTTTTGAAGCAGCTGAGAACCGCTAGTGGTGTTACAGCTCTCCATTCCTTGTCAATCAGTCAGGACCGTGATATTCACAGTTAGCTGTCGAGAGATTCTAAAGAGAGCTTAACAATTTCTTTGCGATAGAACGTCTTAAAATTATGGATGATGCCTTGGACTAATGGTTGCCATTTGTAAGTGATATTCGGCGGAAAGAAGTAGAGTTTTACATTGAACAATGTAGGGGGGCTCTATTGTGGACAGTGCAATTGTCTAAGAATTTTCCGCTTCTGTCGTTTCATATCCACGTTAACTGTTAAAAGCAAATCGTTAAAAAGTTCCGTGGTCATCAAAGCCTTTTTGTTAGCACGATAAGCAGTAGGAAACAATTTCACTCCTTTGATTGCTTTTCCGCTTTCCCACAAACTTTTTTGAACATAACTCCATTTCTCTTTTTGAAATTTATAAGCCATCCTTCACTTGCCGCAAAGTTGTTGATGCTTAGAGTAGACGCGAACTGTTTCGCTTTTTCTTTTAATAAGTTTCCGCTAACTCCAGTAGTTTGAGTAGCATAAATCTTCTCCTTGTGCTTTATTATGGTTGAGAGGTGTACTCAGAGGAATCTTAAATTCTTTTGCGACACCACTTTTCTTCCCACCTCCATCCTCCTTTTTCGATTAACTCTTTTTCAGCAATCGTCAAGAATTTATACTTTTTAGGACTCATAACTAACACAAACTATTAATCTGTAGCCAACGAAAACTGAAACTAAACACCAAACGGAAGTATGTGTCAAACTACATAATCATTTCAATAACAAATGCTCGTGCAACGATGATACAAGTTTGAACTTGTCTCAAAATGTTGGTACCTCTAACCTCTATGCAATCTGATAACTTTGAATTCTCCAGTGTTTGACGCCTATGAGTTCGAATTAACGACTCGTTTTGTTACGTAGCGATAATTTTTTTTTGTTCGAATTACCAAGCGCTTAAAAATGCATAGATTTTCTTCGAAATACAATGCACGCCGCTTAATTAATGTTATCAGCCGTTTAATGTTATCGCTTTCGTATAGTCCCGTCCGCTCATATAATAATGAATACAAAATTAAGTTGGTTAATGTACTCAACACATCGGTTATTGTTATCACTTTTCTCAAATAAAGCATACCTACATGTGTGCGATTAACGGTAAAATGTCTGAGAAATGTGATCAACAGTCGAATTTATGTATATTTTAGTGCACTGTGAACGTAAAGGAAAAGAAACAATAGGATCCTTTCAAATTCAAAGTTGGTTTATTATCGATTTTGATTTTTTCGAGGCTACATACCTTGGCACCTTGGCATAAAAGTTGTTTTGTGTACGTTTTTGTTTTTGTGTGATGGAGGAATTAAAATAGAAAAAACACAACGATTTAACAATTAAAGAAAAACTCGACATTTTAGTGCGGTTTGACAGACTTCCAAAAATGAGCCGGCGTAATGCAGCGATTCAGCTAAAGATTTCACAACTCTTGCTATGCAGGCTTTTAAAAAATAGACAACTTATTGAAAAATCCACAAGGGAGAATGAAAACCTCAAATCTAAACGTAACAGGGTGGAATTAACGTTGGTTTACTGATGTCCGAGCAAAGGATACTCGTATCGATGAACCACTTATGCATCAAAAAGCAGTAGATCTAGCTAGAAAAATGGGAAGACACAGCTTTGTTGCAACACAGGGATGGTTTCATCGCTGGAAAAAACGTGAAAACATTGTTTACAAACGCACTTATGGAGAGCAGAAAAGCGCAGATGCCTTAGGAGCTGACACCTGGATTCACAATGAGTGGCCGAAAATTCTTACTGAGTTTTTGCCTTCTAACATTTACAATGCGGACGAAACAGGACTTTATTTCCGTGTTTTACCCGAACATACTTATTTATTTAAAAGTGACAATTCAAAGAGATGTAAAATTTCAAAAGAACGTGTTACAGTTTTATGTTGTGCTAGTATGGTAGGCGAAGAAAAATCGTTTGGTAATTGGGAAAAGTCAAAGTCTAAGATGCTTCAAAAACGTGAAAAAACTTCCAGTGGATTATTACGCGCTAACTCTAATGCTTGGATGACAGCTTCAATTTTTAATGACTGGTTGGTTAACTGGGACATCGAATTAAACAAAAAAATTGCTGTCCTTGTTGATAGCTGTACAGCCCATAAGATCAACTTTTTCTTAAAGAATATAAAAGTCGTATTTTTACCCGCAAATACGAGATCACTCATACAGGCATGCAACCAAGGAATCATCCGAACCTTAAAGGCTTACTACAGAGGAGAAATGCGAGCACCACGGGTTTTAGAAAACATTGAAGGTGCGAGCTTATTGAGTGCAAATGATTTGGCTAAAAAAACGAATCTTTTGGAAGCAGTTCACCTCACAGCCTCTTCTTGGAACCGAGTGTCACAATTCAAAATTGTTTCAAGTACGCGGGTTTCAAGGATGTGAACGATGATCAACAAGTTGAAGAATCCTCATGTGCAAACTTTATTCCATCTGACTTGAGTGAAGCTAAATTTGAAAATTGGATGGAGAGTGATCAAAGTGGTTGTTCAAGTAAGTTGGATTTTCTTGTATAGAAGGAATTTTATTAAAGCTGCAAATTTTTTTTTTGTTTTTGTAGGTGCTGCGTTGACTGAGGAAAAAATATGTGAACCGGTTTCTTCTCCACCAATCGAGATTGATCCAGTTCCAGCCAGTTCTGAAGAAAGTAAACCATCCAACTCTGAAATGAGACATGCTTTGGAAGTGCTACGTAGAGGAGTTTACCTACGTTCAAACGAATTTGAAAAACAATATGAGTATGAAAACTTTATCAACGATTTACTAAGAAAAAATTGTAGACAAACATTAATTGAAGAGTTCTACTAAATTTTAATGTGTAATATGTCCTAGATGGAGTGAAAAGTGACCTCCTTGACCGCCAGAATGGACTGCTACTGCAAAAAAGGTTATGGTGCCTTGAAGTCCGTTCATATTTAGGCAGATATGCCAAATTTCAGTGCGATACTGTCTTTAGTTTTGTTTTGACGTGTTTGGCATCATGTTGAGTATGGACAAAAACGATTTTCGTTCTCTCATAAAACATTATTTTTTGAGAGGCAAAACGGCGAAGGAAACAAAAGAATAGTTGGATAAATATTATGGGGCTAATGCTCCGTCAGATTACACCGTCAAATATTGGTTTCGAGAGTTTCGTTGTGGCCGCAACACCACTACCGATCAAGTCCGCAGCGGCAGGCCCTCCGACTCGGTTACAGAGGACAATGTCAAAAAAATACATGAAATGGTGTTGGCTGACCGGAAAGTGAAGGTGCGCCAGCTAGCAGATATCACAAAGATTAGTACTGAGCGCACACGCCATATTTTGGGCAATATTCTGCATATGAAAAAGTTATCCTGCCGCTGGGTGCCGGGCATGCTCACTCCTGACCAAAAACACGAACGCGAGAGCACTTCAAAAGAGTGTTTGGACTTGCTGATGCGGAATCGGGCGGACTTTTGGCGTCGATTGGTAACTGGATTTGGATCCCTCGGACTATTATCTCTTCCCAAACCTCAAAAGAAGGCTCATCAATGAAAAATTCAGCTCACGCGAGGAAATCATCGACGCCACGGTGGAGTATTTTGCAGACCTTCCGGAAAATTACTTTTCGGACGGGATCAAGAAGTTGGAAAATCGCTGGAATAAGTGTATCAAACTAAAAGGGGACCATACTGAATAACATAAAAAACATTTAAAAAAAAAAAAAAAAATTTTAATTCCCAAGGAGGTCACTTTTCACTCCAGCTAGTATACGAGTACATATTTTTTTAGATAACATGAAGGGAGTGTTATGTATTCATTAATCAGTTTTCTCTAATTTTTTTGTTTTCTTATGTATTTATGAATACATTTTTTAAAGAAACTTATTTCAACAAATACAGTATGCAGCAAAATTCTTGATACCCCAACCCAATTTCTCTTCATCGCAGGATACTATATTATTAAACACCTTCAAACAAGTTAATAAACATATAATACATGTTTATTTGTACATTTTGAAATCCAAAAATAAAAAACCAAACAATTCATTAAAAAATAAAAATAAAAATGTTCCGTTGCATCCAAAAATAACACAGCAAAAGTGTTGATACCCTTGAAGAAAAGTATAACAAATCTTAAACTATACTATAATTTCGCAAATATAAGATTTATCTAATACTTGGTTGGATAAGGACTGAAACGAATAAAATCTGTAAATTTTAATACGGGCTATACTTCCAATGCGTAAAAATTGCAATCCCATTTTGTACCCAAATTAGCCTGTATGTTCTCTAGTTTCAGTTTGTTATTGATTTTAGTTCGGTGCGGTTTAAAATATTTATAAAACATGAGTCAAGAGGAACGCCGTAAAAAGATCATCGAAAAATGGACGAAAATACTTCGCGTCCAAACCATTTCATCGCAAAAAATTTAAACATAGCACGCAGTACAGTGGATTCTGTTATTAAACGATATTTGGAGACGTTGACAGTTAAGCGAAAATAGAAAAGTGGAGCTAAAAGTGGAGCACATGATACAAATTTGAACAGGAAAATAGTGGGTATCATCGTAAAAAACCGGACTATGTCATCCAGAGATGTTGCTCGGAAATGTAATACCAACCAAACGATGGTACAAAGATCTAAAAAACGTAACGGTCTAAAAAAACAAAAAAATACCAAAAGTTACTGAAAAGCAAAAAAAATCATAAAAACACGAGCCCGAAAGCTATACGAGTTGATCGGCAACAAGAAAGCGTGATTGGTTTTGGATGACGAAACTTATGTCAAAGCCGACTTCCAGGTGCGCAGTTTTACAACTTATTTGAAGCTGAGATTCTTCCGCAATCAACAACATCGATTGGGGTGGAAAAATTCGGGTCAAAATATCTCGTTTGGCAGGCCATTTGCCAATGTGGACACAGAAGCTCATCGTTTATTACAACGGGAACAATTAACGGAGAAGTGTATATTAACGAGTGCCGAAAAAAACGGTTAACTCCTTTCTTAAACAAACACGAGGGTTCAACATTATTTTGGCCAGATTTAGCTTCAGCTCACTATGCTCATGCGACGTTGAGCTTTCTTGCTGCTAAAAATGTCGACTTTGTCCCAAAAGACATGAATCCAGCCAATGTTCCACAGTGCCGTTCCATTGAAAGGTATTGGGTTTCGGTCAAAGCTAAATTGAGGGAAAGTGAGCAGTGTGCAAAGGACGTAAAAGATTTTAGTGCTAAATGGAAAAGAGCGTCCAAAAAGATCATGGATGTAACTGTCGCCGACCTTATGAAGGACATTCGAAAAAGTTGAGGAAAGAATGGGAACCTAAACAATATTTTTTATTTTTTGTAATTGCGAATGAATTTAATAAAAACAGAGTTTTAAAGCAAATAAAAAAAATTTACCTGAATTATGAAAATATATATTTTTTTTAATTTGAAATTTCCAAATTTTATTCGTTTCAGTCCTTATCCGTTGAGTTCTTCAACTTCCTTAAGGCGTTCTGGCATCGAATGCGTTAATTTTTTTTGTAGATATTCAACGCTATAACATGTTTGCGTAAGCGTTTCTCTAAGTGATCCCAAAGGTGCTCTATTGGGTTGAGATCCGGGCTTTGTGGTGGTGTTACAAGCAAGTGAGAGGCTCTATGTATCAACCACATTTTTACAATTTGGGCGACATGTTTGGGATCATTGTCTTGTTGAAAGTAAAAATCGTTGGCAATTCCCATTTTTTGTGCACTTTGAAGCAAATTTTCTTGGAGTATTTTTAAATACACTTACTTTGTCATGATTTCGTCGACTGTGACTAAGTTTCCGACGCCAAACGTGGACATACAGCCCCATACCATAACACTACCACCTCCGTGCTTTACCGTTTTTCTCGTGTTTTTCGGATTTAAAGCCTCATTTGGTTTTCTCCACACCTTGGAACGGCCATCTGAGCCAAAAATATTGAACTTTGACTCGTCTGAAAAAATTACCTTATCCCAGAAGTCGAATCTTTTATTCTTGAATTCCTTAGCAAAGTCCAATCTTTTCTTTTTATTTGTTTCGCTGATTAAAGGCTTTCTTCTAGCAGTGCAGGACCTATACCCCTTTCTTTGTATGCACCTGCGAACCTGTGTCAGCTGAAACAAGTGTATATATAGAATTCTCTAGCGTTGACTATCTTTGGCGCACTTTCAAAAGGATTTTCTTGAATAATTTTCTCAATCGCTCGTTCATCTCTAGCCGTTAAGGCCCGAGGACGCCCAGATCTTGTTTTGTTCTCGATTCTTTTTTGTTTTATATCTGTTGATTACTTTTGGAACAGTAGGTTTAGTTCTCCGAATTATTGCAGCGATTTATGAATATGATTTTCCATCTTTATGACCTTTTATAATAATTTTTCTTTCTTCTATTGTTAATTCTTTTCTCCCCATTTTAAAAAATTACTATCTACTCACTTTACTGTGTTACACCGACTTCGGCTTTTGTCGAACTAAATAAATTTATTTTCACTTTGCATCGAAGATCGCCATATTCTGCATAAATCAAGGGTTTCAACACTTTTGCTGTTATTTTTGGCTGCAACGGAACATTTTTATTATTTTTTTTTTGAATGAATTGTTTGGTTTTTTATTTTTGGATTTCAAAATGTACAAATAAACATATATTATAAGCAAAGAAACAACTTGTTTGAAAGCGTTTAATAACATAATATCCTGCGATGAAGAGAAAATGGGTTGGGGTATCAAAACTTTTGCTGCATACTGTATGTACTTCTCGTTTGAATTTCTTCAATCGAACAATAGCACATCGGCTATTGTTATCAATTTGGTCTGGTCCCAAAGTGATTATAATAAGCGGCGTGCACTGTATAAAGAGATTTTCTAGGAAACTCGTGATAACTTCAAATTATGTAGAGGTTCGATTTATCGCTGGTTTGAATTAACGAGAGGCGACTGTATGTATAATCAAACTGGGTTGTAGATGCTGCTGTTTATCATCGTATTACAGCCAACCACCAATAATAGACTTTAATGCAGTTCTAAGTTTTGCGACTGACGCCTTGTTTAAATATTTTCTTTTTATTTTATCATGAAGAGGCATTACAATTTTTATTCCTAAAACAATGATTTATTATAAGACGAAAATATGCATATGCTTGCACTGAATTAATACACATACCGACAAATTTACTTCGAAAATGCCTATGTAAACACTTTTAATTTTCTATATATATATATGGATTTACATATACATATATATAATTATTAAATGTGTGTACATATATATGTATATATTAATATATGTTTGCACATATATACGTATTAATATATGTATACACATGTGTAAACATGTGAGTAGATTTGCAAATTATAAATGCGCATATATATGCACATATATACATTTATATAGCCATATAAATTTGAATTATATACGTACATATATATATAAATATGAATACACATTTATAGATTTATGTTATATATATATATATGTATATACACATATATATAATAATCCTTTTATGTTTGAACTGTTGTTTTTTTTTTTTTTTTTTTTTTTTTGTTTTTGTTTTATAGCGATAATTTAAAACGTAGAAAAATCAATAATCAAGTAAATTAAACCCGTTAGCTACAAATTCATGACGTACTTCATTCATATCGACATTTTTTTGTGATTTAATTTTTTTTTTTTTGTATATGATTTAAGCAAAATTTCCCAAAATTTTTACAATTGTGTTTATAATTCATTTGTAAGTAAATAAATCTCTCTCCCACAGTTACTCGTGTAAGTTACTTTAGCAAATAAAATTGTTTTTAATTTTTAAATTCCGTACACCAGCCACAAATGAGCCTTTCAATACTTTTTGTTTGCAATTTTTTTTTTTTTATTTAGTTTTAAGTGTGCGTGTGCATGTTTTTTTTCTGTGTAAGGAACGAATTTTACGTAGGGTAAATATTACAATTAATGTTTGTTTCGTTGTGTTTCGGTTTGACACAAGATTCGATACGACACACTTTGAAGTGCAGTTTTGTTTTTTTTAAGCACTTGAGAGTATATACATACAATAGACATACATATGTATATGCACACATTTTTTTTGAATATACATATGTGCATATACTGTATGCTCATATAAACGCAAACAAATGTATATGCTGCAGAAATACATTGGTACACATAGATTCTATGTACAAAAACATTTTACTTTTAAAAGCAGTGTTCATAACTGTGTCTATCCCGTACAACATACATATGTCAACACTATCTGCATATGCGTGACGTAGTATATATATATACCTATATGCATATAAGATGATAGTATATGATAAGATATGTATACAAAAAAAAAAAAACAATAGACTTAACATAATAAAAAAAAAAAAAAAAAAAAACAATAAAACGAGCATTGCATTGGCTTTCTACTTTTTTTTCTGTTGAAGGTGTTAAAATTATTGTTACTGCTCTTTTCTGGTTGGGCTTTATTTATTTTGATGCAGGTTTTGTATAATTATATATGTAGGTTTTTAGCTTAGAGTAGGAAACTGGCGCTCGTCATCAACCTTTGGTGCATGCTGACCACCCCGTTGTTGTCTTTCCCCCCCAGTGTCCTGATATAAAAATAATTTATATATTTGTATATTAGTATGTTATACAAAATTTCAGTGGTATAATTACCCTTCTTGTATTCTCATTTCTTGGTCTGCCCACATTAACACGTGCGCCTTCCGGACGACCAATATTAGCACCACTAGTGTGGCCTACACCACTAGCTGGACGGTCAGTGGTACCAAGTGGTCGTATGCCGCGTCCACGGCCACGACCCATACCACCGCCACCACGGCGGCCATCATTAAAATGAAATTGAATGTCTAAAACACGTTGCAGACGTCCGACACGTTGTGGGTACATTGATGGGTCATATTCTAATTCCTCTTCGCTATCGCCTTCCTGTAAAGACAATTTATACAAAAAAAAAAAAAAAAAAAACAATACAATATTAAATAAGATAAAAAATTTATAAAAGATGATTTGATTTATGAATAAAATATTCAAATCATGCATATCTTTAAAATCTGCAGCTTCGAAAAATTAGTTTGTTAGTATCAGTTGTTTCCCAAACCTTTTTTCAAAAACCACAGCAAAGGACCAAAAACAAAAAGTTTAACCAAGAACTGCCATAAGAGCACGTGTAAAATTAACCAAAAAATTTCTTTTCTTAAAACTATAATACTATAAATTAAATAATTTCATAAGTTAAAAATCGATGTCCCTATGCCATTATTCCTCTGTCTGCCGACCGGCAAAGAGCGCAATCAATGAAGAAATTAAATAGAACCAAGGTTAACGTAATACTGTCAGCACCATTAACACTAGTCTATATTTAGTTTTGCGATGCTAATCTGATGTTTGGTGTCAATTTGATACAAGGTTTTATAGAGCCGATTGTAGAGTCAAAAAAAGCTATAATATGCTGGTTGAAAAAAAAAATAAATAAAAATAACAAATGTGGATTTTCCACGTGCCACTCGTGCAAATTGTGGAGGTTCAAGTAACCGTCCTTTTGAAAAGTTGAATCGTCCGACTATAGAATTTTTTCAAAGAATCTCAGATCTTCTCCGAACTCTCTCCGATAATCTCGGGGTAGGAGACTTTGGACTCATTGTACATTGTACGGTTTTGCTGGTTTTTCCTTAGAATTCGGTGTGTTGTACTTTTGGGCACTCCTATGTTTTCTTCAATCGCACGTACTGAGGTACTAGAGTCTTGTGCGACTGCTTGTAAGACGTCGTCCCCCCTCACTAACGATTAGATTTGGAAATCGACACTCTGAAAATGGCCGGTGCACGTTTACAAACACTCGATGGTCCGGATGACGCTGAGCATTTGGGTATCTCTCATGCAGCACTAGCATTACACCTGCATTCCCCATAAATGAGATGCATGTTAGCATATTCCTGAGCAGTGTATCGAGATGACATGATGGCATTCACACTATACAATCACGGGATCAACGTTCAACACTAGTCCAGAAGAAATGCCAGAAACTGTCAGATAGCAAATCAAAGTCTCAATGCAATGAAGTCCAATAAAGAAAGCCAAAGTTGTAAGCACGAAATCAACACGAATACAAAATAATGCGCTATAGGCGAAGGAGCGTAATGTACTGCAGTATAGCATGATGTGCCTATGCGTCACTGCTTAACAAGGGTGGCATCTCTATCTGTTTCACTCAAACTAGTCGAAATGGCGTGTTTATCCGTCTCAATCATGCCGTCACTGTCTGTCTCGCACACACTTGGTACTCATTTTAACTTATTAAAAAGCATTAACTATGAATCGGGTTTCTTTAACAAAATATTTTTTTTGTCCTCAATTAAGCATTAGTCTAGCAAGTGCCATACCATTTTGGAATCCAGACTAAATACGCCATCTTTTAAAGTTACTTGCCAAAATGGCATAGTACATTTTTTTGTCAGTACAGTCAGTTCAAGTTGGGAGATTAATGATTTTCAGATACATGGATGGACAAAAAAGCAATAATTTAGTTAAAACCGATATAATTATGTTTAAATTTTGGACCGTAGTTAACAGAAGAGTTACTCAGGGTTACGTGACAACAAAAATATTGAAGAAAAGTAAAGATTTGTGGTCACTGTCACCCGAAAGATCGTCACAGGGTGTCAGATTTCTCGATTATTTGTTGAGTGTCAATAATTTTATGATTTAGATTTTTTTTATAATTTTGTGATAACCGACAGCACTTGACCTATCATCTGTTTCCGGCTTGACGTTGATTTTTGGGACACCCTGTATATTTTTCAAAATTGCCCAAAACTCAGAATTTGATGTATTTCGTTTTTACGTCTACGCTACTTTCATCTCTCTATTTATTCATATAAAGATATTTAGGACATCAAAATGGTTTTAAAGCTAATTTTATTTTGTTTTAGGTAGAAAATGCCGAGAACTTGCTTCTGCAGACTTGTTTTGCCACATTTATAGTGTGGAAAGCAACAGCTCCTCGGGTGAAAAGGGCTTATCAACTTTACTTTGGATTTCCTGTAGATGAAAGAGTCAAATATTGGTTGACGAAAATATGTTGCAACAATTGGTCAAGAACTTTAAGGGGTTGGTTCGAAGGGAGTCATAAAACCATGCCATTTGCAACGCCCATGATTTGGAGTTAACCACAAAACCATGAAAACAATTGTTGCTTTTGTATGACAGATCAGGTCGTCGAGGGAATGATACTTTAGGTTCAGTGCCACCTTACTTCTTCAGTATTTCTTAATTTTTATGTTCAAGTCCATAAAGAGAACCTCATCTCCTTAGACAATCTGATTTGAATGATCTCGTTCGAGATATACATAGGTCGGAGGTTCAACTTCTTGAATCGAGATTAAAACAATGGAATTTGTTAGATGGATCTCATATTTTCGTACCAGACAAGGAGTTACTTTACCAAAGACAGAGATTTGGTCTTTTGTATTGTAATAATGCTGAAGGACTTCTACGAAAATTGGGTTTTCCCGGAAAAATATAAGGAATATTGATTCGTCCAAAGTCAGTTTAAAAGCTGTTTTGCTTCGCAATGGCAATAAATACCCTTCAGCCCCTTTCGCATATACAAAAAACATGAAAGAAAACTATGGAAATATGAAGTTGTTACTGGAAAAAATTAAATATTCATAGTATTTGTGCTGATTTAAAAGTTGTAGCAATATTAACCGGACTGCAAGGAAGATATTCCTTGTTGTTTTTTTATGCGAATGAGATAGTCGCTCAAGAGATAAACATACTACGTAGTAATCAAAAGACTGGCCAAGAAGAGCAAGTTCAACTCCAGAACAGAAAAAAAAGCATGGACCGCTTTTGTGCAAGTGTGTCACAGTTTTCTTGGAAACAAAAAAGCTGACAACTACTGGACAATTATTCAGAATCTTCTTTCTGCTTATAAAGCTCTGAAATACGACATGTCCCATAAAATTCGCTTTATTTACTCGCACTTAGATTTCTTTCCCGAAAATCTTAGTACAGTATCTGATGAGCATGACGAAAGGTCATGGCCAGTAGCATTCGGATGTACTCTAAAATATCGTGGTTCGTTCCTGAACCGTACAACTAACTTATGAAATGCCCTGTCGAGCTCTTTATTTCATAGTCACTATAATTTGCAAACATTTAAAACCAACGCACATCGGTATCTCTCTTTTTTCGTTCGCTAACTTCCCCTCGCCCGCGCTATGTGCAAATCCCTTGTGCGCACGACCATTATACAAAAAAAATGGAAAGAAGGAATGCTTGCAGATTTTTATTGGTCGATTCGCCGCGAACCTAGAATAATAAGAAAAAAACAGAAAACTACAAAGTAAAATGCTGTTATTATACCAGAAGCTAGATTGTTTTGATGATTTTAATCTAAATTTTGTGGCTATCATTAATATTTGATTATAGCCTATAAGCAAAAATAGGGTTTCACTCATATTAAAAAAAATCCATTACATTCAAAATATACGTGATGCATATTTTTTATTACTATATTACGATGCAATAGCATCAAACCTATTATAACCGTGTGTAATAATAGTAAAGAAGGAGCCAATACCATCACATAAGCCTCCCCCCCCCCCACCCCTCCACAGCTTTGTTTGATTTGCGACTAAAAATTATGGCCGGATACTTTTTGAACAGACCTCATATGATCGCTTGATGTTAGTAAAGTAGCTCTTTAAATACGATAGGAAATAAATAAATGCACCAAACACGACCGTTCAACAATTATACATTGTATGCATATGAAAAACAAATGTAGCACATTTTACTCACCTTTTTTTTATTATTCAAAGCGATCATTTTTTTCCATTGTGTAACATCTTCACCTTCCCCAGCTTTACGTATATTAAACTGCGGTTTGGCTCGTTGTTGCCTTTGAGCTTTCCATTCATCAAGTGTTAATTCTTTGGTTTCCTCTTCAATAGTAACATTTTGTTCCAGTGCTTGATCATTTCCTGATTCCTCCTTGTCCGTAAGTCCAGCTTTGGTAGATTAAATAAGGAATTAAGTTAAGCTATGAACTTATGAACAGCTTAATGAAAAAAATTAGATATTTGTAATACATGCAGATACAAACAAATCTTTTTAAACATACATATCTAGAAATTATTATTTTAGATTAGGAAGTATCAAAGGAATATACCCTAATCCAATACTAGGTGCCTAGAAAGGCCTTGTTTTATGGAAATATCAGGAGAGTACAATGGATGCGGAAGAATTTCAAATCCCAACTGCAACAGTTTTTGCACCGTTACTTGTGAGGTATGGGCTCTGGCATTGTTATGCAAAAGAATCGGACCGTGCCTGACCCAGCGCAGGTTGCTTTTCATTTCCTCACAATATTTGATAGCGTTTATCGTTTCTCCTGGTTGAAGAAATGAAAAGAGGATTAGTCCTTTCGATGTCCACCCACCAAATTGTCACCATAACCTTTATTGGGTGAAGATCGGGCTTGGGGATGTGTTTTGGTTTTCCATCTGCATCCAACCACTGCCCAGATCTTTTACGATTATCATACAGAATCCACTTTTCATCACAGGTGACTATCCGGTGCAAAAGCGGTTCAGTTTGGTTTCTTAATGTAAGCGATGCGCAGATTTCGAGGCGCCGTAGTTTTTGGTATTCGTTCAGTTCATGGAGTACCCACCTATCAAGTTTTTTTTTCCTTGAGAAAGGTGTCGACTTATTGTCATTGGGGATACTCCCATGATTTGTGCGATCTCCCGCACCGATTTCGTTGGGTTCGCATCCACCGTTGCTCTTAAAACCTCGTCGTCAACTAACGTTTCCGGCTTCCAACGTGGTTCATTTTCGAGGCTGAAATCTCCCGATCGGAACTTTCCAAACCAACTTCGTATAGTGCGTTTGTTTACCGCTACATTCTCAAATGCGTCGGTAATGTTCTTCATTGCCAATAACGAGTTATGTCCCATTTTAAATTCGTAAAAGAGGGTTCGAATTTGAACTGCATGGTAAATAATTACTAGAAAAAAAAAATAACGGTACTTGTAACGAACCCTAAAATTCGCACACGTACCACTTTACTTTACAAAAAAAGAAAATTTAACGTTCTGGCACAGATGTTCACTCGAGAACTTCTTATTTCCGACTGAGCGAAAATCGGACATTTCATGTTGTCCATATCCCAATATGTTACACATTTAATGCGCAGTCATATGATAATCTGATTCAGTGATGACTTTGATTTGGTCACCATCAACTTCAAGTGGTCTACCAGAACATTCCTCATCGTTACGTGAAAAATCTCCAGGACCGAATTTCTTAAAGCAGTTCTAATAGGTGTGTTCTGTTAAGCATCCAAAATCGTAAACACATCACATATCTCTTTGAGAGCCTCAGTAGCTTTCTTGCCTTTATGAAAATAAAAAAACAAAATTAGACGAAAATGTTCGTTTTTGAACTCCATCTTAAAATTGACACTGTACTAACAGGAGTAAAGAAAATTAAGCTTGATTTTCTTCTAAAGTTAGCTTAAAATGACAGCTATCAAATGTCAAAAGAAGAAAAAATCTTATCATTGAAAAAATCGCGAATCAACAAACGTAACGCAATCTACTTGTAAAAACCGAAATCACATTCTTGCCAAGCCAATATTGCTAAAAGTTGGGATTTTATGCGACATTTTCGATTTGTTTCTATGTACACCTTTGGGAAATCCCCACTGATACTACTTTGCTTACCTTCTTCAGTTGATTTATTGACATCTTCGATTTCCTGTTTTACAGAACCCCAATTGTGAGCTCCAGCGCCATCACGCTTGTCGATAGCCTTAACACCAGTCTTATCGGATCCAGATTGACGATCAAATTCACGTTTTCCTCCTCGAACTCCTTCAGCTCCGGTACGATTGCGTGGGGGTCCATTGAAACGTTGACTATTCTGACGTGTACGCTGTGAGTCGTTGTTAAATTCTCCAATGCTACCAATTGATGAAGATACAGCATTCTCACGATTCCGACGATTGTTGCGTTGTTCACGTGTTTCCCCATTTTGCTGCTTCAAATTACTGTTGCGACCAGGTGCTGAAATATATAAAAATAAAATAAAATAAAATAAAAACTTTACATTCATACTTATTTAAGAAACAATTATTAATTTATTGTCTACATTATTTACGTCAACTAAAAATGTTTTAGGATTTCCTTTAATCAAAAAAGCAAAAACTTATGCTAGTGTTATGCTCATTTTTAATTTGCACATAAGTCGTTAAATACATGTCGTTGTTTTTATTTTTTTTATTTGTTAGTATTATATACTACCTGAAGTCCTGTATGTACATACATATGTAATTCCCCTTTCTTTATATTTTATGTAAGAATGTTTAAGACAGGTCGCTTGATTACCCTCATCATTTCATTTGGTTTATGGGAGCTTCTCTTTATTGTTCAAATTTATCAGCTAAACGTAAAAGAAATAAAATCTAACCAAATGGGGGTGGTCAAAAGCAGGAAAATAATTGTAAAAAAAAAACGCAAGCTAAAACAAGCACGAGATCGGGGTCAATTCAGCAAATAAAATCAATCCAAAATCCTTCGCAGGATCCTAATTTCTAAGATATCCATGAATTATGCCGACCTCTGCAACAAATCATATAATCAATAGCGCCAAAGATGGAAGCTGCATCCCATATCATGATAGAATCATCATCAGTGTGACGACAGGACATCCTCAGATCAAGAAAATAGTATTCGCTAAGCCAAATTAAATATTTTTGCTGTTAGAAGAAAAACAAAACAGCTTTACATGCTTAACCCAGCTGAGTTGATGACCACAAATATCTATTATTATTATTATTATTATTATGTATTTATTAACAATATATTTAATTAAAAGTCAATACTTAATTTAACGAGCAACTAGCTGCAAAGGCCTTCCGCTCTCAGGGAAAAAGAAAACAAAAACTAGTTAAGTTTATTTATAAACAAATTAAATGATAATTCCTCTTTTTCATAAAATGTCGTTTATGCTATTAAAATGTAGATAAGAGTATGATGGCTTTTTAAGAATTTCGATTATGTCCTCTCCTTCGAAGATATTATCAATGAATCAACTGATTGCAATGTTGAAGAATGTGTACAAGGTTTAATGTGGTGTGGCAGGTAGAAGAGGTTAGCATTGGTTATCTTTGATTTTGGAATGTTAGTTGGCCCTCGATTTTGTGGGATTTATTTGTTTGCAGTGGACAATGTCTATTCGGTTAGTTCGGAAGAAAAGAGTTGTTTCTTGGTGTTTTTGATAAGATCTATCTTGGTGTAGGTGTTGTTAAGCTTTGTTTGCAAACTTGGCAGCTTCAACTGCCACCTCGTTGCTCTGAATTTTTAGCTTTGAGATGCGTTGAAATGTTTTAACAAAAGGTCTGTAAAGAACTCACCGAGACCTGTGATATCAAAAAAGGGTTTAGACAAGGTGACGCGGTGCCATGTATTTGATTAACATCATTTTTGATAGTGCAAAACTCACAAAATCTTTCAAAAGCCCGTCCAATATTGACATGATCGGAGGAAAGCAGCATGATGTCAGAGGCGCGACATCACAATTTCGCGAATATTGAGGCGGAAGCGATGAAGATAGGTTTAACGGTCAATGAGGGAAAGAACAAGTATATGCTGTCAACACGGACAGAACGCCACCCTCGCCAGGTATAACTTTGAGGTAGTTAAGGACTTTGTATACCTAGGCTCTAGTATCAATTCAGACAACTACACAAGAGCTGAGATCGAACGAAAAATAATTCTTGTCAATCGCTTCTTCTTTGTCCTGTGTGCATGGTGGAGGAGGAGATACAACGACGAACCTTACGGCCTGTACAGCTACAGCGACTACGCCAGAAGAGTAAATGTCCAACGACTAAGCTATGTCATGTAGAGCGGATGGACACTAATGCTCCGGTCCAAAAAGCTTTCGAATCCGCCCCGAGGGACAGCGTAGTAGAGGAAGAGCGCGGTTCTGGTGGCGCACGCAAGTGGAAGGGCACCTCTATCGTGGCCGTGGCTCAAGTGGTAGTGGACTGGCTTCCGAATCGGAAGGTTCGGAGTTCGAATCCCAACCGCGACCGAAAGACATTTATTATTTCAGTTAATAAAAATCAAATAAAATGAGCAGTTAACTAGAAATCCAAAACAAGTCAATTTACACTAATAATTTAGTCTTCCCATTAAATGTTGGATGTCACCCATGGAGCGAAATAACCACTGAGCCCAAACATCTTTCTATCTCTCTCTATTCCATTTTACAAAAAACTTAACACATGCTGAGGCATTATAAGTGTATTCATACCCACTTAAGTATGCTTTATCCCTCATCGGATGAAGAGTATCAAACCAAAAGAAAAGGCATGGTGCGACTCGAGCTGTAAAGAGGCTGTCAGGGTTGGAGAAATGTTTTTTCGGTCCTACAAGACCAACCCGACAGAGGAAAACCGAAAAAGTTTAAACGAACCAGATATGACTGCACCGTCTTTCTCAAACGTGTGAAATTACAATACGACCAAAAGCTGAGGCAAAAAATACTGCAATGTCCCAAACGCAGTGAAAATTTTTGGTCGTTCGTCAAAAACATTAGAAATTCTGCCTCATCCTCATCCTGGAAACGCTGATAAACCGTCAGCTCATGAAATACTCGAAACACGAAAACTTCTCAATGACCGGCAATATGGTTTTCGTAGCAACAGGTCCACTGGTGATTTGATGGTATGTCTCACCGAAAAGTGGAACCAAAGCATGGATTAGAAATTACTTTTCGGAACCTTCAATTCAAGTTGTCTTGGATGGTTTCAAGTCTAACATTCACAAAATAAATACTGGTGTGCCCCAGGGCTCCGTTCTGTCTCCGATACTTTTTTATTTTCATTAATTATCTCTTGTCTGCTACTTCTAATCCAATATATTCCTTTGCTGATGACAGTACTCTCTGCTTTTCATATTCGTTCCCTGACTCACACCCCTGCTCTTCGGCTGTAGAACGGGAACGGCAGCGTATGTTAAGCTCATAACCAATTGGGGAACTATCAACCGAGTGGAAATTAATGATTCCAAAACTCAATGCTCTCTGCTGTCATTAAAGAGAAATTCAAATACCCAGCCATTATCCATGAATGGCACTTGCATCGTCGAAACCAATAAACTTTCCATTCTCGGTATGTGTGTCAGTGACAACAGTTTCTTCAAAACGTTTCATGATTGCACAAATTCCGGACTCACTAGGGCGATTATGTTGATCGAATTTTACGAATTGTTTCTTTCACAGATCGCCCATTTTCGTAATAAGACTGAATAACAAAAATGTGTTGTTGTGTGGCAAACGACTCCATGGCTTAAATTGCCAAAGATTGTATTTTTGTTTTTGTTTGTAAAGAACTTAACACTTAAGAGCTTATTACCACTTTTAAAATGCCAGAGCACGTATTACGTTTTTTTGGAAAATTGGATAGAGAAAAATGTTTGGGCTCAGTGGTTATTTCGCTCTATGAGTGGCATCCAACATTTAATGGGGAGACTAAATTATTAGTGTAATTGGCCTTATTGTATTTTAGGCAACCATTCATCTCACGAGATTTTAGTTGTCTGAAAAAAAGAATGTCTTTTGGGCACGGCTGGTATTGAACTCCGAGCCGTCCGATTGGGAGGCCAATCCAGTAACACTTGAGCCACGGCCGCTCATCTGTCAAAAAGATCAAGCACATTGAATTCAGTCAATGACAGTAATTGACAGCCCACATCCACACCATCTGCCGGCTCACCTTTTATCAACACTCTGGGTCGAAAAATCTCTGATCCCTACCCAAAGCGACAACGTAATAGAGAAAGACCACGCATGGGGTCTTGGAGTGCGCGACTTAATGCAGTTTTAGAAAAAGTTGATTTGCCTACTACCGAAAGCCTTTTTCATTTCCGTTCCTCCTTTAAAATGAATCTTTACCTACGTAAACCATCTTAATCTACTCACTTAATTAAGAAAGTTCTTTTTTTTTGTTTTTATTAGTATTTATTTTTATTATATGCGCATATTCACTTTTGTTTTTTTATTGTTTTTTTGTGTCAATTGTTCACATAACTTAAAACAACCTTATTCCTATCTACACTATGTAAGCCGGCCATCTCAAACTTAACCCGCAGACCCGCTTTACTGCAAAGGGTAACTGCCCTGGAATTGGAGGAATTGTCACCAAAATTCTTCGCGCTCCCGAGCAACATCCCACATAGTTCCTATCTCCCGTAGTCTCGTCGCTCCAGACTACATTCCGAAAACTGTAATATTAACTTTAAATTAATATCAGAATTGCGATTTCAAACAAATCTTCTGACCAAAATTTCACGTCAAAATCCAGCTTCATAAAACAAGATCTATTCAGCTTTGCCTCACAAAAATCTGTTTGTGCAATTGTGAATGCAACATTAAATAACGGATCTTTTAATTTCACAAGAAAACAGTGTTGGCACAATATTTTAGTAATAGGCATAGATTTTTAGAAACGTTACAAGAAATTTAGTTAATAAAGGTGGGATACCCATTTTTTTACAAAAAACAATAATATGGACTCTTTGACGGCAGACCGAGGGTTTCCACAATGGCAACTGATTGGCGTTCTAGACTATTTTCTTTTAAACTAGAAAGCCTAATCAGAAATGTGAGGTCCATATAGTTGTATACACATAAACTAGACAACTCACACTTGCATGCGTACAAATCATCTCTATTAAAAGTAACGGTAAATAATAATCATCACATAGGGATCTGCGAAGGACAATTTTTTCGTGCGCCCTTTCATAGCTTCATAATATTTGGAGAAAATATTCTTATGTTTGATCAAAACTAATTAAGAAAAATAAAAAAAAAAAAATACTTTGTAAACGCTGCGCCCTATTTAAGGACACAATAGATCTAAATAAATTGGCAATAATGCAACAAAAAAAAAGAGCGACAAGCTCACTTTCGTAGGTTGTCAGGCGGTTCATCACGGTAAGAGCAAAAAGCGAGAAGCGGAAACTGTTAAAGTTTTTCTTGGTCAAGCTAAGTTGAAACACTAATTCAGTATTCATGACCTACCAGCTTGTACACTGGGAAAAGCATTTTACAATGTCTTCGCTGCTAAAGTTTCCGCTACACCGCAGCTTACCGCGAGATGCAGAGCTAGGTATGGAAATGACCACAAACCAAAAGAATGCATCCTAAGATGATATGGAGTGATTAAGAAATGTCAGACCTCGCGAGCTATATACAAGATGCTACCGGGCTTAACAGACTTTCAATCGTAATGGGTACAAATATGACGGAGTGAACCTTATAAAGTTGCTCACAGACCGCTAATGTGCGAACCAAACTTTACAAAAAGCACAAAATGGGCAATAGCAAATACAAAATTATAAGAAGAAACCGACCCAACTCCGTACAAAATGTTGTTGCTATCTACGTTAGAAAAGCGTACAACCATACATACACCGTATACATCCCCCTTCGTGGGGGTTGTACATTTTGTCTGTCTATGCACTGAAGCTACTGAATTGATTCTTTTTGCGAAACAATGGAAGTATTAATTGAGTTTGTGCGTAAATACCCACACTTATACGACCAGAGTGATAAAAACTACAAGAACATTGTTTTAAAGGCGGAAATGGAAAGATTTGAATGAAAATTAATGAAAATTATAACAAAACTTCTTCTTCCGAGCTGCTTGACATTTTAGCTCATAATGCAAAGCTACTGAAATAAAATGTTGTACAGTGATTACCGCTCTTTGTTTAAGGTTTTCTAAAGCGGGAGTTATAAAATGCGTTCTGTTTGGCTGAGCCTTAAAGCTGGAATTGGAGCAGAATTTCATAATCGGTGGAGATATTACATAATGCCAAACACAAATAATACACCAGACACTAATATGAACCTACTAACCAACTGGTGGGGTCCGCATAGTGTTATAAAAGCACTGGATCCAAAAGCGACGTCGTTTTCCCCAATCTCCTGCTATTCCATACACAGAAGAACTGACAGGTATGAACGAACATACTAAAAACTGTCAACCGCACGTTGTTTTATGACTGTGACCATTGCCGTCTCAATACCGAAATAACCGTACGCAATGAAATTGCGGAATTGAGGGAGTTTGTCCAAAAGTAGTCCTACAATTATATTGTAGTAGGGTAAGCTGGATACACTTTTCTAGAACATTGACGAGAGCACTCTCCACGAACTCGCTCATCCTACCATAAAATAGAAATATGTCAAACGAGGAGATTGATATGTGCCCTAAACAAATGAACGATACCATAAAATAAACAATGGGCAGTACGACAACTCGGTATCAACGCACTTACAACGAAGACACATTCCGCAAAGCAACTATTGACGCACTGCACCAAAACAAAAGTAGGCTGCCGTCGAGAGGGAAAACCTTGTACAGACAAAAAACCAACAGACATAGCCCAGAGATCATGACACTGAAGTAGTCGATCGAAAAACCCCAAATACTAATAAAATTACATAGCTCCTCTAAGTTGGCACTGGATCAAAAAAATTCGAGCTCTAAACATCAGCAACCCAGACAAAAAAAAACAATATTTCGGAGGAAAGATCAAAGGCCCAAACGACGGACAACAATGATGGCAACTTCTTTGTAACCACGGATCCGCAAGAGAAGGTAGGGGCCATATGTCCGACTTCTCTGGAGGTGTATAAGGCGAATGATGTTATTGGCCAGACCCACGGCCTGGAAAAGCAGTCCCTTTTGCACAATTCGTACCTTCTTCGAATTGATATGATGAACTACCGGTTCGATAAGTGTGTCTTATAAATATGAAACGGGGTTTAGTTGCAAATACCACCTTGATCAAAAAGTTCCCGCGCCACACCACCCTGTGGCGCTCCCATTGTTCCGATTTGAGTTCTGTTTTTTTTTTTTGTTAAGTTGGTAAATCTGTTGTTGACATTCCCTCTAAATCTTAGCGTCATAGCTTGACATTTGCAAAAGTTACGTAGCCAAGCGTACATCTATCTCTGTGTGTGTTGGCGATTTTTTACAATTTTAGAAATGGATTTAAATTTGCAACAACGAACTTGTACTCGTATTAAATTTTGCGTAAAAAACGGATTTAATGGTGCGCGAACGTTGGAAATGTTGGAAAAGTGTTTCGGCAACGATTCTCAAAAGAAAACGGTTGTCTACAAGTGGCACGAGCGGTTCAAAAGTGGTCGTGAGTCAATCGAAGATGATGAACGCAGTGGCAGACCATCGACATCGAAAACCGACGACAACATTGATGAAGTAAAAGAAATGCTGGTCAATAACCGCAAATTAACCATCAGAGAGATAGCGGAGTGCTTGAACATTGCCTATGGATCCGTCCAAGACATTTTGGTTAATGATTTGGGTTTCCGTCGTGTAGCAGCAAAGTTGGTGCCAAAAGGCCTCAATTTCATGCAAAAAAGAGACCGTGTTGACGTCGCAAAAGGGAAGATTTGCGAGGCTGAATCCGATCCCACATTCATCAAAACGATCATTACTGGAGACGAGACGTGGGTTTATGAGTACGACACGTAATCCAGACATCAGGCAAGTGAATGGCGTTCACCAAATGAGACAAGACCAAAAATCACGTCGTTTTTAGTCAAAAAAGAAGGCAATGCTCACGGTTTTCATGGATTACAAAGGTGTAGTACATCATGAATTTTTGCCAGAAGGCCAGACAGTAAACAAAGAGTATTATTTGGGCGTTATGAGACGTTTGCGTGAAGTAGAAGCAATTCGCCGAAAGACACCAGAATTGTGGGCAGAAAACTCGTGGATTTTGCAGTATGATAACGCACCGTCGCGGTCGCACAGTGCCATCATTATTCGTAGTTTTTTGACAAAACATGCAACAAATACCATCCAACAGCCACCGAATTCACTTGATTTGGCTTCCTGTGACTTCTTCCTGTTCAATCGAGTTAAAAAGCCACTACGGAAAACGCGTTTCAGCAACCGAAAGGAAGTAATGGAAAAATCGCAGGAAGCACTGATGGGCATACCGAAAACTGAATATAAAAAATGTTTCGAGGATTGGATCAAGGGGACAATATAGATTTAGATGAATAAACTTGTATTCCTAATTTTCTGAATAAATTCCGGGATCAATGTACAGCACAGCGCTGTATATTCAATAGAATGAAATAAAATGAAATAAAATAAAATAAATAAAATAGGTTATGAGATTTTATTTTATTTCAATACAATACAAAATAAATGAATAAATAAAATTAAATGAGAAATAAATAGTAATTTCGAATGGTAGGCCAAGTACCTTTGTTTTCTACCTTCATTGTACATAGATACAAAATGTAATAACGAAATGTCAAAAAGTATTCAAATTTCCACTTGTGTCGTCCCGCAAAGATCAATTTTGTGTGCATTATTATTCCTCATATGATACGAAAAATTAAATTAAACACTTGCAACTTCGCACGAGTAAATATTGTATTTTATTCAAAGGCCACTCTGTCGATAGCTTAAGAGTAGAATACAACAAATTCAAGAGATTATGTATTTTTATGCGAATTTGAAATTTGACACCCATTTAAACTACATCGTTAATAAAATTGCTAAACAGATACATTTTGAGTATTGTTTGACTGTCTATAGTTATGTACATATGTATGTTAGTGACTCCAGATATCTAAATCACATCAATAGTATTAATGTTAAAACATAATCTATTGTCTATGTACCTAAGAAAATATTTATGATAAGTTAGTAAAGCAAAACTGCAAGGATTAAGAAACACAAGCGATTTAAATTAGCAAATTATCAAGCAAACTTAAATAGTAATAATAGTATTGTTTACAAGGGAGGAAGGATGTCCGTTTTTCAACACATTGTGGAAATATGGAAAATGAAAATAAAAGACAAACTACATAAGATGTAATTTTCTTTACAACAATTAACCACTTAAATTCTGATTGTACATATATTTTGTATTAACAATTTTTGCAAATCAATTACAAATAGCATAATCTGCTAAATAAATAAATAAATGAAATGAAAAATGACAAATGAAAATAATACTGTAAAATTCTACGAAAAGCAGCACACATGGATTTGACAGTTTGGGGATGTTCTGCATTGGTTTTCACAGTACTACGCGCGAACAATAAATCCATCATGTGTTTGTGTTTGTGTTTGCGTTTGCGGTTTTAAGTATGTATTTGTAAATAGCTTAATATATGTATCTACCTGTGAATAAATATATTACGTTGAAAACCGAGAATAAATCAAAAAAAAAAAAAAAGTGTCTAGTGTTTTTTTTTATGTTCCAGCGTTTTTTATAAAATTTAGAATAGATGAGACAGCTCTTGTAACATGTGATATTACAAAGAAAGCGCGCGAGCAAGCTTTCAATAAACCCACTACTGTAGAGATCGCAGTCAAAATTAAATTTTGAAACATAAAGAAAAAAAAATCGGAAGACGTACGGATTTGCATTATACATACACACATACAGCTGCTTACAGGTTTCCTTGATTTTGCACATGGTCACCGATTGGTACATTGGGTTAGCAGATATAATTTTTATTTTCAAAAAAAAAAAAAAAAAAAAACAATTGAAATTGTAAAATTCTTAAAGCTTTTATGAGGCTTGCTTTAAATGAGTTACAGGGAAAAACATTTAATTTAGTTTCACTCAAACTTATAGTTTCGAGGCGGATTAATTAAAAGTCTAAAGCAATAATGTGATAGTTTAGTAATTGAAAGGCGCGACCATATGATAAGTGCAAGGGTAAGAGAGGGACAAAATGAGAGGGCAGAGGATAATTGGGTTTTTTTTCCCCCAAGACTTCAGACTAAGGGATCCATAAGGGACAAATTCCTTACCGTTTGGGTTATCCTTATTACTGCGAATGGTATTTTGATAACTGTTGCTAAGGTTTTGCTGTTGACCAGATTTTGCTCCTACCGTTCTGCTAGCCGGTCCATTGTTGCCACCGTTATTAACTGCAGTGATATTTCCAGAAGTTTTTCTATTGTCCAAATTCTTATTCATTGCCAAAGACTTATTTTCTTTTTCAGACGATAATTGTGGGTTGTTCTTTTTAATATTGTCGGCATTTTGTTTACCAGCGCCACCAGTTTTTATTTGCTGCGCCCCCAGTGCGACAGCAGGGGCAACGCCACCAGCAGCTGGCTGCTTAACCTTTTTCTTAACAACATTAACTAATGGATCACTAACATCGTCGTCCATAAATAATAATTCATAACGATTTTTTCCCGAATTATCCATTATAATTTAGATTCGGTAATTTGATTATTTTATAAACGATGACAGGTGATTTTACTGGATTACCAATTTAAAAACGAAGGCAATAACCACGACAATGTCTACTTCAACAGGAAAGCGAAACTGAAAATCTTAGATTAGAAGAGTTACAAAACTGCGCATTGTGCTTCCTGCAGCAAGTATACTGTTTTCTCTTTCACGTTGCACTTATTCTTATCATTGATACGGTTACATTTATGGTGAGATATTACAGTTATTTCAATAAATGATAATACGTACCTACGAATTTGATCCAAGTTAGCGTCCATAAAAACCTAAAAGGAGTTAAAATTGGTACCTGGTATCATGTCTGCCACTTTCTATGAATAAAAAAATACAAGATTGCTCCGATGTCTACTAAATATTATTTCGTCCTGCAAATATAAGATCTAACCATAATAGGATTCAGTAGGATTAACCTTATGACAAAACCGAACGAAAACTCCCTTTTATTTCTGTCAAAGTTACCCATGGTATGGTATACTCGAGTAAACTTAACAATCTGTCAAATTGTTTACATTCGGTTTGTTTTCATAGCGGAAAAAAGTAGAATGCCTAATAAAATAAGAAAATGAAAAATGGCAAAATTATTGCAGCTTGGCATGGAAGGTATAAGTATCCTCAAAAATATAAATGAAATAGAAAAGAAAAAATTTTCCTTGCGTCAACTGTCAAATTTCCGCACTGAATGTCCCATTCTATTGAGGCTTTGCTTAACCCTCAGTCTCCACTGGCAATAATTCATTGCAAGAAATTTGTCATGCAATTGACATTTCCATGAAATCAATTTCTGCTTTTATTTCATGCAATCTCTGTGGACATAAACCCAGCAATTAATTTGACAGTCATTGTCAATTTGAGCATTAAAAGAAAGAAAACATGGCTGACTAGCGAATTTCACAAAAAGAAGCTCTTGGGCTGATTAATTTTTTGAAGCAATATGAGTGATTGTGGAATTACAAAAGCCATTTGTATAAAAGAACTGATTTATAAAGAAAATCGTGGCTAGAAATTGCCAGCAAATTTAAAAGAAGTATCGACGAAGTAAAAAAAAATTAAATGTTTACGTACGGCATAATAGCAGAAGAAAAAAAGTGGATGCTTCCAAGAAATCGGGTAGTGGAACAGATGATTTATATCGGCCACACTTGTTTTACTACAACGAGCTCTCGTTTCTCGATTCTGTTATAGTTTTGAGAAAAACTACCAGCAATTTCAGACTCGTAAGTAAAACAATAAAGTTGATAAGCGTATGTGTCTCTTCTTCTAGGACGATACGTTGGAGCGTGCTGTCGAAGCAACGGAAAATGAAGATCCCGCATGTGGTTCATCCTTCGAAAAATTCTCGCAGCCATCGACTTCGATAGAATCGATAAAAAAAAACAAAAAACTGCCAAAAAGAAGCGATTCACTAACGAAGTACGATAATGCGATTAGTGCGATAATTGACTTCGGCAGAAGCATCGCGAGTCAGTTGAAGGAGCTAACACCGCTGGAAGCAACAGTTGCCATGGCTGACTTGCAACAAAAAATGTCACAGCATGTAATAAAATCACTTAAAACAAGGTCATCAGAATGTGAAATAACAACATCGGTGGAAAGTGACATTTTACGTACAGCGGTTTTAAATGCCGATATCTTTAACTGCGATGACATCTGAAATTGTTTTTATTATTTTAAGCTAATGAACTACAATTGTTATTTTTTTTAACTAGAATATGAAATATATTATCGTTGCTGAAATGCTGTCTTTATATGAGGACATTTTTATCTTCAGCCACTGATATGGAACATTTCCTTCTGTAACACAATGGCTTCGTATATTATCACGGATTCTACAAGAATACTTGTAGCCGTTACAGTCTTGTGGGGCAAGTTGCGTGAACGTGTTTGGAAGCGAATCTAGATTCTCTCTAACAAGTTCTGCTGTAACGCCTTAGGATATCCCAGATGAAAGATAGTTGTGTAAAACACAGCAAGTTTTAACTAACATATCACAACCGTCCAAAGATACTTCGATTGGTCGATGGAAAATCCTGAAACGGGCTGCAAGTCTTCCAAATGCCATTTCAACGCTCATCCTCGCGCAACTCGATCTGTAGTTGAAAACTTCTTGTGCCGTGGTTATTCTTCTGTTTTTATCATAGGCTTTCATTAAATTTTTATTTAGCCCGAAGATGTCGTCGTCAATAAAATAGTATGGGGTGCACACTTCCTGCCCACTTAATGGCTTCGGGATAGGAATGTTCAATGTTCCAGATATCAAGGCCTTATATAAGGAGCTATCTTTGTATACGATTACATCTGATGCTCTTCCGTTCCCCCCAACATCGATACTGAAGTATCCTTTATAATTATAGAAATCGCATCCAGAATTCGGGGGGGCTTTAAACCGAATATGTTTTCCATCTATGGCCCCTAACGTGTACGGGAAATCCCAATATTCATCGAAATCGTTCGTAATACTGTCTGTAGCATTAATAAACAACTAACTAACTGTTATTTCCTGACCTTGTATATTTGTACATATGTACATATGTATGTGACTTTTATTCGATGTGTGAAGAAAATGTTAGTCCTACTATTTGCCCTTAGTGATAAGCATATTTTTCTGTTCATAAAGCTTGTTGATAATTGAAGTAAGTCTCTGAGAGCCCATAGGGTGTAGTACATATAAATCCATCAAATGTACTGCTAAACTAAAATGTATACTTTTTACTCACATGTCTTAAGTCAACTTTCATTGCTTCCACTCTTGAAATGTCAAATATTGACTCTGCAAAGGAAAATACTTCTTACTCGCACATGTCTTTAGTTATCATCACTTATCTAAATTTGTTCAAGCTCTTGAATGGTCCATTTACATTCATTACTGCTACTACTACCTCCTAGAATTATTTTGCTTACAAGAAAATGAAAACAAACAATTCCTATAGTTTTTGCCACATCCACAAAAAATCAATCTGTTGGCGGTAGCAGTATTTTGTAGAAAATTGTGTCTTCTAACTCCAAATGGCTTTATTTTTCTTCTTTAGTTGTCCAAGAACACATTAATATTTTTTATGCAACTTACACGTATTTAGAATTGTAAACCTGAGAAATGTCAAAATAGAACTCACCTTGTCATTTTTATAAGGGTGACGACATTCCTAAAACTTCTCAAATTTTTGACATTGTTGAAAATTCACACGTCGTGAATACGTTTACATTGTGCAATAATCAGGGGAAAGCGGATTTTTGTAATTCCTACATATGGAATGTGCGCCATTTATGTCAGTTCATCTATGGCCAGATAATTATCATACGTGATTTGAGGGATTTCGTGGAAAGTATAGCTAAACTAACCTAGATGTCAAACTTTCCAGATATTTGAAAATCAAAACCAATTTTCCAACGATCGCCCTATCCGTGTGACCATGCAATACGTGTGAGTTGTCATCAATGATAATTTCCCTCCCATTTTATACAAACCACGCCCATTTTAATCCAAAAAAGTCATCCACATTACACACACTCGTGCAAATCGTTCTCCTTCTAGTAAATTTACTTGTAAATTGCTCTATTCTAACAAATTTTGACAAAGTTATAGAGATGTAAAAGTATTGGAATTCTTTTACAGTGTTTTGCAAAAAATTAGTAGAATTTGACAGCTAAGTTAGTTTATCTATAGTGGAAAGCAGTTATTGGAAGGACCGAAATCTGTGAAATTTGCTTTCTGGGTAAACTCAATTATTTTTCCAAGGCATTTGTTTGAAAAAGTGTAATGCATTGTTTGTAAATTTTATTAGTAAATTAAAATAGTCTAGAGGTGACTAAGGCGTAAATAGTAAATATATAAAGTATGTTTGAATTATTTAATAAGCATATGCCTTAGCAAAATGAGTGAGCATAAAGTGAGACAAATTGCGCTTACGGATAATAGAACTGAGGAAAGAAAGTCTGGTGCTTGTACCTGTGATCATATGTCCAAATCCGACTCCATGGCTGCTTATACGGAAATTGCTTATCGATCGCAATATGGTAATTATAAAGAGTGTGCCGTTGGTAATTATTATGGAACTTCATCTGAAGATGCATTAATGTACGAAACCGAAGGTTTGTGTAAAAACAGAGATGTCAGTTCGGATAAATCGGAAAATGGACATGAGAGAAAACCAGCTAAAAGACCAGCTTCTTTATATGATAAATGTAAGTAAAACATTCCATATTTTTAACTCATGTTATTATTATTATTATTTAAAGTCTAGCTTATATTTAAAAATTATGAGTTAGCTGTGTACCCGGGGCAACTAAGGCATTTGGCTATGTTGATTTATCTAGATTAGGTTGTATCAATTAGTTTGAGAAAGTCTATTAGAGTTGTGTTTCTTGAGTTGGAGTTAGAAAGGAGATCTTTGGGGTTGTTTTAGGAAAGGGATCTGTGTCGTTGGTAGATGGTCGGACATTCGGAGAGGATATGGTGGATACTGATTTAACACTCTAACGACAGAAAGTAAAGCAGACTTTTTGATTAGATGAGATTTTGGTCTAAGAAATATGAATTTAGTGACAAGGTAAAAAAAAAAAAAAAATTTGCCACGAAATAAACAATTTGATAGGCGACCTCAGGGCAGCCTTATTCGTTTAAGCAAAAAAAAAAAAAAAGTGATAGAGACTTATGATATATTTGTTGGAAAAAATAATGTTTTATTTATTGAAAAAAAAAGCACACAATTATTTTCTTTGATGGTATTCGTGAATTTTTTGCACTAGAACAGCACAAATGGAGATTGCATTTCGAGCAAATGCTTTGAGTTTGCGATGTTTTACAAACTTTGCATTATTTTTACCACCTTCTTCCACAAACCATAATGGAAAGTGATCTGTATTGTCATATCTTATGTCAGCAACAAGATGTTTTGCCTTCTGACCGATGCCAGAACAACTAGTGCCGCTCTTTTCTTGTGTTGAGAGCCTGACTGTTTTTCTTTATGTGAAACAAGATCTGCAGCTATTTCTTTACGAAATTCAGATAACTTCAGCAACTTTTCCTCTGTATAATTTGAATCATCAGAAGATTTTTCAGATTCGATGCGACGATATAAAATGTATGCATTCGTAGCAGCCATGTCAACCAAACAATAAAAAAGTCTTATTATTGGGTTTCTAGTTTTGATTCGAATATGATATCGACCCATAAGACCATCCATTAGATCAACTCCACCCATGTGGCTATTATATTCGCGTATGATTTGTGGGCAATCATTTATTTATTATTATTTAAAAAAAGGTAATACAATTACAAATTTTTTTAATCTATACTATAGCGTTAGCTACCAGGGCTTTCGGTTAGTTTAAATAAGGTTTCTATATATGGTTTATTAAATTTATTGCAGTAAGAAATTTAACAACTTTCTTTATGTTCTTTTCAGTAGGATGAGGTGATGGTGGGGGATGTGATAAGGGGCTCCTTAACTGCAAGTTTCGCTGCTTGGTCTGCATTTTCGTTCGCTCTAATACCGATGTGGCCTGGTATGCATAATAATTTCATTTTTCCTTTAGCCCGTATAAGTTTGTCTCGTATATTTGTTATTATTTTACTGTTGTTGGTATTTAATATACTTTTTAATGTAGAGAGTCTGTCTGTACAGATAATAGATTTTCTGCAGGAGGTAGATTCCAATGCATGTAGGATAGCCAAAGATTCTGCGGATAGGATGGAGCAGTGATCCGGTAAAAGCCCTTTACTCAAGGTTTTACCCTCCTCATCGACCACTGCAAATGATGTGCCACTTATGCTTTTAGACCCATCGGTGAATATGAAAGGCCAGTTATCGTGTTTTCGCCGTATTTCTTCAAACATTTGCCTGAAAACACATTTTACACCTTTGTTTGAGGCATTCGAGCTCTTGACTAGGTGTATGTTGATAGACTCTTTTGGTAGTAGCCAGAGTGGTTGAGTTGGAAAGCAGTTGGTAAGGTCTTTGACCAGGACATCATAATCCTTCGAGAATTTAATGGCGTTGGTGAGAGCTGACGGGTTCTTATCCAGGTTCTTCCTTGTTAATATCCTGTTGATGTCATTTAATATGGGGGTTTTCCGGCATACTGGAATTTTAGCGAGTAAAAGAGAAGTCAGGTAATCGAATCTGTGCTCAATCGACGGGAGATCACTTTCGGTGAGGATATTTCTGATGGGAGTAGTTCTAAACGCTCTTAAGGAAATCCGGGCCGAGGTATGGTATAGAGATTTTATATATTATAGAGATGATTTCGAAAATCTGCCGTATATTACTAAACCGTAGTCGATTTTAGAGAGGATAATTGATTTGGTCACATTGATCAATGTACTAGTATGAGCAGCGCTATTTTTCGAAGCTAAGAATTTAACAATATTTAGCCTGGTAGCTAGGCTTTTCTTAAGATCTCGACAATGTTCTTTAAAGCTATATTTACAGTCGAACGTTATTCCAAGTAATTTAAGGTAGTTTACATTGCAGATATTTATGGAATTAAAGCTAAGATTTATATGTTCAGTGTAGCTAGTTTTTCTACATATGTGAAGGATGTTACTTTTTCCGGCTGAGATCTTGGAGCCTGATATTTCGCACCAGGCTTCAAGATCTGCCATGATGTGAAAAAATGTTGTGGATACTTTTAAGCGGTCCTTGCATTTAGTAAATATGATTAAATCGTCGGCATATAGACAATGGCTAATTGAACTGTAACTTGATAAAATAAGGTTGATATCGTTGAACGCTGTCATGAATAATACTACAGAGAGCGGGGAACCTTGTGGGATTCCGTTTTTAAGATCTTTGACATTGGATACTGAACCATTAACTTTTATACGGAATTTCCTATTTCATTTCGAAAGAAATGAGGTCCGATGATGCCGCCATGCCATAAACCGCATCAAACAGTCAGTCTATGTGAATGCATTGATACTTTTTCGAACACTTGCGGATTAGGTTCGCTCCAATAATGGTAATTTTGCTTGCCAGTCTTCTCGGGCCTCGTCCGAGAAGATGATTTTTTGGCCAATATCCGGATCTCCGGCCAACATTTCCAGCGCCCAATTAGCGAACTCACGGTGTTGTATATGGTCGGTCGGCTTCAATTCTTGCGTCAGCACAATTTTATACGGATGTAGGCCCAAATCCAATCGCAAAATGAACCGGGTTGACTGTCCATGGCCAATGAAATTTCTGTGTCTTCTTCGATACTAGCCGCTACGGCGGCAATGTTTTCTTCATTTCGCACCAATTTCTGTCTGGTTGGTGGCTTAAGATCCAAAAGAGTGTACTCACGCTCGAACTTTTCCACGGTGCGAAATTTTCTGCACACTGAAGCGGTTGCGTATTTACAACTGAGCCGAAATTTCGATAATATTTTTTTAATAAAATGATTTCCGCACGTTCGGCAAGCGTAAAGCAATGCATGATGAAATGGCAAACCTTACTGAATATTTTGCCAGCTGGATGTGACTGGCAACTTTGACAGCTGCTGAACATAACAATATTGGAAAGACTATCATTGCTATCTGATCACCCGTTATAAACAGTATGTCATAAAATAGAAGGCCTATGCTGCTTGTTGCTCGTAAAATTGAGTGTTAACTTGTAATATATCATATTATATTGTTAATAAACACATCAATAATAATAGTTAATGTTATTTTTATTTATTTTTTTATTATTATTATAGCGTCACCTTTTGACTTGGGCACAGTGCGTAAAGAAGGGGAAATGACCCATTTTGTTGCTGAAAATCTCGAATATAAAATAAAACTTTCTAGTCCCATTTCTAAAAGAGGTATGTGATAAACTTTTTAGCATTTCTATTTAAGGAACTTATTATGTGCATATACGTATACGAAATGCATGTTACTTAATGATAAGCTAAGCGCTTGGGCTACAAGTTGTGGACATTGTGGCGTTGATCCGAGTAAAACAGAACTAATGCTATTTACCACCAAGTACAAAATACCGATTTTCAAGCTTCTGGATCTGGCTTCGACCATAACTGACTACATGATACCTAAACTCAATTTAAATGATAATATACAAGTTCGCATTCCGGAAAGGACGGGATGGAACAATAATTTACTCCGTACCGATTTTCACCGGCGTTGGAGCAGGTGTCTTCTAAGCGCAGCTGAACGTATCCAAATCATATCGCACTCCAAACTCTTCGAGTGTCTACCAGGCGGGGGTACTAGATTAGAGAGGCCTGCAAAATACTTAGCCTCAGCTCTATTACCATAAAAAAACATAGGAATCTTTATTGACAGCCATGCTGTCATCAAAGCGCTCCACTCACTTACTTCGTCCTCTAATCTAGGAGAACAGTCCAAGGAAATTATCACGCAGGTAAGAGCTCAGTGTGATATCTTTCACATCTGAGTTCCCGATCACAGTAACATAGGGGATTGAGAGAGCTGACACTCTACTCAGATGTGACTATTGCAGAGTCAGCCTGCTCTTCGATGGGACTCACCAAAGGTAGGTAGAATTCTCCAACACTTTCTCTCTATTGCCAACTCTAGGTGAAACGGTCTAGAAACCTGTACCATATCCAGACAGATTTGGCCCGACTACAATAAAACCAGGAGGAATGACTTAAGCAACAGAACTTGCACCGAGACAGCAGGAATCACAGGAATTAGTACGGGCCAATTGGCTCACACGTTGCCAAGTTAGGCAATCCTTTTAACCCCCACTGCCGTAGCTGTAACAACTCCACGAAAAGAAAACCCTATACGACCTTCTCTGTGACTAGCTAGAACCAGGCATCATATACTTGGTAAATTCTTTTCCAAGGAATTATCAGTGATTTCTGGCATAAAATTCTCCAACATTATTAATTTTTGAACTCCACAGGATGGATCTGAGAACTACGCTCTTAACAACACCGTTCAACATGCAGGTCACGTGAGTTGTGGTATCAAAACGGCGTATCTGCGCTACAGGGCAATCACTTCTACCTACCTAATCATAGTCCACTGATACGATTTATATATGATCGAGATGACACAGCAATTGTTAGTTATGCAATCATTGCAGATAATAGCTTTGTTCGGAATCTGGCTTTTGGCAAGGCGCTGGTGTGCGAAAACGTTTTAGCGGCTGTCAAAAATTCTCAGCATTAGTACGCTATTCATCAGCGAGCGCAAATAATACTCGCACTTTAAATATCCTTAACAAAAAAGGTGACAGTGGCTCAAATTATAATGTGTTGACCTTGATCGTGCTCTTCGGGTTGTATTCACCTTTTACATGAATTATGCAGAATTTTGAAAAGATCCATACTCTCTTGGATCAAGAGTACGTACTCTTGAAATAAAACTAAAGCCATTAGTCGCCGTGTTCATCAAAATTAAAATGTGTCTATTCGCCAAAAGTCACAGCAGTTACTCAATAGTTGTTTTATGCAAGTTTGCAAAGGATTTCAGCGATTGATATGAAACGTCATGCATATAACATCAAATGAACTCAACATCTTAATCCAAGGGATCGCGAACAACATCATCGTTTTTTTAATTGAACCCTTCATCAATTGTGTGAAATTTCCTAATTTTCTCAATTTTTGCTGTTTAGCGATGAAGCGCATTTTCAACTTGAAGCTTACGTTAGCAAATAAAACTGAAGTTTATGAAGCATTAAAAACAATATACGGTATCCGTCTGATTACACAAGAAATGTTATTATGATTTAATTTGTGAAAGATTTTCGTCCAGATTGGTGTGAGAACTTACGTCATGGTCAGTGGGAGCATCATCCCCATATGTGGGGCTTGGCGTCAAGGTAGTGCGCATAGCTTCCTGGGATCTGGTTAGATCAATATCTGTATTTTAACACATATAGATGTTGCTCTGGCTAGAGCCAAGGGTGCTTTTGCCTTACAAAGAGACTGTTTTATAACAGCCAAGTCGATGCGAGGTTGAAGGTGATCTGTTACATGGACCTTATCAGGCCCATGCTTGTATTTGGGTGTCCCGTGTGGTTCAACGTGAGAGCAAGTTTATTGGAAAAGATTCGGGTGTTTGAGAGGGCTTGTCTTAGGACTTGTCTTCGCTTATACAGAATACCAGAGTCTGAGTACATAAAATTCTATCCTAATGAGGTCTTGTACAACAGGGCGCACCTAATAAGAGTGAACAATTTCGTCATTAAGTTGACTCGAAGGCACATTGCAAGAGCAATGACCTCATCGAACAACCTGATCTCATGGGCTTACTACCCTAATTATATGTATCACGAGAGAGCTCGCTTTGACGGCTTTATTCCTCCAAAAGCGTTCCTATGTCTACATAGATAGTAAAGGTCTGATCCAGGATAGATTGGGGGTGCCGCTAATTTTCCACGTCGCTCGAACAGCTGCGGACAGGTGACTCAACTACGACCTCATCGAAGAACCTGATCTCAGGGGCTTACTACCCCAATTATATGTATCACGAGAGAGCTCGCTTTGACGGCTTTATTCCTCCAGAAGCGTTCCTCTATCTAGATAGTAAAGGTCTGATCCAGGACAGATTGGCGGTGCCGCTAAACTTTCCCGTCGCTCGAACAGCTGCGGACAGGCGACTCGACTACGACAGAGACGTCGCACATGTCAGTGCGGAGCGTCTCCGGTTCGGTAGGGCGGTAGGGCGTCGCAACAGGAGGGATGTGGGACGTTGCTCAGCAGCACCAGCAATTTTGGTGGCTTGATGAAGGCGAGGATGCTTCGTCGTCGAACTCCTCCAGTGATAGGTAGCTTCATGTGAAGCAGAGGGGGCCAGCCTAAATTTTTTTTTTTTAGCCACGGCCGGCTTACATAGTTTTAGGTAGGTGCAAGTTAGATTTTAAGAAAAAAGATAACATCTTTACCCACGGCCAGTCTCTGCAGTTGGCCGAGCAACTTTTCGTACAACGCCGCGGGGTAGGGGGTAAAAGGACGGTAACAATGTGCCAAAATTTACTCAAAAATTTCAACCATCGTTTGTGTTACTGTAATGCATATATGGGTGTGCATGCCCGAAGTTTTATTTTATTGTATTATATGATATAATAGTATTGAATCAAATTAAATAAACGGAATAGCTCATATCATAAAAAATATATGTTATTTTTTCATTTAAATTATATACATGTTATATGATTACCCTTTACGATCATATATCGCATGTGCGTGCATTTATGTATTAACGTTCCAATTCGAAAAAAAGAATTAAAATTTCGTACAAGTCGATTGTGCAAATTCTATCCGTAAAACTTTATTTTTCAGAGCTTAATACATCATCTAAGACCAGTACGCCTTCTACTTCAGTAGGCATTCTACCGAGACACTTCTTGCAACCTCATATAGTGCAAATTGATTCAAATGCATTAAGTGATATTGAAATCGATGCGCAATATTTAGCTGCTTCAGTTGACAATTTAACGGAAAATTTGTACAACCTACTTCATTCGGTATGATTGGACGAAAAATCTAAAATATCCATGGTAAAGCAAAGTTGGAGTTTTACATTTTTTTTTATTGATTTTTTTCAATAGGTATCATCAATTACTGCTGATAATGTGGAAATCCATAAAAATTCTGTTAACAAACTTACTGATAACATGGACGCCAACATTAAGTGTATGTACACAATAATGGCAAAAACAGAGGAGATCTCAAAATCAATGAAGCCCACTGAACAACTTGCATTAAGAATGTATGTATAGTATTTGATATTGAATCTGTGGGTACTTTTATTAATTTTAATTCCTTATCTAATTTTTTTACAGTCGGGAAATAAAGAGGCTTGTTGACATAATGGATAATAGTTTATAAGAGCTATATTATAAATAAAAACACATATTCGGTTGTTGGATATTTAAGTGGTTGCTTCTTTCAGTTAGTTGCAATATTTCTTTATTTACTTGTAGTTACATTATTGACATAAAAAAAAATTTTTTGAATTAATGTTAGCATTTTATAATTTCTTCTTTAACATAGGAAATTAAAATTTTTTTAAATCTCATTGCAGCAGTTTAATTTTTTTTTATTTCTAAATGCAATACATAAACATATTCTGTGTCCTAGCTTATCTGTAGTAAGGTAGTTCTGCGTCATGGATGACGTCTTCTATTTTGGTGGAGTGGATATTGAAATTCGACAAAGAAGTCACGAAACAAGATCGTAAAATTGTGTTATTTCTTGATAATTGCCCTGCACACCCTAAAAACATCCGGACGAAATCTATAGAGCTTGTATTCTTTCCGCCAAATATGACGTCAAAACTTCAACCGATGGATCAGGGTGTGATTCAAAATTTAAAATTACATTACCGTCGTCGTTTGCTGGCACATTACATAAAGTTGGTAGAACACCAAGATAGAGTTTCTGTTTCTGTATCTTTACTTGAAGCAATACGGTTTATTTGCGGCGTTTGGAATCTTTGGAGGAAGACGGATGTTTTTCACTGCAGTTAGCACACAACCCGTGTGTATTTGCTAGCATCATGAGGAGGAAGGTTACATTTTACACAGTAAGGATTTGGTGAATTCATAATGCCTAAAACACAATGGTGCTTCGGCTTCGGCTTCGGCTTTGATGACTTTACGTTTAATTCGCTTTGAAATAACGTTTCTAAAATTGTCGAGAATTATTCTACAATTAAAGAGAATTTTTTTTTCAAAATGAAAATTTGTTTGTTTGTTTGTTTGATTCAAAATTGATCAGTTCAAATTGTCAAAACTGCCCCGCCAACTATACTTCTCGACTACTGGTTGAGACACCCCCCTATTCCTCTTGGCGCATTCTTTTAATATTTTGGATCTCCATTTGATTTAACATCTTCCCAGATCCCATTTTTAACTTTTTTACTTCTAAGACCTGTTTAGATACTTTCTTTTAAATCAAATCACTAAAACTGACTAACAAGTCACACTGCGAATGGAATCTGCAACTGAACTTAGAATATTAGCAGCACATACGGAACAAAATTATCAAGGAACACCGAAATCAGGGGGGTGTCTCAACCAGTTATCGAGGAGTGTATTGCACGAAATCTTTTTGTTTGTTTACATTTTTTTCTCTTGTTTCCACACCTGTTGACTGTCAAGAGCAAGCAAAAGTTCAGCTTGTAACAACTTTTGTTTCGCTTTGAAGTCACGTTACGTAGCATTATGTTCTTCATTACAGATGTAAATGCGTCTACATTATTTATTACATTATTTTGAGGGGTTAATGAATCCTGGATATTGGTTTCTTGTTTTCTTTCTTGAGCTCTCAACGAATTTTGATCCAAAATCAAAAACTTTTTGGGAGCAACTTTTCGAGTTCCTTGTTGAGGTAAATGGAAAAATTTTTGTGGTAATGAAAGGTTCTCTCAACGGAGTCGATAATTGCAGGTATTGTATTGGTGATGAACTGGACATAGGAGATATAGAAATTTTTGTAGCAGATGATGACGGCAATGATATAACTGAATGTAATGTTAATTGCTTGAGTTCGCCAAGAATAAGAACTTCTTCGTTGCTCAGAGTCAGGTTTCCTAAAGGAGCATGCCCAGGACTTTGCATGGATGGTTGCATCATCTTCATCCACACTTTAACTCATCGACTCAAGTTGGGGGCAGGCTTGTTGGAGAAAGTCTTGTTTCGGATTGTTACGTGTGCGTTTTAAAGCTCTTAAAGCTTTAGTTTTAATTGAATATAATTTTTGTCAAAATCATTTTATCGAAATTAAAAGTTTATAAATTAAGTAAATGCTATTCGTATTACCCCTTAGCAATTGTTTAACATTTTTTGTTTACTTAATTTTTTAAAATGATGCATAACTGATGGTAGAACAAATTTGTCACCCAAGCGGAATCATTTGCATGAGAAGCACCTTCAATGAAGTTAAAGTGGTGCTAAGTTTCTTATGTCTTTGATCCCACTCAGAGGCTGTCCGCCACGCTTAAAATCGCATAGAATTAGTTTTCGAAACAATATGTGCGAGAGGTTGTGGAGCAAGTCATATATCAGGTTATTTGCGTTATGGGTAGAACTCGCTTTCTGTTAAGGTATGTATGTCTCTTGTTGGATGCAATTCGAGTGTCTTCGACTTTAGCCTATAATACGAGTAACTCTGCTTGCTGCGATATTTTATTGAAGTCATTGATTTTGCATAGTAGCGATATCGGTGATCGCAACTTGTATTTTGAAAATGAAGTTTAAAATCTGATCCGGAAAGGGATTGATATTGCTATTGATGTGATTGATTGTCATTGAAGACGGGTTAGAATAGAAGACTCCAGATTTTAATATCATTGTCCTTTTTAGAACGCCAATATTTGCAAGGTGCATTACTATCGATATTATTTTGAACTAAGAAAAAATTTTGACAAATTAGCCTAATTGTAGTGCTGTTGCCAAACGCTCGCGGCTCACCGGGCTACTTTTTCGTCTAGTTTCCGTAAAAACAAAATTGTTGTCGCCAGAGGGCTCTGAAGGCTTGTAGAAGAGTTATTACATATCTGATGTTTGGTGTCAATTTGATATCGCCAGTGCTGTGACACTTCGTCCGCGATATTTCTTATTATTCGATTGTGCAACCTTTTGCTGTGAATAGTTTCAGATTTTTTTTTTCAAACAATTACTGCAAAATGTCTGACTATGAGCGATTCTGCGAACAGTTTGTACGACAAACAGAAGACAGCGATGACCTGTCCGAATTCTCGGAAGATTATACAGATTATTCACCAAGCTAGACTGAAAGTGATTCCGAAGATTATAACAGTGACAAGAGTGATGCTGATTTTATCGGACAGGAAATGCGTTTAGAAATCGCTGCACAACCGGACAACGCTCTCAAGTCGAAATACAAGAAAATTCAGTATGTGGGCGATCCAATGCCTTCATGCCCATCAGCCTCGACAATAGATTTCGCTTCTCGTCAATGTTTGTTTTGAGTTTTTTGTTTAGGCGCTTTCATTTGAAATTTTTTCAGGGCCAACATCATTTGCAAAATATCGCTTCAGCAGTCCAATAACTGCGTTTTTGGTATTTATCGAGCCAGTCAAGAATATTGTGGTACAAATGACCAATTTATATGGTGTTCACAAGCATGGCGTCACGTGGAAGCCGGTTGATGGGTCTGAAATGCGCGCCTTTTATGGACTTTTGTTGTTGGCTGGGGCATATCGGTCGAAAAGCAGCTGATGAGCCTTGGACTGTTAAGCATGGGCGACCAATCTTCGCAGCGACAATGTCACTTATTCGCTTTCGAGCCATTCGATAACCGAGAAACTCGGCATAATGTTCAGCAGAGTGGGTCCAGCGCTTGAAAGTTATGTATGTTCCTGGCAAATTTCTGACCGTCGTTGAGCAATTGCTGCCATTTCGTGGACAATGCCGTTTTCGACAGTACATCATCAAGATGACATCAAACTTTGGATGCTGGCCGACGCAGGATCGTTGTATGCCTATAATATTCAAGTCTACGTTGGCCGTGACAGAAACTGTTCAGCAGAAATCAATTAAGATCAGCGTGTTGTTCTGGATTTGTGCCAAGGTATTTCTTCTTCGTGTACATGCCTTTATTTTTCTCTGATCTGGGATTCTTTTCCATTTTTAGGAGTGAACGGACGCAATGTCACTTGGCACTCGAGCTGAAGAAGAAGCAAATTACGATTGTCGGCACCATAAGGAAAAATCGCAAGGAGATACCGTCAGCGCTGATTGGCATGAAACGAAAACCAGTGCTGCATACCGAAATCGTCTACAACCATGCAGATCGTGTCACGATGGTGTCATACGTGCCCAAGGAAAATCGCTTCGTAACTTTGCTTTCGACGTCTCATCCGGCCGTCCTCTTCGATCCAGCTGACTAGGCAAAAAAGCCTAACATAATTCACTTTTACAATAAAACGAAGGCTCATGTCGACACTCTCGGCCAGATTGTTGGCACTTGCTAGACCAACCGATGGCCACTAACGTTGTTCTACAACATTCTTGACATTTCGGCTTTGAATGCCTTCTTGATCTTCACTCAATTGTTCCCGGGATGGAACAAGAGTAAGAAAAATTTCCGCCGACGATTGTTTTTGTTGAACTTGGGCGAGGCCTTATGTGAAGACAATATCAAAGCTAGGGCACGAACACCACATAGTATATGTGCATGCGGCAAAAGTTGTTCGTGCTGTGCGAGATCCAAGTTCGTCGATTTCACCATACTCCTCTTGCTTGAATTCTCCATCAGCATCGGTCGAAATGCTAGCGGTCAACATATTGACAACAACCACAAAAAAACGGGCTAGATGTCACATGTGCCCTCGAACTCCGAACGTAAATGTTCACAGAGTTCGCTGTGACATGTGTGTGAGACCAACTTGTACGGAGAAATGCGAAGTACTTCATTGCAAATGAAATTTCAGCATTCTCCATTCGATTCGACCCGTCCTTTTTTTTTCCTTCTTATTATATTTGTAGTTGAACTGTTATTTTATTTGAAAATTGAAATTTTTTTTGACTCTACAATCGTCAAATTGACTCCAAACATCAGATTAGCATCGCAAAACTAAATATAGACTAGTGTTAATGAAAAAATTGACTCACTCACATATTTTATAGCGATCATATTTGATAGGGAGATATTTTTGCAATTATCAAAATAATACGAAAAATCGTTAGTAAATTCTCTAAAACGGGCAAAAGAATATTTACTTTGTCCAACTTAAAGGGGCGGAGCGAAATGAACTAAGTAAAAAATATATAACTTTAAAAAATATAAAGCTAGTTATATATGTAAATATTGTAACAATAAATTTCCCTTAAAGCTATATGATTAAATAAGGACAACGAAAAAAGTTTAAGGTAATTTATTAAAGCTAGAGTTGTTTTTTTTTACACACTATATATTTTAATTTTCCAGAACAATATGTATAAGGTACAAATGTATTTATCAGAGTTATTTATTTGAATTCTAGCTAAAACACTATTTCGAAATTAATCTTTTAAAAAAATTAAATTAACATTTATTTTATATAAATACATACATACATATGCTATGGACGAATTTTCTTCTGATAAGGTTTTGGATTCTGCACAATTTTTTTGTTTTGCGTTTTTTTTGCAAAGGAGGACACTTTTTAGTAGAAATAGTGTTTTTTTTTTAAATATATGTGTATATTTATATATAGATGTATATTTTCTTATCTTTTTTTTTTAAGGCGAAACTTTAGAAAAGTTACATTGAGATTCTCTTTTGTTTTAATGCAATGCTCAGGCAATAAGGGTAGACGAGACAAACTTACTTTCTGGGAAAACAGCCGTATGTTTTTTTTTTTTATTCTTAAAACAATCGTTCCGATTTTTGTGAAAATTTAACTGGATATTCACGAAAGTGCACTTAAAGGCATTGTCTATATTTTAACTGTTTTAATATGGCAGCAATTAGAAAATAAGAAAACAATTTAGCTCGTTTTCAAACATTTGATTTGAAATGTATCTGCTGCCCGAAAGTAAACTGGGTTCACTTAATTTAGCCAATGATATGAACCTTATAAAATACTGCTGCTAGGGCTCGAAAAACGATTTTGAAAATACCTCAGTTCACCATATATCAAAGTTTGTAATATTTCATAAAGTAGAACTTGTTTAGGTAAAAAAAAAAAATACTAAATGGTGATGTTTGTTTTCTTACATCTCATTGATAGTAGAATTTGATCATGAGACCTGAACTACAGTTTATAATTAAGTGAAAAAAAAAAAAAACATTTACGGTAAATAGTTTTTAGTTTCAACACTTTCCCAAGCATTCTACTAAAGAAATACTTTTTCCATCGGCAAAGGATTTCGCTTTATTATTAGTTTATTGCTGTGCAGTATTTATTTTTTGTACTAGTTGTTTGTTTAATATAAAAATTATTTTATCACGCTTTGTCGATCAGAGAAATGCATATATGTACAATACATAAAAATATATGGTATATCTATCCATATAAGAGCATACGTGTTATATTTTAAAGTCATGCCTTTTAAGTCTATGCCACATAGTGTCGTATAAAAATATGAGAATTACGAATTTTTGTGCAAAAAAATTATGCAAAGAAAATATACGTAAAATTGAATTCGTTGTAAATGTTTCTATCAAAATGGTATGTTATAAGAATTTATAAAAAATTACGCGTATATTTAAATATCTGGTGTTTTTTTTGCGCTTAATGGTTGAAGTAAAATTTAAAAAATAAACGATAAAAGAGAATTGGCATAAAATAAAGCCAGAAATCCAACAAAAAGAGCCTTGTTGATTTTATTCTGTTGAGAAGTGTTCCTCGCATTGGTGTTACCTAAAACAAAAAAAATTGAGTCGGAGGCAATTAAAAATAAAATATAAGTTTAAAATAATAACTTTTACTTTATGAGAATTTCACACATATACAAAAAAAAAATTTAAATCTGCACTTTAAATTTAAGAATTTATTAAGAGAAATGTAAACGTTTTTTTCAGATCATAAGAATGACTTGTTGGTGAAGTTATATGCACTTAACGGTTTGAAAAACTTGGTGTAATAAAAAAAAAAAATATTATAAATATGTTAATTTCTTTAACAAATTATTTCGTCGTAAATTATACTCCGCTTCGACTGTTGACGCCTTACCCATTTGGAATCTAAGTGTTGGACTCGACATACGGCCATCTCCTCCATTACTAAATGCTAATACACGCATCATGTAACTCTTTCCTGGACTTAGATTACTTATAAATGCTTCTAATTTTTCACCAATTGGAATTATGGTGTCATTTGCTGTTATCATACTTTGATCAGACTCCCAAACACGAACCTTTTTTTTTCAAATAAGCAATATATAAAAAATATGTATTTAAATTTTGTTAAATAAACAAAGTGTACGTACCTTATAGCCCTGAATAGGTTCTTCTTCCTGTGATGGTGAAACATAACGCCAAACAACTCTCACGGTTGAAGGATTAATGCCATAAACATGAACTGATGATGGGGGCTTTTGTGGTGCTTTTCGATATGTGCGTTCTAATAAATTACAAAATTACAAAATTACAACATAGAATAAAAGCCTATTTAAATTATTTCAAACCAATATATCTTTCACTTTCTGGGCCTTCTCCGGCAGCATTATATGCCATAACTTTGACATAATAATATGTATCTGGCTCCAAACCAACAATGAGGGCCCAGTTACGTATAGTACGCGACAGATAATAGACCGCGTCTTCTTCAGCTAATGTTGTTTTCCAATACTTCAGCTAAAAATTAATAATTAGTAGTTAAATTGAAAGTTGAGTGAATTTATATGTGTATTCATTCAAGAAACACTAAAGATATTTCATACATTTTGCCATATGTGGCAGCGGCTGCAACGTGTTTTTTTTTTCATACATACATATAAAGGGTGACCAGATAAGAATGATATGAAAAAAAAAAAATCAAATAAAACAGCAACGGTGTGAGATATAAAATTGATTCTGGCTCTATTTTGAAGCTACGTTCATGACATTACGTGTGGGATAGCACATCGTCCAGTGCTTCAAGCGGTCGGTCCAATATGTGCGGCGTTATTCCGGCAATAGCGTATCGAATGTTGGCCTCGAGATTGCCCCAGAGAAAATAATCGAGTGGTGTCAAATCGCATGAATGCGGCGGTCAATTGATGAACGCTCGCCGTGAGATAAGTCAGTCGCCAAATTTCTCCTTCACAGCGTTGAGCTTTGCGTCGCTTGTGTGGCATGTAGCGCAGTCTTGTTGGAACCACAACTCGGATATATCGATGTTGTCGAGCTCTGACCACAGAAAGTCGGTTAACATCACTCTATACCTGAGACCATTGACGGTAACGGTGTCTCCTTCCTCATTTTGAAAGAAATAAGGTCCGATGGTGCCGCCATGCCATAAGCCGCACCAAGCCTAAATTTCAAAACAATCGTTGGAGTAGATTTTGAATTAAATCGTTCACCGGCTTCAAAAATGACAAGTTTTAGAACATCGCTTTAAAGTTTTGTATACCAGTAAATAAACGCTTAAACTTCTATATCTTAGTTTTCATCTGATTTGTTTCAAATTTTGACACAACAATCTTAAGATGTTGTACAATCACATGAAATAATCAAAAAAATGAAAAAAAAAAGTTTAAAAACGTTATTATAAGGTTCGTGAGACTAGCTTGCTTGTGGACAACACTCACGGACACCGTCGTCGTACGGTACGTACCGACGAGAATCTGGCATCGACTCGTCATTGATCTCAATAGTTCAACATTTCACGCAGCAGCCTGAAGAGAATTTTGCATGACGATCTCGGTTTATTTCCTTAAAAATTCCAATTGACTCAGCAATTGAAGGCAAACGACCATCCGCTTCGTTATCGCTTCTCAGTGTGGGCCTTACAGCAGCTCGAATTAGCCCAAAAATTCTGTTTTTCTGTCGAAGTCCATTTTCATATCGGCAGCTGTCATAACAAACAAAAATTGCCGCATCTGGGGCTCGGAAAACCCGTACGTGATTTTCGAAAAGCCAATGCATCCACAGAGAGTGACAGTTTGGTACGGATTTTGGAGTGGTGGCCCATTTTATTTCAAAAATGCTGCTGGAAACGCCACAGAACCATGATTACCGAATTTTAATGAGCTAAAATTGAAGACATGGACTTGGACCATCTTTAATTTCAGCACGTTGTCGTGCCATGCCACGCAGCCTATCAAACAACCAATCTTTTGCGCTCTAAGTTCGGTAATCGTGTTATCAGCCACCTCGGAGCTCCGATTTGACCTCATTAGATTTTTTCTTGTATGGCGCCGCCGTTAAAGATCGATGTAATGCGGACAATCCAAAAACGATTCAAGGCCTTAAAGCGAATATCGTCCGAGCCATTCGTGGGATAGAGCCAAAAAACAGTCAAAAAGATCTTGGAAAATTTGGTTGACAGGATGCGCTACTGCAAAGCCAGACGAGGCAGCCACGTGAATGAAATCGTATTCCATAACTAATGGGAATGTTCGTTCTTTCTACGAAAATAATTGATTTTTGTTCATTTTATTGTCTTTTTAAAAATAAACTTGTATTTGGACCACTTTATATTGTATGACTGGGCCCAATACAGTACGCGCAGTGTTGATCGATCTACATACGAGAAATATAAAGGAAAAAGATATCAACGTATATGCCATCAAAATGGTGGCGGAAGCATCCAGATCGAGCGCATTGGGTGCTATTACCTTATGAAAAAAGATCAAGAGACCCGGTATATAAGACAATTAAAATTTAGAAACATCAAAACCTTCGGTTTCACTAAAGGTGTGATAAAAAAGAAGTATAACCGAATTATAAATAACTATTATCACGAAATGTAACACTGCAAAAGCAAAAAACTGAAATGAAAAACAATTATTTTGTTTTATATAAATTTACCCTGTGTCCAATGAGCCTGCCACGTATTTTTTCTCTGGTCATTTCAATTGGCTGCCAAGTAATGTTTAGTGCTGTTGAATTATATCCAATAGCAATTGGCTGCTGTGGCGCAACTTGTGGCATATCTTCGGCTGAAAAAATGTTTACTTCTTCACTTTCGGGTCCTTTATCCACATTGTTGATTGCTTGTACTTTAACATCATATTTAGTGTAATATTTATCCAAAGGTATGTTAACTACAGCGATACCAACATTCCCTTGTTTTTTAAGCACTTGTGTTGCCCACTCCAGTGTGCCATGTAATCGCCAGAAAACTTTGTAGTGGATTCCATGACTGTTTTGCTCTTGGGGCAGAAGAGGTTCCCAGGTAATTGTTAGATCACCGATTTTTCCACCTCCACCCCCTACATTTCGAGGAGCAATATATGGTTTGTCATCTATGGTACTATAAATAGGTGAAGGTGCTGATGGTATACCAATACCGAGATCATTAACTGCTGCTACACTAAACTCATACGATGACCAAGGAGTCAAATTATGAACTTCAGCTTGTTGACGAGCAGTATATCGATCGATTTCACGTGCTTGAACATGAGTAGAGACATTTTTCCATACACGATCCCAATTTGTTCGACCTAAAATATTGTAGTAGAGTATTGGACGACCATTCGAAGCACCATTAACCCATTCAATCAGTGCCTTAGTTTTTCCCACTTCAATTACAGTTACTCCACCTGGAGCACCTGGTGGACCTTCTATAATAACAGTGCTTTTTGATGATATCTTATTTACAGATGACTTTACAACACATTCATACTCTCCTCCATCCAGCAATGTAATGTTATGAACCGTTAAACGATTACGATCAACAACCTGAAAATGAAAACAAATTTAGTAAGCAATTTTCAGTTTCAAACAAAATAGATGTACGAGTATTTATATTTTTATTTATGATAAAAGATAAGAAATATTTCACAACCGGCGCAATAACATTAATTTGTAATTGAATATATTTTACGTTATTTAACATCGGATGAAGAGTATCAAACCAAAAGAAAAGGCATGGTACGACTCGAACTGTAAAAAGGCTGTCAGGGTTAGAGAATTGTTTTTTCGGTCCTACAAGACCAACCCGACAGTGGAAAACCGAAAAAAGTTTAAATGACCCAGAAATGACTGCAACGTCTTTCTCAAACGTGTGAAATTACAATACGACCAAAAACTGAGGCAAAAAATACTGCAATGTCCCAAAGGCAGTAAAAATTCTTGGTCATTCGTCGAAAACATTCATTTTCGTGTTTCGAGATATTTCATGAGTTGACGGTTGATCAGCGTTTCCATGACCTTAGAGAGAGCGGACGTAAGTGCAATGGGTCCGTAGGAGGAGAGAGAAGTAGATTCGCCTTTTTTAGGGACGGGCTGGACAAATGTTGTTTTCCATCTGCTCGGAAAGAGTCCTAAAGAGTAGGATTGATGAAAAAGCTTACGCAGTGGTTTTGCCAGCGTGGAAGAACACCTCTTAAGAAGAAGGGGAGATATACCATCTGGACCAGCGGATTTATGTATGTTGAGATCTTTAAGTACTCTTGCTACTACAGGAGTGCGAAAGTGGATTCGTACCATTGAAGATTCGACGAACTCAAGTGTAGGCGGGGACAAAACACAATCTGGGAGTGTTGAGCAAGCCGCAAAGTGTGCAGCAAGCAGATTGGCCTTGTCCAAAGAGCTGACAGCTGGAATGTCATTGCAAGTGAGCATTGGGATAGAGGATGAGGCAGAATTTCTAATGTTTTTGACGAACGACCAAACATTTTTACTGCAGTATTTCTTGCCTCAGTTTTTGGTCATATTGGAATTTCACACGCTTAAGAAAGACGTTGCAGTCATTTCTGGCTCGTTTGAACTTTTTTCGGCTTTCCTCTGTCGGGTTGGTCTTGTAGGACCGACTGACCGAAAAAACATTTCTCTAACCCTGACAGCCTGTTTGCAGCGGTTAGCTAAAAGAAAAATATAACTTTTACTTACAATTCGTTCATTTTGATCATTTTTAACTGTTTCTCCATTATGCCGCCAAATAAAAGCTACATCTAAGACCTCATCGTAGGTCACATCGCATTGCAAATATATTAAATCGTGTATTTGAGTTGTGATACGTGGTGGTGGCTTCTGAGTAAATCTCAATTCCTCTATAAATAACAAAAATGCAATCAAATATTTCTGTTTAATTTTAATTTCACTTACGTAATACAATAAGACGGGCTCGCGATTCATCCGTGCCGCCTGTATTAGTAGCAACACATGTGTATATACCTTCATCGTCTCTTGAAGTTGGAGATATTATTAATGTGCCAGATGATAATATTCGTCGATGACCACCTGAACCAATAACGTTTCCATCTTTTTTCCATTGAAATTTTGGACGCGGCGCCGCTTCAGGTTTGCAAACAATTGTTGTATTACCATTATAAATGGCGTAAATTTCAGACTCAAGGGGTGTTTTTTTAAATGAGGGTTTCATTGAGAGAACTCGAAGTTGGGCAGATGAATATGCAGTTTTTAATTGGTTTGTGGCTCCACATTGATACATACCGTCGTCTTTATCGGGATCCAAATACTTAATGGTCATAATGTTGTCTTGAATTGTATATCGATCTTTATCCATTTGTTCATAGTCAAGAACTTCTGCATTTTTATACCATGTATAATTTACATCGGGAATAGCTGAAGACTCGCATATAAACGTTACATCACTGTTATAGTCTTTTATTTTGTCCTTTAGTGGTATCGTGAATTGCGGTTTCATTTGGATATTTATAACAATTGATTTTTTCATCGTTTTTCGCGGATTAGAAATGGTACAAGTATATTCTCCATTGTCATTTATTGTAGCATTTGGGATAATTAAAACTCGATTATAATTTGTTTGATATGCATGTCTTTGAAGAGGCTGCCTTTCTCTTGTCCAATTGTAAGATGGTATAGGATATCCGAATGCTACACATTCCAGCCGTATATCATTTCCAGCAACAGGAGCTTCTGGAAACACTTTTGGGAAAGTATTTGCAAATATCAAAGCTTGATAATTGCTATTTGGATGCACTCGTAGTGGAAAAAATGGACCATTACGACCAGTGTCACTGACTAAGCTCTGTACTGTGCACGAATAATTTGCACGATCCACAGATTCGATTGACGAGAAATATAGAGCTCCATCTCGGGATACAAAAACTCTTTGATCCTCCTCAACAAAATTTGGGAAAAAATCACGTGACCAATAATATTTAACATCTGGATAATGCTGTGGAGGATCACAAAAAACTGATTTACCCCAATTCATTTCTCCGGTTTCAGCCGATCGTTTAAGATTAAATTCCATAATAAAACCAAAATTCAGCTGAGCACTTTCGGATCGAATTCTACCAAATTTGTTTTCTGCAACACAGTGGTAAAGTCCTTGATCGAGAGCTTGTTTGGGATCATATATAATTAAGTTGCCTCCACTTAAAGTATACCGATCATCTTTTAATGGATCAATAGAAAAAAATTTAAGAGTGTCGTTTACATATTCTTCTTTATACCAACGATAAGTAGGCGTAGGGTAACCGCCTGCTAAACAGCTAAGAGTAACGTCATTTATTAGTCGTGTTTTACTTGTGTCAAAAGTTGTGTCATTTGGTTGTCTCACAAAAAATGGACCACGAGGCATTTTTTCAAAATCTCTAACATCAAGTCCGTAATCAAAAGGACGGTGATCATCGTTCTTAAGATTAACATTTTCTGGACTAAATAGATTTTTTGATTCGCAAATAAAAAGATTTAACTCAATTTCGTAGGAAGGCATAAACATCCACTTGTCGTTGCGGCGTGAATATCCATATACTAGGCGATCTTTTTTTCCATATTGAGATGATGATGCCTGTCTACCAAATGAATTGCTTGGATTATTGCTTGTATCTCCCAATGCATTGAAATCAAAATTTTGTTGACCATATTGAGGTACATTTTGTGATACTAGAAATCGGTTATCATGTAAATCTTCATTTTCAACAGCATGTTCTTCAAATGAAAACGAATCTTCTAAAACAAGAAATGGTGAGTTGTCATCATTAGTCCAACTGCCGGGAGCTATTTGGTGAGCGGATATCCAAAACCTATTTTGCTTTTGATTCTGCAAAATAAGTTGCTTAAGAATAAATGAATGTTTCTCAATATTATCTATGTGTATCAAGTCTGCGTCGTAAGCCTTACATATTTTTTTTGCATCATGCCAATTTCTTTTAGGGGATTTTATAAAACGGTAGCATAACGCTCGATTAGATATCCAGTGCTCTGGGCAGAAACCATTTTCATCCAAAGACGGATCTATAGAATTACTAATATAGTTAGGCCTTGAGTATGAATCAAAGCTCCCACCTTCGTAAAAATTGCGATTCTGATTAAGATTTTCACTAGGATTGCCGATAGATGAACCCGACTGCTTTTGCAATTCACTTTGGGATTGTAAAGGAGATTGTCCAAAGTTATTCTGTTGTTGTTGGAGCAACGGATTTGTTACTGTATACTGGGGATTATATCGAGCTTGATAGTCAGGATTTTGATAAGTATTCTGATAAAGTTGGGCATTTAGTGGAAGTACTAAAAGTACGAAAATAAATGAGCATTTCATCGTACGGAATGGTTTTGTGGTTTTCGATAAAGATGATCTAGTCTGAAAATAGGCGCATTCTTGTGGCTGTTTGGAACAAACTGAAAAAAAAAAATAAATATGAATATTCATCTGCGATTGACTTTTTTTATTTTTAAATTTTGTATATGTACGGCTATAATTAATACTATTAATATATACAGTTCTCGTTTCAAACTTCGCAGCTATAAAACATTTTTATCAATTAAATCTGAGTTAATTTTCATTTGTGTGACATTATTTTTCGAATCATTTGAATACATTTAATGATTATTTCCAAATGGCAGAATCAACGTCGTTACCAGTACTTCGTGCTACTCGTGGTCATTTAAAGGCTCCTTAACAAAATTGGTTACCTACATAGAAGCTATTTCGGATACAACTTCGTTAACCGATCTCGCAGTTCTCTATAATAAAGTGGAAGATTTATGGAAAGAATTCGCGGCTTCTCAAAAATTTTTGTATGCCTTTGCCGATGAGGAAGGTTATATGCACCCTACTCCGGAGTTAGAGAATTTCGAGACAAATGTTTTATCTGTTAAATCAAGTCTACTATCGGTGGTTAATGATCATGAAAAAATCGAAAAATCGAATGATCTCATGGGACAGTTAACTGCGCAGCAGAAAACTTAATGGAGACCTTCAATCAGTGTTTTACAGGAAAAAATGATAATAACTTCCTTCCCTCGATAAGAATTGAATTATTCTCGGGCAATTATAAAGATTGGACAACGTTTAGGGACATGTTTCAAAGTGTTGTTAAAAGTAAACCTAATTTATCTCAAATTCGGAAATTTAATTTTTTGATTTCGTGTAATGGTGATGCGCTGGGTCTTTTAAGCCATTTCCCAGTATGCGATGACACATACGATCAAGCGTGGGAAAAACTTGAGAAAACCTTTATGGAGCTTCCTTCTATGCAGACTTAAAACATTAGCCTTCTACGAAAAATATCAGATGGAGCTGATGAAATAGTTAGAGGTCTAACCGCTATCAAATCACGGATTGGATCCGTGGCTTATTTACATTTTAGTAAACAAACTGGACCCTGAAACGCGCCAAGTATGGTCTGAGGAAAACTTCTACGAGGACTATCCTACTATAGACCAGTTATTAAACTTTTTGGATCGTCGGTTCAAAGGGTTAGAGAGTTGTAGATCAAACATACGCGAATCCAAACGATTGGAAAAAACCGTTGGTAAAGAGCATGCATGCAATCCCGTAGAAAATTCGAAGTGGTCATCCCCCGGCTCGTTTTCAATCCAAATTTCGATGCAAATCATGTAAAACACGTCATCATAGTTTGGTATATGACGACTCTGTGAATACATCGAATAACTCGATAAGCCCACAAATTAACAACACTCAGTTTGATATTAACCAAACTAATGACTTTAATCCCCAACATACAACCACTTATCATTCCATCAATTCACATAAGGGCAACATATCACCTCACTCTCCCAATACTAGTAGCATTGTGTCTCAAAATCAAGAATTTCTTTCTTCGAATCAGTTTCCGACGTCATCACAAGCAATCATTAATAATCATTCTGTAAACAATAGACAGGTCATAACCCAAACATTACTTCCCACTGCCCTGGGAAAGGTTTTGGATGCAAGCAGATATTATCAACAAGTTCGGATTCTGATTGGGACAGGCTCACTGGTTTCTTTTATCACTGAGTCATGTGTGCAAAGGCTTGGAGTAAAACGAAAAAACGCCTGTATATACATTAGTGGTATCGGATGTACCAGCGCTGGTAAATCCAGGAGCTCTATATCGTTGGTCATCAATTCACTATGTGATTTGTATTCCAGTTGATACCTACATTTTATCAAGCGTGACAACAAAGTTGCCATCTATTACATTTTCCATTGAAGATTGGAATCTCTTGCATCGACTAAACTTAGCCGATCCTTCCTTTTATCGATCTGATCCCGTTGACATATTATTAGGGGCAGATAAAGCTTGGGACATTCTAAAAGGGCAATGCGTCAGTAGTCAGTAGTGACTACTGGGTTGTAGTTGGATCGTTACCATACACTAGAGAACCGATTGTTGTTTCACATCATGCTCATTTCGATATTGATTCGATATTAAAATCTTTTTGGGCCATCGAAGAAATTGATTCAAAAACAATTCTGTCAAAAGAAGACTTGCAAATCGAGGAACATTTTCTCCAAACTCACCGACGGGATTTGTCTGGAAAATATATCATCGATTTACCATTTAAATCACCACCACGGTTTTCAGACAGCTTCAGCGGAGCTTTTTTTGCGTCTAAAATGGATGGAGTAAAAGTTTCAACGAGGCTCAGTCCTATTCCAAAACTATTCACGGTTTCATGACGAATATTTGAAATTGGGCCATATGTCCATGGTTCCTGCCTTAGAAATCGCCAAACAAAATGTTTTTTTATCTGCCCCATCATGCCGTGTTGATGCCAGACAGCAGTACAACCATGCCACGTGTCCCGTTTGATGGATCTCACAGAGACTCTAATGGGAATAGTTTAAGCGATGCGCTCATGATTGGTCCACCCAACCAACGCAATCTTTTCTCTGTCTGCTTACGATTCCGTCGACATCAATTCGTGTTTACAGCAGATATAGTTAAGATGTTTCGCCAAATTTGAGTTTCGGAAAGGTATGTTAATTTTCAACCCAGCGTGTGGCGAAAATCACCTTCGGAATCCTTGCAATATTTTCGGCTACGCACTGTTACCTACGGAACTTCTTGCGCTCCATTTTTGTCGGTTCGGGCCTTGGAGCAACTAGCACGGGACTATCAAAAAGAGTTTCCAACCGCGTCCGACATTGTGTTAAATGACTTTTATGTAGATGACGTTGTTTCGGGTGAAAATACTTTGGCCCAAGCCATTGAAAAACGAAATTCCTTAATTGAACTCCTTCAGAAGTGCGATATGCAATTGAGTAAATGGCAAAGCAATCGTGACGAGCTTCGCCAAGAAAATGTCTCCGATGCGGATCTGTAGATTAAGTTTCCGGTTTATATTGGAACTCAAAAAGTGATGTGTTTAGTTTTCGATTGAATAACAAGACGTAGCGCGCATCTTTGATCCCCTCGGTTTCCTTGCCCCTTCCATTACCCAACTTAAAATACTTCTTCAAGAATTATGGCACCGAAATGTGGGCTCAATGGGAAAAATATCGTATTGAACTTCCAATTCTCACAAAAATCGAAATACCTAGAGTTATTGATCTTCAAAACACATCATTTCAATTGCATGCATTTTCAGATGCATCGGCATTATCATACGCGGCCGTTATCTATTCGCGCTATGAATTGCCCAGTGGAGCCATCAAATAAACATTCTCGCCGCAAAATCTCGGGTATCTCCATTAAACAACTAAATCTTCCGCGGTTAGAACTTTGTGCGGCCGTTTTGCTTGTGCGATTACTTGTTGCGGCACAGAAATCCCTTTCCGTTACATTTACCAACATATACCCCTGGTAAGAGTCAAAGGTAGTACTATCATGGCTTTCGTCTCCTCCTCGTCGCTGGAATATTTTTGTAAGCAATCGTACTTCGGAAATTCTAGATGCTATTCCTAGAAATAGGTGGTTTCATGTCCGATCGAAATGCAATCCAGCTGATTGTGCATCGCACGGCATATCACCGGCCCGCATTGGCTAAAGGAAATCTGAACACTGGCCTATTGTTAAACTCTTAGAAGACGATCCCGATTGCAAGCAAGAGGAGAAGAAACTTGCAAAACAGCCGTACTTTGTTTTCAACATGGAATCTTCTGATGGGAACAGTAGCTCGAATACAACGTCTGATCGCTAGAGCCCACAAGCAAAATTTACCTTCTTCGCTTCATTTTAGGTCTAATGAAATCCACGAGTCAAAATTAAATGTCATTAAAAGGCTACAGGATCGGTATTTTGGTGACTAATGACTATATCAAATCATTTCATAAACATGGTTTCTTCCCTAATAAATGCAAAATAATTAATCTTTCTACTTTCTTAGATGATAAAGGAATCCTAAGAGTGGGCGGAAGAATTCAACAAGTCGACATTTCATTTTCTACGAAACACGTCATTCCCATATTGGGTTATTGGTTGTCGCAATTTACTTCAGACTAATCAAATTAGCCGTAGTATTGTCGGTATTCGATACAAAAAGCAATAGAGCTTTAAGATCTAGCCGAGGTTCGAGCAAGGGGCCGAACAAAAATTATTGAATCACTTAAATGCAAGATAAGCACACACTAACAATGTACTTGAAATTAAAAAGAGTGACTTGTAGAATTGTATAATTACCTCGTATTTAGCCCATCCTACAAGTGGTGTAGTAACAATACAGATATGTGGAAGAAAGATGTAGCTTTGGATATAATTATACCAATTGCATACATATATCAACGGCTTATTAAAGAATTGGAAAATAAGTAGAATCTAAATTTACTAATTGAATATATGCCTTAATACTTTGTTTTATGGGTCTCCTTGAAGACTTTTATTGTAAACAACTGTAAATAATTCCAATACAATAAATAATTTCAAGTGTAAAGCGCTCCCCAAATTCTAGTTTATATCACAGTAACAATCATCTTTTAGACGTAGCTACAAATCATTTATTTCTAAGAAAATAAACATAACGTATAAACGATTGTTTGTGAGGAAGCGTCATGAATATTCTTCAGAAAGAAATTACTGTTTTTTCTTTAAATGTTTTAACTTCTTCATTAATTATCAAGTGACTAGCACTAACCATATTTCTCTTTTTATAATATATGTGATTATCGAACTATTTCTTATAAAAAATTCATACACATTTATTAAAACAGAATGGTATCCATGCAAGCCATTCAAGGTGTGGTCAGACGCAATTTGTTTACTCATTTGCAAATATCATAGCTTCAATTAAATGAAAACATGTGAAAATTCTACTTACGTACACAAAATGTGTAGATCAAAAATTTGTATGGCTTTAGTTGAAGCACAATAAACGTTGTTAAAAAAATAAAATAAAATTAAACTAAAAATAAATAACAAATAAAATCTTCAATTCCACAATTTTAACACACCGTCCTAGTGAATCAAACAATTCAAATACAATTTCTGACAACTGGTCTGACATCAGCAAGATTTCAAGTAATTAACGAACAGGGCTCCCACTGCAAATAAACTTTTGATATTTTACCCGTATATTGTATATGGTATATAAAATGATTTTATTTTGTTTCGAGGCGAATTTATTTGGCTGTCATTTTGGTTTCAGTGTTAGTTGTCAGTTCATGTGAACAATTGTAGACAGAGGTAAATATGAATCTATTACGAAGCATCATGCCCCACAATAACGTGCTGAATATATTTACATATGTAGTTTCTTTAGATAATTGTTAAATTCTGCATTAATTATAGAAAAACTGATTTATATGTTCTTAACCTCCATACGCTCAAATAATTTAACAGTTTAGATATTTTTTATTGAAAATAAAAGTTATTTTAATTAATATTTATGGGATTTTATTGCAACTTCAAACATGTTTGTTATATTGTACATTTTTATCTTATTCGTACTTTTAAAAATTTTTTATTGAATAATGAAAGATAAAAATATAGTCAGTTATTACAATTTGTACAAAAAGCGATAGTTTTACACCCGTATTCACAAACGTTACTATCAAGTCTCATAGTGTGTACAGGAAGCTTGCTAGCTACTTTAACCAACGCATAGAAACTGTCAAAAATGTCTTCGTTTTGTTTTTAAGGCTTGGAAAAAGTTCAAAACAATATAATATGGATTACAGCAGTGAAGAAGAATTTGTTATTATATTGACGATAGGTTATCAGAGCAAAGGACAATAATTACAAGAAAAGTGGTGCGCGATTTTCAAAATCCCTTCGATTATGATAGTTCGGAAGAATTTCGAAGACATTACAGATTTTCAAAAGACATCGTTTGTTCTATCCTTCTGCTCCTGGTTGAAAATTATTTAAGAAAAACAACAGAAAGAGGTTTGCCAGTGCCACCAATATATCAGCTATTAGTAGCTTTAAGATTTTATTCGTCTGGAAGTTTTGAGGTAACTATAAGAACAAGATATACCTTATAAGGAAAGTATGTTACAGTGGAGTGGCCTTTTTTTCATCTCTCAGCCAGAATCCCTTTGCATTCTTTTTTCCAGGCTAAGTAATTTTCTTTTTGCTAAGGAGTAACTTTAGGGCAGATTAATATTTTCCTTTTTCCATACCAAACCAGTTTGAAATCTACCGTTGAGTTTTGTTGTTGTTGCTGATAAAATTTTCAATGCCCTTTTGTCTGCATCAGAAATTGGCTTCTCTTTCGGTATCTTCACACCAAAACTTTCGATGCGAAAGTAATCCTCGATGATCTGATGTAAATATGAATCTCCTTGATTGCTACAAAGCCCGACTTTATCTTGTCGCTCACCTTTTCCATCTTTATCTGCTACCTCGTACCCGACCCCTTCAGGTTTTGTCTGTGCTAGCTATCGAATGACCGACCCAATTGGAACCCATACGTGATTTTTGTCTAGCCCAATAAGAATATCTGGTTTTGCATCGTGATATTATAATAATGGCAATGTGTTATATGTGTCCAATTCAGAAGGGTGACTGTGGCTCAAGTGGTAGTGTGTTGGGTTCCCAATCGGACGATTCGGGGTTCAATACCAGCCATGGTCGAAAGACTTTTTTCAGGTAACTAAAATCTCGTGAGATGAATTATTGCCTAAATACAACATCAAGTCAATTTACACTAATAATTTAGTCTTCACATTAAATACTGGATGCCACCCATGGAGCGAAATAACCAATGAGCCCAAACGATAGAGAGAAATCTCATTTTCCCAAAAACTCATGCTGAGGAATTATATACCTACTTGAGTGCTAAGTTCTTAAAAAAAAAAAAAAAAAAAAAAAAACATTTATTGTTTGATTAGGAAAGCACGTCCCTTTGACTGTATGTACACCACTAACTTCGTATTTCTTAGCCTCTTCGTAATCACCACTGATTTGAATATTGACAACGAATGCCTTTTCACTGCTTCTTTACCAAACCACTTCAGATTCGTTGACATTCCCATTTAGTTGAAATCGTTTGGCTAGGTGCGAGCTCATCATTGTAACGGAAGATCCTTCATCCAGCAGGGAGAAAGTTCCACAACCATGTCATTATTGTAGATTCTAACGGGCAGTATTCGGAAAAGAATTTTTTTTGTTGTATTGTCGTTACAACTAAGAAGCGGCTTCTGAACGTTTTCCACCGTATTGTCGCCTGAAGTGGTCTTCTCATTATTTGTTTAGCGAGACGTCTACACGTCCTCAGTCCAAACAACCGAAATATAATTTGTTTCTTTTAAGGAATTACCATTTGGCAGGAGTATCTATGTACATTAACGAAATTGTTAAATTTATGAATCGAATGACTGTTTCCTTGGCAGTGTTGGCATTTATTATTTGTTCTATTTGCTAATGACGAGCTCTCCATGGGATGTAATATGTTCTCCCGCTTTGATCCCAAATCACCTCTACTTTGATTGGGTAGTGGCAATGAAGTCGTTGTAACGACGCAAATGAGACGGGCTATGTGGCTCAACCAAAAAAAACCGTCAATCTTCAAGTTCGTCGTGGTTCGGATCTAGCGGTTGTGGTGGCGATTTCCGTTCCTCGTTGTTGACTCAGCAATAGTTGTAGACGTTGACGTTCTGCCTTTCGTTGACGCCAGATGTTATTGCCGCTTCCAACTGGGAGCGTAATTCTTCCAGTTGAAGGGATAAATCTCGACGTTGTTCAGTTTCCAACATTGTCAAATAACTTTCTTCCTCAAAGTCGTTCTCCGATGCCTTGAGCTAACCGTTTGCTGGTTGTTCACGTTTTTGGCATTGGGGTAAGAATTTAATGATAATAAAATTAATAAAATTTGTCGATATCTGTGATAGTCTTGCGGACTACGCGCAAGAGTGGTATGTAGAGGGGTTTAACTGCTTCTTCGCTGACAATGGTAAATGTATTTGGCTTTGCTGCCTACGGGGAACACTTTGTCGACTGCGGGAAACTCTTTGCTGGTTGCGAAGATTTAGGCTCCAAAAAGAATAAAATTTGCCAAGAAACGCTCGGTACAGCGAAGGTGATATGATGATGAAGGTGATTTATTCTCTATATCAATTTACAATACATATAATATTTGTATGTGTTTTAAATATCACTTATTTTTGGAAACTTCTCTGGCGTATCTGGACTTGGGCGAATCTTAAACAAAAGTGTCGTGCATGAAGTCATACAGCTAATGGCCGACCGAAAAAGAGACAAAATGAGCATGTGTAGCAATCGTTAAACGTCAGGCGAAAGATCTGTTCGCCAAGTTCATTCACTAATCGAGAATGTTGCCATCATTAGGTTTTTATTATTGCAGATGTCAGCATTAATTTGTTTACCAACATATTAAAAAAAAAAAGCACTTCATATTATTCATTTTTCATCAAGTATTCAATAGAATTTCAAAAGCAATTTCTTTGAGTTCCAGAAGTGTTTTGGCTACATTTTTAAAGCACTTCAAAATTAGATTTCTTAACTTAAATATTTTTTCTCAATATTTTAACTTAACACTGATTAGGGAACTATGTACAATTGGTTTAACAATTTTATTAATTTTATTTCGCTCTGAATTTAAACTTTTCATACGAATTAGTATCCGCAACAAGCTGTTAGAAATATATCTCATAAATTTATTTAAAAAAAATGCCACAAAGCGGCACTAAAAACTCTTTTCCTAGCGTTAGTTGTACAATTTTATTTTTGTTCAAGTGCCCCTTTGTTGTGTACGTACTAAAACTCAACTAGACCATTCTTAAGGTTGAACATTCAATTCAGTCCAAACCTTAACTTTCAATTAGCTCATGTAGACGTAACAATTGTTATACATCTATGGGGTATACATACTCCAATTTGTCACACTTTGAAGTTTTTTTTTTATTCTTATTGTTATTATTTTTTTTTTCTATTGCTCCCAATAAATGGTAAAAGTGGTGTATTTATGACGAGTGAATAAGAACTGGTGATAATATAACAAATCTTTTCGGATATAAAATCAAATGTGTTGAATCTAAATTGTATTGCTCCTAAATCGCATTTTAAGAAAATGTAAGTAATATTTAACGCGAAAGTTACATCAAGTGTATAGTGCAGTGAATTCAATGCGTGGTCGGATTGAAATGCTCCGGCTTCTTGCAGATTCAATTATTTTTGTGATAAGTATATGAAATAGAAATAAATTATATTAAAGGTGCACTATAATAACAAGAGAAATAATGTTCTGTTTATAGAAATAAACAGTATCTGTTTTCTCTGATGTGCATTTCGGATTAAAAGAAAGTGCAATAGGTACTGGCAAGCCCATTTCTGAAGAACCAAATTTTCAATAAATCAATTTTTCTCATGTTTCCCACAATTTATTGAAATTCGAAAATTCATAAAAAAAAACCGAAGGTACTATTTACCTGCCTTATTTTATTAATGACGCAAACATAAAACTTTGTCAACATAGAATTAATTTCTATTAACATGAAGATTTGAATAAGTTGTCACATTTTTATTATTTTATATCTTTGTTTTTTTTGTTACTTCCTTATTTTATTTTATTTAATTTTTTTTTGCGTTGATTTGATCTACAATTTGTATGGACCAATTTGTTTTGTAAAGTTGATTATGTATTTAATTTATTTTGCTTAACGCATCGAGTTCAACAGAAATCGTTTTGTTTAATTAAAATTAAATTAATTATGTAGTGAACCTGCAAGTAGTTAAGTACCTTATTTGAGGTCTTGATTATATTACAATAAACTATTGAATTTGCAGACAATTCAATTTCAGTTAGATAAAGCTGTTTAAGCCGATATAAATGTTACTATAGGTCATTGTTATAATTATTAATTTTTTCCTCGTACTGCCGGAAACCGACATCATCTTGAAAGTTTAGGACGTGTCATGATGTTTATAGAGAGATTTGCTTTCGAGGATGACACCTTTCTGTTAAGGAATTGAAAGGTTTCACCTAAAGTAATGTTTTTTTTTTTTTGTTAGCAACTATAGCGATGTGTTATACTTAAAATAAAGAAAAAAAAGTACCAACAAATGTTCAATTCTCCACCCGTGGCACAGTGCGGCATTTGTATGGAAATTTGAACAAAAATACTTAATTCAAATTCATTATTATTAAAGCGTTTATTCAGCTATTTATTGCTATTAATACATTTAATCAAAAATTAGTTACTTGGTTTATTTTAACAAACGAATTTACCTCATATTTAAATCTTAATAAGTTTGTTTCTGCTTTTATATATGTAGGTAGTTCGTTATAAATCTTAAGTACCTTATAAAAAAATGTTGTTACCTCTTAAATTATATGGCTGTACATCGATTCTCATTGAAAGCTTTCTACTTAAATATATTGGCATTAAATTGTTTTTAATTTAAAATATAAATATAAGCACATACATTACTATTCTTTGTTTTACATTAAGCCATCGTAGAGCTGTAAGCATATAATTAATACTAGTGTATCTATTACATTTCAGTATACCGCGCATTGCTTTATATTGTAATTTTTGCAACAACACAATATTCAAAATGAGGTCTTACAATACAATTATATGGTATATCTTTATAGTCGTTAGTGTACATACAGTGAGCGACAAAAGTCTACGTACCCCCACCATTCTTGCAACCTAACGAGTTCAAAAGTATTATGAAAAAATCTAATGATGCAGTTTTGTTTCAAATCTGTCGAACCTGGATTTCTTCTGGGCTATTATTGATCGTTGATCCCGTGATTGTGTAGTGTGAATGCCATCATGCCATCTCGATACACTGCTCAGGAATATGCTAACATGCATCTCATTTATGGGGAATGCAGATGTAATGCTGGTGCTGCAGCCAGACTTTATCATGAGAGATACCCAAATGCTCAGCGTCATCGATTGTTTGTAAATGTGCACCGGTCCTTCCCAGAGAGTCGATTTCCAAATCTAATGTTTGGTGAGGGAAGACCCATCATGCCCTACGAGGACGAAGTCTTACAAGCAGTCGCACAAGAGGTACTAGGGACTTCAGTACGTGCAATTGAAGAAAGCATAGGGGTCCCCAAAAGCACACCGAATTCTAAGGAAAAGCCGGCTCCATCCATACCATGTACAACGAGTCCAAAGTCTGCTACCCCGAAATTATCCAGACAGAGTGCAGTTTTGTCTACCGATGTTGCAGAGGTTCAGAGAAGATCCGAGATTTTTTGAAAAAATTCTATTGTCGGACGAATCAACTTTTTAAAGGGATGGTTACATGAACCTCGACAATTTGCACGAGTGGCACGTGGAAAATCCATATTTGATGCGGGAAGATAGATCACAGTGCCGTTTTAAAGTAAACATGTGGACGGGAATTTTGAATGGCAGAATTATTGGCCCATTCAAGCTGCCACAGAATTTGATTGCCGAGGTTTATTTAGATTTTTTGGAGAACCACTTACCAAATTTATTGGAAGGCGTCCTACTAAATATTTATGCATGCATGTGGTATCAACAAGATGGCTGCCCATGCTCGCATTATGCTCGCACAGTACGAGAGTCCCTCGATCGGGAATACTCCAACAGGGTGGATAGGGCGGTCTGGTACAATTTCGTAGCCAGCTCGATTACCTGATTTAAATCCACTCGATTTTTTTTTACTGGGGAGTAGTAAAAGAGAAAGTTTATTCTAAGCCGATAGAAAATTTAAACGAGCTGCGACAAAAAATTGCAAAAGCCGTTGAAGACATCAACTCCAGAAGATATGCCCGTCTTATTACCAGATCATCTGTAAGAAGATGCAAAGTTTGCATTGCCGTTAAACGCAAACAGTTTGAACATTTATTGTAAGAGACAAGATCGGTAGATGGCGATCCTGAGAGTATACACCAAGAGAACGTAGTGTTCTGTGTGCTCTGTGACGAGAAGAAAATGAAATGTAATGACAAGGGTGGGATCTCTATCTGTTTCACTCAAACTAGTGGCGTGTTTATCCGTCTCAATCACGCCGTCACTGTCTGTCTCGCACACACTTGGTACTCATTTTAACTTATTAAATTAAAAAGAATTAACTATGAATCGAGTTTCTTTAACAAAATATTTTTTTTGTCCTCAATTAAGCGTTAGTCTAGCAAGTGTCATACCATTTTGGCATGCAGACTAAATACGCCATCTTTTAAAGTTACTTGCCAAAATGGCACAGTACATTTTTATCTCAGTACAGTCAGTTCAAGTTGGCTGATTAATGATTTTCAGATACAAGGATGTACAAAAAAGCAATATTTTAGTTAAAACCGATATAGTTATGTTTCAATTTTGGACCGTAATTTACAGAACAGTTAGTCAGGGTTACGTCACAGCAAAAAAAATCGAAGAAAAGTCAAGATTTGCAGTCACAGTACTTGAAAGATCGTCACAGGGTGTCAGATTTTTCGATTTTTTGTTGAGTGTCAATAATTTTAAAAGCATATGATTTAGATTTTTTTTTATAATTTTGTGATAACCGACAGCACTTGACCTATCACCCGTTTCCGGCTTGACGTTGATTTTTGGGACACCCTGTTGAAGTTGAGACTGGGGGACAATCTCTGTTCACATCCATCATTCACGGCAGTCACAAGCCACAAACCAACTTGTGTTCACTTGCATTAATTTACTCCAAAAAACTAGTTGTGTTTTCGAAGCCACTCTTAATATTGATGTAAATACCCAACGACCTTTGTTTCTTGTGGAGTGCACATTTAGTTCTGCCCATTCGATTTTTACGTGCAGTCTTTTAAGACCTGTGGCATAAGACTCATGAAGCATTACTATTTGATTGAAATGTGATGCGATCTATTAGAGAGGGTAACCATATTTTATGGTTATCATGGGACTACATAAAGAGATGTTATTAGGCTAGCTCTTGGTACAAGAATTCGTTCCATGCTTTACGTTATTTCAGCTCATCAAATCTATGTATATTAAGCTTGACAGAACAAACACAATTTCCTGAAAATGAAAGATTTGGTCAGGGTTCTTACAAATAAAGGCGAAAGAATACCTAATTCAGATATATGATAGATTTTATTTTTTCGATTTTGTACAATATTCATTGCATTACAATGTACCTAAATATCATATAATAAACTTAATGTTTGTATTGTTTTACAGACGCAATATTTTAATCAAATATAAAATAACATTAGCTTTGAAATATTTAAGTATAATATTTTTAATTCATTTTAATAAAAAAAAATGGAGACTTACAATTTGGTTTTTTTCTTCTTGTTCTTCCTCTGCTGGCGGCGATTTCTTGTCTGTTCTCACACTAAATTCCCGCTAGTGCATTTGTTGCCCTGCGTAGTTCCTTATTTCCTAGTCATTATAACCTTCAAACATTTAAAACCAACGTTCACCGGTACCACTCTTTCTATCCTCCCTGACTTTCCTTCGCTCGCGCTGTGTGCAAACATTTTAAGGGTACCTAAATCCCTTGAGTGCGTGCAAATTATCAAAAAAAAAAAACTATGAATTCCAGTGGCATTAGACAATGCTGAGCAGAGGTTGGCTTATTGTAGGTGTTATGCCATTACGACAATAGAAAACAGCGCACAAACCACATTCACACTTACAATCCGCTGTCCATCTGCTAGTCAGTCAGTCAATTACACTCTGTAAATTTAAAGTGTATTAGTGCAAGTAACAGCACTATGACCAGTGATAGGAGAGGTAAGGGTGGCACTGTGTTTTTTTTTTTTTTTTTGATTGCACTGCACTGTGGTGTTAAGTGTATAGGTTGAAGCTGTACAACTTTGTACATACTCGTACATTGGTGGTCACAGGGCTATCTGAATTTTTGATTTGAATATAACTCAAAAGATATGAGCCCCCCTTTTCTATGAACTTGTAAGGAGTACATGTGCAATCTCTTACAACCTTCTTTGCTATATCAGAAATTAATGTAAATAAATTCATTGCATGAGATTTCCTGCGTTCAAACACGAAAAGAATTCATAGCGCGAAATTGCAAGTTGCGTAAAAACAAATCCAAAAAGGTCAACGGCCTCGCCCACTAGATCACCGAAATCAAGCAGTGTTGGGCGCGGTGTAGGTTGGTGACCACATGGGAACTCAGTACTCCGCGTGCTGCTGACAAAACGCGCCACATTGGCATAGTACCCCGGCGTTAAATCCCGGACGCTACAAATGAATTTGTATCGTTCCCTTGATAATAATAATAATAAAATCCAAAAAGACGTACGGTTTTTTTTCTAAGAACAGTTTACATGCCGAAGCGTAACTCAGAAAGTTTGGAAAATGGTACAGAAAGAGAAAGAATCAGCGGTTGTTTCGAGTAACATCAGGTTTCAAGACCAAATTATTAATGTTATTAGACTTGTTGTATTCTTGGTAACTTTTGATCACACGAAATTTTAGTTGCTCGATAAAAATCACGTCCTTCGGATGATCCAGTCGGTAATCTAACGCTGAACCTTTTGATTTGAAAGCCAGTACACTACCAGTTGAGCCACTGTCACCCACATGAGCAAAAATAATATGATAACGGAGGCCCGTTTCCTGGAAACCACGCAATTTTTCGACTTTTGCAAGTGAAATTGTTAGTTGTTAAAATTGCGTGAATTTTCATTAAGCCATCAACAAATCCCTATTGGTGCTCCCATGACCTTCCAAGTCATTCGATCTTAATCGAAATATGGTAGTCTGGAAAGTGCATACTCTTAATTTTTACTTTTTAAGTGAATACATGTTTTCATAAAAACAAAGGCGGCCAGTCTGAATGTTAAAGCAATACTTTTGCACTTCAAAGTGAATTTTCGAGAAAAATCTATTTTATTTTATTTTTATTTTTATGTCAATTTGTCTATTTGTTTCTAATTTTTATTATGTTTAAAAAAATATATTTTTAGTTGTGCCTTAGAAGGCGATTGGACAATGAATACATGTACTAAGTATTTGCAAGTACGCGAAAACATTTCTTGTTGGTGAGCAATTAACTATATTCTTAATTTGAGGATTTTTATTAAACAATTCTAAATTTCAGAGATATATTTTGATGTCAAAAACCAAAAATATGCTGTCTGTGGAACAAAATTATTGTTTAAGATATACACACCTAGTTGTTTTGTACTTTTACTGTATGTTAAAAAAAACTGTGATAAAAACTACCGGTTAGCTTTAAATAGTTCCATTGGTCCCCGATAAAATAAAAATTTGGTACCTAATTAAAAGCAAAGTCATTATATTGTGTTACTAAACAATTCAATATAGTTTCTTTTTATTAAAATTTAAATATTCAAAAACAACAACAACAACAACACAACAAAAACAACGAAACTGCTAACTACTGTTTAATTGATTAACAAAAAAATTTTAACAATAATATGTTCGATGAGGAATCAACACAGGAAGCAAAAAAATCAGCTGAAAATGTCGCGCAAATTGAATTGGAATCATCACAGCATACAGCTGATCAGTATCAAATTCCTCAAAACATCCACTTACAAAATAAGCCAAGGCAACCCCAAAATCGTCCGCACCAACATTTGACCGCAGTGCTATCAACACAGAGCGCCTTACCAGAAATGGACTCACCAAAAGATAGCACTGTAGCAACAACAACTTCACATGGCCAGCCAAAAACATCTGATATCCAAGATCAAGAAAGTACAGAGCAGTCTGATTCTGCTGGTGTTAGCCAAGAAGAAAAAAATATGCCTAACTTGACTCTAGAAGATGGACTGTATGTTACATTTTCGGGTAAGTAATTCAGTGTTTATCAAAAACAAGGGACCGATTAGATCCTTTTATTTTCTTACTGTGGTTAAAAATTATAGTTGTTTATTTATTTATTAAAAATATTAATTAGTAATATACAAGGGCTAATCCAAAATCAACCTCCGAAGTGAAAAATATTTTTTTAAAAAACCAAAAACATACATTTTTTGCACAGAATAATTTTATTAACAGCTAAATTATTTTTCTACATAGTCTCCGTTGTTGAGATGCAATGGATGATTTCAATTTTGGGAAAAGGTGATAATCACTTGGTGCCAAATTAGGACTGTAGGGAGGGTGATCAAAAATATCCCAATTGAACTCCTCCACTAAAGTTTTTGTGCGTGCAGCAGTGTGTGGTCGTGCGTTGTCATGCAGAAGCACCACACCTGTGGTAAGCATTCCTCGTCTTTTGTTCTGGATTGCTCTTCTCAACTTACGTAAAGTTTCACAGTAAACCGCTGAATTTATTGTGTTTCCAGGTTCCATAAACTCGATTAACAATATGCCTTTACAGTCCCAAAAAACTGATTTTTCGATAGGAAAAAGTTTGAATTTTTTTGGCTTGTTTGGGAATGAGTGTGCATTCATTGCTTTGACTGTTCTTTGCTTTCTAAGTTTACATACTGGACCCAAGTCTCATCTCCAGTCACAATTTGCTGTAAAAATTCTTCACCTTCCATTTCTAAACAGGAAATGCTTTTCCAGAATTGACACGTCGGGTCTTGTGGATATCTGTGAGCTGTTTTGGGACTCAACGGGCACAGAACTTGTGGTAACCCAAGTTTTCAGACACGATTCTGTATAAAGTCAAATTGAGCTGCGCCATTTCCTTCGGCTTGAAAAAAACGAATTACACTTCGTACCTCACAGGCGACGGGAGATAAAATTGTATTCTCCATGTTAAAACGGCAACTATTGGAAAAGTACTGAACGAAAATGGTCGAAACTTGGCATATTATTTGAGAATAATGCACTGGTTGCGACATGCAAAAACACGTCACCGAAAGGCACGTATGCAATGAATTGTAACACATCGGAGATTGATTTTGCAATAGCTGTCGTAATTACAAAACTAATACAGATTTAATGCAGCACTAGCTACCAAGGCTTTCGGCTGGTTATAAGTAGGATTTATATGTAATAAATACTATAATTGTAAGTCGAGATTAAATTGAGTTATATACAGTGCGCTCTCGGTAAAAGCAACCGTTGAAAATTCGAGCAGTTGCGTTAATTGAGGTTGTTGTAATAACCGAGTCACAAAAAAGTTGAGCCTTGAATTAGAATTTAACGTGAAAACCAGAGTATGAAAAATAAAAGAATATTGTTCGTCGTAAAAGAAAAGAAAAGTTATCAAAAAGTTCCCGGAATTTATTCAGAAAATTGAAAATACAAGTTTATTCATCTAAATCTATATTGTCCCCATAAAAGTAATCCCCATCGACTGCAACACGCTTGTGGCAGCGCTTGATCCAATCCTCGAAACATTTTTTATATTCGATTTTCGGTTTGTCCATCAGTGTTTCCGGCGGCTTCCTTTGGGCTGCTGAAAAGCGTTCCCCATAGTGGCTTTTTAACTCGATTTAACAGAAAGAAATCAGAGGGAGCCAAATCAGGTGAATTCGGTGGCTGTTGGATGGTATTTGTTGCATTTTTCGTCAAAAAATTACGAATAATGATGGCACTGTGCGACGGTGCATTATGATGGTGCAAAATCCACGAGTTTTCTGCCCACAATTCTGGTCTCTTTTGCTTCACACAAACGTCTCATAACGCCCAAATACTCGTAATACTCTTTGTTTACTGTCTGGCCTTCTAGCAAAAATTTATGATGCACTACACCGTTGTAATACATGAAAACCGTGAGCATTGCCTTTTTTTTTGACTGAAAACGACGTGGTTTTTGGTCTCATGGATTAATCTTTCCGATGAATTTAATAAATCGTCATCAAGTTAATTTCTTTGTGTTTTATCTAAACATAAACGTTTGAATCTCGTAAAAACCACTGTTTATATGTATGTATTGTATAAAGTGAATATTATTTTTCAATCGTTTTATTTAAGAAATCAATTTTTTTTTACAATATTCGACCAACAAATTACGCTGCAAAATCCAACAGCGCTTGCGTCATTTTTTTTTGCTACCCATTCTTGCAGATATCAACCAAGGTACTTATATGTTTTGTTTAATTTTTCTTTTTTTCTTACAGGTTGCTGCATGTTTCGTCCAATCAAGTATGTCACTAAAAAGGCACTCAATTTGTACAGTCATAAATTACAAGAAGTTTTTTTTCTTACTCCAATTATATGTGAGCATTGCAACGACTTTATATGGGGAACTGGTATTCAAGGAGTATCTTGTGAACGTAAGTTATAAGCATCTTTACCTTTTATTATTTTTTTTCTATCATCGGTGAATGTTGTTGCATACCCTAACCTTATTTGAGCGTATAGTAGAATACGTAGACATTAAAAAATATTATTACTGTATAAATTTGTTGGTTATATAAAGCCCAAATCGAAGTACTAAAATTAACATTCTGTTTGAACAATAATCCATTACGTCTTTTGCACGTTTGGTAGGACAACAATGATGAAAATAGTAGTTAAAGAAATCTTGTTTGACTGTATTACTTTTTTTTTTAGGGCTCCACAAACCTCAAAAGTAAGAGTTACAATTATGAACAGATACTCGTATAGTAGTGTATAGTAGGGGGATGGGTGTAGTGGATGATGCTTACATGCTAAAACGTTTTCAACGATTTTCATTTATAAGATACAAAGTGTTAACAAATACTTTCCATAATGCCTTTTGCTTGAAAATTGGCGACAAAAGGTCTGAAATAACTTCAGGGGAGATATCGGCAGATATAGGAGCCGGAAAAAACATGTAATTTTTGTGTACTTTTTTAAGGAAAACTATTTGAAATTTCGGATTGGGAATTTAACTATCTAAAAGTATACACATTCAGAAATATGTTTAATTTTTTTTATTTAAAAATGTACAAGGATATTGTATGATTCTTGGAGAGTCGTAAAAAATCTGCGTAAACGATACCCACTGGCGTTTCTTCAAAAATCATCTGAAAAAAAAAAACACAAAGATTGTTAAATTAGATACTATAATCTAGTACATGTCATAGTCGATATTGATTTATGACAAAATGGCAGACGTTTGAACGAACATAAATAATGATTTTTGGATTAATCAAAAATTAGTTATTATTTTGCCGATAAAACAAAAACTCCTATGATATGATAAGTACTAGATAATGGTGTATAGAATAACCACAAAAAAATTCAAGGCAATCGGTTTTCGAGAAATAGTGGTGGGTACTGATTTGAAAAACGTGGTTTTGAGAAAAACGCGTTTGAAAATTTGAGAATGAATGAATCTCGGTTTGACACCGAAAAATTTGTTTCACTCTCTCGGCTGTAACGGACTTATTTATCGAAATATTGACTTGGCGTTTTCACCAGATTTTCTTGAGACCTCAAGCTTCAAGGAAATCTCCGCTTAAGTTTTGTCAATATAACAGGGAAAACAAAACAGACAATTACATATATTTTCGGAGACAAAAATTAAAGCTTAATCTACACTTGAGCTTGCCGAATTTTCAACGAAACTAATCTGCTTTACGCCAGCAAGGTGCTCGTTGTGCGGGTCCTTGTTCCGCTGCGCCAACTGCGCCACTGAGTGCAAAATGTCCGGTCTGGTCGTTAAGGCCAACCACATCAGCTCGCCAATTGCTGATTGATAGAAAACAACATCTACCTTCTGCCATTGATTGCTATCACATGCCACATAATACCCTGCATCTAATGGCGTAGATGCTGGCCTGCAGTTTTCGATGCCATGTCATCGCAACAGCTCTTTAATGTATTGTGTCTGGCCCAAAGTGATCTCGCCTAGTTCACCTTCACGTTGGATCTCCATTCCAAGGAACAGCTGCAACGGTCGCTTGTCAACGCACTCAAACGAGCTCGAAATAGCGGTTTTGATCTTGATTAAGTCTCGTTTCGATTGGCATGCTATAATAAGATCGTCAACATATGGTATACCAGGATTAATAATAAGTTACCTCTTTCATGCTGCTTATATAGGCAGGGCTCGTTGTCACATGGAATGAACTCGATTCCTCGCAAAACACCATCAAGCTTAGAGTTCCATTCCCTTCCTGCTTGTCTTACACCGTATATGGCCTCCTTCAGCAATAAGACCTTGACTGGTTGACTGCTGTCTTCGTACCCTGGTGGTTGCTTCATGAAAATGGTATCCGTAAGATCGCTGTTAAGGTATGCCGTGCATACGTCCATCTGGTGCAAGTATAGTCTCAACTCCGCAGCCAGTGCCAAAACAAAACGTACTCTCTCCAGTGGACATACAGGTGAGAACGTTTCGCCATAATCCAAACCATACTGCTGTGAACACCCTTTCGCAACAAGACGTGCCTTGTATGGTTGTACTTCGCCACCTGCAGCTCGTTTCATTTGCAGCCAATAGCTCGCTGATTTCTTGGTAAATCTGCGACTGTCCAGGTCTGATTCCCAATCAAAGCCTTATACTCGCCAAGACGAAACGTGCTTGCTGCTCATCGCCTCCTCGTAGGATAAGGGAATCGGTACGTCACTGGCAACCAACGCGTTTAGTATATTGTATGGCTTTCCAGACCGAAGCAATTTTGGTCTGTGGGCTCCAACCCCCAAATCCTTTTCTTCAACTTTTTCAGCCGCGCTCTTCAATTCATTGGTGCTGCTACGTTCATCTGAAGCCGCCTCGGAATAGTCGTCGCCATCGCTACATCCACATCAAAATCATCGTCGTCACCCCTGCTGTACACATCTTCGGCAACCTCGATATCGACGCCATTGATACTTCTTAGACCCTCATTTGCTAAATCAAATGTAATGTTGGTGCCATTAGCGTGCTCCATTTGACTTAGCTCGTCGAATAGGACATCTCGTTTTTCGACCACTTGTCTCGCCCCTGCGTCATACAGCCGGTAATCTTTTGCTTGTCTCGAGTAGCCAATTCTTGCTTTTGTTACGTCCCTTTTCCAGCGCCACTGCAACGGAACCAAAAACCTTTAGATGACTAATAGAGGACTTCTTACCTGTCCACGCTTCCATTGGTGTCATGTTGATTAATGCACTTGTGGGTGAACGACTGCGGAAATACACAGCTGTATAAACTGCTTCAGCCCACATTGACTCACATAGTCCTGACTGCACCAACATATACCTTGACATCTCGACCAAAGTCCGATTGGCTCGTTCTGTAACGCCGTTTTGTTGCTGCGTATATGCCATCGTCAGCTGCCTTGCAATAAGATTTTCCTGTAGAAAGCTGTCGAATGTCTTGTCACATATTCGCGACCATCGTCGCTGCGTATTCACTTCAGCCTTTTCCCAGCTTGCCGTTTCACTAGATTTTTGAACTCCACGAACTTGCCAAACACCTTGTCCTTGCCTTTCAGAAAATACACGAATATACGCCTGGATTTGTCGTCGATGAACGTCAAAAAACATCTCGAGCCACCAATCGATCTAGTCTCAAAAGGACCGCACACATCTGTGTCCACCAACTCCAGTAACTCGCGTACTCTATTTTTAGTTGCGTTTGGGAATGGCTGCATATGGATTTTGCTGACCATGCACGTTTTGCAGGCCACTTTGGATGAAGAATTAATATTTTCAATCCCGTGCACCATCCCCTTCTTGACGATTTCCATCAAACTGGTGTAATCCAAGTGACCATATCTTCTGTGCCACAAAAAGGCGTCAGCTTCAACGGCAGGAAAAACATTTATTACGTTGGCCTTCAAACATGTACAAATTTGCAACTTTATTTACGTTTAAAATGCACTCGTCCTTTTGTACAACTTTTGCATGATTTTTTCCGAAATGCACAACGCAATTATTTTCTACAGCTCGACTTACTGGCATAAAATTGCATTTCATGCTTAGCACATACAATACGTCTACCAATTTCAATATGTAGAGATTTGTTTGTAGTTTTACTTCATCACTTCCCTCTGCACACGTAAAAAGCCTTCGCCAGCCAAACCAATCATCTCTGAATGTGTTTCAAATTTCGTAAACCATTCTTTTTCACAACACATGTGACTTGTCACACCACTGTCCAAGCACCACTTCGACCTGTTAAAACTAGCGGCATCTAACGCACCCAACAAGCTGCATTGCTTTTGTTGTTCTTTTTTTGGTTTGCTCTCGTTGCTGCGACACTGTGCTTTCACATGGCTGCGACCGCATTTGAAACATATAACGTTTTCGTGTTGGCTTTCGCACAAGTGCTCAGCCGTTGATGATCGGCGCTAACCGTAAACGTCTGCGATTTTTCGTTGTGTAGTTCTTCATTACCTCGACGTTTCCCTTCTTCCTTCAATTTGATGCACAGAATTTCAAATTTTAATTTAAGACTTCGACGAACGAATTTAGATAACTGGACATGCTCTGGCCATCTGACATCCGTAGACTCAGGAGCTTCTTGTAAAGAGATACCTTGCGCAGAGGTCCACTAGGCTGATGGGCTTCTTTGAGTTTTGTCCAAGCCGAAAACGATGTAGTACAATTCTTCACATAACCCAATTGCGAAGGTTTTACACTTAGTGTGATCATGGCCAACGCCTTCTGGTCCATGTTTGAGCAATTTGCATCAGCAGTGGCATCCTCCTACTTCAACGTACCTGATGCCACACTTTATAGTTCCGCATGCACCAAAACGCTACGCATCTGAATGCTCCAAGAGTCATAATTTTTCTCCTCCAGCTTTTCTATTTGGTACATTGCACTCGTCGTGCTATGCTATGCACAATTAAAAAAAACTTTTACACAAGTACCGCTGCTTTAATTAGTTTTTCATTTTCATTATTCTTTACCACAGGCCGTCCTGGGCCCATAACCTGTTGAGCTTTTAGTTTGCGGGGTGGAATGTGGTAACCGAAAAAGCAAAACGCAACCACCAACGTGTGTACACTTGAAATGTTTATTCGTGACTGATTTTAACTTAATTCTACGTATAATATAATACAGTATGTGTATACATAATAATGTTGTTACTCAGCCATACATACATGCGGGCATTGGTATATAAATATGCATACACAGTTTACAACATATACAAATCCGTTAGATACCACCTTGATCAAAATATTCCCGGAGGACACCACCGTGGGGCGCTTCCATTGTTCCGATTTGAGTTCTATTTTTTTTTGTTAAATTGGTAAATCTGTTGTTGATATTCCCTCTAAATCTTAGCGTCATAGCTTGACATCTGCAAAAGTTACATAGCCAAGAGTACATCTATCTCTGTGTGTGTTTGCGTTTTTTTACAAATTTCATTCAAGTACGAAAGTTGTCTGAAAAGTTTCCGACCGCAACGTAAAAATATCGGCACTCGTCAATAAAAGCTAGCGAATGCTAGTCGTGCATCTTTTGACAGTTACTTACCGAAGTTTCAGTCATTTTGGACTCGAAGTTTTTAGTTGACAGTCGTTTGAGTGAGTCGATGTGAGTGTTTTTTTTGTGAAAATTCTTGTTTTTGAAAGGCAATACGCCTACGCAAATCAAAAATGAGTTGGACTGTGTGTATGGGAACTCTGCACCATCATTTACCACAGTGAAATTTTGACCAGCTGAATTTAAACGTGGCCATAAGAGCTTGGGAGATGATGAACGTTCGGGACGTCCAAAAACTGCAACCACCTGGCGATAACATTGCTAAAGTTCACCAAATGGTGTTAGACGACCGCCGAATTAAAGCGAGAGAGAGTAGAGGTTGTGAGAATGTCCAAAGAACGTGTTTGTTACATATTAAATCAAGATTTAGGCATGAGAAAGCTGTCCGCACGTTGGTTGTCGCGTTTGCTTACGTTAGACCAAAAACGTGTTTGAATGAAAATTTCCAACGCTCTGTTGGCGCAGTTTATGCGCAATAAATCCGAGTTTTGGCGCCGATTAATTACTGTAGATGAAACTTGGATACACCATTATACGCCCGAAACAAAAATTCAGTCAAAACAGTGGAATGCAAAGGGCGAGACGGCTCCAAAAAAAAGCAAAAACTGTTTTTTCGGCTGGGACAATGATGGCGACTGTTTTTTGGGATAGTAAAGGAGTTATCTTAATCGATTATCTTCAAAAAGGAAAAACCATTACAGGAGCATACTACGCATCCTTACTTGCCAAGCTGAAGGCAGAAATTGCAGAAAAACGGCCACATTTGCAGAAAAAGAAAATCCTGTTTCACCAAGACAACGCGCCGTCTCACACCTCAGCGGTTGCCATGGCGAAAATCCATGAATTACGGTTTGACCTGCTTGCGACTTCTTTTTGTTCCCTCATCTAAAAGCTGCGCTCGGAGGACAGAGATTTTCGTCAAATGAGGAGGCAATCACCTTCGTGAACAAATATTTTGCAGAGGAAAACGCCAAGTACTATTTGGACGGGTTAGAGAGATGGGAGCATCGCTGGGAGAAGTGTGTAGAGTTAAACTCAAAAGCACCCTATTTGCCATGGTTTATCTAAAAAGATTTTCAATTTTCGAAGTTCTTAAACAAGTATACTACTCGTTAACAGAATCACAAATCCGATATGGGATCCTATGGTAACGCCTCAAAAACGCATCTAAACAAGATACTGAATCTACAACATCGTCTAATTAAACTGGTTAAACGTAATAATGTCGACCTAAAAGTTCTAGATATAAACGCAATTTATCGCATGACAGCATTACAACATTATATGGATGATCAAAGGTTCCTACAGCTAATAAGACATAACCAAAACACCAGAAGAAGAGCACTTGAGTTGTTCGAAATCCCGATAACGTTTAATGTGTACGGGAACGACGATATTAAACCAAATACCACAAAATTTAAAAAACACTCGGAACTTCAAGAAAAGAAAGAAAGAAATCAAAAAATATCTGCTAGAATTGTTCTTTGTGAGATAGTAAAAATAATTTATTTATAAAGTAAACTAAATATGTCAAACATTGTTAAAACATAAATATTAACTGACCATTTTTAAACACTTGTAAACTTAAATAATACTACTGTTTGTAACCGCCTACAGATAAGCACTTTGCTTTGTGGGTAAACTATTGTAAATTGAAAGTATTGTAAAAATAAAATGAAAATAAAACATTAAAACATCATCATTGAAATTACCGCATTCCTTATACCTGTTTATCCACTTTCTCACAAATGCCTTCGATGTTTTTAAATATTTTGTTGCCGACTTAATACTCATTTGCGGCCCACTTTCGAAGCGCTATTTTTTTAAGCCGCACTCATTTTATATTGATGTTATACTGCCGAAATATGGAAAGTGCAGAAAAGAATTTGGCTACAAACATGTGTAGCATGTATGAGCTAAGTAAAAGAAATAATTTAACGCACGTTTCTCTGGAACACATTGTGGGAAAAACGCGCTTTTAAGTTTTGGTAACAAAAAATGTATACACATAAACTGACAAGTGTATGTGTATATAACTCGCATTTACTCGTATGTGTTAAAACACCTACTGCTAAAAGTAACAGTAAATAATAAGAGCAACCATTTATTTTAGAAATTGGTTAGGATTTAAGAAATAAACAAACATATATATTTTTTTTTCCTCATTTACATTTGTATTTTACCTTGCAACAACACAAAGCCGATAGATGTTTTAATTAATTCGATGTTTATGATAATATTAATTTTATATTGTTTGGCAGATTGCCAAATGTGTTTTCACATTCCTTGTTCGCAGTTTTGTGGGATATATCAATGCATAGAAATTCGAAGGCCGTTTACAAAAACCAACCAATATGATTCGGTAAGGTTTGATTTTAATAGTTTTAAACGTTTACCAAATAAGCATTAATTATTCGATAAGGAACGGCTTTTACAAAAGGATGCAATCGTTGCTTTCCTAATTGTTATTTACCTTACATATAAAATTAATATGAAATATGAATATTCGTTGTTGTTTTAATTAAACACATAACATAAACTTCGCGATGTAAATCAATACATTTACGTTAGTGTAAATTTATCGTTTAATAATGTTAAATTTAAATATAGAATCTGCACAATTTGAAGAGACTTCGAAGTGATCGTTATTTTCGATTAACAAATAATAATAAAAAAAAAATTTTGCATATATTCTCGTGTAAGGTACGAATATATATTGAGCTTGAAACGATTCGACTATGAGGGGTGATAGGGCATAGTAATATGTTATACAGTAAAATCTCGATAAATCGTAGTACCAAGGGACCTACAGTTTATTACGAATTGAAGAGGTTTTCGAATTAGCGAGATTACGAATTATTGAAGATTGAGAAATTAAGTATTTTTTTTATTAAAAATTAATTTTAGTATAAAGTATTACATTTTTTATGTATTGTACAAAGAACAAAAAGCAAAGAAAATAAGATTTCATATGAAATACATACTTTTATATATGTACAAGAAAAAATAAAAAAAAAAATAAATAAAAGAAAACTTCATTTAACACAAGTTTACGTACCTATTTACATATCTACAAAAAACAAAAATAAAAATGTGTAATTTTTTTCTGACAGAGATATTGCTTGTGCTCGTTATCAATTGCGTTGTCTAAGGTGACAATCGCAGAAAAAACATCATCTTTTACATTTTTTCTGATCATAAAAGTACGCAAGCTATTTATGCAATCCTTCGCTTCCTTACATGAAACAACCGAAAGGTCCTCGTCGTCGTCACCGCTGCTTTCATTCACATCGTGTTCTTCTGGTAGCTCCAAAATATCGTCGTCGGTAAGAGTTTCTGCAACAGCCACATCGTCATCAAAGTGAACAAAATCATAAAACGTAATTTCTTCGCTTTGAGGCAGGCCATTCCATTCCGAAGAGTCTACAGTAGTCGACATATTTTCATTACCAGCTGATAAATGTAGTCCTTTCTCGACGAAACCATATGCACGGAAACAATTTTGTATGGTGGATTGGCTTTGTCAGCAATGTTCGTAGCTGAGAGTATTGTACTCATTTCCATCTTCAATACAATCTAATAGCAATTGTACCACTTCCTTGCAGTAATGGGTTTTAAAATTTTTGATGATGCCCTGATCAAGCGGCTGAAGTTTAGAGATCGTGTTCGTCGGCAAAAACTCTATTTTCACATGACTAAAAACGGAAGTGTCATTGTGGGCAGTGCAATTATCGACGAATAATAGGATTTTACGCTGTTGTCTTTCCATGTCACGGTTTAATAATTTCAGCCATTCACTGAATAATTCAGAAGTCATCCATGCCTTCCTGTTTGAACGGTAAAACATGGAGAATGATTTTATGTGTTTGAAACATCTAGGTTTCACTGCCTTGCCGATCATCAAAGGTTTTAGCTTTTCAGTGCCATCCATATTTGCGGTCAATAATAGAGTAGCTCTTTCTTTACTGTTTTTGCCGCCATGACATTTTTCGTCCTTAAAATGCATTGACCGATCAGGGAGGCACTTAAAAAATAAGCCTGTTTCGTCAGCGTTAAAGATGTTCTTAGGTTCATAATTTTTTATCAGTTCGCTTAACTTTCCTTTCCATTCCAAACAGACAGTGTCGCTTACACTCGCACTTTCGCCACAATGTTTCCGAAAAGCAATGTTGTGTCTCTTTTTGAAGCGGTCAAACCATCCTTCACTTGCTTTGAAATTTTCAATGCCTAATCTTTGTGCAAAAAGTTTGGACTTTTCTCTTACCCGCACTCCGCTAAGTGGCACATTTAATTGTCTGCATTGGGAAAACCATGCGACAAGTGATCGTTCCAGCTCAGGGAACTCAGCCGTTTTGTGCCGCTTCATTTTACTGTTGGAAGGCATTTTGGCAATGATGTCCTTACTGTTTAAAATCGACTTCAGTGTAGATGGAGGAATGTTAAAGCGTTTTGCCACATCGGCTTTTTTCTCGCCATCGACAATGGCTTTTAAAATTGTTTTTTTTTTTTTCGTCAGAAATTACTAAACACTTATGGGTTCGTTTTGAACTCATATTCAGACAAAAACCAACACTGAACTAAAATGAGGGGAAATAATAACGACTGAAATGCAAACTCAGAACAACATTTGTTAGTCGTTGCAACAACAGCTGCCCCATGGTGGTGGCGCCATTTAACACACATTCTAATGTAAGACAATCCTTCTTGCTTTCGCTTCCCAAGTTTTTTATTTGTATTCAAACATAAACATGTGTAATAATAGTGAAAGGGAATTGAAGACAGAGAAAAAGATGATTTTTTTTACGAATAAACGGGGTTGGCAACAGAAACTTACGAATTATAAGACGTTTGATGACTTTGCATACGGAAATCATTGCGAATTAATGAGGGGACCCAAATGCACTGGTTTTTTACGATTAACCTAGATTTTTTTAAGGGACCAGCAGTTTATTTCGAATAAACGGGGCTTACGATTTAACGGGGTACAAATTATCAAGCTTTTACTGTATTAAACAAAGTGTATACTAATTCCTATGGAATTAGTAGGTTCAAATAATTTGTTGACTTCTTTGTTGTAATGTTTTAGTTAACACCATAAAATTTCCTTTTTTTGTTTAAATAATTCTAAGGGCGCAGGCAAAAGTTTTTGGTAAATAGTTATAGATGAAACAATAAAATCAATAGGGAAAATCCTTAACAAAATAAAATTTATTCTACTGTAAATACCGTGGCATTCTATGCAAGCAACGAGATCACGAAAGGATTATCACCAGTCTTTATACTCGTAGGTCTTATGTCAGATACTTCATCTGCACCTACACAACCAACTCTATGGCGATAAAACATTGGCCGTTCTTTTAATTATGTCATGGTTTCAACAGGAGAGCTCGGAGGCCGTATCAACAGGATTCTCATCTTGCTTGCGCAGTTAACAGCATAGTACAAATGTCAGCGCTCATAGTTTTAAATCAAAATCATTGCTACTTCTGTTTTCATCTTTCTTTTTTTAAGGGAGTACAAGTGGGTCTGGTTGAGCTTTTAAGGTGAACTTCTCTCTTCCTCGCACTGCTTTGTTAGACCATTACGTTTTGCAGGTTTTTTTCTGTTCTGGTTCGAAGAGTATAGAAAAATAGGCAAGGATCTATGGGCAAACCTATGCGAATATTGTCTGCATCCAGAATGACCTGTTAGGAACTTTGTGATATATTGTAGAAGTTTCCAGCTCTTTTCTTCACCCAGTGTACTACGAATATTTCGGGGAAAAATTGATTATATACCTTTGATGATTAAAGACTGTCCTTTTCTCCTCACGGACTTCTTCGCCGTGTCCCCTTTAGGTAAGTGTGCAAATATTTCATTTCTTAGATTAGTTTAGTATATCAATTGATACCATACCAAACGCAAGCCGGTTCCTCAAAGACGGCATTAAATTGTTTAGTCTACTCGTATATACTATATTCGCAATATCTTTCTCATAGATTCATTTTTCATTTTACTTTTGAGCTAGACACAAAAAACGCTCAAAACTTAGCTTTGATATCTTAGGTATACAGGGTGTTCCAGTTTAGGTTTTCGTCCTGATAGCTGAATATTCCTGAAGTTATGGCAAACAAAAAATTGTATCGCAGGGGGGGGGGGGGGGGGGTTTATTTTCACCTCCCTTCAGGTTATAGGCCGTTAAAGTGAGGAACCTCTGAGTTCAAGGTAAAACTTCCTAAAAGGCCGTAGCTTTCTAACGGATTCAGCTTAAGAAACCGTTGTGAACATTTTTGAAAGAATGGAAGTTCAACTAGTGCGCGACAAAGATACCATGAACTTTATCCTAACCGACGAATTCCTAATAAAAGAGTATTATAAATACGTATCGAAGACTTCGAGAATCGTTTTCGAATACACGACCGAATGCGGGAGCTCCACAAGTAAGAAGGATTTCGGCTGATGAAGGAATACTGGATGCTGTTACAACTGATCCATCAATCAGAATCAGACGTTTAGCCTTCCAATTCAATGTTTCCAGACATAAAATTTCTAATGCACTTTATGGAGAAAATCTTTATCCATACCACCATATACCCGTACAAGAACTGCTTCCCAATGATTTGGAAAATAAACTTGCGTTTTCTAACTGGTTGCTGAAGCGGAGCTTGGATGACAACGAGTTTAGTTGCAGAATTCTTTGGACGGACGAATCTCAATTTACAAGAGATGGGATCACAAATTTTCATAAACTTCATACGACTCCGAACAATCCACATACAAGGAGGCATGATCATTTGAACACAAATTCAGGGTCAATGTGTGGGCAGGCATAATTTGAAACATGTTACGAGCACCACCTAGGCTGAATTCTACAAACAATCTGGAGTTTTTCCGAAATGGTTTACCAGAACTATTAGAGGACATTCCACTGATCCAACTAGCTTCATCATATTTTCAACAGGACGGTGCTCCCACCCACTATGGTCGTGAGGTTAAGAATTGGCTAGATGAAGAGTACGGTAACCGTTGGATAGGAAGAAATGGACCAGTTCACTGGCCCGCAAGATTTCCTAACCTTACAGTATTAGATTTTTTTTTGTGTGGGGAAGAATGAAAGAACTTGTTTATTCAACCGAAATAGCAACTTTAATTGAATTGGAAGATCGAGACGTCATCAAAAGTGAGGTAGCAGTTAGCATCAATAAACATTCGCAGTGCAATACAAAAACGGGCTCTAGCATGCATACAAAACCAAAGAGGACACTTTGAGCACCTGTTATAACTGTTTTAGTATACACATAAAATAAAAACTACCTAAGACCACACAAAATCATTTTTCATTCATAGTCTTTGGAGCTTAAAGCAAAAAAACCCTTTTTTTTAAATTTTAACTGCTGCAGGTTTTTCCAAGTATCATAAAATCTATGGGTTTTTCTGCAAACTCATTGATGATTTTTTTTTTTATTATTGTTACTTTCATAAGAAAAAAATAGTAAAACCTTAATACCCGTGAACAGGTACATATTTTCTCAACAGGAAGTCATAAAATTAAATGGTAAATAAGAAACAACCGTTGGAATTTCCCAACATCAAACATTGAACTACTTGAAAAGCGTATAAAAAGATGCGCCACTAGGATGAGGCCATTGCGAATATTTCGTTGCAGGAGTCTACATCAGCGATTTTTTTCCAAGTTTTATTCAGAATATTTAAAAAAGCGTTGAAAAGAACTGTTTTTATTTAGTTAAAAAAAAAAGGGGTTCCGGAAAGACTTTGACAGCGACAGAAAGAGGAAATATAGATGCTTTCAATGAGTTAGGACTCTCAGGCCGAGAAATTGCAAGGAGGCTTAAAAGAAGTAAGACTGTTGTAAACAGTTATCTTGCGGATCCACAAAATTGTGGGAAAAATCAAAAAGGACGCACGGCAGAACCAACAACATGGCGAGAAAAGCGGTTCATTCTACGGCGTGCCTCAAATTCTACTCTACCAGCGGCTACAATAAGGGCCAACAGCGGAGTATCAGCCAGCACAGCAACAGTCCCAAGGATAATATGAAAAAGTGGTACTATACAGAGAAAAAAAACTTAAAAAGAAACCTGTTTTGAGGCAAGAACACAAGAAGTATCGAATGAATTTTGCAGGAGAACATGTCGCTTGGAGCAGTGAATGGAAACGCCTTGTCTTTTCGGATGAAAAAAAGTTTAAACTTGACGGCCCCGATGGTTACAACTTTTACTTCCATGATCTAAGAAAGGAGGAGCTTATTTTGGCAAGACACCACAGCCGTACGTCAGGTGTAATGGTGTGGGGAGCTATTACCTACTAAGGCACAATCGAGTTGGAGTTTTTGTCCACAACAATTAACGGAAACAACTACAAATGTTTGCTGGAACGGTCATTTCCAAAAGTGAAAAACATTTTCGGACCTCTGCCTTGGATATTCCAACCACACTTCCAGGGTTGTTAGAAGTTGAATTCAATCAGAAGACGTGGAACTTTCGCCAGTGTATAGTATCCCGTTCCTAGTCCAGACATATTTATATTTCATTGAGATCTTCTTTAATGTTGCAGCTTTCAGGAGTTGACGAGTCAGATAAGTTAAGCTGTCGTTGATATATATCTTCTCTGATTTCGCTTCTGTGCTGATTAGAGCTGTTGTTAGCGGTTCTCTCTTCCCTTTTTTTGCACTCATTACTTTCTTCTTGCAATGACGAGTTGTTAGCCGTACACGAAGTATATTTATGAAGATTTGTTGATCGTTGTTTGATGTGTTATGATGACGTTTTATAATTTTCTTTGTGTAGCAATAGTCGATGTCTTTCTCAGTAACGTTTACGTTCAGTCCATCACGAAAAATTTTTAGCGCCAGATCGATAGTGGATGTATCGCTGTTTCGAGCGGGAACGTTATAAATTTCAACAATGTTGGCTATCATTTGCTGTTCTAAGTAGTTGACTTTGTCTTCCAGTAAATTAATTTCTCTCATGCACTCTTTATTTTTTGTTTGTAGTTCTTCAATCTGTACTCTTTGAATTTCTTTCGCTTGTAGAATTTCGGAATATGGTATATCATTTGTAGTGTAACATTAACTGCTTGTTGAGATGAACTTTGTTGGAGTGTCGGATTGGATGGTTGAATTGTAGTTTGTTTTTTTTTGTGAAGTTATTTGTTGTTTCACTGAAAACACAGGCAAAGGCCTCACCAGAAAGCGTATCACGACGACGCTTAGCTGTTACGCAATTTACACATCTCCAGGATTTGTTGTCTTTTTTCATAAATTCCAAGTTTACCAGCAAAATATTTACACACTCAGCGTGAAATAGTTTTTTACAGTCACAGCAGACCACTTTTAATTCCGTACGTTCAACTTTATTATTACAATAACTGCAAGACATTTAGGAGGTTTATTAGTAAGTTGAAAAATATAAAGGTTCTCGGCGCGTGCGTATCCCACAAAGAGACTAGGCTTCTTGTAGAAGAATAATTGTTGGTTTTATATCCTTTATTAGCAGGTGCAGTTCCAAGTTTCATTGTATAACTCTGAGAAATTGGCCTGTAGCAAGCGCAGAATTCTTATGAACGTGAAATTTATATTGCCGTGGAACTGTCCAATTCAATTTCTGGACCACGGAGTCATTGTTTTGGATAAATTTTATATATTTAGATTGATTCTTTATCATATTAGTTATAAAGTAGTTGTTGTTAATGAGAAGAGTATGTATTTGTTATATTTGTGAGTGGAGATAAAGGTTCGATGGTGCTTGGGATTGAGTGGTTTCAGTTGGTCCAAGGTGCCTTTGAAGAAAATTGAGATGGATTTGTAGGAGGAGGTGAGATAGCAGGTGAGTCGGAGATTGTATTGTTGATGTTAGATGTTGTGTAATTAATGTTACTATGCGTGGGTAAGAATCGTTTATTGTTTGGATTTATTGGGCGTGTGTGTTTGAAATAACGGGATGCTCTTTAAATATATTTTTTGTTTGCGACAGCCATGGCAGATTTTGTTATTGTTTCAATTTTGAAAATTGCTTTGGCTTCTAGGCATCGTTTACAAGTTTTACAATAATGATGGATGCTCTTCGAAGCAGTTTGCGCATGAAGTACATGTGCAGTTATCGGGTGGGTGAGGGGGTGAGATTACAATTTTCTCAAAATTCTAAGCCAGCACATCTTTTTTTGGCCAAGAATTTTTCATTTGCGGCAGCGCATAGAGTTAGGGAAGTATTCTTGTACTTTACATTATATGTAGCATCTCTTCTTCGGGCATGTGTATTGGGCGAGGGGCGTATACAGTACCTTTGCATGAACTGAGATTAGTAAGGATTTATTTTTTTTTTTAGAGAGGAATAACTTGGTTATTTTCTCGAATTTCGCAAGGAAAAGGAGACTACCGTCACGTAGTTTCGGGGTGTTTTCGTACGCGGTACTTATGCCATCTATATTTTATTGAAGCAAGAATATTTTTATGAACGAGAGGGAGGTTTTTTCATCATTGGACAAAATCACTATAAATTTCGAGTCAGAGAAGGCTGTTTTTTTTTTTTTTTTTGAAAGTGTTGTTTAGATCCATTTGGGTATAGCTGAAATTGCGGGTATCTTACAGACTTTCTAGGGCTTTGATGAAGGTATTTTAAATTTATAATTTTCGTAGTACTGACCCTGTTTATTGTTTCCTTTATCGTTGGATGGCTCAATATATTAAAAGCTTAATATTTTTTTTAAATGTTTCTATGTTCCAAAAGCAACCAAGTAGTTTAAAACTGAAATTATAATACAAAATATATAAAATGAGAGAAAAACGTATTCGAGAGACTGCCGACACGACCACGCTGCTGGTAAAGTACGGACTGGCTCTTCTTGGTTTCTCCATTTTCCTCAACAGCTACTTACAGCCACCAGACCCCCAGCGAACTTAGGACCTTATACCAGGCCCAGGCTTTTGAGCACCATGAGCAAATCATACCTATGATGACAAATCCAGCAATTATCTTCCAATTGGCCATGGGGATACGTTGCTATTGTGGACACTTCATCTATTTTAAATGTTTTTATTACCCCACTTAACTGGGTAACTTTTATTGTTGTTTATGCTTCTCCATACTGGATGGTTTTTTATTACCCCATTCAACTTATTGGGTTATTGGCTGGCTGAAAAAATATTCCGTCGTGTGTCATCATTGCATGGCGCGTCGGCTGTCTCTCAGAGTGTAATCTAAGTTATAAAGAAATTTATTTTTTTTTGGTGGGTAGGCGTGAAAATCTTCATAGACACTAGGAACCCGTTGCTCATAGTACTGTGAGATTCTTACTCACTAAAAACACGCCTCCCTTCTTATCGATTACAACTAAGTTACCTTATCAAGTAGTTTCCGTTTCAAATAACGTTCGCGTGGGGCAGGTAGCTTTCCAGCAAAAGCATCTGCTAGTACCGCTATTATATGCGGATAGTCCTTATCGCGCCAGATCGAATGGTCTCATTCTTTGTAATGGACGCACTAAGTTTGTCTCGTCCAGAATTTGGAGTATTTTATTATTACAATGACCATGAAGACGAATACGGAGTTTGCGAGCAAAGTTCATTATTTCGTCCTCGACGGTAACTATTCCTAAGTCTCTGTGGATATAACTGTTTCTGATATACCATGGGGCGTTCATGATTTGTCTTAGAGCTTTGTTTTGATAGCTTTGGAGAATATTTCGGTTGCTTGGTTTAGTACAGCCCCAAAGTTGTATACCGTACGTCCATAAACAAAATGAGTAATGGAATGAAGCAAATGGTAAAATAATTATAATGAGTAACTCATGTCACTCATATCCACATTTATATGTACATAATTTAGTTGTATTTTCTTTTTTTTTAATTAAAAAGGAGCATTACATTTTAAACCCTCCCTTAATTAACAAAAATATATAGAGATTAATGTTTTTAACTGAAAATTGGTACACCACCTTGATCAAAAAGTTCCCGGGGGACACCACCGTATGGCGCTCCCATTGTTTCGATTTGAGTCCGGTTTTTTTTTTTTTGTTAAGTTGGTAAATCTGTTGTTGACATTCCCTCTAAATCTTAGCGTCATAGCTTGACATTTGCAAAAGTTACGTAGCCAAGCGTACATCTATCTCTGTGTGTGTTGGCGATTTTTTACAATTTTAGAAATGGATTTAAATTTGCAACAACGAACTTGTATTAAATTTTGCGTAAAAAAACGGATTTAATTGTGCGCGAACGTTGGAAATGTTGGAAAAGTGTTTCGGCAACGATTCTCTAAAGAAAACGGTCGTTTAGCAGTGGCACGAGCGGTTCAAAAGTGGTCTTGAGTCAATCGAAGATGATGAACGCAGTGGCAGACCATCGACATCGAAAACCGACGAAAACATTGATGAAGTAAAAGAAATGTTGGTCAATAACCGCAAATTAACAATCAGAGAGATAGCGGAGGACTTCGACATTGCCTATGGATCCGTCCAAGACATTTCGGTTAATGATTTGAGTTTCCGTCATGTAGCAGCAAAGTTGGTGCCAAAAGACCTCAATTTCATTGAAAAAAGAAATCGTGTTGACGTCGCAAAAGAGATGATTTGCGAGGCTGAATCCGATCTCACATTCATCAAAAGGATCATTACTGGAGACGAGACGTGGGTTTATGAGTACCATACGCAATCCAGACATCAGGCAAGTGAATGGCGTTCACCAAATTAACCGGGACCAAGAACGTCGTTTTCAGTCAAAAAAAAAGGCAATACTCACGGTTTTCATGGATTACAACAGTGTAGTGCATCATGAATTTTTGCCAGAAGGCCAGACAGTAAACAAAGATTATTATTTGGGCGTCATGAGACGTTTGCGTGAAGCATAAGCAATTCGCCGAAAGAGACCAAAATTGTGGGCAGAAAACTCGTGGATTTTGCACTATGATAACGTACCGTCGCACAGTGCCATCATTATTCGTAATTTTTTGACGAAAAATGCAACAAATACCATCCAACAGCCACCGAATTCACTTGATTTGGTCCTTGTGACTTCCTTCTGTTCAATCGAGTGAAAAAATCACTACGGGGCACGCGTTTCAGCAGCCGAGAGGAAGTACGAGTAATGGAAAAATCGCAGGAAGCACTGATGGACATACCGAAAACCGAATATAAAAAATGTTTCGAGGATTGAATCAAGCGCTGGCATAAGTGTGTTGCAGTCGATGGAGATTACTTTAAAGGGGACAATATAGATTTAGATGAATAAACTTGTATTTTAAATTTTCTGAATAAATTCCGAAAAATTTTTGATCAAAGTGGTATACTAAAATTTCAATGATTCTACATTTATTTTATTGCATGATTAAGATTAAGAAAGAAAAAGGAACGAGTATTTGTACATAATTTAGTAATACAGTCTATACAACTTACTTTATGTACATAATACAATGTTTGTATATCCCTTAGCCTTTTATACAGTGGACAAACGCCAATGTACTGGAATGGATGAGCGCTGTCAACTTATATCCTCTGGTTGAGGTATTTAAGGCCAACAATATTATGGGATGTGATTTGCCAAACCTGGATACTGACAAGCTGATTGTATGTATATTCCACCAGTTTGTATGAATTGTTTTTGTTTTTAATTTTACATTGTTTTTAGAATATGGGGATTAAAAACGAAAATCATCGATTAGCCATTCTCGAAAGTATTAAGGAACTTATCAGTGGTAATCTAACATCAGAACAACCGTTAGATAATTTACCATCAGAAGAAGACGAAGACAAATTTTGTTTATATTACCATGTGTTTGTCGAAGCTAGCTTTAATTCCCTTGAAATATGCGAGAAGTGTCATCGTTATCTACGTGGTATAATACATCAAGGGCTTCAGTGTGAACTATGTGATTTTATCATTCATCGCACCTGCTTGGCGAATGGTCTACGAATAAAATGCACAGCGGGATCGAAAACACCTACAAATACTATAAGTGAATACTACGCTTGTTTACTCAAAAATAATGATTCTGAGTTTCCACTCAAAGCTATAAATTTACAATCGCATAGAGATATAAAACATAAAAATAAAGTTCAAACCCTTAGCAGTTGTACTCTTCAAAATATTCCCACTTTCGGTATTGGTTTATGTCACCAGTTTGATGCAAAGAAGGCCGAGGCGCCCACTGCTCTTAAATCTGCCACGATTGCTTTGGAAATCAAAGTTCGTAAAACACCAATCGACTTATATAAGCTTTATAAGTCAACTTCAATACCAGATGATTATAATATCGAGCTAATTGAGTTGTTAAACGCAGAAAAGTTTCACTTGAGTTCCTATGAGAATGTACAGCCGCAGCAATTAGTAGGCTTTATTAAGTTATATTTGAGTCAACTACGAGACCCCTTAATACCGATGAATTGGTACGAGAAGTTTATCCAGGCTGCAAGTAAGTGTAATTTTTAGTGAATTTTATTTTTTATATTGTCCAACCTAAATACTTGTTTAATGTAATTGCAATTTTTAAATCAAGCTCAAAATTTTGAAAACCAAATTTGCCAACATGAAAAAAGAAAAGTTAAAAACCGTTGTCGAATTGTGTTTCCCTGTTTGTTACGAGTTGTATTGAAATCAGATAAGGATCAAATTAATCTCCATCTTTACAATCTTAAGTAACCTTTACCTTTACATGGCATTAAGATGTGCTTTAATACACTTGTTCCTTTGGCTGTGTTTTGGGACTCAAAGGGGGTGAAACCATAAACGCAGCATCTTACTAAAACATTTTGCGCAATTTCTGGGATGCAGTAAAAAAAAAAGGTGAGGAAAACTGACACCGCAGGTGTGCTGTCTCTGTACAACAACTCACCAGTTCGAATTTAACACTAATTAATTAATAATTAGTACTAGTGGGTATTAATAAACTTAAAATACCTAAGCATGTGCTAAGTTTTTATGAGAAATGGGTCGCTCCTAAAGCCTCAACTTTCGCCTGCGGATCTTCGTTCACAAAGAAGTTATCATCATGAACGGCCTCATTTGGATCTATCAGTGAATTAACATTTCACTGCAAGTAGTCTCAGGGTTTGCTCCGCCATGTGTGTACCCATTACAGCTATAAATATATTAGACCCCGCAGCAGCGCGTAATTTGGTCTACCCGCGTAGCCTGGTCTGTTATCTGACGTTGAAGCTGAGTCATCTGCCCTTAAATTGAGAGTAAAATAGCCAGGGTCTAGGTACCTTCGCTTGTTGTACCATTTTTCCCCTTTCCACTTTCTGCTGCTGAGCCAGATTTACTCTTTTCATGTACTGCAATTTGGTACAACGCCGATAATTTTCGGTGTGTTCCATGTTCCTACATAACGCACAAGAGAGTTGGGTTTTTTCTGACTTACTTAGAGGGTCTACGATTTTGATGCTCCTTAGACCATCCAGTTTGCTGTTGGGAGTTAGCTGAACAAGGAAGAACGGTAGTTTCTGTTTCTCCCTTTTGGCTTCAGCCGTGACAAATATGGCTTAACCCCCACGAATTTGAGCTCGAAGGGGAAGTTGTCTGTGAAGAACAACGCTACGCATAGCAGGCGGCTTCCTAATGGGCGATACGAAGTGCAGTTACCTTTCAAAGATCAACGGCATCCAAAGATGGGCAGGTTCGCTCGAACGACGTTTTAGTAAGGACCCAGAACTGAACGAAGATTACGCTCAATGTTTGCCGAATATGCTACGCTCGGGCAGGTGAGCGACGACGATCCAGTCCTCAAAACTCCACACCACTACTTCCTTCCCCATCACACCGTGATGGTAAGAGTAGTCTTCGATGCAGCGGTAAATCCATCGGACGGGTCGTCGTTGAATGTTCGGATGCTAATAGATGCTAATCCTACAAAATCGATGGGAAGTTCCCAATCAACCCGTAGATATAATTACAGGGAAGCGTGCAGTAAAAAAACACTCCACCTGAGGCACGGGATAGTATCAGCCAAGTCATTAAGAACTCCTCTCGTCTCCTAAAAGTGGCTAGGGTGATCGCGTCCTGTCTTCGGTTTGCCTCCAATTATAGATCTATAAATGGCTCCCGAAATAGTGTACCGTTGACTGCAGAAGAGCTGACAAAATAACACAACCTGACGAAGCTGATAGTTCGAAACAAACACTTACGACAACACTTTACACGGCGGCATTCAACAGACAATCGCATATATCCGCAGGACATACTGGATCCATCAAATCATCCGCAGCGTGAGATACCACATCAACTGTTGCACAAAATGCTATAGGCACAAGGCGCAAGGAATGCAGCAGTGGGTGGCCGAGGCTCAAGTGATAGTGGACTGACTTCCAAATCGGTAGGTTCGGTGTTGGAATCCCAGCCTCGCCCGAAAGACATATCATCCATTTCTTCAGTTAACGAAAATCAAGTAAGATGAGTAGTTGACTAGAAATCAACACCAAGCCAACTTACACTAAGAATTTAGTCTCCCCATTAAATGTTGGATGCCACCCATGGAGCGAAATAACCACTGAGCCCAAAACATCTTTCTTTCTGTCTCTATCCTATTCTCCAAAAAAATGAGGCATTATAAGTGAATTCATACCCACTTGAGTGTTAAAAAAAAAAAAATTATGGGAAGGCTCCCAGCCGTGCGAGTGCTTTGCCCTCTTACGGAAGACCTAGAAGATCTGAGCGCCATTACGCCAGGACATTTTTTGGTCGGGAAACCTTTGGAATCTATACCAAAAGTTGACAGCTCAACAAAGCCTATCGGATATCTCGAACGATGGAAACGATTGCTTGCATCAACACTCAAAAGATCAATCCAAACATCCAATATAAAAATAAATAATTAAGTCTGTCATTTAAACAAAATCTACTCACCTAAATAATCCGAAGAATCGAGAGCAGGTCAAGGACTTTAGAGACACCAATTTCTTTTATGTTTCTCCTTGTTCCTGCTTGTTTAAATGCTTCCCAATTAACATTCGTTGATCTGCACTTCCATCTACTGTTCAATTTATTTCGAATTTTGATTATATTAATCACATCGGAGGTGAACCATGGACAGTTTTGGTTTTGTACTTTTACTGTTTTTGTGGGTACATGTTGACATTGAATATTCCACAAATCCGCATCAAAAGGACCAGTTTATAATGTGTCGAGTAAATTGAAATCAAGTTGATTACAAAAACAAAAGAAATGACTCAATAAATGAATTTACTTAGCTGATGATCAAGATTGGTTTAAGTTTAAATTGAGTTAAGTACATAGAAGAAACTTAGTATGAACGATTATTTATTTTACAATAGGGTAACATGTTGCGGTTTGGCAAATCAAGCGCCGATTACTCAACAATGGTTAGTGCCTATCAAAACGTTTTGGAAAAAATTGTTATGTTTGAAAAAGGCTGTTTTTCGTTAAAAGTAGTTCTTTGTGTTTCCTTTATAAACTACCAACCAACAGTGTAGAAGTATTTTATTTATGCAAATGTTTATTTAAAATTACATAATAGTGCAAGAGATAATTTTGTTTATCTAATGTTTGTTATTTTGTTCCTTTATTTTTAGAACTCTTTGCAGAAAACTCATCAGAAAGCGTGTTTCAAGTTATAAGCTGTGGTGAAAAAATTGCCTTGCATCACGTTAAAACTCTTACCTTTTTCGTTGACCATTTACGACGAATTTCACAATTTCAGTTTGAAAATGGTCGGCGTGAGCCACCATCAATAATGTTACAGTCATTCTCCCATATATTTCTTCGTCCACCTTGGAAAAAAATTGTGTAAGTATATTTTTGCTATTGTTGTATCTAGTAACTGCAATTATTTTTATATCTATCTAATATCTGCTATCTATTTTTAGTCAAATGATAAATAACAGAGAGCATCATATTCGAATCATTGAAATACTTTTCCATTATTGGAAGGGTCTGGAAAAGGTGCCTGTTTTCGATGCAGCACCAGCTGTACCACCACGAAAAATTTCTCGAGTTAGTTCCACTGTTTTTAGCAGCAACATACCAACAAATGTACCTGGTGGGAATGGTTGGAAAGGATCGCTTCCAATTCCAATCACTGGAGGCGGTCTACATAATTTCTATCCGATCGAATACTCGTCTTCATATACACCTTCATCACTAAGTTCTGAGTTAAGTGCCCGTTCGAAAGCATCCCAAATGCAGCAATCAACTATCAACCCTTCGTCATTGGGAAAAGTAAGCATTCTGAACCAACGTGATACCCCAAATAAAGCAACCGATGAACTTAAAGAAGCGGAATGGTACTGGGGAAAAATTACCCGAGAAGAAGTAAAATCAATACTTTCCGGAGAAACGGATGGAAGCTTTTTGGTTCGAGATGCTTTAACTACAGAAGGCGAATACACGTTGACATTGATAAAGGACGGAACAGAGAAACTTATTAAGATTTACCATAAGAACGGGATGTATGGATTTGTCGATTGTAAATTTAATTCGGTCGTGGACTTAATTAATTACTACAGAACAACTTCGTTGTTTTCTTATAACAAATCACTTGATATAACTTTAATGAAACCCATTGTTCGTCCAACCGATGAGTCAAATATCGATGTTACTAGTCGTGGATCGATTGACCTTCGAGGATTAACTGAAATGTTTTTACAATATCACCATGCACTGAACGCTCATATAGAAAATTTGCAAAAGAAAAAAAACTTATTCGAGGAAGTAGAAAAGGATATTAGCGAAAAGAAATCGGCTCAAGAAGTTTTTGTAATAGCTAAGAAAATGCTAAATATGCAAATGAAAATTATGCTTAACACAATAAAGTCAGCGAAAACTCAGGATCAAGAAAGACTGCTAGAAAACAAAACTGTTTTGCAAGACCATATACAATTTCTTAATGACGAAACAGATAAACTTAATAAGTCCATTGAAGAGAGGAAAGAGGAGTACAAACATGTTGAGCGAGAGATTAATACAGCTAAACCAGAAATACAGAATTTGTCATTGGAAAAGGAGAAATTACAACAGTAAGTCCTAGCTATAATAAGAATTTTTATTTTTAAATGTGTGTACAAAATATGAGAGTATACGTATACCAAAACGCATAAGTCAAACAAAGTTAAAATTTCCAATTTGTTGCCTGCCATACTGGACTAAACATGGTCGCGGCTCAAATGGTAGCCCGTCGACCTTTTGAGATTGTAACCGTTCGAATTTAAATTTTCTCACAGTATTTTCTTGTTTTTGCTATGATTGAGAAATACCCTCAACCGTACCTTGGCTACAGCAATGTAGACGTAGCAGTCAATGTTCCTCCCTTTCCACGTTTGGAGGTCTAATATTTTTTATTATTAACAGGTGGTTCGAAAAGTCCCGAGATTTACATATTAAAAACACAATTTTTTTTTTTTGGCAAAATTCGACTTTATTCATTAACATAGTTTCCTTCTAGATTGATACACTTATACCAGGGCCGCTCTAACATTTCTATGACTTTCTTTGTAGAACGATTTGTCCAACCTTTCAAAATACGCTTCAGTTTCGGCGATCACCTCTTCATTGGAGCCATATCTATAGGTTTGTGAACAGGTAATAGAATCCATGTTTCATCCATTGTCACATACCGCATGAACAAATTATTTTTATTTCGCTTAAACAGCTCCAAACAGCGCTCTGAATCTGTTGGTTTTGGTGCAAACGCGGTACCCACTTCGAACGGAGCTTTCGTATACCCAAATAATAGTGCAAAATATGATGTACACAGTCTATTGATATCATTGCCATGTCAGCTACCACATGCATTTTCGTTTTACGGTTGCTCAAAAGGATTTTGTGGATGTTTTTGATGTTTTCCGGCATAAAAGCATCGTCTGGGCGCCTAAGAGCGTTCAGCATCATTTGTAAACCAGCGATAAATGGTTGCCTCCAACGGAGCAGATTCCTTGTAACACTTATCATGCCATTTTTGAGTTTTAACGGTATCAAATAAGACTGTTTTGTCAACGTACGAAACTCGTTTTTTTTCATGGTTTTCAAAATATGAAAAGGTGCGTCAGTAGAACTCAATAGGTGGGTGACTGCGGCTAAAGTGGTAATGTATTGGCTTCCCAATCGGACAGTTCGGGGTTCAATACCAGCCGTGCCCGAAAGACATTCTTTTTTCAGGTAACTGAAATCTCGTGAGAAGAATCGTTGCCTAAGATACAACAACAATTCAATATGCACTAATAATTTAGTCTCCCCATTAAATGTTGGATCCCACCGATGGAGTGAAATAACCACTGAGCCCAAACATCTTTTTCTCTCTAAAACTTAACACGTGCTCCGGCATTTTAAGAGTAGTCACACCCTCTTGAGTTCTTTTAAAAAAAAAAAATTTTTCTTGGCATCGGTATCGGTACGTCGATAACTAATGGTCGAAATGTCATCAAATTTTGATGAGGGGTGGCTAAGGTTAATTCGTACAAAAAAATGCAGGTTTTTGTGAATTTTCTGTGACGACACAGTTGAAATCTCTTTATTAAAACCAATAGTACATTAAAGTATGACATTCGAAGAATATTGTATAAAATTTTCACGAAGAAATATTAAAAAATACGGCAATGGCAGCAATTATTCGGACGTGTCTTGGAAAAAAGTAGAATTGCGGTGCCCCTCATAACTTGGTGCTGGATCATCTGAAATCAAAAAATCAAAGTTCATTCGTTAAATAATAGTTTTCCCCAGGCAACGGTGTGAGGGTTTTTCGAAATTACAATTTTTCACTTTTTGGAACATTTTGAAGGGAAAAACGCGATTTTTTGCGAAAAAAATCGGCTGATTTGTTATTGTAAAATAAAAATTATTAACAAATTTGAAAAAAACTCTTCAGCCTTACCTCGTAAATTATGTACAGAAATAGTGCTCAAAATTTCAAAAGGATCGGTGCAGTAGTTTTGAAGTTGTATGAGGTGCAACGACTTTGATAACGTGAGTTGTGGCGAAAATGCTTTAAAGTTTTGAACACTAAAAAATCTGGTATAAAACGTTCATAAGCGAATTTTATCGGCTTACCTCACACTGAATCATTAATGCCAGGTCCATAAAGGATGTTGCTATCATCCATGATGTCTAAAGCACGTTTTTGCTCCTGTCTACGATGAATCCTACCTTCTTTAGTTTGTCTTTCAGCTTCCTGCTCTGCTCGGCTTATACGTATGGAGCCAGTTGATTGCGCCCAGTCATGAGCACTTGATCCACTACTGATTCCCATATCTTACCTGAAGGTTAGTAAAGCAAAAGAATTTTCATTGAAGACACTGGCTGCCACATAAGCTGCAATTTCAACGATGACAGAGGTTCCACTCAAGTGCTTTGGTGAGTGAGTGAGTGAGAAATTTTAATTAACTTCGTCAATTTTGCTCCAATCGACTTGAAATTTTGACACAATATTCTAAGATATTATGTACTCAATTAAAAAATAAAAAAAAAATAATACCATTCATTTTTTCAATAACTGCCTAACAGCGGATGTTGGTTATAGTCACCGTTTGACCGCTTCCCCGAAGTAATCCTTTCAGATTTTCTGTATCGACTGTGGCTCTAGTTTTATGTTCATAACTTCCGAATTTCATTTCTGTGTATCACATGAGCCTTTGTTTTCCTCTGTGGAACCACCTTCTATGTCGCTTATTTCGTTACATGCGCTTGCAGGCATTCTTAACCAAACCTAGGTTTTGTTGTGGTTAAATCCTACACATCAGATGCGGTGCCTCCAATCTGTTACTAGCAATGTCTGTAGATCAGTAGTAAATTTCTGACAATGTCGCCATATTCGCACTTTGACTATAACAAGGTACTTGTCTAAGTCGATGTGTCACCTGACGAAGTTCGCAGTGTGTTCAATGTGGTTGTTGGTTTTTCGAGCAGAGGTGCTAAATTCGTGTTCGAATGTTGAGATGTGGGACACGTTAGACACTTATTCTTATTTAGATTGCGCTAAAGTTCGCATTGGGCCTGGGCCACAGTTAATAAACCTCTTCAGTTAGTATGGTCTTTGACCAGCTGCTGCCAATTGCGAATTGTAAGATACTTGTACATATGGTATAGACCCGTGTTTTTTAGTCGATTTTGATTAATTTTTGTTTTTTTAAACAATAACTCAATGTATATTTTTGAAACTTGGCATATAGTTTATTTATATTTTTAACTATTACAAAAAAAAAATTTAACTTCCAAAATGGTCGATTTACAGTCCAGTCTTCCACAAAAATCGTAGCGAGAGTTGTTGGTTGGCGTAGCTTCTAAATAGCTTCTGTTGTATTGACCTGAAATATAAAAAAAAATGTCTGAGTGCTTCTTAATATTATATTTTGTAGATGGATCTAAAAAAAGAAAAAAAAATTTGCGGGCTGGAACACTTTACAAAAATTATTTGAATTTTAAACCAAATTGTTCAATTATTTTGATTTCGAAAAAACAATTTTTTAAAACAAATAGGTTCATAGAGAAAATAATATTATTGACAAGATGTAAATTTTAGCGCAATTGATAAAAAACTTTTTGAGTTATCGCTCACGCCAATTTGAAAAATATGGTTTTGAGAAAAATGCATTTAAAGTTTGGGCACATACAAATTCAATGATTGTAGTGACTTACTGATTAGTCAGGAATTCGAGCGCCGCATAATACCTATAGTCCATCAGTATCCTCATCAAATTTTACTGTCTGTTTACACTCTCGACATATAACTAGTTCTGACAACTCCGTTGTTCGGTTTCATCTTTGTTTTTGGAATACTGATTTCTATAAAATCAGTATGCCCGCGTTGATTTGCTTCAGGATATGAACTCATTTTTATATTTATTCATTTTCAAAAACGTTCCGTACAGAATGGGCTTCAAAACTAAACTAAACAGAACTAACAGCAACACCGGCTCTGACCCCCTCTAATAATAAATAATATAATAACTATAAATCTATCCTTTTCTTGGAATCATTATATAGGAACATTTCAAAACATCTGAGTGTATGTAACAACTGATGGATAGCAGGTTGTGTGTGAAAATTTTGTTGGTTCACTGTTTCTTATTGTTGTAAGGTCATAACACCTACAGCAATTTGATTCGGTAAACCATCGTCAGAATTTACACTTCGCAGCCTTGCTTAGTATCGATCGATGACTCTCTTCCTCAATGGATTAGAAATTACCTTTCGGAACGTTCAATTCAAGTTGTCTTGGACGGTTTCAAATCTGATGTTCACAAAATAAATGCTGGTGTGCCCCAGGGCTCTGTTCTGTCTCCGACACTTTTTTAAATTTTCATTAATGATCTCTTGTCTGCTACTTCTAATCCAATATATTCCTTTGCTGATGACAGTGCTCTCTGTTGTTCATATTGGTTCCCGGACTCACGCCCCTGCTCTTCGGCTGTAGAACGGGAACGGCAACGTATGTTAAGCTCATTAAATTCCGATTCCGATAAATTGGGGAACTATCAACCGAGTGGAATTTAATGCTTTCAAAACTCAATGCTGTCTGCTGTCATTCAAGCGAAATTCAAATACCCATCCACTTGCATCGTCGAAACCGATAAACTTTCCATTCTCGGTATGTGTGTCAGTGACAACTTACGTTGGAATGACCATATATTCGATGTCGCCAAAAATGCTGCGAAATGTCTAGGTTTCCTCAAGCGATGTAAGAAATATTTTACCCCCTCTGATCTGGCCACAATATATAAGGCATTCATCCGCCCAAAATTGGAGTACAATGCCCACATCTGGTCAGGTGCTCCTAAAATATCTCAGCACCTGCTAGATAGGATTCAAAACCGTGCGATAAAACTCATTGGTGTTACTAATATCAGTCAATCAATTGACACCCTCGAACACCGACGTAATGTCACGTGTCTCACTCTGTTTTATCGCTATTTCCACCAACAGTGCTTCGTAGAAATCGCCAGTAGCATTCCGCCCATTCAAACTTTTAACTGTAACACCCGTCTCGCTATGAATGCTCATCAGTATACCCTCAAGCCCATTTTCGGACGTACTCTAAAATATCGTGATTCTTTCCTAAGCCATACAACTCGCTTATGGAATGCCCTCCCGATCCCTGTGTTTCCTGGTCGTTACAATTTACAAACATTTAAAAACAATGTACATCGGTACCTGTCTTTTCTTCCTCCCTAAATTTCTTTCGCCCGCGCTCTGTACGAACATTTTAAGGCTACAAAAACCCCTTGAGCGCACGCTGATTATAAAAAAAAAAACCTAATTCTTAACAATAGAAAGGTTTCAAGGTAAGGGAATTCAAAGAGCTAGTGGCCAAAGTCAACCTCAACTACACTTCTGACGGCGCTCGAACGCAAAGTATAGGAGAAATACTTTGAATAAAGTTTTAAAAATTTGGTGACACATTCTTACCATCTTATGCTAACATTTTATGCAAAAATTTTTTTTTTCGAAAATTTTACATATATTTCCCCCCTTAAGGTCCCCTTTCAATTGGGCGCTACACCTATAACGAGGACTTCCTCTACTGAATTGTCGCTCCGGGTAAAAATTTAAAAGCATTCATGTATGCTATATGTGTTAGACATTTTGAGCGGCTGATGCTCACTTTCCTGACTAGTTCGATGTCTCTGTACAGCTCTTATAGTTCCATGTTATATCTCCTTCTCCAAAGTACATCAACTATATCGGGACCAAATACCATTCGCAGATAATTGCATTCATAATAACGACAAATGATATCTTCATTCGCTCATGCTAACGTCGAGGTTGCATAAAGAACCTCTTCTCTTGAGGATATGCTCAAATTATATGCTTGATAGCATGCTATATCTGTTACTCGAAAATACAGGGGCCGTACATTCACTCTTTAAACACTTGAATAAATTGTTTCAATTACGGTACCGGCATGAAGTAAACAACAGAAGAAAATGACGTATGCAAAAATAGAGGGAGCGAAATGACTATGGGAGTTCGCGGTTTGAATGTCCCACGGTGGCCTGAAAGATTAAAATAAATCTGTACACTAGACACGGTTTCAGAAAATTGGCGTATTCAGTAGATGTTCTCGTTTTTGCGACACTTTTGTGAAATGAACCTATACTTCCAAAATACGAGTAACTTAAAAACATTTTACGAGATGGAAACTATAAAGATATTATATTAGGCCAATGAGTTAAATGTCCCAATTGACGAATTCAACCTTAACGTTTCAGGGCAGATGGGAAAGTATATGTAAGAAGGTCGCCACAAAGTCCAACACTATATACACTATTGAGAGAATAATCATCGCAAGGTAATATCATCTGTGCAGTTTCCTTTTGATATGAGACTGGTGCTATTTTAAGGATTACTCCCAAAATTAATCAAATTGATTAGCTTGCATCTAATTTAGCTTGGGGTTTTTTTTTTTGAGAAAATGGTCGGAAGAACACAGCTAAGTCTTTGGCTTCATAAACCCAAATTGATGCTTTGGGTTAACTACGACAAAGTCCGTTAATTTATGTTAATTTTATTATTGAGCGAACGTCTCTGTCAGTTATTTACAATAGTCGGCGGAACAGACCAGAGTTTGGCGTTTGTATGTGCAAAGCTTTTCTCATGGTATCATACTTGGTAGACCTGCTTCTTTTAGCACGATTTTGACTGGGCGTTTTTTTATATTTTATATTTCTTTATGTTTTTATTTTTTATAAATAATTCAGTGAATTGTTATACGGTTTGTAATTATTTTATACATATTTGTTTTCTTATAGCCAACTAATTGATCTTGGTATCAAAGAGGAACAAATACAACAACTTATTGACATGGGATATGATGGCTGGCAACAAAAGTATGAAAGTGAATCGAAACTTCCCCATAATGATGAGTCCATGTGGTATTTAAAGGATTGTACTCGGCGAAGGGCTCAAACACTTCTAACAGATGCTCCAACGGGGACATTCCTCATACGTCCCAGAAAAGCTATTGAAAATAACAACGGCAATTACGCGTTATCGATTGCATGTAAAAATATCGTTCAACATTGTATTATATATGAAACTGAAAATGGATTTGGCTTAGCATTACCTTATAATATATATGCTAGTTTAAAGAAACTAGTTTTACATTATGCAAATAACTCCTTGGAAGAGCACAATGATACCTTAACCACAACTTTAAAGTATCCTGTACTGTATTGGTATCAGCAGCAGCATTTACCACCACCAACATAAATGTTTTTCTTATATGTGATTTTTGTATGTATAGTTTCGTATATATATGAATTAATTATAAGTAATTTTGTAACATAAAATGATTATTTTTAATGGTTTTAATAAAAATATTATTTGAAACATTGTCGATTGCGATTCAAACCAAGATCAAAACAGATCTCTTCTGCTCTATCATCATTTTCTGACAAACGAAAGCTAAAACTATGTAGCTTTATTAAGCATGATATAAATAATATAATTCAGCCGTCGTCTGACTTTCAAGCAGTAAGTTCGTGTGTCAGTATCGCTCTCGCTCTTTTTTCCTCAATTTCCACCGGTATTATCCCTGCATGTGTGACAACTTTCTCCACTATTTTTTGCTTCTTTCCGACCTCCCAAAAAATATATACAGGGTGTCCCAAAAATCAACGTCAACCCGGAAACAGGTGACAGGTCAAGTGGTGTCGGTTATCACAAAATTATAAAAAAAAATGGAAGCCAGGTAGTTTTAAAATTATTGGCACTCAAAAAAAAAAACAGAAATCTGACACCCTGTGACGATCTTTCAAGTACTGTGACCACAAATCTTTACTTTTCTTTAATTTTTTTGTTGTCACGTAACTCTGAGTAACTGTTCTGTAAATTACGGTCCAAAATTGAAACATAACTATAACGGTTTTAACTAAAATATTGCTTTTTTGTCCATCCACGTATCTGAAAATCATTAATCACCCAATTTGAACTGATTGTACTGACAAAAAAATGCACTATGCCATTTTGGCAAGTAACTTTAAAAGATGGCGTATTTAGTCTGGATTCCAAAATGGTATGACACTTGCTAGACTAACGCTTAATTGAGGACAAAAAAGATATTTTGTTAAGGAAACCCGATTCATAGTTAATTCTTTTTAATAAGTTAAAATGAGTACCAAGTGTGTGCGAGACAGACAATGACGGCGTGATTGAGAGGGATTAACACGCCATTTCGACTAGTTTGAGTGAAACAGATAGAGATCCCACCCTTGTCATTCCATTTAATTTTTTTCTCGTCACAGAGCACACAGAACACTACTTTCTCTTGGTGTATACTCTCAGGATCGCCATCTACCGATCTTGTATCTCACAACAAACGTTCAAACTGTTTGCCTTCAGCGAAATACAAAAAAAGGTCATTTCGAGGCGAAAGGGTATGTGCCAGCAGTAAGTGTGTTACAGCGTAGTATTAAAAGAGTTGGTTAGGGGAGACGGAGAAGCGTAAGTGGCGTTGGCTTGTTTGTTGGCCTTATTAGCAAATGATATGTGGCTAGGATTGAGTTGGGAGGGGAAACGATCTTTTTACATATGTTTAGCATATCCTTCATCTCAATAAATTTGGGGCATTCTTTAGAAGAGGAAGGATGAGAGGCGGGGCAATTGGCGCATAGTGTTCTAGAGCACTCGGAGTTTGCATTTGGTGGAAAGTTACATATATGGCACATTGGCGTATGGTTGCATCTTTTTGTAGTGTGCCCGAGTCACCCAACGCATAGGATTTGGAATGTAATCGGTGACCTTGACCCTGAACCAACCAATCTCTACCGTGTTTGGTGGCCAAAATGAGTCGAAGGTCAAAAGCACCAAGCCTGTTGGTCTTTGATTACCGTCGGAAAACCTGGTAAACTTGTATACTTCGGTCACATTTTGTGCTTTCATTTCCGATATAATCTCTGGCTCTGGCACATTTATAAGCCATGGGGCATAAACTAAGCCTTTTGACGTGTTCAACTGGTTATGCATAGTGATAGAGACCGGTTTGCTCATACTTCTGACTGATTCCGTCTATGGCTTTTTTTAATGCAAAGATGCGAGGGGTTTATGTTCACTTGCAGGTGCGATGAGGACAAATTTGGGGTTTATAGAATTTGTTTTTTTTTTTAAGTTCGGGAAATCCATCAAAGGCATTGGATTTGACTTTTTGCACGTGGTTCGGAAATTGAAACTACGGAAAGTTCGCTAAAGCGATTACCCGGTTTCATTTTTGACCCTGAGGCCGTGCGGATAGGCGGTTTTTTCACTATCTGTGCGAGAGAGAGAGACCGGCGCGCTTGAAAGAACGAAAGGGAAACAGAGAAAAAAAAATAGAGAAATAATAGAAATGAACTAACTAGCGCGAATGAGAGGACAGCCGATTGACAATGATGCGTACACCACGAAAGATAGTCGGTGACTGACGGACAACCTAACTTCCTATGTATTATCCAAATCGTTTAGGCGCATTTTTAACAATCACAACACTACCGGTCAACCGTGTCTTTAAAATAAATGTGCTGACTATAAGAATATGTGATCAAAATGTAGCAATATTGCGATGTTATATTTCGGTATTGCCAGGCCGCAAATGTTTCCGGATTTTTTCTCGTACAGTCCTTATTAGTCGAAAATATTGTGCACTGAAAATGCGTTGAATTTTCAACTCTTTCTGAAAACATCGATTGTTTGTTAATAATAATTTACCCATAAAACGACTTGAATTTACGTATTTAAAAGGTAATTTTATACCTTAAAAATTTCACACAACCAAATCAATTGTTCTAGGGTTGTTGGTTGCTTCGCAACGCATTGGTTTTTACATGTTCGGTTATCCAAATTAGTTCCATGATTACACTATCCAATTTTAAATACATATATTGTACCTAAGGAATTGTGAATTATAACATTTCGGAAGTGAAAGAACCTATGTATAAACAAACACAAACATTCTATAATTAGAAGAAAAATGTACATACAATATTTTACAAGTATAATTTATATACACCAAAAAGAAAACAATTCACATGTTATAATAAGTTAATATTGAAGCTAGTATTCAAAATAAGAGTCTTTTATTAACAATTTCATTACTATGGAAGTCGTCTTTTTATAAGTTTTTCAAGTTTACGAATTCTCCCTTTATCATTTGATGGTGGAGTGTTTGAAATGCTAACCGCAGTTGACTGTACGTTTGTATTTAATTCAGAATTTTTTTCAGCACTACTACTAAATCCACTGAAAAGAAAAGCACGTTTATGTGGCGTATTGGCGTCCGGTACGTTAGCTTCTTCGTCCGTTGCTACGGGTAGTTGTACTTGTGGATTGCTCCCTAGTTGAACCATATTCTCAGCCGATAATACGGAAGATGCTGGCGCCGATCGCTTAAATAAATCAATCAATTGTAATTGATCCAATCTTTTCACAGATTTCATATCAAGGATTTTTTGATATTCAGCTATAGTAACATCAGGCAATAACTTCAATAGTTGTGTAGTAAATGCTGCTGATGGTTGAATTGGAGTCATAACAACTTTAATTATCATTTCGGCACGGCTCATATCTTTCACAACTACTTTAGTAAAACTCGTTGGTGCCTTTCGATTTACGACTGACCCAATTGATGGAAGATCTAGCAATACTGTTTTCAAACTGTGCGTATCTAGAAGTAACTGCTCCAGCCCTAAGATATTATTGGATCCATCTGAGCTCGTTGGTCTGCACTTATATAAAGTATTAACGAATTTCGGAATGAACGAACTAACAAATTTGTGGCAAAATTGCGTAAAATATTTTCGGGAAGTTGACAAACTATCTCGAATAATTGGAACAGTTTGTTTGAAGTGGGCAATTATTGTATTGATAAAAGGACTTTGATCGCCAACGTTACTTATATTCTGCCACTGCACCTAAATAAAAAATTAAATAATAATATATAAGTAAAAAATTTCATTTATTTTATAAAGTGATAGGAAATTACTTTGCTCATTACGGTTAATGATGTCTCACATCCGTTTTCCAAATCTTGAACTAGCAATTGAATGCAATTTGATATAATCCTATTAATAAAAAAAATTTATTAAGTCTTTTTTCACAAATTAATAACAAATTGTATGTAAATTACATATAAAGCAACGTTTATATACTCATTTTTACCAACCCATTTATAGTTAAAAAATTATATAATAAGTAGTAAGCTAGCCCTAAAGGAATTCTATCTTCTTTTTCTTTTACTAACTGTTGAAATATGTGATGCGTATTTATTTATTTTGGTAGTTTTTCCAATCGTTATGTTTCAGCAGCTGTCAAAGTTAACAAGGTCATCCAGCTGTCAAAATTTTCAGTAAGGTTTGCCATTTCATGATGCATCGTGCGGAAATTATTAAAAAATATTATCGAAATTCCGGCTCAGTTGTAAACGCAACGCAACGTGAATTCCATCATGAGGTCAGTCGTCATCATGGCTTCAGTGTGCAGGCAATTCGTAGCACCGTGGAAAAGTTTGAGCGTGAGTACACTTCTTTGGATCTTAAGCCACTAACCGGACAGAGATAAGTGCGAAATGAAGAAAACATAGCCGCCGTAGCGGCCAGTATCGAAGAAGACCCAGAAATGTCGATTCGGTGCCGATCAGCTGAATTGGGCATCGCCGGAGTCAACGTGACTTATTTTGCGATTGAATTTGGGCCTAAATCCGTTTAAGATTGTGCTGACGCGAGAATTGAAGCCGGACGATCACAGACGATGCCATGAGTTCGCTAATTGGCCGCTGGAATTGTTGGCCGGAGATCCTGATTTTACCCAAAAAATCATCTTCTCCGACGAGGCCAATTTTTGGCTCAGCGGCTATGTCAACAAGCAAAATTGTCGTTATTGGAGCGAACACAATCCGCAAGTGTTCGACCAAGCATCAATGCATCCACAAAGATTAACTGTTTGGTGCGGTTTATGGTATGGCGGCATCATCGAATCTTATTTCCTTCGAAATGAGGAAGGAGACACCGTTACCGTCAATGGTCTCAGGTATAGAGCGATGTTAATCGACTTTCTGTGGTCAGAGCTCGAAAACACCGATATATCCAAGCTGCGGTTCCAACAAGACGTGCCATACAAGCGACGCAACGCTCGAAGTTGTGAAGGAGAAATTTGGGGACTGGCTCATCTCACGGCGACCGTTCATAAATTAGTCGCCGCGATCATGCGATTTGACACCACTCGATTATTTTCTGTAGGGCTACATAAAGTCCTTAGTCTACGCTACCAAGCCGAGAACGAACGTTGAACGAGCTACAAGCCAACATTCGACACGCTATTGCCGGAATAACGCCGCACATATTGGACCGGGTCATCAAAAATTGGTCTCTGGTCACCCTTTAGCTTATAACTAAAATTATGAGCTAGCTGGGGATAGCCAAACAGTTACGGTCTTCGGCTATGTTGTGATATAAATTGGTTTATTTTTGAAACCCTGTTAATACTATAGTTTTATAATTTGTTCGTTGGGGTTAGATAATAGTTGTTCAGCGTTATTTTAGGAAAGGAATCTATTTCCTAGGGTGTGGAAGACGGAGCATTCGAACAGGATGTGGTGGAATTTGGGATTGGTTACAGTATGTGCAATGAGATGATTGATTTTTGTTTATGTAGTGTTCGTTACTTTTTTTTTCGAAGCGGACGTTAACTCTTTTGTAATTGATAATGTTTTCAGTGGAAATATTGTGTGCAATCCTTAGCAAATATTTTTTTTTTTCTTTTTCTTTTTATAGTTTTAATTCTTTGTTACACCAAGGACGCTTTATAATATTTGCTGATGGTGAGGTTTGGGAAATGGAGTGAATAGCGTTTTGGAGAACTTAACTTATACTTACGTATACTTACCTATGAAAAATATCTTTTTCCTCTGACATATCAATTTTATTTTCATAGACCGAAGCTACTTTGGTCTTCAGTTTATTTTCTAACTGTTGCACAGTTTCCAAACAATATTCAGCCGTTGTTAAAACGCAACATATTTGTACTAAGTCCGCTTTAGTAAATCTTTGAGATTCGCCTTCCTTGAGTAAATTGTAAAAGACTTGACCAGCTGCTGTCGATAGATTTTGGAGATCTTTTGTAAGTAATGACATGGAATTACCTGGAATAAACTTTATTTTTTATTAAACAATTTTATAGGCTGGAAAACTTAATACCTATCGAATTATGAATGCTTTGCATTTTCGGTGTATTATACTCTAAAACTTTGTTTGCATATTCCCTTAAATATTTCTTAAAGATCATTGCTAAATCGTACATGGGCTTTTCATTGCTTAACTGTGTGCACTGAACCATGCACTTTTTGTAAAACACAAACAGATCACCCGAACTGAAATAGAATAATTCCGAATTCCATATGATAAAAAGAACCTTAAATTACGAATATATACAAACCTTGAAAAAACTGTTGTCTTAGCTTCAGCAGCACGCATTGGTTCCTTTGACATTTCTTGAAAACGATCCATTAAATCAGTTAAATTCCTATCGATACTGTTGATATAAATACCAAGGTGTGGTTTGAAGCACACACCTATTAAATCCTGAAAGGGATCTGTTTGGCAATCAGTTGCTTTGACTACGGTGTATGCATCAAACTTTAGTTTCAAGGCATTTTCGTTGGTCAATGTAACGCCAGTAAATCTCTTTGATAGAAGTTGTTCAAATGATTGTGTCTTATTTATTGCAAACAACAGCAGGCGTACATCGATTTCATTTACGCGCCTTGTCATAATAGCTGAAAGGTCATCTCGGGTTATAATACAAAATTGAACTGTCATTCGTTCGGATACTTCCCAATCTAATGGAAATATCGAACCAAGTTTCTGTTCAAAATCTAGCAAATGGCGTTTTAACCAGGCATACCGCTTGTCGATTTTATCTAACCATGCAATATCTTGGTTTTCATGAAATAGATGAGTATACTCCTCTAATTGGTGTTGAATAAACCCCTTAAGAAGTTCTTTTCTAACTTTCGGATCTAAAACTGAAACTACTTTGCATGCATCAGCTAACTGAAAAAGTGGAAGACCATGATGTCCACTAGAAAAAGATTGTAGTGTCGTAGAAAAAGCTTCTTTAAAGTCTTCAGATATTTGCTTATCGAGGGCAATTTGTATTTGACCAACGCTTAGGGATAAATTCTGAAATAATTTAAAAAAATTTATATAGGTATATACAAAATGTTATGCGTTCATTCTTAGTGTTTAGGTAATTATTGAAGAGAGCGAGTTTTAACCACTTGTTCGTCGGAATTAAATTAAAAAAGCTAAAAGGATTTTTAGTTGGCTATGAATATAATTTAAGATACGAGTGTGTTTGCTTTGACTGAAACTAATCTGATATCTAATATCAGAGACTCGAAACTCTTACTCGAAGTTCTAAGCTTGAGGTGTCCTCCAGACAATTTACGATCGTTTTAACCCTAAACTCGTTAATTAGTCACTTACCGCTGAATCCGACAGTTCTCCAAGCGCACATTATACAGTTAAAACTCTTTTATCCGGAATGTCCGGGACCAACGGTCTTCCGGATAATCGACTTTCCGGTTAATAGAGGTTTAAAAAAAAAAGATATTCTTTTAACAAGTTATTACTTTCATTCATATTGAATATATTGATTTATATAAAAGCTTAACATGCTTCTCCAGAACAAAAAAAGAGCACGAGAAGCGCGTGATCGAATATATTGAAATGTTGTACTCCAGCGACAACTTACGGAAGTTTTACAACAGATAAAAATAACGTGTCAAGGTAAGAGGGTCTATACAAAAACCTGTAGAGATGTAATGGGTGGCTGTGGCTCAAGTGGTAGTGGACTGGCTTCTAAATCGGAAGATTCGGTGTTCGAATCTCAGCCTCTCCCGAAAGACATTCATTATTTCAGTTAACAAAAATCAAATAAAATGAGCAGTTAACTAGAAATCCAAAACAAGTCAATTTACACTAATAATTTAGTCTCCCCATTAAATGTTGGATGCCACCCATGGAGCGAAATAACCACTGAGTCCAAACATCTTTTTTTCTCTCTTCATCCCATTTTCCAAAAAAAAAAAAAAATAGCACATGCTGCCATCAGCATTGTGTATTCATATAAGTGTATTCATACTCACTTGAGTGTTAAGTTCTTTTTTTAACAAAGGTCACAGTCGGTGCTGAGAATATGGGAAAACTTCTTCTGCAGACTGTAAGACAGCGAAGAAGCCCAACATTCCGGCGTCAGGCAGAGGAATGCATTCAACCTAAACGATGATAGCCAAAACTTCAGCGGATGATTCATCTATTCTAGGAGAGCCCACTAAAGGATTGGCAAACATCGGATGTGTGGAGTGTATCGAAGTCTAAATTTGACATACATAAATCCGCTGGTCCAGATGGTATACCTCCCCTTCTTCTGAAGGTATTCTTCCACGCTGGCAAAACCACTGCGTAAGCTTTTTCATCAATCCTACTCTTTAGGACCCTTTCCGAGAAGATGGAAAACATCATTTGTCCAGCCCGTCCCTAAAAAAGGCGAATCTTCTTCTCTCTCCTCCTACAGACCCATTGCACTTACGTCCCTTCTTTCCAAGGTCATGGAAACGCTGATAAGCCGTCAGTTCATGAAATATCTCGAAACACGAAAACTTCTTAATGACCCGCAATATGATTTTCGTAGCAACAGGTCCATTGGTGATTTGATGGCATGTTCCACCGAAAAGTGGAACCAAAGCGTACATCAATCTGGCGAAAGCAAGATAGTTGCACTTGATATTTCTATGGCATTTGACAGAGTTTGGCAGCAGGCTCCTTTACGAAAATGCGTGCTTTTGGGATCGATGACTCTCTTCTACTCTAAAATATCGTGATTCTTTCCTAAGCCGCTTATGGAATGCATTGCCCTCTGTGTTTCCTGGTCGTTATAATTTATAAACATTTGAAAACAATGTACATCGGTACCTGGCTTTTCTTCCTCCCTAAATTTCCTTCGCCCGCGCTGTGTACGAACATTTTGAGGGTACAAAAACCCCTTGAGCGCGCACTGATTATAAAAAAAAAACATCGATGGCAAAAAATCTGCTTCTTCCATTCAACTTGTATCACCACAATACCATTTGGCAATAAGAACCTGTCTGAGAGCATTTAGGACTACGCCAATCCGAAATATTTTGGTTGAGGCAGGTTTGCCTTCAATACAAGAAAGAATTAAACACCTTAGAGCTCTCCCTATTACCAAAATCAACTCATCAAAAAGAACTCCTCAAATTCGCCAAACTGTCAAAAATCTACTTAATACCAACAAACCAAGGAAATATCCTTCAGCATTGTTCAATGTTCTTCCGATCTTAAAAAGCCTGGATATTTATGTAGCCATAAAACCAAGTAATGGGCTACATTTCCCTCCATCGTACCTACCAAATGAAATGAATAGCAGAAAATCTTAAAGATCAGAAATGGAGACTCCTTTTTACAGATGGCTCTAAATCTGCCGCTGGAGTTTCTTTTGGGGTTGTTGATGAATATGGCAATGTCGTCACTAAGGGTCTGTTATCAAACTTATCGTCAAGTTTCACTGCTGAGGCAACTGCAGTCCTAAAAGCCACACAGGCCGCTATGAATAGGAAAACAGCAATATTTACTGCTTCTCTATCAACTGTTACTGTTGTAAAAAATATAAACAATAAAATCGAAAAAATTCGTGAAAAAATTATCTCAAAAAAGAATATCATGCTAGTTTGGATTCCCGGACATAACGGCATCAAAGGCAATCTATCAGCTGACTCCATAGCAAATTCTCCTACGAAACCAATACTGAACAAATTTTTGGATTTTGTACAATTGCACTTGGCATATTAATAGTTATCTTATGATAGAAAACTAGAAGCCATAAAAATGAGAGACAAGCGAAATCACAACTGTATGTTATATACCATATGCCAACAGTATTTATTCTTTATTTGATATTTAGATGGAAAAATATCGTGACAAAAAATTAGTGATTTACTTACTTTAATTTCCTGTATGTTACCGTATTGCTGAAAATGTTGATTAACTTCGGAAATAGCTTGCAGTGGGTTTATTATTTCACCATATAATCGCTTTTCAATTAAATTCTTCAAACTCTCAATACCACCCACCAACATATGCAAATGATTGAGCGTAGTTATAGCTGATGTAAGATTCCTTTTAGCACAATCAAGTTGCTTTATGTCACGTGTTATTTCCTTAACCATTTCTTCAGTTTTCTCGGCACGTACTTTAACATCAATAATTCGTGTGTACAAATTATCAATAACTTTCTGCGCTTCTTTAAGAGCTATACGTCCATCTTGTCCTGTATTAGTTTGACCTCGCACTACACTGCGGATGTTATCATCGATGACAGTGCAATCCAATTGCATTTTAGAAATTATGTCATCTATACCGGCAAGTGATTGTTCATTGGGAAATATTTGGTTAATATATTCAACCGTGTTAAATTCAGACGAATCCATAGGATCCTCAGTTTTAAGAACCTGGTAAATAAAATAATTTAGTATTATTTATTTTATATAATATCAAATTTCTACATTTGTTTCTAATATTTAAAAATTAAAAAACTATTCTGAAGTTGAGTTTTTAAGAAAAAAAAAAAAAATATATATATATATTTTTGTTTTTATAGACACTCGTTAGTGTGAACACCGGTAATTGTGAACTCTGGATAACGTGAACAGATCTTTTTTAACATTGACATCTCTAAAACGTGAACAAGAATTTCCGCCCCAAATAACTGCAAAATTCGAGCAAGTTGCAACTTGAAATTTGATGCAACATCTCGTCTTATACACTTTTCAGTTAGTTACAAGTCACTACGTATCTTGTTTGGTGTGTTACTAGTTGTCTTTACATTAATTGTTATTGACAGTCTTGTCTGCTTGGTTTTTGTGGATATAACTTCTTATCTGCATAGCCTATAATTATTTAATATTATACGCGATTTGTTTTATGCTTCAACATGCCCTTAAAAAAAAAAACCAAATTTTTTGTTACCCTAACCCACTACACATTTCTTACCCTGCTGCACTAAAAACCAATTTACAATCAAAAAATCAACGATGATAACTCAATCCCTCTCCCCACTTCCACTTCTAAAAATGACTCGAAAGAATTTTCCCACCCAATCCCAAATAACGAACAAACCATAACCAATTCCGCAATCTCACATAGTTCAAGCAGTCAAGCAAATTCACTTAAAACTAACACTACGACACCAAACCTCCCAGCGAACCATTTCAATCGGTGAGATGATTACGTCCATTAACGTCAAAGAAACACTTAACTGGCAAAACCGTAAACTTGTCTCATACCCTCTCTTCACGACCATCATCACCACCAAACTCTCCACTAGTGTTCGAATTAACTTTTAAAATTCTACAATGAAATATGAAGGGTTACTCAAATAACTTGAATGAATTGAACGTCCTAATAAAGGAACAAGCTCCATCTGTCATATGTATTTAACCGCACTCCAAGTGTACATAAAACATACAAACCACACTTTTTCAATTTTCCTCACATAAACACTGCCAAACAAGGCATTGCTGTACTAATTAAGCACTCTACATCTTATCACTGTCAATTATTAATTATCTCCCATATTCACCATTATATGCTTGTACGTACCACCTGAACAACAAATCACTAAGGCCGATATAACAAATGTCCTTAATCAAGTCCATACAACAATTCTGATGGCTTGAGATGTCAATGCTTGGAGTGTGATATCTGGGAAAACCTAATTCTTGAATCTAACTTGATGGTTTTGAATGACGGTTCCCCCACCAACTTCTCGACTCACAATAAGCTTATGAATGTCGATATCACACTTTGCTCCCCAGAATTGTATTCAAAAGTATTTTGGGAAATTTTTAGTGATCTTTGGAATAGTGACCATTTTCCTATTATCACATCTATTAATATTGGCACAATGGAAGCTGTGGCTCCGAGAATCATAAAGTATAAAACCGACCAAGCTAACTGGCCTTGCTTCAAAACAAGGCCATACTACCTACGTCTCTTCTCCCAATATTAACAAAGAGGCCGCCATACTCTTGAAAGCGATCCGCTCGGCAGCAAACACCACAATCCCGCAAAACAACCCATCCGCTACAAGAAAGTGCTCGGTTCCATGGTGAAAAGGCAACCTCAACTCCTTAAGGACTGAAAAACTGACAGCCTGGCAAAAATTTAAAAGATATTCCAACACAAATAATCTGATAGCATATAAAAAGGCAAATGCCATATTTTGTAGAGAACTAAAACTCCGTAAAATGCAATCCCTACAGCAACTTACTTCTCCCCTCTCTCCCAAATCCTCTGCCAAATACATCTGGAATAAAATACGGCACCTAACTGGAGCCTTTTCTCCCAATTCGATCACCTCTCTCGAATCTCCCCAAGGGCTGCTGATCAACCCAGTAGCCATCTGTAATCATTTCGCCTCTTTCTGGTCCAATTTCTGGTCTCCTTCCAGAGACAGAGTTTCATATCCAATGATAAGAAACCTTTGTCATTCTGCTAAATTGAGACTCATACAACTTTACAATAACATTCTTGATAAAGGCATCATCCCTCAACAATGGAAAATTGCAATTGTTCCACCAATTCGAAAACCCAACAAAAACTCAAACTCAATAAACTCTTTTCGTCCTATATCCCTAATCCCCTACTTATCCAAAGTCCTAGAAAAAATTGTCGCCAAACGTTTACTTTGGTTTATCGAGAAAAATAATCTGATAAGTCCTAATCAGACTTAACAAAGGATGTAGTGATGCTTTATTATACCTCGATCAATGCATCTCCAAGGCTCTATCTAGTCGTAACCACGTGTCCATTGTCTCTTTAAATTTTGAAAAAGCCTTCGATAAAATCGGGATTCATTTAGTCCTCAATAAGTTGTCATCTTGGACCCAAAATGTTCTATTTTATTAAATCCTTCGTAACGAATAGCAAAATAAGTGTAAGGAGCAATAACTATTTCTCCTCAACAGTCCCACTTTACAACGGTATTCCACAAGGCTCCCCTTTGTCAGTTGTCTTAAGCAAGCACAATGATTTAAATGTTGCTAAAACCATGTTCAATAATGTTGTCCAAGATATTCTAGACTGGTCTAACTCCTCGGGAGCTACTTTACCACCTGATAAGTGTAAAACCATTCATATGTGTCGTAAAAAAAAACTGTAATGGCCTAGTGTTAAGTATATCTAATAATGTTATAGAAATTGTTAGGTAATTATCAATATTAGCACTTATCATTTAATAATAGATTTACTTGGAATTTACTTGGAATATTTGGCAATTCTCCTAAAACCATACTCAACATCATCAAACCACCTTACCACCACGCCACCAGACGCAGTCTCAATGCCTTTCCAATGACCACGATTAAAAACATCCTAGTAGAAGCTGGTCTCCCAAGTATTGAAGAACGATTTACTCAAGCAATTACCAAACTGCCTATTAAATTAATTTGTTCCTACGATTCAATAATCGACAAAGATGTTGCATCACTGCTTAAACAAAATAACCCCAGACGAACTAGCTCAGCCATTGCACGCTCTCTACGCTTAGCAAAAGAGTTGCAAATTACCACCAGCAGACAAAAACAAATATAAACCCAAATTCCCACCATGGCCTATCAAAGACGGCTCTTTGAATATGACTCTCACTTCATATGACAAAGCATCAACTCCAGACAGGCTATTTCAAAAACTCTTTCTTGATGTCTCCTCAGAAGCTAAAAGCAATGGTTGAGATCTCATCTTTATTGATGGCTCTAAAACAACATCTGGATCCTCTTTTGCCTCCACAGATGAAAACGGGAACCTCATTAAAATAGGCATCCTTCCAACATCTTCCTACAGCCGAAGCAGTAGCCATACTAGAAACAGCAGGTTACATCTCAAAAAAAAAAAAAAACATTTTTAATATACTCAGATAGCCTCTCCGTACTAAAAGCTATAAAGAACCCCAACCACAGAACTGATCTAATCGACAGAATTAGAGATTTTCTTATAAGGCTTCACATCCGCCTCAAAATTATGTAGATTCCCAGCCATGTTGGGATTATGGGTAACGAATATGCACATGCCGCAGCTAATCTCGCCAGAAACAGCCCTGTCGTTCTCTTCAACTACCTCAATAAGTTGGACATATCTAAAGATATTGTGAGCAAAATAAAAGAACAACGACTTGACGAATGGACATCATATAGACATCACTACTCCATAGTCAACACAAATAGAACCACACCAAACTACAAAACGGTAACAATATCATCCATATCTCCTTTTATCCATTTGAGACTAGGTCACACAAGTATGACCCACCAGCACCTTTTAACAAGGGAAAACGCTCCGACCTGCCCTCTCTGCAACTCAGCATATGAAATCAACCACCTTCTTGGCTTAGCTAACTGCCCAACAAGAGGTCAATTCAACAAATTCCTCAAAACAAACATTACTCCATATGAAATACTTTGTGATGTTTCAACAGAAAATATAAACCGGACACTAGATTACATTAAATCATGTAAACTAAATGTATAAACTAATAGAGCTGATAGTCGATTGTAGCTTAGGCTCATTAATTTAAGTTAGCAGTTAATTTGTAACTAATTGCTAATTAATAAATAATATTGTATTAATAATAATATATTTATCTTCACAACCCTTTTATAAACTACAATTAACAACAAATATTTAACCATATGCAGATAACCAGTAGGTAGCATTGTGGATAACGTAGCCAAATTGTATTAAAGTAAATGTTAAATAAATAAATAAAAGTAATAAATGACAACAAATAAAGAGTGGTTTGTTCTAACGTGATTAATTTTCGCACAAAATTGACTTATATTTCTTTGTGGCTTCCAATATGCCACAGCATATGCACGTTGTCATACTGAAACCGTACCCAAGTTATGTTTCCAAAATAGCTCACCCGATCGATTGCATTTTTTACTTCCTTTGTGATTATTATCTTATTCCTGTTAGGTTTCGATGTCTCCAACTTTGTCGGTGTTAACAACTCGTTTGAAGCCATTACTGAAGCAATGACTTAAACTCCACTGCAATAGAAAAAACTAGATTAAAAACCGAAACAGCAGAAAGGAGCATTAACTTTACAAATAAACAAATTTAAGTGTAATTTGGGAAACAAAACTACACACAACTATTGCAGCTGTCACAATAACTAGAAATAAAAAATAATCGAGAAAAAGATTGTACTTTGGAGATTAATTCAAAACTTCCAGAAACAAATAAGAGAAAAAAATGTTGTACGATTGGAAGTACATTCAGCCACAATACTATAATATTTGACGTTTATACAAATTTATATATTTATATACTATATTTGACATAAAATCTAAAAGAGAAATTTTGCTTCTAACATGAAAACCAGAAGCCAAATTTTGATCCTGAAAAAGTGACAGTATAACAGTTTTATGTCAATTTTCGCTCCGGAGTGCAAGAAACGCCATTGAGATACGGATGGAAATTCTGGTGGATATTTTTTGCACTCAAAATCCTATATTAATTTCTGACAGTTCGTTGGCTGGAAAAAATTCGTATGAGAAATTAAAATTCGGTACTGAATAAGATTAATAAATTTGTTTTCAAATGCGTATTGGCTTTAACTTAATCGAGAAAAGATACGAAAATATCTTTGTGAAGTGTTTCGATGGCTTAGTTTAAATAAAATCGTCCTTTAAAAATTGTAAACTAAGCACTTGTGAAACACAAAGAAATAGTTTGTGTTGTCTAAAATTGTTAGAGAAAACGAACGATTTGTTAAATATTGCAATTAGAAATTACTTTATTAGGACTTCTTTTGGATTCAGAGCCAGAATTCAAAAAGGAAGGAGAACAAAGTTTTGATGTTTGACATTACAACTGCCGGAAAGGCAATTAATGAAGTTGACATAAGTCGTATTATAGAGAAAAAATATATATTGTAAAATGTTCCATACAATCACTTCATTTAATATAGTTACAATTCACAATCCAATCGTTTTTCTCAACCACTTTCACTTTTTTTATATTTTACTTAAACCACTTAAACACTCTCGTAATTCACACTTCAAATTCAACTGTAGTTCATTAGGCAAGGGAACGTTGCCTATTGGTAATTGGCTAAGCGCTAAACAAGATAACGAGAATTAATGCATAAGGTGGTGTGTGGCTACCAAGAGCCCAAAAGTAGAGGCACAGGGAAGAATGCAACAATACAATCGTCGTCGATACACCCTCGTGGTAACGGATTGCTTCAATAAGTAGCCGGAAGTGTTTGCTATCCCAAATCAAGAGACTAAAACCGTAGCAGAAGAGATAGTCAACAACTGGTTGAGCAGATTTGGGGTCTCAATGAATCTATACTCTGATCAAGGGGGAAACTTTGAATAAAAAGTATTCCAAGAAGCATGCCGATATTTGGGAATAAGGAAGACAAGGACAATGCCACTACACCTTCAATCTGATGGCATGGTCGAGCGATCCAATCGGACCTTCAATGAGAATCTGCCTAAGGTCGTCAACAACTGCCAGCTGGACTGGGATCGACTGGGGGTCCATAGTTCAACAGGACATACACCATCTGAAATCTTATTTGTTCATACAGTTTGGTAGCCAAGTGAAACGAAATTCGGATCTCCACCTACAGACGCCAAGGAGATAAACGACTACGTGGATGACATGCGCGGTAGCATTCATAAACTACAAAAAAACACCCTAGAAGCGAGCAACCGCATGGAGACTAGGTACGATATCAAAGCGAAATCTTCCGGCTTCAACGTAAGAAAGGCAAATCACCAAAACTGTAACAGGATTGGAAAGATCCATACAAGGTGATAACCCGCATTATTAACGTTGTATACCGGTTCCAGGTAGGTATCGATGAAAAATGAAGGTGGTCCATTTGGATAGCATTACAAATGAACGATGAATGATGTAGTTGTTTGGGAGTAACATATTTAGGGGGCGAGTAGTGCCGCGCCTAATATTAATAAAGCCTGTTTTGCAAGGTATTATACTGCCTTTCACCTCTATTGTTATTCTCCAGCTTTTCATTATGGAGCTCAAGAATTTGATTAGAGTGGAGTTGATTTTGTAGATCCTGAGAACTTCTATTAGTCATGCTTCAAAGTCAAATAAAAGAGAAGGTGGGTGACACTCATTTGTCGGTCGATTCGATACCCGATATCGATGATTCGAAGATTATTATTATTATGTTCCTACGCCTCTTTCCCCCCCAGATACCGCACGAGCTGGGGTCAATTTTCACCGAGCATGACGGCAGTTGGGACTGCAAGTCGTATCGATCCTGATATTTATTTATTCATCAATTATTTATTGCACTACGGTTGCTGCAGGAATTTACGCACAATCCTACATGTACTTAAGATAACTGCTTTCGAAATTTGGTGTAGTAGATGTGCGCACTTCATGTTCCTTAACTCCTCAAATGCAGTTTTTGTGATAATTCCGGTGCTGGATATAACAATTGAGACCACGCGTATTGATGTTAGTCTTTCCCGTTGTTTGATTTCGTGAGCACGTTCAACATATTTTGCAATTTTTTCGGCCGAGGTTTGAATTATGTTATCCGTTAATGGAACTGCTACGTCTATCAGATATCTCTTTCTTTTCGCTTTGTCTGTATATACGAAGCTGGGTCTATTAGCCATTATTGTATGGTCAATTGTCATCGGCCTATCCCAGTACAACTTATAGCCGGAGCTCAGGAAAATTTCATTGGGTTTATATTTGTACTATGGTTGCTTCGATTCCATCAGTCTGGATCTTAATGCTAATTCCTGGTGAACAATCTTAGCTACGTTGTTGTGCCTATTCAGATAATCGCGATTTGCTAGTGATGTGCAGCTATTCATAATATGCTCAATGGATTCTGGGCTGTGTCTACATCGGCGACAAGCGTTCTCTACATATATTCTCATGTAGAATAGCACGCCGGTATTGGCGTGTCGCAATGATACCGTCTTGAATTGCCATGGCAAATCCTTCCGTTTCAGGAAACTAATGGCCTCGCTGCAGCCAGACTGCTGAAGCTTGTTTGTTGATCTCGGTACCACCAAACTGGTATGGGTATTTCCCATGAATTGCTTTGCTTTTCCATTGTTCAGTGGTAGCACTAGCTAACTAACTAACTCTAAGTTGCCTAACTTAAGCGGGGTAAAATTATTGTCTAGCTGCATATAGACTTGGTATCTGTGATTATGCTCACTGCTGTCTATGAAAAATTGCTTGAGCTTGTCAACTTGAATATAGTGTTGGCTGCATATATCCGCGATACCCTGACCTCCCTCGTTCCTCGGTAGATAGCAATATGTACACATCAAAGACATGAGAGTTCTTTCAGTTTCTTCAAGATTTGTCTGACTCCACTTTACAAGTCCAAACGAGTATATAAGGACGGGCACAGCATACGTATTAATCGCTTTCGTAAGATTTCCGCTGTTTAGCCTGGTCCTGCATAGCCTTTTTACTATTTGACAAAAGCGGGTTCTAATGCCAATTTTTTATCTTGGTGTGTTGAATACCCCGCAATTCATTGAGACCTAGATACTTATAGCAATCTTTGTCGCCTATGATCTCTATCAAACCGTCACTGAATTAAAATCCTCCTTCCGTCCGCACCATTTTTCTTCTGTTATTATTATTATTATTACGATCGGAGGATCCGGGCTTATGGCGGAGAGAAAAAAATGTCGTGAAACTGCGTCATTGGTGCTCTTCTCACTTTTTGAGAAGAAAAATGTTGCTTCTGGTTTTCCTTTCAGAAATGATATAAACATATTTAAATATAATATGTAAATTATATAAAAATAAACTTCAAATATTATTGTATGTCAAACTAGATTTTCGTTTTCGGGCAATCGACTGTGTTTGGCTTCATTGTTGTAGTCCTTCATAATTTTATAGGTTGTCAACTCAATAAATCGCTCCTCCGCCATTTTACCAAACAAAGAAATTGGAAAATAAAAAATGCATTGACATTTAACCAATGCATGTAAAAATTTTGACAGTAAAGTCAAAGAAGTTTTTAGTGTTCCATTGGAGTTTAACTTCCGGTTGGAAACCATTGGAAAACGGCATTAATATGAATGACGTTTTTGTGTAAAATGTGTGACAAATTAACTATGCTGACAATTCACATTATTCACCGGCAATTTGTACTACATAGAAAGCAGTTTTTGGAAGGATGGACAATTTTCCATCTACGCTAACTAATTTTTTCTTTATAATTAAATATGTGTTTGATAAGTTAGCCAAAGTTCAATTCCATTGGGAAAGTTTGAATTGCTGAAAAATCTTAAAGCTATTTTTCATTTCTGAATTCCGGTTGTGATTACGTGCCTATTTGTTTCATCAAAGACAAATGAAAATCAAAGTTCGGCAATATATTCACTCTTCGGTTTCAACTTAATTGTTCTATTTCGTAAACATTTCGAAGATAGTCTTGTGGAGGAAATACGCTATTAGTCCACTGACAATTGAATCCTTTCAAACTATTAATTGACTTCTAATGATGTCCACCAAAAATACCTCAAACGCCGGAAACCTTGGGTACATCGGAGCTTTAGCAGAAATTATTGGTACATCCGAACCAGCCCTTAAGTTGTTATTATCAATATTAGCAGGTGAGAAATCAATTATCGGGGTATGTTTAATATATACATAAATATGTAGTGCATTCGGGCAAAGCTAAAGCACGAAAGAGTAAATAACTTTCGTTAATTTAATCTTTGAAACAAAACGGGGATTGACCTATAATCCAAGAAAAATAAACCTTGAAAATTACAATTGTTCCCTTGCATAGCTCAACCAGGGAGAAAAAAAATGTTTCTCGTGTTAGAATGCAGTCATGCAGATATTCGGCTTTAGGCTTAGTATGCCGCTGATGCGAAAAGAAATTGTTCCGGTAGTCTCCAAAACAACAGCAATATAGGGGTGGAAAATTATTTCATATAGGGGTTCAATCAGCTGCTAAAAACCCAGGTGACAAAGTGACATGAGTTTAATCTCACGGCGTTTGTTTTCAGTTGGCCGACAGAAGCCTTCTTTTCGCAGTTCGGAGAGAACAAAATTACCACTGTTCCATTGGCACTGTTCTCACTCTTTGAGCAACAAAATTTTGCTTCTGGTTTGCATTGTAAACTTTTACACGGTATGGGAAAACTCGGTCGACATTCGATTGCATTAAAAATGGTGGGGAAAGTGCAGGGTTTAGACCGACTCAGCAGTCAGATGGCTAACGGAATCGGTGACGATTTTTACGTGTTCTCTTTTACCTCGTTTCGTTTTACTAGCTTTGTTCAGTGAGGAAAAACTAGAACAGAAAATCATAGTTTCATGAAAAATGTCAGATCAAAGTTAGAACATAAAAGTACAGTCCATATGTTAGCTGTCAAAAATGTTGACATTCGGCATTTGTCATTTCTTGTGAAGTTGTTGAAAAGTTGAAAAGATTCTCAAAGTGAAATACAAGCTTGAATAAATAAAAATGGCTTTAAATAAAATTCAACAAATTATATTAGAAGAATTGGTGGACAGTGATAGTGGCAGTGATGTCAGTTTTATCGAGTGATGTTATTCGTTTTTCTGTCGGGAAAGATTCAAGGAACTGTATCGCACATTTCTTGAAAGAAATAGTTCCTTCCTACAATGAAAAGGAATTTGTGACACATGTCCGCATATCTCGAAGTCTCTATAAACGGTTGGTAGACACGTTTGCAACATCGGATATTTACGTTAAATTAGAGGCCCGCAAAACATATTCTGCTGAAATGCATATAGCGCTCTTTCTTTGGTTTGCTGGACATGAGGCTTGCTCCTACAGGGATATTGCCGATAGATTCAACCTCACCTTGGGAACTGTATGCAGTCTTATCAATAGAGTGCTGTATTTCATCAGCAATCTTTGCGACTCGGTCATCCGATGGCCTATTGAAGATGAGAAAATGGAAACCAGCTCGTAAATGAGAAACAAAACTGGAATTGAAGGTGTTATAGGTACCAAATTAATTGCATATAATAATTGACAAACTATGTAGTAACCTACCTCTTTTCTTACTTTTGCAGGGATCATAGTTGGTACAAAAATCAAAATTGACCCTCCTATACGACTACATTGATAGAAAGGGCATTACAAGTCTATCTCTTCAAGCAATACGCAACGAGAAAAGGAAGTTTACAGACATTTTCGTTGGATATCCAGGTTCTGTTCATGACAACAGGGTTTTAGAGAATTCGGATATATACCATATTTGTACACACGATCTGCGCTCATTTCTTCAGCGAACTGCTCCCTCCACTTCTTCAGCTCTTCTGCCACAATGCTGGTTTTCTTCCGTTTTCTTGGTGGCTCTACGTTCTCTGAAGATGTTTCTTCTATGCTATCCAGCAGAGTATCACTTTCACTGGCTGGAATTCCTTATTAAAAAGAAATGGAGGGGCTTTGAATGTTTTGTATTATTGAATGTTATACACTTAAGGACTGAAACGAATAAAATCTGTAAATTTTAATACGGGCTATACTTCCAATGCGTAAAAATTGCAATCGCATTTTGTACCCAAATTAGCCTGTATGTTCTCTAGTTTCAGGTTTTTATTGATTTTAGTTCGGTGCGGTTTAAAATATTTATAAAACATGAGTCAAGAGGAACGCCGTAAAAAGATCATCGAAAAATGGACGAAAATACTTCGCGTCCAAACCATTTCATCGCAAAAAATTTAAACATAGCACGCAGTACAGTGGATTCTGTCATTAAACGATATTTGGAGACGTTGACAGTTAAGCGAAAACAGAAAAGTGGAGCTAAAAGTGGAGCACTTGATACAAATTTGGACAGGAAAGTAGTGGGTACAATCGTAAAAAAACGGACTATGTCATCCAGAGATGTTGCTCGGAAATGTAATACCAACCAAATAATGGTACAAAGATCTAAAAAACGTAACGGTCTAAAAAAACAAAAAAATACTGAAAAGCAAAAAAAAGTCATAAAAACACGAGCCCGAAAGCTATACGAGTTGATCGGCAACAAGAAAGCGTGCTTGGTTTTGGATGACGAAACTTATGTCAAAGCCGACTTCCAGGTGCGCAGTTTTACAACTCGTTTGAAGCTGAGATTCTTCCGCAATCAACAACATCGATTGAGATGGAAAAATTCGGGTCAAAATATCTCGTTTGGCAGGCCATTTGGCAATGTGGACACAGAAGCTCATCCTTTATCACAACGGGAACAATTAACGAAGAAGTGCACATTAACGAGTGCCTAAAAAAACGGTTGATTCCTTTCTTAAACAAACACGAGGGTTCAACATTATTTTGGCCAGATTTAGCTTCAGCTCACTATGCTCATGCGACGTTGAGCTTTCTTGTTGCTAAAAATTCCACCCAATGTTCCACAGTGCCGTTCCATTGAAAGGTATTGGGCTTTGGTCAAAGCTAAATTGAGGAAAAGTGAGCAGTGTGCAAAGGACGTAAAAGGTTTTAGTGCTAAATGAAAAAGAGCATCCAAAAAGATCACGGATGTAACTGTCACCAACCTTATGAAGGACATTCGAAAGAAGTTGAGGAAAGAATGGCAACCCAAATAATTTTTTTTATGAATTTAATAAAAACAGAGTTTTAAAGCAAATAAAAAAAATTTACATGAATTATGAAAATATTTTTTTTTTTTACTTTGAAGCTTCCAAATTTTATTCGTTTTAGTCCTTATTGACGAGTGCCGCAGAACCATTTCAGACAACCCCCGTACTTCTATATGTACATAATCTCCTTTTTGTTCAATACACTTTTCCCAGCGATGTTCAATAGCTTCGATGCTCTGTTTATAGTGAGAATCGTCGAGTTCCTTAAAATAGCCATCAACCACAGACTCCATCTCTTTACTGTTGGCAAATCTTTTACCACCGAGCCATTGTTTAAAATTTGAAAACAGAAAAGAATCCTAGCCCTCTCGGATTGGGATTCTAATCTGGCGAATAGGGTGCTTGAGGAAGCAATTCCAACTGATTTTACCCATCGCGATGACGGATGAATGAACTGGTGCATTGTCTTGATGAAACAAATCTTTTTTCTTCGGCAAATGCGACGGTTTTTTTCTTGATTTAATCTTTGAAACGCTGCTGTAATTTCGCATAATACACACCGTTGATTGTTTTTCCTTTCTGAAGATAATCAATGAAAATTATCCCATGCTCATCCCAAAAATCTAACGACATGAACTTGCCTGCAGATGGAATTGTCTTCGCCTTCTTTGGAGCCGATTCTCCCCTTTGAGTCCATTGTCTCGGGTGTGAAGTGATGCTAATTTTTCCGAGTTAGGAAACAATCGTTAATCTAGAGTTCTGAATATGCTTTTCTGACAATGCAATAAGCAGGATTTTCGGAGCACTCAAATATTTATTTATATCGCTGAAGCTTAGTGTCTAATTGCATATAATAATTGACAATAGATCCTTGCCCTCTAGCACCAGTACTTATCATCCATGAGCACATGAGTGTTGTTCGCTATTGGAAGTCTTTGTATACATATATTATGTATAATTAAATACTTATTAACTATACCTTTACAATTATCTATTTTATCTACCTAGCCCAAGGCACTGGTAGCTTGTAGTTCATTCTTTATACATTATCAATACATCCAATTTATGTAGTTTAGAAATTAATTAGTTAATTAAATTAAAAAAATGAATAACAGTTTAACCCTTAGCTGCCATCTTGAGCTACTATTACCACGCTCCATATTTTCGATCTTCAATTTAATTTTCTCGGGTCATACAAAGTTTTTGATTTATAGAATATATTGAGTTGTGGAAAAAGTAATATCAGTTTTTTAGTGTGAAATAAAACTTTCTTCTATATGCCGAGCTGACCATCTGACCATCGACCAGTGCATACGCACATGTGCACTCGTAAATTCGCTCCCCACGTGAAGAATAAAAAACAAAAGCCGCGAAAAAACTACAACAACGCGCGAGTGTAGTGGAATCGTCATCTACAGTGCGCCATCTTCCTGCTCCTGGTCATACTGTTGCTTGCACTCGGTCACTGCTGTTGCTGTATTACATTGTCATACAGAGCGTGCAGGGACTGAGTGTATGTAACAATCGATGGATAGCGGGCTGTGGGTTTGAATTTGGTGTGCTGGTTCTTATTGTTGTAAGGACATAACACCTACAACAATTTGATTCGGTAAACCAACTCTGAATTTTTACTTCACAGTTTACTTCAGAGTAAATATTGCCAATATATGCGGGCTAAAAGGTAATCACTTTTCTGCGTACGTCCACGTCTGTAAATATAGACCAGCTGTTTTGGCACTTAGTGAAACACAGGTAGATCTCCGCACACACTGCGGTCTCGCCATTTAGGTGCGTAGTGATGTAGCTTACCAAACTCCACCACAATGTGTTCCTTGTTCCAGTCCGGAATTCAATTTCATGTGGTTAAAATTCCATCTCCGTAAGCAAATTATCCACTTACAGAACCCCCAAACTGGACAGCAATTCGACCTTGCACGAATTGTCTGACTCCATTCAAAGAATTGTATCCCTGTATCCTCATACTGAAATCGTTATTACGGGCAATTTCAATATACGAGGGCGGGTCAATAAGTCCGTGACTTTTGGATTAAAACAGATTTTTTTGATAAAAAAATAATTTTATTTTTCAACGTAGTCTCCCTTGAGCTCTATACACTTTGTCCAACGCTTCTCCAATTTTTTTATCCCTTCCAAAAAAAAATGATTTGTCGAGGTCCTCAAAATGACGAGATGACTTCATCATTGGAGTCAAATCTTTTTCCACCAAGCCATTTCTTCAGGTTTGGGAACAAGAAGTAGTCGCTCGGAGCCAAATCTGGAGAATAGGGTGGATGAGGGAGCAATTCATAGCCCAATTCATGGATTTTTGCCATGGCAACTGCACATGTGTGCACCCTTGCATTGTCTTGGTGGAAAAGAACTTTTTTCTTGGCCAAATGAGGTCGTTTTTTTTTCAAATCGTCATTGAATCGGTCCAATAAGTTGGCATAATATTCCCCATTGATTGTTCTTCCCTTTTGAAGGTAGTCAATGTGGATTATCCCGCGTGCATCCCAAAAAACAGTCGCCATAACTTTATTGGCTGACAAACCCACCTTGGCCTTCTTTGACGCCGATTCACCCTTAGAAACCCACTGTTTTGACTGTTGTTTGTTGTGATGGATCCATATTTCGTCCACGGTTACAAAACGGCGCAAAAACTCCTCCATATTGCGATTAAACAACGCCAAACCTTCCTGTGAAGTTGTTACACGATTGCGTTTGTGGTCGACTGTGAGCAAACGCGGCACCCATCTTGCGGAAAGTTTTCTCATGCCAAAGTGATCATTCAAAATTGAAACCACTGAGCCATGCGAGATCCCTACGGCTTCCACAATCTCTCGCACTTTCAATCTTCGGTCGGCCAACACCATATCGTGAATTTTTTCGATTGTTTCGGGTGTAGAGACCTCAACTGGGCGTCCAGGACGTTCGGCATCTTCAGTGCTTGTACGGCCACAACGAAATTCAGTAAACCACTTTTTTACCATTGAAATCGATGGTGCAGAGTCCCCATAGTATTTATCAAGCTTAGCCTTGGTCTCGGTAATGGTTTTTTTTCGCAAGAAATAATGCTTAATAAGCACACGAAATTCACTGTTTTCCATTTTCTCCTCAAATTAGTGAGTAGTCTGATAAAAATAGCTGTCAAACACAAACTAACTGACGCAGCAAGTTTAAATTTTGACAGGAGTCAACTGACAAATGCCTGTTGACAGGAGCAGTGTTGCTGTTTCAGTAAAGAGGTCAGAAATTCAAAAATGCACAGAATTATTGACCCGCCCTCGTACACAATTCTGGTTGGCTTCGACATTCTGGACAGACAACACCCGAAGGACGGTGTGTTGAGATCTTCGCTGCGGAAAGCGGAAAATAACTTAACCCAGCTTGTAAATGAGTCCACACGAATACCAGACGTTGATAGTCATACCGCCAACACCCTGGACTTGTTTTCAACTTCTCACCCTGACAAGTACTGCGTTGATGTGCTCCCCCTCTAGGCTCTTCGGACCATTGTGTCATATCAGCTAAATTCTCGTACACCCACCACACAGTTAGAGAAAAGATTCCTAAAAGAACCGTATGGCAATACGAGAAAGCCAATTGGAGCGGACTTAACAACTTCTTTAGGAATTTTACCTGGTCGTTATGTTTCCACGATAACGACGTGGATGCCGCTGCTGATATGATCACAGACACCATTCTCTTTGGAATGAGAAACTTTATCCCTCATCGGAAGAAAAGTATCAAACCAAATGAAAAGCCGTGGTACGACTCGAGCTGTAAAAAGGCTGTCAGGGTTAGAGAAATGTTTTTTCGGTCCTACAAGACCAACCCGACAGAGGAAAGCCGAAGAAAGTGTAAACGAGCCAGAAATTACTGCAACTCAAGCGTGTGAAATTCCAATACGACCAAAAACTGAGGCAAAAAATACTGCAATGTCCCAAAGGCAGTAGAAATTGTTGGTCATTCGTCAAAAACATTGGAAATTCTGCCTCATCCTCCATCCCAACGCTCATTTGTAATGATATTCCAGCTGTCAGATCTTTGGACAAGGCCAATCTGCTTGCTGCACACTTTGCGGCCAGCTCAACATTCCCAGATTGTGTTTTGTCTCCGCCTACACTTGAGTGCGTCGAATCTTCAATGGGACGAATCCACTTTTGTACTCGTATAGTAGCAAGAGTTCTTAAAGATCTTAACATTCACAAACCCGCTTGTCCAGATGGTATATCTTCCCTCCTTCTGAAGAGCTGTTCTTCCTCGCTGGCAAAACCATTGCGTAAGCTTTTTCATCAATCCTACTCTTTATGGCTCTTTCCGAGCAGATGGAAAACAGCATTTGTCCAGCCCGTCCCTAAAAAAGGCGAATCTTCTTCCCTCTCCTCCTATAGAACCATTGTACTTACGTCCCTTCTTTCCAAGGTCATGGAAACGCTGATAAATCGCCAGCTAATGAAATATCTCGAAACACGAAAACTTCTTAATGACCCGCAATATGATTTTCGTAGCAACAGGTCCATTGGTGATTTGATGGCATGTCCCACCGAAAAGTGGAACCAAAGCGTACATCAATCTGGCGAAAGCAAGATAGTTGCACTTGATATTTCTAAGGCATTTGACAGAGTTTGGCATCAGGCTCTTTTCTCGAAAATGCGTGCTCTTGGGATCGATGACTCTCTTCTTCAATGGATTAGAAATTACCTTTCGGAACGTTCAATTCTAATATCGTGATTCTTTCCTAAGCCGTACAACTCGCTCGATCTCTGTGTTTCCTGGTCGTTATAACTTACAAACATTTGAAAACGATGTATTTACATCGGTACCTGTCTTTTCTTCCTCCCTAAATTTCCTTTTAAGGGTACAAAAACTCCTTGAGCGCGCGCTGATTATAAAAAAAAAAAAAACACACAACTGGGCCAAGTGAGTAAAAATCTCCAAAACGGAATTTCTTAAGTCAATTCTGGTACGAGCGTTCCGTAAACATAAACTTCACGTGCATCTTTGGCCCATAGGAATGAAAAGGCAACATATATGGAAAATATTCGTTTTCGTCCACACAGTACTAACAGATGCACACAAAATAAGCTCGATTTGCTTCTAAAGTAAGCTTAAAGTGACAGCTATTATACGACAGAAGAAAAAAATGTATAAAAGCAAGAATCAACAAACGTAACGCAATCTGCTTGTAAAAACTGAAATTACTTTCTTTTACCAACTTAATCTTCAAAACTAAATATTTTTATTTTACTGCTTTTTAAAGACAATCGTTTGTATCGTAATGCCATATATATGTATTATATTTATGTACAATATATAACTTGTGAAACTATCATAGTAATGAGAGAATGTTGGTTTTGGGACATGGAACAGCTAAAAGTTAAATAAAAAAACTATTTGCTATAGATAATGTAATACTTGATTTCATTTCAGGTTACCCCGTCGCTTTAGTACATCGCGTGTATGTTCACAAACTTGCGCTCTTAGTGCAACATATATTTTTTGCGGCCTGCGGATTTCTTTTGTGCATTTTTAACTATGGATTTGACTGCTATCACAGTGTGATTGCAATATGGATAACATATTTACTAATTCGCCTACTGTATCACGTACCAAAGCAACTATTGATTATAAATTTTATATTTCATATAAGTTATCTTATAATTGGTTATCGGTTTACAGAAAGCAACGATTATGACATAATTTGGACAATGCCTCATTGTGTGCTTGTTCTTCGATTGATAGGCTTAGGATTTGATATTGCTGATGGGCAAAAACCAAGTGAACAGCTTTCAAGTCTTCAGAAGGAAACAGCTCTTCATCGCATTCCTTCACTAATTGAACTCACATCGTTCACATATTTTCCAGCATCATTTTTGGTTGGACCGCAATTCCCGTTTAGACGATATGAAAAATTTATTCAAGGAGATTTTAGTAAGCATAGTGGATCTTTACGCGCCGGCATCATTCGTGGCGGAGTTGGAGTGCTGTACTTAGTTATACGACAATTGGGAACAGTAATGTTGCCAGACAGTTATATATTGACTGACGCCTTTCGCAACCAACATATGGTTAGGAAACTGTTCGACATAGGCCTTTGGGGTAAAATCTCTCTTTATAAATATATTTCATGTTGGCTTCTTGTGGAAGGAGCCCTTATGTGTACAGGTATGTATGTCAATTATTTAAAGCTCTTAAATATTTGTTATTTTTTTTAATCACAGGATTTACGTATGCTGGGAAAAAACCGGATGGAACTAATGATTGGTCTGGTTGCTCAAACGTTAAACTGATTCTTCTTGAAACGGGCAGTAAAATGACACATTACGTACAGTCATTTAATGTTAATACCAATAACTGGGTGGCAGAATATATATATAAGCGATTGAAATTTTTAAACAATCGCATGATAAGTTATATCGCAGCTTTAGTGTTCCTAGCAATATGGCATGGTTTTCACAGTGGATACTACATGGCGTTTTTTATGGAATACTCAATAATAACTGTCGAAAAACAGGTAAACAGATTCTTTTTCCTATAGATACTCGTATTTAGATATTTTATGCATGCATATATTGAAAAATGTGCCCTCGTTCATCGTACAATTCAACAAGTATTGGAGAGAACAAAATGACATGCTAGAATTGTAAGTAGTCTTTCGATATTTTTGGGTCGAAAAACGGATTCTGCATAGTTCGAGCTATCAAAAATGACTATAACAATTGTGATTTTTTTAGATTAAGTTTTTTTTTTTTTATTAACGCCAATTTGACTTACAAATAGTAGACTTACTACTAAAATTAAATTTGGTTACTTAATCAAATTAAATTAATTTTTTTATCACTACAATGGCTGCAAAAGTTGCGGAAGTTCAGCCGCGGTTAATGTTCGCTGGTGTTTTTTTCTGTAGAACGGAGTTGCCTCGTTGTGGATGATGTCTTCAAATTGTGTATCAATGATGGCCCTGACGTTGAGGTATCTATTGTCGGGTTGCAGCGCTTGTTGAAAGAGCTCCTGCACTTTCTGATTTGGGTGGTTATTGAGGTTTTTTATTCATTTAGTGGAGAGCTGCATATCGAACCTATCAATTGATAGCACTTGTGCTGCTTCGTACAGCCTCCCATTCCTCTGATGTTTTAGGGTAGTTGGATGACGATAGAGTCCGGTGTAGGAACGGAGAATCTTCCTTTCGAATACAGTAATACCTCGTTTTACGCGAATTCGGAGATACGTGGTTTTTCTTTTTGATCATCGCGCGCATCGGCGTGTTCGGTTTACGACAAGTTCGAACGTGTTCCGTGTGAAATAACAATTCCAATTCCGTAAAACATTACGTACGCAGTGCAAATTCGGTCGGACGTCTTCTTTGTGGAATTATTTTACATACGCTGTGCACATTATTGGTTTACCTTTGATTATGTCATCTAAACGACCAAAAAATAAGTCATGTGAACCCAACATGAAACGAAAAACACTGTCTTTGGAGTGTAAGCTAAATATTATCAAAGACTTTGAATCGAAAATAAAAATTTGTGAATTGGCAAAGCAATTTGATCTGCCGGAATCAACAGGTTATAAAAAATAAAGAAAAAATTACTGAAGCTGTGAAAGGCTCTCAATGTTTGAATTCAAGCATTATTTGTAAACATCGCTCAGATGGAAACAATGTTACAGTTATGGTGTGATAATCAAGTAAGACTTAAAAATTGTCCTGTTGATCAAAATACAGTGTGCTTTCAAGCTAAGCAGATTTTTCGGAGACTAAAAGAACAAGCTGGAGAGGCGGCCAAAAATGAAGACTTTAAAGCTAGTAACGGCTGGTTCAGCAGATTTAAAAGTCGTTGTAATTGGCATAGCATCGCAGAAAGTGGAGAGGCGGCAAGTGCTGACAAAGAAGCTGCGTCTCTTTATCCAGAAAAACTCAAGAAAATGATTGAAGATGGTGGCCACTCTAGCCAAACCATTTTCAATGTAGACGAAACCGGTCTTTTTTGGAAGAAAATGCCTAAAAGAACTTTTATTTCGCATAAAGAGAAAACCTTTCCAGGTTTCAAAGCCGCCAAAGATCGATTGATAGTGATGGTCGGTGCGAATGCAGCTGGTGATTGTAAATTGAAACCTCACTTAATTTATCGCTCAGAAAATCCAAAAGCCTTAAAAAACAAATCTAAAGCTAGTTTGTCCGTCATTTGGAAATCTAATGCGAAAGCTTGGGTGATAGCTTCTCTTTTTGAAGACTGGTTTGGTCATCATTGTATTCCTGAAGTCGAACGTTATTGCCAATTGAAAGAAATTCCATTTAAGGTGATGCTACTAATTGACAATGCACCAAGTCATCCTCCTACAACTCTAATTAATTTCGATCCACGGGTGGAAGTTGTATTTTTGTCAGCAAACACTACCAGCTTGCTTTAACCAATGGACCAGGGAGTCATTAAAACTTTTAAAGCTTACTACACAAGGCGATCATTTGCGCATCTAAATGAAGCTATGAGACAAAATATTTTAGATGCTGTAAAAATTATTGGACAATCTTGGAATGAGATTCCACAAAAAACTTTGAATGGCGTCTGAAAAAAGCTGTGTCCATTTTTTTTCACCACAGAAACCAAAGGAGAATCAGCCTCAGATCCTGAACAAATCGAAGGTATAATAGAAGAAGTGATCGATATTGCCAAACAATTAAATTTAGAGGTGGGTGCTGATGACGTCCGAGAATTGCTGGATTCACACAATCAAAAGCTAACAATTGACCAGCTTATAGAAATGCGTGAGCATGATCAAGACATTTGAACAAACTGATTCGTTAGACCCAGTTGAATCGGAAAATCAAATGAAGATTTCAAACTTAACAGAAGGCCTCAGTACAATTGAAAAGGGATTACAAATTTTAGAAAAAATGAATTCCAATGAAGAGCGCGTGTCTACTACAAAACGGGAAATAAAAAAGTTACTGGCATGCTACGAGGAAATTTTATGTGAGAAGAAGAAAAACTTAACTCGTCAGGCGACATTGTTAGAATATATGAAGCCTTCGACATCACAATTTACGTTGTTTTATTCATACGAATGTTTTTTCTAAATTATTGTTTTCTTTAGACTCTGGTCCCAATTACACAAACTTTATACGTATTTATATGCAAGGTTGAACGCCGACTTACGCGAATTCGACTTAGACGGCTATCTCTTGGTCCCACCTATCGCGTAAGTCCGGGGTATTACTGTATTGGTTTTTTTTCCACTATGGGTGGCTGTGGCTCAAGTGGTAGTGTGTTGGCTTCCCAATCGGACGGTTGAAATGTCTATCATATCTGCTAGTTCAGGCACTTTCAATCGACGGTCATCCAATACTATCGTGTGGATTTTTTTCAACATTTCTGGTCGACCTCATTTGGTCGACCACTGCGATGTTCGTCGTGGCAAGTCGTACGGCTTCGCTTAAACTCTGCCACCCAATATTTTATTATTGTAAACGAAGGAGCAGATTCCCCCAGAGTAGAATCCAGTTCCGTTTTGATGTTGGATGGATTGAGGCTTTCCAAATGAAAGTATTGGTATCACATAGCGATGACCAATTTTTTCCATATTTAAAAATTCATTGAGAGCGTTCACTATTGATGGCAGCCGAACACATACTAAACAAGGTAGTGTCTTAGCACGTATTAAGATTTTTGGAAAATTGGTTATAGGGAAAAAGAAAAAGTTTGGAGGAGGTGATTATTAGGCGGATTTTCCCAAAACCATGCACAAAATAATGTTTTTGTTTTTGATACCTAATTATTGCATAAATTCACCAGATGGTTACTGCATTACAGACCTTCCCATCTATCATCGTTAGTAGTATTTTATACTTCATCGAAGCATTTACGTTTAAATGATTCATAACGGTTTCACTCAATGCAGACATTTGGCTTTCAACATATTCCACTTCTCTTACCGTTACATTTGTTGTTTCGTGGATGAATTGAATTCGGATTGGTTTACAAAATCTTGGGGATGATGGACGAGGATATTAATTATTTTGCTATTTAAGTTCGGCTCACCTGGTATCAATTGAACAGGAACAAAAGAGGTTAAGCAAATGTTAGCATCTGAAATATTAGGATCTGTAAAACGTTGCTTGGTACTTGAATTATTGTTGAAATTGCAGCTTATGTAGCAGCATGTACCTTCAATGAAGGTTATTTTGCTTTGCTGACCTTTATGCAAGACATGAAAATCGCCATGGGACCAAGCGCACATGAAAGAGCGGAGCAACAAGCTGCACACGACCGACAGCACTCTGTTTTATTGCTATTTCCACCAATGGTGTTTCGTAGAAATCGCCAGTAGTATTCCGCCCATTCAAACTTTCAACCCTAACACCCGTCTCGCTATGAATGCTCATCAGTATACCCTCAAGCCCATTTTCGGACGTACTATAAAATATCATGATTCTTTCCTAAGCCGTACAACTCGCTTATGGAACGCCCAGCCGATCTCTGTGTTTCCTGGTCGTTATAATTTACAAACATTTGAAAACAATGTATTTACATCGGTACCTGTCTTTTCTTCCTCCCTAAATTTCCTTCGCCCGCGCTGTGATTGAGTGTATAACTTAATTCGTGCGTTTTTTTTTTTTTCAAAATTTGAACGTTTATTTAAGAAAAACATGTACAATAGTATTATTCAAGGTATTGCCCATCTGAAGCTATGACTTTTTTCCATCTTTCTGGCAATTTGTGGATCCCATCCCAAAAGAACTGCGCTGGCTTGGCAGCCAAGAGTGAATCAAGTCAATTTTTGATATTCTACTCTGATGTGAGCCGGGCTATAAGGCGGGTGGGGTAAGACTTCCCATCCACTGTTTTCCAAATAGTTCTTAACCGGAATAGCAACGTGGGGCCGAGCGTTGTCATGATGGAAAATTATTGCCTCGTGTCTGATCGCATATTCCGGGCGTTTTTCGGCCACTGCTGTGTTCGGTAGCGTTGTCCATTGATGGTTTAACCCGGTTTTAGCAGCTCATAATACAGCACACCCATCTGATCCCACCAAATACAGAGCATTACCTTCGCGCCATGGATATTCGGCTTTGCCGTTGATTTGGCTGGTTGGCCGGGTTTCACATATGATTTTTTGCGCTTGGGATTGTCGTAATGGATCCATTTTTCATCACCAGTAACAATCCGATGCAAAAATGACTTCCTTTTGTGGCGTTCCAGCAGCATTTCGGACATGCAAAACCACCTTTCGACGTCTCTCGGCTTGAGTTCATGTGGAACCCAATTTCCTTGCTTTTGAATATATCCAGCTACTTTTAAAGGTTTTGAAATGGCTGCTTGAGTGTTTGGCAACAATCTTCATAGAGTAATGCTTCCAGTTCTTCATCTTCAAACTTTTTTGACTGCCCAGGACGTTCATCGTCTTCCAAGCCAAAATCACCACTTTTAAGCGTGCAAACCACTTTTGGCACGTTCGCTCAGCTAGCGCATATTCACCATAAACTTCCACCAAAATACGATGACTTTCGGCAGCAGTTTTCTTCATATTAAAGTAATGAAGAAGAACTCCCCGCAAAAACACTTTTTCAGGCACGAAGTTCGACATATTTGAGTGAAAAAAAATTATTGTTGTTTACGCTTCAAATGAATGACATATACTGAAATGACGTACAATGACAGTAGCTTTCCAACGCATGTTCCAATGGAATAATACAAGTTACGCCATCTCTTTGCAAACCGCAATTAAGTTATAGACCCAATAGAAAACAGATGAAACAACTTAGCAACCGATTTGTCAGAATCCAACATAATTGAACATAAACTTTCGACAACTTACGAGTATAATAAAGAAAACCCCATCATTGCGCATAAATCACTGAGTGCCATTACAAAAAAGTTGAATGCGAAATGGTGTAAGAATTTTTTTGTCGGTGACAGTAAAACCAGAATAGTGAATTTTTAATTAAGTTTTTATATTGTACAATATGTCCTAAATATTGACCAACTATTCTGCAAATATGAGTGAAAATACAGCCAGACATATAATTGTAGCGATTTTTACATATGTAACTATATAAATTTAAAAATTGTCGTCTATTTTTTCATCTGAAATAAATCATATTGTTTGTTTTTTTTTCTTTTTCAGTTCGAGATGTTTTACAACACCGTGATAATTGCAAAATATGGACATATTCTTGAAACATCGAAGATATTTAAATTAGTCTCGTTTGCGCTACTTAAATTGTACAATATAATATATATGGGTTGGTGCCTTACACCTTTTGTTTTGTTAGACTACGATAGATGGATGCGTGTTTTCGCATCACTCAATTATTTTGGTTTTATAATTTTAGGTGTTTGGGTATTTTTTTATAGTATTTATAAATTTACCCATATTTGGAATAAAACTAGCCAACGGCAACAGACAGAAAGCTTAAAAAAAGATGAATAGCATGTATACTACATAAATGGGACAGTATATTTTTTATATAAGGTACTCTTATTTATCTCATAACGTGTAAGATTATTGTTATTTGTACCCATGTAATATGCATGCGATAAAAATTACCATAAAAACTTCAATATATTTTCCTTAGTTACAATACGTTAGTAATATAATGATAGTGTATCAGTCATAAAGAAATTTCTGAATCAAAGACTAGTCATATATTTTAATAACAAAATAACTACCTAGACTGACATTGTTGTGGTTTTCCATTGGTCTACCCAAATCTCACATCTTGCTGCTCTAAGCAGTAAAAACGGTATTATTATTATTTTTTTATTGTAATGGCACTAGTCAGCCCCATATGGTAAAGATCATATCCACATATCGTTCCGCCCTTAATTAAAATTATATGTATACAATATACATATATATGTATATTTTATTAAGTTTGCTTTCGAGTAGTAGGTAACTCTTCGAAAAGCACATCGTAAATTTTGAATAATTTAAAATACTCACCATAATTGCGACACCCGTATAAGTATATGTAGATTAAATTAATTGTTTTCCGTTGCTTTTTATGTGCTTTTAAAATTGCTTAAAATTGAAAAGCGTTGGGATATACAGTACTGTGCAAAACCTAAGCAACCATCTGGAGTCAGCACTTCATAGTAAATCTTTTCAACTTTCTACCCCACCAAATAAAAAGAAATGGATATGTAATGATGTGTAATAGAGTGTATTTTGAAATTCACAACTTTTTATAATACTATAGTTATACTACTTCAGATTAAAAAAAACCGCAGAAACCAACAAAGTAGCCAAATTGAGCTGTGCAAAACCTAAGCAACTTTTTTAATATTTTGTGTAATATCCTTTATTTTGAATAACAGAGGCGCAACAACGAGGCATAGAAGTAATTGACTTTGAAAGTGTATCCTGGGATATATTTTCCCACTCAACATTCAAAGCAAACAGGTCTCACCTAGAGACCTGTTGGAAAAGTGTTGTCCAGCGACACGGCTTTTAAGGATACCAAACAGGTTTTCGATGGGATTCAAGTCGGGTGACTGGACCGGCCATTCAAGGACTTGAATCCCACTATCCGCTAACCACTCCTTTACCAACTTCGATGTGTGCTTCGAATCGTTATCCTGTTGAAACACCCAACGAAGTGGGATTTCCCACTTCGCATATGGTAGCATTACCGATTCTAGAATGGATTTATATATGAATCGGTCCATGATTCCGTCTATTTCGTAGAATGGACCTACACCTCTTGCCGAAAAACAGGTCCACATCATCGCACTACCTCCTCCATGCTTTACAGTGGGTGTGCAGAATCTAGGATTTAGTCGCTGCCCTTTACTACGTCTCACATAACATCCTGTCAGAATTAATTAAATTAAATTTTAACTCGTAGCTGAAAAGAACTGTTTTCCATTTTTCAGGAGACCATTGGCATTTTCTTGCAAAATTTAGCCTAGAGAGAGAAAGAAAGATTTTGGGCTCAGTGGTTGTTCCGCTCTTGGGTCGTAGTTCTAAGGCCCTCTTCCTCCTCGTGGCTGTTCTCACGAATACTGGGACGGTCTCTACAGCCGTATTGCAGAGCGAACTCTCCTTCGCATTCAAAGTTGCGGTTGCGTGTGTTTATCCAGTCTGCGGGTGGTTTTCCGTTACATAAATAGCACATACCTGGTGCATTTTCATTTCTCTTACGTTTATAAGCCATAAAGTTGGCTCGGTTACAGAAAAAGCGTACGAAGATTTGAGGGTAGATGGTGTATCCCATAAAATCTTGTCAACCTCTACTTCTCCTAAATCAAAGTCCTTATAAAAGAATGCGGCACTATTCTCCTTCGGTTTGAAATCTGACTTTACAATTTTAAGGTCCGTAATTGAGTCTAAGACACCAGAGCTTAGATTCATAGCATAGGCACTGTGGCATAGCAATCCTGTGATTTGATCGCTTTCATCGAAGTCGCATTCAATTAACTTCCTGGCGGCGTCAGGGTGTTGGCGTTCCTTAAGTCTGTAGCCAAGTAAATTTTCATTAGGCTCACAACTGGCGGGAGTCCAGCAGTGTGGTCATCACTGCTGTCTGCTTCACATACTCGAATGTGACGTATGGGCTGATATAGCACTCATATACGTTATGGTTGTCAGCATTTATTGGAACGAATGTACCTGGGCGAACTGTGACATTTTCATGTGTTATAGTTCCTCTTGGAATTGCAACCTTTGGAAGGTTTCAGAATATTTTATCGCCCGTAGGCATTATAGATGGACCAAATGTTGTAATCATGGCTGCGATGGGGTCCATTTTGGTTTGTAACTCCGGTGATTTAAGAATAAACTTCGCCTGATGTAACATGTAGGCGGTTAGAAACTCAGTCATAGCATGTTGGAAAATTGGATAAGACAGGCTCCGAGGGATTCGTTGGTTCTCGATGCAGATTCTATCATATACTTGCCTTACCAGGGGGATAAAGCCAGCGCAGTCGTAATTTTGGTCGTAAATTTGTATATGATTGCTCCCCCTTTGGCGGGGTTTCTCTCACAGTAATAGGTGCTGGCGGGGGTTCTGAGATATTGGCTGAGGCCGTGGGTTTCGGGAAAATGCCTCCTTCTTGAAGTTCCATATCTCTCGGTTTGCTGCCTTTCGTTGAATGAAGCCATCCTCTGTAAATCACTGGGGCGCATTCGCCTCCTTTGGCCTTGATTTTGATTTTGACTCTGGCCGAACGACTGTCTTAATTGTTGGTTTGTTACGGGTATTCCACGCTGATTATTTGTATTGTTATACACCATTTAAGTTTTTCCAATATTAACTTTCTTTGTCTAAAAACGACTGTCCCATAAATGTCTTTTTGTGAGCAGCGGTTTTGTGGACGGCCTGTAACTTCAAAGATTATTTTCAATTGCACGTCTTCGCACAGTGCTAGCATCAATGTTTAAATTAATTTTACGACTTCATTCGAACTTATGAACGGTTGTTTTTTAATTACACCACAAATGTTTCTATCCGTTCGACATGTTGTCTTACGCGGCCTACCACCAACGTTTTGACTTTCAACAACTCCTGTTTCATTATATTTTTTTATTAAACGTGAAATAATTAATTTATTAATATTATAACATTTAGCTAATGTTGCCTGAGTATCTGCAGACTTAAGTTCATCAATAATCTTTAGTTTAAGAGAAGAAGAGTAACTTTTTCGCGACATTATTTGAAAAAAATATCAATTATGCGACTGACTTAAAAGAAAATTGATCGAAGACAAAGGCCATGCAACATTTCATGTGTAACCTGATTGGAAAAGTACTGTTAGCTATTTTTTTTTTTACAGTGGGCTACAATGTTGCTTACGTTTTGCACAGCTCAATTTGGCTACTTTGTTGGTTCTTGCGTTATACACTCTATTACACATCATTACATATCCATTTCTTTTTATTTGGTGGGGTAGAAAGTTGAAAAGATTTACTATGAAGTGCTGACTCCAGATGGTTGCTTAGGTTTTGAACATTACTGTATATATATTTTATTATGTTTGCTTTCGAGTAGTAGGTAACTCTTCGAAGAGCTCACCGTAAATTTTGAATAATTTAAAATACTCACCATAGTTGCGACATCCGTATATATGTAGATCAAATTAATTGTTTTCCGTTGCTTTTTATGCACTTTTAAACTTGCTTATTATGTTTGATATATTTTCTTATGTCAATTATTTAAAAGCATACCAGTACTGTTCCGTCATATCGTATGTGCTATTTTTTTTAGTGGTTTCCTAAACTCATCCTTCGACACTACAATACGTAGTGTATTGGCTTCCCAAATAAATATTGTAAATTAACTTCGGAACGAAGGCGCTCAAACACAAGTCTATTTTATTTCCAAATATACCTAAAGCTAACCAGAGCGCAAACTTGCCATGCTTAGACTCCCCTTCTAAGATGTTCCTTGATTTCGGCCATCAAGTGGAAATTGATTCTTTGGCGAGCCTATTGACGCCTCCATTTTTTTTACTGAATGCGGAATAACTTAAAATGTACTAAATTGTACATTTTATAAATTTGAGTTAACGTCAAAATTAGAATTATATTGGGCGCATTTAACATGTGTGTACAGTCAGTATCGAAAAAAAATTTTTTCTCTTTTATTTATTTAAATCTGTCCGTATAATTTTATTACATAAAAGGATATATTAGTTTTTTTAAGACCAATTTAGCAGGTTATAAGATTTATTAGCTAACAGCAATTTAAAAAAAATATTGAACGAATTATTATATTTTAATCTGTTATACATATTAGTTCGAGGTCTGTTGGTCTATAGCGTTTTAATTTTCTTCTTCGGGCTATTTTTTGTAGCGGGAAAAAGTTAACTTCATTGCTGTCATAGAATTAACAGCCGGATTCGGTGGTTCGTGGTGGTTTTTTGTATTACTTGCATAATGTCCGTATTTTGAGATCTTTGGGGATGTCGTTATTGGAAAGATAACATGGCACGTTAACTATCGTTCTTAGTATTTTTTTATTGCAGCCTCTGAATGATGTTTATATTTGATTTATTTGCTGTTCCGTACAGTTGAAGTTCATACGTCGATGTTGGAGTGATAATTGTCTGGTATTTAAGAAGTTTACTGTTTATAGATAACATTAAATTTTTTTCCAATGCCCAATAGAGTTGTCTAAGTTTATCCTTGATTTTATTACATTTCTTATGAATATGTTGTTTTTGGTCTATGTGCATTCTTAGATACTTGATACTTAGAGCTTGCTTGGTTAAGGCCACAGTTTTGTCTTTAAGCTTTGTAGCTGGAGTATTTGTTATTTTTCTTATGAGGTAATAATTAATTGTGACTAATTCTGTTTTATCTTTGTTATCCCCATTTTTTTTTGTAGCAGTTGGTCAATTCATCTAAACGATTCTCAAGTTTGGTGGTCGTCTGTCTTACCTGTGTTATCTGCAAAAGACGCAATTATTGAATTATTTATTGTAGGTATTGGCTTCGCAATCGGGCGGTTCGGGGTTCAATCCCAACCGCACCCGAAAGACTAAAATTACGTGAGATGAATGGTTGCCTAAAATACAATAATAAGTCAATTTAGATTAATAATTTAGTCTCCCCATTAAATATTCAATGTCACCCATGGAGCGAAATAACCACTGACCCCAAACCTCTTTCTTTCTCTCTCTATTCAATATTCCGAAAAACTTAACACGTGCTCCGGGATTTTAAGAGTAGTCGTAAATTTTTGTGTTAAGCTCTTAAAAAAAAAAAAAGACTTAAAACGCTTCCTTGAGGTATTCCCGCGTCTGCCTTGTAAAGAGTTGAGTGGTCATCTGCATTTAATAAGCAGGTACAAGTCAGATGATAGTAGGAATTACAGCTTTGTTAAAGACGTTTGATATATCAAGGTAAATTTTAGCGCTATACGAGTAGCTAAGATCGTCCAAGTCTTTTTAATAATTCGATGTACTCGTATTTGTTGTAAATTTGAATGCTTGCATCTTAATCTAAACTTGAAATTAAATATTTTCATCAATTATGGGTTGTAGTCTGTAGCAGCAAGTTTATTGGTCGGTATTTCGCGGTTTGAGTAGCATCATTCCCAGGTTTTAAAATGGCTATCACTTTGGCTACTTGCCAAACCAGACCAGCCATTGGGAAGTATTTTAATGTGAAAATTAAATTAAAATAATTTCGAAGTTACCTTAGTGCGCTTTTTTTATTTGTCCAGTGATAAGATCATATCCGTGACATTTCTTGGGGTTCGTATTGTGCTGTATGTTAGAAATAATACAAACAAATTTTTAAATTACATTTGGTAACACCAGATGACATTCGTAATGTTTTCATTTCTGTTGGCGTCATTTTTCTTTAATAATTGTTATATGGTACATCGTCCAACACTACGATGCGTTTATTAAAGCCGGGTGGACGATTGTCATTTAAGTGACCCCACGGTAATTCTATGCGCGATGTTGTCGCAAATTCCTTGACTAAACGACAGATCATAAGTATTTAGATTATTCGCTTTTCGGCACGATAACTTCTTTTAAATAAATGTCAAGAGCTGTGAAAATAGTTAAAGTTTGCAAATCGGCAGCGCAAATATTCCACCGCCTTTATCAGTTATAACATAAGAAGATTTGTGAAGAGCTGTCACATCGCTGAATCTCATCTATTGCCATCCCTCGTTGTACTATCACTGGCGAAAAAATAAAAGTCCTTTCGGACTCGTCAATGTGCTGCTTCGATAAAAAATCGTTGTCGATATTAAAAAGCAGCAGACTTGAAGACTGCCTTGGTGTACTCCAACTTTAAATTCAAATTCTCCGGTTAATCCGTTTAATACACGTCTCGGGTATATTTTTATTGTCCACATCAAGTATCTGAGACATCGAACGGTTTTTGCGAATCGATATGCAAACCCATCTGTGAGTCGCGATATTTCTCCATCATTATCCGTTAATTTTAAATCGCGTCATATGGCGACCTGTCTTCTATAAAGCTGTATTGACTGCCAGCGAGTTTAATAATATAGTGCTGTCGACTATCTGTGACTCTCTCGTATATACGATAATAGTTCCCCGATCGGTATTTCGTATTTCTTGAAATTTCTCTTGTCGACTTTGTCTTTGTATAAAAAGTAAAAGAGATCACTTTTCCCACTGGCTAAGCATCCAGTCGCCTCTTATTATTCTATTGAACAAAATGCAAGAGGACGATATATGATCAGGACCGACTGCACGACACCGGTTGATTGTTTTTACTGCTTCCCTTATTTCGGCTTCCGAAAAATCTGCCGTTTCTTTTCAATGATGGAATGTTTATTTGCTGGAATTCAGTTTATCAGTTAATGTACTCTTTCCATCTATTGCAGATTATTGCAATTTCGGCTATTGAAATTGTTGCGAGTTCGTTGTGCCGCAATCATAAATATTTTAGGTCGTTTGCCTGTGCTGCGATGGTGCACTTCTTCTTCTGTTTATAGGTTGCGTGGGTACATCTTTTTATTCTTGATACAAGGATCTGTTGCTTTCTCACATGTTCTAACTAACGTTTTCTTCATCGCCTTTTCTTTTCTAGCGTCCGTTTAACTCGAGGCGTACTTTATCGGTTGTACTGTCCACGCTATCTCATCGTTCCAGCACCATATTTCTTTATCTATGTATATGGGCCCGGTATTTTAAGACGCCGAACAGAGTTTTTACACTTTTCTTATATTTTCTGTCTTTTTTTTTTAGTTTATGCTATTTCAGTTACACTATCATAAATTTAAGGTCCAGATCTAATCCTTTATTAAGTCGAGCTATTTTATTTTTTCCACTGGGCTAGTTTATGTTAATTTTTCTATGGTTTCTTCACGAAAATTTCTGTCAGTAAGAGTCGGGGCTGACTTGTTTGTGGTTCATTCAAGACCACTTTAGAATCTCCTATCCACCGTTTCGGGTTATTTCTGCATACTTGTAGAGGGCTATGTATTTATTTATTTTTATCTTTATCCTTAAATATAAAAAAGAAGTTAATTTAATATTTAAGGATAAATAATTATATTAAATAATTTTATATTAAGGATAAATATCATATACAGTGCTGTGCAAAACATTTGCAACTAGTTGTAGCGAAGAATTAAACGTAAATTTGATATGTAAAAGTTTTCAGAAATGAAATACTATGTATCGTTTTATAAACCTTATATATTATAATTTATTGAGAAGAAAATATATACATAATTTAATCCATTAAAAAAATTTGCAACCAAGATGTTCTTCGATTTAAATGTTAAAAACTGTATAAAGTATCAAAAATATTCTAATATATTATTGCGTACCCCTTATTTTTAATGACAGCTGCACATCTCCTGGGCATGGAAGCAATTAAATTGTCAATAAATAATTTGGGAATGTCTTTCCACTGCTTGTCCACTTCTGCAAAGAGTTCTTCTCTTTTTTTTTTTGAATATTTGATTCCCTATTCTCCTCTTTACGATCTCCCATAAGTTCTCGACGGGGTTAAGGTCTGGGGACTGCGCCCGAAATTGCAGAATGTTTATATTTTGCTCCGCGATCCAATTTTTGACCAGTTTAGATGTGTGTTTGGGGTCATTATCGTGTTGAAACCACAAAACCAGCGGCATTTCCCATTCTGCATAAGGGGCCAAGACATTTTGTAGGGTGTTTTTGTAATCTATGGATCTCATAATCCCTTCAATACGATGAATTGGACCAATGCCCTGCGAAGAAAAGCAGCCCCAGACCATAACATTCCCACTACCGTGCTTGATAGTTCTTTTGGTGAATTTGGGGTTCAACCTCTCGCCTTTTGGTCTCCTTACATGTTGCTTTCCGTCTGATTCACACAAATTGAATTTCGATTCATCAGAAAATAAGACAGTCTTCCATTTCTGAGGGCTCCAATTTAAATGTGTCTCAGCAAAATTCATACGAGCCTTCAAATTTTTCTTCGAAATAAACGGTTTTTTGGCTGGCTTGTAGCTTCGAAGACCAGCTTGTAGAGCTTTGCGGCGTATTGTTGATGAGTCAATATCCAGCTGTAGTTCTACCTTGATTTCTTTGGAAGACGCCTTGGCATTTCTCCTTATAAAATTAATAATTTTGCTATCTTCTTTTCCACTTGTTTTGCGGGACCTGCCACCTTTATGGTCTGATATCACAACTCCACTATTAACGACACGACAAATTGTTGACTTGTGGATTGAATATTTGGTCATTATTAAAATCTGTTAAAATTTTGAACTTCAGCTCCTGGCAATATTTGTTTCCACCCATTTTATTAATAAGAACACAATTGTTTTAACTGCAAGTCTGTTCACTACTACTTGTATTTGACTAATGCGCTGCAAATCGACAGACGAAACCAAGGAAGGAAATTAAAAAAAAAAAATCATTGTACCGGATAGTACGAGTAATAGCGAACTGTTAGTTGCAGATGTTTTGCACAGGCAATTCAGTGCAAAAACTTCATGCTTATTTTTGTTGTCAAGAAATATGTCCAATTTGATTTGTTTCCAATTAAGTTAAATGTATAAGGATAATTTATAGAAATATTTCAGTTTAAATAACCACTAAGAATTAAGTTAGAAATGCTGCCGCATCACATGGCAATTGTGGTTGCAAATGTTTTGCACAGCACTGTATGTACTCGTATTATAATCTGGAAATTAATATATACGGAGTCATATCTTTTATTTATACAAAATGGGGTATACAAAGGTGATATTATTTCATAGTTTTCAGTTTATATTAATTTTTTTTAAGTGACAATTATTTTCAAAAATTAAGAAACCATTTTGTATGTTTTATAGATACATGGGCTTGGTAGCCACCGCTGCAGTACGTAATCAAGTGCAATCTTGCTGCATAAATAGCGTATTTAGTATAGTTTGTCCAAATTTATGATTGTTATACGGCACTTGGTCTCGGAAATCGAATATCAAATGAATATATTCAAATAACACTAAAAGTAAATTTTCCAGTACAACTCGATGGGTATGGGTAGTATTTACTCCCAGATTGATAATTATAGTTTACATATACAGGGTGTCCCAGTTTAGGTTTTCGTCGTGATAGCTGAAGACGCCTGAAGTTATGGCAAACAAAAAATTGTATTTTCACCCCCCTCCAAGTTGTTGGCCATTAAAGTGAGGAACCTCTGATTTCGAGGTAAAACTTCTTAAAAGGCCGTAGCTTTTTAAACGGATTCAGCTTAAAAAACCGTTGTGCACATTTTTGAAAGAGAATTTCAGTGTGCATAAAATACTAAAATTTCGTCGAGTTCGATGAACGCCATCCAAAACTATGGCATTTTAAAGCTAACATTTTGAAAAATCGTTGTACCAATTTCTTCAGAAAAATGCGTTTATCTCGAAATTTTCAACTAGGATCTCGTAATCTGTTTTATCTAATGCATTCCTAAACCATATTTTCCTAATTTTTGTATGTGGGGCACTCTCTAAAATTTATATGAAACAGCTATGTTTTGATAACATTTTATGAGTTAGATATCCTGCAAAACATCGCATTGCAGTTGTTTCCAAAGAAACATGATATTGCTCAAAGATTCTGGTTATAACATGCTTTTCTAAACTTCCGTAGCAACTCAATCGTTTAGACTCCATATTCAGTATGGTATCGGTTAATTTGGCTTAAAAAGCCTTTAAGCTTATGAATTCAACATCGTCATTACCACAGCTACCGAATGGTGTAAAAGTAATAAGATTACAAGAAAGAATACTGAAGGATTTTTAGGATTTTTAGAATTTTTATTATTGCCACCCTTTATACGTAGAACAGAAAACAAGTTTCCTAAGACGTCTTGATGCTGTTCTATGCCATTCAAAGAAAAGTTTCTTGGTGTGCTCTCAGAAATTTGTATTGCGATCAAATACTTCAAAATATCTTTTATGTAATTGTAAACCGTATTTCATACTTTTGCTTCACATTTCAAAATGTTTTTGTCATATTCAGAGCCACCGTTCATGCTGTCAAAAAGACTTGTGTTGCTTGAGTTACGTCAAAATAAAGTTTACCATCTAGTGTTGCCAAATCGGATTTTAGCAACAGACTTTTATAGATTTAATGAGATGAGATAAATCGAAAAACAATCAACTTTTTGACTGTTGTAAAAGGCAAACGGATTATGCTCAGACACATTCAACAACTTATAAAGCTTACGAGAATTAGAGCCTTGGTCACAGGCAAATTTTTAATGTTTTAATTGTTAATATTACATGTAGGTTAGGTCTGAACGATCTCGAATTTCATCGAAGATTAAAGCCATGCTTTGCTCCCGTTGACTTAATGTAGCAATTTTTGGTTTTAAAAGATTGTGATCATCCTTTATGATGGTAATCCTTTAACAGGACCCCAGCGATATAATGGGTATGTTTGGAGGAATTTGTAGGCGCCCTGTGAGCAGTACAAAATATTTTAAGAAAGTTCTTTGTTAGCGCTTTGTATGCTTTTGATTCGCACAGTCCCATTAGCAAGCTTTGGGATTTCGGATGGTAAACTAGCATGAGCTTTGCCTATTCTATAAACATTTTGTCTTAGTTTTTTTTCTTTCTTTGCTTGAAAACGTAAATCGTGTTTTGAAGCAGGGAAATAATTTTTTTTTATTTTACTCCTGAACCTCTAGAATGTCTTTCACGTTTAGGGCAAATAAGATACCCAAATTTAAATTTGTTCTGATTTTCATTGCTATTTAGATTTAATAAAGGTACAACGTGGCTACTTAGCATTTTTCTTCCAATATATGTACAGTATGTCAAGAATGAGTTTACACATCGGAAGAAAAATCAATTTTTCAATTTATTTAACAATTATTTATTAGGCTAGAGTATTTGCAAAGAATAAACAAAAGGAAAAAGCTAGTTCAACGCAAGAATAGTGAAAAATAGAACAAGAAATAATATAACTAAATTTTTTAAGTGTCAAACAACTCTTTACACAAGGAATATGCACTATACCCGTATATCACTTTTATTTAAAATTTATAAACTTAAATTATTAAAAACTTAAACTTTAATATTTGGTGTGGCCACCTTTGGCGTCTATAGTGTATTGTAGACGTTTTTTTCATTGAATAAATCAACTTATTCATATCATAAAACTTCGGTAAGTTCTGCCACTCTTCCATTATGGCAGTTTTAAGTGCGGATCGATTTTTAGGCTGTCTTTTAGCGACTTTTTTCTTTAAAAGTGTCCACAAATTTTCAATGGGGTTTAAGTCCGGACTTTGGGCTGAAGTATTTAACACTTTGCCGCAGTTGTACAACAGCCACAAACGCACATTTAATGCCTTGTGCTTAGGATCATTATCCTGATAAAATTTAAAATGCGGTTTGTTGCCCGTTATTAACCCGAATTTGTCTGCACTGCTTATTAAATGTCTTTTCAATATATTTAAATATTGTTCAGCGTTCATCGTTGTTTCTATAAATGCTAAGTCTCCTACTCCTCTGCTAGAGATAAAGCCCCAAACCGTTCCGATTTTCCAATGAAGTCAATACCTTGCGTCACACTCTAGTTGGTCCATCGTTGTAATATAGCATAATTTTTGTTTCGTCACAGAATATGACGTCGTCCCAATAATCAACAGGCTCAGAAATTAACTTTGTAGCGAAGGAGAAACGTTTTTCGATATTTTCCTTAGAAAGTAATGGCTTTAATCGTGCAGCTCTTGATAAGTATTTATTCTTCGTTATCGTGTTTCGAACCGTTTCGTACGAAACAACAACACCACACTCTTCCTTAAGTTGCCTAGCAATCGCCCTTGTCGAAATTTGTGGGTTTCCGTACAGTTTCCTCATTATTAAGTGCTCTGTTCTTTCATTGATTTTAGGGTTAGGACCACCTCCATACTTTGGCTCCAACCTGCCCTCATTTTCAGCGCGATTTAAGATGTTGTAGATTGTCTTTCGTGATACGGTACATAGACTTTTCCCAATTGGCGATTATAGTATATCAACTGAGCAATCTCAAACGTTAACCTTTTGCGTGGCATTTTTAAATAGCAGTATTTAGCCTTTATGATGTACACACGGCAAATATTTCTCAAAATTTGACCACAAAATCAAAGAAAAACATCAACACTAAGCAGCGATGCAAATTGATAACGGTAAACGTACCCGTTATCAGTGAGTTGATGCAAAAAGAAATAAAAACAACCCTTGTGTAAAGAGTTGTGTGACACTCAAAAAATTTAGTGCAATTAGTTTTTGTTGTGGTTTTCATTTTTCTTTTTTTGAACTTGCTTTTTCTTTTTATTTATTCATTGCAAATACTTTAGCCTAATAAAAACTAGAAAAAAAATTATTCGTATTTAATAAAAAAAAAACATTTTTTTGCTTATTAAGAAAGATTTATATATTTTTTCGATGTGTAAACTCATTCTTGACATATTGTACGAGGGTTGACTGAAAAGTTTCCGAACAATGATACGAGACATTTTGTCTCAAATTTTTTTTTTTATTTTTCTACATAGTCTCTTTGTAACTCTACACACTTCTCCCGACGATGCTCCCATCTCTCTAACCCGTCCAAATAGTACTTGGCGTTTTCCTCTGCAAAATATTTGTTCACGAAGGTGATTCCTCATTTGACGAAAATCTCTGTCCTCCGAGCGCCGTTTTTAGATGAGGGAACAAAAAGAAGTCGCATGGGGCTAGATCTGGTGACTAAGGCGGATGGTCAAGCAGTTTAAATCGTAATTCATGGATTTTCGTCATGGCAACCGCTGAGGTGTGAGACGGCGCGTTATCTTGGTGAAACAGAATTTTCTTTTTCTACAAATGTGGCCGTTTTTCCGCAATTTCTGCCTTCAGCTTGGCAAGTAATGATGCGTAGTATGCTCCTCTAATGGTTTTTCCTTTTTGAAGATAATCGCTTAAGATAACTCCTTTACTATCCCAAAAAACAGTTTTTGCTTTTTTTGGAGCCGGCCCGCCCTTTGCAGTCCACTGTTTTGACTGAATTTTTGTTTCGGCCGTATAATGGTGTATCCAAGTTTCATCTACAGTAATTAATCGGCGGCAAAACTCGGATTTATTGCGCCCAAACTGCGCCAATAGAGTGTTGGAAATGTTCATTCGAACACGTTTTTGGTCTAACGTAAGCAAACGCGGCACCCAACGCGCGGACAGATTTTTCATGCCTAAATCTTGATTTAATGTGTAACAACCATGTTCTTTGGACATTTTCATAATCTCTACTATCTCTCTCACTTTAATTCGGCGGTCGTCTAACACCATTTGGTGGACTTTAGCAATGTTATCGTCAGTGGTTGCAGTTTTTGGACGTCCCGAACGTTCATCATCTCCCAAGCTCTTACGACCACGTTTAGATTCAGCTGCCCAAAATTTCACTGTGGTAAATGATGGTGCAGAGTCCCCATACACAGAGTCCAACTCATTTTTGATTTGCGTAGGCTTATTGCCTTTCAAAAACAAGAATTTAATAACAGCTCGATACTCAATTTTTTCCATTTTCACAAAAAACACTCACATTGACTCACTCAAACGACTGTCAACTAAAAGATGCACAACTAGTATGCACTAGCTATTATTGACGAGTGCCGCTATCATTACGTTGCGGGCGGAAACTTTTCAGAAAACCCTCGTTGTATTCGAAGGAAAAATGATTTTGGCACACGAAATACCTTCCCTCACTCTCAAAGCTATATGCTTGTGTTATGTCTGGATTCAGGAACGCACAAATAAAAAAAAAAAAAGAGAATACACAAAGTCCCTCGTCGGGCCAGTATTAAGTCAGGTCCTAGACTTCTGGCCTTACCGTCAGAGCTTAAGGAATGATGAAATTTAATAGCACGTAACGAATTTTATTAACAGCGAAATTTATTAAGAGCGAATGTCCAAAACAAAATCGAATGTCCAAAAACACTGTCCAATAATACACACACAACGTTTTAAAATAACGAACGTCCAATAATAAACACAACGAATTAAATTAATGAATGTATTTATTTAATATAGATATTAGATATTAGATATAAACAATTCAAAATAATCGTGTCACTTAAAAAATTCAACTCGTCTTATTTCTTATTGCTACCTTAATTTATAATTTCATATTGTTAATTCATCAAAATACAGTAATGTGGGAATGAAAAGCATTCATTTCGCTAATTAATCAAAATCCAAATAACTGTGGGAATATAAAATGTTCGTTTTGCTGACCTAATGTCTGGTGCGCTTTTCTGTTATTTTTTTATTGGAAATGCTGACTGCATAACACTGTATGTATTCGAAGAAAAAAAGCACAGGAAATACCTTCCCTCACTCTCAAAGCTACATGCTTGGCCCCCTCGCAAACGGCTCAAAATTGAATTTTTCTCATTCGAGAAACAGGTTCGCTATCGCTTTTTCATTTGGGTGCGCTGTGGTTATTTTATGTATGAAGAAGAGAGTTGAAAACAGAAACAATATGTATACATTTGCACGGTTGTGGCTGTGCATTTAAAGGTAATCGGCCAAGGCCCAACGGCATACGATCGCTGGAATTGAGTTTTCTTTTGGTATTGTATGTTATTCATAGAAATCGATCAAACTTCGAAGTCCAATGTTCAAAGTGAAAACGGGCGATTGAAGACGTATCTTTTTTTTCCTTCACCGTTGCGATATCTATGTAAATTTTAATACCTGTAATAATATGTTTTTTTTCTTACTATGCGAATGCTTTTAAGTTATTGTCGAAATATATAATCTGGAAGATGACCTGATGTATCTATTTTTATTTTTATTTTTTGTAATTGCATTGCTAAAATCTATGGAACGAAATAAAAAAAAATCGATTTGTTTATACTAAGACAACGGAATGATATTTACACGATAAAAGAGTAAAAAAGGATCTTAATAACAAAAAAAAAACAACAATATTTAAATTTTTCTGTATATAAATATAAATTTATTGCGATATTTATGACTTGGTGATAATATTCGTAGGATGACGTTTAGGAAAAAATACAACATATCATTCATTCGATTATTAAAATAATTAAGGAGATTTCTAAATAATTAGAAAATAGTTTTTATGCATTTTTTTTTTGCTAATACAAAGAAGAAAGCAATGAAAATTTATATTTGAATGTTATCTGCTTAGACATTGAAACACTGTTTCCAGTTTATTTCAATTGTAATATATGTAATTTCAGGTTACATTGCTACCTTTACCTTTTCTTTCACTTTTTGTATTGCCGCATTGTGACATACTTGATTCTATTTAATATTTTCGGTAGTCGTAGCACCAAAACAAAAAAAATTTATATTTAACATTAAATTATTAAATAAAATAGTACCGTAAAAATGAGTAATTTGTTAAAAAGTTACAGACGTACTTTTTCAAAAGATAATATTTTCCCCGGAAATGAAATGAAACTCAAATGGGGCAGTTTAATTTTGTCGTAATTATGTTTGGAATTGTAGTTAAGAAAAATTAAAAGAATTCAAAATTACAATTGTAAATACGTACTTATTGTCTTTTTAGTTTGTCTAAAAATAATTGTTCGTATTTGTATTGTATTTTATTTGTAAGATGTACGAGTATGTGTATAGAAGAATATGTGAAATTCTGTTGAAAAAAAAATTTTTTGAAAGCGTTTTCTTGTTGCGATTGTTATAATTAAATTCTCATTATATTAATTATTGGGGAACCACATTTCACTGCAATGAATCACTTGTTTTTCTTAGTTTGTGACTGTTACGTAAAAAAGTTATTTCTTTTTAAACTATTTCATCTGATGTTATTAGTTTATTTTGTTATAATTCAAAAAAATATGTACCTAAACAGAATGAATGATATTTTCAATAACAGTCTTGCTCTTAAGAAAATTAAATAAAAGCAATGTAGCACTATACCGGAAACTATTTAAATGAGCTTGTGATATAATATATAAAGATTAATGACATTGAAAGAAATAGTTTTGTTTTTGACTAGGTAAAATAAATTATATCGAAAGTGTACATTACGATTGAAAATATATATATTTTCAGGAAAAATCTATTTGGAACGTTATGTACTGCTTTGTCTCGATGTTGTGTTCTCCAATCTGTATAGGCGCTCATATACTAAACTCCATGGGAATGAAAATTTTTTTTTTTTTGAAATGTTTTTTATTTTATTCAATATAGTCCTCTTTTAGTTTGATACACTTATTCCAGCGATTTTCCAACTTCTTGATCCCGTCTGAAAAGTAATTTTCCGGAAGGTCTGCAAAATCATCCGTGGCGTCGATGATTTCCTCGCGTGAGCTGAATTTTTTATTGATGTGCCATCTCTTGAGGTTTGGGAAGAGATAATAGTCCGAGGGATCCAAATCCAGTTACCAATCGACGCCAAAAGTCCGCCCGATTCAGCATCAGCAAGTCCATGCAGAATATTGCCCAAAATACGGCGTGTGCGCTCAGTACTAATCTTTGTGGTATCTGCTAGCTGGCGCACCTTCACTTTCCGGTCAGTCAACACCATTTCATGTATTTTTTTGACATTGTCCTCTATAACCGCATCGGAGGGCCTGCCGCTGCGGACTTGATCGGTAGTGGAGTTGCGGCCACCATGAAACTCTCGAAACCAATATTTGACGGTGCCATCTGACGGAGCATTAGCCCCATAATATTTATCCAACTTTTCTTTTGTTTCCTTCGCCGTTTTGCCTCTCAAAAAATAATGTTTTATGAGAGAACGAAAATCGTTTTTGTCCATACTCAACATGATGCCAAAGACGTCAACAACAATCAGCTGTCAAAACAAAACTAAAGGCAGTATCGCACTGAAATTTGGCATGTCTGCCTAAACATGCAGTAGCAGCGCATTCTGGTGGTCAAGGAGGTTACTTTTCACTCCACCTAGTATAGGCTGCTTATATAGGTTACTAAGAAGAACAACCCCCTTTTAAATGGTTCCAGACATTGCTTCTCGAGTAAAGTCATATACTCGTATCAATGAGTTGTGCTTTTTTTTTCCTGAACCTACACTAGTCGGCATAAAGTATTTTGATGAACCCTTTTTCTGACTATTGAAGCTAGCTTAGCTTAGTACCGTTAAATGACGGTATAAAAATGATGCGCTAAACAAAGAATCTATTTTTAGCTCTATGCATGCTAAATTTTGTATTTTCTACCTTTTGCATTCTCTTTCTGCTGATAAGAATGCATGGAGACAAGAAATTTTTGCGTGGCATAAGTATTTTGACGGAAGCTTTGTGTAAATACGCTTGCACTTTTGAGCACGCTAGAGCCGAACAACTCTTGTATTTAAGTTTAATTGATATTACACGTTGATAAAAAATTAGAATCAATTAAAAGGTGTTATAAACCATGGGTAAAACGGCAGAGTTGAGCAAAGTTTAACACTGGAACGGCAGTAAAAGACATTGCAAAAGAGTTTAATGTGTCGCGTCAAACTGCGCATTATCAAATTAATAAGTTTAAAAAGCATAGCGACATCAGTAACTTAGCGAGATCAGGTGCTAAGCGCAAAACAACGCCCACTCAAGACTGAGTCGTTCTACGGGAATTAAAAAAAAATATTTTTCTGAAGCCTCAATCTGCTGCAGATCAATGGAATTTGACAACGACGTTTAAAGGACTAAGGACGTGCCGTATATATTTAAGGCAAATCAGCTTAAAAGACTGGCGTTTGCAAAGGAATTCCTGCACAAGCCAAAGGAGTTCTGGAGAAACGTTTTATGGACAGATAAAAGCTCTTTGAGTATAACTCATCAAAAAACACATTTTTTTAGATTGCCAAGGTAGTAAGGCAAGAGAAACGACTTATTGAGGAATCATTAATCTTACAACAGGATAATGCCCCCTACCACAAGGCCCGGATGATTACCAAATTTTTGAAGGATGTTGCTGTTGAAACTTTGGACTGGCCACCTCAAAGTCCAGATTTAAATATTATAGAAAACGTCTGGTCTCTTTTGAAACGCAAAAGAACAGTTTCGCTAAATAAAACCAGAGTGGAGACAATTTCTGCCGATCACTTCTCTTTGGGAAGAGATATCTCCAGAAATTCTTAAAAAATTAGTGGATTCAGTAGTAAGATGCCTTCAAAAAATTATTGATGCCAAAGGAGGATATACATTTCACTAACATCTTCTTCATTTTTTTATCTTTTGTTAAGTTTAAAAATAGTTTTTTTAGTATTACATTCTTGTCAAAATACTTATGCCAACACATGTAATTACTAATTAATTTATATCCTTTTACTTTTTTATGAAAATATATTTGGTTGCTTATTTTTAAGTTTGTATTAGTTATATATAAAAACGAAAAAATAAAGAAGAATTCTTTACAAAGCCGTTTAGAAGTTAAACATTTAAATGCACGATTTTTATTGCGTGAAGATACTTATGCCGACTAGTGTATATTATTGGCTCCTTCAGTGTAGTGATGCAGTCTTTCGCGGGCAATATTTTGCTGAACTAATACAATTATGGTTGGTCTGAGGGCTTGTCACCTTTCAAAATGAGTATAAATTTCTGTCTTTTACATTGTGAATAACTTCCTTCTGCCGGGCATCTTGTATAGTAATTCTCGAATGCCTGTTATTAACTTGATTTTTTTTTTTAACCACAGCCTGGAATTTCATCTACAATATTTAGGGCGGCTTTTTTTTTTTTTGAACTGGCTACTGCTAGGACTTCTGGTCTGTATTTCCTCCTGACATCCTGACACGCACAACCCTTTTATTATCACCGAACGACGTCCAAACATCCTAATAGCCATCGATCCCAGGATCCCAAAGGAACTTTATGATGTGTCAATCATCCACGCACGATATCCTAAATAAATAAAGGTTACTCTAAAATTTTACAACTCAACTATCCAAATTTCGAATGCGCATTAAGTGAACATGGATACGGTATCGAAAGCTTTTTCAAAGTCAATCAGTCAGGCACCAGTGCACTGGTTCTTGCCCTTGTTCCATTGTATATCGGAAACCAGTTTAGACGCAGCGTGAATGATATCATGCCCAGCCTTGAAACCGAATTGATTATCCGGAACCATATATGTTTGTCCTCAATCCACTTAGTCAGAACAGAACTCTATTGATCACCTTCTCGAAAACCTTACCGATGTTTGGAAGAAGACTGATCGACCGGAGATTCACCGGGTTGGATGTGTCTTTATCCCTTTTGGGGATGGGATGTACGACCGCAGTTTTCCAATGCGCTGGATAATGGGCATTATTCATTGCATTATTAAACAGGGTGGTATAAATGTCCACCGTTTCTAGTGGGAGATGTCGAAGCACAGTGTTCGGTATTTCATCGGTTCCCACTGATTTCTTACTTCTAAGTGATTCGCAGATCGTTTGGAGCTCTTCCTTCGAAATGAACGGGGGTAGTATCCTATCGTCGGCGATGACATTATTTGCACTGAACTGGGTGAAACCTGAGTTCTCGAATCTCCAGTTCACTATTTCATTTCGAAATTAGAAATTGCGCACAAGGACTCGATTTTCCAGGTCGTGATTGGGGCCAATGATGTCATTCGCCTTGTACACTTCCTGAAAAGTCGCTCCTATAGCCCCTACCTTTTCTTGCGCATCCTCGATCACAAAGAAGTTGTCATCATCAATGGCCTCATTTGGATCGATGCCTGCTGCTATGAGTACTTATGTGCTCGTTCTCCGTCGTTTGGGCGATTTTAAGGCACGAAAGGTCGTTTTGATCTTTTCTCCGAAATATTTTATTTATTTGCGGGAACATATTCGGGTTGCTGGTGTTTACAGCCCTAATTTTATTGTTCCAATACAAACTTATAGAATTTCTGTAATTTTCTTTTATTAATGTTTGGAGGTTTTTGATCGACGACTTTACTGCCATGATCTACGGGTTATGTCTGTCAGTAAACTGTCTGTACAAGGTTTTTAGTCTTGACAGCAATCTACTTATATGTCGGTGCAGTGCGTTAATAGTTGCGTTGCGGAATAAGTCTTCGTTGTCAGTGTATTGATACCGAGGTATCGTTTTGTCCATTGTTCGTTTGATTGTCTCGTCTATTAGTTTTAGATACTTGTCAATCACCTCGTTTGACAGATTTCTATTGGGCGGTGGGTAGAGCTAATTCGAGGTGAGTGCTCTCGTAAGTGTAGAATAGTTGTAGGAATGCCTTTGAACCAACTCATCCAATTCCGCAATTTCGTTCGGAACGGTTATTTCGGTGCTGAGACCGCAGTGGTCACGGTCATACACAAAAGTGCGTAGATAGTTTATAATATGTTGGTTAGTACACGTCAGGTGTATTCGTGTGTCGAACAGCAAGAGGTCCAAATAGGAACCGTGTCTGGGAAACGACGGACTATCCGGCGCCTTAAGGCCGACTCGATATATTATACTCTGCTGACCTCACCAATTGAATAGTAGGTTCCCTCTAGTATTTAGCGTATTATTTCCCCAATCTCTATGTTTCGCGTTAAAATCTCTCCCGATAATAAAGTACGAGTAATTCTCCTCCAATCCCAGTCTTAGGAAAAAATTTTTTTTTAAATGTTTTTTTTTATTTTATTCAATATAGTCCTCTTTTAGTTTGATATACTTATTCCAGCGATTTTCCAACTTCTTGATCCCGTAATTTTCCGGAAGTTCTGCAAAATACTCCTCCGTGGCGTCGATGATTTCCTCGCGTGAGCTGAATTTTTTATTGATGAGCCATCTTTTGAGGTTTGAGAAGAGATAATAGTCCGAGGGATCCAAATCCAGTTACCAATCGACGCCAAAAGTCCGCCCGATTCCGCATCCAAACACTCTTTCGAAGTGCTCTCGCGTTTGTGTTTTTGGTCAGGAGCGGGCATTCGCGGCACCCAGCGGCAGGATAACTTTTTCATATGCAGAATATTGCCCAAAATTGCTAGCTGGCGCACGTTCACTTTCCGGTCAGCCAATACCATTTCATGTATTTTTTTGACATTGTCCTCTGTAACCGTATCGGAGGGCCTGCCGCTGCGGACTTGATCGGTAGTGGAGTTGCGGCCACCACGAAACTCTCGAAACCAATATTTGACGGTGTAATCTGAGGGAGCATTAGCCCCATAATATTTATCCAACTTTTCTTTTGTTTCCGTCGCCGTTTTGCCTCTCAAAAATTAATGTTTTATGAGAGAACGAAAATCGTTTTTATTGATACTCAACATGATGCCAAACACGTCAACAACAATCAGCTGTCAAAACAAAACTAAAGACAGTATCGCACTGAAATTTGGCATGTCTGCCTAAATATGAACGGACTTCATGGCACCATAACCTTTTTTGCAGTAGCAGCGCATTCTGGCGGTCAATGAGGTCACTTTTCACTCCATCTGGTATGGTAGGGTTGCCGCTTGAACAACTAAAAATAGTTGGAGTTGAAGCAATGGAGCTTCTAACTTTTTGCACTCCCCGTTATGCCTTTAAACTAGGGGGATATATCAGAGAATTTCTGATGTGGCTTTTGTTTTTTTTTTCGTCTAAATTAGTGTCCTATGTGAAGAGCTATTTCAAAATATTGATTCATTAATTCTTTCCTTTTTTGATTTTAGACTTTCTTTTTTTTTTGAAACACAACTAATCTGCCATCTATTGTATTTTCCAATAAAGCTTTATTTTCTTGATACAAATAAATAATATTTGTTAATACTATACCGAAAGATTGTCCAATTATTATAATTTTATTTAAAGAAATAAGTAAATAAGAATCACTAAAATAATGCATTGACATTTTCGAGTTTTATTTTAATAAAATTTTAGTTTATATAAGATAAAAATTTCAAAAAAAAAAACTAAGAAAAAATTTAACCTGTTTGTTGTGTAAAAAGATTGTGATTGCGAGGGAGAAAGACATGCAGAGAGAGAGAGAGAGAGAGAATAAACAAAAAAAAATACAACAGAACTTCAAAAGAATTTTTGAAAAATTTTATAGAATCATTTTTTATTGATACATCGGTTTCGATCTTTTTCGTTTCTTCGTTTATAACTGTTTTCTTTTTTAACAGTACAACGGTTTCATGTACAAATGACAAAATAGGCTAACAGCAAAGTTAATTTTACATATAATCAATAAAATAGAAGATCAATTTATATCAATATGGGAGACTGTTGTTCAGTTGAGGGTACATTCGTTTTTTTTGTTGTTTTTATTGTTGTTGTTGTTGTTGTTGTTGTTGTTGTTTTTATTTAACCTTTAATAAATGTTGAAGTCTAAAGCAGTGGTTTCTGTGATTTAATAACTATACACACTTCTCTTAGCATTAATGTTGTAAAAATAGTAAGGTAATGATAACTCAATACGCAAAAATCAATCAAAAAAGATTTGTTTTTTTTTTTTTTATATAATTTTGTTCAGTTATCAGTTACTTATAAAAAATATCAGTTAACACATATAAACATTTATGTTAAGGTTTTAAGAGAAAAGTTCCAATCTAAGTTATTAGCTATGTTTTGAGTTGAAAAATTTGCAAAAAGGTCCGATCTTAGTTTTGGTGATGTGTTTAAAAGTTTTTTACGATTCTGTTGTAAACACATTGACGGAGAATGAAACAAATGTTTCACCTTTCTTTCCAATTGCCTTTGCTTGATATTGTCCTATATCGCTTATTGAGCATTTAACGATCTCCAATGAATACCTATTACCATCTTTAACAAAATTAAATCTTGAACTAGTTTCATCAATTTGTTTGCCATCCTTGAACCAGGTCAATTGTAGAGGACTATCTTGGGTTTCGCATTCAAATTTACAAGATTCTTTTTCTTGAATTGTTACGGACGATGGGAATTTAGTGAATGTTGGCTGTTTTGGTTCTTCTCCTGGTACTAAGACGTTTATTGTACAGGTACTGAAACTTTCACCAGCGTCGTTAAATGCCTCGCATGTGTATGTACCAGCGTCTTCTGGGAAGATTTCGGCAATTTGAAGTTTATATATGTTTGCTTCATTTGTATATTGGAAGTCCTTGGATGGTTTAATTTCTTTGTTATTATGTAACCAGACGACATCGAAATGTTCAGCTCCAATTATACGACAAGCAAGAGTTACAGCATCACCATCTTTTACAAAGCGGGATTCCAAGTGACTGGCGATTTTAGGTGGCTTATCACCTCCTGTTGCACGTTTGGCTGAGTTCTTTTCCATGGCTAGTAAGTAGAGTGAAAAATATTACTATTACAATAAAATTCATTTAAACAATTTATTGTAAATTAATAAATAATGTTATTTAGCTTTTACGTGGATGGCTTAAGCATTGGTCTTTCTTTATAACTACAAAAATGCGCGCGCTGAAGGGGTTTTTGTACCCTTAAAATGTTCGTACACAGCGCGGGCGAAGGAAATTTAGGGAGGAAGAAAAGACAGGTACCGATGTACATTGTTTTTAAATGTTTGTAAATTATAACGACCAGGAAACACAGAGATCGGCAGGGTATTCCATAAGCGAGTTGTATGGCTTAGGAAAGAATCACGATATTTTAGAGTACGTCCGAAAATGGGCTGGAGGGTATACTGATGAGCATTCATAGGGAGACGGGTGTTACGGTTAAAGGTTTGAATGGGCGGAATGCTACTGGCGATTTCAATGGAGCACTGGTGGTGGAAATAGCGATAAAACAAAGTGAGACAGGAGACACTACTTCGGTGTTCGAGGGTGTCAATCGATTGACTGATATTTGTATCACCAATGAGTTTTATCGCAGGGTTTTGAATCCTATCTAGCAGGTGCAGAGATGTTTGAGGAGCACCTGACCAGATGTGGGCATTGTACTCCAATTTTGGGCGGATGAATGCCTTATATATTGTGGCCAGATTAGAGGGGGTAAAATAATTCTTACATCGCTTGAGGAAACCTAGACATTTCGCAGCATTTTTGGCGACATCGAATATATGGTCATTCCAACGTAAGTTGTCACTGACACACATACCGAGAATGGAAAGTTTATCGGTTTCGACGATGCAAGTGCATGGGTATTTGAATTTCGCTTTAATGATAGCAGACAGCATTAAGATTGATAGTTCTCCAATTGGTTATGCTGTTAATATCGGAATTTAATGAGCTTAACATACGCTGCCGTTCCCGTTCTACAGCCGAAGAGTAGGGGCGGGAGTCCGGGAACGAATATGAAAAGCAGAGAGTACTGTCATCAGCAAAGGAATATATTGGATTAGAAGCAGCAGACAAGAGATCGTTGGTGACAATTAAAAAGAGTGCCGGAGACAAAACGGAGCCCTGAGGCACACCAGCATTTATTTATATCAGATTTGAAACCGTCCAAGACAACTTGAATTGAACGTTCCGAAAGGTAATTTCTAATCCATTGAAGAAGAGAGTCATCGATCCCAAAAGCACGCATTTTTGATATAAGAGCCCGATGCCAAATTCTGTCAAATGCCTTAGAAATATCAAGTGCAACTATCTTGCTTTCACCAGATTGATGTACGCTTTGGTTCCACTTTTCTGTGAGACATGCCATCAAATCACCAATGGACCTGTTGCTACGAAAATCATATTGCGGGTCATTAAGAAGTTTTCGTGTCTCGAAATATTTCATTAGCTGGCGATTTATCAGCGTTTCCATGACCTTGGAAAGAAGGGACGTAAGTACAATGGTTCTATAGTAGGAGAGGGAAGAAGATTCGTCTTTTTTAGGGACGGACTGGACAGATGCTGTTTTCCATCTGCTCGGAAAGAGTCCTACTCTTGCTACTACACGGGTACGAAAGTGGATTCGTCCCATTGTAGATTCGACGCACTCAATTGTAGGCGGGGACAAAGCACAATCTGGGAGTGTTGAACTAGCCGCAAAGTGTGCAGCAAGCAGATTGGCCTTGTCCAAAGAGCTAACAGCTGAAATTTCATTGTAAATGAGCGTTGGTATGGAGGATAAGGCAGAGTTTCTAATGTTTTTGACATATTTATTAAAATTAAATTTTACTTACGTTTTATAGTCAATTTGCTCTTCGTATCGACTGAACCAATTGAATTGGTGGCTGTACAAGTAAATATTCCTTCATCTTCTGGAAATACTTCATTGATTGTTAACGTAGCCACACCGTTTTTATATTTCAAATCCATAATCTCTGATGACGAAATTGCTTTTCCATTTTTGGACCAAGTAATCTGGGGTTCTGGATCGCCTTCCACTGTGCATGTTAATAGCAATTGGTCACCATCTCGAACCGCAACATCTTTAAGTTCTTTAGAGAATTTGGGCTTACACATCAACGAATCGTCTGGAGGAACTGAATTGAGATCGAAATTGGAAAATATTATAAGTAAATATACCATATATGAAAACTTACGTATCAATTCCTTTGTTGCACTTCTAGATCTGGAAGGTGAACCAGGAGCGTTTAAACCATATTTCTTCTTTTTAGAGCTTGACGATTCAGAAATATTTGTTGACGAAAAGGAACTTGAGTTGTTGTTGACAGTCTATAAAATTTATATTTAATGTAATTATTTCCTCTTAGGTTTTAATTAATAAAGAATATGCTGTACATTTACCTTGCTGGATGAAGAATAAGAGTTATGTGAAGTAGAGGAGGAATACTTTGAAGAGCTACTTTGAGAATTGATATTAGAAGTCACCTGACGTACAGTAACAATTGGTGGTGGAGCAGGCTTAATTGGTTGTTCAATATATTTTCGGTCTGACGGAAATAAGGAATTTTCATTCAATAGATTTATACATGTGTTATATATTAGATTTTTGCTTTATTTAATTTTTATTTGTTTTCTTAATCAGCAATCAGGATTTAAAAAAAATACACTCAATTAGTAGATAAAAGAACATTAAAAAAACAAAACATGGGAAAATGTTTCTGACATTTACCACTCATGCGTGTGTATTTGTATGTGGAAAAGATTTTCAACATCTTTTTTCACTACTTTGTACTTCATGCAGTGTCCTTTAGACAACAAAACCTAATTACATTGTAATTGAAAAAAAAAAAAAAAACATATTCACAGGCAATGAAAGTCGCACGGAACAAAGAACATAATATCGAAACATTCCCGGTAAAACATCGTGAAAGACATTTTCAAAATATATACTTCTGCATATATATATATATATTCTATATCCTAAAAAAATAGTTAATAAAAATATAAATACATGTGGTGCTGGCAGGTAAATGACTGTTAATAACAGGTATAACAGGCTTTTGTTTCAGTGTCTAAACAGAAAATAATTTATGTTGATGGCGAATCCCTCCAAGTTGAATCAAAGCCTAGTCCTTTAACTCAGTATGATCTTTGTTATGTCATTTTGTGCAAAGAGAGAGAGGAAAACTAGGTTTCCACAAGTAAGTGTTATCCGTTTTTCGATGTTTCGATTGTGAAATCCGAATCAAAAAACGTGAGTAATACTCGTTAAAGATTTCGAACTTGAATTTGAAACTACTCAAAAACTAGCGGAATGAGGTAAGCAAGGGAGGTATTTTTGTGACTCCAATACTCATGAGCGCACCGTTCATTCGCGATCGAGACATATTTGAAGAGCTATAAAGTATGTTTGACGGCTGAAAATGGATAATGGTGACGATGCCAGAACATGTCGCTCAAGTTCGAGACGAAATAACACGGAATCAGCATAAATAAACAAGAAAAATTGCAGGAATTTAAAAATTTAATGGTGGTACTCTCTTTTTGAAAAAAAAATGAAGATGCAAATGGTATAAAGTCTTAACGAGCGTGACTATCTTTTCTTGAAACCTACAAAGGAAAAAATGCTGGAACGTTTTCGAACAGCAAGAATGCATGGAAATATGCATTGTCAATAAAGAGGACTGCCTGAGAATTAACATGGTGACTGTGGCTCAAGTGGTAGTGGATTGGTGATGCCTAAAATACCACAATAAATCCAATTACACTAATAATTTAGTCTCCTCAGTAAATGTTGGATGTCACTTTCTTCCTCTTTGTATTCCATCTTCCGAAAACCTTAGCACATGCTTTGGCATCATAAGTGTAGTCATACCTATTTTAGTGTTAAGTTCTTTTTCGTTTAACAGAAAAAAAAGAAGAAAAAAAAAAACCACCTTTACTTTTCTAACCAGAAAGAAACAGTGACTGCTGAAATGTATTCCCGAATGATCGACGAGTTTTTGTAGCTGCAACTGTAGTCGTTTTCCGGTTACAACACTCGATGGAAGAGTTGAGGGAAATTTTTCCAAGTAAATTAGTTAGTGAGTATGGAGAAACTCCCAGGGCTTAACAAAATTGGACTTATTTTTTGGGCATAATTCAAGCCGGAGTGAAAGTAAAATAACCCTCGAGCGGTACAAAACCTACAGGAAAATATTCGATTTGAAGTTATAGCCATTGCACATATGCTTTGTTCTAGCATAGGTATTCGCGGCTGCCGCGGAGCCAGACTCCGTGAATAACTTCAAAGAAACGATAGCCATTTAGATATTGTCTTAAGAAACTGAAATCTGCATTGTTAAACATTAATTTCTAAGAAATAAATGTTACAGCCACAAATTGTATATACATATTTTTTTTTTATTTAATTTAAGCTTGAATATTCTCAGCTAGACGGGCTTTAGAGCAAAATATGAAAATGAACGTCTAGAATTCAGTGTACATGAATATGTTTACAAAGCAAGGATTGTAGTTTGTTGTATTTCGAATCATGCGCATACACATACATATCTTTTAAGTACTATTCCTTTGTTCCTTCGACCAGGCTACTGGAACTAATTACGAATCCTAAAATTTTGGAATATACATAACATACATATATGGTATGTATTTAACAAAAACCAGGCTGAATTTACGAGTAACAGATATAAACAAAGACAGTATTTAATTCTTAAATATACATACTATTTAAGAACTTAATTTTAGATTATGGTATACTTTAAAACAAACAATAATTAATTGTGTAAATGAATTAGCAAAAAATGTATTAAAAAAAAATTAAAGAAATCTAGTTAAAATATTAACAAAATTGTGGGAAATGGTATTTTTGGTTTTTTTTTTTTTTTGTTTTTTATTTTGTTTTCCAACAGGCTTATTATTTAATTTTTGTTTTTAGGGGATTAAGGGATAGAAAAAAGGTTTTATAGCAGAAGAATAGTATTTTGATATGGTTTACCTCCTGAATATAAGAAATTGTGAGCAAGTTCGGCTTGCTCGGGCGTTACCCATTCTCCTAAAATAAATTTATTTTCGCATTTAACTCAGGTTCATATAGTTTTACACATTAATCATTACATATTGTATATTAAAGTATTTGTAAACAAAGCAATTATGTTTTTTGAAAATTATTTTTAGATTTGTATGTATTTAAAGTGTTCTAAATTTTTTCAATTCTGTGTTAATTGGCTCGCAACAAATGTCGATGATGTCAAAAATAAGCTTTCTATAGAAGTTTATTCTTATGTAAGGAATAAATTCATTAAGAAAATACTTACATACATATATATATATATAATGTAACCTCTACTGTATTCATGCTTGCCGCATTTAAATATATATGTATAAATATACACAATGGCAAAATGGCTTATCTAGATTATTTCTCAGATGGATATATGGTATAATTTTTTTATTTTTCAACTTCACAATGAACAAAAAGGACTGAGTTTTTTTTTTACAGACTAACTCTAAGTTTTATAAATAATAAAGACTTTACTATTAAAAAAAAAATTATTCTTGTATCTATAAATAGTAAATTTCGCAAACTTGCCATCAATACATTGTGCGGGGACACAGAACACCTTTATAGTAAAAATTTCTTATATTTTTCTTATTTGGATAATTTTTTTAATACAATAAATTTATAATATCTTAAAAAGGACTGTAAGAATTTAATATGGCCAAAAACGCAAGAAAAAAATAAACAAAGAGATATAGAAAACCAACGTAAATATTTTAATGCACAATAAAGGGTCTGTCTTCAATTTCCCTGCAAGAAGGATCAGTAAGGAATCTCCCTGGTACCAGAACACCACACATTGGTCGCTTGAAATTGAATCCATTTCGATTAAATGGGTTTGTAAGTAAGCAAATTAGAATATTGGCTACGGAGGTGTTAGGTGTGGTGTCCATATTTATTTGAACATGAAGCCGTACTCTCCAAAAATTTTCCGAAGGTGTGATGAAAAGATCACGAATGTACGAAGCATTACACGGCAACTAATTGCGGGACGTTATCTTTCACGTTAACACAGTGTCTCTCCTAGTTCTAAGAACAAAACATGCAACATATACCACCTTGATCAAAATCAAGGAATATACCACCGTGTGGCGCTCCCATTATGCCGATTGGAGTTCTGTTTTTTCTGTTAAGTTGGTAAATCTGTTGTTGACATTTCCTCTAAATCTTAGCGTCATAGCTTGACATTTGCAAAAGTTATGTAGCCAAGAGTACATCTATCTTCGTGTGTGTTGGCGATTTTTTACAATTTTAGAAATGGATTTCAATTTGCAACAACGAACTTGTATTAAATTTTGCGTAAAAAAACGGATTTAATGGTGCGCGAACGTTGGAAATGTTGGAAAAGTGTTTCGGCAATGATTCTCTAAAGAAAACGGTCGTTTACCAGTGGCACGAGCGGTTCAAATCGAAGATAATGAACGCAGTGGAACACCATCGACATCGAAAACCGACGAAAACATTGATGAAGTACTCGTAAAAGAAATGTTGGTCAATAACCGCAAATTAACCATCAGTGAGATAGCGGAGGACTTGAACATTGCCTATGGATCCGTCCAAGACTTTTTGGTTAATGATTTGCTTTTCCGTTGTGTAGCAGCAAAGTTGCAAGTTGGTGCCAAAAGACCTCAATTTCATGCAAAAATGAGACCGTGTTGACGTCGCAAAAGAGATGATTTGCGAGGCTGAATCCGATCCCACATTCATCAAAAGGATCATTACTGAAGACGAGACGTGGGTTTATGAGTACGACACGCAATCCAGACATCGCGCAAGAGAATGGCGTTCACCAGATGAGCCGAGACCAAAAACACCACGTCGTTTTCAGTCAAAAAAGAAAGCAATGCTCACGGTTTTCATGGATTACAACGGTGTAGTGCATCATGAATTTTTGCCAGTTTGCCAGAAGGCCAGACAGTATACAAAGAGTATTACGAGTATTTGGGCGTTATGAGACGTTTACGTGAAGCAATTCGTCGAAAGAGACCAGAATTGTGGGCAGAAAACTCGCGGATTTTGCACCATGATAACGCACCGTCGCACAGTGCCATCATTATTCGTAATTTTTTGACGAAAAATGCTACAAGTACCATCCAACAACCACCGCATTCACCTGATTTGGCTCCCTGTGACTTCTTTCTGTTCAATCGAGTTAAAAAACGCGTTTCAGCAGCCTAGAGGAAGTAATGGAAAAATCGCAGGAAGCACGAAAACCGAATATAAAAAATGTTTCAAGATTGGATCAAGCGCTGGCATAAGTGTGTTGCAGTCGATGGGGATTACTTTAAAGGGGACAATATAGATTTAGATGAATAAAATTGTTTTTTTTTTTTTAATTTTCTGAACTTTTTGATCAAGGTGGTATATTATCGCTTATAGAGACGGCCTTATTGCTATTTCACGCTTTGAAATGTCCTCTAAATAAAGTTCGATAGCTGCTCTGCTTTGTGGTTTCTACTATTAGCCTATGCTATGAATTTTCGCTAGACGTAGTGCAGTGCTATTAAGTACTTATACATAAACATAATTACATCAGTTTCTATATTTAACTTCATTCGTACATGAAGTGTTTCATTTAAAAAAAAAGAATGGCACGCATTTTAAAAATAAATAGTAAATTTAATTATATCATAATAAATAGCACGAAATGTTAAAAAAAAAACATCATTTACAAAGATCCTAAGCATCCTGCCAAAGGAATATTTCTGAGTTTAGTACTAATTTATATTAATATAATACATACGTACTCGTATATGTTCTATTTCTAGATTTAGCTTCCTTATTGTCTTTGCTTACGGCATTGCCGCTGTCATAAGATACTTTTTAACTTTTCTTTTCAATGAATTTTTATTATTCCTAAATTTTTACCAAAGAGAAAAAAAAAACACCTAACTATTGGAAAAATATACTACAGGCTGCGTCATATGTTTCAAGTCAAGTTGGTTTGAAAGTCATTTGTCAATTTATATGCGTAATTAACTGACATTGTGATCGATAACAACATTTTATATAAATATCAATTGTGAATACATCAATTTTTATGCTTTGACATCCCTGTTTCCATTACATATGTTACGTCAAACCGAACTGTCATCCGAGACTGTATATGTTAAAATTAAATTTTGCTATTTTACAATGTGGATCGTTTAACAATCGCTGAAAGTGCTAAAATTGTGAAAATTAACTACAAATATTAGTGATTTTATAGTAAGTGCATTTCGCGCATTAAGAGCAGATTACGGTGGATATAATCGTCCATCTGAGCGTATTATAGGCAAAACTGTAAAAAAAAATTCAAAGAGACTGGCTCTGTAATAGATGTCTTATCGAAATGCACGTTGTATAGAAAATATGGCTGCCGATGTTGAAAGTGTTGAAGAAGATCCAAATCTATCGATTTAACGGTGAGCACAGCACTTGGGTTTGTCTTATGGCATATTATGGCGTATTTTGCATTTGGATTTGCACGGATGACCAATTTTCACACAACATTTTCTTCAGCGATGACGCTCATTTTTCACTCGGTGGATATGTTAACAAATAAAATTGTCACATATGGGCAAATGAAAATCCGCCTGTAACTGTCGAAAGACAATTGGATTCCCATAATGTCACTGAATGGTTTGTAATTTGGTCTGGTGGTGTCATTGGTCTCTACTTCTTCGAAAAGGAGGAAGGTGTAACCGTCATCGTCAATTCTCATCGCTATAGCCAAATGTTAACCGAATTTGTTTGGCCTTAAATCAAAGATGTGAATATGAAAGATACTCGTGTGTGGTTTCAATAAGATGGTGCCACATCTTTCACGTTTTAGCTTTATTGCAAGAAAAATTTCCTGGATGAGTTATTTCGCGTTTTGGTGACGTGAAGTGGCCGCCAAGATCGTGTGATTTATCGCCGTTGGATTTCTTTTAGTTGGACTATGCAAAAGATTGTGGTCATGCACAAAATAGACAAACTCTCGACGGTTTGAAAACGAATATTCGTGAAGATATGGCCGAGTTATCGCCCGTGTGGCCAGTGGCGAAAAGTCATTGAAAATTTACGTTGTCAGAATCAAGTCCTGCAAGAACTGCCGTGAAGGACATTTGAATGATGTTATAATCCATTCATAATGGCAAAATCCAAACAATATATTGAACTAAGGATTTAATTGAAATCTAAATCATAAATATGTTTTATTTAAATTTACTTTCGGAACGATAAAATGGATAACCTTGTACTAGCAGATGAACAAAAGTCTGGATGCTAACGTATTCGCCATCCGACAAAAAGTACTTTGACATAGACATCGGGGTTGCTCCAAAATAAATTGTCATCGCATGTCGAAAATGACAGCCAAACAAAATCGCATTGAAACATAAAACTCATATATAGTATGTTGCGTGTAGTTTAAAAAAAAAAAAACAAAGAAATTGAAACTATGTAAATCCTGTCATAAAACAAAAAATTGGTTGTCTTTAGGAATATAAGCTTATTTAAGACTATTTAACCTGGTATTGACTGCAATTTTGTGTTAATTTATAAAATTATTTAAAGTTTAAATAGAAAAAAGTTACCTTCTACAATTACTACACACTCGGTTTCATCAGTGCCATGGCAATTGGTAGCAACACATGAATATTTTCCAGAATCTGAGGGTTTGCAATCGATAATTTCCATAGTGACAACACCATCCGAATGTGTCATTGAGTATTCGTATTTATTCAATTCGCGTTTATCTTTGTACCATTTCACGGTTGGTACTGGTTTTCCACTTAAGCAGCAAAGCAATTTGCATGTATCGCGAGCTTGCATGACACGCGGACGTAAAAGGAATGTAAAGCTGGGTGCTGATTCGGATTCTTCCTGCCAGAATGTGTATGGTAAAGGTTCACGTCTTCTCACTGGTGTCGATTCATGTCTATAAACTGGTGGCTGTCTTGGTAGTGGTTGAACATTCAGGAATACTACTTCTTCTCGCGAACCGTAGTGATTTTCAGCACGTATGATGTACTCTCCTCGATCTTCAAGTTTCACACGATTGATAATGAAATAGTAATCATCACCAGTGTAGCGTTTCATAAACTTAACACTTTGCCGAAGTTCCTGATTATTATGTGACCAAGTTAGAGTAGGTGTAGCAACAGCAATGCAGCGGCAGTAAAATTTGACACTTTGACCCTCATAACAAAATTGAGACGAAGGCCGAATGACGAATCGTGGAGCCGCTTGACGTCGATCGATTGATGTATCATGGATCTTATATTTTTCCATTAGTAATTTACGAAGGGAAGAATATTCAGAAAGTCGGCCAATTGGAAGAAGGTATTTATTAAAGTCTTCATATTTTCTACGTAATTTGTCACGGAAAGCGAGATATTTTTCACGTGCAATTTGTTGTGTACGATCACTGTGATCACCTGTAAGCCATGGATGAAGTAAGCATTCATGTGCAGTCATACGTTTTTCTTTGTTTGCTATTAATAAAGATCGAATAAAGTCCCTAGCTTCTTCAGATATGTGTTTAAATGCTTCTTCGTCAAAGTCCCAGTCGCAAGATTTTACGTTTTTCAAAGTTGATATATCGTTTTCACCGGCAAACGGTGAAAGTCCACTTAAACTATTATTCATATAAAATATTGAGAAGGATAAAAAAAAAGAGGGAAGTTAAACAATTTTGAAGAACTTGATTAATGATTAATATAAAATTATTAAATTAAAAAAAAAAAAAAACAAAAGGAAGAATTTATAACTTACAGCACGTAGGACAAAACACCAATAGCCCACATGTCAGTATAGAATCCAACTGGTTCACGATTGACAATTTCTGGGGCAGCAAATTCGGCAGTACCGGTTGTTATTTTCACAACTTCGTTTGGATCTAACCTTGTAGCTAGACCAAAATCGATGAGTTTGACATTTGTGCTTCTTCGAGTTTGACACATGATATTTTCTGGTTTAATATCTAAATGAATGATATTTTTCTCGTGCATATGCTTAACACCTTCGCAAATTTGGCGCATATAATTTATTACTTCAGCTTCCGACATGCTATAACCATCATCTGTAATACGTTCAAATAATTCACCGCCAGATAAACTGTGAAGTAAAAATTCAAATTCTCAAAACTTCTATTTAATATTTTACGTTCAAGATTAACTTACAATTCAAAAATAAGAACCATTTCATCGTCATCCTCAAATGCGTCATGTAGGTTAATTAATTTTTGATGATGTAATTGATTCATTATATCAATCTCACGACGTATTAAGTCTTTTTCAATTTCATGTGATACTGGGATAAATTTAGCAGCAAAAATGTTTCCTGTACTACGTTCGCGACAACGGTGTACTACACCAAATGCCCCGGTGCCAATTTCTTCAAGAATATCATAACGGTCGTACACGCTATTATGTGAAATTTCAACAGGCTGTGGAACATATTTGGAATAAATGTCGAAGACATAGGAATCATAGTCCTTAATAGGACCATCAGCTTTGCCACGAACTTTCTTTCCATTTTCATCGATTTCCCATTTTTTCTCTTGTTTCTTCTTTTTGCCCGAATCCTTTGTAGTTATTAAAGAACTAACATCTGATGGATCTGAACGACCATAAACATTTTCTGCATAAACTCTGAATTCATATTGGTGCCCTGGTGCAAGACCAGTAACAGCCATTGATGTGAAACGGGTATTTCCTACGCGTATCCATGATGACATGGGATGTTCACGTTTTTCAACCAAATAATTTGTAATATTTGAGCCACCGTCCCAAACTGGAGTTTTCCAGCTAATAGAAAGTGAATCAGTGCCGATATTTTCAACCGATAGGAACCTTGGCGGATCTGGCCGGTCGCTTATTTGAATTTTTATTATGGCTGTATCTGTACCAAGTTCGTTTTCTGCTGTGATGCGATAAGGGCCAGAATCGAGTTTTGAACCGTCCCTAATTGTTAGAATAGCATGACGCTCCTTAACTTCAACATTGTAATGTCCACCAGATTCGATGGTTTCACCCTCACGGATCCAGCTAATACGTGGTTTCGGGAATCCAGTGAAAGGTATCTTGATTATAACATTTTCACCCTTATCAAAGTAAGCAGTGTCACGGAATCTTGGCGGTACGTTCAGTTTTGGTGCAGCTAAATACAAAAAAAGATATCGTTATTTAGATTTAATTAATATTCTACATTCACTAATGAGTTGTAAATGCAACTACTAATATTGTAATAAGACAAAATAAAATAAAATTATTGTACTTACTCATAATTACAAGAGAAGCACGAGTTGATTTTGCACCAGCTTTATTGACAGCACGGCATACATATTCATCGGCATCTTCACCAAAAACATCGTTTATTGTAAGGAAGTAGTTATCGCCCTCGTTATACATATGATACCGAGCACCATTGGTGATTTCTCGTGCGCCCTTATACCAAGTAATAACAGGATTAGGTATACCTGTAATTTCGCATGAAAATTGAGCATTGTGATTTTGTATACAATTAGCATCGCGCAGTGGTTTCACAATAATTGGTGGGGTCGCTGCCTTAGGATCAATAATTTTCACAGATGTAGATGCAGTTGATTCCTTTGATAAACCGGCTTCGTTTTGCGCAAAAACACGGAATTCATACTGCCGTCCTTCAATTAGATTTGGACAGTTTATTTGTGTTGTTGGACAGATTGCAATATTGACACGTTGCCAGGTGGAGCTGCCTACTTCACGTTTATCCACCCAATATCCTTGTATATGGGCACCACCATCTGATTCTGGTTTTTCCCATTCCAGATGAACGAATTCTTCACCGATCTCTGTAACTTTTGGTACTCCAGGTGGTGATGGTGGATCGAATGGTGCTTTAGCTTTTACAGCATTTAGGCCTTCTAGAGCGGGACCAATACCGTTCTCATTTACAGCCATCACACGGAATACATACTCTTGGTTTTCGGTTAGCCCTTGTACGCTGAATGATAAATCTTTACAAAAACTGGAAACGGTAATCCAATGGTTTGAGGTGACATCCTTACGTTCAACAACGTAGTGAGTAATACGCAAACCTCCGTCATAAGTTGGTGGACGCCAAGATAGTGTACAGGAATTTCTATTAATATTCGAAACTCCCATTGGACCGGCTGGAGGTCCTGGCAAGCCAGTTATGCGAACATCAAAGTTACCGATAGCGGTGCCACTATCATTATTAAATTCAATTGAATATGTCCCAGAATCATCCTTATTGATTTCTCGAATACATATTGCAACATACTCATCGAAAATAGTGTACTTAAAGTGAACAGTTTCGGAAAGAGTTTCATTATTCTTGGAAATTTTAACTTGCATCGGTTGATCGCCTGTGTAATAGACTTTAATTTTCGCATTATCATTTTCTGCTAAGTATAATTCGGATGGAATCCTGGTTATGATTGGTGGAGAACCAATTTTGAGACGACTTATTGTATGAACAAATCCTAATGAATTAATAGCTTCGCATGTAAAGTCGCCTTCATCTGAAGATTGCACATCAGAAATGTGCAAGCGGAATACGCCATTTTTAGAATCGGATGTAAAACGTCCTCCCATTTGAATTTCTTTACCGTTACGTAACCATCTGGATTTTGGTTCTGGTTTTCCTGAGGCTTCACACTGCAACATAAAGTATTTTCCAAGAGGTGCAACCCGATCTTGCAATCGCGTCACCCATTCTGGTTTTTCCCCGCCAAGCACTTCACATACTTTGATTGGCATTGTACATGAGCTAGGTTCAGAACGTCCAGCTGCATTTACTGCAAAGATTCTGAACTCATAGTCACCCATTTCGATGAGATTAATAACAGTGTATTCAGTGTCCATTACATTATAATCATTGCATTTAACCCAAATGGCGCCTCCGATATCACGACGCTCAATGATATATCCAGTAATTCGGGATCCACCATCATTTTCTGGCTTGGTCCATTTAAGATCAACGTAGTTTTTACCCACTTTAACAACTTGCGGGGTACCTGGTGGTGATGGAACGGTGAATTTACCTTTCAATTTAAACTTCATAGATGGAGGAGATGGTTTACTCAATCCAGCAGCATTCTTAGCTTTAATACGGAACTCGTACTCACTTCCATTTACTAGATTATAAAGCTGATATTTTGTATCTTTTATTAAGAACTCATAAGTGTTCCATGAAGTATCATTGACGATATCCCTATATTCAATTTGGTAGCCTTGAATGCGAGATCCACCATCAGATGATGGTCTGTCCCAAATTAATGTTACATTTCCAGAATCCCAATCAATGACTTTAGGTTGACCTGGAGCATCAGGAACAGTAAATTGGTATTTAGCTATCACAGGCTCATCCATTTCTAAGGGATCACTTAAACCATATTGATTTTCAGCTCGAACACGGAAGAAATATTTGCGATTTGGTTCTAAGCCCATGACGTCATAGTGTGTGCTGCGAACAAAACTGCTTACTTTACCCCAAACACCATTATTATCCATTTTTTCAACAATGTAATTTGTAATTGGAGAACCGCCATCGTCAAGTGGGGTCTTCCAGGAAAGACTACAAGTATCTGGTGTAATGTCAGAAGATAAAAGTGGTCCTTGTGGGATACCAGGCCTATCAACTACAGTTACATGACAAGCTGCTGAATCAAAGCCTTCAGGATTAGTTAAAGTTATTTGATAAGAACCTGTCTCTGAACGCTTTGCACTTTTATTGTGGAATACGGTATTGTAGTCTGTTGTTTCAAATTTAATTCTATCATCTTGTAAAACTTCCTTATTATTAACAGTCCAAGATGGTTTCGGTCTGGGATTTCCGTGGAATGGTACTAATATGCGGAACTCTTCGCCAGCACAAACAATAATGTCACGAATTTTCAGGTCAGATGTTATCTTTGGAGCACTTGGTGGTGAACGACATATGATACCATCAGATGATGAACTAAATGGTCCTTGTCCAGCTGCATTGACCGCAGCCACACGAATTTCGTACTCATGATTTTCAATCAGATTCGGAATTTTACAAGTTAGATCGGGACAATGTGCTTGAATTGCTTTAATCCATTTCTCTTCGGAGAGAAGTCGTTTCTCGATGACGTAACCAGTTATTGGTGAACCACCATCGTGGCGCGGTTTTGCCCAGGTTACTGTAATCGAATCTTCTGTCGAGTCAATGCCCCTTGGGATGCCTGGGGCTCCAGGAACATCAAATGGATGCCTAGCGCGGATCGGCTGTTCAGTTGTTGCTGGTTCCGATTGACCATATTGATTTTCGGCAATCACACGGAATTCATAGTCTCGGCCAATTGTTAAGTTTCGTACTCGAACGAATGGAACTGTACAATAACTGCTAACCTTCGACCAAGTGGGACTTCCTCTTTCCTTCTTTTCAATGATGTAGTTGGTTATGGGCGAACCGCCATCATCCCTTGGTGGATTCCAATAAAGGGTAAGGGCATCACCAGCAAATTCATCTGCACGAAGATTTGTAGGTGGTTTAGGACGATCAAGTACTTTAACATTTATAGTAGCAGTATCGAAGCCGGATGGATTTTTCAACTGCAAACGATATTGACCAGAATCATCTCGTTTTGAATTCTTCACTACAAAACTTGCCGCATCATCTGTAAGATTCTGGAACATGCGTTGATCTTCATTCAAAATCATGTCATTAGCATACCACTGAGCCGTAGGCTTCGGAAAACCGACGTATGGAACATGAATACTAAAATCTTCTCCAGCGCGAACAATTATATCTCGTACACCTCCTAGATCCATACAAGGTTTATTTGGTTGTTCTCCGATTATAACGGGGTTCGATGGTTTAGATGGATCAGACCGACCAACTTCATTTGCTGCAATTACACGGAATGCATATTCTTCTCCTTCTTTCAAGTCAGGCACAGTATACAATAGATTATGAATAGGCAACTCATTTATTGGTTTCCAATCCTTAGCACCTTTCGGTTTCAATTCGAGATAGTAACCCTTAATCTTTGATTTACCATCATTTCGTGGAGGTCTCCATGATAGAGTTACACTATTCTTCGTAATGCGATCTGCTTTAGGTGGTTCTGGTGGGTCTGGTCTATAGCGCTGTAGCTGTGCTGTTATTGATTCTGATGGTTTAGATGGTTTTCCGGGTCCAGCTTCATTTACAGCAGTTACACGGAACTCATAGCGAGAACCTTCACGTAGGTCTTGAACTGTATAACTTGTGTTGGGTGTTGGATAACTGTTGCATTTTATCCATTCACCTCCCCGCTCACGGCGCTCTACAATATATCCAGTAATTGGCTTACCACCACAATATTCTGGTGGATGCCATTCGAGACTAGCAGATGACGGACTGTAAGCCACAACATCTGGTTGGCTAGGTGCATCTGGTGGATCAAATGGTGATTTAGCTACAACCGGCTTACCTTCCAATGGTTCAGAAACGCCGTAAATATTTTCAGCACTTACACGGAATACATATTTCTTTCCCTCTGTTAGGCCTTTTACAGTAAAAGCAGTCTTTGGACAATAACCAGGAACTGGACGCCAGGCGTCCACTCCAAATTCAGAATATTCTACTACATAACCAGTTATTTCACTTCCACCGTCATCTTTTGGTGGATTCCAGGCCAGCGAAATATGATCTTGGGCAATCTCCGTATAAGTAAGCGGTCCCTGTGGTGGATCTGGTTTATCAACAACAATAACTTGAATGTCAGCGCTGTCTTTTCCAAATGCATTTGTGGCAGTAACATTATAGGTACCGGCATCTCCTCTAACTGAATCTTCAATGCGGAAGACTGTTTCTTCTGGATTTGTTTGGTATGAGACCTTATTACTTTCAGGTAATTTCACACCTGATTTTGTCCATTCAATAGTTGGTGTGGGCGCACCCGCAATCGGAATGTGAATATTAATGGGCTCTCCAGCATGTACTTTTATCTTGCGACCAACAAGACCATCCAAAAATAGCTTAGGTTTCTCTCGCATTGGCTTAGCCGATAAAATTGCTGATGGCTCAGATGGCTTACCATTTCCAGCTGCATTGACTGCAGTAACCCGATATTCGTATTGATGGCCATCGGTGACACGGTCATCTGTATAATTTGTATTTGGAACTGGTTCAGCATTTATCTTTATCCACCGTCCTGTTGCTTTATCTCGACGCTCTATGTCGTATCCAATGATGGAAGAACCACCATTACTTATTGGTGGCTTCCATTTAATTGAAATATGATCTTTGTCGCTATCTGTGAGCTCAGGCTTTCCAGGCTGTCCGGGAGTGCTATATTGATTCTTAGCAACAACCGGCTGCTCCGAAGTCAACGGATCGGATCGCCCTTGTAAATTTTCAGCCATAACTCGAAATTCGTATTGGGTGCCTTCAAGTAAACGAGGTACAACTGCATGATTGTACTTAGCATTGACATATGTTACAGCTGGCACCCAACCACCTCCATGTGTTAAGTCACGTTTTTCGATCACATACGCTGAAATTTCTGATCCACCGTTGTCTTTCGGTGGTTTCCATGAGATGGTTACCGAGTTTGCTGTAATTTCTTCATACTGCATTGGTCCTGCGGGCGGACCAGGGCGATCAAGAACAATTAACTCAAATGAACCCTCGTCAATACCGGAATCGTTGCGTAGTAAAAGATGATATGTTCCAGAATCTTCTCGTTTACAATTAACAGTATGTATAACCGTATGGTGTCCGATTGCTGTAAGAGTTGTCCGTTCATTTGTTGACACTGGTGAGCCATTTCTGTCCCAAATGACTTCAGGCGCTGGTTCACCAATAAAATCGATATCGGTGTGGAAAATAAGACCAGCTTTAATGCGAATTTCACGAAGAGGTGTTATAATTTTGGGTGCTAAGAATCTAGCTTTAGCAGTAACCATATCTGATGGTTCGGAAGGCTCCGATTGTCCAGCTGGATTAACAGCGATTATACGGAATTCATATTCCTGGCCCTCTGTTAAATCGGGCACCGTTGCTGCATTTTTATTTGGTGGGACATGAACAACATTTACCCAATATGGTGTACCTTTCTCTTTCTTTTGAATAATGTATTCAGTAAGTGGTGCACCTCCATCAGATTTCGGTGAGGCCCATCGTAAATCGACATGATCGCGATCCCAATCGGTAACTTCTGGCTTACCAGGAGCATCTGGTTCATCAAAGTCATTTTTAGCGATAATACTTTTACTGGCTTCAAGTGGTTCTGATTCGCCGATTGCATTAACGGCTTTTACGCGGAATAGATATTCCTTCTTATGCACTAAGCGTGTAACATCGTGCACTAAGTGAGTGCTCATTCCAGCATCAGACCAAGTTCCGCGAGACATATCCATTTTTTCTATTATGTAGTGAAGAATTGGAGAACCACCGTCATCCTTTGGTAATTGCCAAGACAAATGACATCCATCCTTTGTTATATTTGTAATAACTAGGGGACCAATAGGAGCACTGGGTCGATCAAGAACCGTTGCCGTTGCAGAAGCACTAAATTCACCATGTTCATTTTTGAGAATCAAAGTATATTTGCCCTCATCCATGCGATTAGAGAATGGAATTTCAAATGTTAATTCCGATTGGAATAATGACATATCTACGCGAGGAGTTTGTTCAATTGGTTTTCCATTAAATAACCAAGTATAGGTTGGACGCGGTGAAGCTTCTATTGGTAAATTCCATCCAAGACGTTTACCAGCGTGAACTGTAATATCTTCTAATAGCTTTTTGTCGAAGAACGGTGCTATAAATCTCGGTTTCGCTATTATTGTATTTGAGGGATCAGATGGATCTCCAGGGCCTCCTTTGTTTACAGCAATAACTCGGAACTCATATGCCTCATTCTCTATTAAATCTGGAACTGTTGCTTTTGTTTCTTTTCCAGGAATTTCAACAGCTTTCTCCCATGGTCCAAATTTAGAACGCTTTTCAATAATATACGATGTGATTGGTGATCCACCATCCTTTTTGGGAGCTGTCCATTCGAGATCCACATGATCTTTATCCCAATCAGTTGCTTGAGGTTGTCCAGGCTTATCAGGACGGCTGAATGGATCTTTTGCTGTAATAGCTTGTGTTGTAGATAATGGTAGTGATTCGCCAAGTTTATTAACTGCACGTACGCGGAAGTTATAATCATGGTTTTCTATTAAATTATCAGCACGAATATTAGTATCGGCACATTCTCCTACCGGAACCCAACGTAAAGTTTCCGCATCCATTTTTTCAACAATATAGTGCGTTATTTCGGAACCGCCATCATCTTTCGGTGGTCGCCAGCGCAATGTAATTGAATTCTTTGTCACTTCATCTGGTTTTAATGGACCCTCTGGTGGCAGAGGAATATCTAGGACCGTTACTTTAACAGTAGCATTATCAACGCCATTGATATTACGTGCAACTAATTTATAATCACCCGTGTCAGATCGCTTTGCATCAATAACGCGCAATTTAGTACGATAATCCTCATTGACAATTTTAATGCGATCAGTGTTTAATACCATATTTTCTTTATGTGACCATTCCTTGCTTGGTGGAGGTTCACCCGTAACTGGAATATCAAATTCAAAGGTTTGACCTGCACGTACCTTAACATCAATCATAAATTGTCGATCAATCTTTGGTGGAAGGTTCTTTGGTCGGGCAATGTGAGGTTGTGTTGCATCACTTGGCTGTCCAGGTCCGGCTTTGTTGACTGCTTTTACACGGAATTCATATTTTGTACCTTCGACTAAATCTGGTACACGTCCTGTTATAACATCTCCATCAACTTCAGCGCATTTTTCCCAATCTGGACTATATTTATCTTTCTTTTCTATAACATAGCCTATGATAGGTGAACCACCATCGTTTTCAGGTCTTTCCCATTGTAATTCCACAAAGTCCTTGTCGTAATCTTTAATAATTGGAGTACCTGGTTTAGAAGGCTCATCATAAGGATTTTTAGCTTCTGTCGCATGAGGTGTTGTTAGTGGATCCGATGCACCTTGACGGTTACGAGCTCTAACACGGAATTTATACTTGTGGCCTGGGGTTAAACCGTCAACTTTGAAATTGGTACTTGGCCCATCAGTTTCTCCAGCTGGCACCCAGCGTCCTGTAATCTCATCAAGTTTTTCAATAACATAATTCTCAATTGGCTGACCACCATCATCATCTGGTGGTGACCATTTAAGTGTACAACCATTCGAATGAACATCTTCAACTTTCAATGGGCCATTGGGTGGAGCAGGCTTATCCAAAACAATTACCTTTACATCAGCTGTATCGCTTCCATTTATGTTTTCAGCTGTTATTGTGTATGTACCAGTATCGGCACGACTAGCATTACGAACACTTAGTTTTGTATTGTAATCTGTGTGCTGAACTTTGATGTGATCACTTGGACAAACTTCACGTTTATTGTGAATCCATTTGGTTTTTGGAGCAGGTTCTCCTGAAACTTTTATATCATAGGTAAAGTTCTGACCAGCTTTTATTTTAACTTCAATGAGATTTGTTCGATCTATAAGTGGTGCTTTGTTTCTTGGTTTGGCTATAATTATTGGTGTAGCATCACTGGGTTCACCGGGGCCGGCTTTGTTAACGGCAACAACGCGGAATTCATAGCCTTGACCTTCAATAAGATCTGGAACAGTTGCTTTATTTTGATCAGCCGGGACTTCAATAGCTTTTTCCCATTGACCATATTTATCTTTTTTTTCAATAATATAACCAGTTATTGGTGAGCCACCATCATTAACTGGTGAAGTCCATGCTAAATCTACATGATCCTTATCCCAATCAGTTGCGCGTACATTTTCTGGTTTTCCGGGCTCGTCAAATGGATTTTTAGCAATGATGGTTTCATCAGCAACTAAAGGTGCTGATTCGCCTTCTGCATTTACAGCAGATACACGGAATTTATATTCACCACCAGGTGTTAATCCTGTTACATCAGCTTGAGGTTCCGTTGAACGACAAACGGGTACCCAACATCCAGTTTCTGGATCCATTTTATCAATTTGGAAGTATTCGATGGGAGTACCACCGTCATCTTTTGGCCTTTTCCATTTAAGATTACATCCTTCTTTGTGAATGTCAGATATTTGAAGTGGTCCTTCTGGCGCCGTTGGTTTATCAGTAACAATTACATTTACAGTAACTGTATCTTTGCCAGAACTATTTGTAGCAGTGACAGTATATTCACCAGAATCAGATCGTTTTGACGGCCGTATCACTAGCTTAGTATAATAATCGGGACTTTCAATCGTAACATTCTTGCTAGCCTGTAATGGGCAATTCGAAAATCTCCATTCGACTTTTGGTGCTGGTTCTCCAATTATATTCGCATCGAATTTTATTGGTGTTCCAGCTGATATTGTCAAATCTCGTAAGTTTCTTCTATCGATTTTCGGAGCCAAATATCTTGGCTTGGCAATGAAAGTTTTCCCTGGTTCTGAGGGTTCTGATTGACCAGCTTTATTAAGTGCAATAACACGAAACTGATATTCGTTGCCTTCAATCAAACCATTTATATTTGCAACAGGTGTTGGTGTATCTGTTTCGCAAGCTTTTTCCCACATAGGACTGTACTTATCCTTCTTTTCAATAATATAACCAATAATTGGTGAACCTCCGTCACTAGCTGGTTCGGGCCATGAAAGTTCCACATGATTGGCTGACCAATCAACTGGTTCTGGTGCTCCAGGTTTAGATGCAGTAGCTGTAAAGTATCTATCATAGTAGAAAGCTAAAAAAAAAATATTAATAGAAATTTATCTTACTGAATGGATCCTTAGCGACAATAGTTCCAAGTGTCTCCAATGGCTCAGATTCACCCTCTTTATTAAGCGCTTTAACTCGGAATTTATATTCATGTCCTGGTATGAGACCATCTACATTAAATTCAGGAACATCAGATTTTCCAACTGGCAACCAAATGCCAGTATCCGGATCATATTTTTCAACCAAATAACCATCGATTGGCTCGCCACCATCGTCCTTTGGCTTTTTCCATTTGAGTTTACAGCCTTCTTTATGTATATCGCTAACCTCAAGAGGACCCTCCGGCTTTCCAGGTTTACCTATTGTTAAACAAAAATTACTTGTCATTTGGTATTTTTTTTTTTTTTTTTAGAAAATGCTTATTTACATATAACGTTGATTTCAAATTCAACTGTGTCCTGGCCATGCTTATTATGGGCAACAATTTTGTATGTACCAGTATCTTTTCTTTTTGGATTATCATGGAAGAGTTTTGTATTATAAGGAATATTTTCAATACGGCAGTGCGATGAAACAGGCAATGATTTTCCATTATGCGACCAAATAACATCTGGTGGAGGTTCGCCAATAATTTTTATGTCCAAAAAGATCGGTTCTCCTTCTTTCACATTATAAGTATGAATATTCCTTCGATCGATTTTGGGGGCCACTGCAGAAGCGAGAAAAAAAAAAAAAAAACATTAACCAGAATTTGTTATGCTTAATGAAAATAAAAATTACATTTTCTTGGTTTGGTTATAACTGATTTACTGGCATCGCTTGGTTCTCCAGGACCAGCAGCATTAATACCTCGAACTCTAAATTCGTATTCAACATTTTCATCGAGATTTGGTACAGTTGCTTTACATTCACCACCGGCCGGAGGTGCATTAATTTCTAAAGCCTTCACCCATTTACCAGTTCCCTTTTCGCGTTTTTCAACAGCATAAGCAGTGATTGGGGAGCCACCATCGTTAAGTGGTGGATTCCATTTCAAATCAACGTGATCTTTATCCCAATCGGTTGCTTCAGGAGTTCCAGGTTTGCCAGGTTCATCTTAAAATAGGAAATTATTATAATTTTTTTTTTTATCAAGACTTTCATATGTATAGATTTAAACCTACCAAATGGATTTTTAGCAATAATCGGTTTATCAGCCTCAAGTGGTTCAGACTCTCCTTCAGTATTAACAGCCAAGACTCGGAATTTGTATTCTTGACCAGGAACTAAATTATTAAGCTCAGCATGTGGCTCCTTAAAGCGACCAGCCGGCAGCCATCGTCCTGTTTCTGTGTCCATTTTTTCGACAATATAATGATCAATTGGTAGACCACCATCATCCAGGGGTGGATTCCATTTCAATTTGCAACCTTCTTTATGAATATCATTTACACGAAGTGGACCTTCTGGTTTTCCAGGTTTATCCAGAACAGTAATTTCAAATGAGGCCTCATCATGACCAGAATCGTTTTCGGCCTTTAGCGTATATTTACCAGTATGAGCACGTTTGGCAATTGGAATACTGATTTTAGTTCGATAAGGCTCGAGATCAATATTAATAGAATTGTCGTCTTCAATGCGAGCTTTATTATGATACCATGTCTTATGCGGTGGTGGTTCTCCTGATACTTTAATATCTAAACGCACGTGTTGTCCAGCTTTGATTGTGATATCTTTAATATTGCTACGATCAATTTTAGGTGCACTGAAACGATCTTTAGCGAGCACTGTATCAGATGGCTCTGAGGGTTTACTTTGGCCACCTTTGTTTACAGCTTTTACACGGAATTGATACTTCTGTCCTTCAATTAAATCATTTACACGAGCTTCACATTTTGGTGTATTTGTTTCAAGAACTTTTTGCCATTTATTGGTTAGATTATCTTTCTTTTCAATAATATAACCAGTTATAGGAGCGCCATTATCGTCATCTGGGGCTCGCCATTTCAAATCAGCATGATTACGGGACCAATCTTTTAGTTCTGGTTTTCCCGGCTTATCAGCAGCTTGATACGGATTCTTTGCGGTTACTGGTGAATCAGTAGTTAAAGGTTCTGATTCTCCTTCAGCGTTGACAGCCTTGACACGGAACAGGTAATCCTTACCTTCAGTTAAGCCTTTAACATCTGCTTCAGGTAGTTTAGTTGTACAGACAGGTACCCAGCGTCCAGTTTCGGTATCCATACGCTCAACAACATAATGATCAATCGGTTCTCCGCCATCATCTTCTGGTTTATCCCATTTTAGAGAAACACTTTCGGCAGTGACATCGCCAACTTTAAGTGGTCCCTTTGGTTTTGATGGCTTGCAGAGAACTTCTAATTCAACTTCAACGGTATCAATGCCTGAATCATTTTTAGCTGTTACAGTGTAAATGCCTCTATCAGCACGTTTTACTTTTGATATAATAAACGTTGTTTTATAGTCTTCATTTTCAATTTTTATATGATCGGTTGTTTTAAGTGGTTCGTTTTTATATGTCCACGAGACTTTAGGTGCGGGTTCACCCTTAACTGCAGCTTCTATGTGCAGCAATTGGCCACTGCGTAAAATTTTCTTTTGAAGATTTTTACGATCAATATGTGGTGCAAGGAATCGTGGTTTGGCAATAATTGATTTTGAAACATCACTAGGATCACTTGGTCCGGCCTTGTTGACAGCTACAATACGGAATTCATATTCGTGACCCTCATCTACATTACTGACAGTGCCTGAGGTATGATCCCCTGGTACAGTAGCTGCATCGACCCATGCACGACCGGATTTGTCTCTCATCTGAATAATGTACTTTTGAATTGGAGCACCGCCATCACTTTTCGGTGGTGCCCATGATAAATCAACAAAGTCTTTATCCCAATTGGTTGGTTCTGGTCGACCAGGTTTATCTGGCTCATCGAAGGGATTCTTAGCGATAATAGGTTTATCGGTTTCTAAGTCTTCTGATTCACCTTCTTTGTTTACAGCACGTACTCTAAATTTGTATGGCTTACCTTCTTGCAAGCCAATTATCTTAGCTTCTGGCTCTGAGCTTTTACCACATGGCAACCATTGACCTGTATGAGGATCAAGTTTCTCAATCTCATAGTAATCAATTGGTGCACCACCATCATCTTCCGGTTTTTTCCACTTAAGCTTGCATCCATGCTTAGTAATATCGTTAACTTCCAATGGTCCCTTTGGTTTTCCTGGTTTTCCAAGAACAGTAACATCTAACTCAGCGACATCTTCACCAACTTCATTTGTAGCTTTTATTGTGTATTTGCCACTCTGTTCACGTTTTGCACGCATAACAAAGAACTTTGTGTTGTAGTCGACATTGTCAATGCGTAAATTGTCATCGACAACAACTGGTTGGTCTTTAAAGAACCATTCTACTTTTGGTGCTGGCTCGCCCTTAATATTTATATCAAGGCTAATAGAAAGTCCAGTTTTTACAATTACTGGCTTAAGATTTGTACGGTCGATGTGTGGTTTTACTAAAATAAATAAATAAGACAATTCAAAAAAAAAAACAAAAAAATGGAAAAATAAACTAATCGTAAATTTAAACTACTTACAGAACCTGGGCTTAGCTGTATGCCAATTAGTTTGTTCTGATGGTTCTGATGGTCCAGCTTTATTAACAGCACGAACTCGGAATTTATATTGTTGGCCTTCTTCAAGCTTATTAACTGTGCCCTTACAAATGGGACCATCAATTTCAGCTGCCTTGACAAATTGACCAGAGTCCTTGTCCATAACTTCAATAATATAACCAGTTACTGGTGCGCCACCATCACGAATAGGAGGTTCCCACTTAAGTTTAACATGATGTTCATCCCAGTCTTCTAGTTCTGGAAGACCTGGTGCTGCTGCAACATCATAGGGATTTTTAGCAACAGTTGCCGATTCAGTTTCCAATGGTTCAGATTCGCCTTCTTCATTTATAGCTTTAACACGAAATTGGTAAGCATGATTTGGTTCAAGACCTTTTATTTCCTGCTCAGTTTTTTCGGGGTCTACATGTCCACATGGAACCCATCGTCCGGTAGTAGCATCCATTTTTTCAATAGCATAACCAGTAAGAGGTACTCCGCCATCATCCTTAGGTTTATTCCATTTTAATTTACATCCCTCCTTATGAACATTGCTAACTTCTAATGGACCTTCAGGTTTAGCTGGCTTGTCAAGGACTAAAATATCAACGGTAGCCTCATCAACTCCATTAATATTTTCAGCGCGTAGTGTATAAACTCCACTTTCTTTTCGAGAAACATCTAACAAAGTGATCTTTGTATTATAGTCTTCATTTTCAATGCGAGTATTGCCAGTTGCAAGTAATTCCTTGGTTTTAAAAGTCCAAGTGAGCTCTGGTGGTGGTTCGCCTCGTACATCAACATCAAGCTTAACAACTTGACCAGCCCTGACTTTAATATTTTTCATCTTCTCCCGATTAATGGTTGGTTTCACTTATAGGAAAGAAAAAACAAACATCAAAATATTTGTACTTCAGAAAGAAAAGAGCGGAAAAAGCAACATTAAAAACGACTGAAAAAAGAGGTGAGCATGTAAAAGCTTTGCAATTACGATATTTTATCAATATTGAATAGTAAAATAGCTAAAGAAATAACGTAAATATATATTTATCTGATTTTTTTTTTTTAAATAAAAATAAAGCAGTTGGCGTGAATGCGGAATAATCTGAAATTTCCCAATTGGTTATATATAATCTTACAGTTCCTGGGCTTTGCCAGATGTGGCTCTGTTGCATCACTTGGTTCTCCGGGACCAGCCTTATTGATTGCTCGAACACGGAATTGATAAATGTTACCCTCTTTAAGGCCATCAACAGTTGCAGTTGGTGAAGGTCCCTGAGATAATTATGGGGATATAAAATAAAAATGAATTTGTTTTAAAAATACACTACATACATCTGTGGTGAGAACTTCATCCCAATGAGGTGAGAATTTATCTTTCTTTTCAATAACATAGCCTGTAATTGGTGCACCACCATCATTCTTAGGCGGTTCCCATTTAAGTTTCACCATCTTTTCATTATAATCATCAATAATTGGAGTGCTCGGTTTACCGGCAGCATCATATGGATTTTTAGCCAATGTACTTTGTTCAGTCTCTAATGGTTCGGATTCGCCCTCCTCATTTATAGCTTTAACCCTAAATTGATACTCATGACCTTCTTGTAAGCCTTTTACATCGAGCTCAGTATCATTTCCAGAAGTACGTCCAACTGGCACCCATCTTCCCTGTGCTTTATCGAACTTTTCAACTTGATAAGCCGTGATTGGTTTACCTCCATCATCGTCAGGTTTTTGCCATTTTAATTTACAGCCATCTTTGGTAACGTCTTTTACTTTAAGCGGTCCCTTTGGCTTACCAGGGGCAGCCAAAATGTTAACTTCCACCTCAGCTTCGTCTTCACCATGTTCGTTTACAGCTTTTATCTTATAGAGTCCCGTATTTTTACGAATAGTATCAGTTATTGAAAGAACTGTATTGTAATCGATATTTTTAATATCTATATTGCCTTCAGATGAAAGTTCCTTGTTGTTTTGATACCAGGTTATCTTTGGTGGTGGTTCACCACGTACGTTTATATTATATTTTATAGGTTTACCAGCCCGAATAATAAATGGTTTTAAATTAGTACGATCGATTCTTGGTTTCACTGAATTAGGAAGAAAAGTAATCCACATAATACAATATAAATCAATTTTAAATATATATTTTTTTGATCATTGTACTTACGTGCTTTATATTTGATAATTTGCATTTTACTAGCATCTGATGGTGGAGATGGTCCAGCTTTGTTTACGGCAACAATTCGGAATTGATATTCTCCATATTCCTTCAAATCATCGACCTTGCCTTCGGTCATAGAACCGGGCACTTCACCAGCCTTCTCCCAATCGGGTTTGTTTTTATCCTTCTTTTCGATTATGTATTTTTCAATTGGAGCACCACCATCATTATGTGGTGGATTCCATTTAAGTTGTACACTATGGTTATCGTAGTCAACAACTTCAGGTGTACCCGGTTTGTTGGGTTCATCAAATGGATCTTTTGCTACAACACCCACAATGGTTGTCAATGGTTCGGATTCACCCTCAGCATTGATCGCTGTAACACGGAACTGATATTCAGAACCGGGATTTAAGCCAGTCACATCAAATTCTGGTGGTTCCTTATCACCTGGCAAGCGTCCAACTCGAATCCACTTACCCGTAGCTGTGTCCATTTTCTCAATTTGGTATTCTTCAATTGGAACACCACCATCGTCTTCTGGTTTTTTCCATGCTAATTTACAACCCTTGGCATGAACATCAGAAACAGAAAGTGGTCCTTTGGGAGCAGTAGGCTTACCCAAAACAATCAATTCAACTGTTTCAGTATCAATGCCATTACGATTTTCAGCTCTTAGAGTATACTTTCCAGTATCTTTGCGTACACAGTTTGTAATTTGAAAATCAGTATGATAGTCAACATTTTCAATTTTAATGCGATCGGTATTGGTAAGCGGAACATCATCACGCCAACTCCACTTGAGTGTTGGCACTGGCTCACCAATAACGTCCACTGACCATTTATGGGTACGTCCAGTCTTGATTGTGACTTTCTTAAATGTTGAGCGATCGATTTGGGGTTTAACTTTTGATTTAATATTGTCGAAATGGAAGAAAAAAATATGAAACAAACCACTATTTCAATAAAAGGATTCAATTCAAAATCAATAAAAAAAAGCCATGTTAGAAGCTTCAAAAACGTACTCTGCGATTTTGTTAAGAAAGCGTTTTCATTCAGCTTTTTTCTCTAAAATAAATACATTATGTTTGTCAATAAGAAAAAAAAAACCTGATAAATGGAAATAAAGTTAGATATGAAGTTGAATGTTGTAAATTAATTGATTTATGTTTAAAAATTCTTTCATGTAATCGGTAAATTGCCAAAAAGCATATTGGTAGTGTTATTGCAAAGCCTTTACGAAACTCTGAAATTAATTTGAAACACCATGGGAGTAGGTACATATGTATACTTACGATTTTTATGCTTGCATAAATGATTATCAGTTGGTTCAGAAGGTTTCGATGCACCGGCTTTATTAACAGCCCGTACACGAAACTGGTAAGTCATTTTTTCTTTAAGTCCATTGATTTTAGCATTACACTCAGGTGTTTCAGTTTTTTCAATTTCTGACCAATCTGGTGAAAATTTATCCTTCATTTCAATGATATAATGTGTTATTGGACGGCCACCATCGCTTGGTGGACGTTTCCATTTCAATGTAACCGATTGATTATCGTAATCATCTATTTCAGGCTTGCTGGGAGGACTTGGTTCATCATATGGATTTTTAGCTACAATACTGTCAGAAGTTTCGAGCGGTTCAGATTCACCTTCTTTATTTATTGCTTTGACACGGAATTTGTATGATTTATTTGGGGTTAAGCCCTTAAAATTGAATGAAGTTTCATCAGGACCGACTTCACCTGCTGGTATCCAACGGCCGGTATCTTCATCCATACGCTCGAGGGCATAACCAGTAATCGGGCAACCACCATCATCTTCTGGTTTGCGCCATTTTACTTTCACATGATCAGAACGTACTTCTTCAGCCACAAGTGGGCCTCCTGGTGCTAATGGACGATCGAGGACAATAACATCTGCGGCAGATTCAATTGTTCCCGAGCTATTTGTTAAAACAATTTTATAATTTCCTGTGTCCTTGCGAACAGCTTTTCGTATTGTTATAGCAGAATTTCGCTCATATTGATCAAGTGTAATGCGTTGGCCATCAATAACAATTGGTTCTTGTCCTTTAACCCATTTCGCTGCTGGTTCTGGTTCACCATCGTACTTTATGTCAAAGCGAATTGTTTGACCCTTCTTTACGGTTATATTTTTCAATTGATCACCAACTATAAATGGTTTTACAAATCGACATTTAGCAATTATAGTTTTTGTACTATCGCTTGGTTCACCAGGACCAGCTTTATTAACAGCACGAATTCGGAATTCATATTGAAGGCCTTCTTTAAGACCATCAACAGTTGCTGCCAAGCAATCAGCAGGTACTTCTTTTCCTTTGACCCAGTCGTTGCTGAACTTTTCTTTATATTCAAGAATATAACCAGTGAGAGGCGCTCCACCATCAGAATCAGGTGGTGACCAAGTTAAATCGGCATGATCCTTATCCCAATCAACGACATCAACATTCTTCGGCTTACTTGGCTCATCCCATGGATCTTTGGCAAGAATAACATTTTTAAATGCTTCAGGTTCACTTGGTCCAATTTTATTAATAGCCCGAATACGAAATCTGTATTGTTTTTTGGGAGTTAAGTCTTCAATTTTCTTTTTGCATGGTTCATTTGGTAGAACTTCAGCAACATTTTCCCATTGCTGTTTTTTACTAAGATCTTGCCTTTCGATTACATATTTTAAAAGTGGAGCTCCACCATCATCTTCTGGCGGTTTAAATGACACCACACATGATGTTTGGAAAACATCACTAATGTCAACATTTCGAGGTGGCGTTGGAACATCTTGCATAATAATATTAACATTTTTTGTGTCTTCACCCTGTCCGTTGGATAGCTTAATTTGGTAGGGGCCAGATTGATCACGAGTTGGCTTTTTAATTTTAAATACTATCTTATCGTCTTGGATAGAAACTTCAACATCTTTAACTGGTAATTGTTTGTCATCTTTAAGGAGTTTTGCTTCCACTGGAGTTTGTTTAGTACCGGAAACTACAAAGTAAAATAGTAAATAATTGATATTATTTCAATAAATTTTATTAAATTGATCATACTGTCTGTAGCTGCTTTAAAAATCAGAGATTCAAAGATTTATTTAATTTAAAACAACAATAAACAAAGGTAATAAGATATTTAGAAAACTATAACATTGTATGATACTATAGGCGTGTTTTATTCAAAAGTGTTTAACCACTTTTCCACACGAAATAAAAACAAAATCAAAAGTGGGTATAATTTAGTTCACTGTCAGAAGTAAGGATAGATTTATGAAAGATTTGAATTATAGATGTCGCAACATACATACATACATTTATTCGTTGATTGGCAGCATCCCGTTTCTCTCTATTCTGGGATGTGTTCGTGGATCAATTTATGCTTTGGAAGCGCAAGTCAATAATGAACGTTCTTTTGGACTTTTTCCATTTGAAAAAAATAGTTATTTTTCTTCTCCCCAAAAAAGAACTTCAACCTTTTTTAAAATTAGTGTGTGCGAAGGTGCTTATTTGCTTTCAAAATGCCACCAAAGCTCCAGTTTATCGGAGAAAATATTTAGGAAAAAGCAACTTTGAAACCAATACTGCGAACATAGCCGCGAGATAAAACTGAGTATAGAAGTGAGTTGGAGCGTTTTTTGGGAAAGTGGATACGCACTTTTGAATAAAACCCGCCTTATGAGAGAGAATAATTTGACCGATTCTAAAGAAGTTGTAAGAGGATGAGCGGTGTGGTAAATTACAAGAAGACTGAATATGTGTAATGAATTTGTAAATTATAGGCACAATTGAGATTGGCACTACTAAAAGTGGTGCCTATTAAATGTCATAATATAGTTCAGTGTATTCTCTCAGTGGCCTTTAATAATGACAGTTCAGTGTATCCTCTGAGCGGTTTTTTGTTCTTTTTTCTTTTCTTTTCGTTTTGGGGGTTATCGAGGAGAGATCACAAGAAAAATTGTGCATCAGATAGACAATAAAATAAAAGCTAACAATTTATTTTGTGCAATTATTATCAAATATGCATGATTCAGTTGTATCGTATTTAGTAGTTAGGCGAAGAAAATTTAGGGAGGAAGAAAAGACAGGTACCGATGTACATGGTTTTTAAATGTTTGAAGATTATAACTACCAGGAAACACAGAAATCGGCAGGGCATTCCATAAACGAGTTGTACGGCTTTGGAAAGAATCACGATATTTTAGAGTACGTCCGAGGGTATACTGATGAGCATTCTTAGCGAGACGGGTGTTACGATTGAAAGTTTGAATGAACGGAATGCTACTGGCGTGAGTCCGGGAACGGATATGAAAAGCAGAGAGTATTGTCATCAGCAAAAGAATATATTGGATTAGTAGCAGACAAGAGATCATTAATGAAAATTAAAAAGAATGTCGGAGACAGAACGGAGCCCTGCGGCACACCAGCATTTATTTTGTGCATATCAGGTTTGAAACCGTCCAAGACAACTTGAATTAAACGCTCCGAAAGGTAATTTCTAATCCATTGAAGAAGAGAGCCATCGATCCCAAAAGCACGCATTTTCGACAAAAGAGCCTGATGCCAAATTCTGTCAAATGCCTTAGAAATATCAAGTGCAACTATCTTGCTTTCGCCGGATTGATGTACGCTTTGGTTCCACTTTTCGGTGAGACATGCCATCAAATCACCAGTGGACCTGTTGCTATGAAAACCATATTGGCGGTCATTGAGAAGTTTTCGTGTTTCGAGACATTTCATGAGCTGACGGTTTATCAGCGTTTTCATGACTTAGAGAGAAGGAACGTAAGTGCAATGGCTGTGTAGGAGGAGAGAGAAGAAGATTCGCCTTTTTTAGGGACGGGCTGGACAAATGCTGTTTTCCATCTGCTCGAAAAGAGTCCTAAAGAGTAGGATTGATGAAAAAGCTTAGGCAGTGGTTTTGCCAGCGTGGAAGAACACCTCCTCAGAAGAAGGGAGATGTACAATCTGGACTAGCGGATTTATGTATGTTGGGATCTTTAAGTACTCTTGCTACTACGCGAGTGCGAAAGTGGATTCGTCTCATTGTAGATTCGACGCACTCAAGTGTAGGCGGGGACAATGCACAATCTGGGAGTGTTGAACTAGCCGCAAAGTGTACAGCAAGCAGATTGGCGTTGCCTAAAGAGCTGAAAGCTGGAATGTCATTGTAAATGAGCGTTGGGATGGAGGATGAGGCAGAATTTCTAATGTTTTTGACGAATGACCAAAATGTGAGGGGGTTTCCTTGATTATATTTGATACAAGAGATCTTAAAGCAATGCCCTATGGAGGATTTTCTACGCAGGACTAAAAATATAAATAAGCAGGCATAAAATATAGCTATAGCTTTTCCTATATTTCAACGCAAGTACTCGTAGTCTGTGCAAGAAAAACGACATGTGATTCATTCATAAAGATTCACATCTTAGAATTAGACCTATTGTACATAAGTGTCAGATATATCATGCTTGCTTATAAACATATATTTTTTTATGAGCGACTATAATTAAAAGGGGATGATAATAAAGAAATATTATTAGGGGTTGATATGTGAATCGTTTGGTATCAGAAAAATGTGAGTAGGAGAGAAGTTTGAATTGCTTATTAAGCAGAATATTTGTTTTTGTTGCAAGGTGAAATCATTACTTTCATTGGATACCTAAAGATAGTAAAGGATTTCCTTTATCTTAATGATTATTTAGTTTATGAAATTATTCGTAAAGCAGCGTGTGTATGGACCTTTCAAGAAATTAATTGTTTGTAAACTGACATTTTTCATACATACTACATATGTTATAAACGTTTAAATTTACCTTTATATGGCACTTCTATAATTAGTGGTTGATTGATTGGTCCAGCAAATTCTTCAGGACATTCAATATTTGGCTTGCTTTCTCCCTTATTGACAGACACCTTACATGATGACGATAATTGTCCTGATTCACAAGTTATTTCACCTTCATCGCCCAATTCCACGGGATTAAAGATCAACTGGTGCTTACCACCACCTAAATCTTTAATCTCAACACGTTCGCTTGGCACTATTGGCTCGCCGTTAAATTTCCATTCAGCTGGAGCCGTTGAATCTTGTAGTTCAATGTCGAGAACGAGTTTCTCCCGTTCCACTGCAGCTACGTCTTTTAGCTTTTTGTTGAAACGATTTTCATCTGAATTTTTTATTATTATTATTTTTTTGTTTAATAATGATTCAATGCAATGGCATATATTGTAGTACACTTACATTTGATAATGATTTCAGCTTCGGTTTTATCAGCATTTGTGGTACACTTAAATAATCCAGCATCGCTCACCTTGCAATCCTTAATGATGAGTTTTCGCTTTCGACCTTCTTTAACAATTTGCATACGTTTATCACCAGCTTTAATTTCTTCGTTACCCTTAAACCACTGAACATCTCCAGTTGCATCGTCAATTTCACATGCCAGCGTGACAGTATCTTTTTCAATGCATTGCAACGACTTGAGCACTTTAACAAATTTGTATGGATATTCAACGATTTTAACGTTTGTTTCGGTTTTATCCGGCTGACGCTCAAGACGACAAGAGTACTTGCCAGCGTCCTCAAGCACACTGTCCTTTATAATCAACTTAAGATTACCATTGACGTCCTTTGCTATTAGATAACGAGGATCGTTTCCTTCGATTTTAACATTGTCCTTGAACCATGATACAATAGCCATTGAACTACTAACGGCACATTCAAGAACGGTCTCGTGCTTGGTAAAGCCGTCAATTTTCTTTTTCAGTGGTTTTGTAAACGTATAAGTTGGGTCGGCCTCTTCAACATTGAGGAATGCAGTAGATGACACTCCGCCGATTTCAATAGTGTATTTCCCACTATCCTCTACTTTGGGATTCATAATTATCAGCTGGTAGCTATCATTCTCTTGCTTAAACTTGCATTTGCTTCCAACAAAAAGTTCCTTTTCAATTAGGGATTCGAAAAAAAAAGTATTAATGAATATAGGGGTTTGTATGTTTCACATGTTTTATTCATTATCATATAAAGGTGCAAATTCCAATTTAATCAATTTACTATGAAGTTCATTTAAAAGAGGAAAATATAAAAATTAAATGTGAATATATTTAATATAGTTTATTTACAAAAATAAACTATGCATTCGAATATGAACAATTGAAATTTGCACCAAGGCATAGATGAATATATATATATAAAAAACAAAAAAAAAACATTTTACTAATCAGTTCATACTTACATCCTTCCTGAAAAACCATTTGGGTTTGCAATTGGGCTTACTAAATCGGCCCTCGAAAACGACCTTTTTATCCTTGCCTTCTTTGGCGAATTGGTCGATCAATGGGCTTAAGAAAGATTCTTGTTTCTATCGTTATTATCGTTCGTTGGATTTGTATTTTTGTGACGACCGACGTTATAAATGGTACCGTAGAATAATTGTTGTTATAGAAGGCGTTGTCAAAAATGGGAAAAGAAATATTTTGGATTGTTTTCTTTATATTTACATGGTGCTTGGGTACTTTAATATGGAACACAGTTTTTTTTTTTTGTTTTTTTTTTTTTTTTAAACAATACGATCTTTATTTTAAAAAAGATCTCAAATTTAAAATAAAGATCAGTATTAAGTGCAATACTAGGTTTGAAGTGATTAATTTTTCGCCAAACATACGTATTAAAGATATAATTGATTATATAATAATTATTTATAAAAAGCTAATATACAATATTAATTATAAGCAAATGCATAAAATAAATCAATTAAAGTAAAATAGTTGGCAAGCAACTAGTTAAATTTTTTTTAGCTGAAATAAGAAATATATCTTTTAGTAATTGTTATTAAAAAAATTTTATTTTAAATTAGATAAAAGCAGCCATACAGCAGCGGTATTATAATCGAATCGATAGATACAAATAAATCGATAATAATTTTTTTTTTTTAAATAAAGCAGAAAATGGTAAAAGTTATTACATCTTTCCCTATACGAATTTTATAAAAAAAAAAAATAAAAGAAGAAAAATAAAGCAATATCGAGAGTATGTATCCTTTTTTTGTTTTTATTAGGAAGATAAGAATAATTATTAAAAAAATAAATTCTACAAGAAAGAATACATTTTATTTTGTACAATTTATATAGTATTTTGAATTTATGTGGAAAAAAGCTAAATCTCAAGATATTGTAATATCAGTTACTTTGTTGATCTTAAATTTGTTGCAACAATATGACAAGTTTTATGACAAACTGGCGGAAAATTGCCAGAGCATGTATGTGGCATATACAGCCTGTATGGTCCACTTAGCGAGGTTGGGTACAAAACTTAATCGCTTTTTTATGACAAAATATCACCTGCAGAAAAATTCCACTATTATGTAGATGTGGGACTCGAATATATTGTAGTTCATTACTTACATAAGTAAATAGTGCTATGGACTATATCTTTTTGTACATAGATAGGTGGGACTTTTGGACGCACCGAAAATTTTATGTCGACTTCGAAGTGCATTACGTGGTCTTTTTTTTTTCAATTTTTATCGAGCCTAGATGAACTAAAAGATCTCATCCGAACAAAAATTATGGATATTTTGCAAGAAAGCGAAATTTTTAACTAATTATCACTGGTAAACACGGTTTTTGTCACACGAACTTTGTGATGAATTTTGTTCATGTTGGTGTACCCTCATTAACAATATATGTATAATAATTTTGTTTCAATCACGTCCAGGTTTTTTGTGACAGCTACATATTCATTTCTGACCTCATAACAACCCCGACAGTTTTTGTTATGTTTGTTTTGAGAATTAACTTTTACATCTCAGTGGCGAAATTTCACATCATTAATTGAACAGTGCTATCTAAACTATTTCCTGTGAGGAGTCAAGATAAATCCTGGGTTCCGCATAAATGTTGTGCAACGTGTGTGAGACTGTTATTAGGTTGGCCTAAACAAGAACCCAGACATATGCCATTTGCTATACTAGTGATTTGGACCGAACCAAAGGATCATGTAAGTGATTGTTATTTTTGTTTGATTCAAACAAAAGGCATTACAATCAAGTCCAGTATTTAAACTTGTCTTCGGCCAACAGGCCCATGCTACATAGTGCCGAACTGCCTGTGCCAAAGCCTCTAAATCGATCAGAAAATCAGTATTCTACTCCGGAACTTGTTCTAAGTCAGCACGATAAGGTATATGAAGATAGTGACCCAAGTTATGAACTGTCAACTTCAAAAGAACCGCACTTATTGACACAAAGTGATTTAAACGATTTAGTACGTGATTTGAATCTGTCTAAAAAAAACAGGCTGAGCTTTTGGGGTCTAGATTAAACGACTGGAATTTACGTTCTCCTGATACGAACATTTCTTATTTTCGACATCGTGACGATGAAAAAAAAACTTTACTTTTCCAAAGCAGGTGATTTAGTCTATTGTAATAACGTTCCTGTTTTGATGAGTTTATTAAATTTTGAATATGATCCAAATCACTGGCGATTGTTCATTGATTCCTCAAAAACTAGTTTGAAAGCAGTTTTGCTGCATAACCGAAATAAACTTCCTTCAATGCCGGTTGCTCATGGTTCTGATATGAAAGAGACGGCTTGATGAAAAATTTTGTAAAATCTATGCCTAAAGATGGCAGTGGATTTATATATTTGAAAGAGAAATTCTCCAAACTTAGCGAGGCAAAAATTAAATAAAGGATAAGAACTTTGAAGAAAAACTGAATGATCGGGAAAAACTCGCCTGGAAATGTTTTGTGAACGTTGTCCAAAATTTTCTAGGAATATTAAATGAACTTATAATGTTATATAAAGCCTTCGGGTGTAATATGTCCTTAAAAATACATACGCTGGACTCTCATCTGGATTTCTTTCCGGCAAATTTGGGGTGCTTGTGAGTGACGAACCAGGCGAGAGGTTCCATCAGGACATTTCCTTAATGGAGAAGCGCTATCAAGGGAAATGGAGTCCAGGAATGCTAGCAGATTATTGTTGGAGACTTAAAAAAGTCCTTCCAGAAGCCAAATATTCATGAAAATCATAAGTATTCCAAAATCAACCTCCGATGTGTTACAATTCATTACATTTGTGCACTTCGGTGACGTGTTTCTGCATGTCGCAACCAGTATATTATTCTCTAATAATATGCCAAGTTTCGACCGTTTTCGTTCAGTATTTTTACAATAGTTGCTGTTTTAACATGGAGAATACAATTTTATCTCCCGCCGACTGTGAGGTACGAAGTGTAATTCGTTTTTTGCAAGCCGAAGGAAATGGCGCAGCTCAAATTCATCGTCGGTTATGTGGTGTTTACGGTAATACAGTGATGAGTGATGGTTCGGTACGTACGATTGGTGTAGACAATTTAAAAACGCACGCACAGATGTGCATAATGAAGGAGGCCAAGTTGACCAATTTATTTGTTATTATTTATTTTCCGAAATTTCTCGAACTACTATATACAGAATCGTGTCTGAAAACTTGGATTACCACAAGTTCTGTGCCCGTTGGCTTCCAAAACAGCTCACTGATGTCCACAAGACCCAATGTGTCAATTCAGGAAAAGCATTTCTCGAATGTTTACGAGTAGAAATGAAAGGTGAAGAATTTTTACTGCAAATTGTGACTGGAGATGAGACTTGGGTCCAGTATGTAAACTTAGAAAGCAAAGAACAGTCAAAGCAATGGATGCACACTCATTCTCCAAACAAGCCAAAAAAATTCGCAAACAGTTTTTTGGTACAGTAAAGGCATACTCGTATTGTTAACCGAGTTTATGGAACCTGGAAACACAATAAATGCAGCGGTTTACTGTGAAACTCTACGTAAGTTGAGAAGAGCAATCCAGAACAAAAGACGAGGAATGCTCACCAAAGGTGTGGTGCTTCTGCATGACAACACACGACCACACACTGCTGCAAGCACAAAAACTTTAATGGAGGTGTTCAATTGGGATATTTTTGATCACCCTCCCTACAGCCCTGATTTGGCATCAAGTGATTATCACCTTTTCCCAAAATTGAAGTCATTCATTGCATCTCAACATTTTGGAAGTAATGAGGAACTTATGAACGGTGTGAATCAATGCCTCAACGCATTGGCGGTGCCATTTGTTAAAGAGGCTATACAAAAGCTCGTTCTACGTTACCAAACATGTATAGATTTAAACGGAGACTATGCAGAAAAACAATTTAGATGTTAATAAAATTATTCAGTGCAAAAAATGTATGTTTTTGGTTTTTTAAAAAAAATATTTTTCACTACGGAGGTTGATTTAAGCAATAATTTCCCTAAATGTAGCTGATGTTTGTACTTTTTTCGAAAATATATATTTTAATGTCACAAGATAACCGGACGTGTCAATTTGTTTTGCATTCACATATTATTGTTTGGTGACCCCGAGTACTTTCAAAATTTTATACAAGTTTTCATGTGACAAAAAAAAGTCAAAATTTTCTTAACCAGTGTTATCTTCATACATGCATTATACGAGTAATGCAATGGTTGACTTAAGATTACGTTTAAATTAAAAAAAAATGACAAATTTTTTTTCTTTTACCTGTCCAACAAATGTACGAGTATAAAGTAATTTCTTAAGATTGATCTTAATTTTATTTGTACAAAATAATACGAATATTGGAAATATTATCAATTTAAGATATCGATGTGTTTTTGATAAATAAGCGTATCTTTTGCAGAAATTTGTGTAAATTGGGTTTTGACTATCAGAATTTTAAACGACTTTAAAACATTCCATGTCTACGAGTACATATTAATCTACATATATTATTATACCTATGTATATAGTATAATGTCATGACGAATTTTGAAGCCATACATTGTAAATCGAGATACACCTTAAGAGGCTTAAAGATGAAAACAGCGGAAAGAACAAAACCGTTAATTTCTTCTATACGTTAGGAAAAAAAAAAAAGTAATTAAAAGATGTTTGACACAAAAGAAAAAAAAAAAAAAAAAAAAAAACAGTAGTAAAAGAAGGAAGAATAGAAGAAAGATAAATATAAGAGAATAAATTAATGCTTGTTTTTAAATAGAAAGTTTTTTTTTTGTGTTTTAAGTATGTACGTCTATTTTTGAAGAATAGTCGAACCTCCTCTCGACGGAACGGGTGCAATGTTGGCCAATCTGGTATCAGTTCGGCTAGAGATGGTCTACGTGATGATGGCAGCTAGTATTGTATTTTATTCATACATTTTTGTTTTTAATTTTGTATTGGAATTTGTTGTTTATTTTTGTTTTTTTTTTTGTTTTTTTTTTGAAAAAGAATTATAAAACATTTTGTTACAATGTGAACGAATTTGCAACATACATACATACAACAAATAAAAAAGGTGATTGGGAAATAAATATAGTATATGTAAATATGACAAAAAAAAAAAAAAATGGCTGCATATTTATTGGTAATAAGAATTTTGAAATTAATCCTAATAACTTTTAATAAAAAAAGTTTCTTCAAAAATAAAACGTAATATGTATTATTTGAGAATTGAATAAACCAGTTAAATACATAAAATCATATTGTACTTGACTTTCCTGATATATCTATCAGATATATGTATAATTGTTGTTTAATTGTATGGCAAAAACATAAAAAAAAAAAACGGGAATGCACAATTATAATAATACAATATCTCAAAAATAAAATATCTTCGTGGGAAATTCAACCAGAAGATGAAAAATCAATATAGCAAAAAATATCAAACAAACATAAACAATTGTATAGTACTTGTAATATGACGACATAAAGGCTTGATATATTGTAAAATAAAATCGAGCAGTGAGTTAAAAGTCCGTTGTGGACAGTGAAAAATACAAGTTATAAAAATAGTACATTCGTGTATATACACGGTGTCCCAAAAATCAACGTCTAGCCAGAAACGGGTGATAAGTCAAGTGGTGTCGGTTATATCACAAAATTGTTAAAAAAAAAATCCAAGTCATGTACTTTTAAAATTATTGGCACTCGAAAAAAAAAAATCGAGAAATCTGACACCCTGTAACGATCTCTCAAGTACCGAAAATCTTTGCTTTTTTGTTATTTTTTTGTTGTCACGTAACTCTGAGTAACTGTTCTGTAAATTACGGTCCAAAATTTAAACATAACTATATCGGTCTTAACTAAGATATTGCTTTTTAGGCCATCCATGTATCTGAAAATCACTAGTCAAAAAAATGTACTACGCCGTTTTGGCAAGTTAACTTTAAAAGATGACGTATTTAGCCTGGATCCCAAAATGATGTGACACTTGCCAGACTAACGCTTAATTGCGGACAAAAAAAATATTTTGTTAAAGAAACCCGATTCATAGTTAATTCTTTTTAATAAATTAAACTGAGTATCAAGTGTGTGGGAAACAGACAGTGACGCTGTGATTGAGACGGATAAACACGCCATTTCGACTAATTTGAGTGAAACAGATAGAGATGCCACCCTTGTCAAGCAGTGACGCATAGGCACATCATGAAATACTGCAGTACGTTACGCTCCTTCGCTTACTGCGCATTATTCTGTATTCGTGTTGATTTCGTACTTAAAACTTTGGCCTTCTTTATTGCACTTCATTGCACTGCGACTTTGATTTGCTATCTGACCGTTTCTTTCGAACCTGGATTTCTTCTGGGCTATTATTTATCGTTGATCCCGTGATTTTGTTGTGTGAATGCCATCATGCATCTCATTTATGGGGAACATGCATCTCATTTTAGGGATGGCCGTGGTGTAGTGGTACTAGCAATCGCTGTGTAATTGGAACTCAGTCAGAAAAATCTGCGTGTGAAGGCATAACACTGGCATGTAGATTTGGCTTTTGTAGGGTTTTCAATCACAAAACAACCGTTAAAATTCACAACCTCACATTCCGAGAGAAGAAAAATCTCTCCGTCCTATTCGGACTCCCACCCCTGGAGAATCAGTATCGAAACCAAACAGACCTGAGTTTCAAACCACTACATCACAACAATGCTTTTCTTTCTCCTCCTTCTATCTTTCCGCCCGCGCCCTAGCAACAGTATAAGGGTATTCATAACCCCTTAGGCGCGCGTAAATTATAAAAAAAAATGCAGGTGTAATGCTAGTGCTGCAGCCAGACTTTATCATGAGAGATACCCAAATGCTCAGCGTCATCCGGACCATCGAGTATTTGTAAATGTGCACCGGTCAGTGTCAAATTGTCGATTTCCAAATTGAATGGTTAGTGAGGGAAGACCCGTCGTGCTCTACGAGGACGAAGTCTTACAAACAGTCATACAAGACCCTAGTACCTCAGTTCGTGGAATTGAAGAAAGCATAGGAGTGCCCAAAAGTGCAGCACACCGAATTCTAAGGGAAAACCAGCTCCATCTGTACTATGTACAACGAGTCCAAAGTCTGCTACCCCGAGATTATCCAGACAGAGTGCAATTTTGTCACACGATGTTGCAGAGGTTCGGAGAAGATCCGAGATTCTTCGAAAAAATTCTATGGTCGGACGAATCGGTTACATGAACCTCCACAATTTGCACGAGTGGCACGTGGAAAATCCACATTTGATGCGGGAAGATAGATCACAATGCCGTTTTAAAGTAAACATATGGACGGGAATTTTGAATGTTAGAATTATTGGCCCGTTCGAGCTGCCGCAAAATTTGAATGCCGAGGTTTATTTTGGAGAACCACTTACCAAATTTATGCATGCATATGGTATCAACAAGATGGCTGCCCAGCGCATTATGCTCGCACAGTACGAGAGTTCCTCGATCGGGAATACTCAAACAGGTGGATGGGGCGATCTAGTACAATTTCGTGGCCAACCCGTTCACCTGATTTAAATCCACTCCATTTTTTTTTACTGGGAAGTAGTAAAAGCCGATAGAAGATTTAAACGAGCTGCGAAAAAAAATTGCAGAAGCCGTTGAAGACATCAACTCCAGAAGATATTACCAGATCATTTGTAAGAAGATGTAGAGCTTACACTGCCGCTGGAGGCGAACAGTTTGAATGTTTGTTGTAAGATACAAGATCGGTAGATGGCGTCTAGTCGCGCAACAAACAACAGTTGTGTAAAGCGATCCTGAAAATATACACCAAGAGAACGTAGTGTTCTGTGTGCTCTGTGATGGAAAAAAATTAAATGAAATAACAAGGGTGGGATCTCTATCTGTTTCACTCAAACTAGTCGAAATGGCGTGTTTATCCGTCTCAATCACAACGTCACTGTCTGTCTCGCACACACTTGGCACTCATTTTAACATATTAAAAAGAATTAACTATGAATCGGGTTTCCTTAACAAAATATTTTTTTTGTCCTCAAGTAAGCGTTAGTCTAGCAAGTGTCATACCATTTTGGAATCCAGACTAAATACGCCATCTTTTAAAGTTACTTGCCAAAACGGCATAGTGCATTTTTTTGTTAGTACAGTCAGTTCAAGTTGGGTGATTAATGGTTTTCAGATACATGGATAGACAAAAAAGCAAGATTTTAGTTAAAACCGGTATAGTTATGTTTCAATTTTGGACCGTAATTTACAGAACAGTTACTCAGAGTTACGTGACAACAAAAAAATCGAAGAAAAGTAAAGATTTGTGATCACAGGGTGTCAGATTTCTCGATTTTTTTTCGAGTGCCAATAATTTTAAAAGCACATGACTTCGATTTCATTTTTATTATTTTGTGATAACCGACACCACTTAACCTATCACCCGTTTCCGGCTTGATGTTGATTTTTAGGACATCCTGTATACAATATCACGATAAAAATTTATGTTTGTGTCATCAGATACCCACAAACGAGTTTCCAAATACCTTATATGTTTGTACAGGAGTATATAACATATAATATATATTTTAGATAAAAAATTGCATATCTAGATATAATAAAAAGGAAGGTATGATTATCTAAGTCGATTACCAAGTTTCATTCTTTCTAAATATTGTAATCGATTAATATCACGTTGGTATTTGCACTAGCGTTTTGGCTTAAGCCCGATATTTATTGTAGTAACAAAACTTCCACAGAAACGGAAATAATACAATACAATAAAACAACAGAGGTAGCCTTACCTGCAGTCATTTAAAATAGTGTACATCAATACCTATTTGAATGTTGAAAGCGTTACGTATAGATTTATTTACAATTCAAATTTGAAACAAAAATAAACGATAATTAATGTTTGTTTTATAAATACTGCAAATTTATTAAAAAAAAAAAAAAAGAGAATTCTAAAGTTATCAAATCAAAAACAAAAAACACTAGGAATGACGGTATTATTTAAAAAAAAAAAAGGATAATATCAAAATCAAAAAACAATTTAAAATATGTCATTATAGCGCTGACATTTACTTAATAAAAAAAACATGCGCTATGTACAAAACAGGTATACCCTGGTGTTATTAAAAATTAATACAAAGCTTATTTAATTTGAATAAAATTGAGTTCCTATAAAATTTCAAAATAAAGGAAACGGGAAGTAGGGGATTTTTGTTTTGTTTTTTTTTCTTTTTTTGTGGGATAATGTTTATATGCATATGTATGTGGATATAAAATGGGATGGTTTAGATAGACTGTTAGTCGAACATACCTTTTCGACTTTTTTAAGGGCTGGCAACGGTTTTTCCGTTTCCTTAAGATCCCCCCAATCGGGGTCTTTGTCATCTTTGTCCCATTTTTGATAACGACGTTTTTTCAACATTGCGCGGAAATCCATACCACTCGAATCCGATACATAAAGCTGCATTTCTGCCGTATCCTCACCGTGTATATTCGACACAACAACTTTATATTTTCCCTCATCATTTGGCTTACATTTGCGCATGCAAAGGGTAATTGAATTTGTTTGGCCATCGGTGAGAAATTTAAATCGACCACCCTCAATGATTTCGGTCACACCTTTGTAGAACTTAAATGTGGGAGCCGGTGAGCCCTCAACATTAACGGTCATATATGCAGTTGAGTCTGTTGGGGTAAAATGTTGAGCAAGATTTATATTAGTTCCTCACTAAATAAAATAATAAACCAATCTTTAAATGCTCAAGCAGAAAAAAAAAAAAAATTATTAAAGGCAATAAAAAGGAAACGCAAGAAATAGTACTTCCAATTAATGTATTCAGTAAAATATAAAATACAATAATGTATGAGAATTCAGCGCAATTGCAAGCCAATTTACATATTTGTAATGCGATTTTTTTGTTATTGGTGTTAGGTAATTTCTTTCAACCAATTTTTACTCATATTAATCCAAGTTGGTAAATATAATATATACTTGCCAAGTCTGGCGAAAAAATGCTTGCAATATCCTGATTATACCATATATTTTGTTACAATCAGTTAATATGGTAGTTTTCATTTTAAAGTGGTTACCCACAAGGAAGACCAACAATTTATCAGCTATTATTGTTGTAAATAATATAATAGCATTGAAAAGGATTCTTAGTCCATACTAAACCTATTCCTATTTGAATAAGTTAAACCGATATTATTTAAAATATTCTTGATCGAAATACTCGTAATTATTGGATCTCTTCGTGTCTTTCCGTAGATGCAATTACGACAGTTTAGTTCACAGCTATTTTAATTTTAAACTGGAAACATATAGTAATACGAGTAGACTTGAATTATTACTAAAAATCAGTCAGTATACGTATTTGGCGAATCTCTTTTGTTCATTGTCGAATATACCACCTTGATCAAAAAGTTCCCGCACCACACCATCGTATGGCGCTCCCATTGTTCCGATTTGAGTTCTGTTTTTTTGTTAAGTTGGTAAATCTGTTGTTGACATTCCCTCTAAAACTTAGCGTCATAGCTTGACATTTGCAAAAGTTACGTAGCCAAGCGTACATCTATCTCTGTGTGTGTTGGCGATTTTTTACAATTTTAGAAATGGATTTCAATTTGTAACAACGAACTTGTACTAGATGGAGTGAAAAGCGACCTCCTTGACCGCCAGAATGCGCTGCTACTATTGTACAAAAAAGGTTATGGTGCCTTGAAGTCCGTTCATATTTAGGCAGACGTGCCAAATTTCAGTGCGATACTGTCTTTAGTTTTGTCTTGTGATTGTTGCTGAAGTGTTTGGCATCATGTTGAGTATGGACAAAAACGATTTTCGTTCTCTCATAAAACATTATTTTTTGAGGCGAAGGAAACAAAGGAAAAGTTGGATAAATATTATGGGGCTAATGCTGCGTCAGATTACACCGTCAAATATTGGTTTCGAGAGTTTCGTGATGGCCGCAACTCCACTACCGATCAAGTCCGCAGCGGCAGGCCCTCCGATACGGTTACAGAGGACAATGTCAAAAAAATACATGAAATGGTGTTGGCTGACCGGAAAGTGAAGGTGCGCCAGCTAGCAGATACCATAAAGATAAGTACGCCATATTTTGGGCAATATTCTGCATATGAAAAAGTTATCCTGCTACTGGGTGCCGCGAATGACCAAAAACACGAACGCGAGAGCACTTCGAAAGAGTGTTTGGACTTGCTGATGCTGAATCGGGCGGACTTTTGGCGTCGATTGCTAACTGGATTTGGATCCCTCGGACTATTATCTCTTGCCATCAAAAGATGGCTCATCAATAAAAAATTCAGCTCACGCGAGGAAATCATCGTCGCCACGAAGGAGTATTTTGCAGACATTCCGGAAAATTTCTTTTCGGACGGGATCAAGAAGTTGGAAAATCGCTGGAATAAGTGTATCAAACTATCATAAAAGGGGACTATATTGAATAATATAAAAAAACATTTAAAAAAAAATTTTTTTAATTTCGTAGGAGGCCACTTTTCACTCCATCTAGTATTAAATTTTGCGTAAAAAACGGATTTGATGGTGCGCGAACTTTGGAAAAGTATTTCGGCAACGATTCTCTAAAGAAAACGGTCGTTCACCAGTGGCGCGAGCGGTTCAAAAGTGGTCGTGGGTCAATCGAAGATGATGAACGCAGTGGCAGACCATCGACATCGAAAACCGACGAAAACATTGATGAAGTACTCGTAAAAGAAATGCTGGTCAACAACCGTAAATTAACCATCAGAGAGATAGCGGAGGACTTGAGCATGCCTATGGATCCGTCCAAGATATTTTGGTTGATGATTTGGGTTTCCGTCGTGTAGCAGCAAAGTTGGGGCCAAAAGACCTCAATTTCATGCAAAAAAGAGACCGTGTTGACGTCGCAAAAGAGATGATTTGCGAGGTTGAATCCGATCCCACATTCATCAAAAGGATCATTACTGGAGACGAGACGTGAGTTTATGAATACGACACGCAATTCAGACATCGCGCAAGAGAATGGCGTTCACCAAATGAGCCGAAACCAAAAAAACCACATCGTTTTCAGTCAAAAAAGAAGGCAATGCTCACGGTTTTCATGGATTAAAACGGTGTAGTGCATCATGAATTTTTGCCAGAAGGCCAGACAGTAAACAAAGAGTATTATTTGGATGTTATGAGACGTTTGCGTGAAGCAGAAGCAATTCGCCGAAAGAGACTAGAATTGTGGGCAGAAAACTCCTGGATTTTGCACCATGATAACGCACCGTCGCACAGTGCCATCATTATTCGTAATTTTTTGACGAAAAATGCAAAAAAATACCATCCAACAGCCACCGAATTCACCTGATTTGGCTCCCTGTGACTTCTCTCTGTTCAATCGAGTTAAAAAACGCGTTTCAGCAGCCGAGAGGAAGTAATGGAAAAATCGCAGGAAGCACGAAAACCGAATATAAAAAATGTTTGGAGGATTGGATCAAGCGCTGGCATAAATGTGTTGCAGTCGATGGGGATTACTTTGAAGAGGACAATATAGATTTAGATAAATAAACTTGTATTTCCAATTTTTTGAAAGCATTCCAGGAACTTTTTGATCAATGTAGTATATGCTTCGTATATTTGCTGTTTGTAAAACAAATTTTTCATCGCACTAAGTTTGCAGGAAGAATATGAAATTTATTCTCATGCAGTTTTCGCATAAAGAAAAAAAAAATATAAATTACAATCTAAAGTTAGCATTTAAGATGAGAATGTTTAAAGATGAACATACATACTTGTATGTATGCGTACTCATGTTACTATAAGGTCACCTGCGTTTTTTTTTTTATTAAATGATTGTACTTTTGGTCTTAAAGTCTTATTAGTTAGAAAGAAAAAAAAAAAGATAAAGCGTAGTTAATCATTGCAGTATTGTTGATAGATATTAAGTTCAAAATATTTTCGTTTTGTCCTTTGTACAGTTACCTTCAACTGCTGAGTATGATTCTTGGACGTCGACAATCGTAGGAGGGCCACCATCGCCGATATCAACCAATGGTGTCGATGGTTTGTTTATAAGTTCTTCAAGATCTTGAATACTTGGTCGTCTTATATCGACCGATGGTCTTCTCCTCTGTCACATTTTGATAAAGGTTATTAAAACGCATTTCATTATACCATAATAACGCGAACGACAAATGGTAAAAAAATATGTCAAAGTGAAAAAGAGAGAGAGAGAGAGAGAAAAAAAAATATGTTGTTATAACTTTGTCTTACAAAAAACTACTTGGTGTTGTAACCTTAAACACAAAACATATATAATTAACCAAAATTTTAAGCAACATCAAAAACATTTATTGACAAAAGAAAAAAAAAATAAAAAAAAAAAAAAACAAATACAAGGCCAGTGTCATAATAAAATGATAGACATAGTTTAGATTATATATGTAGAGTAAAAATAGAAAAAAAATTGTAGATATAGTAAATCAAATAAAAATAATATCGAAAAGGATAGATTCAGATGTAAGCAGATAAACATGAGACAAAAACCAACTCGCAGTAGCTATAAAAAAATAATATTGTACATTTCCAAAATACATAATTAATAAAAAGCTTTTTGAGAGATCATTTTGTGATGAGCGATGTAAATGTTTTTTTTTGTAAAATGTATCTATTTATATATGACTATAAAAATTAGTGAGCTCGTCTCTGTTCCATTGAGAGCAAGATTCTTACGTAAGGTAAATGTAGTATTTATACAATTATTAAAAATTTAATTGAATGTATTCCATGGAAAAGAAGAAACACGAAGGCGTATTATGAATATTCACTGTTTAATTAATTGAACAGGCAATATCATTTTCAATCCATAATTGTCGAAGATATGGATTTTTGCAATATTAAATACAAGATCAGCTAAAATTTAATAATCATAGAATATGGTAGTTTGAGTTCAATTGTTTTTTTGTTTTTTTTTTTTTTTTTTTTGGCGAAGAAAATAAGCATTGAATGAAATAGAAGTACAGAAGTATAAAATAAAAATTAATAAATTTATACTATTGTATAATGTAGTTAGAAAAAATTAAAAAAAAAAAAAAAATCAAATCGTGACAGTGTTGATAAATCATGCTTAATTAATTGATAGTATAACGATATATAATGAACAGTAAATGGTATTATATATTTTTTAATATTATATGTTTTCTGTTTTTTTTTTTGTTTATTTTAATATTATTTAAACACTTCACATATATAAATAATTTTAATAAAATTTTTTTATTTTTTTTTGTTTTTAAGAATTAAACGAGTCGTATTCATTGCCATTTGAGAGAAATCATTTATATACGATTTTGTAAACGAGTAAATACAATAGTTGTCATAATAACTGTTTTATGTGTTTTATCAATTTAGCTTGAAGCCTTATTAAAGTACTTTGCTCTTAGACTAAATAATTAAAAAAATAACACGTCTGTTTTGAAAGGAAAAACATATTAAACATAAACATAAATAAGTCTACCAAACATATAATGTACGAGTAAGTATGTATCTGTTTATATACATTTTGCTGTTATTTACTATTTACAATTTTGTGGATAACAGACACAATACGAAACTGCTATGCATTCTACGAAAAAAGTAAACGAAATAAGATCCTACAGACAATTCGGATTGGTGAGACGACCGAACTTATTGTTGTGTACCAGATATGTATTATATATATTTTGTAGGTATGTCTAGGTACTTTTTGTTTTTTTTTTTTATAACTACCTCATTTTAAATGGACTATATTCAAAGGTTTACTATGATTTAGAGAAGCCTAATGCAGTGACAACAATACTATATCGGGGTTTTACTAAATTCATGCCAGAGACTTATTATTTTCACCTTAACCCATTTACTACCACTGTATCCGTTTGGGTACAAAGTATTCATATACTTTATCACTTTACCATCGACCTATCTGTCATTTATTTTCTCTGACATTTCGCAAGCATCTGCAACCAATGTTCATTTGAAAATAAACAACAACGGTACTTTTTTTTTGAATCAGCTAGGATTGTGTTGTTCAATTTCAATTTTCAATTTTGTTTTTCGTGAAAATTTCTTATTTTACTTTTAATAATTTTACTTTCTAATCAAACAGTTCTAAAAGTGTAAAAATAAGTTAAAAGTCGTAATTACCCACTGTAAGTAGCTTCGATGTATGGAAACATATGAAGTCATTTTTGCATTATATTCTTAGAATAGATTTCAAGCCTTTTCCAACAGGCCCTTTTTACGGGAGGAGATTTGATAGTCTTACAATTGCACTTGAGGCAATAAAGGAAGGCGAGAGAGGTGCCAGCTATGATATAACCATTATACCACCTGATGCTGATGTTATCACAGACGAAGAAGAGATTGATATCGAAAACTTGAAAACTGAACATTTCCCAAATGATGTTCCAGGTTTTGTAGAGATTTTTGTTCGAGATGAAGAATACGACAATGAGGATGATGTCCCATTATCAGTTCTGCAAGACTCAGTACGTTAATAAAATGCACATTGTCCACAATGATCTAAAAACGACTTGACTATGAATTCCACCAATAGCTTTGAAAACTGCTTTTTTATATATGAAATAGTGTTTTCGAAACACTATTCGATGACGATGTCGTCCAATTAATTTTAGATCAAACTCGGTTGTATGCCTCCCAATAAAACCATTAAAAATTTGAAATATCGAAGCGAGACTTCCAAGTTTTTATCAGCATACTATTTTATAGTTGCTCTATCATTCAATGCCAGGGAAGTTAATGTACTAGCAATTGGACGAGGACACACGAACTCTCAATAGTTACTAACAATATGTTCCGGAAGAGATTTTTTTTGAAATAAAAAAGTTTATTCACTTGGCGGATAATAGTTAAATTGACCGTCAAGATAAAATGGCTAAAATAAGATCCCTTATGAATTTATCTATTGATGAGGCCATGATAAAATATTTTGGACATCACTCTTCAAAATAATTTATAAGAGGTAAACCAGTTAGATTTGGATTTAAAAATTGGATGCTTACAAGCAATTTATATAACTTCGACACATACTGTGGTGCAAAAAATATTCTTCCAGAAAGATCTCATATGCCATTAGGTAAAGTCCCTACCGACCATGTAATTTACTTTGACAACTATTCCTCTTCCCACGAGATATTGCGTTTATTGAGAATTTTCCTCAAAGGATCGAGAAACCACTAAGATGCAAAGAAAGTCATATGAGGGTAAGGTGGAACTGTGAGCCTTGTGTTATTACCCTAATTGCTTCGAAAAATTCCACACCAAGGATAATTAGAACCCACACCTTACCACTGTACTCGTTTGGGTACAGCTTCAAAAATCTTTAAATTGGTTTATAAAAAACAACACTTTAACTTATTTTTTGTTATAATGATTTTAGTACTAATATTTTCTTTAGCTTTTATTTATTTCAATTATAATTCTTTTTAATATATCTGACAACTTCCTAATTCTATTCAATCTGAAAACGGAATGGCCGAACTGACTCTAACTTGAAGTTGGTTCTTCTTCTGGTTTGTGTCGACAATCAACCCAGTTCGGGTACAGTCGGAATAAAGATTTATTTTCAAAGTACTACATGATAGTATTTAATAAAAATATGTGAAAGACGACTTTGGTTCTAAATGGGTTAAAGTTCAATGAGACAAGCTCTAATAAAAATTGATTAAATGTGAGCAGAACAACACTCAAGCTTTTTGATATCAATATACGAAATACTCGTATTAAGTGTGAACAAAGCATATATAGATTTTAAGGGTTCTAAAATCGAGTGTCTAATTCCGGCCTAAACGTAAAGCATTCACGAATATCAGCGTCTCACTGATGGATATAATATTTTATAAGCAAAAAATGAGCGGTACTATACCATATATGGTGCGGAATTTATTTTTACGAATGTACAACAAAAATAATTGGTACATAATTTAAAGTTCCTCGTGGCATTAAAATGTGTAACTTTCTTTGTTACTGCTCAATCTCAACCAAATTTTGAAAATACGTTATTATGGTTATTAAAATATGTACATTTGCCTTTTTAAAAATGTTTACTCCGATATTTTAACTCAGCACGTTTCAAGTAACCAGTTGTAATTGGCCTTCAGCCAAGAAAGAAACAAATAAGCCAGGACCTATCTCTTTTAAACTATGTCCATAACATACAGAGCCGAGTCCAGACATCCATAAGATTTTTGATCCCTATTTACCCGTATTATAGATAGATGAATATGGTATATACAAAATTCAAATGTCGAGAATAAGAACTTACATTGGCGAAAGGTTGACTAGACCACTCGGGGGATAGCCTTAAAGAGTTTCTCCCAGTATTTAAAAGTTGAACTTAAGAGAAGAACCGATCTCAAAGCACAAATAAACTAACCGACATTTTCAAGGAAGAAGGACCACCTTCAGTTACAACTTTCTGCTTGTATTTTGGTGGAACTAGAGTATTTGATTTTGGGAAAGAAAGTCTCTTGAATGGGTAGTTAGACAAGATCAGTTAGACATTTCAAACTCTCGGTGAAAATCTACAGTGACATTATATTCTGAAATAATAAATCAGTGAATTTAATAATTGGAAATTGACAAACAAATTCCAGTTAAAAGATATTACAATAGTGTGTTTTATTCAAAAGTGCTTAGCCACTTTTCCACACGAAACAAAAATAAAATCAAAAGTGGGAATAATTTAGTTCACTTTCAAAAGTGAGGATAGATTTACGAAAAATTTGAATTATAGATGTCGCAAGATACAACTAGAGGGCATTTATTCGTTACCTAATGTTTGGCAGCATCCCGTTTCTCCATATTCTGGGATGTGTTCGTGGATCAACTTATGTTTTGAAAGAGCAAGCCAATAATGAACGTTCTTTTTGGGCTTTTTATACTTGGAAAAAATAGCTATTTTTCTTCTACCCAGAAAGGAACTTGCACATTTTTTAAAATTAATGTGTGCGAAGGTGCTTATTTACTTTCAAAACTGCTTTCAAAACGCCACCAAAGCTCCAGTTTATCGGAGAAAATATGTTATTAAGGAAAAAGCAACAAAATGCTTTTGCTTTTGATTTCTATTGGGTTCATTTAATTTAATTAATTTCCTTATGGCTTAAAATTTAATCTTTAAAACTAAAACCGCCACTAAAAGCGACTTTGAAACCAACACTGCGAACGTAGCTGCGAGATTTTCTGAAACGTCAAAAGTGAGTATAAAAGTGATTGGGAGAGTTTTTTTTTTTGAAAAGTGGATACGCACTTTTGAATAAAACACGCCTAATAAAACAATATGTGATTGCATTATAGAGTAGAAAGAAAAATTCCAAAATTTGGTGAGAGATATTACGTATGGCGGCTCAGATTTCAAAAATTCCCGGTTGAGATCAAAATGCTAATTTTCATGCCAGAAATTTCGGGTACTTCGGAACTTGACTAAATTAGAAGTATAATACGTGCATTCGAAATGTTTCAATATTGAGAAATTGATGTGAAAAACATGAAACTAGATAGAGCTAGAAAAGTAATTGCAACCCAAGGACGAGTATAAACTGAGGCTCGAAAACGGGTCAAACGTAAAAATATCATCAAACATTTAGCCTAACTGGAGGTGATGTTTCGAGATAGGGCTGGATCAAATGGTAAATGCATTAGAGAAATACATTATACATATATGATATATAAGAGAAGAAAGAAGAATCAAATCAGTGAAGCTTATTAAAATAATAAAATATAAGCATTGTATCAATGTCATGTATCTACTGTATATTACTTTTAGGGAATAATTTTAGTTTAGGAAAAATATATGTATAATAAATCCATATTCGGTTTATATCATTCATTGTTACGTGCTTGTATTTCAAACGTATACGTATTTTAATAAACATGGAAATTGTTTTTAATTTGATCAATTCCACAATTACGATAATATTGTACGAGTATATTGAATTTCTACTTCTTTAAAATGATTATTTTACACTGAGATTTTCTTCTGCAACCACACCCAAACTATTATGAATAACACATATAATTTTATATACAAAATAACTATATTGTATTCAATATCAATATTCAACATAAAAAATTTAAAACACTTATATGGTACATATGTATCTGTCTAGAAAACCAGAAAAAACAGTCTAAAGAATGCAGTTACCCTCAGAACCCTTAATAAAAGGGTGGGTTGTTCTTAACTTTCTTGCATCACCAAAAAGTTGCAATTTCAAAAAAAAAAAAATAAATAAATTTACAAAGCTTTGCTAAAAAAAAAAAAAATTATTAGATACTAGTGTTTATGTACTCTTTTCTTTTTAATAAAAAACAATAATAAAAGACCTGTTTGGTATCACCCATTTCTCCGGGACGTGCTGTTTTTTTCTATAATTAATTCGAAAAATAAATGTGGTTTTTTTTTTTTATAAAGCATAAACAATGAGTTTAATATATTTAGGAGATATATGGTATCTGTTGTAAAATAATTATTTAAAACTACATATTGTATGTATATAGTTTTTAGTTTTTTTTTTTTTGGACACTGTTTATGTATATGTATATTTATATAAACTGTGCTAGTAGATGCTTTTTCTTTCCATACCTAGACGTGAATTTTTATAGCCTTTAGTTTTGTTTTGTTTTGTTTTTTTTTTAATATTTTGAACAAAGCACACAATACATAACTCATTAACTACACCCATATCGTTAATATTTCGTTAGGTTTCTTAGAAATGTATTATATTTTGCCTGGTTGTTAAAAAAAAAAAAAAATAATAAATACTCGAATAATTTATATATTTCGTGAGTATATTTTGCAGGATGTCTCACCTGTGCATCTCCTGCAACTTCTCCTGGTCTTAATAACTGTAAATTTGATTTGTCATTATCTTGTTTCTTAAATCATAATTTAAAATTTTTTTTTTTTTAACTGATAATAATATAACAAATTTATGAATATTATGAATGCCTAAAGTTATTTTCCAATTTATGTATATCCTCAGCCTTGTATACGTGCATGTCCATAAATACGACTGTATTGTATGATATGACAAAAAAAAAAACAAACACCTAAGTAGATATTAACTTACACAATACAGCTTTGACTTTTCAATTCAAAGAACTAACTTCAAAATCTAAACTAGAAATATCAGTTTAGCAGAAATTGGTATCTCTTTTTTTTTTTTTTTTTTTTTAAAAGCAACATATTTAATATATACAAGTACATATTGTAAATTTACTGTACTATATATGATATAGATTTGCTATTACATTTAAAATGTAATTTGTTATTTAAAACCTATAAAACATAATTTCCACTAAGAAATTGTTATAATTGTGGAAGTTAATCGATTGATCTATTGTTGAGAAAAGTCATACAATGTGACTGACATTGAACTCTCAACGCAAATTTTTCATAAAAAAAATATAAATATGGATGCTTAGCAATTTGATTTATCTTGGTTATGCCATTCTCGTTGAAATAATGCACTAAAATAATATCTACAGTGGTGTTCGAAGCAATAGCAACAAAAATTACCTTAACGGTTAAATGCGTAAATTTTCTTCTGTAGGGGTTTTTAGAAAAATTTAGATAAACGAGACACACTAAAGTGGTGCATTTAGGTGGTCGACCATGAAAAACAACAAGTAAAACCCATAAACGGATTAGTAGCTTGATTAAGAGGGAACCGTTTATCACTTCAAGACAAATTGGGAATAATCTTTAGTTAAATATTCATCCAAGCACGTACTTTTGGAAAGCAATTTAAAAAGTTATAGGCTAGTAAAAAAACCAATGTTAAAAAAAATTTACTTCCGTCGAAGGTATTTTTAAAAAACCTACATTTTGATCGAATATTCAATTAATCATTGGATTCTTCGATTACGAAATTTGTCTTCTTCAATAAAAGCTAGTGAATGCTAGTTGTGCATCTTTTGACAGTTACTTACCGAAGTTTCAGTCATTTTGGATGCGCAGTTTTTAGTTGACAGTCGTTTGAGTGAATCGCTGTGAGTGTTTTTTTGTAAAAATGGAAAAAATTGAGTATCGAGCTGTTATTAAATTCTTGTTTTTGAAAGGCAATACGTCTATGCAAATCAAAAAATGAGTTGGACTCTGTGTATGGGGACTCTGCACCATCATTTACCACAGTGAAATTTTGGCCAGCTGAATTTAAACGTGGCCGTAAGAGCTTGGGAGATAAAATGAACGTTCGGAACGTCCAAAAACTGCAACCACTGACGATAACACTGCTAAAGTTCACCAAATTGTGTTAGACGACCGCCGAATTAAAGTGAGAGAGATGGTAGGGGCTATGAAAATGTCCAAAGAACGTGTTTGTTACATATTAAATCAAGATTTACCCATGAGAAATCTGTCCGCGCGTTGGGTGCCGCGTTTGCTTACGTTAGACCAAAAACGTGTTCGAATGAACACATCCAACGCTCTATTGGCGCAGTTTAGGTGCAGTAAATCAGAGTTTTGGCGCCGATAAATTACTGTAGATGAAACATGGATACACCATTATATGGGCGAAACAAAAATTCTGTTAAAACAGTGGACTGCAAAGGGCGAGCCGGCTCTAAAAAAAGAAAAAAAACTGTTTTTTGGGATAGTAAAGGAGTTATCTTAATCGATTATCTTTAAAAAGGAAAAGCCATTACAGGAGCATACTACTCATTATTACTTGCCAAGCTGAAGGCAGAAATTGCGGAAAAACGGCCACATTTGCAGAAAAAGAAAATCCTGTTTCACCAAGATAACGCGCCGTCTCACACCTCAGCGGTTGCCATGGCGAAAATCCATGAATTACGGTTTGAACTGCTTGACCATCCACCTTATTCACCAGATCTAGCCCCAAGTGACTTGTTTTTGTTCCCTCATCTAAAAACTGCGCTCGGAGGGCAGAGATTTTCGTCAAATGAGGAGGCAATCACCTTCGTGAACAATTATTTTGCAGAGAAAAACGCCAAGTGCTATTTGGACGGGTTAGAGAGATGGGAGCATCGCTGTCTTTTGGATTTTGTAAAAAAATGTGGAAGTTGGTCTATCGAGAAATGGAAAACCGTCCTTTTCAGTGACGGATCAAAATTTAATTTGGTATTCGCAGATGGTATTGCCACAGTTAGGCGTACCAAAGGACTGCAAACAAACGGAAAAAACGGAAAAAAAACAGAGTTGCCCCTTTTTATGAAATTAAAGGCACTATGGACCGCTTTGTTTACAAAGATATTTTGGAGACGCATATGATGCCTTACGTAGAGTGGAATATGCCACTTTGATGGGTGTTTCAGCACGACAACGACCCGAAGCAAACATCGTAGCTCGTAAAGGACTATTTACACGACAATGGGGTTCAAGTTCTTAATTGGCCCCGGCACAATCACCGGACTTAAATCCCATTGAGAACCTTTCCGGGATTCTTAAGCGAAGAGTTGGGCGCAAACAATTCAGGAATAAAAGAGAATTGTTCCAAACCCTAAAAAGTGAATGGGAACAAATTCCTGAAACAATAATGGCTAATTTAATATGTTCAATGCCCGGCAGATGTGCGGAAGTAATTAGAAATAGAGGCTCCTACACAAAATATTGATTTTGTTGCTTTTGCTTCGCACAACCTATTTGAGTACTTCTTTTTGTTTTGTTAATATTTTTTTTTATAATTGAATTGTTTTGTTTTTGTAAATACCATATACCATTATGAAGGAGATTTAATGTTCTTTTGATGCATATTATTAATTTTTTTCCAAAAACCCCTACCGAAGAAAATTTACGCATTTAATCGTTAAGGTAATTTTTGTTGCTAAAGTTTCGAACAGCACTGTATAGTAAGTTCAAGTGGTATTAAGACCATTGAGCATAATTTAATTTAAATGCACACATGCGTTCATCTATGTATGCACATCCATATGTGGCTGTCAAATAAAATGTATTCAACATCATCAGGCTTTTAATACAAAACTGTGTAAATTGGGAAAAATCTTCAATTGAAATGTGGTATGTTATCTTATGTCTACGCTAAACATATTTAATTTTTTGTATTCTTTTTAATATCAATTAATATTTGTTCATGATTCTTGATCGGCAATGAAAAGCAGATTTCTGAAAATGTGTCAAAATCAAAATAAGAACACGAGATTAAGGTCCCAGTGTCTCTCTATCTTAAAATACAATATTTAGTAATGTGACAAGTATACATTAAAAAAGAAAGACCATGCCACCTCCGATTTCGATGATTATACTAGTCAACACTAAAAGAAATATCGTAAAAACTATGTAGGACAATTTGTAGACAAATTCACTGCTATTACCAGAAAAATATTAGTTTTTCTTTTATCACGTCCAAAACTGACAGAATATTTGATTTTCGAAAAAGGTATATTTTTGAAGATATTTTGAGGGTAGATGTAAATTTTACACCTTTGAGCACAAAATGAGCAGAAAATATAAAATTAGTTAAAATTTCACACAAATTGTACTCGTATTACCGTTTCTAATTAATTTGGATGTTCGTAATCAAGATAAAAACTGGGTCCCACATATCTGTTAAAGAAACGTACGATCTACTGAAACATATCTTGGGAAAAATCATGTATAATATACTCGTACATAAATGGTTGATTTTGTGCTGACTTAAAAGTTGTTGCGTTACTTTTGGAGCTACAGACTGGTTACACAAAGTAGTATTGTTTTTTATGTGAGTGGGACAGTCGAGCTAGAACTCTACATTACATTCAGGAAACATGGCCTTCAAGAACTACTTACATTCCAGGAAAAAGAATATTAAATTTGACAGTTTATTTGATCCACAAAAAGTTATATTACCGCCTCTGCACATTAAACTTGGTCTTATCAGAAACTTCGTAAAAGCTAATGAACAAATTTTCTTCTTTGAGAAAAGTTAAAATTGAGGAGGGGTATAACATATTTGTAGGTCCGGATATCAAAAAGATAATAAAAGAGATGCAGAATTCATTTCAAGTCTAAATGAAGTAGAAAAAGAAGCCTGGACTTCTTTCGTCGCAGTCACTGAAAACTTTTTAGGAAATCATAAATCTCCGCAATACTATATGTTGACCTTGTTGAGAAAATGTTGCAAGCTTTTCATAAAATGAAATGCAATATTCTATGTCTTTGAAAATACATTTTCTGACCTCGCATTTAGATTTTTTCCCAGAAAATATGGGCCCTATGAGTGATGAACACGGCAAGCGATTTCACCAAGATATAGCTGTGATTGAAAAACAATATCAAGGAAAATGGAACCTTGCGATACTTCCAGACTACTGCTGGTTGACAATTAGGGATTTACCAACCACAGAGTACCATCGACAAACTAAAAAAAAATGAAATTAATGTCAGTATAAAATTTTTTACAAAAGTGTAAAATATAAATAAATATATTCTATCATAAAATTGTGACGTGATAGAAGAGTTTAATTTGACTTTCTACATTATTTCTAGCTTAGAGAACACGAATCGGACACGAATTTTTTTTTGTTGACTAGTGTTATTATATCTGTTACATGCATACCATTCGTAGTATGTTGTAAATGAGTTCCAGTGATGTAGTCCTACAGTAATTTGCTTAATACACTTAATATTACTAAATAAAATAAAGCAGTGTCTTGACAAAACTAGTTATAAGGTAAATTGTAAAGCAGTACTTCTTTAGTTTGTGCAAAAAATTTTAATTCCAATGCTTTAAATAAAGGCTTATTCAATGATATTCATTTGCATTGCATACATATGAACAAAGCAGGGCAGGAGTTCGCCATACCATAGATTTGAAAGACAATAACTTTGTTTTGATTTTCTGTAGAGAATTTGTTCTGTTTGTAATTACATTTATTTAAATTTTTAGATTTAGATTTAGCTGCTTCTCTTTACTCTCAAAACTGAAAGCATCTCCCGATAGAGTGAAAAGTTTTGCGCTATATTGTACTATGTACAACAGAGTTCGATAAAACACCAGTGGTTATTTAAAATATGTCATTTCTGTTTTCAGAAATATCTTTCAATAGCCCTTCTTTGATATTTGCCTATCGCGGAAACTAAAAGAAATATGCAAAACAACAATTGGGTATCCCTTTGAATAAGAAAAATAATGAACGTTTAGACGACGAGGTGTTTCTTGACAAAGCATTCAAGCGATGTGCATTTTAAATTTGAATAAATTAATTGTAATTTTCCACACTCGGCTTGCGATTTTAAATTGTAAAAATCGTGGTGATAATATCTGTCAAACATTTGGAGTAAATACCGTACTTTATGTACGATAGTAGGACAAGGAAAATATTGACTCTGGGGGCCAGAAACAAGAAAAAGTTCATCAATCTGTGGATCAATCATCTAGACAATTACTGTCGAACTGGAAGGATATTCTATGAGCAGATAAATTAAAATTGTTTCTAGTGGAGCCAGGAAGAACTTCAGAAGAACAGTTACTTCCACATGCAAGCCGCAGTATGCTCTTCCAACAGTGAGGCACGGAATTGGACAATTGATGGTTTGAGCCAGTTTCTCTTACAATGGCATATGGGATGTCTATTGCTCTACGAGTATATAGAAGATATTCTGTCGTATTCCGATGATGAAAAGTCTTTTAAGTGGGGTTATTTGCAGGATGGCTACTTGGACTGATGTTGAAAAATAGTAGAGGCTGTAAGATTTAATAATACCACCTTGATCAAAAAGTTCCCGGGGGACACCAACGTGTGGCGCTCCCATTTTTCCGATTTGAGTTTTGTTTCTTTGTTAAGTTGGTAAATCTGTTGTTGATATTCCCTCTAAATCTTAGCGTAATAGCTTGACATTTGCAAAAGTTACGTAGCCAAGAGTACATCTAACTTCGTGTGTGTTGGCGATTTTTTACAATTTTAAAAATGGATTTCAATTTGCAACAACTAACTTGTACTCGTATTAAATTTTGCGTAAAAAACGGATTCAATGCTGCGCCAACTTTGGAAACGTTGGAAAAGTGTTTCGGCAACGATTCTCTAAAGAAACGGTCGTTCACCAGTGGCACGAGCGGTTCAAAAGTGCTCGTGAGTCAATCGAAGATGATGAACGCAGTGGCAGACCATCGACATCGAAAACTGACGAAAACATTGATGAAGTACTCGTAAAAGAAATGTTGGTCAATAACCGCAAATTAACCATCAGAGAGATAGCGGAGGACTTGAACATTGCCTATGGATCCGTCCAAGACATTTTGGTTAATGATTTGGGTTTCCGTCGTGTAGCAGCAAAGTGGGTGCCAAAAAACCTAAATTGCATGCAAATAGGAAACCGTATTGACGTCGCAAAAGGAATGATTTGCGAGGCTGAATCCGATCCCACATTCAGCAAAAGGATCATTACTGGAGAGGAGACGTGGGTTTATGAGTACGACACGCAATCAAGACATCAGAAAAGTGAATGACGTTCACCAAATGAGCCGAGACCAAAAAAACCAAGTCGTTTTCAGTCAAAAAAGAAGGCAATGCTCACGGTTTTCATGGATTAAAGCGGTGTAGTGCATCATGAATTTTTGCCAGAAGGCCAGACTGTAAACAGAGAGTATGAGTTATGAGACGTTTGCGTGAAGCAGAAGCTATTCGGCGAAAGAGACCAGAATTGTGGGCAGAAAACTCGTGGATTTTGCACCATGATAAATCACCGTCGCACAGTGCCTTCATTATTCGTAATATTTTGACGAAAAATGCGACAAATGGCATCCAGCAGCCACCGAATTCACCTGATTTGGCTCCCTGTGACTTGTTTCTGTTCAACCGAGTTAAAAAACGCGTTTCAGCAGCCGAGAGGAAGTAACGGAAAAATCGCAGGAAGCACGAAAACCGAATATAAAAAATGTTTCGAGGATTGCATCAAGCGCTGGCATAAGTGTGTTGCAGTCGATGGAGATTATTTTAAAGGGGACAATATAAATTTAGATGAATAAACTTGTATCTTAAATTTTCTGAATACATTCCGGGAACTTTTTGATCAATGTAGTATAAAGAAACTGTAGAACGTTGTGCAAGATTGCAGTACTGCTGAAAAGACTGCAATCTAATAGATTCAATGGCACATAAGAACAAGTCTGATATTTATAATCAAGGATATTCCCCAAAATTTTGGAGATCCAAATCATTGAAAATATCGAACATATGCGTTTTTCCCCCCCAGAAGCGCTATTTTATCTGACGGACAGCAAAAGGCCTTTTTTAATTTCCATATGATTTGTTCTTTTTATAATGAAAATTATCTAAAATAAAAGCTGTAATAATTATGAGTAACCGGTGGTTTCATAAAGTCTATGGAATTCGACTCCAAGCAATAAGATCCAAATTGAAAAAGGAACGCTCTTCATTATGGCATAAGGCCTTACATCGAGTGTAGAAAAACTTCCACAATGCCAAAGAAAAATACTAAAAACAAAATCATTCTTCTGATTATTTAAAGGGCTAAAGAAACATCCTCAAAATATTATGCAAAGCAAATCTGGACATAAGTTGTAAATGTAAGGAATTCATAATGAATAAAATTGATTAACATAATAAATAACCCTAAAGCGTGTAAGCCGCCATTTGGGCGCAATCGCAGGCCATCCAACTGGCAGTAAACCCTATTGCACACATCTGTTAAAGACATTAGGCCATATCTCGCCATATGACCTTATATCACGACAATCTTTAAATGTTAAGCCAGAAAATGGCCATTTTAAAATATATATTCAAAACACTGACTTTATACAACATGGTGGAATTATAAATACAAATTGTTAACTTTTGCATCACATAAACGATTATATGAGTATGAATATGTATGATCTACTCATATGTAAATATCATCCAAATCGGAGGTGGAATCTTTTCGTTAATAAATTACTCAAGAAGAAGAAACTAAAGATAGGATAGGAATGATTTTTTTTTTTAAAGATAAAGATCAATGTAGCGTTATTAAATATTAAATAAAGACAATTAATTTTCTTCATCCATATTTGTATGTACTTAAAGATATGAATAAATATTCGCTGTTGCCTTATTAATGTGATAAAATAAAAAAAAAATAAAAAAAATAAAAAAATAAAAAAAGATTTCAATTCAATGTATCTTGAATTTGTACAGACGTTTAAATTTGAGAAAAAAATAAATGATTATTTGCTTAAGAATTTTGATTTTAATTATAAGCTGCGGTTATAATTTTTCGACTGGATGGAATTTGAAAGTATTACTTAGATCTTACGAATTTACTAGTATGTGTATTTACATACGTTAGTATATAAATTATTATAATAAAATATAAAACTTCACGAAATAGTGAAATTTTAATAATTTAAATTAAATTTAAATTTTAGTTTTTTGATTATTTGTTAGAAAAAAAGTGAGTTTTAAAATATATACGCAGAGAGGACGAAATACGATTTTTTATGACACAATTTCAATCTTTGTTGGCATAGCTATTTGATATTTATGGCTATTTATTAATATATGTATATTCTTTTATTACTGCACATACGGATACATATTTTTTACATTGTTAAACATCAAATGCATTTAATTATCTTTTACGTGTTTAAACGTTTTATTTTATATTTATTCCGTTTAAAAAATACAAATGTAATATATGATATTACATTGTAGCACAAGATTAAATGTAGTTTTTAAAAGGTAGCGGTAAAAATATATATAATACTACATTGTGTTGTATTATTGTAAATAAAATTAATTTAATTATTCAGGTAAAGTAATTTTGTCAAACTTATAGATGAAATAAAATATCTTTTTTGTTTTTTTTTAGTTAAATATAAATTTAAAGTTTTTAATGATAATTTTATCAATGTTATCATTGATTAAAAAGGCTAAACTCAAAATTTTTTCTGAATAAATGACAGTAACTATCAAAATAAATATTTTAAGAAATTTGTGGTTTATCTTATAATAAACTTTTTGAAACACACGTATACGTAAAACATACTTAGAACTGATTATCACGTTTAAATTGTTAGACGGACATTTATTTTATTCCTCGGATGAGAAATTTGAAACATGTTTTCAATAATGTTCACTACAATAAACTCTTTCTTTGATTTTAATTGTGAAAACATTATAATATTATTATATTAAATATACACAATTATTTAATAACTGTCTATTTGTTCAAATGTAAGTTAAACTTTTTTTTTTCACTAAAGCTTAATATTATTTTGACTAAAAAATAATTACCTACGTCTTCAAATAGTAACTAATTTATTTTTTTTTTTATGATTTGAATTTAAATTAAATTAATTCCGTACCTCTATAGAACTATGCGTTTTTATTCTTGCAAATTTTGTTAGGTTGTAGTCAAATATCTGTCTAATGTTAAACAAATAACGTTAATTAAGAAAGAAGAAAAAAAAAGAAAAAAAAAAAAAAAAACCAAAACAAGAACAAGAGTGATCCGTTTGAGTACACAAGTAATGCACGTCTATATAACTAAATTAACAGAAATAAATTTTTTGTCAGATTACATAAAAAAATGATGTATGCTGCCGCACACAAATTGGTTTCTCATAATAATGATGTGTTCTTGTTGCATTTATTTATTCTAAAATACATACTTTACATATGTAGACATAAATGCATCAAGGAGAAAAGAGGCACGTAGTCTAAAAATGATGATTATGCTGATGATTATTTTTCAATGCATGCATTTTCGGTGCTTTTATTCTGGTTTATTTATTAATTATTTATTTAAAAAAAAAATATTTTTAGCTTAAATTTGAATATATCGTATGTACAACCTTTTGGTGAGATCAAAATAAATACAAGTGTATTTTATTAACTCAAGGACGGAATATTTTTTCTATATGGTATATGCATAATAAACAACGAACTTTTAACGTAGAATTGAAGAATAAATTTGATATGAAGTAAGACATACAATAGCTTTGATTTACATTTACATACATATATACAAACATGTATGTAAATACAATATATTGGTGTCACTATGAATATGTGTTTCAAAAAATCTATTTACCAAATATAATTGAATTAAAGAAATACGAGTAATTAAATTAATGTGGTAGAAAATGCCTACCTAGGTATAAAGAAATTTAATAAAAACAATATATGAACACACGGCAGATAAACAAATACCATGTGATTAAATTTAATAAAATATGTATATTTTTAACGCTCGTTTTTATGTGTAGAAAAAATGTTTTTTTTTGGTTTTTTTTATTCGTTTTTAAATTAAAACCTATAAGCCCTCAATTCGAATTTTATAATAAATGAATTTCAAATAATTCACAGCGATTAAACGGAAAAAATAATTAAATGCCAATAACACACGAAAATATATGTATATAAAGATAGCAGAAAATTAAATATAAACAAAATTTTATTAATTCTATAAAACAACAATTTGCTGAAATATCGACATATTTAACAAGCCTTACCCGTTTGTCCTCGAGAACTTCACCTGGGCGTAATTTACGTTTTGACTATTTGAATTATAATTAAACAAACATCGCATTTTTTTGTTTTGTTTTTTTTTTTTTTTTTTGTTTCAAACATGTGTTATTCATAGCCCAGTGCATATTTAAAATAATTTTATATATATATTTTTTTTCATCATCATTATTTCGGGCAGGGAGGGGATTTGATGGGTGTTGTTGGTTTGTTTTCACATAATTTGAGGTTTAAATTATTATATAATTTTTTTGCGACATTTGTATTAGAATTGGTGATTATTGTAGATTTATTTATTTATTTATTTATTTATTTTTTTTTTTTGAATATGGTTGTAATGATGTTCAAAGTTTTTGGTTTACATTTTGAATAATTCCAATTTGTGTGGTATGATATTTGTGTGTTTTATTGTGTGTACGTGTAGAAATATGATACAAATTTATGCCGCAAAAAGAAAAAGAAAAATGAAGATATTTAAATAATGAAAATGAGAATATTTTTTATAAGTACATTAATTTAAACCAAAAAAAAAAAAAAAAAAGTTTCGATATTCTACAAAACTCTATTATTAACTTAAATTCATTAAAACTTATTAGAGGCATTGAATGAAATTCAATCAATGATACTATTGTAAATAAATAAAATAGATAAAATAAATAAATATAATAATAAAAATCTTTATGGTAAATCAATAATTTTAATTTAATTTAAAGTATATCATATCAAGACTTATGTATTTATTATACAATATATTATATTGTAAAAATTGTAAAATATTTTTCGAAAATATATGGTATACACATGAAAAATCAAGGCTTTTGAACATACCTCGTCGTTTATTAAAAGACTTGGTCGACGGCCCATTTCTTCGGGGGGAGGAATTAACGATCCACGGCGGCTTGGTGGTCCGGGAACTAAAGATGGCCGTTTTTCACGAATGACTTCAATCTTTGGTGGCTCGCCTGGTCCTGGGGGTGCTTTAATTTGAGGCACCTTTGGTTTTTCTTCCTACATGAACACAAAAGTCAAATATTGGTTTATTTAATGTAATTGCATTGATTTCTATTATTTGTTTTTTGTTTTTTGTTTTTTCTTTTGTGAAACACTCGTAATTGCTTTTGGGCCATGAGTTGTGTTAATGTTAATGTTGTGTTATCAGCATGGTTTTTTTTTTTTTTAGCTTTGAAGTTCTACAATTGAGAACTATTTAGTTTTGAATATTTGCAATTTGATATAGGTGGCAATGTACATAGTATATTGAGATATACAATCAAGTGTCGACAAATAAAGCACAGTAAGTTTGTTCTCTAACTCAAATTATTTATGTCGATAAAAAAAAATTTAAATTGCAACATGACATTAAGCATGATTATCTTAATTTATATTGATGTGATATGGAAATATTAGAATATAGAATAGGCTAGGCAAATTTTAGAATACATCGGTTAAATAAATATTATATTCGAATATAATATTATTATAATTAGTCATAATAATATTATATACGAATGTAACTCTGATATTTGTTTTTTTTTAGCGCAAATTGTAATTTTCAAAAGAGTTTTCACTCTTTTATCAATTGAAATCTTTTCTTCCAATTGTTTCAATGTCTTAATATTTAGTTAAAAAAGTTATTCTCCAGTTTTTATGGGAAATGAATTTCTAGAAAACATAAAAACCCTTTCAGGTAAATTTGAAAATTAACTTTTTTTTTTATAATTAGATACTCTTTTGGTATATATTAATATGAATTAAATCCAAAATACAACATTCAATAAATATAATTTAAAAAAAAAAAAACAATAAAGAAAATTATACAATAAATTAAATTTCATTGAAATTCTTTGCTTTTTTTAATTGTATGTTAATCCATTTAGTAAAACAAAAATATGATAGCTATGATCCTATGTCTACGTGAGTAAATACAAAAGTTATAATCAACATTTAATGTTATTGTTTATAACCACCAAATATTTTCAATGATTTGAAAACACTTTTACACAGAAACAACAACAACAACAACAACAACAATTATTAAATCAAACCCAAATGAAATATTTTTATATTGTTGCCCTTATTTAAATTCTTATACCATTTGTAAAATAATAACTTTGACGATTTTAAATATTTCATAACCTAATTAACAGCACAGATTAAAAAAAAAAAAGATGTTTTCAACGAAGAAAAGACGAATCCAAAATGAAGCCAACTCTACCTATCTGACAACAATGAGCACATAATTATAATTTTTGTTTAAAAATCCCATCATCTACAGGTCTAAATATGATATAAGGAAATTCTTTATTTTACTTTCCTTATCTCAATGTTTTTTTTTTTTTTTTTTATTTTTATTTGAGGCAAAAGACATCACAATTTATTTATGTGACATTTCTCTTGAGTTTTGAATACACAAATTTGATGTCAATATGCACGAAAAGAAATATATAAATTTTATCATATACTATAGTTATAAATATTCATGTAAAAACGAAGCCAAATGGGTTGAATTTTAAAAGATATTTATAAAAATATGTAATTATTAGTATAATGAATTTTATGAGATAAGAATTAATGTGAAATAAATTCGTGTTGATGTTTATTTTTAAGTTCATACTCGTGCCTCGTAGCATGGATGTACGTTTATAGTACAAATCAAAAGTAAAATGTGATTCCCTATTTTTCACATTCATGGTCTCAGAAAAAGAAGAAATTCAGAGGGATTAATAATTTTCCACGACGGTTTTTGTCCGTCAAAAATTTGAAAATATGTACTTTTAATTAAGTATGACATTGTGGTAACATCTTGAGGAACTACTGTCTACTATTTATCTTCGCTGTCCTCGTCTGTTCTATATTCCAACCCACGGCACCTCTTATGGTTCTAACGAATCAATTTCCCGCATGATCCCGTAAGATTAACTCAAACATCACCCTTTTTGATTTTAACCTGAGCACTTCTTGTCTTAAACTTCATCTCCTCCACGATTCCCTTACTTCCTAATACTTAACTGTTGTTAGTTTTTAAGTCTTAGTTTTTAAGTTAGTTTAAGCTTTCTTTTGTATTTTTAGAAAGTACACAAAGTTTTTTTAAGAAATGCTTTTTGCAAACTGAAGATTTTATAGGTTTGCAAATAATTTATTGGAAAATTGTAATATCAGCGAATTACACTAACAAAGAAAGGTGTTCAGTAAAATATACAGTATTGTGCAAAACAAAAGCAACAAATTTAGGTCTCACATATAGGTGGAAATATTTTTTTTTCCTAATGATCTTTTCAAAAAAATTAAAATGTAGATTTATGTAATGATGAAAGAGAAACATGGTAATGTATTTCCCAAAAGCATACCAACTTGTTTATAAGAAAATCACAACAACAACAAGTGTATGTAATATATGACAGTGTGCAAAACTAAAGTAACAATTTTTTGATTTCCCAAAAACAACAGAAAAAAAAAATAGCAGTACTTTTTCGTGTTCTATCATATTCTCTTACCTACACCTATAAGGAAGTGAGTCGTTGATCTGTTAAACGGATATCTTTCTTGTTGGTGGACTTGCGGCCCAGATCAACCCCGGACAGATTTATTAATGCTTATTGCAAGCTTATTCTTAAAACTAACAATTTTTACTTAAAACTAAAGATAAAAACGAAAGGGTGGGAGTGGTTCCATAGGTGGAAATAAGAGTGTTCTTAAGAGAGAGTTTGGTGAGATGGTAGTCGAAGAGAGGCAGAATATCGTTAACTTCACGATATTCGTTCTGTGAAGATTTAGCCGGAAAAGTGGCACAGACCTTAGATTGCGTGGTATTAATTGAAATAAGTCGAAGTAAAGAAGGACAATCGATATTACCAACTAAATGGGTTGTAAATTTATAAGTTTCAGCCGGTCAGTATAAGGTGGTTAGTTTTGGTTATCATCCCAGGGAAGACCACGTAAAGCGAATCGTAAAAACCTGCTTCTATCCGGAGGATATGTGTTCTGTAGTAGGGTGACCAACTTTGGCTTGCATATTCAAGAAGAGGCCTAACAAACGTTATGTAAAGAGATTTGGTAACATAAGGATTGGAAAACTCCTTAGACCAGCGCTTGATGAAACCAATTGCAGAGTTGGCTTTCTTTATTATATTATCAATGTGAGAAGGGAAATTGAGTTCCTTATCACAGATAACACCTAAATCACGCAACTCATTCACTAAGGGAACAGGCAGATTAAAGATCAGATAGCAGCGTGGTGGAGTAGGGGCTCGCTTACGGGTATACGTTATAGCCTGACATTTATTGACGTTAAGCTCAAGGAAATTCTTCTGGCACCAAGTACAAAATCTGTCAAGATCTTCCTGCAGTGGTAGGCTGTCTGAGGAAGACGATATAGGAGTATATCTAAAGATTTTCATATCGTCTGCGTAAACAGATATGTATGCATTTTTAATGATGCAATCAACATCATTAATGGCGAGAATAAATAATAAGGGGCCAAGGTGGTTGCCTTGAGGAACACCAGAGGAGGCTTTAATTGGGTCAGAAACCATGGATCTAAATAAAACATAGTAAGTAATGTCTTTCATTTAAATATGATTGAACCCATGTTATAAAGTTAGCTACAACCATGGCTTTAAATAAATTTGCTGTTGAAATTAAATCCCAAATAATTGAGCATTTTTTTAATGGAGAGACTCAAATTTCCCGCCTAATTAAAAAGTATAAAACAACGGTATATGTATATGGGAGGTTGACCATCAAAAATTTCGGAGAAGTTGGATAGAAGAATTTGTGGTCTAATTAAAAAAGACCCGTTTGTGACCTCCCAAAGAATTGTCACATCACTAAATTTAACCTTTCATCCAGCTGCGATTCGAAGACGAGCAATCGAAACAGCTGCAGGTCTGCAAAAAAGTCTACGCTTAAAAAAATTTAATTGCAGAAAAAGTACTTTTCAAAAAAATCTCGTTTTGAAAGTACAAACGTAAACCAAGCAACTTGTTCTTAATTATTCGGTTAAATTTCGCTAGAATGCATCTGAATTGGTCCATAAAAAAATGGGGAACTGTTCGTTTCAGCGACAAATCTAAGTTCAATCTGGTCAATTCGGATGGTATGTCAACAGTAAGACATCAATCCTCGGAACTGCAAAATTACATCAAAGCATGGAGGTGGTAGTGCGATGGTGTGGACATGCTTCTCAACCAATGGTGTTAGTCTCTTTCACCAGAGTGAAGAGATACTGGATCATTTTAAGTATAAAAATATTATGAAGACGAAAATGATGCCCCATGCTGAATGGAATATGCCACCTCAAATTGTGTTTCAGCACGATAACGACCCGAAGCATACTTCGAAGGTGGTACAGGATTGGTTAAAAGACTATAGTGTGTAAGTTCTTGATCGGCCTGCACAATCACTGGACGTGAATCCCATTGAAAACCTTCTTCGGGATACTAAAACGACAGGTTGGTGGAGAATAATTCATGAATAAGCGAAAACTGTTCCAAGCATTAAAAATTGAATAGCAAAAAATACCGCAAGCCACAATTTTAAATTTAATATCTCCGATTTCACGCAAATAAGGGCTCTTATAAAAGTTATATTACATATACTGGTTTTTGTTAAGATTTTCTTATATACGAGTTGTTATTCTTTTGGAAAATACATTACCATGTTTCTCTTTCATCATTACATAAATCTACATTTAAATTTTTTTTGGTAAGATCATTAGGAGAAAAAATATTTCCCCTTATAAGTGAGAACTAAATTTGTTGCTTTTGTTTTGCACAACACTGTTGGTATGTGTATAATTTTGATTTAAAATATTTAATACTTAATCAATGCGTGCTCTAAGTTAACATCAGGAATTAAATCCTATAATGTAATCATCAGCAAATAGCTCATTAAAGGTAGTATTTTGCTTCGAATGTATCAAGGAAATTAGCTCTTGAACATAGTTCAATACAAGCCTACACTTAATTTCGTGTTTGCTTATCGTGTATTGATCATTTGGTGGCATCATTTAGATGAAATGAGAAGTTTAAGCGAAGAAATAAAAAAACAAACTTTCGATTTGTTGAAAAAAGAGAAATCTAGTAGAGTGATCGCAAAATTATTAAAAATAAGCCACATGTCGATCTCGAGGATAGAAAGATGCAGCAATTTTGAAGGAGGTGAAATGAACAAGGAAGGAAGACCAAAAAAATTGAGGATAGAGAAGCGAGACACATTGGGAGGCTTTTAATGGCAGATAAAATGGCTGTGCCAAGCAACGGCCTTCCGTTACTGGAGAAAAAGGCAAGTGTTTGAACTCTTCGGCGAGCCTTAAATAGATTCGGCTACAAAGCTAAAGAAAAGAAGAAGAAGCCAGCGTTGTCAGTCAAAAATGTCCTGTCATGGAAAGCTGTTTTGCAAGGACATGAACACTGGACAATTTCTGATTACTTTGTCATTTTTGTTGCAATCCAATTTTAGTTTTTTAAGTTCTGTAGTAGAATAACAAAGTGGTAACACTGCTAAAGATATATTGTAATTGTAAGTGTAAGAGAGTCTGCCGGTAGGTAGGGTTTAGTGCTAAGCAAACCATTGTGAGGTACGGACGATAGAAAATAAAGCTAAATACGAAAAGTAAATAAACGTTTTTTTTATTATCAGTGCGCGCATAAAGTTCTTTGGTCTTATGAGACCAAAATTAGCCGATTGCAGTCAGATGGCCGTTCTTGGTTTTGGAAAAGCTCCTCAGGTCTTCCAAAATCACAACAATTCATACAAACGGTTAAAGATGGAGGAGGTTGTTTGATGATTTGGGGATGTATTACGCCTAACGGTAATACGGACCCGTAGTCAAGATTGATGGCGTAATGAGGAAAGAGCAGTACCTCAGTATTTTGGAGGAAAATTTGCAAGTTGCTGTGGATATGATGCGAATGGAAGAAAATCGGATCAATGATGGAAAACATTCCTCAAAACTCGTGCGAAATCGGCTAAATTGTCAAAAATTTCGCACGATGAAATGGCCTTCGCAGAATCTGGATATGAATCCCATCGAAAACTTATGGGCTTATTTAAAAAGGCAGCTGGCAAGTTACCAAGACGTGTCCAAAGGAATGACGGAATTATTGGACCGGGTGCAGGAAGAATGGTACGCAATTTCGCTGGAAACCGTACGTAAACTCTACGAAAGCATGCTGCGACGGCTTGACTGTGAACAGATTATTAAAAACCAATTTTATTATTTTTTTTAATGGGGTGCAAAACTGTAACAATGGACTTGTCTGGTTTTGCTTTTCTTTGAAATTTTCAATTTGTTAAACTATTTTGTTTATCAATAAATGTAAAAAGTTTAGAATAAGCTTTTGCGCGCGAATTAAAATAAATTTAGTAAGAATTCTTTAAGTTTTGTTTAATTTAGAGATCATTGTTACACTTTAGCTCTCCAGTGTATAAATGTCGTCATTCTCCTATTAATTTTTATTGTCTATTTTGGGTTGAGATTACCAATGGCATATGGCTCATGTTTTTCATTAAAAAAATAAATAAAAATAATGAAAGCTGTATAGATCGTGAATTATTTAGTTGATTATTATTAGTATTTATTATCTTATACGCATTTGAAATTTAACATGTGAATTAAAATTTGCGAAAGCAAACCAACAATTTTTAGATCATAATAGAGCGTAAGACAGAAGGAAGAACTATTGGAAATAAAAATTATATAATCCTGATATAAAGAGAACATAGGCAATAATTACAACAGACAATTATAGGAATAAATGTCTCGCAGATTGGATTGATTGGTAGCCTTACCTTGAGTTCGGGCTCAGTGGTCTCTTTAATCTCTGGAACTATGACTTTATTTTCAGGTGTGGAAAGTGATTTCTCATATAGTTTTTTTTCAAATTCGGGCTTTTCGAATACCTCTAACTCCGGCCTCTTGTAGTCGTCAATTATTGTAGGTATTGGTTGAAATACAGGCATTTGTGAAACTTTAGCGAAAGTTGCTTTTTTGGGATCAAACTTTTCCATAGTAGCAGACGCCTATGTATATGTATTTACAATATATAATTTTTGGTTTTTTTTTTTTTTTTTGCAAGGAATCGAGCTAGGTGCGTAAAAATTTATTGGCATATTTATATAGACTTTTGCTTGCAGAAAGAATATGCGTGGAAGATGGACAAAAAAAGTGTTAAAGCTTGAAAGTAGGTGCTCTATTTTATTTTATTTTATTTATATTTTAATTTAAACAATAAGCTTAAACTTGCAGCGAACATAGACAGTAGAATTTTTTTTTAACTTTTCAAGCCACGTTAAGTAACTTAAAAAGATGGTGACCCAAGAATACTATAAGATTTAAAAATATATTAATATCAATAAAAAGACATGATTTTATTATAAGACTCGAGAAAATTAATATATAGTAAATATATTCTATAAATTTAGAACTGAACTATTTTTGAAATATCGAAAGTTGTGTTTTTTTTTTTCTTTTTGTTTAAATTTCAATTTTAAAAAAAATATTCTCTTTTTGTTGGAAAAAAAATATTGAAACTGTTAATTTTGGGCACTTTGGAGACTTTCAGCACAAGATTGAAATTTATGTGCAAAATAAAAATTGCGTATCGTAAGCAGATAACAGATATCAGGAACGAAATTAGAAGAGAAAAATGCAAAGTAATTGTAAAAGCAGAAAATATTCATAGGAAGAATATGGAGACAGACATATTTTAATAGAAATCAAATAGACAGCTAAAGATCCACTAGAGGCGCGCCAGCCAATTATATTACTTCGTTTTACCTTAAGGATTTGCTTAGCTTTCTGTGGTTGCGCCTGTTTTCCCTCTTTAACAACAGGTTTGAGGACAACTGAGAGGAAATTCTCATTTCGGACCGGTTGAATTTTCATAAATGACGATCGACGACGTTGTTTAGGTACATCTTTTAGGGGGATTTCTGGTTCTACGCTTAATGTTTGTTTCTTTATGGGTTGTTTTTATTTACAAAATTATAGTATGAGGTAATTTAAAAAAAAAAAAAAACATTTATAAGTTATTAGTTGGAAAAAAAAATGTATGTAAAAAAATATAAAAAAAGGACTTATGTTAATAAACCATTAATTTATGGTAAAATGATTCTTAAGGCTATATTCTCAATGTAAAATTGATTGTTTATTATTAATTATCAATTAAATGTATATTATCTTAGCTTTTTTGTATGTGTTTGTTTTTTATGTGTATTTACACGTATTTTAGTTAAGTTAACGAAGTTACGGTATAATCATACATTCATATGAACATGTATTCTATTGTAATATGAAGTTTTCTTTTACCTTTTTCAAAAGTAGTTCTTACCTCTGGAATTATGATAACTGGCTTAAGACCAGCCTTTTCATCATCTTGACCATCTTGTGGCAATTGACCTTTGCCCATTACAAGGCGTCTTGGATCATCGGCAGGTTGTGGCTGAGCTTCCTCTTTCTATTTCGTATACATTGTTTTTGGAATGGGATATATTATATATTATATTTATTAGCAGGGTATGAGGAATTTATTAGATACCACATATATTGTACAATACATTGAGGGTATAATTATATTACCTTAGGAAGACCATTTTTCAGTACACCTTGATCTGGCTCCTTCTTAACATCATTGGTTTGTGGCTTTTCCATTTTAGTTGGAATCTCTAACTCGCGACTGAAATCGGATGGAGCAAATTCAGATTTTTCGTATTTTTCGAGAACAGGACGTTCATAATCGGGAATTTCTGGTAGTTCTTCATATTTTTTAGCTTTTGGCTTAGTTTTAGCCTTTGGTTTGGACTCAACTTTAGGCTCTTCTTTGACTTCCTTAGGTGGTGCGGTTTTACGAAGTTTTGGCAACTCTTCGACTGGTTGAGTTTCTTCGACTTTCTTCTCATATAGATTTAACATATTTGGTAATTGGATGGTTGTTCAAGTTCATAAACATTTATAATAGAAACAGATGGGAGATTTATTTAGATTTATCATCTTAAGTTCGGATTTATTTATTTATTTTTTTTAATTAAAGAGCAATTGCATATTTTTGTTCAGAGAAGAAACAAAATGTCGAAAAGTTGGTAATGTCAGTATACCTACTTATACACTTAACAATGAATACAAATTGAGTAGTTACTATTCAATAAAGAAGCTAAAAGTAGAATTCAACTTTTCAAAATGTAACTAGGAAATCAGAATTATTTTTAGAGTTACACACTATTAAAGTTACACACTCAAAAATCTGATTTAAGTATACCTCCGTAGTAAAACTGGTAATGCAGATAAATTAAATTGTTGAATTTTTATTTGATAATGACTACATACCATATAATCTACCCACTTTTCGACTTTTTGTTGATAGTAAAGGCAAATGTAGAGTGCAGTTAAAAGTAGCTTAGTTTTGAAAAGTTAAATATATTTTGCAGTAATTAAAGAAAGAAAGCGATTTTTCGAAAGAATAATCGACAGAAAGACGCAGAAATAGGAAAGTTTTCAGAAATTTTAGATCCACTTTTCTCCAACATACAATCATGTATCTTACCTTTGGTTTTCGCTTTTCAGCTGGTTTTAATTGTGGGATTTCTTCTTTAATTTCAAAAGGTGCCTTATTGGGTTCAAGGGTCTTACTTTCATTTGCCTTTAAGGGTTTCATTGAGTGTTTTTTTTTTTTTTATTAAATTTAAATAATTATAATTTGAACATATTTAATTAAAACATGTATGCTATTTAAAATTAAAAATCTTATAGGACCATACCTCTAATGCCTTTTTGTCTATGACTGATGATCGGCGAGATTCAGTTCTAGATTCCTCTTCGGTCTTTATACATAATTTGAAGATCAAATTTTATGACAATCACAAAAAATTTACGTAAACGGGAAACCATTAGGAAATACAATACATTAAATCAAAAGCCACATTGCATTACCTGTACAGAAGATCGTCTTGATACTTTGCCATCTTCGATAATAATTTCTTTCTGTTGAATAACTGACCGTCGACGGACCTCTAATTTTGATTCTTCTTTAATAGAAGAAATTTGATCCTTTGTAGAATATAAACACATAAACATAAATTATTAATACACTAACATATAAAAACGAAGACTGTTTAGGTTAAATTGTGTAAACAATCAGATAGTTACAGTGTTGTTGAAAAATTATAGACTCAAACTAAAATTTCAAAATTTTTTTTTCACTTTCTTAAAATAAATTAAAAATATTACCAAACAATACCAATTCAGGGAAAACCCTTTAATGGTATATTTTTTCCTTTTTAACAGGAATTTCTAAAAAAAAAAACCAACATTCACCTGTGAAAAAGTATAAATTCTAGATTTTACTCGACGGCATGCTTAGTTGTTAAGCGAAGGTTGGTGTGCTCACTACTGTTAAAAAAAAGTACAAAGCTCTTGCAGCGATAATCAACAGTTTTTTTTTTTTCAAAAGCCACGTGGTAAGCAATTAACCGACATTGAAAAACAAGGAATAGTCGATTTAAAAAATAGTGGAATGACGCAGCGACATATTGCCACTGAAATAAACCGCTCTCAAGGTGTAGTAAAGAATTTTCTACAAGCCGGAATTAAAAATTATGGAACAAATAAGTGATCTGGACGACCAATGAAAATTGCACCAACGGTTCAATGATCTGTTTTTCGTGAAATATCACACAGAGGAGCTTCCTCATCCCAAATTTGGACTGCGATTCTAGCCTCGTAAGAAAATGGGCAGCAGCTTCGGGCAACTTTAAATACCGAAAGTGCTTGATTAAACCACCACTTAAACAGCGGCCTAAAAGAAACACGTCTTGAATTTGCTGAAACACATGTCCAACACGATGAAATGTGGTCGCATGTAATCTTTATTGATGAGAAGAAATTCAACCTCGACGGCCTCAAATACTATTGGCATGATCTCAGGAAAGAACGAAAAATCATGTCACACAGGCCTTTAGTAGGAGGAAATTGTCTTTATTTGTCTTATTTCTGGAAGAATTGACGCCAAGAAATACCAAGAAGTGTAACTGAAGACAATGATATACATTTTTCAACAAGACAACGCTTCTCTCCATAAAGCACGGACTACAATAACGTGGTTTCAAGAATATGGAATTAAACTTCTAGATTTGCCAGCCTTAAGTGCAGACCTAAAACCCCATTGACAACCTGTGGGGCATCCTGGCAAGGGCGGCTTATGATCAGCAAAAGCCAGAAATTCAAAAGGTGGAACAACTCAAACAAAGAATTGTTGAAGCGTGGAATATTATATTATGCGATGATTAAATAATTTTTTACCTGGATACCTTTCACAGGCGAATTTTAGTTTTTTTTGTAAATTCCCGTTAAAAATTGAAATATACCGTTAAAGAGTTTTCCCTGAATTGATTTTGTTTGGTAATATTTGAGAACAAAAACAAAATACAAGAAAGAAATTTAACAAAAAAAGTATAAAAAAAATATTGAAATTTTGGTTTGAGTCTATATTTTTTCACAGCATTTTAAAATACAGTGCGTATCAAAAATGTCTACCACACTCATGCAAACAAAAAATTATTGTTGAAAACATGTGGTTTGGTTCTATTAACTGTTACACTAACATGAAAAGTTTGACCGAAAGGTCTATTTGTAAACTAGTTTTAAACTAGTTTTTAGATTGTTTACAATACAAATAATGTTTTTAAGTGACTTAGTTTTATTATTTTCACCAAATGCGTGTTTTTATTACATATTGTGTTGTTTCATGAATTATTGTCGTTTGGTATGTTTTTCGCATTCTATTAAACAAAGATTTTAAATAAATATATGTTGGAATTGGTGATGTCATAAGATCGCAAATAAAACGACTATAATTACTCCTGAATCGTAACAGATTTGAAGGAATAATAACTCTTCAGTTTTGCCCAAGATTTCTTAAAAAAGCCAAAAACCAACGAAACAATTATTAAGTGTGTATTATTCTGAAATAAATATTGTTCTTGGAACGAAATTCAGATTACCACGATCGATTGGTTTGTGATTTAATTTAATTGACTTTTTATCTTGGGTATTTAAGAGGTAGGTACTGATATTCCCAGTAATTAACTGATTCATTTAAATCATTTTGTTACCTCATCAGAATCTTCAGGGACTAATTCATCTTCTGTGTTTGCTGTTTCTGTTTTAGGACTACTCTTTGTGTCATTAGGCTGGTCTAAGTCCTACAAAAAATTCAAAAATTGTTGTGTAAAAGTGTTATATGTGGTATTGTATAGTACAAAAACAAAAAAAAAAATAATAAGGTTGTGATAATGTAAATGTCAAAAAATATTTGTGTTTAAATTTAAAGATCAATAAAAAGTGTTTTGACCTTTTCGCAATATAAAATAAATTGTACAGTACCTTGCGTTCAACTTTTTTCAATCCTACTTGGTCCTTTTGTATTTTCTGTAAGCGGAATTAAATTGTAAATATTATTAAATGAATTTTTTTTGAAATTGTAAGTGTTAATAAATCAAATCTAAGGCAGCAGTATAAAAATGAGGCACAAAAATTAATGGTTAAATTTAAGGGTATAGTATTTAAAAAAAAAATTAAAAAATTTCACTTCTAATCTGAAATTTTCAAAAAGAAAAAAATTAATACATTTGTGTACATACGTATCACAAGTAAATTCTTTTGGTCTAATATTATAGAGTTTTCGAACGAGTTCCGAGTAATTTAATGTTTTGTTTATTCATAGCAATGCATCGCGAAATAAATAACAAATGTCGTTGTAATAATATTTTATAATATACGTAATAAATGTATTTGTTTTTTAATCAAAACTTTATATTGATAATTATAATTTCATATAGAAATATTTGCTGGTATTTCTGCGTTTATGTTTTACTCTTTACAATTCGACATTTGACTGTTTGTTCTTTTTATTCAGAAATAGCAATTTATAAAATTCCTACACATTGTACAAGAATGGAACAAATTGTTAAAGGAGAAATGTAATTTTTAGCACATATATGTTGTTGTACATAATGATACATGTTTAAACAATTAAAAAAAACAACACAGATAAACTTGTAAAATGTTAAGAAATGTTCAAAAAAATATGTACAGAGATATGTTAATTGGAAATTAAAACATTATCGGAACTTTTATAGCGACAATTTTTCGATTTTGCCTTATTTCTTTTATAGCAAATCATACCATATACCATATATACATTAAAATGGTGTCCTCCTAAGCAATGAATTTTTCTTGAATTTCGATAAACACTAAGCACTTTAAGCTATCATTGGTATCAATTTTCAACTTGAAATAAAGATACATAGCTTACCTGATCTTTTTCAACTTTTTCAGCTTTACGCTTTTCTTCAAGGTTCTTTTTGTCTTCCTCAGCCTTTTTCTTCTTATCATCTTCAACTTTCTTTTTCTCTTTATCAAGTTTCTTTTTCTCTTCCTCTTTCTTGATTTTCTCTTCTTCTTGTTTCTTTTTCTCTTCTTCTTTCTTTACTTTTTCTGCTTCTACTTTCTTTTTCTCTTCTTCTTTCTTTACCTTTTCTGCTTCTAGTTTCTTCTTCTCTTCTTCTTTCTTTGTTTTCTCTTCTTCTTGTTTCTTTTTCTCTTCTTCTTTCTTTACTTTTTCTGCTTCTACTTTCTTTTTCTCTTCTTCTTTTTTGACTTTTTCTTGTTCTTTTTTCTTTTTTTCATCTTCCTTTAGTTTTTCTTCCTCTATTAATTTCTTTTTCTTTTCTTCTTCTTCTTCTTCAGCCTATTCATATTGGTTTTTTCCGTGTTAAATATTTTTTTAACAATGAGGTAAAAGGATGTTCAATGAAAAGGGTAAGTACACAATTTACATAAATTTGTTAATTCAAATTGCTTACGCACTTAATGTTAAACATAATACATAATACTAACAAAGGTAACAAAGAAGTCCAAAACAAAATAACAGTTATAAAACATAAATCAGTAATAATAATGACTATGGATGTTTATATTTTATAAAAAAAATTGCTATATATTATGTCCTTTCGGTTTGTTCGTTTATTGGACAAAAAGAAATGTGTCTAAAAAAATTGTAAAATTCCACATCTAAGAAAATTTTATTAAAAAATTTTAAGAAAAATCTATAAGAAAAAAAAAAAAATATATATATATAATTTGATCGCGGTTCACCTCACTATTTTGCTTTTTAGTCGTGGGTTTTAATCTAACATCGAATATTGTTTTGGCTTCTTTTTCTATAGACAGCTTCAACGTATCTTGATCTTTATCAACTAGTATTTGTTTTGTTTTTTTCTCTAACTGTACCTTGCGTTTTTCTTCAGCTTCTTTCTTAGCCTTTTCCTTCTTTTCTTCTTCTTCCTTCTTTTTCTTCTTGTCGTCCATCTTTTCGACCACTATCTTACATGATGTTTCATCCTTTCCTATTTCGTTGCTTATAACGCATTTATATGTGGAACTATGTTCTATTTTTGCTGAACTAAACGTAAGGCGCGCTGTTGTGCCATCAAATGTAGTTGTTATATCTTTGGTTTCTTTAATTACTGTTGATTCCTTATACCATGTGACTTTACAAGTGCGATCTATTGTTTTAATTGAAGTTAATAACTCAAAGGTCTTGCCTTCGTTGACCTTTTTGTCTTCAAGTTTGCGTACAATTTCTGGCTTTATTGGCTTACGTTCCTCCTCAGGAATGTCAACCAAATTGACAACTTGAGAAACGGCCTCTCCTTTCTCATTTTTGGCAATTAGTTTATAAGAGCCCTTATCTGAGTCTTGAACTTCATTTATTTCTAATTTAACGGCGAATTCGCCCTCTTTAGTCTTTTCAATTTGATAGACATGGCGTTCGCTTTGATGCACTTCATTGGTCTCCTTAAACCAAGTACATTTAGGCTCAAATTTAGACGCAACGGTACACTCAATAACCACCGTTCGTTTTTTAATAATTTTAATGATCTTAGGCTTATCTTTAATAACAGGAACAACTATAAATTGAAAATTAAAAAAAATAAAAAATTAGAAAACGACTACTCGTATTTAAATAATTTATTAATAAAACTTACTTTCAATGTTTAATGTCAAATTAGCATTAAGTTCACCCAAATTGTTTTTAATGTTACACTTGTACAAGCCAGAATCTTCCAATTGCGGATCAAGCAACTCTAATTTTATATAGTATTGGTCGCCACGCGTTTCCATACTCATCTTAATTTTATTCGTTTCTTGGATAACTTGACCGTTACGGAACCACATGATATCTGGTTTTGGATCGGCTTTTACTTTACACTCCATGATCACCAGTTTTCCGTCATTTTCTGAAATGATCCGGGGCTTTTCAATAAAGGTTGGCGGATCACCTTCTGGTTCGGGTTCCGCTTCAATATTTAAGTTAAGATTGGCGTTTGATTCGCCAAATTCGTTTTGAACATTACATCTATAGGTACCACCATCTGTTGCACCTGGGTCCTGTATGAAAATAAAAAAAAAAAAATTAATGCATTCAAAATTTGATATTGTATTAATATGTACAGTGTTGGCCAAAGCTATAGCTATAGGAAAAAAAGTAAAGAATATTAAAAAAGCTTATGACAGTTTAAAAACTTTTATATTTTCGTTTTCACAAAATATTACTCTTTGATTTACTATTAATTATTTTAAGTTAAATCTTATCTAATTTTTAATATAATAAAATAATTAAAAATCCATTGAAAAATAAGTGGCCAAACTAAAGCACATTTTCAAATTTATAAATAAATACTAGATGGAATGAAAAGTGACCTCCTTGACCGAAAGAATGCGCTGCTACTTCAAAAAAGGTTATAGTGCCTTGAAGTCCGTTCATATTTAGGCAGACATGCCAAATTTCAATGCGATACTGTCTTTAGTTTTGTTTTGACAGCTGATTGTTGTTGACGTGTTTGGCATCATGTTGAGTATGGACAAAAACGATTTTCGTTCTCTCATAAAACATTATTTTTTGAGAGGCAAAACGGCGAAGGAAACAAAAGAAAAGTTGGATAAATATTATGGGGCTAATGCTCCGTCAGATTACACTGCCAAATATTGGTTTCGAGAGTTTCATGGTGGCCGCAACTCCACTACCGATCAAGTCTGCAGCGGCAGGCCCTCCGATGCGGTTACAGAGGACAATGAAGGACCGGAAAGTGAATGTGCGCGAGCTAACAGATACCACAAAGATTATATTTTGGACAATATTCTGCATATGAAAAAGTTATCCTGCAGCTGGGTGCCGCTGGGTTCTGCTGGGTTCCGCTGGGTGCCGCGCATGACCAAAAACACGAAGGCGAGAGCACTTGGAAAGAGTTTTTGGACTTGCTGATGCGGAAACGGGCGGATTTTTGACGTCGATTGGTAACTGGATTTGGATCCCTTGGACTATTATCTCTTCCTAAACCTCAAAAGATGGCTCATCAATAAAAAATTCAGCTCACGCGAGGAAATCATCAACGCCACGGAGGAGTATTTTGCAGACCTTTCGGAAAATTACTTTTCGGACGGGATCAAAAAGTTGGAAAATCGCTGGAATGAGTATATCAAACTAAAAGGGGACTATACTGAATAACATAAAAAAACACTTTAAAAAAAAAAATTCTTTTTAATTCCCAAGGAGGTCACTTTTCACTCCATTTAGTAATACAAAAAAAATTTTGGCATATCCATTATTTTTGACTACCGCAGCAAATCGACGAGGCATTGAGGCAATTAAGTTGTCAATAGTATGCATTGGGATGTTATTCCAGGCAATTTGTGCTTGTCGTAGCAGTGAGTCTAGGATCTACAATTGAGATCAGGGGATTGGGCTGGCCACTTCAATACAGTTATTTCGCTTTCGTTAAGCCAATCCTTCACAAGTTTAGCGGTATGTTTAGGATCGTTGTTATGTTGGAAAATCCATCGCAACGGCATATTCTCCTCAGCATAAGGAAGCACGACGTTTTGAAGGATATCACGGTACACGAAACGATCCATTATACCACTAATCCTATGAATTGGCACGACTCTATGACCGGAAAAACATCCCCAGACAATAATACAGCCACCACCGTGTTTCACTGTACCCTTGGTGAATCGTGGATATAGGCCTTCGTCTTTCGGCCGAATGAAAACCATCAGATCCCTTTAAATTGAATTTGGATTCGTCAGAAAAAAGTACAGTTTTCAATTTGCTACGGTCCAGTTTTTTTTGAGAAATAAATGGCTTTTTGATAGGACGATATGATTTTAAGCCACTATCAAGCGCTCTTCGCCGGATTGTCCTACTTGAGATCTCAAGGTCCAGTTCTTTTTGTACACATTTCGAGGATATAAAGAGGTCCTTTTTAATAAGCCTTATAATTCTTTTATCCTCGCGACTGGTCGTTTTTCGGGGTCTACCGCCACTGTGCACCGTTTGGACATTTCCCCGAGCACGGAATCGAGCTATTACTCGCAAAATCACCGAATGGCTTATATCAACATTTTTTGCAATAAATGTTACTGATTTACCGCTTTGAAAATCAGAAACCATTTCTTCTTTTATTTCGTCAGAATACTTATTACGAGCCATTTTATCACCTTTTTGTCACAATTAAACACAATTTAAGCTTCCGATTTAAAACGCCGCCGATCACACGCAACTAATTTTTTTGCCATTGTTTAGAATGTTTTTGAAAAGAAAAACAGTAATCTTTGATGCATATTATAAGTAAACGGTAAAATTTGCGTGTGCTTTAGTTTTGTTCATTTGTTTTTCAATGGATTTTTCACTATTTTATTTTGTTAAAAAATTGGATAAGATTTAACGTAAAGTGAGTAAAGAGCAATATTTTGTGAATAAGAAAATACTATATAAACATTTTTAAGCTGTCACGAGTTTTTTTTTTAATGTTCCTTACTTTTTTCCTAAGTGAGAATTTTTCGTGCTATAGCTTTCGACAACACTGTATATGTTAATGTTGGTTTATGTTATTATTAAAACGTACCTTAATTTCTAATGTGATTTCGTACAAGTCATCGGAAATTAATGTCGATTTTAATTTAATTTTTTTTGATTCTTTAACCACATCTTGACCTCTGTACCATGTTACAGTAGGTTCTGGTTTCGCTTTACATTTGCATTTCATCGTTATAAGAGTACCAGAGTCGTTTGGTATAATACGTGGTTTTTCGGTAAATGAGGGTGCAAATCCATCTGCGTCGCCGGCGCCTATAATGTATTTAAAGAATATGCATATATTAAACAAACCCTATTAGGTGGATAAAACACACACGAGTTATTAGTGTTGTTACATTACATAAAAAGCAGAAAAAAAAAAAAAAAAAAAAAAAAACTATGTAAGCATTATTCAAATTGTAATGAAAATTGCTTTAGCGTGGTATGTCGTGATATATATTACAATACATTTTTCAGTCCCAGTATTATTTAAATTTTAATACATAAAGAATAAATTTTGTTGCAATAATATAAATATGTATGTATGTATGTATAATATCTTAAAAAAAAAAACAAAAAAATTGTGGATTGTCTAATAAGTTCAAATTAAAAACGTACATACTCTTTTGTATCTGGTATTTAGAGGATAATTTAAATGAAAATACACTGCATTAACTTATATTTATATATATTTACATATACAATGCATGAATAGATAAATATATATATATATACATGTGTGTGTGTGTGTGTGAGAGAGAGTAGTATAAATATATGGACAATATTTATAACTTATTTCGTGTTTTTTTTTTTTTTTTTTGATAAAATAAGTAGATAGAAGTAGATACCTTGAAAATTCAGCGCAATATTCGCATTACTTTCTCCATATATATTAAATGCATTACATCGATAGTTTCCACCATCATCTCTAGTCGGATTCTTTATTTCAAGTGTAAGAATAAAAGTATCTTTTACTGTTGCTTTTCGGGACATTTTTATTCTTGACGAGTCGTTGATTTGGGTGTCCCCACGATACCATGTTATCTCTGGTACTGGGTGTGCTTCTAATATACACTCCATAATGAGTACATCGTCTTCTTGTCGAATTGTCGGTTTTTTTGGAAAACGTGGGGACTTTCCATCGGGTATTCTGTACGATATTTTTGCTTATATTTTTTTTTTAAATATCTTTGATTTACCACTATTTTTTATTTAATTTTTAAATATGTATGTATGTTCCTACTTATTATTGTAGATACTCCTTAATAATTTCCTAACAAAAATTAAGTTCAATTATCTCCTAATTTCAATTGGGACTCTTTCGGCGTTCCAAAAATTAAAGATTAAACGTTAAACTTGTAAAATGCGATCAGCTTATATGCTGTTCTCGTTAAAATTAACGAGAAAAAAAAAATCTACGCATTTAAGTTAATATTTCTATTGTTTTGATTTTGATTTGACTTTGCTAAAAGAGAACGCTCAATCAAAATTATGTTTAATTCGATGGTAAAAATGGTAAAAAAAAAAAAAAACAAAAAACAATTATCTATTCGGTAGATAGTCATAGGTTATACGTTATGAGTTCAAAAATTAAACAAATCTTCGGGTATTGGTGAAAACTTGATCCGAACAGTTTGGAAAAAAAATTGCCAGTTTTGTTTAGAAAAAAATTAGTTTTGAACCAAACTACGAGTACTTTTATAAGGAAATTGTAATGTATCGTACTTACTTTTTCCCGAACAGAGAATTTGATAAAATAAAAAAAAAAAAATGAACTATAGCATAGCTCAAAGAAAATATTTGGAATTTCTCATAAAATCTGGCAATTTGTTGGAATACCCCTATTCATGGGGGGGCTCATTACGATGGGTAAGTACAATACTTGTTTGGGTGTTTGATTAACATTAAAATCGTATAAACAAATATGATACAAATGCGTTAAAATAAGAACATATGTACATATATAAAATTAAAAGGAAAAATTAAATATTTACTCCTCGCTTACTTTTTGGAACCACCTTCAAAATTTAAATTTATCGTTGCAACACCTTCACCATGTTTATTTCTGGCTTTAGATTGATATTCACCTTGATCACCAGAAACAACGTTCGTTATTTCTAATCTTGCCATGTGATATAATTTTTGATCCATCTCTAACGACATTTTATAACGACCTCCTTCGTGTAATTCTTGCTTCCGGTGAAACCTTTGTTCAAAAGTTTTTTTTTTGTTTTTTTTTTTTGTTTTTTTTTTTGAGGTTACCATTTATGTGGATCACACAATTTGTAACGGTGTAAAAAAAAAAGTAATCCGTATGTCATAAACGATATAATTGTTATAATACAATAGTTTATATATGTACCAGGTTACGGTTGGTTTGGGTTCGCCAACGCATCTGCACTCGAATGTAATGTTTCCGCCATCTTCACTTTGTCGTATTACAGGTCGTTCTGTGAATGTTGGTTTTATGCCATCATCTGGGACTGGAGCTTCATCGCCTACAGAGAGGGGTTTTATAAAATGTCGGGTTTGATTTTTTTTGACACGAATTACGGGTTAAGTTGTTTGCTATATGTATATAGTTACGTATACGTATTAAATATAAAGGTTTTTGTGTAAAAGGAAAAAAAAAAAAAAAACATTCCCTATTTGGGTAAAAATTATTATTGTATACATACGTATGTATGTTAAATGCAGCATACGCATTGAAAATTGAAATATGTTTATATCTGTGTATTTTTTTTTTATTTTAAAGTGAAAAACATGCGTGCTATCAATAATGAAATAGGTAATACAGTTAGTCACACTCGTATTCGTACATCCGGGTTTGTTTAACGTGAAGCAATGAAAAATGTAGATCTAACGAAAAACTATATTTTTTTCTTGCAGAATATTATTGTAAACGATCTTCAAATGATAAAAATACAAAAAAAAAAAAATATATTTTTACCGATATTGTAGAAATATCAAAAAACAAACAAATAGTACATCATACCACATTCAACATTTGTAAAAATAACCATTGACATGACAAGATTTGGGCTGACGCGCGCGCTTTTTAAGGGGGTACTTAATCCCCTTAAAATGTTTTGCACACAGCGCGGGCGAAGGAAAATCAGGGAGGATGGAAAGAGAGGTACCACCGGTGAACGTTGGTTTTAAATGTTTGAAGGTTATAATGACTAGGAAATAAGGAGCTAGGCAGGGCATACCATAAGCGAGTTGTACGGCCAAGGAACGAATCACGATATTTTAGAGTACGTCCGAAAGTGGGCTTGAGGGTATACTGATGATTATTATTATTATTATCAAGGGAACGATACAAATTAATTTGTAGGGTCCGGGATTTAACGCCGGGGTACTATGCGCATGTGGCGCGTTTTGTCAACAGCACGCGGAGTACTGAGTTCCCATGTGGTCACCCACTATACTGATGAACATTCATAGCGAGACGGGTGTTACGATTACGATTTCTATGGAGCACTGGTAGTGAAAATAGCGATAAAACAGAGTGAGACACGAGACATTACGTCGTGTCAATTGTTTGAGTGATATTGGTATCGCCAATGAGTTTTATTGTACGGTTTTAGATCCTATCTAGCAGGTGCAGAGATGTTTTAGGAGCACCCGATAAGATGTGGGAATTCTACTCTAATTTCGGGCGGGTAAATGCCTTATATATTGAGGCCAGATCAGAGGGGGTAAAGTATTTCTTACATCGCTTGAGGAAACCTAGACATTTTGCAGCATTTTTAACGACACCGAATATGTGGTCATTCCAACTTAAGTTGTCACTGACACACATACCGAGAATGGAAAGTTTGTCGGTTTCGACGATGCAAGTGCCATTCATGGATAATGGCTGTGTATTTGAATTTCGCCTTAATGACAGCAGACAGCATTGAGTTTTGGAAGCATTAAATTCCACTCGGTTGATAGTTCCCCAATTGGTTATGCTGTTAATATCGGAATTTAATGAGCTTAACATACGCTGCTGTTCCCGTTCTACAGCCAAAGAGCAGGGACGTGAGTCCGGGAACGAATATGGAAAGCAGAGAGTACTGTCGTCAGCAAAGGAGTATATTGGATTAGAGGTGGTAGACAAGAGATCGTTGATGAAAATTAAAAAGAGTGTCGGAGACAGAACGGAGCCCTGGGGCACACCAGCATTTATTTTGTGAATATCAGACTTGAAACCGTCCAAGACAACTTGAATTGAACGTTCCGAAAGGTAATTTTTAACCCATTGAAGAAGAGAGTCATCGATCCCAAAAGCACGCATTTACGACAAAAGAGCCTGATGCCAAACTCTGTCAAATGCCTTAGAAATATCAAGTGCAACTATCTTGCTCTCGCCAGATTGATGTACGCTTTGGTTCCACTTTTCGGTGAGACATGCCATCAGATCACCAGTGGACCTGTTGCTACGAAAAGCATATTGCCGGTCATTGAGAAGTTTTCGTGTTACATGATATTTCATTAGCTGACGTTTTATCAGCGTTTCCATGACCTTCGAGAGAAGGGACGTAAGTGCAATGGGTCTGTAGGAGGAGAAAGAAGAAGATTCGTCTTTTTTAGGGACGGACTGGACAGATGCTGTTTTCCATCTGCTCGGAAAGAGTCCAAAAGAGTAGGAGTGATGAAAAGCTTACGCAGTGGTTTTGCCAGCGTGGAAGAACACCTCTTCAGAAGTAGGGGAGATATACCATCTGGACCAGCGGATTTGTGAATGTCAAGATCTTTAAGAACTGTTGCTACTACACGAGTGCGAAAATAGATTTGTCCCAATGAAAATTCGACGCACTCATATGTAGGCGGAGACAAAGTACAATCTGGGAGTGTTGAGCTGACCGCAAAGTGTGCAGCAAGCAGATTGGCCTTGTCCAAAGAGCTGACAGCTGAAATGTCATAGTAAATGAGCGTTGGGATGGAGGATGAGGCAGAATTGTGATATTGCAGTATTTTTTGCCTTAGTTTTTGGTCGTATTGGAATTTCACACATTTGAGTTGCAGTCATTTCTGGCTCGTTTGAACTTTTTCGGTTTTCTTTTGTTGGGCTAGTCTTGAAGGACCGAAAAAACAATTCTCTAACCCTGACAGCCTTTTTACAGCTCGAGTCGTACCATGCCTTTTCTTTTGGTTTGATACTCTTCATCCGATGAGGGATAGAGTTTCTCATTCCAAAGAGAATGGTATCTGTGATCATGTCAGCAGCAACTTTAAGGAGTTTAAGAAGGTAGGAATCCCATTTGTAGTGTTATTTTGTAGTTTAGTATGCAGTCACGAGCACGAAATAAAACTAAATCTGTCAGAATTCTATGATGGGGTTCGTATATCAGCAAGGGAAATCTTAAATGCGATTCGAGTTCGCTTAAGAACAATTATTCTGATTTTTGAAATCTGTTTTCTGTTAAACCCAAATTTAATGTCTCCTAGTCGTATGGAAGAGTGAACATGTAGTGAAATACATATACCATTGTAAATCATGGAGGTAAATCATGGAGGTAGTCCTGTAATGCTCAGTTTATAGATGACATGATTACATAATACATACAATACATATTTAAGGTCCATGACTAGTTCTATAAAATTAAGAACGAAAAATAATTTTGAATACTATCAAGACAATACTCGTAATTCTAAAGAAGGACGGGTTCATTTTAGATCAAGCTATAAAATTTCAAAATACCGAACTTCAGACGGCTAGAGAGGGAACACTAGTTAAACTGAGCTTGATTTCAGATTTATTGGAAGAATTTGGCTTTTTTTTTGTTGTTTTCAGCGAGTCCGGCTGACAATATCTTGATTAATGGACTTTACAAGAACGAGTATATTGTATAGCTCGAAAAAAATATTCGTATTATTGATTAGACAAAATTAGAAATTGAAAATAGTTTGGAAATTGAAAAGCTGGGAAGGGTGTAATAAATATGTAGTTTCCGAAGTTTTGTTTAAATTTATTTTCATAAAAATTCGGCAAAGAAATTATTCAGGTAAACTAATTAGATTCGAAAATGAATTTGCAAAAGAGTTTATTTGAACATGGAAGTTTTGAACAATTATTGCTATGCACCCATAAGAGCTACTTTCAGAGTTTGGTTTTCAAATATTTCTTAAGCTTATATTGGAAAGATTTTGTTACTTCCAAGCTATGGTTGATATTTTGTTTGTAATTTGAGGTATTATTTTAAAACTATGCTAGTGGTGTTTTGAAATTACTTACTCGCATATGAGATCTATGCAACAATGCGTGCAGATGCATAAAGAAGCAATTTGAAACTCGAGTTATAAATGAGAATTGGAGAAGACACTGAAGAAAAAATAATTGGAATGACTAAATGTGAAAGAGTTTAGAAAAAGTGTTAAAATAAAAATACAGACATGCCAAACTTCTTCTATATCATGCTATTCTGGCGTGATGTTTTATTAAACGGAATAATCTTTATTAAATCTACCTAGGTCATTGTTTTCCCCTTATCTTTCATGCTCGAGGGTGGTAAGCTATCAAATGGACTGTTTTAATTGATTATATGGTGGAACCTTTTATTCGTTATTTCCGATTTGCCTATGATTCACAAATGTGACAGAGAATTGGTTCCTCGTAATGCTCATGGCAGATATCCTTCTGGCACTCGCAACTATGACCAAATTAATTAGAGTTATAGTTAAATTTATAGCAGTTGACTTGCATTCAAAAATTATCGATTAATTCAATTTACCTTCAGTATGAACCGATTTATTGCAATTACATAGTTTCGATCTAATATTAAGTATTTTTACCCTGGTAGTTAGCAGGACTTTTATTACGAAAACAATATTCTAAAATTCTGAATAACAGATCGTACTATACTATACTATCCTACTAGTGTCTACAACTTTGGAAGGTAATCTGGAGCTATTTGCAAGCTTTTTTGAGTCTGTTTGCAACTCAAAACAGAATCGATACAAGCAGTTTCGACAATATTAATTCGAATGGAATTGCTATACCATTGCCCCTTTGCAGTTAACTGAATTAGATGTCTTTATAGCTTTGGAATAAGTTGTTGATAACTCATCGTATGATTCCGATTGTTCTTATGTACTATTTGCACCTCTCACAATTGTGTTTAATGCCTCACTAAATTAAGGTATTTTTCTTGATAGATGCAAGGTATCATATATTTCACCAATTCATAAAAATGACTCCAAAGTCGATGTTGATAATTACAGGGGTATTTCAAAGGTCCTCAAAATCCCAAAATTATTTGAGTCCATCGTCAAAGACAAATTATTTTTCCTTGTGAAGGAATTAATTTCACCTGAACAGCATGGTTTTTTAAGAGATAAATCAACTACCACCAACTTAATTCAATTCTCTAATTTTTTTTACATTGCAATATAGAAGCCGGGTATCAAGTCGACACGGTAGGCACTGACTTCTCAAAAGCCTTGGCTTGAATCTTATCTTTCTAATAGAAAGCAATGTGTTGCGACAAATAGAATTTCTTCTAGATATTTTGATGTTAAGTCTGGATTTCCTCAAGAAATCCATCTTGGACCACTTTTGTTCCTTTTTTTTTATAAATGACATCGCGGATTCTTTATCGTTCTGTAAGTGTCTACTTTTTGCGAATGACGTAAAGTTGTTTGCCCTAATCAAATCTACCCTCGATGCAGTCCTATTTCAAAATGATCTAAACGCATTTTTCATATGGTGTAGTAAAAATCAGGTTTAGCTGTAACCTTAAAAAGTGTAAGCAAATTTCTTTTTACAAAAATTGCTCTCCCATAAAAACTCAATATTACTTTAATAATGATGCTCTTATTATATGTAAATTTGTCAATGACTTAGGCGCTACTGTTTGATGAAAAACTCAACTTCAATATTCACATTGATCAAATTATAAGAAAAGCCTATTCTATGATGGGATCTATTAAGAGAACTAGCAAATAATTCTCGGATCCCTATACTCTTAAATCTCTTTTCATTTCTCTAGTCCGACCGATCTTGGAATACTGTGTCGTCATTTTTAATCCATATTGCAACAGCTATATATTAAGAACTGAAAGAGTCCAGAAATCATTCACTCGATACATGATACGAAAAGATGTCTTCCCATTGACTTAAAAATGTTGTCTGCTAGACGAAAAAACCTGGAAATTGTCTTCGTAAGAAATATGCTCAGTTCTAAAATTTCATGTCCAGAGCTTCTACTGAAACCATTACGAGATAGACCCTTACTGTCTATAGAAACACATAGAACAGTTTATGGTCAAAATGAGCCAATAAATCGCTGCTGTAAATCGTTTAATAGTGTTTTGTAATGAAATTGATTTATCTGATACTAGAGATATTGTAAAATGAAACTAAATAGTCTATCATAGCTAAAATTAAATATGAATGTAAGTTATTATTGTATTTTATTATAAGCGCAGTCTATAAGAATCTTGTATTCGGTAGATGAAAAAATAAATTTCAGTGCACCGTTATAGTGGCTGTGAGAATTATCTGGTCCTCTGCCATACAATTTTCTGGTTTACCATATTGACAGACAACAAAAATACAATAAACAACCGAAAGTTGAAAAATCCCAAGCTTAATGCATCAGCTGGTGTACAAAGACGTTCGTCGCAAATAGGTGTGAAATGCAATAGTAGCACAAGCTCAAGTCGATGTTGCAAGAAGAAGATGAAAGAACAATAAAAATATGATCACTCAGAGATATAAGCGAATTTTGGGCGCCACCGATGAGTTGATCTAAAAAAGAGTTCTAGTACAGCCGCAATGTAGATATCTTGGAGGTCCTAAAATAATACGCGTTGCACATTTCAACAGTAAATAAATGAAGACGAATTTTCGTGCCTTCTGTTTTTGGATGCGCATTCCATTGTTTATGGATTCTCTTTAAATTTGCAGTTTAAATATGAAACGAATGATATCGCTGCGATTTTAATATCGTAGTTCTAATATTGCAATTTTTTTTCGCCCTCTGCATCATGTGAAAAAGTTCACGAATATGAATGGGATAACATTTTAGACATTTGTGAAAATTACCCGTAGAACTGATGACTTAGGGTCACGGAGTGAGCGGATAAGGGTTTAAACAAGCTTGGCATATTCGAAAGAACGTCCTATAAAAGTGTTTCAGGAATTGAGAAGCTGGCAGGATTACACAAACGACATATTAATTTTCTGATTTCTGAATAGATGTTAAAATAAAAGGTTAATTTATTTATTTAGGGTACGTGTTATGCTTCAGGTTAATTATTATACAATAACCCTTATACGTTGTTGTATCGTTTGATTCTCCATAATAAATTGTATGCCAATTGACCACTGACCACACTGTTAAATATAAACTCACAACTGATAGCCAACCCAAAACCTCAGACAGAGAAAATCGACGTGGAACATATTGCAAATTGTAATAGTCATTCTAAAAACTTACTCAAACTTATTATGAAAATGGTTGATCTTTAAAAAATACATATCGTAAAGTTCGTGTTTTTTTTTGTTGTAAAGAGTCGGCCAAATGAGTCAACAATTCAAAGGCGCTAGTGAAAAAATTTGAAGAAACTAATTCTGTCAAGGATCGAATAAGATCTGGTAGACCAAAAAGTGGAGGCTCTACTGAGAACATTGCTGATGTAGCACAGAATGTCGCTGAAGGACATTCATCTATCGACTGTTTGGTGTATTTCAAATAAGGACTTGCATTTACATCCTTACAAAATCCAATTAACACAAGAATTGATGTTAATAGATGGTAATCAATGCAACTTTCGTCAATTATTGTAGTTGCTAGAGCATGAACATGAAGCTAAAATCCTCGGATAATTTGAGAAAAATCACAAAAATGTTCTGTGTAGTGTGGTTTCCAGGCTGGTGTCATTGTTCCATTTATTTTTGAAGGTGCAAATGAAAGAGCTTTTACAGTGAATGAATACCGCTATAGACAAATGATTGAAGAGCTTTTGTGGCCTCAAATTGAAGAAATAGACGCAGACGATTTTTATTTTCAAGAAGATGGAGCTACGAGTCACACATCAAGTGCAAACATTGAGCCACTGCGGTCTAACTTTTTAAGTTTTCAGGTCTATTAATTTCACGTAATGGTGATGACATAAACTGGCCATCTACATAGATCATGCGATTAGATTACTTTCTTTGTTTTTTTTTTTCTTTTTTTTGAAAAGTAAAGTACAACTGCACAGCTGAGAAAGAACATTTTGACCTAACTTGATGAATTTAATGCGGTAGCGTGTGATTGAGTCCTTGCAAATTTTGATGTTCGTATGACTGTAGACGTGCTTGTGGTGGATATTTAAATGATGTTATTTTTCACACATAATTGTTAAGAAATATATTTTTATAAAAATAAAAACATCAGAAAAAGTATTTACATGTTTTATTCGAAAAAAAGAAAACATCTAGGCGTGACTTTTGAAAGATCTTTTATTTATAAATTCTATAATTCTACCCAATCAACCTTGTAGTGAAATTCTAACCATAAATAAATAGGCATTATGCTTTCAATGTAAATACATTCGCTATTACATCTCACAATTTGTATTTTATTTTAAATGGAAAACCAAAATGTTAAATACAAATACGGTACTGAGTTTTGTTTTTTGGGTTTTCATCCTTATTTCTTCCTTATTATTTTTTTGAGCTCATTTCCGATGTACATATATCTGCCATATATATTTGTAAATAGCCGAAATGTACAATCATGTTCTGGCGTACGATATACAATGTATTAGAAGAGGAGTTCGTTTTGCAAAAAAAAAAAAAAATAAAACAGTTTTTTTTTTTGCAGTGTCAAATAGGCATTAAATGTCAAATTATATGTCACATTGACCTACCAAGCTTTACTTACAGTTTGCCATCTCCATGGAGAGATTGACGCTATAGCAACGATTCCAAATCATTGAAATTTATTTCTAATATGAAGTTCTGTTCGCGAAACTTATAGAGTACTTCGAGAACATACATAGTATTATCGCACCAATTTCACGCTATTGGATACTCACACACTAACGAGAATGAGAACAGTGCGTTCAGAAGAAAGGATCGCAGCTGCGTCTAAAATTTATCAATTCATCGTTGTTCACAAACCCTTGCCCATCCACTATCTTCAAAATTCTGTTAAAAGTTTTGGTCTCAAGGGTTACAGGATCCAACTGATACAAGAGTTAAAGCCGCTTAACCATGTATTGTGCCCGATGTCGAGTGATTGGCTTTTATATCAAAAATTTTTTTTGGGTAAAATCATTTTCATTTCTGGTTAAACTACAATACTACCGTATTTGAAGTGAGGAGAATCCTCAAGAAACTCACAAGATGCCATAACATCCAGAGAAAGGTACCGTATGGTGCGGATTGTACTCCGGTGATATCATCGGTTCTTATTTAATCAAAAAATGAAACCGGACCGCAAGAATGACCAACGCCTAAATTTTCGTCACATCAATGTGGAAGAATTGTATTTTCAGCTTAAATTGATAAACTCGCATCAAATGACGCTTTGGTGTAAAATATTGTTCAAGAAATAGAAGATATGTACCCCAATTGCTAAAAAAAAGTGATCGACAATTGGACCTCTAGAATGTGCTTTGTACGAAGCAGTCATGTTGAAAATCCACCTTGATCAAAAAATTCCCGCACACACCACCGCGTGTTCTGTGTTTTTTATTAAGTTGGTAAATCTGTTGTTGACATTCCCTCTAAAACTTAGCGTCATAGCTTGACATTTGCAAAAGTTACGTAGCCAAGAGTACATCTATCTCTGTGTGTGTTGGCGATTTTTTACAATTTTAGAAATGGATCTAGATTTGCAACAATTTTGAGTAAAAAAAGGATTTAATGGTGCGCGAACGTTGGAAAAGTGTTTCGGCAACGATTCTCTAAAGAAAACGGTCGTTTACCAGTGGCACGAGCGGTTCAAAAGTGGTCGTGAGTCAATCGAAGATGATGAACGCAGTGACAGACCATCGACATCGAAATCCGACGAAAACATTGATGAAGTACTCGTAAAAGAAATGTTGGTCAATAACCGCAAATTAACCATCAGAGAGATAGCGGAGGACTTGAACATTACCTATGGATCCGTCCAAGACATTTTGGTTAATGATTTGGTTTTCCGTCGTGTAGCAGCGAAGTTGGTGCCAAGAGACCTCGATTTCATGCAAAAAAGAGACCGTGTTGACATCGCAAAAGAGATGATTTGCGAGGCTGAATCCGATCCCACATTCATCAAAAAGATCATTACTGGAGACGAGACGTGGGTTTGTGAGTTCGACACGCAAGTGAATGGCGTTCAGCAAATGAGCCGAGACCGAAAAACCCACGTCGTTTTCAATCAAAAAAGAAGGCAATGCTCACGGTTTTCATGGATTACAACGGTGTAGTGCATCATGAATTTTTGCCAGAAGGCCAGACAGTAAACAAGGAGTATTACTCGTATTTGGACGTTATGAGATGTTTGCGTGAAGCAGAAGCAATTCGCCGAAAGAGACCAGAATTGTGGGCAGAAAACTCGTGGATTTTGCACCATGATAACGCACCGTCGCACAGTGCCATCATTATTCGTAATTTTTTGACGAAAAATGCAACAAATACTCGTACCATCCAACAGCGACCGAATTCACCTGATTTGGCTCCCTGTGACTTCTTTCTGTTCAATCGAGTTAAAAAACGCTTTTCAGCAGCCGAGAGGAAGTAATGGAAAAATCGCAGGAAGCACTGATGGACATGCCGAAAACCGAATATAAAAAAATGTTTCGAGGATTGGATCAAGCGCTGGCATAAGTATGTTGCAGTCAATGGGGATTACTTTGAAGGGGACAATATAAATTTAGATGACTAAACTTTAATTTAAATTTCGATAGATTTTTGATCAAGGTGGTATGCCCGAAAGTATTTTTAAAAATTAAATAGTATAAAATAATCTTTCAACTGAATTCGAATAAATCCTCATCAAATTAATTTCTTTTTGTTTTATATAGACAAAAAGTGTGAACGTCTTAGAAAAACACCCCTTTATATTCGCCCATAAATAATTTCTTTTTGGACAAAATGCATTTCTGTCAGTCGAATGTCAAATACTCGTATAAGAAAAATGCATTTCAGATTTTTTTTTTATCAAAAATGAGATGTGAATTCTTCTAGATTTCGATTCTTCTCCATTGTAGTCTTTTTAGTTTTAAGCAATACGTGCATATGACATACAATACATATCAATTTATATTTTAGTTTAACATTAAAAAAATATTGAGTATTCTTTTGCATAAGCCAATTAATTTGTACTTTAAGTGCAACTCATTACTTCTATAAATATACAATACCCCAAAGCAAAAAGCAAATGATTGACCAGAAATTGGATTGCTTTAAGTTAATATATGTATATATAAGTATGTGAAATTAAATTTTTTTATTCTTCTCTTCTAAAATTTGTTATTTTTTTTATTTTTTTTTTTAAATTTTACCCATTAAATAAGCATTATGTTGCATTAGATTGTGATTAAGACACAATATATCTCTTTTTTTAATTGCACACTTGTTGAAAATTAATATTATCGATTAATTGAGATAAATATATCACTTAGACCATAAGCAAACAAACTAGTACTTACTATCAAAATTTAGGCTTATTGTTGCATTGCTTTCACCAAGTTCATTTTTCGCATTCACCTTGTACTTTCCAGCATCTTCAACAGTTACATTTTTTAACTCAAGTGATGCAAAGAATGAATGTCCATCCTTGTCTACAGTCAACTATAAATATAGCGAAAATCAAAAACCTTTCAAAACATGCATTTCATTTTCTTGCTCTTGCTAATTGTTAAGTAAAAACAAGAACTACGGCCTAGGCTAAATGACACAACCGTTAGCTTGATTTTTTTTTAGACTATTTCTACTTTTTTGCGAAGCATTACTCATAAATTTTACTTAAAATTAAAAAAAAAAGACAAATAAATAAAGAATTGGAATTCATATATCTAATTATTATTATTTATTCACTTTTTTATTTCAATAAAATTATTTAATCGTTATAGCGGCAAGTCAGATCGTACACGAGTGTGTTACAAGTGTTTTTTTTTTTTGTTTTTAGTAAATATCCAGAAATATCCAATATTTTTGTTTTATACCTTAAATTAAAGCCAACGGCAACAACTAACATTGTTTAATATAAAAATCAATCATATAAAACGAATTCGCCTCAGATAAGATTTATATTACGTAACGGGTCAGTTACATGTCTTACGTTATCAGAAAAATGTACTATTAATGTTTTCATCACTTCTACTTTTTTATTTACTTTTATTAATAACTTATTATTAAATTATTTTTATTTTAATATATGCAAATACCAAAGGATAGTAAAAAATCCCTCGCCTTAAAGGTTTTCCCATCTTCGGTAATTTGGATTATTGCATTGTATAATATTATTAATGCATTCATCAAAATATGTAACCATTCACATCATAAGCCCTTGCTTCATATTTTTTATGATTTGAATGCAACGCAAAAGTAATCGTTTTTTTATGAAACTATTGACATACGAGTATGACCAATGGGAAGACTCCATTCCTGGAAGGATTGAAGCCGTAAACTTAGCAATGCCAAGTCTATTATATCACATATTAGTGGCAGGAGGGCTTAAACCTGCTGGCAGGATTTAAAAGGAATTCCTGAGAACATACTGAAATATAAATTAGCGATCGCACAGCTCCATGGTTGCTATGCGTTTAATCCTTTGCGCTCGGTAACAAAATGCAAAAGGCAAAAGCATAAATGTGCAATTAGGGACAATCGTGTTTTTTTCGATGAATCAAAATTTTATTTTGCTTGGGTCGGATGGTAACAGTATAAACTTAATTTAACTTTCAGTATACAGTACTGTGCAAAACCTAAGCAACCATCTGCAGTCAGCACTTCATAGTAAATCTTTTCAACTTTCTACCCCACCAAATAAAAAGAAATGGATATGTAATGATGTGTAATAGAGTGTATTTTGAAATTCACAACTTTTTATAAAAGTAATAGCACTTCAGATTTAAAAAAAAATGCAAAAGCCAACAAAGTAGCCAAATTGAGCTGTGTAAAACCTAAGCAACTTTGTAACCCACTGTAAAAAAAATAGCTAACAGTACTTTTCCAGTCAGGTTGCACATGAAATGTTGTAAACTCTTTATCTTTGATCTTGAGTGATTGCCTTTGATCAGTTTTCTTTTAAGTCAGTCGCATAATTGATATTTTTTTAATAATGTCGCGACAAAGTTACTCTTCTTCTCTTAAACTAAAGATTATTGATGAACTTAAGTCTGGAGATACTAATATTTCGATTATTTCACGATTAATAAAAAAACTTAATACAACAGGAGTCGTTGAAAGTCAAAATGTCGGTGGTAGGCCGCGTAAGACAACATTTCGAACGGATGGAAATAGTTGTGGTGTAATTAAAAAACAACCGTTCATAAGTTCGTATGAAGTCGTAAAATTACTTGATTTAAACATTGATGCTAGCACTGTGCAAAGACGTGCAATTGAAAATAATCTGCGAAGTTACAGGCCGCGCAAAAAATCGATGCTCACAAAAAGACATTTAAGGAACAGGTAGTGCAATTAAATTCTTTAAACATAATTCAAACTAAAACCATTTTTCATATTAGGCTAAATGTTGCAAGAAAATACCAGCACTGGTGTTCTGAAAAATGAAAAACAGTTCTTTTCAGCGACGAGACAAAATTGAATTTAATTAATTCTGACGGGATATGTTATGTGAGACGTGGTGAAGGCAGCGACTCAATCTGAAATTCTGCACACCCACTGTAAAGCATGGTGGGGATAGTGTGATGGTGTGGATCTGTTTTTCGGCAGGAGGTGTAGGTCCATTCTACGAAATAGACGGAATCATGGACCGACTAAAATATAAAACCATTCTCGAATCGGTAATGCTACCAAATGCGGAGTCTGAAATGCCACTTTGTTGGGTCTTTCAACAGGATAACGATCCGAAACACACATCGAAGTTGGTAAAGGAGTGATTAGCGGATAGTGGAATTCAAGTCCTTGATTGGCCGGCCCAATCACCCGACTTGAATCCCATCGAAAACTTGTTTGGTATACTTAAAAGCCGTGTCGCTGTTGACTACTTTGTTGGTTTTCGCGTTTTTTTTTTTAAATCTGAAGTATTATTGCTTTTATAAAAAGTTGTGAATTTCAAAATACACTCTATTACACATCATTACATATCCATTTCTTTTTATTTGGTGGGGTAGAAAGTTGAAAGGATTCACTATGAATTGCTGACTCCAGATGGTTGCTTAGGTTTTGCACAGTACTGTAGGTATGGCCTGGAAGTGATTTTTAAGGAAGAGTGAGTTCTCGCTTATAATGCAAGATCAAGTTTTTTGTTAGATCTCTTATTTAAATAATTTTTTTTTTCGCTGCAGTTTTTGTTTTCGTCCAATGTTGGATATAACAATCATTGTCTACACTGAGCGAAATTCTTATAAAGATATCACATATCTTAAGTTGAAAATATTTTTTTTTTCTGTCTCAAATGAGTAATGGCCGTCTGTATGAAGCAAAAGCTGTGGAATGTTTTTGCTAAGCCTCAAGCTGAGTTAATTGAAATGGGATATTTCGTTACAGTTCCCTGAATAGCGTGGATTGAGTGCGAACTTCTTATAAAAAACAATTTCAATTTTATATTATTAACGGTAGTTGCTAAAGAAGTAAGATAGAAATGCAACAGCTTTTGATAAGAGTTTTTTTTCGGAAACAGCTTTTCAGAAAGGTTTTATCGGTCTGGGCTTTCATTGAGAGAAATTTCGAAAAAAGTCAACCAGTCTCATACAGTTATTCCCAACTTTTTAAGTTTGAGTGAAAAATATGGGACCATTCGCCGGTATGACTACGATATAAAACGAAAAGAAGCCCCCGCAAAAAATCGCTTATTTTTAGAGACATAAGAAAGGACATAAACACAAACAGGCCTTCAGCTTCACAAATAGTAAAAAAATACAAACTTCCGATTGGAAAACGTCGGGTCCAGCAAATTTTTAAAGCAGTTAAAGACATTTGCTATACGAAACCGATGAAACCTCAGCTCTCTGCCAGACACAAATCTGCTGGATATACTATGTCTTGGACAGAAGAATGATAAAAGGTTGTTTTTAGTGACGAGAAAAAATTTAACCTTAATGGACCCGACGGTTTTTCCATATATTGGCGCGTTCAAAAAATGAAGGAAGTTGTAAAATTCAGCTGTAATTTTGGAGGCGGTAGTGTTATGATTTGGGCTGGTTTCTGTGCAAGTGGTAAGATTAAAATTGAATTTATACCAACGAAAGTGAATTCCCAGAAATATATCGAGCTACTGGAGGATGTAATGGTAGAAGGAAGTGAGGAATTAGCTGGAGTTCACTTCATATTTCAACAAGATAATGCTACCGTTCACACCGCATGCGTCGTTAAAGAGTGGTTTTCTCTTAAAAATATTTATGACTGGCCAGCAAGAAGTCCTGACCTCAACCCGATCGAGAATTTGTGGGGAATATTATCTTGTCTGATATATGACAACGGCCGGCAATATAATATCGTTGGAGAACGTAAGGAATCGCCTGGGACTCTATTTTAAATACCACCCTCCAAAACTTAATTGAAACCATGCCAAACAGAATATTCGAAACAATAACTAAAAATGGAGATTCTACCCATTATTAAAAGTATCATTTAAAAAAAATAAACGCTCTTAAAATCCCTTAAGTACATGTGTTTTTTTATAAGAATTTCGCTGGTATTTTCGTAGAGTTTTAGTAGATTTGATTTAATTATAATTAAACTGAATATTTTCAATGAATGCGTACAATTTTCAAAAAAAACAAAAACAAAATTAGCAAGTACTAAAAAAAAATAAAATAAAAAGTTATGGTGTTTTTATAAGAATTACGTGACCTTGACTTAAAAAAAATAGAAAGACCACTGTTGGTATTACGAGTGCATATGCAAAAAATTAGAAAGAAAAAAAACTAGGTACCTAACGTGAGCTCGAAAACGTTGCATGGTTAGTTCATATTTTGTGTTGCTTTGATATTATTTAATAAAATATTATTGTTGCTTTGAGTTTCTCATAATTACTTGGTTTATGACCAATCTAATAATTACTAAAAACTACTTCTAATAAAGTATAATTAGCATAAGTAAGGTGCACCGTACTGTACTCTCTGTAAATATAAAGAAAACTGTTTACTTCTCAGTACCCAAACTGTTTGTTGTTAGTGAGAGATGACTTTTTTTTTACCGAAACATCTTAGCATTAACTGTTTTCTTTAGATTAAAATTTCTAAATTTTTAGTACAATCATAAACCGAAAACAACGATGCATAAAGACTTAGGTCACTAAAAATCGTCCTTTTACCAAGATTTATTAAAAAAATGTGAGTTAAAGTGCATTTAGAAAACAGTAGAAATTAATCTTTGTTTTATACATGCAAAAATTAAGTATGCATTTGGGTCCGAGCCCAGCGAATATATCTCAATTTGATTTGAAGTAGTGAAGAAAATAAAATGAAAAGCAAGTAATTTATAAAAGTCGCCATCATAAAAGTGTTGATATTGTTAGAAAACCATTTAATGCCATATAATTGAATTAATGCATTTTCTACATTAATAGTTCTTTTCTGCATACAGTTATTTAAAAATACATATCTAAATATACATATTATACCAAAATCAAATTAGTTACCGAAACTGCAATTACCATATTTACTATTAAAGTAGTATACAGTGTTGTGCAAAACATACCGGATTTTTCGTGAACATTTTTCATTGAAGAATTCTATGGGACTGGAATACAGTAGGTACACTTGTTTGACAATTTAAGAAAACCTATTGAATAAGTTTACAAATAGAAAAAAAAAGAAGGCATTGCTATTATATAGCTCAACTCAATGCCATGCCTGTGCAAAACATACCGTATTTTCTTGTTCTTTAACTTGCTGATAATGGTTTTGGCTGTCATTTGAATTGAGTTATAGACTTAACAAAACTGAAAAGGTCAGGTGTCTCCAATTTGTTTACTAATAAAATGGCTAAAAATAAATACAGTGGTGTGGTTAAAAATCAGGTAGTAGCGGATTTCAGGGCAGGGCTAAAACAAAAATCTATAGCCTAAAAGAATAAAATGCCATCATCGACAGTGTGTGCCATTATAAAATAGTTTCCGAATGGAAAATCGGCCGAAACCATTCACTGTAGAGGACGTCCAAGGAAAAGTACACCCCCAACCCATCGGCAAATTAAGAATATGGTTCTTAACGATCCTTGCTCGATCCGAACTTGATTGCTTCCGATGGAAGTATTCATGTTAGATGAAAAAAGGGGACACGTCTTCAGCCACGACATTGTCGTCCATCCGTGAAGCATGGAGGAGGCCCAATTATGGTGTGGAGATGTTTTTCTGGTGCGGGATGTAGATCAATACATGAGATTAATATTATTATGGTTCGTTTTCAGTATAGGGATGTACTGGAATCCGTAAGGCTAGCATACGCTGAGGAGGTGATGCCACTGTGTTGGCTTTATCAAGATGACAATGACCCAAAACATTCATCAACGTTGGTCAGGGAGTGGTTTGTGCAGAAAAATGTTGATTTATTGGAATGGCCCTCTCAATCGCCCAACCTAAACCTTATCCAGAACTTTTGGGCCATTTTAAAAAGACGGGTAGGTTCAAAGACGCACGCATCTAAAAACGCACTTAAGAATGATTCTCCCATTCATTACAAAATAAATTTTTGAGAATCTAGTGTCGTCCATGCTTAAAAGATGCAAGGAGGTCTTAAAAAATAACAGTTACTGGACAAAATATTAAGTTATAACAAAAATCCGGTATGCTTCACACAGGCCGTTACCGAATTAAGTTAAGTTTTTTTTTTCTATAATAAAACATTATCACAAAACTTTTTTTTTATTTTCTTTGTAAACTTATAGAATAAGTTTTCTTAAATTGACAACAGATTTTATTTAGGCTCTTTCTGTTCCCTAAATTTCACAAAAGAAAAGTGTTCGACAAAAATCCGGTATGTTTTACACAACACTGTATAGTACATTGTGAAAAATAGTTTACCGATCTTATTTGAAGCTAAGCATGCAAAATTGTAATACTTCCTCAAGGTAGTAGGTTTTATAGTAGATGGTAAATTTAAATAAGCTCAAAAATTTAATAATGTACATATTAGAAATATACTAGATAAGTTCTACAATGCAAGACCGACGGTAATTCTTGCGTTAACTCATGCATCAGCTTTTGATAGGTTTTCTGATTTCTTAACTTTAATGTAACTGATTTTTATTCCTAGCATAGCTATATGTAATAGAATGTTAATATGCAAAATAATATATTTTTTATAATATACAAATTTTATATGGTGTTTTAATATTTTAAGGCAAACAGAGGCTGCCAATAGATTTTTTTTCATAGACTCTGTATTTCATTAATATCATATATTATATTACGAGTCTTAAGTAAACTTACTTTATGCCGCGTTGTTTCTTTTACAGCAGTACCATTATGAAACCATGTAATTACTGGTTTTGGATCTGCATTCACACGACATTCAAACAACAAACGTTTCCCGTCATCTTCTTGTCTAATAGCTGGTTTTTTTGTAAAAGTTGGGGCAAAACCATCAATTTGTCTATAATTTAGTATATACAATTAAAAAATTAAAATTTCTGAATTAAGGCAATTACAAAAGTATGCATATAATAAATGTTAGTAGACTAATTCATTAAAGTAAAACTACAATAAAACAAACATATTCGTTAGTTTTGGTGTTGTTAAACGAGATCATTTTGAGAGACAATGAGATAAGTATCCCCAACCCAAACTCACCGGTCAACAAACTTTCCTTCTATATTTTAGTTTTGAATATATGCCAGCAACAAAAATAAAGCATTAAAAAGAAAGAAATGCTAAATTTGTTAATGGAAATTTTTTTAGATTGCAAAAAAAAAAAAAAAAATTATTAAGAGTAAAAATAGGCTTTCAGTATAATTTATTTATTGCCTATTTGTTTTTAATATAAATGAAGCTAAGCGAAATTAATAGTCAAACTAATATTGACAAGACCGCTCTCACCTTTCTCTGGGTTCATCAGCCGCTGTTTATTGAATATAAACACATTTAAGTATATATATATGTATATATTTATGTATGTATTTAAACATGTTTACATATATATGGTATTTCATTTTGAATGATGAGAAAATAAATGTGTAATTTTATATTATTTATCAAAAATATACAATACAATAAAATAAAATGATGTTATTTAAAACGAAAAGAAATACTTACGGCTAAAATTTAAATTAATCGAAGCTGAAACTTCACCCAGCTTATTTTTAGCTTTAACCTTATAAAGGCCAGCATCAGTTTCGATAACATCATCGAGATCTAATACTACTGTGAACTTGTTGTCACCAATGGGTTGAATTTTAAATTTTGTTCTAACATCTTCTATCAACAATGTATCACTGCGATACCATTCAATCTCAGGTTTTGGCGATGATAGTAATTGGCATTCAAATATTAAGCGGTTACCGTCATCTTCCTGCCGAAGCTGTGGCTTCTTTACGAAGCTGGGAGCGAAGTCTTCAGCCACCCCCATGCTGATTTGTAAAGAACTAATTTAAGATATTTGGTGACATATAAAGGAACTTAAGGCCTTTTATATTTTTCTTTTTTGTTTTTTTGTTTCTTATTCTGTGTCCTTAAATAGATATTTATTTTACAAATATATTTTTAATATAATTGTATTTTCTCCCTTCTCTTCCTCTGTTTTCTTTTCCAGTTTTGCTAATGACTAGACTTCACTCTCATGAGTTGCCCTGCAAATATATCAATTGATATAAGAATTGAAAATAAGTTAAAAGAAAATTTAAATTATTGATATTAAAATTAGTATTCATTTTGTCATATAGCTTACAAAATCTACATTTGAAAAAATATTAGACTTTTCTTTGATATAATTAAAAAAAAAAAAAAAAACAAAAGTTTACATCAATATTAAATAAAACATATCAAATACAAATAAAAGGCAGTTACTTAAATATTTTATATAAGTTTATCTAGATAAGGGAGAAAAAAAATTACAAGTACAAGTTAGAGATGTATAACGCTAATTCCTTTTAAAGCCTTGAACAACAAAGAAAAACGGCTTTGCTTGGTTTTTAAACGCATAGTAGTTTTTGGTCCATACAAAATTCATTCGGAATTGGAATGTAAAGTATATTACTTAAAGTCAACCAAATGTTTATAGTTCTTATAGAAGATTCTACGTGTTGAAAGTTGCTGGCCTAACAAGTGACCTGATTGAATGAATAAGTCTGTATATTTTGGCTTAGTGAAATAGAACTTTCAGTTACGGGGTATGCCCATATTTTGAAATTATATTCAAATAAAGGCTCAATAACATTTTAAAATTGCGACAATTTGGACTATTTGAGGCTTTATTTGAATAAATTCTATGCACGATGTTCCATCATAGTGACTCCCTAATTTACGTCTTGGCTGTCTTAATGGACGAAAAAAAGTGTTATTCTTCTCTGAATCGATTTATTTCGAAATTGAACTTGCCTCCTTTTTTTTTTGTTTTTAAGGAACTTAACACTCCAGTGGGTATGAATAAATTTATAATGCTTCAGCATGTGTTAAGCTTTTTTGGAAAATGGCATGGAGAGAGATAGAAAGATGTTTGGACTCAGTGGTTATTCCGCCCCATGTGTTGCATCCAACATTTAATTGCGAGACTAAATTCTTAGTGGAGGTTGGCTTGTCGTTAATTTCTGGTCAACTACTTGATTCTTGTTAACTGAAAAAAATTAATACCTTTCGGATGCGGTTGGGATTTGGTCACCGAACCTTCCGATTTGGAGACCAGTCCATTACCACTTGAACCACGGCTACCTACTGGAAAGACTATGCTCTACGTTTTAATATTTTAAAGGTTTAACGTTGTATGCTATGGATACATATTTCGAGCTATTGGTAAACTATGGAGCTCACCATAGCGGAAGATGCTAGAATTTTTGTTAATGGCGGGAAATGTCCATTCTACATTGATATTTGTGAAGTAAACAGAAACAAAATATATGTACGTGGATAAGACATGAATTGCTATACTCCTAAAGAACCTACGCTCAAGCCATCCTGAATCTCGACCACTAGGAGACAACTATTCTTCGAAAATGATCATGAGCGATGAGGCCCATTTTCATCGTTGTGGATATATGAATAAGTAAAATTATCGCTTCTGCGGCACCGAAAATCCGCGTATAACCCACGAAGAGCCATTACACAAGCTCAGAGTTACTGTATGGTGTCCTGTTTACGCTGAAGGCGTATTTTTTTCGAAAACACCCCGGGCCAAATGACTACTCTGGACGGCGAGCACTACAGAGCCTTGCTCAACGACTTTCTCCTTCCTTAATTTGATGAATTGAGACTGTAGAACATGTGGTTCCAATAAGATGCAGCAACGGGCAATACTGCACGAACCACAGACGAAATTCTGAGAGCTGTATTACCGCTTTCGCTTTGGCAATTTGCACTGGCCGGCAGGAATGCCTGATTTAACTGTTTCAGACTTCGTGGTGTTTTTTGAAGTCACGGGGTTATGTCAATAAGCCTCAGACTCTTGAAGCCCTCAAAGAGAATATCCGTCAAGAATGCGAGGACCTATCACCGGAAGTTTTGGTAAGAGTGATGGCAAATGCCACAAATCGGGCCCGAATTGTCACCAATTCTGCCGGCGGCCACTTAGCCGATATCATTTTCTCAACTTAGTGGAAAACAATTTAAGGTATCAAATAAACATAATCCAAAAGTAGAACCAAAGTTCTTCATCCACAAAAAAAATTACACCTTGACACTGAATCACTCATTTTGTTATATTCTTTTATTTTTGCTGACGTACTGTTGCTCGCAAAAGTGTGCTTTATCTAAACCAGATTGTTGGACTATATACGTATTTAACAAACTTATCCTTTTCACATTTTCCAACATACAATATTTTGTTCTAACCTCTATCTGTAAAAATTATCTGATGCTTTGATTTTTCTACGTACCCGTGTTTAATTTAATAAAACATGTGTCCCACATCACAAAACGATATTCGCTTTATAATATCTTCAAACACAAAGTATTTTGCATTTTTGCTCAATATTAGATTTCAATTTCACAAAATTTAAAAAAATCATAAGATATTTTGCAAATGACTCTAAAAATAAAAATTTGATTAAACTTTTTATTGTTTTTTTTTGATCCGTTGCTCGTTGCAAAAATATAATTTATATCCGCACTCACTCGTTTCTCATACAATTTTGCAGGAGATATAAAACTCCATCGCATTTAATATTGTATGTACAATATTTTGAGAAATAATCATCAGCAAAGTATCTGCTAAACTCATATGGAAAGGTACACTGCGCCGGCTCTGTTTTTTATATTGCCAGGAGAATTTAATACTTCCAATTAGCAGTGTATACAAGGTCAAAATGCCTTTTAATATGGTGCATCATAGATGCATACTTTCGCAGAAATTGAATATACGGAGTAGGCGTATGAAATCCATGATACAAAATCCATGGAAAATATGGTATCTATCAATCAAAGTAAGAGTATTTTTTTTCATTCTCTCTTCGTAGCTAGAAAATAACAGCAGTTCACTAACACTAATATATATACATATCGGTATATATGTGCATATTAGAAGGACTAAGTTTTCTATATGCATACATACATATGTAAATTAAAAGAGCAAATTCGGAAAAATATAAAGAGATTTTACTTATCTGCATATCTTTCATAAAAAAAAACACAATAATTTTATATATCGTATTTCCTTTTCTCTATAACAAAAAACCATAAATAAATAAATAATTAATAATTCGTTAATAGTTGTACTATTTCCAAAAAAAAATTATTGAAGTGAGCTTGCTTAATTGCGTCGTCTAAAATATTTGACAATCAATGCATTTAGAACTCCATTAGTAACCCGCCTTACTGCCTTGAAAATGCAATAAAGCTTTGTTTTTTTTATATGCCTTAATGCGCTTAGAAAACGAAGAATTATTTCTCGAAAGTAAACAAATGTAACATTCAATTGAATTATTAAGTGGAAATAAATTTTTAGATATTTACACTCCGCATAAGGTCACGCCTTAAGCACTAGAAATGAGTAAAACCGGTTAATTTCACTGAAAATAGTCTAATAGATATTTTAAAGACAGGAGTCTGGCCAAGCCGTTTAACTGCTTAAAAACAAGGAAGTCTGTTGTGAATATTTCATCAAAAGTTGTTAGCAATTATTGACTGTCAGGAAAAGCAATCTGAAACATGGAATGTAACCTACATATACATATGTACTCGTATACGGATCTTTAATTTTTTTCAAATTATATAAAACGTCATTTCAAAACCTAGATGAGTGAAATTGGCAGATACAATAGATTACATTAAAAATGCAAGTTCTCCTAGATGCATAAAGAATTGAATTTGAAAATAAAATTAAATTTAGCTCTGAATATTTGAATTAAACAAAAAACAATATCTTTATATTAATAACCGTAAATAATGTTAATATTATTAGCTACGTGACAATATTCTCACATATTTTCGCTTGCAGATGTGTACAACGATTTTATAATATTAAAAAACTATACGCTCACTATAGCAGCCAAATAAATACAAGAGAGCAATCGATTTTAACTATTATTAAATTATGAATCTTTATGTCACTAAACTGTCAAATAATAATAAATAAAAAAATTGTTTAAGTTTTTAAGGAAATATGTTATAAGTTCGAAATAAGTTCGAATCAAAATGGCGGCGTTTGGCTGCGTGTAGCTAGAAAACAACTCTATATTTCTTGACGTGACCTTAGTGGTCCCATCCGCTTGTTTTATTATTTTTTTATTATGATACGAAATTTCGAATTAAAGCCGCAATTAAAATGTGCAGGTCCTAATGGCAACATGTAAGTAATAATATAATAGAATAAGTGAAGGGAAATTTTATGGCTAGATGGAATGATTGCTCTGTCTATATACTGTCGAGTGAAAAGCCGAAAAGCTTATATTCGTATCCTCATCAAATTTAACCATATTTTTGATTGTGAAGCAAATTTACCTTACATGAAACGCCATTAACAATGATGGGCTAAGGGTAAGTCAGTAATTTAATTACGCTATGGCTGCCGTTTCTATCACCATTTTCACACTATAAGAAATATGCTTCGATTGTTACGAATAGAAGACGTGGGGGTTAAAAATTTACTGCACATACTATTTTTATTTGCAATATGTAGAGATTTCATGACTATCGAATTTTTGAAGAGTAAACACGTTGCCTCTTCAATGAAAACCTCACATTCTACTTAAATTTAAATTGTATATACTAGCTTGAAGTAATATAATTGTTTAGGTAATTCGCAAACATTTTACTTCTGATTTTTACATATCCTGGTGTAAAGGAAGATTTAATAAATACGAAAGCATACACGACAAAGATTCGATAAAATTTCAAGTTTTTAAAATAATCGTTTGTTTTTTACTGTATCTTAAAATGTATATACTAATAGTGCTGCGAATTTTGAAATAAATCCATGAAGAGCATAAATGTGTCCAACTTTATTTTTTTTTGTCAAGCTTTAGCTTGTATCGGATTACGTATGGAATAGCAAATCGGGTAAATGGCCTACACGTTGGTTGCTCCTTCAAGACGTGGGTTGTCATAGACTTGTTGGCATAAATCTTAGACTTCAAAAAAAACCCCAACGACAAAAGTCAAACGACATTAAATCGCATGATCTGCGCGGTCAATTATGATCAGCAAAATGGAAAATTACACGACCAGCAAACGACTCATACAATAATTGAATGGAAATATGGTACCGTCTTGTTAAAACCACATGTTCACATCCATATATTGCAAAGTGGGTTATCATGTCGCGATATTGAGCACCATTAACTGTTATTGCCTGACCAGTTGCATTTTCAAAGAAGAATTGTCTGATGATGCATGCCGCTAGTCCAAAATCCGCAACAAATAGTCATACCTTATGGATGCATTTGCTTCTCGGATTTTCTGAACACCAAATTCGATAATATTTCCATCAGGATGAAAATGAGCCTCATTGCTGAAGATTTGAATTGCAAACTGTAGCTGCCAAGCTTTCATAATTTATAAAATATTGCTCAGCAATGAAAACGCATTGTTCTGTAGTGTAGCGCATTTTTAATAACCTTGAACGCTCTCGTTTTTTTTTTTCGTTTGCCTCACAAAGAGCACAAATATTCAAAATTTGCTTGAATTTTGGCAAACACTTTAAGAACAAAAATGCTTTACCATATTTATAAAATATTTGTTTTCAATTATTGTTTTTAATTTGAATTGAATTTTTTTTGCATGTAAACGATGTTGTACTCGTATAAGTAATAAATTAAAAAAAATAATTAATCAAAATATTTTCCTAGAAAAAAATCAAAGAAATACCTTAATGAAATAATTAACAATAGATATGCACATTGATTTTAGATGGTAAGCTAGCAAAATACTGGTATACTTAAAAATTTAAAAATATAGTTTTCTTATACAAAATAAAAAATTAATTAATTTGATTGTGTAAAAGCAATTGTACAATGGACAAATTACTTGTTTTAGTGGTCATTTCGCAGGAAAAAAATATCCTAATATCTATTGAAGTTAAAATGTCAATTTGCGAGAGCAAAAATAGTATAGTCGTTGATATGCATGTGTGTATGTATGGCTAGGTTTACATCTACATAGTTTTCCCAGAAATAAAATAACAAAAGTGTTTGTGGCTGTGGCTGTGTCTGTTTTTAGCCGTCTAAAATTCACCAGAACGATAATCTATATTATGATTCAATTGAATATTATCATTCACTTAAGTTCAATCGGACAGATTTGAGCTATTTTCAAAAAGAAACGTCACCATTAATGCAGATAGCTTGGGCCTATATCTGTACCTCAAATAGACCATATGCAAAGTGTCTTTACTAGGATGCCTTTATGACAGAAAACTTTCCAATGATTTTGACAGGGAATGATTACTACCTAAATGAAAATTATAAATTATTAATTTATCCTTCAAAATAAAGGACGGGGCATTGCTCTACATGCCTATTTAACTGGCATTATTCCGACATATGTGCATATATGATATATTCGGTAGGCATAATTTATAGGTCCTTCAAGTCGTCAAAATTCCATCAACCATGGTCACTGTAGCCAAAAAACCTAATGGGTGGTTACTTCTTCACAGAACTGGAGGGCTTATGCAATATTGGAATTAGGAACCCCTTTAAGTAGGTAGATGACTTTCTAGATGGTCCCAATCTGAAGGACTGTCCTATATAAGACTTCAAGAACAGTGGTACTGCTATATGGGCATAAAGTGAGTGCTGGCCCTAAGTCATAATACGCCCATAGACCTATTTGCTTACTTTTTTTTAACTTCGCATAACAAAATCTATCCTCTAGACTCCAATGCAGTGGTAGTATTCAAATATCTTGGAAAAAATATGAGATCATGTTGGGGTAGTTCTACAAATATTGCAATTTTTTCATCGATTTCTTTATAGCACGTTTTATTTAATATTTAGTTTTAATACTAAGATTTAATATTTGAAAAAAAGTCGATATTTAGTTTGCCTCAATATACAAAGCATATTTTAAAATAGTACAAAGTGGGATCGACACTTAGCCTGCTAGTGTAAATATTGTACCATTTGAAAAGTGAGCCTTGTAAGACACTAGTTTTTTTTAAAAAAATTCTAATAACTCTGTCATGGAAAATCTTCAATACTTGTATTCTCTAAAAATGTATAAATGAATAACCCCTAAAAGTAATAATAAGATTTAACAAGGGGTACATTTATATTCGGTCGCTTATGTGATTCCATGCATTTGTGCTGTTTTCTAAATGTTCTTGAAGATTTGTTTTAGACTCTCTAAATGTAGAGATAAAGTAGATTTAATTTTGGAATTAGGACTAATTTTGAAAATTATTTGTAGCTTCAACGGCTGGGAAAATAAGGAATATCTGGGCATAGAGATCTTTTATTTTATTTTTTTGAAAATGGTTTGCCGGGATATTTTTTAGTCTATTTTATTAATGAATTTAAAACTGATATAAAGAGTTTATATACACTCAAATATTTGTCATTTAATAATAAAGGTACATCTACAATATATATATATAGCGACCAAGAAATCGAAATAAAATTGTTGTCTTTATTTCAATATGATTCACTGTAAATACAGACATTCTTTTATTCGGTATTATTTTTTTTTTAATAAAAATTAGATTGCACAATATTAAGTAATATTCACTAAATTAGAATTTCCAGAAATTGAAGTCTATATATGTGAATTCATAGAAACCGTATCCAAATTCGACAATAATAGTTTATAAAATATTTGAAAAATATTATACAAAACGATTCCATTCAGAAAGGATCGGTTCTATTTTTTTTTTTCATTTAAGAAAAAGAATCAGCACTAATGTTTGTATGTAATGTATAGGCCAATACTAAAATATCATATATCATAGAGTTTAGTTATGTTTTTAAAATATACGAGTATCATTAGGATTCAATTAGAAAATCTGATCAAAAACGTTTGATGTTTTTATTTAGCTCTTTCTCAAATCTAGTCAAGGAGAAGCTTATAGCTGTGTATACGAGAATATATTGTAGTGTATAGTCTATGTAGTGTGTCCTCCTCTCTAACCAAAAATGTTTATGTTTTATGAATTCAATTGAATTATACCTGCTTAATTTTTACGAAAATAATTCCTTGTTATTTTATAAGCATTTAATGATATATTTTTTATCCATGTCAACATGTATTTATGCTTATATACAATATTTGAATAAAATATATTTTCGTAGGAAATAAAATTTTTTTAAAAAAAATTTAGTGAGGTATGTTGGCACACTATTAAATAAAGTTTAATATATTTATTTTTTTTATTTATATGCATTGGCTTTAAAGTTATATATGCATATATAAATATATAGTATATACAAATATATATATATATATTTGTTGATGTGTAAATTTAAAGCCAAGTGCAAAATGTAACTGCAGGAAATATCAGATATTTGTATCTTTAGATAAATAACCTATCGCTAAAAAACGGCCCTGATAAATAATAAATAAGAAATAATAATAATAATAATAATAATAAATGTTTAATAAAATAAATAAAACTTATACATATATAGAAGAATTCAACTCAGTATGAGAATATTTAAGAGGTAACAACAAGTTTTAACAGAGGGCAGTAGGTATAAAAAAAAACTCAAATGCTTGTATTGTAAAAGTGGAAACCGATAAATTTTCCGATCAGAGTTCAATACCTTAATTCTACTATACGAGTAATACATATATGAATTCAAAATTTTTTTTATTAAAAGAAATGTTTGAATTGTGTGTGTGTGTGTTTTTTTTTTTTTTTTTATTAATTATATATGAACATTTTAATTTTTCGTTGAAGGAACATTCGAAATACAAACGATGCCTGCTTCGAAATAAAATAAATTTGACTTTAAAAAAAGAACTGAGTATACATACGAGTACATAAGTATGTATTGTATTATTTTAAACATGATATGTATATTCTGTACATACCACCCACCTCACTGTGTTACATATAAAGCGTATGTACTAAGAAATTAAAATAATTTGAGAATTTAAGTGGTATGTGCCAAGGTAAAGTATTTGTCAATTGGGAAGAAAATAAATTGTTTCTGTTTCTGTTTCTGTTTCAGTCGCCCTTCTCCAATTCAATCATCTTTGCAAATACATACAAACGTACAGCTGAAAAAAAAAAATAAGCATGTGTGGCTAAAAGTTATTTGCACCTAAAATTATCTTCAACTTTTCGTGCCTGGTATCCATTTGTTAAATCATTAAAGCTTGTCGTTATTTTTATGGAGACGGAAATTTGATAACTTAGCTTTTGGAACAGAGCACAAAAAAGAGTGAAAATTCGCCTAAAAAATCCGTTATTTACTATTTTTAGACGCATAAATATAGACATTATGATGAGTGCCTCACGTAACTACAGATTAATATTTATTTTTTATTTTTTAAGTTGAGTACTATTATTGAATTTGTTTTTAGGTCAGATATAAAAAAAAAAAAAAAATAATAATAATAATAATAAGCAGCAGAGATGAAATTAGGTGCATATTTGTTTTTTTTTTTTTAATAATAAATACATATGTATATATGTATGGCATGTGTAAAAAATATATATCTTTATAGAGTCCTTATATTAGTAATCCAAAACAAGGCTTTCGTGCTTTTCTTATAATAATTGTTGATTGTTGATAGTTGATGATTATAAGTTTTTGTTTTTTTTTTTTTTTACACTTTAAGGAGAGAGTATAAATTATTTTCACTATTTCACCAATTCACATTTACAAAATATATCCACTCATTGATATGCAGTTTATTTGCAATTTCTAAGCACAGCAAATTTTAACTGCAATTCTCAATATTAACTTGCTCAATTATTAAGTTTGTCAAAGTTTTTTCTTTTTTTTTTAAGCTAGATATTTTTTTTTACAAGCACGCACAATTTATTTACGCAACCAAAATATGCGACAAATAACTATACAAGAGAGGTTACATTATGTTTTTTTTTTTTTAAGATGTAATTTACAGAGTGACTTCAGCACTCGCGGCGAATTTTCGATCTTATTAGGGGATTTTTGATTTTTCTTTGGATATTTTCAATGAACTTATTTTTCTCTTATTTAGTAAAAAAAAAAAAAACAAAAATATAAAAGATATTGGAAAAAACAGAAAAGAGAAAAAAATACTAATAATTGGTTAAAACATGTATTTTGGGACTTAATTACTTTTTCTTGAAAACGAAAATCTCAGTCTCAAAAATAACTTTGCCTGCTGCTTCTTTTTTTTTTTTTTCCGAAAAACCGACGACCGATACGACTCGATGGTCGATGGATATGTGCTGGTGATTCGTTATTAAAGTTTAAACTAAACGAAAAATTTTGTCGAAATTCTTTTCGAGAAAGATTTTAAAGTTAGAAATACCAATAAGATTTTTCTCATGTGGTGCTAGAATACGCACACACCAATCGACGCAAAGAATTGCAATTGGGAAAACGATTTTCTATCTTTAGTTCTTCGTATTTAACACATAAATATAGTATGTGTCTGTATTTTTTTACATTCTGTAGGAATATATAATATGATAAAACATACATACATTGGCGACTAATGCTTTTGCTATTCCAACAAAACTTAATATTATACTTAAGCAAATGCATTGAAAAGAACAAGCAGGATTTTCTTGTACTCGTACAATATAAATAGATATTTCTATATTCAACCCACACAGAGATCTACTAAACAAAAAACACTGATCAAATCTAAATTTTAATAGAACTTTTTTGTGTTTTTTTTTTGTTTTTTGTTTTTTTTTTCTGCTGTATGGTATATGTAGCTACAATTTTTCTATTTTCTTCAAAATATATATTATTAATTTTGTGTGGGATTTGCTCTCACTTACAATTTGACAGCTATCCTTTCAAAAATAAGTCTCATTGTTACCTTTTGAAAATCAAAAATCAAAAATCAAAAATCAAAAATCAAAAATCAAAAATCAATATGTGATAGGTGCTTAGTCTCTATGGGTAAAGTATGATAGTTAGGTGAAGCGTAAATAAAATGATTTGTGAATATTATTAGTACAATACTCGTATATCAAAACTAAATTATTTTTAAGTTTAAATATTATCAGGCTTGTCGAATATAACTACATATTTATTTATATTTTATTGCACTCGGAATTATATGGTCGCATTGGTATTACGATTGTGAGTGTGCAATTAATTTGTAGTGGAGTCTAAGCCCTCAACTTCTATATCATTTTATTTTAATAACGTCAACTGGCCTAACATTGACAACTTTTCATTTTGAAATGCCTTTAGCCTTCATGTCTTTGATACTACTCTAATTAATTTCACATTGCATTAGGGGGACTTTGTAGTTCTTCAGAATTTTGGTAATAAAATCTTAGTTAGTACAGATTTGGGCTTAGTTTTTAAACAAAAACTGGGTGGTCAATGGCTAACTTTGACCGTATACATGTTAAGTAGGTAGACAGATTTATAGATGGATGTTTTAAATAACTTTTATTTACAAACTATATTGAATTTAAAGAAATATGGAAGTACATAGCTACATGTATTCATATATATGTGGATAGCTATGATAATGTTTTTATAAATTATGATTAAGTAAATTAATTAAAGCAAATACCACCTCAATCAATTGAAATGGAATTTATTCAGAAAATTGAAAATACAAGTTTATTCATCTAAATCTATATTGCTCCCTTCAAAGTAATCCCCATCGACTGCAACACACTTATGCCAGCCCTTGATCCAATCCTCAAAACATTTTTTTATATTCGGTTTTCGGTATGTCCATCAGTGCTTCCTGCGATTTTTCCATTACTTCCTCTCGGGTGCTGAAAAGCGTTTTTTAACTCGATTGAACAGAAAGAAGTCACAGGGAGCCAAATCAGGGGAATTCGGTGGCTGTTGGATGGTATTTTTTGCATTTTTCGTCAAAAAATTACGAATAATGATGGCACTATGCGACGGTGCGTTATCATGGTGCAAAATCCACGAGTTTTCTGCCCACAATTCTGGTCTCTTACGACGAATTGCTTCTGCTTCACGCAAACGTCTCATAATGTCCAAATACTCGTAATACTCTTTATTTACTGTCTGGCCTTCTGGCAAAAATTCATGATGCACTACACCGTTGTAATCCATGAAAACCGTGAGCATTGCCTTCTTTTTTGACTGAAAACGACGTGGTTTTTTTGGTCTCGGCTCATTTGGTGAACGCCATTCTCTTGCCTGATATCAGGATTGCGTGTCGTACTCATAAACCCACGTCTCGTCTCCAGTAATGATCCTTTTGATGAATGTGGGATCGGATTCAGAATCGCAAATCATCTCTTTTGCGACGTCAACACTGTCTCTTTTTTGCATGAAATTGAGGTCAAATCATTAACCAAAATGTCTTGGACGGATCCATAGGCAATGTTCAAGTCCTCCGCTATCTCTCTGATGGTTAATGTGCGGTTATTGAGCAACATTTCTTTTACGAGTACTTCATCAATGTTTTCGTCGGATTTCGATGTCGATGGTCTGCCACTGAGTTCATCATCTTCGATTGACTCACGACCATTTTTGAACCGCTCGTGCCACTGGTAAACGACCGTTTTCTTTAGAGAATCGTTGTCGAAACACTTTTCCAACATTTCCAACGTTCGCGCACCATTAAATCCGTTTTTTACTCAAAATTGTTGCAAATCTAAATCCATATCTAAAATTGTAAAAAATCGCCAACACACACAGAGATAGATGTACTCTTGGCTACGTAACTTTTGCAAATGTCAAGCTATGACACTAAGCTTTAGAGGGAATGTCAACAACAGATTTACCAACTTAACAGAAAAACAGAATTCAAATCGGAACAATGGGAGCGCCACACGGTGAGGGTGGCCGGGAACTTTTTGATCAAGGTGGTATTAAACAAAATAAAAATATCTTATGGCATACGAGGGTTGTCTGAAACGGTTTCCGCACAATGATACAAGACGTTTTTTCTCAAATTTTTTTTATTTTTCTACATAGTCCCCTTTTAACTCTACACATTTCTCCCAGCGATGTTCCCCTCTCTCTAACCCGTCCAAATTATTGCCTCGTGTCTGGTCGCATATTCCGGGCGTTTTTCGGCCACTGCTTTCTTCAAACGGATTAATTGTGTTCGGTAGCGTTGTCCATTGATGGTTTCACCCGGTTTTAGCAGCTCATAATACAGCACACCCATCTGATCCCACCAAATACAGAGAATTACCTTCGCGCCATGGATATTCGGCTTTGCCGTTGATTTGGCTGGTTGGCCGGGTTTCATATATGATTTTTTGCGCTTGGGGTTGTCGTAATGGATCCATTTTTCATCACCAGTAACAATCCGATGCAAAAATGACTTCCTTTGTTTCCTTCCAGCAGCATTTCGGACATGCAAAACCGTCCTTCGACGTCTCTCGGCTTGAGTTCATGTGGAACCCAATTTCCTTGCTTTTGAATATATCCAGCTGCTTTCAAACATTTTGAAATGGCTGCTTGAGTGACACCCAAAGATTCTGCGAGCTCTTCTTGTGTTTGGCAACAATATTCATAGAGTAATGCTTCCATTTCTTCATCTTCAAACTTTTTTGGCTGCCCAGGACGTTCATCGTCTTCCAAGCCAAAATCACCACTTCGAAATCGTGCAAACCACTTTTGGCACGTTCGCTCAGCTAGCGCATGTTCACCATAAACTTCCACCAAAATACGATGACTTTCGGCAGCAGTTTTCTTCATGAAGAAGAACTCCCCGCACTTTTTCAGGCACAAAGACATATTTGAGTGAAAAAAAATTATTACGCTTCAAATGAATGACATATACTGAAATGACGTTTTTCTCTGCAAAATAATTGTTCACGAAGGTGATTGCCTCCTCATTTGACGAAAATCTCTATCCTCCGAGCGCAGTTTTTAGATGAGGGAACAAAAACAAGTCGCTTGGGGCTAGATCTGGTGAATAAGGCGTATGGTCAAGCAGTTTAAACCGTAATTCATGGATTTTCGCCATGGCAACCGCTGAGGTGTAAGACGACGCGTTGTCTTGGTGAAATAGAATTTTCTTTTTCTGCAAATGTGGCCGTTTTTCCGCAATTGTTGCCTTCAGCTCGGCAAGTAATAATGCGCAGTATGCTCCTGTAATGGTTTTTCCTTTTTGAAGATAATCGATTAAGATAACTGCTTTACTATCCCAAAAAAAAAGTCGCCCTCACTTTCCTAGCCGAAAAAACAGTTTTTGCTTTTTTTTGAAGCCGGCGAGCCACTGTTTTGACAGAATTTTTGTTTCGGGCGTATAATGGTGTATCCAAGTTCCATCTACAGTAATTAATCGGTGCCAATACTCAGATTTATTGCGCCTAAACTGCGCCAACAGAGCGTTGGAAATGTTCATTCGAACGCGTTTTTGGTCTAACGCAAACAAACGCGGCACCCAACGCGCGGACAGCTTTCTCATGTATCTCTCTCACAATTTAGCGGTCGTCTAACACCATTTGATGAACTTTAGCAATGTTATCGTCAGTGGTTGCAGTTTTTGGACGTCCCGAACGTTCATCATTTCCCAAGCTCTTACGGCCACGTTTAAATTCAGCTGCCCAAAATTTCACTCTGGAAAATGATGGTGCAGAGTCCCCATATACAGAGTCCAACTCATTTTTGATTTGCGTAGGCGTATTGCCTTTCAAAAACAAGAATCTAATAACAGCTCGATACTAAATTTTTTCGATTTTCACGAAAAACACTCACAGCGATTCACTCAAACGACTGTCAACTAAAAACTGCGCTTCCAAAATGACTGAAACTCCGGTAAGTAACTGTCAAAAGATGCACAACTAGCATTCACTAGCTTTTATTAACGAGTGCTGCTATCTTTACGTAAATATAAATATTATTAATAAAGGAAAATGTTATAAAAGTAAGTGAATTCTAATTAATTCTAGTCTTCCAACCATGCCAACTCGTATTGTTGGTAATCTAAAGTAGGCAAATGACATAAAAAAGTGGACAATTTAAACGAAACAAAGCCACAACATACGGCTTAGTCCCTATTGGAACAGCAATGCTGGCTTGATTGCTAGAGGAGATTTTTGCTCCTAGTATAGCTTCTCTATTTATACTTTTGCCAGGCTCCACATTTATTTTGGTCCTTGTCTTACGAATTGACGAATCTTCATCGGCTTGGCGCATCGTTTTTAAAACCGATAGAACAGCTGTTAAAATCGTGTTGGTTACTTCGCTGCATTCAACATTCTCAGATGGAAGCCGGCTTAGTACTTCCGACGGGTTAAAAGTTGCGATCCCATATTTTTTAAAACCCGACACAAGGTTTTCCGAAACCCCATGCTCGTTACACAGTGAATCGGTCAAGTACTTTAACAAAGATGGGAACTTGTCTTTTGACAGAGTTTGTGCATTTTTGCGTTGTGCGCTTTTCCAGTTGTCTAAAACCGATCTCCACTTACTTTTGAAAGGGGCGTAGAAATCTACATCAAGTGGCTGACAAATGTGGGTGGAATTCTTTGGGAAACATATGAATTTGATGTTATTTTGTTTTGCAGCTTGTATTACTTCCACTGAAAAGTGGCTTGCCAAATTATCCCCCATGACAACTATCTCTTTCTTAAACTGCCTGGTTTCAGGTATTAAAGTGTTTAAGAACCAGTCTTTGAAAATGACCCGATTTGCTGCGATTATATCGGGTTCTTGGTGGACCACCTTGGATCCAAGATTCTCACAGGTGCGTTGCCTTATATTCCACATACGGTGGAAGCAGTTTGCCTGTTGCTGATCCACAAAACATAATGGCTATGCTACTCTATGAAGCATCCATTCTACGTTCAGGATATTTGTTGCCTTTCTTAAAAATACAGTTTTTTGTCCCAGGATCATCGCACAAATTTGTTTCATCAAAATTAAAAATCCTAATAAAATTTAAAAAGAAAATATCTTTAGTAGGTACCTATCTACCTACACGTCCCAAAAACATTTTGAAATTGGTAAAGCTAAAAATAGAATCGTATCTATCTTTAAACTGACCTCTCAGCAGGGATCCAGTTACCATCATGAGACTTTAATGAAATTTGAAGTTGCTTCGATGTTTTCAAATTTTGGCATTGCCTCATTAAAAGGATTCTTCTCTTTCTTTTCATAAAACAAGCACACTTTCTTTTCTTCCTGCAATGTCAAGATAATTTTTGGCTAATAATCGTACCATGGGAATGCCCAGTCATTAACTGCTAACAGGCTATCTACAATAGCTTTCTCTTCTTCTTTGCTGAAGACTGTTGGCCTACTGTTGACCATATTTCCAAAGGAATATAGTTCAATCTAAGTACCTGAATTAATTTCTTTTCCAAATAGTACAAGTTTTCAACACAAAAAAAGACGGTTAAAAATAAATCACATAAAACTTTGCAATGGGCCATGACAGGAAGTATATTACAACCGTAACCTTTTTTACTGCCATCTGTGAGGAAATAGAAATTAGATTTTATACAAAATGAATAATAAACCACCACAAGAGGCTGCTGGTATCGTCAAATATATTTGATAAGATTTGGGTCAAAGTTGCCCCGCCTGGTCAATGTTAGGCCAGTTGACGGTATTGTGATTTATAGGCCAGATTAGGTCAGATAGGGATTGACTTAGCCCATTTTACTATTACTTTGGATGGAATTACATCACCGGGTGTACCTGGATCTTTTCTATCCAGCTCGATGGTAAACTGGTAGTCTCTAATTATACAGGGTGTCCTCTAATTCGTTGACAATAATTTGGGAAATGATTCCTGGGAATAGTCTAAGAAAAAAATCGTTCTACAGTAAGGGTCTATATCCAATGTTGACATTATTTATCGAGGATTTAAGAAAAGGCTTACTGTGGTGTACCCTGTCCCATGTTAATGGAAATTGCTCTGTAGTACTAATTTTAAAAATTTTGTGTAGGACTTTATTTTTAGAAGAAATACCAGCCTTTATAATGACGTTTAAATGATATCATGTTTGAGTCTTCAGATATCAAATTTCTAAGCCTGTTCCGTTTTCATTGCCTACGCCAGTTTTTGACTTTAAGGACACTTTCCTAAAGTGAAATAAGGCCAAATCAGTTCGTGAAATAAGGCCATACGGTAAAATATGGCCTTATTTCAATTTTGCAAAGCGAAATATTGAAAAAGAAATGTCATTTTATTCAAAACTACATCGAGCTCAGGATAGCCATATTTGGCCTTATTTCACTTCTTCAAATTAGGCCATATGTTGAAATCTGGCTTTGTTTCACAATTGCGAAGTGAAATAACAGTCTTAACCAAGTCTTAAATCCAGTCCTACTCGAAATGTGAATTTAAGAAAGTCAGTCTCAAGCAATTGTAAGCAAATTATCCACTACTGCTTTATTTATAGAAGCCCTAAACTGGACAGCAACTCGACCTTTCACGAGTATGATGCGCTGCCTGACTTCAATCCAAAAACTGTATCCCTGTATCCCCATACTGAAATCGTTATTATGGGCGATTTCAATTTTCACAATTCTGGTTGGCTTCGACATTCTGGAGAGACAACACCCGAAGGACGGTGTGTTGAGATCTTTACTGCGGAAAACAACATGACGCCGTTTGTAAATGATCCCACTCGAATACCAAACGTTGATAGCCATACCGCCAACACTCTGCGTTTGTTGATGTGCTCTCCCCTCTAGGCTCGTCAGACCATTGTGTCGTGTCAGCTAAATTCTCGTACACCCACCACACAGTTAGAGAAAAGATTCCTAAAAGAACAGTATGGCAATACGAGAAAGCCAATTGGAGCGCACTTAACAACTTCTTTAGGAATTTTGACTGGTCGTTATGTTTCCTCGATAACAACGTGGATGCCGCTGCTGACATGACCACAGAAACTATTCTCTTTGGAATGCGATGCTTTATCCCTCATCGGATGAAGAGTATCAAACCAAAAGAAAAGGCATGGTACGACCCGAGTTGTAAAGAGGCTGCCAGGGTTAGAGAATTGTTTTTTCGGTCCTACAAAACCAACCCGACAGAGGAAAACCGAAAAAAGTTTAAACGAGCCAGAAATGACTGCAACGCCTTTCTTAAACGCGTAAAATTCCAATACGAGCAAAAACGGAGGCAAAAAATACTGCACTGTCCCAAAGACAGTAAAAATTTTTGATCATTCGTCAAAAACATTAGAAATTCTGCCTCATCCTTCATCCCAACGCTCATTTACAATGATATTCAAGCTGTCAGCTCTTTGGACAAGGCCAATCTGCTTGTTGCACACTTTGCGGTTGGCTCCACACTCCCAGACTGTGCTTTGTTCCCGCCTATACTTGAGTGCGTCGAATCTTCATTGGGACGAATCCACTTTTGCACGCGTGTAGTAACAAGAGCATTTAAAGATCTCAACATGCATAAATCCGCTGGTCCAGATGGCATATCTCCCCTTCTTCTGAAGAGGTGTTCTTCCACGCTTGAAAAACCACTGTGTAAGCTTTTTCATCAATCCTACCCTTTAGGACTTTTTCCGAGCGGATGGAAAATAGCATTTGTCCAGCCCGTCGTTATAAAAGGCGAATCCTCTTCTTTCTCCTCCTACGGACCAATTTCACTTACGTCCCTTCTTTCCAAGGTCATGGAAACGCTGATAAACCGTCAGCTCATGAAATATCTCGAAACACGAAAACTTTTCAATGACCGGCAATATGGTTTTCGTAGCAACAGGTCCACTGGTGATTTGATGACATGTCGCACCGAAAAGTGGAACCAAAGCGTACATCAATCTGGCGAGAGCAAGATAGTTGCACTTGATATTTCTAAGGCGTGCTTTTGGGATCGATGACTCTCTTCTTCATTGGATTAGAAATTACCTTTCGGAACGTTCAATTCAAGTTATCTTGAACGGTTTCAAGTCTGATATTCACAAAATAAATGCTGGTGTGCCCCAGGGCTCCGTTCTGTCTCCGACACTCTTTTTAATTTTCATCAACGATCTCTTGTCTGCCACTTCTAATCCAATATATTTCTTTGCTGATGACAGTACTCTCTGCTTCAGGTGGAACCTGAGAGAAGTCGATGAATGAAAAGAATGTCAGCAGGATTCCTACGTTCTTCTAACGAATTCATATTTAGAAAATTGAGGCGTTTCTGATAGGGAGGTAAGATTAAAGGGTCGTTCCACGGCAGACCACGGAGAGCAAATCGGAGGATTCGACGTAGAATACCCTCGATTCGGGAAACATGAGCCCGGTGTGAAAGGGGGACCAAGCTTGACTGGCATACTCAAGCAGGGGGTGAACAAAGGTAATATAGAGAGATTTTGTTTCGTATGGGTTGGAAAATTCCTTGGACCACCATTTAATAAAGCCAAGTGATGAGTTGGCTTTGATGGCCATACATGATGAGGCTCGCGCTTAAGCATCTGGTTGGCTGGTTCGAAACAGGCGTTGGTGATTTCGGCAACCGACAATTGCTCGTGGTAGGCCTTCTCGGCAGAGATGACTGGAGCATAGGTGACCAGAGGGAAGTGGATACGTGAATATGTTACCAAGTTAGTTTGGAATCCAGTCAAGTCGACGTTCAATGCACCATCGAAACGCAATGAAGCAGTGATGGATGATATAATCTGACCAATCAAACGATGCAAGTTGGTGTAGGTTGGTCGTTCAATGTCAAAGTTCCTGCGGCAGATATCGTAGATGGCTTCATTGTCGACCATGAAAGCGCAGTCGGAATATTCCAATGTTGTATGGGTAGTCTCTGGATGGAACAGTTGGCGGTTGGTTCCGGTACGGACTTCATCGACTACAGTTGGTTTCAAATCGACGAAAACGGCACGGGGCACATGCTTGCCAGCACCAGTCTCGCTGAAGAAAGTGTTGAATGAATCATCACCTCCTCAGATAGTCTTGTCTATCAGTTTGGATTCCATCCTCCAAGCAGTAAAAGGCTTGCATTTGAAGCTTCAGGCTTCGTATTCAAAGAGTTTGGGTACATGAGAGAGTTTAGCTTAGATCCCTTTTTGTGTATCGGGATAATAAAAGAGGTCTTCCAAATCTGGGCAAATACTCCCTGTGTAAGGGATAGACGAAAAAGAAACATGGCGGGGAGTCCGTCTGGGCCAGGTACAAATTCATCTTTAACATTTAGTAAATTTTGTTCAATAACTGCAGGATCGAAATTTTGAGTGAGAAAGGGACCAATGGAGAAAGAGGGATCTGGTACGAAGGAGTTGTTGGCGAATGATTGTTTGAAAAATGTAGCAAAAAAGTTGGCGATGGCAGGAGGATCACTTGAAGACTTGGTTTTGAAAGCGAGGGAGGAAGGATAACCATCAGTCTTCCTTTTGCAATTGACAAATTGAAAAAAGGACTTGGGGTCATTTATGAGATTAGTGTGCGCACTATTCAGGTAGCGCTGATAGATGATGGTAGAACTATTTGGATCAAAATCTGATCTACTTGGCGACAGCGTAAGATAACATTAGGTTCCATGGTCTGAGAAAAAAAGTTTCTGTAGGACAATCCTGTATTCGGTAGGATTTTTTGTGACTTCACCCAAACGGCGACGTGCTTCTTCCAATACACTTCGGACGTGATCTTCTCGTACTTTGAGAACCTTAAGACGTGCTTGATTCAACATATTGGAAGATTGAATTTTCTTTTGAAGTTCAACTTGTTTTTCCTTTTTCTCATAGCACTCCATGATCTTCAGACGTTGCTGCTGGACCAGGCGTCCCTTTTCGATGTTGAATTCCTCTTCAGCTTTAGCACCGATTTCTTCAGATTTTTCATTAACCTCTTGCTCAATGAAAGCCATCATATGCTTGATCTGTTTCTGTACATGTATTTGCTGATCGAAAAATTCTCCACTAACGTATATGGGAGTACGTCCCGTCGCGTCATGTTGAAGAATTTGGCCAAGCAATGTCTCTCAAACAGATGTTATTAATATTTTAATGTTTGCCGCTTAGTGTTGAGGATCGATGAATACACCAGGAGTTCTAGTTAAAGTTTAAGACCAACGTTATTGCATAGTAATAAAAAAAAATGCTTTAAGCTAAGATCAACTACATAATAGCGAGAGAGTCACAGTGATAGTAATGTAGTTCCCCTATATATGTACACTGTTTTACAGCACGTACAATAATTATTTATATTCGTAAATTGAGTTCAAAAGAATATGGTATACCATTTTTTTTCAAAATATTGTAGAACAAGCCTTACAAGATTTCACCTTTAAACAGTTTACAAATGCAAAATAAGGTCGTGCTTTAGAAGTTAATCGTAGAGTACTTAGTGAAAAAATAAGATAGCGCAAAAGATAGATGGAAAGATAGAATTGAATATATAAAGAGAATAATTCGCTAAAAAATATCAACACAATATTTATACATTTTGTATTTCATTCACATAATGATTTGTGTTACTCAAGGGCAACCGATTTCATACACAAAATTGCCGAGCCATGTTTAAACTTTAAATACATACTTGCATCTAGGTGCTATCAGTTGTAAAGTTCTTCGTTTTCTCAGAAAGCTTACATTCTCAAATAAATATTCTAGTTCTTTCTTTGCTAGAATTTTGTGTAATAATAGAATTGTTCGATATATTTCATAAGACCAATCAAGAAACAGCCGGCAATTTGTTTGGCATAGGCGGACATGTGTACGTGTATTTTTATATGGAAAATGTATCTCGCACAGGAATTATACATATGTAAACGTTAGCTTTCCGGTGGATTCGTGATCCATATTTGCAAAAATTCCACAACCATACACAATGATCGGAACGATAATTGCCTTTAAAAGTTTTAATTTTTCTTTTGGTCGGAAAGTACAATAATTGGCAGCGGGAGTACGTTGTCGGAGAGCTCCATAAATTATAAATACAATTTTATTTATATGTATATCCAAATTTAAGTTAATACTAAAATAAACTCCAAGGTTCTTTAGATTGGCTACGTAATTGTACTTCGGACATAAATAAATTGAAAATAAAATTTGAAGTGTAACGGGTGGTCCAAATAGAAGTTTCATTTTAAAAATAAAATAAATTCAAATAAAATTAATTATTTTCCATATGTTATGACTTTATTACAAAGAGCAAGCATTCCCATTAATTATGAAATATAACTTCATTCATGTAGTTGCCTTGTAATACCGCATCGTGTCAACCCAATTTTCCAACACCTTGTAGACTATTTCTAGCTCTATCTCGCTAATAACTCGGACGATATTCCTTTTAAGGGCTTGAATCGTTTCTGGATTGTCTGACTAAAATCGATCTAGTGCCTTTATTCTGTTTAGCATAGTGATATAGCTTACCAAACTCCACTACAATGTGGGTCCCTTTTCCAATCCGGAATTCAACTTCATGTCGTTAAAATTCCAACTCCATTACCCACTATTGCTTTATTTACAGAAGCCCCTAACTGGACATTAATTCGACTTTTAACGAATTCGATGCGCTGTCTGACTCCATTCAAAGAATTGTATCCCTGTATCCTCATACTGAAATCGTTATCTGGCTGGCTTCGACATTCTGGACAGACAACACCCGAAGGATGGTGTGTTAAGATCTTCGCTGCATAAAATAACTTAACCCAGCTCCTAAATGAGCCCACACGAATACCACACGTTGATAGTCATACCGCCAACACCCTGGACTTGTCTTTAACTCTTCTCACACTGATAAGCACTACGTTGATGTGCTCTCCCCTCTAGGCTCGTCAGACCATTGTGTCATATCAGCTAAATTCTCGTACACCCACCACACAGTTAGAGAAAAGATTCCTAAAAGAACCGTATGGCAATACGAGAAAGCCAATTGGAGCGGACTTAACAACTTCTTTAGGAATTTTAACTGGTCGTTATGTTTCCTCGATAACGACGTGGATGCCGCTACTGACATGATCACAGAAACTATTCTCTTTGGAATGCGATGCTTTATCCCTCATCGGATGAAGAGTATTAAACCAAAAGAAAAGGAATGGTACGACTCGAGCTGTAAAGAGGCTGTCAGGGTTAGAGAATTGTTTTTTCGGCCCTACAAAACCAACCCGAGAGAGGAAAACCGAAAAAAGTTTAAACGAGCAAGAAATGACTGCAACGCCTTTCTTAAACGTGTAAAATTCCAATACGAGCAAAAACTGAAGCAAAAAATACTGCAATATCACAATTCTGCCTCATCCTCCATCCCAACGCTCATTTACTATGACATTCAAGCTGTCAGCTCTTTGGATAAGGCCAATCTGCTTGTTGCACACTTTGCGGCTAGCTCAACACTCCCAGATTGTGCTTTGTCTCCGCCTACACTTGAGTGCGTCGAATCTTCAATGGGACAAATCCAGTCTCGCTACACGAGTGCAAGAGGTAGCAAGAGTTCTTAAAGATCTTAACATTCACAAATCCGTCGGTCCAGATGGTATATCTCCCCTCCTTCTGAAGAGGTGTTCTTCCTCGCTGGTAAAACCACTGTGTAAGTTTTTTCACCAATCCTTCTCCTTAGGACTTTTTCCGAGAAGATGGAAAACAGCATTTGTCCAGCCCGTCCCTAAAAAAGGCGAATCTTCCTCTGTCTCCTCCTACAGACCCATTGCACTTAGGTCCCTTCTTTCCAAGGTCATGGAAACGCTGATAAACCGTCAGCTCATGAAATATCTTGAAACACGAAAACTTCTCAATGACCGGCAATATGGTTTTCGTAGCATCAGATCCACTGGTGATTTGATGGCATGTCTCACCGAAAAGTGGAACCAAAGCGTACATCAATCTGGCGAAAGCAAGATAGTTGCACTTGATATTTCTAAGGCATTGGACAGAGTTTGGCATCAGGCTCTTTTGTCGAAAATGCGTGCTTTTGGGATCGATGACTCTCTTCCTCAATGGATTAGAAATTACCTTCAATTCAAGTTGTCTTGGACGGTTTCAAGTTTGAAATTCACAAAATAAATGCTGGTGTGCCCCAGGGCTCCGCTCTTTCTCCGACAATCTTTTTAATTTTCATCAATGATCTCTTGTCTGCTACTTCTAATCCAATATATTCCTTTGCTGATGACAGTACTCTTCGCTTTTCATATTCGTTCCCGGACTCACGCCCCTGCTCTTCGGCTGTAGAACGGGAACGGCAGCGTATGTTAAGCTCATTAAATTCCGATATTAACAGCATAACCAATTGGGGAACTATCAACCGAGTAGAATTTAATGCTTCCAAAACTCAATGCTGTCTGCTTTCATTAAAGCGAAATTTAAACACCCAGCAATTATCCATGAATGGCACTAGCATCGTCGAAACCGATAAACTTTCCATTCTCGGTATGTGTGTCAGCGACAACTTACGTTGGAATGACCATATATTCGATGTCGCCAAAAATGCAGCGAAATGTCTAGGTTTCCTCAAGCGGCGTAAGAAATATTTTACCCCCTCTCATCTAGCCTCAATATATAAGGCATTTACCCGCCCAAAACTGGAGTACAATGCCCACATCTGGTCACGTGCTCCTAAAACATCTCTGCCCCTGCTAGATATGATTCAAAACCGTACGATAAAACTCATTGGTGATACTCATATCAGTCAATCAATTGACACCCTCGAATACCGACGAAATGTCTCCTGTCTCACTTTATTTTATCGCTATTTCCACCACCAGTGCTCCATTGAACCGCCCATTTAATCCTTCAACCGTAACACCCGTCGCGCTATGAATGCTCATCAGTATACCCTCAAGCCCATTTTCGGACGTACTCGAAAATATCGTGATTCTTTCCTAAGCCGTACAACTCGCTTATGGAATGCCCTGCCGAACTCTGTGTTTCCTGGTCGTTATAACTTACAAACATTTAAAAACAATGTACATTGGTACCTGTCTTTTCTTTCTCCATAAATTTCCTTCTCCCGCGCTGTGTACGAACATTTTAAGGGTACAAAAAAAGAAATTGTGCTATATGCTCCGAACTTTATTTGGTTTCTCAAATGTTGCTTTTACTCTTATCCTGTCATACCTCAAATTACGTAAACAAGCTGTAAGATCTGGACATACTTTCCAATGGAACTCTGACATGGAGTGACCACATTAATACGGGTGCTGGGAAAGTCCTACACCAGCTCTTGATGTCAAAATTTTATTCACCCCTTAGCACACGCATTTTGCTATAGAAAACTCAAATCATTGGCGCTCTTGCCTATGGATGCGAACGTTTTTCCAACCGTGATGCGGATAGCCGACGAAAGCTTAATCCCGCTTTTAATATTACGGAGCGGTATGTTTTTGGCCGAAGACATTTTTTATAAAATCTTTAATTACTCAAAAACCATTTACAACCTGTTGTTTGGTATTCTCCTTCGATGCAGGTCACTTATTCTGCTATCCAATATCATACAAACAAATCCGCCTAGTCAGCTTTTTAATAAGTTGCGCTTCAGTGTCTCGACCAGATCATGCCATCTTATTCATTCGGGTTATTCTAGTCTTACGTCAGAGCGATAGTTGTGGGATTCCTAACCACGGCCTGTCCAGGCAACCGGTGCGTGGTATTGTGCGTTTTCGAACTGAGCTGAAGTCGTTTCTACATAGCAATATTATGTAGATGAGCATGATTGTAAAACTTAATATTCGTCTTTCTTATTTATTTAATTTTTTTTTTTATTTTTCTTAAATTATTCATTAAATTAAGTTAGTTCTTTTTTTTTCCTTTTCGGCCAAAACACGTTTACACTAGAGCTTGAATAAGACATGTATCTTACCCCGATTTTAAACTACACACACTATTTTCTAAAACATTTTTATATCTTAATGTGTATTAATTAAATAAAATTAAAATTACAATTAAATTAGGAGTACTCTTGTCCGTTTTTCAAGCGACAATATACGAAATCCTGATGGCAATTAATTATATTGTGAAGAATCGGTGCAGGGGACGGAGCTCAGTTGTGCTCAATGACTTGCTTAACCCTCGCATAACTTCCAAGCTAAATCGAGAATGCAAGAATTGTTCATTCTAAAGTGCAATACGGCCCAGTTCGCTGCGGTGGTGCTTATTCGCTTATTCGAATTCATTGTAAGAATAATTTACAGAAAAGACGTTGGTACCCGAGCTTTCCACTTTTTCGTCAGTTGGAGCATTCCGACAGTACAACATTTGTATTGCTTCAAAGTGATGAAGGTTTTTGCTATGAGATCAAGCAATTTAAAGTTCAGAGTTTTTGAGAACCCCAAAGTTAATGTTCCTTATTTTCGAACTAGGGCCTATCGTAATTCTGCTACTGTAGTTAGTTGCTTGGTGACACCTTGAATTTCACTTGAATTTCGAAAATTCTCGATTTAGATCTTGTACTATAAGTTTAGAATCTTTACTTGATGTTCTGGCATAAAAAGCGATTCAGATTTTTTAGTGAATACATTTTCTTGTTTGCTATTTGAATTTTGTCTACCACAAAATTACTTCTTCTTTTAATTTTATTAGTGTGTTAATATTATTTTCTTTTCACCACCCACGTTATTTTTTATTTTTTTTGATGTTATTTTTAGTCGATGCGGCATATAAACTGCTCTTATTATGAAATATAAATTTCATAATTTCTTTTCGCTTTGTATAATAATTGTTTATTTTTTTCTTAAATAACTTAATATATTTATACATACGAGTATGTTACTTAGAGTGAAAAGAAAATGTGGACTAACTATATATAATACGAACTAACTTCTCGGGGCAGTTTGAAGGCCGAATGTATTGAGTATTTGATGAAATCGCTGATTAATTTGCTAACTAAGGAGTGTTTTTCGGAAACAAAATCAGGGTTAGGACTGCCTGCGCTCTCGGTCAGGGCTTCTATGGACTGTTGAATGTTGTTGAATCATTACGAATAATGATGCACTGTGCGACGGGGCGTTATCATGGTGCAAAATCCACGAGTTTTCTGCCAACAATTCTGGTCTCTTTCGGCGAATTGCTTCTGCTTCACGCAAACGTCTCATAATGCCCAAATACTCGTAATACTCTTTGTTTACTGTCTGGCCTTCTGGCAAAAATTCATGATGCACTACACCGTTGTAATCCATGAAAACCGTGAGCATTGCCTTCTTTTTTGACTGAAAACGAGGTGGTTTTTTTGGTCTCGGCTCATTTGGTGAACGCCATTCTCTTGCCTGATATCTGGATTGCGTGTCGTACTCATAAACCCACGTCTCGTCTCCAGTAATGATCCTTTTGATGAATGTGGGATCGGATTCAGCCTCGCAAATCATCTCTTTTGCGACGTCAACACTGTCTCTTTTTTGCATGAAATTGAGGTCAAATCATTAACCAAAATGTCTTGGACGGATCCATAGGCAATGTTCAAGTCCTCCGCTATCTCTCTGATGGTTAATTTGCGGTTGTTGACCAACATTTCTTTTACGAGTACTTTATCAATGTTTTCGTCGGTTTTCGATGTCGATGGTCTGCCACTGCGTTTATCATCTTCGATTGACTCAGGAGCACTTTTGAACCGCTCGTGCCACTGGTAAACGACCGTTTTCTTTAGGGAATCGTTGCCGAAACACTTTCCCAACATTTCCAACGTTCGCGCACCATTAAATCCATTTTTTACACAAAATTTAACACAAGTTCGTTGTTGCAAATTTACATCCATTTCTAAAATTGTAGAAAATCGCCAACACACACAGAAATAGATGTACTCTTGGCTACGTAACTTTTGCAAATGTCAAGCTATGACGCTAAGATTTAGAGAGAATGTCAGCAACAGATTTACCAACTTAATAAAAAAACAGAACTCAAATCGGAACAATGGGAACTTTTTGATCAAGATGGTAGACTAAAATTTTTCGGCAAAAGCCGCTCCTTTGATTCCGAGGTAAAAATACTTCTTCATTCGCACTCTAGTACAATAAGGATTTACAATTGCTTCTCGATATAAATTAAACGATTGAACTGAACCACAATTATCTCAAATGCCTTTGCGATTGATCCCTGTACTTGCCATCAAGCTTTTCCCGTGTTCGCAATTTACTTCACCAGAATTATACACTTACCATATATCAAAGGGAATATTAACTTAACTCTTCCACTTCATAAAAGTAAATCTGATATAGCTCCATCCTCTCTAATATTGCATCGGACAATTGTGGATTAATCTCGAATTTATAGTCTCAGCTGTGACTAAACTTCATTAAAATGGGTTAATTTACTCTGCATGCTATTGTAAAAAAGAAGACTCAAAGACCAATATCCTCCCAGTTCGGATGGTCTACTTTGCATGCTTTTGAAAAAGGATGTGCTTTTTTGCTTAGCTCACCAACTCTTGATACCCTTCCAAATCTAGGTAGGTTGATAGGTAAGAGTGGCTGTTTGAGCTTATAATGAAGCGTCGTTGTAGAAGAAAGCTCCTAAGTGAAGTTTTCTTCTCTGGGAGAGAACTGGACATGTACAGGGTAAGTGGAGGATTGTCTCCTCCTCTTCCTCGTCCATGCAGCTTCTACAGAAATCGTTTGTAAAGGCGCCAAGGCACTGACGGCACTGAGATGTTTCTTATTTAGAAGGATCAGGCACTTAGAGCGATTTAGATCCAGTTTTGGCCAGATCTATTTGGTCGCTAGACATGTTGGTCCAACAGTCCACCTAATCGCATGTAGTGATTGGTATACATATGCTAGTTTTTACCGGCAGAATAGATGGAGTGGTTCCAATTTTGGCGAGTTCATCAGATCTACAGTTCCCTGGAATGTCTCTGTGGCCCGGCACCCAACAAAGGTGAAGATTGAACTGCTGTTAAACAGATATTGAATTAGATGAGGATGATTTAATTAACATGATTGATGATACAATTGATCAAGACAACGGTCCTGATGAGGAGACTGAATCAATTGCATTCACAGCAAAAGTCACCCACAAAGTACTTGCAATCGGGCGAAAATTAGGTAATTTTTTTCTACAACATGATAGATAGAGATTGATAATTTATTTATTCCATTTCAAGTTTACAAATTCATTATTATATTTATATAACTATAATTATTCCTAGAACCAATAATTTAAAAGGTACATTCACATTAAGATAGTTTTTTAGAATTTTAACCATGAATTTTGCAGTTACTTAATATACATTATGAATGTATTGAAATGGTGTCTTTTGAACACTAGGTGGTACTTGGATTACCAGTGGTAAGTGTATTATTTATTGTATATATTAATTAGTTTCATGAAAGCCGCTGTAAGAAAAAGAAGAAATTTTCGTTACATGCAATGAAAAGTAAACAGTATGAAAAGAAAGGCAAAAATTTGTAATGAAACACATATAAGGATTAAGAAATGACCTGCATTAGTTCTTCTACGCTTGACCTGGAAAGTAGCCAGGTTCTTAACTTCTTATGCAATCTAAAATTACTTTGGATAAGATTGCACATATTTAGGGGAAGTCAGTTGTACTCGTATATGAAGGGTGCTATAATGGTTGCAGATCGTCTGTAGTTCTCTTTGTTCACTCTTGGCACTGTAATTGCAGACGGTTGCCTAAAACTACCTTGCTCGTAGGTATATTCAAACATTTTTTAATATCGTCAATGTGGGCTTTTTAATTCAGTTTGCTGTCAATGGTTACGCCGAGATACTTAAATTCTGAGACAGATTTTAGTTGTATGCAAGAAATACTTGCAGTTATCATTGTTACAATTATAATCGTGGAGACAAACTCCTTCGATGATCAACTGATTACAAAGAGAAAATGACATTACTTTGGATTTGCTGCTTAAAACCATTTGGTGGAGCGTAAACCAGTTCTTTAGTATGGAGAGGTCAGCAATCATTTCTGTTCCTATGGTGTCCGCATAAGTAGTGACGTAGGGGAGAACCAAATCATCAGCAAATGCTCTAATACTTCCCTTTAGTGTTAATTTAAAAATCGAGTTTATAAAAATAATAAAGAGCAAGGGCCCAAGGACCGATCCTTGGGGAACGCCAAGCCATTTGCGGTTTTCAAGGTACGAAACGAACCATTTATGAATGTTGCTTCTGAATCCAATTCTATGAAGAATTTTTATTAAGAGCTGATCAATAAAAAAAACAGAGGAGCAGTTTTTTTACTCTTGTCAAGTCCATCGTGAATATCTTCTAAGAACGACAATATGGCATCTTCAGTAGACTTGCCTTTGACAAATCTAAATTGATTTTTGTTAAAGATTTTAAATTTATTTATTAAGTTCCTCAAATCATTCTATTTGTAATTATTTTCTCCAAGATTTTTGAAAAAAACCGAAAACAATGAGATAGGTCTATAGTTATTTGGATCACATTTGTCTCCCTTTTTGTGTATTGGAACTATTATAGAGGTCTTAAGACACTCCGGGAACATACCACTTTCAAAACTGAGATTAGTTAAATAAGTTAACGGCTTAATAATGTGGTCACTCATTTTTTTTACGACTAAGCTACTAATACCATTAATCCCACATGAATTTTTCAACTTTAAGTTGGATACAACAAGAGATACTTTATCTTCAGATACAGTATCGAAAAAGGATGTTGAAAGGACTTGGTTGTCTGGAAGATATTCCGAAGCGCTTATTGCATTAATATTGCAAGAATTTGGTCTGGAATAGTTCTGAAGAACGAGTTGAAATTGTCGGCCATTTCTGAATCATTTGTAGTGGTCGTACTATTAGAAAATATTTTTCCACATCCTTTGATAAACTTTTTTTTATTGAAGACATATGCATTTTATTTTTGTCTTTAATGTAAAACTTGTTTTTTTCTTCAATTTTTTCGCAAAGTTGGTCAGTCATCCATGGCTTAATTTTTTTGTGGTGTACGTTTAGAATTTGAACACCGACTCAGAGCCATATAGTTAGAAAGAATCTTCACAAATACGCTAAAAGACTCTGAGGAACAACTATTGTTATAGACACTATGCCATGTTTCCTATGACAAATATTCCTTCAACTTACGAAAATCAACATGTGAAAACTCACCCACTTTTTTCGATTTTGGTTCATCATCATTGTTTAATGGTTTTCCCAAGAGATTGACGAGCGATAGACCTGCACCATAGTGATCGGTTATGTCCCATATAAGTACAAATGGACGAACATTTAGAATATTGTTTTTGGTGCGGAGAAAAATATGCTCTTGTTGGCTCATTAAGTAGAGATTCAAAACCCAAGGAACGCAAAAGGAGTATACCACCTGGATCAAAAAGCTCCCGGGGGACACCACCGCGTGGGGCTCCCATTGCTCCGATTTGAATTCTGTTTTTTAAGTTGTAATGTTGCTGACATTCACTCTAAATCTTAGCGTCATAGCTTGACATTTGCAAAAGTTACGTAGCCAAGAGTACATTTATCTCTGTATGTGATGACGATTTTTTACAATTTTAGAAATGGATTTCAATTTGCAACAACGAACTTGTGTTAAATTTTGCGTAAAAAACGGATTTAATGGTGCGCCAACGTTGGAAAAGTGTTTCGGCAACGATTATCTAAAGAAAACGGTCGTTCACCAGTGGCACGAGCGGTTCAAAAGTGGTCGTGAGCCAATCGAAGATGATGAACTCAGTGGCAGACCATCGACATCGAAAACCGACGAAAACATTGATGAAGTACTCGTAAAAGAAATGTTGCTCAATAACCGCAAATTAACCATCAAAGAGATAGCGGAGGACTTGAATATTGCCTATGGATCCGTCCAAGACATTTTGGTTAATAATTTGGGTTTCCGTCGTGTAGCAGCAAAGTTGCAAGTTGGTGCTAAAAGACCTCAATTTCATCCCAAAAAGGGACCGTGTTGACGTCGCAAAAGAGATGATTTGCGAGGCTGAATCCGATCCCACATTCATCAAAAGGATCACTACTGGAGACGAGACATGGGCTTATGAGTACGACATGCAATCCAGACATCAGGCAAGTAATTGGCGTTCATCAAATGAGCCGAGGCCAAAAAAACCACGTCGTTTTCAGTCAAAAAAGAAGGCAATGCTCACGGTTTTCATGGATTACAACGGTGTACGAGTAGTGCATCATGAATTTTTGCCAGAAGGCCAGACAGTAAACAAAGAGTATTACGAGCATTTGGGCGTTATGAGACGTTTGCGTGCAGCAGAAGCAATTCGCCGAAAGAGACCAGAATTGTGGACAGAAAACTTGTGGATTTTGCACCATGATAACGCACCGTCGCACAGTGTCATCATTATTCGTAATTTTTTGACGAAAAATGCAACAGCCACCGAATTCACCTGATTTGGTCCCTGTGACTTCCTTCTGTTCAATCGAGTTAAAAAACCACTACGGGGAACGCGTTTCAGCAGACGGGAGGAAGTAATGGAAAAATCGCAGGAAGCACTGATGGACATATCGAAAACCGAATATAAAAAATGTTTCGAGGATTGGATCAAGCGCTGGCATAAGTGTGTTGCAGTCGATGGGGATTACTTTAAAGGGGACAATATAGGTTTCGATGAATAAACTTGTATTTATAATTTTTTAAATAAATTCCGGAAAATTTTTGATCAAGGTCGTACTACATATATGTAATTATCACAATTCGAAGGAAAGTTCAATACGTCAATATTAATATCACCAACAAAGCAAATATTGTGACTGTTCATCCCACTAAGAAGGTCTTCAATTTCTTTTAAAAAGAATATCCCTGTGGACAAAGCCTAATATTGACCGGGCTCTTCGGCTCCAGCGAGATATCAACAATTGTTTAGTTCAAGAAATGTTGATTACTGATTTCATTACCAAGCCTCTTCCATTTGAAATTGTTAGTAATCATCTATCGAATCAGAATAGCCAAAATGAAAGTGATGAAAGCGAAATCTCATCAACCAAGAAGAAAAGATTGATTGGCAACAGTAGTGATGATAGTGTGCAATTAAATTTTTGCACTAGTTTCTTATGAATTTTGTATTCTTAATTTCTAAAAAAAAAAAATCCTTTATTTATTAGTAATTACATGAGTGGATTCTATTCTTATTTGCGTTAAAATACTCGTAAATGAATTTGAATTATTTGTTTTTCGACTTACACGGTTTTTCATACCAAAATCAGAAATTTCAATTGGCACGATATTTTCAGGAACGGATCTTCCGTGTAAATCGGGCCACAGGTGTACATACATAAGTACATATATAGCATCTATACATATAAATATGTATATTACAACAAAAGTAAGCAACAAAAAAAAAAACAGCAAAACAATGCATTAATTTCCCCATTTATAACGAAGAAGCCAATGTGAGATGCTATAAATATAAATAGATTATTTTTACTTGATTCTATTCTCCAAACAAAAAAAAAAAAAAACAAATATATTGGATTGCTCTTATTTTCTCGCAAATTCTTACCTAGAGAAGTGTGCAAAATTCCTATAAGTACGAGTATACATAGAAAATGTTAAAATAAAAACGATCATTTGTTAGGCTAGCTAGCATGTGCATGAACATGACTCCATACGAGAGTATGGATTCGTGCGTTTGTGTAAGAGGATTAACATATGGTATAGATCATGTTGCATATGTACTCGTAACATATAATATAATATAACATGTTTCATTTCTTTAATTAAACAAATTAATAAGCCTATACGCTTGCAGATACATTATGCAGATACATTATTTGCTCAAAAGATAAACATACCATATGCATTTTAAAAATTACGTATATTTTTTTTTTTTTTTTTATTATTACCAACGAGCTAAAAATTATTTTTGTTTAAAAGTAAAAATAAACGCAATTGCTTATATGTTTATATCTAAATATAAGCTGCCAAAAATTTCGCATTTCCTACTACACAGACTTCAGTGACAGAAGGAAATAGCGATACTTTGAACATTTTAGAAATAAAATTATTGTAATATAACACTTTTTTTTTTTTGTTTTAAATTTGCGGCATTTAATAAGATAAACATCATTTGCTAATTTTACTTATTATTTATATAGGAATATTATTTATTCTATAGAAGTATACTTGTTTTAAATAGACTTGTTATGATCAATTTCCCTGCAATTAAAAGTCAGGTGACTGAGGAAGTTCTTGTATAGGTCGGGGTATTTTGGGCTTGTGTATGGTATATACCATACAATGAATTTGTTTTTTTTTTTTTTACTAAGTATTATATTTGAGTCATTGCCAAGCAATTTGGTTTTTGATTTACGTACGTATATATGAGTATATTATGACTCAAAGACCTATGACGATTTTTGACCAACAAAAAATAAAGGATAGCTGAATGAGTAAACACCATAACTAGGCCAGGATGATGTCAACATACAAACATACATTCATATCTATAATACATGTGTACATAAATTTACGAATATTTTAGGAGTGATTGTGACAATCGTCTAAATCTTGACGAGGTACATGAACATGACTATTGGAATACTAGCAATTTATTTTTGCCATCACAGAAGAAACAAGCTGGGTTTTTTTTCGAGTAGCAACACCAATATAGTTCGATTCTTTGGTTTCTTGTTTTCTATTCAAAAGTAAACTTGGCCATTTATTTTCTTATTGGAAAATTAAATTTTCTCTACTTGCATGCATATGTTGTTTTTTTTTTAATTTAAGGGAAGTAAATGTTTGCACTCTATTGTACATTATTTTGTTATAGTACATTTATTTTATTTTATATTCAGTTTGATATATTGAACCGTATGCATGATAATTTGCAAATAAATACTTTTTTTTCGAATGCATAAATGTTAAGTATATACAGTGTTGTGCAAAACATATCGGATTATTCCTGAACATTTTTCATTGAAGAATTCTAGGGAACAGGAATACAGTAATTTAAGAAAACCTATTGAATAAGTTTACAAATAGAAAAGAAAAAGAAGGCATTGCTACCATTATTTTTTTAGTTTTGGCAAGCACTGTACCTCAACTCATTACCATGCCTGTGCAAAACATGCCTGGTTTTCAAAAGTACCGTATTTTCATGGTCTTTAACTTGATGATAATGGTTTTGGCTGTTATTTGAACTGAGTTATAGACTTAATAAAACTTAAAAGGTCAGGTGTCGCCAATTTGTTTACTAATAAAATGGCTAAAAATAAATACAGTGGTGGGGTAAAAAATCTGACGGTAGCGGATTTCAGAGCAGGGTTAAAATCTATAGCCAAAAAGTATAAAATGCCATCATCGACAGTGTGTGATATTATAAAAAAGCTTCGGAATGGAAAACCGATCGAAACCATTCATTGTGGAGTACGTCCCAGAAAAACTACACTCCGAACCGTTCGGCACATTAAGAAAATGATTCTTAACTTCAAAAAAGATTGTTAGTGAGCTTACTCTTTCAATTGAAGCGGACGTAGGCGTTTAAGAGAAGCTGTTTTTTGTTCTTTTCGACCAGCGAAAAAGTCTCTACTTACTGCTAAGCATAGACACATGGGCTGAAAAGTTCGTGCTGTTTTATAGTAAAACACAAAATTTTTGCAAAATTCAACTTTATTTATCAATATAGTTGCCTTCGAGGGTAATACACTGATTGAAACGATTTTTCAATCTTTCGATACCAGTTTTGTAGTACGATTTCGGTTTAGCCTCAAAATAGGCCTCTGTTTCGGCGATTCGGTCTTAAATCACTTTCCGGCGAGCATTCTTTTGAGGTTTACGAACAGGAAATAGTCGCTGGGGGCTAAATCTGGAGAATACAGTGGGTGGGCAGGCAATTCGTAGCCGAATCCATTCAATTTTGCCATCGTTTTCATCGACTTGTGACACGGTGCATTGTCTTGATGAAACAGCACTTTCTTTTTCTTCAATTTCGGCCGTTTTTCTGCGATTTCGTCCTTCAAACGCTTCAACAACGCAATGTAATAGTCGCTGTTGATAGTCTGCCCCTTTTGGAGATGGTCGATGAAAATTATTCCATGTGCATCCCAAAATACGGATGCCATAACCTTGCCAGCCGACTGTTGAGTTTTTGGTCGCTTTGAACGAGGTTCGTCGCCTGCTCGCCACTCAGCTGACTGCCGACTTGACTCTGGTGTGAAGTGATGTAGCCAAGTTTCATCCAATGTCACATACCGACGCAAAAATTCGGCTTTATTGCGGTTGAACAGCTTTAAACACTCCTCTGAATAATCAACACGTTGTTGTTTTTGGTCGACTGTGAGCAAACGCGGCACCCACTTTGAACAGAGCTTTCGCATGTCCAAATATTCGTGTATGATATATCCAACACGCTCGTTTGATATCTTCAGACCCTCAGCTATCTCGATCAACTTCACTTTACGGTCATTCGGAATCATTTTGTGGACTTTTTTGATGTATCCATCTGAAACAGCCTCTTTTGGACGTCCACTGCGTGCATCATCTTCGGTGCTTGTATGACCACTTTTAAATTTTTCAATCCACTTGCGAATGGTTCGTTCGCCTGGTGCAGAGTCCGGGTAACACTTATCAAGCCATTTCTTTGCATCGGCTGCATATTTTCCCATCAAAAAGCAATGATAAATCAACACACGAAATTGCTTTGAATCCATTTTCACAATAACAAAAGTTGCTTCACTCACAACGGTATATCTCGAGAACTAGTCGTCCGACAGCTGTCAAATTTACACACGTATCTTTTGAAGGTTGGTACTAACTGAAAATGGTATGGATTTAATTCAAGTGGTGCCCTCTCTTAGAAACGGCCTTTTCAGCCCATGTGGTATTCCTCTAGTAAGTCTTTGATTACTTTGCTAACGCTGATCGTTTTCTAGACTAGAATTTGCAAGAAACCATTTGAATTGTTCAGCAACGAAGTTGAAAACTGTACTCTTAGCGACGAGAATAAGTTCAACTTGATTGCTTCCGATGGAAGTATTCATGTTAGATGAAAAAAGGGGACACGTGGAGATGTTTTTCTGGTGCGGGATGTAGACCAATACATGAGATTAGTGTTATTATGGATCATTTTCAGTATAGGGATATACTAGAATCCGTAAGGCTAGTCTACGCTGAGGAGGAGATGCCACTGTGTTGGCTTTATCAACATGACAATGACCCAAACCATTCATCAAAGTTGGTCAAAGAGTGGTTTGTACAGAACGTACCTGGATTTTTAACGTAAACCTCCTGTCATGTAGACTTAATGTTTACGAGGTGCCCATACACCCATACGCCTTGCCATCGCTAACTTTCGGGATTTGAATTATACCAATTCGGAACTGTGTTGGAGGCACAAGTTCCACCCTTGGTATGAGTCGAGGCCGACCTAAAACCTCTTGCTGCTCTTAGGGTCGCAGCACCCAGTAATTATTTGCTACTCTACAATGGGCTAAACCAAAAAGGAAACCCGTACCCGCGATTTGGGTTTAAACCACAGCCACCATGACGCTTCCACAAGGGGGCCTACCTCTAACAAGTCAGGCCCGGACCGAAGTCCGGGGGGCTCCTGACTCCCATGGTACCGTGATTTAAGTCCTGGTATGGACTACCGGTGGTCAAGTCTACCAACAAGACCTATGACCGGCAACTTGTAACTGGTCAAATCGTATCATCCATTCATGCAAAATATCTGGATGTTTTCGATAAGACCAGTTATAGAATAATCTACCCCCGCTTTTTATTAGACAACGCCATTGATGGGCGAAGCCTTGATAATTGGGCGGGGGCCCAGTGGTTTGTACAGAAGAATGTTGATTTATTGGAATGGCCCTCTCAATCACCCGACCTAAACCCTATCGAGAGTTTGTGGGCCATTTTAAAAAGACGGCTATGGTCAAAGACGCACACATCCAAAAACGCACTTATGACGTCACTAAAGAATGAATGGGAGAACATTACAAAAGAAATTTTTTAGAATCTAGTGTCGTCCATGCCTAAAAGATGAGAGGAGGTCTTAAAAAATAACGGTTACTGGACACAATATTAAGTATAACGCAAATCCGGTATGTTTTGCACAGGCCGTTACCGAGTTAAGTTAAGTTTTTTTGGTTTTTTTTTTGTATAATAAAACATATTATCGCAAAACCTTTTTTTTCTTAAATTGACAACAGATTTTACTTAGGTTCTTTCTGTTCCCTAAAATTCACCAAAGAAAAATGTTCGATAAAAATCCGGTATGTTTTGCACAACACTGTATGTAGTAGCAGTGAGTGGCTTTTTTGATTTAATAAAAAACTCATTTGTTACGAATGCTTTTTATTTTTTGCCACATCCACATTGAACGAGTTTAAAAATTGTGAGCTTAAAGCTCGAAACTACTCGTAATTAAACTTATGAATTAGTGAATTATTCAATGTCCTAAATAAATAATTTTCAATATTGGCCATAGATCTTCGTTCATTATTTGTTGTCTGGATTTGAAAGCCGATTTCTGGTAAAACTCCTGTAGGTCGTTTCACTTTTGAAATTTAAAAAAAAAAAAAAAAAAACATTTTATTTCATGACCTGGACTAACGGTCTAAAACCGCTTCTGAACAAACTGCAGGCTAAGAAATAAAGATCAGCGGCAGAGTCAATATCAGATCAATGCACAGCACATTTTTTCAAGGTTACTGATGAAAATGTCTATAAATATTATTTATACAGAGCCATGTCTAGGTCTAGCAGCTTTGCTTGAAAGTATTGTTCGCCACTTACAAGCAGCGAAGAAAGGGGTTCTGAAAAACTTCTCGCCTATGCAGATGACATTGCTTATCAGCAGAAATCTACTGGCTGTCAGTATGCCATTTGCAAGTATTAAAGCAGAAGCAGAAAGAGAAATAGCAAGCTCTGATGCCTGAAGCGGAGCATACTATAATAATGAATAACTGTGCTTTTTATGGACTTGGGTCGATGAAAACTTTCGTGGATACTTTCAGAAAAAGATCAGCTGCTGCCACACAGGGTGTATATTATGTTAATTGTTTATGTAAGGGATGATGACATGACTCACATATTGTTTGGTACACTCTGTGCACCACTGTGGGCCAAGTTGAATCAGCCATTATATTATTTGGGTGAGAAAAGTTTTGGTTCCTATCACCGAAGACAGACGTCACTGTACTCGTACTATACATGAATCGTATTTAGTATTTTGGACGATTCAATATTTGAATCCCTAGCAGCGACATACGTATAGTACTCGTATATGAAGGTATTTCAGGGGTGGATTATTCACTGAAGTTATGTCAGAAGCGGCATGTATTTTTGGATGAGTGAGTCATTGGTCACTCAAGTCAGACTTAGCCGTTGAATGGGTTTCTTATCAGTATTTTTAGAATTTTGAATGTTTTATTTATTTTTGTTTTTATTTTTATTTTTATTTTTTTCTTGTATGGATGATGGAATGGGTAATGATTGAGAAGGTTGTTGAACACCTGCAGCGGATTTAGTTGTTAGTAAGGTATTTTTTATTTAGTTTTTTATTTATTTAGTTTAGGAAAGCTAGAACAGTAAGAATGAATCTTATAAATATGGAATAGCTAGTTACAATATACACTTAGTTACAATTTAGTTATTAGAGAATGAGTAAAGTATAAATGAATTATACAAACAAACATTTAAAAACAATTACAGGAAAGTTGGATATGATTACGATATGAGACATCCAAATTACTGGAAAAATACACGATATCGCGAAAAATGTTTCAGACAAAAGTCACAAGGTTCTGAAGGGGACATATGATGGTGACCACGAGTTTGACCTTGAGACCCATTTTCAAGGTCAAACGAAGGTCACTTTTGATTTTTCAAATGATAATTCCTGATTTTCATTGCTCGTAGGCTTGCCATTTGTTTTTACATACTGCGTTTAGCATAACCCAGAAACAACAACGTGAACGTAGAAGTATTTTGTTTCCTTCGGGGTGATTAATTAGAGTGCCTCCCACTGTTGAATCATTGAATTCTTCCCATTTCGACGTTTATTTCCCGAGACTATTTCAATAAATGCTCGAAAATGTGACCATTCACTTCAATACACTTGTCTATCCGCGCTCTAAATGAACCAACAGAACTGAGAAGTATTTCTGGCGTAATCTTTCGGCAACCTCACTTTTTAAGTAGCCCCAAGTGACGTAAGATAAAGTGATCTAGCAGGATTCCCGCCCAAACATTAACATTCCAAAGGTGCTGGTGTTCAACTTGTCGCAACCAAAAAGCATTTTCGGTAGCTCAGTAATGCATATTATGTCGATTGACCGTACCGTGATTGGTGAAAGTCGACTCATCAGAGAATAACACTTTAACGAAGAAAAGGGGATCTCGTTCAATTTGCTGAAGTGCCCATTAACAAAAGGAAACCCGCTTGCGAAAATCCTCACTAGAAAGTTCTTGATGCATTGAAACATGATAAGGATGGTATTTATGCCGATGTAATATCTTACAAACAGTCTTTTGAGAAATTCCTGATTCACGACTTATTTGGCGAGTGCTAATGTGAGGATCGTGTGCAACGGCAGCTAACACTGCTATTTCATTGTCCTCAACAGCCACCCTATCTGACCGATTCCTTTTCTTTGGTTGCACACTTCCTTCACCAGTGAAGTGTTGGATGACCCGATAAAAGGAAGCGCGCGATCGTATCTGGTCTGGGAAACGTTGGGCGTAAAGAGCAACAGCACCATCGATGTTCCTTCCACTTTCTCCATAAATCAATATCATTTCAATTTTCTCTTGAATTGAAATAGCCTGCATTATTAATCTGGAAAACCTTACTAATAATAATCAATTCCTCAAAACAAATATCGAACTTCTAACACCCTAACAACGTTGGAAACCGATTAACGATTTAGGCGTGCCACTGCAGTGGTATCTGGCACTGAATGAATAAGACCTTTGAGACAAAGTCGTGTGCCCCATTGAGGAATACGACTGAGCAATGAAAATCAGGAATTATCATTTGAAAAATCAAAAGTGACCTTCGTTTGACCCTGAAAATGGGCCTGAAGGTCAAACTCGTGGTCACCATCTTATGAACCTTGTGACTTTTGCCTGAAACATTTTTCGCGATATCGCGTATTTTTCCAGTAATTTGGATGTCTCATGTTAGAAAACTCACCCTGTATATCGCTTAGTGCTCTGATAGGGTTAGGTAGTGAATACCAAAGACGGATGGCATTGATAAAGAACTGTCTTTCAGATATTAAGTAATTGTATCTCGGTATAATAAGATATAGTAGGTGAATCTATTTGACGCTGGGAATTGTAAATTATTGTAGAGGTAGGAAGGCTGTCGTGTTCTAAGAATATTACGAAATTTAAGATAGTTTCCGAAAGGCATACCTAAAACTTTTACTGTGCGATGTACCACATGATCATATCTTGTTAGCCCATATATGTATCGAATGACACTGTTGAAGGCAACTTGTAACAGTGATTTCACCAATATGATTCGTATATCCAGTGGTGTAATTGGTTGAGCTATCCACAAGGTTCACAAAACGCCATAAACCTTCCCTACGATTTGCGGGAAACGTGACAGATCCAATTTTGTTCTAGATATAACCAGGCATTTGGAGTTGGTGGTCCAAACTTTGGTAATTTTTAGTGCCAACATTCGCCTTCAAAATACCCCAGACAGAGAAATCCAACGGATTTTCATCCGGAGAATTCGCAATCCATTGTGTCGACGAAATGAAGTGTGGAACATTGTTTTCTAACCAATCCTTTTTGACGCGCGCTTTGTGAGACGGTGCCGAGTCTTGTTGAAATGTCCACGGTCCCTGACCGAAATGATTGTTTGCCCCCAAGGCTTCAATACTGCCTCTAAGACAGTTTCACGGTATACGATCGCATTAATTTTGACACCACGGTCTAAAAATACGAGCGGAGAGCGACCATCGGCGGTTATGGCGGCCCAAACCATCACCATCGGTGCTGCCTGCTTTCTTGTGGCCGTCCGAAGGTGTAAATTTTCGAAGGACCTCTCTGGCTCAGGTCAAACTCGGTCATTTTGTTTGTTGACATATTGCTCGATAACAAATGGCGACTCATCGGAAAAAACCAAATTTGGCAACTCGCCACTTTCGTGCAAGCGTAGCACCTCCTTCGCTCTTTCGACTCTAACTTTTTTCTGTTGCTCTGTAAGATCGTGTGTTTTTTGGAACTTCAGTAGCTTGAGCCCAAGCTCATTTTTCAGTATGTGTTGCATCCGTTCCAACGATATGTTGAGCTCACGAGCCATTTTTCTTCCACTTTGACGCGGATTTCGCTCAATTCGAGCCTTCACTTTCCGATGTTACTGTTTTTTTTATGACCACCTCCATGGCGTTGTGCAACGCTGCCAGTATCACGGTAACGATCAATGGTTCGAGACACAAATGATTTATTCACGTTGAGGTGCCGGAGGGCTCGAACGATAGCTACTTGTGGTTTTCCAGCCAAATATAAAGCAATCATACTATCACGTTTGAATTCCATCGCGGATAAAAATTTTTTAACACAACTGAGACGCAAATCGTTTAAAAGGCTTGTAAATAATAAAATTATCTGTCATGTGTCAAAATTTGAGCTCACTGTGATGAACGGTTTGGAAATTATAGCAGTCTGAAGTTGGTTGCAGTTCGAGTCATTCAGGGTGTATAGAGAGAATAAGAGAGGACCCAGAATTGATCCTTGAGGTACCCCTCGAGTTAAACAAAGGAAATCAGATAAAACATTATTAACAAAAACGGCTTGTTTTCTGTTGCTTAAATAGGATGAAATCAATTTAACAGCAGAAGGATAAAACCCAAAGTACATAGTATTGTAGTTTTTACGGAGTAGTGCGCGGTTGACCGTATCGAATGCCTTAGAGTTGTGTAGAAGTATCAAAAAGTTACTTCATATTTATCTAAACTAGATTGAATATCTTCAACAACTTTTACCATAGCAGTTGCACAACTGTGTTTTGCTCGGTAGCCTGATTGCATATGAGTTATCATGTTATTGCTAAAAAGATATTCGTCAAGTTGCCTTTGCATTATTCGTTCGCATACTTTGGAGAGGAATGGTCGAATGGAAATTGGTCGAAATTCCTCCCCAATAGAGTTTGGCCATTTTTCACTGATGTGGAAACGTTCCTGTCATAAGGATAGTGTTTATCACATGAATCACAACGGTAGAATGGCTTTGATAAAAACTGGATGAATTTCATCGATTCCAATTGCGCTGGACCTTATAAGATAAAAAGCTTTTAACTACCTCTGTACTGTCTACACATGCAGAGCTAAATGGTGATTGCACAACAGGCGCATGACGATTATCTAAATTAACTTGTTTACTTGTTAACCAACTTTTTTGATACGCAATATTCTGCAGAAAAGCCATTGAGGCTTCGCGGAAAAGCATAAAAATTGTTAAGCCTTAAGATAAATGATAAATGAAATGAAATATACTACTTTACAAGAGATCATAGTGTAAGTATCGTTTTTATGTTTTCCCAAACCACAGAATCTAGATGGCATGGCTACACTTGACAATACGATGAAGGTTGGGACTCTTGAACGTTGTATCAAACCAATTGGACTACCCGAGTCAAAGAGGTCTCTCTTTCTTAGTGCATCTGTTTTGATCACAAAAATAACTGAAAGCTACCCTTACCTTTTCCATAAGATAGTACATCGTCCTCATCAGCAGTCCAGGGTACATCTGGGTCCATCGATGGAGAGGCGACTGTGTGTAGCTTCTTCTGTCTAAGCATCGGACAATCTTTGTGGAATTACCCGATTTTAAGACAAGCACTTTGATAATGTCCAAATTGTGAACAGTTATAGCAGTATATTTTTTCTCTGTTCCCTGAAGTGACTGCAACAGCAGCTTTCGGTTTAGTTGTGGCAGCAATATTGTTCCTATTTGGTTTTGGGCGACGTTGTTCATAGGGGTCCATGCGACGAACAAGATCATTAATGGAGCTTGCAGCATATAGCAAAGTAACACTATTGCTGCTGTCGGGGATACCATCGATAATGATGTCTACCAACTCCTGCTCCTCGATACCGGATTTGGCTGCAATTGATTGCATGGCTACCACGTAGGTCAAACAGGATTCATGGCTTCGCAGTGTACGAGCGCTTAACTGGCGATAAACCTCTTGAAGTGTGACAGTTCTTTTGAACATATTAATGAGCCCGGCCTTCATTTCGTTATATGGAATAAGCCCTAAGTTGAAGACATACTGTTTAGCTCTCCCTTCCAAACACCAGCATTTTTATTTCGCGGAATACGCACAAGTGCTAGTGAGATTCTCGAATTGCACAAACCATTTGGTGATATCATAGTGGTCATCCCCACTGAACTTTGGGACAGCAACAGCGAGTTCATCGTAATTGACCTGTCGGCGGCGAATTGCTCCATCACCAGCTTCTAGTCTTTTAATTTGTTGTTGCAATTGGGGAATTTCCTGACGCATACGCAAGTTCCTCAGCTGTTCCTCTAGCTGTTGGGCTTCGGCATAACTCATTTGTGCTTCCGAGGATACTTACCGCTAGTAGGCAGTGCATAGGACGTCTGAACAGCAGTGGCCTCAGCGGGTGAATCGACTGCAGTAACAGCACGTATCTTGGCAGCAATGACGGCAGCAGTAGTATTGGCAGCGGGTGCTTCAGCAACATAATCAGCGCTGGCTTTACCAACGGTGGCTTTATCAGCGGTGACGGCAGTGGTAATATCGGCAGCGGGAACATCGGCGGTATAAACAGCGGTGGGTTTAGCAGCGGTGACGGCAGTGTTATTGCTGGCAGCGGGAATTTCGGCAGTGCAAGCAGCGGTGAATTTAGCAGAGGTAACGGCAGTTGTATTGTTCGCAGCGGGAACTTCAGCAACGTAATCAGGAGTGGATTTAGCAGCAGTAGCGGCAGTGGTAATGTTGACAACAGGAACTTCTGCAGCGTAATCGAGTGATTCCAAAGCAACTGCAGCAGAATTTTCTGGTGGTTCAGCCTCGGAATTGGCAGCTTGCCGTATTACACGTGGCATTTTCGTTCGCTCTTTTTTTTTCACTTAAAAATTCCTGGTAAAAACCCCACACCTAAAGCTGTAATTCTAGTTTTCTTTAATTAATTTATTTAAACGACGCAAAAAAAATGTAATTAAACGTGTTTTTAGTCTTCTCTTCTTCCTTGCTCGTCTCAATCTGACCAAAAAAACAATGGCTTCTTTCTAGTTAGAGAGAAAATAATTGCTCACCGACAGACGGCGCTTTGTAGTTTTATAGAATATACTTATGTTTAACAATTCAAGAAGAGAGGGCGCCAGAACATAATTAGGTGGAGTAAACAGTAACCTCCTTGACCGCCAGAATGCGCTGCTACTGCAAAAAAGGTTATGGTGCCTTGAAGTCCTTTCATATTTAGGCAGACATGTCAAATTTCAATGCGATACTGTCTTTAGTTTTGTCTTGACAGCTGATTGTTGTTGACGTGTTTGGCATCATGTTGAGTATGGACAAAAACGATTTTCATTCTCTCATAAAATATTATTTTTTGAGAGGCAAAACGGCGAAGGAAACAAAAGAAAAGTTGGATAAATATTATGGGGCTAATGTTTCGTCAGATTACACCGTCAAATATTGGTTTCGAGAGTTTCGTGGTGGCCGCAACTCCACTACTGATCAAGTCCGCAGCGGCAGGCCCTCCGATGCGGTTACAGAGGACAATGTCAAAAAAATACATGAAATGGTGTTGGCTGACTGGAAAGTGAAGGTGCGCGAGCTAGTAGATACCACAAAGATTATATTTCGGGCAATATTCTGCATAAGAAAAAGTTATCCTGCCGCTGGGTGCCGCGAATGACCAAAAACACGAACGCGAGAGCACTTCGAAAGAGTGTTTGGACTTGCTGATGCGGAATCGGGCGGATTTTTGGGGTCGATTGGTAACTGGATTTGGATCCCGCGGACTATTATCTCTTCCCAAACCTCAAAAGATGGCTCATCAATAAAAAATTCAGCTCACGCGAGAAAATCATCGACGCCACGGAGGAGTATTTTGCAGACCTTCCCTAAAATTACTTTTCGGACGGGATCAAGAAGTTGGAAAATCGCTGGAATAAGTGTATCAAACTATCATAAAAGGGGACTATATTGGATTTAAATTTAAAAAAGATTTAAAAAAAAAATTTTTTAATTCCCAAGGAAGTTACTTTTCACTCCATCTAGTAAGTGAACTATTATACTGCCATTAAAACCTGATGTGCAGTGTACTGCACATGATTTTTCAAACGCCATGTCTTTTTTATCTGCTATTCCCATTTATAATATTTTATAATAAATACAATCTTTATTATTTTATAAATAAAATGCAACCAACATTTTGGAAAAAAAACTACGGAAAAACTAACTAATTTTAATTATTCATGTCCTACTTACCAGCCATGATGATCAACCATTTTGACACTTCAAATTATTTTGTATTCTGTATTGCATATCCTTAGTTGCCAAATTAAAACTAATTATAATTATGACATTAAATATACTTATAGGAGCCGGGTAATATACCCGGAAATATCCATGTGCAGTATACTGCTCATCAGGTGCGAAAGGGTTAAAGCAGCTAATGATGTCGGTAGACACATCAAAATTATCAATTGTTGCAGTAGTTTCACATGATTAGTTCCCAATTGCATATCCTCAGGCAACAATGGGCTACAAAATTATGCGCAAATTTAGAAAGAGCTCTTTTTTTTTGGGCGATCGATGTATTGTACTATTGCCGAGACCGATTACAAATCGTTAGTTCCACTATTTGCTCTTGACCTTCATAAAATTCCAGTACGACTTCAACGTTTCATGCCAAAACTTCAGTGGTGCACCTTCAAATCCGTCTACAAGAATGGCAAAGAGCTATTTTTCGCTGATACTCTGTCAAGGGCACCTCTACATGAGCTGCCTTTACCCAATATCGATAAGGAAGTACACTTGATCCTCTTTTTACCCGGAATCTTGTTTTCATCCCTCAGCAACCTTAGAATAGAATAGAAAAGAGTGAAAAGAAATGTCAAAACAATAGAGTTCGCAATGATGGCAAAATGTGGTCTTGTGAGCTCTTTAGCTGATTTCGGTATCACCGATCATTGCATGTCTTACTATTTAGACATTATTAATGAAAGCAATAAATCAATTCCTAGCAAACCTTTCAAAAAAAAATTGATTTTGATAGGCTTAACTTCCTTCTTCGCTTTGAATTTTGGCCTGATGTCTATAACGAAAATTGTCCTTCTATAGCTTTTGATAACTTTTTACACAAATTAGGGATTTTGCTTGACTGTTGTATTCTTAATTTAAATACGTTTGATCACAAATCTAGACGTTTAAAAGAGTGGATGTCGTCACCTTTGCTAAGAAAAATAAACCAGAAAAATAATTTCAATATTGCATTCAAAACTTCCTTCAAAAGGTTATGTAAAGAGATCTCAGTTGAGATAAAGACATCTAAAGAAAATTATTATTTGTCTGAACTCGAAAAAAAACCAAGGAAATTTAAAAGGGGAATGGAGCGTAGTCAACAAAATTTTAAATCGCAAAGTCCGTGAAGGCAAACCATTAATTGTGACAGTGGATGATTTGACAGTTTTGGATCCGACTGAAGTTCAATGCGTTTTTTGTTTCCACAGCTAATAATTTAGTTACTGAAGTATTTGATAAAAACAATTCTACTATTGCTAACGAGGGACTAGTAAGTGATACTTTTTTTTTTTGTGAAAGCTGTTATTTTAATCCCGTTTCTTCAAGTGAATTATATAAAATTATTAATTTATTAAAATACTCCAACACTGCTATAGCGAATGGTTGCTCTAATGTTGTTCTAAAAAGGATAGTGTTTAATATTGTGGATGTGCTAGCTCACATTTTTAACAAAAGCGTTTTCGGAGGAGTTTTTTCCTGATGCACTTAAAATCGCTGAAGTTATTCGGCTCCATTAAAAATCCAACCCTTGTTGTCTTAGTGACCGATATCTCTTTTGGCCGTTTGCTCCAAGATATTTGAAAAAGCCATGAAAAGAAGAATTCTAGATTTTTTAAACAAACAACGATTTTTTAGTGATTGTCAGTTTGGATTTCGAGCTGACAGATCGACTGAAGACGCACTTTTAAAGTTATGCAGTGAGATCTATGATGGCATCTGTTGATCTAATCAAAGCGTTTGATCTAGTAGATACTCACAGATTCATTCATTCATTCTATAGAGCAGGATTTCGAGGTTTTTTGTACTATTGGTTTGCTTCTTATTTGTCTGATAGAAAACAGCATGTTAAAATTAAAGGAAAATACAGTGTGCTAGGTAACTTAAAGGTAGGTGTACCACAAGGGTCAGTCCTTGGACCATTGCTTTTTTTAAATTTTTGTTAACTGCATCCTTTTCCAGAAATTGAAAGGTTACTCGACAGCATTTTTCTACGCAAGTAAATCTTCACTTAACTTAATAGTTGACATTAACTTTGACTTGGATCTTTTGAGACGCTGGTTTGCTCAGCATGTGAAATTCCAATACGAGCAAAACCTGAGGCAAAAAATACTGCAATGTCCCAAAGGCAGTACAAATTTTTGGTCATTCGTCAAAAACATTAGAAATTCTGCCTCATCCTCCATCCCAACGCTCATTTACAATGACATTCCAGCTGTCAGCTCTTTGGACAATCTGCTTGCTGCACACTTTGCGGTCAGCTCAACACTCTCAGATTGTGCTTTGTCTCCGTCTACACTTGAGTGCGTCGAATATTCAGTGGGACGAATCCACTTTCGCACTCATGTAGTAGCTAGAGTACTTAAGAATCCTAACATTCACAAATCCGCTGGTCCAGATGTTATATCTCCCTTTCTTCGGAAGAGGTGTTTTTCCATGCCGGCAAAACAAGTACGTAAAGATCCTCATCAATCCTACCTTTTAAGACTCTTTCAGAACAGATTAAAAACAGCATTTTCCCAGCATTCAGCTCATGAGATATCTCGAAATATGAAGACATCTCAATTACCAGTTTTCATAGCAGCAGGTCCACTGGTGATTTGATGGCATATCTCACCGAAAAGTGGAACCAGAGAGTACATAAATGTGACGAAAGCAAGACAGTTGCACTTGTTATTTGGGATCGAAAGTTGCCTTTCGGATCGTTCAATTCGAATTTTCTTGGATGGTTACAAATCTCTTATTCACCAAATTAATGCTGATGTGCCACAGGGCTCAATTCTGTATCCGACACTCTTTTTAATTTTCATCAATGATCTCTTGTCTGTCACTTCTAACCCAATATAATCCTTTGCTGACGCCAGTACTCCTTGCTATTCATATTCGTTTCCGAGCTCACCTCTCTGCTTTCCGGCTGTTGAACGCGAACGCCAGGGTATGCTAAGCTCATTAATTTGTTATACTAACAGCATTGCCAATTGAGGATCCTAATCACAATGCTGTCTGATATCGTTAAAGCAAAATTTGAATACCCAGCCATTATCCATGAATGGCACTTTCATCGTCGAAATCGAAAAGCTTTCCATTGTCGGTATATGTGTCAGTATCAACTTACGTTGGAATGACCACATATTCGGTATCGTCAAAAATGCTGCGAAATGTCTAGGTTTCCTCAAGCGATGTAAGAAATATTTCAACCCCTCTGGTCTGACCTCAATATATAACGCATTTATCCGCCCATAATTGAAGTGCAATCGCCACATCTAATCAGGTGCACATAAAATATCCTTTCACCAGCTTGATAGGATTCAAAGCCGTGCGATAAAACTCATAGCTGATACTAATAGCACTCAGATAATGGACATAATCAAACACCAAAGTAGTGTCTCATTCTGTTCTACCACCAGTCCTCCAGTCAAATCACGAGTAGTATTTTGCCGCTGCAAACTTTTAACCGTCATGCCCATCAGTACGCCTCTTTTCTTCCTCCCTATATTTCCTTCGCCCGCGCTGTGTGCAAACATGTTTATTAAATGTACTTACAGTACTGTGCAAAACCTAAGCAACCGTCTGGAGTCAGTACTTCATAGTGAGCCTTTCAACTTTCTACCCCACCGAATAAAAAGAAATGGATATGTAATGATGTGTAATATTAAATGGAGTGAAAAGTGACCTCCTTGACCGCTTGAATGCGCTGCTACTGCAAGGTTATGGTGCCTTGAAATCCGTTCATATTTAGGCAGAGATGCCAAATTTCAGTGCGATATTGTCTTTAGTTTTGTTTTGACAGCTGATTGTTGTTGACGTGTTTGGCATAATGTTGAGTACGAACAATAACGATTTTCGTTCTCTCATAAAACATTATTTTTTGAGAGGCAAAACGGCGAAGGAAACAAAAGAAAAGTTGGAATAATATTATGGGGCTAATGCTCCGTCAGATTACACCGTCAAATATTGGTTTCGAAAGTTTCGTGGTGTCCGCAACTCCACTACCGATCAAGTCCGCAGCGGCAGGCCCTCCGATGCGGTTACAGAGGACAATGTCAAAAAAATACATGAAATGGTGTTGGCTGACCGGAAAGTGAAGGTGCGCCACGTAGCAGATACCACAAAGATTAGTGCTGAGTGCACGCGGCATATTTTGGGCAATATTCTGCATATGAAAAAGTTATCCTGCCGCTGGATGGTGCGAATGACCAAAAACACGAAGGCGACAGCACTTCGAAAGAGTGTTTGGATTTGCTGATGCGGAATCGGGCGGACTTTTGGCGTCGATTGGTAACTGGATTTGGATCCCTCGGACTATTATCTCTTCCCAGACCTCAAAAGATTGCTCATCAATAAAAAATTCAGCTCACGCGAGGAAATCATCGACGCCACGGAGGAGTATTTTGCAGACCTTCCGGAAAATTACTTTTCGGACGGGATCAAGAAGTTAGAAAATCGCTAGAATAAGTGTATCAAACTGAAAGAGGACTATATTGAATAAAATAAAAAAAAAAATTTTAAAAATTTTTTTTTAATTCTCAAGGAAGTCACGTTTCACTCCATCTAGTAGAGTGTATTTTGAAATTCACAACTTTTTATAAAAGTAATAATACTTCAGATTTAAAAAAAAACGCAAAAACCAACAAAGTAGCCAAATTGAGCTGGGCAAAACCTAAGCAACTTTGTAACCCACTGTAAAAAAAATAGCTAACAGTATTTTTCCAGTCAGGTTACACATGAAATGTTGTAAACTCTTTATCTTTGATCTTGAGTGATTGCCTTTGATCAGTTTTCTTTTAAGTCAGTCGCATAATTGATATTTTTTTAATAATGTCGCGACAAAGTTACTCTTCTTCTCTTAAACTAAAGATTATTGATGAACTTAAGTCTGGAGATACTAATATTTCGATTATTTCACGATTAATAAAAAAATATAATGCAACGGGAGTCGTTGAAAGTCAAAATGTCGGTGGTAGGCCGCGTAAGACAACATGTCGAACGGATAGAAACAGTTGTGGTGTAATTAAAAAACAACCGTTCATAAGTTTGAATGAAGTCGTAAAGTTACTTGATTTAAACATTAATGCTAACACTGTGCGAAGACGTGCAATTGAAAATAATCTTCGAAGTTCCAGGCCGCGCAAAAAACCGATGCTCACAAAAAGACATTTAAGGAACACGTAGTGCAATTAAATTTTTTAAACATAATTCAAACTAAAATCTTTTTCCGTATTAGGCTAAATTTTGCAAGAAAATACCAACACTGGTCTCCTGAAAAATGAAAAACAGTTCTTTTCAGCGACGAGTCAAAATTTAATTTAATTAATTCTGAGGAGATATGTTATATGAGACGTCGTAAAGGGCAGCGACTCAATCTGAGATTCTGCACACCCACTGTAAAGCATGGTGGGGGTAGTGTGATGGTGTGGATCTGTTTTTCGGCAGGAGGTGTAGGTCCATTCTACGAAATAGACGGAATCATGGACCGACTAAAATATAAAATCATTCTCGAATCGGTAATGCTACCACATGCGGAGTGGCAAATGCCATTTCGTTGGGTGATTCAACAGGATAACGATCCGGAACACATATCGAAGTTGGTAAAGGAGTGGTTAGCGGATGGTGGGATTCAAGTCCTTAATTGGCCAGCCCAATCTCCCGACTTGAATCCCATCGAAAACTTGTTTGGTATCCTTAAAAACCGTGTCGCTGGACAACACTTTTCCAACAGGTCTCACCTATTCAATACTTTGAGTTGAGTCTGAGAATATATCCCAGGATACACTTTCAAAGTAAATTACTTCGCTGCCTCGTCGTTGCGCCTCTGTTATTCAAAATAAAGGATATTACACAAAATATTAAAAAAGTTACTTAGCTCAGTTTTGCTCAGCTCAATTTAGCTAATTTGTTGGTTTTTGCGTTTTTTTTTAAATCTGAAGTATTACTGCTTTTATAAAGAGTTGTGAATTTCAAAATGCACTCTGTTACACATCATTACATATCCATTTCTTTTTAGTTGGTGGAGTAGAAAGTTGAAAAGATTTACAATGAAGTGCCAACTCCAGATGGTTGCTTAAGTTTTGCACAGTACTGTATGGTTCCTGTAGACACTCTAGGAATTGAAGATAAGCATCACGCAGTTGTGCTCGGATCTACAGTTGCTCGTACATATTTTCGGGCCTCATAAATGCTACCTCTGTTTAGGTTTTCGAGTGAAGTACTGGTGAGGCGACATATGACATGTGACAAGCGCACTCCAGAATTGGTTTCAGAAAAATGTAGAATTACTCTTTTGTCACATGTATCTAAGCTAAACACGTCAGTAACGTCGCGTGCCGCTACCAATGCGCTTTTTGTTTTGTGTTTTTGCTGAGAAGGAAAATTACTAAATAATGTCTTCATAATAACAATAGACAAATACGAGTACAGTTCAGGCTAGAAAAATAGTTTATTAAAGATTAAAATATGATATACACTTTCTGTGTTGTACTTTACCTTTTTCATCTCTTCGTTATAACGATCACATTGTGAATGATAAAAATATAGGAAGCTATATATAGTACTCGTATATGTAACACCTTGATAGCATATTTACATGTATAAAACATGTTAAATACAAAATTTTAATAAATAAAACAGTGCTTATCTGTACTTTATGGATAGACATTAAAAATAAGTTATATAAATTGTGTATACATTTGCATTGACATATATTTACATTTAAATAGTACATTAATCATTGGAAAGGATTCCTCTTCTGTTTAAATTTTCGTGACTGTTTACACACATATGCAAAATATTAAATTGTTTAATAAATTAATGACATTTTAAATGCGTTCTTGGGTGCTGTACATATATTAAACTAAAATTGTCTCATAAATTTATATAAATTGTTACGTTTTATTTTTTATTTTTTATAAATTGTGTAGTGATTAGTAAATAAAACTGTTTAAGGAATTCGATTTATTGTTTATGTTTTTTTTTTTTCACTTAAATTATTTTAATTTGTGTAGATAAATTAAAAGATATTTTATTCCTGAAAATTATTTTTTTGAACACTTTTTTAAACATTTGTTTTTATCACAATGTTTTTTTTGTTTTTTGTTTTTTGTTTTTTGTTTTTTGTTTTTGTTTTTGTTTTCTTAGAACAACATTGAGAAAAGACTGCGTACCCCTGTTGATGTTGAAGATGAGCCCAAAGTGAATCCACTGCCTGATGTTCTATGTCGCGATGCATGACTTGAAATGTTGGACCTCACTCGCTCATATGCAGCTACATCCTATTATAAGAATAAGAAAATATGAATTGAAGAATTAAATCAGCCATTGAAATACAATAAAAGATGCGATAAAAGATGAACATAAACAGGAAAAAAATCATAGTGTAATTTATGATATTTATTATTCAATCGTAGCATGCAAGCAACAAAGGTTTTGTTTAAATTATTTGGCATTTAATCGGATTTTTATAAATTTTGTCGTAATTTTTTCATAAATGCCAATTTTAAAATATACTAAATACTAATAAGAAATTGATTTACCCCGAAATTTATATTTTTTCTTTACGCTTGTATCAAAATATTCATCCAAACTACAATACAATACTCGTAAGGCTTTTGATTGGATTTCAGATTTCAGACCTCACTCTGTCTGATCTTGTCATTTCTTGTGAAAAGAAAGAGGGAAGTACGAGTATTATTTTGCCTATTCCAAACGATATACAGATTTGTGTAAATTTCCTTCACAAATGAAACGCTTCCGTATCATTCAACTTTTTAAGTCCTCATAAGCAACCTACTGAGCTCGCTGTTCGTCGTACTATGGATAAAATGGACCACTATCGCAGTAGTGAAACTATTGACTTATTGTTGTGCTCTCAGCAACTGATAATTTACATCTTTCCGTCTGATCTATAATCGAGCATTTAGCCGTCCAATTAGGACGTGAATACACTATCAATTGAGTCACTGCTATTTTATTTTAACTTTGATTAATAATACTTTCCAAGCTGTTTTACTTATTTTCAAATAAATGTGAAATTCAAGTGTTTGAGATTGTTAACAATAATTTATTTAAGTAGAAACATTAGAAGTGAGGTTTGGAATGTATGGTGGAAAGAGATTTTTAAACCCTATCAACACATTGTGAAATTATATTAAGGCTTTGCATTTTTCTAAGCAATTTCTTAAACAACATTCAAACTGATCGCAACTGTTTATTATTTCACTTCTAGTCTACCAGTCAATTTTTTTATTTAAAGTTTTCGTCTTTTTAAAATCTCTGCTAGGCTCTGTGAGTTTTTACAACTAATTGTCAACTTTCAATTATTTCTAAGTATCCCCCAGTTAGCGAGTTTTGTTTTCTCTGACTCACATGTATTCCTTCACTGACCTACGTAATTATAATGTCGAAATTCAGTGGTAATCTGAACTGTGTGTCCGGTACCTCGTGGGCCCCCGCCCAATTACCAAGGCTTCGCCCATCAATGACATTGTCTAATAAAAAACGGGGGCAGAGCATATTACTGGTCTTATCGTAAACATTTTTAGATGACGCCACCGAAGGTTGCTACGATTTGACCAGTTACAAGTTGCCGGTCATAGGTCTTGTTATCAACAAGACCACCGATAGTCCCTACCAGGACTTAAATCACGGTAAAATGGGAGTCAGAAGCCCCCCGGATTTCGATCCGGGCCCTACTTTTTGTGGGAGCGTCATGATGGCTGTGGCTTAAACCCAAATCGCGGGAAGGGCCTTCCAGTTGGTTAGACCCATTGTAGAGTTGCAAACAAGTACTGGGTGCTGTGCAGTAAGAGATTTTAGATCGGCCTCGACTCATACCAAGGGTGGAACTTGTGCCTCCAACACAGTTCCGAATTGGTATCATAGGATTGACGGAGAGCGATGACAAGGCGTATCCTTGCTCCCATGGATGTATGGGCATCCCGTAGACATAAGTCTACATGAGAAGGTGGTTTACGTTAAAAACCAGAGACTATGTCCAATACCTCGTATGCTGATTTGGTGCCCTATAAAAGTTTGTACGGAAAATCGTCCCACACCCTTTGTATTAGTCTAAGTAAACGAGTGATTGTTTACCTTAAAGACTTTTTTGGCAACTTTTCGGTCTACTGTGACGAATGTAAAAACAAGCTCGCGATCATACCATATTTGGTGAATTAAATTCTTCATAACGAGCAGTGCTATAACAAAAATACTTAGCCACCTATCCAATAAAGGTTTAGAAAATATGTGCTTAAACAATGAACTGTCTGAAACATAAATTAAAGTCGATTGAAAAACACGTGTCTAAAATTCAAAAAATTCTAAGAAAAACCAAAAAGTGACTCTTAAAATTGACTAATACTTGCCCTTAATTCACGATTACCTATGTTCGTTAAAAGAAAGTCTTAAACCCAGCGTGAAGACTGCTTCACGTCTCTATGAAATCTACAAAATACAAGTGTCGATATCGCTATATTGATTTAATATGCAAAACCAATAACATAAGGAATGTTATTACATCAAATAGAGTAACTAAAGCAATATTTTTACTTCAACAGCGATTGATTTTCATCTACAATATATCAGTCCTGGCCGAGATGATAGATCCTGCATACTCTCCTCTTACTTCTTCTTGGATTACACTGGAGAATCGTCTCGTTATGATATCTGAACCTAACTTATAACTTTTTCCACAACCTGCTTTACAACCTGCTGTACAGACAGCTCCAGAACCTATTCTTTAACCTGCTCTTTAGCCTACTCAAAACCTGCTGCCTTTCAAATTGCTCCCACAGTAATCACAGCCACTCTCGAAAAGGATTAAAAGGATTTATAAACTAGACAGTTCCAATGTGATACCGTAAGAGGACTTCTCCAATTTCATTATTAATAGTGATCCTCGAGATTTCATAAAAAGTTTGCCATAGAAGAAGAAGAAACTGCAAAAAGGTCTCTTCTACAAATGGCAAGAAGACCAGCTTAAATTATAGCAGAACTATAAGTGGCTTTTCGTCAACCCATCTGGTACGAATAACAGTGATAAAAATATGTCGACAAAAATCAAACATAAGAATAAAAAAAATGTCTAAAATTAAAAGAAAATAAATGAAGTTAAGAAACCTCATCATCTAGTTCTAACCCTAACCGGATATTCAAGGTGGGTGTATTTCAGTCCTTTTCTGCACAGATCCGTTACCCTAATCCAAATGCTTAGAACAGTGGCTATTGCCGCCCTTCTCACAATCAAAAACTCGCAACTGTATGTCATTTAAACTCACGCCCGACTCTTGTTCTCTTATAACTCAGACAACTTCTTGTCCAGTCCCAACTAAAATGACTTTGTGCCCTATCATTGCTTAAGTCCCTTTATAGTACACCATCTTCATCAGATGCACTTGCTTCCTCTTAAGTGAAAACAATTCATTCAAGGAACAATGACCTCTACTTTAACACCCAGGTTTTGCCATACAACGCTTTAGCCCTTACGACGACCGAACTTTTGTCAAGATGGTCAAGATAAAGAGGAAAATTTTAATGGGCGTGGACATCTTTGGGCTATACATTCTTGCCATGAAACGATTGAATACATATTTAACATTACTGATCCGATCGACGTTGATATGTTTTTGGGCGACTTTAACTTGCCAAAGCTTACAATGAATCAGACTGATCAGTCCGTCTTTACGGCCACTTATGTCAATTCAGTTGGTGACTAATAGCTTTACCACTGATACCGATAACTACAGCTTGTCAGAAAATAACCACCTTCCTTTCAAATTAGATATTGTAGTTACCACCCACCGATCTTTCTCCCTCATATATGATAATGGTCTGAAAACTGATCTCTGCGAATAGTCATATGGCTTCAACCTTCATAGACCAAACTAAGGTAGACTAAATAACCTTGTCAGAAAAGACAATTGCGGGTTTCTACATGATAACGCTTACCTTTCAAACAACAATGCACTTCAATACTATTACAGAGAGATTTTAAGCCGGCTATCTCAATCTGTGCCTCTAACATTCACCACCTTTGTACAGCAAAAAGTTACGCTGGCTACTTAAACTGTTTCAATTCGATCGCTTCAGTAGACAGGCGTTTACCAATTATACTCAAGAGTTTAACTATCTCTGATATTCGTACTTAAATAACTGTTTACGATACAAACGTTAGAACTGTCAGATCTAGTTGGGTTGACCGCAATATTATTGAAAAATGTGCTTTCAGCTTTCCATCCCTCAAGGAACCTTTCCCGTGATATACCACCTTGATCAAAAAGTTCCCGCACCACACCACCGTATGGCGCTCCAATTGTTCCGATTCGAGTTCTGTTTTCTTTGTTGGTAAATCTGTTGTTGACATTCTCTCTAAATCTTAGCATCATAGCTTGACATTTGCAAAAGTTACGTAGCCAAGAGTACATCTATCTTCGTGTGTGTTTGCGATTTTTTACAATTTTTGAAATGGATTTCAATTTGCAACAACGAACTTGTATTCAATTTTGCGTAAAAAAAACGGATTTCATGGTGCGCAAACATTGGAAATGTTGGAAAAGTGTTTCGGCAACGATTCTCTAAACGGTCGTTCACCAGTGGCACGAGCGATTCAAAAGTGGTCGTGAGTCAATCGAAGATGATGAACGCAGTGGCAGACCATCGACATCGAAAACCGACGAAAACATTGATGAAGTAAAGGAAATGTTGGTCAATAACCGCAACTTAACCATCAGAGAGATAGCGGAGGACTTGAATATTGCCTATGGATCCGTCCAGGACATTTTGGTTAATGATTTGGGTTTCCGTCGTGTAGCAGCTAAGTTGGTGCCAAAATACCTCAATTTCATGCAAAAAAGAGATGGGTTGACGTCGCCTAATATACGTCATGCCTCTACGGATGACAAGGATCACGCCACCAAAGAATATTTCTGTGAGCTCCTTGATAAGACGTATGAGACGTATGAACAATGTCCGTAGTATTTACGACTTTAACGGCAGAATAGGAAAGGAGGACATCTTTAAGGGGGCAGTTGGTGAAGGTAGCCTACACGACACAACGTCTGGCAACGGACTTATTGACTTTGTGGCGGGGCGAAATAACACTATATCAAGCACACGGTTTCCCCAGCCCAATACACACAAGGGGACATGACGGTCTCCGGATCATCAAACGCTAAATTGAATGGATTACATCGCGATTGACGTAAGACATGCTTCCAATATTCTAGACGTCCGAAATCTTCCGGGTAGCCAGCACTGACTTTTTTGTTTAGAATGACGAATACTACAACAAACTAAAATTTCATTATCGAACCAAGTTAATGTTGCCACATTGAATTTATGTTTACCTTTACAAAATATACAAAAATAATAAGAAAGAAATAAAACAAGTATCTGGATATCGAAGGATTAAATGAACGAATCCAATAAAAGATATGGCCTCGTTCGTAAATGGAAACACAACCGATTCAACGAATCGTATGCATCCAAAATCGGTTAAATAAACAAAAAAACAAGAAACAAATTCCAAAGTATTACCAAAAGAATAATTACAAAATTCTAACGAAGTATTACTATTCACTGAATCAAGGTTGAACCCACGCAAAACGAGAAATCTTATGAACGAAATAGTGGGGCGACAAAAAACGAGCGTGGATAAAGCTATTGTTAAAAGCTTTATTTTGCAAATAAAACTTTACAAGATTTAGCTATTGTTAAAATGTTACCTACGGAAAATAACACACCGAGCCTACTACCATTTTAATACCTATGTAACTTGATCTATGTACAAGATACAAAACCTGATGAAGTGCGTTCGATGTTCGGTGTTTTGATATTAGTAAGTCTCCGGGAATGGATTCCATTAAAGATTGTGATCTACACACACGTGCTAATATATTTGCTCCAATAATTGCAAAAATAGTCAATTTAAGTCTACAGCCAAAGAGCAGGGGCGTGAGTCTGGGAAAGAATATGAAAAGCAGAGAGTACTGTCATCATCAGTAAAAGAATATATTGGATTAGAAGTAGCAGACAAGAGATCATTAATGAAAATTAAAAAGAGTGTCGGAGACAGAACGGAACCCTGGGGCACATCAGCATTTAGTTTGTTAATATCAAACTTGAAACCGAAACGTTCCGAAAGGTAATTTCTAATCCATTGAAGAAGAGAATCATCGATCTCAAAAGCACGCATTTTCGACAAAAGAGCCTGGTGCCAAACTGTGTCAAATGCCTTAGAAATATCAACTACCTTGCAATCGCCAGATTGATGAACGATTTGGTTCTACTTTTCGGTGAGACGTGTCATCAAATCACCAATGCTACGAAAACCATATTGCCGGTCATTGAGGAGTTTTCATGTTTCGAGATATTTCATGAGCTGATGGTTTATCAGCGTTTCCATGACCTTGGAGAGAAGGGACGTAAGTGCAATGGGTCTGTAGGAGGAGGGAGAAGAAGATTCGCCTTTTTTAGGAACGGGCTGGACAAATGCTGTTTTCCATCTGCTCGGAAAGAGTCCTAAAGAGTAAGATTGATGAAAAAGCTTATGCAGTGGTTTCGCCAGCGTGGAAGAACACCTCTTCAGAAGAAGGGGAGATATACCATCTGGACAAGCGGGCTTGTGAGTGTTAAGATCTTTAAGAACTCTTGCTACTACACGAGTACGAAAGTGGATTCGTCCCATTGAAGATTCGACTCACTCAAGTGTAGGCGGAGACAAAACACAATCTGGGAGTGTTAAGCTAGCCGCAAAGTGTGCAGCAAGCTCGCTTAAACTCTGCCACCCAATATTTTATTGTTGTAGATGAAGGATCAAACGCCCCCAGAGTTCAATTTTGATGTTGGTTGGATTGAGGCCGTTCAAATGAAACTATTGTATCACATAATGATGACCAATTTTTCCATATTTAAAATTCATTGAGAGTGTTCACTATTGATGGCTGCCGAGCAAATACTAAACAACATAGCGTCATCAAACTTTAAATTTAAGCTTTATAAGGTTGGTACTTGCTGCAATTGTCATTCTTTTATACAACAACTGCCATCTATACGTCAGGTCGGGTATTTCTGGGACTACCCTCGATTTTAAAACGATATAATCAAATAAAACATACTTTATAAATTACATATCAGTCTACCGGAATTTAGTAGATTACATACACTGACGATCACTAGGATGAGGCCATTGCGAATATTTCGTTGCAGGAGTTCACATCAGCAATTTTTTTCAAAGTTTTGTTAAGAATATTTAAAAAAAAGTGTTGAAAAGAACTATTTTTATTCAGTTTAAAAAAAAATGGGTTCCAGAAAGACTGAAAGCGACAGAAAGAGGAAAAATAGATGCTTTCAATGAGTTAGGACTCTCAGGCCGAGAAATTTCAAAGAGGCTTAATAGAAGTAAGACTGTTGTAAACGGTCATCTTGCCGATCCACAAAACGATGGGAAAAATCAAAAAGGACGTGCGGCAGAAGCAACAATATTCCGAGAAAAGCGGTTAATTCTACGACGTGCTTCAAATTCTACTCTACCAGCGACTAAAATAAGGGCCAAAAGTGAAGAATCAGCCAGCATAGGTCCGTAGGATAATATGAAAAAGTGGTACTATACACTGAAAAACACTTAAAAAGAAACCTGTTTTGAGGCAAGAAACCAAGGAGCATCGAATGAATTTTGCAGGAGAACATGTCGCTTGGAGCAGTGAATGGAAACGCGTTGTCTTTTCGGATGAAAAAAAAGGTTAACCTTGACAGCCCCGATGGATACAACTTTTATTTCCATGATCTAAGAAAGAAGGAGCTTATTTTGGTAAGACACCACAGCCGTACATCAGGTGTAATGATGTGGGGAGCTATTACCTACTATGGCACAATCGAGTTGGAGTTTTTGCCCACAGCAATGAACGGAAACTACTATAAATATTTGCTAGAACGGTCATTTCCAAAAGTGAAAAACATTTTCGGACCCCTGCCTTGGATATTCCGACAAGACGATGCCCCCATCCACACTTCCAGGGTTGTTAGAAGCTGGATTCAATCAGAAGACGTGGAAATATTTGGGCATGGTTATCTTGTAAAGTGTATGAAGGCGGCAGACAATTTGAAGACAAGGAAACTTTAATCGAAGCCATTCGTGATGCTTGGGCCCAAATTTCTCTTGGTTATTTAAAAAAAACTGCATGGTTCTATTCCAAACTGTCTTATAGAGGTCATACCGAAAAATTGCGGACATACTCATTATTAATGTAGAAAAACATAATAAATAAATGTTTTAAAACCATAAGATTTTGCATGTGGCCTCATCCTAGTGATCGCCAGTGTACATATACTCATATGGATTAGGTTCTGCCATATGCAATGCCCGATCTTCACTCAATTCGCAATAAGAAGCTCTCGAGTAAACATCTGTAGCAGAAAGTGAAATTTTTGTTTTTAAGATAAAGTGGTAAGTGTGTTTGACGTGTGAGACTTTTAGGGTTCGTTGCAACTACAGTAATTTTTTTCTGGAAATTGTTTATCATGCTGTCGACGGCTCAAGCTCGGACTCTCTTCCTTAATGAATTTAAACTGGGACATAATGCGTCTCTGGTAGCAAAAAAACATTAATGACGCATTTGGTTGACGCAGCGTCGGTTTGCTAAGTTCCGTTCGGGAGATCTTTGCCTCGAAAATGAACCACATTGGAAACCAGAAACGGTAATTGACGACAATATTTCAAAAGCAACAATAGATGCAGACCCAACAAAAATGGTGCGGAACAACACCGAACAACACAACAACAACAGAACATGGCAGTATTTACCACGGCAATAAGTCGACATCTGTCTCTAATAAGAAAAAAAACTCGAAAAGTGGGTGCCCCATGAACTGAACGAGGCACAAAAATAATATTTAAATACAGTGTTGTGCAAAACATACCGGATTTTTATCGAATACTTTTCTTTGGTGAATTTTAGGGAACAGAAAGAACCTAAGTAAAATCTGTTGTCAATTTAAGAAAACTTATTGTATAAGTTTATAAATAAAAGAAAAAAAAATAAAAAAACTTAACTCAACTCGGTAACGGCCTGTGCAAAATATACCGGATTTTCGTTGTACTTAATATTTTGTCCGTAACCGACACTAGATTCTCAAAAATTTCTTTTGAAAGGTTAACTTATTCATTCTTTAGTGACGTCATAATGTGTACGTCTTTGACCATACCCGTCTTTTTAAAATGGCCCAGAAGCTCTCGATAGGGTTTAGATCGGGCGATTAAGAGGGCCATTCCAACTCATCAATACTTTTCTGCGTAAACCACTACTTAACCAACTTTTATGGATGTTTTGGGTCACTATCATGTTGATAAACATGACAGTGGCATCTCCTCCACAGCGTGTGGTAACATTACGGATTCCAGTGTATCTCTATACTGAAAATGATCCATAATAACACTAATCTCATGTATTGGTCTACATCCCGCACCAGAAAAACATCTCCACACCATAATTATGCCTCCTCCATGCCTCACGGATGGACGACAATGTCGTGGCTGAAGACGTGCCTCCTTCTTTCGCTTAGCATGAATACTTCCATCGGAAGCAATCAAGTTGAACATACTCTCGTCGCTAAAGAGTACAGTTTTCCACTTTGTTGCTACCAATTCAAATGGTTTCTTGCGAATTCCAGTCTAGGAAACAATTAACGTTAGCAAAGTAATTAAAGACTTATTAGAGGAATGAAATGGTATTTTTTTGTCTATGCTTAGCAGTGAGTAGAGGCTTTTTCTATGGTCGAAAAGGACAAAAACCTGTTGTTCTTAGACGCCTGCGTACGGTGCTTGCTTCAATTGAAAGATTCAGCTCACTAACAATCTTTCTTGAAGGCAAGAAAGGATCGTTAAGAATTATTTTCTTAATTTGCCGATCGGTTCGGAGTGTAGTTTTTCTGGGATCTTCTCCACAGTGAATAGTTTCGGCCGGTTTTGCATTTTATAATGTCACACACTGTCGATGATGACATTTTATACTTTTTGGCTATAGATTTTTGTTTTAGCCCTGCCCTAAAATCCACTACGATCTGATTTTTAACTACACCACTGTATTTATTTTTGGCCACTTTATTATTAGACAAATTGGAGACACCTGTCCTTTTAAGTTTTGTTAAGTCTATAACTCTCTTTAAATGATAGCCAAAACCATTATCAGCAGGTTAAAGAGCAAAAAAATACGGTACTTTTGAAAATCAGGTATGTTTTGCACAGGCATGGCACTGACTTGAGGTACAGTGTTTGCTAAAACTAAAAAAATAATGGTAGCAATGCCTTCTTTTTTTCCCCATTTGTAAACTTATTCAATAGGTTTTCTTAAATTGCCAAACAAATGTACCTACTGTATTCCTGTTCCCTAGAATTCTTCAACGAAAAATGTTCAGGAAAAATCCGGTATGCTTTGCACAACACTGTACATACTTCAAATATTTTTTGTTTTACTTTTGAAGAAAGAAACTATTAAAAATTAGCAAAAATAAGCAGGTGTTAAATCTGTACATGAATATACTGATAACTATGGGCCATTCAAGACTAATTTTCTCAATTTTAAAAAATAAATGTCTGTACGATATTATTAAAAAAAAATTCATTCTATGAGAGGGTGTGTGTAGGTGATGTTATATATTTTACATAAAGTATAAAATATTAATACATATATGTATAATATGAACTATATGAAATATATGCATAATAGAAAATTTCCAGTTTTAATACCAAGAATCTTCAAGTGGTAGTGTATTGGCTTCCCAATCGGACGACGGATCCACAATCAATCTCAACCGCGCACGAAAGACTTTCTTTTTTTCAGACAACTACTCGTAAAATCACGTGAGATGAATTTGTGCCGAAAATACAATAACATTTACACTAATAATTAGGTCACCCCATTAAATGTTGGATGACAGCCATGAAACGAATTAACCACTTTGCCAAAACCTCTTTCTGTCTCTATACGATTTTCCAAAAAAAAAAACATACCACTTGCTCAGGCAATTTAAACCTAGTCAGTCATATCCCCGTAAATGTTAAGTTGTTTAAAAAAATGTTCTGAAATGCACGTAAAGTGATTTTGTACTGCTTATATAACTACGCCTAACGCTAATATAAAATCATCTGAAATAAAATTTTTTTTTTTCAATAATTTTTGTATCTGTTTTATGGAGTTAGAACAAAACCGTACCTTAATGGAGTTAAGATTTAAAATTGAATACAAGTGCATTATTTTTAGTGAAAGCAAAACTCTGTGTTTATGTATGTATGTATGCATGTATATGGGAGTAATTAAATAGACGATAACCTAAGAAATTGTAAAGAAGCTTTAACCGTTAGTAATTTATATATACTATATGTTTGTTATTGACAAAGACCGAAATGTAATCCTTTCACGAAATACTAGTCCTTAGATAGATTCGCATATTTTATCAAAAATTCGAAAAAGAAATTGCTTTCGACATAGGTTCAGTAGTCAAACGTCAAAGCCAATATAATTTACTTGAGTCCAAGACTAGTCTAGAGTTTGACTAAGATAAATCAGTCAAAAACCGAACAAAGACTAGAACTTTTCTGACACTCAAATTTCCATGACAGAATCATGAAACTAAGTCATTATTTAATAGTAAATAACAGTAATATCTGACAGGAAGTCGCACTGCACAGAATTGCATATTACGAGTATATTTGCATTTACGTAATTTAAAATTATCCTGGATAAAATCGCATTGCATAAAAACTTGACATCCGAACTTAGAATACTTGGTGCAAGGTTATCTTATTAATGACGACCCTACGCTGGGTACATTTTCCTTAGTTTCTCCCAAGAAATGTATTAACATATTACTACTTGCTTCATTACCATCATATATGCTCGTATATAAACCATAATTGAGGATATACCGTAGTAGTCAAAAACCGAAATAAATTAATATGCTTTCGACGTTTCACTGCTGAGTTCCGCCATTCATGAGTTTATCTAAAACAAGTCAAGCATAGCTCAAAACTGTTATATTCATAAATATGCTATTAATGCTATTATTTAAACTTTAATTATATATTTTGAATTATAAATATATTATGTATCAGTATCACTCTGGAACTGATCGAGCTTACACTTCATTGAACTTAACATTTGTTTTTTGTTTTTACTTTTTTTTTAAATGTTTTATTATTACTATTAGACCATCCTTGCGAGGAGTTTGTTGATCTTATCCTAACGGTTGCCGAAGTCATCACCCTCAACGTAATGGTTGGCCTTCTTGCACCATCCACCGGTTGTCGTGTTTAATTTGAAGGGCCACAAGAAGTTGGATGCGTACTTGAAGTGGTTTACTTTGCCAATAAATGCTTGGAGTTGTTTCAAATTTTTTGGACGTGGAAGATTTTTAACTGCTTCTATGCCTGCAACGGATCGACGAATTCCCTCAGCGCTCACTACATGGCCCAGATACTCGACTTCAGTTTACATAAATTTACATTTGTTACGGTTGACTCGCAAGCTACTATCTGCCAGACGCTGAAAGACCATTTCCAGATTAGTCTTATCCTTGTATTCATCTTCACTCGTAACTATGGCGTCATCCATATAAAACTCTCCAGAGTTTTTTGATAAATAGCAGAGGCACTAGCTATTCCAAATGGAAGACGCTGATATTGGTAAAGTCCTAATGGAGAATGTACAAGTGCAAAAATCTTGGAATCATCATCCGATTCCAGCTGTAGATACGCGTCAGACATATCTACTAGATGGAGTGAAAATGTTTTTTTATATTATTAAATATAGTCCTCTTTTAGTTTGAAACACTTATTCCAGCGATTTTCCAACTTCTTGATCCCGTCCGAAAGTAATTTTCCGGAAGGTCTGCAAAATACTCCTCCGTGGCGTCGATGATTTCTTCGCGTGAGCTGAATTTTTTATTGATGAGCCATCTTTTGAGGTTTGGGAAGAGATAATAGTCCGAGGGATCCAAATCCAGTTACCAATCGAAGCCAAAAGTCCGCCCGATTCCGCATCAGCAAGTCCAAACACTCTTTCGAACTGCTGTCGCCTTCGTGTTTTTGGTCATTAGCGGCATTCAGCGGCAGGATAACTTTTTCATATGCAGAATTTTGCCCAAAATATTGCGTGTGCACTCAGTACTAATCTTTGTGGTATCTACTAGCTCGCGCACCTTCACTTTTCGGTCAGCCAACACCATTTCATGTATTTTTTTGACATTGTCCTCTGTAACCGTATCGGAGGGCCTGCCGCTGCGGACTTGATCAGTAGTGGAGTTGCGGCCACCACGAAACTCCCGAAACCAATATTTGACGGTGTAATCTGACGGAGCATTAGCCCCATAATATTTATCGAACTTTTCCTTTGTTTCCTTCGCCGTTTTGCCGTCACGTCAACAACAATCAGCTGTCAAAACAAAACTAAAGACAGTATCGCACTGAAATTTGGCATCTCTGCCTAAATATGAACGGACTTCAAGGCACCATAACCTTTTTTGCAGTAGCAGCGCATTCTGGCGGTCAAGGATGTCACTTTTCACTCCATCTAGTATTTTAGAAAACGTTTGGCTTCCAGAGAGTTTATGAAATAAGTCATCAGGGCGAGGTATCGGGTACTGGTGAATCTCAAAACAGGTACTTACGGTTACCTTGAAGTCACCGCAGATGGATATTTTTCCGTTTCGTTTTGGAACAATGACTATGGGTGCTAGCCAGCTTCCTCCAAACGTTTAGCTTCTGCTTTAAATACATCGAATTGAGAAAACCGTATAGGCCTTGCTTTGAAAAATGTTGGCTTTGTGTTAGGTTTTAAGTACAACCGTGCTTTGACTGAACTGCAAAGGCCCAATGAGGAGTCAAAAAGTGATGAAAACTTTGCAGAAATTGTCAAAACCGTATCTGTACTTTTCTAATGAAGTTCTACACCGGAAGCGTTGCAAGCTCCACATGCGGCAATACTGTTGCAGCTTGTTAATCATAATTTAGAGCACGCTTGGGGTTTCTGCGAAAATTACGATGTCGTTGGCGTAGAGTAAGAGTTTTATAGGAAATCATTCAAGCGGCAACCCGCCCGGAAGAAATTCAACTAGATCATCGAAAAATATTGAAAACAGAAGAGGACTCAAAAGACATCCTTGCTTTACTCCAGAGTTTGTTTGGAACCGATTAGACAAGATATTCCCGTCCCACACCGCCGCTGTATTGCCTTCGTAAAATTGTTGCAGAACCTTTAGAACTTTTGTTGAGACTCCTATGTTGCTGAGTTTAAGAAATAGTGATCTTCTATCGATGGAGTCAAAAGCCGCCATAAAGTCGGTCCAAGTAAATCCGAGCGATGTTTGTGAGAGTGCTCGTAAATATGTTGTCAATCGTGGAGTACTCCTTACGGAACCCGGCTTGAAACTCGCTTAGCAGGTCGTTTTCACATATCCAGGTTGTTTAGCGCTCCAAGATGACTCCTGGTAAAGATGTTGGTAACAGCATTTAGAAACGAGATCCCTCTACGTATAGTTGGATGGATCATTTAGATCTGCTTTCTTGAGAATCTGAAAAATTATACTTTTTTTGAAATATATAATTGTGTTTCCGTGAGCTTCTGCAGGAAGTGGTCAGTTGGATTTTTGAAGAACTCATAAGCAATACGATCTTCCCATGGAGCCTTATTCAGGCGGCACCTATCTATAACTTTTTCAACTTCCTGTAGGGTTATGGGGGAGTCTAAGGAGTTTACTTCGGAATACGGCAGTGCAAATTGTATTTCATTCCGATCCACTGGTGGATTCAGCAATTTTTCGAAGTATTCCGCCAGAGTAGTCGCTTCAACCTTGATTCCTTGGCCAAATAACGTACTGTTCAATGCTTTAGCGAATTTCCAAAAGGACTTGCTGTCTTTAGTGTGCGCAAGTTTTAGCGACAAATTATTTACTCGTATGTAGAGTTTTGGTTTTTCTTAGCATATGATTTTAAAGCTTCTGTTTGCTTGCTGGGACAAGCGTTTTATGTGGTCGGTGCCTATGTTGCTCCAACTGCAGTCTTGATACACTTATGGACAAAATAATAAATACAGCTTGATGAACTTGTATTGTGTCCACTTTTTGTGGCATTGATTGTATTTAGCCACTGAACTGCATACTTATTGACAACTTGGTTAGTACGCGTGTTCTAAGCCGTTATTCGTATAGAGAGTTCGTCGCATTTGCTTTTAAATTTTAATCAAATACACTGTGGGACGCATTTTTATGTGGACAGAAAAATAAAGTTTTGAAGATTTTTATTAAAACTCTCGATTTTAATAAATGTTTTTAATTATAAATAATTATTTGTTTAATATCTGGTCGCATGAGTTTTATTTTTTATTACTTCTGTGCATCTGTTTGGCATGGAGTTCACGGACTTTTTGCACACGGCCAAAGGAATAGACTTCCACGCTGTTTCGATCTCCTGCCAAAGATCTCTTCTATTTTTCGGCCTTGTTTTGGCTACAACGTTCTTAACCATTTTCCAAAGGTTTTCGATGGGATTAAGGTCCGGCGACCGGGATGGCCATTGAAGAACTCGTAATCCCTTTATCTATTTATTCAGTTTTTTGTTGCTTTGGCTGTATGTTTTGGATCATTATCGGCCTGAAATGTCCAATTGATGGGGAGATTTTCTTTGGCAAATAGGAGGAGTACATTTTCTAGTATATTTATATACTCTTCCTTCCTCATAGTGCCCTCTATTATATATATAGATTCAATTCCATATGGAGAAAATCCTACCTAAACCATAATATTTCCACCGCCATGTTTCACCGTTTTTATTGTGTAGCGGAAGTTGAATTCAGAATTTGGAGGGCGCCTTACAAACCGCCTACCATCCGACCCAAATAAATTAAATTTGCCCTCGTCCGTCCAAGTGCAAAGTCCATTCTTTGTTTTAAGTGTCTCTCATTGAGAAGTGGTTCTTTCCTAGGTGATTTAGCTGACAGGTTATTTTCCACCAACCTTCTTCTTATTGTTCTTGAAGAAACATTTGAATTTAACTTCTGCAAAATGGCGCCTGATGAGACGAATGAAGTTTTCTTGACTTCCAAAGTGATATTTCGATCCATTCTTGTTGTTCTAGGTCTTCCTCTTTTTTCCTCAGTTTTTTTTTTCTTTTAATGCATTCTGCACCTTTCCCAAAGAACAGCGGATTGTTGCAGCAATCTTCCTGTAACTCATGGCCTCGCTTTGCATTTTTTTTATAATCTCTGCCTCGTCAAAGGTACAGTGCTTCGTGCGACCCATTTTTAATTCTAAAATATAAGTCTTTTTTCACTTGAATTCACTTGAAGACGTTTAAAAAAAACAATAGTTATTGCCAATTTCTGTATAAAAGACTAGTAGCGTATTTATTTTTTTGTCCACACAAAACCAGACTACTCGTAACACTTTGCACAGAATTTTGTAATAAATGCGACGAACTCTCTATACGAATAACGGGTTAGAGTAGTCTGTACTTACTAAGTTGTTAATAAGTATGCAGTTCAGTGGCTTAATACAAATCAGCTCCAAAAAAAGGGGAAAAAATTCTAGTTCATGAAGCTGTATCTATTATTTTGTCCATAAGTGTATGTATGATTGAAACAGTGGTACGCTGTCTGGGCTTAACTGATGTGATGACGATGATGGCGCACACGTCGCAATTAGATTTTCTTGTTCGGCTAAAACTTTGTCCACAAACCTTTGTTGAGATTAAAATAGCTTTTCGAAAATTTCTGCTATCTTGTCGTTTGACATGGTGTAAGCCAAGTCTAGAGTTTAAGCCCGATGAAGTCTAGAGTGATACTGATACATAATACATTTATAATTTAAAATATGGATATACTCGTAATAATATATGTATGTATATGCATATAAATTGCATAATATGTATATACAGTCGTGGCGAACTAATTACGAACGATGGTACAAACTAAAATTATTCAATGTCTTTTTTACTTAAAGTTAAAATATATTGCACCTTGTTATATATTTTTTTTAATTTATTATAAATGTAAGAAAAACAAGTAACAACAAACAAAAAATATACTCGTAGGTTTTAAGCAAGAAAAATAATTTTTATCCAAATAAGTGTCTGAAAATGTTTGGCGGACTAATTAGGAACGTTATGCAATTTTTTTCATCTTTGCGGAAATGACATGTCCTGGTTCAATATTTCGTTGGAAATCCTTTATTAATGATCACGGCTTTATATCTCCGTGAAATAGATTCAATTAGATCGCGGCATTTTTTAGGTGGTAGGGGTATGTTGGCCCAAGCCATCCTTGCGACTTCAAATAATTCATTCAAATTCCCAATTTTGTGTGTGGCAATTTCGGTGTTAAGTTGATACCACAGGTTTTCTATTGGATTTGAGTACTGACTACATGATGGCCACTGTAAAATTCTTATTAAACCATTGTTTTGTTACCCATGCCGCGTGCTTTGGGTCATTATCTTGCATAGATCTCCAAGAAACGGGCAGTTCTTCCTCAGTATAGGGTAATATAATATTTTCTAATATTTTTATATAATGCTCCGAATTCATAATACCTTCTATTCGATATAAAGGCCCGGTTCCCTTAAACGACATACAAACCCAAAGCACCGTCGTGTATTTCGGATTAAAGTCCCCATTTTTTTGGACACCGGACATATTTCTTGCTATCTGATCCTGCTCTATTAATCCTTGTTTCGTCGCTCCATAATATTTTTTTCCACTCAGAAACCGTCCAGCTTTTCGGTTTTTTTTTTTCAGAGAGCAATGGTTTTTTTCGAATCGCTCTTCCAAAAAGTTGGCTTTCATTTAATCGTTCCCGTATGAAACGTGCTAAAAGAGCATTCGAATCTTCACTAAAAACTTCCTTTTGAATTTCTTTAGAGCTCATAAATGGATTTTTTTTTTTTGGCAACTCGAACAATTCTTCGATCCTCAGCCTCATTAGTCTTACGCAGTGTTTTGCGTCTTGCTACCTTTTCCGTAGTTTGATGTTTTTCACTGTATTTTACTGCGTTGAAGACCATGCTTTTTGAGCAATTCAGCCTTTTCCCGATTTCTGAAAACGATAATTTCACGATAGTTCTCTTTTTTACAATGTCATCTGTGGTGTGGTGCAACTTCTGTTTTATTGAAAATTAATTTGTTTTTATTTAATTTTGATATAATTTGTATGTTTACCGATTATTTCTGTTAATAGCACAATTTTTTTCTTAATTATAACTCAATTGCAAATAAAAATATTAAACGGCGTGCAATATTATTTTAAAAATCTGTTACATGACCGATCAAATAGTACCAACAAAATAAGGGATCCTTTTTATGGGTTGCCATCTTCGTTTTATTGTAGTGGTGATTTTTTCTATTTTTTTGAGTCGTTCCTAATTAGTTCGCCATGACTGTATGTGTATTAAAGTAATGTGCATATGCATAAGTAGTGGTCTGTACAATACATACATAGACACTCGTAATTGCATTAATAACATATTTATGAATATGGTATAACAAAAAAGCAAAGTCTTCCCCGAGGTTTGATGAAAGCCATTAGCGTTACCTATCGACTAGTTTCTGCGCGGAAGGATTCAACATCGGCCCTTGATAATGCACATACACTCTACACATATACAATATACATGTATGCATGAATGTACATATATGCGTTAAGGATTATTTCAAACATTACCGTTTTGTTGTGAAGATTGAACACTTATTTAAAGTGGTAAATTGGCGACCTACGCATGATCTTTAAGCTCTATTGCCATTATGTTTACATAATTATACGTACACGCTTTTGATGCACATGCATTTTTCATATATTGGTATATTTGATTGTAAAGTCCATGACTTTTGAAATTTGAAAATTCTGGTTCAAAGAAGATCAGCGAAGTAGTTAATTGCCTTGTTAACATATTTTATGTAAGTCTATTTCGTAAGCTATAATGCGAAATAATATGTTCTCTTTCTTTGTTGCTTTTCTGACTGGAGATAGAATTGATGTCATCTTCCGTCTCATTTGTAGTTCGGTGATTTCCGCTGCCATAATAAACATTTGAAATAAATGGATTAGAGGGCATCGTTGTATATTGCTGGAAATAACAATGATATGTTATGAAATAATATTTAACTATTTGTCCGATTGCCACTATAAAATGTTGCTTGCAAGGGGAAACATCATTGTGACGTATACCTAGGTACAAAAAGACATTATGTTACTACACTAACTAAAGGAAGTATTGTCTTAAGGACCTTTCTCTGGAATGGAGATATTGTATTTTAACTGAAAGTAGTTGCATAAATTTAGCTGATTTTAGTATTTTCATATTTTTTTGAACGTAATTCTTCTCGAATGATAGTCAGGATGATACATTCAGAAAAGCTAGGCCATTTTTTTTTTCTATTTTCAAAGAAGGTTTGTGTGTGTACTGATTAGCAATATGGAGAAGTGAAATAGGTATCAACACAGTTTACGACAGTATATCATACATTCAAAACTTTTTACATTTGCTTTCAAATTTATAGCCGAATAAGTGTCTTAATACTTATTTAAAAAAATAACAGTAGAAAGAAATAATAAAATAATATAAAACAAAAAAGCTCTTTATTCTATGTAGAGGCGATACAGCGGTATTCGCCTTAAGTAAATTAATAAAAAATAACTTTATTTGATGCAATAGATGCCTTTATTGATGTCGTTGACAGTTTTAAGAAAGATGTTTTGTGTTTAATGAGTCTGATGCAAGTTCCCAATAATGACACTTTGTTTGTCTTTATTGCTGTGTCACACACATGTCATTTTTTGAATAAAACACAAAAATATGACGTTATTTACTTGAATCAAAAACAAGTGTCACAAAATATATTTTCCCTAAATTTGGTAGAAGCAATCTATCAGGTTCTAACTTTGCAGGCAAAACATATTGTATTGGACTTGTTGTAAGTAGCTGTTGATAAGTACATACAGTACTGTGCAAAACCTAAGCAACCATCTGAAAACAGCACTTCATAGTAAATCTTTTCAAATTTCTACCCGTTTTTTTTTAAATCTGAAGTATTACTGCTTTTATAAAGAGTTGTGAATTTCAAAATACACTCTGTTACACATCATTACATATTAATTTCTTTTTATTTTGTGGGGTAGAAAGTTGAAAAGATTCACTATGAAGTGCTGACTCCAGATGGTTGCTTAGGTTTTGCACAGTACTGTAAGTACATTTTATAAACATGTTTGCACACAGCACGGTCGAAGGAAATATAGGGAGGAAGAAAAGAGAGGTACCGATGTACATAGGTCTTAAGCGTTTGCAAGGTGTAACAATTTGTAAATAGAGAGCTCGACAAGAAAATCCATAAGCGAGTTGTACGGTTTAGGAATGAGTCACGATATTTTAGAGTACGTCCGAAAGTCAGCTTAAGAATGTACTGATGGGCATTCATAGCGAAACGGGTATGACGGTTAAAAGTTTGCAGCGGCAAAATACTACTGGTGGTTTCACTGGAGGACTGGTGGTAGAACAGAATGAGACACTACTTTGGTGTTTGATTATGTCCATTATCTGAGTGCTATTAGTATCAGCTATGAGTTTTATCGCACGGTTTTGAAAGCTATCCAGCTAGTGCAAGGATATTTTATGTGCACCTGATCAGATGTGGGGATTGCACTTCAATTATGGGCGGATAAATGCGTTATATATTGAGGTCAGACCAGAGGGGTTGAAATATTTCTTACATCGCTTGAGGAAACCTAGACATTTCGCTGCATTTTTGACGATACCGAATATGTGGTCATCCCAACGTAAGTTGATACTGACACATATACCGACAATGGAAAGCTTTTCGGTTTCGACGATTAAAGTGCCATTCATGGATAATGGCTGGGTATTCAAATTTCACTTTAACAACAGCAGACAGCATTGTGATTAGGATCCCCAATTGGCAATGCTGTTAGTATAACAATTTAATGAGCTTAGCATACCCTGGCGTTCCCGTTCAACAGCCGAAAAGCAGAGAGGTGAGCTCGGAAACGAATATGAAAAACAAGGAGTACTGGCGTCAGCAAAGGATGATATTGGGTTAGAAGTGACAGACAAGAGATCATTGATGAAAATTAAAAAGAGTGTCGGATACAGAATGGAGCCCTGTGGCACATCAGCATTAATTTGGTGAATAACAGATTTGTAACCATCCAAGAAAATTTGAATTGAACGATCCGACAGGCAACTTCTAATCCACTGAAAAAGAGAGTTGTCGATCCTAAATAACAAGTGCAACTGTCTTGCTTTCGTCAGATTTATGTACTCCCTGGTTCCACTTTTCGGTAAGATATGCCATTAAATCACCAGTGGACCTGCTGCTATGAAAACCGGTAATTGAGATGTCTTCATATTTCGAGATATCTCATGAGCTGAGTGCTTATCAGCGTTTCCATGACATTTGGAAGAAGGGACATAAGTGCATTGGGTCTGTAGGAGAATGGAGAAGATTAGGCTTTTTTAGGGACGGGCTGGGAAAATGCTGTTTTTCATCTGTTCAGAAAGAGTCTGAAAAGGTAGGATTGATTTACGTACTTGTTTTGCCGGCGTGGAAAAATACCTCTTCAGAAGAAAGGGAGATATAACATCTGGACCAGCGGATTTGTGAATGTTAGGATTCTTAAGTACTCTAGCTACTACATAAGTGCGAAAGTGGATTCGTCCCACTAAAGATTCGACACACTCAAGTGTAGGCGGGGACAAAGAATTTCTAATATTTTTGACAAACGAATACTACTCGTTTTTTGTCACAGAGAAAGAAAAATTGTTGGCATCCAACATTTAACGGGGAGGATAAACTATTAGTGCAATTAGATTTGTTGTTGTATTCTAGGCAACCATTCATCTTACGTAATTTCAGTTGCCTGAAAAAAAAAAGATGTCAGTCGAGCACGTCTGGTATTGAACCCCGAACCGCCCGCTTTGGATCTTGAACCACGGCCACTCTAACAAAAGAGCTCGTTCTTAGCGTGTTAATCAATCAACTATTTTCAAGAAAAATCATTAGTGTAAACTAAGAAGACCATTTGCTTGGGATATGTCATAATTATGGCCAGCCTTCTGAAACGAATTCTCTGCAAAATGCTCGCAGATGGCATTCTACAATAGTAGGTGTATGTAGATGATAAGCACGTGGATATTATAAGATAGTAGATCTCTCTAACAAGATTCTTCCACTAAAAAAAGGGAGTCTAGCCCTAGACATGCTTTGAGCCCCTAATGATGTACAATTGCTACATTCGATATTAGGCTGAAACCAGATGTCGTAAACGAGTCTGTAATTTCATCAAGCTTGATCAGAGAGGCACACAAAATATCTTTTGTGAAACGATCACTTTTACATGCCACTACTTGATTCGCAGTTATGGCAGGCATGTGGAGTTGATTCCTCCGGAATTAAACTACTCGTATACCTGGTGATTTCTTCTTCGACAATCTTGGAGAACTGTCGAGCAAAAGACGCGGTTAGTAAGCACCTCGATTTTGCTGAGACTCTCAATCTTTCAGCAGATCACCATGAATTTCAGGCTACCAAATGCTTAGCCTGACATTTATACAAAATAACAGGTCTGTCCCGTTAAAGAGAATTTTTTGCTCAAGTTACTGGCGTAGGAATAAATTCTCTTTTAAACCCAAAATTTCGCGGTGATACGTTTTTGTAAAATGTGTTTGAAACGTCAAAAGTAACAAGTAAAAACAAAACAAAAAAGAAATTGTAAAACTATTTTATTAATGTAACGTTCGTTTAAATCTCTATCTGTTTCAGTCAAACTAGTCGAAATGGCGTGTTTATCCGTCTCAATCACAGCGTCACTGTCTGTCTCCCTCACACTTGGTACTCATTTTAACTTATTAAAAATAATTAACTATCAATCGGGTTTCTTTAACAAAATATTTTTTTTGTGCTCAATTAAGCGTTTGTCTAGCAAGTGTCACACCATTTTGGAATCCAGACTAAATACGCCATCTTTTAAAGTTACTTGCCAAAATGACACAGTACATTTTTTTTGTTAGTACAGTCAGTTTAAGTTGGGTGATTAATGATTTTCACATACATGGATGGACCAAAAAGCAATATTTTAGTTAAGACCGATATAGTTATGTTTCAATTTTGGACCTTAATTTACAGAAGAGTTACTCAGGGTTATGTGACAAGAAAAAAATGGAAGAAAAGTAAAGATTTGCGGTCACAGTACTGGAAAGATCGTCGCAGGGTGTCAGATTTCTCGATTTTTTTTCGAGTGCCAATAATTTTAAAAGTACGTGACTTGGATTTTTTTTTATAATTTTGTGATAACCGACCCCACTGGACCTATCACCCATTACCGACTTTATGTTGATTTTTGGGACACACTGTATATCAACAGTGGGGAAATCAATCATTCTCTTAAATACGTTCTCTTTTATAATTTTGTTCTCGCGGGAACAGGTTTTTGTACAAATTTACAGTCCTTGAAAAGACCTAATGTAAGACCAGGGTTTTATTCATTTAAAAATATAATATTAATGTCATAATTGTATTGAGAATGATCAAATCGAGTACCTTAGATTTTATGTCTGGGGTTGGTACACTACAGGTAAGGTCAGGAGCTGAAGGCAATAGACAATTATATTAGAACGCTAATGGCGAAAACTGCAGTAAAGTAAAGTGGAGGAAGATACATTACGTTGGAAGTATTGCATTTGAATATTGTTGTTCATGTTCAGTGATGCACATGCCAGTTTTGATGCAGACTACCCTGATTAGTGATATGAGTAATGTACGTTAGAAGTTAAAATGTTTGTAAAATTCAAATTGATTGATATCGAAACTTTGATGTACCATAAACTTTGATTCTGCTTTGTACTGCTCCTTGAAACTTACTACAATTTCAGAAAACAGTACTGACGGTCGTTATAAAGTTTTCGTATCTCAATATATTTGCTAGTTGAAAAGTATTTCCATCATCTCAGAGGGAATGAAATTGAAAAAAGGAAAAGGATTTATATTTAATGAATGGCCTTGGAAAAGTGAATTGGTTCAATTGAATATCTTACATGCTCAATTGTACACAAAGAAGTGATACAATTTGGAAACGTTGAGGTGACTACCGTCAGTAGAAGGACTTCGCTTTAGGTGACAAGCACAAGTGTGAAGAGAACATACCAGTCTTGAGTGCGCAATTTGAGGAAGATTTCAAGAGACTGCTTTTACCGATTTTTTTGTCCAGGCCCACCGCGGATTGTTTTGCTCCAGTTGACTAAGTACAATAATATCTTGTATAATGAAAATACTAGAAGCTAATTGTTCACAATGGAACTAGTAAACATCTATAAGCATTCAGTTAGCATAATTAGTCCTAATTAGAGTTCCTGCGTTCATTTTAAACTTTGAAACAGTGTTTTCTGTACAAATAAAAATTTAAGACTGCTGATAAGGTCGTAATAAAATTCAACAACTAATTGCTATAAACAAAAAAAATACGTAATGAAATATCGTTTATCCAAATCTTTTTCAGACTGTAAAACATTTGTACCCGTCTAGATTCCTCGAAATCTAAATTATTAGTGGTTGCTTCTAGGGAGTCTCATCAACAATAACCATCACTTTCGACGTTATACTTCTTCTCTTGTCAACTTACCATTTTTAACACTTCAAACTTAAATAACGTTTGTTCAATAGTATCATGCAAACTACTAAATATCCTTCCCGAAGGCATTTATATAAATTATCAGAACTTTGAAAAAGTTTTTGTATTAAGTAAAATTGCGGCTTTTGAATATTACCTTAACTAACTGATAAAAGGCAAGATCATACAATTACGAGTATTTTCTGCTTGTCACTTTGCTTACATATCGGATTTTAATCGGCCAACTAAAATTAGGATAACGACATGTGTATTGTGTTACAGACTTTACCTATGGTGATTGACAGTCAAACGCGTATGTGTATTTTTAGGCAAGAATAAAGTAAATTTAAATTCAAATTCAAACAGTAGACTTTATTCGAGTACAGAACACCCTTTTAGCCCACTTAAGTACTGAGTTCATTTTGGAAAAAAAAATTTTCCATTTTCTAACTTGAATTTCTTCGCATGCATTGTGCCTATATTTACAAGATTGTACATAAAATGGTCTTTAATATACTCCTAACTGAAGCAAACTATAGCAACATAACTAACAAAGCATTTCGAGAATAAAAAATGATACTAATTTGCTTCTCACTACACAAGCTCGTTATATCACCGATCCTATGGCATTTTTTCGAATATACCATACACATACATGTATCGAGAAAAAACGGGTTAATCAATTGAAAATGTGTAATACCTCAATTAATTTTATAATATTATATTTTGGAAACGAAAAAAAAAAAATTTTAGCAAAACTTACCTCTCTCTCAGCATTCATTAAAACCGTTTTCATGGTATCGCTTACAGGCCATTTTTTCTTCATGACAATATTTAATGGCGGTTCGTGTGCTACTCCGGCATCTACGGACCAAATTGTCAGTGTAGCTCCACCATCAATTTTAACAGCCCTGGCAAATTTATATGCGAGTTCATTATCTCCAGCAAAGCGAATTAATTGCCATCCATTTAAGTTAACCTCATCGTGGCTTTTGTTTTGTAGCTTAATAAAGCGACCTTCACTGTCAGCTTCTAATATGTGAATATTGCTCTTTGACGTAGCATTTACAGAGAATTCTGATAAATTGCGATCTTCACTCTCGTCAACAACAGTGCGGCGTCTTTTAACACCAGAGGAAAGTTGGCCGGCAGCACTTCCACGCATTGGAATAGGACGTGATGATCTCATAGTTACAGTTGAAGTTGAAGTTGTTGCTGTTCCACCAGGAGAAATATTAAGACGGCTTTCTTCACCCCGTAAGAGTTTATCATAAGCTGCGATTTCCAAATCAAGTGATACTTTTATATCCATCAGATCTTGATATTCTTGTAGTTGTTGAGCCATCTCTTCGCGCATGTGATTTAATTCAGCCTCAAGGACAGAAGTCTCCTGATTGTGTCGGGCGCGCTCATGGTCAAAGAGTTTCTCCATATCACGAAGGCGATTCTAAAATTTTATAAACGAGGTTAGACATCAAATAATAAAGAAAATAATATACACTTCTAGTGTTTAAATAAATTATTGCTGTAAGGGAACCACATGGACGAATTATGAGTCCATGGAGGCTTATCCAGAAAACGGAGAAGAGGAGTTTCTTTTTTAATATAATTCTCTCTTGGAAATGGAAGAGGAAGTACATCCGAGGGGTTCACTCTACTTTAAAGGAATACTATATAAGGATTTTTCAGATTGGTTGATTAAATTGATAATTTTTAGATTGACGTAAGGCACTCCTCCAGTGTTATAGATGTCCAAACAATTCTAACAGGCAATACGTATTTGGAAAACTGAACCTCAGAAATTCTTTGTTGTTAATGCCGGTTTCATTAATTAAAGATTTTTATAAATATTGGGTCAGTATGATGGAAAAGTGTTGTGCCATCAATGTTGCATAGAGGTATCAGTCTGATAAAAATGCTGTCTTTCATATTTCAATAATTTAGTGCGGTCTTAGGCCACACACTTGACCAAATAATCACACCATGGTAGATTCTAGAACAGCCAAGTTGTAAAATCACGTCAAGCAGGTTAGAAAAATTGTAGCCTAAAATGGACAGTCCATATACATAGAGCGAATGAACGTGAGTTCAAACTGGATGGAAATCCTAGTTGGAGAGGATCCCAACTACGGTGTTCTGCCACAATAGAAAGGAACATCAGGCTACTAAAGTGTGCAACTGCTAACAGTTTACGCTCAAATAAATCTCTGATATTTGGCCTATACTCTAAAAATGCAAGTTATATTTTTAGGACCCAAGATATTCTACCACCTTGATCAAAAAGTTTCCGCACCACACCATCACGTAGCGCTTCCATTGTTCCGATTTGAGCTCTGTTTTTTTTTTGTTAAGTTGGTAAATTTGTTGTTGATATTCTCTCTAAATCTTAGCGTCATAGCTTGACATTTGCAAAAGTTACGTAGTCAAGAGTACATCTAACTTCGTGTGTGTTGGCGATTTTTTACAATTTTAGAAATGGAATTCAATTTGCAACAACGAACTTGTGTTAAATTTTGCGTAAAAAACGGATTTAATGGTGCGCCAACGTTGGAAAAGTGTTTCGGCAACGATTCTCTAAAGAAAACGGTCGTTCACCAGTGGCACGAGCGGTTCAAAAATGGTCGTGAGTCAATCGAAGCTGATGAACGCAGTGATAGACCATCGAAAACCGACGAAAACATTGATGAAGTACTCATAAAAGAAATGTTGGTCAATAACCGCAAATTAACCATCAGAGAGATAGCGGAGGACTTGAACATTGCCTATGGATCCGTCCAAGACATTTTGGTTAATAATTTGGGTTTCCATCGGATAGCAGCAAAGTTGCAAGTTGGTGCCAAAAAACTTCAATTTCATCCCAAAAAGAGACCGTGTTGACGTCGCAAAAGAGATGATTTGCGAGGCTGAATCCGATTCCACATTCATCAAAAGGATCATTACTGGAGACGAGATGTGGGCTTATGAGTACGACATGCAATCCAGACATCAGGCAAGTGAATGGCGTTCAGCAAATGAGTCGAGACCGAAAAAACCAGACAGTAAACAAAGAGTGTGATTTGGGCGTTATGAGACGTTTGCGTGAAGCAGAAGCAATTCGCCGAAAGAAACCAGAATTGTTGGCAAAAAACTCGTGGACTTTGCACCATGATAACGCACCGTCGCACAGTGCCATCATTATTAGTAATTTTTTGACGAAAAATGCAACAAAATACCATCCAAATGCCACCGAATTCACCTGATTTGGCTCCCTGTGACTTCTTTCTGTTCAATCGAGTTAAAAAACGACTACGGGGAACGCGTTTCAGCACCCGCGAGGAAGTAATGGAAAAATCGCAGGAAGCACTGATGGACATGCCGAAAACCGAATATAAAAAAATGTTTCGAGGATTGGATCAAGGGCTGGCATAAGTGTGTTGCAGTCGATGGGGATTACTTTGAAGGGGACAATATAGATTTGGATGAATAAACTTGTATTTTAAATTTTCTGAATAAATTCCGAGAAATTTTTGATCAAGGTGGTATTTCAAGTTTTTGTTTTACTTAAAGTATTCAAATATGGCAACACGTATGGTATGACGTGAAGTCAATCCAAAGTATTGAACTTTTCTTTATTTATCGATATGATATTATATCGCTAGCATCGACCTTAAAGTGATAGAACATGTGAAGTTTATTTTGACAATAGACAAATTGTGCTTACGTATACCTTTGCAGCATTTTTTATGATTTTGTTAAGAAAGTTAAAAAAAATTCTTCTCTGTAAAATTGGTTAAAAAATACTAATACGATTTTATACATCGAAATTAATTTTGCAATTATTTCGAAAGCAATAGTAATTTTTCAGTTTTGAGTACTTACATTGAGTGCCGCATTTTGTGATTCTAATTCTCCTATACGAGAATTAAGTGAATCCGCTTTTGTTCGAGTTACACGAAGTTCTTCTGACATTTGAGATGCAGCATTTGCATTTCTGGTTGCTGCACTTTGAAGGTTCTTTGCCTTGTTATCATACAAAAGTACGATTTCATCCCTATTAGCTTGCATTTGACCTTCATATTGGTCACGAAGCTCTTGTAAAGACTGTTGCAGCTTCGCTTCATATTGTTGAGACAGACGCCCATCAATCTCGCTTATTTCGACTTGACGGCGACTGCGTGTCTCAGTTAGTTCCTGTGCATGAACTTGATCCTTGAATGAAAGCTCTTCACGCAAGCTCTGATTGCAGTTTTCAAGATCCACTCTAGCTAAAGTTTCATGTTCTAGTTGCTTACGTAAATCTTCCAATAACGCCCGTAGACGTTCGGTTTCTTTTAGCAACTCTTTAGCGTCATCTTGAGCTTTTTTACGATCAGCAACTGCATTGTTGTATTTCCCATTTAGTTCACTACAACGAGATTCATAAACGCGAGCACTGTTTTCTGATAAATTAAGATCCTTGCTTTTCTTGTCAAGTCTGAAAAAAAAAACAAAAAATAAACACTTTCAATACTTTTTCTAGTTTTTACTTAATAATTTTTTACTCAAAATTTCAACGGTAATAATGATTTTGAAAGCATATAGAGGCGTAAAATTTATTAATGGAAACCTGGAAAGTATCGGTATACTTCTACGTATGATTACAGTAGGTTTAGAAGATTAACATATAACTAAGCATCAAACTATTCTTTTATTATTAGTTGACCGATTAAACTTTTAGGATTTGATGAAGAGGCGGAGGGGAGGAGAGGTCAGTTTATATATTTAATTTTTGGATACAACAATTGATTTGTTTAAAGGACAAAAGGAAACGTGCTTCTAAATGAAAGCCATAAAAAAATCTATTATGCTACTGCTGATACTTTAATTTTATTGTGTTTTATTACTGCATTACGCAAAATCAGCTGGTTTCCAATCACCATACCGAAAGTTTCATCTAATTTAATTGAGAAAAATAAAGATTTGAAAAACTCTTTGGCATTTTTTTAAAGATCATAATCAGTTCTATTGTACCTCATTTGTTGGAGGTTGACTTGGGATGCAAACATTGAGTTTTTTAAAGTGTTTTCATGAAATTTCGCCGTAAAATTAGCGAGCTGTGTAGTTTGAATTGTTATAAGTTTTATAAACAAGCCATTTCCATGCGTGTTTAGTAATTTTTAAGTTCAGTGAGTCCGGTGATCACTTCACAAGTCTACACTCTGCCATTTTATTATGGGTGGCACGTTTCCCAGATTAGCATATATTACTCTGATTTTATTTTGAGTCACAAGAATTCACAATCCGCAGAATGATTGCCCATTTAGCTGATTTTATTTTTCAAAAAATTAGAGAAGCGCTTCATTTGGCAATCTTCTAACTTTTTTTTAGACATTTCACGGGAATCCAGTCCTTGTTCACAATACACAAAAATTTTATTTCTACCCAGAAACAGATAAATATTCAATAATTCAATAAAGCGTAATAAAGCTTCGCTAATGCATAATGAAAATAAATAAATTGTAATCTTTTAACAGCAATTGCAAAACCTTTTCTAGAAGCTTTATGACGTAACTTGATATTTCTCAATTAGGAGTTCACTGCACCATCAGGTGAATAAGCGAAACTGGAAACAGTGATCTCCAAAGAGGAAACAAAGCAAGTAGTCAAGAGCTTTCTTAATAGTAAAACTAGTGACTTTAAACAAAAGGACCTACAGAACAATTTCAAAAGAGAATGCTATCCAAATCTATCGATGTGGCTTTTATTAACTTTTTAAAAGAAAATAACATTGAATTTGAACAAATAAAAAACTATGTATATATCTTAAAGGATATAACAAAATTGTGTTTGTGTTTTACAAAATTTTCTTGATCTCTTGTTCTGATCTCAAATAGTGAGCTCAAGCCCGCATATACCCTACTCTTGGCAAATAATGCCAAGGTTCCATTCATCGGGCCTACTTTCATCCGACCATACCATGTTTTACAGATGAATTTCTTACCAAGTCATCGGCTGCCGCTTTGAAGAGCTTGGCAGTCAGGCCGTCCGCTCCAGTAGCTTTGTTAGACTGAAGCTTAGATATGGTTATTTTCACATCATCCAGGTAGGGTGGACGGAATTTTTGGTCTACATCATCCAGGTTGAAAGGTTCATTCTGACAAACTGCGGTATTTGGTTCGTCATCGCCGTTAGACAATCTACAGAAGTGTTCTTTACAAATCCTCAGCATCGACTCCGACTCTACGACTATGTTCCCTTGCTCGTCTCTAAAGGTTTCGGTTCGGGGTTTGTGTCCGTCACATGGTTTTTTTTTTAACTTCCGAATCTCATTCTTGGAGTAGTATCTCTCAATTTCCTCGACCGCGTGCTTCTCAGGCTCCTCCTTTTTGGTCCTGAGAGGCTGGTGTTCGTTTCTCCTCCTTTGGCCGTAGAGCCCGTGAGCAGCTCTAGTCCTTTTATGGAGCGCCGCTTTGCATGCATCATGCTTAGCTGCATGTGCTTGCCGGAATTCGTCGTCAAACCAACGGTTTTGTTGTGGTGGCCGAGTGCAACCCAGTACATCAGAGGCGGCATCTCTGATGGCTTTTTGAGAATTAAGGATAAGGCAGGCGATCGGAAAAGAATTTGACGATCTCTTGCGATTTTAGCCGTCCGAAGTCAAACTTCCACACAGTATTAGCTTGGCTTTGGGATATTCGAGATATTCACAACCGTACCATGACTACAACAAGGTGTTGGCCCCTCAGAACATTCAGACCTCCATAGTACTGGAGGAGTACCTTGGGTCGATCTGGTTGACGGTTGATTGATTAGGAGATCTCTAGGGTTGTTTCGGGCTCTGGGTAGCAGATTTGTAAGGACGGTTTAATAAACATATCCCACTAAAAACAAAAGTTATCCGAAGAACATCGCCAGCCTGGCTCAGCAGCGAAATTAGAAGCTGATGCTGCAACGTAATACAGCCTATAGTCTATGGAGACGATATAGAGTCGAACCGCTATATCGGGAGTACTGCCGTTTGCGGAACAAAGTGGTGCTAGATATAAGGTCCGCAAAGACGCTTTACTATGAAAATAGGTTAAGCCAAAGTTGTTCGTCAAAAAATAAATGGAAAGCTGTTAAGGAACTTGGAGTTGGAAAAGATATTCCAAAAATAGCCAATAACATTGACTGTGAACTCTTAAACGCTAAATTCGTCACAAAACCATCATCTTTCACAAATGAAAACGAGTGTAATACATTTGACAACTCCGTCCCCAATGAATGTTTCGGTTTCGTATGTATCAGTGACCAAGAGTGTTCGAAGCGGTTTTATCAATAAAGTCAAAAGCAACCGGCAACGACGGTGTTGATCCCCGGTTCGTAAAACTTCTCCTTCCTTACATTCTTCCTTGCATTACCCACATTTTCAACAGCATAATAACAGCTTCGCACTATCCATGTGAATGGAAGAGGGCAAAAGTTATCCCAATCCCTAAAAAAAGTAATGACAATTATAGACCCATAGCGATTCTCCAGTTTTTAAGTAAAGTATTGGAAAAAGTAATTTTGAAGCAAATTCAAGCATATTTGTCTACAAATAAACTAGTAAGCATTTGTCAGTCCGGTTTTCGTCCCAAGCACAACTGCAAAAGAGCATTATTGTCAGTAGTCGATGACATTAGGAAATCGTTAGACAAAAAATATGTTACTTTTCTAATTCTCTTGGACTTTTCAAAAGCGTTTGATACTGTTTGATACTGAAAGAATGGCAAAGCTTATTTATTCGTACCTAGTAGATACGAGTAGGCAGCAATGTGTTGTGGTCAATAATAAAACTTCGAGCTTTTTATGGTATCGAGTGGAGTTCCTCAAGGATCAATACTTGGACCTGTACTTTTTTCTATGTACATCAATGACTTATCACAAATTGTCCAACGGTGAAAGAAGGTTGGTAAAAGAAGTACCAATATTTATAACGGCGTTTAAATAAAGCTGATATCTTGAATTTGGATTGTCGCTGCCCACGTATGAAGATTATGAAAATTTGTGATCCCATCTCTTTGAAATTGAGATTCGTCCGTCCAAAGAATTCTGCTAATAAACTGGTTGTCATCCAAGCTCCGCTCCAGCAACCAGTTAGAAAACTCAAGTCTCTTTTCCAAATTATTGTTAAGCAGTTCTTATACAGGTGTATCGTGGTATGGATAAAGATTTTCTCCATGCAGTACATTAGAAATTTTATGTCCGGAAACATTGAATTGCGAAGCTAAGCATCTGATACTGATTGATGGATCAGTAGTAACAGCATCCAGTATTCTTTCATCAGCCGAAATCTTTCTAACTTGTGGAGCTCCCGCATTCGGTCGTGTATTCGAAACTGATCCCGTTTCCCGATACATATAGTGTTTATAGATACTCTTTTACTAAAAAGTCGCCGGTTAGGATAAAGTTCATGGTATCTTTGTCGCGCACTAGTGGAACTTCCATTGCATAGCCTATAAACGTAAAAACGAGGGTTGGCTGATAAGTTTCCGACCGCATCGTAAAGATAGCGGCACTCGTTAATAAAAGATAGTGAATGCTAGTTGTGCATCTTTTGACAGTTACTTACCGAAGTTGCAGTCATTTTGGACGCGCAGTTTTTAGTTGACAGTCGTTTGAGTGAATCGCTGTGAGTGTTTTGTGTGAAAATGGACAAAATTGAGTATCGAGTACAGAGTTGGACTCTGTGTATCGGGACTCTGCATCATCATTTACCACAGTGAAATTTTGGGCAGCTGAATTTAAGCGTGGCCGTAAGAGCTTGGGAGATGATGAACGTACGGGACCTCCAAAAACTGCAACCACTGACGATAACATTGCTAAAGTTCACCAAATGGTGTTAGACGACCGCCGAATTAAAGTGAGGGAGATAATAGAGGTTATGAACGTGTTTTTTACATATTAAATCAAGATTTAGACATGAGAAAGCTGTCCGCGGGTTGGGTGCCGCATTTGCTTACGTTAGACCAAAGACGTGTTCGAATGAACATTTCCAACGCTCTGTTGGCGCAGTTTAGGCGCAATAAATCCGAGTTTTGGCGCCGATTAATTACTGTAGATGAAACTTGGATACGCCATTATACGGCCGAAACAAAAATTCAGTCAAAACAGTGTCTCGCCGGCTCCAAAAAAAAGCAAAAACTGGTTTTTCGGTTGCTGCTGTGATGGCGACTGTTTTTTGGGATAGTAAAGGAGTTATCTTAATCGATTATCTCCAAAAAGGAAAAACCATTACAGGAGCATATACGCATCATTACTTGCCAAGCTGAAGGCAGAAATTGCGGAAAAACGGCCACAGAGACAACGCGCCGTCTCACACCTCAGCGGTTGCTATGGCGAAAATCCATGCATTACGGGTTGAACTGCTTGACCTTATTATTGCCTCATTCACCGGGACTAGATCTGACCACATCTAAAAACTGCGCTCGGAGGACAGAGATTTTCGTCAAATGAGGAGGCAATCACCATCGTTAACACTTATTTTGGGCGGGTTAGAGAGATGGAAGCATCACTGGGAGAAGTGTGTAGAGTTACAAGGAGACTATGTAGAAAAATTGTATCATTGTTCGGAAACTTTTCAGACAACCCTCGTAATGTCTGCCTATTCATTGTTTGTAAATGCTGTGACATTTCAAACAGCTTTTCCAAGCAACTGTAATTAAGTTTTTTTCCTAATCTTTTACACCATTTCTGTTTGGTAAATTTTCGAAATAGGCCTTCAAATCCCAAACCTAACTCTTTCTGAGAACTTTTAAGGAACAAGGTAAGGAAATGAGGGTTTAGGAAGGTAGTCAAATAAACGAGCGCGCTTTAAAACTCTTTAATGGCTAGTAATTCGTGGAAAACCACTCTTACGACTATTGTCAACTGTTTTTAGCAACGTTGGTAAAAAATCATAAATTCCGTTTTTTATCTGTTGCATGTTTTCCCAACTATCATAAAACTTATTATTTGCATTACTGTTACTTTCATAAGAAACAAATGGTAAAACGTTATGTTAATAAGACATTTTCTGGAGAAAAGTGACCTCAAAGTCAAAAATTAGCATGGGGGCAATAAAAATGGATCAGGAATTTTAAAACCAAAGACACTAAATTGTGCGCTGAACTGAAAAAGAAGATTCCAATTTGTCGTGATACCTATTACCGAAATTGTTTTGATTTTGCCAGAGGAAACATCAGATACGAATGGAAGTTAGTGAATAGTTTACTAAATAAATCTTCTTCCCCAAAAAGACCTACATCTTTGCGTATCAGTAACGGTTTAATCTCTGACAAATACGAAATCGCTGAGGCATTTAATGACTACTACACTAATATTGCCAGTAGTTTGCAACCCTGTCAAGTAAATTCATCTTGGGCTCGCTGTATGTGTGCTGAACCGTTTCAAAGAAAAAGCTTTGGTTATAAACCTATAACATCGCTTGAAATATTCGAAGCTATTCGCCGTTTAAAAAATACTAATTCAAGTGGCGCAGATGGTATCTCTTAAAAAAAATGCTTGGTTTATAGTGGATGTCTTAAAGGACATCTTCAATAGCTGCGTTTTTGCAGGGGTTTTTTCCTGATGAGCTCAAGCGAGCCGATGTTATACCTTTGTTCAAAAAAGGTTCTGCAGTTGAATTGTGCAACTACTGTGCTAAGTAAGGTTTTTGAAAAACTAATGAAAGACAGAATAGTACAGTTTTTAGATATCAATAATTACTTTAGTCCTAAACAGTTTGGCTTTCGGAAAGGAAAATCTACTGAAGATGCTCTACTGCAGTTTTGTGCCCAAACAATGTATAATCTTGATGGTAAAAGGTGTACAGCTGGCTTGTTCATTGACATTACCAAAGCTCTTGACATGGTCAATCACGATATTTTGTTGGGTAAATTGGAAAAAGCTGGATTTCGTGGCTTTATGCTTGATTGGTTAAAGTCTTACCTAAAAAATAGGTCACAATGTGTGAAAATTGATGACATAAGGAGCGAAATAAATTTGCTTAACCTGGGTGTTCCCCAAGGCTCTGTCTTGGGTCCAATTCTATTTCTCATCATTTTTGCACTTGATTTTAAAGGCCTACCAACTGCCTTCACGGATGACATAGCTATTTCATATGGAAAGAATAGCCCTTTGGAACTCGTTGCTGACATAAATTGAGATTTGAATTTGTTGAGAATCTGGTTTGAGAATCACAAGTTGATAATTAAGCTCCAAAACAAAAATTATGTATTTCACTTTATCATTAGTACTCAGTTTCGAAGCAAATGTCCACTTTCATGCACCCGAGTGTCAAAAATTCAAATTTTTCAATTGCAATTGCATTAATAAACCTACTACTCTCACTTTTTGTAGTACTCTTAGTTGTGATGATAAATGTTTTCTTATCGAGAAAGTAGATGAATATAAATATCTAGGTCTTACTATCGATTCCAATATGAACTTTTCGAATCACACGAATTCTCTGAGGAAGTATTTCCGTTTCACACTGAGATACTTCTATTATTTGCGAAATGTCTGCTCCACAATTCTTCTAAAGAAAATCTACTATGGGATCTTTCATTCAAAGCTGCTATATGGAATTTCCTGTTGGGGAGGTACTTATCATAACAAAATACAACCTCTATTAGTTTTACAGAAGCATATACTAAGAAAATTATGTCATATACATGTTAGATACCCTAGTTTTCATTTGTTCTGTGATCTTAAAATCCTTCCTGTTCGTCATCTGTATTGTTTTAAAGTATTGAAGTCATTCTTTATGAAATTAGGTATTCGAAATTTTAGATTAATTTCTAATTACAATTTAGGAGGTAATTTTTCGTACTTGTTAATTTGCTCGTACCACTGTCTACAGTAATTTCTATTCCGTTTCGTCATTCCGCCTTTTTAATAAACTTCCACAGTCTATCAGGGCAATAGCAATACCTGGAATGTTTTTAAAATGTCTAAAAAAACTGGCTTCTGAACCACAACTACGCTAGCTTAGAATCTATTACTTTTGACATTCTGATTTAACTTTAATTTAATTCCTTTGCCTTTCTTAATCTTTCTTAATTTATGAATTTAATTGATTTTTTTCGTCGTCCTGCTTCTTTTGTTAATTGATTTTACTATGAATTACCTTTGTTGTTTATGGCCACCCCATCATAAACTTTAATATTAACGTAAATAACTGATTAAAACTATACCAGTATTTTTGTTAGTAAAATACAGAATGTCTCCAACATTTCATATAAATAAGTTTTGTGCGTTAAACTAGTTATAATATTTTTTTAATGAATTGTATTTGAATTATACTCTGAATACTATATGAAATAAAATTATCTTATCTATCTTATAGTAAATTGGATATTTAAAAATAGTCCTACACGAAGTTTCTACCACTAGTACTAACAGAGCAATTTCCGTTAACATGGGTCAGGGTATACCAAAGTAAGGCTTTTCTAAAATCCTCGGTAAATGATGTCAAAATTGGAGATAGACCCGTGTTGTGGAACGATTTTTTTCGTAGAATAGACCCAGGAATTATCGATCGTCATCGAATTAGGGGACACCCTGCATAAGAAAAAGAAGGTGACTTGCATCTGTACATCTTGGAATAAAACAGATTTTTAATTGTTTAAATTAGTAATTTTTAATGAGCTGACGCTCATAATGCAGACTCAGCTCTTTTTGAAACTAACATCTCAAATACGTGTTCATTTGGTTTCGGATTAGTGATTTTTCTATACGAAACAAACTTCTGCAGAAAATAGATTTTGACCTTGGCCTTAAATTCTTACTTCTTTCTCCTTTTTTATTAACAAAAAGAAAACGCAGTGTTTTATGACATAACACAATGGAGAGACGTTCATCTTCTCGACTGAATTCCTAAATCTTCTCACAATTAACAATTTAAAGGCCATTCAATTATGTATAGTTAGGTATACGAGTATATAAAATATTTTTTCGCTTTTCAGTAAAGTTGATACCTATTACTTGGTTCTAGGATTTATCTAAATATTATGGATTTGAGGACATTATACCATATACTCGTACTAATGCTAAATTAAATCCAAATTTCCATATTGTTGAATGGAAGATTTTTCTGCCAACCCAACGAACGGACTCCGAATTATTGTACGAGTAGTTCAAAGTATAAAAATATTTGTATGACACAATAAGTGAGGCATGCAAATATATATAAAATTAGTAAATATAAAAATGTAAGAAATATTTATACATAGAATATTTTATCGACCTATAATTATGTTAAAGTTAAAAAAAATTCCATGTAGCTTGGAATAAACTCAGTTTCTCTTTTAACATTGCTCTTTTAAATATGTGTGTATATTTCATTGTGGATAAATACCTACATACATGCATACACAAATGTAAATCAATACTAAAGAGAACATTGAACAAAGACGTCTGAACTGAATATTTCTTGTGAAAGAGAAGTTCCAACTAGAAATTACATCATTTAGCAACACTGCTATTTCCGGAAAAATCGATTTCCTTGAAATACCCTAAACATAAAATATAAATCTGACACTGACAGTAACATTGATAGAAGCTGGTTACAAAAGTGAAAAATGACGTCAAATACCCCATTCGCTAAGATTTAAAACCCACTTAAATAAATACACGTACCTGTTTGTTAAAAATAGATAGAAAAAAGTGTTCACTGGTTTTTATGATGAGCATGAGACCAATAGGAATTATGTCATACTATGCTCATATACGTACGTAACTATGTTCGAGTATGGATGTTAACTATGTGTATACATATATATAATATGTATGTTTGTTTTAATTAAGAAGACCAAATACTTTGTTGGATTTAGGGGCAACTATATTGTATTATACACACATGTGCATATATTATTCTATTACTAGTGCTCATGCAGAGATCCAAATACATACGTGAAGATGTTCTTTTTTTGTGGTAAAGAAAGTCGTCAAACCCAAAAAGACAGAATCAAATCAATATGCCCAAATATTTCTGATAACTTCTCAAATTATATGAATATGTAAACGTGGTTAGTATGTACCTGTATATGGTATACATGGTATACATAACCTTTCTTTGCACCCTCATCATAATAAATTAGGAAAATAATCTTTTGGGAAGTGGCGCAGTACCCAATACAAAATAAAACATCCAAAGAAAAAAGGTGTGTTTTACTGGCGAATATAGCAGTGACTGCTTAAAATTAAATACGTTTTGCCATTAAATTTGAGTGAACTGTTTTCACAATAATTATTTTCCCTAGTGAGTTCAATTACAATTGCAAACATGAGCTTGGTCAAAAATTGATAGCAACTGTGTTTGTGAAAAATTAATCACAAAAGCGACAAAGGCGACGTTGTCTATTTGAATGTACAAGAAGTCAACAATAGTTCTCTATGCTCCACTTTCTATTAGTAGTTCTTGTATGCTGCAACAAAACGATGAGGAAAGTTCTGTCTTATATTTTAATATACCACCTTGATCAAAAAGTTCCCGGCGGACACCACCGTGTGGCGTTCCCATTGTTCCGATTTGAGTTCTGTTTTTTAAGTTGGAATGTTGCTGACATTCACTCTAAATCTTAGCGTCATAGCTTGACATTTGCAAAAACTACGTAGCCAAGAGTACATCTAACTTCGTGTGTGTTGGCGATTTTTTACAATTTTAGAAATGGATTTCAATTTACAACAACGAACTTGCACCCGTATTAAATTTTGCGTAAAAAACGAACGTTGGAAATGTTGGAAAAGTGTTTCGGCAACGATTCTCTATAGAAAACGGTCGTTCACCAGTGGCACGAGCGGTTCAAAAGTGCTCGTGAGTCAATCGAAGATGATGAACGCAGTGACAGACCATCGAGATCGAAAACCGACGAAAACATTGATGAAGTACTCGTAAAAGAAATGTTGGTCAATAACCGCAAATTAACCATCAGAGAGATAGCGGAGGACTTGAACATTGCCTATGGATAATTCCAAGACATTTTGGTTAATGATTTGGGTTTCCGTCGTGTAGCAGCAAAGTTGCAAGTTGGTGCCAAAAGACCTCAATTTCATGCAAAAAAGAGACCGTGTGGATGGCTGAATCCGGTCCCACATTCATCAAAAGGATCATTACTGAAGGCTAGACGTGGGCTTATGAGTACGAGACGCAATCCAGACATCAGGCAATTGAATGGCGTTCACCAAATGAGCCGAGACCAAAAAGGCCACGTCGTTTTCAGTCAAAAAAGAAGGCAGTGCTCACGGTTTTCATGGATTACAACGGTGTACGAGTAGTGCATCATGAATTTTTGCCAGAAGGCCAGACAGTAAACAAAGAGTATTAAGAGTATTTGGGCGTTATGAGACGTTTGCGTGAAGCAATTCTTCGAAAAAGACCAGAATTGTGGGCAGAAAATTCGTGGATTTTGCACCATGATAACGCACCGTCGCACATTGCCGTCATTATTCGTATTTTTTTGACGAAAAATGCAACAAAATACCATCCAACAGCCACCGAATTCACCTGATTTGGCTCCCTGTGATTTCTTTCTGTTCAATCGAGTTAAAAAACGACTACGGAGAACGCGTTTCAGCACCCGAGAGGAAGTAATGGAAAAATCGCAGGAAGCACTGATGGACATACCGAAAACCGAATATAAAAAATGTTTCGAGGATTGAATCAAGCGCTGGCATAAGTATGTTGCAGTCGATGGGGATTACTTTGAAGAGGACAATATAGATTTAGATGAATAAATTTGTATTTCCAATTTTCGGAATACATTTTTGATCAAGATAGTACATACTCGTTTAAGCGATACATATGACTTGCGAGAGCTATCGCCAGTAAAAGGTGTTTTTTTTTAGGCCTTTCAAATGTCACGATAATGGCAAGGGTACATATTAATCTTATCGCAGAAATAACTGCATGCCATTAATATTTTAACATGATTCGTGGCATATGCGCGCATCGGTTGGAACTAACAAAGCGTAATCTTCAAGCCTAATTTGGATAAGACTTTCGGGCCTGCAATATTGCAGTTGAAGTTTCCATCTGGTTGATTTTCGTAGACTAGCGACTTAACTTACCACAGAACATAATCCAAAGGGTTTATATCACATGATCTTGGAAGCTAATTCTCAAGTCTGTTACGCGATATTATGCATTCGTTCCATATTTCCTTCAATAAGTTAATGGTGTCGATGGTAAAAAGGACGTACCGTACGATACAATAAATTACGCGAATTGAGCCATGATTTGCGTAGTAATTTTCACAATTTTAAAGAGTTGCTCCGGCTTAGGTCTATTTATGGTAGAGTGGCAAATCAAGCCGAAAAAACGTCTACTGTTAATTTGGTAATCGCTAGAAAAGTGTTGCCAATTTAAACAAGCCTATAGGGTGTCTCAAAATGCATACAAGATTTGAATTTTGCGTCATTTGTGCCAATAAAAGAGAGTTGACAGTTCTAAAAATAGAGCGCTACATGAAAAACCAATACGTTTTCCTCGTTGAGTAATAATAAAATTTTGGCCGCTACAGTTCGCAATTTTCATACAAAATATGGTCGGAGTAGCAATTTAACTTCATCAACTGTGAAGAGTTTAATTTAAAAATTCAAGGAGACTGAATCAATTAGTGACCTGAGATACTCTGACCGTTCCTAGACTAAACATTTCGAGAAGTCCTCTACAGCGTACTCTCACCAAAGATTTGCATCTCCATCCACATAAAGTGTAATTGACTCAAGATCTGAAGCCGACTGACCACACACAGCAAAGAGAGTTCGTTGAATGGATTATGGAAAAGAACAAGTGGATGTGGATGGTTTCATTTTTCAAACAAAATCATCTTCAGCCATGAGGCTCATTTTAATCTTCATTTCTTTGTTAATTGTGAAAATTGTCGAATTTGAGGCTCAGAGAATCCGCGAGTGATTATTAAGAAACAACTGCGTTTACAATGTGCCATGGTTTGGTGCAGATTTTGGTCTGGAGGCATCATCAAACCATACTTCTTTGAAAATGCGGCAATAACAGTCAATGGCGCTCGCTATCGCGATGCAAAGTATGGATGTGGACGACATGTGGTTTAAACAAGATGGTGCTACATGCGATACACCCCAAGAAACCATTCAATTACTGCATGAGTTCATTCCTGGTCTTGTAATTGCCCGTTTTGATGGTCAGGAATGGGCCGCCCAGATCATGCGATTTAACGCCGCTGGACTGTTTCCGTTGGTATTTTTTTAAGTCTAAGGTTTATTGCTACCAGGCACACGAGCAAATTGAGCGCTGTATCAAATCAATTCAGCCATTTATGCAAAATTGTCATGGAAAATTTCAATAAAAGTGTGTGTAGCTACTAGCAAGGGCGTGGGAGCCATTTACCCGATATGTTATTCTGAACATGGTCTTATAATATATGTATACTTTATGAATCAATGAAAAACTTACTATTTTCTATAAAAATTACTTCTTACGATATGGCTTCAATTTTTTGGTACGTTGAAATTTTCCAAAAACTCAAGAAAATGTTTTTTTGTTATTTGATTGTTAGAACATTCTGTATCGAAAGTTAACGTATCAAAAATTTGAGTTTTACAAATAGAATTCAATACATAACACACGACGTAACTTTACCTCTGAATATGTCAAAATCATTTCTTAAGAACAATAAACACAATAACTCGCTTAGAATTCATCCCCATCATTTATGGGTTTCCATAACCGAAAGGTTGTTATACGATTCCCCTATATCAAAATCAATCAGAGGTCTCAAATTTTTGTGATAAGGAAAATTCGCCATTATTTAGAAAAAAACACATATACAAGCTGTCACCCGATGTTTTGTGGCTGTAATTTTTTTTATGAATGAAAAACTTTGGTTCTGCTTTTAGATTTGGCTTATCTGATGTCTTAAATTTCTTTCCATGATATCGGCTAAGTGGCTGCCGCTGCCATCACTTTTGCCAGAACTTCCGGTGATAGGTCCTCGCATTCTTAACGGGTATTTTCTTTGAGGGCTTCAAGAGTCTGAGGCTTGTTGACATACCATAGACTCGTGACTTCAAAAAACCCCACAGAAAGAAGTCTGGAACGGTTAAATCTGGCGATCTTGCTGGCCAGTTCAAATCGTCAAAACGAGAGATTAGGCGACTCGGAAATCCAGCCCCTAGAATTTCGGTTGTGGCTCGTGCAGTATACGGCGTTGCTCCATCCTGTTGGAACCACGTATTCTCCAGTCCCAATTCATATAATTGAAGATGGAGAAAGTTGTTTTGTATGGCTCTGTACTCTCGCCGTTCACAATAGCCGTTTGGCCCGCGACGTTATCGAAAAAATAAGGCCCGACGACGCCTCCAGCGTAAATAACACACCATAGAGAAACTTTGAGCAGATGTAGTGGCTTTTCGTGGGTTATACGCGGATTTGCGGTGTCCTAGAAGCGATAATTTTGCTTATTCACATATCCACAGAGATGGAAATGGGCCTCGTACTTCATGATGATTTTCGATGAAAAGTTGTCTCCTTTGTGGTCGAGATTCATAGAATTCCGTGATTCATGTCTTGTGGGCAGGTATTTTGTATCTGTTTATTGTACTTCACAAATGTCAAAGTGAAGCGCCACCTTGTATTTACAAACTCGTATATACCGCCTTGATCAAAATTATTCCGATTTGAGTTCTGTTTTTTTGTTAAGTTGGTTAATCTGCTGTTGACATTCCCTCTAAATCACAGCATCATAGCTTGACATTTGCAAAGTTACATAGCCAAGAGTACATCTATCTCTGTGTGTGTTGGCGATTTTTTAAATTTTAGAAATGGATTTCAATTTGCAACAACGAACTTGTATTCAATTTTGTGTAAAAGAACGGATTTAATGGTGCTCGAACGTTGGAAAAGTGTTTCGGCAACGATTCTCTAAAGAAAACCGTCGTTTACCAGTGGCACGAGCGGTTCAAAAGTGGTCGTGAGTCAATCGAAGATGATAAACGCTGTGGCCAGACCATCGACATCGAAAACCGATGAAAACATTGATGAAGTACTCGTAAAAGAAATGTTGGGTTGGTTGGGTTTCCGTCATGCAGCAGCAAAGTTGGTGCCAAAAGACCTCAATTTCATGCCAAAAAGAGACCGTGTTTACGTCGCAAAAGAAATGATTTGCGAGGCTGAATCCGATCCCACATTCATTAAAAGGATCATTACTGAAGACAAGACGTGAGTTTATGAGTACGACACGCAATCCAGATATCAGGCAAGTGAATGGCGTTAACCAAATGAGCCGAGACCAAAAAAACCACGTCGTCTTCAGTCAAAAAGGAAGGCAATGCTCACGGTTTTCATGGATTACAACGGTGTACGAATAGCGCATCATGAATTTTTGCCAGAAGGCCAGGCAGTAAACAAAGAGTATTATTTGGGAGTTATGAGACGTTTGCGTTAAGCAGAAGCAATTCGCCGAAAGAGACCAGAATTGTGGGCAGAAAACTCGTGGATTTTGCACCATAATAACGCACCGTCGCACAGTGCCATCATTATTTGTAATTTTTTGACGAAAAATGCAACAACAGCGACCGAATTCACCTGATTTGGCTCCCTGTGACATCTTTCTGTTTAATCGAGTTAAAAAATGACTACGGGGAACGCGTTTCAGCAGCCGAGAGGAAGTAATGGAAAAATCGCAGGAAGCACTGATGGACATACCGAAAACCGAATATAAAAAATGTTTCGAGGATTGAATCAAGGGCTGGCATAAGTGTGTTGCAGTCGATTGGGATTACTTTGAAGGGGACAATATAGATTTAGATGAATAAACTTGTACTTGAACTTTTTAATCAACGTGTATGTAATATATGGATTTTCGTGAAAAAAATCCAAGCCTTTTTGTGAAAAAGCTTTTTTTTCCCAAGATGTTTCGACTGCGCTTCATGGGTGACAACCAACATACAATATAATTGGAAGAATCAATTAATGTGTTCTTATCTTACATGAAATTAATGAATCCATTTTGGGCCCGGTCAGGAATCGAATGCCGAACCGTAAAACTAGGAAGCGAATACACTTTCTCTTCAGCTAGTTTTCGAAAACCATTCGAAATCAATAACTGCTTCAAATTTAGGGTTTTCAAAATCGAAAAGCTTAAAAAGTTAATTGGCTAAAGCATAGTTTAAAATCTCCTACTCCATAACTTAAAAGAGGAAAATATGAGATATGAAACCGAACATTGTTTTAATTGAAATACACACCGTTCGTTGGAAATTCTACGCAGAAGTTTGAAAGATCATATTTTGGAATTACCTTATACGATGAATGTGAGGAACAAAAATCCCTTCCTAGTGCATTATCTGAATGTTAATTCTATTGAAATTGAACTGGATTTTTTTATTTTTACAGCATTGCTTATAGAAAATGTGAATAAAACTATTTACTGAATTTATCTTCTGCTTTTGCTTTTATTGCAACGCGCATAATTAAAACTAATGTTACACGCTTACCTCACGTATCTAATAACTAAACTGACATAAACAGAGGTTCACTCAAATTTTCAAACTCTGTTATCTGAGCTATAATTATCAAGATGGTAAAAAAACAAAACAAACAAACATAATTCATTTTATTATTGTTTGATATATTGTATGTTGGTAAAAAGTCGATGCCAAAGAGATTAGTCTGCACTCTATTGGATGGTGTAATGTACGGACATTTGTTACAATAAAAATTAATTACACTTTTTTACAATTACATTTTGATAAGAATGAACGAAACAAATTTTCTCTCTTTTGTTGTCATTCTACTAACATTTTATATGTGCGACGCAAAGATTAATTATCTACTCAATGTTCGCCGAATGCAGGTTTTCTGTTTTTAGTTGACTACGTTGTGACAAGTGAAGGGGTTACGACCATACAAAAAAAAAGAGGTTTAAAATCTGAGAGCGGCAAATTATTTTAACCCATATTAAGAGTGTTAAAATTACCATACACATGCATATGATTGTGCATTATGGTGTGTAAGTTAAAATAATTAATTTTTTGTTTTGTTTGGCCATGCCTGTTGATTGCTGTTTTAAAAGATAACACCATGATGAAGGTGGAATAGAGCCAGATTGAGTTGCCAACTTAAGGATATTTTTTAATTTATTTATTATTCCCATTTCCTCGAAGACTATTCAGTTTTTTACAATATATTTCTGAAATCTAATCTAGGTTAACGAGTATGTCGCAGAAGGTAAACCAAAACATTAATTTTTTTACGACCTTGACGTAAAATAGTAGCAAACAATCGATCTTTGTATTAATGGTTCAGCATGTTACGATGGCAATGAATGGCGATGACGAATAATGAATACAGCATACCTCGACGCTTAAGCAAAATGTTATTTACGAGTAATAACTCCAATGCTTTTAATTCTAATTCTAATTCAAGGTTATGTCCGACAACCTAATACCGAATACAATAAATAAAATCATTTCTGGTCAACAGAGTCTATACCCACTTTGTGAAGTTTGAAAAAAAAAAAACATCATAATCAACATCATTGGCTACATTTGTTGAAAGATACTTGTGAAAACTTGTGAAGGTTTCAGAACTGATTGTTGTTTGATGAGAAAAAAATAAATAAATAATGAGATCACAATCATCTTAACTATGTGCTATATCTCCTCTGACCCATCTATCTCCGCATTTATTTTCGATTACGAAATAGCTGGCCTAAGAATTCAAATGTTGCAAAACGCTAAAAAAGCAGCCAAAATTGTACACTGTCTATGCTCCAATTTTAACTTTGGTTATTTAAGTTGTGCATTTAGTTGTATTTATTGCGTATCATTCTTATGTATGGCTTGGACCTCATACATATCTGGAGATCTTTGAACAGCTAATATAAGGTATCCGCGAAATCTTTTCAACGATTTTTAAAATTGATAAAGACAGTGTGTATGAGATCTTTTGAGGCGTTGGGATGTTTCTTCATCATTTATCAATCAAATGTCAATCAACCAACCAAAAATCCGCATTGACTGTCGTGGAGCTTTATAATATTGCGCGGTCGACTGTCTAGCATTTTGCATTCTTTTGTATATTTTCATAGTATGCGAGATTAGTTCCAAGGATCGATATTTTTTGCCACCTCCCGTGTCATCCATGCCTTTATAAAATAGAAACAGAAAGACCTCGCTTCATTTGTAAGGCATTCGATCGCCTCTCACATTTTTATTGAATAAAATCTGCTGTTTCCCCTTATATTGAACATGTGTCTTTTGAGTTCTTTTTCTTCAATGCTACAAATATTAGGCCGTTTACCTATTGCTTATCGTGTGCTTAAAGGACGTGGGAGTACCTCTACTGTTGATATGTGCTAACGCTTTTTGTGCCTATTTTCTTTGAAGCATATCAGCAAATATTTAATTTCAATCGTAATACTGTACAAATTACAATACACGCAGCTATTACCAAAAATGATGAGCTGTTCAGTTTAATTTGATCAAATTAACAAGTTATTCTTGTTTCTATAATACATACAATACTTAAGTTCACACTCTATTTTGTTCAATATAGGAACACGTCATACATTTACCTATAAAGTAAAGCCTTAAAAAAAAAAAAAAAGGTAAGAAACATGTTTTCTCTAGCGGCCTGGCATACCCGTATATACCCACACGTTCTCCGGCTGTTACGCAGGAAAAAAATTCAGCTAAAATCACTTTTGTGACATCATCAAATTTTTGGCGGGCAATGGCAAATTACTTAAAATTATATCTTTCACACCGGACTGCCATCAAGTGGACGCAAAGAATTTGCTTTATAAATTATTCTTAATTCACATTTTTTCGAAAAGGATATTTTAAAAAAAAAAAAAAAACTAAGATAGAAAACAATTCAAGGAAGTGCAACTTTAATTCTGTCATATTGATTCCTTATATTTTGTTTTAAATAATTCCTAAATCAAAAACATATATTTTTAAGTTTAAAAATAAACAAAATGTTATAGTCAAAAATTTGTATTTTATTGTAATCGCATTTGTGTTTGCAGTTAAGAATAGTTTGAACTACTTATTTCTTATTTTTCTTTTTTTTTTTTTTTTAGACATGCGTAGTAGATTTATTGTATTTACTCGTTCTATTGTATTTCTTTAGTTCTACGAGCGTACGTCTTAATCGAATATGATTCAAAATTCTGCAATGTGCCCCTTTTTTCAGAGCGTCTTTGAGTTAGAAACCAAAACAAAAATATGACCGAAGGTACATGCTTGAGGTTTTTTTTTTTTTTTTAAATAATTTAAATCAAAAGACATTATCACAGTTGCTTTAATTTTATGTTTGAAATGCTTTATATCACAATAAATAAAATACGAGTAACCATAATAAAATGGAAATAGGTGTTGAAATTGTTGAAATCTATTTTTTTATTATTTATTATCTAATGTATTGCTACGTTTTATTAAAACATAGATAGAACACAAACAAAAAATCTGAATTGATACTTCTTCCTGGCCATTGTTTACCCATTCAGAATTTTTGCATTATTATATTAATAAACTTATTCATGCTTGAAAGTAAAGGGAGTTTCTTATCGAATATTATTGTAAATTATAGCATTAATAATACTATTTACGAAAATATTTTGGAAATGCGCAAATAACAGACATCTAATACTTTATTTATTATATACGAAAGTCGTATACATACCTTAGTTTGAGATCATCATTCTCATCCCAAAGTCGCTTTGCATCAATCTCCAATTTGGCTTTGTCGCGGGCGGTATCATCTAAAAGCTTTCGTGCCGCCTGCAATTCATTTTCATACATCGCTTTTATATTTGAAACTTCACGAGTGACAGTTTCTCGTGCTGTTTGCACCTCGATAGTTAATCGAGCGTTTTCATTTTCTAAATTTCTAACACGATCAATATAACACGCTAAGCGGTCATTCAGATTTTGGAGTTCAACTTTTTCCTGAAGTCTACTTGTTCGTGTTGGACTTCTTGGACTTGTCGATCTGGCGCCAGCCCCTGTTGGCAGAGGGGTTGAAGTACTTGTTCGTGATGTTCTAGATGTTGTTACGCGTTTCGATGTTGACATATTGATTTTTTTTTTTGACTTTTATTAAAGGAAAATATAAATAATTAAACACACTGAGTATTTTATACTTTAAGGATAATGGGGGGGAAAAAAAAAACTTTAAATACAAATATCGATTCTAAAGACACAACCTCTCCACTCGCAACCAAAATATAATCTGTCGTGATTAAAGAAATTCGACTGAATGGAGATGTGTATACAAACAAATTGTGTAATTAAGAGTCAAAACGATTCAAAGAGAAAACACGTTTCATGCAAAGAGAAGCGAGTAAAATGCCCATGTGTTTGTTACACAAACGACAAACTTTGTATCTATTAATCGATTGTACTCGAACAAACATAAGCCCATTAGATTAAAAAAAAATAAAAATCCATAAATATGAAAACATACTACAGAGCTAATTACATTACGCAGCACTTCACTTGTTCTCTATAAAATATACGTAACATGCGTATTCATTGAAATATTTATTAGATTACTTCAATTTTATAGGGGTACATCTTTTTTTTATTTAAAATTGTTGCTTTCAAATAACATTCTCGTGATAAATGACAAAAAAGAAATTTGTCTTTTCAGTTGAGAATCACCCTCAACGGCTATTGAATTATAAATTGTTTCAAAAAGTTACTGTAGCGAAGTAAATGCCATTAGACCTATAAAATATTTAAAATCGTCCTTTTCATTCTCATGGATGTATTAATTTTCCCATCTATTGAAGGATGAACGTTTTAAATATAAAACAATATATAAACTTGTTATAAGTATTTTATAATATTTAATTATTTAAGGACCTCTGTCTTTTCCCATTAAAGTATAAAGTCAACTGCTTATGGATTACTGATTATATTTCGTCCTTTTATTTTAAATGATACGAACATATAAAAAAAAACACCCAGTGTTCAATAAAGAGATCAAATTAGCATTCCAAAAAAAAAAAAAAAAAGATTTAACACACCTGAATACTTTGAACTACGAGTAAATACTTAATATTGTGCTCGTCTATATACGTACTTACGAGTAAATGTTGCCAAACAACTCTACCCTATAGTATTGCAGTGCTAATCAAATAGAGGTAAAATAATAAAAATAGCTTCATACAAATGATATGATACACTATGTATTATGCAAAACTTCTGCGCGTAAAGAGAACACATTTTTTTTGCCCCATTATCAAGAGGTGCTGACATCATAGCACGAAAACATTACTATGACGAATTCAATGACAATTTGAAAGTTTCGTCTATTAGTTTGTCGCTTTAAGATTTCTAGTTGCTTATTGAATAACCTTTGTTAGGAAAAACTTTTCGAAAGTTTATACATACAATATACTCGTACACAGAGTTCTTAATTCTTAATTTTATTGGCTTAATATCATCATACCAGTAACATTAACTTATGATAAATTTTGTAGAGGTACCATGACATCACTGCCTAATTAATTTTTCGATTTACTAAAGCGAAAATTCCTATGGCAGTGCTGTACGTAAAATAATAATATTTAGCTTGAACTTTTGAATAGATAAATTAATTATGTTTGCATTCATATGTAAATAAATCAGACAATGACATTAATACTCGTATGTAAAGCTAGTTTGATAAGTGAATTAAGACAAATACGAGTATGTATGTACCATACCATATGTAGGTAGGTGGTAAATGAACTTGGATTTTTTATTAACATTAGGGATTAATCTCCAAATTCGAGGTCCCACATAATGGACTTAAATACAGTGGCGAGCAAAAATGAGTACATGATTCAAGAAAATAAAATAAAAGACAATAATTGTATGTTGTTTCATAATAAACTTGATCAAATTATTTGTAATCGTAAGAATTCACTATTCAATAAAAAAAAATAAATAAAAAGTACTTAAGAGATAACTGTATAAAAATTTATTTAATTTTGCACGTTCCTTTGATTTTCTTTTTGAACTAAGCTTTGCTTAGTATCGTCGGTGTTTGTGTTCACTGTGTTTGTTTTATGACCAGAGAATTCAGGGTGGACGTAGCCAGTATACGCGGGCTAAAAAGTAATCACTTTTCTGCGTACGTCCACGTGTGTAAGTACAGATCAGCTGTTTTGGCACTTCTGAAACACAGGTAGATCTCCGCCCAAACTTCTCAGATCACACTGATCTGAAGCTACCTGGCTACGAACTCGTGCCACTATTCCATCCTCATCGCGGTCTGGCCATCTATGTGCGTAGTGATGTAGCTTACCAAACTCCACCACAATGTAGTCCCTGTTCCAATCTGGAAATCAATTTCATGTGGTTAAAATTTCATAGCCGTAAGCAAATTATCCACTACAGCTTTATTTACAGAAGCCCCAAACTGGACAGCAACTCGACCTTTAACGAGTTTGATGCGCCGTCTGACTCCATTCAACGAATTGTATCCCTGTATCCTCATACTGAAACCGTTATTAAGGGTGATTTTAATATACACAATTCTGGTTGGCTTCGACATTCTGAACAGACAACACCCGAAGGACGGTGTGTTGAGATCTTTGCTGCGGAAAATAACTTAACTCAGCTTGTAAACGAGTTCACACGAATACCAGACGTTGGTAGTCATACCGCCAATACCCTGGACTTGTTTTTAACTCACCCTGACAAGTACTGCGTTGACGTGCTCTCCCCTCTAGGCTCGTCGGACCATTGTGTCATATCAGCTAAATTCTCGTACACCCACCACACAGTTAGAGAAAAAATTCCTAAAAGAACCGTATGGCAATACGAGAAAGCCAATTGGAGCGGACTTAACAACTACTTTAGGAATTTTAACTGGTCGTTATGTTTCCTCGATAACGACGTGGATACCGCTGCTGACATGATCACAGAAATTATTCTCTTTGGAATGCGATGCTTTATCCCTCATCGGATGAAGAGTATCAAACCAAAAGCAAAGGCATGGTACGACTCGAGCTGTATAGAGGCTGTCAGGGTTGGAGAACTCTTTTTTCGGTTCTACAAGACCAGCGCAACTGAGGAAAATCGAAAAAAGTTCAAACGAGCCAGAAATGACTGCAACGTCTTTTTCAAGCGAGTGAAATTCCAACACGACCAAAAACTCTGGCACAAAATACTGCAATGTCCCAAAGGCAGTAAAAATTCTCATTTACAATGACATTCCAGCTGTCAGCTCTTTGGACAAGGCCAATCTGTTTGCTGCACACTTTGCGGCTAGGTCAACACTCCCAGATTGTGCTTTATCCCCGCCTACACTTAAGTGCGTCGAATCTTCAATGGGACAAGTCCACTTTTGCACTCGCGTAGTACAAGGGTTCTTAAAGATCTTAACATTCACAAATCTGCTGATCCAGATGGTATATCTCGACTCCTTCTGAAGAGGTGTTCTTTCTCGCTGGCAAAACCACTGCGTAAGCTTTTTCATCAACCCTACTCTTTAGGACTCTTTCCGAGCAGATGGAAAACAGCATTTGTCCAGCCCGTCCCTAAAAAAGGCGAATCTTCTTGTCTCTCCTCCTACAGACTCATTGCACTTACGTGCCTTCTCTCCAAGGTCATGGAAACGCTGATAAACCATCAGCTCATGAAATATTTCGAAACACGAAAACTTCTTAATGACTGGCAGTACGGTTTTCGTAGCAACAGGTCCACTGGTGATCTGATGGCATGTCTCACCGAAAAGGGGAACCAAAGCGTACATCAATCTGGCGAGAGCAAGATAGTTGCACTCGATATTTCTAAGGCATTTGACAGAGTTTGGCATCAGGCTCTTTTGTCGAAAATGCGTGCTTTTGGGACCGATGATTCTCTTCTTCAATGGATTAGAAATTACCTTTCGGAACGTTTCGGTTTCAAGTTTGATATTCACAAAATAAATGCTGGTGTGCCCCAGGGCTCCGTTCTGTTTCCGACACTCTTTTTAATTTTCATTAATGATCTCTTTTCTGCTACTTCTAATGCAATATATTACTCTGCTGACGACAGTACTCTCTGCTTTTCATATTCTTTCCCGGACTCACGTCCTTGCTCTTCGGCTGTAGAACGGGAATGGCAGCGTATGTTAAGCTCATTAAATTCCGATATTAACAGCATAACCAATTGGGGAACTATCAATCGGGTAGAATTTAATGCTTTCAGAACTCAATGTTGTCTGCTGTCATTAAAGCGAAATTTAAACACCTAGCCATTATCCATGAATGGCACTTGCATCGTCGAAACCGATAAACTTTCCATTCTCGGTATGTGTGTCAATGAAAACTTACATTGGAATGATCACATATTCGGTGTCGTGAAAAATGCTACGAAATGTCTAGGTTTCCTCAAGCTATGTAAGAAATACTTCACCCCCTCTGATCTGGCCCCAATATATAAGGCGTTTATCCGCCCGAAATTGGCGTACAATGCCCACATCTGGTCGGGTGCGCCCAAAACATATCTGTACCTGCTAGATAGGATCCAAAACCGTGCGATAAAACATATAGGTGATACTAATATCACTCAAACAATAGACACCCTCGAACACCGATATAAGGTCTCGTGTCTCACTCTGTTGTATCGCTATTTCCACCATCAGTGCTCCATTGAAATCGCCAGTAGCATTCCGTCCCTTCAAACCTTTAATCGTAACATCCGTCTCACTATGAATGCTCATCAGTATGACCTCAAGCCACTTTCGGACGTACTCTTAAATATCGTGATTCGTTCTTAAGCCGTACAAATCGCTTATGGAATGCCCTGCCTACCTCCTTATTACCTAGTCATTATAACCTTCAAACATTTAAAACCAACGTTCACCGCTACCTCAATTTCTATTCTCCTTGACTTTCCTTCGCCCGCGCTGTGTGCAAACATTTTAAGGGTACTTAAATCCCTTGAGCGCGCGCAAATTATAAAAAAAAAATTAAGAATTAATGTTAAAGCTTAATGCTAGCAAAAGAACAAACCTTAAGTAGAATGTTGCATCGACACATCCGTCCAAAGCTGTAAATGAATCACTCCAAGAGTTTGATCTTCCTGCTCGCCATCATAGGTGTCATCACTGGATATTGCCTTATAGGCAAGCATGAAAGAAGGCTTGGCGTCTTAACAAATTATTTCTGCAGAAGCTGTATGGACGAGAAGAAGGTCGAGGCAATCCTCCACCTACTCTGTACATGACCAGTTTTCTCCCAAAGAAGAAAACTCCACTTAGGAGTTTAAGTGGATTGGTTTCTCCAACAGCCACTCTCACCTAACATACGAGTAACCTAACCACACCTGGAACCCCATACCTACACGTACCTTAACATGGAAAACCTGTGAGGATTTACGGATTTTTAAAACATAAATAAAAATTCAGTGTTAAGACTAATTTTTCAATTACCAAGAGAAGTTAAGCTTAACACACCATCTCTCGGTCTGTCTACACTTTTCACTTTAAGTTTCAAGTGAAAAATGTGAACGTTAAAAAAGGATTGATTAAATAAACTCATCCGCTTATCCAGTTTTAGCTATCTGCTCATGCAAGATAATATTTTAGAAATGGTACGACCAAGTTAAATTTTTAGACACTGTGTGTTTTCCCGCCTTAAAGTATCATCTACTAGTCCTCCCTGGTATAATCGCAAGCTTCGTTCCTTACGAAATAAGAGAAACAAGTTATGGGCTGTTTTCCTGCGCACCAGATCCTTTTCCGACTATTCCAACTATCTTGGTGCTTATCTTCATTTCACCGAACTTTACGATTCCCTAATAATGCGCAAGTCAACCTTATAAATGACCCTAAGTCCTTTTTCCAATTTGTTAACTACAAAAGAAAGTCCGATGGTTACCTCTGTACCAGATCCATCCTATTTTAGTTACCTAATGAACTTCTCCAATGGCCCACTTCTCTCTCACATCTTGGACCCCTCTTATATCGAATATAAATTACACCAACTCAATGACAAATTTACACCCGGTCCAGATGGCCTCCCTGCCATATTTCTTAAAAAATGTTCTTCGACTCTTTCCCTTGTCCTTTCCGATCTCTTTCGTCGATCCCTTTCACAAGGAAAATTTCCTCAGGTTTGGAAAACCTCCTTCATAACCCCGATCCACAAAAAAGGATCAAAGAACGAAATAACAAACTTTGGTCCAATCGCTAAACTCTCCCATATACCCAAACTCCTCGAAAGTATTTTGTATGAAGCTCTAAGCTTCCAATGTAAATCAATTATTACCCCTAGACCACATGGCTTCCTAAAGGGTAGGTCAACCACCACAAATCTCATTGAATTCGTATCCTTTGCCATCTCTGCCCTAGAGAACGGCAACGAAGTCGGCGTAGTTGCAACCGATTTTAGCAAAGCCTTCGATAAAATCTCTCATCGATTAATACTCTTCAAATTGTCTGCCATCGGCTTTGAACCCATACTGTTAAAATGGATATCGTCTTACCTCGAAAACCGTTTTTACAGTGTTCGCCCACTCGGCTCCATTTTTGGCCACCTCTGGAGTTCCTCAAGGCAGCCATCTCGGTCCCTTTCTTTTTATATTAAACATAAATGATCTCGACAGGATTATCAAACACTCGTCCGTCTCCCTTTACGCCGACGATACCAAATTTTTCAAAACCATTTCCTCTCCCCATGACTCCTTCCTCCTTCAACAAGACCTTGATAGTTTTTCGATCGGGTGCCTCAAAAATTGTTTGGAACTTAATATCGCCAAATGCCAATCCATCACCTTTTCACATAAGCGGCACCAATCTCCTCCCCAACTCTACCTTCTCCACAACCAACCTATCTCCTCCGTTGAATCTCTTCGCGACCTCGGCATTTTGTGTGATAGGGAACTCAACTTCCGTTTACATATGGATGTAATAATCTTTAAAGCCAACTCTGCACTAGGTTTTGTAAAACGATGGTCCATAGAACTCACCAACCCATACGTGACCAGGTCCCTCTATATTACCTTTGTTCGTCCCCTCCTAGAGTACGCCAGTCAAGTATTGTCTCCATATCATCGCGTTCATATCTCGAGAATCGAAAGCATCCAGCGCCGTTTTCTTCGATTTGCTCTTCGAGGTTTGCTCTGGGACGATCCTGTTACTGTGCCCCCCTATCAAAACCATTAATCTAAACCTTATTAACGTAAACACCCTTGAGGAACGCAGAGATGCAGCCGAATTTCTCTTCATTCATCGACTTCTTTCAGGTCACGTTGAATGCGCGTCACTTCACAACTCTATTTTCCTCAACACTAACCCTCGTAATCTACGTACCCCTCGTCTCTTCTATCTCCCAACCCACCACACCTCCTATGGCGCGAACGAACCAATCTCCCGTATGCTACGAAAAATTAATTCAAGCCCTAGCGTCTTTGACTTCTTACTTTTAACATAAGTCTTAGTTTAAGTTTAGCTTATATTAAGCCGAATAAATGATGGCATTCGCCCCCACCAAAATTATAAATTAAATAAATCGAAAGTCCATTGCTTAAAGCTCATTTCATTAAAAATGTAAAAGTTACAACGTTACAAATGCTTGTAACTTCACTCTCGAAAAGCGCAAAACAGAATGAAATAAATGTCTCGACGCACTTGTACGGATACCATATGTTTGAAAAATTCGTCTAGTGTTCAGAGCGACATCTCTGTGTTGTCATTCGTTTGTTGAATTGTTTGTGAAGTCATCACAAATTTTTAGTAAATTGTTTAAATTTTTATGAATTGTTTCTTCTTTTTAAAGAAAAAAAATAGTGGCAGCACTTTATTTCATTTTGTTATATATGGTATACTGACGGTTTGTGTACGAACTATAAAGCTGGTATCCTGAAGAATAAACAATAATATTAAGTTTCCACCACACCATCTATTTGAAGTATTTTAACAAATTTTATTTAAATATAGAGAATATAATACATAAGAAGTTTTTGAATGAAAATAGTGTGCACAAACGTATGCCTTAATTTTTTTTTTTCCTGTTAGAATCTTTAAGTTCATACTTTTATTGGGGAGTGAATTCTGAATTTATAAGGCTTCATCCGGTGTACGAAAAGTACTTGTGAATTCATTATTGGAACTTGGAAAAAGTGTTCTTTCATATTAAAGGACGGAGGATAGACAAATCTGCTGCTAAGAATTTTGTTTTATCATTTCACAAGTGTTGTTGTTCCAAAATATTTAGTGCTAATACATATATTTTTGATATGCCTTTATATCGACTAAACGTCCTTGCTTTCCATATATTACTACTAATTGATCAAGCAATTTTTCTGCCTTCGGTTATCCGCATCGGTAAGTAGCTTAAAAAGTGATCAATCATTTAATTGTGTGAATTTGTAAATATAACACATTGGCTGAAAAGTCCGCGCCGTTTTATAGTAAAACACAAAATTTTTGCAAAATTCAACTTTATTTATCAATATAGTTGCCTTCGAGGGTGATACACTGATTGAAACGATTTTTCAATCTTTCGATACCAGTTTTGTAGTACGATTTCGGTTTAGCCTCAAAATAGGCCTCTGTTTCGGCGATTACTTCTTCATCGGTCTTAAATCTCTTTCCGGCGAGCATCCTTTTGAGGTCTGCGAACAGGAAATAGTCGCTGGGGGCCAAATCTGGAGAATACGGTGGGTGGGGAAGCAATTCGTAGCCAAATTCATTAAATTTTGCCATCGTTTTCATCGACTTGTGACACGGTACATTGTCTTGATGAAACAGCACTTTCGTCCTTCAAACACTCTAACAACGCAATGTAATAGTCGCTGTTGATAGTCTGCCCCTTTTGGAGATAGTCGATGAAAATTATTCCATGTAAATCCCAAAATACGGATGCCATAACCTTGCCAGCCGAGGACGAGGTTCGTCACCTGCTCGCCACTTAGCTGACGGCCGACTTGACTCTGGTGTGAAGTGATGTAGCCAAGTTTCATCCATTGTCACATACCGACGCAAAAATAAACACTCCTCTGAATCATCAACACGTTGTTGTTTTTGGTCGACTGTGAGCAAACGCGACACCCACTTTGAACAGAGTTCTCGCATGTCCAAATATTCGTGTATGATATATCCAACACGCTCTTTTGATATCTTCAGAGCCTCAGCTATCTCCATCAACTTCGCTCGGTCACTCGTAATCATTTTGTGGACTTTTTTGATGTTTTCATCTGAAACAGCCTCTTTTGGACGTCGACTGCGTGCATCATCTTCGGTGCTTGTATGACCGTTTTTAAATTTTTCAACCCACTTGCGAATGGTTCGTTCTGCTGGTGCAGAGTCCGGGTAACACTTATCATGCCATTTCTTTGCATCGGCTGCATTTTTTCCCATCAAAAAGCAGTGATAAATCAACACACGAAATTGCTTCGAATCCATTTTTTTCACAATAACAAAAGTTGCTTCACTCACAACGGTATATCTCGAGAACTAATCGTCCGACAGCTGTCAAATTTACACAAATTTAGGGGTGGCCGTGGTGTAGTGGTACTAGCAATCGCTTCTCACTCGGAAGGTCAAGGTTCGAATCCTAGCCACGGCAAGTTTTCATTTGTGCAATTGGAACTCAGTCAGAAAAATCTGCGTGTAGTTTTGGCTGTTGTAGGGTTTTCAAGCACAAAACAACCGTTAAAATTCACAACCTCACCATTCCGAGTGAAGAAAATCTCTCCGTCCTATTCGGACTCCCACCCCTGGAGAGTCAATATCGAAACCAAACACACCTGAGTTTCAAACCACTACATCACAAACTTTCCTTTCTCCTCCTTCTACCTTTCCGCCCGCGCCAAGGCAACTGTGTAAGGGTATTCATAACCCCTTTGGCGCGCGTAAATTATAAAAAAACAAAAAAAAAAAAACATGCATCTTTTAAAGGTTGGTACTAACTGAAAGTGATATGGATTTAATTCAAGTGGTACCCTCTCTTAGAAACGGCACGGACTTTTCAGCCAATGTATTATATGAGACCTAACAAATTGGACCACCCTTGGGACCGAAGAAAAGTGGTCCGATTGTAGAGGTTACTTTCTAGTTGGACCGGTCCGCTTACAAAGGGTTTTCCCTCATGCATACAAGTCCGTTAAGAGTGAAGTATTATGCGTATTGGGTATATTACTTATACGGTGCGGTTTTTTTTTTTCAAAATTTGAACGTTTATTTAAGAAAAACATGTACAATAATGTTATTCAAAGTATTGCCCATCTGAAGCTATGACTTTTTCCCATCTTTCTGGCAATTTGTGGACCCCATCCCAAAAGAACTGCGCCGGCTTGGCAGCCAAGAATGAATCAAGCCAATTTTTGATATTCTGCTCTGATGTGAACCGTATTTCAGTGAGGGCGTTCTGCATCGACCGGAATAAATGGTAGTCAGAAGGGGCAAGGTCTGGGCTATAAGGCGGGTGGGGTAAGACTTCCCATCCACTGTTTTCCAAATAGTTCTTAACCGGAATAGCAACGTAAAGCCGAGCGTTGTCATGATGGAAAATTATTGCCTTGTGTCTGGTCGCATATTCCGGGCGTTTTTCCGCCACTGCTCTCTTCAAACGGATTAATTGTGTTCGGTAGTGTTGTCCATTGATGGTTTCACCCGATTTTAGCAGCTTATAATACAGCACACCCATCTGATCCCACCAAATACAGAGAATTACCTTCGCGCCATGGATATTCGGCTTTGCCGTTGATTTGGCTGGTTGGCCGGGTTTCGCATATGATTTTTTGCGCTTGGGGTTGTCGTAATGGATCCATTTTTCATCACCAGTAACAATCCGATGCAAAAATGACTTCCTTTTGTGGCGTTCCAGCAGCATTTCGGACATGCAAAACCGCCCTTCGACGTCTCTCGGCTTGAGTTCATGTGGAACCCAATTTCCTTGCTTTTGAATATATCCAGCTGCTTTTAAACGTTTTGAAATGGCTGCTTGAGTAAAACCCAAAGATTCTGCGAGCTCTTCTTGTGTTTGCCAACCATCATTATAGAGTAATGCTTCCAGTTCTTCATCTTCAAACTTTTTTGGCTGCCCAGGACGTTCATCGTCTTCCAAGCCAAAATCACCACTTTTAAATCGTGCAAACCACGTTTGGCACGTTCGCTCAGCTAGCGCATGTTCACCATAAATTTCCACCAAAATACGATGACTTTCGGCAGCAGTTTTCTTCATGAAGAAGAACTCCCCGCAAAAACACTTTTTCAGGCACAAAGTTCGACATATTTGAGTGAAAAAAAATTATTACGCTTCAAATGAATGACATATACTGAAATGACGTACAATGACAGTAGCTTTCCAACGCATGTTCCAATGGAATAATACAAGTCACGCCATCTCTTACAAACCGCAATTATTATAGACCCAATACATAAAAAAAACGACTGTCAGTTCGAATATCTATATTTGAATTTAACTTTGATTAAGAATTAAAAGAGAGGGAATTGTTTTAATATGTATGCATGTACAAAAGGGTGTTCCTTATTTTTCAAAGTTAATATTTTCTAACGCATACGCTCTAATTTTTTTCATTTGACCAGAAAATACTTGAAAATAAAATGCTATGTTATTTGAATCACAGTAACCCGTGCCGAGTTGCGCGCGTATTATATGCTCATACAATTTACGAGGACCACCCCCATTTTTGTTCTATTTGTCATTTGTTTGCGTTTTATCGAATAGTTAACGTGCGTAATAGTAAAGTTTCAACATGTCAGTGGAACTAAGAAGTTTTAAAAAAAGTATTTTCTTAGTTGGTGAGATAAATCACAAAATAACTGGTTCAAAGTTACCGCCTAATCGGCAAGTTCTCTCAGTTTTTTTTTCTTTAATATTCGAGAAGTAAAATTGACTGTAAATGAAAGCGCAAATCTTGCGATTCGGGAGTGCATTATATTTTTTGAAAAAGCAAGAATGCCCGCCAGAGCTGTACCTAACTGTGTGAAAAAACTTGTGGATCTTTACCAAGTTTGGAGAGACCGTAAAAAAAAAACTGTAAAAATTCACAGGAAGTTTATACGCACCTCGAGGAGAAATCTCGAAGAGATTTAGATAATTTGTTGGATATCGCACACGATGATGCTCTAGAAGAGAGCCACGGCGTTCGGGTTATTTAGCGGGTGTTGACAAAAAGTTAGCTGAGAAAGAAGAACGAGTAAGACAGAGAAAACTAAAAGAAGAGGAAAAAACACTAAAGTTTTTGACTGCCAAGAACTTCTCGACTTCATACAATGGCTGACCTCAAGATATTCACGAACAGTTTATCAGTTCTAACGAAACTTTGGATGAAAATTTGCCCTCCACCTCGCAAACACAACCCGTGAGTTCGCTGTCTACCACAAATAGAGGAAGGACGTGTTTTATCACCCCTAAATTAGTTGCTGCCTTAGATAGGTGTCAACTAAATGTAAGGGATTCTGTTTACATACTTCACGCTGTAGCAGAAGCGCTTGATCTCAGTTGTGAAGATTTTACAATCAGCAAGTCTTCTATTCAACGAGAGAAGAAAGAGCAAAATCGATTAAATCTGATTTTCAGAACAACGTGCCTGAAATTTTGACCGTTCATTGGTATGGAAAACTGTTGCCAAGTTTAAATGTGACGGGTTCAAAAGAAGAACGCCTGCCAATTCTGATTTCATTCGGAGAAAAAGAACATATTTTAGCAGTGCCCAAGTTCGAAACCGCTACTGGCAAAGACCAAGCTCAAGCTATTTTGAATGCGATTTCTGATTGGAACTTCAAAGATAAAGTACAGATTATGTGCTGCGATACAACGGCCTCTAATACAGGTCGCTACAGGTCTTGTGTGCTCTTGGAGCAAAAAATAGAAAGATAATTGTTACTTTTTGCTTGCCGTCATCATATACAATATATGAGCTGGTTTTGAGATGTGTATTTGAATCAAAGATCCGCCAAGTTACGAGAAGTCCAGATATCTCGTTATTTAAAAAAATCCGAGACAATTGGAAGAACGTTGATCCAACTGCTATCGAAATATGGTCTGATTTCGCAGAGAAATATTTCTGTGAGACGGCCATTAACGAATTAATTAACTATTATAAAAAAGGATTACTGAAACCAATTATATGTGACGATTATCAGGAATTAATTGAACTTTCTATTGTTTTTTTTTTGGAGGAAACAATGAAAACAAGTTTAAATCAGGGCTTCTGGGACAATGCATCAGGCACGATGCTGCAATCCCAGTTTAAAATGTGTGCTAAAGACAAGCTACCACTGCAAGATGTTTGCTTATTTATTGCAACAGCTTATTTAAAGCCCTGGCTTGGGTTCAATTTGGCAGTAAAAGCCCCGAATCAAGATTTATGCTTCTTAAAAATATTGAAGAACTATGAAACAGTCGACAAGGTAAATTCTAAAGCAGCTGTGACCAAGTTCAGTCAACATTTATGGAATTTACCAGAAGAAATAGCTTTACTTTCTCTATTTGATGATGAACTTGATACACAATCCAAAGCTAATATTGTATCGAATTTACAAAGATAAAGTTTATATGATTTTCGGAAGAGATATGTTCCGTCAAAGGAAGAAATATCTGCCTCATTGTACGGTGAGTTGAATAAGTGTTTTTCATTCTATCCCTAGAAAAGCTGTTAATTTTGTTAATAAATAATTTTTCTTATTGTTGCAGAAAAATGTTTGAGTGATTTCGTGACCATAAAGAGCACGCTTTTCTCCAAGAAGACGTCTCTTCCTGGGATCAAATTCCTTCCTTTCAGGAAGCTAAACAAAAAGTTATGCACTTGAAGGCAGTCAATGAGACAGCATAGAGAGGTTTGAAGCTCGTAGAAGATTTTCATGGTTTAATCACTGCTGACGAAAAACAAAAGCAGTTTTTGTTACGCTGTGTGCAAGAACATAGAAAGTTTTACCCAGATTGTAAAAAGGAAACTTTGAAAAGAAAGTATCCTGTATAATTATACAGTTATTTAATTTTTATAAATAAACGCATACACAAATTAATCTTCCACTGTCTTATTATTTTAAAATAGGAATTTTGTTCTTATATAGCATATATGCTACATCTAGTGGCCTTTGTCGGCACAGGCTATCTTTGTTATACGAGTATAACCATGAAATTTTGCACATGGTTAGCGTTTAGTATTACGAGGGCGGGTCAATAATTTGAATTTCTGACCTCTTTACTGAAACAGCAACACTGCTCCTGTCAACAGGCATCTGTCAGTTGACTCCTGTCAAAATTTAAACTTGCTGCGTCAGTTAGTTTGTGTTTGACAGCTATTTTTATCAGACTACTCACTAATTTGAGGAGAAAATGGAAAAAAGTGAATTTCGTGTGCTTATTAAGCATTATTTCTTGCGAAAACAAACCATTACCGAGACCAAGGCTAAGCTTGATAAATACTATGGGGACTCTGCACCATCGATTTCAATGGTAAAAAAGTGGTTTACTGAATTTCGTTGTGGCCGTACAAGCACTGAAGATGACGAACGTCCTGGACGCCCAGTTGAGGTCTCTACACCCGAAACAATCGAAAAAATTCACGATATGGTGTTGGCCGACCGAAGATTGAAAGTGCGAGAGATTGTGGAAGCCGTAGGGATCTCGCATGGCTCAGTGGTTTAAATTTTGAATGATCACTTGGGCATGAGAAAGCTTTCCGCAAGATGGGTGCCGCGTTTGCTCACAGTCGACCACAAACGCAATCGTGTAACAACTTCACAGGAAGGTTTGGCGTTGTTTAATCGCAATATGGAGGAGTTTTTGCGCCGTTTTGTAACCGTGGACGAAACATGGATCCATCACAACACACCAGAGAACAAACAACAGTCAAAACAGTGGGTTTCTAAGGGTGAATCGGCGCCAAAGAAGGCCAAGGTGGGTTTGTCAGCCAATAAAGTTATGGCGACTGTTTTTTGGGATGCACGCGGGATAATCCACATTGACTACCTTCAAAAGGGAAGAACAATCAATGGGGAATATTATGCCAACTTATTGGACCGATTCAATGACGATTTGAAAAAAAAAACGACCTCATTTGGCCAAGAAAAAAGTTCTTTTCCACCAAGACAATGCAAGGGTGCACACATGTGCAGTTGCCATGGCAAAAATCCATGAATTGGGCTATGAATTGCTCCCTCATCCACCCTATTCTCCAGATTTGGCTCCGAGCGACTACTTCTTGTTCCCAAACCTGAAGAAATGGCTTGGTGTAAAAAGATTTGACTCCAATGATGAAGTCATCTCGCAAACAAAGGCCTATTTTGAGGACCTCGACAAATCATTTTTTTTGGAAGGGATAAAAAAATTGGAGAAGCGTTGGACAAAGTGTATAGAGCTCAAGGGAGACTACGTTGAAAAATAAAATTATTTTTTTATCAAAAAATCTGTGTTTTCCAAAAGTCACGGAATTATTGAAATAATTAGGGGCTATGCGTTACGAAATTTAAAAGGAAAAAAAAAATCGACCATATAAGGGACACCCTAATGTACATACATATTTAATTTAATTTTTTTGTTAAACAAATTTTGATTATGTACATTTGTCCATAGTTACATCCTACATTAATTTTTTTTTTTCATATTAGATACATATACAGTGTGTCCCAAAAATCAACATCAAGCCGGAAACGGGTGATAAGTCAAGTGGTGTCGGCTATCACAAAATTATAAAAAAAATCTAAGTCATGTACTTTTAAAATTATTGGCATTCAAAAAAAAATCGAGAAATCTGACACCCTGTGACGGTCTTTCAAGTACTGTGACCGCAAATTTTTGCTTTTCTTGGATTTTTTGGCTGTCACGTAACCCTGAGTAACTGTTCTGTACATTACGGTCCACAATTGAAACATAATTATATCGGTTTTAACTAAAATATTGCTTTTTTGTCCATCCATGTATCTAAAAATCTACTGAACTGACTGTACTGACATAAAAATGTTTTGTGCCATTTTGGCAAGTAACTTTAAAAGATGGCGTATTTAGTCTGGATTCCAAAATGGCATGAGACTTGCTAGACTAACGCTTAATTGTAGACATAAAAAATATTTTGTTAAAGAAACCCGATTCATAGTTAATTCTTTTTAATAATTAAAACGAGTACCAAATGTGAGCGAGACAGACAGTGACGCCGTGATTGAAGCAGATAAACACGCCATTTCGACTAGTTTGAGTGAAACAGACAGAGATGCCACCCTTGTCAAGCAGTGACTCATAAGCACATCATGCAATACTGCAGTACGTTACGCTCCTTCGCTTTTAGCGCATCATTCTGTATTCGTGTTGATTTCGTGCTTACAACTTTGGCTTTCTTTATTGCACTTCATTGCACTGCGACTTTGATTTGCTACGAGTATCTGACCGTTTCTGTCGAACCTGGATTTCTTCTGGACTAGTGTTGATCGTTGATCCCGTGATTGTGTAGTGTGAATGCCATCATGCCATCTTAATACACTGCTCAGAAATATGCTAACAAGCATCTCATTTATGGGGAATACAGGTGTAATTCTAGTACTGCAGCCAGACTTTATCATGACAGATACCCAAATGCTCAGCGTCATCCGGACCATCAGAGTGTTTGTAAATGTGCACCGGTCATTCTCAGAGGGTCGATTTCTAAATCTAATGTTTAGTGAGGGAAGACCTACGAGGACGAAGTCTTACAAGCAGTCGCACAAGATCCTAGTACCTCAGTGCATGCAATTGAAGAAAGCATAGGTGTGCCCAAAAGTACAGCACACCGGCTTAGAAATTGGATATCTAAAGACACTAACAAGGTATCAAGTTTATGGAAATCCCGTTATAAAGGCTAATATTTCTTCTAAAAATAAAGTTCTACACAAAGTTTCTACCACTAGTACTAACAGAGCAATTTCTGTTAACATGGGTCAGGGTACACCAAAGTAAGCCTTTTCTTAAATCCTCGATAAATGCTGTCAACATTGAAGATAGACCCTTACGGTGGAACGATTTTTTTCATAGAATACTATTGGGTCTACAAGTAAGTTTCCAGCGTTTGTCAGAGATGGCGCCACCAGTGGATCCCGGGCAGAAATGTCAGACCCCATGTGTTTTATTTGTAGGTTTTGTATCTGTCAACAACTTTGCAGCGTTATATTTGAGCAGTTCTATCGGTGTCGTACATTTTATCGAGCAAAATCATGGCAAGTTTCCAGCCAAATAAACGTCATTTGCGGGAAGCGTTGCTTTTATTCTATAATATGAAGAAAAGTGCGGCTGAGGCCTATCGTTTGCTTTCGGAAACTTATGGGGCGGAATGTATTGGTGAATCGACGTGCCGCGAGTGGTTCAAACGGTTCAAAAGTGGTGATTTTTGAGTTGAAGACAAAGATCGCCCCGGAAAGCCGAAAAATTTTGAAGACGAGGAATTGGACGCTTTACTGGATGAGGATCCGTGTCAGATTCAAGAAGAACTTGCTGCATTATTGGGCGTCACGCATCAAGCCGTTTCCCTGCGCCTAAAAGCACTGGCATTCATTCAAATTGTTGGAAACTGGGTGCCGTATGAATTGAAGCCATGAGACGTCGAACGGTGGTTTTGCATGTCCGAAATGTTAATGCAGCGGTATAAAAATAAATCATTTTTGCATCGTATTGTCACTGGTGATGAGAAATGGATTTATTATGATAATCCTAAACGCAGAAAATCGTATACAAAGCCCGGCGAGCCCGCCCAATCGACGCCGAAACGAAATATTCACGTGAATAAGGTCATGCTCTGCATATGGTGGGATCAAAAGGGTGTCGTATACTACGAACTGCTTCCGAGTGGTGAAACCATCAAAGGACCATTATATCGAACCCAACTAATTCGTTTGAAGCGGGTATTAAAAGAAAAACGGCCAGAATATGAGACCAGGCATGAGTCCGTCATTTTTCATCACGACAACGCTCGGCCACATGTTGCGGTTTCGGTGAAAAACTATTTGGAAAATAGTGGATGGGAAATTCTGCCTCACCCGCCTTACAGTCCAGACTTGGCACCATCTGACTACCACTTGTTTAGTTCGATGCAGAACGCTCTTACGGGAATACGCTTCAGCTCAGTAGGGGAAATCAAAAATTGGCTCGATACGTTCTTGGGCTCGAAAGACGAGAAATTTTTTTGGTCCGGAATTCATAAATTGCCAGAAAGAAGGGGGAAAGTTGTAGCTTCCGATGGACGATACTTTGAATAAATTATTGTAACTATATTTTCCTAATAAAACTTAAAATTTTTGAAAAAAAAACGCTGGAAACTTACTTGTAGACCCAATATATACTGGGGGAGAAAGCAAGATCTGGAACATGTCACCTAATTTTTTGTTCGCACATACGCATTTGAACGTTTTTGTTAATTTCAATATTTTGGGCAGCAAAATAATTTACTACCGACCACTCTCCACGACTGTTAAATATAATTTACAAACAAAGTGTCGAATACAGTTTTAAATATATGGGTTAATGATACTAAAGAAGCAATTTATGTAAAACAACAACTATTCAATGTTTTGCTTTCATTTACTTACACACTTACATACTCCTGCGTACTTGTAAAAAGCTCTCTATTCCAATCAACATACAATACATCCATACATAGATATCCGTACATAAAACCAACAATATTAATGTGTTTGGTTGCAGGTGGAATTTTTGGCGAAGGCCAAATTGATAGCTCAGCGGAAATGGCTTTCAAATATGCAGTTCACAACATAAACCGGGACAAAAGCATCCTTCCAGATACAACTTTACTTTATGATATCCAGTATGTACCAAAGCATGATTCTTTTCATGCCAGCAAAAAAGGTAATGTTTTACTCATTAGCTTTTACCAGAGTTGTATTTGTCTTATTTTGTTTTAAATTAGTCTGTTCTCAAATAGAGTTGGGAGCTTATGCTATATTTGGGCCTTCAGATGCTGGACTTCGAACACATGTCCATTCAATATGCGATGCACTTGATCTGCCTCACTTAGAGTCTCGTGCACAAAGCAACGGCAAGTTAAGCGAGTTTTCAATAAACTTGCATCCGTCGCAGGAGTATGTGAATATTGCATTTAAAGATTTAATTCGTTACTTAAACTGGACTAAGGTTGGAGTACTTTACGAAAAACACTTTGGTAAGTTTGTAAAAATTGTTACAATTAGCTACACGCAACTTGGCATATTGTACATATTGGTTACAAGATGAGAACCCTTTTGTTTTGCATCAACACTACCACAATTTACGACTCAAGTACTCAACTCAATTTAATTCATTATATGCATTATCGTATTTAGAACCACTTCAGTGTAATATATGTGAAATCAAGCCGGCATATCAGCAATATGCATATTTTTCACCTGAGTTTTCGTTGGTGGTATTTTCCTTTTAACGTCCGCTTGGTTCACCTCAAAGCCACCTTATACATGAATAAAATTTAGACGAATACTGCTATGGAAGTAGTAATTGCAAATAAATCGAAAATTGCTTAAATTAAGAGAAATATGGTATGCAGATATGCCAGTATGACTTTAAAACCAGTGTAATATTTGCTTTTGTGTCACAGTGACTTCTTCTTTTGGAACCTGTTTTAGATACAAAAAAAAAAAAGCAAATAATGTTGTCACTGAAAAAATAATTTATTGCTTCACAACTTTTTTTTTAAACAACAATTAACATAAAATTGCTCCTCCCTTTGCTGGTAACTTCAAAGTTTCATAAATTTTTATAGAAATCTGAATTGACGGTATTATCCCGTCGGTAACTAACTTTAGGATACCCTTTTTCTTCTTCTCATCAATGGTGAGTCTCTTGGAATAAGTTTGCATCCGAACAGGATTCACGCTCCCATTGCCTCGTTTATTCCTTTTCTTCGTCTCCTCCCAGGCATGTGATCCGTAGGATGTTTACTTTAAATATTCGAATGTCCAAAATGGGTAAAATTATTGGGAGTCCTTCAGAGCTTTAATGTTAAAAAAGTCCTCATGACTCAACTCATGAACCAGGTAAGGCTTGCCACCTTTCTTTGCCGTTTTCATCCCCATGGCGTATTGGGAAAGTAAGTATATCAGTCCGCTTCGGAGTGCTCTTTTAACTTCTTTTTCAATGGTTGAGTGAGCCGAATCGCCCTCGTTTTGGGTGTGCCCTTTTATTAAAAAAAAATGTAACTGCGATAGATTTTATTGTTTTTTTAATGTTCTAACAGCATATTTGTACATTGCCATCATAATGTTATTTTTTTGTTGTCCACAATAATTATCGCGGTACAAGACAGACTGTCTATTGGACAGTCAACTTTGTCATTTAAATGTTGCAGATATTTGAGCACACTGCTCCCAATATCAATTACGCCTCTTTTTCCATGTGTCGCATCCCAAGTGGTAACAGTTCACCGTTTTCTCGCTCTTCAGTTCAGCAATTGTTAAATTGCAAACGGCTAGTATGTAGTATAGTACGAGGGGCGTTCAATATATTCTCGGTATCGATATGAAGGAAAATACGAATTCAATTTAAATTGTTTTTATTTTTCAATATAATCTCCCCTAACATCAATGCATTTGTTACATCTTGAGATAAGCTTTTTTAAATCCTCAAAAAAATAAATTTCCTCTTTCTCTGCAAAATACCGACTTGAGTTCTTCATCATCCGAAAATCTTTTTCCACGAAGACATTTTTTTCAAATCCGGAAACAGGAAATAATCACTAGGGGCAAGGTCTGGACTATAGGGTGGGTGTTGGATTTCTTCGAAACCACAATCTCGCGCAGCAGCCTTGGAAACTCGCGCCGTGTGAACAGGAGCGTTGTCATGAAGAAGCAACACACTGCGAGTTTGCCCCGTCTTTTCTTTTTAATTTCCTCCCGCAAATTATGCAAAGTGGAAGCGTAGGATGTGGCGTTGATGGTTTCACCTTTTTTTTTGTACTCAATGAGCAAGATTCCCTTTGAGTCCCAAAAAACTGTGGCCATGAGCTTTCGGGCAGACGGAGTGACTTTTAACTTCTTCGGGGGGTCTGTTTCTTTTTTATGCCACTGCATGGACTCTTGTTTGCTTTCAGGGTCATAGTGGTGGACCCATGTTTCGTCCCCAGTAACAATTCGATCCATAACACCGTCCGCGTTCTCACTACACATCTCCAAAAGCTCTCTACAGCATGCAATTCTCACTTTTTTCTGAGGCACTGTGAGCATTCGTGGCACCCACCTTGCACTAACCTTTGAAAGGTTATAAGATGGTCATGAAGAATGGTGTGAATGGTACCAATTGAAAGCTTGGTGATCTCTGCCATCATTTTCACCTTTATTCGGGCATCCTCAAGAATAAGTTTTTCGACTTCTTTGATGCTTTCTCCCGTACAAGCAGTAGCCGGAACGGGGGTCGTCTTCAATGCTCTCTCTGCCTCTGTTGAACTCACTTGACCACTTTTGCACAGTTGATAATGAAGGTGCGGAACCCTGGTAAACAGCCACCATCTCTTCATGAATAGTTTTTTGACTTTTTCCTTGCTTAGTGAGAAATTTAATTACAGCGCGATGCTCAATTTTCACCATCATCGTCTCAGTTGCCATTATGATTCTGTTTAACTAGAGATAAAACGCGAATTAATAATCACATTTATATGAAATTTTACATGAATGCACTAAAATAATAGTATTACTTGATAAATAAGTCAATTTATATATACAACCACAGCTTCATCCCGATACCGAGAATATGTCGAACGCCCCTCGTAGTAGGAAGATGCTCCCCCTTGCGGACATGACAGCACTGCCTGCTATGACGGTTAAATCTGTGGTTTTCTTGTCATTCTCCTTTTCCAGTTTTTACAAGTCCTTTTCTGGAATATGATTCTCATATTCTGTCGTATTTTGTTTCGTGTTTTGGTAAATGAGACAAACATCACACCGGTCTTTCTTTGGTGTGAAAAAAGAAAGGTTGTACGACTTGAAAATAGCTCTGTACTGGCAGTAGCTGATTCCTGCAAGGTTTGACTCCTTTCTTTCTTTTAGATAATCTCTGTCCAGAGAACTTTGAGATCTGCAGTAATGACTAGGAATTCTGGGAATTTTTTCTATGTGAACCTTTACATTCTTCACGAGTTCTTTATCCAACTTTCGATCCTTTCCATGCTTGCCTCTCATTTCCAAGCTTAGCACACCTGTGCTTTTGTCTGTTTTTTCAAAGGTTGTACAAATACCTCTGTCTGATAGGTCAAGCGTGTTTTTAAAAAATTGTTTGCATACCCGTATTTTTTCTCCATCTTTCGTTATTGAGTATGATTGATTAGGGACCGATTCAAGGTAATCCTCTGATACTTGGGAACAACTGCCATTTCCCAAAACATTGGAAACATCTCTTTCCAATAGTTCTCATCAATTTTTTCACTGCACTTGAATTTACAGTTGTGGCAAGGAGGCTTCATGCTTCGTTTCTTCACCCTTCCTCGGGTTTTAGACTCGTGCTCCTCACCGCAGTTTCGCATCTTCTTGGTTCGTTTGCATTTTAGATTTCAATCCCAGTCGCCGTTTCATCGGGGTCAACTGCATCGTCCTGAGAATAATGAAATGAGTCTTGGTCTTTCTTATCAGTACCGTCCAGGCAGGATCTATAGTGTACAATAATATTAATTTATTTAAATCAAACGACAAAACCTAAACTTACCAGCAGGAGGGGAAATGTGGTTTTCAGTTTTGCTAGTTTCTGGAATACCTTCAGTACTACGTTCTAAATTGACTCCCGTTGGAGGCAAAGCATCTGGCGCAATCACTTGCCACCGCCTTCCTTCCTTTCCTTCAACAAACAACAATGTCATAAGTAATCTGACGAAAAATATTAAAGCTATGTGGTAATTAGTTGAAGTATCTACCCACAAGGGTTGATTTTGAGCCTAGTAAGGCGTAAAACATCTTGCATTACGATACGTAAGAATAAAATAAACCGGCATACGAGTATCTTGTTATATTTAGCGAAACGGATGATGTCTCAGGATAGTTTCTCATATAGCTAAAGTAACTAGGATCGGGTTCAGCTGTTTTCTTAGAAAAAGGATTTATTAAAATGACAGGCAAAGAAATTTGCAATAGTTTTCGGGTCGGCAGAAGATTCACTGAGAAATTTGAGAGTAGATGGATAGCCGTCTGACTTTCTTTTGGTATTAACAAACTGGTAGAAGCGTTTAGGGTCTGAGATTAAGTTAAATTGCATGCGGTGGAGGTACTCAAGGTAAAGAGACTCACAAAGTTCAGAAAAACGATTATACGAGTATACCAGTCGATAATTACTCTAGTCGGAATCAGATCGAGTCCTTAAGAATTTATGCCACAACTTGTTTCTGTAATTACGGAGAGAGCGCAACTCCTTGTTGTACCAGGGAGGAGCTGACATGCAGTCCTTTCGGAAGGTATATGGAACGCAAAGCAGGAGAAAATTAACGAATAGAACGTTGATAGGGCAAGATCAATATTAGTCGTCTCAGCAATAAAGTCAAAGTTAATGTTGCTGATGAGGTTTTTAAGTTTGTTAAAGTCGGTTCTTCGGAAGTTAAATGAAAATGCATTTTCCGCATCGACACTTGTGTTGCCATTTTCATATGAGTATACGAGTATAATTGACAAGGGGGGATGAAGGCGGTCTAGGGTAGAAAGAAGATGATCACTCCTATAAACGACACAGTTATCTGAATCGGATGTGAAGACAAGATTGAGTTATCTGTTCATTGTGTTAGGTATTCCACTAATCTGATATAGACTTGAGTTGGTTAGGCAGTCCACCATCAAAATTTCTATTTCTGAGGACGAATTAAGAGAGACGAAATGAGACGAGTCGTCGGAAGGCTCCCATTTAAGTTGAGGGAGGTTGAAATCCCCTACTAGAATAATACAGTCTTCAGATGAACTACAGGTCGATAAGACTCAATTGGTTGGGATGGGTGAATGTAACAACAAAGTACGGAAAGACAGTGTTTGGGGAGCGTAATGTTGACACATACTAACTCAAAGTTGTCAGTGCGTGGAAAAAGTTCCTGATTGCTAGTAAAACACCTCGGCCATAGGGATTAGCAGCTCTTTCAAATCCATCTTTTTGAAAAACGTTGAAATTTGGAGGAAGCAGCTCGAGGTTATTAATGTCCGGAATTAGATTTGTTTCAGTAAGAGCAATTAGGTCATAGGGTAACTTTTGAGAATTGAGATATACGACGGAGATTTTAGAGCGCAAACCTCTTACATTTTGGTAGTAAATGGACAGGCATTGTGGACTGGAGGATTACAGGATTTAGTTTGTTAGGAACTGTAATAGTTTTTTTTTAAAATTTGAACGAGTTCTTTGCAAGTGGGAGAGACGTTTAGAGCTGACATGCGAAGACAGCGTGGAAAGATCATTATGAACTTCATCAGAAGAGATGTCGAAACTCTCATGGTATCGAACAAAAATTTGCATCAATTCAACTGGCTTAATAGGAAGACCTTCTCGTTGAATCGAAACCATAATGTTGGTTTTGGTTATGCCATCAATGCAAACGGAGTTGGGTTTGTCGTGCAAGTAGACAAGGTAGAGCCGAACATTTTCATAAATGCGGCGGTCTCTCAAACGAGATACTACGTAACGATTGTCATCATTCATATCAGAAAATTTTTTAGTGAGTTTGACAGTAGGTGGAAGGAATGGGTCAAGGTATTTCGGGCAAGAATCGAGGGCAGGCGAATTAAGAGAACGAGCGGATGAAGAAGGGACAGGTTGTTCAAGCAGACCGGAACTAGAATCTTGACTAGTGAGGGGGGTTGGATCAGGTGGATTGGTAGATGAAGATGAGGAAGGGGTGGTTGGGTTTAGTATATGGGAGCTGATAAAATTAGGATATTTGACTGATGGGGCAACGTTATTTCTAACTTGGGTAGAAGGCGCAGGAGTAAAGTTAAATGAAACTCTGTTTTGAGGCGGCTTTAAAGATTTGGTGAGGGGAGCGAGAGGATTTGGTGTAGCGAATCTGGTGTTCTTTTTGGATGGTGCAAAGGGGGGTAGGAGCGAGGAGAATCTTGGAAAGAATTGTGGGTGCTATGTTTTCTTTTATTAGCAAACTTATTATATACCATATCCTTCCGTTGGGTGAGGACCATCTTTTCCGAGATTGGTATGCCGTCCGAAGATTTGAACATCCAATCGTATTTGGTGGGTATACGTATTTCAAAACACATGTCGTTTTTGCTCTTCACTTTGCCAACTTGTTTACACTTGATGTCTTGTATACCAAATTTCTTCCTAAAAAGGTCGTTGATGCAGGATGGGCTTGCGTGACGTGGGGCACCTTGGAGAAAGAAAGTAGACAGCTCCGGTTTTTTGGTAGCTTCAAGCTTCATTTTATTTAATTTTTGAATTCTGTTTGTCCATTCAGGGAGAGTCCAGGATGTCCCAAAAGCCCTAATTATTGGCAATGGTCTTGGGACGGGATTGGTTATCGAAGTTGCATTTATCGAAGTGGGTTGAATGGGGGCTTCGGTGGTAATGGTTATTGAATGAGTGGTTGAGGGTGATGTATATAGCTCGTCGCGTAGGGTTTTGTTACACGGGCTTACTGCAGATGGAGGTGCATCCGGCCTACTAGAGATATGCTTTAATTCCTCCAATATCTGCATTGTGGTTGATCTAGTGGATGCATCTTCCTCACTTAGAAAATTGAGGTCATGTTGGATGGATCCGATGTTTTCGGTTTGTTCAGCATGCTTAAGATGTAGAAGAGTGGATTGGTCAGTCAACGTTGACATAATTTTTTCCAACTGAACTGAAGTTGACTGAATCGCTGGTAACGCGTTTGAGCAGTGAGACTTATCAGAATCTGCTAGTTTAGTTATTTTAGACTGCAGGGATTGAACAGCTGATTTTGTGGTGGTTATGCTGTGTAGGTTATCATGGCTCTCGGAAATTAGTTTGGTTACATTTTTACTATTAAATTGAACTTCGCATTTCAGCTCTGCAATCGAGTCTGCAAGCCCAATTAGTTGTTGGTTATTACATTTTATGGCCAGCATTATATGTGCTAGGGAGATGGTCCGGCAATCTACACAGAAAAAGCTGAATATGCGCTTATACTCTTCCAGATGAGTTTTAGCGTTTCTGCTTAAACCAATGCAAATGGGATGGAATTTCTTTCCACATATCCCATTGCATGTAATCATTTCCACTGTGTTAGTAGGTACAGCGCAGTCAGCAAATCAACAGGAAAACATGGTTAAATTAGATCAGAGTGCAAGTAAGTTATTAATTATTTTTATATTTTTATATGTATATATATTTTTTTTTTTTTTTTAACACACAAAGTCACTGTATTTTGATGGCACTGGGAATTTATGGTGTAAGCGATTGGGAAGAATGGGGTCACACACGAAAAAACCAAAAAAAAGAAAAAAGGTCAAGAGAAAAACAAATATTCACAAATTATCGCGGAGCGAAATTAAAACACGTCCGAACTTGACGGTGGTAGAGTGGAGACTTGTCTTTGAGTGGAGACTGATCTTCAAGACCATCACATGAAACTTTGTTTTGATACAATTCAAACTAAATTATTGAAACATACCATATTTCGGTTTTATATTTTGCTTTATTCACCAGAAGAAAATTTACCCGGAAACCTACTTTTTTGCTATATATGGTATGCCGGTTTGTTTTAGTTGAGACTGCTATAAAGGCATTAATGTTAAGTGCAAACCGGATTATCTACCAATAGGTCATATCTGGGTAATAATAAAAATGTGCTATTGTAAGATAATTCATTTTTACTTACATAATCGACGTCTTTCCTCTTTGAAGATTTTGAAGCGACTGGCCTCTTGCGCAATAGATTTGTCTTCTGATAAACAAAATGGCTATTTCCGGGTAAATACATACCAACTCAACACCATCTGACGGATTTTTATTCCGCTATACAATATGCAGGTTCAACATAAAAATAGAAAGGAAAAAATCAATTTTTTGACACCAACAACTCAAAAACTCAATTTTTGCACATATGCCGGTTAAATATAGAATAATTTATTTTATGGATAATGATGGATGATGTAGATATACGATGACAGTTTGACATTTAACGAGGGTGTTACCAGATGTACAAATTACTTGAAATATACGTGATATAACACCTCCAGCTTAACCCTTTTTAAGGTGGTGGCAATATATTTGCCAGTCATCTTTGTCCCTGAATGCATCCAATCTGTTGCATCAATTTTTGAAATCTTTTTTGTGCTTTAACTGACATCTATTTTCCATAAGAATAACCTTCTGAAATTCATTTATCGTATAGTGATACATTTTTACACCGCACACGTTCATTGAAAACAGCTGTTTTGTTACGTTTTTTTTTTTTACATGTTGTTCAAATCCGTGAATGTACTAATCTGGTGAATAGTTTACTTTACAAAAGATTTAAATTTTGGAAGAGAATAACCCTACACAAAGTAAAAAAATTAATACAGGGTAGGTACCTTGATTGTTTACATCAGTGACAATATATTTGCCACTGCCTTTTCAGAGTAGCAAAATTTTTTTACATAGATGTCTACGGCAAAACTAAATGATGACGAAGTTGAGGAAATGTTTTATGAAATTGATGGCGAGAATTCCGAAGACGATTTCGAAAACGATGAGGATGTCGAGAATCAGAATTTTGATGTAGCTGATTCGACAGAAAACGTTGAAGATATGGATGATCCCATGTCAGAAATAAAAAATTGTGAAGATAGTAGGCTTACAAATTCTGATGATATTAAGATATCTGATTTGCCATTATTGACGGATGGCACTTGCATCGTCGAAATCGATAAACTTTCCATTCTGGGTATGTGTGTCAGTGACAACTTGCATTGGAATGACCACATATTCGATGTAGCTAAAAATGCTGCGAAATGTCTAGGTTTCCTCAAGCGATGTAACAAATATTTTACCCCCTCTGATCTGGCCACAATATATAAGGCATTCATCCGTCCTAAATTGGAGTACAATGCCCACATCTGGTCAGGTGCTCCTAAAACATCTCTGCACCTGCTAGATAGAATTCAAAACCGTGCGATAAAACTCATTGGTGATACTATTATCAGTCAATCAATTGACACCCTCGAGCACCGACGAAATGTCTCTGTCTCACTTTGTTTTATCGCTATTTCCACCACCAGTACTCCATCGAAATCGCCATTCAATCTTTCAACCGTAACACCCGTCTCGCTATGAATGCTCATCAGGATACCCTCGAGCCCATTTTCGGACGTGCTCTAAAATATCGTGATTCTTTCCTCGTAAGCCGTACAAATCGCTTATGGAATGCCCTGCCTATCTCTGTGTTTCCTGGTCGTTATAATTGACAAACATTTAAAAACAATGTACATCGGTACCTGTCTTTTCTTCCTCCCTAAATTTCCTTCGCCCGCGCTGTGTACAAACATTTAAAAAAAAAAGAAAAACAGCCATCTGGCTTTAGTCTATTTGTTTTTCACTTGCACTTATACGGTCAAATCAGTTGGTTTGAACTTATAGGCATGGACCCACCAAAACAAGTATTATAATTATGTTACTATTGTACTTCTATTTCGAGTTCAAATAGTTTAGTCTGAGATAGGAAACTTTCGAGTTTTGCAAAATATGGTATTATTTGAAGGATAACACTGTATTTTTGGGGTGTTATCCTTTTAATGTAATTGCAACCCGAAAAAGGAAAAGACAAGCTCATATATTCTGATCGTTTACTCGTATGCTATTGTCTAATAATGTATTATACGTCTGTACACATTTAAGGTCACCCATTGTAATGTCAACATAATAAGATACTCATGAATAACATATGTTTCTTTGCGCAGGGCTAATCCAGCTACGAGATTTTATGCATACGACTGATTTAGAAATGTATGTTCGTGAGGTTGAGCCTTCTACCTATATTCAAGTGTTAAGTGAACTTAAGAACAGAGAAATTCACAATATTGTCATAGACACGGGGACAGAGAACATTGCATTACTTCTTAAAGGGGTGCGTTTAAGTTTTATTATATTAATTTGCTTTTATTGATTGCTTCTTATTTGTTTGTTTCAGATCCTTCAACTTCAAATGAATGAGTACAAATATCACTATGTATTTACTAGCTTCGATATAGAAACATTTGAGTTAGACGATTTCAAGTATAATTTTGTTAATATAACATCTTTCAGGTTGGTTGATACTGGTGATGTGAGTGTAAAAGAGCTTATAAAAAATATACAAATGTTTAGCCAACTTAATAATAATAGCCAGTGGTTCCACAAGCTGCGAACAATTGAAGTAAGTATTTTCCATAAAATAACGTGATCCATAAAAATTTTAATAAGACTTTGTAGTTACTATATTAATAAAATTTACTAGGCATCCTAGTTTGTAGTTTTACGAGGCCGGTTGACATTTTTACCGCCTTTCCAGTTACCGACCGTTTAAGCAGAAACTTTTCATTTTAAAATATTAACACCCGTAATGGGATGGCTTCAAAGACCAGTATAGACCTAGTTTTTACGGGCTTATGGGCAAATGTCTTTAGTTGCAGCCTCCCTTATGATTGAGATCTACTTTCACCTGAGTGGATGGTCGTGCCTCAAGTGGTAGTTCATTAGCCTCTAAATCGAGCAGTTCGATTTTTGAATCTCAACCTGGACCGAAAGACATTCATTTATTTTAGTCGAATTACTCTAACATTACTCCCCCCCCATTAAATGCTGGATGGAGCGAAATAACCAAGGCGCCTAAATGTTTTCCTTTCTCTCTCTATCCCCTTTTTCAAAAAACCTTAACACAAACCTAGGCATTATAAGTACATTTACAGCCATTTGAGTATCAAGTTCTTTTGTTTTTTACAAAACGCTATGATGAAGTCTTCACCTACTGCCTTGTCTCTCCAGAATCCAAAACTCTACCGGCTGGAGCTTTAATATCTATTTGCTCTCTACATCCTAGCAACACCACGCGACTAATGCGCACTTTCCCGACAAGGTCGATGCCGCTATATAGCTCTTCCTTAAAATCTCGCCAGCGTAGCTGGAATCAAAAGTCACTTGAAGAATTTTACGTTCAAGAAGCCCAAGACAATCTTAAACTGACTCCGCTAACTTTCGTGTTTCTGCGCCAAAGAAAAGGATTGAGATGATACCAGTCTTATACTGAGTATTATTTGTGTTTGTCGACATGTCTCTCATTCCAAAGTACAGCGGCTGGCATCTACTTTTCGATTTTTCTGTCCAGATATCATTTCCAAAGTTGATAGGGGAGCACGAGCAGACGAAGCCCATAACTATCACAAAGAGTGTCATCCCATTCGTAGACAGGATTTGACATTCATACATCAAACCGAACTGTCACCTGAGACTGTACATGTTTAGTTTAAGGTTTGGCATTTTAGAATATGGATTGTGAAAACTTACTACAAAAATAGTGATTCTGTAGTGCGAGTAGTTACGTTTCGGACATTACGAGCAGATTGTGGTCGACATAACCGTAAATCTATATCATTTTGTCCACATCAATGTGTGGCCGTGGCTCAACTGATAATGTATTCGGCTTTTTTTAAGGCAACTAAAATCTCCTGAGATGAATGGTTGCTAAATACAACATCAAGTCAATTTACACTAATAATTTAGTCTCCCCATTAAATGTTGGATGCCACCCATGGAGCGAAATAACCACTGAGCCCAATCATCTTTCCTTCTCTTTCTGTCCCATATTCCGAAAAACTTAACACATGATTTGACATCATACGTGTAGTCATACCCACTTGAGTGTTAAGGGTACAGGGTGTCCCCTAATTCGTCAACGATAATTTGGAAAATGATTCCTGTGCATATTGTAAGAAAAAATCGTAAGGGCCTATCTCCAATGTTAACAGCATTTATCGAGAATTTAAGAAAAGGCTGGCTTTGGTGTACCCTGACCCATGTTAACGGAAATTGGTCTGTTTTTTTTTTTTTTTATAATTTGGGCCCGCTCAAGGGATTTAGGTACCCTTAAAATGCTTGCACACAGCGCGGGCGAAGGAAAATCAGGGAGAATAGAAAGAGAGGTACCGGTGAACGTTGGTTTTAAATATTTGAAGGTTATAAAGGCTGGGAAATAAATTCTGACCCGCGCATATGTGATTTAAAACGATCACCGCAAGGTACGGGACTCCAATAGAAATAAGGACGGACAAATGGGACTAGTTTTAGGGGAGCCTCGAAAAAACTATATAAAGCAAACAAAAAAATCGATAACGAAGAATTGGTAAAGGATTTTGTGGATTCAAAAATCTGATGGTCGCTTACAGCCGCGCATAGGTCGTTCATGGTTGCGAATGGTGCGATCTGTTAACCAAACGCTGGCTGCAATCAAGGCGACAATAACTCCATCTGATGGCCTACTTTTATGTTGGCCTGACCTACTATATTGGCGGAAGTGGAATATATGAGGTAAAGCCCTGCTTACCAAGCGGGAGTGCTGCCAAGCCTGGCAGCATCTAACATTTGCAACAAACGAGTCGTCGCCAAAAAAGTTGCTCATTTTCTTCCTCACCGTTTTCAGGATCATCATCAATAATAACCGGATCCATTTCTTCCAGTACATCCCTTACTATTTCCTCATTTGATAACTCACCAAAACACTGAAGTTCTGCGTCGCACAATACATATTCGAAGAAATGCTTTCTATTGATTTGCATATCCAAAGCTTGCTCCTCAAAGGTTACATCTTCTTCGTCATCACTACCAACGACATCAAAGTTATTTTTTTTTTAAAGAGAACTCCCCGATTAACCTACCTAAGAGCCACCATGCTCTTTTTACGTAATAACGTAATGTTCTTTACATATTCTGACTCTAACAGCCCTCTCTCTAGCGAGAATTTGTTTCCTTATTATGATGTGCCTTAAAGCTGTGGATGATGCCTTGATTATTGAATGTTTCTGTTTTCTTTTATCATTTCCTCTTCAAGATTTTCCAATATAAGATTCCATAAGCCAGATGTCATCCAAGCATTTACTATTAGCGTAGTAAGGAAGTGGAACGGTTTTATTCTCGAAGCAACGGGGGTTCAGCGTCTTTCCTACAACGTACACTTTTTTTGTGTGACCCCGTAGCATTGCACAAAAATAATAAAGTATGCGAGATTTTTCGTGCTTCCTCCCACTTATATTGCTCCCTGTGCGAGCTAGAGTTCCTTTAGGTAAGGCTTTAAAAAGCAATTCACTCTCGTCAGCATTAAAAACATTATCGAAAGAATAATTTTGCAATAGTGAGGGCAAAACATTTTCAATAAATCCATCAGCTCCATAAGTATCTGCAGCACTACTCTCGCTGTAAATTGTTTTGAATTAGATGTTTTCTCTCTTTTGCCACCGCCATAACCACCCATTACTGGGTTCAAGGTCAGAATTTAGTTTTAACGTAAATTCTTTTGCCTTATTTACAATGATTCGATACTATGGCATTTTTCAATCGCGCTTGGTCAAACCACTTAGTCAAAGCGCTCTCAACGTCTTTCTGCGCACTGTTTCGGATGCGTTTCCGCTTAGCATTTTTTTGTCGCGGCAAGTTCACGAAGTTTTTTTTCATTTCTTAGAAATCTATTGGTTGTGGAGACGTCGCATTTATACTTGTCAATTAACTCCTTTTTCGTTTTAGTTTTATTTTTTAGATGATTCCGAATTTCAAGCTTTTGCTTGATGGTTAATGCTGTTACCTTTCTTCTTTTATTATCCATTGCGTTTTCGCACGATTAGAGCCAGTTTATGAAATTCATGGTGAAGAATGGTAAATCAAACAAATTTAACTAGAAATTGGAAATCACCAGTGTAATTACAATTGTTTATATTATTTTGCGTCTTTTTGCGAGGGACATTGATGACAGTTCAAGTGTGGCTGTCTGATGTGGATACAAAGCAAGATATGTTCGATTTTTGTTTTCTGATGGTAAGGTAGTTATCCGAAGGCATTTGTGTTTATGTTTGTGATTTGAATGAAAAGATTCATTAGTAAAAATGAATGCGCAATTAAACGGTTTATGCATTAAAGCGGAGAGGTACTTAAGCGGGGATTACTGTAAAGGTAACTTTCTATTTTTCCTTTTCTTTTTGTTTTAATACTCGAAATCGATAATGCTAGTGCAATTTAGATTTGTTGATTCTTCGATATTGACAGCTTCACAATGTTCTACATGAACGAGATCCTAGATTGTAATTGTACTGGCAAATTGGGGTGTGTGAAGCGTCCAACACCATTTTATGATTTTGGGCAACTTCAGAGGTTTGCACTAAAATTGCAGCATTTTCATGCATTTTTCGCAGTCATGAATTTTGCATCTGGTAAAGTCTTGACAACAGGTGGAGTACTATAATGTAATGTATTAGTAATCGGTGGAAATTGTTCTTTACTTTAATTTAGGTGGCAACATGAATTATTAGACGTATGATTGGTGGTTTAAGTGTTCTTGATGTTTTTGTTAGGTTTGGATACGCCTTGCAAGGACTTGGCGATAGGTAAAGAATCTGGGGCTGGTATATTTATAAAGAACGGGTGTTTTATTATGTTATTGGTCAATTAATTTTATGAGTTATTTTCGATCGGGTACATTTCATGTTTTTTGTTGCCTTAGTTACTTTGGGCGCGTCTGGCAAGAATATGGCCATGCGCAAAACGTCTGGCGTTCATATTTTTGTAATCTGGAAGCGCTGAACTATTTTTTGAGAGGAAAAAAAATTTGGTTATATTAGTGACGCAATCACGACTGCGCTGTCAACTCTGCAGGTAGACGACTCACTTGGGGAACTGATCAGTCTTATGCTAAAAAGCAGGATAATCAACTCCAAACTGGGTGAGACTTCTGCTAAAAGATGTGTCAACAGAGATACGCCGCAAGGCGGTGTCCTCTCTCCCCTTCTCTGGAACTTAGTAGTAAATGAACTGCTGATATATCTGGAAGCGGGTGATAGCAGGGTGATTGCCTATGCGGATGACGTTGCTATAGCCGTCTCAAGTAAGCATCTTAATACCATTAAAGAACTCCTTCAATTAAATCTCAATAGATTAGCCCGTTAGGCAGATCGCTGTGGATTGGGAATAAACCCCCATAAAATTGATCTTGTCCTCTTTTCCAGGAAATACAAAATTCCAACTATAGACCCTCCTTCAGTAAACGGTACCAGTTTAGTGTTTTCCGATACATCAAAATATCTGGGTCTCATTTTTGACAGAAAACTAAACTGGAAACCTAACATTCAAGAAAGAGTCAATAAAGCTACAATAGCTTTATTCTCTGGCAAAAAAGCCATTGGGAATAAATGGGGCTTTCAACCTCGGCTGTACATCTCACTGGCAGTACATCTCGATCATAAGACCTATACTTACTTACAGGGTGATAGTCTGGTGGACGGCCTTAGAAAGTGCGGTTAACTGCATTAAGCTAAGCAGAGTCCAGAGAACAGCATGTCTATGCATAAGCGGAGCATTGCGGTCTACCCCCTCTGCGGCATTAGACATTCTGCTTCATTTAACACCCCTCGATATTTTCAGTAGGCAAACAGCTGCACTAAACAGTGGACAAATAATCCATTTGGCCACACCAGTATTCTTAATACATTAGGAATCCCCACAGAGAACATCGATTACACCACACCTGAACTTTGGTTTGACAAAAACTTCCATGTAAGCTTCCCCTCTAGATCCTTCTGGGAGGAGGATGCTTTCCTGGAGGACAAGTCAATCCATCTCTACACAGATGGATCTAAAACCAATAGCGGGGTTGGTGGCGGTGTTTTCTCAGACATGCTAAATCTAAGCCCCTCTTTCCGTCTTCCAAATCACTGCAGCGTGTTCCAAGTGGAAATTTTGGCGATTAAAGAAGCTCTGTCCTGGCTGAAGAAAAACGTGATATCTGCAAAGGATATCCGCATCTTTTCGGATAGTCAGGCCGCTATCAAATCCCTGGACTCAGTCTCACTAAATTCGAAAACCGCCCTTGAATGCCGATCGTCTCTTATGGAGATGGCAGAGCAGTTCAACCTTCACCTCTGTTGGGTGCCGGGCCACAGAGACGTTCCAAGGAACTATAGAGCCGATGAACTCGCCAAAATTGGAACCACTCTACCTATTCTAAGGGAAAGGGGTAGCATAGGTATCCCAATCGCTGCGTGCAAACTAATATTAAAGCTGGATGCCAATAAAAGAACAGACCTTAGGTGGACTGTTGGATCAACATGTCTAGCGACAAAACAAATCTGGCCAAAACTCTCAGCGCCATTATAGGTGTCATCACTGGACACTGTCTCATAGGCAAGCATGCAAGAAGGCTTGGCGCCTTTACAAATGATTTCTGCAGAAGCTGCATGGACGAGGAGGAGGAGGAGGAGGAGACAATCCTCCACCCACTCTGTACATGTCCAGCTCTCTCCCAGAGAAGAAAACTTCACTTAGGAGCCTTCTTCTACAACGACCTAAACGATCTGAAAAATATAGACGTAAACAGTCTCCTTCGCTTCGTCAGAAGCTCAAACTGATTCCATCAGTAAGAGGATCATAGATCCACGTGGCATCACTATGGGCCATTAGGCCTAAGTGGGTTGGTATATCCAACAGCCACTCTTGTCTACCTACCTACCTAGTTATGCAAAAATGGAATATTTATGAAAAGTGAAAACGGGATGTCTTTAATTCCATCGGTGTATTGTTGTCATGGATAAGAACATGAACAGTAAATAGGAAAAAGCGTTAAAAAGTGATTTTTGATTATTATTCTTAGCTCACTGAAACACAGACAAAGGCTAAGGCTTCTTTTTACATAAAAAAATGTTGCCATAACTGCAATAACTAACTTAATACGTTAAATTTTATATTTATATGATACGCAACATATGTCTTGTAAAAATTTTAACATTATGGTTAATATACAATTTTGCAAAGCTATTGGGTCTCTATAGCGTCATCATTTTGTGAAATAACTTAAGCTGCATACTCGTAAATAATAAAATAAGTAACAGGCATTGCTCTAATGAATTCTCTAAATTACTTAGCTGAAAGCAAAGCCAAGGGTCATAAAATTATAACGATATAGATGTAATCTTGCCCTCAGCTACGACTCCATCGACGAACACAGCCCAAATCGGAAACGGAAAAGTGAGTGAACATGCTCCCTAAGAGCTGTCAAACAATATTCCACGAGGATTTTCTCTTTTACGTGTCGTGCCTCGTTGGAGTCGGGTTGAGGTCGGGAATATTGCTAAAAAATAGTAAGTATGTAAAAATTTATATGAATTATCCTTTTTAAATTAAATATTTATAGAGAATAAACTGGCAGTTTTATTCATAAAAAGCAAGTACGCGCACGCACTCCAAGTTTCCTTTCTTTTCTAGCTTATGTGCTGTCTATCATGTTACTACGATGCGTGAACATCATTAGACCGCTGCTAAGTCAAAGTAAGATCAGACCACTAGTTGTTCACCTTTCAAATAATAGAACTCAATTGTTTCACTTCACTCAGGAACATAAATAAAACGTTTGACATTTAATTCAGAGAGTGTTATGAATTAGTTGTTTGGAATCTCTATGAACAAATGCTTTAAAAAAAACAATATTTAATTGCATGGAAAATTCACTACTTTGTGATTTAAGAAAAAAGTTAGAATACCCTTAAAAATTGCCTTTACATGCTCTTTGATTTTTCTAATTAAAATATTATCTGACAGTTAAAATTCGAATCAATATTATTTGTTTCCTTTTCAGACCGAACCTGCACTAATGTACGATTCTGTTTATATTTTTGCAATTGGGTTACATACATTGGATCTCTCTCACGCAATAACCCTGAATAACTTATCATGTTTGGAAGAACATCCATGGGATGGTGGTCTAAGCTTGATCAATTACATAAATTCAGTGAGACTTTTAACATTTAATAAGCTTTATATTTGCATTTGACCAATAATAAAATTTTTTTAAGGTGGAATGGAAAGGACTTACTGGCCCAATACAATTCAAAGAAGGCCTTCGTATTCAGTTTAAATTAGATCTTGTGAAACTTAAGCAACATTCCATCGAAAAGGTTGGAGAATGGTGTCCGCGGACACGTCTTAATATAACCAATCGCTCAAAATTTTTTGAGTCTGGGTCAATGAATGTTACTTTAGTTGTAATAACTATTTTGGTAAGTAATTTTAAAAAACTGCCAACCCAAGTACTAGTTTAAATATCACATAAAATTGCTATATACTGAGCTTTACTGGTTGTCATCGAGAAATAGAATTTTATAAGAAACTGCAGTCGTTTAAATCAAAATGGTTCAATCGATGCATATCATTGAAATTCTCGGAATTACGAGTATAACAGTATATCAAATCAAACATGATCCATTTGGTGGACTTAAATTACACAGCAATATTATAGGAAGGAACTTTTTCCTTTATAATCAATTTGCCCGGTGAGCTCTAAAAGGAGCTAGAGAATTTAAAAATGGGTAAAGTACTGCCTTCTCTCTATTGAGCACTGAGTCCTGAGCACTGTTTGAACTACACACCGCCGCATCCAATTTTGAGAGAACCAATTAATTCATTTTATTTACTTCCTTCAGTTTTCAGTTTTAAATGCATTTTATTTTCTAAATCATTAATTCTTACATACTAACAAAAAATGCTTAAATGCTAGCTTAAAATTACTTAACAATCTTATACTAACTTACTGGCCCCACACAGGCACTCTAAGCTACTCTAAATTCTTATATCTATGTCTTTCGACTTTATTTACAATAAATGATCTACTGACATGTTATTAATATCCGGGTACATATTGTCAAACGTGTACATTATTTTTTGTAAGATAATTTTGTTTATTTCACGTGGGTAATTGGGCCTTAAATTTTTTGAGAAAAATTCCAACAAATAGTCCCCTGTCTTGTCTAAAGTTAGTTTAAAATTCTCATTTTATTACATGCTGCCAAATATACGACCATTTTATTGATGCGTTTATCTCCTCATTTATAAATAATTCAGACACGGTACAGTGCTACCGCCGTAGGCCAAAATTCCGAAAAAAAAATGCAACGGTTGTTATCAAAAACCATTTAAATAAGATTAGAACATCCTAAATTAATTATAAATGAAAAAAGAAATACCACGTTTAGGCAATATCGTTAGATTTTTATCTTCAAAGTAATCACATTGGCGCAAAATTATAGTCACCGTGTATTAGGTAAGTTTAGTACGCACTAATTAATTAACATCACGTTAACTTTAAAAACCAGCTCCTAATTTTGTATTTAATTATAAACACTTTTTAACCTACCTACAACTAGTATTGACTTTAGAACGTACCCGCGATGAGTTTTAGTCAAACAAACAAACCTACAAATTTACAGTTTGGGATATCAAACACAGTTTAAGGGGGACACTTTAACAAAATTGAAGTGCATTTGACAGAAATACACGTATCAAGAGAAATAGAAAACAAGTTTTTAGAATTTTGAATTTTAAATTTGAATTTGGATAGCAGTTTCTTTATAATGGAAGCAGAAAAGGTGTTATAAATGTGGTGCATCGCCAAAAGAAATGAATAATATTGAAACATGTTTGGAGAAGCCAGTTGATGAATACAAATATGAGTTTGGTCTTTCCCCCACTGGACTCATGGATTCGTTTCTTTGAATATTTTATTCATGAATCGTATAGATTACATATAAAAAAAAATGCCAAATAAGATCAAAGGAAGACACAGCCCATTTCGCAGAAAGAGAAAACTATATTCAGGATACTTTTAGACAAAAACTGGGACTTATCATCGATAGACCGCGAAGTGGAACATCTAATGAAACACGGCCCGTAAATTTTTTGCCAATGATTCAATTTCTGCTGAAATCACGGGAATCGATAAGAGCATTCTTGAGCGATGTCACACAATACTTATCACCTTATCCTCTGGCTTCGATATTAATTGTGAACAATTTAAAGAATTCGCACTGGAAACAGCCGGACTCATTAATCAACGATATGGGTGGTATAATCTCCCTAGTTCAGTCCACAAAGTCTTGATTTATGGATCAGGTATAATCAATCTGAAGAAGCAGCACAGGCCACAAATAAAAACTTCAAACTATCTCGTCGGGATCATGCAAGAAAATTGTCACAAAAAGTTTGCAACACAGTTCTACCTATTTCATCAGCTTCTTTTAAATTTCGATCCTTTGATTACAAGTTTACGAAAATTACCTCAAAACCAAAATTTGTACTTTCTTAGATCAAGTAATCAAGTAGTGTTGATGTCTTGCTTTAGTCATCAAATTGTCCTTATTGCAATAGAAAATAACTCGATAACACAATAACAACAGATATTTTTTTTTATAGGAAACACCGTACGTAATGATGCACTATGGAAAAAACTTCACCGGAAATGAACGCTTCTTCGGATTTTGCGTTGATATCTTGAATTTAGTCTCACGTGAAGTTGGGTTTGAATATATATTAGACCTTGTGCCCGATCGGAAGTATGGAGCGAAAGATCCAGTGACTGGCGAATGGAATGGTATGGTTGCACAATTGATGAAATATGTAAGTATGTATGAGTATGTACCGTTTTCGACTTATTAGTGTAGGATTATAATTTTTATCGTGTTGAGAAAAAATATAAAAACACGTGAATTTTAAAGAATTAAATTTATTTAAAAATTATTGATGAATTTGGAATTATAAACGTTTGGAATCAAACACAAGAAAAACTTTACTTTCCTCTTCGACAGCTTGATTGCGTCTCCCTAACTAGTCTCGATATTCCACTATACTTGTCATTCTCTTAACTTTCGTTTTTTTTGTTCGCTCTTTCGTTAGTTCGTCTATTCTTAATGGCAAGGGTGCGTTCGTATAGTCCTGTGATCTGTTTACATCCTACATTTCGGCCCTACTGACCGTTTATTCGTCTCGAATAATGTCGTTTGTCCCAAGATGTCTTCTGGTTTGTTTGCTGCGAAATGGCCATCCCTGTGTATCGAGCGTATTTCATCATCTTCCATTTCCGGTGGCACCACTAGAAGATGTTTTGCTGGGTTTTTTGTAATCTTTAAATTCGTCTGCATCCTTCTCGAGCACTTGTGTTATTGCCTTTATCCATTCATCCTCTGCGCCTTCTTTATTTTGTGGAGAGTCGTATCTCCGAACATAAAACATCTACTTAAGGCATCTACATGTTTCATCTTTGAGCTTGACCGATGTTCTATTTCATAATCGAATTCCTGTAGAAACATCGCCAATCTTGATACCCTAGGCGGCACAACTTTCTTTCGCATGGTCAAAGCGAAAGCATTGCAATCCGTTACGATTTTTGCCTTTACGCCCAATACGTACATTCGCCACTTTTTAAGCACTTAGATCACCAACTCCAACTCGTATGAGCTATACATTTCTTCAGCTGGTGATGTTTTTCTGCTCATATACTGAACTGGATAAAATTTTTGATCTTCGTCTTCTTTTTGCAAAAGTACTGCTCCGCTTACTGGCATCTGTATGGATTTCGGTTATAGCTTTTGGATCAAATAATTTCAGAATTGTTGATTTAGCTAAGGCGTTCTTCAACCAATGGAATGCTTGTTGTTGTTCACATCTCATCTTAAACATAGCGTCTTTCCGAAGCAGATCACTAAGAGGCTTCGCTTTAGCTGCATATCCCTCCACAAATCTGCGAAAGTATGAGGTTAGTCCAAGAAATCGTTGCAGTGACTTCTTTTCCTTTGGCATTGGATAATAATCTACTTCCTTTGTCTTCTCTTCGGATGGTCGGATGGTTCCCTTCTCGATCAAATACCCCAAAAAATCAATTTGTCGCATCAAGAATCTGCATTTGCTTCAATTCACTCTAAGTCCATTTTTGCTCATCACTTCCAGTACACGTTCCAATCTTACCACCGCTTCATCATAATCCTTAGCTGGTATAATTACGTCATCTACGTAAACTTGAACGGTAACAGTACGGTCATGATGAACTTCGTGAAAACAGCTGGCGAATTACACAATCCAAAAGGAACTGTCAAAAATTCAAATTATCTGTTGTGTGGGCCCCCGCCCAATTATCGAGGCTTCGCCCATTAATGACGTTGTCTAATAAAAAGCGGGGGCAGAGCATATTACTGGTCTTATCGTAAACATCTTCAGATAACGCCTCTGAATGGTTGCTACGATTTGACCAGTAACAAGTTGCCGGTCATAGGTCTTGTTGGCTGCTGGACCACCGGTAGTCCATACCAGGACTTAAATCACAGTACCATGGGAGTCAGAAGCCCCCCGGATTTCGGTCCGCGCCTGACTTGTTGAAGTAGGCCCCCTTGTGGGAGCGTCATAGTGGCTGTGGTTTAAACCCAAATCACGGGAACGGGTCTAATCCATTGTAGAGTTGAAAATAAGTACTGGGTGCTGTGACCCTTAGAACAGTAAGAGGTTTTAGGTCGGCCTCGACTCATACCAAGGGTGGAACTTGTGCCTCCAACACAGTTCTAAATTGGTATCAAAGGATTGACGGAGAGCGATGGCAAGGCGTATCCTTGCTCCCTATGGATGAATGGGCATCCCGTAAGCATAAGGTCTCTACAGACAGGTGGTTTACGTTAAAAAATAAGAGACGTTCTGTCCGTTGTGCGTAATAAACGATGTGTACTTTCTGGACTCTGATTCTGCTGGCACATGGAAAAAACCGTTCACTAAATCCAGCGTAGTGAAAACTAATGCATTTTGTAATTTCTCTACTACGTCGTCTATCAACGGAAGAGGAAAATGATCTTTCACCATGCGTTAAGTCTTCGAAAATCGCGACACATCCTTTTTCCTCCATTCTTCTTGGATACCAAAACAACTGGTGAAGCAAATTCCGAATTACTTTCCGTAATTACTCCCTTCTTTCGGGTCCAAAGTGCACAAAGTTACGAATTCACCTCTCAATTCCTCGATGCCATCAACATTTCTCACTACTGGTCACCTCCTGCATGATCCACGCGTTGTGATGCCTTCCCGCATCCTTCTCAGCTACCTCCTGAATGTCGCATCGCTCACCAGCTTCACTAGCTTTTTCTGCTCTCGCAACTTCATCAGAATCATCCGCTTTTTTTTCATCTTCTCTCCAGACTTGAACCACTTCCTCGTCACGACATCCAAACTGGATTTCGTTATCCTTTATTGTCACAGATGCCTGCTTTATTACGTCGTTACCAATCAACAAAGAGAATATTATGTCGCGCTCTCTTACAATATGTAATTTTACAGGAAAAAGATTACCGGCCACCGCTACTGTTGTCTCAAAATAGCACAAGGTTTTCACTTCGTTGTTTCCTATAGTCGTTTCCCGTATAATTTCTATGTGTAGAAACTCAATTAATACTTCCTGTCTCAATAAAGACATTTCGCAACCCGTATCTACTAAAGCAGTTAATTCTTTGCCTTCTACTATTAATTCCTTCATTAAGTAACCGGCTCTACCACCACTCTACTTGTCTTTAGCTGCACTTAAAAGGTTTGTGTCCTAATTCTCCACACTTGAAACATTTGACGACTCTATTCCTTGATGGGTATAACCTCGCCAAGTGTCCGAATTCTCCACAGCTAAAGCATTTGCGCTCCTCTTCTTTTTGACCATGGGATCTTTTCTGGCTGTTGATGTTGCCGATGAAAATCTTGTAGGCTGTTCCGCTGTTTGGGATCAGATTTTCTCATATACTTTGAGTTTAGCCTTCAACTCATTAATCGTTTGCGCCTCATATAGAACCACTTTATTGATCTTTTCATCCCTCAGCCTCGCTATAAAATATGTAATTACCGATGTCTCGGCGACATAAATTGGTTTTGTAATTGCAATTAATTTGTAAAGATATTCTTTCAAAGTTTCTCCCGGCTACTTTCGTCTTGCCCTAAGTTGTCGATGGAATTCCGCCGAACTAACCGCTTCTGAGAATTCATCTATGAGTGCAATTTTCAACGACTTCCAAGATGTGATATTTTTCTCGCCCTGCACAAAAAGTTTATCTGCTCCCACAATTAATCTCCGACCATACACAAATCTTTCATTCATTCCAGATTGACTCGAACTCTTCAATCCAGGAATTAATATTTTGAGATGTTTCCCCCGAGAATGGTGCAATTGTGTCCTCGATGTCCCTGAACTGAAATGCGCTTGGTGGCCCATTTCCGGTTCCTACATCCATTGCTTCATGCCTTTTATTGATGTCACCACCGCTGCCTGTATGCTCAGACATGCATTCGTTATCGGCATCAACAATCGCCTGAGTCATGTCCGTAGTGTCTCAAAAATCTACCCTGCAAATCTCTTTTATTGCCAGTACTGACCAGCCCTAACTCTTTTGATTTTGCCTTCAAATCGGCTACATTTAATAATCTAATTTGTTCTGCATCCATGCTGTCGTTACAAATTAATTATATCTATGTACGTAAGTACGAGGGCGGGTCAATAAGTCCGTGACTTTTTGATTAAAACAGATTTTTTGATAAAAAAATAATTTTATTTTTCAACGTAGTCTCCCTTGAGCTCTATACACTTTGTCCAACGCTTCTCCAATTTTTTTATCCCTTCCAAAAAAAATGATTTGTCGAGGTCCTCAAAATGACGAGATGACTTCATCATTGGAGTCAAATCTTTTTCCACCAAGCCATTTCTTCAGGTTTGGGAACAAGAAGTAGTCGCTCGGAGCCAAATCTGGAGAATAGGGTGGATGAGGGAGCAATTCATAGCCCAATTCATGGATTTTTGCCATAGCAACTGCACATGTGTGCACCCTTGCATTGTCTTGGTGGAAAAGAACTTTTTTCTTGGCCAAATGAGGTCGTTTTTTTTTCAAATCGTCATTGAATCGGTCCAATAAGTTTGCATAATATTCCCCATTGATTGTTCTTCCCTTTTTTCCCGCGTGCATCTCAAAAAACAGTCGCCATAACTTTATTGGCTGACAAACCCACCTTGGCCTTCTTTGGCGCCGATTCACCCTTAGAAACCCACTGTTTTGACTGTTGTTTGTTGTGATGGATCCATATTTCGTCCACGGTTACAAAACGGCGCAAAAACTCCTCCATATTGCGATTAAACAACGCCAAACCTTCCTGTGAAGTTGTTACACGATTGCGTTTGTGGTCGACTGTGAGCAAACGCGGCACCCATCTTGCGGAAAGCTTTCTCATGCCCAAGTGATCATTCAAAATTGAAACCACTGAGCCATGCGAGATCCCTACGGCTTCCACAATCTCTCGCACTTTCAATCTTCGGTCGGCCAACACCATATCGTGAATTTTTTCGATTGTTTCGGGTGTAGAGACCTCAACTGGGCGTCCAGGACGTTCGGCATCTTCAGTGCTTGTACGGCCACAACGAAATTCAGTAAACCACTTTTTTACCATTGAAATCGATGGTGCAGAGTCCCCATAGTATTTATCAAGCTTAGCCTTGGTCTCGGTAATGGTTTTTTTTCGCAAGAAATAATGCTTAATAAGCACACGAAATTCACTTTTTTCCATTTTCTCCTCAAATTAGTGAGTAGTCTGATAAAAATAGCTGTCAAACACAAACTAACTGACGCAGCAAGTTTAAATTTTGACAGGAGTCAACTGACAGATGCCTGTTGACAGGAGCAGTGTTGCTGTTTCAGTAAAGAGGTCAGAAATTCAAAAATGTACGGAATTATTGACCTGCCCTCGTATACAAAACAAAATACAGTCAAAATCGGCTATAATGACCTCCAAGGGACTGACGAATTTGGTCGTTATAAGCGATAGGTCGCTATAACCGATATCAAGGTACCTATGTATATAAATTAATCTGTTTTCAAATAGTGATCCTTGTTTTAATTCTTATTTCATGATTCTTATTTATTTTTGAGGCACATACAAGTGTATGTATACATATGTACAAATATACGTTTACTATTTATTAAAAAACGTGGAAATATCTAATTGCTTAGTTTTCTTTTCTATAAACTTTTTTTTCAATTATTTTTTTCATTAATATTAGATTTTCGGTAAAATCGTTGTCCCCAAAATCATTTAATAAAAAGTGCGAACAGAATTCAGAGTATCTTCGATTGCTGGCTAAACAAATCCTATTTCTAAAATAAAATTAAAGAAAAAAGTTTTTTTTATGTTTTCATCGAGAAAATATTAAACTTAGTTACCTTCTTCTTCATCGCTTTCTTGATTTCTTCATCAGTTAAAGGCGCGGCCGTTAAAAGGTGCTCGTCAACTTGCAGCAACTGAACAAATGAACATGGGAGTGCATTTACAACAGATACTGCATTTTGAATCCACTAATTTAAGGGCCATTCATCCTCTTCTCCAAAATCTTCTTTTGTTTGTGCATTTTTTAATCCCGAATGTATAAAACAGTTTGTAATGGTTGAACTAGTAACCCTTACCCAAGCTTTTGAAATGAGTAAAATCGCTTCAAGTAAATTTATGTCACGTCAATGTTCAATATTTTTAATAAGATCTAGCACTTGAAACTTTCTGTAATAGGCTTTAAGGGATCTTATAATTCCTTGGTCCAATAGTTGGAGCATCGAGGTAGTATTTGGTGGAAGGAATTCAAGTCGTATAGGACAATTATCCACGAGTAACAAGATGTTTTTATTCTCCTTTTTTAGTCGACGATTCCAGTTTCGAAGGTATTTTTCAAAAATTGTAGATGTCATCCAGGCTTTCTTATTGCTCTCATATTCTACTGAAAGCTTTTTCACATTCTTAAAACATCTGGAATTTCTTGATTTACCCACAACAAGAAGCTTCTCCTTTATTGTACCAGTCATATTTGCTCCTACCAGTACAGTAATTCGATCCTTAGCCATTTTGCCTCCAATGGTGTCATTTTAAAAAACAGACCGGTTTCATCAATGTTAAAGATGTTTTCATCTGTATAGTTTGCCCGAAGTTGGGGCCAAACAACCTGCAACCAATTGTCTACTGCACCTTTAGGAACACTTTTAGCCTCTCCTATAATTTTTCCACTGATAATTCCATGACGTTGACGAAAACGCTGTATCCACGCTGATGAACACACGAAGTCGTCTCCTTTGCTTTAGCTTGCAAAATGGGTCCGCTGATGGGTATACCGGAACTTCTCTGTGTCTTAAACCATATTAGCAGAGCCTTTTCAACCTCAGTGTGCAATGAACTTTTTACTTTTGCAATTTAATTTTTTCCTTATCCTTTAAAATTGTGGATATAGTGGAGTGTGAAACTGAATACTCTTTGGCAAGGTCTTTATTTTGCTCTCCAGCTTCCAATCTAAAAATAATACCTGCTTTCTCTTCAATCGTAAAGATCTTTCGTTTCTGACTCATTTTCCAATACAACTTTATGCGAACCGAATAAAACTAAACTTCTACAACCATTCGTCAAACAGAAAAACAGTGTGTCCATGCATATATATATCACAAAAGTAAAAATTATCAGAACACAAAATTGAAAATTTATCTATTAGGCATTCTTCCAGCAAACAACGGTATCTGCGATTCGCTTCACCCAGACGGCGTCATTAGTTTCTTCGAATTCTGCCTGCTGCTTATCTCTCTGGTATACTCTTCTCGGTGTATACCTCTCCAGGCAGATGGTGCGATCCTTCCACGAAATTCCTGTATTTTTTTTTTTATGCTTATAGGGTGATGGAGTCAGTAGTCGACCATCTAACTTTTTTTTTTATGTTTGACTTATCCTCAAAATTCAGTTGTTAGAGATTTGAATATAAAATTTTGTTTATCTGATTATTTGGAATGTCTAAATTTTAAAATTCTTAATTTTTTTTAGTGGACTTGCAATTGAAAATAAACTATTCTTAAAAATTGAAATGAAACCGTGAAACCGTGAATCTGGTGAAGTCGGCCCCATAAACTCCAGAGGTCGGCCACATAAGTCTGCAGTATTCGGCCCCAAATTCTAAATTCTATATTTTTGATATCTTGAACAAGATAATTAAAACCATCATAAAAAATTAAACATTTATTACAAAATTGATTGCAAGGTATAGCACTTTCTTATACGAGGGGCGTTCAATATATTCTCGGTATCGATATGAAGGATAATGCGAATTCAATTTAAATTGTTTTTATTTTTCAATATAATCTCCCCTAACATCAATGCATTTGTTACATCTTGAGATAAGCTTTTTTAAATCCTCAAAAAAATAAATTTCCTCTTTCTCTGCAAAATACCGACTTGAGTTCTTCATCATCCGAAAATCTTTTTCCACGAAGACAAATCCGGAAACAGGAAATAATCACTAGGGGCAAGGTCTGGACTATAGGGTGGGTGTAGGATTTCTTCGAAACCACAATCTCGCACAGCAGCCTTGGAAACTCGCGCCGTGTGAACAGGAGCGTTGTCATGAAGAAGCAACACACTCGCTGCGAGTTTACCCCGTCTTTTCTTTTTAATTTCCTCCCGCAAATTATGCAAAGTGGAAGCGTAGGATGTGGCGTTGATGGTTTCACCTTTTTTTTTGTACTCAATGAACAAGATTCCCTTTGAGTCCCAAAAAAACTGTGGCCATGAGCTTCCCGGCAGACGGAGTGACTTTGAACTTCTTCGGGGGGTCTGTTTCTTTTTTATGCCACTGCATGGACTCTTGTTTGCTTTCAGGGTCATAGTGGTGGACCCATGTTTCGTCCCCAGTAACAATTCGATCCATAACACCGTCCGCGTTCTCACTACACATCTCCAAAAGTTCTCTACAGCATGCGATTCTCACTTTTTTCTGAGGCGCTGTGAGCATTCGTGGCACCCACCTTGCACTGACCTTTGAAAGGTTATAAGATGGTCATGAAGAATGGTGTGAATGGTACCAATTGAAAGCTTGGTGATCTCTGCCATCATTTTCACCTTTATTCGGGCATCCTCAAGAATAAGTTTTTCGACTTCTTTGATGCTTTCTACCGTACAAGCAGTAGCCGGGGCGCCGGAGCGGGGGTCGTCTTCAATGCTCTCTCTGCCTTTCTTGAACTCACTTGACCACTTTTGCACAGTTGATAATGAAGGTGCGGAATCCTGGTAAACAGCCGCCATCTCTTCATGAATAGTTTTTTGACTTTTTCCTTGCTTAGTGAGAAATTTAATTACAGCGCGATGCTCAATTTTCACCATCATCGTCTCAGTTGCCATTATGATTCTGTTTCACTAGAGATAAAACGCGAATTAATAATCACATTTATATGAAATTTTACATGAATGCACTAAAATAATAGTATTACTTGACAAATAAGTCAATTTATATATACAACCACAGCTTCACCCCGATATCGAGAATATGTTGAGCGCCCCTCGTATATACATATATTGCGTCGTGCGGTTTGCTAAGAGATGGCGTAACTTGTATTATTCCATTTGAACATGCATTGGAAAGCTACTGTCATTGTACGTCATTTCAGTATATATTATGCTCTGTATTTGGTGGGATCAGATGGGTGTGCTGTATTATGAGCTGCTAAAACCGGGTGAAACCATCAAGGGACAATGCTACCGAACACAATTAATCCGTTTGAAGAGAGCAGTGGCCGAAAAACGCCCGGAATATGCGACCAGACACGAGGCAAGAATTTTCCATCATGACAACGCTCGGCCCCACGTTGCTATTCCGGTTAAGAACTATTTCGAAAACAGTGGATGGGAAGTCTTACCCCACCCGCCTTATAGCCCAGATCTTGCCCCTTCTGACTACCATTTGTTCCGGTCGATGCAGAACGCCCTCACTGAAATACGGTTCACATCAGAGCAGAATATCAAAAATTGGCTTGATTCATTCTTGGCTGCCAAGCCTGCGCAGTTCTTTTGGGATGGGATCCACAAATTGCCAGAAAGATGGGAAAAAGTCATAACTTCAGACGGCCAATACTTTGAATAATACTATTGTACATGTTTTTCTTAAATAAACGTTCAAATTTAAAAAAAAAAACGCACGAAATAAATTATATACCCAATAAAAATATAAAAAAAGTAATTAAAAAAAAGAAAAATACAAAAAACAACTTCAATATAGGTACCTAGTTATGTATGTTTCGACATACGGGTACATAGGTATTAATTATAAATTATAAGTAAAAGTTAAAAAAAAATATTAAACGTCAAAAATAGATATTTATCACATGTTTCACAGATGAATAATTCATTTTGTATATCTTCCAAATGTAGCCCGGCAAAATGTGTGCACCTTAAATGAAACCATTTAGGACAAGAATCACAGCCAACGTTCTTTAAGTCATTTTCATCAACGTCTGAGATTAAACCTTCATCACAATAGGAACATGGTATTTTTTTGTTTTTTTTTTTTGTCTTTGATTTTCCTGGTAGTTTCTTTTTTTCCGCTTCCAAACGCTTTTCTTTTCGACAGGGTATCCTTAGCTCCAACTCCTTTTAAACTCTTAAACTTGTAAATAAAGAACACCTGATGGTACCCCACGTCAGTTATTCTTGTGATTATCCTAATATTTCCATGGATCTGTCAACACAAACTTAGGTGTTAGAATGATCTTTGATTTGTTCATCATTTTTAACTAGTAAAATATATTTTTGTATCCTAAATTAAAGAATTGTCTATTGTTAGCTAGTTTTTAAGGTGATAATGAAAAAATAAAATACTCCTCTGTTGTTTTGGAATTGTCCTGGGCTTTTTTGTCGAAGAAATCTTTCCATGCTTTCGAGGAAATACTTGCTGGGGGTTTTTCGCGAGCAGGTTTGCTGGATTTGAGGATTGTTTCAGGATAATAAAGGTGCTTTCTAAAAGCAGGACCTACAGCAGAGGAAGTCGATGGTGAGCTCTGAACCATAACATTTTCCTTCTGGGCATTAATGTTCTGCAGTAGTTCGTCTATCATTGTTAAGGACTTCGAGTAACGTCGTGTGCGTGATGGTCCAGCTAAGAAAATGAAACACTGCCACTGTCAATTGTAGGCAAGACTTCATCTGCTTCCTTTAGAAGTTCAGTTATAGAATTCTCTTCCTCGTTTCTTATATTCTGGTGGAGTGGTGATGGAGGTGATATGGTAACTGTCGCAGAATTTTTTTTTAGCTCTCCTGTATCATCTATAATGTAAGTTCCAGTTAAAGTCTCATCAAGGGGTTTAACTGCGTGAATTTCATCTTCCATGTTGGCTTCGTCTAACAATTCTTTAAGTTTGCCTGTTCCATCTTCAATACAAGTATTGGATTCATTTGGCTGCTATGCATTCTGAAGATTTTCTATAATTCGTATAACAGATGCAAAGTCGATTCCTTGTGTTTCAAAATCATCCTTTGCCAAAGCCAGAACTTTTTTTGTCTCATAGAAACTTGAAGTTGTTACTGTTTCCAGTGCAGTTTCGTGGAGTTTCTCAAGTGTATTCTAGACATATTTAGTATAGTCGACAGCGTCTGTATTGAATGGAAATATTCCACACTTTCGAAAAGCGTTCTTAATGCTTTCCGTCCTGTCTGAGCTATGTAGCACCGCTTTTAGAAGTTAACAGAAATTGGTCTTCGTCACGGCTTTATTTGCATTTTCAGGAATACTGTGCCATTTGTGAACCACATTAGCTAGCTGAGTAATATGCGTTGTATTTGGAAAAAGCGCATATAAAATTATCCCATTACTTCTACAGAAGTCGCTCAGTTCCATGGTAAGATGGGGTTTATGACCATTGACCAGAAACAAAACTGGACGCTTAATATTATTTTCTGTAAGATAGCCAACGAAACTGTTGGCGACGTATTCGAAAAAGGTTTCCGATCGCATTCAGCCAGTTTCCGATCTTCCCAATACCCATTTGTCGGGCATGCTTTTCACCAAAGCTGATGGAGAGCGCACATAAGGGAACACGATCAAAGGCGGTACAGTTTGACCATCAGCGCTGAACAAAAATAGGACAGTTATTGTCTCCTTGTCATTTCCTGTATTAACCTTATACAGGTTTTTCCATCCCTTAGGAGCCAAAACTATCCCATGTGCGTTAAGAATTCTAGAGGAATCTTCCAAAATATCTGCAGCATTTATCTCTTGCAAATATTCCTTCATATTCCGAAACCATTTTCAAACTGCTTCCTCTGTGACAATCGCTCGTCCTTTTGACAGTCCCTCTGGTGTTCTGAGGGACAATTGAGGATGCCGCTTTAAAAATCCATAGTACCAAGATTTTCCTGGAAGTCCATCTGTAAATGGTGTTGATCTTTTTTCCTCTATTACAATTTTTTGTACTGTATTCAAAAGGTCAGATGGCTTTAGTGGAAATCCACATTTTGCGAAGTTGATTATCCAATCTACCAAGCTCTGTTCGTCATCTTTGTTTTAAACCGTATCAGGGCCCATATGCCTAGGCTTTTCAGCAACTCGACCATGAATTCGGTCTTGTAATGTTGTTCTCGGGATTTTATATTGTTGGCTTGCCTTTCGGATTGCCCATTTTTCTGCTCGAATTTTTTTAAGAGCTTCACTAAGGGCCTCTTCAGAATATTGACGAAAAACATGATTAGAACCATTCATTTTTTGTTGTTTTGTTTAAACCTAAAATACTTTTTTGGAAATTCTTAATAAGGGTTTCTACATAAATTTTGTTCTTTTTCATCTAAAACATAAACTGCCGATACTAGAAAACCATTCTTTTATAGTCGGCCTTTCAATTTATCATTACTAAAATAGGGGGCCGACTACTGAATTTAGGAAAAATGACTCGAAAATCTTGTTAAAAATTAAGAGAAAATAAGGTATGCGTTCGATTTTCATATGAAATTAAGCAAAACAAAAAAAACATCATATTCTCCAGTAGTCGGCCAGGGCGGCCGACTTTAGAAGAACTGTACAAAAAATGTCTCCTAAGGTCGGCCCCCTCTATTTGTTGGAAAATAAATATTTTTTTTTATATTTTCATGCAAAAAACGGCATAAACAAGAAATAAACAATATAAAAACAATAAACACCCTCTTACTTACCCTCAATATTTTATTAATTAAAACACTTTTTGAAGACCGCTCTCACTATTTTTTCCTTAACAAAATTTACTTGTACACTTCCTGCAAGAACTTGAACACAAATGAGAATTTTTAACAAGAATATCAGCAGTGGGCCGTTCCACTTAATTACAAAATTGGCCACTTTTATTAGTTTCGCTTTGTTGTAAATGGTCTCAGTAGAATATAATTTTATGTACTCAGACCCTGTTGTTCTTTTCAAGGGAAGACAATCCCTAAGGCAAAACCTCTTAAGCATCTGAATCCTCGGCTACAGGCCCCAGTTTCTAACTTCGAAGTCAAATACTGTCATTGTTATATCTCTAAGAGGACAATTAAAGTACAAAGGGCTTTGCTGAATGCGTGCAGAAAGAAGTATGATTGATGCTTTCAGATGATGATATTTAATCTTCTTCCCTTAAAGGTTGATCGAAAGCAATCCGTATTACCTTTTCCTATAATTTTGCTTTCATAAGTCTAGTTTTTTGGTAATACTGAGCAATTCTAATTCAACTATAAAACTTAAGGTAACTTATAAACCTTATAAACTTCTTTAATATAAATTTAGCGAATTAATAATATAACAAAATATCATCAGTGTTTTATATTCTCGTAGATAGTATAATAGAAATGAGCTTTTTTCGTAGAAGGCTGACTTAGCTGTTGGGTCCATGACTATTAATTATGCTCGGGAGAGCGTAATAGATTTTACAAAACCTTTTATGAATCTCGGAATCAGCATCCTTTTTAGGGTAAGAAAGTTCTAGTTATGTTTTTCCCTTTTAATTTTGATTTCACATATTTCTACAGGTTCCAAGCAATCCTCCGTCACGCTTATTTTCCTTCATGAATCCACTCGCTTTTGAGATTTGGTTATATGTTCTAGCAGCATACTTTTTGGTATCTTTGACAATATACGCAGTTGCTCGCTTTACACCATATGAATTGCAACGTTTGAATCCCTGTGATACCGAGAATGCAATATCTGGTAATCAGTTCACAATAGGAAACAGTTTTTGGTTTACAATTGGAACATTAATGCAGCAGGGCTCCGATTTATGCCCTAAAGCTGCATCTACCAGAATTGTCAGCACGATTTGGTGGTTTTTTACGCTAATAATGATTTCCTCATACACAGCTAATTTGGCAGCATTTTTAACAGTAGAGAGAATGATAACACCTATTGAAAATGCTGATGACCTTGCATTGCAGACTGATATTTCATATGGAACACTGGAAAGTGGATCAACAATGACTTTCTTCAGGGTAAGTTAAAGCATTATTGAAATTTCTTACCCAATAAGTTTTTAAAAATTAATAGCTTTGAATATCGAACTCAACTGCCGATTCGGCTTAGGTTCCCTCCCCAGAATTTAGTTCGGCCAAAGGAAGGCCCCCGGTTGTGGGTTGTCGAACGGTTAGGGGACAATGTGTCGTACACTTTTACGTACGGTTTGAAGGTAACGAACGGGGAAAAAGCTTTACGCGATACCAAATATGGTATAACAAGTTATTTGTACGCGGCAAGGTCTAAATGTAGGTAACACCGCGACTTTCATGCCCAGGAAAAGCTGCAACAACAGAAAGAGAAATCCAGTGTACTGGTGGACAGACGAGATAGCTGAGCTCCGCAGGAGATGCCTACAACTTAGTCGCATAGTCACCAGAGGAAGGAGAAGACACGCTGAAAACATAGAGGAAGCTCTAGCGGAGTTCAGAACCAAAAGATCTGAGCTTAAGAGGGCCATCAATTCGAGCAAAAAGCGGAAATGGGAGGATCTCCGCCGAGACATAAACAGCGACTCCTAGGGGCTAAGCTACAAGGTCGTAATGCGGAGCCCAATTAGCACCGCCTATTCTAAACGAAGACAAGATGGAGTGCATTGTAAACACCCTTTTCACAACTCATCCGGTCAGGACTCCCGACAGCACACCAGCCCGATGACAGGAAACTCCAGGTTTTAGCGAAGAAGGGTTGGGATTAGCCATGCAGACAATGAAAAACAGAAGAGCACCTGGCCCAGATGGAATTCCAGCAGAAGTAATAAAAGTGACTGCCCAAGCATGCCCTAACCTGTTGCTCAACATATACAACAGTTGGTTCGAAGAAGGAGTCTGGAAAAAGCAACGATTGGTACTGATCAGCAAAGGAAAAGGAGACCCAGACTCCCCATCAGCGTACAGGCCCTTATGTATGCTGGACACTGCGGGAAAACTGATGGAAAAACTGCTCAAATCACGGCTCACAGATGCAGTACAAAGAGCGGGAGACTTGCCAGGAAGGTAGTACGGGTTCAGGAAAGGACGCTCCACGGTCGAAGCTATTGAAGAAGTCTGAAGTCTGTTCAAACCGCCAGACAAGGAAGTTGCCGCTCCAAGAAGATCGTTTTGCTGGCAACCCTGGACGTAAGAAATGCATTCAACTCAGCCAGGTGCAGTGATATACTAAATGCGCTAGAAAATAGGGTCAACATCCCATCCTATCTATTATATATGATGAAGAACTATCTCAATGATCGGGAGCTGATCTACGAGACCACAGAAGGCCTACGAAGGAAGGAAGTAACATCTGGAGCAGCACAGGGATCAATCCTGGGACCAGACCTCTGGAACATCTCCTATGATGATATACTGCGGATGGAGATGCCCGAAGACACCTTTCTCGTTGAGACACTGAAAACGCGCAAAGACAGTTGAACCAAGTCATGCGACGTACAACCTTCTGGATGAATGAGCACGGTCTTAGTTTGGCAATAGAGAAAACTGAGATAGTACTTCTGACGAAGAAGAAGATCCCGACACAAATAGACTTCCAAATTGCCTCTGAAGTCATTAAGGTATTTGAGATTGAGGCTTGACACAAAACTAACTTTCTGGCAACAGATAAAGTACACAGCGAAAAGAGTCTCTAGAGTTACAACAGCACTCAGTAGATTAATGGCGAACATAGGTGGTCCAACGCCAAGTAAGCGCAGGCTATTAATGTCGACAACGCATGCCATTCTCCTGTATGGAAGTGAGATCTGGGCAGACGCGCTTCGACAAGAAAAGTACCGGAAGCGGATTTCGGCAGTCCAAAGACGTGGAGCTCTACTCGTGGCTTTTTTTTTTTTTTTTTTAAAGAACTTAACACTCAAGTGGGTATGAATAATGCCTATATAATGCCTCAGCATGTGTTAAGTTTTTTGAAAAATGGGATAGAGAGAGAAAGAAAGATGTTTGGGCTCAGTGGTTATTTCGCTCCATGGGTGGCATCCAGCATTTAATGGGGGGACTAAATTCTTAGTGGAAGTTGGCTTGATGTTGATTTCTAGTCAACTACTCGTCTTACTTGATTTTCGTTAACTGAAAAAAATGGATGATATGTTTTTCGGGCGAGGCTGGGATTCGAACACCGAACCTTCCGATTTGGAAGCCAGTCCACTACCACTTAAGCCACGGCCACCCTAGCTCTTACCGAACGGTGTCGGAACCAGTCGTCCTTGTAGTCGCAGGAGTGACTCAGATCGATCTCATCCCATTGGAAGCGGCAATCGATCAAGCAGAGCAGCGAACGATACGGAAGTGGCAAGAGCGTTGGATCTCGGAAAGCAGACGAAGGTGGACAAGGCTGATAAGAAATATGGCTGAGTGGAAAGAACGGAAACACGGGGAGGTCAACTACTTCGTCATCCAGTTCCTCACCGGACACGGAAATTTCAAAGCCTGTTTACATAGGATCGGCAAAACGGATAGCCCAGCTTGCCAGTACGGCGACTTCCCAGCAGACGACGGAGGAAAACCATTAAACTAACGGTATGAAGAGGTACCCATAAACCATCTTGGAGGTACTCGTATATATGAGAACGATGCCATGCAATTGTGGGCCTTCCTTTACAACTTTTCTATGGGGAAGGTCTGCACGATGTCCAATAATCCGATTGCGAGTTGGATAAGCAAATCCAGGATCACTTCCTAACCACCCATTTCATTCGAAGCGATGTCAGATATATTGTAAGATTGTAATTCACATCGGTGCCAGTTGACCTCGGAGACTCACGCAGTGCAGGTTTAAAGCGTCGATGGAGCGACGATTTTCGGATAATTCAGCACTCAAGCTGGAGTACGTCAAGTTTATGTGAGAGTATGAGGAAATGGGGCATATGGTTCCTGTTTCGGCAAACGAGATTCGTGCTCCATCATTCTAGTTGCTCCACCTTGCGGTGTTCAAGCAATCAAACACAACCACTAAGCTACCTGTGGTATTTGATGCTTCCTGTAAGTCCAGCAATCGTGTCTCGCTTAACGATTGCCTGCTCGTAGGACCTACGATCCAGAGCGACCTCATATCTTCGCTTAACAAATTCCAAAAATTTCCGGTAGCAGTAAAGGGGACATAGCAATGATGTATCGGCAAGTCATGGTCAACAAGGATGACACCAACTACCAACGACTTGTTTGGAGAGAGGGTGCTACGCAGGAGCCACAGTACCAGCTTACAACCTTGACTTACTGAACCGCTTCGGCATATTTTCTCGCCACAAGGGTGCCAACACAGGTCTGTATTCGTAATTTGTTTACTTTTTGCATACAAGTAGCAGCATTATGAACGACGTTTACATGTCAGATTCTTATTTATACGAAGAAGCTGACCTCGTTACCAGCGAAATTTCTAAGCAGAAAACAAAAAACTTAGCAGCACACCATCTGGCACAGATCAGCGAACGCATCAACTTGCTAAAAGGAAGATCGACCAGGAGGACGAGATCTATCAACTGGATTGGCTCAGCCTGGAAATGGTTGGCTGGAAGCCCAGACGCAACTGACTGGGATAAGGTTCTACGAAGTGAACAAGACCTGATAGAAGGAAACCACCAGCAGTATAGTATCAATGAGACGGTCCTTTCAATAACTGAGGAAATAATGAGAAAAATCAACTGGGTCATCGAAAGTTCCAAAAACCAAGTAGCCGCATCCAGCAAGGCTAGATTCGAGCAAGATGCATCAAAGAAGAAATCAATGAAGTGGTGAGGGCGTGTCAAATGGTAAATAGCGGCATCGTCAATACAAATCTACTAGACAGAGGAGAGGTAAACGAACTCGAGACGCTGCCCTATGCAAATGAAGTTGAAGCACTCCAGTATGGGATTCCATCAGTTTTTACAAATGACACTATGTTGCCGTATGTTCTGTCAATCCCTAAGCTGAGCAAGATCGAGTACAATTTTTTGATAACTAGAGCAATGATTTTCAACGGAAGGCAAGTCAACCTACCATTTGACCGAATGTTGGTGAATCACGAAGAGACATATGATGTTGTTGCAAAATGCCTTACTATAAGTAATCTGACCGTCTGTGAACAAAACGCCCTGAAGAAAATCAACGAGGATGAATGTATTGCTCGACTGTTAAAAGGAGGATACGCATCGATTCCACAAGTCGAAAGATGAGAAGTCACCTTGACTTCATGCATGCACTTGTGGACATTGTATTTCACCACCCAACGTAAGTCGCTGTAACACGAAGCGTGTGACGGAAACTAACAATTGTTTCCCACGACTCGAACTGGGAAACTGCTGATGCAACTTAAAACCCTTGCACGCGCTATACACCAAATGTATCGATACGAAGGGGTGGAGTTGGATAAGTTAGACTTTAAGTGGAGTTTTAATTTTGGAATCGTTAAATAAAGTCGAAATAAATTTTGGTCCGCGTTTTTATTTGAACGAATGGTTGGTTGTCCGCCGCGGGCTTCGGCATCAACATCTTTAACTAATTGATTTAGTATTTTTTTCTCATATTTTCCAAATAAAAAAATACGAATGCATTTGATTCAATGTTAATATTTATGCGTAACGAAGCACGCCGGGATCCGCTAGTATTTTTATATTTTTGGGTTTTTAAAAAGGTGACTGGAGAATTTAATAAATGGTTACTAAGTGACAAAATTTCTACCTTTTGGCCAAAAATCAGATCGATTGCACGATTTGAATGTTATCGCTGTCCAAAAACTTCGCGACGTAAACAAACAGAGTATTATGTTACTTATAGCCTTTCATTATTCCATTTTTTAGCTTTATTTTTTTCACTGTAGTAATGGGATTTTATCAAACGATTTTAGGATTCTATGATTGAGACTTATAAAAAAATGTGGCGTTTTATGGAAAATAAAAAACCATCAGCTTTTACTACTACTTACGAGGAAGGAATTCGGAGAGTCCTGGAGGGAAACTATGCATTTCTTATGGAGTCAACAATGTTAGATTATGTTGTTCAAAGAGATTGCAATTTAACGCAAATTGGTGGACTTCTGGACGCTAAAGGTTGCTAAAATAATTTAACCTAACGATAAAATATTTTTACAAATTTTAAATTTAATTAAAGGCTACGGAATTGCAACACCAATGGGCTCACCATGGAGAGACAAAATCTCCCTCACAATTCTTGAACTACAGGAAAAGGGAGAGATCCAAATACTTTACGATAAATGGTGGAAAAATTCGAGGGATACATGTCTGCGAAAAGATAAAAGCAAACAATCCAAAGCTAATGCCTTAAGTCTCGATGATATAGGTAGGTACCATTCAAAAACACATAGCAATATTAAGAGAAAAGAATTACTAACCTTTTAATGCGCACAATTTTTTTTTTTTGTCTTCAAAAACTCATACGTACAGAATAAAAGTCACATATTAAAGGAAAAATAATAAAAAAAACATTTAAATTAGTATAACATTGCCAAATGGCAACAATTCTCGTTTGAGGTTTTTCAACAACAATGCTTTTAATGATGTGATAAGAATGTTTTGATAAAAAAAAATTCTAGATAGAAACCATGCAATTTGCCGAAACAATTTCTGTCTTTCGTATGGCACAGAGCCACTTTATATTTTGTGCATTCTATACGAGAAAAACCTTTGCAATTTGGAAGTTTACATCGATTTTTCTTTTCGCAACGCTTTTCATTATGACCAACTCCATCAGTTCTTATATCTTTTGGTGGCACATATTTCATTGGTCCTCTCTTCCTTTTTGCTTTCAGTTCTTGTTCTACGCTGCTACTTGATGGTCTACACCTTATACTTCCCCTCTGCACCTTGAATTTGCATAGACTTTCAGCCAATTCTGCTGTAAACTTTCCTTTCAGACCTTTCATTCACCTTTTTATACAAAATCCAAGAATTTATTACGCTCATATCAATCATATGATAAAACAAATGGATGTACCATTTTCTGCTTTTAAGTCTTATCCTATATCTGCCTAAAAAACTGTTCATAAGATCTACCCCTCCCACATGGGTATTGTAGTCTTGTACTATTTTTTGGACAAGGTATGGAAATAGTTTTTTTTCTCTTCCCATCATATCGAGAGACGATGGTTCGGAGCTGACATAGACGGAAGCAAGAGTTACCATTTTGTTGTCTTTCCAGCAATTGAGTACTATATCCTTTCCTTCATAGTTTGCCACTTGTTCGCCACGTGCCTCTTTCAACAGATTCCTTCATAAAATCCTTATGTAGGGGCAGTTTACAGCTCTTACCTAGCCTGTTTCTCTGAATCGTTCCTAGAGCATATATACCTTGAATTGCCAAATGATGTAGTAACAGAATTGATGTGTAAAAATTATCAAAGTATATTATGTGGTTTACCAGTCTCGGTACCAACTATTCCAAGGTCAGGCTCATCAGGCAAGCATTTACAATTCTGTCCAGAATAAATTTCAAAATTACAGGCATAGCCTGATAGAGAACATAATATTGTACATAAAATTTTAATCCCCATTTATGGGGTTTGTTTGGGAGGTACTGTTTAAGAAAATGAGCCACTTTCGTGGCACACATTTGTTCGTCCAACGAAAGCCTTTGTTCTATCAGCACAGTATTTGAAAATAAATTATTGAGGTGATCTATAATTGATCGTATTTTATGCAGACGATCATGTTCTGGATGTTCACGAGGTCTATGAAGGCTGTTGTCGTTGAAATGGATCACTGATCTCAGTTTTGCAAATCTCTTAGATGACATAGTTTCCATGATATGCTGAAAATCATATTTTCCCCAATAAGATCTGACATTAGGATAATGAAATACTGACGTAAAAATCAGAACACCGAAAAACTGTCGTGCTTCTAAAATTGTTATAGGTGGACTATTAGCAATATTATTTTGGGCGATGTACAAATTAGTCTCACTAACAATTTTGGAAATTATTTCATAGTTCATAAACACGGTTGCTAATGACGTCACTTCTGATGTCATTGAAGTATTTCCTAAGAAGGTGATTCTATTCTCATCCCACTTCAAACTTCTTTTTTCCCATATTAGGTCTCTATTTTTAGATTTCCATAGAGCAGCACCAGAAATAAGTGGACTAAACATCAATGGAACTGATTCTTCCGCGACTAAAGGCTGATCACACCTTTCAACTTCTTCATTTCCCTCGCCTGTATCTTCGCCTTGTGATTCATTTACAAATTTCACAACACCAACATTGTAGTCTATGTCGTCTTCATCACCAATATCTTCCTCATCTTCGGATACATCACCTGCCTCTAATACCGCCAAATATGCTTCTATGTCCTGAGGTTTCATCCTGAAACATTAGAATTGAAAGAAAAATACACAATTCCCTGTATAATAATTTTTCAATAAATATCTATCTACAATTGGTGCAATACCAGATTTACAACCAAACATGTCATGTAGACAATTGGCAACATAGCTGTTTACGCCAAATTTATATAAAAAAAAGGTTCTTTGGAACTATTTGTAATGAAATAAAAAATGTTTACCTTTCTTCCACTGGATATATAATTATCTGTTCGCAAAACAGAAATCTTTACACTTATATTCCAAACAGATACACCGGTGAAATAACAATTTCTAAACGTTTGCACTTTGACAGATAAAATACGCCATGAAATTCGAATTCGAGCAAAAACCTTTAACCTGTTATTTTTCTTTGTTTTTCCTTTGATTAAAGTGACGTACCAAATGCGTTCGGAAATTAAACTCTTTTGCATTGTTTTTATTTTTTCGCTTAAAGTGTTTCTAGACAAATGGCTACAGAGCGCATTTAAGGGTTAAAACAAGTATGAATGCGAATTCGGAAACACGAGGTGTAAAATTTCATAGCTTAGCGTGGCGTTAATCTGCAGCACAGATCATTGTTTTTCACAAAATAAAACAACAAACAAAAAAAATAAAAATACAGAACAAAAGAATACAATACCTGCCTTCACGGGTACCAGAACTAATTTTTATATTTCTTATAACATTGGCCTGGCCTAACATTGACCAGGGGCGGTAACTTTAACCGAAATCTTATCAAATATATTTGACGATACCAGCAGTCTCTTATTATTCATTTTGTATAAAATCTAATTTCTATTTCCTCGCAGATGGCAGTAAAAAAGGTTAAAGTTATAATATACTTCCTGTCATCGTCCATTGCAAAGTTTTATGTGATTCATCTTTAACCGCCTTTTTTTGTGTTGAAAACTTTTACTTCGTAATAAATCATATTGTACTACTAGATGGAGTGAAAAGTGACTTTTTTGGGAATTAAAAAAATTGTTTTTTTTAAATGTTTTTTTGTATTGTATTATTCAATATAGTCCTCTTTTAGTTTGATTCCAGCGATTTTCCAACTTCTTGATCCTGTCCGAAAAGGAATTTTCCGGAAGGTCTGCAAAATACTCCTCCGTGGCGTCGATGATTTCCTCTCGTGAGCTGAATTTTTTATTGATGAACCATCTTTTGAGGTTTGGGAAGAGATAATAGTCCGAGGGATCCAAATCCAGTTACCAATCGGCGCCAAAAGACCACCCGATTCCGCATCAGCAAGTCCAAACACTCTTTCGAAGTGCTCTGGCGTTTCCATATGCAGAATATTGCCCAAAATATGGCGTGTGGGCTCAGTACTAATGTTTGTGGTATCTGCTAGCTGGCGCACCTTCACTTTCGGGTCAGCCAACACCATTTCATGTATTTTTTTGACATAGCCCTCTGTGACCGCATCGGAGGGCCTGCCGCTACGAACTTGATCGCTAGTTGAGTTGCGGCCACCATGAAACTCTCGAAATCAATATTCGACGGTATAATCTGACGGAGCATTAGCCCCATAATATTTATCCAACTTTTCTTTTGTTTCCTTCGCCGTTTTGCCTCTCAAAAAATAATGTTTTATGAGAGAACAAAAATCGTTTTTGTCCATATTCAACATGATGCCAAACACGTCAACAACAATCAGCTGTCAAAACAAAACTAAAGACAGTATCGGACTGAAATTAGGCACGTCTGCCTAAATATGAACGGACTTCAAGGCACCATAACCTTTTTTGCAGTAGCAGCGCATTCTGGCGGTCAAGGATGTCACTTTTCACTCCATCTAGTATTTGGACAAGAAATTAATTCAGGTATTTACTCGTAGATTGAACTATATTCCTTCGGAGAATTATATCATTTAGAAGTTGTTTTGTTGTTTTTTATTGTATTTGGCGAAGAACAGAACAGTGTGTTAATTTTACTTATTGGATTTACATTTTATTCATACAAAAAAACAAAAATGGAACAAACTAACAAATGGAAATGGAGCTCACATTTAGTAGAACTCGTAATAGCCCTGCTATACTTACGTTAGACACCTTTCTTCCCGTGGACATTTTGATGCTTATGGAAACTATAATCTATGAATGGTGATTCTTCATGTAAAGCGTCCTTTTAGTTGACGGCATTGAAATATTCCTTTGATTTCGATGGGTCAGCAACCATTGTCTTGCTGCCTGGCTTCCAGTTGGCTGGACAGACTTCACCATGCTTATCGGTGAATTGGAAAGCCTGTACCAGACGTAGAGTTTCATCGATATTCCGACCGACTGGCAAGTCGTTCACAGTGATTTTGCTTGCCATCGATGATGAAGAGTCCACGGAATGGCACACCAGATTCCTCGTCCAAAACGTCATAATCACGGGCGATTTTCATCAATTTTTCAGCTAGTAAGGGAATATCCAAGAATCCAAAACCACTATGTTTGCGTGGGGTGTTAATCCATGCTAAATGGGTGAAGTGAGAATCTGTCGAGCAGGCAATCACTTCAGCGCCAATGCTGCGGAATTCCTTTACACGGTCAGAGAAGGCGATAATCTCAGTTGGGCAAACGAAGGTGAAGTCCAACGGGTAAAAGAACAGTACAACGTACTTTGACTTGTAGTCCTTTAGGGAGATCTCCTTGAATGCACCGTTGACGACAGCGGTTTCGGCGAATTGAGGTGCTGGCTTCTGCAGTTGTGGCATCTTGTCGGCTAATGAGTTTAACAGGAATTTCAACAGAACAACTTTTCGGACGTCACTAAAAGTACGTGCACCCCAGACAATGACCGTGAAAAGAAAAGAAAAAGACTTATACAACGGCTAACTTTGACCGATAAGCGTTTAACTTTGACCGGGTGATTAAAGTTAGACGTTTCACATTTTTGGCATTAGGTACCTATTTATTTAACTTTTGTTTTTTGCTGTTTCCTGACAGAAAAAGAAAAATGCAACCAAAAATAAACCCTAAAAGGCGTTGCAATTTAGTGCTAAGCAAAAAGATATTCAAAATGCTATTAGTTTAATAAAGGGCGGAAATACCATATGTCCATAATGAAATGCGCTAAGAATTTCGGAATCGCCAAGAGGACTTTGGTTAATCACCTCAAGAACAGCCACAATAAAGATATTGGTAGGCCAACCGTCTTCAGCAAAAAAGAAGAGAAGGCTATTGTAGATAGTCTGTTAGCAGTTAGCGACTGGGGATTCCCATTTTACTCAAGAATGGTACAATTATTGGCCAAAAATTAGTGTGTTTGGAGAAAATAATATGCCTGGAATTGACTGGATCATTGGTTTTCTAAAAAGAAACAGGAGAATCCTTTCAATGAGGCAATGCCAAAATTTGAAAATATCGAAAGCAAAAATCACAAATGCTGCGCTAGAAGAATACTTTCAGCAACTTTAAATTTCATTAAAATCTCATGATGGTAACTGGATCCCTGCAGAGAGGTCAGCTTAAAAATAGATACGATTCTATTCTTAGCTTTATCAAATACCAATTTCAAAATGTTTTTGGGACGTGTAAATTTTATTAGGATTTTTAATTTTGATGAAACAAATTTATTTTTAAGAAAGGCAACAAATATCCTGAACATAGAATGGATGCTTCATAGAGTAGCATAGCCATTATGTTTTGTGGATCAGCAACAGGCAAACTGCTTCCACCGTATGTGGAATATAAGGCAACGCACCTGTGAGAATCTTGGATCCAATGTGGTCCACAAAGAACCCGATATAATCGCAGCAAATCGGGTCATTTTCGAAGACTTGTTCTTAAACACTTTTATACCAGAAACCAGGCAGTTTAAGAAAGAGATAGTTCCACTTTTCAGTGGAAGTAATACAAACTGCAAAATAAAATAACATCAAATTCATATGTTTCCCACAGAATTCCACCCACATTTGTCAGGCACTTGTGTGTAGCTTTCTACGCCCCTTTGAAAAGAAAGTGGAGATCGGTTTTAGACAACTGGAACAGCGCGCAACGCAAAAATGCACAAACTCTGTCAAAAGTTAAGTACCAATCTTTGTTAACGTACTCGTATTTAGGTCATATTATCAGCAATGATGGTACTAAAGCTGACGCAAATAAAATAAAATCAATTGTGTCAATAAAAATACCAAACGATAAAGCTATAAAGCAATTCCTTGATATCACGGGAAATTTATTAAGGACTACACGAAAGTAGCCTAGTCTCTAGTAAACACTTCTGACCTTGAGTATGTTCGTGCATTCCGAAATTTAAAAACTCTACTTACTTCCGACCCCTTCCTGAAAAGCGCTCATTTTAGTAAAATGTTCGTTCTGAACACAGATGCATCTAATTACTTGGGTGTCGTTTTAAGTCATAATAATCACCCAATTTGTTTTGCTTCCCGCACTTTAAATGACCATGAGGAAGGAAGAGGAAATACTCTTCTATAGAAAGTGAGTTTCTCGCAATCGTATGATCAGTAAAATATTTTACATCTTACCTACATCACAAGTCGCTCGTATGACTTACCGGCATTAAGGAGCCAGACATGAAACTTCAGAGGTGAAAAATGTCACTCATTGAGTACGACTTTGACGTACAATACTTGAAAGGGAAGGAAAATGTTATCGCTGATGGTTTGAGCAGACTAAATAACGAAGGAACGTATGCTAACTATGAAAAACAATCAGGGACTATTTTTCCAAACGAAACAGAGAACGATTCGGAATTCAAAAATGATAAACAAATGATAAATCATATTGTCACCAATTGAACAGAACCCTGCATCTAGGGCAGCCAACTTCAACAACATTGAAGTGACATTTTCAAATACAATAAATAAAACTAAACGGACGTTTGTGAATTAAAAGAGAGCGGTTGTGTTTTATTTCTGATCAGTATTAAAAAGAGAAATATTCTAACAAATATTCAGAAGTGGGATGAACAAACATTTCCTTTTATAAAAATTCAACCATTACCGTCACAAAAATCAACAAATTATGGATAAATGACCTTAAGTTGATTCTAAGGAAAAATGATCAACCAACCACCGGCAATCGAACGGTTCTCATTTAGCGCGTGCAGACCATTCTAGAAAGCGACAAAATTCCGAACGAGTATCTACTCAACGACGACGAGAAAGAGGAGATAGCGACAATCCGGAGCGACATCACCAACTTAACGAATTTGGTGCAAGGTTTGCAATTGCAATTATCCTCTTTTGCTACTGTTTTAAATTCCAGAGAAACTAACGGAACGCCGATGCCACAGGCAGCAACGTCAACCGCTACTTCAACGCCATCTATGTCATCAACGATGTTAAATGCACCACCGCCTTTGTCCAATGCGAATGAGATTCATTCGATTGTCCCAAAATATAACCCATCCGATCAACTTTCACGACAGCCGAAAAATACGTGCAACAAATAAAGGCTTTAATTTCAGCATACGGTTGTTTCTGTTTCACTCACACTAGTCGAAATGGCGTGTTTATCCGTCTCAATCACGGCGTCACTGTCTCGTACTCAATTTAACTTTAAGAATTACGAGTAACTATGAATCGGGTTTCTTTAACAAAATATTTCTTTTGTCCTCAATCAAGCGTTTGTCTAGCAAGTGTCATACCGTTTTGGAATCCAGACTAAATACGCCATCTTTTAAAGTTACTTGCCAAAATGGCATAGTACATGTTTTTGTCAGTACAGTCAGTTCAAGTTGAGTGATTAATGATTTTCAGGTACAGGGATGGGCAAAAAAGCAATATTTTAGTTAAAACCGATCTAGTTATGTTTCAATTTTGGACCGTAATTTGCAGAAGAGTTACTCAGGGTTATGTGGCAAAAAAAAAAAAATAGAAGAAAAGCAAAGATTTGCGGTCACAGTATATCGATTTTTTTTTGAATGCCAATAATTTTAAAAGTACATGATTTAGATTTTTTTTTTTATAATTTTGTGGTAACCAACACCACTTGACCTGTCACCCGTTTCCAGCTTGACGTCGATTTTTGGGATACCCTGGATGTACATAAATGTATAACTGTACTCACTCTGCATCTTTCTATTGCAGATTCCTTTTAGAGATTCAGTAAATCCTGTTGTGGTTCCTTCCTTTCGTTGAATTATTAACATTAAAATTAATTTCAAATTATCTGGGTCGACTCGAAAACTTCTGTAAATTCGTACTAACTGTATGCTTGAAAACGAACTGTCTCGACAAACGTTATAAAACCAAATTCTTTATTTGCTAAAAATTGTTCATGCTTTATATATGTACAGGGTGAATGACTCTAACTCCAACTTTTTAAAATGCTATAATTTTTTTATTTCTTGATAAATTTTATTGTGCCGAAGCAAAAAATGTTGGAAAATACATCAATTTTCAAATTGTATCAGTAGTTTTCAATATGTCCACCTTTGACGCGAATAATGGCCTTGAGACGGCCGAAGAAAGCATCGCACGCTGCACGCAAGTAGCTCTGTGGTATTTTAGTCCAATCCCGGCGAAGTGCTTGTTTGAGATGGTCCAAACTTTGGTATTTTTTAGTGCCAACCTTCGCCTTCAATATACCTCAGACAGAGAAATTCAACGGATTTGCATCCGGAGAATTTGCAATCCATTGTGTCGAAGAAATGAAGTGTGGAACATTGTTTTTTAACCAATCTATGTGAGACGGTGCCGAGTCTTGTTTAAATGTCCACGGTCTCCGACCGAAATGATTGTTTGCCCAAGGCTTCAATACTGCCTCTAAGACAGTTTCACGGTATACGATCGCATTAATTTTGACGCCACGGTCCAAAAATACGAGCGAAGCGGTTATGGCGGCCCAAACCATCACCATCGGTGCTACCTGCTTCTGGTGGCCGTCCGAAGGTGTAAATTTTCGAAGGACCTCTCTGGCAAGTAAGCTCGGTCATTTTGTTTATTGACATATTGCTCGATAACAAATGGCGACTGATCGGAAAAAACTAAATTCGGCAACTCACCACTTTCGTGCAAGCGTAGCAACTCCTTCGCTCTTTCGACTCTAACTTTTTTCTGTAGCGGTGTAAGATCGTGTGCTTTTTGGAACTTCAATGGCTTGAGCCCAAGCTCATTTTTCAGTATGTGTTGCATCCGTTCCAACGATATGTTGAGCCTCACGAGCCATTTTTCTCCCACTTCGACGCGGATTTCTCTAATTCGAACCTTCACTTTCCGAACCATTTCTGCCGATGTTGCTGTTTTTTTTATGACCACCTCCATGCCGTTTTGCAACGCTGCCAGTACAGAAACACAAATGATTTATTCACGTTGAGGTGCTGGAGGGTTCTAACGATAGCTACTTGTGGTTTTCCAGCCAAATATAAAGCAATCACACTATCACGTTTGAATTCCATAGCGGATAAAAATTTTTCAACACAACTGAGACGCAAATCGTTTAAAAGGCTTGTAAATAATTAAATTATCTGTCATGTGGCAAAATTTGAGCTCACTGTCATGAACGGTTTGGAAATTATAGCAGTCTGAAGTTGGTTGCAGTTCGAGTCATTCAGGGTGTATATACAGTTGTGGCGAACTAATTAAGAACGATACACTGGAATCATTATTATTATTATTATTATTATCAAGGGAACGATACAAATTAATTTGTTCGGGATTTAACGCCGGGGTACTATGCCCATGTGGCGCGTTTTGTCAACAGCACGCAGAATACTGAGTTCCCAGGTGGTCACCCACCTACGTACTTACCGCGCCCAACACACTGGAATCATGTTTCTCGAACATTTTTATTGAAATTTTTATTCACCTTGGGTTGCTAAACTTTTTCTTGTACCATGTATCAGCTAAAAACAGACAATAGCAAAAAGAGTAGCAAAAAGATAGAAACACAACATTTTATCCAAAATATTTTGGTAACAAGAAATTAGCTGGCGATCGAATTAATTACGATAAGAGAATATGTAATTACAGCCATACATCGCCTTGACAAAATTAGGTCCTGACATTTTTCCGTGTTATTGCATTCTTGGAATGTCCCTGCGATTTCATAGAATTCATTTGCATTGCTAATTTTATGCTTTTTAACTTTTTTTCTTTAACTCGTACCAGGGGTTTTCGATTGGATTAAGGCTCGGACTGCATGACGGCCAATCGATGACATCCACACAATTATTCTGAAACCATGCTTTTGTTGACCTCGCAGTATGTTTTGGGTCGTTGTCCTGCATAAATTTCCAAGTTACTTTCAATTCTGCCTCTGAATAGGGCGGCATGTATTACATTTTTAAGTAATCCTATGTAGGTTTGAGCGTTCGTTATACCTTCCACTCGATGTAATAATACTCCCTCCTCCATGTTTGAGGGTATGGTGTGGTGTATTTACGATTGAATGCTTCATTTTCTGGTCGTCTAACATACTGTTTACCATCGGAACTAATTCTATTGATTTTAGGCTCATCACACCAGAGTATTTTTTTCCATTGTGAGATGGTCCGATCTTTGGGTTTCTTTGCAAGAGCTAATCTAGCCTTTCGGTTTTTTTAACGAAAGCAATGTTTTTTTTTCTGGCTGAAAAGCTGACTTTCATTCAACCTCTCTCTAATGGAGCGTGCAGAAAATGCATTTGGGTCCTCGCCGAAAACTGCTTTCCGAATACCGTTCGAGCTCAGAAAAGGATTTTTTTTGCCGTGATTACTATCAACCTATCTTGAGCTTTATACCTTTTTGGGAGGTCTTTTACGTCTTTCTACGCTTTCGGTGGTTCGATGTTTCTCGACATATGTTACGTCGTTAAAAATCATTATTTTCGAGTAATCAAGTGTTTTTGCTATATCGTTATAGGACAATCTTTCAATATTGTGAAGTTTTAGTATGGCTTCCCTCATGACTGCTGTGCAGCTCTTTTTTTCGCCATATCACGATCAAAATTTCTCTAATTTATCATTGAGATCTTTCAATTCTGAGCGTTTATTATAGTATTCCTATGCATTTAAATAACACCAAATTTTACTTTTATCCATTTAAATTTTAGGTGGCGTCTTTGTGGTTCTTCTTTCGGGACTTGCAGTTGCTGTTTGTGTATCAATTTACGAGTTCTATCAGCACAGCCAGACTACTATACGGTCAACCTTTGAATGCGAAAACAGTAATCATTCGACGGAAATAATGAACGGCATGAAGAAAGGAGTACAACAAACTGTCTGCGAACAGATGATAAATGAGTTTTGCTTCTCAGTACGTTGTTTAGGTTCTAGGCGTAGACCTGCTCTTAAGCGAACCTGCCCACGATGTAGTACATTTTAAGTGCCACAATCAAATGTGGCAACACACACCCTCAAAACGAAAAGATCTCAGCCAATATAATCATGAATCTCGCCAAGTTATACCAACCATAAGAAGATGCAAGACTTCAAGTGAGTCCAATTTAATGCAGGTAGAACAATCATCATTTTACCTTAATTTATGTACTCATAACGTTTGTTTATTTCTAGGCTTTATCTCCTTTCGAGTTAATATCAAATGACTATCCCCTCAGCTGTAAGAAGATAAAATAAATCTTCAAGTGTTTCCTTTATCAAATTTATTATATCTACTAAACAAATTCTCACGTAGAACAATGAAAATAAATAAATTAATTAGAGTACATTGGCGAAATTATAATAAAAACTATTCAATGTGGAATTGTCAATATGTATATAACATAAGAAAAGAAATACATTTAAACAGTGAGATATGTAGCAGATGCTTGTGGTATTATTATTGGAGTCCTTTTTTCAAATTAATCGGTTTTTGTTTCTTCATTCATAACATACCACCTTGATCAAAAAATTCCCGACCACACCCACAGTGTGGCGCTCCTATAGTTCCGATTTGAGTTCTGTTTTTTTTGTTAAGTTGGTAAATCTGTTGTTGAAATTCCCTCTAAATCTTAGCATCTTGGCTTGACATTTGTAAAAGTTACGTTTCCAAGAGTACATCTATCTCTGTGTGTGTTGGTGATTTTTTACAATTTTAGAAATGGATTTAAATTTGCAACAACGAACTTAATGGTGCGCGATCGTTGGAAATGTTGGAAAAGTGTTTCGGCAACGATTCTCTAAAGAAAACCGCTGTTTACCAGTGGCACGAGCGGTTCAAAAGTGGTCGTGACTTAATCGAAGATGATGAACGCAGTGACAGACCATCGACATCGAAAACCGACGAAAACATTGATGAAGTACGCGTAAAAGAAATGTTGGTCAATAACCGCAAATTAACCATCAGAGAGATAGCGGAGGACTTGAACATTGCCTATGGATCCGTCCAAGACATTTTGGTTACTGATTTGGGTTTCCGTCAGCAGCAAATTTGGTGCCAAAAGACCTCAATTGCATGCAAAAAAGAGACCATGTTGACGTCGCAAAAGAGATGATTTGCGAGGCTGAATCCGATCCCACATTCATCAAAAGGATCATTACTGGAGACGAGACGTGGGTTTATGAGTACGACACGCAATCCAGACATCAGGCAAGTGAATGGCGTTCACCAAATGAGCCGAGACCAAAAAAACCACCTCGTTTTCTGTCAAAAAGGAAGGCAATGCTCACGGTTTTCATGGATTACAACGGTGTACGAGTAGTGCATCATGAATTTTTGCCAGAAGGCCAGACAGTAAACAAAGAGTATTACTCGTATTTGGGCGTTATGAGACGTTTGCGTGAAGCAGAAGCAATTCGCCGAAAGAGACCAGAATTGTGGGCAGAAAACTCGTGGATTTTGCACCATGATAGCGCACGGTCGCGGTCGCACAGTGCCATCATTATTCGTAATTTTTTGACGAAAAATGCAACAAATACTCGTACCATCCAACAGCCACCGAATTCATCTGATTTGTCTCCCTGTGACTTCTTTCTGTTCAATCGAGTTAAAAACCCATTACGGGGAACGCGTTTCAGCAGCCGAGAGGAAGTAATGGAAAAATCGCAGGAAGCACTGATGGACATACTGAAAACCGAATATAAAAAAATGTTTCGAGGACTGGAATAAGTGTGTTGCAGTCGATGAGGACTACTTTGAAGGGGACAATATAGATTTAGATGAATAAACTTGTATTTTTAATTTTCTGAATTAATTCCGCCAACCAAAATTCGCTTTTACACGGATTATTCCCTCAATTTTTCCTTTGTTGGGTGGACTATCATGAAATCCCGACAGTGTAGTTTTCGTTCAACAAAAAAACAAACAAACAAGCACATTCCAACCAACACTATCGTTCCACGCGCGAGAGTGCAGAGAACACAAAAGTCCGTTCGAAAAGTGAAAAAATAAAGTGTGAAGTGCAGAGAAAAAAACATAAAAACATCTCCTGCCCCTGGGCAAAGTGCTGTTCTTTGCAACAAGTCACTGCAGTTACTGTATGCCACCATCGTACGGCAAAAACAATGACTGCGTGCATGTAACAACTAATGGATAGCGGGTTGGTGCACAGTTTCTTATCGTTGTAAGGGCATAACACCAACAACAATTTGATTCGGTAAGCCCACGTTTGAATTTTCACTTCACAGCCTTGCTTAACATCGTTGGTGTCCTGGTTTTTTGTGTTTTTTTTTTTTGTAATGGCTAGCAAAACTAGAGTATAAGTAGTAAGTATACGATGTCTGAAAAGTAACCACTTTTCTGTAAATACAGACGTCCACGTCTGTAAATACAGACCGCTGTTTTGACACTTTGTGGAACACAGGTAGATCACCGCCCACACCTCTCAGTTCACGCTGATCTGAAGCTGCCTGGCTATGAACTAGTGCCATCATTCTTTTCTCACTGCGGTCTCGCCATTTACGTGCGTAGTGATGTAGCTTACCAAACTCCACCACAATGTAGTCCCTGTTCCAATCCGGAATTCAATTTCATGCGGTTAAAATTCCATCCCCGTAAGCAAATTATCCACTACAGCTTTATTTACAGAAGCCCCAAACTGGACTGCAACTTGCTGTCTGACTCCATTCAAAGAATTGTATCCCTGTATCCTCATACTGAAATCGTTATCACGGACGATTTCAATATACACAAGTCTTGGTGGCTTCGACAGACAACACACGAAGGATGGTGTGTTGAGAACCTCGCTGCGGAGAACAACTTAACGCAGCTTGTAAATGTGCCCACGCGAATACCAGTCGTTGATAGCCATGCCGCCTATACCCTAGACTTGACTTCCCACACTGATAAGTACACCGTCGATGTGCTCTCCCCTCTAGGCTAGTCAGACCATTGTATCATATCAGCGAATTTCTCGTATGCTCATCATACAGTTAGAGAAAAAATTCCTAAAAGAACCGTATGGCAATACAATACGTATGGCAATACGAATGCCAATTGGAGCGGACTTAACACCCTCTTTAGGAACTTATGCCGCTGCTGATATGATCACTGACACTATTCTTCTTGGAGTAAGAGTATCAGACTAAAAGGAAAGGCATGGACTCGAGCTGTGAAGAGGCTGTCAAGGTTAGAGAATTGTTTTTCCGGTCCTACCAGATCAGCTCAACAGAGGAAAACCGAAAAAAGTTTACACGAACCAGAAATGACTGCAACGTGAAATTCCAATATGACCAAAAATTGAGGCAAAAAATACTGCAATGTCCCAAAGGCAGTACAAATTTTTCGTCATTCGTCAAAAACATTAGAAATTCTGCCTCATCCTCCATCCCAACGCTCATTTACAATGACATTCCAGCTGTCAGCTCTTTGGAAAAGGCCAATCTGCTCGCTAGGTGGCTAGGTCAACACTCCCAGATTGTGCTTTGCCCCCGCCTACATTTGAGTGCGTGGAATCTACAATGGGACGAATCCACTTTCGCACTCGTGTAGTAGCAAGAGCAATTAAAGATCTTAACATGCATAAATCCGCTGTTCCAGATGGTATATCCCCCCTTTTTCTGAAGGGATGTTCTCCCTCGCTGGAAAAACCACTGCGTAAGCTTTTTCATCAATCCTACTCTTTAGGGCACTTTCCGAGCAGATGGAAAACAGCATTTGTCCAGCCCGTCCCTAAAAAAGGAGAATCTTCTTCTCCCTCCTCCTACAAATCGATTGCACTTGCGTCCCTTCTTTCCAACGTCATGGAAACGCTGATAAACCGTCAGCTCATCTCGAAACACGAAAACTTCTTAATGACTGGCAGTACGGTTTTCGTAGCAACAGGTGCATTGGTGATTTGATGACACGTCTCACCGAAAAATGGAACCAAATCGTTCATCAATCTGGCGATTGCTAGGTAGTTGATATTTCTAAGCCATTTGACACAGTTTGGCACCAGGCTCTTTTGTAGAAAATGCGTGCTTTTGAGATCGATGATTCTCTTCTTCAATGGATTAGAAATTACCTTTCGGAACGTTTCGGTTTCAAGTTTGATATTCACAAAATAAATGCTGGTGTGCCCCAGGGCTCCGTTCTGTTTCCGACACTCTTTTTAATTTTCATTAATGATCTCTTTTCTGCTACTTCTAATCCAATATATTACTCTGCTGACGACAGTACTCTCTGCTTTTCATATTCGTTCCCGGACTCACGTCCCTGCTCTTCGGCTGAAGAACGGGAACGGCAGCGTATGTTAAGCTCATTAAATTCCGATATTAACAGCATAACCAATTGGGGAACTATCAATCGAGTAGAATTTAATGCTTCCAGAACTCAATGTTGTCTGCTGTCATTAAAGCGAAATTTAAACACCCAGCCATTATCCATGAATGGCACTTGCATCGTCGAAACCGATAAACTTTCCATTCTCGGTATGTGTCTCAATGACAACTTACGTTGAAATGACCACATATTCGATGTCGCCAAAGGTACTGCGAAATGTCTAGGTTTCCTCAAGCGATGTAAGAAATGTTTCACACCCTTTGATCTGGCCTCAATATATAAGGCATTCATCCGCCCAAAATTAGAGTACAATTCCCACATCTGGTCAGGTGTTCCTAAAACTTCTTTGCGCTTGCTAGATGCGATTTAAAACCGTGCGGTAAAACTCATAGGTGATACCAATATCACTCAGGCAATGGACACCCTCGAACACCGACGAAATGTCTCGTGTCTCACTTTGTTTTATCCCTATTTCCACCGCCAGTGCTCCATAGAAATCGCCAGTAGCATTCCGCCACTTCAAACCTTTACCTGTAACACCCGTCTCGCTATGAATGCTCATCAGTATACCCTCAAGGCCATTTTCGGACGTACTCTAAAATATCGTGATTCGTTCCTAAGCCGTAGAACTCGCTCATGGAATGCCCTGCCTAGCTCTTTATTTCCTAGTCTTTATAACCTTCAAACATTTAAAACCAACGTTCACCAGTACCTCTCTTTCTATCCTCCCTGGTTTTCCTCCGCCCGCGCTGTGTGCAAGCATTTTAAGGGTACCTAAATCTCTTGAGCGCGCGCAAATTATAAAAAAAAAAAGACTGTGCTTGGTGCCAGGACACTGCACTATTAAAGGAAATGAACAAGCGGACGAGCTTGCAAGAAAAGGAGGGCTACTCGACAATAGTGAGGTTGCGAATATCAAACCGCCCCATTTGCATACTGAGGGGCACCATCGAGGAAAAAATCACAAAGACTTCCAACCTAAGGTGGTCAAGTCTTGAAGGACACAGGGTATCCAAGGCTCTTTGGCTGCGTTTTGACGGTAAAAGATTTAGGAAGTAAATAAAATTAAACAGGGAGAAGCTTAGGACAGTAATAGGACACCTGAGATGATACAGTCTCCTGCGGCAGCACGCAAAGAGTGTCAAATTGTCAGATACGGATAAATGCAGATTCTGTGGTAATCTGCACGCTTTTGAGGACATAACACACATATTGTGTGAATGTGAAGCAATATTGCGTAGTCGAAGAAAATTTTTAAGGAAATACTTTATTGAAAGCCTACAGGAAATAGACGGCACGAACTTCAAAGATTTTCTTGGCTTTTGCAAGAAAATTGGGTTTTTCACCAGGGCGATTGTTTAGGTTTTGCCATTTGAAGACAAATTCAATGGGTTCCACAGGAACCGCGATGGGCCCGTTTTGGTGCCTAGTGTCTGTGTGATGGCATATCCATCGCACCCCTAACCTATTGAACATTAATTTAGGGTTGTACCCCTTCTAACCCTTTTAAAAATTTAAGAACTTGATACTATTAAATGCAAATAACTAAATGAGCTTCATGATGTAATAAATAAAGTAGAAGCAAAACCATTAATCGGATATTCTTCATATGGAGTTAGGTTGAGAATTATTAAATTTAATAAAGTTTTGTGGGTATTATTGTAAATGCATATTGCATACACGATTCCCTTCTGACGATGCACAAAAAGTCGCAAAAGACCGTGAATGGGAGATACAGCCCACTTCGGACGGTCGGGGCAAGGTTTAGTATTTTTTAAATTTTGTTTTTTTTTTTTTGAATGTCCAGTTTGATTGAAGAAACGCATTATTGAAGGCCAAAATGTGATTATGGCTATTTTCTTTAAAATGCTTTTAGCATTACACTTTCCGTCTACGAGTATTACGTTAATTGTTTTTGGAAACAAGTGTTGCGATTTTTTTTTTTTAGTTATCGGGATTAATGAATTAACTCGAAAGCAAGGGGACTGTTTTTATCCGGTAATTATTAATAATTACCCGTCACATACTTGTATTTCCTATTATTGAAACCACAATAATGTCATCAGCTAAATATTATCTTACACATTCTACGAGTACACATAGAAGCAAAACAGTCTGTCTAAACTACAGCTGTAGAAGGCAAAGCTTTTTAGCTTTTGAATTCAATATTATGTTTATTTCAAAAACAGAAAATCGAAGTTTTGCTTTTAAGAGTGAAACGTTTCTATTTAAGTGCTTTTGAAACAGCACCATTCGAATCTGATTGATACTTTTATGGTTCTGCATTACTCACAGTCACATTACATGCAATCTGCAATTTTCAATTTAACAAAAAAAAAGGTGAGAAATGTAAAAGTCTCTTTATAATTATTGTATCTTGTTGATTTGAAATTATGAATATGGTATCTACCATCTTGAAGCGCGTTGGTTTTTGAAGCTTTTCATCTCATGCAAGATAGGTGAACCTAAGATAAGATGTACGTACGGAGTATACCTATAAATGACTTATTGGATGAATGGCTAGTGTATTTTCAAATATTTACTTTAATATACTGTGATCTTGGGATACATACGTATATGGTATTCATATGTATAATAGAGACGAATACAAAAATACAAATCAGTTGCAGGAAAATATGGAAAAAGAAAAAAAAAAAAATTGGTACTTAAGCCGAAGCATAGATAGATTTGAAGTATCTTGCAATGGGTTCTCTTCATTCTGTTTAAGAGTTGTACATATGTTATTATTGTATTAAAAATATCTCTTACAAAATATAAATGGTAAAAAACTTTGTTTTTGTGTTCATCCTCTTTCACTTTTGTTTCAAAAGAGTAACTTATGATTTTGTTCTTGTAGGGAAAATGTCATGTTCCTTCACATGGTGGTGGTGAAAAATTATTTCAAAGGTTTCCAGTTTATTACGATTGAACACAGCTAAAGCTTTTCAGAAACTTTCGGTACGGTCTTTTATTCAGTTGTTTGTTCTAAAAACAAAATATGAATATATAACGTCGTTTAAAACATTTCTTTTTACTTGAGCTGTAAAGTATTAAAAAAAAAAAATAAAAAATTATTCATATTATTTATAAAGCAAGTTAATACAGTTTAACAGTTTACAAGTTTAACAATTTTTTGTTTTTTTGTTTTTTTTGTTTTTTTTTTTTTTCTGAAACCATAGAAAATCAAATACTTGTATTAAAAAAAGGACGAAGAGGATTTTTTTTTTTTTTTTTTTTTTGAGAATTATAGGATGATTTTTCATTGGCGTCTCGGTTTTTTGTCGCTTTCGGTTTTTAATCGACTATCTAAAGAAAGTGTCATCAGTGTTTGAATAAAAAAAAAGAAAAAAAAAAAAAAGAAAAGAAAAAAAAAATAATAAAGTGGGATTATATGAATAAAAGGATACATACAATTTTAATCAGTGTGCAATATAATTGAATGCGCTAAACAAATGCTGAACGAAAGATGTTTTATAGCTCGACAGTTCAATGTAAAAAACCACGTGCTTACCTTTAATATAATGTACACATAAATATAAAAATAAATAAGCATGTTAATTCTTTTTATATATTCTTGTAATGTTAGCCATGTATACGCATGTATGTATGTAGGTATATAAAGGAAATTGGTATATAAAATTATTTATTTCAAATTTTACTTAAATGGATGGGAAAATGATTATTTATCTTTCCTTCGTGCATATAAATTAAGATAATACCTGCAGTTTATACCATAAATCCTTATGCGTGTGTATGATTTTATCAATTTCTGTCTCAAAATTTGAGTGCAACCAATTGGGATTGCAGAAATTTAAGATTGAATTTTTTTTTTTTTTCCCCCCCCGTACTATTTAATAAATCAATCTCTGAGATGTCTCAATTTTTTTTTTTTTCTTTTTCACTGACCTGAATTTAATTGAATTGAATTTTAGTTCTTAGATATGTATTTTGGGTGAATTATAATTTATTCTTTAATATTTGCGGATAGGATTCGAACCAGTATACCTACATATGTAACTGAAAACATAATAAAATTTATTAATATACGAAGGTTTTATGTTTATTGGCTGTATCTAAGCTTCGTCTGAACGTCTCTAAAAACATAAAGAAACCTGTGACGGAGATATGGACCAATACTCCAGACTTATACTATATAAACTAATTAATCAAGTTAGTTAGATATTACAATAATACAAATGATACACATGTATCATAAATTAAATGAAAGCCGATTGCTACATTTTGGGGCATATTGCCATATTGCTTGCTTGGTCCGGTTTAAGCTTTTAACGTTACTGTCACCACTGTAATAAATTCGTATTGAGCAATTTATTAAAGTTGCAATTAAACTTCCATACAAATCTATTGTACAATATCCATATCCATATCCATATCCATATCCATATATGCACTCGTATGTATGTATAATTAATTCGGATGGTTGTTTTGACTTTGAGTGATTGTTTAAAAAGGAATCGTACACAAAATTGTTAACTTAACAAATATGATTTCATACAGACGCCCATACATATATATATATATATAAACACATAGATACAAGGTAAATATATGTAAACAAAATCAAAACCAAATGAATTTTGTTTTGCTATTGATGGAAGCATATACAATGCTATCCACACCATTAAAACTTGCTCTGTGAAGAATCTCCGTATGAGTCAACTTATAGGTTTTAATTTGTTTGGGAGGAAATGTTTGAGGGAAGCCTTCTAAAAATGTGTGTATGAACTTTTAATACCACTTCGATCTATAGAGTAATCAATAAATTATTGTCAGCTTTCAATTTTCATAAAATTTATTGAATTTCGTTATATACATTCCATATATGTTACAATACTCGTACACTATAATTATACTAAGGGTTAAATTGCCGCCTTATTTTCTAATTAATACAATTGAAAAAAAAAAAAAAGAAGTACAAAAATATTGCATCCAGACGGCTTTCAGATGCTTGCGTACATTTCAATTAAAATGGAAAACAAACTCATACCATTCTTATTTACTTTAGTGCGATTACTAAATAAAAACAAAGGAAACATTAAGTGCATATTGGAAAATTATAAACAAAATGATTGAAAAAGAAAACCGGACGAAAAAAAAACATGCATTCGGAGTAGATTTTAGCTATTTTAGCGTTTTAACAGATGATGTGCTACCTATTAGTTTGAATTTGCATTAAGTCAAATTTAAGTCTTAATACAATATTGCTAATATTTTTGAGTTCTGATAAAACTAAAGGGACTGAAACCTTTATTAAAGTACCAAATTAAAAAAAAAACACTAGTTAGAAGTGTAGGGCAGATCAGTGGAGACCTATATTAATTTATTTATGTACCACCTTGATGTTCCCGGAATTTATTCAGGAAATTAAAAATACAAGTTTATTTATCTAAATCTACAATACTGTCCCCTTCAAAGCAATCCCCATTGACTGCAACACACTTATGTCAGTGCTTGATCCAATCCTCGAAGCATTTTTTTATATTCGCTTTTCGGTATGTCCATCAGTGCTTCCTGCGATTTTTCCATTACTTCCTCTCGGCTGCTGAAACGCGTTCCCCGTAGTCGTTTTTTAACTCGATTGAACAGAAAGAAGTCACAGGGAGCCAAATCAGGTGAATTCGGTGGCTGTTGGATGGTATTTGTTGCATTTTTCGTCAAAAAATTACGAATAATGATGGCACTGTGCGACGGTGCGTTATCATGGTGCAAAATCCACGAGCTTTCTGCCCACAATTCTGGTCTCTTTCGGCGAATTGCTTCTGCTTCACGCAAACGTCTCATAACGCCCAAATACTCGTAATACTCTTTGTTTACTGTCTGGCCTTCTGGCAAAAATTCGAGATGCACTACTCGTAAACCGTTGTAATCCATGAAAACCGTGAGCATTGCCTTCTTTTTTGACTGAAAACGACGTGGTTTTTTTGGTCTCGGCTCATTTGGTGAACGCCATTCACTTGCCTGATGTCTGGATTGCGTGTCGTACTCATAAACCCACGTCTAGTCTCCAGTAATGCTCCTTTTGATGAATGTGTCGAGTCGACCACCGACCGACCACCGACGAGTGCAGACGTCATTCTGGACTCGTAATCTCTCCTGTGCTGTACACAAAAAAAAACATCGTTGGTGTCTGTGTTTTTTGTGTTTATCTTTCTTTGTAATGACTCGGGAATTCAGAGTAGATATTGGCAATATACGCGGGCTAAAAAGTAATCACTTTTCTGTGTACGTCCACGTCTGCAAACAAGGACCAGCTGTTTTGGCACTTGTGAAACACAGGTAGATCCCCGTCCACATTTTTCAGATCACTCTGATCTGAAGCTACCTGGCTACGAACTAGTGCCATTATTCTTCTCTCAACGCGGTCTAGCCATTTATGTTCGTAGAGATGCACCTTACCAAACTCCACCACAATGTAGTTCCTGTTCCAATCCGGAATTCAATTTCATGCGGTTAAAATTCCATCACCGTAAGCAAATTATCCACTACTGCTTTATTTACAGAAGCCCCAAACTGGACAGCAATTCGACTTTTAACGAGTTTAATGCGCTGTCTGACTCCATTCAAAGATTTGTATTCCTGTATCCCCATACTGTAATCGTGATTACGGGCGATTTTAATATACACAAGTCTAGGTGGCTTCGACATCTTCGCTGCGGAAAATAACTTAACCCAGCTCGTAAATGAGCCCACACCAATACCAGACGTTGATAGTCATACCGCCAATACCCTGGACTTGTTTTTAACTTCACACCCTGACAAGTACTGCGTTGACGTGCTCTCCCCTCTAGGCTCGTCGGACCATTGTGTCATGTCAGCTAAATTCTCGTACACCCACCACACAGTTAGAGAAAAGATTCCTAAAAGAACAGTACGGCAATACGAGAAAACAAATTGGAGCTGACTTAACAACTTCTGTAGGAATTTTAACTGGTCGCTGTTGACATGATCACAGAAACTATTCTCTTTGGAATGAGATCTTTTATCCCTCATCGGATGAAGAGTATCAAACCAAAAGAAAAGGCGTGGTACGACTCGAGCTGTAAAGAGGCTGTCAGGGTTGGAGAATTATTTTTTCGGTCCTACAAGACCAACCCGACAGACGAAAACCGAAAAAAGTTTAAACGAGCCAGAAATGACTCAACGTCTTTCTCAAGCGTGTGAAATACCAATGCGACCAAAAACTGAGGCAAAAAATACTACAATGTCCCAAAGGTAGTAAACATTTTTGGTCGTTCGTCAAAAATATTCGAAATTCTGCCTCATCCTCCATCCCAACGCTCATTCCAGCTGTCAGCTCTTTGGACAAGGCCAAGCTGCTCGCTAGGTGGCTAGCTCAACACTCCCAGATTGTGCTTTGTCCCCGCCTACATTTGAGTGCGTGGAATCTACAATGGGACGAATCCACTTTCGCACTCGTGTAGTAGCAAGAGTACTTAAAGATCTCAACATGCATAAATCCGCTGGTCCAGATGGTATATCTCCCCTTCTTCTGAAGGGGTGTTCTTCCACGCTGGCAAAACCACTGCGTAAGCTTTTTCATCAGTCCTACTCTTTAGGACTCTTTCCGAGCAGATGGAAAACAGCATTTGTCCAGCCCGTCCCTAAAAAAGGCGAATCTTCTTCTCTATCCTCTAACAGACCCATTGCACTTACGTCCCTTCTTTCCAAGGTCATGGAAACGCTGATAAACCGTCAGCTCGTGAAATATCTCGAAACACGAAAACTTCTCAATGACCGGCAATGTGGTTTTCGTAGCAACAGGTCCACGGGTGATTTGATGGCATGTCTCACCGAAAAGTGGAACCAAAGCGTACATCAATCTGGCGAGAGCAAGATAGTTGCACTTGACATTTCTAAACCATTTGACAGAGTTTGGCATCAGGCTCTTTTGTCGAAAATGCATGCTTTTGGGATCGATGACTCTCTTCTTCAATGGATTAGAAACTACCTTTCGGAACGTTCAATTCAAGTTGTCTTGGATGATTTCAAGTCTGATATTCACAAAATAAGTGCTGGTGTACCCCAGGGCTCCGTTCTGTCTCTGACACTCTTTTTAATTTTCATTAATGATCTCTTGTCTGCTACTTCTAATCCAATATATTACTTTGCTGACGACAGTACTCTCTGCTTTTCATATTCGTTCCCGGACTCACGTCCCTGCTCTTCGGCTGTAGAACGGGAACGGCAGCGTATTTTAAGCTCATTAAATTCCGATATTAACAGCATAACCAATTGGGGAACTATCAACCGAATGGAATTTAATGCTTCCAAAACTCAACGCTGTCTGCTGTCATTAAAGCGAAATTCAAATACCCAGCCATTATCCATGAATGGCACTTGCATCATCGAAACTGATAAGAAATATTTTACCCCCTCTGATCTTGTCACATTATATAAGGCATTCGGCCGCCCAAAATTGGAGTACAATGCCCACATCTGGTTAGGTGCTCCTCAGACGTCTCTGCACCTGCTAGATAGAACTCAAAACCGTGCGATAAAACTTATTGGTGATACTAATATCAGTCAATCAATTGACACCCTCGAGCACCGACGAAATGTCTCCTGCCTCACTTTGTTTCATCGCTATTTCCACCACAAGTGCTCCATTGAACCGCCCATTCAATCCTTCAACCGTAACACCCGTCGCGCTATGAATGCTCATCAGTATACCCTCAAGTCCATTTTGGGGCGTACTCTAAAATATCGCGATTCTTTCCTAAGCCGTACAACTCGCTTATGGAATGCCCTGCCGAACTCTGTGTTTCCTGGTCGTTGTAACTTACAAACATTTAAAAAAAATGTACATCGGTACCTGTGTTTTCTTCCTCCCTAAATTTCCTTCGCCCTCGCTGTGTACGAACATTTTAAGGGTACAAAACACCTTTAGCGCGCGCCGATTATAAAAAAAAAAAAAAATGTGGGTCAACACGATCTCTTTTTTGCATGAAATTGAGGTCTTTTGGCACCAACTTTGCTGCTACACGACGGAAACCCAAATCATCAACCAAAATGTCTTGGACGGATCCATAGGCAATGTTCAAGTCCTCCGCTATCTCTCTGATGGTTAATTTACGGTTGTTGACCAGCATTTCTTTTACGAGTACTTCATCAATGTTTTCGTCGGTTTTCGATGTCGATGGTCTGTCACTGCATTCATCATCTTGGATTGGCTCACGACCACTTTTGAACCGCTCGTGCCACTGGTAAACGGCGGTTTTCTTTAGAGAATCGTTGCCGAAACACTTTTCCAACATTTCCAACGTTCGCGCACCATTAAATCCGTTTTCTTTATGCAAAATTTAACACAAGTTCGTTGTTGCAAATTGAAATCCATTTCTAAAATTGTAAAAGTTGTACTCTTGGCTATGTAACTTTTGCAAATGTCAAGCTATGACGCTAAGATTTAAAGAGAATGTCAACAACAGATTTACCAACTTAACAAAAAAAACAACAAATCGGAACAATGACAGCGGCATACGGTAATTATTCCAGGATCAAGGTGGTATGACACCTATTGCAGTCTGCTTCGTCTTTTGGGAAACGATTGCTAAGACGCGTCCGAATTCAGAGGATTTATATATGGAGATTGTATAATATAATTTACTTAGTAGAGTAGATCGTTTCCTTATTTTTGTAGACTCACTTTCTTTTTACAAAAATATAGAAACAAAGTTAGCGCGCTCGCTGTGCTTTTCACAGCGACTCCGCATTAAATCTTTCCGCTGACATAAATCACGATTTAGAAGTCATAAGTCATTGGTTCAGAATTGGTCTTTTTGAAATGTGGCGGGGAAACACACTTCGAACAGTTCTTCTTCCTTTATACTCGTACACAGTATAATAAACACAAATATAGCATAAGTAGATACTTGTACTCGGGAGTAAGTGCACAGATATCTTTCGCCTTAAAGATATGCTCTGAGAGATCTGTATTTTAGTATTTTGTATGACTGGAGGGTGAATTCTTCTGGCCATACTGATACAAGGAAACGTAAATTTCACAATCTTTTTGGCCGTTCGATTATAATGTGTAAGTGCGTTCTAAGCTGGAATACCTATGGCAGAGTTTCCAGAGTTGGCACTTGCAACTACAAAATGTACCCACTTCCAAGTCCCCATAAATACGTTATTTGTATTTGTTATAATAAAATCGTTGACTCAATATTATTTAGAAGCCTTAAAGCTGCTCTTCTGAAACACTTGTATGTTTACGAGTTATTGAAGGCATTTTTCGCCAGACCCGGCTACGAGTATTATCTGCGCAAATGCTCTTCTAACTATAATCTCAGAATAAATCATTTAAATCTAGTGCACTATTCGATGAACACCCAATACTTACTCCCAAGCTAGGGACTAAAATAATTTAGGCTGCATACAATCCTCTTTTAGGTGATGGAAGACTCAGAAATGTGCAACCGTTCTTTGGGCTCCACAAGACCTAAAAGTGTTTCTCTTAGCTACTCTAGGATAGTTCTTTGTCGCACATCTTTAGCTTGAAAGCGCCCAGCTGACTGGATAGCTAAATTTTTCTAATTTCATTTCAGATAGCTTGGCAATGACAAGGATTCTAACATCTGGTAGCCAGCATAAAAACTGAGAAAGCTTTTGTTGCGGATTGCTAAGATCGACTATTACAACTCGGAGTGTTCATCAGGTACGGCATTGATCTTTGCACTCACGATAAAAGAAATGCATTCGCCACAGCAATTGCTCTTTGACAAGATTAACATATAGGTTAATACAAGGTTAGTTGGCCAATACTTCAAGAAATTGTTGCTGACAATTTTGAATTCTATTGCACCCCAAGCAAGCAAAGTACACAAGACGAACGACCTTTTTCTGTTTGTGAATAGGATTCTTGTCCCGAAAGTGCTAATAAGTAATAAGACACGAAATATTCGTCATATGACATACGGCGTGTCGCTGTTTAGGTTTTCGTCCTGATAGCTGAAGATTCCTGAAGTTATGGCAAACAAAAAATTGTATTGCAGGGGAGGGTCTACTTTCACTCCCCTCCAAGCTGAATCCGTTAAAAAGCTACGGCCTTTTAAGAAGTTTTACCTCGAAATAAGGAGTTCCTCATTTTAACGGCCTATAACTTGAAGGCGGGTAAAACAGACCACCCCTTGCAATACAAAATATTTAGGATAAACACCTGAACTGTGCCACCCTGTATTTAAGTTTAGTTAGGTATTGTAAGTGTTCCACGGTTTAGTGAGAAATGTAGACAAGAGATTTTTTTTGTACCCTTAAGATGTTTGCACATATCATGGGCGAAGGGAAAATAGGCGGGATACGTTGGTTTTAAATGTTTGAAGGTTATAATGACTAGGAAATAAAGAGCTAGGCAAGGCATTTCATACAGCTTTAGAACCAACCAATCACGATATTTCAGAGTACGTCCGAAAGTGGGCTTGAGGGTATACTGATGAGCATTCATAGCTAGACCGGTGTTAAGGTTAAAAGTTAGAAGGGGTGGAATGTTACTGGTAATTTCGGTGGAGCACTGGTGGTGAAAATAGTAATAAAACAAGGTGAGACAGGGGACATTACGTCTGTGTTCGAGGCGCAAAGAGGTTTTAGGAGCACCTGACCGGATGTGAGCATTGTACTCCAATTTTGGGCTGATAAACGCCTTATATATTGGGGCCGGATCAGAGGGTGTGAAATATTTCTTACATCGCTTGAGGAAACATTTCGCAGTGGCGACATCGAATATGTGGTCATTCCAACGTAAGTTGTCACTGGCACACATACCGAGAATGGAAAGTTTTTCGGTTTCAACGATGAAAGTGCAATTCATGGATAACGACTGGGTCTTTAAATTTCGCTTAAACGGTAGTTTCTAATCCATTGAAGAAGAGAGTCATCGATCCCAAGAGCACGCATTTTCGACAAAAGAGCCTGATGCCAAAGTCTGCCAAATGCCTTAGATATATCAAGTGCAACTATCTTGCTTTCGCCAGATTGATGTACGCTTTGGTTCCACTTTTCGGTGAAACATGCCATTCACATGCCAGTGGATCTGTTGCTACGAAAACCATATTGCCGGTCATTGAGAACTTTTCGTGTTTCGAGATATTTCATGAGCTGACGGTTTATCAGCGTTTCCATGACCTTGGAAAGAAGGGACGCAAGTGCAATGGATTTGTAGGAGGAGGGAGAAGAAGATTCGCCTTTTTTAGGGACGGGCTGGACAAATGCTGTTTTCCATCTGCTCGGAAAGTGTCCTAAAGAGTAGGATTGATGAAAAAGCTTACGCAGTGGTTTTTCCAGCGAGGGAGAACCACTCTTCAGAAGAAGGTGAGATGTACCATCTGGCGACTACACTAGCGCGGAAGTGGATTCGTCGGCGCACTCAAGTGCATGCGGATAGAAAGCACAATCTGGAAACGTTGAGCTGGCTCCAAAGTGTGCAGCAATCATATTGGCCTTGTCCAAAGAGCTGACAATTGGAACGTCATTAGAAATGAGCTTTGCGATGGAGGATGGGGCCGAATTTTTTATATTTTTTGCGAACATAAGAAAATGTTTACTACCTTTGGGCCATTGTAGTGTTTTTTGCCTTAGTTTTTGGCCGTATTGAAATTTCAAACGATTAAAAAAGACGTCGCAGTCATTCCCGTATCCCTGGAATTTTTTCGGTTGGTCTTGAAAGACTGAAAAAGTGTTTCTCTAGCCCTAACCTCCTCGTTACAGCTAGAATCGTACTACGCCTTTTCTTTTGGTTCGATTCACTTCATCCGATGAGGTATAGAGGATCACATTGAAAAGAGAATAGTGTCTGTGATCATATCGGCAGCTGAATCCACCGCGCTATAGAGGAAATATAAGGAGCAGTTAACATTCCTAAGGAATTAATTTTCTCTAACTCGTCGGCGTACACATAATTCTATTTATATGCTTTTGGGCAACGACTAGTGCACTTAGGGTTAATAAAGTCATATATGATTTTAACTGTAGGGCTTGTGCCTTCCAATTTAGTTTGCTATCAATGAGAACTCCGAGATATTTGAAGGACTCGACTGCTTCAATATTAAAGCAGCATGTGGAACAAGGTGTGTAGTGGTAAGCAGAATTTTTGGCAATCGCTTGAATGAAAAAAAAAAACCCAAAGCTTTCTAGATTATTTTGGCATAGCTCAAAGTTCATTATTTTTGTTTTTTTTACTAATAATAAGCTTATGAAAGGTGAACCAAATTCTAAGTAAATGAAGGTCGTAGTTAACTTTCGCAAAGCATTCATGGAGCGAGGCGTCAGTGTATTAAGACGATGTCATCTGCAAATGCGCTTTGATTTCTGTAAAAGCTCTGGATGAAAAGTAAGTTTATGTATACAAGGAACAGTACTGGGCAAAGCACAGAACCTTGTGGAACGTCATTTCTAAGCTTAAGTGAGCTAAAAACTGCGCGTCCAAAATGACTGAAACTTCGGTAAATAACTGTCAAAAGATGAACATCTAATATTTACTAGCTTTTATTGACGAGTGCTGCTATCTTTACGTTGCGATAGGAAACTTTTCGGAAAACCCTCGTAGTAGCAGAAATATTAACAAAGAGGCTATTGAATGTATTTGCTATAGCACGTGGGCCGGTCAAGGTTGAGTTATTGACCACTATGTTAGGGATATGGCTAGACTTCTTTTTCCTACCTAAGATGTTATTTACTAGTTCCCATTCCTTCTTTATGTTTCTCCTGGCTTGAGTTAAGCGATTCGTGTAGTAGCTATCACGTGCTTGTTCTGTCATAATCTTAGTTCTATTGCACAAATTATTGTAATAGCTTTTAAGACTAAAATTTTGTGGATGCTTTCTACATTTTTTTGCAAGTTTTTTTGTCGCTTTATTTGATTAAGTAGGCGTGATGTCATCCAAGGCTTCAAAAACGAGTCGCGCTGCCTGATGTTTAGGACAGTAGTTGTGCTATAGATACTCGTATGATCGGTTAAGATCGAAATAAAAGCATTGTAGGCCACAGAAGGGTCGCTTTCCAAGAAAACTGTTTCCCAAAATTCATACCTGAGTTTTTCCTTCAATGCTTGATGGTCTATTTGGGCTTTTTGCCTGCTAAAATTTTTCCTAGGCGAAGACTCCATTTGGAAACAAATTTCACATAAATGGTGGTCAGTTATTTTATAGTCGTGCACTTCACAATTAAAGACCGTATTGATATTTTTATTTAGTCTTAGAAATATATGATCAATGCAGCTACTGGTTGAGCATGTTATGCGGGTAGGTATATTCACCACACTTTTAAGACCAAACGAAGCCATCAGTAGCATATAATCTTCACACTCGGAATCAGACTCGTCAATAAGATCTATATTAATGTCGACTATGACTATTAAATTCTTCGTTTTTATAGAACTTAACACGGTATTTAACTCTTCGGTAAAAACCTTCTTGCGGCAGCAATGTCTCCGGTAAATGCAAATCACTGAATGCTGCCCTATAGTTTTATGTAATGATATAAGTTTTATACAATTTTTTTGTCAGTTTTTAGTCCAAAATTTAAATTTTTGTGCACATTAAATAAACTTTTCGGTGTTTAATATTAATTTAAACATTACACCGTATAAGCAATGCGCGTTATAATCAACTGTTAATTAAAGAAAAACAAAAAAACGGATACCACTTTTCATGGTCAAATAAGCACGCAAATGCCTAGTAAAAAAGGTAAGCTCCCAAGGAGCTAGTATAAAGAATAAATCGTATTATACAGGGCATCCTAAAAATCCACGTCAAGCCGGAAACGGGTGATAGGTCAAGTGGTGTCGGCTATCACAAAATTATAAAAAAAATCTAAGTCATGTACTTTTAAAATTATTGGCATTCAAAAAAAAATCGAGAAATCTGACACCCTGTGACGGTCTTTCAAGTACTGTGACCGCAAATCTTTACTTTTCTTCGATTTTTTTTTTTCACGTAACCCGGAGTAAATCTTCTGTAAATTACGGTCCAATATTCAAACATAACTAGATCGGTTTTAACTAAAATACTGCTTTTTTGTTCATCCATGTATTTGAAAATCTGTAATCACCCAACTTAAACTGACTGTACTGACAAAAAAATGCACTGTGCCATTTTGGCAAGTAACTTTAAAAGATGGCGTATTTAGTCTGGATTCCAAAATGATGACACTTGCTAGACTAACCCTTAATTGAGGACAAAAAAACAATTTTGTTAAAGAAACCCGATTCATAGTTACTCGTAATTCTTAAAGTTAAATTGAGTACCAGACAGTGACGCCGTGATTGAGACGGATAAACATTTCGACTAGTTTGAGTGAAACATGCCACCCTTGTCAAGCAGTGACGCATAGGTACATCATGCAATACTGCAATACTTACAGCGCATTATTCTGTATTCGTGTTGATTTCGTGCTTCCAACTTTGGCTTTCTTTATTGCACTTCATTACACTGCGACTTTGATTTGCGATCTGACCGTTTCTGTCGAACCTGGATTTCTTCTGGGCTATTATTGATCGTTGATCCCGTGATTGTGTAGTGTGAATGCCATCATGCCATCTCGATACACTGCTCAGGAATATGCTAACATGCGTCTCATTTATGGGGAATGCAGGTGTAATGCTAGTGCTGCAGGCAGACTTTACCATTAGTGATACCCAAATGCTCAGCATCATCCGGACCATCGAGTGTTTGTAAATGTGCACCGGTCATTCTCAGAGGGTCGCTTACCAAATCGAATGGTTAGTGAGGGAAGACCCGTCATGCTCTACGAGGACGAAGTCTTACTAGCAGTCGCATAAGACCTTAGTACCTCAGTGCGTGCAATTGAAGAAAGCATAGGAGTGCCCAAAAGTACAGCACACCGAATTCTAAGGAAAAACCAGCTACATCCGTACCATGTACAACGAGTCCAAAGTCTGCTACCCCGAGATTATCCAGACAGAGTGCAATTTTGTCAAAGGATGTTGCAGAGCTTCAGAGAAGATCCGAGATTCATCCAAAAACGGTTACATGAACCTTCACAATTTGCACGAGTGGCACGTGGAAAATCCACATTTGATGCGAGATAGATCAAAGTACCATGTGGACGGGAATTTTGAATGGTAAAATTATTAGCCCATTCGAGCTGCCGCAGAATTTGAATGCCAAGGCTTATTTAGATTTTTTGGAGATCCACTTACCAAATTTATTGGAAGACGTGCTACTAAATATTTATGCATGCATTTAGTATCAGCAAGATGGCTGCTCAGCGAGTTCCTCGATCGGGAATACTCCAACAGGTGGATAGGGCGGTCTGGTACAATTTCTTGGCCAGCCCGATCACTTGATTTAAATCCACTCGATTTTGATTTTTTTATTCTAAGCCGATGGAAAATTTAAACGAGCTGCGATAAAAAATTGCAGAAGCCGTTGAAGACATCAACTCCAGAAGATATGTCCGTGTTATTACCAAATCATTTGTAAGAAGAGGCAGAGCTTGTATTGCCGCTGACGGCAAACAGTTTGAACATTTGTTGTAAGATACAAAATCGGTAGATGGCGATCCTGAGAGTATACACCAAGAGAACTTAGTGTTTTGTGTGCTCTGTGACGGGAAAAAAATGAAATGAAATGACAAGAGTGGCATCTCTATCTGTTTCACTCAAACTAGTCGAAATGGCGTGTTTATCCGACACAATCACGCCGTCACTGTCTGTTTCGCTCACACTTGTTACTCATTTTAACTTATTAAAAAGAATTACGAGTAACTATGAATCGGGTTTCTTTAACAAAATATTTTTTTTTTTCTTTAATTACCCGTTAGTCTAGCAAGTGTCATACCATTTTGGAATCCAGACTAAATACGCCATCTTTTAAAGTTACTTGCCAAAATGGCACAGTGCAGTTTTTTGTCAGTACAGTCAGTTCAAGTTGGGTGACTAATGATTTTCAGGTACAGGGATGGGCAAAAAAGCAATATTTTAGTTAAAACTGATATACAGTGCTGTGCAAGACCTAGAAACCATCTGGAGTCAGCACTTCATAGTGAATCTTTTCAACTTTCTACCCAACCAAATAAAAAGAAATGGATATGTAATGATGTGTAATAGAGTGTCTTTTGAAATTCACAACTTTTTATAAAAGTAATAATACTTCAGATTTAAAAAAAAACGCAAAAACCAAATTGAGCTGTGCAAAACCTAAGCAACTTTTTTAATATTTTGTGTAATATCCTTTATTTTGAATAACAGAGGCGCAACGACGAGGCATAGAAGTAATTAATTTTGAAAGTGTATCCTGGAATATATTTTCCCACTCAACTTTCAAAGCATTGAATAGGCGAGACCTGTTGGAAAAGTGTTGTCCAGCGACACGGCTTTTAAGGATACCAAACAAGTTTTCGATGGGATTGGGCCGGCCAATCAAGGACTTGAATTCCACTGTCCGCTAAACACTGCTCTACCAACTTCGATGTGTTTTTCGGATCGTTATCCTGTGGAAATACCCAATGAAGTGGCATTTCCCATTCCGCATGTGGTAGCTTTACCGATTCTAAAATGGATTTATATTTGAATCGGTCCATGATTCCGTCTATTTCGTAGAATGTACCTACACCTCCTGCCGAAAAGCAGGTCCACACCATCACACTACCCCCACCCTGCTTTACAGTGGGTGTGCAGAATCTCGGATTGAGTCACTGCCCATTACGATGTCTCACATAACATATCTCGTCAGAATTAATTAAATTCAATTTTGACTCGTCGCTGAAAAGAACTATTTTTCATTTTTCAGGACACCAGTGTTGGTATTTTCTTGCAAAATTTAGCCTAATACGAAAAAAGATTTTAGTTTGAATTATTTTTAAAGAATTTAGTTGCACTACCTGTTCCTTAAATGTCTTTTTGTGAGCATCGGTTTTTTGCACGGCCTGTAACTTCGAAGATTATTTTCAATTGCACGTCTTCGCACCGTGCTAGCATCAATGTTTAGATCAAGTAATTTTACGACTTCATTCGAATTTATGAACTTATGGTTGGTTTTTAATTACACCACAAATGTTTCTATCCGTTCGACATGTTGTCTTACGCGGCCTACCACCGACATTTTGACTTTCAACGACTCCTGTTGCATTAAGTTTTTTTATTAATCGTGAAATAATCGAAATATTTGTATCTTCAGACTTAAATTCATCAATAATCTTTAGTTTAAGAGAAGAAGAGTAACTTTGTCCCGACATTATTAAAAAAATATCAAGTATGCGACTGACTTAAAAGAAAACTGATCAAAGACAATCACTCAAGATCAAAGGTAAAGAGCTCGCAACATTTCATGTGTAATCTGACTGGAAAAGTACTGTTGGTTATTTTTTCTTTACAGTGAGTTACAAAGTTGCTTAGGTTTTGCACAGCTCAATTTGGTTTTTGCATTTTTTTTTTAAATCTGAAGTATTATTACTTTTATAAAAAGTTCTGAATTTCAAAATACACTCTATTACACATCATTACATATCCATTTCTTTTTATTTGGTTGGGTAGAAAGTTGAAAAGATTCACTATGAAGTGCTGATTCCAGATGGTTGCTAGGTTTTGCACAGTACTGTAGTTATGTTTCAATTTTGAAACGTAATTTACAGAACGGTTACTCAGGGAAAAAATCGAAGAGAAGCAAAGATTTGCGGTCACAGTACTTGAAAGATCGTCACAGGGTGTCAGATTTCTCGATTTGTTTTTGAATGCCATTAATTTTAAAAGTACATGACTTGGGTTTTTTTTTATACAATAATTTTGTGATTACCGACACTACTTGACCTATCACCCGTTTCCGGCTTGACGTTGATTTTTGGAACACGCTGTATATTACTAACGAATAATAAACTAAGGTAAACATTAGTGAGATTGAGAAATTAAAGTATATTCATATATTTTATTTATTGTTATGTATACATGGTATATCTTTTCAAAAATATTGGTATTTAACAGAGTATTTTAATATTTTGAACTGGTTTAAGAAAAGCTGTGGTTTTTTACTACTCAGAGCTTATAAAATATGAATAACAATATCACTAACAGTATCTATTGTGACTATATACGAATCGATATGAAATACAATATAAAATTCAATGTACAATTTTATATTCAATAGAGTGCGATTATACCATATATAATATTCATTCAGAAAAAAAAAAAATAAAATAATTTATTAATTTCTTAAAATATTTAACAAAGGTTTTTAAAACTTTAAGTGCCTAAGTATTGACAACATTAAAAAAAACAAAAAAAAAAAAACTGTCGTAATAAGAAAATATAAAAATGAGTTTATTTAGAAACTAAGAAAAAGAAATCTTAAAAAAAATATATATAATAGAAGGAATCATTTAAACTCGCCGATCTTCGAAGTTTTAAATTTATACAAAAATTCCAATACTTAAATATTTAAATTCTAAAATTAATCGAAATAAATAAAATAGCATCCGTCCAATATAATTGAAATCATATTTCCTTCGAAAATAACGAACGTCTTTCAGTGTAAACATAGCTTGTGATATGATAATATTTACCAAATTAATAAGCAATATGTAAATATGAACAACGACAAAACCAAATATTTGTATAGTATTTTTTAATAAGGATTACGCTGGCATTATGTACTGACAAATAAACAGTTCGCAAGATAATAAAACACTAAAATACAATACGAAAAGTTTTAACTTGAATTTTTTTACAAAATGGATGTAGTAACAAAATAATAAAATTGTCCCAAAATGAACTTTAATAAATAAAATAAAAAAAAAAAAAGTAACATTTTCTTTTGTTTGCAAAGTATTAAAAAAAAAAAAAACTTTGATTTATATAATTTGATAAAGAAATAATTGTAATATCTAAAAGCCTTTACATAAACAAAAAAAAAAAAAAACAAAAATACTAATTTACGAAGAAAAACTTCAGCTTTTACATCTTATTTGGTAATGAGAGAAAAACTTCTATATTTTGTGGTAGCAGTATATACAATCAAATTCTATGTGCTTGGAATAAGCGTCTTCATTCCAAACATACTTATTGAACAAATTCCAAAATTTTGTAATAACTTTGTTATAATTCACGAAGTAAATGCAGCGTTTTTAAATTCCACATTGAGATCAACAAATGTCAAATATAAGCAAAGTTCAAAAATACGAGTTAAAAACAAATTTAATCATTTAATTGATTTGACATCATGTCGACGATTAAGGATTCTGGTTGAAAGACTTCCTACTTCACAATCTCCTTTCAACACCTTTATCAATGCTAATAAATATATTTTGTATTATGAAATCAATAAAAGAATACAACGCAAAAAATTAAAAAGATCGCCCAATATTTCCATATATATTATCAATCAAAGGGCAATACAATTTTTTCTTCAAGTACTTTTTTTTATGGTAGCAATAACATTCTTAAAACTTGTAATTTTCATAATTGCATACCAACAGTTATTGCATAATGGTTATATAATTATTCAAAATTTATATCATAAACATATTCGGGAGTTCGAGTATTCAATATGCAATCGGCCATATCAAATCAAATCGGGTCATGGACTAGACGTAGAAGAAAACCTTTTACGACCTCGATATAAACGAAGTCCAAAAAATCATTCATCATATATTGAAAATCAAATGGCTATACTTACACAAGTTAACAATATAATACAATATGTTGTTTTTACTGGTGGATATGATTTTACCAATAGTCAAGAGCAATGCAATGCAATAAAGAAAAAACTTAGAAGACAATTGATAATCCACATTTGGAATCTTCAACAGCATTATGTTAAAGGTAGTTCTTTTTGTCGGTATCCTGTCTATAACAACTTTGATCACAATATTAAGCATCTTCATAGCCGTTATTACAATCAATTCAATCATCAATACCAGGAGAGTTTTTGTAATTGCACTTATACTCGATATAAAAAATTTTGCAATAATTTTGAAAAAACATCCGCGAGCAAATACAACCAATATGCTAACGTGAAAGTGATATGCAACAAAAAGAAAAATTACAACAGCAGAGGAAAATCGTCTTTCTACAAAATATCTTCATCAACATTATTCAGAAATTCGAAAATTTCAAATAAATGGACATTTTCTTTGCAAACAAAATTGACAAAATTTTATTATGGTCGCATAAGAGAGATTTTAATTTGTAAAAAAACCACAACTTTTATACCACCATCAGTTTCACTGACGTCCATTATATGTTGCTGGAGGATGGCGGGTGGTCGAAAACGTCGTAAACGAAGAAGCAATTTCATTTGTCATAAATATCTAAAAATTTATGGAAAATACAATTTAATATTGAGAAGATCTTACAAATGTGGCTTTTACTGTTGTGATAGCTTTTGTTACACTTTTTCTCAGTATAATGAATCAATCGAAATAAATTACTTTGATAGTTATATTATGTTTTCGAATTGTCCCTGTTGTAATTGCCTTTGTGAATTTAGCTTACATGGAAGTGTGTGTCAAACAACAGATGTAAATTACCAATTTGGTAAGAAAAAAATCATCAAAGCTAAAAATAGCAAAACAAATCTATATAAAAATCGAAGTCATCATTTGAATATTATTAATCTAAGTAAAGATATAGGTAATTCCTCAATTGGAACAAGAAGAAGGTGGTGTATTAAGGCATCGCATAGCAATAGTAATGTGGAAAATACAAATAATTTGCTTGGATCTTTAAATGCACTTAAGGCAATACAATCGGCCATGCAGAATCGACATTATAAAAGGAAGTTGAAAACAAATCTTGTATGGTTTTTTATAGGACTAGTATGGCTCGAGGGACCCAAACTTATCAATTGTAGCATAAGTCAAAATAATAATGACGTAACTAGTATATATAGCAATGAATCGACAAATAAAATTGGTGGTAATCACAGTGATAATAACAATAATAGTAACAGTAATAGTGAAAATAACACTAATAGAAACAATAATAGAAATAATGCTGCAAGTAATAGTAATACAAATGGTCCTGGTCCCAGGTCCAGAACAGATGTTCCGGAACCGAAAGAAGCCAACTATAAGAGCAGTATTGTACTTAAAGTAATTAAATCGCTTCGGTATAATGGGATTAATAATAGCGGCGGTGGGCATTTCAAGAAGAACGACTTTACACAAAATAGAATTTCAATGAGTCAACCGCTTTTAACTAAAGAATCGAACAAATTTCAAACATTTAACAAAAACAAACTAAACCAAATAGAGCCTTATATTGTGCCTGAAATTCCTTCTAATTTAAATAAGCCAGCTGGTAGATCTGCAACAGCACCATCACTTTTTGAAATTGAAAAAGGTAAGTGTTTTTTTTTTTCTTTGATTTTTCTATATATAACATAAATAAACTTATATTTGTTTAATATTCCCTACATAAATAATTTGTTTAAACTTGATTAAGATATTGAAACCAGTATTTCCCGAGGGTGTTTTCATTTCAGTACAATGTCTTAGTATGTAGTTTTTTAAAAAAAATATTTTAGTCCCATGGGAGGAATGTGATCGCGCCTTCAGACAACAACAAACGAACAGAACTGACAACTGAGTGGTGGCGACGTCTATAATTAAGTAGTATCGTCAAATTTCATTGATTTTGACGGATGGTAATATTTCGGAGAGTAGATTCATTTTGGCGGCTTCACCGCAGACACGCTTGTCTGAAGCTTTAGTAATATAATAAAATAAAATCTAATTTAACACGAACATAAAACTAGGTGTTTCCTTCCACGGGTCTATCTCAATTCGCATTGTGACGAACATCCCCACAGTCCTATCCAATAAACCGATTGCAAGCAAATAAAACTGTTCTACAAATTTCTTTTTCTTCTATTATTAACCGTTGACATATGTACCTCATATAACTATTATACAGGGTGTCCCCTAATTGGATGCCGATAATTTGGGAAATGATTCCTGGGCATATTGGAAAATTAGTAATTCGTGGAAAACCGCTCTTACGTTGGTAAAAAGTCATAAATTCTTTTTTTTTTATCTGTCGCATTGATAATTTTTTTTTATTATTATTTACTATAAAAATAGTAAAACGTTATGTTAATTAGACATTTTCTGAAGAAAAGTGACCTCAAATTCGAAAATTAACATGGCAATGAAAATGGTAAAGGCTTAGAAATTGAATATCTAAAGACTCAAACAAGATATCATCTTTACTTAAACGCCGCCGTCACAAAGGCTAGTATTTCTTCCAAAAACTAAGTCCCACATGAAGTTTTTACTATTAGTACTAACAGAGCAATTTCCGATAACATAGGTCAGGGTACACTAAAATAAGCCTTTTCTTAAATCCTCGATAAATGATATCAACATTGGTAATAGACCCTTATAGTAGAATGATTTTTTTCTTAGAATATGCCCAGAAATCATTTACCAAATTATTGTCTTCGAATTAGGGGACACCCTGTATATCACTTTGACCAAAAAATTCAGAATACAAGTTTATTCATCTAAATCTATATTGCCCCCTTCAGAGTAATACCCATCGACTGCAACACGCTTGATCCATTCCTCGAAACATTTTTTATATTCGGTTTTCAGTATGTCCATCAGTGCTTCCTACGATTTTTCCATTACTTTCTCTCGGCTGCTGAAACGCGTTCCCCGTAATGGGTTTTTAACTCGATTGAACAGAAAGAAGTCACAGGGAGCCAAATCAGGTGAATTCGGTGGCTGTTGGATGGTATTTGTTGTATTTTTCGTCAAAAAATTACGAATAATGGTGGCACTATGCGACGGTGCGTTATCATGCTGCAAAATCCACGAGTTTTCGGCCCACAATTCCGGCCTCTTTCGGCGAATTGCTTCTGCTTCACGCAAACGTGTCATAACGCCCAAATAATACTCTTTGTTTATTGTCTGGCCTTCTGGCAATAATTCAAGATGCACTACTCGTACACCGTTGTAATCCATGAAAACCGTGAGCATTGCCTTCTTTTTTGACTGAAAACGACGTGGTTTTTTTGGTCTCGCCTCATTTGGTGAACGCCATTCACTTGCCTGATGTCTGAATTGCGTGTCGAACTCATAAACCCACGTCTCGTCTCCAGTAATGATCCTTTTGATGAATGTGATCATCGGATTCAGCCTCGCAATAAATCTGCAGGATTTGATGGCATAAAAGCAGTTGAGTTGAAAACCCACGCCGACAATTTTGCTTCAATAATTTCGAAAATTATAAACCTGAGTTTACATCAAGGGAAGATTCCTGTTGCTCTTAAGACTGCTGTAGTGCGTCCTATTTACAAATGCGGTTCAAAAAAGGATATAGGCAACTACAGGCCAATTTCGATCTTACCTACTATTAAAAAATGTATGGAGGAAGTAATAACAAGACGTCTGGTAAGCGTTATAGAACGTAACACCATTCTACATAACAAACAAAACGGCTTTCAAAAAAAACAAAAGTACTGGGAAGCTTCTTGGTGAATTCGTTATTACAATTCATGAAAGCCTAAATAAAAATCACCATGTACTGGTGGTATTCATGGACTTTAGTAAAGCCTTTGATACCCTTAATCATAAAAAACTTATAGCAGCACTGGAGAAAATTGTTATTCGAGGTAAATTGGGTAACTGGTTAATAGACTACCTAAGCGTAAGTACTTTTCATGTGAAAATTGAAAATTCAAGTACGGAGTTCCCCAGGGATCTAAATTGGGCCCGATACTTTTTGTTCTCTACTCAAGTGAACTACTTCGTGCATTTAAGAACGCTATCCCATTTGCTTATGCAGACGACACAGCCATTGTTGTACGACACAGATGTTTGAAGACGGCGACGCATACATGTTATGCACAGGGAGTTTTCGAAAGCCGTGCAGTGGTGCCACGACAACGGATTAATAATAAATTCATCAAAAACCAAAATGATGCATATTCGTGGATCACATCATGCTGTTACTTCCTATAATATAGTCCTTGAGAACGGTAAGTGTCCCAGCTCATCTTCGAGACAGCCAATAGATATCGTTGAAAATTACAAATACCTGGGTGTAATTATTAACAGCCATTTTAACTGGGTTAACCATATCGACAGCTTGCGGTCGGACTTAATAAGAGCTATTTATGGATTATCTCATCTGCGCTATTACACATCACCGGGTATATTAAAACAAGTCTACTACGCACTAATTGAATCTAAGTTGAGGTATGGTATACTTGCGTGGGGTAATGCTTCAAACACTCATCTCCAAAAACTACAACGGCTCCAAGATATAGCTTTAGAGCAAATTAGATCGGAGAATCCGCGTTCCTTGTCCGATCAAAATGTAGGCAAGTCTATCAATGTCCAGAACATTTTTAAGATGTCAGTGTTGCTGGAATACAGCGATGAATTACGTTTTAAGAAAATCATTAACCACGAGCAGAACACCAGAAGACGGGCCCAGAGACTACTGCAAGTTCCAAGTTGTTTTTTTTCAATATTTGAACGTTTATTTAAGAAAAACATGTACAATAGTATTATTCGAAGTAGTGCCCATCTGAAGCTATGACTTTTTCCCATCTTTCTGGCAATTTGTGGATCCCATCCCGAAAGAACTGCGCCGGCTTGGCAGCCAAGAATGAATCAAGCCAATTTGTGATATTCTGCTCTGATGTGAACCGTATTTCAGTGAGGGCATTCTGCATCGACCGGAACAAATGGTAGTCAGAAGGGGCAAGGTCTGGGCTATAAGGCGGGTGGGGTAAGACTTCCCATCCACTGTTTTCCAAATAGTTCTTAACCGGGGGCCGAGCGTTGTCATGATGGAAAATTATTGCCTCGTGTCTGGTCGCATATTTCGGCCAATGCTCTCTTCAAACGGATTAATTGTGTTCGGTAGAGTTGCCCATTGATGGTTTCACCTGGTTTTAGCAGCTCATAATACAGCACACCCATCTGATCCCACCAAATACAGAGCATTACCTTCGCGCCATGGATATTCGGCTTTGCCGTTGATTTGGCTGGTTGGCCGGGTTTCACATATGATTTTTTGCCCTTGGGGTTGTCGTAATGGATCCATTTTTCATCACCAGTAACAATCCGATGCAAAAATGACTTCCTTTTGTGGCGTTCCAGCAGCATTTCGGACATGCAAAACCGCCTTTCGACGTCTCTCGGATTGAGTTCATGTGGAACCCAATTTCCTTGCTTTTGAATATATCCAGCTACTTTTAAACGTTTTGAAATGGCTGCTTGAGTGACACCCAAAGATTCTGCGAGCTCTTCTTGTGTTTGGCAACAATCTTCATAGAGTAATGCTTCCAGTTCTTCATCTTCAAACTTTTTTGGCTGACCAGGACGTTCATCGTCTTCCAAGACAAAGTCACCACTTTTAAATCGTGCAAACCACGTTTGGCACATTCGCTCAGCTAACGCATGTTCACCATAAACTTCCACCAAAATACGATGACTTTTGGCAGCAGTTTTCTTCATATTAAAGTAATGAAGAAGAACTCCCCGCAAAAACACTTTTTCAGGCACAAAGTTCGACATATTTGAGTGAAAAAAAATTATTGTTGTTTACGCTTCAAATGAATGACATATACTGAAATGACGTACAATGACAGTAGCTTTCCAACGCATGTTCCAATGGAATAATGCAAGTTACGCCATCTCTTAGCAAACCAATAGATATCAGAGGTTGGGTTTGCTGCTTCGAAAAAAAATGCAATGCAAATATTTGATCTTAGCACCACTGATTCGTAACCGTTAATTTCTAGCGCCTTTCTTCAAATATTAAAAGTTGCTTAATGTCACGTCGTTGCCTGTAATGGCATATCATCGGCGAAAAGAACAAAATTTGTTCCGAACTCGTTAGCGTGCTGCTTCAACAGAAAATCTTGGAATTCTCCGGTTATTCCCGCTGTGCATGTATCTCTCTTATACAAGTCCCGCATAAATTTTGAGATCTAAGATTTCTGCCGCATTAACTGCTATGGAGTAAAATAGTATTCCGTGCTCTACTGCTTAGGCCTCGTTCGTCTATTTTGATAGTACGCGAGGTAACTTTCACCGATCGGTGGTTGTTGCAGTTAGTAGTGTTGCCTTTGCCTTTAGACAGTGCAACCCGAAAATTCTCCCAGCACTGATTAGGCATTGATTCGCCTCTCCTTATTATATTGAATAAAATCTCGAGCTAATAGAATCCAAGATTTCCGATTGTCGCCCACACCTCGGAGAGTATGCTATCGGGTCGGATTGGACGCTCCAGGTTTATTCTTTTTATATCTTCGCTAACTTTGCAGTTTCTTCTTCGTCGGCTACAGCAGAGAGAATGCTACTCCGCGGAAATTATTCATTTATTAAGGCGTTAAAGTACTCTTTTCATCTATTGCATGAATCGTTGCTCCCGCCAGTAGGTTTTCCCGCTCATCTTCAATATATTTCTGCCACAGCATCTCTTGAGAGTTTTTTCTTCGCCGCGCCGCAATCTTTGAAATGTAAGGTCATTTACCCGTGTTTCGATGTTGCCCGTTACAATGCCTCCACTGCTCTTTTTGCTATGTTCATAGTCGAATTTATAAGTTAAGCGAAAACTTAGTCCTTCTTGCGATTATTGTAAATTCTACGGGAGCCGCAATATCGTTTTCAGAATCCTGTTTTGAGCGATTTGAAATTTTTTTAATACATTTAATATGGTGGTTTTCTTAACACTAGTCTATGTATGTTTAGTGTCAATTTGACACACTTTTTTTTCAAATAAACAAAACTCCTAATAATTGTAGTGCTGTTGTCAAACGCTCGCCGCTCACCGGGCTATTTTCTCGTCTAGTTTACGTAAAAACAAAATTGCTGTCGCCAGAGGGCTCTGAAGGCTTGTAGAAGAGTTATTACATATCTGATGTTTGGTGTCAATTTGATATCGCCAGTGCTGTGACACTTCGTCCGTCATTTCTTATTATTCGATTGTGCAACCTTTTGCTGTGAATTATTTCACTTTTTTTTTGACAAACAATTACTGCAAAATGTCTGACTATGAGCGATTCTGCGAACAGCGATGATCTGCCCGAGTTCTCGGAAGATGATACAGATTATTCACCAAGCTAGACTGAAAGTGATTCCGAAGATTATAACAGTGACAAGAGTGATGCTGATTTTATCGGACAAGAAATGCGTTTGGAAATCGCTGCTGGCAACGGACAACACTCTCAAGATGAAAGACAAGGAAATTCAGTATGTGCGCGATCCAATGCCACCATTCCCATCAGTTTCGACAACAGATTTCGCTTCTCGTCAAGGTTTGTTTTGAGTTTTTTGTTTAGGCGCTTTCATTTGAAATTTTTGCAGGGCCAACATCATTTGCGAAGTCTCGCATCAGCAGTCCAGTGACTGCGTTTTTGCTTTTTATCGAGCCAGTCGAGAATATTGTGGTACAAATGACCAATTTATACGGTGTTCACAAGCATTGCGTCACGTGGAAGCCGGTTGATATGTCTGAAATGCGCGCCTTTTATGGACTTTTGTTGTTGGCTGGGGCATATCGGTCGAAAAGCGAAGCAGCTGATGAGCTTTGGACTGCTAAGCATGGGCCACCAATTTTCGCAGCGACAATGTCACTTATTCTCTTTCGAGCCATTAGCGAATCGATACTATTCGATAACCTAGAAACTCGGCATAATGTTCAGCAGAATGTACGCAATAAACTGGCGCCTATTCACAATTTGTTCGATCTGTGGGTCCAGCGCTTGAAAGTTATGTATGTTCCTAGCAAATTTCTGACCGTCGATGAGCAACTGCTGCCATTTCGTGGACAATGCAGTTTTCGACAGTACATTTCGTCTAAGCCTGGAAAGTATGGCATCAAACTTTGGATTCTGGCCGACGCAGGATCGTTTTATGCCTGCAATATTCAAGTCTACGATAGCCGTGACAGAAGCCGTGCAGCAGAAATCAATCAAGGTCAGCGTGTTGTTCTGGATTTGTGCCAAAGTATTTCTTCTTCGTGTACATGCCTTTATTTTTCTCTGATTTGTGATTCTTTACCATTTTTAGGAATGAACGTGACAAGGTTTTTACATCATACAGTTTAGCACTCGAGCTGAAGAAGAAGCAAATTACGATTGTCTGCATCATGAGGAAAAATCGCAAGGAGATACCGTCAGCGTTGATTGACATGAAACGAATACCAGTGCTGCATACCAAAATCGTCTACAACCATGCAGATCGTGTCACGATGGTGTCATACGTGCTCGAGAAAAATCGGTTCGTAACTTTGCTTTCGACGTCTCATTCGGCCGTCCACTTCGATCCAGCTGACCAAGCAAAAAAAGCCCAACATAATTCACTTTTACAATAAAACGAAGGCTGGTGTCGACACTCTCGACGGTGTAAACGCAGGACCAACCGATGGCCACTAACGTTGTTCTACAACATTCTTGACATTTCGGCTCTGAATGCCTTCTTGATCTTCACTCAATTGTTCTCGGAATGGAACAAGAGTAAGAAAAGTTTCCGTCGGCGATTGTTTTTTGTTGAACTTGGGCGAGGCCTTATGTGAAGACAATATCAATGCTAGGGCACGAATACCACATGGTATACATGCGGCAGAAGTTTTTCGTCCAAGTTCGTCGATTTCACTGTACTCCTCTTGCTTGAATTCTCCATCAACATCATCACAAGCATCAGCATCGGTCGAAATGCTAGCGGTCAGCATATTGATTCATCAGCCATTCGTTGTGACATGTGCGTGAGACCAACTTGTGCGAAACATCGTTTTATTCTTTGCGCGAGAAATGCGAAGTTCATCGCAAATGAAATTTCAGCATTCTCCATTCGATTGAACCTGTCCTTTTTGAATCGGGCACGGCCATTTCTTGTTTATTAATTGTGTTTTTAATATCTAAACAATCGTCACACACAAATACAATATTTTCATTCGATCACACATTCAAATCATAATCTTTCAAACCGGTGCACCTTTCATAAAACATTCCTTCGCAAAATCCTCGCCATACTAGGCGTCCCTCCTGTGTCATTTCAACTTTTTTCGGTTTTAATCCGTAGGTTCGGTATCGTTTGACCGAAAAAACACTTCTCTAACCCTGACAGCCTCTTTACAGATCGAGTCGTACCATGCCTTTTCTTTTGGTTTGATACTCTTCATCCGATGAGGGATAAAAGATCTCATTCCGAAGAGAATAGTGTTTGTGATCATACAGCAGCGGCATTCACATCGTTATCGAGCAAACATAACGACCAATTGAAATTCCTAAAGAAGCAGTTAAGCCCGTTCCGTGGGCTCAGCCCACACCATATTGACACCGAAGGCGCCGGACAAATCCATCAACCTTCAGGACGTCTTCCATTGGCAAAGTAAACAGAAGTTGCCGAAATGGTTTCGAAGATGAAGTTTGAGGGGCTGATTGAAGAATAGCAGAGTCCGGTCAGTGGTCCTCGTAAAGAAGAAAGACGGCAGCACGAGGTTTTAGGTAGACTACCGAGGTCTCAATGATGTCACCAAAAAGGACAGCTACCCACTTTGGATATCATTTCTCGAACGAAATGGTTTTCAAAAGTAGATCTGAAGAGCGGTTATAGGCAAGTGGAGTTTGATCGTAGGGATCGTCGGAAAACTACCTTCACTACCGCAAACGGTCTTTGGGAGTTTACCACGATGAAGTTTGGAGTGTGCAATGTTCCGGCCACCTTCGAGCGATTAATAGAACTAACATTGCAAGGGCTCACGTGGAAAACCTGCCTAGTGTATCTAGACGATGTTATTGCCATAGGCAAGATGATCGAGGAGCATCGCGGAATCTAAAAGAAGTGTTTGAGAGGCTATGAAGCGCTCGTTTGAAGCTAAATCCAGAAAAGTGTGCTTTTTTTCGTTTGGAAGTAAAATATCTGCGTCATATTATATCCGCGGAAGGAGTTAGGACGGATCCTGACAAAATCGAAGCGGTGAAAAGTTGGTCTGCCTCCAGGGATAAACGCAAACTGATAAGCTTTTTGGAACTTGTCACGTACTACAGAGGGTTCGCAAAGGATTTTGCTGGTATTGCAGGGAGCTTGCACCAAATTAAGAAAAAAGGCCGACAGTTCAGGTGGTCTGAAGAGACAAAAAAACACTTCAAGCACTCAAGCGGCAGCTGTGCAATGCTTCCATCTTGGGTTATCCGACATCAGCAAAAATATGCATCGTGGACGCAGGCGCTATCAGTCTTGGAGTCGGAGCTGCGATTTCTCAAGTTCACGATGGTGAAGAGAAAGTGGTTGCATATTACTCTTCAGACCTGAACTGAATTGCTGCGTAACTCGGTGCAAGCTTCTGGCTTTATTTCTGGCTACGAAGCATCTACATAAGTATCTCTGGATATGCGACATTGAAAGGCAACACCGAAAGGGAAAACTTCACTCAAGCGGTGATCCTCTCTCTCTCGTTGACCGTCTGGAGTTGAATGTGGACACTGCAACCGTAAAGAAGCGAAAGAACAGGCCACTATCCAAATGATCGGGACTGAGCCAGTAGAGAGCTGTGGTCCCGATGAAATGCAACAGGAAAATAATGATATTGAACCAATATTGGCATGGAAGAAACACGAAGGAAAGACCAAGGTGGCAGGAGATATAGGACCGGAGCCAAACTCTGAAGGCATATTGGGCACAGTGGGACTTGCTTTGTTGGAGAATGAGAATGAGAACGTTTCTATTGGCTAAGCGCAAAACAAGATATCGAGAATTGCTGCAAAAAGTGTATAGGGTGCGCGGTTACCTATGGCCACGATCGCCATCCGAATGAATAGGGATCGACATCGCTGGCCCGTTTCCCGAAACCTCTTTAGCAAAAACGGTATCTCGTATTTTCCGTTCGTGCTGGAAAATGCGGTCTTGGGCACATTTGAGGGTTTTATATTCTAGTTATTTGGTGAAACCCTGAATTGCGGCCTAATGCGGTAAAGTACTTAGAAGAATTATGTGGACTTTTAGAGGGGGTGTAGAAATCCCTAGTCTTATTTCTTTTTCTACCATCTCTCACATACACGGTGGGTACGGGTTAGTATAAATGGGCTCGTTCGTGGATGTCTTGATTTCTTCCCTCACGGATTTTTCTACGACCTCGCTTGATTCGAAAATTGGTTCGAATCGATCGATGATTTCGCGAAAGTTTACCCTTACATGCTCTGGGAGTGACTCATGGAGAGCTACATTTATTTGGTTAGAAACTGTAGCTCTAAGAGGTATAATAATGCCAGGCCTGGGAGGACATAAAATGTTAGAATAGAATCGTTGCATACCTTCTCAAAGAATTTACCAGAAATCTTTTGATTGACGGTTATGTTGCCAGAAGCGCAGCGAAATTTTTGTTCAGATCAGTATCAGCCAAGAAATTAAGTCTGGTGCCCTCTCGCATCACATACGCTATATATGGAACGGTGGAGAGTTATCTTCAACGGTATCTCGGACCACCTTCCTAGGATCATCGGGGTTCTGTCTGGACACAATTTCAGTATTATACTATATTTTCTGTTTGCCGTGATTAGTGCGACTACCTTCGAACTTAGCTGCCCGTTTAAGAGGATTACCTCCTTTAGGATGATTCATATAATTTACTTGTCGTATTTTTACAAACCCCTGCTCCATTTTCTCATGTGGCTTTGAAGCCGCTGGCCTGGCAGGTTGCTTTTTTTTTGTAAAGAACTAAAGTGGGTGTTACCTCATTTAAAAAGCCTGAGCGCGTATTAAGTTTTTGTTGTGATCTCTTGTGATCACACAAACTTGTTTTAATAGAAATAAAATCTCAATATATATAAATATAAACTACTTCACAAGGTGTTGTATCACATTCATACACATCCAACGCCATATTCCATGGTTTTTCGACTTCAGGTTTGGCAGTGATGTCTTCTCTATAACGTATTCGAAGTTGATTGGCATGTGCACAAACTAGTCTGCCACTCCGCAACAAAACACTATGTATGACCTTTCCAAAACGTCCAACACTTTATCCTGGCTGCCACTGGAAGTTGTCACTATTAGTATGCATATTCACATAAACTAAATCTTGACTGTTGCCAAATTGTTGCCAAATTTTTGATTAAATTGTTCGGACATGATGTTTGATTTTGATTTGTAGTCTCAACTTGGTTTTGGCAGTTTGGGCTTCATAAGATTCAAAGTGATGCGAATATTTCTACCAAACATAATTTCGGCTGGAGACTTTGAATTTGGTGTGTTTCGTTTTGGTGTCGAGCGATACGATTGAAGAAACGTTTGAAGATTTTGAGTGATTGTTCCCTCTGTGTTTAACTTCAGCAGCGAACGTTTGAAGGTGTCCACAAATCGTTCGGCTTGTCCATTAGACATCGGGTTGTACGAACTGGAGCAAAGATGTTTAATACCATTCTCTGTCATGTACTGTTTAAACTGCGAGCTCTTAAACTGCTGAAAATTTCTGTGGTACGCTGAGTAGTGATAGATTTTGTTGCAACTATTTCCGGCCATTTAGAAAAAGTGTCCACTAGAACCAGAAAATAATTACCCTCGACTGGTCCAGCGTAATCCAGATTGAGACGTTCCCATTGTTCCGTTGATTTGGGCCATGGCTGAAGCAATGTTTTTGTTGGCATCTTGGCTGCTGTCGCACAATTGCTGCAATTTTGGACCAGTATTTTGATGTCGGTGTCTATGTTTGGCCAATAAACAAAACTTCTGGCTATAGATTTCGTTCTTTCGATGCCTTGATGGCCACGATGGAGTTGTTTGTGAACTCTTCTTCTATACAGTTTTGGAATGACGACTCGTTGGCCAAACATGAGACATTCCGTCGATGATGCTGATATCTTCTCTGCGGTTGAAAAATGCCTTTAACTCGTTGTTTTCTTTGATTTCGCTCGGCCAGCCATTAGCCACAAAATAAAATATTCGGCGCAGCGTATTGTCCTTCGCCGATTCAACTTTAACCATTTGGTGAGTAACCTGTTTAACCTCCTGTTCAATTTTGATTGATGCAATAACAAAATCATCCGCCACTTGGATATTTTTATCAATGAGCCGTGACAGCACATCTGCATATCCAAAGCTACTGGTTGAAATAAAGCTGAAGTCAAAATCGTATGCCAATAACTTGACTGGCCAGCGTTGTAGACGGTTTGCTTGATGAACGGCTATTCTTGTCTTTTTCCCAAAAATGACAAGAAGTGCTTTATGGTCTGTGTGGAGTTTGAATTTTCGACCAAAAACCGTTTTGTGGAATTTAGTCACTGCAAAGACAAGGGCGAGACCCTCCTTTTCAATCTGACTATATGCTTTTTCTGTTGGTATGAGCGATCGCGGTGCATGACAGATTGCTTTGATGGTTCCATCAGGATATTCATGGAAAATGCATGCACCTAGGCCATAGTTGGAGGCATCTGCTGCAACGATGATGTTTTGCTTAGGATCGTAATGAGCTAGGAGCACTATTGTGGTGGTCTTCTGTCCATATCCGCCGTGTATTTGCCTTTAAGAACTCATCTAATGGTCGTCTGTGTTTGCGCATGTCGTTCACAAATTTGCCATAAAAGTTTATAGCACCAAGAAAAGACCTAAGTTCTGACACGTTTGTTGGCTCTGGCATGTTGTTGATGGCCAATATGCGTTCAGGATCGGGATGAAGTCGGTGTTGGTTAATGATGTACCCAAGGTATTTGACATCGTTGACAAAAAACTTGCATTTAGCGAATTTAACCTTAAATCCATAGTCCTGGATGCGACACAGAACCTCATGCAAATTCCCAAGTCTGTTCCGGATACTAAGATGTCATCAATATATGCTGCTGCGCCTAACAGTCCAGCATTTGGTCCATGACTTGTTGGAAAATTGACGGGAACGTTTTCACACCGAACATGTATCGGAAGAGACCCATGTGGGTGTTGATAGTGAGTAGATGCTTTGACTCTGATAAGTCTATATGACTAAAGAATAATTGGCCAGTCTTGCGAAAATATCCTCTGGCAAGGGAAGAGGATACTAATGACTTTCGAGCACATTGTTGAGACTAATGGAAAAGTCTGCACAAATGCGTATGCTTCCATTCGATTTCCTTATGACAACTATAGGGGCAGCCCACTCTGAGTAGTTAACTGGCGAAATCACATTGGGTGTCTTGTGGTCGCTGCAGTTCTGCTTCAACAAGATCTTTGACAGCATAAGCGACTGGTCGCTTTGATCGGAAAACTGGTTAGATGTTTGGCTTTGCCACCAGATGTGCTTTTGTTTTGCTACACAGGCCTGGAAAAGAAAGTTTTAAAAGTTAAATAGTTTTTTGAATAGATTGATTAGAACTTTCCCGGTTTTCGCTTGTGACTTGATTACAGATTGCGCTTATTGACATATCTTCGAGTTTTAATGCCTTAATCCAATCGAGACCCATAACATTTAAATTGTTGATTGGAGTGACATAACATGTCAAATATGCCTGTCTCATTCTGAATTTTACATTGCAATCAAATTGAGCTGACAATGGTAATTTGCCGGTTGCACTTCTGGCTGTGTGTATACTCGTAACTTTGTCGATATTATTGTAATGTCAGATGCTGTGTCCAACTGCAAGTCGATATTTGTACCATTTATGTTGACGCTCCGCTCCTATGGATCAATTTTGTTGGTGATGAAAATGCTTTTTAATTCTGGCCTGAATGTTTTGTTGTTGTTATAATTCATCTTTGCTCTCGATCTGTTGTGTTTATGACTTTTGTTTTTCTGCTTCCTCCCCACATTGCAGTACCCTTGTTTATGGCCTATAGTGTTTCATTGCCCACATTTGTGTTTGACATATGAGTCGTGGGCGAAATGCATGTTACCACAGAACCAGAATGGGGATTTCGGGATAGCTTTTGACTTGTGGTATGTAGTCAGTTCACTAGTACATCAGCTTTGGCATTCTCGATGAGTGCTATGTCTGTTTTTAAATTGATTAAACGTTGACACTCTCTTGATAAAACATCTAACGTAATGGTAGAGCCTTCACTGTCCCGCTTGGTCAACATTTTGGTGCGAATCTCAAAGTCAGATGTTGATTTCATTTCCAATACATATATCAAGCATTTGAATTGATCTAGGGATAGATCTTTCAGAACAGTTCTCATTGTTTGTTCACTACACCTGCATATGTGATGAAATCACAATGTGATTCTTTTGTGAGCTATAGACAGTTAAATTGAACTGTGATGTTTGAGAGCCGAATAGCTGGGTGAGCTTTTGCACCGTTTCCTTGAACGTAAGGTCACGAGGGTGCTTTGGTAGAATGTAGTTTCTGTGAACGTTGGAATTGAGTTTCCTTAACAAAAGCCTGAGTTTGGCTGCATCGTCCAATTTTGAAGCATCTAGTTCGAAAAGATCTTCGTAACGAGCATACCACGTGTCGAATGTGAGGTTATTTTCAATCTCGAATCAAAATTCCGTAATGTTTGATGCGAGTGCTTCCATGATAAATTCTGGGCTTTTGTTCTCACCTTTAACGCTGTCTGTGTTGGATGTTGCCGCTGGTTGCTGTGATAGCAGCTGTGAGACCAGCGCTTGCATTGCCAGATTGTCTCTGTGTTGCTGTTCCTGCATCTGCTCGAGCAACTTCTTGAATGTTTCTTCCATGATGGTAGAATGAATTGATAAAATTGATAGTGCCTAAAATCCTCGTCGCCACTGTTGTGATAGAAATAAAATATCAATATATATATAAATATAATATGTTTTATTTCACGTGTTTTATTATGCGTCTGGTTGGTACAAGAGTTCAAATTAAAGAGCAAGAAGAGAGAGAATCAAAAGTGTGAAAATAAGGAAGAATGAAAAATAATGTAAATGTCAAAATATGCCAACAGTTTTAAGGAAAATGGGACGGATAGAGAAAGGAAGATTTTTGGGCTCAGTGGTTATTTCGCTCCACATGGGTGCCATCCAACATTTGATAGGGAGGTTAAATTATTAGTGTTATTAGACTTGTTGTTGTATTCTAGGCAAACACTCATCTTACGTAAATTTAGTTGCCTCAAAAAAAGAATGTATTTCGGCCGCGGTTGGTATTGAAACCGAATTGTCCGGTTTGGAAGCCAATACACTACCGCTCGAGGCACGGCCACCCACTTGATGTGTGATACTTTTATATCATATGTTTGAAGTTTCATCAAAATTCTTTATAGGCTTCGAGCTACTTTGAAGCATTGTTTTATGACTGTCGAAACTATAGTCTGCTTCGACATTAAAAGATTGACTATGAGATCTTTTAGAATCAAAATATATTGCTAGAAGTTCTTTTGCTATTTCTGTATAATTCCATTATGTATTATTCACAGTAGTGGATGCATAAGCTACGATGTAGAAGGACACCTCCCAGTGCATCTGGGGATGATGGGGATGAACATATAATATTATTGGCCTCGTGGCATCAAAGTGATATAAAATTGGTGCTCTACATAGCAATTCTTTGTTGATATACAACTTCCTGACCACAGGAACTATTCCATTTCCATTTTACATGATTTTTTGATATCCACAGATCTAAGATTCGAGGTTTCCAAGGAAAAGTTTTAAATATAAAAAATAAGGCTCTTGACCATTCCTAGAAACCTTTTGAAGGTCTTTTAAGCATGTTGGCCTAGTCACGTTTCTAACAGCAGTAACCTTTGCTGGATCTGTCAATATTCTATCTTCTTTAAATACGAAGTATACGGCCTTAATATTTTATTGTGGTTACTTTTATTTGACATTTACTATTATTAAATTTAAGACCCTTTCCGCTGGCTCTTTCTAATAATAATTTTAAATTTGTGTCGTGTTTCTTTTCTGTTTTCCCATAGATTAGAAAATCATCAATATAAATAAGCCTCAGAAATCTATATCTCTCAAAAGGGGTATTAAACGTACAGAGGCGGAAACTATTTTCGTTTAACTCGAGCATCCAGAAACCAGAATTCACATCAAGAAGACTAAAATATTTTACATCAGAAAGTTGTGAACGAATATATTCAAAATCAGGTATTTCAAAATGAGGACGCAATATTGCTTGATTTACATTTCTTAGATCTAGGCATACTCTCAGGTCTTTATTTGCTTTCTCAACTAATACAATAGAGCTTACCCATTTAGTGGGTTCAGTTACCTTTTTGATCAAATTTAGGCCTTCCATTCACGCAAGTTCTTTTTTTTTTTTTTTTTAAAACGGCTCATTAACTTGAATGAGACATTTCGAAGGGCATCAATTTTTGTGGCATTACATTCGGATTCACTTCTAAATTTACACCTAGGCCTGTAAAAACTTCACTGAAATTATTTAATATTTCTAAGTTATTATTAGCTGTTTCATTGATTTTAAAATTTTTTTTTCTTAATAAGATTGAGTTATTTACTTGTTTTCAAAGCAATAAAAGGAATGGAATCTTGTTCTTTTAAACATAAATTTCAATCAGCACTAGCTTATATTTATCTAAGTCACATTTAATGTTACACTTTCCAATTGAATTTATTTGTTCACCAGTACAGGATACTGTTTTTTACATGCATGATTTTGATGGTTATGTGGATGAATATGTCTGTCTTTGATCTAGTTTGAATATTCTATATGTTGGATTATCAAGCTGTCTCATCTGTGGTTTTAATTGCTTCATTACTTCTGCAAATTCCAATGGCTTTAGTCAGAGATGTTTTTCCTTCTTATAAAAGTTTTTCTCGTATATCATGGTTATGGTATTCGTAACGATGTCGTTTTATAATGTTTAGCGTTAATTTTTTTTTTAATTCTATTCCAAAAATAAGGTCATAAATTATGCCCCACCTTGTACATGCTTTTTTATGTGCAAAAATCATTGAATTTGTCAATACCCTTCACATTTAATGTCATCTATTGCAAAAGAATTGAAGATTCTCAAGGCTTTAGAGCCAAGGTGCTATAGGAATACTACCGGAATTTATTCAGAAAATTAAAAATACAAGTTTATTCATCTAAATCTATATATACTGTCTCCTTCAAAGTAATCCCCACCGACTGCAACACACTTATGCCAGCGCTTGATCCAATCCTCGAAACATTTTTTTATATTCGCTTTTCGGTATGTCCATCAGTGCTTCCTGCGATTTTTCCATTACTTCCTCTCGGCTGCTGAAACGCGTTCCCCGTAATGGGTTTTTAACTCGATTGAACAGAAAGAAGTCACAGGGAGACAAATCAGGTGAATTCGGTGGCTGTTGGGTGGTATTTGTTGCATTTTTCGTCAAAAAATTACGAATAATGATGGCACTGTGCGACGGTGCGCTATCATGGTGCAAAATCCACGAATGTTCTGCCCACAATTCTGGTCTCTTTCGGCGAATTGCTTCTGCTTCACGCAAACGTGTCATAACGCCCAAATAATACTCTTTGTTTATTGTCTGGCCTTCTGGCAATAATTCAAGATGCACTACTCGTACACCGTTGTAATCCATGAAAATCGTGAGCATTGCCTTCTTTTTTGACTGAAAACGACGTGGTGTTTTTGGTCTCGCCTCATTTGGTGAACGCCATTCACTTGCCTGATGTCTGGATTGCGTGTCGTACTCATAAACCCACGTCTCGTCTCCAGTAATGATCCTTTTGATAAATGTGATCATCGGATTCAGCCTCGCAATAAACCTGCAGGATTTGATGGCATAAAAGCAGTTGAGTTGAAAACCCACGCCGACAATTTTGCTCCAATAATTTCGAAAATTATAAACCTGAGTTTACATCAAGGGAAGATTCCTGTTGCTCTTAAGACTGCTGTAGTGCGTCCTATTTACAAATGCGGTTCAAAAAAGGATATAGGCAACTACAGGCCAATTTCGATCATACCTGCAATTGAAAAATGTATGGAGGAAGTAATAACAAGACGTCTGGTAAGCTTTATAGAACGTAACACCATTCTACGTAACAAACAAAACGGCTTTCAAAAAAAACAAAAGTACTGGGAAGCTTCTTGGTGAATTCGTTAATACAACTCATGAAAGCCTAAACAAAAATCACCATGTACTGGTGTTATTCGTGGACTTTAGTAAAGCCTTTGATACCCTTAATCATAAAAAACTTATAGCAGCACTGGAGAAAATTGGTATTCGAGGTAAATTGGGTAACTGTTTAATAGACTACCTAAGCGTAAGTACTTTTCATGTGAAAATTGAAAAGTCAAGTACGGAGTTCCCCAGGGATCTAAATTGGGCCCGATACTTTTTGTTCTCTACTCAAGTGAACTACTTCGTGTATTTAAGAACGCTATCCCATTTGCTTATGCAGACGACACAGCCATTATTGTACGACACAGATGTTTGAAGACGGCGACGCATACATGTTATGAACAGGGAGTTTTCGAAAGCAATGCAGTGGTTCCACGACAACGGATTAATAATAAATTCATCAAAAACCAAAATGATGCATATTCGTGGATCACATCATGCTGTTACTTCCGATAATATCGTCCTTGAGAACGGTAAGTGTCCCAGCTCATCTTCGAGACAGCCAATAGATATCGTTGAAAATTACAAATACCTGGGTGTAATTATTGGCAGCCATTTTAACTGGTTTAACCATATCGACAGCTTACGGTCGGACTTAAGAAGAGCTATTTATGGATTATCTCATCTGCGCTATTACACATCACCGGGTATATTAAAACAAGTCTACTACGCACTAATTGAATCTAAATTGAGGTATGGTATACTTGCGTGGGGTAATGCTTCAAACACTCATCTCCAAAAACTACAACGGCTCCAAGATATAACTTTAGAGCAAATTAGATCGGAGAATCCGCGTTCCTTGTCTGATCAAAATGTAGTCAAGTCTATCAATGTCCAGAACATTTTTAAGATGTCAGTGTTGCTAGAATACAGCGATGACTTACATAGACTACTACAAGTTCCAAGTTGTTATAACACATACGGTAGAAGATAATTTATGTGCAGATTCCCGACTTTGTTCAATGAACTACCGGCTAACCTGAGATGCATCACAAATTTTAAAACAAGAACAAAAAAGTTAAAAAATTTCTTTTTGCTGCACACTTAAATCCAAAAATTGTTTAAGTCCAAAATTGCTAAAATTAAATTGTTAAATTAAATTATATTTGAAACTTAACCTTTTGCAGAAAAGCCAATAAGGCTTCGCGGAAAACACAAAAATTTATAATATTTCATTCATTCATTATTTTTGCGACGTCAACACGGTCTAGTTTTTGCATGAAATTGAGGTCTTTTGGCAGCAACTTTGTTGCTATCCGATGGAAGCCCAAACCATTATCCAAAATGTCTTGGATGGATCCATAGGCAATGTTCAAATCCTCCGCTATCTCTCTGATGGTAAATTTGCGGTTATTGCCCAACATTTCTTTTACTTCATCAATGTTTTCGTCGGTTTTATTTTATTTATATGTTTCCAAAGAATCTTTTACATTGGGCTTAAAAGCCTATAATTAATAGTAAAAGTTATAAAAAGTATTTATTACACTAAATATTAAATCTAATTATTTACTAAGTATCTGAATAAAACTGTCTCAAATTGTGTGGTGCCGCGAAGCCTTCTAATGAAAGAGGGTAAGCTATTCCACTGCTTTATGGCATAAACGGAAAACTGACGCTTCGAGTTTCTGCAAGTGAACCTTGGTTGCAGTATCATAAAAGAACGAGATGAGTTAGTAAACTGTATTTTTTGAATTAGATATGAAGGTTCTTTGTTTAATGTTTTAAGGGAAAAATATTTGAAATACATGTAAAGATTACAGCCTAGTTTGTTACTTGTGTAGTTTGAAATATGGTCATATCGTCGGAGATTGTATACATATCGAGTTATATTATTGAACGTCACAGTTAGATTTCTTTTCGTTTCTGAGTTGTGGCTAGTAAACAATTGGCACCCATATGTTATCATAGGAAGGATCAAAGTTTTTGCCAACCTAAGTCGAACGTGTTGAGGAGTAAATTGCTTCGAAAGTGAAAGATTCCGTAAGGATCCATATATTTTTCCAACAACAGTTTGAATATGGTCATCCCAGGTAAGCGTAGAATTAAATAGAATGCCTAAGTTCATAGCTTTATCGACATATTCAATTTGTTCGTTTCCGAGATATACTGCAGGGAAGTACCTGTTATCAAGTTTATTTTTATAAATAATTAAGCATTTGGACTTTTGTGGATTGAGATGAAGACTATTTGTATTGGACCAGCGAAGTATTCTTTTTAAATCAAAGTTCAATTTCAGAACACCATCTTCAATCATGCCTAACTTGCAGCTTATACGAACTTGAGCATCGTCAGCATACAAATCGATTGAAGAGTATTCAGATTGGAGTGGAAGATCATTAATTAAAGATCGTAAATAAGAGTGGACCAAGTATGGATCCCTGAGGAATCCCACAGAAAAGATTTAAAGGATGGGACGTTTTATTACCAATAACAACAGCTTGGCTTCTTCCACTAATGTATGATAAAATCCGTTTTGCAGCTGTGTGTGAAAACCGAAACTGTTATATTAGTTTTTTTAATAAGTCTTTTATGATTAATTTTGTCGAATGCCTTCGAAAAATCTAAGAGAACTAAAAATGAAACCAAGTCATTATCCATAGCATTTCTAATATCGTCTGAAATCTTAAGAGTAGCGGATACACAACTGTGGTTTGGTCTAAAACCGGATTGATTTTCACTTAAGAGTTTGAATGTCTTTAAAAAGGTTGAAATTTGATTGTGTAAAATTTTTTCCAGAATCTTTGACAGAAATGACAAAATTGAGATTGGTCTAAACTCTCCTTGAGATAATCGAGTGGCTGCTTTTTTTTAAGACTGGTATAATTTTAGCCACTTTCCAAAGAGGTGGAAAAGAAGACGTTGTTATTACAGTATTAAAAACATGTGTTAGCACAGGAAGAATGTGGGGTAGGATCATTTTGATGAAGTGTGGATGTATTTCATCAAAGCCAGTACCTGATGATTTTATTTTAAGTACAGCACTTAACACATCCGCATCATCCACCTTTTGAAATTGAAAGGAATGTCCACTACCGGGGTCAACAACTCGGTAGGTTTCATTTCCTGCACCAGTGCTTTGTCCAGGGTCAACAACCGGCAAAATCCCATTCAGCGATCCACTAAAAGTTTGAGAATCATCATTTTCAGGGTCAACATCCTGAAAAGTTTCATCTACAAGTGAAAAATTTTAATTACTACTGCTTTGAACTTTGGAGAAATGTTCATTTAAATAGTTGGGAACAGTGTTCTCTTTGTCGACCAACACGAAGCTCTCGAATATTTTTCCATAAGATTTTTGATGGCATGTTTGTGTTTAAGCGTTTTGAATACAATTTACATTTTGCTTCTTTTACTTTTTTGCACACATTTTTTCGTAAGGCTCGAAAGGTAGAGAGCAATTCACGAACGCGAAAGCGCTTCCATCGCATGTACGCTTGATCCCTTTGTTTAATATTGGGTCTACAAGTAAGTTTCCAGCGTTTTTTTTCCAAATTTTGAAGTTTTATTATGAAAACATAGTTACAATGCTTTATTCAAAGTATCTTCCATCGGAAGCTACAACTTTCCCCCATCTTTCTGGCAATTTATGAATTCCGGACCAAAAAAATTTCTCGTCTTTCGAGCCCAAGAACGTATAGAGCCAATTTTTGATTTCCTCTACTGAGCTGAAGCGTATTCCCGTAAGAGCGTTCTGCATCGAACGAAACAAGTGGTAGTCAGATGGTGCCAAGTCTGGACTGTAAGGCGGGTGCGGCAGAATTTCCCATCCACTATTTTCCAAATAGTTTTTCACCGAAACCACAACATGTGGCCGAGCGTTGTCGTGATGAAAAATGACGGACTCATGCCTAATCTCATATTCTGGCGGTTTTTCTTTTAATGCCCGCTTCAAACGAATTAGTTGGGTTCGATATAATGGTCCTTTGATGGTTTCACCACTCGGAAGCAGTTCGTAGTATACGACACCCTTTTGATCCCACCATATGCAGAGCATGACCTTAGTCACGTGAATATTTCGTTTCGGCGTCGATTGGGCGGGCTCGCCGGGCTTTGTATACGGTTTTCTGCATTTAGGATTATCATAATAAATCCATTTCTCATCACCAGTGACAATACGATGCAAAAATGATTTATTTTTATACCGCTGCAGTAACATTTCGAACATGCAAAGTCGCTGTTCGACGTCTCTTGGCTTCAATTCGAACGGCACCCAGTTTCCAACCTTTTGAATGAATCCCAGTGCTTTTAGGCGAAGGGAAATGGCTTGTTGCGTGCCGCCCAATGATGCAGCAAGTTTTTCTTGAATCTGACACGGATCTTCATCCAGTAAAGCGTTCAATTCCTCGTCTTCAAAACTTTTCGGCTTTCCGAGGCGATCTTTGTCTTCAACTCCAAAATCACCACTTTTGAACCGTTTGAACCACTCGCGGCACGTCGATTCACCAATACATTCCGCCCCATAAGTTTCCGAAAGCAAACGATAGGCCTCAGCCGCACTTTTCATATTAAAGAATATTAAAGAATAAAAGCAGCGCTTCCCTCAAATGACGTTTATTTGGCTGGAAACTTGCCATGATTTTGCTCGATAAAATGTACGACACCGATAGAACTGCTCAAATATAACGCCGCAAAGTTGTTGACAGATACAAAACCTACAAATAAAACACATGGGGTCTGACATTTCTGCCCGGGATCCACTGGTGGCGCCATCTCTGACAAACGCTGGAAACTTACTTGTAGACCCAATAGAAATAATTATGTCAATCGTAAACCAAGATATTCTTTCCATACCAGAACCATACCATACTACAGTGATGCCAATGAAAAAATCATTTGTCAGTTTATTTCGTGAATACTATTTTCTAGGGCATTTACATTAACAGCCTTAAAGTCCCTATACTTATAGACTGTTGATTTAATCTGTGGAGTAACTTTAAAAGTCGCAAACATTAAATCATGCCTTGAGAATGCTGGTGCCTCAAGTTGAGAATAAAGCAGAACGTTGCCGATATTATTGACACAAAAAATAAATCCAAAAATATAGAAGTATTTGATGAAAAATATGTAGGATTTCCAGTGTTGACTATTGATAAGTCAAAACTTTTTATTTTAGTGAAAAAACTAAGTGAGATATCTTTCTGAAGTAAATCCCAATTGAAATCTCCACAAAGGATCACTTCTAGGTAAAGAGACGAGAAGCGCTCAATTTCAAAATATAACCTGGAAAAGTCAATATGTTTATTGGGGCGATAAATAAATCCAATTAAACAACTGCTGGATCCGTTTGGAATATCAATGAAACAATATTCAAACAAAGATGACGCGTCTGATTTTACAACTAGTTTAAAATGTATGCTGTCTCGAATATAAATTGCTGTACCACCACCTACACGATTATATCTATCTTCATGCATTAAATTGTAACCAGATAAACTGTATACAACATCTCTTATTTCAGTTTGAAACCAGGTTTCAGAAACACATATAACATCTATATTTGACCCATTGACAAGCACATCCATAAATTCATCAATTTTTGCATGCAAGCTTTGATCATTTATATGACATACCTTTAGGCCATCACATTGTTTGCACAAAACTTTAAGCATAACTCGCAGTTATGTAGGCTAGTGGAGCATTACTATTAATACGATTACTAGTCATTTTTATAAAACATAAAATTAACCTTACAACTCTTCAAAAGAATGATTCCACACCAACGAAAGAGACGAAATTCAGATAAAAAATAAAAATTAAGTTTTCAATGTCGATGGTCTGTCACTGCGTTCATCATCTTCGATTGATTCACGACCACTTTTGAAGCGCTCGTGCCACTGGTAAACGATCACTTTCTTTAGAGAATCGTTGTCGAAACACTTTTCCAATATTTCCAAGGTTCGCGCACCATTAAATCCGTTTTTTACGCAAAATGTAATACAAGTTGGCCAACACACACAGAGATAGATTTACTCTTGGCTACGTAACTTTTGCAAATGTCAAGCTATGACGCTAAGATTTAGAGACAATGTCAACAATAGATTTACCAACTTAACAAAAAAAAACAGAACTCAGATCGGAATAATGGGAGCGCCACACGGTGGTTATTCCGTGGTATCAAGGGTCAATTTGATCAAGGTGGTATTTCCGTATCTTTATCGCCTTTCTCCCAGGTTTCGGCACCATGTGGAATAAATCTTTAAAAGGAAACATCGATCGACTTCTAATAGAAAAACTATCTTGTAGGGGAAAATTATATGCTCTTTATTATTCTGGTAATTTTAAGAATGACTGTCGTTGAAGAAGAAACAAAAGCGACTCACTCCATTAAATTAAGTGGTAGGATGAATTCAGTTAAATTATTATACATGTGTGATATAAGAGTGTGTGAGTAGATATTAATATTACAATGTTAATTCAGTATAAGAGAATCTTACAGCAATACATGATTTGATAGGATAGAAATTCAAGAAATGGAGAAATATGATTTAGGGTTTAACAAAGAGAAACTTTACATTATGAAACATTAAAACTTTTAACACGAATCGTTTCCACCGAAATATTTTTGATCCAATTCCGGAAAGATCAAGTAGCATAGTTGCCGGTATTGGAGGAGTTATAATACATAGAATCTGTCTTGGCATCCAAATGTGGCTGTAATTCAGGCTGTCGAACTACATTATCGACGAACCACCGATGTTTTAACAGAAAAGATAAAAAAATACATTTTAAGAAATTTCCAGACTTTGAGAGAGCATCATCAATACCGTTGGAAGAAATAATTATACACCGTACTGAGCCCCGTTTAAGGATAAGGTACCCACCCATAAACTTGTCTAAGGAAGGAGATGTTACGCAGAGCTATGCATGCAGATAACGATTCCCACAACAAAATGGCATTTTGCACCAGTGCGAATAAACAAAAGTTCAAGATAATCAAGCAACTTCTGAAAGGGAGTACGCATCATAATTTAACACTTAAAATTGTAAACACCTAAAAAGAAAGAGTAACAATAAACGTAATACGTATTAAGTGACTCTTTTGTTTCATTAGTGATTCTCTGTATTGTTCTGGTAATGACTATCTGTGTTCTGGTGTAGGTCCTTAATTTTTAACTTATGTTTTACTCATTTCACTTCGCTTGAACAAAATACACAACAGTAAGACTGGAGACGAAAACCCAGCTAAATCCAGCTCGCGTGTTCCTTTTTTTTCATCGTGTAAAGCTCAGGCATTACAATATTCTTTTATTAAAAGTCTTCAGTCCCAACACCCAATCAGCAGCAATTCCAGGGACTGCCATAAATTACTAATTCCCTCTGCAACCCAACCAAATCCTACATTTGTTGGCAGCACAGAGCAACAAATTGACCGGCAATAATCGTTTAATGCATCCCGATTCAATAATACTTATATTGTTGGCATAGTCGTATTATACATAATTGTGACCATCATGACCGACGGAAAAATACGGTCCAATTACGCTGCTGACACGAAAACCGTAGTGACGTTTCATGAAGCACATGTGTGTTTGTAGCCGTCTAATGGCGCATATTTTATTTGTCCACAAAGCCATTTAGCCAGAAATAGCCTTCATCCCTGAAAATGATTTTGGCATGAAATTCCAGCTCCACAGACCAATTTGAGTTTAACTAAACCATGACAGTGAATAAAAAAACATTAAGGTGCGTTCACATTAAAAAAATAATAATCATATTTCTTAATAATGGGTGACCAGATAGCAATGATAGTTTTTTCAATTGTTATGTTTCAGCTGCTGTCAAAGTTACCAATGACATCCAGCTGTCAAAATAATCAGTAAAGTTTGCCAACTCACCGACCGTTCGGAAATTATTGAAACAATATTATCGAAATTCAGACTCAGTTGTAAACACGCAAAGTGAATTTCGCCGCGGGTTCGGTCGCCATCATGACTTCAGTGTGCTAGCAATTCATCACACCGTGGAAAAGCATGAGAATACTCTTTTGGACCTTAAGCAACAAACCGAACGGAGATTGGTGGGGCCGTAGCGGCCAGTATCGAAGAAGACCCAGAAATTTCGATTCGGCGCCGATGAGCTGAATTGGGCATCGCCAAAGTGTCAACCTGGCTTATTTTGCGGTTGAATTTGGGCCTACATCCCTATAAGATTTTTTTTTTTATAATTTGTAAGTGCTCAAGGGATTATTTTTTTTAGTACCCTTAAAATGTTTGCACACAGCGCGGGCGAAGGAAAATCAGGGAGGAAGAAAAGACAGGTACCGATGTACATTGTTTTTAAATGTTTGTAAGTTACAACGACCAGGAAACACAGAGATCGGCAGGGCATTCCATAAGCGAGTTGTACGGCTTAGGAACGAATCACGATATTTTAAAGCATGTCTAAAAGTGGGCTTGAGGGTATACTGATGAGCATTCATAGGGAGACGGGTGTTACGGTTAAAAGTTTGAAGGCGCGGAATGCTACTGGCGATTTCTATGGAGCATTGGTGGTGAAATAGCGATAAAACAGAGTGAGATACGAGACATTACGTCGGTGTTCGAGGGTGTCAATTGATTGACTGATATTAGTATCACCAATTAGTTTTATCGCACGGTTTTGAATCCTATCTAGCAGGTGCAGAGATGTTTTCTGCACCCCCCGCACCAGATGTGGGAATTGTACTCCAATTTCGGGCGGATAAACGCCTTATATATTGAGGCCCGATCAGAGGGGGTGAAATATTTCGTACATCGCTTGAGGAAACCTAGACATTTCGCAGCATTTTTGACGACACCGAATATGTGATCATTCCAACGTAAGTTGTTACTGATACACATACCGAGAATGGAAAGTTTATCGGTTTCGACGATGCAAATGCCATTCATGGATAATGGCTGGGTATTTGAATTTCGCTTTAATGACAGCAGACAGCGTTGAGTTTTGGAAGCATTAAATTCTACTCGGTTGATAGTTCCCCAGTTGGTTATGCTGTTAATATCGGAATTTAATGAGCTTAACATACGCTGCCGTTCCCGTTCTACAGCCGAAGAGCAGGGACGTGAGTCCGGGAACGAATATGAAAAGCAGAGAGTACTGTCGTCAGCAAAGGAGTATATTGGATTAGAGGTAGCAGACAAGAGATCGTTGCCGAAAATTAAAAAGAGTGTCGGAGACAGAACGGAGCCCTGGGGCACACCAGCATTTATTTTGTGAATATCAGGTTTGAAACCATCCAAGACGTGCCTGAAAAAGTGTTTTTGCGGGAAGTTCTTCTTCATTACTTTAATATGAAGAAAACTGCTGCCGAAAGTCGTCGTAGTTTATGGTGAACATGCGCTAGCTGAGCGAAGTCCAAAGAAATCGTACGATACTATCAAGAGTAGATTATTATCCGTGGATTTTACTCCATACATCAATCGGAAATGAAAAGAAACAAGCAATCTAAGATACATTGGATAAACATACTCAAGCCATAGTTATCGCTGGTGGTGATAAGAAAGATTTCAACAACACAATTAACAAGTGACTAGTTTCTTTTATAAGTGAAAGTGTTTCTTTAAAAAAACAAAAGAGAAAAGTGCATTTTAACAATGACTACGCCCGTTTTTATGACTGTCCCTAAGTACGTTGCAATTTCCCCGAATCCTATGATCAGAATCACTCCTTCATCCATGGCAACTAATTACAACTGTGACTCTTCGTCCTCTTTGGATGAGCCCAGTGCTTGCCGCGGAAAAAAACGACGTCTGGATCATTTATCATGGGAGGAAAAGCTGCAAAGGAAAAAATTAAAGAACCGTGTAGCAGTGCAAACTTCTCGCGATCGTAAAAAAGCCCGCATGGAAGAAATGGAGAAAACCGTAAACGAACTCACAGAACGGACAGAAATTCTACAAAACAAATGCGATAGCCTTCAGGCTATAAATGAGTCTTTACTGGAGAAGAACCAGAAATTAGACAAAGAAGTTGAAAATCTTAAAAAACAACTTGAGCAATTACAAGGCGCCCAATGACGACAACAACAAGAGCAACAACAACAGTCGACAAATTGTGTTGATTTTGATTCCATTCTGAAAGGATCTGCTGCATCCATATTTAACCCTCTGCCGCAGGGAATGAAGGAATCTCAATCGATGACACAAAACAATCGTCGACGTGCCAACAAGTGCCAGTCAGAAGTCTTCAACGAGAGCTCAGTTGCAGCACTCTGGAAGATTGTGACTCTTTGCCTTCTCTACAAGACATGCTCGAAGATTTCGACGCCACTAAACTGGAAGAGCTTGCCGAAAGCCTACTCGCAGATATCACTGCAGACATGGCGGGAAGCGATCCAGAAGGCCACACAGATGCTACCCAAAATGCAGGCATCGGAGAGCGATTGTCTGTACCAGTGGTGGGGACCACATCAGAAATCATGGAATTCAGCCAACATAGCACCTGCAACAATAACCGCATAGAATCAGACAACAATCCAAAGGCAGTTGCAGTTGCAAACACAGCAGATACTTCTGTGGACACAAGAGAAACTATCTACGGGACCTATGAAGAAAAAACAAATCCCATTACAATTGTTTTCGGTGATGACGCTATGAATGAAGCGAACAAGTTTACTGTGAAGGAGAGGAACCACGACAAGTGGATGATGTAAACGAATGTGGTATAACTTCGGATTATGTGCATGACGATGACGAAGACTTTAATCCATTAGAAAGGTTTCTATCCCTGCCCAGTGATAAAAAGCGAAATGTTAAGAGTCCCCTATGAAGATTGTTGCCAAACACAAGAAGAGCTCGCAGAATCTTTGGGTGTCACTCAAGCAGCCATTTCAAAACGTTTAAAAGCAGCTGGATATATTCAAAAGCCACAAAAGGAAGTCATTTTTGCATCGGATTGTTACTGGTGATGAAAAATGGATCCATTACGACAACCCCAAGCGCAAAAAATCATACGTGAAACCCAGCCAACCAGCCAAATCAACGGCAAAGCCGAATATCCATGGCGCGAAGGTAATGTTCTGTATTTGGTGGGATCAGATGGGTGTGCTGTATTATGAGCTGCTAAAACCGGGTGAAACCATCAATGGGCAACGCTACCGAACACAATTAATCCGTTTGAAGAGAGCAGTGGCCGCAAAACGCCCGGAATATGCGACCAGACACGAGGCAATAATTTTCCATCATAACAACGCTCGGCCCCACGTTGCTATTCCGGTTAAGAACTATTTGGAAAACAGTGGATGGGAAGTCTTACCCCACCCGCCTTATAGCCTTATAGACCTTGCCCCTTCTGACTACCATTTGTTCCGGTCGATGCAGAACGCCCTCACTGAAATACGGTTCACATCAGAGCAGAATATCAAAAATTGGCGTGATTCATTCTTGGCTGCTAAGCCGGCGCAGTTCTTTTGGGATGGGATCCACAAATTGCCAGAAAAATGGGAGAAAGTCATAGCTTCAGATGGGCAATACTTTGAATAATACTAATTTCCTGATCTCTTAAAGAATATTTTCAAAACTTTGAAACAGTATAAATGACGAACAGGTAGGATGACGCCGATGCTTATTGCAGATTTTTTTCAGTACACTTTTTTGCAAGACTAATAAGGGTTTAATTCTCTTCATATTTATGCCCCATCCCCAACATACAATTCCGTATTGTAATCTCGAGTGAAAGATACCATAGTAAATAGCTTTCATTAAGTGCTTCGAACAGAGGTTTTTAAGATAGAAGAAGCTTCGAAGAGTGCTTTGAAAATATTTATTTAAGGACTCTGTATGTCTTACAAATGACATTCTAGAATCAATTATCAGTCCAAGATATTTGCTGCTATTTTGCTGCAAAATGTTGGAAGCTGGTTGGAAGCACAATTGCAGATTTCTAATCCATACTTTTGGCATTCTGATGCATGAAAATAAACGTCAGCATTTATACTTATTGGGGTAACTAAATTGAAAAATATTATTTTGGTCTTTGAGCTAATTGTCAAATGGTGCTCATTGAACCAAATTCTTAGTAGGCTAAGATCCCAATTGATGTCGGAAATTAGGTCCAGAACACTATGAGAACCATACGTACACCCAACATCATCTGCGAAGGCCGTAAATCTACACCTGGAATCCAAGGAAAATAGTGAATTTATGTATATTAGGAATAAAATGGGCCCTAACACGGAACCTTGAGGAACACCTATATTAAACCAACAAATCTCGCTTCTCAAATCATCAATCTTCACTCTTTGAGTTCTGTTTGATAAGTATGATCTAAACCAGTCCAGCATGAATCCATGAAAACCAACTCTTTCCATTTTATTTAATAGTACTATATGGTTGACCATGTCAAAGGCTTTCGTACTGTCAAGTTTAGTGAAAATATTTGAGCAAAAACTTAGAATGGCGTCTTCGGTAGATTTACCTTGCTGAAAACTAAATTGTACTAGATTAAAAAAAACTTAACCTTATTCAAATAAGATAAAATTCTTTTTTTAATTACTTTTTCAAAAACCTTGCTAAAAGTTGACAAAAGAGAAATAGCCCTATAATTTTTGATATCATCTATAGAACATTTTTTATATAGCGGAACTACGTCAGCACATTTCAGCGCATCGAGTAAGGTTCCGGAGAACATACTACGGTTGAAAATGACTGCCAGCACATCAACCACGAAGTATGAGATGCGTTTTAATAATATGTTTGAATTTGTGCTTTTAAGAGATCCAATTGCTTTTAAGAGCTCTAAAGCAGTAATAGGTTCGAAGGCGAAACTAGTTTTTTGTGATTGATCACCACAACTTTCTGAATTGGTACATTGAGTACATCTTCGTTGAGCTCTTTGTGTTGGTAGGAAAGTTGCTACTAACATAAAATACCAATTGAATGCATTAGCAACGTCAAGTTTATCTGAACGTTCGCAATTTTCCACACAAATTGAAATAGGTTTGCTTGTAGAAGGAGATCTGTTCAAAATATCATTTACTCTTTTCTATTCCGATTTCAGCGGAAATGTTGCGGTAATAGCTATCACGGCATAAGGGAATCTCTTTGTTTAGTTCAAAGCACATCTTTTTAAACTTGTTCTTCAACCTAAGGTCCTGGGGATTCTTTGAGCCCTTTATTCTCAGCTTATTTTTTCTGGTTACTTTATCAATGAGATGACTAGAGATCCAGGGTTTAAGTCTTTTATTACATTTTTTAAATGGAATTGTAAAGGAGCAGCTTGATATAAGATTATTGAGGCAACTAATAAAGACATCATAGGAAACAGAAGCATCATTTTCCAAGTAAACATCGTCCCATCGCTCATGAATAAAAAGATTTGCTAGCTTTGTAAAATCTATTTTTATCTTTGGTTTTCGGGAGGCTTTTTACTTCGCTATTTATAGTTTTGCTTTGAAAAGTGTTTACCAAAAGACCCACCATTGAGTGATCAGTGATTTGCATGTCATATGTACACTTTTCACAGGCGCTCATCGGAAGGTCTGCAAAACGTCCATAAATATGGTCCAAACCCCTACCCGAAGCCAATCTTGTAGGTTCGTCAATGAAACTAACTAAGATCATGAGCAGCCAAGAGGTTTAAATAATAGATCAAAGTTTCGCTACTATCTAGAAGGTTCAGATTGAAGCCTCCGAAGATAGTCAAGTTTTTTGCTTTTTGTTTGTCCAAAAGGCAAGACACCTCCTCTATGAACGCAATTTTAGGACATCCAAGAGTTATGAGGCGCCAGAAAATTTGGAGAACTCTAAGGAGAATTTGTTGTAATGTAATTTAATTATGTTCTTTTCTTTTATATAACAAAAGAAAATATTTTTTTTTTGTATAATAAAGAAAAATTTGTATATATTTAGTGTAAATTATATGTCTAACTGTTTATACTAAATATAAATTTTTTTTCAAAATACCATTTCGTAAAATCTCTTAAAACGATTGTCTTTGGTTCTGCTGACAAAATCTCGTCATATTTTCTTACAGTAGAACCAATGACACACCGCATGTGTCACTCCTTCCTATATGGTATGTGGTTCCAATGGATAAGGACATTTTCAAGATCGTCATCCCGTCGGGTCTGAACGTGTTAAATAAATTTTCTTAAGCAGAGATAGGTTCATCCACTTTTTTCACGGTATTCGTAACTTTTTATTATTATTATTGAAACATTGACTGCTGTCTGAGATATGATGCTGAAGTTTTTTTGCAAAAAGATATCAAAGGCAATGCTCGTAGATGGATTATTTTCTCTGAATGCTTCTTCCCAAAATTCAACACAACACTCTACTCTAACTGAATTGTGGTTAAGCTATGGTCAGTTATCGTAAGAACTTCTCTTTTATAGTTGACACTATTATTCCTGTGCAATTTAATAGTATAATCATATTTCTAAAATATACTGTTAACTTTTGTCCCATACATGAAATTATTTAATACATATCCTCTGTTGTTATAACACGTTTTTTATATATTTTTTTGTTTTTAAAGAAAGCCGCGCTCAAAGTGATCTAAACCGATTGGAATCTATAAAACGGCAAATTCTTACTAAACTTGGTCTAACAGAAAAGCCGAATGTTACACATCCTTTGCCAAAACAGTTTATATGGGATACAATTTATCGTGCAGATGGTATTCAAAGTGCTAGTGATTTTGATTTTTTTGGCAATAGTCGGACAAATATGCGATTAGCACCGGTTTTTTTAAAACAGCCCCCACCTGTTTCTAACCGCTTTGGCGCAATGCTAAACAGTGTCACTGATATGGAAGAAATCGAAAATAATGGAATTGAAGAATCTAAAAACAAAAGTGACATGACTTCAAGAGCAAACGAAGTTTCTTTTGGGAGCGATAAACTTGGTGGTAGCTGGAAAACATTAAATTTAACGAATGAATCTAAAAATGAAAAGTTGAAAATTTTCTTTCCAAATTACCAAAGAAAACATAGACAGCAACAGAAAAAAACCCAAAAAAAGTTCCGAGGTTACAAGAATATTCACATTAAAAATAAGAACTCTGAACCTGACTTTGTTGAGGGAGATGATTTTTTCGGTAGCACTCAGGAGATAATCACATTTGCGGAAAAAGGTAAGCTCAAATAAAAATATTTACACATTTATTCTATGTAGTAATGAATTATAATTTAATATTGTTAATACAAAAAAAAAAACAAGCGTGATGTAATATTGACATAACCATAACCATAACCAAGTTAAATTTTATAAAAACAAAATATTAAAATTTAAGTTTAATTTATGTTATTGTATATAATGAATTTTTTATTTATTTCACCTCATTTTATTAATAATAATATTGCTTACAGATTACAGACAACAACTATCTTTTAAATTTTACAGCCTAAGGTAATATTATTATAGATGTGAAAGTGAGCATTAAATTACTACAATTCATGTTCAGAGTTTCGGAAAGGCCTTACGCTGCCCTATTTTGGCTCCTATTTCACATATAACATCTTTCAAATTTAACTCGCGATTATGACTACTTTAATTGCTTGAAAGTAAATATGATATTGCCCTAAAATTAATGTGTCCAAAGTTATTGAAGATCAAAAGGGACTTTTTTTTACAAAACTTAAAATGCTGAATTTATCATAACTTTTTTCGGAAAAATAACTTATTTTCAACTTGTTCAAACTGTTATATAAAAATAAAAAATGTGGTACTCTTTTACAACAGTCTTATAAAATTACCTAATTGACAGTTACCTTTAAGTTTTTTTTTTTCCGTCAAATAAGCATATTATTGCGCAATGTTAACCGAATAAAATTCTTTTTTGAAAAAGGTTCATTTTATGATCACGAAAAGGTGAAAAAGGGACCACCTCGGGTAGGTAACGCCCACTTTTCAGAATTAAAAAATTCAAAAATACAGGTGCTTTTCTGAAAAAAAGAAAATTATGCAGACTTCTTACGAAATAATGTGGAAAGAATGAAAAAAGAATTGCATAACTAGTTTGTAGTTTTTAACCAAGATATAGGACGTTTAATTCATAATATCCTGGATGATGGACTTTTCAACACAAGTATTGTATTCGGTATATAAATAAATTCGTGCGGTTTTTTTTTTCAAAATTTGAACGTTTATTTAAGAAAAACATGTACAATAGTATTATTCAAAGTATTGCTCATCTGAAGCTATGACTTTTTCCCATCTTTCTGGCAATTTGTGGATCCCATCCCGAAAGAACTGCGCCGGCTTGACAGCCAAGAATGAATCAAGCCAATTTTTGATATTCTGCTCTGATGTGAACTGTATTTCAGTGAGGGCGTTCTGCATCGACCGGAACAAATGGTAGTCAGAAGGGGCATCCTATCCACTGTTTTCCAAATAGTTCTTAACCGGGGGCCGAGCGTTGTCATGATGGAAAATTATTGCCTCGTGTCTGGTCGCATATTCCGGGCGTTTTTCGGCCACTGCTCTCTTCAAACGGATTAATTGTGTTCGGTAGCGTTGCCCATTGACGGTTTCACCTGGTTTTAGCAGCTCATAATACGGCACACCCATCTGATCCCACCAAATACAGAGCATTACCTTTGCGCCATGGATATTCGGCTTTGCCGTTGATTTGGCTGGTTGGACGGGTTTCACATATGATTTTTTGCGCTTGGGGTTGTCGTAATGGATCCATTTTTCATCACCAGTAACAATCCGATGCAAAAATGACTTCCTTTTGTGGCGTTCCAGCAGCATTTCTTACATGCAAAACTGCCTTTCAACGTCTCTCGGCTTGAGTTCATGTGGAACCCAATTTCCCTGCTTTTGAATATATCCAGCTACTTTTAAACATTTTGAAATGGCTGCTTGAATGACCCCCAAAGATTCTGCGAGCTCTTCTTGTGTTTGGCAACAATCTTCATAGAGTAATGCTTCCAGTTCTTCATCTTCAAACTTTTTTGGCTGCCCAGGACATTCATCGTCTTCCAAGACAAAGTCACCACTTTTAAATCGTGCAAACCACTTTTGGCACATTCGCTCAGCTAGCGCATGTTCACCATAATTTTCGACCAAAATACGATGACTTTCGTCAGCAGTTTTCTTCATGAAGAAGAACTCCCCGCAAAAACACTTTTTCAGGCACAAAGTTCGACATATTTGAGTGGAAAAAAATTATTGTTGTTTACGCTTCAAATGAATGACATATACTGAAATGACGTACAATTTCCAACGCATGTTCCAATGGAATAATAACAATGGAATAATACAAGTTACGCCATCTCTTAGCAAACCGCACGAAGTTATATACCCAATATATGCAGACACGGCTTACGAGGGGCGTTCAATATATTCTCGGTATCGATATGAAGGAAAATGCGAATTCAATTTAAATTGTTTTTATTTTTCAATATAATCTCCCCTAACATCAATGCATTTGTTACATCTTGAGATAAGCTTTTTTAAACCCTCAAAAAAACAAATTTCCTCCTCCTCCATTTATTGCCGACTTGAGTTCTTCATCATCCGAAAATCTTTTTCCACGAAGACATTTTTTCAAATCCGGAAACAGGATATAATCACTAGGGGCAAGGTCTGGACTATAGGGTGGGTGTTGGATTTCTTCGAAACCACAATCTCGCGCAGCAGCCTTGGAAACTCGCGCCGTGTGAACAGGAGCGTTGTCATGAAGAAGCAACACACTGCGAGTTTACCCCGTCTTTTCTTTTTAATTTCCTCCCGCAAATTATGCAAAGTGGAAGCGTAGGATGTGGCGTTGATGGTTTCACCTTTTTTTTGTGTACTCAATGAGCAAGATTCCCTTTGAGTCCCAAAAAACTGTGGCCATGAGCTTCCCGGCAGACGGAGTGACTTTGAACTTCTTCGGGGGGTCTGTTCCTTTTTTATGCCACTGCATGGACTCTTGTTTGCTTTCAGGGTCATAGTGGTGGACCCATGTTTCGTCCCCAGTAACAATTCGATCCATAACACCGTCCGCTTTCTCACTACACATCTCCAAAAGCTCTCTACAGCATGCGATTCTCACTTTTTTCTGAGGCGCTATGAGCGTTCGTGGCACCCGCCTCGCACTGACCTTTGAAAGGTTAAGATGGTCATGAAGAATGGTGTGAATGGTACCAATTGAAAGCTTGGTGATCTCTGCCATCATTTTCACCTTTATTCGGGCATCCTCACGAATAAGTTTTTCGACTTCTTTGATGCTTTCTACCGTACAAGCAGTAGCCGGGGCGCCGGAGCGGGGGTCGTCTTCAATGCTCTCTCTGCCTCTCTTGAACTCACTTGACCACTTTTGCACAGTTGATAATGAAGGTGCGGAATCCTGGTAAACAGCCACCATCTCTTCATGAATAGTTTTTTGACTTTTTCCTTGCTTAGTGAGAAATTTAATTACAGCGCGATGCTCAATTTTCACCATCATCGCCTCAGTTGCCATTATGATTCTGTTTAACTACAGATAAAACGCGAATTAATAATCACATTTATATGAAATTTTACATGAATGTACTAAAATAATAGTGTTACTTGATAAATAAGTCAATTTATATATGCAACCACAGCTTCACCCCGATACCGAGAATATCTTGAACGCCCGTCGTACGTCTATGGTTTCTGCAACTGTAAAGGTCAACGAGAGAGATTGGAATATCTGAGACGATACCCTGATAGGGCTGCCTCGAATGGCACGACATTTATTTGAATATTTTCCAGGTAGATAGGAACAACGCGGAAATCGTCGAGAGACTCACATCCTGCTTTAGCAGAAAGCGCTCGCATTTACGAAGATGTTTTATACGAGGGCTAGTCCAAAATCAACCTCCGATGTGTTGCAATTCATTGCTTACGTGCATTTCGGTGACGTATTTCTGCATGTCGCAACCAGTACATTATTCTCTAATAATTTTTTTATTTAATTTATTTTATTTATTTCTTATTTCTTATAATTAATATTTAATAAAATTTTTTTACAAATTCAAATGACTTTTAAATAATAAGAAATAGATTAACATTCAGTATTTTAAATAAAATAGAATTGAATGACAATCATTACATTAATAAAATAGGAATGATAAATATTTATGGGTGGGGTGATCCCTTTTTTATAAAATTAATATTAATTCAAAATTTAAAAGCTTACAATCAAAAAACAAAAACTGGTGAGACAAAAAATATATTTAAACCAAAACGTCAAAAGCAAGAGATTCAATTTGATTAAGATCAAATGTAAAAAGTCAGCATTTTACTCTCTTTAGAAAGGTAGACGTAAATGATATTGTTCTAGTGGAAGCAGGAAGTTTATTAAACAAACGAGTACTCGTAGATAAAACAGTATAAAAATTATGAAATGCAGAGGTTCGAAAATAAGGAATGAAATGAGTGCAAGACAGGTTTCCACGGAGATTGTGATTAGAAATTAAATTCATATAGAACATTTTCAACACCATAAAACAGAACAAATGACGAATAGGAAGGATTTTCAGGTAACAGAATAACGAAAAACTAGAATGTCTAGCAGGTTTACGACAAATTATTCTTATAACATATTTTTGTAATATCAACAATGATGGAATATTACTTAGATACACACCGCCCCAACAGGCAAGTCCATATTGAAGTCTAGATTGGAAGATGCCGTAGTATATAGTCTTTAAAAGACTGATTGAACAAACGTTACGCATATAATAAAAATGACGAAGGATGTATCGGAAGTAATTTTTTAATATATTTATATGGTTAACAAAGCTCATCCTAGAATCAAGGGTAAGTCCCAGATATTTGAACTCAACAATATTCTCTACAAGGAAACCATTTTTACTACATTTTATATTACTATTATACGAGTAACCGGAGGAATCAGGAGGAATCACGAGCATGATTGCGGACAGTATCTTCTATACTCCTGTGAGTGAAAATAAATATTAGTTTCGCAATTGTAATTCGAGGAGAGACTGAAATACATTAATTTAGTCTTGGAGCTCAAAACTAAATTATGAGCAGAAAACCAATGCCTTAATAAATCAAGATCCCAGTTTATGTCAGAGACCAAGTCTAGAGCACTTTTCGAGCCATAAGAAAAAGCCAATGTCATCTGCAAATGCAGTGGGCGAACCTCTGAAATTAAGCGAAAGTAATGAAAGACTAAGAACAAAATGGGACCTAAGACAGAACCTTGAGGAACACCGGTATTAAAAAAAAAAACAAAAACTAATACCGTCGATCTTGACCCTCTGAGACCAGGATAAATCCACAAAAACCAGCATTCTCTAACTTTTTCAACAAAAGGTTATGATCGACCATGTCAAAAGCTTTGGTGATGTCAATAAATAGTCCTGCGGTAAATTTTTTAGCATCAAGGTGTGACATAATTTTGAAACAGAATTGTAAAAGTGCATCTTCCGTTGATTTCCCTTTCTGAAACCCAAATTGATTTGAATTGAAGAAATTAGTCTTAGTTAAGAAACTCACTATTCTATTTTTCATCAGTTTTTCAAAGATTTTACTGAAAACTCGAAGTAATGAGATCGGTCTATGGTTACCAATTTCAGATGCAGAATCTTTTTTAAGAAGAGGAATGACATCGGCAACTTTAAGATCCTTGGGGAAGATCCCTTCAAAAACACAACGGTTATAAATAAAAGACAAGACATCAACCAAAAAACATGCAATCTTTTTAAGCATTAAATTTGAGATACCATCACCACTACATGTATTTGAATTAGGTAAGGACCCAAGAACATTCAAAATCTCCAGAGGAGTAGTGGGTTGAAAAACAAATGTATTTCTTTCTATATTCTCAATAAAGGGACGACAAATAGGGCAAACCGATTTGACAGGACTCGTTTGTAGACTGGAGGCAAAATTGACAAAATAACAATTAAAAGCATTAGCCATAATCAGTTTGTCATGCACTTCAGAGTTGTCAAGTAATAAAAAAATTGAGTTTTTGAGACGTAGTTGATTTGTTTAGTAGGCTATTTACAGCTTGCCATTCGTATTTCAAGTTTCCCTTTGCTGATCTAAATAAATCACGGGAATATTTATCACTACACAACGGAATTTCTTTTTTCACTTTGTTGCACAATTGGTTATATTTACATTTTAAATCCGAATTATCGGGATACCTAATTCCTAATTTTAAACATTAAGTTGGTCGTTATACATGGCTTCAGTTTTTTTAAATAATTTTTTGGGAGGCAAGGAGTAAGAACAATAAGCAATGAATAAACACTAGATGCATTATTCGAAGTATATATATTATCCCAGAACTCATAACATAAATTATTTTTAAGTCTAAGATAGTCGATTCTATCACTACTTTTTACAGAGTTAGAGAGTCTGCATATGCCAAGTTTCGACCGTTTTCGTTCAGTATTTTTCCAATAGTTGCCGTTTGTGAGGTACGAAGTGTAATTCGTTTTTTTCAAGCCGAAGGAAATGGTGCAGCTCAAATTCATCGTCGGTTATGTGCTGTTTACGGCAATACAGTGATGAGTGATGGTTCGATACGTGATTGACGTAGACAATTTAAAAACGGACGCACAGATGTCCGTGAGATGATCATGAATCAAGACGTAGTTCACCAAGTTGACCAATTTGTTCCAAAAAACAGGCGTTTTACGATTTCAGATCTTGCGACAAGATTTTCCGAAATTTCTCGAACTACTCTACTCTACAGAATCGTGTCTGAAAACTAGGGTTACCACAAGTTCTGTGCCCGTTGGCTTCCAAAACAACTCACAGATGTCCGCAAGACCCAATGTGTCAATTCAGGAAAAGCATTTCTCGAACGCTTAGAAATGGAAGGTGAAGAATTGAATTTTTACAGCAAATTGTGACTGGATGTGAGACTTGGGTCCAGTATTTAAACTTAGAGAGCAAAGAACAGTCAAAGCAATGGATGCACACTCGTTCCCCAAACAAGCCAAAAAAAATTCAAACATTTTTTTGGGACAGTAAAGACATATTGTTGACCGAGTTTATGGAACCTGGAAACACAATAAATGCAGCGGTTTACTGTGAAACTCTACGTAAGTTGAGAAGAGCAAACCAGAACCAAAGACGAGGAATGCTTACCAAAGGTGTGGTGCTTCTGCATGACAACGCACGACCACACACTGCTGCACGCACAAAAACTTTAGTGGAGGAGTTCAATTGGGATATTTTTGATCACCCTCCCTACAGTCCTGATTTGGCACCAAGTGATTATCACCTTTTCCCAAAATTGTATGAACGGTGTGAATCAATGCCTCAACGCACTGGCGTTGCCATTTTTTAATGAGGGTATACAAAAGCTCGTCCCACGTTACCAAAAATGTATAGATTTAAACGGAGACTATATAGAAAAATCATTTAGATGTTAATAAAACTATTTTGTGCAAAAAATTAATGTTTTGGTTTTTTTAAAAAATATTTTTCACTTCGGAGGTTGATTTTGGAATAGCCCTCGTATTATGTTAAAGACCATCCATATACCAGTCTTAGGCAACTAAGCAGACATTTTAATCTAAGCAGCCCTTACATCTGGGGAATGCTACATTCAGAAGGCATGCATGTTTAAATCATATAAAAGTACAAAAGCCACAACCCGGGAACTTAGAGAAGCGTTTGGAATTTCGCAATTACATTCTGGAGAGAGACTTTACGCGAGACAACTTTATTTGCCGGATTCTCTGAACGGATGAGTACCAAATTACCAACGATGGAATCGCTAATTTCCACAATACCTGGGCAGAAAGCAACCCCCCACTCTATCAAATACAGAGCTTTCCTTCATAAGTTTAACCTCAGTATGTGTGCAGGCATATTGGGCAACAAGTTGGTCGGACCCTATCTCCATCGTCCAAGGCTTAATTCGGAATCTGGAATTTTTGGAAAACAAATTATAAAAACTGATATACTAAAGCAGCAAAAAACAGCCAGTGTGTTCTAGCAGGTTTGCGCCCCCGCACACTATAGCAATGGAGTCAGAGATTGGTTAGATCGCATTTATGAAAATTCATGGATAGAGCGGGATGGACCCATTCTGTGGAATCTAAGGCCTCCAGATTTGATCCCAATGGACTTCTTTTTATAGGGATGGATGATGGGCATTGGCTGACTTGAGCCATACGATTGACGAGACAGCTGTGAAAATCCGAGAAGAATTGGAAAGAATGAACATTGTTAGAACCTTTTAAAGCCGAGCTATGGCCTGCACTTCGAACACTTGATATGATACAAGGTTTAACGAAAAAAATAAAAGTAAAACTATGCAAGCAATATTTGTGTTTTTTTTTTCTACATTTGTTGTATTTGGAAAACTACTGGCTTCAGGTGAAATGATCTAACTTTTTTTATTTATATATACCAGGTTAACGTTTCAAAGTCTCAAATAAACTATGACACATTAATTTTAGAGCAACATTTCCCTCAAGCAATTAAAGTACTCATTATTACGGGTTGAATGATACCCCACTGTTGGCCATAGACGCATAAATTATTTTGATTAGGAGTCAAAACAGGGCAGCGTAAATCTTTACTTAAAACTTCTGTACCTCGGAGGCTATGCCTTTCTCAAACTATGTGAAGGAATCTCCCCACATTATCCGACACTTTGCCCGAAATAACCTGTGCTATACAGGGTTGAGTTTTGTTTCAGAGTCATATTTTAGAAACAAAAATTAGCGTTAATACCTTTCACTTAAAGTGTGTTTCTTTAAGTGATTCAGAGCTTTTTCGAAAAAATAGAAATTTTAATCGGTTGGGCATATGCAAATGAGATGCAAGTCTTAGCTGTTTTAGGAATTTCATTTACTCGTATTTTCTCCTCATACTAATACAGATACAGATTTTTTCACTAAATTGTACATACAAAAAGCTACAAAGTAAGAGTTCATCTGCTTAAGTCAAATAATTAAGTGCTTAAATAATTTCTTTATCCAGTGATAATAACTTTGACAAAAGTTAAATAATTGCCTTAGTATTCCACAAAAACATTTGAGCATCTGAGCACAATGAGCCCTCAAAATTTGATCCCGAAATATTGAGTAACCACAATGTTAACTGGTTTTCAAAGAGCCAATTACGTTACTTTTTTTTGTAACTTTACAGTGCTATTAAAGAATACAAAATTTTCAATGGAATATTGACTCTCGAAATAAGTTTATGGTGTCCCCATACATACCAAGGTATGAAACATTATTGGACATTTATAATTGGCTGTTCGAAAAATAGCATGGTTTTCTTTTTCGGGTAATAAAGATAGCCAGCATTTTATCGCAGTTCAGTTTAATTTGCCACCTATTGTAATAGAGCTCTTGTGCAAACATCAGATTTCGACGACTAATCTCATTAGTGAGACCAAATTCGTATGATTAGAGTACTGCAGTATCAGTATCTGCAAACATTGCTATTTTACAGCTGAGTAAATTTGGAAAATCAGACCGAAACAAATTGTATAAAATTGGACCAAGAGCAGAGCCCTGTGGTACACTTGAAATGAAAACAAATTCGACTTGAAATGCTGCCATTGATTAGGACTTTCAAATAACGATCTGAAGAAAACCTTTGGACTATCTTGTAACGAAAATCTGTAGCCACCATGGAACCTTCCACCTTAAACTCACCCTCGTGACCGTTGGCATACAGGCATAACCAAAACCAATCCAATGTACTGTACTGTGCAAAACCTAAGCAACCATCTGAAAACAGCACTTCATAGTAAATCTTTTCAAATTTCTGCCCCTCCAAATGAAAAGCAATGGATATGTAATGATGTGTAATAGTGTGTATTTTGAAATTCACAACTTTTTATAAAAGTAATAATACTTCAGATTTAAAAAAAAATGCAAAAACCAAATTGACCTGTGCAAAACCTAAGCAACTTTGTAACCCACTGTAAAGAAAAAATAGCCAACAGTACTTTTCCAGTCACATGAAATGTTGCGAGCTCTTTACCTTTGATCTTGAGTGATTGTCTTTGATCAGTTTTCTTTTAAGTTAGTCGCATAATTGATATTTTTTTAATAATGTCGCGACAAAGTTACTCTTCTTCTCTTAAACTAAAGATTATTGATGAATTTAAGTCTGAAGATACGAATATTTCGATTATTTCACGATTAATAAAAAAACTTAATGCAACAGAAGTCGTTGAAAGTCAAAATGTCGGCGGTAGGCCGCGTAAGACAACATTTCGAACGGATAGAAACAGTTGTGGTGTAATTAAAAAACAACCGTTCATAAGTTTGAATGAAGTCGTAAAATTACTTGATCTAAACATTGATGCTAGCACGGTGCGAAGACGTGCAATTGAAAATAATCTTCGAAGTTACAGGCCGTGCAAAAAACTGATGCTCACAAAAAGACATTTAAGGAACAGGTAGTGCAATTAAATTCTTTAAACATAATTCAAACTAAAACCATTTTTCATATTAGGCTAAATTTTGCAAAAAAATACCAACACTGGTGTCCTGAAAAATGGAAAACAGTTCTTTTCAACGATGAGTCAAAATTGAATTTAATTAATTCTGACGGGATATGTTATGTGAGACGTCGTAAAGGGCAGCGACTCAATCCGAGATTCTGCACACCCACTGTAAAGCAGGGTGGGGGTAGTGTGATGGTGTGGACCTGCTTTTCGGCAGGAGGTGTAGGTACATTCTACGAAATAGACGGAATCATGGACCGGGTCAAATATAGTATAAATCCATTCTAGAATCGGTACCACTACCACATGCGGAGTGGGAAATGCCACTTCATTGGGTGTTTCCACAGGATAACGATCCGAAAAACACATCGAAGTTGGTAGAGCAGTGTTTAGCGGACAGTGGAATTCAAGTCCTTGATTGGCCGGCCCAATCAGCCGACGCGAACCCCATCGAAAACTTGTTTGGTATCCTTAAAAGCCGTATCGCTGGGCAACATTTTTCCAACAGGTTTGAAAGTTGAGTGGGAAAATATATTCCAGGATACACTTTCAAAATTAATTACTTCTATGCCTCGTCGTTGTGCCCCTGTTATTTAATATAAAATATATTACACAAAATATTAAAAAAGTTGTTTAGGTTATACACAGCTCAATTTGGCTACTTTGTTGGTTTTTTTTTAAATCTGAAGTATTATTACTTTTATAAAAAGTTGTGAATTTCAAAATGCACTCTATTACACATCATTACATATCCATTTCTTTTTATTTGGTGGAGTAGAAAGTTGAAAAGATTTACTATGAAGTGTTGACTTCAGATGGCTGCTTGCACAATACTGTATGTGGACAATAGTTAATATTGTACAACAACTCGGTAATAATATTGTAACTTTTAATTTTAGAATAAATTTCATCGTTTTCTATTTTTGGTTTGTTCTTTTCATTCCTCTCTGTTAACTAAGTTACAAGAAAATCTTAATAGTAACCCAAGTTGTTCTAACAATTTTTTTCGTTTTACGCAGCTCGTAATTCTAAATTCTTAATATTGTTAACATAACACATTTGCTGAAAAGTCCGTGCCGTTTCTAAGAGGGGGAACCACTTGAATTAAATCCATATCACTTTCAGTTAGTACCAAACTTCAAAAGATACGTGTATAAACTTGACAGCTGTCGGGCGATTAGTTCTCGAGATACACCGTTGTGAGTGAAGCAACTTTTGTTATTGTGAAAAAAATGGATTCAAAGCAATTTCGTGTGTTGATTTATCATTGCTTTTTGATGGGAAAAAATGCAGCCGATGCAAAGAAATGGCTTGATAAATGTTACCCGGACTCTGCACCAGCAGAAAGAACCATTCGCAAGTGGATTGAAAAATTTAAAAACGGTCATACAAGCACCGAAGATGATGCACGCAGTGGACGTCCAAAAGAGGCTGTTTCAGATGGATACATCAAAAAAGTCCACAAAATGATTACGAATGACCGTAAAGCGAAGTTGATCGAGATAGCTGAGGCTCTGAAGATATCAAAAGACCGTGTTGGATATATCATACACGCGAAAGCTCTGTTTAAAGTGGATGCCCCGTTTGCTCACAGTCGACCAAAAACAACAACGTGTTGATGATTCAGAGGAGTGTTTAAAGCTGTTCAACCGCAATAAAGCCAAATTTTTGCGTCGGTATGTGACAATGGATGAAACTTGGCTCCATCACTTCACACCAGAGTCAAGTCGGCAGTCAGTGGCGAGCAGGCGACGAACCTCGTCCAAAACGACCAAAAACTCAACAGTCGACTGGCAAGGTTATGGCCTTTAGGGATGCACATGGAATAATTTTCGTCGACTATCTCCAAAAGGGGCAGACTATCATCAGCGACTATTACATTGCGTTGTTGGAGTGTTTGAAGGACGAACGTGCTGTTTCATCAAGACAATGCACCGTGTCACAAGTCGATGAAAATGATGGCAAAATTGAATGAATTCTGCTACGAATTGCTTCCCCACCCACCGTATTCTCCAGATTTGGCCCCCAGCGACTATTTCCTGTTCGCAGGCCTCAAAAGAATGCTCGCCGGAAAGAAATTTAAGACCGATGAAAAAGTAATCGCCGAAACAGAGGCCTATTTTGAGGCTAAACCGAAATCGTACAACAAAACTGGTATCGAAAGATTGAAAAATCGTTTCAATCAGTGTATCGCCCTCGAAGGCAACTATATTGATAAATAAAGTTGAATTTTGCAAAAATTTTGTGTTTTACTATAAAACGCCGCGGACTTTTCAGCCTTATAAGCCTACACTACCTTAAAAGATTTATTACCTTACTGAGTAGGATGCATATGAATTAATAAATCTAAATACCACCTTTCCATAAACGACTGATTACGTCTTCAAGTCATTTCCACATTCCAAAAGGTACAATATGTGGCTTAATGAAAATTGATGTGGTCTCTGGTCTCAATTATACTACATATCAATCTCGAAATCTTTAGTAGGCTTATTTATACTTTCGTAAACCTAACTTTAAACTTTTCTACTTAAAATTTCTTGTCGCTGTTTATGTATATTAACTAGGTATACATTGTTGTAATCAGCACCGTTTCCTCAGCCTAATGTTCTTCAATTTAGATATACTATACAGGGTGTTCCAAAAATCAACGTCAAGCCGGAAACGGGTGATAGGTCAAGTGGTGTCGGTTATCACAAAATTATAAAAAAAAAAATCTAAGTCATGTACTTTTAAAATTATTGGCACTTGAAAAAAAATCGAGAAATCTGACACCCTGTGACGATCTTTCAAGTACTGTGACCGCAAATCGTTGCTTTTCTTCTATCTTTTTTTGCAACATAACCCTGAGTAACTCTTCTGCAAATTACAGTCCAAAATTGAAACATAACTACATCGGTCTTAACTAAAATATTGCTTTTTGGTCCATCTATGTATCTGAAAACCATTAATCACCCAATTTGAACTGACTGTACTGACAAAAAAATGCACTATACCATTTTGGCAAGTAACTTTGAAAGATGGCGTATTTAGTCTGGATTCCAAAATGGTGTGACACTTGCTAGACTAAGGACAATTAAGGACAACCGGTTCATAGTTAATTCTTTTTAATAAGTTAAAATGAGTACCAAGTGTGAGCGAGATAGACAGTGACGGCGTGATGGAGACGGATAAATACGCCATTTCGACTAGTGTGAGTGAACAGATGAAGATACACTCTTTTGGACTAGTGTTGATAGTTGATCCCGTGATTGTGTAGTGTGAATGCCATCATGCCATCTCGATACACTGCTCAGGAATATGCTCACATCCATCTCATTTATGGGGAATGCAGGTATAATGCTAATGCTGCAGCCAGACTTTATCATGATAGATTTCCAAATCATCCGGATCATCAAATGTTTGTAAATGTGCACCGGTCATTCCCAGAGGGTCGCTTTCCAAATCGAATGGTTAGTGAGGGAAGACCCGTCATGCTCTACGAGGACGAAGTCTTACAAGCAGTCGCATAAGACCCTAGTACCTCAGTGCGTGCAATTGAAGAAAGCATATGAGTGCCCAAAAGTATAGCACACCGAATTCTAAGGAAAAACCAGCTCCATCCGTACCATGTACAACGAGTCCAAAGTCTGCTACCCCGAGATTATTCAGACAGAATGCAATTTTGTCAAAGGATGTTGCAGAGCTTCAGAGAAGATCCGAGATTCATCCAAAAAATGCTATGCTCGGACGAATCAACTTTTCAAACGGTTACATGAACCTCCACAATTTGCACGAGTGGCACGTGGAAAATGCAAATTTGATGCGGGAAGATAGATCACAGTACCGTTTTAAAGTAAACATGTGGACGGGAGCTTTGAATGGTAAAATTATTGGCCCGTTCGAGCTGCCGCAGAATTTGAATGCCGAGGCTTATTTAGATTTTTTGGAGAACTCCTTACCAAATTTATTGGAAGACGTACTACTAAATATTTAAGCATGCATGTGGTATCAACAAGATGGCTGCTCAGCGCATTATGCTCGCACAGTACGAGAGTTCCTCGATCGGGAATACTCCAACAGGTGGATAGGGCGGTCTGGTACAATTTCGTGACCAGCCCCGTTCACCTGATTTAAATTATGCATTCTTCTCTGGTTACATCTTTGTTGTATGGGATTCTGAGATGTGTTGGGTGATGTTGTCGAAGAAAGATCTGTTGACTAAGCCATGAGCTTTCGACATCTTCGTTTTCATTAGCTATAAAAACTTTTCGGATGAGCTGAGAGATGTTTGGCAGTTTGTTTAAGTACGGGTAACATGTCGCTTCTTTTGCTGCATTATCGGCAGCCTCGTTTCCTTTAATGCCAGCATGGCCTGGTATCCATGCTAGAGTTATATTGGCGTTATTGTGAAGGATGCTCCGGATGTTGTTGAGTGTGGAGCAGTTATTAGTTGCGCTTTTAATTCCTGTGAGGATACTCAAACTGTCAGTTAGAATTAATGTCTTAACTACCCACGTTTACGCAATAAAAAGGGCTTTTAACAATGCTGTAACTTCTGCTATATAACTACCAGCTGCATCTGGAAGGATACCTTGAGAAATGATGTTCTCTTCGTTGTTTGCATTTAACTCGATGACTGCATAAGTGGAGTTGTTGTCTCTATAGGATCCGTCAGTGTAAAGTGTTTTCAGAGGCTTTATAGTTTCCATTAGTTCACGGTAAAGCATAAGAAAGTGTAGGTTGGAAGTGTGTTCTTTTTTTGTGGCTGGAGAGGCTGGTGTCGATGGTTAGTAAGTGTCTTTTCCACGGAGGAGGGGACGAGGGTGTGCAGGTTTGCTGATGTTTCTAAAGGAATACATCCATGAGCAGAAATCAGAGTTAGTATTTTGCTTAGGGAAGATATTGAATTTTTCCTGTTTTGTTTTTTTCTGCGTAAAGTTTCTTGTGAGGCTATGTGAAGAGGATGAGAGAAATCAGTTAGCGCCTTACTTATTAAATTTACTGCTCTTTTTTGACCAAGTCTGTTGATTGGTTGAAAACCAGCTTCTATTCTAAGAGCTTCAATTGGTGTTGTCCTTAGTGCCCCTGTAGATGTTCGGTAGCATTCGTTTACGGCTATATCGATGTTCTCCAAGTTTTTCTTTGAGGTCCACATATATTGGGTTAGTCCATTTTGGAGAGTGCCTTCGACCAAAGCCTTGGTTATTTTGAGAGCGGTTTCTAGATGTGGTCCTTTTCGACGAGAACATATCATTTTCAGAGCGTTGTTTCGATTCTTCAGTTGGTTAATAGTGTTTTTAATGTGAAGATTCCATTTCAGATTGCCACTGAAAGTTACACCGAGGACTCTTAGTTCTTTTTTTAGGTTGACATTGGTGTTGCGAATCACGAGTGGGTATGTTGAGCATGAGCATTTCTTTTTCCTACAAAGGTGTAGTGCCTCAATTTTTGAAGGTGGAATAATTGCACCTGTTCTTTGGGTCCAAGCTTGGATTTCAAAGTCTGCAGATTTCAAGACTGTGTTTACCTTAGATGGATCTCCAGAAGCTACCATATGCACCTACGAAATCGAGATTATATTTTGGTTGTGCAAGTTCAGTTATAAGTGCATCTATGTATGCATTGTAAAGATATACTGACAACAGAGAGCCTTGTGGTATCCCGTTTTCAAGTTTTAATTTGTTTGAGGTAAAGCCATTGACATTAACACAAAAAGTTCTTCCGGATAAAAAGGATATAATGACTTTTAAAATTTTCTGAGGGACTCCCCATTTATGTAACTGTTCTATTATAGTAAAGGTTGTGACACGGTCGAAGGCCTTCTCTAGATCAGATGACAAAACAACGCTGTGTTTACAAGACGAGAGATTATCTGCAAGTTTATGTTCCAGGAGATGAATAAGAGACTGAACTCCTCTGTTTGGTCTAAAAGCATGTTGTTCGTTGCTAATTGAGTTTTCCATCAACCAGCCTATTCCACGTTTATTCTAAGCCGATAGAAAATTTAAACGAGCTGCGATAAAAAATTGCAGAAGCCGTTGAAGACATCAACTCTAGAAGTTATGCACGAACTGATGTAATACGAGGGCGGGTCAATAATTCCGTGCATTTTTGAATTTCTGACATCTTTACTGAAACAGCAACACTGCTCCTGTCAACAGGCATCTGTCAGTTGACTCCTGTCAAAATTTAAACTTGCTGCGTCAGTTAGTTTGTGTTTGACAGCTATTTTTATCAGACTACTCACTAATTTGAGGAGAAAATGGAAAAAAGTGAATTTCGTGTGCTTATTAAGCATTATTTCTTGCGAAAAAAAACCATTACCGAGACCAAGGCTAAGCTTGATAAATACTATGGGGACTCTGCACCATCGATTTCAATGGTAAAAAAGTGGTTTACTGAATTTCGTTGTGGCCGTACAAGCACTGAAGATGCCGAACCTCCTGGACGCCCAGTTGAGGTCTCTACACCCGAAACAATCGAAAAAATTCACGATATGGTGTTGGCCGACCGAAGATTGAAAGTGCGAGAGATTGTGGAAGCCGTAGGGATCTCGCATGGCTCAGTGGTTTCAATTTTGAATGATCACTTGGGCATGAGAAAGCTTTCCGCAAGATGGGTGCCGCGTTTGCTCACAGTCGACCACAAACGCAATCGTGTAACAACTTCACAGGAAGGTTTGGCGTTGTTTAATCGCAATATGGAGGAGTTTTTGCGCCGTTTTGTAACCGTGGACGAAATATGGATCCATCACAACAAACAACAGTCAAAACAGTGGGTTTCTAAGGGTGAATCGGCGCCAAAGAAGGCCAAGGTGGGTTTGTCAGCCAATAAAGTTATGGCGACTGTTTTTTGGGATGCACGCGGGATAATCCACATTGACTACCTTCAAAAGGGAAGAACAATCAATGGGGAATATTATGCCAACTTATTGGACCGATTCAATGACGATTTGAAAAAAAACGACCTCATTTGGCCAAGAAAAAAGTTCTTTTCCACCAAGACAATGCAAGGGTGCACACATGTGCAGTTGCCATGGCAAAAATCCATGAATTGGGCTATGAATTGCTCCCTCATCCACCCTATTCTCCAGATTTGGCTCCGAGCGACTACTTCTTGTTCCCAAACCTGAAGAAATGGCTTGGTGGAAAAAGATTTGACTCCAATGATGAAGTCATCTCGCAAACAAAGGCCTATTTTGAGGACCTCGACAAATCATTTTTTTTGGAAGGGATAAAAAAATTGGAGAAGCGTTGGACAAAGTGTATAGAGCTCAAGGGAGACTACGTTGAAAAATAAAATTATTTTTTTATCAAAAAATCTGTGTTTTAATCCAAAAGTCACGGACTTATTATACGCCCTCGTACGTATAGTTTTCCATCGAATTAATAGTTAATCCAAGCAGTAGATTGTTAGATTTTTTTTTTAATTCAGTGGTCTATGGATGGTCGTGTTTAGAATTGTTTTCCTTGGAAAATGTAAGAATATTCCTTATTCATAAATTTAGATTTTAGTTTTGTTCAAAAAAATAAATTTCAGCTACAATGCCAAAAGCAAAGACATCTGTTACTTCAAATTTGAGAAGATATATTTCAGAATACCCAACGATTTTTAAAACAGATGGAAGTGTTTTGTTCTGCAAATTTTGCAACAAAAGCGTTTGCTTTGAAAAAAAAATTTCAAGTGGATCAGCATTTGAAAAGTGTTAAACACTTAGAACTTGAAGGAAGATCTGAAGTTTGCCAGAAATCCCAAAAACTGCTGTCCTTTACCAATGCATCCAACAACTTTTCAATGGATTTATGTGAGGCGTTTGTTGCAGCCGATATACTATTAAGTAAGCTTAGTAACCCTGAATTAAGAAATTTTTTGTAAAAAAATATACAAAAGAAATTATACCGGATGATTCTACTTTGCGAAAAAATTACAAATTACATTGACAAAATTTATATTTCGCTATTTGAAGAAATGAAAATTGATCTAAAAGATAAGTATTTGTGGGTTTCTATTGATGAAACAACAGATATCGAAAGACGTTTTGTTGCTAACATAATTGTGGGTGTGTTGGACCTAAACGAAGAAGAAAGTAAAAAGAAATTTTTTAATAAATGTAGTCCAGTTAGAAAAAACAAAACGAACCATTCCACCATCGCTCGCGCAATTGATGAATCCATGAATTCACTTGAAATTGATAAAAGCAAAATACAGCTCATGGATTAGCACTATTTTATCCAAAATTGTTGCACGTCACTTGCTTAGCACATGCAATGCACCGAGTTGCAAAAGAAAATAAGGAGTAATTTTCGGAACGTCGATGGATTAATTTCAAACGGCAAAAAAATATTTTTAAAGGCACCATCACGTGTCGAAATTTTTAAAGAAAAATATCCTTTGACTCCTCTTCCGCCTCAGCCTATTGTTACAAGATGGAGAACTTGGTTGAAGGCTGTTCGATGACTCCGACGCAGTTGCAATAAAAAATGCAAAAGAATTCATGAACCAGCCATTGTTAAAAAGCCAAATAATATTTATAAATTCAAACTTCAGTTTCCTATGTGACACCATCACAAAGTTAGAAGGCCGGACCACCTTAGAAAATCAAATTGATTTAATTGAAGATGTTGTTGCAAAGATAAATGCGTTTGAAGGACTAACGGGGGAAAAACTTCAGTGCGTTCTGGCAAAAAATGAAGGATTTGCAATAACGCAAAATGTCAGTAAGACCTTCGCATTGGACTGCGATGACGAAAATTACCCAAAAAAAACTTCACCGTCAATGAGATTTGTTCTTTTAAAAATGCTCCAGTAACTTCTGTTGACGTCGAGCGATCTTTTTCGTTTGTATAAGGCATTCTTAAGACCAAATCGGCAACGTTTTGATTTCGAAAACTTTAAGAAAAATTTTATGGTCTATGTAAATAAAACTTTTCAAAATCAGAACAATTAAGGAATTAAGGATTTTATGTTATTTTGAATTATTTATTGTTTACGTTAACTGTGTTTTTGTGTTTTTTTTATTAAATGTTAATTTCGATGTAAGTTATTATTTCATTAAATAATAAAAATAAAAAATTTAACTTATTCTTAAAGACAGAACAAAATGAGTTTTTAAATTGAACCGAAATTAAGTTAAATTAATTTTAAGTGCATATTTTAAATGCATATTTTGTATTTTTAAGCGCAATCCTAACCCTAGTAACTGACTACAAACCCTTAAGATGGCGTCCTCAGTAGACAAGCTTTGTCTGAAACCAAACTGATTCTTACTAAAATAGTTAGACTTGTCCAAATTTTTCAAAAATTTTAGAAAATGTTGAAAGAATTAATATTGGTCTGTAATTAGAAATAATCTGTCTATTTCCTTTTTTTAAAAAGAGGTATAACTTCGGCACTTTTAAGATGATCAGGAAAACAACCCATTTCAATACTTTTGTTAAATAAAAAGGACAGAACATCAACGACATACCAGGCGACATTTTTTAATAACTTACTCGAAACACCATCATTTGCGTAAGAGGTTTTATTTTTAAGGCACAAGACAGTTTTATAAACTTCAACTGGTGTAATCGGATTATAAACAAAACTATTACAATGAACATCATCCATAAAAGAGACATCTGACGAAGAGGAACAGTTGCCGGATATACAAGGATCAAAATTTGGTTTTTAATTTCTCAGAAACTTCAGTGAAATACACGTTAAAAATATTAGTAATATTCCCAAGATCTGGCGCCATAATTCCCCCCACTTCAATGCTATCAATCTTAACGCCGCTTTTAACCTTTCCTAAAATGTTATCTACTACTCTCCACTCTTCGCGTACATTATGTTACCTTTAGCTCTCGTAAACATATCACCATAGAAGTTGTTGCGAGCGTCCTCGATTTCTTTATTCACAAATTTACAAAAATTTACACAATGTCTCTTAAGTCTTGAGTTACTTTGATGTTTTTTTTACATTTTGAATGCAATTTTCTCTTTTTCCTTATCTTATTAAGAAAACTAAGGTTTTAAATATTTCTTTTTACCTGCACGATTTTTTACGAAAGTACTCGATTTGATATGCTTTTGAAGAAGGATTATCTTCACAGTAAACCGATTCCCAACATTCAAAAGTTAAAAGTTCTTTTAATTTATTGAAATCCACAGAATATTTTACTCTTTCAGAAGCTGATTCAATATTTTCAGAGCTATTGCAAAACGAAGTATAATTTAGTGTTATCATATTATGATCTGTCGGTTTCAAGTCATATACTTTGCCGCTAAAATGTTTTTTTTAATTATTTTTGTGAGATCTACAACTGAGCTTATTTCTAATTCTTTATTGAAAATGTAAATTGAGTTCCCAATACGAGTATTTAGGTTATTCCCAGAATTACACGTTCCGGATGCAGCTACTTCCCCTGGTAAGACCACTAAACCTGGGAAGATAAGTATCACCAAATGCTCTGAGGAACGAGAAAACCCATGTGTCGACGACAACCAAAATTTTAAAAATAAACGTAACGATAAGCTTAAAAAAAGACCGCTAGCAAACCCCCTTCCAACTAAAAAGCACGCTAACAAAAAACGAAGCTCTAATCCCGATCCCAACTGGAGCTTCAAAACGAACTTGTTCCCCGATTTTAGTCCCCCCTCCTCGCTTATCCGACACAAGGCCCTTACACACCAATCCTCTAATCCGCTAATTTCCAATGTTCCACCCAAGCCCCCGCGCCAACGCGTCTCTTTCAACTTAACCCCAACCACCCATATTATCCCTTCTCAATCTTCTACGCCACCGATCCCAGCAAACAACTCATTTCCTAACTTCGACCTACGAACTGGAGCTAAGTACCCTAATTTTATTAACTCCCATACTCTAAGCCCAACATCTCATCCGGCGCCCAACTCCATATCCAACCTCCACTGCCCCTATTCTTGATCCTCTTTTTCCCCCCACAGTTAAACTAATCCAGCAAACCAATGGAACTACAGAAAGTCGCTATGCACTCTCTAGGCTTAGAGAGAGAAAGATATATGAAAACATTCGTCTCTTTCTCGCCTATCTACACGACAAATCGGACTCGGTCTGCTACGAAGGGAAGACCAAAACCAGCGTCATGGTATCCATCCAGCAGGAAGGCCTCCCTACCAACCCTATCAGTCTCAGGAACCTTTATGTCAGGTACCACGAGATGTTCCCTCAGAAAGTAGCAGACGACCTTGCTGCATTCGGCCACTACGTTCACTCTAAACGAGTCTCACACCTACAGCGAAGCCGAGCTGACCACGATAAATTTTTTCGTCCATAACGTGCCTTCCTCGTTAGCACTTAAACCATCCCGCCATACATCTCCACCCCACAACATCCCTCTTACATTTTACTACCAGAATGTAAGAGGTCTTCGCTCTAAAACCAATGCTGTCCTACGTCAACCGCATTCTCTTCCCTTTGATATTTACGCCTTGACTGAAACCAATTTGATTCCCGACATAAAGAACCAGGAATTGTTCCCCCCTACTTTTAATGTTTTTCGCGACGACGATCCTACCCGCCCACATGATGATTCCCCTTCTCAAGGCGTCCTACTGACGATCCACAACAGCCTTAAGCTCTAAAGTCGACTTTGTCGCTATAAAAATATCACTCGCCTTCAAGTCCCTTTACGTTTTATGTTGCTACATCCTGCCAGCTCAACCTACCGAATCTTACCAACTTGCTGTCGATGCGATCGACTATTTAATTGACCTGTCTGACTCTACTGACGATATCTTTATTTTCGGCGACTTTAATCTTCCTCAGCTACAGTGGATTCCATCAGACGTCAATCGTTCTTCATCGCTTCAAATGCCAACTCAGCTAAGGAATGTCTCTTCTTAGATCGCCTAACAGACTCAAGTCTATGCCAAGTCAGTGGTGTATCCAACTATATGGGCAGGCAATTAGACCTTATTTTTACAATAGATTCAATTAACTCCTCAGTCTCACTTTGTCCCCTATCTCTCTCTACAATCGTCAACTACCACCCCCCCCCCCCTCTACTTTCATTTTTTCATAACTCTTCTTTCCAGTCTACTCCTCCCACAACTCTCTCATCCTACGACTTTCATAAAGCAAACTTTCACAAAATCAGTGACTATCTTAGCAGATCCCCCTTTAACTTTCACAACCTAAGCGTAAATGATGCCTTATCCATTTTTTATAAAGAAATATTTAATTCTTTTAGCCTTTACGTTCCGTTTTCCCGCCTTAAAACATCATCTACTAGTCCTCCCTGGTATAATCGCAAGCTTCGTTCCTTACGAAACAAGAGAAACCTTGTTCGACTACTCCAACTATCTTGGTGCTTATCTTCATTTCACCGAACTTTACGATTCCCTTAACCAGCGTTACCTTAACAATGCGCAAGTCAACCTTATAAATGACCCTAAGTCCTTTTACCAATTTGTTAACTACAAAAGAAAGTCCGATGGTTACCCTCCTTCCCTCTCTTTCAACAACAAGTCATCAACCGATCCACTCACCATTGCCAACCTATTTGCCAGCTTCCTTCACCAACGACTCCTTTGTACCAGATCCATCCTATTTTCGTTACCTACTGAACTTCTAAAACGGCCCACTTCTCTCTCACATCTTGGACCCCTCCTATATCGAATATAAATTACACCAACTCAATGACGAATTTACACCCGGTCCAGATGGCCTCCCTGCCATATTTCTTAAAAAAATGTTCTTCGTCTCTTTCCCTTGCCTTTTCTGATCTCTTTCGTCTATCCCTTTCACAAGGAGAATTTCCTTTACAACCCCGATCCACAAAAAGGGATCAAAGAACGAAATAACAAACTATCGTCCAATCGCTAAACTCTCCCATATACCCAAACTCCTCGAAAATATTTTGTATGAAGCTCTAAGCTTCCAATGCAAATTACTCATATCCCCTAGACAACATGGCTTCCTAAAGGGTAGGTCAACTACCACAAATCTCGTTGAATTCGTATCCTTTGCCATCTCTGCCCTAGAGAACGGCAACGAAGTCGATGTAGTTGCAACCGATTTTAGCAAAGCCTTCGACAAAATCTCTCATCGATTAGTACTCTTCAAATTCACTGCCCTCGGCTTTGAGCCCATACTGTTAAAATGGATATCGTCTTACCTCGAAAACCGTTTTTACAGTGTTCGTTTTAGGTCAGCCCACTCCGCTTCATTTTTGGCCACCTCTGGAGTTCCTCAGGGTAGCCATCTCGGTCCCCTTCTCTTTATATTAACCATAAATGATCTCGATAGGATTATCAAACACTCGTCCGTCTCCCTTTACGCCGACGATACCAAATTTTTCAAAACCATTTCCTCTCCCCATGATTCCTTCCTCCTTCAACAAGACCTTGATAGTTTTTCGATCGGGTGCCTCAAAAATTGTTTGGAACTTAATATCACCAAATGCCAATACATCACCTTTTCACATAAGCGGCACAAATCTCCTCCCCGACTCTACCTTCTCCACAACCAACCTATCTCCTCCGTTGAATCTCTTCGCGACCTCGGCATTTTGTGTGATATGGAGCTCAACTTCCGTTTGCATATGGATGGGATAATCCTTAAAGCCAACTCTGCACTAGGTTTTGTAAAACGATGGTCCAAAAAATTCACCAACCCATACGTGACCAGGTCCCTCTATATTATCTATGTTCGTCGCCTCCTAGAGCACGCCAGTCAAGTATGGTCCCCATATCATCGCGTTCATATCTCGAGAATCGAAAGCATCCAGCGCCGTTTTCTTCGATTCGCTCTTCGAGGTTTGCCCTGGGATGATTCTTTTACTCTGCCCGTCAAAACCGTCTCAATCTTATTAACCTAAACACCCTTGAGGAACGCAGAGATGCAGCCGACTTTCTCTTCATTCATCGACTTCTTTCAGGTCAGGTTGTGAATGCACGTCCCTTCACAATTCTATTTTCCTCAACACTAACCCTCATAATCTACGTACCCCTCGTCTCTTCTATCTCCCAACCCACCACACCACCTATGGCGCGAACGAACCAATCTCCCGTATGCTACGAAAAATTAGCGTCTTTGACCTCCACCGCACCACTTCCTACCACAAATCCGTTCTCCTTCGCCACAATAACACTAAAAAACACCTCCGTTATGCAAACCACGACTGAGTTCACACTCAACAAACGGAAGGCGATTTTCCATTGGAAATTCCTGTGTACTTTAGAAAAATTAGGCGCTGCTAATCACCGCGCCAGATCGAGAGGCTTCGTCCTTTTCAGACGGCGCAATAAATTTGTCTCGTCGAGGATCTGTTGAACAGAAATATTTGCCTTGTAGTCCTCGTAGTTGATTTTTGTGTTTTCACGCAAACATTTTAATTACGTTCTGAACGTTTTCGACTCCTAAGTCTCTGTGGATATCATCGATACCTCGAAGAACTTTGTTTTTGGAATGTCTGTATTACATTAGTGTTACTATTTTTAGTACAACCCCAAAGTTGTACACCATATGTCCAGATCGGTTTTAGCACTTGCTTGTACAATTTGTTCTCTAAGATAAGCTTGGAATACTTTCCAGTAAGCCAGTAAATATCTCTATATTTGATTTCAAGCTCTTCACGTTTTTTTCTTGACGTGTGCTCTCCATCTTAGTTTAGCGTCGAGTGTCATACTGAGATATTTGGCCTCGTTCGCGTAAGGAATTCGTACTGCGTTGATAAACACCGGTGGATTCTCAATTTTCTTGAGGGTGAAGTTCACGTTTACAGACTTGTTTTCATTAAGCGCGATTCGCCAAGTCTTTGTCCAATTGTTAATCCGTGTAAGGGCACGTTGCAACTTGGCAGTTGCTTCTTCGACTGTTTTAGCCGTTGCCAAAATGGCAGTGTCATCAGCAAATGTGGCTAGGACAGTGTCGTCCGTTTGCGGTATATCGCGGGTAAAAAGTAAATATAGCAGAGGGCTAAGTACACTTCCTTGCGGCACCCCCGCCTTTATTGTCTTAAAAGTGGAATATTCGTTTCCGTGTCTCACGCGGAAGAGTCGGTCTTCCAGGTATGAACCTAAAATACAAGACAATTGCTGGGGTAGGGCTTGTCGAAGTTTATATTTTAGGCCTTCGTGCCATACCTTATCAAAGGCTTGCGAAACGTCAAGGAATGCGCTTGAACAGACTAACTTACACTCGATTGCTCGTTCAATTACATCGGTTATTCGATGCACTTGGTCAACTATAGAGTGTTGGCTTCTAAAGCCAAATTGATGATCAGGCAAGAGGGAATTTGGGAGGTTTAAGACGATTAAGAAGGATTCGCTCAAAGACCCAATGTAATCGGGAGAAGCGATATTGGGCTATATGATTTGACTTCAGTCAGCGGTTTACCGGGTTTCGGAACCATAATAACTTTGGCTACTTTCCACTGGTGCGGTACACGCTCTAATCTAATGCCGGGATTTATAAGATAGAGCAGCTTTAGCAAACCTTTTTTCGGCAACGCTTTGAGTATCTCTCCCGTTATCAAGTCATATCCCGGGGCTTTATTGGGCTTAAGCGTGTCTATAACTTGTCTAAGTTCCCTAAGTGTAGCCTTTGCTACTGGAAAGTTTGTCGTCACGTCTAGTGTATTGACATTCTCTGGAAGTACTTTCCCGTCGAATGGTTTAAATGTTTCTGCAAGATGGTCGGCGAAAACATTAGCTTTTTCCTTATCTTTTTTCACCCAGTCATCCTCAGTCATCCCGGTTTCTTCTTATTGACGCCACGTGTATTTGGGGCTTTCGAACACTTTTAACGGCTCTCCATATGGAGTAGTTGGTATCCTTTGTCGCTGTGAGTCTTCCAAGGTAGTTATAAGTACCCTGATTATTGAATATGCTGAATATGTTATTTAAATTATTTATTTTAACAAAATGCTGATAAAGAAAATTACAATTGTTTGATTTAGGGTTCTGGGAATTGGTTGAATTGGTTAGGGGTAACGGATGTAATTTGTGCCCCAGACATGTGTATTTATTTATTTTTCTTTTCTTTTTTCAGATATACTGATTGCCCGAAAATATGGAGAGTTTTAGCGATATGCTATGACATGAACAATAAATAATTATTGGGTCTACAAGTAAGTTTCCAGCGTTTGTCAGAGATGGCGCCACCAGTGGATCCCGGGCAGAAATGTCAGACCCCATGTGTGTTTTATTTGTAGGTTTTGGATCTGTCAACAACTTTGCAGCGTTATATTTGAGCAGTTCTATCGGTGTCGTACATTTTATCGACCAAAATCATGGCAAGTTTCCAGCCAAATAAACGTCATTTGCGGGAAGCGCTGCTTTTATTCTTTAATATGAAGAAAAGTGCGGCTGAGGCCTATCGTTTGCTTTCGGAAACTTATGGGACGGAATGTATTGGTGAATCGACGTGCCGCGAATTTTTCAAACGGTTCAAAAGTGGTGATTTTTGAGTTGAAGACAAAGATCGCCCCGGAAAGCCGAAAAGTTTTGAAGACGACGAATTGGACGCTTTACTGGATGAGGATCCGTGTCAGATTCAAGAAGAACTTGCTGCATCATTGGGCATCACAAAACAAACCGTTTCCCTGCGCCTAAAAGCACTGGGATTCATTCAAAAGGTTGGAAACTGGGTGCCGTACGAATTGAAGCCAAGAGACGTCGAACGGTGATTTTGCATGTCCGAAATGTTACTGCAGCGGTATAAAAATAAATCATTTTTGCATCGTATTGTCACTGGTGATGAGAAATGGATTTATTATGATAATCCTAAACGCAGAAAATCGTATACAAAGCCCGGCGAGTCCGCCCAATCGACGCCGAAACGAAATATTCACGTGAATAAAGTCATGCTCTGCATATGGTGGGATCAAAAGGGTGTCGTATACTACGAACTGCTTCCGAGTGGTGAAACCATCAAAGGACCATTATATGAAACCCAACTAATTCGTTTGAAGTGGGCATTAAAAAAAAAAACGGCCAGAATATGAGACCAGGCATGAGTCCGTCATTTTTCATCACGACAACGCTCGGCCACATGTTGCGGTTTCGGTGAAAAACTATTTAGAAAATAGTGGATGGAAAATTCTGCCTCACCCGCCTTACAGTCCAGACTTGGCACCATCTGACTACCACTTGTTTCGTTCGATGCAGAACGCTCTTACGGGAATACGCTTCAGCTCAGTAGAGGAAATCAAAAAATTGGCTCGATACGTTCTTGGGCTCGAAAGACGAGAAATTTTTTTGGTCCGAAATTCATAAATTGCCAGAAAGATGGGGGAAAGTTGTAGCTTCCGATGGATGATATTTTGAACAAAGCATTGTAACTATGTTTTCCTAATAAAACTTCAAATTTTGGAAAAAAAAAACGCTGGAAACTTACTTGTAGACCCAATATAAATACAATAGTAATATGCAAAATAAATTATTATTCATATGCCAATTTAATGTTTTCTGTCTTCTTGACAATATTGCGGATTATATGCATACACATATGGTATGCGATTTAAATAAGCCCAGGCAACTGGTATTATATTTCACCATATTGCGGTCTTGAAAATACCATAGGGGGATATTATTTTTTTGTTTTCCGCTACCTACAAACAAAAGTATGGAATACTAAGGACTGAAACGAATAAAATTTGTAAATTTTAATACGGGCTATACTTCCAATGCCTAAAAATTGCAATCCTGCAATTGTACTCAAATTAGCCTGTATACTCTCTAGTTTCAGTTTGTTATTGATTTTAGTTCGGTGAGGTTTAAAATATTTATAAAATATGAGTCAAGTGGAACGCCGTAAAAAGATCATCGACAAATGGCTCGAAAATACTTCGCGTCCAAATCATTTCATCGCAAAAAATTTAAACATAGCACGCAGTACAGTGGATTCTGTTATTAAACGATATCTGGAGACGTTGGCAGTTAAGCGAAAACAGAAAAGTGGAGCTAAAAGTGGAGCACATGATACAAATTTGGACAGGAAAATAGTGGGTACCATCGTAAAAAATCGGACTATGTCATCCAGAGATGTTGCTCGGAAATGTACTATCAATCAAACAATGGTACAAAGATCTAAAAAACGTAACGGTCTAAAAACACGAAAAAAAAACAAAAAATACCAAAAGTTACTGAAAAGCAAAAAAAAGTCATAAAAACACGAGCCCGAAAGCTATATGAGTTTATCGGCAACCAGAAAGCGTGCTCGGTTTTGGATGACGAAACTTATGTTAAAGCCGACTTTACTACTCTTCCAGGTGCGCAGTTTTACAACTCGCATGAAGCTGAGATTCTTCTCAACAACATCGGGTCAAAATATCTCGTTTGGCAGGCCATTTGCCAATGTGGACACAGAAGCTCATCGTTTATTACAACGGGAATAATTACCGGAGAAGTGTACATTAACGAGTGCCTAAAAAAACGGTTGATTCCTTTCTTAAACAAACACGAGGATTCAACACTATTTTGGCCAGATTTAGCTCACTATGCTCATGCGACGTTGAGCTTTCTTATTGCTAAAAATGTCGACTTTGTCCCAAAAGACATGAATCCACCCAATATTCCACAGTGCCGTCCCATTGAAAGATATTGGGCTTTGGTCAAAGCTAAATTGAGGAAAAGTGAGCAGTGTACAAAGGACGTAAAAGATTTTAGTGCTAAATGGAAAAGAGCGTCCAAAAAGATCACAGATGTAACTACGAGTATCACCAACCTTTTGAAGGACATTCGAAAGAAGTTGAGGAAAGAATTGGAACCCAAATAATCTTTTGTTACATTTTGTAATTGTGAATGAATTTAATAAAAACAGAGTTTTAAAGTTTTGAAGTTTCCAAATTTTATTCGTTTCAGTCCTTACACGACCTGAAGAAAACATTCAATCATTCAAGGCAATCATTTCTATGTAAACTGGTTACTAGTCGTTTGTATTGCTTTTGTTATTATCATCAAATAAAAATTTTAATTACTTTTTTTTTTTTTTTTTTTTTAATAAATAAATAACATTTATTTTACTTTATTTAATATGGAAAATTATTTTCTAATTACAGGTAGAATTTATAAGAAACATCGACTGGTTGAATTTAGTCCTCCATCAAATAAGATTCCAAAACAAAAACTTCAAATTCGAAATGCTGTAATTCATATAAGGATAGAGAAGACTACAACAGATTCCAGTACGATAGCAGGTCAATTAGAGCATCCGAATATACATCGTCATAAAAACTCTGGCCCAAGAGAACCTAATTTGAAAATTTGGATTTTTCAACTGATGGGAAACGATTTTGCTAGTAAGGTGGGTCTAAAATTGAATTGCCATGAATTGCCTTATATACTCGTAGTATTTAGTTTTTTGAGAGTCTTGAACTTGTTAAAAATAAATAAAATATATTAAAAAAAAAAAAAAAATATAAAAAAATATAATAAACAGGGCTTCGATCAAGTCGCTACTCTTTGTACATCTTTAAGAGTTGACCATAAGGTGCTTGGATGGCAAAAAATTGATATAACCGAGACTGTTCAATTTTGGTACAGCAAACATCAGGAGGATAAACTTCGATTACTTATTGACTGTACTGGATGTGGGAATCGATATATTTTACACTTATTCGATAGAAAGCTGCAACATTCATTATTTTCACCAGCTGTAATGCGTTTTCAACAGTCGTTCTCACAAGAAATGGAGGAATATAAGAATTTAAAAAAATGTAATTCTTCATTGAAATTACAACAATCTAATGAAAATAAGGATAAACACTACTACTATCACTATAAACGGTATATCCATCATCGTTTTAAGCGAAAAAGCAAATCACCATCATTAAAAATTTCAAATATTCAAAACTTTAATAAGTATCAGATGAAACCAGAACAGGATGGTTCATCACACTCATGGTCCTTAAATAAAAATAATCGAAATATTCGGGCCACGAAAAATCTCTTATATAGCCATAAAGAGCTCATGGGTGTTTCCTATGAAGTTGACGATGAATACCATATTGAAGATCGTTTAAATCCTAATCGACCATTTTTAGTTTTACATACAGAACCTAATCGCTCCCGAAGAGTAAGACGACGTGCAGTAGATTGTTCTGGAGCACTGCACGGTCAATGCTGTAAAGAATCATTTTATGTTAGTTTCAAAGCGCTGGGATGGGATGATTGGATAATAGCACCACGTGGATATTTTGCAAATTATTGTCGAGGCGATTGCACTGGACCTTATAGGACTCCGGATACATTTCAAACATTCCACGCACATTTCATTGAAGAGTATCGAAAAATGGGTCTTTTAAATGGAATGCAACCATGTTGTGCTCCAGTAAAATTTTCCAGCATGTCACTTATATATTATGGCGATGATGGTATAATAAAACGAGATCTTCCAAAAATGGTCGTGGACGAATGTGGCTGTCCATAAAAACAAAAAAAAACAAAAAAAAAACAAAACAAAAAAAAGGTACTTCAAGTTAAGTTAATTATTAGAATTTATAGTAAAACAAAAAAAAAAAAAAAACAAAAAAAAACAAAAAAAAAAAAACAAAAATAAATGGAAAAATGGAAAAATGGAAAAATAAAAATAACTTGTTAACAAATAGTACGAATATTTTTTTATCAAGTGTGAACAAATAACATAAGCCTAAGTAACAGTTATTGTAAAATAGTATAAAAAAAAATACGCAATTTGTTTTATAAATGTTAATATATATCTTTCTAGTGTAAATTACCTCATTATTTTTATTTATAATTCCTAAATGATATCTTATAGCATGTAACGATTTTGTAAGAACCTAAAATAATTGAAAAATAAGACAAATGATCAGCTGAATGTGGTGCATTTTCTTACCTTGGGGAATTTTATATATTATCAATTTATTTGTTATAAAAGGCTTGCCAGACTGATTTTGTGTGCTTAATGATGTCTTCAGGTAAAAAGCCCATTAATATGTGCATTTAGACAGAAAACTATTAGTTTATCCTTAAAAAAACCAAAAACAAAAGAAAAAACAAAACAAAAAACAAAAAACAAAAAAAAAAACAAATAAAAATCTTTGTCAAGCTTAAAAGAAAAAAAAAATTGGAACTAGTAACATGAAATCGTATGCTCAAACTAAAAGTGTCATATTTACATTATTACATGCATAATTAAAATCCTATCTTTTCCTTACTCAAAAATGCATACTCAAATTTTAAATAAATACAGCTTTAAGAATTGACAGTTATCAGCTAGCAGTTTATTTAAGTCTTTCTTTTTTGATAAAAAAGCTGAAAAAAAAACAAAAAACAAAAAACAAAAAAGACAATTTAAATAACTTTTCGGGTTATATGTAACTAATAAATGCTTTTCTTTACAGTCTCAATCTTTAATATTTAAAAATTTTACTAATTCCTGTTTATGAAAATAAATCTCATTAAACTTATAGGTTTCTGTGGAACATTTTCTTACATTTTGAAAAAACAAAAAAACAAAAAAAAACCAAAAAAAAAAACAAAATAAAAAATACAAAATAAAAAAAATCAAAAATCAAAAATCAAAAATCAAAAATTATACAGCCGCTACAATTTTTGCTTATATGTATATACATAGATCTATGATTTTCTTCATTTACTTCACAAATAAAAAAAAAATAAATTTATTTATTGCCAATTTTATTGCAAATATGTTGTAATAAATAAAATTTCTAAAAAAAAAAAAACAAAAACACACAAAATTAGTTCTACAGAAAAAAACAAAAAAAAAATAAACAACGAAATCTTAATTGCCTTTAAAATTTAAATAAAAGTAAATTCAAACAGGATCCGTCCAATCTTTTAATAAAGCCAAATAAAAGAAAATTGTTTTTTTTTTTTTTTTTTTTTTTTTTGTTTATGAGTTATGTTACTAAATATGTGTCCTAGATACATCTTATATTTTTAATCTTTACACAGACTTCTTCTACATACATGTTGTCCAAATAAATAAATGAAAAGTGCGGTTTTTTTTTTTTTTTGTAAGTAGACGCTTTTTTTTGTTTTCTTTTATTCTTAAGCGCCAAAGGAATCCAACATGCAAAACGCATAAACGGATGGATAATACTCAATGACATATTGTATTGGGTCTACAAGTAAGTTTCCAGCTTTTGTCAGAGATGGCGCCACCAGTGGATCCCGGGCAGAAATGTCAGACCCCATGTGTTTTATTTGTAGGTTTTGTATCTGTCAACAACTTTGCAGCGTTATATTTGAGCAGTTCTATCGGTGTCGTACATTTTATCGAGCAAAATCATGGCAAGTTTCCAGCCAAATAAACGTCATTTGCGGGAAGCGCTGCTTTTATTCTATAATATGAAGAAAAGTGCGGCTAAGGCCTGTCGTTTGCTTTCGGAAACTTATGGGGCGCAATGTATTGGTGAATCGACGTGCCGCGAGTAGTTCAAACGGTTCAAAAGTGGTGATTTTGGAGTTGAAGACAAAGATCGCCTCGGAAAGCCGAAAAGTTTTGAAGACGAGGAATTGGACGCTTTACTGGATGAGGATCCGTGTCAGATTCAAGAAGAACTTGCTGCATCATTGGACGTCACGCAAAACGCCGTTTCCCTGCTCCTAAAAGCACTGGGATTAATTCAAAAGGTTGGAAATTGGGTGCCGTCGAACGGCGATTTTGCATGTCCGAAATGTTACTGCAGCGGTATAAAAATAAATCATTTTTGCATCATATTGTCACTGGTGATGAGAAATGGATTTATTATGATAATCCTAAACGCAGAAAATCGTATATAAAGCCCGACGAGCCCGCCCAATCGACGCCGAAACGAAATATTCACGTGAATAAGGTCATGCTCTGCATATGGTGGGATCAAAAAAGGGTGTCATCTACTACGAACTGCTTCCGAGTGGTGAAACCATCAAAGGACCATTATATCGAACCCAACTAATTCGTTTGAAGCGGGCATTAAAAGAAAAACGGCCAGAATATGAGACCAGGCATGAGTCCGTCATTTTTCATCACGACAACGCTCGGCCACATGTTGCGGTTTCGGTGAAAAACTATTTGGAAAATGACTACCACTTGTTTCGTTCGATACAGAACGCTCTTACGGGAATACGCTTCAGCTCAGTAGAAGAAATCAAAAATTGCCTCGATACGTTCTTGGGCTCGAAAGACGAGAAATTTTTTTGGTCCGGAATTCATAAATTGCCAGAAAGATGGGGGGAAAGTTGTAGCTTCCGATGGACGATACTTTGAATAAAGCATTGTAACTATATTTTCATAATTAAACTTCAAATTTTGGAAAAAAAAACGCTAGAAACTTACTTGTAGACCCAATATAATTTACTGCATTTTTTGTAAGTTTTTTTTTTTTTTTTTTTTAGGACAGAATGGGTATACTCGTATTTTAACAAAATTTTTTTGTACAATAATAACGCGTTCGACTTGGACAGTGGTGGGTACTGTGGCTATAAGCGAGACAATTTTCACATACCCCTATTCTTTCGAGAGTTGTTTTTCGCAAACCTACGAGGGGCGTTCAATTTAAATTGTTTTTATTTTTCAATGTAATCTCCCCTAACATCAATGCATTTGTTACATCTTGAGATAAGCTTTTTTAAACCCTCAAAAAAATAAATTTCCTCTTTCTCTGCAAAATACCGACTTGAGTTCTTCATCATCCGAAAATCTTTTTCCACGAAGACATTTTTTCAAATCCGGAAACAGGAAATAATCACTAGGGGCAAGGTCTGGACTATAGGGTGGGTGTTGGATTTCTTCGAAATCACAATCTCGCGCAGCAGCCTTGGAAACTCGCGCCGTGTGAACAGGAGCGTTGTCATGAAGAAGCAACACACTCGCTGCGAGTTTACCCCGTCTTTTCTTTTTAATTTCCTCCCGCAAATTATACAAAGTGGAAGCGTAGGATGTGGCGTTGATGGTTTCACCTTTTTTTTTTGTACTCAATGAGCAAGATTCCCTTTGAGTCCCAAAAAACTGTGGCCATGAGCTTCCCGGCAGACGGAGTGGCTTTGAACTTCTTCGGGGGGTCTGTTGCTTTTTCTATGCCACTGCATGGACTCTTGTTTGCTTTCAGGGTCATAGTGGTGGACCCATGTTTCGTCCCCAGTAACAATTCGATCCATAACACCGTCCGCGTTCTCACTACACATCTCCAAAAGTTCTCTACAGCATGCGATTCTCACTTTTTTCTGAGGCGCTGTGAGCATTCGTGGCACCCACCTTGCACTGACCTTTGAAAGGTTATAAGATGGTCATGAAGAATCGTGTGAATGGTACCAATTGAAAGCTTGGTGATCTCTGCCATCATTTTCACCTTTATTCGGGCATCCTCAAGAATAAGTTTTTCGACTTCTTTGATGCTTTCTCCCGTACAAGCAGTAGCCGGAACGGGGGTCGTCTTCAATGCTCTCTCTGCCTCTCTTGAACTCACTTGACCACTTTTGCACAGTTGATAATGAAGGTGCGGAACCCTGGTAAACAGCCACCATCTCTTCATGAATAGTTTTTTGACTTTTTCCTTGCTTAGTGAGAAATTTAATTACAGCGCGATGCTCAATTTTCACCATCATCGTCTCAGTTGCCATTATGATTCTGTTTAACTAGAGATAAAACGCGAATTAATAATCACATTTATATGAAATTTTACATGAATGCATTAAAATAATAGTATTACTTGATAAATAAGTCAATTTATATATACAACCACAGCTTCACCCCGATATCGAGAATATGTTGAACGCCCCTCGTATATCCATTCTAAGAAAACGATTGCACGAACGAAGGGAATGTGGATTTTTACACCGGAACTGTTCCTTTTGTTTTGGCCTAACGTGAAAAGAACTGGTCTTTGTTTCTAAGCTTTTATGGTTGCTTCCCCTTTTCCCTTTTGCTCCTCTACAGTTGCAGTTTCATGATTTAAAGATGGTTGATTGAAGAAAAGCCTTAGCTGAGCATTGACGAGCATGCGTTTGTGATCATACCTCGAAGTTAATATTGTCCATGCCTTCTCGTAATTCCTAAATGCTGTATTAACCTATCAGCCTCGTCTGTGACAGTCGATTTTAGAAAATGGAGTTTTTTGAATTTCAGAAAGGGACTCGTTGTTATGGATAAGAGACACAAAAATGTCATGGAATGATCTCCAATTTTCGTAACTCCCAGAAAACGTAGGTAATTTAATAACAGGCAATTTTAAATCTCTAGAATGACCTTTATTTGTTTCCACAGAACTCACCATTGATCCTGAATGCTTCTCCGTTGCTGCTTCGGATGTTGCTGCCAATTTGTTGATGCTATCCATCAGTGCAGTCCGATAATCCACATACAAATCTTTTATTCTGCCGAACAGCTTTTCCAATTCTTCTTTGTTCTCAGTATCCTTTGATGAAACTGCCTCCTATTTGTACTCGCAGTTGGCATTACGAGTATAAAAGAATAAAATCAAATTTTCTGCAGCATCCTGTACTTTGACAAGGTATTGGAAAAAAGATACACGCCATAATAACTAAATAGTGAAGATGCACAGTCGTTCATAGACCTCCGTGAGGAATAGACGTATTTCGGCTGTCAAAGTGAAAAAAGTAAATAATAAAAAAAACATCGATATAAAGTGCATTAGAAACATTTTGTCCAAGTGCATCGGTGGCCCAGCGGTCGTGGGTTCGATTGCGCCAAAAATTTCCATCGAATTTTTATTTTTTTATAAAGTTTAATTGAATAGACAATTTCGATAAACAGAAAGTGAGATCGATCGTGTGATGAGTGGAACTAAGCGGTCCGCTATGCCAATAGCGGGGTCAGCAGATGGCACGATGTCGTCTGATGATCAAGCCGTTAAGCCAGTCCACGCAAAATCAGCAACAACAACAATAACAGACACAAAGAGGAGGAGGAAGTTGGAGCCGACTCCGAATATCATGACGCGTGCGCATTCAGCTTCGCTAGAAATGCTGCATGGCAGAGTGCGGGGGAGAGCTGCGAGGATAGCAGCAAGCGCAGCAGACAACAGCTTTGCATCCCTCGTTGCATCTGAGTCAGATGACGAAGAGGAGGAGGTCGAGGCTCTGTACAGTAGCATTAAGCAGCTACAACAAAAAGTGCTAGCCATAAAAGCAAAACAAGTGGCAAGGAGGGAGATGGAGAAGCAGCAACTACTCCAGAGACCTCAGGGACAACCAAACATAAACGTGGAGCTTCCACAACAACAACACCAACAACAACAACAACAACAACAACAGAAACAACCTCTGGCAAAACAAAAAACACAGAAACCTGCACAGGAATTAACAAAAACAGATGTAGAAACACAGCAAAAACATAAACAACAAAATGTACAGAAGAATAAGCCGCAACAACAACAGCAGCAACATCAACAGCAACAACAACATAAGCAAAAGCAACAGCAGCAGAGACAACAGCAAGAGCAGAAAGCCACCAAACAAAAAGTGCCACCAATTAACACCTTTAAAATGGAGTTAAAGGACACTATCGAACTATGTAAGTCGGCCATAGGCTGTAATTTTTTTATTAAAAGACTAAGTGTAGATAGGCACGCGATCCACTGTAACACAGTGGAGCGCTACCACAAAATCAAAAGTTTATTGAAGGATTCGACGACGGAGTTCTTCTCCTACACCCCTAAGCGTGAAAAGCTGCAAACAATGCTGCTGAGGGGATTAGAGCCGTCGACTGATCCGGAGGAGCTCCTTGCACTGATGAAAGAGAAGGAGTGCGAAGGGCTGAAATTCGTGGGGGTTAAGCCGTTTGTCACGGCTAGAGCTAAAAGGGAGAAGCGGAAACTACCGTTCTTCCTGGTTCAGCTAAGTCCCAACAGCAAACTGGATGGTCTAAGGAGCATCAAATTCCTAGACTACCAGGTTGTACACTGGGAAAAATTAAAGAGGAGCGAAAACATTTTACAATGTGTTCGCTGCCAGAGGTTCGGGCACGCCGCGTCGAACTGCGAAATGCAGCCTCGATGCGTGAAGTGTGGAAAGGACCACAAGTCAGAGGAATGCGCTCTAGGTAAGGACGGAGCGTCGACAAAAAAGCCAACTCTCTTGTGCCTTATGTAGGAACACGGGGCATACCGCAAATTATCGGGGTTGTCCTAAATTCCAATACATAAAAAGAGTAAATCTAGCTCGGCAGCAGAAGGTAGAAGTTAAACGTCCACCCGTGCAAACACAAACACCAGCCGTTACTCCCCAAGTTACCTACGCCCAAATGGCGGCAGGTAGGGGAACTACGGTACAACAAGCAAAGGTAGCTTCCTGACATGCTGGCTATCTTGCTCTCTATTCAGGGGCAGATGGCTCAGCTTCAGCGTCAAATACAGGAACAGGCTACGCGGGTAGATCAAATATACGCGCTGCTGCCGGGCCTAACGCACCTCCAGTCGTAATGGGTACGTACATGGCGGAGCAAACCCTGAAGATCCTTGCAGTGAATGTGAATTCACCGATCAGGTTCGAACGACGAGCCGCACTATTTAAGTTGCTTAAAGACCAAGCCCCTGATGTGCTTTTGGTTAGCGAAACTAAGCTTACCAAAAGACACAAAATGAGGCACAGAAGATATGAAATATTACGAAGAAACCGACCCAATTCCATTCAAGGAGGTGGTGTTGCGATCTTTATAAAAAAGGGACTGCGTTTCAAAAGAGTATACAGTCGTGTAGTACGTAGGTTTCAGGTGCTGGAAGCATGCATCATGTACATCCCTCTCCGTAGTGGAAAGCGGTTATACATGGTGTCTGTTTATGCATCTAAGGCTACTCAATCCACTTTATTCATCTCAGAGCTCGAGACACTTTTTCGATTTCTGAGGCTGGAATTGGAAGATAACTATTTTATTATCGGCGGAGATTTCAACGCCAAACATAGAGATTGGGGAAATAATACACCAAATACTAGAGGGAATCTACTATTCAATTGGTGGAGTCAGCACAGTGTGATGTATCGACTCGGCCTCAAAGCGACGGATAGTCCGTCGTTTCCCAGACACGGGTCCTATTTGGATCTCCTGCTGTTCGACTCACGAATACAACTGACATGCACTAACCAACAAACTACAAACTGTCTACGAACTTTCGTGTATGACAGTGACCATTGCGGTCTCAGCACCGACATAACTGTTCCCAACGAAACTGCGGAATTGGAAGAGTTTGTCCAAAGGTATTCCTACAATTATAGTAGAGTGCGTCGGACACACTTCTTTAGAACACTGACGAGAGCACTCTCCTCGAATTCGCTCTATCCACCGTTCAATAGAAATTTGTCAAACGAGGAGATTGACAGGTATCTAAAACTAATGGACGATACTATCAAACGAACAATGGACAAAACGATACCACGGTATCAACACACTGACAACGAAGACTTATTCCGAAACGCAACCATTGACGCACTGCACCGACAAAAAAGTAGACTGCTGTCAAGACTAAAAACCTTGTACAGACAGTTTACGGACAGACATAATCCGGAGATCATGACACTGAAGTCGTCGATTAAAAACCTCCAAACATTAATAAAGGAAAATTACAGAAACTCTGTAAGTTTGTATTGGAACAATAAAATTCGGGCTGTAAACACCAGCAACCCGAATATGTTCTAGCAAATAAATAAAATATTTCGGAGAAATAATCAAAACGACCTTCCATGTCTTAGAATCGCCCGAACGGCGAACAACGAACAAATACTTGTAACAGCAGGCATTGATCCAAATGAGGCAGTTGATGATGATAACTTCTTTGTGGTCGAGGATCCGCAGGAGAAGGTAGAGGCTATAGGAGCGACTTTCCAGGAAGTGTACAAGGCGAATGACATCATTGGCCCGAACCACGACCTGGAAAGTCGAGTCCTTGTGCACAATTCCTGCCTTCGAAATGAAATTGCGAATTGGCGATTCGAGAGCTCGGGTTTCACCCAGTTCAGTGACGAGAATATGGCAAATAATGTCATCACCAACGAAAGCGTATTACCACCGTTCATTTCGAAGGAAGAGCTCCAAACGATCTTCGAATCGCTTAGAAGTAAGAAATCAGTGGGAACCGATGAAATACCGAACATCGTGCTTCGACATCTCCCACTAGAAGCGGTGGACATTTATACCATCCTGTTTAATAATGCAATGAATAATGCACATTATCCAGCGCATTGGAAAACTGCGGTGGTACATCCCATTCCCAAAAGGAATAAAGATACTTCCAATCCGGCGAATCTGCGCTCGATCAGTCTTCTTCCAAACATCAGTAAGGTTTTCGAGAAGGTGATCAATAGAGTCCTGACTAAGTGGGTTGAGGACAAACATATCGTTTCGGATAATCAATTCGGTTTCAAGGCGGGGCATGATATCATTCATGCTGCGTCTAAACTGGTTTCTGATATCCAATGGAACAAAAGCAAGAAACGGTGCACTGGTGCCTGCCTGATTCACTTGGAAAAAGCCTTCGATACCGTATGGTTAGAGGGACTCTTTTTCAAGCTGGACAGGTTGAGCATTAGTAAACCACTTCTGTATATTCTTTTTGAAATGCTCTCCAGTAGACAGTTCATCGTGAAGAATGGCGATGTGACTTCCGCTGGAATATTTAACATTAAAAACGGTCTGCAACAAGGTGCGGTAAATTCGCCGATCCTATTCAACATTTACACAAGTGATCTGATAGGTTCGCTTCACCATGCCATAGCGTACGCAGACGACTTAATTGCGTACAGATTAGGTCCAAAGATTGAGGTCATTAATACACTTTTGCAATGTGACTTCGACAAAATTAAACAATATTGCGTTGACTGGAAGTTGAAAATCAACTTTCAGAAGTCGAAAACCATTCTGTTTAGGACGCCTTTGTCTGGGGCCTCTAGGGATACCAGAAAGAATTGGCGAAATTCTGGACAGCCACTTGCTTGTCGAAATGGGATCTGGCTAGATCAATATCTGTATTTTAACAAACATATAGATGTTGCTCTGGCCAGAGCCAGAGGTGCTTTTGCCCTTACAAAGAGACTGTTTTACAACAGCCAACTCGATGCGAGGGTGAAGGTGATCTGCTACATGGCCCTTATACGGCCTATGCTTGTGTTTGGATGTCCCGTGTGGTTCAACGTGAGAGCAAGTTTATTGGAAAAGATTCGGGTGTTTGAGAGGGCTTGCCTAAGGGCTTGTCTTCGGTTATATAGAACACCAGAGTCTGAGTACATAAAATTCTATCGCAATGAGGTCTTGTACAATAGGGCGAACCTAATAAGAGTGGACAATTTTGTTATTAAGTTGACCCGAAGGCACATTGCAAGAGCAATGACATCGTCGAACAACCTGATCTCTGGGGCTTACTACCCTAATTATATGTATCATGAGAGAGTTCGCTTTGACGGCTATGTTCCTCCAGAAGCGTTCCTCTACCTTGATAGCAAAGGTCTGATCCAGGACAGATTGGCTGTGCCGCTAATCTTCCACGTTGCTCGAACAGCTGCGGACAGGCGACTCAACTACGACAGAGATGTCGCACACGGCAGTGCGGAGCGTCTCCGATTCATGAGGGCGGTAGGGAGTCGCGACATAAGGGATGTTGCTCGGCAGCACCAACAATTTTGGTGGCTAGTTGAAGGAAGGGAGAGTTCGTCGTCGAATTCCTCCAATAATTGGTAGCTTCATGTGAAGCAAAGTGGGTGGCCTAAGTTTTTTTTAGCCATGGCCGGCTTACATAGTTTTAAGTAGTTTTAAGTAGGAGTAAGTTAGATTTAAGAAAAAAAAAATATATAAAAACCAAAAAAAAAAATTAAAAAAAAGAACATACGAGGGGCGTTCAACATATTCTCGATATCGGGGTGAAGCTGTGGTTGTATATATAAATTGACTTACTTATCAAGTAATACTATTATTTTAGTGCATTCATGTAAAATTTCATATAAATGTGATTATTAATTCGCGTTTTATCTCTAGTTAAACAGAATCATAATGGCAACTGAGACGATGATGGTGAAAATTGAGCATCGCGCTGTAATTAAATTTCTCACTAAGCAAGGAAAAAGTCAAAAAACTATTCATGAAGAGATGGTGGCTGTTTACCAGGGTTCCGCACCTTCATTATCAACTGTGCAAAAGTGGTCAAGTGAGTTCAAGAGAGGCAGAGAGAGCATTGAAGACGACCCCCGTTCCGGCTACTGCTTGTACGGGAGAAAGCATCAAAGAAGTCGAAAAACTTATTCTTGAGGATGCCCGAATAAAGGTGAAAATGATGGTAGAGATCACCAAGCTTTCAATTGGTACCATTCACACCATTCTTCATGACCATCTTATAACCTTTCAAAAGTCAGTGCAAGGTGGGTGCCACGAATGCTTACAGCGCCTCAGAAAAAAGTGAGAATCGCATGCTGTAGAGAGCTTTTGGAGATGTGTAGTGAGAACGCGGACGGTGTTATGGATCGAATTGTTACTGGGGACGAAACATGGGTCCACCACTATGACCCTGAAAGCAAACAAGAGTCCATGCAGTGGCATAGAAAAAGCAACAGACCCCCCGAAGAAGTTCAAAGTCACTCCGTCTGCCCGAAAGCTCATGGCCGCAGTTTTTTTGGGACTCAAAGGGAATCTTGCTCATTGAGTACAAAAAAAAAGGTGAAACCATCAACGCCACATCCTACGCTTCCACTTTGTATAATTTGCGGGAGGAAATTAAAAAGAAAAGACGGGGTAAACTCGCAGCGAGTGTGTTGCTTCTTCATGACAACGCTCCTGTTCACACGGCGCGAGTTTCCAAGGCTGCTGCGCGAGATTGTGGTTTCGAAGAAATCCAACACCCACCCTATAGTCCAGACCTTGCCCCTAGTGATTATTTCCTGTTTCCGGATTTGAAAAAATGTCTTCGTGGAAAAAGATTTTCGGATGATGAAGAACTCAAGTCGGTATTTTGCAGAGAAAGAGGAAATTTATTTTTTTGAGGATTTAAAAAAGCTTATCTCAAGATGTAACAAATGCATTGATGTTAGGGGAGATTATATTGAAAAATAAAAACAATTTAAATTGAATTCGCATTTTCAAAGAGTACAATGGCTGGAAAAACACGATCCACATCTCTCGTCAAAAAGTCACTATCAACACCGACACAGAAATCCCCCACCACCTCTGCCACGGTGAAAAGAAACCCTCAAGCCGTAACATCCGCTGAACTAGAGAGCCATTTGGGGAAACTCACTGATGAAATTATTCGGAGTATAAAATCCGAAGTGAGTAATCTGCGAAGTGAACTCATCCAGATAATCGAACAAAACTTCGCAACATATACGAAGCAAGTCGATAGATTGCTACACGAATTGCAGTCGAGAGTTTCAGTTTTCGAAACGAACTATGCTCATATTCAGAGCATCCTCCATCCCAACGCTCATTTACAATGACATTCCAGCTGTCAGCTCTTTGGACAAGGCCAATCTGCTTGCTGCACACTTTGCGGCTAGCTCAACACTCCCAGACTGTGCTTTGTCCCCGCCTACACTTGAGTGCGTCTAATCTTCAATGGGACGAATCCACTTTCGCACTCGTGTAGTAGCAAGAGTACTCAAAGATCTCAACATGCATAAATCCGCTGGTCCAGATGGTATATCTCCCCTTCTTCTGAAGAGGTGTTCTTCTACGCTGGCAAAACCACTGCGTAAGCTTTTTCATCAGTCCTACTCTTTAGGACTCTTTCCGAGCAGATGGAAAACAGCATTTGTCCAGCCCGTCCCTAAAAAAGGCGAATCTTCTTCTCTATCCTCCTACAGACCCATTGCACTTACGTCCCTTCTTTTCAAGGTCATGGAAACGCTAATAAATCGTCAGCTCATGAAATATCTCGAAACACGAAAACTTCTCAATGACCGGCAATATGGTTTTCGTAGCAACAGATCCACTGGTGATTTGATGGCATGTCTCACCGAAAAGTGGAACCAAAGCGTACATCAATCTGGCGAAAGCAAGTTAGTTGCACTTGATATTTCTAAGGCGTTTGACAGAGTTTCGAATCAGGCTCTCTTGTCGAAAATGCGTGCTTTTGGGATCGATTACTCTCTTCTTCAATGGATTAGAAATTACCTTTCGGAACGTTCAATTCAAGTTGTCTTGGACGGTTTCAAGTCTGATATTCACAAAATAAATGCTGGTGTGCCCCAGGGCTCCGTTCTGTCTCCGACACTCTTTCTAATCTTCATTAACGATCTCTTGTCTGCTACTTCTAATCCAATTTATTCCTTTGCTGATGACAGCACTCTCTGCTTTTCATATTCCTTCCCGGACTCACGTCCCTGCTATTCTGCTATTCGGCTGTAGAACGGGAACGACAGCGTATGTTAAGCTCATTAAATTCCGATATTAACAGCATAACCAACTGGGGAACTATCAACCGAGTAGAATTTAATGCTTCCAAAACTCAATGCTGTCTGCTGTCATTAAAGCGAAATTCAAATACCCAGCCATTATCCATGAATGGCACTTGCATCGTCAAAACCGATAAACTTTTCATTCTCGGTATGTGTGTCAATGACAACTTACGTTGGAATGGCCACATATTCGATGTCGCCAAAAATGCTGCGAAATGTCTAGGTTTTCTCAAGCGATGTAAGAAATATTTTACCCCCTCTCATCTGGCCTCAATATATAAGGCATCTACCCACCCAAAACTGGAGTACAATGCCCACATCTGGTCAGGTGCTCCTAAAACATCTCTGCACCCGCTAGATAGGATTCAAAACCGTGCGATAAAACTAATTGGTGATACTAATATCAGTCAATCAATTGACACCCTCGAACACCGACGAAATGTCTCCTGTCTCACTTTGTTTTATCGCTATTTCCACCACCAGTGCTCCATTGAAATTGCCAGTAGCATTCCGCCCATTCAAACTTTCAACCGTAACACCCGTCTCGCTATGAATGCTCATCAGTATACCCTCAAGCCCATTTTCGAACGTACTGTTAAATATCGTGATTCTTTCCTAAGCCGTACAACTCGCTTATGGAATGCCCTGCCGATCTCTGTGTTTCCTGGTCGTTATAACTTGCAAACATTTAAAAACAATGTACATCGGTACCTGTCTTTTCTTCCTCCCTAAATTTCCTTCGCCCGCGCTGTGTACGAACATTTTAAGGGTACAAAACCCCTTGAGCGCGCGCCGATTATAAAAAAAAAAAAAAAAAAGATAATTTTTCCAACTGTCAGCAAGCTCCTCCTTCAGCTGTGTTCGAAAAATTTGTCGAGTCAATTGGTAGAAGTTTGGGGATTCAATAATCAGTGGGGTAATTTACAGCATCTTTGGCTTCAAGATCTGCAATTTCGTTGCCTTTGATACCGATATGCCCTGGTATCCGTGCAAGTGTGATATCTCCTTTTAGATTACCTCTAAGAAGTTCTAGTGTAGGGCATTTGTTGGTTTCATTTCTGAGGCCTTTAAGAATGCTTAAGTTATCTGTCAAGATTATATTACGTCCAGAATAAATTTGTGCTACAGATATAGCCTTATTTATTGCTGCCAATTCTGCAATGTAGTTTCCTGCTTCTTTAGGTAGAATTCCTTGCCAGATCGAGGGTGTTTGTTCATTTATTTCCGATTTAACTACAGCATAAGAAGAATGGCTGTCTGGGTGTGTTTGATCGAATACTGCCTTACTAACCAAGTTAACAGATCTTATTTTGCCAAAATTCTGGAAAGCCTGATACCCAGTTTCAACACGTAAAGCTTCGATTTTAGTTGATTTAAGGCATCCTGAGGCTGTTCGGAAGCAATTATTAATTCCAGCGTCGATAGCGTTGCAGTTTTTTATTGTTGTCCACATGTATCCTCAAGGCTGTTTCCAGGTGGGGTCCTTTTTTCTTCGAGCATATCATTTTCAGAAGATTTTTCCCTTTTTTTAATTGGGTATGAATGTTTTTGACATGGAGATTCCATTTAAGATTCCCACTGACGATAAAGCCTGGGATTTTCAATTCTTTTGAAAGTGAAATGCAAGTGTCTCGAATGTCCAGCGGAGCTGGTTGACAATTTCTTTTTCTGCATACGTGTAGTAGATCTGTTTTTGAAGGTGGAGCAATTGCACCAGTGCCTTGGCACCATGTATGAATTGCTCCGTCTGCAAATTCCAAAATAGATTTTACTGTCGGTGAGTTTCCAGATGCGGCTAAGTAAATGTTATCGGCGTATACTCCAACGAAATCGAGGTTTAAATTTGGTTGCGATAATTCGGTTATTGGCGAATCTATGTAAGAGTTGTATATAACAATGGACAGAGGAGATCCTTGTGGAGTTCCATTTTCCAATCTGAATCGACAGGAGTTGTATCCGTCGATATTGACTCGAAAGGTTCTTCCAGTCATAAAAGACAGGATAATTTTTAAGATCTTATGTGGAATTCCCCACAAATACATCTGCTTAAGAACAGGTGTCGATGTGACCCGATCAAAAGCTTTTTGTAAATCAGTTGACATGACTACGCTGTGCTTAGTTTTTGAAAGATTTTCTGCGAGCCTATGCTCTAACAGGTCAGGTGGATTAGTGTATGAACACCTCTGTTCTGTCTGAAAGCATGTTGTCCTGGATTCATCTTTTTTTCCGCAAACCAAATTATTCGTCTCGCAATAATTTTTTCAAAAATTTTAGAGAGAATGGGAAGCAGCGAGATAGGTCGATACTCATCGACACTGTGTCGATTCCGAGAGTCTTTAGGAATTGGTTTGAGCTGAGCTTTTTTCCAATCGTGTGGAATAACGCCAGTCATTAAAATATTATTGTATAGAGTACAGAGTCTATCTTCGAGGTTATCCGAACATTGCTGAACCATCTTGTAACTTATCTTATCCTCGCCTGGTGTAGTGCCTTTTGCCATTCTAACAGTCATGTCAAGTTCCAGTCGTGTTATTTGTTCATTAAGAAGTTCGTGTTGGTTCTCATTTATCTGAAGCTCGCAGAGATTGAAATGGGTTTTTTCCTCGATAACGGATTCAGGATAAGTGATGTCTTCTCTGTACTCCTTCCATTTCTTTCCAAATATATTAGCTAGCATCTCAGGATCGTTTTGTACCCTATTATTATCGAGGATCATGTATGGAAGCTCTTGATGCGATCTGGAGCATTGTAATGATCGTATTCTGTGCCACAGAGTACGCATATCTAGCGTTGGGTTCAATGAGTTGACGAATTTTTCCCAAGAAGATCTTTTTCACTGAATTGATTTTCGTTTCAATTTAGCGCAAATTCTCCTGTAAACAATGCAGTTTTCAGTTGTTGGAGACCTTCGAGTTGTTTTCCAAGCTAAATTTTTATTTTTGACCAGCTTGAAAAAGAGTCCTTCTAACCATACGGTATCGAAGGCCTTCTCCAAGTCAATCAGGCAGGTACCAGTGCACTGGTTCTTGCCTTTGTTCCATTGGATATCAGAAACCAGTTTGGACGCAGCATGAATGATATCATGCCCCGCCTTGAAACCGAATTGATTATCCGTAACTATATATTTGTCCTCAACCCACTTAGTCAAGACTCTATTGATCACCTTCTCGAAAACCTAACTGATGTTTGGAAGAAGATTGATCGAGCGGAGATTCGCCGTATTGAACGTGTCTTTATCCCTTTTGGGGATGGGGTATGCTACCGCAGTTTTCCAATGCGCTGGATAATGTTGCATTATTCATTGCATTATTAAACAGGGTGCTATAAATGTCCACCGATTCTGAGGGAGATGTCGAAGTACAATGTTCGGTATTTCATCGGTTCCCACAGACTTCTTACTTATAAGTGATTCGTTTGGAGCTTCTCCCTCGAAATGAACTGTGGAAGTAACCTTTCGTTGGCGATGACATTATTTGCCACATTCTCGTCACTGAACTGACCCGAGCTCTCGAATCGTCAATTCACTATTTCATTTCGAAGGTAGAAATTGTGCACAAGTACTCGATTCTCCAGATCGTGGTTCGGGCCAATAATGTCATTAGCCTTGCACACTTCCTGGAAAGTTGCTCCTATAGCGTCTACCTTCTCCTGCGGATCCTCGATCACAAAGAATTTGTCATCATCAACGGCCTCATTTGGATCGATGCCTCCTGCTGTTAGTATGTGCTCGTTGTCCGTCATTCGGGCGATTTCAAGACACGAAAGGTCGTTTTGATCTTTCCTTCGAAATATTTTATTTATTTGCAGGAATATATTCGGGTTGCTGGTGTTCCAATACATACTTACAGAGTTTCTGTAATTTTCCTTTATTAATGTTTGGAGGTTTTTGATCGACCACTTCAGTGTCATGATCTCCGGGTTATGTCTGTAAGTAAACTGTCTGTACGAGGTTTTTAGTCTTGAGAGCAGTCTACTTTTATGTCGGTGCAGCGTGTCAATAGTTGCGTTGCGGAATAAGTCTTCGTCGTCAGTTCGTTGCTACCGAGGTATCATTTTGTCCATTGTTCGTTTATTTGTCTCGTCCATTAGTTTTAGATACCTGTCAATCTCCTCGTTTGACAAATTTCTATTGAACGGTGGATAGAGCGAATTCGAGGAGAGTGTTCTTGTCAGTGTTCTAAAGAAGTGTGTCCAATGCACCCACTCCACTACCACTTGAACCACGGCCACGGTCAGATGGTTGCATATTGCAGCAAGGTACTCTCCAGACCTGAAAGGAACTACTGCGTAACTCGGCGCGAGCTCCTGACTTTAATTCTAGCTACGAAGCATTTCCATAAGTACCCCTATGGTCAAATATTCATTTTTCGGACAGACCACACAGCTCTCTAATGGCTACTACAACTTAAGAATCCCGAAGGTCAAGTTATGAGATGGATCAAGCAGTTGCAGGGCTACGACTTTGAAGTGTAACAGGAAAACTCCACTCAATTGCTGATGCCCCCTCTCGTCAACCGTGCGGAGTCAAATGTAAACACTGCAACCGTAAGGAAGTAGAGGGTTGGAGTATCGACGAAATCCGTTCCTCCCAGCAGAAAGATAATGACATCGTAGGCAGGAGATATCGGACCGGGGACAAACTCTGAAGGCATATTGGGCACAGTGGGACTGGCTTTGTTTGCAAGATGGTTTGCTGATGAGAAAATGGGAAAATGCAGATGGAACAACATCTCGTATGCAGCTATTCGTGCCACGATCCAGAGTCAGCCAAGTACTCCATGAAATACATGACGGAATATCAGGAGGCCATTTGGGAATAAACAAAACGTTGGAAAAGATAAGGAAACGTTTCTATTGGCTAATCGCTAAACAGGATGTCGAGAATTGGTGCAAAAAGTGCATAAGGTGTCCGGCTACCAAGCGCCCAAGAGTAAAGCCCCACGGACGAATGCAACAATACAATGTCGGAGCACCATTCGAACGAATAGCCATCGACATCGCTGGACCGTTTCCCGAAACCTTTAATAGCAACCGATACACCCTCGTGGTCATGGATTACTGCAGTAAGTTTGCCACCCCAAATCAAGAGGTTAAAACCATAGCCGAAGAGACAGTCAACAATTAGGTGAGCAGATTTGGGGTCCCAATGGAACTACACTCTGATCAAGGGCGAAAATTTGAATCAAAAGTCAATATCTGGGAATAAGGAAGACGCCACTACACCCTCAATCTAATGGAATTGTCGAACGATTCAATAGCACCTTGAACGAGCACCTGTCTAAGGTCGTTGACAGCTGCCAGTGGGACTGGAATCGACACACCATCCGAGATCTTATTTGGACAAACAATTCGGTTGCCAAGTGAAACGAAATTTGTAATTTGCATGAAAATACCCGCGAAAAGATGAAGCTAGCGAGCAACCGCATGAAGACTAAGTACGCCATCAAAGCGAAATCAAATCAAAGCATAGCTGTACAATCCTCAGTGTAAGAAAGGCAAATTGGAAAGGTTCATCAAGATGATAACCCGCATTAATGACCGTATCCAACGTGGGGATCGAGGAGAAATGAAGATGGTTCATTTGGATAGAATGTGTCATTTGAACGGAACGAGGAAGCAGTGTGATATCCGTTTGAATGTGAGCAGCGTCACCTATATTTGATTAGCAGAAGATTTCCATATTTGAATAGCAGAAGACTCAACCATTGGAGAATGCAGAATGGAAGAATTTATCGAATTTTCTAGCAAAATGGAAATTTTTATGGAGCGCTGGATGGTACAGATTGCTCTCGAAAGATGTCAGGGGAGTATAAATATCAGCATCCTCCAAGATATACAAGTCAGTTCATCAGCTGAATTTGAAGTGTGAATTAAGAGAAGTGATTAAGTGGTTTAAGTAAAATATAAAGAAAAGTAGAAGCGGTTGATAAATTGTATTTTATTGTAATTGTATTTAAAAAAGCGATTGTGTTGAAAGGAATCATACCATTTTGGCATAAAATCCAGAAGAAAAATTTTACTTCGCAATCTTGCTTCTGAAAAAGTAAGAAAAATACTAATGGAACAGTTTTATGTATTGGGTCTATAACTTAATTCGTACGGTTTGCTAAGAGATGGCGTGACTTGTATTATTCCATTGTTATTATTCCATTGTTATTATTCCATTGTTATTATTCCATTGTTATTATTCCATTGGAACATGCGTTGGATAGCTACTGTCATTGTACGTCATTTCAGTATATGTCATTCATTTGAAGCGTAAACAACAATAATTTTTTTCACTCAAATATGTCGAACTTTGTGCCTGAAAAAGTGTTTTTGCGGGGAGTTCTTCTTCATTACTTTCATATGAAGAAAACTGCTGCCGAAAGTCATCGTATTTTGGTGGAAGTTTATGGTGAACATGCGTTAGCTGAGCGAACGTGCCAAAAGTGGTTTGCACGATTTAAAAGTGGTGATTTTGGCTTGGAAGACGATGAACGTCTGGGCAGCCAAAAAAGTTTGAAGATGAAGAACTGGAAGCATTACTCTATGAAGATTGTTGCCAAACACAAGAAGAGTTCGCAGAATCTTTGGGTGTCACTCAAGCAGTCGTTTCAAAACGTTTAAAAGCTGCTGGATATATTCAAAAGCAAGGAAATTGGGTTCCACATGAACTCAAGCCGAGAGACGTCGAAAGGCGGTTTTGCATGTCCGAAATGCTGCTGGAACGCCACAAAAGGAAGTCATTTTTGCATCGGATTGTTACTGGTGATGAAAAATGGATCCATTACGACAACCCCAAGCGCAAAAAATCATATGTGAAACCCGGCCAACCAGCCAAATCAACGGCAAAGCCGAATATCCATGGCGCGGAGGTAATGCTCTGTATTTGGTGGGATCAGATGGGTGTGCTGTATTATGAGCTGCTAAAACCGGGTGAAACCATCAATGCACAACGCTACCGAACACAATTAATCCGTTTGAAGAGAGCAGTGGCCGAAAAACGCCCGGAATATGCGACCAGACACGAGGCAATAATTTTCCACCATGACAACGCTCGGCCCCACTTTGCTATTCCGGTTAAGAACTATTTGGAAAACAGTGGATGGGAAGTCTTACCCCACCTGCCTTATAGCCCAGATCTTGCCCCTTCTGACTACCATTTGTTCCGGTCGATGCAGAACGCCTTCACTGAAATACGGTTCACATCAGAGCAGAATATCACAAATTGGCTTGATTCATTCTTGGCTGCCAAGCCGGCGCAGTTCTTTTGGGATGTGATCCACAAATTGCAAGAAAGATGGGAAAAAGTCATAGCTTCAGATGGGCAATACTTTGAATAATGCTATTGTACATGTTTTTCTTAAATAAACGTTCAAATTTTGAAAAAAAAAACCGCTCGAATTAAGTTATATACCCAATAAATATAGCGCAATCAATCACCCAATCTATTGCCATCAATTATTAACATTTTGTGTTTAGGCAGTGTAATATTAACTCCTTGTTATTCCCCGAACGCCATCTAGAATTTCCTCATAGCAGTTTCGATATAGCAGTTTGGCATAACTGCCATATCGAAAGAAAACAATGGAAAAAACCAGATCCGCAAAGGATCGACCACCTTTTTTTTACGATTCTGGCGACAGAGGAGACCACACGTCCCAAAAAAGGTTATGGTGTCTTGAAATCCGTTCATATTTAGGCAGACATGCCAAATTTCAGTACGATACTGTCTTTAGTTTTGTTTTGTTTTGACAGCTGATTGTTGTTGACGTGTTGGACATCATGTTGAGTATGGACAAAAACGATTTTCATTCACTCATAAAATATTATTTTTTGAGAGGCAAAACGGCGAAGGAAACAAAAGAAAAGTTGGATAAATATTATGAGGCTAATGCTCCGTCAGATTACACCGTCAAATATTGGTTTCGAGAGTTTCGTGGTGGCCGCAACTCCACTATCGATCAAGTCCGCAGCAGCAGGCCCTCCGATGCGGTTACAGAGGAGAATGTCAAAAAAAATACATGAAATGGTGTTGGCTGACCGGAAATTGAAGGTGCTCGAGCCAGGAGATACCTCAAAGATTAGTACTGAGCACACACGCCATATTTTGGGCAATATTCTGCATATGAGAAAGTTATCCTGCCGCTCCTGACCAAAAACACGAACGCGAGAGCACCTCGAAAGAGTGTTTGGACTTGCTGATGCGGAATCGGGCGGACTTTTGGCGTCGATTGGTAACTGGATTTGGATCCCTCGGACTATTATCACTTCCCAAACCTCAAAAGATGGCTCATCAATAACACATTCAGCTCACGCGAGGAAATCATCGACGCCACGGAGGAGTATTTTGCAGACCTTCCGGAAAATCACTTTTCGGACGGGAGCAAGAAGTTGGAAAACCGCTGGAATAAGTGTATCAAACAAAAGGGGACTATATTGAATAATATAAAAAAACATTTAAAAAAAAAAATTGTAATTCCCAGGGAGGTCACTTTTCACTCCATCTAGTAAATCTAAATTTTAAAAAGTAATCTTTGTTTTTTGTGAACGCTAAATATATAAAAAGTAGAGTATTACAGTAGTTATTTTTTTTTTTATATCACAGAGATAAGGCATAGAGTTCCACCATCTTTATTCAAATTTTCATTTCGGTTTCAAACATTTTGTTATCACTCAATGAATGCCAGATGAATATCGTAAGTGAACTAAACATAGATGGCAAACTAGGCCCTTTTCGAAAACGTCATTTGATCGTCATTTTGATCGCCAATTTGATCGTCATTGCAGCACATAAGGGTTGTAAACGTCAATCTGCAAAGGTTTTTTGCTACCATTGATTTGCGTCGACTGCATGATTTCTTTTTTTGCAATTGCATTTGACGTTTTCGAACAAAGCAGATTGAGTCCTTAAGAATATTTATTGCGAAAATTGTATTGTGAAATCTTAGTGAGAGTGCAAGAAATAATAATAATTATAATTTAAGCTGACGAAACGCACTAAAGAAAAATAAGGTTTTACTAAAACTGATAAATAAAGAACGAAGAATCCCAAAAGTTCGAAATTATCTGAATACAATTCAACAATTTTCCGAAGATAATTTCTACAGCCACTTCAGGATGTCCAAAAGCATTTTTTCTGTAAGTTATCCATGATCCTACAAGTAACACACACATCTTTAATCAGTAGTCTTATAACTGCTATTTTTATATTTTAGGCAACATGCGAGAGTGATGGAGTTTTCACAAATGTGTTTTTTGGATGGCCCGGTATATCACACGATGCAATCGTGTTTAAGGAAAGTGAGCTAGGGAAAATCTGGAAAACGAGACATTGAAACTATCCACATATTTGATGGTGCCTTACAGGGGTAATGGCCTCCCTGAAATCCAAAAACGATTTAAATATCTCTTAAGCTCATCAAGGGTTATAATTGAGCAAGCTTTTGGTATTCTCAAAGCCAAATTCAGAATACTCGACAAGCTGAATTCCAAAAGAATAGAAAATATTAAATTTATCGTTTTGTCGTGTGTTGTGCTGCATAATTTCGTCATACTGCAAGGTGAAATAACCTCACAAAATATTTTCCACAATACTGCCTCGTCATTCATCTGAAACTCAAGAAATATTCGCCGTGCAGCAGGACGTTGTAAACGAGATCTAATCGCAGATTTATTATATGCATAAAATTTGTAATGACTTAATTATTTAATATTTATTGTTGTAATAAAAACAAAACTAGAAATACAATCATTGCACGCTGGACTTTAAAAAAAAAAGTTTGAATTCTGTGCATTTCACGTTAAATCCAACAAGTATCGGAAATTATACATTTTTTTGTAAGAGCAATTGCAACTCTTTAAGAGCAATTACTTTTTCTTTTTCAATTTGACCTTTATCCCTTTCAAGGGACATGTATTCTTCATTACGCTTTGCCTCAACTTTCTACTGTTCTTTCAGGTACTCCAACACATCATTTTCCTTCTCTTTCGACGTAGAAGCAGCAATATTTTCATCATTTCCAAATATCTCACCGACCAACATAGAATCTCCCAGATTGGAATGGAGTGCATTTACGAAATGCCTTGTCCCGTATACTGCGTCGAATTCTTCGAAATATTCCCAATTGGATGCTCCTCTTCCGGACTTGTTGTTTCTTTTTTTTATTCGCTTGTAAGAAGTAAACAAATTCATATATTTTTTTATTATTTCGTCGCAGCCAAAAGGGAAGTTACTGTCTTGTAATAGCATTTCCCGTCGAACCCCACACCACGCGGATCTTTTTAATTTCTTTCCATTGTGGAAAGAATCTTCCGAGACCAGTCTCACAGAGAGAAGTAGTTTTACCCTACTCCGGGTCCAGCGCTCCGTAATCTCCTCCTGAATTCAGTTCGGGGTCCTACGGTTTAATGTATAACATTCTTGAATTATTATTTATGAATAAACAGAAAAACTTACCGTTCAGGTGATCGAGAGCAAACTCGTGTGAGGAATCGCTATACCAAATTCTTCCTTACTGCCCGGCAAATTTGGTTTACCCATCTGACATTGCGCAGCGCAAATTTCTGGCTGCCTTTCTGCACTGCAAATGGCATGCAAATGACGTTTTCGAAATATGACAGAAGCAAACTGCTTTATTGATCACCATGCTAATGCAGTTTGACTCTGAAGATGTTTTCGAACAAATGACTTTTGCAACTTGCGTTTACGAACAAACTGCAAATGCAGCTTTGATGCAGATGACGTCTTCGAAAAGGGTCCTATACTAATACCTTTATAATCCTTGACACTGCGATTGCTTGGTTGAGTTTAAGTTTGACACTATGATAGCAATTTATAGGTAAAGTTCATACATAGTGTAATATGGATGACGTGGGATGAATTGATATTACTGACAATTCACACGGATTTATCGACAGGATCACACGGATAGAGGCAATCAGTGGTAGCGACTTTTGGAACGGCCAAAATTTGGAAAGCTTTCCATCTACGTTAGTTCATTTATGATGAATACTCCTCAGCAGCAACACAATTTGTAATATGTTATCGAGGGAAGTACAGAAATTGAGCGATTACCCGATTGGTTCAATCGAAGCCCAATTGTCATACACACTTGCTGCTGTTTGCATTGTAATTGCACATTGTGTCCAAATTGCCCGGTGAGAAAGTGTTTTTACACTTCATTGAACTTAACAATAATAAATATGCAGCTACGGGTACATTTGCTTTTTTTTTTTAGATTTACATATGTCGAAAAAGAAAACAACACATATTTTTACTTTAGGAAATGTAACTACAGTGTGGAGTCATGGTACCCTGGAATAATTTCTGCAAGTAATTAAATATCCAATTACTGGCATAAAAAAATTAAAATACTTTAGCACTCCTATCCCTAATAGAATGTGTTCTTTAATTTAACAAATAAAAAATAACAAAATTCAAGCAAACAGTGGGAAATCCCTTTGGTTTTCAAACCTCGTTTGGCATGGATTGCACAAGCTTTCTTGTTACATATATCCAGAGTTATTTGCTGCCATTCTTCTTTAAGTAAATCTCTGAGCTGATAAAATATAATGTACGAAAATTATGTACATATGTAAGGCGGTCCGCATTCGTGTCCCCTGGAAACCACTTTGGTTAAGGCACTCTGGACAGCTAAAAATCATACATCTAATATGTATTATGTAAATGTCTAAAGACAAAAATATTTTGCAAATGCATTTTCACACACATAAAGGCCTTTAACTAAAGTAGTGGGCTAAGAGCAGAGTTGATTTTGTTTCCTATTGTTTAACGTGCAAGTTACGTATCCAGTAACGCATACTAGACGATACCCGAACCTCAACACAATTTCCAGTTGATTCATTTTTTTTTTTTTCTTCCCTTTTCCCACAATCCTATCTTTTGCATTCTCTGCACTTTTAACTTGTTTCGTCCGATGCACACGCGTCGAACAGAATGAAATTTTCCCATACCAAAAAATGCTGAGCTAAAAATATGGAACTAATAAAAGGGACTGGCAAACACGCCAAGCCTCGGTCTTGTAACCACAAACAGTGTATTAAGTAGTACTAAGAGTAAAGCGAATAAAATTATTTTTTTACCACGAAACCGCGACTAAAAATATCAGTTGCATGAATAAAAAAATAATAAAAGAGTGCCTACCTATGGCTACCTATCTGACCTCTTCATTTATGTAAAATGTAAGGAACAAACATCTAACATACTCTAAATGAGAGTAGGAGTACCACAAGGATTTGTAAAAGACAGATGTATTCAAACAATTAGGAAATAAATAAACATGATTATTTGTCTCAGCCTCAATCTTATACTACGTACATACGCAGCCTAGGACAGAAAATACGAGAATACAAAACAAAATAAAAAATATATTTCGCTGTGCGTTTGGCACAAACTCTACGCTGGTGGTGAAGCTTTCCGCAAAGCAAAAGCATGGGCTTTTGCACAGAAAATTTATTTTCCGTTTTTTTTTTTGCGAAGCGGAAAAGCTTTTCGTTTGCCCATCGCCCAACATTTTCATGAATATGGTTTTATAAACATAGCTTGCTTAAAAATCCTAAGACTAAAATTATGACTTTTAGTTTGTCGTTTAATCTTGATCTGGATCTGGATCTGAAAGTTTACTTTCACGCACCAGAGTGTCAAAGATTCCTATTTGCAAATTGTAACTGTGGGTCTGGCTTATCTTCTCCTACTTTTGATGGCAGTCTGGATTGCGTTAATAAAGGTTTCCCTATCGATATTGTTAGTGAATTCAAATACCTGGGACTTGCCATAGACTCAAGAATGGGCTTTTCTAATTATGTAGAAACTTTGAGGAACTATATCGCTGTTCTACTAAATTGTTAAAAATTATTTTTTTTAAAAGAACTTAACACTCAAGTGGGTATGAATGTATGAATACACTTATAATGCCTCAGCCTGTGTTAAGTTTTTTGGAAAATGGGATAGAGAGAGAAAGAAAAATGTTTGGGCTCAGTGGTTATTTCGCTCCATTAGTGGCATCCAACATTTAATGGGGAGGACTAAATTCTTAGTGGAAGTTGGCTTGATGTTGATTTCTGATCAACTACTGGTCTTACTTGATTTTCGTTAACTGAAAAAATGGATGATATGTCTTTCGGGCGAGGCTGCGATTCCAACACCGAACCTTCCGATTTGGTAGCCAGTCCACTACCTATTGCTGGGGAGGTTTTTATACGAATAAAATACAACCTCTTTTGATAATCCAGAAATATATCCTATGAAAATTATGCCGCAAACCTAGGAGCTATTCTATTTACTCTTTGTTCTGTGACTTAAAAATTCTTCCCGTCCGACATTTATACTGCTTTAAGGTGCTGTAGAGCTTCTTTATGAAGTCTGGTAAACGGAACTTCCGACTGATTTCTAACTTTAACTTGCGTAGAAACTTTTCTTACTCTGTATCTGTTCCACCCTTCCATACCACTGCTTATCATAATTTTTATTATATTTTGTCTCTTCGTTTATTTAATAGACTTTCTGTATCGTTCAGATCGATTGCCTTGCCTGGATTGTTTCTCAAACTCGTAAAAACCTGGCTTCTCAATTTTAACTTCAACTTCGCTAGCTTAGAATCAGTTCTCTTTGACTATCCGGTATAAACAATGTAAGAAGTTATATACTAATCAACTACTTGATGCTCTATAGGATATTTATTATCTTTGTGTCTGTTTAAGCATTTGAGGATGTCGCGGTAAACGCATGCACTATAAGACGTTGGTTTGGAAAGTTCCATTCGAGACATTTCAGAACCATGTGGGAAACTGGAAACGTTCGTTGACGACCATGTTTTAAGAGCAACGGTGGATGCGGACCCAACGAAATCGGTGCGGGAGATTGCACAAAGCATGGGAGTATCCCTAATGACAATAAGTTGACACCTTTCTCTCATAGGAAAGGTAAAGAAACTCGATAAGTGGGTACCCCATGAACTGAACGAATCCCAAAAAGTACGGCGCCTGGATATCTGCGCTTCACTTACATTAAGAAACCAAACTGAAACGTTTTTGCACTGGGTAGTCACCTGTGATGAAAGGTGGATACTGTATGATAATCGTTAATGATCTGGCCAGTGGTTGGATACAGATGAAAAACGAAAACCCACCCTCAAGCCCGATATGCACCCAAAAAAGATTATGGTGACAATATGGGAGATATCGAATGGACCAATCCACTTTTCATTTCTTCAACCAGGAGAAACAATAAACTCTATCAGATATTGTGAGGAAATCGACATATTGCATACCAAATTAGCTGAAAAGCAACCTGCGTTGGTCAATAGCTACGGTCCGATCCATTTGCATGAAAATGATAGACCCCATACCTCACAAGTAACGGATTTGAAATTCTTCCGCATCCACCGTACTCTCCTGATATTCCCCCAACGGATTACCATCTTTTCTGCAATCTGGATTCATTTTTCCGGCAGAAGGTCTTCCGAAACCGAGCCGAAGTCATTAAAGTCTTTGAAGATTTCATTGGCTCAAAAAGTCAGCACTTCTACGAAATAGGAATATTTGACCTTGTACCAGGTTGGAATACTATCATAGATACCAACGGATCCTATTTTGATTGAACAAAAATTTACGGAAAAATAATATTGGCTTTTAAAGTTTTACTATAAAATCGGACATTTCATGTGGTAGCACTCAATATACCAAACTGACAGTTCTACTCATTGTCTCTTCCATTAAGACGAAATTAAGTTGAACCAGAATTTACCGATATCTTTTCGTGCAGTAGAACCTTAACAATTGTAAGAGTACCAAGCCTTTTGCACTGTCATTTTGTTTGTTTTAAATTGCTAAGTGTGATTTATTTTTTCATGTTTGTTAAAAATCATTACTTTTTGTTAATTTAAAGAACACACACATCATTACAATTAGGAGCTCCAAAATTTCTAAAATTGTAATCTTATTTCTGTATTCTATTTAACAATTTGTGATACTTGATACAGGGTAACATAACTTATGCTCTACACTGTATGTTTATTTTGTTATTCCATTATAAAAAAAAAAAAACATAGTTATTCTCTTTCGTTGAATTTAATTGTCATTGAGTAGTTTACGCTTTTTTTTTACTTCTCTTTCGCTTTCGATCTCCAGCATGCATACCCCTTTTTTTTGCAATACAAACCCGGCAAAACCAGTCTTCATTATCATTTGGCGCAACAAAAATGCCAACGCACACCCTGCAAAAAAAATAAAAATGTTTAAATAAAGCAATAAATTGTATATTACACATAGTTTAATTGATGACATACATATATTAATTTATGACACACGAATAAATGTCCAGTGAAAGTGAGTAGACGTATCGACAGTCTCGTCCAGCAAAACTTTTTCAATATCTTTCACCAGTTACCAGTGGAAATTACCAAAAATAATTCCTATTCTTAAAAACTCTATAGGCGATGAATTCAGGCCAATATCAATCCTGCCTTTTCTCTCAAAAATATGTGAACGGATTATGCATAAACCACTTAATAAGTTTCTTATGAACAATAATTTGCTGCTTCCGTTTCAGTCAGGTTTCCCTGCAAAGCATAGTTGTACTACAGCTTTGGTCAATGTAGTTGAAGACAAAAGAGATAGACGTTCTTATTACTACTGGATTTTTCTAAGGCTTTCTACATGGTAGATCACTCTATTCTGATCAATAAATTAAGGCACTACTTTTCCGTTTCTCCTTCTTCAATTAAATTAATCTCGTCATATCTTAGTGAAAGAAAACTGACACGGTCTGTTCTATGGTGTCCTATCTGATTTTCTTCCCTTAACTAAAGGTGTTCCCCAAGGATCGATCTTAGGGCCTCTCTTATTTTCAGTCTATATTAATGATATAGCTTCTGTAATATTGAATTCATCGAAACACATTTACGCTGATGACGTTCAAATTTATCAAAGCTGTCCCTTATGTCCCAATGAATTTCAAATTGGTCGTCAAAAAGTAGTTTAGTACTAAATACAGGAAAATGTAAATGTTTAGTTATCTCTAAAACTATTCTTGATCTTTCCTGTTTTCCACATTTAATGCTAAACGGCTTAAAAATTGAATTCGTTGACTCTTCGAAAAATCTAGGCGTTGTCTTCAATAGAACACTAACGTTAAACAACCATATAAATTCTGTAGTGGGAAAAAACCTATGGCGTTCTTCGAACACTATGGACTGCCCAAAAGTGTACACCAACTAAAACCAGACTGCTACTTGCCAAAGCCTTAGTTATTCCTCTGCTGGTTTATGGATGCGAAATTTTTCATGAATGTGACACCGAGAGCAAAAGAAAACTACAAGTAGCATTTAACACCACCATTCGATATGTATATTGTCTCAAAAGATATGATCACGTTTCACATCTAGCCAAAAACTTGGTAAAGATGTCGTTTCAAAATTATATAAAATTTCGTGCGTTTTTATTTCTCTTCAGCATTATTAAAAGTAGGCAGCCGATATATCTATGCGAAAAAATCAAGTTTCCGGTGTCTAGCAGATCTGCTTTGTTTACTACTTTCGCGATTTTCATGTTTAACATCTGAGAGACAGTTTTATATTGCTACTATACGTGTTTGGAACACACTCCCACGTACTATACGAGAGCTAGACGACGCACGACGATTTAAACACGAACTTCAACATTTCCTTGAAAATCAGAGCAACTAGGTTCACCCAAGCCTTTCCCCTTCTCAGGCAATTTCAATCAAAATTTTATGTTACTTTTTGAATTAAAGGATAAAATATTAAATTGACAAAGCTTCATTACTATTAAATTTAACTTACTTCTACTTTTAATAAATAGTTTCACCACTAAAGTTAAAATGTAAATTCTAAATTAAAGCTTAAGCTCAATAATGTTTATCTTTAACAGATTTATAAGTGAATTCTTACTGTGTTAGCAAGTTTAAATAAATAAATAAAATAAAAATACACATGGTATCTTAGATCTTGCCAATAAAATTTAGAAGTTGATAGATTTGAATGAGAAAAATATACAGGGTGTTTCAGCCCGATTTTGTTCGGTTGTCATTTATCAATTCCTATCTCATAGTCGAGGAGAGTGGTCGAGTACATATGGAGTACAGAACGCCGGAAAGCGTGTTATTGTTTATAAAATATTTTATTTAAATATTTAAATAGTTCAGTTGTAAAAATAATTTCTATCAGTGAACTAGGAGGGAATGGAGGTCAAATATATTTCTGAAGATAGAAGGTATCTTTCTTATGTCTGCTGGAATCTTAGTAATATTTTTTTGTAACTCAAATAATGAATAACAATAAGGGCAAAAAAAAACACAACACTAGAATATACATAAATTTAGGCACATCAAGAGAAACAGTAGAAACATCGAAATAATTATGATGACGTAATCGTGGTTCAGAGGATCTTGGGTGTTCTTATATGATACATGTTTCAGATTTATACAGATCTAAGATTTATACAAGAAACTGAAGATAGTGGGAGAGATTCGAACGGCATGGAAACGCTGATAAACCGTCAGCTCATGAAATATCTCGAAACACGAAAACTTTTTAATGACCGGCAGTACGGTTTTCGTTGCAACAGGTCCACTGGTGATCTGATGGCATGTCTCACCGAAAAGTAGAACTAGAGCGTACATCAATCTGGCGAAAGTAAGATAGTTGCACTTGATATTTCCAAGGCATATGACAGAGTTTGGCATCAGGCTCTTTTGTTGAAAATGCGTGCTCTTGAGATCGACGACTCTCTTCTTCAATGGATTAGAAATTACCTTTCTGAACGTTCAATTCAAGTTGTCTTGGACGGTTTCAAGTCTGATATTCACAAAATAAATGCTGGTGTGCAACAAGGCTCCGTTCTGTCTCCTACAATCTTTGTAATTTTCATCAACTATCTCTTGTCTGCTACTTTTAATCGCTGACGACAGTACCCTCTGCTTCTCATATTCGTTCCCGGACTCACGTCCCTGCTCTTTGGCAGTAGAACCGGAACGTCAGCGTATGTTAAGCTCATTAAATTTTGATATTATCAGCATAACTAATTGGGGAACCACTAACAGAGTAGAATTTAATGCTTCCAAAACACAATGCTGTCTGCTGTCGTTAAAGCGATATTTAAACACCCAGCCGTTATCCATGAATGGCACTTGCATCGTCGAAACCAATAAACTTTCCATTCTCAGTATGTGTGTCAATGAAAAACTTAAGTTGGAATGATCACATATTCGGTGTCGTCAAAAACGCTGCGAAATGTCTAGGTTTCCTCAAGCGATGTAAGAAATATTTCACCCCCTCTGATCTGGCTTCAATATATAAGGCGTTTATCCGACCGAAATTGAAGTACAATTCTAACATCTGGTCGTGTGCGCCCGAAACATCTCTGCACCTGCTAGATAGGATTCAAAACCATGCGATAAAATTCATAGGTGATACTAATACCACTCAAACAATGGACACCCTCGAACACGGGCGTAAGGTCTCATGTCTCATTCTGTTTTATCGATATGTCCACCACCAGTGCTCCATAGAAATCGCCAGTAGCATTCCGCCCATTCAAACATTTAACCGTAACACCCGTCTCCCTATGAATGCTCATCAGTATACGCTCAAGCCCACTTTCAAACGTGCTCTAAAATATCGTGATTTGTTCCTAAGACGTACAACTCGCTTATGGAATGCCCTGCCTAACTCTTTATTTCCTAGTCTTTATAACCTTCAAACATTTAAAACCAACGTTCACCGGTACCTCTCTTTCTATCCTCCCTGATTTTCCTTCGCCCGCGCTGCGTGCAAGCATTTTAAAGGTACTTAAATCCCTTGAGCGCGCGCTTATTATAAAAAAAAAATTAATAGTTAATATTGCGTTAAAGAAAACTGTGCTTTTTTGTTATTACATGAGTTCATATTTCAAAGTTTTTACTGCGATATGAGAGATGCTGCGAAATGAAAGATTAATCTTTTTCTTCTTTTCTTAACCGTTGTAATATGCAACGCGTTTAATTACATCTTATGTCACATATTTCCCTGACGTATCTGCATTGCTATTTCGTCGCTTGTGAGATTGGCTAAATTTGCGGTTATATCGTTAGTAAGGTCAAGAGCTTGCTGATGTTTTCGCATTTGAGTGATCCAATTACTTTTCTTCCGGCCTCTTCTTTGACTCTCGCCTGGAATTTGAGCCTGTACTGCTTATTTTTGGACCCGAAACTCAATATCAAATTAAGTAAATTATAAACAGTGTTAATATTTATGAAATCGTTATGGAATATGCTCTGTCATAAACTATCGATAGAAAATAATCTGCATCGCTTTTTGTGACCACAAGGTTACCTTCAGATATAATCGAATCATTCTGCTATAAGCCAGCAATTCCATTTAATGGATAGACAACATTTTTGGAGTAATTTAGTTAGTTTATTGTCTCCATATGTATATTGTGAAACTAATTCACTACAAGGAAAGTCAAAAGTTGCAAAGATTAGGTCGTGTTTCGAGAACGCAGAAGCTGAAATCTGACTATAGAAAACATTGTGACAGTTATTAGAGAGTAATAAATCTAAAAGTGTACTGGCTTGGGTAAAATGCGTTGGGACGGTCAAGTTTATAATATCTAAGCCAAGAGTTTTTATAGACTGAGCAAATGTCTCAGAGCCCGCATAATTCAATACATTACAATTGAAATCACCACATGCTACATATAGTTTTCCAATAGTTTGGGGAATAGTTTTCCAGTAAATTGAATATGAGACTTAAATCAACGTACCTGTATAGTCTATAAACGACGCCAAGAATACACTTTTTCAGTTCACAAACAACTTCGACAAAACAATACTGAAGTGGACTACCAGGGGGTGAGTTTATTACAAATTTAGTGACTAAACTTTTACGAGCATAAATTGCGACGCCCCCACCAATTACATTGTGCCTATCACCTCGAAAAATTGTGTAGCCATTAAGAGCATAAGTTTCGTCCATCACTTCAGTTTTAAACCATGTTTCCGATACACATACTACATCAACATTAGAACCAACAAACAGATCTCTAAACTCATCAATTTTCTTAAAAAGGCTTTGCGCGTTGATATGACAATGACACACATGCAACCCCTTACGCTGATTACAAAAAATGTTTATCATTACGCGCAAATTATCGTTCATGCCATCACCTTGAATGGAGTTAACGATATTTCCAGACATTAAAAGTATTATTACAATCAAAAAAGGAATATTTAACCTTAAAGAAAAGAGAAATGAAAATGCGAACAGAGCGGCTAGCAGACAGTGAATACACAGTATGCAAAAATACACACATGACTATCACGAGATATTGAAGATCGTATTGTAGCCTTGTCAATGAGTGGCTTCTCGAAGCGACCGATAGCAAAGCAGTTTAAAATAATCCAATCAGTGGTCATAAGAGTCCAGAAAAGGCGAGGAACTGTACCTAAACCACAAGTCAGAGGCCGTAAAAAAATGTTAACGGAAGCGGACACACGTCTTATGATAACGGAGTTTTATCTCCGTTTTTAACACCAAAAGATGCTTCTATAGCAATAAACAAACCCGTTAGTCGATGGACTGCAAGCAGAGCCCTCCACGACATTGGCTACATCTCAAAAACCTGCATTGTCGGCAAAAAATGTTAAGGCACGGTTGAAGTTCACCAGAGAACACAGAAATTGGACAGTAGATGACTGGATACAATACTGCTAGCGCCGCCCTGGGGTGACCATTCAAAGGCACCAAACGGTGAAGCATGGTGGAGAGAGTGTCATGGTATGGGGCTGCTTCACATGTTGGACCACTGCACAAAATCGATGGAATAATGAAGAAAGAAGATTATTTGAACATTTTTCAGACTCATCTTTCCGATTTTGTCGATAGACCTGAGGCGCCAAAGCACACGTCCAAGATCGTGAAGAAATGGCTTACCGAACAAAATTTTCAATTGATGCAGTGGCCTGCACAAAGTCCCGACCTCAATCCAATTGAGAATTTATGGTCAATCGTGAAAAGACGGTTGGGACAATACCAATCGGCCCCAACGAACCTGGACGAGCTTTGGCAGCAAGTACAGCGAGAATAGCAGAATATTCCAAATGAAATCATAAAGCATTTTTGTTTTATTTGTTTTTTTCTTCGAATTTGTTGTTTTCGATTTTGATTTATAAACCTTTTTGCTAAGAATTGAACATGAAATAAAGGTCAAGAATTTTTTTGAATTTACTTTGTTATTTCTATTCTTATGCAGTAATAAGTGCACGAAGTACAAACATGTACTCATTTGTGCTCCCCACTGTATGTTCGATATGAAAAGGATCAATTTATTGGTGAGGAGTTTTTGTTCTGTCAAGCACTTCCAAATAAAACAACTGCAGATGAAAGTTTCAAAAAACTTGATGAGTTTTTTCTAAAAAAAAAAATATATTGATTAGAAAAATTGTGTCGGATTATGTTCTGATGGCGCTCGAGCAATGACTGGTGTACGTGGAGGAGTGGTTGCAAAAGTAAAAGCTGTTTCACCGGGTGCAAAGTTTACACATTGTAGTATTCACCGTGAGGCATTAGCCTCCAAAGCAATGCCAAAAGAACTTAAAAACTTGTTAGAACAATCTGTAAAAGTGGTAAATTTTTTTAAAATCCAGGTCTTTGAACACATGGCTATTTTCAATTGTATGCAATGAGATGGGTAGTGAACATAACAAACTTCTTCTCCATACAGAAGTTAGGTGGCTCTCCAGAGGCAAAGTTTTGACTCGTTTATTTGAATTGCGTTCAGAAGTTGCAGACTGTTTTACTGATGAGCTTTGGCTAGCACGATTGGCATATTTAGCAGGTATTTTTGGAAAATTAAATGACTTGAATATAATCAAATTTGATGCATTTGTTCTTAAATTATGATTCACTATCAATGACATAAAAAAGCAAAAAGTATCATCTTTGACAACTTTTTATGAATTTCTAATGGAAGATGAAAGACATTGAAGAACACTGCAGTGCACTTGTAAACAGTGGTAAGAGATCAGTTAGCGGTTAGATATTTATCTTGTAACGGTGGCTTAAAACTTGAATTTAAACAACAAAATTTAACTGATTGTTGGTTTCAACGACGATCTGAATACGAAGAAATTTCTGATAAGGCTTTAAAATTTTTGATTCCATTTGTTTCGTCATATTTATGTGAAGTCGGATTTCCGTCTAAGTTAAGTATCAAAAATAAATATACTAGAACACATTTCAACCTTGAACCAAGTTTACGTTTAAAATTAACTAAAATTGAACCTAATATTACATATTTAATGTGCCACAAACAAGTTCATCATTCACATTAATTGCTATGTACTATAACTACTCGTATATTATATTTTGTTTATATTTCTTTTGAATACAAAAGAATGTAAATAAAATTTTGCTTATTACTTAAAATTATTGATTAATAGTGATCAACAGACCTGGATTTACAGATGGGGCAACATGGGCCATGGCCCAGGGCGGCAAATTGATCAAGGTCTTGGTTTTGCTCAGTCGAATTTTTAGTCTTTAGGAAAGGATTTTCCGTCTGGGTCACTTTTTCTAGTTTTTGCTCTTGGAGGAAAATTTTTTTTTCTTTGCTTTGTCAAAATTTCATTGTTTTAGAGCTGCTTTTTTGCCACTGTACATCAATGGTACGCGAATGTATAAAAGAGTATATTAATGATACGATAAAGATAAAATTTGGAAATCGCTGCTCTATATGATTAGTATCGTCAGCGGCTTCAATTAAATTGAAATGTAACTCTTAAGCGGACTGCATTGTTAATTTTCAAACATTAACCTCAGCAACAATACTATTGTATAAGAAAATATTTATGTTCAGGCGATTTAAAATATCTAACATATGTGCGAGAAAGAGGTCGGCGAAAAAGATCGAACTCTTCTTCGAAATAATGTTTATAAAAACGTTGCCGACTCTCTATTAGCCTCTCAATTTTCTTACTGTTTCGGCTAGCTATCGTCAGTCATTGCAACAACGATTAAAAATTGTAAATAAAGTGTTTACCAAATTTAAAGTGGATTTTTATTGCTCACAATGTATTCTAAGGACGAGGAATTTCCCACCAAGGAAACAATTAATATTGGTCTCATGTTTGAAGAGGATGAATTGGAAAGTATACAACCGCGAATCCTACTAACTTCATCACCATGTGCATGTAGTCGAGCAGTACGCTCGTAATCGAAGAGGAATAAGACTGCTGTAACCTAGGTATAGATTATTTATGAGTCAAAAGACAGGTGATTATAACCCTGTGTAAAGTGTCCGAAATTTTAAGGACTGATTCCCTTACACATTTTGGAGGAAAAAACATTTAAAACAATTAGTTAAGCTTTGAGCTCTGTTCAATAAATAGAAGGCACAACACGGAAATGTAAATGTTTGATATAAACCTCTAAATTGTTTGCTGAAAATATGTTAAGGAGTGTAAAGTTATTAAAGTTTGCAACACTTAAGTATAAAAGAGAGTGAGTTGAAGAAAAGCTGTGAATTAAAGTCTGTTTTCATTATATAAATATTGATTAGGAAAAGCTTACCAATGATACCATGCATCACATCCATCACAACCAATCATTGCTGAGCCGTCATCAACCTTGCCACATGCAGGACATATCCAAACTCGATTTCCTTCCGCATCCTTTGCATATATTAAGAAAACGAGACAAAACTTAGTTTTAATAGGAAAATATTGATATTGCAAAAGAATATTAAAAGAAAACATGAATAAATGGCACAATATACACAAAAATTTCGTTCAATTTGCATATGAAAGCTCACTATTGTGATATGTGTGACCTCAAATCTGCATAAGAGCACTATTGTTACGCAAAATCACATTAAGAGACAAGGTGGTTAATTAACACTATAGCTACTCCTTAGACATACATGTTTCCCCACAAACCGGTGCACCATGTTTCATACAATGTCATTTATCACGATTCAATTACTATTCATACTCAGAATAAATGCCAGTCCAAGGAAGACTGCGTGAAATCTTCTTTAGACAGCACTAACTCCCGATGTGTAACTTCTCATAATAAGAACAACAAAAGTAGATGGATTTCTGGATGGATAAAATGAAGATGTTTGTTAAGGGTTCATGAATTCATTAGGTTATCGTTTTATGAATTTCAGTAGAGAATTTGTTCTCTTCACGATGTTATTAATATGGACGTGAAAATAAAGTTATCTATCGCATAAAGCACAAAGTTGCGTGACAGAGTGACATGACACCAATTTACTATCAATGAAATATATTACTGGGGGTGGGGGGGAAATAAGCCTACTAACGTAGCATATGATATCGGGTCATACGAAGAACATCAAAATAAAATACGATTCGTTCGTGGCCAGTTTGTGACCGTGGCTCAAGTGATAGTGGACTGGCTTCCAAATCGGAAGGATCGGTGTTCGAATCCCAAACTCGCCCGAAAGACAAGTAGTTGACTAGAAATCAAGATCAAACCAACTTCCACTAAGAATTTAGTCCTCCCCATTAAATGTTTGATTCCACCCATGAAGCGAAATAACCACTCAGCCCAAAAATCTTTCTTTCTCTCTCTATCGCATTTTGCGAAAAAAAACTCAACACATGCTGAGGCCCCCCCCTTGAGTGTTTAGTTCTTTAAAAAAAATAAAAATAAAAAATTGTATGTCGCCTGTGTTCAGCGTGAATGCAAGTTTATTGGAAAAGATTCGGATGTTGGAGATGGCTTGCCTTCGCTAGTACAGAGCACCAGAGTCGGAGCACATAAAACTTTCTCCTAATGAGGGCTAGTGCAACAGGGTGAACCTTATAAGAGTGGTAAATTTCGCCATTAAGGTACGAGGGTAGTCCCAGAAGTACCCGACCTGACGTATGTATAAATGGCGGTTGTTGTTTAAAAAGAATGAAAATTGTATTGTAGAAACTTAAATTTGAAGATGGACGACGCTACGTTGTTTAGTATTTGTTCGGCAGCCATCAATAGTGAACGCTCTCAATGAATTTTTAAATATGGAAAAAATTAGTCATCGTTATGTGATACAATACTTTCATCTGAAAGGCCTCAATCAAACCAACATCAAAACGGAACTGGATTCTACTCTGGGGGAGTCTGCTCCTTCATTTACAACAATAAAATATTGGGTGGCAGAGTTTAAGCAAGGCCGTACGAGCTGTCAAGACGAACATCGCAGTGGTCGATCAAATGAGGTGAGTTCTACAGGAATGTTGAAAAAAATCCACAAAATGGTATTGGAAGACCGTCGATTGAAAGAGCGTGAACTAGCAGATATTATAGACATTTCAAAAAGCGCTGTACATCGCATGTTGACTGAAAAATTGGACATCAGAAAGCTGTACGCGAGATGGGTGCCGCGATTACTCACAATGGAACAAAAACAGCGTCGTGAGGATGTTTCACACTAATAAAGCTGAGTTTTTGCGTCGATTCATAACCATGGATGAAACATGGGTCCATCACACTTCACACCCGAGACGAAGGAACACTCAAAACAATGGACTCAAAGGGGAGAATCGACTCCAATGAAGGCAAAGATAGTTCCATCTGCAGGCAAGGTCGTGGCGTCAGTTTTTTAGGATGCGCATGGTATAATTTTCATTGATTATTATCGTCACAAAGGAAAAACAATCAACGGAGTGTATTATGCAAACAGCGTTTGAAAGAATTAAAGTTCGAATTGCTTCCTCATGCACCCTATTCGCCAGATTTAGCCCTCTCGGATTATTTTCTATTTCCGAACTTGAAAAAATGGCTTGGTGGTAAAATATTTGACAACAGCAAAGAGGTGGAATCTGCGGTTGATGGCTGTTTTAAGGAGCTCGACGATTCTTACTATAAACAGGGTATTAAAGCTATTGAACATCGCTGGGAAAAGTGCGGTGAACTAAAAGGAGACTATGTAGAGAAATAAACAGGACTACCCTCGTAACACAAAGTTCGTTTGAACCCTGAGCTCGTCAAAAAGTCATACCATATACTGAAGATTTCGAATTCATCTGTGTTACTCCCTCCAAATACAAACTATATATCCTCTGTTGCTATGTTCGCCTTTCTCAACCAATACACAGTTATCAGCTCGCGACTAATGTGGTCGATTCTCTTTTTGAATTTGTGATGAAATCATCTCGGCGATTTTAATCTCCCCCCATCTATAATAGACTCACTCGGATGAAGAATCCTATCTTATTGCCACAAATCTCTCCACAGATTGTCTCACAAACTCTGGCCTTTTTCAAAGATGTTTGCGATCACTGGTTATTTCACTCATGGGTGGCATCCAACATCTAATGGGGAGACTAAGTTATTAGTGTAAATTGGACTTGAGGTTGTATTTATCTCACAAGATTTTTTTTTAGTTGCCTGAGGAAGTCTTTCGGTCACAGCTGTTATTGAACCTCGAACCGTCCGATTGGGAAGCCAATACACTACCACTTAAACCATGGCCACTGATTTGTTTTAGTGATCTGATTTAAAAGAAAGAATTTAAACAGGTCTTAGAAGTAAACAAGTTAGAAATGGGATCTGGAAAGATGTTAAATCAAACGGAGATCCAAAATAAGAGGAATATTCTGTCAACAAAATTGCAAAACTTTTAAAGCGAGTACGACTGTTGTTTCAAACTATTTAAGAGATCCAGAAAACTACGTGAAAAAATTCGTACCTGGACGAAGATATAGCTTGACACCAGCAGATCGGCGATTCCTACTAAGAAAAGCGTCAAATTCTACAACAACAACAAGTTAAATCGCAAGATCAGCAGGAGTTATGAATGTGGACAGAAAACTAAAAACTTGCCAGCATGTGTTAGCTGAAGCAAGACATCTTAAAGAAAAGCGTTTGAAAAGAAAACCCGCTTTACTACAACGTCATCGAAATGCCCGTTTGACATTTGCCAGAAATCGTTTAAGATGGAAGAAGTGTTGGCGAACTGTCTCTTCATCGATGACAAACGCTTTTGCCTGCCTTGATAGACCTGACGGTTTTCGTGATTATTTTCAACGAGCTGTTTTTAAAACGACGACAACCAGGCGGAAGTGGAGTCATGACTTGGACAGGGATATCATACCAAAAGAAGACTAATATCCGCTTCGTAAACGGCAGGATGAAAAGTGACGACTACCTTAAGATCTTAGACGAAGAGATCGCGCATCATAACCAAGAAAAATTCGGCGAAAATTTCATCCTGCAATAAGATAATGCAACAATCCACACAGCTCAGAAGGTGAAAGAGTACTTCGAGTGTAACAACGTTTGTGTTCTTGACTGATCAACATTGTCTCCAGACCTTAACATAATTGAGAATGTATGGGGATATCTTTCCAGAGCTGTCTATCAAGGTGGACGACAAATCAATAACGTAGCAGACCCTAAGACGCCATTGAAACTGAATGGGACAAAATCCCACGAAGATTAATTAAAAAGCTGTTTAAATCTTTTCCATCAAGAATTTTAGAATTTGTAAGTAATGAGGGAGGAAGTACTCATTACTAAAAAGAACCATAAACCTCTAAATTTTGTCTTTATTTCAAAATCTCCAATCCTGTCTCAACCACTTGTCGCGGGTAATTAGGGACAAATTGAAAATTCCAAGAAAATTAGGGGACAAAAAGGATTTATGGTGATTAGAATTTTCTTAGAAATTGGAAATGATTACCTAACAGTAATATTTGCAGCACATACGGTGCAAAATTATCGAAAAGCACCGAAATCAAGGGGGTGTCTCGACCAATTGTCCGATGAGTGTATGTCTTCGGATGACTCAACAACCATCGCTAATCTACATATTTGCGAACTTTTTTAGTCAATCGTTTTCGGTTCAATCTGATGATCCCGATCCTGAATACTTTTGTTACCTGAACAACTATTGTCAAATATCTCCCTCGTCAGTTAAAATTACTTCAGCGCAGTTACTAGACAAAATACGTAAACTGAAAGACGGTTTTTCTCGGCTGCATTTGTCTTCAACAAAAATGTGCTGATAAGCTAAGTCATCCTCTCACCAGTATTTTCACACTATCTTTGCCCCATCGCATCGCTTTTTTTAACTCTATTCACAAAAAAAAAGGGCCATGGGACGATATCACCAATTATCGCCCCATTGCTAAGCTATCCTGCATCCCCAAGGTTTTTGAAGGTGTCGTTTACGATGCACTATATTTTCAATGTATATCTATATTTGTAACCAACCAATATGGCTTTCCCAAAGGCAGATCAACGATCACCAACTTCATTGAATTTGTTTCTAGTACACTGTGCGCCCTAGAGCAAGGGAAAGAAACTGATGTAATCGCTACGGGCTTCAGTAAGGCAAATCTCGCACAAGTTAATTCTATTCAAACTCAAAGTTCTTGGTTTCGAACCTATACTGACCTCTTGGAGTAATTCATATATTAAAAAACGCTACTATCTTGTCCATTTTCGTTCCCTTTTTTCTCACCCACTTCTTGCCACCTCGGGTGCTCCACAAGACGACAGTCATCTTGGTCCATTAATTTTTATCTTGACTATTAACGATGTTGTTAACGTCATAAAGCACTCCCACATCTATCTATGGCGATGATATGAAAACTTATAGACAGCTTTCAAGGCTCCTTGACTCTCAATGTTTACAAGGTGATCTTAATAGGTTCTCGATATACTCGTAGTGCCATAAAAACTTTCTCGAGGTCAACATAGAAAAATGCCAGCCATTTCTTATTCCCGGAGACGTTTGACACTTCCAACCCACACCTATTACTTAACTAATCAAAGAGTAGCTGGAGTTACTTCAATGCGGCACTTGGGTGTCATTTGTGATACACAGTTCAATTTTCCCGCCCATATTGACTCCGTAATTAGCTAGGCTAACTCTCCGACCCCTATGTCACAAAATTCCTGTACATATCCTTCGTTCGTCTACTTCTCGAGTATGCCACCGAGATATGGTGCCCTTACTATTACATATTCAGCGCATTGAAGCTGTTCAACGGAGATTTCTACGTTTCGCATTACGCATGCTACCATGGGCTGACCACAATATTCTAGAACCGAAATCCCATTCAATACCAACCCGTGTCATTTAAGATCTGTCCACCTTTTTCGTCCGAATAATCATAGGACAACTTATGGTCTTAACGAGACACTGTGTCGAATGCTACGTAAAACAAATTGGATACGTCAAGTGTTCGATTTCCACTGCAGTAGTTTAGCCCTTAGAAATTCCCTGAATAACTATTGTTCCCGCAGTTAGACCATAGCTTTTAGTTATAAGACATAGTTTTAAGTTTAGTTTGTTAAGTCATATGCTTGTATTAAACATTTCAATAAACTGCCCGCGGTTGACCAGGGCCTCAATTCAATTAAAAAAAAAAAAACAAAACAATTCCCTCGACGATCGACCTGATCTCCAGGCACTACTATAAAAGGGCCCAAGACAGATTAGAAGTTCCGTTACTCTTGAACGTTGTTCGAACAGCTGCTGAAAGTTTATTTCGAACTTTTACCGTTTAACGTCTTGGTGCATTAAGTTATGGAATTAAATTTCTTCAAACAGATCCATTCTCGTGGGTGTTCTTGATTGTGTAGGATTGGTCTATTTTCCTTTCATGTCCATAGAGAAGATCTTCGATAAAAAGGCGGAAAAGTTTTTAAAGTCATTTTGTATTGTTTAAGTGAACTCGATACAAACATACTTAAGAATAATAAAATGAACGAAAATTACCCCGATACTTTTTACGAGTATATCGTGCAACTCATGTTGATTTGCATCAACAATCAACAAACTGTTTCCATCAATTCATCGAGTCTAAAGGGTTTTTTTTTTTAATTTAATTTATCTGAATGATTTAAGAAAAGAAGTGTGTTAATAAAATTGTACACAAAATTGAATTGAAGCTATTAAGCGCAAACAAAAAACTACGCTAAAACACAATGCATAAAATGTCACGGGGGGGGCAACCGTGAGAGTAACTTCCACATTAAAACATATGTGCTGACTCACATAAAAATAATGAACGCATAGTATGCAAAAACTTCAATACGCAACTTAAAGTGGTAACAACAATCCCCGCTATAAAACTCGTCTTGTTGCAAAAGCCTATGCACAAGAGAAAGGTGTTGACAATGATGAGACTTCAAGTCCTGTGATATGGTTCGCTTGCTGTTGGCCAAAGCTGCATCGAAAAATTCAGGGCAGAGTTAAAAAGCGAATAGAACTACAATATACGTGTTGCGAGAGCTGGCATCACTTACAAACAGAAACACCAGCGCCACCAATCTGGAAATTCAATTATGGCGGATATCAGCAGGCCATAGCACAAGAAGACGCGCAGCCATATTCCATTTTATTCCCTTTGAACTTCCGGTCTTTTAATCCGGTCCTTTTGTCAATCTGGTCACGTAATCGGGACAACAACATTTAAAGAATTATTAATTGGAATAACTAGAAGTAAGGTAAAATTAAATTATAAAATGTAATATTAAACCAATAAAATTTATAGGTTTTAAACTTCTTAGCAATTCGGAGTTTTTCTTGTACCTAAATTAAGTTCCAAGGACTCTGTTCCCTGGCGGACCAAAACGCCAGAGGGAACAACACGATTGTTCAATTTCTATCAGTCTGGATAAATAGACAAAAATAATGTTTTATCATCTTCATATGAGCGAATGTAATTGTATGTAGATGGTAGTGCCTGAGGCGAATAAGCCACCATCTAGAAGACACATTTCAAGAGAAGAGATATAATAGGTGTATCTAACTTTTTCTTCTTCCGCTTCTTATGCATGGTCGATTTTATTGTTAAACACACATCCTGTGAATTTTCTGTTCTTTTTTTTAATTATTCACATAAAGTGCGCTTTATCTTTCATGTCGAGTTTGTTAGGCAGTCATCTTGGTTTGACCGTAACTCGTCAGTCCACATTTGTTAATAGTCGATATCAGTCGATACAGCCAAAATGAGAACGTTCAATATGGAGTCCCGCAAGGATCAAAACTGGGTCCAATCCTCTTCATATTTTACACCAATGAGCTGTTACGAGTTTTCAAGAAGACCATTCCATTTGCATATGCAGACGATACGGCGATAGTGGTGCGTCACAGATCCTTACATACATACAAGGGTATAAAAATCCCTTGAGCGCTTGCTCATTATAAAAAAAAAACGGCAACAGAAATTTTGCAGGAGTTTTACAACGCGGTAAAGTGGTGTCACGATCACGGCTTAACGATCAATGCTTCTAAAACAGAAATGATGCATATACGAAACCCGCAATTCAGGGCTACACAATTGCAAATCCAGTTTAAAAGTGAATCCTGCAATAGTTCGGTTAATTGTCCTATCAACACAGTTGAGAGATACAAATATCTGGGAGTTACCATCGACAACAACTTTTTGTGGGATAAGCACATAGATGAGCTGCGAGTGAGCCTCAGATGAGCTATATACGCAATAAGCCATCTTAAATACCATGCCACAACGGCCGTATTAAGACAAGCTTACTTTACCCTTGTGGAATCTCAACTTAGGGGGCAACGCATCAGCAACACGTATGCAGAAAATTCAAAAAAAACTGGACACTGAAAAAGATAGGCGTACATAACCAGCTCAATATTCCGGAACAAAGGCGTTTTAAAGTTCTTCGAGTAGACTTATACTGGAGTACTATGATGACAACAGATTCATAACACCAATTCAACATGGAATCAATACAAGAATACAGGCTCAAGGTATGCTTCACGAACCCCGATTCTACAATAACTACGGGAGAAGACAGCTGGAATGAAGAGTACCTGAAGTTCTAAACACAATTCCGCAAGAACTAAAAAATAAACAAAATATTAAAACTAGAAAGAAAATTATAAAAAAATTTTTCTTGAATTCGAACTTATTCGTAAATAGCTAAATTTCAAACTTAATTCACTTACTAAACTTATCTTATCAATTATCAGTTTTTTTTTTTCTTTAATGATCTAATTATTATTAAAAAGATTGTATTATGTTTTAATCTAAGCTTGCTTACCAAAAATTAATCATAAAACTGTGAAAAGCAATCTTCTGCAGAAAAGCCTTTAAGGCTTCGCAGAAATATCTAACCATTGTTAAGTTTTTAATGAAATTAATGAAATAAATAAATAAATAAAAATAAAATAAAATGAAAAATAAATAGTTTAATATGGAGCATCTAAATGTTTAAACAACGAATGGAGAAATTGTTAAAACTTTATATTGAAATGATTGTTCAACTGTGAATACGCGAAGTACTCTTCAAGAATTTTTTTATGTTCCCTCTATCAAAGTCGCATACGACATTCGTGATTTTGAAAATCAACCATGTCTTGTTTCGCTAGACCATTATTGATTTTTTTTTATTTCTCAGTAGTGAAAGACTGCATTATCAGTTATTGCAGTCTTAACCAAAAACTTTTCTTTTCGTGACAATTAATTTGCAAAGTTTTTGCAGTAAATCCTTTTTAGACTTCGATATTGCGAAAAATAATAAAACGTATTCGTATACTTCGCCATTTTCTTTCAAGACATACCGATATGTAATATTTTAAAATGTCAGCTTTTACAACCTTACATATACAGGGCGAATGACTCGAACTCCATCTTTTTAAAATGCTATAATTTTTTTTTTTTATTTGATAAATTTTATTGTGCCAAAGCAAAAAAATGTTGGAAAATACATCAATTTTCAAGTCGTATCAGTAGTTTTCAATATGTCCACCTTTGGCGCGAATAATGGCCTTGAGACGGACGAAGAAAGCATCGCACGCTGCACGCAAGTGGTTCTGCGGTATTTTGGCCCATTCCCGGCGAAGAGCTTGTTTGAGGTCGTCCAAACTTTGGTATTTTTTAGTGCCACCCTTCGCCTTCAAAATACCACAGACAGAGAAATCCAATGGATTTGCATCCGGAGAATTTGCAATCCATTGTGTCGAAGAGATGAAGTGTGGAATATTGTTTTTTAACCAATCTTGGTTGATGCGCGCTTTGTGAGACGGTCCGACCGAAATGATTGTTTGCCCAAGGCTTTAATACTGCCTCTAAGACAGTTTCACGGTATACGATCGCATTAATTTTGACGCCACGGTCCAAAAATACGAGCGGAGAGCGACCATCGGCGGTTATGGCGGTTATGGCGGCCCAAACCATCACCATCGGTGCTGCCTGCTTTCTAGTGGCCGTCCGAAGGTGTAAATTTTCGAAGGACCTCTCTGGCAAGTAAGCTCGGTCATTTTGTTTATTGACATATTGCTCGATAACAAATGGCGACTGATCGGAAAAAACTAAATTCGGCAAATCACCACTTTCGTGCAAGCGTAGCAACTCCTTCATTTTTTCGACTCAAACTTTTTACTGTTGCGGTGTAAGATCGTGTGCTTTTTGGAACTTCAATGCCTTGAGCCCAAGCTCATTTTTCAGTATGTGTTGCATCCGTTTCAACGATATGTTGAGCTCATGAACCATTTTTCTTCCACTTCGACGCGGATTTCGCTCAATTCAAGCCTTCACTTTCCGAACCATTTCTGCCGATGCTGCTGTTTTTTTATGACCACCTCCATGGCGTTGTGCAACGCTGCCAGTATCACGGTAACGAGCTATGGTCCGAGACACAAATGATTTATTCACGTTGAGGTGCTGGAGGGCTCTAACGATAGCTACTTGTGGTTTTCCAGCCAAATATAAATCAATCACACAATCATGTTTGAATTCCATCGCGGATAAAAATTTTTCAACACAACTGAGACGCAAATCGTTTAAAAGGCTTGTAAATAATAAAATTATCTGTCATGTGGCAAAATTTGAGCTCACTGTCATGAACGGTTTGGAAATTATAGCAGTCTGAAGTCGGTTGCAGTTCGAGTCATTCAGGGTGTATATTCTCAGAATGAGATTATGTTCTCGATAGTTAGTAAGTAGCTTATATCGGAAAGTCTCTTTGCTTACTGGATCGTAGCGCTAGAGGGCTTAAGGCACCACACCACGGTTTAAAAAAAAAAAACAAAAAGTTAATTTTTTTTTTCATTTTCTGAAAGATTGCTTTGTTAAAAATGCTCTAACCAAATTTAGTAAAGAAATTCGTAAAATTGACGGAAATACGACCGCGCTGAGCGGCATGCCTTCGTCTGTTAGACAGGTTTGCTCGAAACTACATTTTTCAACATGGTTGACAACATATTTTCCATAAACAAGGAAAATTTTCTGTGAAAATGAGAAATAACCCTTTCATACTGTGGCAACACTGTGAGATTGAACGAAAGAGAAAGAACCAATATAGCATAAGTTTTAGGGGATTGGCAATCGAGCGGTCGTGTTCGGGAATTGTAATAAAATAAGAAAAAATAGTTTATTTTGTTTTATGTTATTCATGTTATACATGGTAGAACTATCGAGGAGCGACGCGTAGATGATGGATTTCAGTTTAACTTGAGAGTGACGAGTGTCATATCCGGTTAAACATGTTAAGAGCATTCAGGCACAATTTCATTTAACACCAGAAATACTTTCGTTTAATATTAATTGAAAAACAAATTTTAATATTTTTGACATAAGCGAAAGATGTTACTAGTAATTTTCATGCTACTTATTGACAAGTAAATCGTGTAATTCGTGCCATTTAACAAAATAACAATTATTATATTAATTTTACGAAATTATATATTTACAATATACAAGACCACATACATTCATACTCACGATATAAGATGATGGACGATTTGTTTCAGATATTAATGGTACAGCAGCTGAATGTTTGATAGACGATGAATGTTGATGTATCATTTGGTGTTGATTGCTTTGATAAGTTTCATTTGGTACTACAATCGTACTTGCGTTACACAAGGTCAAATTATTGTTAGGCGAATCGCTACTTGTATTCGTCCCATGACCTAAAATTGTTGCTGACGCCGGGAGCATTGATGTAACTGACCCACCACTATTGCTATCGACATCTATGACAGAGTCCACATGAATATTTAAGGATGCAGATAAAGATGGAATTTGGTGCAAAGTTGTATGTTGTCCAGTTCCTGAAGCATTACACGTACTTCCTAAGTTACCGACACTCAAATTGGAAAAGGGAACAGGCTCATCAACTAATACAGAATAAATAAATGAAAAATAAATACATAATTGTTTAACAATTTAATAACACAATTTGTTTAATATATTTATTTTTTGATTTATATTTTAAAACTAATTATACTAATACTTATATTGCACTCATAACATTACTATATTCCCAGCTATGCGAATGCATACCATACATTGTTTGTCAACCTTTAAACCAATCGGCCATGTTTTCAATCGTTCTGTTCACTCAATCAAAATTTCCCTGTTTGGTTTCAACCCAACTTGCAATCGTCGTTTCATTTTCACTAAAACTCCCAATTTTCACATTTTTCCAGATACTCCCGGATGTAGTAAGCGTTGATGAGCAGCGATTGCGATAAGGGTTGTCACAGCATGACCTTTTGGGATAATTATTGAGTGCTTTACGTTGTACGTGATGTTTGCCTCGTGAAGCCTTACTCCCACTCGAAGTATCTGTTCATCATCAGTCCATTCCTTTTGTAATAAATAATGTATTTTCCGAAGTAAATATCTTGGATCCATTTGATGATTTCACGCTTTGCGCAGTAAAATTCTTGAGGAGCGAGGGCATGGGTATTCTTTTCGGATAATTTTTTGCATTTCGCAATAAACCGTAGTATGAAGGCAACTATACGAATGAGTCTTGTCCACGACGATACACGTGGTGCTAGAGTTTCGAATGGATGATCAAAATTGGTAACAACTATACATGTTTGGGGATTCTTTTTCTCCTCTTGCTTGCAAGTAGGGTATTCCTGAAAATTAGTTATCAATAGTGACGGCGAAACACCTCGAGATGCGCAGTTTCGGGGAATATTGCTGAGTATTTCGACTGTTCGATTTCCCAGGAACGTGTCCCGGGGAGGGGACGACAGCCAAGATAGAACAACTTGTGAATCCCACCAAGCGAAGACATTTAGAGAATTTTACACAGCGTCGAGCAACCGTGCCAACAAAAGATCACCACACACCTCTAGTGGCGGTATAGTAAGTTGCTTAATTGGTGCAACTCGAGTTTTAGGTGCAACTATGGTTGTTGTTGTCTCCATTGGGAAGTATAAACCGTGAGTAGATGACTGCAGCGTAGGCGAAGATCGAAGCATCCGAAAATCCATGCAACTCAAATGGGGCATCCACCACTCCAATAGACCGAGGAATACTAATTTTTGTAAGGACTGGTAGGTCTTTCCTATATTTGAGCCACTGTGTAGCGATAGATTTTGGAATAGGGTCATTCCAGTTGAGGCTTTGGTGCCACAATTTTTTAAGGGTTATTTTTAATTGTATTACAGACGGCGCGAAGAAACCAAGGGGATCAAAGATTCGCGCAATTTCTTAAGGATTTGACGTTTGGTTAGAGTTTCAATTTGAGTTATGTTTAAGAGGAACGAAAAACAATCTACTTCTGAATTCCAAAGCAAACCGAGTATTTTCACCCACGAATCAGAGTTGCTGTCTAACGAAATACTATTACGTACTTTGTCCCAATTGAGCATTAGGAAGGAATTCTATACAATTGCTTTGCCACTTTCCTAACTTCAAACCGGCTTTGGAGAGCAGTTCGATTAAGCACAGTTTTTTGAAAATGACATCAACGAGGGAGTCTCCACCTGAAACTACGTCATCGCCGTAAAAGTCATTAAGAAGTATCTCGCATGCTTCAGGACACTCGTCGCGATAATCAAACGCTATTTGCTCTAAAACGCGAACTGATAGATAGGGCGCACACGATGTTCCATATGTAACGGTACACAACTGAAAATGTTCTAGGATGTCAGTGGGTGATTTACGCCATATGATGCGCTGATAATCTGTATCTTTTCTCTCTACCCAAATTTGACGAAACATCAGTGGTAAATACATATTTATGGCGTCGAAAACGGAGACAAACGGAGAAAAGGCTACGCTGAATGGGAGGACCGATCATGAGCGAGTCATTTAACGATATTGCGTTTTTGTCTTTGAACGAACCGTCGAACACTACACGAAGCTTTGTCGACACGCTGTCCGGTTTAACTACTGCATAGTGTGGCAAATAAAATATGTTCGATTTAGATATTTCTGATGATGGAACCTGTTCCATATGTCCTAAGGTTAAGTATTCATCGTTTTTAAACGAGAGAATGCACCGTCGAGGGTACCGGCGAAAGACGAACGGACCTTAAAAGGAAGCCTGACGATGTACTTCCTTTTTATCCCTCACGAAAGTGCTGCTCTATTTCGATATCTTCTTACGAAAGAATAGATTTTGAAACGACCTCTTCGATCGTCCAAAACGCTTTTAAAATTGAACCGATGCCAAGGAGTGTATGATTAGACCGTAACCCTTGTTCGATGTCCGAAGTGGTTTTCCCAGCAAGGACCCAACCGAAAATAGTCCCTTGTGTTAAGTCCATTTGATACGCGAATAGCTTTGCCTAAAAAGATTTCCCACACCTTATCGGCACAAAGTAGGATGTCGATTGAATTAGACTGATTAAAATATGGATCGGCTAATTCCAATCTGGATATGTAATCCCAATTATTCACTTCAAATGAAATATGTAGTTGGTAAAACGACGATGTGACATTTGTTAAAATATAGGTGTCGACATAAATGTTGGCCGAATTGAAGCGAGAACTGAGGACCAACGATGCTACCCCTTTCGATGCGATAACAAACTTTGTACCGATACCTGTTAAAAGTATGAGCGCGTTTCTTCGTTTTAGCCCAAGTTTTTGGACACAAGATTCAGTGACATAGGAGACTTGTGATCGATACGTACGCGAACTAGCTGATAGTTTCCCCTAGCATCTAACATTTTTCCAAGAGCTGTAGATAGCAATGTTTGAGGCAACATATGTCTTTTATTTGTTGAATGATTAGAGATGAATGCGTTTGAGGAAGAAGCGCAAGGAACAGGAGAACATGAATTTTGAAGATCAGGTAAGACGTCTACTGCATGGTATTTAGAAACATCATCCGAGCGTAAGTTGCTCCAGAGCTTTTTGGGATTTTGGTCCGTTCCCAGCTTAGATAAAAAATATCTTTCCTTAGACAGTGTCGTGATAGAAGTTGGGAAATTACGTGCTCGACAGAAGTTTACCCAATTAAGATTTGTTGAATTTCGCTTACACTTCGAATAGAGTTTCCTACGAACTTTAATGACATTATGAACCTCAGACGTAAACCATGGACAAATTCTATTGCGCACCACCACTGTTGTTAAAGGCACATCGTTATTGAATAGGTGAAGTATTTGCGATTGCAATAGGTCAACTTTATCACATACATCTGAGACAAAATAACAACTATGCCAAGGGATTAGACTCGCCTCGAGTTGCAGTGCGCAGTTATCTACTGAAGCGAAATCTCTGAATTGGAAAGTTGATGGTATAGGGGTACGAAATAAGTCAATGTTATAGGTGCAGCAAGTTAGATCGTGGTCAGTGACACCTTCCAATGACAACTGGTCCTGCAGTAATACATTTGACCCATCAGATACCAACAAAAGGTCCAGAAGACTTGGAGAACAGTTTGATGCGAAGCGGGTAGCATATGCGTTAACAACAGCTAACGCGGAACTTGCAGCTAAATCTAAGAGTTGATGAGATCTACTGTCATATTTGAAAAGGTCAGCGTTAAAATCACCGCATATAATTATGTGTTTATAATATGGGGAGACTTCTTGGAGTGCGGAGAACATAGGTTCAGGAGAACAGCTCCTGTTGGGACTATAAACAATGCCTATAAGGCACTTGGTATTGCCATCAGTAACTTCTGCAAGAAGATACTCAGTAGCACTAGCCATGGATTTCACAATTACACGGCAATTCAAGGAAATATTACAATAAAGAGCTACTCCACCACCTATTGTACTCGTAATTCTATCGTTCCGAACTATCCTGTACCCCGGAATATGGTATGTGCAAATTAAACTTAAAGTAAGAATTGAAATCGAAAAGTATAAATGGATTTAAATATTTCCAAACAACCACACAACCTCTGATAACACAATTTCTAAGAAATCCGTTTACCCAAATACCGTTCTCCCCCACATACTCAATCCTACCATAGCCCAAGCTCCAAAAACATAAATTTCCTCCTCTCATTGATTATATAGTTCCCCCAAGGTCACACTTACCAAAGAGCTAGTTGATTCGAGTGCTGATAAACGCTACGTTCTATTTCAGCTAACAGATCGTAGAATGTTCGGTTACATTGTAATTTTAGATTTACTACTGAGGGGAGCGCTTGATGACATGTAAACCACCTTGCTAAGGTAACTAGGTCACTATTAATTTGTCCTTCAAGGATTCCAAGAGAGGATGCAGCATACGACAGAACCACATCATCAGCAAAGGCGATAATGTTACCAGCTAACGATGGGCTAAATATAGAGTTTACATAAATGAGAAAAATGAACGGTCTGAGGACTGATCCTGGAGAAACCCCTACATTTGAACAAGAAATTGAATTACTCAAGATTTGAAGATAGGATGAAAACCAGTTCAGTATGTTATCTCTGAATCTACCACATATCTGTGAAGAATCTGCAACAACAATTTAAGATTAACCTAATCAAATGCTTTAGTCAGATCAAGAAACAGAGCAGCAATTTTGATGGTTTTATCCATTTCGATGTTCAGATTTTCCAAAAATGCCTGTATAGCGGCTTCGATGAAGCCAAAATTCTTTCTGAAAATTAATCTTGAACTTCCAGTTATGGCAATATCATTTAATCATGTCGAAGCTACATGCAAAAGCATATTAATGATCTCGATCTTCGGACCTTATCCGTACGCGATCAAGTCATCTGCATACGTTATGGCTCATATTTTCCCATCATTTAAACGCGGCATGTTAGGTAGCATGTCCTAATTGATTATCCGGGACTATACACGTATCTTAGTAGTCCTCAACCTACTTTGCCAGGACTCTATTTATAAACTTTTCGAATACTTTGCTGATATTCGGAAGGAAACTTACCGACCGAAGATTTGCCAGATTGGACGAGTATTTCCCCCTTCTGGGAATTGTATACACCACCGCTTTCTTTCAATGCGATGGATAATGGACATTTTCCAAACATTATAAAATACATTGCACAAAAATCACAACAAATCATTATTCGCCATTTTTCCTATTGACCCAAGGAATCAATAAGTTTTTCTTCGACTGATTTCAAGCTGGATTGCTGCATTCAAAGTCCAGTAGCAAAGTTTTCGCATTATTTTAACATGTAAATATCTTAATAAGTAAATTACAAAGTAAACAGGACTTTTTAAAAAGTCGGAAAGGTAGATCCTTTAGCGATGTACTGTCAAAATTTCATGAAAATTGGATGAATAGAAGCAGAGTTATTGCGTCTGAAGTGCGTTTGTGTTATCGGCATAAAAATAACAATCGAGCAAAAATTGTTCAGAATTTCATAATTCGAAGGAGATCATCAAGGAGGCCAAAAGGAACAAACACTTCCTTTACAACATTGTGATTGGTGATGAAACGTGGTGTTTTCAATATGATCTAGAAACCAAGCGTCAAAGTGCCGAGTGGAAGGAGCCAGATGAGCCAAAACCCAAAAAATCTCATTTGGAGAAGCCAAAAGTGAAGACATTGTTGATTTTTTTGTTTTTACGATTCCAAGGGCATTGTCCACCGGACCAAACAGTTCTATTTCAGTGTTTTGAAGCGCTTGGGGCATCGTATTCACTCAGATTATCGCGCAGAAGGGAGTTGGCGTTTGTTGCATCATAATGCGCCATCTCATCGATCGACACTCGTAACCGAGTTTTTAGCTAAAAATCCCATTCCGGTATTCGCCTGACTTGGCGCCGTGCGGCTTTTACCTTTTCGGAGCATGCATTTGCTAAGGAAAGAAAAACGTTTTGTGGACGTAGAAGCCAACATCCTGAAGGACACTTTGTATGTTATATTATGTCGAAAGACATAGAATACGAATAAATATTAAGTTCTGATAAGATTAGTTTAGCTAATTTTTAAAAAATAAAAACACATTCTAAATGACAAAAAAAATTTCTATCGAAACGATTGCATAAAATGATTTTATATAGCTACATCTCAATGTTTTATTTAACATTACACGTAAAAGCATACCTGCGGACTTTTGTTTGGGTGGTCGTGTAACAAGAGGTGATATTCTAGCCAATTCAGGAGATGGTTCCCTAAGAGGAGCAGATGTGATGGAGCTCCCGAGCTTGTTTCCTCCAGTACAAATAAACGAGCTTACAGATGATTTAAGTCCAGCTTTTCGAACTTCGTTTGTTTCAGGTGGGATTGGAGATTGGCTAGATTGGCCTAACTTTAAAGTTAGTTTGGGAACTACTGAGGAAGTATCCAAAAAAGAAGCAGTTCCTTCCCCCGATGATGAGCACTTCACTTTAGTTGCTTCTATATCGGTTCGCTGAAACAATAACAAAAAAAAACGTAACTTAAAGTCGACGTATAATATAACTTAGATTAAAAAAATATCAAAATATGAATATAGGATATAATAGATTTAAATGTTAAATAATTTAAGATTATTCCAGAGTTGTTTTTATAACGGGTGACCCAGATAATAATGATAGTTTTGCCAATTGTTATGTTTCAGCAGCTGTTAAAGTTACCAATGGCATTCAGCTGTCAAAATATTTACTAATTTACAATTCGTCGCACCGTGGAAAAGTTTGAGCATGAGTACACTCTTTTGGATCTGAAGCCACCAACCAGGCAGCGATTGGTGCGAAATGATGAAAACATAGCTGCCAGTATTGAAAAAGACCAAGAAATGTGAATTCGGCGCCGATCAGCTGCATTGGGTATCGCCAGAGAGTCAACCCGGCTTATTTTCCGGTTGTACTTGGGCCTACATCCGTATAAGATTGTGCTGACGCAAGGATTGACGCCGAACGACCATACACATCGCCGTCAGTTCGCTAATTAGGGGCTGGTAATGTTGGTCGGAGATCCATCTTCTCGGGCTATGTCAACAAACAAAAGTGCCATTATTGGAGCGAACACAATCCACAAGTGTCCGGCCAAGCATCAATACATCTGCAAAGATTGACTGTTTGGTGCGGTTTATGACATGGTGGCATCATCGGACCTTATTTCTTTCGAAATAAGGAAGGAGACACCATTACCGTCAACGTTCTACGGTATAGAGCGATGTTAACCGACTTTCTGTGGTCAGAACTCGACAACATCAATATATTCGAGCTGTGATTCCAAAAAGACGGCGCTGCCATACAAGCGACGGAGGAGAAATTTGGCGACTGCGTCATCTAACGCCGAACGTTCATCAATTGGCCGCCGCGATCATGCGATTTGACACCACTCGATTATTTTCTGTGGGGCTAGGTCAAGTCCTTAGTCTACGCTAACAAGCCAACCACTGTGGACGAACTCGCAGCCAATATTCGACAAGCTACTGCCGGAATAACGCCGCACATATTGGACCGAGTTATCAAAAATTGGACCGACCGCTTGAAGCACTGCCAGCGAAGCCGATACGGCCATTTGAATGATATGCTATTTCGCACATAATGGCATGAAGGTAGCTTCAAAATAAATATTAAGAGAGTCAAGCTCAGCTATCCATCAACACCCAAAAAGTGCTATCAAAGATCTACTTTAACGTGTTCTCATGCATTATAAATTAATCCTGTTCAAATTGTCCGTCCTGGGCTTTGAACCCATTCGATAATCGTTTTTATAGTTTTAGTTTCAATCCTGTCCTATCGGTCCCTTTCTTTTCCACTTCAGATGTTCCCCAAGGTAGTCACCTAGGTCCACTTCTCTTCATACTAACCATTAACGGTCTTAAAAAGGTCATTCACCACTCTGCACTTTCCTTGTATGCTAACGATACCAAATTTTTTGAACCCATTTCCTCATTACACGACTCCAGCCTTCTTCAAATAGATCTAAATAGTTTCTCCACCTAGTGCATCAAGAACTGCTTAGAACTTAATTTCACCAAATGTCAATCGAATACCTTTTCACGTAAGTGCAATAAGTCTACTCCCCGAATTTACGTTCTCCACGGCCAATCTACATCCCTTGTTCAGACTATCCGCGACCTTGGCATATTGATGAGATATTTACTAAAGCGCAAACTCATCACTTGGCTTCGTTAAAAGATGGTCCAAAGAATTCTGCTACCCGTACGTGACCAGATCATTATAAATAACTTACGTTCGCGTCCTTCTCGAGTTCCCCATTCAAGTGTGGTGTCCCTTTCAGCGAGTTCATGTATCCCGATTCAGCGTCGTTTTCTTCGATTTGCTCTTCGAGATCTACCTTGAAATGATCCTCTAATCTTACGTCCCTATCGAGACCGTCTCAAACTTATTAACCTGAATTCTCTTGAGGAACGAAAGGATGCAGCAGACATTCTTTTCATTCACCGACTCCTCTCAGGCTCCATCGATTGCATGTGTCTTTACAGCTCCATTTTCTTTAACACTAACCCTCGAAATCTACGTTCCCCCCGTCTCTTTTATTTACCAATCCACCGCACCACATATGGCTCTAACTAACCAATCTCCCGTATGCTGCGTAAGGTAAACTCCAATCTTTCCGCTTTCGATTTTAATCGCGGCACACTTTCCCTCATATTCGATCTCCTTCACCATCCCTAGCTTTAAAACCACAATTAAATATTTTGTATTTTAGTTTTTAAGTCCTGGTTTTTTAAGCTTAAATTAAGCCAAATAAATAGGGGCATAAGCCCCCACTAAAATTCAAAAATTCCAATGACATTCTAGCTGTCAGCTCTTTGGACAAGGCCAATCCGCTTGCTGCGTACCTTGCAGCCAGCTCAACACTCCCAGATTGTGCTTTGTCTCCACCTACACTTGAGTGCGTTGAATCTTCAACGGGACAAATCCAATTTCGCACTTATACTCCATAGAAATCGCCAGTAGCATTCCGCCCATTTAAACTTTTAACCGTAACACCCGTCTCGCTATGAATGCTCATCAGTATACCCTCAAGCCCACCTTTCGGACGTACTCTAAAATATCGTGATTCGTTCCGAAGCCGTACAACTCGCTTATGGAATGCCCTGCCTAGCTCTTTATTTCCTAGTCATTATAACCTTCAAACATTTAAAACCAACGTTTACTGGTACCTCTCTTTCTATCCTCCCTGATTTTCCTTCGCCCGCGCTTTGTGAAAGCATTTTAAGGGTACCTAAATCTTTTGAGCGCGTACAAATTGGAAAAAAAAAACAAAACATAGACTAAAAGCAACGAAGAACTGCAAAAAGCAAATCGTGGATGAAATTGTCGAAAACGAGATGTGGTGCCACTGTAACAGCAGTACCTTTGTGCTGCACCAGCATATATTTCAAAATCACGTAAAATAGTTTTGCCCATTTGAAATATTGTTTGCATTCAATGCAATTTTATTAATTAAAATTCAGTTATTCCGGAATAAGCACAAAGTAAAGGGTGTCCCAAAATGCGCGCAAAAAGTAATTTTGATAGAAAACACAGGTTTTTAATTAAAAATTGTATATCCTTTATTGATTCATAAAGTATACAGAATGGGATTATGTATGGAACAGGATATTGGGTAAATGGCCTCAACGACTTTTGTTGAAATTTTACATGACAATTTTGCATAAATGTGGTCGAATTTCGTTGATATAGCGCTCATTCAAGGCGTGAGTGGTCGTAGGCTTGCTGGCATAAACCCCAAAGGAAAAAGTCCAACGGTGTTAAATCGCATGTTCTGGGCGCCCAATTTTGCTCACCAAAACGGAAATTACGCGACTAGGAAGCGTCTCATGCAGTAATTGAATTGTTTCTTGGGCTGTATGGCAAGTGGCACCGTCTTGTTGAAACAACATGTCTTCCACATACAACGTAGGCACAAAAAAAAAACTGGACTATCATATGAGGATAGCGAGCACTATTAATTGTTATTGCCTGACTAGCTGCATTTTCAAAGAAGAATGGTCCGATGATGCCTCGAGCCCAAAATCCGCATCAAAAAGTGACGCGCATTTGTTTCTCAACAATCACTCGTGGATTTTCTGAACTCCAAATTCGACAACTTTGACAATTAACAAAGCAATCAAGATAAAAATGAGCTGATGAACCATCGCTCCACTTGTAGTTCCATAATCCATTCAATGAACTTTCTGTGCCTGCTCAGTAGGCTTCAGTTCTTAAGTCAATTGCACTTTGTATGCCTGAAGATGCAAATCTTTCGCAAGAACACGCTGTCGAGAGCTACTCGAAACGTCCAACTCTTGACCACGATGCCGAAATGATAATCCTGAACTCTCAGGAACACTCTCACGAACTGCTTGTTAACGGCCAGAGTGTCCAAGATCACTAATTGATCCAGTCTCCCTGAATTCTTGAATTAATTCTCTTCATTATTTTTTTTTTAAATATTAAAATATTGCTCAACAATGAAACCACATTGTTCTTTCGTGTAACGTTCCATTTTTAATAACTGAACTGAACTATCAGCTGTAACGCTGTGTATTTTTCTTTTCGTTGGCAACACTTTACCGCATAAATAGCGCGAAATTCAAATCTTGCGTGAATTTTGGGACACCGCTTATATTACAAAGATTATGGGCTTTGATAAAATAGGAGAAATAACTATAAAAGAAAAAATTAAACAAGTTATTTAATATCAACTGAAAATATTTTTCAAGATCTAATAGTATGTCTAAAAAAAAAAAATTACCTGTTTTTCTTTTTTCTTTTCTTTTTTTAATTTTTTAGTTTTATCCTTCTCTTCTTTGCGTTTTTCTGTTTTATCATTTTTTAAAAATTTCTCACTACGTTCCTTATTTTTATTTTTGTCTTTTTTGTCCTTTTTTTTCTTAAGTTTGCCCTCCTTTAAAAGTTTCTTCATCTTTTTATGATCTCTTCGTCTTTCCGTACACATAGATAATTCAAAAGATGCATAACTAGATGAATGTGCAGGGTTATCATTTCTTTTACCAGATTCTGCGATAAAACCTTTTAACACGCATGCTTCCTCATCGAAATCATCACTAACACCAACGCTCGACTCCAATGTACCGGAATTTTCGAAGACTGAAGTTCCAGTAAAGTTTGACTGTTTTTTATTTTGTTTATTAAGTTTTTTATTTTTTTTATGTTCTTTATTAATACGGTCCGTTGAAGAATCGGGTGATTTTCCAATGCCGTCATCACCAGGCAACAAATCGTTCAACAAAACTGATTGTCGATTGAATGTTGAGGACGATGAAACTAATGAGGGTGGTAAAATGCGATTCGTAAGCGAAGGAGATTTGTATTGTGGCCCGCCCTGAACAGAATCATCTGAAGATACTTCAATTGTCACATCTAAATTATGAAAAACATTTGCATTGTTCGTAGAAGATGAAGGTGAATTAAGATCGTCAAACTTTTTTCGTAGGTCATTAAACTGTAGACCGTTTCCTGGAGTTGGTGGAATTGATTGTGTAATATTAGATTCTTGTGTAAGAATTTGACCAGAAAGTGGTGTTTGTTCATTTTTCGTTGACGTTACTGTGGTTATAACAGAAGTTTTTAGCTTAACTGCACTTGGACTAGATGTGGAAGGATAACCAGCTGGCGATAACTCTAGCTTCATAGTATCTGGAACCAATGGTGCCACTTTACTATAGTTTCCTTCGCCGATGTGAATTGGTGGGGGTGTTGGCTCTTTTTCTGGCTTAAAAGTGGTGTGAACGGATTGATTAAGAGGTCGAAAACCCATTAGAGGTGGCATAAAAAGTGAATTACTATGCATATTTGGTAACTGAGAAAACAGGCTATGAGATGGAATTAGACCAGGACGAGCGGGTAAAGTGTAAAATGGAAACATAGGAAGATTTCCCATGCCGGGAACATTAGGGAAATTAGGTGATGTATATGATAATGGGCTCTTTCTTTTACATCCTAAGTTGGATGTTATTTTATTAGGTTGAGGGGCATTTAATAATGAATGTATTCCTTGCTGTAATGTCTGTTTATCTTCTTTATTTTGTTTTACTTTCTTTTTCTCTTTCTTCGCTTTCACGGTTAAATTTGAATCAATCGAAAACGAGTTGACAATTCCAAAAGAAGGTGAATTAGTCCGAATCGCTTTACTTACGAGAGAGGTGTTTATTGTGCTCGTAGAAGGAGCAGCCTGCAAAACTGTGTCCATTAACATTAGCTTCTGATTAATTGAAGCGAACTCCTCTTTTGTGGGTACAAGGTTTTTGCCAATTGGTGATTTAACAGAACTTCGAATGGAATTTGCATCCTTTCCCAATTTTGACTTTCTTCGATCTTTCTTAAACTTTAAAACAGACTCAGAATCAATAGGGAATGTGCTAGCTATACCCAACGGTATGTTCGCAATGTTAGCTATGGAGCTATGAGAAAGGTTCAATGGTTCTAAAAGGTTTGCATTTGAATGATGGCCAAAAAAAGATTTTTTTAATTTCTTTGCTTTTTTATTTGTCAGCCCTAATAGTTTTGGCTGATTTTTGCTTCCAGGCTTACGTCCACGTTTTTTCGGCTTATGAATCATTAGATCGCCGCGTTGCATTAATACTGCGCTGCTTTCAGGAATGGTGGGGTCATCATCAACTGAAATTATTGAGTCGAAATCTCCAGGCTTTGACGTGGGTGGAGGAGCATATACGTGTCGGCCAGAACCTGAAGGGGGCGCAGGAGTGATAGTTGTACCCGATGGTAGGCTAATTACTTGATCATCACCAAATATCGTCGTATTAGAAGAGGAAACTGGAGCTAAATCTGCGTTTGACGGCACAACTGTTGGTGGTGGAGCTGTTGAATGTGTTGTTGTCGCAACTGCACTTAAATCTAACCGATCTTTTCGACTCGAAGATGATATCTTTTTGAAAATGTTTAATTTGCTACGATCTGGTTCATTATTAAGCTTGATTTCATCACACTGAGATGAAGTAAGATCTTGAGTAGGATGTGTTAATTGTGCAGGTGTTAGATCGTTTCTGTTGTCTTGCGATAATGAATGATGACCTGTTCCCTTTGAAGGAGGGTGAGATGTTAATGTTGAAAGTGCAGTCGACGGTTCAGTTTCTACCAAGCTTGTCAACGGATTATTTTCTATATGTTCTGAAAACGCGAATGCATCTTTTTTTTGCTTGACACTGTCAGCAGTGTCAGTAGTCGGTATATATATATGTCCTGGAACTCTTTTACCACTGGCCAAAATGTTTTGATTTTTTATTGAAACAGCTTCAAAAGCTTCCATTTTCTTTTGGAAGTGTTGGTGACGAATCTGTTTTTGTTTTATTTTGTATTGCTTTTTCAAATACTTGTCTTGAGATCCATGAGTTGCATTGTTTCCATTGTTATTTTTAACTTTGAAGGTTCCATTAAATGCATTATTGCTATTTTTCGCCATTGATTTTTGGAGCATTTTAATTCTCTTTCGCTGAGCTTTGTCATTTAAGACTGAAGAAGAAGATGTAGGCATGTTAGTTGCTGTTATCAAGTTGACAGGTTTTTTCTTAACTTTTTTAATTTGTTTTCTGTCAACAACTTGATTAGTTTTATGCACTAAAGAAGAAGCACTTGATACTTCATCTTTTATTGAAGATTGAAACAAAGATGATGTATACGATGTATTTGGGGTTGAAGAAGAAGTAGGGAGCGGTTTCTCTACTGATGTTTGAGGATTGACTGCCACAGATGTTGAGGAAATTGGAGGCGGTGCATCCATCCCAAAATATTTTTCTAAAAAATAAAAATAAAAAATTTTTAACGTTTAGATCAAAAAGAACAAACGAATGGATATTGAAAAAAGATATATACACTAGATTAGAATTTATAAATTTATATTCCAGTTATTTAAGAAAAATAATTTGGTGATCAATATTTATTAGGCAAATGCATTTGCTTTCGAATTTCTTTAAAAGTGGAAAGAAGAAATCCTTTGACAGGCAAAGAAAATCTTTAGTCGGGCAACAGTGATTAATGATTATATTATCATTCTCTCAAATGATTTTTAAAAATTTCAAAGATAAACGGATTAACAAAAAGATTACAATTATAAAAACTCATTACTATATGGAAAATTATTTTGATTGTTTGGTGGAGAGCTTTAGATAAATTCACTAGGCCTTACCAACAACCAAATTAAGTATACAGCTTAAGTATAATCTCCACACTTTCCAAAATGTTTGTACCAACATTTAGAACATGTTAAAGTAATAAAACAAATAATTCAAAATTGTAGGTGTTACACAGCTATGCCCAAACGAAGAAAAAAAATCTCAGCTGATTTTGTTTATTTCGACATTCGAGTGCCAAGTGTATAGAGTTTACTCTCTTTTTATATACTTTTACCCTTCGGAAAGGAACTGATTCCACAGATGGAGTGAAAAGTGACCTCCTTGACCGCCAGAATGCGCTGCTACTGCAAAAAAGGTTAAGGTGCCTTGAAGTCCGTTTATACACTTGCGGTCATAAAAACCGCACCACCTAATGAGTTCTCAAAAAATGCCTAATTACATCAGATCGTAAGGGTTTTTCCCATACTAATGAAGGGTATTCCCCATAGCGGAATTCGACCTCGTATTCAGTGCAAGAGAAAATCTGTTTGAATTGAGTTGTGACGGTGACAAGTAAAAAAAAGTGAAATGTCTGGTAAATATTTTCAACTGACTTCGACTTTAGTCGAAAAAGTTCTTGGCTATCGTGAGATTGCGGTTAAAATAGGATGCTGTCATTCAACTATCGTACGACTGATGAGGAAAAAAGAAAATTTGGATCCACTGGAAAGGAAAAAAGGCTCGGGACGAAAACGTAAAACAACCCAGAAGACGGACAATGTATTACAACGAATTAGCATGAAAGATCGCTTTAAAAGTGCTGTCCGTATAAGAGCAGAGCTGAGTGAATTTCATCAAGTTGATCTAAGCGCCGAAACCATACGCCGACGGCTACGGGAGATAGGTTTATATGGAAGACGGCCAGTGAAAAAACCTCTCCTAACCACAAAAATGAAAAAAGCTCACTTGACGTGGACAAAAAAGTACGAAGATTGGACGCAGGATGATTGGCGATGTGTGATATGGTCCGATTAAAGTAAATTTAATTTGTTGTGTGCCGACAACTTGCCATACGTACGACGGTCAGCAGGTGAAAAGTTCAAGGACGAGTGTATAGTCGAAACAGTGAAGTTTCCTCAAAGCCAGATGGTTTGTGGATGTTTTTCTTTTTACGTTTTGGGCCCTTTGCACTTTGTTAATTTAACTATGAACGCTCAAAAGTATGGAGAAGTAGTAAGGGAGTTTTTGGTACCAGCAATTGAACAGCATCATTCGTATACTGACAAGTGCATTTTTCAAGATGATTCTGCACCTTGCCACAGCGCCATATCCCTAAGTAAAGTGTTATAAATCAACTTCTAGATGTCTACTTTATAAATAATAAACAGACAAGTAACTAGAGTCTTTCAATAATTTTCAGCTCAAGACAACGTTTGATGACCTCGGTACTACCAGACTAGACTGGCCAGCTAATTCGCCCGATTTAAACCCAATCGAACACTTGTGGCATGTAATGAAACGTAAGGTGGCTGAACATAAACCAGAGAGTAAAAAAAAGCTAAATGAAGTTCTGGAACATGTATGGAATACTGAAGTTTCAAGGGATATTACTGAACTTCTAGTAAACTCGATGCTTTCTAGAATAAAAGCGGTTATAACCGCCAAAGGAGGAGCAACTCGGTATTGATAATTTTTTGCTAAAAGTGGCATATCTAAACATCTTATATAAACATACATAAAAAATGTATCGTTTGATTTTGTTAACCAATGACTGTATTAAAATATTTAAAAAAAATAAGAAAATTACCTGGTTTTTCTTTCTTTGTTAATATCTTTTTTCAAACATTCAATAAACAGATGGAAATTAGATAGAAATACTTATAAACTATTGCGGAGTGATCAACAAAAATTTCATTTCATTATAAAAATTATTATCGTAGTTACGAGTATTAACAATTTTTCAATCATTTTGATATGGTGCGGTTTTTATGGCCGCAAGTGTATTTAGGCAGACATGCCAAATTTCAGTGCGATACTGTCTTTAGTTTTGTTTTGTTTTGACAGCTGATTGTTGTTGACGTGTTGGACATCATGTTGAGTATGGACAAAAACGATTTTCGTTCACTCATAAAATATTATTTTTTGAGAGGCAAAACGGCGAAGGAAACAAAAGAAAAGTTGGATAAATATTTTGGGCTAAAGCTCCGTCAGATTACACCGTCAAATATTGGTTTAAAGAGTTTCGTGGTGGCCGCAACTCCACTATCGATCAAGTCCGCAGCAGCAGGCCCTCCGATGAGGTTACAGAGGAGAATGTGAAAAAAAAAACCTGAAATGGTGTTGGCTGACCGGAAATTGAAGGTGCTCGAGCCAGGAGATACCTCAAAGATTAGTACTGAGCACACACGCCATATTTTGGGCAATATTCTGCATATGAGAAAGTTATCCTGCCGCTCCTGACCAAAAACACGAACGCGAGAGCACCTCGAAAGAGTGTTTGGACTTGCTGATGCGGAATCGGGCGGACTTTTGGCGTCGATTGGTAACTGGATTTGGATCCCTCGGACTATTATCACTTCCCAAACCTCAAAAGATGGCTCATCAATAACACATTCAGCTCACTCGAGGAAATCATCGACGCCACGAAGGAGTATTTTGCAGACCTTCCGGAAAATTACTTTTCGGACGGGAGCAAGAAGTTGGAAAACCGCTGGAATAAGTGTATCAAACAAAAAGAGGACTATATTGAATAATATAAAAAAACATTTAAAAAAAAAATTTTTTTAATTCTCAAAGAGCTCACTTTTCACTCCATGTAGTAGTTGAATTTGCATATACATGTCCTCAATTGAGTGAGAGTATGTCAGAGTGAATAGACGTGTTTTAAGTTGCTTCGTTAGTTTACTCTGCATATATCTAAAGTGCCCCACAGTCTTAGTTTAAAAAGTGTGTATTTAACAAAAGTGCATTACAAAATACCATAACACATTATAAATCATAATAGTGTTTATCTACACCCTTTCTTTAAAGCTAAATAATGGCTCTCGGGTCTGGCAAAAACTTGACAACCCACAAGGTATCGACACCGCCCTACTCTTCTTCCCCTCAACGATCCTTCACTCTTAAACAGCTTGATGAACGTCTCAACCGTCAAAACGAAGCTTTAGCTGATACAATACGGACAGAAATAGCGAAAATCCGAACCGATCTTCTGGAAACCATCGCTGAGCTGGAGAAATCATGGGTAGCGCTATAAGTGGAGTTATAGATCGAGTGGAAAATTAGAAACAGGCACTGAAAATTTAGCACTAAAGGAAAAGGAACATAAATAGTCAATTCGATTCATTAGAGAAGAGAAATCGCCGCGAATGCTGTTCTGTTTAGTGTCCCCATAGTGAACGGCGAAAATCTGCTGTCTATGTTTCAAGCATTCTGCAGTAAGGTTAACTGTCAGCCACCAATACTAAAAAGCATCTCTCGGGGTTTCTCCCGAAACAACAACAACCAACCACAACCGATCATTCTGCAATTCGAAACTATACGAGAGCGAAACTCCGTTCTTCATGCAGCAAAGGAATGTCGCAAAAAGACACGGAAAACCCTCGACCTCTATGGTATCGGTATTGACTCCAGTGCCAAATGCTATCTCAATGTGAATCTGACTAGAACTAATCGTGCTCTCATTCAGAGTGCTGTTCGTCTCAAGAGAAAAACTCAACTCTTCGCAGCTTACACAAATCGTGGGTCAGCGCTTGTAAAGCTTTCGTCAGAAGGCCAAAGATTTCATGTTCTAAGCTTCGACGACCTCAAAGCAATTGCCAGTAACAACAACAACAACAGTAATTAAAGAAATAAAAGGCCAGAGCTTTTACGATGACCTCAAAGCAATTGCCAGTAACAACAACAACAACAGTAATTAAAGAAATGTATAGAGTTGCCGCTATCTTCAAAATTAAATATTTTACCAATTTTGTCATCCTCTATGGCTTATACTCTTTTTTTTCTTTGTATATTCTTTTTTACCTACATAGTATCCTTACATTTAATTTTATGAATTTAAATATGTTTTTTTACCAAAATCATGTTCATTTTTACATTTAGCAAAAGCGGCGGATCAACCCATACTACTATCTGTTTTATTGCATAGAAATATTCGTGTTTTTCATTCCCTCAGTTATTATATTAATTATCTGCTTTTATATTATCCCATTCCCATCCCGCCAACTTGCATGGATCTCTCCACAACATGATAAGGGTGCTTGGAGCTCAGAGTGCTGGTTTTCACATCTGCCATCTTAACGGACAAAGCATCTTGTCCAAAATTGACGAATTCCGCTATAACTTTGGAAATTCTCGTCTCCATGCAGTGTGTGTATCAGAAACTTGGATGCACAGCAACGTGCAAAAAGAAGTCTGCTCCCTTAATGGATATGAAATGTTTCAAGCCAACCGAGTTGGCCGCACTGGTGGGGGTTTTGCTATACCATATACCTACGAAAACCACTCAGGGGTAAAGTCATGCATGAATCACCTCCTGAGCGTCCTATTGACTATTTGGTTTGTTGAAATTACATGTAAAGCTGAAAAGTTAATACTTGGTGTTGTTTATAGGCCAAACAAACGGCTATGCTTTACTACACTGCTAAATGTTGTTGAAGCTATTTCATGTATTTCGTCAAACATAGTTATCTGTGGTGACTTGAATTGCAATCTATTGAACAAGTCTGGAATCGATTATTTCCCTCGACCTGGAAAACGTCATTTATTATTCCCCTACATAAAAAAGGCCGAAAAGATGATATTTCCAACTATCGACCAATTGCTTTTCGAGAGCATTATTTATGACATAATGCTTTTCCATTGTAAACCTATTGTTTCCCAAAATCAGCACGGATTTCTCAAAGGTAGATCTACGACCACCAACTTAACGGAATTCGTATCAAGCACTTTATGTGCACTGGAATCTGGAAATGAAGTTGATGTGATTGCCACCGATTTCAGCAAAGCCTTTGATAGGATTTCACATGATATAATAATTCTGAAATTAAAAGCTCTTGGTTTCCAAATAAACTTTATAACATGGGTGCAATCATATTTAAATGAAAGACAATACTATGTATTATTTAGGTCCATGATTTCTGACCCAATTAAAGCCTCCTCTGGTGTCCCTCAAGGCAGCCACCTTGGCCCCTTACTATTTATTCTGGCCATTAATGATGTTGATTGCATCATTAAAAATTCATACATATCTATTTACGCAGACGATTTGAAAATCTTTAGATATATAACCTCTTCCTCAGACAGCCTACCACTACAGGAAGATCTTGACAGATTTTGTACTTGGTGTCAGAAGAATTTTCTTGAGCTTAACGTCAATAAGTGTCAGGCTATAACGTATTCCCGTAAGCGGCCCCCTACTTCATCTCGCTGCTACCTAATCTTTAATCTGCCTGTTCTCTTAGTGAATGAGTTGCGTGATTTAGGTGTTATCTGTGATAAGGAACTCAATTTCCGTTCTCACATTGATAATATAATAAAGAAAGCCAACTCTGCCCTTGGCTTCATCAAGCGCTGGTCTAAGGAGTTTTCCAATCCTTATGTTACCAAATCTCTTTACATAACCTTTGTTAGGCCTCTTCTTGAATATGCAAGCCAAGTTTGGTCACCCTACTACAGAACACACATCCTCCGGATAGAAGCTGTTCAACGTAGGTTTTTACGATTCGCTTTACGTGGTCTTCCCTGGGATGATAGCCAAAACTTACCACCTTATACCGACCGGCTGAAACTTATAAATTTACAACCCCTTTCTATACGTCGAAAAGTTGCCGACATTCTCTTTATTCATCAAATTTTAGTTGGGAATATCGATTGTCCTTCTTTACTTCGACTTATTTCTTTTAATACCAACCCACGCAATCTTAGGTCTGTGCCACTTTTCCGGCTCAATCTTCACCGAACGAATTACGGACACTTGGAGCTAATGTCTAGAATGCTTCGTGAAGTTAACGATATTCTGCCTCTCTTCGACTACCATCTCACCAAACTCTCTCTTAAAAACACTCTTATTTCCACCTATGCCTCACATCCTAACTTTTTTTAACCGCTCCCACCCTTTAGTTTTTATCTTTAGTTTTGTTAGTTCTAAGAATAAGCTTGCAATAAGCAATAATAAATCTGTCCGGGGTTGACCCGGGCCGCAAATCAGCCTCGTTTATCGGAAATATGAATTCGCTTCATTTAACTGCGGTTAACTCAAGCACTCCCACCCACTACTTGGAAGACTCGTGTTCCCTTCTTGACGTTTTCTTTGTTGGTGACATTTCTAACCTGCTTTTTTATGACCAAATCTGTGCCCCAGGGGTCTCTAGCCATGACTTGATATACTTATCACTCAACATAGAGTTATCTAGCAGCACCCCGGAACGATTTTACCGCGACTATAATATAGATTATACTAATCTGCTTTCCGACGTTAATCGAATATGCTGGGACAGCATCTGCTACATGCCCTCTGTGGGCGGCCAAGTTATGTTCCTACAGCAAAATATGTTACAGCTATATGAGAACAACATCCCTCTAAAAGCAATAGTACGCACATCTAAGTCCCCTCAATGGTTTAGCTCTTACATCAAAAAACTCATAGTCCAACGTGACACTGCCTATCGAAAGTGGAGAAGGTTTCGTCTCGATGAATTCCGAAATGAATATCGCTCATTGCGCAACAAAGTTGTTTTGAAAATCAGATTTGCCAAAAAAGCTTTTTATAATCACAAGTTCAACCTGTCTACCTGGGGAAACTCTACGAACATGTCGAAGAATCTTCGCGAACTAGGTAAGGAAAAATATCGTAGTCCCCACTGATGTTAACTGTGACCAGTTGAATTTGAATTTCATCTCCTCATACGGCAATCCTTCTTGCAGCCCTGTTTCCCCAGAGTATAACACTGCAAATGACGCTGCAGGGGCTTTTTGCTTCAATAGAGTCACCGAAGTAGATGTTGTTGAAGCACTCCTCTCGGCAAAATCCAATGCTACTGGTCTAGACTGTCATAGCCCAAAGTTTACAAAACTGCTTCTGCCTTACTTACTTCCTCACACTACTCAACTCTATAATAATATATTCACTACTTTCAGAGGGATAGCTGAATGGAAAAGAGTAAAAATAGTCCCGGTCCCTAAGAAAGGAATGAGGAATACGGTTGAATACAGGCCAATCGGTATTCTACCTTACTTGTCGAAGGCCTTTGAAAAGTTAGCACTAAAACAAATTCATTGCTACTTAAATAACGAAGATCTCTTAACTATACATCAGTTAGGTTCTCGGCCTAAAAGGAGCTGCAACACTACCCTGATATTAATGGTAGAAGAGATTCGTAACGCAATGGATAGGAATCATCCGACGCTTTTATCATTGCTCGACTTTTCAAAGTCATTTGACACAGTCAACCACGTGGTCATTTGTAGTAAGCTTAAAGACGGTTTTGCTTTTTCTTCTTTGTCCGTAGCTCTTATCAAGTCTTATTTAAGTGGAAGAAAACAGTGTGTTTGCATTGGTGAGAATAGTTCGAGTGTACAGAGTGGAGTGCCGCAAGGATCAATCCTTGGACCTACTCTTTTCTCCTTATACGTGAACGATCTACCAAACATTGTTAAATACAGCAAAATCCATATGTACGCTGACGATGTACAACTTATGATAAACTGCCCTGCTAATGAAACAAACTCTGTTATAGACCTCCTAAACCAAGATCTTGCCAGAATTTATGACTGGTCAATTAAACACGACCTTCGGCTTAATGCTGACAAGTCTAAAGTAATTTTAATACACTATAGAGCTTCTGATCTCTCAGGCCTTCAGCTTGTTCAAATCAATCAAGTGCAAATAGATTGGGCTGTCTCCGCTAAAAACCTTGGTGTGACTTTTAATTCAAATCTCTCTTGGGATACTCACATTAATTCTATCATCGGCAAAGTTTATAGTGGGCTTCGTATTCTCTGGGTTACTCAACATTTTCTACCAACGGAAACTAAATTAATTTTAGCAAAAACTCTTCTTTTACCAACTTTACTTTACGGATGCGAGATCTTTTGCAAGTCTGACCATAATAGTCTCAGAAAACTTGTCTTCAACAATATCGCGAGATACATTTTCAACATCCGGCAGCGCGATCATATCTCTCACTTTTCTAAGCAAATAACTGGTTGCTCCCTTCCCAGCCTATTAAAATACAAATCGCTATGTCTTTTGCATAATCTTATAAAAAAACTCCAGAGCCAGATTACCTATTTAATAAGCTTAGGTTTTTGCATTCGCACAGATCGTTTTCGCTAGCTCCACCAAGCTACCTTTGTCTTATTTCTGAGCGTCAATTCTTTATTCAAATTATCCGGCTCTGGAACTCTCTTCCCATTGACCTGAGAAGAATGATTATGCACAAAATTATATGAACATGTTTTTCAACTCTATGTATTCTCTATGAATTTACCTTAAACTTCTACCTTTTCTGTTTTATAAAATTTAATTTTCACTTTTTTCTCTTATTCTTAATATTAACTTTGCCATCTGTTTCTGTAATTTTTGTTTTCCTTTTTTAATGTAAAGGCTTACAATTATTGTATAAGATTATTTAGTCTTCCTTTGTAAGTTATATATTGTATAAGTTGAATAAACGAAATGAAATGAAAATGAAATCATCGGAACTCGAAATCATTTTTAATTAGTTATACTCGTAAATATTTCCACACGACTTTAAAATAAATACAAATTCAAATGCGAATATTGGTCAAACCAACGTTATGTAGTGGATTCAATAAAAACGTAGTAGATTCGATAAAAATGTAGTAGTTTCTTTGAAAGACTAAAGTTTAAATAATAGCTGACTATTAAAACATTATTGGTACACTTTAGACTTACAGTGGCGAGCAAAAATGAATACATGTTGCAAGTGAATAAAATAAAATGCAAAATTTGTATGTTTTGTTTCATTTTAGCTTTATAAACTATATTTATTCTTAATCCTAAAATGTTGATGCCAATAAAAAATAAAAATATCCTTCAGAGATAACTGTGAAAGAAACCATCATTTACTCAATTTTGTACGTTTCTTAAGTTATTTTTATTTGCCTTTTTCTGGTACTATTTAATACTTGGTCCATAGTGCTTTGTTTTTAATTACATTTCTTATTCTTTTTGGAATGCTTTCCACCAGTGCTTCAATATTTCCGTGCGGAATATTTGCCCACTGTTCTTGTATTCACTCCCATAGATTGGCGTTCGTCTTTGGGTGGCTATCGTAGGCCGCAAGCCGTTTTTTTTTAGAATCGCCCAAAGATTTTCAATCGGATTTAAATCCGGACTCTGTGCTGGCCACTTAATTGTGCGAAATGGCTGCCCTCCATGCCAGTTCTGGACAATTCTAGCCGTATGTTTGGGGTCTCCGTTTTGCTGGAATATAATTTCCTCGACAGGATAAGCTGCTTCCTCCACGAATTCTGGTAAATTTTGTTGCAGAATATCAGCGGACCGACATTCCACCAGGTGAAACTTCCCCACGCCATTAAACTTCCACCTCCATACTTTTGGAAACTTTCATTCGGTCGATGCCAATAATGCTCCTTGCCATCTGACTGGAATCTATTGATTTTTGTCTCATCGGACCAAATACTCGTAACTCGTTTCTAATCATCAATGCTCCAGTTCTTTGCAGAACTTAAGGCGAGCTCTTACATTTTTGTCGGAAAGGGCTGGCTTTTTTTGCTTAACAGCTGCCTCTAAGCCAATCTTACGTAAGGCTCTTCTAGCTGTCCACTCGCTGACTTTTTTGTTTAAGGCTTTCGCCGCCGCCTTTGGTGTTTTGCACTCTCTTCGCCTCATCAAACGCCCCATTAAGAGCGCATCAGCGTCAGTCAAAAGCCTTGGCCGTCCCGGATTGACATTACTGGACTGCACATTTCTTCTTTCTTTAACCAAAAGTACAGTGCGTCGGCTTACCTGTATTCTTTTGGCTATTTGTCGTGAAGAAAGTCCTTCCTCAAGTAAAATTATTATGCTGTTTTCTTTGTTTGCTGAAATTTTCCTCATTTTTACTTTTTTTCTCTACAAAAAAACATTTTTTTTATGCTAAAAATATATAAAACTAAGCTTACAAATATTCACCTTCAATCCAGACCTAATACAAGACTAAGAATAAAACAGTTAAAACAAAGCTTCGTCAAGATTAACGGGAATTTGAAAAGAACTGGGAGAAACGTGCAAAATTGAGTAAATGATGGTTTCTTTCACATTTTCGGTTTTTACAGTTATCTCTGAAGGATATTTTTATTTTTTTTATTGGCTTAAAAGTAAATCAACATTTTAGAATTAAGAATAAATATAGTTTATAAAAGTAAAAATTTTGCATTTTATTTCATTCACTTGCAACATGTATTAATTTTTGCTCGCCACTGTAAGTCTGTATTAATATTTAAGTCGGTATTTTTTAAGTCGCGACTAATGGCCCGCTGTGGCCAGCTTATTTACTCCCCCTTAAACGTGTACTTTATCAAATTCGAAACAAAAATAGACTCGCCGAGTTATTAGTGTTCATTAAATCATAAATGAATACGACGAAAGCAGTTTGATAATTCAGCGTATTCTATAAAAATCTTTGTTGCTTTATTACATTTTGTACTGTTATATTATATATTTTAGTAATAAATTTATATTATATTTATATTGTATATCTTTGGAAAATAATAGTTTTTTTTATGATTTTAATATCGTTACCGACATAGCCATCAAGCAATCTTCATTTAGGGCTCAGTTCGCCATATTAATTTTTTTAACAATTAAGATGAGCCTGCGGCGCATTATAACAATATCGAGGTTTGAATGTGTGATCGGGTTCCCACGTCTGGAGACTATCTGTTGGGCAAAGTTAAAGTCAGATACTATATATGGTACATTCATACCTTCAAACGTACCAGCACCACACGGATGAAATTAGACCTACTTTTTTGTGAAGAAAACATAGAAGCTTTACAAAGTAATATAACAGCTTTTGCGGATGACATGGCACTTACTCGTACGTACTATATACCAATAGCACGCTATTAGAATCGATGGGAAAGTTGCAAAAAGACCACAATCCTCTGAGACAGTGGTTTGCAAAACACGAATTCGATATAACTGACAAAACGAAATTTATGTGCTGCAATCTGAAAGGATTGGATACGATAGAATCCAATTTATTTGTTCACTCCTCAGCATGTGAAAAACTTTTTCTATCTACCCACTCTTGTGGCAGAGTTAATTATTATCAAAATGATTGTTGTACTAATAGTTGCTTTAAAATGGAATTCGTTAAAAATTTTAAGTATCTAGGTGTGTTAATTGATGAAAACATGAACTGAAAAGCACATACAAGTGAGCTAAAAAAATGTATGTTATCCGATACTCGGAAAATGTATATGCTTAAGCCATATTGCTCCAAAAACTGCTAACAATTGTACGAGGGTTGTCTGAAAAGTTTCCGACCGCACCTGCTAGTTGTGCATCTTTTGACAGTTACTTATCGAAGTTTCAGTCATTTTGGACACGCAGTTTTTAGTTGACAGTCGTTTGAGTGAGTCGATTTGAGTGTTTTTTGTGAAAATGGAAAAAATTGAGTATCGAGCTGTTATTAAATTCTTGTTTTTGAAAGGCAATATGCCTACGCAAATCAAAAATGAGTTGGACTCTGTATATGGGGATTCTGCGCCGTCATTTACCACAGTGAAATTTTGGGCAGCTGAATTTAAGCGTGGCCGTAAGAGCTTGGGAGATGATGAACTTACGGGACCTCCAAAAACTGCAACCACTGACGATAAGATTGCTGAAGTTCACCAAATGATGTCAGACGACCGCCGAATTAAAGTGAGAGAGATAGTAGAAGTTATGAACGTGTTTGTTACATACTAAACCAAGATTTAGGCATGAGAAAGCTGTCCGCGCGTTGGGTGCCGCGTTTGCTTACGTTAGACCAAAAACGTGTTCGAATGGACATTTCCAACGCTCTGTTGGCGGAGTTTAGACGCAATAAATCCGAGTTTTGGCGCCAATTACTGTAGATGAAACTTGGATACACCATTATACGGCCGAAACAAAAATTCAGTCAAAACAGTGGACTGCAAAGGGCGAGCCGGCTCCAAAAAAAGCAAAAACTGTTTTTTCGGCTGGGAAAGTAATGGCGACTGTTTTTTGAGATAGTAAAGGAGTTATCTTAATCGATTATCTTCAAAAAGGAAAAACCATTACAGGAGCATACTACGCATCATTATTTGCCAAGCTGAAGGCAGAGATTGCGGAAAAACGGCCACATTTGCAGAAAAAGAAATTCCTGTTTCATCAAGACAACGCGCCGTCTCACACCTCAGCGGTTGTCATGGCGAAAATCCATGAATTACGATTTGAACTGCTTGACCATCCGCCTTATTCACCAGATCTAGCCCCAAACGACTTCTTTTTGTTCCCTCATCTAAAAACTGCGCTCGGAGAACAGAGATTTTCGTCAAATGAGGAGGCAATGACCTTCGTGAACAATTATTTTGCAGAGAAAAACGCCAAGTACTATTTGGACGGGTTAAAGAGATGGGAGCATCGCTGGGAGAAGTATGTAGAGTTACAAGGAGACTATGTAGAAATATAAAAAAAAAAAATTTGAGAAAAAATATCTTATGTCATTGTTCGGTCGGAAACTTTTCAGACAACCCTCGTACATAGTATACAATACAGACTCGTTAACTCAAAGCTAGAATACGATTTGGCATATCGAGTTGGGGTGGAGCTTATTTTAATGCTCTGGAGCCACTCTTAATAGCACACAAACATATCATATGGATTATTTTTAGTAAAAATAGGTTGACTGCTAGTTGGCCCTTGTTCTGTGCTATGCGTGTGCTACCGATAAAAGTATTTTTTTTTTTTTTTTTTTTTTATAATTTACGCGCGCCTAAGGGGTTATGATACCCTTTTACTGTTGCCAGAGCGCGGGCGGAAAGATAGAAGGAGGAGAAAGGAAAGAATTGTTGTGATGTAGTGGTTTGAAACTCAGGTGTGTTTGGTTTCGATATTGACTCCCCAGGGGTGGGAGTCCGAATAGGACCGAGAGATTTTTCTTCACTCGGAATGATTCAGGTTGTGAATTTTAACGGTTGTTTTGTGCTTGAAAACCCTACAACAGCCAAATCTACATGTCAGTGTTATGCCTTCACATGCAGATTTTTCTGACTGAGTTCCAATTACACAAATGAAAACTTTGTCGTGGCTAGGATTCGAATCTTAACCCTCCGAGTGAGAAGCGATTGCTAGTACAACTACACCACCATTGACCTCACGATGAATCTTACAGGACTCGAACTGTTGGTCAATTTAAAGATTTATATAATAAAAATAGCATCATCAAAATTCTCGGTGTAGTTTGGAATCCATACCGCGATATTTTCACCTTCAAGATCTCATTAGGACTTTTTACACTCTACCAAAAGGCTATTATCCGAAGTTGCGAAGGTTTTTGATCCGTTGGGCTCCCTATCGTCCTCTACCGTCCTGTTGATTCTTTTCAAGAGTTATGACTTTATAAATCGAAGATAGAATGGGATGATCCTTTGCCAAAGAATATGTCTGATCAATGGACCCTCCATCGCCAATATTTGCACTGTTTCTGAAAGGTCGAGATAAAAAGAAGGTGTTCCCTGAATTCCCGATTCTTTGATTTCATAAGATTTTCTGATGGCTCTGAAAAGACATATGTCCCCTGTTGTTGGCGGGAATTGTGTGAGGCCCTACTGCTAGATCGTCTTGTTCGATTAGTAAACTCGTCGTTGAATTCGAAACCTAAAAATATTTTTACTTTCCACGACTCTCGAATTGTTTTAGCATGGCTTGCGTCGCCGCCACGAAGTATGTCTGTGGCCAATTGCACATTGGATATACTTGACGTTCTTCTTCGTTCAATTTGGAATTATATTCGGTCTAAAGAAAATCCTGCTGATTGTGCTTCTAGAGGAGTGCGAGTGCTACTTTGTGATTTGTTGCAGTTAGAAATTTAGTGGAAAGATCTTGATTGCGCCTCAGAGAACATCACTCTTTGGTCGAATTGCGTCCAGAAGGATGTAGTGGAGGTTTTAGAGGAAAGAAAATTACCTCCATGTACATGTTACCATACCCATCACACATTTTATGGGAAATCTAGCTGCCCAACTAAGGCTTTCGGCTCTTCATAAATATATATATCTTAAGTAGTAGATGTGTAATAGAGCTAAATTTATGTTTGTTTAAGTTTTCATTTTGTGAAGAAGAAGTAATTTGTTTATGAGATTAATATTTCCGAAATTTGGATCTTGAAGTCGTTCCAGTAGGGTTACTGGCTGAAAGATAACATGATCCTAAAACGTGAGATATCGTGATAGTGGTGTTGCATTTCGGGCACATAGGGGGTGTTCCTTTTTGTAAAAGATATTCGTGAGTCAGTTGGATGTGTCCTAAGCGTAAACGAATGAAACTTATTATGTTCGCCTTAGAAATATTGGTAGGGAAGAAGGGACTGATTTTTTTGGTGTTAATGGTTTGATAGTGGTGCTTATATTCAGTCCACTTCAGTGTATCATGTTCTTTGATTTTATCAATTACTAGTCCGTTAAGATCCATTCTGCTTGTGGATTGGAACGTAAGTAATGGCGAAATATGACACGGTCAGCGAGTTCATTGCCTACAATTCCAACGTGGCCTGGAACCCACATTAGCTTTATTTTCGTTGGAGTTTTTATTAGCTTGTCTCGTCCATTTGCCGGCGGTTTGCGAAAACCTTTTGACGGTTTCATATACGGCTTGAGCTTCTGCTGAAAAAATTGACGCTGCACCTGAAAAGATGCCTTGTATGATAATCGATCCATTGTGTGCTGTTACTGCAAATGAAGTGCTATCAGTGGTTTTCAAGCCATCTGTATATATGAACTTCCAGCCCTTCGAAGTAATGTCACAGAAGATTTCTTGAAACATCTTCTTATATACCAGACTACAAGTATTGTCTTTGCGAAACTCGAGGAGATGCAAGGTGGTGAAGATGGAGTGTATTTTGCAAATGGTTTAAATGGAATTTCCAAATTTTGTGGCGTTTTTATGGTGTTATGTATAGTAGAGGGGATTCTCTATTGTCGTTTGTGTTTTAGAGCTAGGGCTACATCTTTGTCGATAATTCAGTCCGTTTGAAAACATAATTTGGTCATCAACTTAGGTGACACTTCGAAATATCTTTCTTCAATGGATGGTAGGCCAGCTTCAGCTAAGATGTTTTTGATGGGCGTTGTGAGGGAAGCTCCTATGCTTCTTCTTGCTGCTGGGTGGTAGATGGGTTTTATAATGTTTTTTGTAGATTTGTAGATTTAGGGCAAGAACCATAGATAACTAAAGCGTAATCTATCTTACTTAACACTAACATTCCAGTTAAATAACATTAAGTATTAATATGAGCGTTACTTTTTCTTGAGTACAAATACTTAATAATATTTACGGAAGCGAAAAGAATTAAAGCTGAAAAAAATTACAAATATCTGTGATTTGCAAATTCGCGGATTCTGATGTGTAAAGCTGAAAAGGGTAGGGTTGTTGCTATATGATCCTTTCTTGATTTTTCCTCTTTAGAAGACTAATACAGTCTTTCTATTAGTTTTAATTGGTTTTACCTATGTCATTTTTAAAAAAATATGATTATTTCTTAAGCAACAACCCAGCCCTTAACACAATTGTAAACATTAATGATGAAACTTTTTTCCGAAGTTCAATTAAAGACAATTCATTTTTTGTTGTGCATCAAAACATTCGTAGTTTACGGCGGAATTTTGACTTGTTGGTGTGTAATCTTGAAGCGCTTATATTTTTACCCGACTTGATATTTGTAAGTGAGATATGGATCTTTGACTGCGAAAAAGACTATTATCGGATTCCCGATTATTCCTTGTATGTTAATCCTAATGAAACTTATGCTGCAGGTGGAGTAGGAGTTTTTGTGAGTGATTCCTTGAATTCGGATGACTATGAAGTCAAATGTATGAATTTCGTGAGCGCGGACGTTATTGAATTGACGTGCAAGGTACGTGATTTTTTTTTCCGGCGAGGGCAGGTGAAAATCTTCCATCAGACACTATGAGGATCAGAAGCGCGTGCTCATAGTAGTGTGAGATTCTTACTCACTAAAAACACCTCCCTTCATTGTTGATTTTAATACCGCAACTAAGTAGAACTTATCAAGCAGTTTTTATTTCATAAGTTAGTCACGATTGGTAGGACACTTTCCAATGGAAGACCCTACATATTCCGCTTTCTTAATGCGGTTTCAATTTATCGCGCAAGGTCCAACGGTTTAGTTCGTTGAAGACGGCGTAGTATGTTTCGTTCGTCCAAGACTTCTAGGACTGTATTGTTGATATGGCCGCTTAACCGGACTTTATGTTTTCGTGCGCAGTTCCTGACTTCATCTTCCACGAAAGGAACTCCGAGGTCTCGATGCAGGTCATTATTTCTTATAAACCATGGGGCACGCACAAATTGTCGTAGCACTTTATTTTCAAAAGTTTGTATTATATTTACATTTGATTTCTTAGTACAACCCCAGAGTTGTATACCATAGGTCCACACCGGCTTTAGCACTTGCTTATAAAGAAGCAGCTTGTTTTCTAAGCTTAGCTTGGAATATTTACCAAGTAGCCAGTACATTTCTCTGTATTTGGCCTCTAGTTCTTTTCGTTTCTTTCTAACATGCGTTTTCCATTTAAGCTTCGCGTCAAGTGTCATTCCCAAATACTTAGCCTCGTTTGCAAAGGGGATACACACCGAGTTTATAGAAATGGGCAAGTGATTTATCTTTCTGTAGGTGAAGTCAACATGTACAGATTTTGTCTCATTAAGGGTAATTCGCCAGATCTTTGTCCACTCGTAGACTTTATTTAAAGCAGTCTGAAGTTTCGCCGTTGAGTCTTCTATTGATTCTCCAACCGCTAAGATAGCGGTGTCGTCAGCAAAAGTAGCGAGAACAGTATCCTCGACGTGTGGTATATCTCTTGTATATAAAAGGTACAAAAGTGGGCCCAGTACGCTTCCCTGCGGTACTCCGGCTAGGATATCTTTAAATTTCGAAACATCATTTCCGTATCGAACGCGAAAAATTCTATTTTCAAAATAGCTTGTCAATGTATTATAAAGCTTTAATGGGAAAATTCGTCGCAGTTTGAACTTCAAACCTTCATGCCGTACTTTGTCAAAAGCTTGTGAGACGTCAAGAAATACGCTCGAACAAATCTTTTTTTCTTCCAGGGATCTTTCAATTACATCAGTAATTCTATGCACCTGATCAATTGTTGAATGCTTAGTCCGAAATCCAAATTGATGGCTGGGAATAAGATTTTGGTTTTCGATAATTGGGCGAAGACGATTTAGCAAAATCCTCTCAAAGATTTTCGACAGGATCGGTAGAAGAGAAATGGGTCTGTATGATTTTTTATCGTTTGGAGGTTTTCCTGGTTTTAGTACCATAATGACTTCTGCAACTTTCCACTGGCTTGGCACGTATTCAAGCCTCAGAGCCGCGTTAATAATGTGTAAGAGCTTTATAAGTGCTTTTTGAGGTAGCATTTTCAGAACTTCTCCGATAATAAGGTCATACCCCGGAGCCTTCTTTGGTTTTAATTTCCTTATTACAGTTTTGATTTCAGCAAGAGTTGCATTTGTCATTACAAAATTACTATATGCTATTTCTAAAAAACTGGTGCCGGGTGCCAGTGTCGGGCCGTCGGAGGGCTTGAAAATTTCTTCAAGATAGTCGGCAAAAACCTCCGCTTTTTCCTTATCCCCCTTAGCCCATTCGTTATTGCCGACCTTGATTGGTGGCGCGGGGATTTTGGGCCTTTTTAAGCATTTTAAAGCTTTCCAAAGCGAGTAATTTGTTTCTTTTCCTGCCGTCAGGTTTTGAACATATGTATTTACTTCGGAATTTCTGTAACTTTTAAGAGTCTCCTTGAGCAGATTACAGAGCCTGTTTAAGCGTGTTTTATCCTGCGGCGCTCGAGTTGTTTGCCATCTTTTGCGAGCTTTTCTTTTTTCTCTTATCATATCTTTTACCTCAGGCGGGTAGTTTAAGTTACGTTTAGCCGTGTTTTTTCGTTGACAAGGTGTATTGTTCCACGCAGCACATTGGACTATTTCAACGAAAGAATCCACTTCGATTTCGAGTTCAAGTGCTGCTTTAAGTGAAACGTCTAGTTCTAGGTTATTATTAATCTCATTTCTGAATCCTTCCCAATTAGTATTTCGTCCAGTTAGTCTTAATGGTCCTTGTTTTTTAATAAACGTGTCGTTCATTGTCAGTATGACTGGAGAATGATCGGAGGAAAGATCGAAGCTTTCATCAACGTTTATATCCGAGTTACGAATTCCTTTAACAACGAAGAAATCGACAAGATCGGGTATTTTCGTTGTGTCTGTTGGCCAATAAGTCGGCTTGCCCGTTGAATAGAAGTCACAATTGTGTTCCATACATGCTTTATAGAGTATTTTACCCTTTTGGGAGACACATCTTGATCCCCAAAAAGTGTGTTTGGCATTGAAATCACCGCCAATCATAAAAGCCGATCCAAGAGAATTGAATATATTTTTAAATATATGTTAAGGTACGTGATGATGTTTTTAAATTTGTTTGTGTATATAGGGTACATCTATATGATGCTCAAGTGTTTTTAAAAGAATTAGGAGATTTTTTGAGTATCGAAAAAGTGGCTAACCTTATTTTCCTGGGTGATTTCAATATCGACATCTTAACTTCTTCTAACTTTTCTGATCTCTACCTTGCCTCAATGGCTGAATATGGTCGAACATCTTTCATAAACGAAATCACTAGGCCATTAACTAGGACTTGTCTTGATCATGTCTTTGGTCGATTTGTGAAAATATCACTTAATGAATGTGCCGGTATTAATTTTGATCTTCAAATTACCGATCACTGTATGACTGGTACTCTGATCAGCACTTTAAAAACTAAAAAACCTGTGAAGTATTTTTCGTCGCTGGAGGTAACAAAGATAAATTACGACCTACTAAATATCGAACTACGGTCTGAAACCTGGCAGGAAGTCTATGAAATAAGTAGCGCTTCTAAGTCTTATGACCTGTTTTTAACCTTTCTTCAAAACTACATCAACAATTTCACTTATACTACTGTACGTAAAAAGTCTGAAGATAGGTTAAAACCTTGGATAACTTTTTCTCTTCTAAAAAGAATCAAACTTAAAAATAAGTTGAGATTTAAGTGCTACAAACATCCCCTCAATACAGCGCTACTAACTCGTTTTAAAATGTTGAGTAAAGAGATAAATAATGAAGTACGCTCATCTCGGGATATGTACTACTACTCCAAAGTCCGTAATGCGCTTGGTAATCCAAGAAAAGAATGGAAGGCTATTAATAGCATAATTGATGGAAGCTCTCCCGCTAATACTAAATCTTTAAGTTTGTGTAATGATGGTGTTACTATTGATGATCCCACAACAGTGTCAAACATTTTTAATGATTTTTTTTCTTCGGTTGGTCGGATGTCCTCTTCTGAGTCTCCTATGTATTGTAGAGTTTGCGTTAAGTCTCATTTAGTAAACGATATTGTTATAAATAACAGTTTCTATTATGATGAAATTACAGGTTCTGAACTATATAGAATTATTTCTTCACTTAACAGCTCAAGCTCTTGTGGTAATGATGGCTTATCCAATCATACCCTCAAGAAAATAGCACTTAATGTCGTTGACGTGTTAGCTTATATTTTCAATTTAAATATTTCGACTGGTTGTTTCCCTGATAAATTAAAATGTGCTAATGTGATCCCCCTCTACAAAAAAGGTTGTAAAACTGACAAAAACAATTACAGACCAATTTCCTTACTGTCGTCTGTATCTAAGGTTTTTGGAAAAGCAATAAAAACCAGAATAATGAGTTACCTCGCAAAAGTTAGTTTTCTTAATCCTTCTCAGTTTGGTTTCAGGGAAGGTCTTTCTACAGAAGATGCTCTTTTGGAATTTTGGTCCTTTATTTACAAAGCTCTGGTTGACAAAAAATATTGCGCTGGGCTTTTTGTAGACATAACCAAAGCCTTTGACATGGTTAACCACAGAGTTCTTCTAAATAAATTATACAATTTAGGATTTCGTGGTTTTATGTACAACTGGTTTGAGTCCTACTTAACCCTCTCATGCCCGCTGTTGCATATACGCAACATTGTATTTATGAGCCTCTAACTACCGTTATTTTAAATTTTTTGTTTTGAACCGTTCGCAGAAATATAGCTGCATGTGTTGAGTGAGCTTACACCTAATTGTTCGGTAGTCAGCTGCACATGCGTTCAGTTAGTAGCTATTCTCCCGAGAGCGTAGTTGACAAATTCATTGTGCAAAAAAACGTGGTTTTAAAAAAGTGTTAAAAAACATTTAAATAATTACTTCATCCTAAAACCAAGTTCAACAACTAAATAAAGAAAGGTAAGTGAGTATTTAAAAAAAAACCCCGCATGAAAATATTATATAGTTTGTTTCTAATAATTTTGTGAATGTCGTGTTGCGTATATGCAACATTGGTCTATTGTGGTAATTTTCAAAAAATAAATTTTTTTTTTGTATGCAGATTGTAAGATGCGCCCAAAAGGTCTGACTCAAGCTGAGATTGAAAAATTTGTCAACTTTGATTGGGATGATTCGGCTGACGAGGAATATGAAGAAGAAGAAGAAGAAGATCGAAATATGGACGAAATTCTTGAAGAAACTTTGAAAAATTTGGATAACAGAGCTGAAAATGTGAGTGTTGGTTTGATTGATCAATTTATTGAAAGCGAAAATGATGGGGATTTGAATGAAAATGAAAACGTTGTACAGGAGGTGATGGAAAAAATTGATTTGAAGAGTTTGAAGTGGAGAAGTGCCGAATTTATGGAAAGCGAGACCACTTGGAAAAGTGAATTATGCAGCAATGCGGTGAAAAACCCCATCCAATATTTTAGTACTTTCTTTGCGGATGAACTGTGGCAGAAAATATGTGATGAAACAAATTTATATGCTATGCAAACGAAGGGCATAGAATTGAAATGCACTGTGCCTGAAATGAAAAGGTTTGTTGGCATACTTCTTTACCTTGCAGTTGTGAAAATACCAGCTTATAGAATGGCGTGGGCGGCCAATTTCAAACTAGCAGCCGTTGCAAATGCATTACCAAGAAACAGATTTGAAAAAATTAAACAGTTTTTCCATTTGAACGATAATTCTAAACAGCCTCAGAAGGGAACACCTGAATATGACAAGTTGTACAAGGCTCGGCCTTTGTTGGACGCCATAAAAAAAAAATTCAATGAAATTTCGCAGGAAGAATTCCAAAGTATAGATGAGCAAATGATTGCATATAAAGGTCAACATAGTTTGAAACAATATCTTCCAATGAAGCCCCACAAGTGGGGTTTCAAAATGTTTACGAGAGCTGGTGTATCTGGGATTATATACGATTTTACTCTGTACATTGGAGAAGGAACGTGCAAGACTTATGGCTTGGGCATTTCATCAGATATCGTGCTATTTTTATCATCCAATTTGCCAGTAAACCAAAATTTCAAACTGTTTTTTGACAATTGGTTTTCGTCAATAAGCTTGATGATTGCTCTGAAAGAAAAGGGCATATTGGCCGTTGGTACAATTAGAAGCAACCGATTGAAAAATTGTGCTCTATTCAGTGAGAAAGACCTTCAAAAACGAGGACGAGGATCAAGCGATTTCAAATATGAAGCAACGAACAACTTGATTGCTTGTCGTTGGTATGATAATAAGAGCGTACAATTAGTTTCAAATTATGCAGGTAAGAACCCAATGAGTGAATGCAACAGATGGTGCCGCAAAGAGAAGAAGTTTATAACTATACCTCGTCCAGGTATAGTTGAATGTTACAACAAACACATGGGAGGGGTTGATCTTGGGGACATGCTGCTTGAATTGTACAAAATCAACCACCGCTCAAATAAATGGTACATGCGCATAGTATACTGGTGCATAAATTCAAGTTTAGTAAACAGTTGGTTGTTGTACCGCAGAGACATCATACATACAGACGGCGAATTGAAGCATATGCCGCTCATAAATTTTCAATTGGATGTTGCTTCCGAGCTTTTGAACGCAAGTCAAACTAAAGTTGTCGCCAAAAAGAGAGGTCGTCCATCATCACTCCTTTTGACAATGAATTCATCCCCATCATCACCAGCTCCATCACCACCAGCTCCATCTTCACCAGCTGCATCATCACCAGCTCCATCATCACCAGCTCCATCATCACCAGCTCCTTCTACGGGCTCTGAATCAAACCCCTATAAAAGAGCTTATGTTGCAGACCCAGCAAAATCACTACGACTTGATGGTAATAACCATTGGCCGGAATGGGGAAAAAGAGGAAGATGTAGAGTATGCAGCACTGGGTTTCCAAGCTGTAAATGCAGCAAATGTAATGTGCACTTGTGCTCCAATCCCCAAAAAAATTGTTTTGTGTCCTATCATACATAAATATAAATAAACGGCATTTGAAAAAAAAATCAACTTGTCTTTAAATATATAGCACCATTGCCCAATGTTGCATATACGCAACATCCTGTAGCTCTTGAACCAGGACACCTAGGACAATGAAATTTTTGTCAGTTGATATTGAGGTCAACTCTAGCTTATATGTCTACTCAAAAAAATTTTAGCCACGCCCATTTTAATTCGGGCATGAGAGGGTTAAGGAATAGAATTCAAAAAGTCATAGTTGCTAACTTTTCCAGCAATGAGAAAACCATGAACTTAGGTGTGCCCCAGGGTTCAGTCCTTGGTCCCATTTTGTTCCTTGTCTACATCAACTCCTTGTTTAGCCAACCGTTTAGAGACAGTCTTTGCAGATGATCTTGGCATTGCATACAGATCTGATAGTCCTCTTAACTTAAGTGCGGATATTAATCACGATGTGCACCTCCTGGGACTCTGGTTTTTGGAGCACAAATTAATAGTGAGTAATAAAATTAAATTAATGCACTTTAGTCTCAACAGTCAAGAATTTCCTAGTTTTGAAATTTTATTTCATGCAAATAACTGTGAAAGGTCTAATTTGTCATATTGTGTGTGTTCTAATTCTACTTCTGAGGATGCTGTAGGTACAATGCTGATTAATCAGGCATATTGTAGTACATGCTGTTTCAAAATTGAAGATGTTAATGATTTTAAATATCTTGGCATTACTATTGACAAGAATATGAGGTGGTCCAGACATATTGCAATACTTAAGCAATATTTGCGATCCGCAGTACGTAGTTTTTATCGTCTTACAAAATTTTGCGACAAAAAAACTTTAACAACAGTATATTATGGAATTCTGCAACCTAATCTTGAATACGGAATAAGTTGCTGGGATGGAGCATACCAGACAAATCTTGAACCTTTAATCGTTTTGCAAAAATGCGCTATAAAAAAAGTATGTGGGGTCAATCGATTAGCTCATTCCATAGTCTTGTTCAGATCATTAAAAGTTCTACCTCTTAAACACTTGTATTATTACAAGGTTTTGAAAATTTTTTTCATGAGAGCTGGTTATTTACAGAGTCCTATTAATAACACTCGCATTTTGCGCTGCAATTCAATTAATGTTGTCGTTACACCTCGTTTCCGTACTACTAAATTCAAAAACTTTTATTCCATTGTATCATGTAAGTTGTTCAATACGCTTCCTATTGATATCCGGCGAATAAGTTCCTTGTCTCAGTTCCTAAATCGTGTAAGAATGTGGCTTCTTGATTTTGATCACAAAGAAATCAAAGTTTTGCTGAACTATGTTGTCTAAACTTGCATATCTCTGTGTTTGCTTGCTTGTTTCATCATTAATGTATATTAAGCTTTACCTTTTTTAACCTTTTTCTTTATTTTTAAATTCTAAATTGTTGTAAAATTTTGCTTCAAAAAATTTTTGAATTTCAATTCTTGTACAAATTATTATGAATTATCCAGTCACCCCACGACTCAAAGTATTTTTGATTTGTAAAGTGACATTATCACTATTTTATATTATTGGGTCTACAAGTAAGTTTCCAGCGTTTGTCAGAGACGGCGCCACCAGTGGATCCCGCGCAGAAATGTCAGACCCCATACGTTTTGTTTGTAGGTTTTGTATCTGTCAACAACTTTGCAGTGTTATATTTGAGCAGTTCTATCGGTGTCGTACATTTTATCGAGCAAAATCTGGGCAAGTTTCCAGCCAAATAAACGTCATTTGCGGGAAGCGCTGCTTTTATTCTTTAATATGAAGAAAAGTGCGGCTGAGGCCTATCGTTTGCTTTCGGAAACTTATGGGGCGGAATGTATTGGTGAATCGACGTGCCGCCAGTGGTTCAAACGGTTCAACAGTGGTGATTTTGGAGTTGAAGACAAAGATCGCCCCGGAAAGCTGAAAAGTTTTGAAGACAAGGAATTGGACGCTTTACTGGGTGAGGATCCGTGTCAGATTCAAGAAGAACTTGCTGCATCATTGGGCGTTACGCAACAAGCCGTTTCCCTGCACCTAAAAGCACTGGGATTCATTCAAAAGGTTGGAAACTGGGTGCCGTACGAATTGAAGCCAAGAGACGTCGAACGGAGATTTTGCATGTCCGAAATGTTACTGCAGCGGTATAAAAATAAATCATTTTTGCATCGTTTTGTCACTGGTGATGAGAAATGGATTTATTATGATAATCCTAAACGCAGAAAATCGTATATAAAGCCCGGCGAGCCCGCCCAATCGACACCGAAACGAAATATTCACGTAAATAAGGTCATGCTCTGCATATGGTGGGATCCAAAGGGTGTCGGTTACTACGAACTGCTTCCGAGTGGTGAAACCATCAAAGGACCATTATATCGAACCCAACTAATTCGTTTGAAGCGGGCATTAAAAGAAAAACGGCCAGAATATGAGACCAGGCATGAGTCCGTCATTTTTCATCACGACAACGCTCGGCCACATGTTGCGGTTTCGGTGAAAAACTATTTGGAAAATAGTGGATGGGAAATTCTGCCTCACCCGCCTTATAGTCCAGACTTGGCACCATCTGACTACCACTTGTTTCGTTCGATGCAGAACGCTCTTACGGGAATACGCTTCAGCTCAGTAGAGGAAATCAAAAATTGGCTCGATACGTTCTTGGGCTCGAAAGAAGAGAAATTTTTTTGGTCCGGAATTCATAAATTGCCAGAAAGATGGGGGAAAGTTGTAGCTTCCGATGGACGATACTTTGAATAAAGTATTGTAACTATGTTTTCATAATAACACTTCAAATTTTGGAAAAAAAAACGCTGGAAACTTACTTGTAGACCCAATATATAAATACAAATGTCACTACTTATTCTTAGTCTCTATACTGTTATGTTAGTTTTAAGTAATACAAAATTTGTAAAACAAAGAATAATGAATAAATGAAATGAAAATGAAAATGAAAATGAAAAATATTGAGCCTTGACGAAAGTCTTCCCAGAGAAATGTAAAACTAATCAAAATTCATAACTTAAAGCTGTAAAAGCTATGAATTACTAAGCTAATCCCGTAGTTGAACGTCTATATTATTCATTGATATAAAAACTACGTAAGAGCACCTCTTATACAGGTGTTTAATAATTTCGCTATTGCAAACTAATAAAAGAAGAGAGAAAACAAACCGAAAGATTCAAACGACGAACAAATTTTACTTTTGGTGTTACCCTCTTTGTGACTGCGATCTAAATGACCGAGCCACTCTTTAGTTCAATAGAATGTTAACAAATCAGATGACAAAATACGGTGTCATACTCAATAAATACATTTAAATCATCAGATGAGAGACAACGAATTTACAGTGCGATTAAACATAATCAATTAAATTTTTATAGCTGAAGTTAAACGTACGTAACGCATATGGTACGAGGGCGGATCAATAAGTCCGTGACTTTTGGATTAAAACAGATTTTTTGATAAAAAAATAATTTTATTTTTCAACGTAGTCTCAGTTGAGCTCTATACACTTTGTCCAACGCTTCTACAATTTTTTTATCCCTTCCAAAAAAAATGATTTGTCGAGGTCCTCAAAATGACGAGATGACTTCATCATTGGAGTCAAATCTTTTTCCACCAAGCCATTTCTTCAGGTTTGGGAACAAGAAGTAGTCGCTCGGAGCCAAATCTGGAGAATAGGGTGGATGAGGGAGCAATTCATAGCCCAATTCATGGATTTTTGCCATGGCAACTGCACATGTGTGCACCCTTGCATTGTCTTGGTGGAAAAGAACTTTTTTCTTGGCCAAATGAGGTCGTTTTTTTTTCAAATCGTCATTGAATCGGTCCAATAAGTTGGCATAATATTCCCCATTGATTGTTCTTCCCTTTTGAAGGTAGTCAATGTGGATTATCCCGCGTGCATCCCAAAAAACTTTATTGGCTGACAAACCCACCTTGGCCTTCTTTGGCGCCGATTCACCCTTAGAAACCCACTGTTTTGACTGTTGTTTGTTCTCTGGTGTGTTGTGATGGATCCATGTTTCGTCCACGGTTACAAAACGGCTCAAAAACTCCTCCATATTGCGATTAAACAACGCCAAACCTTCCTGTGAAGTTGTTACACGATTGCGTTTGTGGTCGACTGTGAGCAAACGCGGCACCCATCTTGCGGAAAGCTTTTTCATGCCCAAGTGATCATTCAAAATTGAAACCACTGAGCCATGCGAGATCCCTACGGCTTCCACAATCTCTCGCACTTTCAATCTTCGGTCGGCCAACACCATATCGTGAATTTTTTCGATTGTTTCGGGTGTAGAGACCTCAACTGGGCGTCCAGGACGTTCGGCATCTTCAGTGCTTGTACGGCCACAACGAAATTCAGTAAACCACTTTTTTACCATTGAAATCGATGGTGCAGAGTCCCCATAGTATTTATCAAGCTTAGCCTTGGTCTCGGTAATGGTTTTTTTTCGCAAGAAATAATGCTTAATAAGCACACGAAATTCACTTTTTTCCATTTTCTCCTCAAATTAGTGAGTAGTCTGATAAAAATAGCTGTCAAACACAAACTAACTGACGCAGCAAGTTTAAATTTTGACAGGAGTCAACTGACAGATGCCTGTTGACAGGAGCAGTGTTGCTGTTTCAGTAAAGAGGTCAGAAATTCAAAAAGTCACGGGCTTATTGACCCGCCCTCGTATATTAAATTTGGATGTTACAATTTAAAATAAGTAAAAGAATATAGGAAATATGTAGAGTACAATAAATTTAAGATAAACAAAAAAATTGAATAATAAAATAATCGAATTTAGTTAAGCAAGAAATACTTATTGATACTACATAAATTTAAAAAATAAAATAAATAAGTAGCCTTTACTTACCCACAATATCAGGAATTATAAATTCAGGCATTCTGCCTTCAATTGCCGGTGATATAAAGCCACCTGATGTCATCATTACACTGCTTATTTCTCGAGTTGCACTACTGGTAAGAGCAGAAATTGCAGATGTAACAGTCGAGTCTAGCGTAAACTTTCGCTTTGTATTAATTGGATTTTCGAAAGCAACTATCCCTGGAACTATTCCTGGATTGAATGTATCACTTGCATCAGTCACTTGATCTCCTGTAGACTTGACAATTTCGTCGACATCTTCATTATTATAATTGATAGCACTTGAGCCAGTTGTACCCGAGTTAGGAGAGGAAGAAACAATTACGACGTTTGATTTTTCATCGATTTCATCATTGTCACGTAAAATTGGAGGCAGATGTTCATAAATGTGAACAGGTCGTGTAAGAACTTCTTTGCTGCCAGGTTTAAGAAAGTTTAAATTTGATGTCTTTGGTGCTGGCAACTGAGGAATTTCAATAACACAACCCACTGGTTGAACGTGGTAAAAGTAATCCAATAAATCATTAATGCTTATATTGAGGTTATTTAAAGAAATTGCGACATCATCTAAATTGGCTTCAGTCCGATTAACTGTAAATTAAGCAGTAAAAATATGTTAACATTAAAAATTGTGTGTGTTTTTTTTTAAGGTTAAATAGATTGCTTTTAAGAGACTAAAAATTTTAATACGATTTATAAATGATTAGAATGCCCAAAAAACTAAACATCCGCATATGATTTCCATATTTGTTTTAAGGCTCAAGGGTGGCCGTGGCTCAAGTGGTAGTGTGTTGACTTCGAATCCGATAAGCCAGTCCACCACTCAAAATCAAAAACAACAACAACAAAAACAACAGACATAGCCATTAAGAAGAGGAGAAAGCTGAAGCCGATTCCGAATCTCATAAAGCGCGTCTACCTTTCCGCTTCCTTAGAAATGCTGCATGTTTTTTTTTTTTTATAATCGGCGCGCGCTCAAGGGATTTTGTACCCTTAAAATGTTCGTACACAGCGAGGGCTGTGATGATATCGGCAAGCGCAGCAATAAAGCAAAGGAGGAAAGAGTCGGACAATAACGACTGTCCGCATGTACCCGACGAAGGGGAAGCACAATACATGGGAGCAGACAACAGCTTTGCATCCCTAGCTGCATCCGAGTCAAATGACAAAGACGACGAGGTCGAAGCCATGAGCAGTAGCATTAAGCAGCTACAACAAAAAGTGCTGTTACAAGTTCATTCACCCGCTCTCTTACGTTAGCATTTGTTAATTTGTTTGGGAATGCCAAGAATGTCAACTGCACATCTTTTCTCACGCTGGTCCACATTATTCTGTCTCATCTCCAAAAAATGAACTTTCTTTTTTAGAGAAGCATTACATTCTTCAAGAGAAACAATTTTTGCAAGCATTGCTTCCTTCATCTGCACAAATTCTCTGTACAGTATCTCCCAGGTTGTGGCTGGCTGACCCGTGTTTTTTTCATCATGGGTGGCGAGTGTCAGGGGGGGGAGATGCTGTGGAGATGCTAGCAGTAGTTTTTTTTTGTGTTTTTTGAAGAAGAGGGATTCGTGGAAGAGATGGGTATGTCGACCAATATGGATTTTCTCCGTTGAGTAACACAACTACTACATTTAAAACCCTGAGCGTTTTTTTTTTCAAAGAACTCTATTTCTCTTTTCTCTAGTTTTGCACGTAAGAATTCTTTATTTAACACACTGTATTTTTAAATCATGTCTGTCAAATTTTAGATATAGTTTTGATAAGATCAAGTACTGTGACAAATTAGAGACATCGCCAACTTTTTTGCTACATTTTTCAAGCAACAACTCCTTCGTACCAGATCCCTCTTACTTCAATGATCTACCAAATTTCTCTATTGGTCCCTTTCTTACTCAAAATTTCGATCCTGCAGTTATTGAAGAAAAGTTACTAAATCTTAAAGATGAATTTGTACCTGGCCCAGACGGACTCCCCGCCATGTTTCTTAAGAAATACTCTTCCAACCTGTCTCTATCCCTTTCCTACCTTTTTCGTCTATCGCTTACACAGGGTGAATTTCCCCAGATTTGGAAGACCTCTTTTATAATCCCAATACACAAAAAGGGATCTAAGCATGAAGTTACCAATTATCGTCCCATTGCTAAACTCTCTCATATACCCAAATTCTTTGAAAGCATTTTATACGAAGCGTTAAGCTTCAAATGAAAGCCTTTTATTTCACCCCGACAACATGGTTTTCTAAAAGGTAGATCAACTACCACAAATCTAGTTGAATTCGTGTCTTTTGCACTCTCAGCCTTAGAAAATGGCAAAGAAATCGATGTTATCGCAACTGATTTCACTAAAGCATTTGATAAGATATCTCATAAATTGATCCTTTTCAAATTGTCTGCTCTCGGCTTTGAGCCTCTCTTTTTAAAATGGATTTCTTCTTACCTGGTAAACCGATATTATAGTGTTCGGTTTAGATCCGCCGTTGCTGTTCCATTCCTGGCCTCATCTGGAGTTCCACAAGGCAGTCATCTTGGCCCTCTTCTTTTCACTCACTCCTCCCTCTCCTTTTACGCTGACGACACAAAATTTTTTAAAACTATTTCCTCTCCCCATGACTCTGCCCTTCTTCAAGAAGACCTTGATCGGTTTTCAATCTGGTGCCTCAAAAACTGCCTAGAACTTAATATAGCCAAATGTCAATCTATAACCTTCTCACGTAAATGCAACCCGTCTCCTCTCCGACTTTATTCCCTTGGTTCAGTCTTTCCAAGACCTTGGCATATTATTCGACTGTGAGCTTAATTTCCGTTCGCATATCGATAAGATGATCCTCAAAGCCAACTCATCACTTGGCTTTATTAAACGGTGGTCCAAGGAATTTTCCAACCCGTATGTAACCAGATCTCTCTATATTAACTTTGTTTGCCCCCTGCTTGAGTATGCCAGTCAAGCTTGGTCCCCCTTTCACCGGGTTCATGTTTCCCGAATCGAGGGTATTCAACGTCGATTCCTCCGATTTGCCCCTTAATCTTACCTCCCTATCAAGACCGCCTCAAACTTCTAAATATGAATTCGTTAGAAGAACGTAGGAATATTGCTGAAGTTCTTTTCATTCATCGTCTTCTCTCAGGTTCCATCGACTGTGCATCCATTTTGAACTCCATTTCCTTCAATACCAACCCCCGCAATCTACGTTGTCCTCGTCTCTTCTATCTACCGGTCCACCGCACCTCTTATGGCTCCAACGAACCTATCTCCCGAATGCTCCGAAAGGTCAACTCAAACCTCTCCCTTTTTCATTTCCACCTGAGCAATCCTCGTCTTAAACAAGATCTCCTCCATCACTTCCTTGGTCACTAGCTCTTAAGTCTTTCTGTTAGTTTTTTAAGTTAGATTAAGCTTGTATTAAGCCAATAAATGGGGGCCTCAGCCCCCACCAAAATTAAAATTAAATTAAATCAAAAAAGTATTTTACTAAACAAAAATAATTGATTTTTAAATAGGAAAAATTAACTATTTGCGAGGACTGGATGCTCTAAGCGTGTATCCTCATCAACACACCACAGATTAAATCAAAGAGATCTTGCCATTATAATGGATCTCTAACATGATAAGGATCCTAAGCCCAACTTTTGAAGGGCTGCTGTGACGAAAATCATATTACCATTATAAAGTGATCAGCAAAGTTTATAGTAAATTGTAGATCAGTCAATTTATTACAGGAAATACCATAACACAAAACCATGGAAACATTCGAAGTGCTGCGTTCATACGACACCACGTGCATACATGTTAAGTATCATATAACAAATATTTCTTGGTAATTTTACTGATTAATCCAAATATGTGCTTTAGGTTTATGAATTCTGATATGAATTGTTGTTTTTAAAAAAAAAATAAAAATCAGGAATTCAGTCCTCATCAGACAATCACCGTGTAAAGACGTGTTTTGTTGAGAAGATTTTTTTTTCTACGAGTGTGTGAAGTGTAAAGTCAAGGTCAGTTCTCTTTTTCTTAAATTAAACTATATTATGTGTGATTTTGCAGTTGTAAGTCAGATCTCGGTAAGCGAAATATATTTCTTTTTCCTTTTATTTAAGGAACTGCAAAACACATACAGTACTGTGCAAAATTTAAGCAACCGTTTCATTCTGATCTTTCATTTCGTTTTTTTCACACAAGAAAAAGAAAACACTTGAGAAGTTTTGCCTTAGAGTAAGATCTTTTAATTCACTGTATTTTAACAAATATTTTTTCAAATTTGTAAATATAAAAAATAAAAAGAATAAGTCAAAAGGTCTGTACAAAATATAAGCAACTTATTCAATACTCGTATTTTGTATAGTTTCCATTATTTTACATTACAACAGCACACTTCTTCGGTATAGAAAAAATAAAATTGGTTAAAATAGTATGTTTTCCCAACTTTTATTTTTATTATTCTTTATTTCAAGTAGTTGGAAAATTTGAATACAATCATGATGTTAAAGCTATTTTTAGAGAATTAGGACACTTGGTCCTTTACAGCTATGATATGATAATATATAATATATAATGATTTATTGAAGATTATTTTAAATGAATAAATAAGGGAAAACTACTAACAAAAACCCTTAAGTAATACTTAACCTAATATTGCAGTCACCCGCCGGTCTATCAAGGATTTGCCTTTAAATTTTTATACTTAGCTTGGTGTGAGTTGAGTTATAAGATCGTTTTCAGAGAGGGAAGAATATAAGTTAAAAAGCATTATTGATCTGCTGGTAAGAGAATCTATGAAGTTGACATTGGCTCCCTCATGAAGTCTTGTAGTTGATAGGTTCAGCATCATTTTCAATAGGTTATTTTGACATCTTTGCAATTTGAATTTGTGTGTTTTCGCACAGTCTCCCCAAACCGGTGCACCATACATGATAACGGATTGAAAAATTGATTTGTATATTACTAATTTGTTAGTTATACTTAGTTTTGATTTTCTGCAAATCAAAGGGTACATGTTAACTTTGTCGATTGTGTTAGAAATGTGAGCCTGGAAAGTGAGTTTTTTGTCTAATGTTAGACCAAGATATCTGCATTTGTCTGTCCACGCTATTTCTGTAGAGCGTAATTGCAGCTTAACATTATTTGGAAGGTAACACTCTATCTTGCGCCTAGTGAACCAAATAGCTTGTGTCTTCTGAGGGTTAGGCTTGATATTCCATCTTAAGCAATATTGTTCGAATTTAGAGAGGGCTGCAAGATTGTAGACGTCAAAGAAGATTGTGCCAGATGCAAAAATAGCAGTGTCATCTGCAAACATTGCTATTTGGGCATTTCTGTCTAAATTTGATATGTCTGACATATATACATTGAAAAGAACAGATCCCAGAACAGATCCCTGGGGAACTCCGTGTTCAATTTGTCTGATGTCTGACTCATGTTTGTTAACTTTGACTACAAAGCTTCTGCCAGTTAGGAAGTTTTGAACCAACTTTGTTATGTGAATTGGGAAATTAAACGTATGGAGCTTATGGACTAACGCATTGTGCCATACCGTGTCAAATGCTTTTTCGATGTTTAACAGGACGAGACCCGTTGACTGTTTTCAATTAAATTTGTCGCGAACATGCTTTTTAATTCTGGCTACTTTATGGCAAGTATTGTGCCCCTTTCTAAAACCAATTTGATAACCTGGTATTTTGTATTTTTCTTTTATGACTTTTTCGAATAGTTTACTAGTAGCATTAAGCAAATTGATTGGTCTATAACTGCAGTGAGTTTCTCTGGGCTTCCCAAGTTTTGCAATGGGAACTATCAGCGCTGTTTTCCATTTAAAAGAGAAGTAACATAGCTTTAGGCAGGAGTTGAAAATTAAAGTATGGTATCTAATGCCGCTGGTGGGCATAGATTTTAGCAACCTATTGTTAATTTGATCTAACCCAGGCGATTTCTTTGGTTCTAAGGTGCTTATTAGTTCTTTAACTATAGTCCCTGGTACATAGTCAGATTCACCTAGTAGAACTGGGGAATTTAGGACAAGTTCTTTAGTACGCATTACGTCATTAGAAGTACGGTCATCACTGCTACTGTGTGATTCCCAATCTGCTTAGAAATTCTCCAGATCCGTTTTATTGTGAAAGCGCTGGCCAGCTACCCTACGCTTGAGTATCCCAAAAAGATTTTCGATGGGATGCAAGAGTGGATTGTGCTGGCCAATCCAGAACTTGAATTCCTTCATCGTGGATCCACTCTTTTACCAGATTCGATGCGTGTTTCGGGTCGTTGTCATGTTGAAACACCCATCGAAGCGGCATTTCCCATTCCGCGTAGGGTAGTATATGGCTTTGAAGGATGTCCTTGTACTTAAAGCGGTCCATTATACCTTCGATTTCAATTAAAGGACCCACTTCATGAGAGGAAAAGCAAGTGAACACAATTACACCATTACAGGGCACCTTGCTTAGCTGTCACCTTACAGTAACGGGGACTTAGCCGTTCTCCTTTGCTTCGTTGCACAGTACAAAAGCCATCTGAATGTAAAATATTAAATTTGGATTCATCGCTGAAAAGTCCTGTTTTTCACTTTTCAGTGGTCCAAATAAGGTAGGTAGGTAGGTAAGAGTGGCTGTTGGAAATACCAACCCACTTAGGCCTATTGGCCCATTGTGATGCCACGTGGATCTATGATCCTCTTACTGATGGAACCAGTTTGAGCTTCTGACGAAGCGTAGGAGACTGTTTACGTCTATACTTTTCAGATCGTTTAGGTCGTTGTAGAAGAAAGCTCCTAAGTGAAGTTTTCTTCTCTGGGAGAGAGCTGGACATGTACAGAGTGGGTGGAGGATTGTCTCCTCCTTCTCCTCGTCCATGCAGCTTCTGCAGAAATCATTTGTAAAGGCGCCAAGCCTTCTTGCGTGCTTGCCTATAAGGCAGTGTCCAGTGATGACACCTATGATGTTCCTTATTTAGAAGGATCAGACACTTAGAGCGATACAGATCCAGTTTTGGCCAGATTTGTTTGGTCGCTAGACATGTTGGTCCAGCAGTCCACCTAAGGTCTATTATTTTATTGGCATCCAGGTTTAATGTTAGTTTGCATGCAGCGATTGGTAAACCTATGCTACCCTTTTCCGGTAGAATACGTAGAGTGCTTCCAATTTTGGCGAGTTCATCGGCTCTGCAGTTCCTTGGAACGTCTCTGTGGCCCGGCACCAAACAGAGGTGAAGGTTGAACTGCTCTGCCATCTTCATAAGTGATGATCGGCATTCAAGGCCGATTTTCGAATTTAGTGAGACCGAGTCCAAGGACTTGATAGCGGCCTGACTATCCGAAAAGATGCGGATATCCTTTGCAGATATCACGTTTTTCTTCAGCCAGGACAGAGCTTCTTTAATCGCCAAAATTTCCGCCTGGAACACGCTGCAGTGATTTGGAAGACGGAAAGAGAGGCTTAGATTTAGCGTGTCTGAGAAAACGCCGCCACCAACTCCGCTATCGGTTTTAGATCCATCTGTGTAGAGATGGATTGACTTGTCCTTCATGAAAGCATCTTCCTCCCAGAAGGATCTAGAGGGGAAGCTTACATGGAGGGTTTTGTCAAACCAAAGTTCAGGTGTGGTGTAATCGATGTTCTCTGTGAGGATACCTAATGTATTAAGAATACTGGCGTGGCCAAATGGATTATTTGTCCACTGTTTAGTCGCTTTAAGGCGAATAGCTGCTGTCGCAGCTGAAAATATCGAGGAGTGTCAAATGGAACAGAATGTCTAATGCCGCAGAGGGGGTAGACCGCAATGCTCGGCTTATGCATAGACATGCTGTTCTGTGGACTCTGCTTAGTTTAATTCAGTTAGCCGCACTTTCTAAGGCCGTCCACCAGACTACTACCCCGTAAGTGAGTATCGGTCTTATGATCGAGATGTACAGCCAGTGGGTTATCCGAGGTCGAAAGCCCCATTCCCAATGGCTTTTTTGAAAGAGAATAAAGCTACAGTAGCGAGTTGCAACTTTAAATAAAAGGCTGCACAACATATTTTTAATACCGTCCTCACCACGTGTGTATGTATATCCGGAGAGATGGAAAGTTGCAAAAATAATTCCACTTGCAAAGAGTTCTTCGCCAGGAAATCCCGAGTACAGGCCTATTACAGTTGTTTCGTTTATGAGTACGGTTCTTGAATCTGTTATAAGCAATCAAGTTAAAGGATATTTAGAGAAACAGAACTTAATAACAAAGTACCAATCTAAATTTCGGGGGAAACACAACTGCATTACGGCACTTATGAAAGTCACTGAAGACGTACGCTGTGGAATAGATGACAACAAAAATGGCTTAGTTGTGCTGCTGGATTTTTCTAAAGCATTTGATACTGTAGACCACCAAATACTTATTGAAAAACTTACAAATCAATTTGGCTTAGAAACTACAGCAAGTAAACTTATAGCTTCATATTTACAGGGACGTCTGCATGTGCCAATCAGAGATCACTCGATCTCTTCACTAGGTGGTTTAGGAGAGATTTGGCCAGGTGCAAAACTCGAGGTCATATCTAATAAGGACATCCCTAGCAGACCTCGTGCCTGGATCCCAGCAGAACCCTACCTCCAACTCCTAACTGGAAAGTCGCAAAACTGGAGGAACTAAGGGGTTCTTATAGATGCGCGTTGATCGTGATCAATAAGGAATCCCTTAATCCTCTAGAGCAGACAAAAGGCATGATTCGGTTCGGATTCGAGTCAATTCACCTAAGGGTCTACCAAAAGGATGAGCTAGATGCTGATAAGCAACCTCCTCCTCTTTTAACGGAGACACCACTAAACACGACCTCAGATTCTGGAGCGTCGATATCCTTTCCAGAAATGGATAGCGACGACTCCAATCTATCCGAGGTGACAAGCAAGCCATCGATTTCCTTATCTGACACCCCGTCGGAAATGGAAACCGATGACGAAGCAAAAGAGGTCCTATACGATCAGAGGAAGAAGATGAGCTCTTGGGCATCGGAGGATCTTAACACCACGGTGGTGGAGGCTACTCTGGAAAACTGAAGCAATGATTCGGTTTCTCCAGATTAATCTCCATCACTCAAAAAAGGCTTCGGCCGCACTCATTCTGCGTCTTTCAAAAAACGCAGAAGACATTATACTAATCCAGGAACCATGGATTGTAGAAGGCGTGGTTTGTGGACTTAGGACACCCGTATACATCCCACTCTATACAAGAGACAAAGGTAAGATCAGAACTTGTATATTAGTGAAACGTAGCCTTAATGCACTTCTACTTCCTAATCTCAGCGACCCCGACTTAACCGTTGCCAGACTAGAAACTGCCAAAGGCTCCTACTGGCTGGCATCGGTATACCTTGGCCACGAATTGGAAGTTGTTGTTTATTTTTTTACTAAAATCATAAAATTATTGAATATTTCTACTTAAAAAAGTTTCGGTCAAAGTTAAAATTTTCAGGGTAAAACTTTGACCGGAACTTTTTTCGTTAATAAATTAACGTGCAGCAGTCTTAAAAATTCGAAAATACTGAAATCTTATTAGTATGGCAAACCCCGCAGGTGTGTGTTGACGTTTTCGTATATATTGTCAATTTTGGAGCCCCTGTAAGGGTGTAAAACTTAAAATCGATCAAAGTATTACTGTTTGACGGTAGCGAACGAATGTGACAGTATCGCTGCGAAACAACTTTTACCTCTAATAGTACTGCAAGCCTTCAAGGCATTCTATCCAAACTATCCTCAGACCTTGAAACGTTCACAAACTTCGCTTTGACAACAAATATATAAACCAGTCACCTCATAATTGAAGTTCAACAAAAACTCTGCTATTTCTGCAAACAAATCGAAATTCTTGGTATCTAGTGCACTATGTAAATATTATTAACCTTACATGTGAATATTGCTAGATTGTAGTACTACCTGGACATTTGGCTGGATTTTACAGAAATTTTCTTAATTTTTATGTTTAAAAAATGTTGATCCTGGTGGTGATTGAGGTAGTCGAGATAATAACAATAAATTGAAATCCTGAGATGTGTTTTCTCACACTAATTTGAACACTAAATGAATGTAAATATTTTAGATACCAAGATATATTTTATAGGTACATTTGGTTTCCAGTAAACTAATGTCAAGGAATGAAAACTAGAATAGTGAAAGATAAGAAGTATTTAATGAACTCCAACTTACACAATTCGACATGTTGATGAAGATCCCTGGCGAATTCTTGTAGAAATTTATGCAAGTTATCTATTAGGAGTTCTAAAGGTATCGACTGTATCGCGTTGTAACCAATTGTTTGGCAGATTTGTGCCACGGAAACGCGCAAAACTTTCTTCATATATAAATCCATAATTTTGGATTTTCAGTGAGATTAATCTACTATTTTGAATCAATTGAATCCACTCGATATATTTTACAAACAACAAAAAAAAAAGTCCCGACGGAGTACTTCGAAATTGCCAGAATCAAACGTAAAGAGATGGATAACATTATCCATTGTAAATCAGATGACTCTCTGGTGGCGGAATTCAGAACTTATATAGATTGAGCGCGTTCAGGATTCTAGGGAAAAGAAAGTCAAATAATTTTAAATTTATCAAGAGCCAGAGAATTGATTGCAAAACCAGGTGATTTTTCGTAAGGTAGTGGCCAACAGAAGCCTTTTTTTTGCAACATAAAACTGGTACTCTCTCAGAAGCAAAATTTTGCAGGTTTATATCATGGTATTAGTTTTTTTTTTTTTAATGTTTGTGTTACTATTAAGTCATTGAGCGTTTATGGCATTTTCGTTTGGGCAGGCAGACTTTTTATATTTTGGTACTCCGATTTTGATTCCAAGGAAACACTAAAAACTTGTTCGGACTTTTATTTTTTAAATATATTTGCTTGCGAATCAATTTGAAAGCTCAAATCAAAGCTTACGAAGGCATCCGTAGATACGACCTACGACCATGTTGGTATGATTATAACCCGACATGTCTCGACTAATAACAAATCCAAGGCTGGTAACAGACTCTACGGCTTTAACTTTCGAGTTGCTAAGTAGAACGTCAGGCAGAAGATCTAGGTTAAACCTTATTTTGGATATTGGAATTACTCGAGTTTTAGTCGGGTTCAATTGTAGTCCATTTGAAACTGACCAAGTATAGACGCGTTGCAAGTCATCATTGAGTAGTAGGGTCAGTTCGTTGATCTTGCGAAATGGTTTGGCTAGATGTAATTGTACATCACCAGCGTACATTTGCACAAAAGAATGCCTGCATACTGACGGTAGATCGTTGATAAATATACAAAATAGAATTGGACCCAATATCGACCTTTGAGGAACGCCTTGCTTGAGTTTCATAAGGGATGAGCTACATCCATTGGAGAAAACTCTTTGGCACCCTTCGAAGAGAAAACTATCCAGCAACCTTACCGCACGACCACCAAAAACAAAATAGTATGTTCGCTTCCAACACTTGTGGTTGACTTTATCGAAAGCCTTCGAGAAACCTAGCAGACAGAGTAGTGAGAAATATTTCTTATCAAAAGATTGCCTAACCTCTTCAAGCAGGTTGACCATGGCTGAAGAACAGCCGTAGTTGGCCCGAAAATCTGATTGCTTGTCGTATAAAAGATTATTGAGAGTTAAGTACTCTGTGATTTGTTTTGCTATAATTTTCTCTAAGTCTTTCGAAAAGCAGGGAAGAATGCTTATTGGCCTAAAATCGGCAGATCATGCTGGATGAGCTTTCTTAGCGATCGGCATAACTCGTGCAATTTTCCATGACTTTGGAAAGGTTGATGTAATTATGCATCAATTAATTACATGGGTCAGAGCCGAAATAATTTACGGTAGGATGAGTTTGACGAAGCGCACGGGAATGCCATTTTCACCGATAGAATCAGATTTGACAGCCATTACATATCTGAATACTTCGTCCTCCGTAGTTACCGCAAAATCCCCTAGTCCCAGCCGCAAGTAAATTCGGGCCACATTCTGGCTGAAGTCAAAATCACACGAGTAGAGATCTTCCCTTAGAGAGGAATGATTTAAATCATTTGGATCGAGAAGGCATTCAGATTTGCTGTTTCTAGAAGTAATAACAATTTTTTTTAGAGATTACTCCATATTTTCTTTGACGAGAGGGATGGATCTAGCTTAGAAGCGAAATAATTTTTCTTTGCGTTACGTATAACTGAGGTGACGATGTTACGTGCCGTTTTGTACGGAGACCAGTTGTAATAAGATAGAGAGTGCTTCCATTTACTATGTAGCTTGTGGAAATGTTTAAGTACCAACTTCGTGGGGTAGGAGTTGACGGCCAAAGGACCATCAACCAAGTCTCGCTGGCAAAACGATGCAATGAAAGCCTTCTGGTAGAAGTAGTCAGTGGAAAGGAAAAATGGATGGAAAGACACCGGTGCCACGACCTCAATCATCAGAAGGGATCTGGTGCAGAAATTCTGGTTGCATAACACCAGCATTTACGGCTTAAGAACAGCTACGGGAGAAAGCAATTGTTTGGGCAAAAGTGGAAGGTTTATGGAGCCAGAAAATAGGAGGGACATCATAGTGGGAAAGGCCTTAGTAAAACCAAAGAGCAACATGGTTCCTGTAAGGATTGTAAATCCAAAAACATTCAGTGTGAAAATGAAGAAGGGAGAGATAGTGGGAAAATGTGCACCTATTGAGTTTATATCGACCACAATGAAAACGAGTCGTGCAACACCGGTCGCAACAGTTCAGAGCATGAAAACCAGGAACAAAATCCTCAGCCTCTGTAATCTGGGTCAAGAGCAGCTTATCCTGATAGAAAAGCTAATCGGTGAGTACGCTGATATATTTGCTACACAAGACGGGAATATGAACATACACAACTTGTTCAACACCACTTTACACCGGGATGCCCGACCAATCCGTCAACCTGAAAGGCGTTTTCCATTGACAAAGCGAACAAAAATTGCCGAAATGCTATCGAAGGTGAAAGTTAAGGGGCTGTTGAATAATCGTAGAGTCCCTGGGCTTTTCCTGTGGTCCTCGTGAAGAAGAATGGCGGTAGAACGGAGTTTTGTGTAGACTACCTACGTCTCAACGATGTCACCAAAAATCACAGCCACTACCGAGATTCGATAACACTTTGGACACGCTTTCTGGAGCCAAAAGGTTTTTAAAACTTCATTTCAACGGGCCTTTGAATATTCTCTCTAATCTTTATTTAACCGCTTTTCTAATTAAAATCTTTCGACCTAATTTATTTTTTATTGGTCTTCTTACTTCTTGGTCATAACTACCTTAGAATTTTCTTTTTACTTCAATGTGTTTTCTACTGCCTTGGAGTTAGTCTAAATTAACTTTGCTTTCAATTCAATCTAAATAATCAAATATTCTTTTCTCGCACAAATCTATGATTGCCTATGTTTCCAAAAATCGGGTATCGGGTATAACCCGTAGTACTGTGCCTGGTTGTATTATAACAAAAGCTAGTATAAGGCATTCGTTCATCCCAATCCTCCATATGGTTCATTTCCCTCCTGTGGTCTTTTATTCCGAGTTGCTTTCCGAATAATATTTTCCATCTGACAATTCTTACAATTCCTAATGTACTCCTCTACGTCCTGCATACCTTTCGAATAGAACTTTTTCTTCAGTTTTTCATATAATGCTTGACAATTCTTCTGCAACAACATTCTCACCATCCGTTTTGTATCTAATTTCGTATTCAAACTCCTCAAACTTAAATCTCCATTTAACTAAGTGCGAACCAGTGTCCTTAACATTAAAGAGCCAAGTAAGTGGTCTATGATCGGTCTGAACTATAAATTTTGTTCCATATATTCCGAATTGTTTCGTTGCCCAAACTATTGCTAAGCACTCTGTGCCAGTAGTGCTACAATTTTGCTTTACCTTATTCCATGTTCGGCTGACAAATTGTACTGGTAAATTTCTTGTGCCCTTCTGTTGACTTAGAAGAGCCCCTATGTTCTTGCTTGAAGCATCTGTTATAATTATAAGCACCTTTTTATAATCTCGATACTGGAGAACTGAAAATTTTATAACCGTATCTTTCAGTTTTTCAATTGTTGTTCTACTCCCCAGCTAAATATTATATCTTACTTTAACAACTTATTACGTGGTTCTGCTATTTTGCTGAAATTTTGAACGAACTTACGATAGTAACCTATCGTTCCTAAAAATGATTTTATTCCTTTCTGATTACATGGTGGTTGCACTTTGGGATTTGATGAAACCCAGAGGTTAAATTTGATGTAGTGGTGGCCGTGGCTCAAGTGGTAGTGTATTGGCTTCCAGTCGTTCATAGACCCCGGCCATAGACTAACTATACCTAGATATCAAACTTTCCAGGTATTGGAAAATCAAAACCGGTTTTCTACTGATCGCCCCTATCCGTGTGAACCTGTCCATGAATACGTGAGAATTGTCAACAGTGTCAAAATTCGAAAAGTGACGTCACCCATATAAAAATGACGCGGTGAATTGCGATTTTGACATTTCTCATGTTTACAAATCTAATTTCGTGTAAGTTAGAAAAAAAATTTAATGTTGGACAATAATTTTCTTTATTATATTTTCTAGGACAACAAAAGAAGAAAAATCAAGACATCTGGGGCAAGAAGAAATAATCTCCTACAGAATACTGCTACCACCAATAGATTGCTTTGGATTGGATGTGGCAAAAGCATTTGGAAAAGTTTGTTTACATTTTCTTGTGAGTAAGTAAAAACATTTTAATTTCAAAGTAATTTATTTTACTTCTTTTTCACAGTAAGAATAATAATGAATCCAAATGCACCATTCAAGAGCTTGAAGAAATTTGGATAAGTGATGCTAACTAATTACATGTAAGTAAAAAAATATGCATTTTAGTTTAGCTATATATTAATGCATTTTTCTTTGCAGATTCAACATTTGAAGTGCAATGGTTCCAATGAAAGCGTTCCCAGGGTGGAACTATCGTGTGCTGTCCAAATGCATGTGAGTAAAATGTATACACTTTAGTTTAGCTATATATTTAATGTCTTCTTCTTTGCAGATTCAACATTTGGAGTGCAATGGTTCCAACAAAAGTGTTCCCAGCGAGGAACCATCGTGTGCTGTCCAAATACATTGGTTTTTAATGTATATCTCGTTTTCCTTTTTAAAATAAAAAAAAAAAACAATGTATAAATTATTGTCAATCTGGTAGACGGCCATAGGCCAAACCATGATAGACTTAGCATATATTGAATTGAATGTAATGAATTTAAATTGAAAATAAAAGTCATATTTTAATATGCCTTTTTCTCGATTTTTGCTTAAATTTTTTATTCCATAAATAAAAGAAATATAAAGTATTGGGTCTACAAGTAAGTTTCCAGCGTTTGTCAGAGATGGCGCCACCAGTAGATCCCGGACAGAAATGTCAGACCCCATGTGTTTTATTTGTAGGTTTTGTATCTGTCAACAACTTTGCAGCGTTATATTTGAGCAGTTCTATCGGTGTCGTACATTTTATCGACCAAAATCATGGCAAGTTTCCAGCCAAATAAACGTCATTTGCGGGAAGCGCTGCTTTTATTCTTTAATATTCTTTAATATGAAAAGTGCGGCTGAGGCCTATCGTTTGCTTTCGGAAACTTATGGGGCGGTATGTATTGGTGAATCGAAGTGCAGTGGTTCAAACGGTTCAAAAGTGGTGATTTTGGAGTTGAAGACAAAGATCGCCCCAGAAAGCCGAAAAGTTTTGCAGACGAGGAAATGGACGCTTTACTGGATGAGGATCCGTGTCAGATTCAAGAAGAACTTGTTGCATCATTGGGCGTCACGCAACAAGCCATTTTCCTGCGCCTAAAGGCACTGGGATTCATTCAAAAGGTTGGATACTGGGTGCCGTACGAATTGAAGCCAAGAGACGTCGAACGGCGATTTTGCATGTCCGAAATGTTACTGCAGCGGTATAAAAATAAATCATTTTTGCATCGTATTGTCACTGGTGATGAGAAATGGATTTATTATGATAATCCTAAACACAGAAAATCGTATACAAAGCCTGGCGAGCCCGCCCAATCGACGCCGAAACGAAATATTCACGTGAATAAGGTCATGCTCTGCATTTGGTGGGATCAAAAGGGTGTCGTATACTACGAACTGCATCCGAATGGTGAAACCATCAAAGGACCATTATATCGAATCCAACTAATTCGTTTGAAGCGGGCATTAAAAGAAAAGCGGCCAGAATATGAGACCAGGCATGAGTCCGTCATTTTTCATCACGACAACGCTCGGCAACATGTTGCGGTTTCGGTGAAAAACTATTTCGAAAATAGTGGATGGGAAATTCTGCCTCACCCGCCTTACAGGCCAGACTTGGCACCATCTGACTACCACTTGTTTCGTTCGATGCAGAACGCTCTTACGGGAATACGCTTCAGTTCAGTAGAGGAAATCAAAAATTGGCTCGATACGTTCTTGGGCTCGAAAGACAAGAAATTTTTTTCGCCCAGAATTCATAAATTGTCAGAAAGATGGGGGAAAGTTGCAGCTTCCGATGGACGATACTTTGAATAAAGCATTGTAACTATGTTTTCATAATAAACCTTCAAATTTTGGAAAAAAACGCTGGAAACTTACTTGTAGACCCAATAATTGTTTTTTCTTCCTTGGATTATGCAATTCCACACCACCTTTGAGGTATGCATAGCGGTGCGTTAACCGATTTTTTTTTTACAGTGTGTTCGGTTTCCCCTGTAGGCCTATTGCACCCATTCCGCATTCTGAAAAGTGAAGAATAAAAAATGGTTCCGCAAAAATGGACAGCAGTTTTTGTTTTTACAGATAGCTTAATGAAAGAAATTTGTTCCTGAAAGAAAGGTCGGAAATATCCCTATTCCAAAATTTCAAAACAAAATATGTAGATCCTAATTCTGAGGAAATAATGGAAAATGAAATCGATCGGAAAATTTTCGCAGCAAACGTAAGTGCAAGCAGATGTAATTTTTGCAGAAATTTCCGTTGCAACAACGCGCAAAAAGCATTCATCGAATACAATGCAAAATTGCTCCTCCAGCACACGGATGTATTCGACGAATTCTTGAGGCGGGGCAAGTAAGTTGCAATTGCCATATTACTTAAAAGATGTAAAGGTATGATCAATGGTCTTTTCAACACCGTCTAAAGTGGGCAATGGCAAGCTGCACTTATGGCCTTCGAAACACTTCTTGTAAAACCAACCGCAGACATACATAAAACTGTTTTCTTGTAGAAAACTTATCATATCTATGTCCGAAGGTAAGCTTACAATTAGCGTGTTTTTTGGTGTCATATCCAACTGCTTTTGTATTCACGGCGTGTGTTTAACCAAATGATCATAAATTTGTTTGAATGCAATATAATTCACCAATTCACAATTTCCCGTTCTAACAATCTTCAAATACTGAAGACAACATAATTTTTGAAAAACTGTCGAAAAATGTACGGGAGTTACGCGTAAGTTAAGCGTACTCTCACCTCCATAACTTCTTACTTCACTTAAAAAAAATTCTCTAAGCAATCTTGGTTATGATGACCAGTATACATGTACAAAAAATCGCAAGATCTAATATCCCGCCACAAAGACGTTAAAGAAGGCAACCAGCCCTTTATGAAATAAAACTGGTTGGTTACGTCTTTGCCTTCAGGATCCAGAATTTTCATGGATTGAAGAAGCTGTAAGGGCGTTTAACTAAAATTGGGTTTGGATTTCATTTTCACTATAAGTTTGCTTAAACATATTTGGGTCTTTATGTCGAGATGAGTTAAAAATATCGAATAAATTATTAAAAAATCTGCTGTGCTGCTTACAGTTGTGGAACCTTGACCAGAGCTGCAGTAGGTTAAAATTCCCGCTGCAACTGTATTGCTCAAGACTTGAGAGGCATATTTAACTTTCATTCTTTGAAAGTTATTTGGCCGCACATGTGCCTCTGTCAGTTTTACAGCTAGCCTAAGTTTTAATTTCGAATCGAGGTCGTAAACTGTAATGACATTGTTCCAGGTTGCACGCCGAGCGCCTGAATTATTATAAACCATTTCATTCTTTAACAGGTAAAAAAATATCTTACTACAATTTACTATGATGAAGGGCTTAGCAAAATCTACGTCTAGTAATCATGCTAGCCCTCTGAAATTTGATCCCTGGTCACACACAAATTGCATCGGAATTAAGCCACCCCTTAAGTGCAGAAATTGCTTCTGAAATGAGATTGTTTTTAATAGGGATGATGTGCAACAGGCGCGAGCAAAATAATAGGTGAGACGATGTTTCCATCTTTTCGAAATGCCTTGAACCATCAGCACCAAAACATTGTGCGCAGGCCATTTTGAGCAATACTCGCTGTCACCCAAGTCTTACTGTACCACTTTTCTGCAGTAGTCCAAATGCGCTTTTAATGACATTTCGTCAGCCGAAATTGAGCAGTATTTATAGATACTGGGTAGCTGACTCATCTTGAGTTGAACTCAATGTTACCCGGCGTCTTTGGCCACGATGAAATAAAGGACTGCAAAGTGACAACCGAAGATAGGTTGGAAAATGGCTGCAGCAACCAAAATTTTTACTTCATTTGCATACCTACAACCCTTAGCTTTCCTATCCAAATTTGATTGTACGATCTGCACAACAGTTTGGAGTTCCGCGGGTAAGCTATGGCAAAAGTTCTTATCTGCAGTTTTTTTTTTGGAACATATTACCTCTTTTTCTTTCAAATACTTCTAGGGAACAAGGATCGTTTGTTTTTTGCCTTAATATTTTCATTAAAAAATCCAATTGGTACTTTCATTTTTGATAATAGGTCATTAGCAATACGCAAACACAGTTTTAAATTCATTTTACGTGGTGTGCATATCGATAAACACCTAGTTCACTGGGTTCGTGAATCCTTTGTAAACCCGGAGTTCACTTCCCAACAGCTTTGCGGTTCATCAACATCGCAAAACAATTTGTCTTCTGTTATCGGAGCGGATTTCTCCGAAGTTGCTTCCTCGTCTTCCGAACAGTCCAGTTCGAATTTCACACTTACCGGCATACTGGCTACGTCGCTAACCCGACTAATAGGTAACGTCGAGCGAAGCAAACATTTTTTTCTTCTCCCGCAAACATATTGTCAGCGAAGTGTTTTTCGCAGATTTGATCCGACTTATTGAATTTACTTAAGTCCAACATTTTCAGCTAAATTTCTCTATTGGAGAAAAAGATTATTGGATCAAAATTGGAAAAAACAATTCAAAATTGTGTTTCTAAATTGACAAAAACATGGATGCGTGCGAACAAAATACAAAAAAAAATGTAAATTAAAATTTTCTTTTTATTTATTAAACTTATCTCGCTCTCACTCGTGGTCTTAATACTATTACATGCGTGTACCTATTCTAACTTTCTTAAGGCTAGCTATGCTTATTACATTTACATACTTAGATTTATCTTAATTCTATTCAAACTCCCTTAATTGGAAATTAGTTTACCCTGGATATATGATATATGTAAATACAAAAACGGATGTCCCATTAAGACACCCTATTTTGAAATTCGAAAGAAAGACCCAGCGTTTATTTGAAAAGTTCTTGTTAATTTATAAATATAATTATAAATAAAGGTGTGGACATGCACAACCCAAGAACAATTCCTGCACTAAAAGGCGGGACGACGGGCTATTGATGAAATTGAGCCGACGCTATGCAAGTCATCGAAAATTTCATCTAAACGACCATCAGTGACGAGACGGCCACTCTTTATTGAATTAGAAACAAAACTTTTCAAATAAACGTTGGGTCTTTCTTTCTAATTTCAAAATAGGCCGTCTTAATGGGACACCTTATACTTATATCATACAGTATACAGTGTGAAAAGTTCATATTCAAACACCCCCATCTTAATAGGAAAAACTGTTTTCGGTACAAAACTAAAAGAAAAACATGTTTTTTCTTTAATTATGCATCAAAAACCGATTTTCTGCTTAGAGTGAGGGTGTACGTATGAGTTTTGCATACCGTAGGTAATTAATTTATACCTTAAGCCACAATTAAACAAATTTGAAAAACATACACACAAAAGTGTCTCTGTAAAGTACACTTTTTTCTTTTGTCTGACAAACATTGAAATCGAGTTCCAGGTTCTTCTTCAGGTTCCCGCCAGAAAAAAGTTAACAAAAAAAAGCCAATAGAAGCGTGTTGATCATCTAGCTCCTATCAATGAGAGGAAATAATTAATAAGTGCATACTTTATTATACCACGCAAATAGATTAAAAAGTTATTTAACTTTTCATGTTGCGTACCTTTTTAATCCACCCCCGTAATACATATAATAGCATGCAAAAAAAATATTGTTTCCATGCATAATACAAACTTGCCTGGCTTCCTCGCATCCTGGGCAGTACAAATGGATGTATGTTTTGCATCCTAGACGGCATATCTTCGTTTTTTCCATTAAAAATAAAAACGAATTATTTTTATTAAATTAAAACAATAGAAATTTTTTTCACTTACCTATTTCTTCCTTCCTCAATAAAATATTGGCACTTGTTCATTCCACCACGGTGTGGGTGAATTTTTCGCTTCACCATGCAGGAGAGCATGATCCCAAAAAATGTAAACTAAAAATCCTGAAAAAAAATTGGAATATTAGATTAGATGAAAAATATATATGTATACGTATTATAATTCAATTGTTGTATTAACTTTTCAAAAGAAGTAATAGATAAAGATTAATGATTATTTCGGCTACTTTTATTTGTGAAAATGTAACTTTCGACAATTTTTTTGCAAAATTGAATTTAAAATATTGGTAACGGCAACAAACAATACAATAAACAAAGTAAACTAAATGTGTGCTTTCTAAGTCCATTTGGTACAACAGAGAATTGAAATCTTTTTTAAAAAAATATGGGTGTGACTGGACACATTTAGCTTATATTCAATGTTTTTGTGCCACTAATTTCATTATTATCGCAACATTTCCAAATTCGGTTCTCAGTTTGTGCATCAAAAAATTTCCGAGAAGAAAAAAAATCGATGTAAACACAACGCTGTATTTTTCACATATTTTTTTTTATAATTTGCGCACGCTCAAGGAATTTAAGTACCCTTAAAATGCTTTCACACAGCGCGGGCGAAGGAAAATCAGGGAGGATAGAAAGAGAGGTACCGGTGAACGTTGGTTTTAAATGTTTGAAGGTTATAAAGACTAGGAAATAAAGAGCTAGGCAGGGCATTCCATAAGCGAGTTGTACGCCATAGAAATGAATCACGATATTTTAGAGTACGTCCGAAAGTGTGCTTGAGGGTGTACTGATTTCTATGGAGCACTGGTGGTGGAAATGGCTATAAAACAGAGTGAGACACGAGACATTACGTCGGTGTTCGAGGGTGTCAATTGATTGACTGATATTAGTATCACCAATGAGTTTTGTCGCATGGTTTTGAATCCTATCTAGCAGGTACAGAGATGTTTTGGGCGCACCCGACCAGATGTGGGAATTGTAATCCAATTTCAGGCCTTATATATTGAGGCCAGATCAGAGGGGGTGAAATATTTCATACATCGCTTGAGAAAACCTAGACATTTCGCAGCGTTTTTGACGACACCGAATATGTGATCATTCCAACATAAGTTTTTCATTGATACACATACCGAGAATGGAAAGTTTATCGGTTTCGACGATGCAAGTGCCATCTATGGATAACGGCTGGGTGTTTAAATTTCGCTTTAACGACAGCAGACAGCATTGTGTTTTGGAAGCATTAAATACTACTCTGTTAGTGGTTCCCCAAGTAGTTATGCTGGTAATATCAGAATTTAATGAGCTTCACATACGCTGCCGTTCCCGTTCCCAGAAAGTACTGTCGTCAGCAAAGGAATATATTAGATTAGAAGCAGCAGACAAGAGATCGTTGATGAAAATTAAAGAATGTCGGGGACAGATTGGAGCCCTGGGGCACACCAGCATTTATTTTGTGAATATCAGACTTGAAACCGTCCAAGACAACTTGAATTGAATGTTCCGAAAGGTAATTTCTAATCCATTGAAGAAGAGAGTCGTCAATTCCAAGAGCACTCATTTTCGACAAAAGAGCCTGATGCCAAACTCTGTCAAATGCCTTAGAAATATCAAGTGCAACTTTTTTTTTTTTTTTTTTTATAATCGGCGCGCGCTCAAGGGGTTTTGTACCCTTAAAATGTTCGTACACAGCGCGGGCGAAGGAAATTTAGGGAGGAAGAAAAGACAGGTACCGATGTACATTGTTTTTAAATGTTTGCAAGTTATAACGACCAGGAAACACAGAGGTCGGCAGGGCATTCCATAAGCGAGTTGTACGGCTTAGGAAAGAATCACGATATTTAAGAGTACGTCCGAAAATGGGCTTGAGGGTATACTGATGAGCATTCCTAGCGAGACGGGTGTTACGGTTGAAAGTTTGAATAGGCCGAATGCTACTGGCAATTTCAATGGAGCACTGGTGGTGGAAATAGCGATAAAACAAAGTGAGACAGGAGACTTTACGTCGGTGTTCGAGGGTGTCAATTGATTGACTGATATTAGTATCACCAATGAGTTTTATCGCACGGTTTTGAATCCTATCTAGCAGGTGCAGAGATGTTTTAGGAGCACCTGGCCAGATGTGGGCAGTGTACTCCAACTTTGGGCGGATTAATGCCTTATATACCATATTGTGGCCAGATCAGAGCGGGAAAAATATTTCTTACATCGCTTGAGGAGACCTAGACATTTCGCAGCATTTTTGGCGACATCGAATATGTGGTCATTCCAACGTAAGTTGTTACTGATACACATACCGAGAATGGAAAGTTTATCGGTTTCGACGATGCAAGTGCCATTCATGGATAATGGCTGGGTATTTGAATTTCGCTTTAATGACAGCAGACAGCATTGAGTTTTGGAAGCATTAAATTCTACTCGGTTGATAGTTCCCCAGTTGGTTATGCTGTTAATATCGGAATTTAATGAGCTTAACATACGCTGCCGTTCCCGTTCTACAGCCGAAGAGCAGGGGCGTGAGTCCGGGAACGAATATGAGAAGCAGAGAGTGCTGTCATCAGCAAAGGAATAAATTGGATTAGAAGTAGCAGACAAGAGATCGTTAATGAAGATTAAAAAGAGTGTCGGAGACAGAACGGAGCCCTGGGGCACACCAGCATTTATTTTGTGAATATCAGACTTGAAACCGTCCAAGACGACTTGAATTGAACGTTCCGAAAGGTAATTTCTAATCCATTGAAGAAGAGAGTCATCGATCCCAAGAGCACGCATTTTCGACAAAAGAGCCTGATGCCAAACTCTGTCAAATGCCTTAGAAATATCAAGTGCAACTAACTTGCTTTCGCCAGATTGATGTACGCTTTGGTTCCACTTTTCGGTGAGACATGCCATCAAATCACCAGTGGACCTGTTGCTACGAAAACCATATTGCCGGTCATTGAGAAGTTTTCGTGTTTCGAGATATTTCATGAGCTGACGATTTATCAGCGTTTCCATGACCTTGGAAAGAAGGGACGTAAGTGCAATGGGTCTGTAGGAGGATAGAGAAGAAGATTCGCCTTTTTTAGGGACTGGCTGGACAAATGCTGTTTTCCATCTGCTCGGAAAGAGTCCTAAAGAGTAGGACTGATGAAAAAGCTTACGCAGTGGTTTTGCCAGCGTAGAAGAACACCTCTTCAGAAGAAGGGGAGATATACCATCTGGACCAGCGGATTTATGCATGTTGAGATCTTTGAGTACTCTTGCTACTACACGAGTGCGAAAGTGGATTCGTCCCATTGTAGATTCGACGCACTCGAGTGTAGGCGGGGACAAAGCACAGTCTGGGAGTGTTGAGCTAGCCGCAAAGTGTGCAGCAAGCAGATTGGCCTTGTCCTAAGAGCTGACAGCTGGAATGTCATTGTAAATGAGCGTTGGGATGGAGGATGAGGCAGAATTTCTAATGTTTTTGACGAATGACCAAAAATTTTTACTGCCTTTGGGACATTGTAGTATTTTTTGCCTCAGGTTTTGGTCATATTGGAATTTCACACGCTTAAGAAAGGCGTTGCAGTCATTTCTGGCTCGTTTAAACTTTTTTCGGTTTTCCTCTGTCGGGTTGGTCTTGTAGGACCGAAAAAACAGTTCTCTAACCCTGACAGCCTCTTTACAGCTCGAATCATACCATTGCTTTCGCCAGATTGATGTACGCTTTGGTTCTACTTTTCGGTGAGACATGCCATCAAATCACCAGTGGACCTGTTGCTGCGAAAACCATATTGCCGGTCATTGAGCAGTTTTCGTGTTTCGAGATATTTCATGAGCTGACGGTTTATCAGCGTTTCCATGACCTTGGAAAGAAGGGACGTAAGTGCAATGGGCCTGTAGGAGGAGAGAGAGGAAGATTCGTCTTTTTTAGGGACGGGCTTTTAGTTTTTGAAACGTGTACAAGTCAAAATCCGCAACAGCCATATTATATTATGGGTATTATTAGCGCCTTTTTGTTAAATTGTTTTTGTAATGGATAATCCACGTAGAGATGCATGTATTTTATTGATTATAGAATTTATGTGAACATCCCAAGTTAACTTATTGTTAAAGGTTATTCCAAGGTTTTTAACCTGGTTAACGTACTCAACTTGGGAGGAATTTGAAAGGATAGAGGGGAAATCAGGGATATACTGTTGATGTTTAGACATTGGTATGGCTTTAGTTTTGTCAGGATTCAGCTTTAAACCATGGCGTGTTTACCACTCGAGAATATAGCATAGATCGTCGTTTATTTTTGCAACTGCATCTTCAATCATGACAATAGTTAAGCTAAAGTACAATTGAACATCGTAAGCATATATGTATATATTGACAATGCAATAAAATGGAGGGTAGATCATTTACAAAAAAAAGAGAACAATAATGGATCAAGAATAGATCCTTGGGGAACACCACAATTAACAGGAAGAAACGAAAACAGTCTACTATTATATGAAACAGCTTGCAAGCGATTAGTCATATATGAATAAGTTCATTTGTTAGATGTGAGAAGTTAAAATATGTCGTAAGTTTATGACAGAGAATATTGGGATTTACAGTCAAATGCTTTAGAAAAGTCAAGTAGCGTTATCACAGTTGTATAATCTTGTCTATTTCTTGTCTTACATCGTCAAAAACTTTAAGTAAAGCTGATGTACAGCTATGTCCGCACAGGAACCCTGACTGCAGAGGATTAAGAAGCTGTTTGTAACGGCGTTTAAATAAAGTTGATATCTTGTTTGAGTCTTTAGATATCCAATTTCGAAGCCTGTTCCATTTTCATTGCCATTGCCATTGTACACAAAAATGAATTAGTAACAATAATAAAGAATGAACACATAAGTAAAAACCAACGAGGTAAATGAAATATTTTTGGAATTACGAGAGTTATACTTTTATTAAAAATTTCAAGAACAATTGCGAAATTTGTAACCTTGCAAAACCACTAAAAGTACAAAAGGAATTAACAGAAAAACTCAAACATTTCAATGATGTTATCCACATGAATATATGGTTTCTCGAACGCCAAAAAGGTATTTGATTACAATAGACAGACAACCTTTCAAAATACGCGACATTGGAAAATAGAAATTAGAGTGCCATTCTGGGCGCAATAAAGCAAGGAATACAATTTCTTGGAGAGCCAAACAAAATTATTTTCTGTGGGAAAACTGTATCACTTAAAACCGGCAATGATGATGGCGAAAACTAAAAGGCACTTTAAACGATTCAGATTTAGATAGAGTTGGAGAAAAAAAAGAGAACAGGAGGTTACCGAGTTTATAGCGGAGGGGGATTATACTCTTAATAAATCTAAAAAAACGAAACATTAAGTATTACATAAAACAATCAACGTTTTCGCTGTAATAATAAACAAATACCAAAAAACATAAATTTACATACAATGTTTAAATTACTTTTCATCTATACGCAATGGCTTCCCTCTCTATGTTGATTTCCTAATTATTTTCTTCATCCCTTTATATTTCCTGCCAGAATATTTAATTCTTTCTTCTCTACTTTTTTTTCTTCGATTAAAATCCTTTTAATCCTTTTTGGAATTTGAAAATTCCAGCGTTTATCTTAAAATTTCTTCTGCTTATTTTCAAACTGCTATTATTTTGACAGTGAACGAAATATCAATTTATTTATACGATGTGATTCGATGGGTGTGTTCAGCTTAAATAATACGTTTCTGGGCTCCAATTTATTTAGAAAAAGGTCGCGTTCATGATTCGGTAAAAAAAAATTAGTACAATATATTGTACACAGATTTAATAATATTAAAAGTTTGGTTTCTACGCTATGTGCCTGTTCAGATTGCAGAAGGCATGAAAGTCCTTCCCATGAACGTCGTGTTGACATTTTCAAGGATATGAAAGCTTTTTGTCAATCGGAACACTTGAATCGCACTATTTGTAATCTTGATTATGGCCGAGAAATATTTCGAAATACTTGCAAAGTATAGTACAAGGCCGCCAGGTAGACAGCCAGCTTAACTTAAAATTTTAAGTGCGTTTATCTCAAAACTGAATTTTTCAAGTTGGCCGCATCCATAACTTAAACAATTTTAAACCAATTCACTTCAAATTTTAATTAGATCTTTAAATATGCATATATTGTCTAAGTAAGTGGGATTTTTTTTTATATGGAATAGTTTATTTGTTATTAACAATTTTTCTGTGATTTTTGCAAGTTTGACTGTGAAAGTGCGCCATTCAAAGATCAATATATCAAAAAAAAATCCTACGTACTTCTCTAGCTGTTGTTACATACAATAAAAAAAATTATTAATTCACCATAATTCAAAATTTACAGGAGCTGTTGGTACGGCCGTAGATCTTTCCAAAAAAGAGAGGTCATCAGAGAAACGCTTCACAGCCCCCATTTTTAGATAAATTCTTCTATAAAAAACATATTTTACAGTCAATCATATGTACAATAAACTTCTACCTTTGTAGACGTGGCTTATTTTATATTTTTCCTGAAAAAAAATCACAAAAAAGCCAAATTTTAGGGCCTCTAGATTGGCCTAAGCCCTTAAATTCAGAGCTTCGTTCTCCGACATATCCCACTCAGTCATCTTTGTTTCGCTGTCAAAAAAATTTCAGAGTTGGTGTCGACAGAGATGTCTTGAATAAAAGCCAGACATTTATTTCATGAAATCTTTCTTGTTTGCAAACTACCCGTCTCCATTAGCCATTTTGATTTCATGAAAACTTTTTGAACACGCGGAGACGCGGTGTAAAGTGGATTTTCGGGTGAAGCACGTCGTTTGCTGATGATTGCAGGCTTTGTCCAGAAAAAAATTAAATCAGTTATAAAATTTAAAAGTAAGAAAAAGTAATAAAAAGAACTTAACACTCGAGTGGGTATGACTACACTTATGATGCCAAAAGCATGTGTTAAGTTTTTCGAAAAATGGGACAGAAAGAGAAAGAAAGATTTTTAGGCTCAGTGGCTATTTCGCTCGGTTGCTGGACCCTGATCCTGCCCCTGACCTTCAACCAAGAAAAAAAATGTTTTATGTTTCCAGATCTCCATTCAATTTCCAGTGCAAAAAATCCGCGATTTCTTTTAATGTCTTCAAAAATTAGTGAAAAACCCATTTCTTCAATTAGCCCATTCCTTCTAAAAATAGCTATTGACATAATAAGTAAAGATTATGAAAACATCACCCAACTGCGGGACGGAATTCTGTTGATCTTTGTGAAGTCACAAAAAACGGCAGATCTCTTTCTCAAAGCTATGCCTTATCAACGTGCCTGAGACAGAAATAATATGTGAAATGAAATCCCAAGGTTTCACGGACATTTACAAGTTTTCAAGGAAAGGAGATGATGGAAAGCAAAAGCCGACAGGCCTTATGCTCTTCACATTTGACCTCTATCAAATCCTCAAATCGGTAGATATCGGCTTTTACACTGCTAAAATAACTGAATACATACCTAACCCTATGCGCCGCCGCAATTTCTCGGCCATACAAGCAAACGCTGCAACAGCAGCACGATATGTGCTGTCACTACATCAAACTCCAAACCATACACATACATACCTTCTCCTCGGACTACCGTACCACATTCATGTCTAGACATAAACCTAATGCTAACACCTCGTCAAATCACATGCATCACCCAATCAACCGGTTTATTCAACCACAAACAAATCTCTATCATATACCTTAATAAACTCAACCACACAATCTTCTCTCACCCCCCTCTACAGTAACTCAATCACCTATAGCATGATGTCGATATGCTATAAAAAAAATCTTAATCAAAAAAATGACACTGCGACTCAAGAGTTGCAGAGCTAAAGCCCAAAACATCTCATTTCAACCGAACCCTCAAAATCACAACAAAACACAAACAACACTATCCGCACACAAAACAATTGCACCACAATCCACTCTTCTCTTGCCTCTTGTAAAACAAAGTTGTGGAATCAGTCCAACTCCTATCGATCAGCTCTCAATATTCTGCAATGGAATATGAAGGGATTCGCAAATAACCTTGATGAGCTAAACATCTTAATAAAAAGTCATAACCCCTCTATTGTATCTCGTCAAGAAACGCACTGCCCATTCAATTACACGCCACAATATCCAAGAGCTTATACTGGCTACTTTAATAATTTGCCAATCAACACAACGTGCAAGCACGGTATATGACTCTTAATAAACAAGAACATCCCTCATACACCTCTACCCCTGACTTCTGACCTACAAGCTCTAGCTGTTGAGATAGAACTTGAAACAAAATTTACCTATATCGGCTTATCTTCCTCCAGACCAACAAATAAATAAGATCGATCTGGACAGTATTATAACCCAAGTTAACCTCCCCACTACTTTCGGAGGCCATATTACTATAATGCATGGAATATTCTTTGGGGCTATGCTACTACAAATACCAGAGGTAACTTGATGGAACATTTTTTTTCAAATACTAACCTGACTATGTTGAATGATGGATCCCCTACTTATCTCTCAACGCATAATACGCTAATACGCTTACTCACATTGACGTAACTGTCTGTTCACCAGAACTTTTTCCAAAGACAACTTGGAAGACCTTACATAACAGCGACCATTTCCCCATAAGCATAACATTAAATACAGGGCGTAGCTCAAAAATAAAAACACCCAATCTAAAATTTAAAACTGATGTTGCCAATTGGATTTCGTTCGGAAAAAAAAACATCTAATAAAACCACCTCTCTAAATGTTAACAAGGAAACTGCCACATTGCAAAAACCTTTCACAACCGCTGCTAATTTTTCTATCCCCTAGACTGTACCAATTAAATTCAAACAGGTAGTTCCCTGGTGGAACTCCAAACTATCCTCCCAAAGGAAAGAAAAAATGATTGCCTTAAAAGAATTCCAGAAAAATCCTACCATTCAAAATTTAATTATCTACAAGAAAGCAAACGCGAAATTCAGAAGAACGCTTAAAGATAGCAAAGCTAAAAGTTTCGCAGAATTTACCCTGACAATAGGTCCAAACTCCCCTCCCGCCAAGATATGGCAAAACATCCGCCGACTTACTGGAGACTCAAAGAGACTTGCTATAAACAGCATTAGGTCTCATTCTGGCATCATTGTTGATCCAACTGAGATATCCAATTACTTTGCTCAAATTTGGTCAAAGAATTCAGATAACAACTCTTTCACAAATGCTTTTAACTCCGAAAAACAAGAAGCAATTAACAGCCTTCCACCACAATACGCAACCAATCCGACTGGACGACGCATTGAAACTCCGATATCGCTGCTTGAATTTGAAGCTTCACTTGACAAATTAAAAGGGAAAACTCCTAGTAGGGATAGAATATCGTACTCAATGCTTAAAAATCTTCCCAAAGAAACCAAAAAGAGAATTATAGACCTCTACAACAATATACTTAACACCGCGGTCATATCCCAAATCTGGAAAGCTGCCACAATACTGCCCATCCCAAAAACACAAAAAGATAGATCCTCAGTCGAGGGATATACCACCTTGATCAAAAATCAATTTAATTCATTCAGAAAATTAAAAATACAAGTTTATTCATCTAAATCTACATATATAGTCCCCTTCAAAGTAATCCCCATCGACTGCAACACACTTATGCCAGCGCTTGATCCAATCCTCGAAACATTTTTTATATTCGGTTTTCGGTATGTCCATCAGTACTTCCTGCGATTTTTCCATTACTTTCGCTTGGCTGCTGAAACGCGATACCCGTAGTGGTTTTTTAACTCGATTGAACAGAAAGAAGTCACAGGGAGCCAAATCAGGTGAATTCGGTGGCTGTTGGATGGTATTTGTTGCATTTTTCGTCAAAAAATTACGAATAATGATGGCACTGTGCGACCGCGACGGTACGTTATCTTGGTGCAAAATCTACGAGTTTTCTACCCGCAATTCTGGTCTCTTTCGGCGAATTGCTTCTGCTTCATGCAAACGTCTCATAACGCCCAAATTATACTCTTTGTTTACTGTCTGGCCTTCTGGCAAAAATTCATGATGTACTACACCGTTGTAATCCATGAAAACTGTGAGCATTGCCTTCTTTTTTGACTGAAAACGACGTGGTTTTATTGGTCTCGGCTCATTTAGTGAACGCCATTCACTTGCCTGATGTCTGGATTGCATGTCGTACTCAAAAACCCACGTCTCGTCTCCATTCATCCTCTTGATGAATGTGGGATCGGATTCAGCTTCGCAAATCATCTCTTTTGCGACGTCAACACGGTCTCTCTTTTGCATGAAATTGATGCCTTTTGGCACCAACTTTGCTGCTACACAACGGAAACCTAAATCATTAACCAAAATGTCTTGGACGAATCCATAGGCAATGTTCAAGTCCTCAGCTATCTCTCTGATGGTTGATTTACGGTTATTGACCAACATTTCTTTTACTTCATCAATGTTTTCGTCGATTTTCGATGTCGATGGTCTGCCACTGCGTTTATCATCTTCGATTGACTCACGACCATTTTTGAACCGCTCGTGCCACTGGTAAACGACCGTTTTCTTTAGAGAATCGTTGCCGAAACACTTTTCCAACATTTCCAACGTTCGCGCACCATTCGGTTCGGTTTTTTGCGCAAAATTTAATACAAGTTCGTTGTTGCAAATTTAAATCCATTTCTAAAATTGTAAAAAATCACCAACGCACACAGAAATAGATGTACTCTTGGCTACGTAACTTTTGCAAATGTCAAGCTATGACACTAAGATTTAGAGAGAATATCAGCAACAGATTTACCAACTTAACAAAAAAACCAGAACTCAAATCGGAATAATGGGAGCGCCACACGGTGGTGTCCCCCGGGAACCTTTTGATCAAGGTGTTAGGCCCATCTCCCTTATCGCATGCTTGTTCAAAGTCCTCGAGACTTTGGTTTGCCGAAACGAACAAGCTCATCAGTCCAAATCAGGTAGCATTTAAAGCCAACAGATGATGTGTTGATCCGCTTCTACACATTGACCATTATATTTCAATGGCACTATCCGCGAAAAATCACGTTTCAATCCTCTCTCTTGATTTTGAAAAAGCTTTCGACAAAATAGGAATACATGTTGTCCTATAGAAGCTTAAAAAATGGGGCATTGGAAAAAAAAATATACAACTATATAAAATCATTTTTCATCAATAGGAAAATATGTGTAAAAACAAATAATACATACTCTTCGCACCGCCCATTATTCAACGATATTCTCCAAGGATCACCTTTCTCAGTAGTTTTATTCTTAATTGCATTGGATGACATTAACATAATAATGACTAAATATCATCAAACCAGTGTACCATCAAGCAGCAAGAAGAAGTCTAAATGCTTTTCCTACCACACCTATAAAAAACATATTAGCTGAAGCAGGACTGCCGACCGTGGATGAACGGAGAGATGTTATCACCCTTAAGCTATCTGCGAAACTCATTTTTTCTAAATACTCTATAATCGATAAGGATATCAAAAAAACAACACATCACAAGCTTAAAAGGAAAATACCATCCCCCATCAGCATAATCCTTAAACAAGCAACAGAGCCGGAGATACTTAAACGCACTCAAATAGCTTGCACCACGTTATACCGCTTGGTTCATCAGCCCTGAATCTCTGATACTGACTCTAGGCTTCTATAAAAAGACAAGTACAACCAGCATAACTTACCGTCAGTTGTTTTCAAGTATTTCATTAGACCTGAAATCGGAGGGATGGAATTTCATATTCACAAATGGATCTAAGACTACGGATAACAGCAACTCTCGAAGATGGTTCCATTATCTGCATTGGAAACCTTCCAAAATTTGTATAAATTTTCACGGCAGAAGCTTTTGCTATTCTTCAGGCTATAAAGTTAGTTGCAAACCGTATTGGAAAACACATCATATGCTCCGATAGTATATCTGTCCTTAACGCCATCAAAAACCCCAACAACGACACCGAACTCATATCAGATATCAGGTACCAACTCATAAAATCTCCAAGTAAATTGAAATTGATGTGGACTCCTGGGCACGTTGGTATCAGGAGAAACGAAAATGCAGACTCCGCAGCTGATTCGGCCAAAAGAGCCCCAGTGTATACATTTAATACATTCACTAAACAAGATCTGATTAAACTCGTTTTATGGGCAACAAGGATCAAAACTGTACCAATACCACTATAAGAAAGTTAACACAGCCCTCTAAGCCCCACTAACAGCCCTAATCACAAAATCTCAAATTTTGTGCGCTTAAGACTTGGACACACTTCAGCAACCCATCAGCATCTTCTTGTGAAAAACAGCCCTCCACTCTGCCCTTCCTGCCACACCACATTAAACTTAACACACATCTTAGAAAACTGCTCTCTAACAAAACCAATCATAAGCAGTATATTTAAAAATAATTCGATTTACGATATATGTACTGAAAAACCCAAGTTTTACCAATATTGAGAATATCTCCAATTTTCTAACAAAAACAAACATTATAATATAATTTCATTTCTTTTAGAGCCAAAAGTCTCCGCAGCTAGGCTCGTTAATTTTAATATTACCCTATAATTTTAATTACTTCTTAATAAATAATAATAATATTTATACGGATTAGTACATTCTGATATAAAATCGAAAAGAAAAAAACTTTTGCTTCTGAAGTGAAAACCAAAAGCAAGGTTTTGCAAGTGAAAAGAGTGCCAATGGAACAGTTTTATCAATTTTTTTATCTCCGGAGTGCAAGAAGAAGGCTTCTGGAGCCAACAGAAAACGCCATTAGCTTTTTAATTTTTGAGATATGTTAATTCTTATTTACGATATGAACGTAATAAGAAAATAATTACAAAGTGGTAGCACTGACTTCGGAAAAAAAAATACTTTCCTAGGAAAAGAGAAACCTCTTGTAAAAATAGAAGCTTTCTCTTTCTTTTTAAAACCATAAGATGGGGTACGTAGTATATGCCTATCTTCTTTCAAAGAATTTTGCTGTTTGTGAGAGCTAAGTATTTCTTTTTAACAAAAATTTAAAACGATAAACACATTTCCTTGTTTACTTAACTCATATAAAAAATAACTCTTGCAAGTGTTAAATTCTAATATTTCAAAGCAAAGTCGACTAAATATCAAAATACAAACCACGAATGCAGTGTTATGATATATTGTGAAGTGGTGTAACAAAAAGTACATTTTCCAATACGCACAATTTGCAAAGATGCTGCAACTCATACTAGTGTTTAAAAAATAGATTTTCAATAAATCTTTACATCAGAAAAGGTATAAAAAATAGTTATAGTAAAAAATTGCAACTTATTGAGAAGACTGAATTAAAGATGTAAGAAATTAAATCACTTATTTCTTTACTTTTTTTTATTTTTTTTTTATTTTAAATACTTGTCTTGTTTATCTTTTAGCATCTTAAAAAGTTTTAAATATTAAAAAAATATGTCAAAAATAAAGCATCCATCTACATATATATGTAATTATTCTATGAATTGTATGTTAATAGCTTACTATGTATTTATTGAAATGTACTGCGTTATAATTGGAGAGTTGGCTGCGAACCCCATTGTTATATTGTATTAAGGGTGTTTCACATAAACAGAGACTTGAGCATACACTCTTGCTTTGTCAACAGATGTGTGGGTGGCAGGGGTGAATTTATCGGTAAGAACTAAGAATCAGCCAACATTTTTTTCATTTAAAAACATGTAAAAACACTTCTCGACTAGAAGTTGTTTACCGATTGTAAAAAATCAAAAGCAAATTATATACATACAGTGGCGAACAAAACTGAATACAAAATGAATGAAAATACCTTTATTTTCCTTTAGGGTTGAAAATTAGTATAGTTTACATATATAGTATAGTATAGTTTACAATATAACATCTACTACATTAACTGACTTTTTCAACAGTGATATATATATACAGAGTGTCCCCTAATTCGTTGGCGATAATTTGAGAAATGATTCCTGGACATATTCTAAGAAAAAAAATCGTTCTACAGTAAGGGTCTATCTCCAATGTTGACATCATGTATCGAGGATTTAACAAAAGGTTCACTTTGGTGTATCCTGACCCATGTTAACGGACTTTGTTTTTAGAAGAAATACCAGCCTTTATAACGGCGTTTAAATAAAGTTCACATCTTGTTTTCATTGTCCATGCTAATTCTCCAGAAAATGCCTACTTAACATAACGTTTTACTATTTTTTTCTTATGAAAGTAAAAATAATAAAACATACATACTTGAAAAACCTGCAGCAGTTAAAATTTACAAAAAAAGGTTTTTTTTGCTTTAAGCTCCAAATGCTATGAATAAAAAATGACTTTGTGTGGTCTTAGGTAGTTTTTATTTTATGTGTGTACTAAAACAGTTGTAACAGGTCGTCAAAGTGTCCCCCTTGGTTTTGTAAGCATGCTAGAGCCCGTTTTTTGGATTGCACTGCGAATATTTATTGATGCTAGCTGCTGCCTCACTTTTGATGACGCTTCGAGAATACGCTCTTCCAGTTCAATTTAAGTTGCTATTTCTGTTGAATAAACAAGTTCCTTCATTCTTCTCCATACAAAAAAATCCAATACTGTAAGGTCAGGAGATCTTGCGGGCCAATGAACTCGTCCATTTCTTCCTATCCAACGGTTACCATACTCTTCATCTAGCCACTTCTTACCTCACGATGGGCTGGAGCACCGTCCTGTAGAAAATACGATGAAGCTAGTTGAATCAGTGGAATGTTCTCCAATAGTTCTGGTAAATAATTTCGCATAAACTCCAGATAGTTTGTAGAATTCAGCCTACTACCACCCAGGTAGTTTGAAGGGGCGATTAACTTGTTTCCAAGTACACCTGCCCACATATTGACGCTGAATTTGTATTGAAATGATTTATGTCTCATTGTATGTGGATTGTCCGCAGCCCACGTATGAAAATTTTGAAAATTTGTGATCCCATCTCCTGTAAATTGAATTGAATTCGTCTGTCCAAAGAATTCTGCTAATAAACTGGTTGTCACCCAAGCTCCGCTCCAGTAAAACTTAAGTCTCTTCTCCAAATCATTGGGAATGGTATGGATAAAGATTTTCTCCATGCAGTACTTTTGAGCTTCCAGTATTCTTTCATCAGCCGAAATCCTTCTTACTTGTGGAGCTCCCGCCTTCGGTCGTGTATTCGAAACTGATCCCGTTTTTCGAAGCCTTCGATACGTATTTATAAATACTCTTTTTTTATTAAGAAGTCGTCGGTTAGAATAAAGTTCATGGTATCTTTGTCGCGCACTAGTTGAACTTCCATTGCATAGCCCATAAACGTAAATAATGTCTGCGTATTCTTTGTTTGTAAATGCCGACATTTCAAAAAACGTTTCTAAGCAACTGTAACCTTAGCGCAAAAAATTAAACTGATGAATTAATTTTTTTTCCTAATCGTTTATACCATTTCTGTAAGGTATACCATATTTTCCAAATAGGCCTTCATACCCTAAACCTAACTCTTCTGAGAACTTTTAAGGAACAGTGTAAGGAAATGAGAGTTTTGACAAGTAGTCAAATAAAACAGCACGCTTTAAAACTCTTTAATAGCTATGCAATTTTAGAAAATTATTGGAAAATTAGTAATTCGTGGAAAACCACTCTTACGGGTATGTATTGTCTAACTGTTGTTAGAAACGTTGGTAAAAAAAACCCATAAATTCCTTCTTTTACCTGTTGCAGGTTTTTCCAAGTATCATAAAATCTGTGGGTTTTTGTTCAAACTTGATGATTTTTTGTTATTTTCATAAGAAAAAAAAAATAGTAAAACGTTATGTTAATTAGGCAGAGAAAAGTGACCTCAAAGTCAAAAATTAGCATGGGCAATGAAAACGGAACAGGCTTAGAAATTGGATATCTACAGACTCAAATAAGATATCAACTTTATTTAAACGCCGTTATAAAGGTTGATATTTCTTCTAAAATTAAAGTCCTACACGAAGTTTTTACCATTAGTACTAACAGAGCAATTTCCGTTAACATGGGTCAGGGTACACCAAAGTAAGCCTTTTCTTAAATTCTCGATAAATGATGTCAACATTGGAGATAGACCCTTACTGTAGAACGATTTTTTTCTTAGAATATGCCCAGGAATAATTTCTCAAATTATCGTCATCGATTTAGGGGACACCCGGTATATACAGTAGCGAACAAAAATCAATGCATGTTGCAAGTGAGTGAAATAAAATGCAAAATTTTTATGTTTTGTTTCATTTTAGCTTTATAAACTATATTTATTCTTAATCGTAAAATGTTGATTTACTTTTAAGCCAATAAAAAAAATAAAAATATCCTTCAGAGATAACTGTAAAAAACGAAAATGTTAAAGAAACCATCATTTACTCAATTTTGCACGTTTCTTAAGTTATTTTTATTTACCTTTTTCTGGTACTATTTAGTACTTGGTCAATAGTGCTTTGTTTTTAAATACATTTCTTATTCGAAGTATTTGGTGAATCCTCAATCTTTTTTGAAGATTATTAAGTGGACTGTATTTCGAAAAGAACGAGGGATGCTAAATATGCGAATGTTGGATATTAGCGGAATGATAACACATTATGAACCACAGTTATTTACTTCATTTTCATTTTATTAAAAGTCGATAGACTAACACTTAACAATAATTTGAAATAATAAAAAGCAAAACAAAATTATTAAAATTCACATTGTGAAGCCGATGAGATCCTTCTTGGGCCACTGCTAATGATGAACTCTCTTTTGTTGGTGATGACTTCTTTACTTATCCTCTGGGTTTTTGGGAATTCTCCATTATGTGATGAGTGCAGTGGTTCGATGTAGCAAACCGGTGAATTTTGCAATGTTATATTGCGAATGTATTGTATGTGCTATTCTGGTGCATGAGGATGGATTTGAGGAACAATACTGAAGCATATTTTACTTACTGCTGATAAGTAGTAACAGTATTATTTTACGGTATTATTAAAAACAATATATTGTAACAAAATATTTGTTTTAATAGAAGCTTTTATAGGACAATGGGAAAAGTCACAATTGATGTTGAAAATAACATTGTTTTGTTGCCTAATAATGGCTACAATTCCAGAAAAATTCCAAAACTCTGCAATGTGTGTCAGCGAACGGTGATTAAGGTCTAAAAGAGAAAAAAGACTGGTACCCCCCAAAAAATTTGGGCGGAAGATCGAGGTTGCTAACGGATGGCGATGCTCGGGTCATGGAAAGAATGCTTCGAACAAATGAGATAAAAATACCAAAGGCTGCCTCTAGGGGTATAAAATAAAAGGTTTATAAATAGACTGCTAGGAGAGCTCTTAAACAAATCGGTCTTGTATCGGCAATCAAGCAGAAGAAGCATGTGTGATCTGACGAAAATGTGAAATCAAGGTTAAAGTTCTCCAAAGACCACAAAAATAGGTCGGTTGAAAACTGGAAAAGGGTAATATGGTCTGAGTAAACAAAAATCAGTTGCTACCAATCAGATGGGGAAGAATACTTTTGGCATAAACCTAACGAACGGGTTCTCAAACACCAAGTTAAGGAGACCATAACGCACGGTGGAGGTGGAGTCTTATTGCTTGGGGGTGTTTTACTTGGTGGCATGTCGGACACTTAGTGAAAAATGGGATAATGAAAAAAGATAATTATCTTGAAATACTCCAAACAAATTTGCCGGAGTTTGTTGAGAAATGTGCGTATTCCATTGAAGAGATCACCTTCCAGCAAGATGGCGACCTCAAGCACTCTGCCAAATTCGTCAAAAACTGGCTCGGTAACCAACTTTTTTCGCAATTGCAATGGCCCGCACAAAGTCCGAATTTGAATCCGATAGAGAATTTATGGGCCATTGTTAAACGGCAACTTCTAGGATACGAAAGTTAACCTACAAACATAAACGAACTTTGGACCAGGGTTCAGACCGAATGGAAGAAGACTCCAGACGGAATTATACAAAAATTGCTAGAATCAATGCCAAAGCGAATAAAAATTCTAATAAGAAACAAAGGGCTATGGAGACAAAGTAATAGGAGCTAGTTCTTAGCTACAAGGATTAAAATGTGCAAAAGTGAATACTTTGGACTATGAACTATATTTTAATTTTTAATTGTTAAGTAAATGGAAACCGAACTATTTTGTACGTTTAAAAAACACTTAATTAACCACACTAAACAAATAAAATGATTTATATTAAAATACTGCGTTTCCGACTTATAATAACTTATAACTTAGGTAATAACACAGCTTTTACATTTTTGGTATTCACTTTTGCTCACCACTGTAGGTGTGCAAAGACAGTAAACAAAAATATAAATTTCTTCAGCAGAAACAGACTTAAATAGATTCAAATAAAATATTTACCAATAGTAGAATCAAATCAAAAAGCACTGGCCAAAAAGCAGAGAAAGAACGGAACAAATTCTGATAAGAACATTCACTTAGAACGACAACAGGTACTGCGCTGGCAAAGGCTTACTACGATACGTGATATAGAATCAGAAACCGTAGGAAACGTATACAAAAACACAGCATATATATGTACATTAGGAGTGGGTATAAATAAAACGAACTAGTTAAAAAAACTGTTTTTCATCTCGTAACGAAGTAACCGCTTTATTTTCATAAAAAAACAGTTTATATAGTAACTACATTTATCTATTTGCATACACAAAATTCAACTTAGGTATGCGAACGGATCATTCTGTTCCGCAAATATGAAAAACGCATGAAGGAGAAAAACGAATAACATGATTCCACCCTGATACTACATTTACGAAACGAACGAGAAAGCGTTTTCATATCTTTTAGTGCAAACGAACAAAAAACGGAAAAATCGAAGAAAATGTTAAAAACGATAACGATCGGGGAAGTAGTTTAAGTTTTCTGTGTTTTTTTCCGTTTTTTGTTCGTTTGCACTAAAAGATATGAAAACGCTTTTTCGTTCGTTTCGTGAATGTAGTTACTGTCAGCCAGGAGTGGAATCAACAAGGAAATGTTGGCTTTATTTTACATTGAAAACAACGGTTTCATTTGGGTGGATGAGACGAAAATGGTTTTTAAAGTTATATTTCTTTAAATAACTGTTTCGTTTCGTTAACACAAAAACCGAAAACAACCCACTTCTAATGTACATACGTGCGCATGGGTCCAGGTCGTGCTTTAACTCAAATGAAAAGTAAGCAAACAAAAAATGCGAGTGAAAACATCCTCCCAAGAGCCAAAACAATCCCCCACTGCAACATTAGCCGCTGAATTGTGAATTGTGTTGTGAATTGAGATGTCATATGAGGTAAACGTATGATTCACTCATAGATTCACTCACGTTATATAAAAATAACTCAGTTAACAGAGCGACTTGAAAACATGTTGATTAATGAGGTAGAAACGCAGTGTAATGGCATGTAATATCGGAGTGGAAATCTGTTGTTTTTTTTTGAGTTGACTTAAATTTATTTCAGTGAAGAGAATTAAATATTTGGCCTTGCTCACGGCGTTAGTTGTTTCTCGCGGCACTAGAGGAGCGTACTTGGCGTTTTTCTCTGCAAAATAATTGTTCACGAAGGTGATTGCCTCCGCAAATCTCTGTCTTCCGAGCGCAGTCTTTAGATGAGGGAACAAAAAGAAGTCGCTTGGGGCTAGATCTGGTGAATAAGGCGGTTGGTCAAGCAGTTCAAATCGTAATTCATGGATTTTCGCCATGACAACCGCTGAGGTGTGAGACGGCGCGTTGTCTTGGTGAAACAGGATTTTTTTTTTCTGCAAATGTGGCCGTTTTTCCGCAATTTCTGCCTTCAGCTTGGCAAATAATGATGCGTAGTATGCTCCTGTAATGGTTTTTCCTTTTTGAAGATAATCGATTAAGATAACTCCTTTACTATCTCAAAAAACAGTCGCCATTACTTTCCCAGCCGAAAAAACAGGATTTGCTTTTTTTTGGAGCCGGCTCACCCTTTGCAGTCCACTGTTCTGACTGAATTTTTGTTTTGGGCGTATAATGGTGTATCCAAGTTTCATCTACAGTAATTAATCGGCGCCAAAACTCGGATTTATTGCGCCTAAACTGCGTCAACAGAGCGTTGGAAATGTTCATTCGAACACGTTTTTGGTCTAACGTAAGCAAACGCGGCGCCCAACGCGCAGACAGCTTTCTCATGCTTAAATCTTGATTTAATATGTAACAAACACGTTCTTTGGACATTTTCATAACCTCTACTATCTCTCTCACTTTAATTCGGCGGTCGTCTAACACCATTTGATGAACTTTAGCAATGTCAGTGGTTGCAGTTTTTAGACGTCCCGAACGTTAATCATCTCCCAAGCTATTACGGCCACGTTTAAATTCAGCTGCCCAAAATTTCACTGTGGTAAATGATGGTGCAGAGTCCCCATACACAGAGTCCAACTCATTTTTGATTTGCGTAGGCGTATTGCCTTTCAAAAACAAGAATTTAATTACAGCTCGATACTCAATTTTTTCCATTTTCACAAAAAACACTCAAATCGACTCACTCAAACGATTGTCAACTAAAAACTGCGTGTCCAAAATGACTGAAACTTCGGTAAGTAACTGTCAAAAGATGCACAACTAGCATTCACTAGCTTTTATTGCCGAGTGCCGCTATCTTTACATTGCGGTCGGACATTTCAGACAACCCTCGTATATTTTCTGGAAATTGATAGGTATATGAGCTGGCAGTCGTTTTTTTATGTACATATACATATGTATAGTACTTCACTCTTAACGGACAGGTATGCGTGAGGGAAAAACCTTTATAAGTGGACCGGTCCAATTAAAAAGGAACCTCTGCAATCGGACCACCTACTAATCGGGCAACTTTTCTTCGGTCCCAAGGGTGGTCCAATTTGTCAGGTTTTACTGTATTTATAATATAAGAAATTAGATTGTATGAATATAAATTACATACTTTTCATACGTACAAGTGGCCCTGTTGTTGCCTGTTTTGGCATTGTGCTTTATTTTAGTCTTGAACATACGTTCAAGACTCTTCCACTTGCCCTCAACCTGGCCCGCAGTGAAATCTGAACCGAACTCCTGCATGCGGCCAGCAAATCTGCTCCCAGAGTTTTTGTTTTTGGTTTTGAGGTCAAAGATTTTTCCGAGCTTTGGTTGTAAATCTTTATAAAGAGTCATGGGGAGCTGACAGTCCTTCTCCAACGAAATTGCTTTTTGTTTTCCTTCTGCACCTGCAGAAGTTGTTGCAATTTCCACGAAATCCTGGCTGGTGGCTGATTCATCTCAAAACGACTAGTTAAATACTTCCTGGCGAAACCCTTCATCTAAAAAAAAAATAAGAAAAAATCTGTGTAAAATATGTTAAATCCATTAAATTTGTACTTATTATTTTGTAAATTCTGCCGTGTATTTAGAGAACATTCAACTAGCACAGATTGCCCATTATTCCCTCTTATTTCTAATGTTGCACTTTCCATAAATTTTTTTTTAATTCAAATTGCACACAACAATCGCAAACAAATAAATTGCTGGGAACAAATCAAAATGACAGATAAAGCTGATTTTGACATCTGCACACCAGTCTGCTCTACCTCAAGAGTAGGTGCAGGTTTTTCTGTACTTTTCTGTTCTGACAACTTCACTGAACACAAAACAACAGTTTCGGACAGAAATTTTTCTCACTGAACACAAAACCTTGTACTTTTCTGCCCAGAACCTCCTCACTGAACAGACCTTTTGTCAAAGCAAGTTATAACGCTCATAACTGTTATTCATTGGTAGATTCTAATGGGTGGACTTTCTATTATCCACAAAACCAGGAGCCTTAACGGCTGCCACTTGAAGACCAATCTTAAGGCGATTTACCACTAAAGTACTCAAAGCTTCGCCATTAATATCTTCCGCAATAATCACAAGCTGCTTTCTTTGAGCATTAGCTAATTCCAAGGCAGGAATAACCGATTAAACTGAAGAAATTTTTTTTTCAGAGAACAACACCAATACATCTTGGAATTCAACCCTAGCACCCTGCAAATAGTTTATAAAATACGGCGAAATATAGCCTCTATCGAATTTTATGCCTTCAATGACTTCTAATTCATCATGCAAAGTTTTTCCATCCTTCACTGTAATGATACCATCTCGACCTACTTTTTTCATGGCTTCTCCTATTAGATTTCCGACAGCAGTATCTCCATTAGCAGATATTGTCGCCACTTGAACAATTTCTTTTGGTGTACTCACTGGACGGGACATAGATTTTAAGTTGTCTTTAACAGCATCAACAGCAATCATAACTCCACGACGAATTTCAACTGGATTGGCCCCTTTTGAAAGTTTCTCAAAACCCTCCTTAGCAATAGCCCGGGCTAATGCGGGAGCGTTAGTTGTGCCGACACCGGCCTCCTCATCGGTATTGTTTGCAACGTCTTGCACCAATTTTGCTCCGATATTTTGAAATTTGTCCTTTAACTCAATTGATTTGGCTACGGTAACACCATTTGACTTACCGATAAGAGATTTGCGCAAATATTAGGTACATAGTGAACTTTGCTGATTGATATCTCTTTCTGGTTCCCATCATTTAACACCCGTTGCTGTACGCTGCCCACACAATCAATTAAAATTCTATCATTGTTTGCCACAATTACTTCCTTTTTCACAGGTTCTCGTATATTTTTAATGATCGATTTGTGTTTTGTCATATGTACGGTACAACCACTGTCAATATACCAATCTGATGGTAATTTACTGGATTGAACTAGCAATGATGAAAATATTGTAACTTGGTTTCATTTTTGTCATTTTTGTGTTGTAGCATTTTTTTGCCTTTTGCTTTACGGCGGTTCTTAACGAAATGTTGTTTGGAATGCTTTTTGTTTCTCTCTTCATCGTTGCTCGGGCACATTTTAGCTGATATTCTCTGATTAATATCCATTAGTGCAACCGTTGGATTGCAGTTTTCCTGTTTCTTGTTACTCGAATTCCCAAAACGAATGATATCTCTCCCATATCTCGCATCTTAAATTGCTGGAAGAGAACATCAGTGAGGTCCTGTTCCAATCCTGGATCATTGCTAAAAATTAAGATATCATCCACGTAAATGGCTACGAAGAAATTATACAAAAATGCAATTATACAAAAGAAATTATCGGAAGCTAGTTTTTGTATTAGAGTCGACTCTCGTTAATTCGAAACTCGAAGGACTTTTAAAATATTACGAATTATCGAGAGTTTGAAATATCAAATGGTTCGAAATTTTCGAGAGAAAAAATATGAAAGTTCGAATTATTGAGTAATAATCAATTATTGTTTATTAACTGCTAATTTTTTGAAAAAATCAAAAGGTTAGAGGTACATGCTTAGATATATGTATATATGTACATACGTCTTTCGGAAGAAGTCTTTAATGTTATTGTAGTTTGCTTCAAAGCACATTGACTCTGATGTATCTTCCTCATCTTCATCGTTTCTTATTTCATCTGTATCTGTAGCAGATAAAATTTCACCATCGGCTAGAGAACCTGAGACAGGAACATCTTCATCCACCTGAACAAAGTCATAAAAACTCACACCGCTGCTTCTTCATCTTCCGTAATTATAGCTTGATTTTCCTGATCTTCTTTTTTGAAGCAGTTGAGAATCGTTAGTGTGGTGTTACAGCTCTCCATGCCTTGTCAATCAGTAAAATAGCCGCCAGGACCGTGATATTTACAGTTAGCTGATTGTCGAGAGATTCTAAAAAGAACTTCACAATTTCTTTGCGATAGAACGTCTTAAAATTATGGATGATGCCTTTTACCAATGCTTGCAATTTGGAAGTGGTATCCGGCGGAAAGAAGTAGAGTTTTACATTGAACAATGTGGGGAGGACTATTGTGGACAATGCAATTGTCTAAGAAGAGTAGAATTTTCCCCTTTTGTCGTTTCATCTCTACGTTAACTCTTAAAAGCAAATCGTTAAAAAGTTCTGCGGTCATACAAGCCTTTTTAATAGCACGATAAGCAATAGGAAACGATTTCATTCCTTTGATTGCTTTTCCACTTTCCCCAGAAACTTTTTTGAACACAACTCCATTTCTCTTCTTGAAATTTGTAAGCCATCACTTGCCGCAAAGTTGTTGATGATTTGAGTAGACGCGAACTGTTTTGCTTTTTCTTTTCATAAGTTTCCCCTAATAGACACTTTTTGTCCTCTACACTGTCTTAGACAAATGACAAGGCTTTCTTCCAGGTGAGGAAATTCACTTTTAGTAGTTCTTTTCCTTACTCCAGTAGTTTGAGTAGCATAAATTTTCTCCTTTTCCTTTTTATGGTTGAGAGGTGTACTCAGAGGAATCTTAAATTCTTTTGCGACATCACTTTTCTTCCCACCTCCATCCACTTTTTCGATTAACTCCTTTTCAGCAATCGTCAAGCATTTATACTTTTTAGGACTCATAACTAACACAAACTTTTAATCTGTAACCAACGAAAACTGAAACTAAACACCAAACGGAAGTGTGTGTCCAACTACATAATCATTTCAATAACAAATGTTCGTGCAACGATGTTTGAACTTATCTCAAAAATGTTGGTACCTCTATGCAATCTGATAATTTTGAATTCTCGAGTGTTTGGCGCATATGAGTTCGAATTAATGCGTCGTTTTGTTACGTAGCGAAGATTTTTTTTGTTCGAATTACCAAGCGCTTAAAAATGTATAGATTTTTTTCGAATTATAAGGAGATTTTCTAGGGAACTCGTGATAACTTCAAATTATGGAGAGGTTCGAATTATCGGTGGTTTGAATTAACGAGAGGCGACTATACCATATACATTATTATTATTTTTTTTTTACATACAAGGGATAACCCAAAAAATAGCTGCTTTTTGAAGGTTTAAGCATTTATCAAATACAAAACAATATTTATTCATTAAGAAATTCATTTCTGCTCATTAATGTATTATTTTCAGATGCTCGACAATTGATAATTTTTAATTTCAGGCATACAGCCCGTGCTTTTAAGCCGGCATGACTCTTTCAAACAGTCAATCTTCTAGCAACAACAGCAATAGCGAAGTCGTAAATCACCGTGTTTCCTTAAATAATAAAAATTGTGGTGGTGCGTCACGTCGAAATAATTGTGGTCAAAATTCAAAATACAACAGTTCTCAATATCAACATAAAACTGAATCTGAGAGGCATTCTAAAAGCTTAAGCTGTACAAATTCTACATTGCCAATAACATCAGCATGCAGCCATAGTAACAACGATATGACCTCAATTGAGAAAACCTCGGTAATGCATAATTATGCGAAATCAAGAAGCACATATTCGGGTAAGCGCTGTAGTCTTATATTGTACAATTAAGAAATTATAAAAACATTTTTTGGATATTGTTTTGCTACCACTATGTATTTATATTTACTCCTTATTCATGGCCCTTGGTTTTTATTTTTATGTCGTTATCATATAAACTCTTTTGATAGTTATAAATAACTTGTAAAGTAATTATATATACGTGGTTATTTAATTTAAAAAAAAACTGCTTTTAAATAAAATAGAAAGTTTGTAAAAAAGCGACGAAAGCAAACCAGGAAATGTGAAAAGTTAATACTGCATTATCAAAAATGTTACTCGGTAATAATTGATGTAAAATAGTGTACTCCATTTAGTTTAAGTTAATTAATAAATAATATAATACAGTCGACTCTCGATAATTCGAAACTCAAGGGAGCTTACAAAAAATTCGAATTAACGAGAGTTCGAATTAACGAAAAATTATCGAGTTGGAGCGAAGGACAAAAACGAAATAAGTATGTACAATAGATATCTACATATGCAACAATAATTAGACGCACTTTATTACAAAACACACACTGAATAGCATACATACAATTTTTACTTACATTTTTTTTTTTTGCTTCAATAACTTCCCTCGTCCTTGGTCAAGAATATTGTCTCTGACAACCAGTGCCGAAAATACCTCGTCGTCCACTTCCGTTCTTAGTAAATATTAAAGCAATGTACATCACAATGACTTTGCCTCCTTTGATGTGACGGACAGAATTGGTTCTGCTTCCGATTTTTCTTCATCTTCGCCTTCATTGTTGTTGCTTGAATTTGAAGGTCCCAAAATTTTGTGCGAGCACCGCAGACTTCTACATCATCGTCAATATGTACAAAATCATCGAAAGTCACAGAATCATTCAAGTTAGGAAGAAGGCTCCATCCATCCTGCGAAGTAGAATAATCCAGTTCTCCTCCCTCCTGTTGCAATTGATTAACTGGCTCTGTAATAAATCCGCAATTCTTGAAACAGTTTGAAATCTTTGTCGATTTAACGTTTTCCCATACTTTGTCAACCATGGCCATCGCTGTTAAAACATTTATGTTGGCTCTCTGTCCATTTTCAATGCTATCCAACACTACTATTACTACTTCTTTGCTGTACTAAGTTTTAAAATTCTGAATCACTCCCTGGTAAAGGGGTTGCAAATTAGGGGTGATGTTAGCAGGGAAAAATTTAAGATTCACATTACTGAGAACTGGTGGATTATTGTGAACTATGCAATTATTCAGGAAAAGTACAATTTTCCGCTTCTGCTGTTTCATATCGATGTCTAGTTTCAACAGCCACTCATTGAACAATTCTATGGTCATCCACGCTTTTTTATTGGAGCGATAAAGGAAAGGATTTCATACCCCTGAAACATTTAGGGTTAGCAGCTTTCTTTATCATAATAGGCTTTATTTTTTGAGACCCGTCCATGCTTACTCTGAGTAATAATGTTAACCTTTACTTGCTATGTTTTCCCCCTATGGCATTTTTCGTTTTTAAATGTCATCGTTCGATGAGAAAGACACTTAAAAAAAAGAGCAGTCTCATCCGCATTGAACACATTCCGTGGATCATGTAATTTTCCAGCAGCCCGCCTAAGTCATTTTTCCATTTAGAACAAACAGTAACATTAACACTCGCGCTTTCTCCACATGTTTTTTTGAAAACGATGTTATGTGGTTTTTTAAAATTTTAGAGCCATTCTTCACTGGCGGTGAATACTTCAATACTCAAACTAAAAGCGAATGACTTAGCTTTCTCCTTCAGAAAGATAGGGATAGAATATGGTTTCTTTTCGATTTTTTTGTCTGATGTTAGTTTTATATTCATTTTTGTCGACGCGCACTTTCCAAGATCTTTAACGTTTGCCCTCGAAACATCTCGCGAACGAATTCTAAAGACTGATTAATTTATGTTTATCGTCAACAATTGTTAGTTCACAGTCACGACCGTCTATGGTAATTGGCACTGTTAACATCTCGCGGCACTAAAATTCACCTCCTGCGAATCCAAATAATTTACCATTGTAAGGAACTATATGGTTATAAAAATTAAGGGCCAGGTTTCTAGATATTAAGGAAAAGGAAGTGCCCGAATCAACCAGCGCTACGAATTTCATGTCTTTTATATAAATCTTTTCTAATGTTTCTGGTCGCACACGATTCCCGATGATATGGACCTGCGCACTGTTTGGACATGAACAGTTTTTTGTTTCATGTCTGGTTGTCGAACACTTTTCCAAACGAGGTGTGTTTTGAGCCTGCATATAGTTTATCGATACATGGCCGCGTTCGCGACAATTATAGCATATAGGACCCAAATTTGTCCGTGGTCGCCATAGTACAATACTTGCGCTTGTAAAATTTGAGGCAGAGACAGTGCAACCGCATGTAGACCTTCACTCGCATATACCTGATTGTGTGCTTTAAGTAAATCGGAGCACTTCGAAAACGAATAAGCGGGCAATATGCAACGCAATAGTCCATTTGTAACATAACTTATAATTGCATTGTCATCTAAACATGCTGTCAGGGTTAGAGAACTGTTTTTTCGGTCCTACAAGACCAACCCGACCGAGGAAAACCGAAAAAAGTTCAAACGAGCCAGAAATTACTGCAATGTCTTTCTCAAGGCAAAAAATACTGCAATGTCCCAAAGGCAGTAACAATTTTTGGTCGTTCGTCAAAAACAATAGAAATTCTGCCTTATCCTCCATCCCAACGCTCATTTACAATGACATTCCAGCTGTCAGCTCTTTGGACAAGGCCAATTTGCTTGCTGCACACTTTGCGGCTAGCTTAACACTCCCAGATTGTGCTTTGTCCCCGCCTACACTTGAGTGCGTCGAATCTTCAATGGGACGAATTCGCTTTAGCACTCGTATAGTAGCAAAAGCACTTAAAGATCTCAACATGCATAAATCCGCTGGTCCAGATGGTATACTCCCATTCTTCTGAAGAGGTCTTCTTCCATGCTGGCAAAACTACTGCGTAAGCTTTTTCATCAATCCTACTCTTTAGGACTCTTTCCGAGTAGATGGAAAACAGCATTTGTCCAGCCCGTCCCTAAAAAAGGCGAATCTTCTTCTCTATCTTCCTACAGACCCATTGTACTTACGTCCCTTCTTTCCAAGGTCATGGAGACGCTGATAAATCGTCAGCTCATGAAATATCTCGAAACACGAAAACTTCTCAATGACCGGCAATATGGTTTTCGTAGCAACAGGTCCACTGGTGATTTGATGGCATGTCTCACTGAAAAGTGGAACCAAAGCGTACATCAATCTGGCGAAAGCAAGATAGTTGCACTTGATATTTCTAAGGCATTTGACAGAGTTTGGCATCATCATTTGGATTCATGACTCTCTTCTTCAATGGATTAGAAATTACCTTTCGGAACGTTCAATTCAAGTTATCTTGGACGGTCTCACGTCTGATATTCACAATATGAATGCTGGTGTGCCCCAAGGCTCCGTTCTCTCTCCGACAGTCTTTTTAATTTTCATTAATGATCTCTTGTCTGCTACTTCTAATCCAATATATTCCTTTGCTGATGACAGTACTCTCTGTTTTTCATATTCGTTCCCGGACTCACGTCCCTGCTCTTCAGCTCTAGAACGGGAACGGCAGCGTATTTTAAGCTCATTAAATTCCGATATTCAAATACCCAGCCATTATCCATGAATGGCACTTGCATCGTCGAAACCGATAAACTTTCCATTCTCGGTATGTGTGTCAGTGACAACTTATGTTGGAATGATCACATATTCGATGTCGCCAAAAATGCTGCGAAATGTCTAGGTTTCCTCAAGCGATGTGAGAAATATTTTACCTAATCTGATCTGGCCACAATATATAAGGCATTTATCCGCCCAAAATTGGAGTACAATGCCCACATCTGGTCAGGTGCTCCCAAAACATCTCTGCACCTGCTAGATAGGATTCAAAACCGTGCGATAAAACTCATTGGTGATACTAATATCAGTAAATCAATAGACACCCTCGAACACCGACGTAATGTCTCCTGTCTCACTTCGTTCTATCGCTATTTCCACCACCAGTGCTCCATAGAAATCAGTAGCATTCCGCCCCTTCAAATCTTTAACCGTAACACCCGTCTCGCCTTGAATGCACATCAGTATACCCTCAAGCCCACTTTCGGACGTACTCTAAAATATCGTGATTCGTTCTTAAGCCGTACAACACGCTTATGGAATGCCCTGCCGATCTCTGTGTTTCGTGGTCGTTATAATTTACAAATATTTGAAAACAATGTACATCGGTACCTGTCTTTTCTTCCTCCCTAAATTTCCTTCGCTCGCGCTGTGTGCAAGTGTTTTAAGGGTACAAAAAGCCCTTAAGCGCGCGTTCATTATAAAAAAAATATAAAAAAACCTGTGGCAGCCAAGAGCCATCAGTCTGTAATAAAATTCAATCGAGGTTTCGTTTTTTGCTATGCGTGTCTGCATCATTTGCCTATGCACGTCAGTAGTATTTACGACACAAGGAATTTTCTAGAGGTGTAAATTCAGACCACGTACGGCAAACATTTTGAGTGGCAATCCATAACTTTGTGGCTCCCTTCATTTTATTTTGCACTGCAAGTAAAACCGAAGTATCTGTCCATTGAATTGAACCGACAAAAGATTTACATTATACGGATCAAATTCTGGCAAAATGCACAAAAGATCACGAATTGTATTGTATTGCACCGATAGCAACTAGATTTGCCTTGCTGCTTGGTCATTGTCTCGGTTATTTTCAAAAATAAGTACAATAAATCACTCGCGCCTCTACTCACTCCATTCGACGAAGGAAAGACGGTTATAATGTTATTGAAACGGACGCTTGTTTCAAGTTGTTGTGTCAGTAACTCCATTGTCCGCTGGAGTTTTTCGACATAGTCGCTTAGCTTTCCTACCTTATCTTCTCGATCTGCCTCCTCATCGGATTGGCTCTTAGAAACTGACTCTGCCACCTTGTGCACCTCCGAAAACTCGAATCCCTCCAGGCGTGTCAGCAACTCGTTTTTACTGCCCGTTGTCTTCGCACCCAGCTGGCGCAAGACTTCCTTCAACTCTCTTACAGTGAGTTGATTGAGGGTGGTTGAATCCATCATTACTTGAATCTTGGTCCTAGATCGCACTTCCTAATTTGTCAAGAAATTTGGCTTTTGTTCAAATACAATAACTCACGAAACTTTTATATTTATTTTGTATTTATTTCTTACCACTCACTTTGGCTGTTCAATATCAACTCTCTACCGAAAGCAATTTTTGTCGAGGGTAACGGATTGATAGAGAGAAATAGGGAAAGGTACCATGAAAGGGAAAAATATAGATGAGGAGGGGATGGGATGACAATGAGGTTTATAAAAGTATAGGGAATAGTGATGACACAATCATCAAATGACTGTTCTTGCAATTGTTGCAAAGATATTTAAAATTGTACGACACATGTACGTTAAAAAAAATATATAACTACGGCCTAAAATTTGTAATCTGAAATAAATAAATATAATTCCGTCATGTTTAAGTATTTTTTACATAATTTTTCTTTTTTCAGATGAAAGGCATTACAAAACTACTTCCGAATCTGCAGACTCCTCAATTCTTAGCCGTGGATCCACTTCACCAATTCGGCGATATACACGTTCGGCTCTTTACTTACTTCGGAACGATTCACGCTCTAGATGCCGACCAAAATGTGCATCGAAGTTACAATCACTTTGCATCTGGAAAGCAAATAATAGTAATTATTCAAATTATAATCAACAGAATGGAGGAAACACCAATAACTCTTCATCTAATAATACAGATGTAACATCATCCTCCTTATCATCACCTAGACTATCCTCTTTGATACGTCAAGTAAGCAACCATGACCTTCAGTGCGGTGGCACTGGCAGCAGTTCAAATCATACCAATCAAAAAAATTATGTTGACCATCGAAGTATTTCATCGTCGCATCTTATGCCGGCATTTGCAAAACGACGTATTGGTAATCCTGTACAAACGAGTTCTGGGGCTTGTACCGGAGGTACATCTTTACCGACTTCAAATGAACCATTTAAAGTACAGAGTGCAGGTGGAAAGAGTAACGACCACAAACAATATATATCTCCACAAAGAAAAAATTTGAACTTAATTCCACTGTCAAAATCAGTTCAACATAACAGCAGTAATTCTTTGGATGGCGATAGAGAACATGCTAAAGATCGTGGGCGTGAACGCGATTCAAACATAAATTCATCAAATTTATCGCTTTCAAATGCACGAGAACGCCGTATTGGAAGTGGACGTTTGCTACCTCGAGATGTGAGTTGGGATTATCGATCTGATAAAGATTCAAATTCATGCTCTGCATCATCAGGACAAACTTCATTTGAGAAAGATTTATCTAGTCATTCATCTTCTGCTCAACGAATATCTTCTAATTCTTGTGGAAACCAAAATTCTTCGAATCAAAAATTTGATTTTCGCTATCGTTCTTCCACTTCAAAAGATAGAAATTCTGGTGGAAAAGCTCCTTTGGAATTTAATTCTGAGTCCAGGTATGAATCAAGAAAATCTTTTGCCCGTGGTGACTACGAACGGGATAATAGAGGTGATAACTCAAGTTATATACGGCGTTTTATGTCTGACTTAATTAACCAAAATGCACATACCAGTTATAATAAATCTGGATCTGGGTCAAATACCGTAGGAAACAATAATGTACAGAATCAAAACGAAAATCGAAGACGTAATCATCGCAATGATGAACCAGAATGGTTTAGTAGTGGTCCCACATCTCAGCACGATACAATCGAATTGCGCGGGTTTGATGAAGTTGAAGATTCATATTCGAATAGCAGCGAAAATGGTGGGTGTGAAGCGAAATCTAATAAAAATTGCGGTCCCAATCGATTCACTAAAAAAAATAATAAAGAGGTTGATCCCATTTATGATTTACCTTCGAATAACGTAGTAGAAAAAAAAGAATGTAGTAGTAAAAGCAAAGAACAATACAAATCTGGTCTGAACGATTATCATGAGCAACAACAACATACTTTAAACGCCCGCAATGCGACACCTTCTCCAACAGCATGTAAAATTATTACGAGCGATACAAATAATAATAAGAGCAGCAATTGTCCTTACAACGAAAAACAATCTAAAAACCCCGATGAGGAATCACTTTCCTTTAAGCCGAATACAAATAATGCAGATGAAAATCAAACTGTAGAAGAAAGTAACGAAAAAATGCATGAAACTAATACAACTAAAACCGCTAACATACGTGGCGAAGAAAAAGCGTCAGGATTTAATTTCGATGTTTTTCTCAATGTAGATCCTCTAAATAATTTGTTAATGGTAAGTAGTATTTTTTTTTTCTTTCTAATAATTAATAATAATAACTGATTTGGATGTCCATTGTTCGTACTAGGATGTAGTTCCAATGCATGCGAATTCTGACACACTGTCACTGACCCAAATCATTATTGGGTCGGTTTAGCATGCACTGAAACCAGTCGTTCCATAGGTTAAATTATGTTTGGTTAATGTATCTCTCGGTAAGAAAAGTCAACACATCTATACCAGTATAATGTCCAACTGTTGGGGGAGGATAAACTATTTTCCATCCATGTAGTTTCTGCAGAAATTCTTGTTGCTGCCTTGCCAATGAGATAGTGTTCAATAACAATTACACTTATCTTATTCAGTTGAGACAAGACAAACTTGGCTGGGGACAAGTCTACCCAGGACAACTGAGATGGAAGTTTTCTATATTTATTTTATAGTACTAGAACGAACGATGGATACAGTAAAGCGTTTTAGAATCAGTAAAATACTTGAGACATAAATTTAACCCTCTAACCGACAAACTGCTAAAAATGAAAAAAAAAAATTGTTGGATAATTTTTTCTAGGGTAATTATGACCCAGTAAACTCAAAAAAACATCCAGAAGTAATTTCGTTATTTATTTATGACCTAGGTGAAAAAAAGTGAAGAGTGCCTCAGGGCACTGTTGCGGGTTTAGGTAAAAAAAAAACAGCCATGTTAACATTTATTTCCATGATATTCACAAAATAAATGCTGGTGTGCCCCAGGGCTCCGTTCTGTCTCCGACACTCTTTTTAATCTTCATTAACGATCTCTTGTCTGCTACTTCTAATCCAATTTATTCCTTTGCTGATGACAGCACTCTCTGCTTCTCATATTCGTTCCCGGACTCACGCCCCTGCTCTTCGGCTGTAGAACGGGAACGGCAGCGTATGTTAAGCTCATTAAATTCCGATATTAACAGCATAACCAACTGGGGAACTATCAACCGAGTAGAATTTAATGCTTCCAAAACTCAATGCTGTCTGCTGTCATTAAAGCGAAATTCAAATACCCAGCCATTATCCATGAATGGCACTTGCATCGTCGAAACCGATAAACTTTCCATTCTCGGTATGTGTATCAGTAACAACTTACGTTGGAATGACCACATATTCGATGTCGCCAAAAATGCTGCGAAATGTCTAGGTTTTCTCAAACGATGTAAGAAATATTTTACCCCCTCTGATCTGGCCACAATATATAAGGCATTTATCCGCCCAAAATTGGAGTACAATGCAAACATCTGGTCAGGTGCTCCTAAAACATCTTTGCACCTGCTAGATAGGATTCAAAACCGTGCGATAAAACTCATTGGTGATACTAATATCAGTAAATCAATAGACACCCTCGAACACCGACGTAATGTCTCCTGTCTCACTTTGTTCTATCGCTATTTCCACCACCAGTGCTCCATAGAAATCAGTAGCATTCCGCCCCTTCAAATCTTTAACCGTAACACCCGTCTCGCTATGAATGCACATCAGTATACCCTCAAGCCCATTTTCGGACGTACTCTTAAATATCGTGATTCGTTCTTAAGCCGTACAACACGCTTATGGAATGCCCTGCCGATCTCTGTGTTTCCTGGTCGTTATAATTGACAAACATTTAAAAACAATGTACATCGGTACCTGTCTTTTCTTCCTCCCTAAATTTCCTTCGCCCGCGCTGTGTACGAACATTTTAAGGGTACAAAATCCCTTGAGCGCGCGCCGATTATAAAAAAAAAAAAAAAAAAAAAAAAATGAAAATTTTTTATTCAAAAACAAACAAAATGGTGAAATAAACAGTGAAAATAACAAAAAAAAAAACAGTTTTTGGCATTTGAGCAGCACAAATGAAGGTTGCATTTTGAGCAAACATATTTGTGATTTTTTGCACAGTTTACACCATCTTTTGCCACCTTCTTTACCTAACCAGATTGGAAAATGTCCAATATTGTTGTAACGGACGTCATCAACTGGATGTTTTGCTCTTTCTCCAACTTTTGAACTACTTGGTTGTGAATCTTCTTGTGAAGTTGCCGAACGCGATGCTATTGGCCGGCTGCTTGGGCCCTAGTGCTAGACGACCAGCCGCACGTTTTATTGTGTATGTTACAAGGCCAGCAGCAATTTCTTCTCGAAATTGAGGTAACTCGAGCAACTCTTTATCTTCAGCTGAAACATTGCATGTATCGTTGCATTTTTCGGCGTGTATGCGTCGATATAAAATATAAGCATTCGTTGTTGCCATATCGATGAAATGATAAAAAAGTCGAGTCATCGGATTGTGTGTTTTTGCTCGAATATGGTAACGGCCTATAAGTCCATCCGTTAAATCAACGTCACCCATATGGCGGTTGTATTCCCGTATAATTTGTGGGCAATCGACCTCAACATATTCTTTTGCTTTTCGATTGACCTTGCAAATGGGTCTCAAGGTGAAACTCGTGGTCACCATCTTATGTCCCCTTCAGAAACTTGTGACTTTTGTCTGAAACATTTTTCGCGATATCGCGTATTTTTCGAGTAATTTGGATGTCTCAAGTTAAAAAACACCCTGTATATTGATTGTGCCCAGATCAGAGGGGGTAAAATATTTCTTACATCGCTTGAGGAAACCTAGACATTTCGCAGTATTTTTGGCGACATCAAATATGTGGTCATTCCAACGTAAGTTGTTACTGACACACATATCGGTTTTGACGATGCAATTGCCATTCATGGATAATGGCTGGGTATTTGAATTTCGCTTTAATGATAGCAGACAGCATTGAGTTTTGGAAGCATTAAATTCTACTCTGTTAGTGGTTTCCCAATTAGTTATGCTGTTAATATCGGAATTTAATGAGCTTAACATACGCTGCCGTTCCCGTTTTACAGCCGAAGAGCAGGGGCGTGAGTCCGGAAACGAATATGAAAAGTAGAGAGTACTGTCATCAGCAAAGGAATATAGAGAAGTAGCAGACCAGAGATTATTAATGAAAATTAAAAAGACTGTCGGAGACAGAACGGAGCCTTGAGACACACCAGCATTCATTTTGTGAATATCAGACTTAATACCGTCCAAGACAACTTGAATTGAACGTTCCGAAAGGTAATTTCTAATCCATTGAAGAAGAGGGATTGCACTCTCTCGTCATCGTCCTCCGAATCTAAGTCACCTATAGAGGCGAAACTATTGTTCTCGCTCTTGTAGTGGTCTTCTACCCCATTCCTGACATATGTATGTGTATTCATCGTAATTTCTTTATTACGATCTATTTCTTGTTTCTTCTATAGATGCCTCTTTCCGTACTAAATCTTGCCGGTTTTCGGTTGATGCCGATAAGAAGAGGCGCTTGACTATACATATATGCAGTTGTTTTTGGCCTGCCTCTCTTTTTGGCTGCCTTTTCAGTATTTGAGGATGTTGCTGAGGGTTTGTTTTAATTTAAATACCCAACCATTATCCATGAATCGCATTTGCATCGTCCAAACCGAAAAACTTTCCATTTTCAGTATGTCTGTCAATGACAACCTACGTTGGAATGACCTCATATTCAATGTATAAAATACTTATCCCCCTTTGATCTGGCCTATATATATGAGGGATGTATCCGCCCAAAATTTGAGTGCAATATCCACATCTGGTCAGATGCTCCCTAAATCTATCTAGTTTTATTAACTTAGGTTCAAAACTATGTGATAAAACTCATAGGTGATGGTAATATTATACAGTCAATTGACAATGTTTCGACCACCAGTGTTCCGTTAAAATTTCCAGTGGCATTCCGCCGCTTTAAACTTTCAACCATAACATCCGTCTTGAATGAATGCTCATTAGTTTACCCTCAAGCCAACTTTCAGGCGTACTCTGAAATATCGTAAGTCGTACAACTCGCTTTTAGAATGCTCTGCTGAGGTCTTTATTTCCTAGTCATTTTTTAACCCCGCTGAATTATGCTTAATTCTCATTATGTGCTGATTTAGCGCTGTGTACAACAGAAAAGGCACTGAATTGCTGTGCCTCTATTCGACGACATAGTAATGTTTGGTATGATTCTGAACTTGAGTTCATCCAGCTAAGTACTATTTTGGTTTGGGTCAGTTCTCCACCATATTTGATGGTAACGTCTATCTTCTTCCTTCATACATCCTTCGGATGTTTTTAGTGTCAATTTTTTTCAATATCGGCTTTCATTACATGTTTAGGAATTCGTAGAAGATATCTTAATAATTCGGCTTGTATGTATAGTTGACCCTAATCATTTAAAGAGATGTTGTGGGATAACTCGTCGAAAATTCTCTGGCTTTATCACGCAGCGGTGTGGTAAAAAGTAAGGTGGTTTTGGGACGGAGTTCATATGTTCCAACTGGACATACTACATAGATTGCTACCGTTCGTTGATTTTCATTCTAATTCATAGAACCTAGTTAATGCAGTGTCTATCTACCTAATCTTTCTGAACATTTTGCAAATGGCATCCTGAACACAAATCTTCCTGTTGTGTCTCGTTTAACGGTGTGGTTGAATGTTTCTTCGCATCATTGTTCTTTTGTATTGTTGGGCTTGGTTTCAAGCAATTGTCTATCTCCCAAAAACCTTTCAATCGATTGCTCAATAGAATGGTCGTCCATTTCACTGATTCTACCGGTAGCAATCCATCCAAGTACAATGTTTTGTTGTAATGTAAGGCTCTCTTCTAACCTTACTCGTCTGATACTAAGAAACTCCGCTTGTTGAATTGCGGATATGATACTCTAATTCTGTCTAGTATACTTACTTAGGTGATACTAGAGTCCGGGGTAAAACTGCGCTTCAACAAACAAGCCTCTCCAGCTAACAAAATTTCTCCCTCTTCTACGCGGTCCTTCAGGGTTAGACTCAAAGACTTTTTGAGCTGGAACTGTGATGTCCATTCCCTCAACATGGCCTATGAGACCGAAAATCACGCGCAGTATTTTTTCTCGAAACAGCCAAACATTTTTTGATCCACTTTTGGCAAGCTCCAAGCCTTTATGCCATAGAGAACGACAGCACAGTGGGGCAAAACGGCCTCAAAACTGGAAACAATTCAAAAAATGATAGTGTTTTGCATGTTTCCCGTTAGAGTGCATCGAATGATCACTCATTTACGTCATTTGCATGCTCTTCCACTCTTTGGTAAGCATTTGAAGTCACAGTTTTATTACGATTGCGAAAATGATGTGCAAAAGTGAAAAAAAGTGTTGGTTTCAAAATACTGTAGTTTTGTTAAAAATTAATATAGAACATTGCCAAGACATGGAATCGAACGCTTCAGGTGTGTAGTTTAATATTCTAATCAGCAGTAAACGATGTATGTGTCTGTTTTTAGTTGTTTTAATTAAAAATGGAAGTGTGTTCCAGAAGCTAAAATTGTTTATGTCTTTGCAAAAACCTTAAGCTCAAAGTAGGTTTCCACATCGTTCCACATCGAGATATTTGCATTTCTATATAGTTGAACTTGTTGGCTAATAGATTCAAAAGAGATCGGCTGCGCAGACTTGCTCCTTTGTTTTAAATTAAATTTAAAAAAAAATGCCATTTTAGGTTGGTTTGTTCACATTTTGCCCTAGGTTCGAACACAAGTGATTTGTTTTTATCTCGGATGAAGTTATTCGATATTATGAACGATTCTGGATGGGCAACATTGGAGGAGAAAATAGAATTCTTGAAATTGGGCCTGCAGGAACGCACTAATTGTCCTCCGGATAAGATGGTCGCATTAAATCACACACTTTCCCAGTTTGTTTCAAGATTCGAAGAAAAATGGTTCATATCAGATCGCAAAATAGCACGATTTAAGAAAATTAACGAAAAGTGGTTGCAAACATCAATTGGTTTCAAGCAATACAATACAACCCCATACAAAAGAGGACGTCCAAAAGGGAACTTTGAAGAATGTAGTGATAGATCAAAACGATGTAAAACGGCTGATATACGAAAAGATTTTTCCTCTATGGAATTAGGGTTTTTTGCGAAGGTAAGCCTGAGAGCCGCAGGTCATATATCGGTCTCTAAACTGCTAGGACACGTATTGCGTTCACCTAAAAGTGCAACTAAATATAAAAAAGCTTATGAAGCACAGGAAACAAAACAAAAAGTAACGCTGGTAGGAGAAGAAGCCGTTTCGACACTCGTAGAAACAAAATTAACGAGGCATCAGTACAATGTCATTAGAAGCAAAGATCCTGAAAAATAAAAATATTTTTCGTAAAAAAATCGGCAGAACTATCAATTTCCGAAAAGATGCATGTTGATGAACAAATACAGAAATTAAACCCTTCAGTAGTGGACGTTGATGGCAAAACTGTGAGCGTTACTCACAAGCTGTTATTCACTATGGTGGATGGGAAAGTGTGTAACGCATTAGCCAATAATACCTCCACTCAACGTTGATTTATCTGTGCTGCAAGGTCTAAAGAATTCAATGATATAGAGAAGATGTTGTCAAAACCTCATAAACTCGATACTGGTCTCCGAAATGTTGAGTGTTGACATAGTATTAATTGAAGAATTTCATACAATTTTAGTGGCAATTTCAAGCGGATATGAAATAAACATTGAAAATTTAAAAAAAATTCGCAATTAATACCGCCAATCACTTTGTAAGCATCTATCCGTGTTTTTTTTTTATGCCTCCCACTGTGCACAAACTCTTAATCCATGGATCAGATGTAATATCCAGTGCTCTTCTTCTTCCTATCGAACAGTTATCTGAAGAAGCTCAGGAGGCGAGAAATAAAGATTTTAAGAAATATCGCGAAAGCTAATCTAGAAAATGTTCCCGGGAGAGGACTAATCAAGATGTTGATTACATCTGATCCACTAATTAAAAGTCTGAGAAAACTTCCAAAAAAAGAAATTAAATCATTTCCCAAAGATGTTTTTAATTTGATTATTTGTGCAGGTGAAGGTGATGCATCTGATGGCAAAATTGATTCGTCATTAGATGAATCAATATTTTAATTTCGCTGTAAAAACATTGAAACCAATTGAAAAACAATATTATGCACTATATATATTCTTTATTACGTCTTTATATATTTATATAAGTTCGAAAAAAATGTAAAACAATTGCAAATGAAATTGTTCGATTTATGTGTAAGGCAAAGCCTTATTAAAACGTAAAAAATAAAAAATTTAAAAGTGAAAATGAGTTTATTTATCATTAATAGGTGATATCTAACGATTTCAAAAAGTTTCACTTGTCTAAATCCAGCACAGGAATTGTTTCCAGTTTTGAGGCCGTTTTGCCCCACTGTGGACCGGTACGATAAGGTCTTTTTTATTCAAGATATTTATAGCCAGTTTTGTCTTACGCGAGTGGACTCTATTACTCAATTGCCTTCTGAGCGCAAATAAACAGCGATCATGGTATTTTGTGCTTAAAATTGTTGTGTTGTATTTATTGTAGAGAAGTAAATAAATAAAATAATCCTGCATCGTAAAAACAATTGTCAGATTTTAGCAATGGAGTTAATTAACAAATTTTTTTTTTAACATTCTCACAGGGTGAAAAAAATCTAGGGGAAAATGAAGTTGGATCTCGGTTCAGTCGCTGGTTTGTCAAACAAGAGGAAAATATTAAAACAGGCAATGATATTCGTCATCCATCGCTTTCCGAAAAGAAAATATCACTGGAAGATGGTAAAGATATTAGTTTGGGTAAACTTGCTTTATATAAATACGTTTATTTTTTATATTTAAAGAGTCTCAAATGATGAAAAACGAAGGCAAAAAAACAAATGCATTCCTGTTAACAAACGCAAATCAAACTAATACTCTTATGGAATTTCTACAGCGTGGTAAAAAGAATGGCGCTTGCAACACGGAATCAATTTCAAACGGTAATTTTAAACCATATCGCAATAGGGCGTATGACCGGGCAACTATGCTCAATAACAAGAGTGCACCACCAAAATGTTGGCACAATAATCCGGGTTAGAACAAGACCTAGTCTTTCTGTTGTGCACCTTGCTTTTGTATACAGACCAACGATTTCGAACGAAACTGAAAGACTTTTTTTATAAGCAGAAAACTACTTTTCACGAGTTTGCCATCGTCAGAAAAAGAGTACACTTTCTCTGTTTTTCTGTATTGGCCGAGTTTTCAAGCAAGATCCTTTTGTTGGATGTTAACGAACTTCTTACATTTTTTTTTAAGTTTAAAAACATTTTCTATTTATGTTAATGCAATAATGCATATAGCTAGACATAAAACGCTTAACAATTAGCTTAGTTTAGTTACTTTAAACGGGTGCTCTAAGTTAAACCAAACACTTCTTAAGGGCCAAGTATAATTCGCTTAAACGAACTTAAGGAAGCATACTCGTATGTCAGTAGTAGTATAGATATTTATTGTGGCAGAAATATTTACAATTAATAAAATACAATCTTCGTTTTACAGAGATTTGGTTTGCATTACATTACATTTAGAATATTTAGGAAGGCCCTTGGTTAAGGCATCAGCAATCATTTCAGTTGTAGGTACGTGACGTAATTCGATTTCTTTTTCATGAATCCTTTGGTGTAGAAATTTGAGTTTCACATCGACATGTTTTGTTGCGTCAGAGTACGAGTTGTTGTTTGCCTTGAACATTGCGCTTTTGTTGTCACAATGCAGTACTGTGAGTTTAGGTGACGATGGGAAAAATTCGTGTTGTAGCTGTTGGCCACAAACTCAGACTCTGTGCTTGACAAGGTGATACGTTTTTGCAATTTCGAGCCCCAACTAATAGCTGCCTTTTGAAATAGAAAAACGTATCCAGTTGTAGTTTGTTTAGTGTCTAAATTACCTGCATAGTCGGCGTCACAGAACGTCTCTTGTGTTTTAACGTAAACCACCTGTCATGTAGACTTATGTTTACGGGATGCCCATACATCCATCGGAGCAAGGATACGCCTTGCCATCGCTCTCCGTCAATCCTATGATACCAATTCGGAACTGTGTTGGAGGCACAAGTTCCACCCTTGGTATGAGTCGAGGCCGATCTAAAACCTCTTACTGCTCTTAGCGTCACAGCACCCAGTACTTATTTGTATCTCTACAATGGGTCAAACCAACAGGAAAACCCTTCCCGCGATTTGGGTTTAAACCACAGCCACCATGACGCTCCCACAAGGGGGCCTACCTCAACAAATCAGGCCCGGACCGAAATTCGGGGGGCTCCTGACTCCCATGGTACCGTGATTTAAGTCCTGGTAGGGACTACCGGTGGTCTTGCCGCCAAAAAGACCTATGACCGACAACTTGTAACTGGTCAAATCGTAGCAACCTTCGGTGGCGTCATCTGAAGATGTTTCCGATAAGACCAGTAATATGCTCTGCCCCCGCTTTTTATTAGGTCAAATGAAATTGAAAATTACTAAATTTCAATATTGATGCTAGCACGGTGCGTAGACGTGCTATTGAGAATGATCTTCAAAGCTCCACAAAAAGCCATTTAAAGAACAGGTTGTGCAATTAAATCATTTAAACATAACTCAAACTTAACTCGTTTCATATTAGGCTAAATTTTGCAAGAAAACGTCAACACTGGGCCCCTGAAATGAAAAATGGAAAACAGTTCTTTTCAGCGATAATTCTAAGTTTAATTTATTTAATTCTGATGAGATGTGTCATGTCAGACATTGTAAAGGCCAACGACTTAATCCTACATTCTGCATACCCACTGTTAAGCATGGTGGTGGTAGTTGGATGGTATGAACGTGTTTTTCGGCAGGAGGTGTATGTCCATTCCACAAAACCGAAGTAATTACGGACGGATTTAAATACAAATCGATTCTAGAATCAGTAATGCTACCACATGCACAGTGGGAAATGCCGCTTCGTTGGATGTTTCAACAGGATAACGATCTGAAATACACATCGAAGTTGATAAAGGGGTGGCCAAAGGATAGTGAGATTTAAGCTCCTGATTGGTCGGCCCAATCACCCGACTTCAATCCCACCGAAAACCTGTTTGGCATTCTTAAAAACCGGGTAGCTGGACAAAGTTTTTCCAGCAAGATAGAGCTGTACAATGTTTTGAAAAGTGATTGGGAAAATATATCCCAGGCTACAATTTCAAAGCCAATTGCTTCTATGCGCCGTATTTGCGTCGAAGTTATTCAAAATAAGGGATATTACACCAAATATTAAAAAAGTTGCTTAGGTTTTGCACAGCAGAATTTGGCTATATTTTTGATTTTCTGTTTTTTTCTTTTTAATTTTCATGTCTTACTATTTTCTTATAAAGTTGTGAATTTCAAAATATACTCTTAAATACATCATTCGATATTCATTTGTTTTTATTTGGTGTGGTAGAAGGTTTAAAAAATTTACTGTGAAATTTTTTTACACAACACTGTATGTGTATTAACTTGAATATTATTTTCTTTAACATGTGGTTGTGTACGTATTAGTTTTTTTTTAAAATTATTTTTATATAAAAAAATTGTTAATAATTTCGGTATCAATCTTAATTAAAACTTTTTGCAGTTGGACCGATTCCTAGTGTGGAAGAACTCGAAGCCAGAATGCGTATGATCAATGAAGAAAAGAACACAGTGAACCAAGAGCAAAAACATAATAATAATATAAATAGTTCTATGAATCAGTTCCTTGCCAATAATGTTCACCAACAGCAACAAAATCATGCTCCACATTTAATAGCAAATAACGACAGCCACAGTCCTCCAACTCAAAATACACCAGTTACTGGACCTGAAATCCAACAACATGCTCAGAAATCTCATGCTCCTCATCATCATACTAACCAACTTCCGTCTTCTCAAACGCAGGATTCGGAAGCGTTCAAGAAGCTTCTTGAACAAATAACTCCAACTTTTAATGCAGCAAAACCACTTACACAGGGGAATATTCAGCAGTTAGTACCAACCCAACAATCCCAAATTCATCATTTACCGCCACACGTGAATATACTTACTTCAATTGGAACTATGACACCGCCGCTGCCACCACACTTGATGAAAAATGATGAACTTACCAAATTTATACAACAGCAACAAATAAATCAGCATCGTCAACAAGCAGCTATTTCCGCATCGCATCATCCTCAAATCACGACATCTAACGAAATGCCTAACGTTCAGAACATGTTCCTAGCTCCACAACAACGATTTGAGGCTCAATTCCTTTTACAGGGTCTGACTTTTTGTTTTATTTAAAGTTTTAATAAATATTTATTGTTTTGTAGGTTTAACTCGCGGTGAAATAACTCAAAGTACACTAGGTCATCAGCTCAGCAATCCCAATACATCTCCGCGTTCAAAAGAAGTTATTGCTGCTGTGTTAAGAGAAAGCTCTGGTGATACGTCCCCGAACGTAATTGTACCTACACAGCAAATTATGTCACCCGTACTTGGACAAAGTCATTGTGCACCAAGTATTTCAACTCAACCACCGCCCATGATAATTGCTAGTCCGCAGCAAATTCCCTTCAATAATCCCTCACAGGCTTGTAAGCAACCAGGACATCCACCGTCTGGACCTAATACGGGTATGTTATTAAAAAATTATGTCGATTTTACTGTAAGTTAAGCTTTAAAACACAAAAATTGTTCAATATTTTTAAAATATTAACACATCGAAAGGTAAATCTGAAAAGATAGAAAGTGAAATGCTTTAAATGTTTTGTTCTGCCGTGGAAGGAATAACGGCATTTATCTTAGTGGAATATTTATTTCCTTTTTTCCACTGCTCCGGTTATTAATAACGTTATTGATAATATTTGATGATAGAGACAAGACGCTTGATAGTTTACAAAAATTTAACGATTGAAAGACGTCTTTAAATAAGAGGAGCTGCATTAGGGGCTATACAAGAATTTGATGTAACCAGTAGCAAATATAGGAAGGCACTTGAACAATTGGCGGCTAATCAGTTTGATAACGAGTGCCTAATTTTTCAGGAGCATTCTAATTCCTTGTTGGAGGAAGACAGTTTCAACGGCCATGTTGTCCATAGCGAATTATGAGAACATTAACCATTCCATTCTTATCTATGTTCCTGACGTTAGATCGCGTAGGCTCGAAATGTGGCAAGGTTTGTGAAGATTCTAAATCGTCGTTGCAAGAACTTGGAGACAAAAGAATCCTTAACCCTTTCGAGCCTACTGGTACAAGGTATGTACCAGCCTGTGTTCAAAAAATTCTAAATTCTGAAATCGATATGGAAATTGGTTGTAATGTGTACCATTTCGTACCTTGAAGCATAAAGAACAGATTTTTTTTTATCTCCAAACGGTATATTTTACAACTATGTCATGATTTGTATCGCGGTTTTTGCCGTAGGTGCACGCGTTGTGGTAATTTTTTTTTTAAAAACCAAATTTTGCTACTGAAAATTGATTGAAAGTGCATAAAACTATTAATTCACGAGTGTTTCATTGTTGTATAAACCGTAAGTAGTGAATCCACCTAAATGCCTGACTATTCAGCATTTTTTTCATATATGGTACATTACCAATAGTGCTTTATGGCAGTTTATGTGTGGACCATTTCTAATTGGTGTTTTTTCGTTTTTTTTTTTTGTAAAAACACTTGAGGAGCCATGAGACGATTCTTTGAATGCGGGTGAGAGTTCAGAAAGCGATTTTTCGGACGGCAGTAGCAACGATTACGAGCCAGAAGACGATGTCAACTCTGAGGATGTAGAATCTTCAGAAGAGGAAGCAACAAGAAATTCGAAGAACTCAAGTAAGGCCGAACAAAAGGCTACGCATTCTGAAGGGGAAGGTTATGTGGCAGAGAATTTTTCTCGAATTTGGAATGATCCTGAGGTCGGTTTTATGCCACGAATGACAGCTCCAAGTCCGCTAGAATGTACGGTAGATTCAAGCATATCGCATATCTGTAGTGTAGGCGTTTTTAGTACTGCTGGTACACATGTGTACCATTTATAGAGTACTGATGGTACAATGGTGTACCGGCTCCAAATAACCCCACCCCACTTTTTAATTTTTTTAAGGGGATAATATAATTACCAGTTGTAAAATCTTCAAAATTGCATCAAAAAAAAGTTAAAAAGTAATGTATTTGAATCCAGGTTCGAAAGGGTTAAGGCATAAAGCGGGACATGCAGAGTGAGGCGATGTTCGAAGTCGAATGGCAGTATATTTTCTCTTCCACATCATCCGCTTTTGCATAAGTTTTCCGCAAACTCGAATGTCAATGAGGAAAATGCAGGGTGCGACCTAAAGGAACTTTTGTACCATAAAATCCGTATTAGGAAGCCAAGAGAGATTCAACTCTCTTGATGATGTTGCGAATCTCTTTGGTGGAGATTTTGAGAATTTTCCTCTGAGAAACTGTCGTCTTCTTAAGCCACTTAGAGCCAAGCATTCACATAAAATGTTTCGTCGCCTTCCATGCAAAGACGACTTTCAGTTTCCTTCATAAGACCCAATTTGGGTAGGTTAAATTGAAGGTGGCAGTGTCCGGTTATTATTATTATTATTATAATTTATTAGCATATAATTAAATTACATACTAACTTAGGTATAGAGCGCTAGCTGCCAGGGCTAACGGCTCTGTTGTACATATTTAAATATCTATATTTAATTTTTTGATAAAATTGTGGATAAGGGTTATACGAGGGCTATTCCAAAATCAACCTCCAAAGTGAAAAATATTTTTTAAACAAACCAAAAACATTAATTTTTTGCACAAAATAGTTTTATTAACATCTACATAGTCTCCGTTTAAATGTATACAGTTTTGGTATCGTTGGACGAGCTTTTGTATACCCTCCTTAAAAAATGGCACCGCCAGTGCGTTGAGGCATTGATTCACACCGTTCATAAATTCCTCATTACTTCCAAAATGTTGAGATGCAATGGATGATTTCAATTTTGGGAAAAGGTGATAATCACTTGATGCCAAATCAGGGCTGTAGGGAGGGTGATCAAAAATATCCCAATTGAACTCCTCCATTAAATTTTTTGTGCGCACAGCAGTGTGTGGTCGTGCGTTGTCATGTAGAAGCACCACACCTTTGGTAAGCATTCCTCGTCTTTTGTTCTGGATTGCTCTTCTCAACTTACGTAGAGTTTCACAGTAAACCGCTGCATTTATTGTGTTTCCAGGTTCCATAAACTCGGTCAACAATATGTCTTTACTGTGGCCATCATTTTTCGATAGGAAAAAGTTTGTTTGAATTTTTTTTTGGCTTGTTTGGGGAATGAGTGTGCATCCATTGCTTTGACTGTTCTTTGCTTTCAAGTTTACATACTGAACCCAAGTCTCATCTCCAGTCACAATTTGCTGTAAAAATTCTTCATTTCTAAACGTTCGAGAAATGTTTTTCTTGAATTGACACGTTGGGTCGTTGGGACATCTGTGAACTGTTTTGGGACCCAACGGGCACAGAACTTGTGGTAAACCAAGTTTTCAGACACGATTCTGTATAGAGTAGTTCGAGAAATTTCGGCAAAATCTTGTCGCAAGATCTGAAATCGTAAGACGCCTGTATTCTCGAACAAATTGGTCAACTCGGTGAACCACGTTTTGATTCATGACCGATTTGCGCCCTTGGCCTCCTTCATTATGCACATCTGTGCGTTTTTAAATTGTCTACACCAATCACGTACCGAACCATCACTCATCATTGTATTGCCGTAAACAGCACATAACCGACGATGAATTTGAGCTGCGCCATTTCCTTCGGCTTGCAAAAAACGAATTACACTTCGTACCTCACAGGTGGCGGGAGATAAAATTGTATTGTCCAATTTGAAAAATACTGAACGAAAACGGTCGAAACTTGGCATATTATTAGAGAATAATGTACTGGTTGCGACATGAAGAAACACGTCACCGAAGTGCACGCATGTAATGAAATGTAACACATCGGAGGTTGATTTTGGAATAGCCCTCTTATTATTACAGGTAGAGAATTTGAGCAATTGACAGACTGATGGATGTGTGCTTTGAGTGCAGCGTGTGAGCCCCAGAATGTGGTTGATGTCGTACTGTCTAGTGCTGGTGTTGCATGTTGGGGGGGAGGTGCCTCCTTTGAGTAAGTGCTGGTGTGTAAAGACTGTGTGTCCCAAGCGTAGTGTTATGAAGATGGTGTTTGATGTTTTTGAGGTGGAGATAGGGTATGTTGGGCTGGAGCGATCTGGATTGAGCGACGTATAATGATGTTGATAATTTTCCCAGTTCGATAAAAGTTAAGCGTCAAGTTTGTTCTTCAGAAGGCGTACGCTATCTTGCTTGGTGGTAGTATCGAAAAGGTACAACGGAGCACGGTGAGCAAGACCAGCTTCTGTGTCTGCTAGTTCGTTACCCTTTATACCTATGTGGCTTGGAATCCACATTAACTTGATTTTTTTGGGTGCCTTGATGATGCTGTTGCGAATCTCCCAGATAATTCCTGTGTCTTTTTTAGGGTTTCTTATTGCATTTATCGAGGACAGACTGTCAGAGCAGATCACATGTTTACCAGAGTGTTTTGCAGTTGTGTCTATAGCAATGTGGGTGGCTAGGGCCTCTGCCGTGAAAACAGATGCATGTGTAAGGTAGTATACCTGCGCTAATTAGTTCCCCGTTTTCTTTGGTAACTGCAAAAGAGGTGCTGTTGTTTATCTTAAAATAAATGTCCACTCTGTCTTCTTTAGGGAGGAAGTCAGCTAGATAAGTTTCTTTAGGAGTGTTGTTTTTGTTGTGGCACGCTAAGTCCAAATTAGAGATCCTGGCTTAATGGCCCACGGAGGTACAGATGGAGTCTTTTCAATGTGCACCTTCTTTGGGAGGTCCAGACTTATGGCAATGTTTATGGCTCTTGTTATAGCCGATTGAACTCTTATTTGACGCTTTATAGTTTTTGCTGAATCAAAGTCCCTTTTGGTGATGACGTTGTTTGAGTGAAGGAGCCTTATGTAGAGTTTTGCCCCAGCAGCTACTATGCGTTCTTCCACTGTAGGGAGTCCCGCTTCAACGAGAACATTTCTTACTAGGCTTATTCTGAAGGCGTTGATGCTACGACGGGCGGCTTGATGGTAAGGAGATTTGATTATATTGATGATACATAGGTCGTAGTCAATTTTGCTCAGGATTAAGGATTTTGAAATATTACATAGAGTGTTGGTATGTGTGTTACATTTCTTATTAGCTAAGTAATTAATAACATTTGTTCTGGCAGCTAGGCTTTTCTTTAAACTGACATTTGTCAGTTACATTTGTCGAGAGAAAGGCTTGCACCAGATGTGTCAGACCATTTTATGATGTCTTTGACTAGCGATGCAAGAATATGTCTAGTTTTGGCTAGATCATTATTTTTACACAGCACGAAAACATCATTCGCGTAAATGCTATGATCTGCGAGTCTGTTCTTACGAATTATAGTTGACAAATTGTCAAAGGCTATCATGAACAAGACCATTGAGAGTGGGGAGCCTTGAGGAATTTCGTTAAATAGTGGGAGGATTGAAGAATAGCTATTGTTGACCCTGGCGCAAATTTTCCTATTAATCAAAAAAGAACGAACATATTTGTAGATTCTTGGGCCAATGCCCCAATCATTCAAGCTCTGTAGGACTAAATGGATGCCTTATCAAAATCCAGCGAAAGAATGGTAACATGGTTACGAGCAGAGAATGCTTTGCTGATGTGCCAATCAAGGTGAATGAGTGCGTCTATGCAACCCTTGCCCAATCTGAAGGCTACCTGGTTATGACTTAATCGGCGTTTTGATTCGATGAACCACAATAAACGCTGAGCGACTATTTTTTCTAGGATCTTGGATATGCAAGGCACCAGTGAGATCGGGCGATAACTATCAGTGACAGTTATGTCTCTCTTACGTTTGGGAAGAGGAAGTATTGTAGCCAGCTTCCAATACTGGGGAATAGTACATGTTTGTTAGATGTTATTGTAAAGTGAAATTAATCTAGACTTTACGACATGAGGAAGATGTTTCAACATTGGGTACGATATACGGTCTCTACTGGGTGTTTTACCTTTGAGTTTAGTCAGACAACATTCTAGTTCTATTGGTGTTATATCGATTTCTATCAGTTTGGCCGATCGTGATATGTTGTTAAAGGCAGGCGGAAGGGATAAGGCTAGTTGTTTGGCTATCCTAAACCTTGGAGGGAAGTGTTGGTCCTTAGAGTCATTTGACCATGTCTCTGCGAAGTGATTACATATTTCTCTAGGCGAGATTTTTGAGCCGTCAGGTGTGGTAATTGATTTTATCGAATATTGTGAGGCGTTACCACTGAGACATCTAATGCGATGCTAAACTTTTTCAGGCGTCGAGTTGGGATTAATGGCAGACGTGAATTCATATAAACTTTTGGCTTTATTTGTTTTTATTTCCCTGCGGAATTTTGCATTCGCCTTCGCATTCGTTTATAAGATTTGTTGTGCTAGGATGCCTTTTAAAAAGTTTCCATTTGGATTGTTTATCGCTTCGGAAGGTTGCTAAGAGGGGGCTCCACCATGAAACTGTTCGTTTTTGTATGTGTGGCTGGTTTTGTGGTATAGATATATTGGCAGCTGTCCTTATGGCTCTATGTAGGGTTTCGCCCTCTTTGTTGATATTGCCGGAGATTGATTTATCGGACAGGTAGTCTAGAATGTGCTTGCTATAGCAAGCCCAATTAGCCTTGTCTGTTTTGAATTTAGGATTAAATGGAGTCTTCCAATTCATCGGGCCAAGCGTTATAGAGGAGATAATTGGAAAGTGATCGCTGTTGCAGAGATCATCCAGTATTCCCCAACAGTTCAGGAGAACAGCATGTTATGTCTATGTTTGTAAGTGTGCCGTGAATGGAGAGGTGTGTAGGGGAGCCGTTTAAGATTATAAGATTGGCATTTGCGATAAAATTTCCAACTTCCCTGCCCCTGGAATTTGTGTTGCTTGAGCTCCACAGAACACAAGAATGATTTGGGTTTGAACCTGGTAAAAGATGTTTAACAAGTCGTCGTTTGAAAAGGTTTGGTCCGGTAGAATATATATAGAAAGAACAGTAAATTTTGTTGAGAGCTCGATCTCAAAAGCATGCGTCAAAATATTAGAGTTAACAGGAACTTTTTTATATGGTATGTTGTTTTTTTTTATTAGGAATCCTATACCTTGCTTTGAAGAAGTATTTTGGACATGGTTGTGAAAGTATCCTGTGAATTCTTGAGGTGTATGTGGCGTAAAGGAATATGCACAGTGAGTCTCTTGTAGAGCTATTACGCTTGGGTTGTGTTCTTTAATTAAGAGGCGTAATTCGTCATAGTTGTTGATGTAGCCTTTTATGTTCCATTGAAGGATTTTAAACTTTTTATCAGTGAAAGTTGGACCTTGTGGATGGTTGAAAAAAGGGGCGCGGTCTAGAATGGTCAGGAGGAGGACCAGGAGACAGGCAATCCCGACCCACCCGCAACCTGTGTAGACTGGGACCCGTTAGCTGTAGAATTATCATCCATATCGGATTTGGGAATAAAGTAGTTGTTGTTATCTAAAAGGTTTTTGGTAATAGAACTTAGAGGAGAGTTAATAGAAGATTCGTTTATTGTGATTGGTATTGATGGAAAGGGCGGCTTTTAATTGGTGAGTTGGGAAGAAGTTTGGCTGTTGGTAACTGAGAAGATAGAGGGTTTGTAGGATTGATACCTGAAGCTAACGAAGTGTAATTTTCTTTGTTGATTGTAAGATGGGATGGTAAAGTTGAAGTTGAGGAGGAACTTGCAGTAGCAGTAACCGCAGGGCTGGTTACAACTAGCAATTATTTGGTGTTTTTGTTTTGTTTTTTCGGCGTACGATTGCAGCGAAGAAGAGGTGGGTAGAGGTTGCGATTGGCTGTAGATACACTTAGCTTCTGCCATGCTGCATTTTCTTCTTGTTTTTATTTTTAGAATCTCTTTATTTTGTACGTATTTAGGACAAGTGTTGGAGGAAGAGGGGTGAGCCTTCTATGGTGCGATTGCATTCAGTAGGTTCATGTGGGGGGAGATTGCAAGTAACACACGTTTTAGGCCTGTTGCACCTATTGAAAGTGTGGCCGAGTAGCTGGCAGTTGCGGCAGCTCATAGGGTAAGGAATATATTCCTGAACTTTTACTTTGTACCACCCAATATCAACGGTTTTTGGAGCTTGGTAGAGGTCGAAAGTTAGTAGGACTAAACCAAAAGGGAGTCGTTTTCCATCAACAGATTTTGTAAATTTATACACGTCATTAACACCTTGTGACTTCATCTCGACAATAATTTCCTTTTCAGGGACATTTATCAAACAAGGGGCATACACAATTCCCTTGGAAGAGTTCAGGTTTGCGTGCAATTTTACATTGACAGGGCATTAATTTGCAATGTTGGTTATACGGGGAGGAATTTGTCCGCTGCCCTTTGTGATTTGGCCAATATTAGTATACTACCGTCTTTTAACTGAGATATGCTCTCGTACTCGGTGCTTATATTTTCGATGGCTTTGTTTAGAATAAAGATGCTCACCGAAGTTAGAGGTTTGCTTGCATCTTTTGGAGATATCAATACAAATCTGGGATTTTTGATGTTAGAGTCCAAAGGGAAAGAGAGGGGAAATCTGTGTCGGTATTTAATTTGTTCTTTTTTGAATAAGGTTCAAAAGTTAGCGAGTCGTCTTCAGCCAGCTCCCTAAATCTATTCCCGGGTTTGGTTTTATTTGGCCCCGGGGCCATGATTCTGTTTAAGACGAACAAGTGACACTTGTTTCTGAAATCAGACCACGTCGTATGGGAGAGGGAAAATGTAAAAACAGATCAACACTAGAGAGCGAGCGAGATAAGAACGATATTCGACAATAAACAAAGAAGTCACACGACGTTGACGCTACGAGAGCTAGACGGAGATTGAAATGTTTTTAAAAACATGCTTTTTTTTGTTTTTCGCCAATTAATTTTTATTATATTATTATATTATATTTTTATTATTTTAATGAATTCGAAATCTGTAGTTTGTGAACATCGTAGATTGAATAAATAAATAAATAAAAGAACATGTCGCAATATTCTTTAATTTTCTCGTGTAATTTGATCAAATGTAAAGTCTATTCCATTAACCGGCAAAAAGAAACGAAAATAAAAGTCGAGTTGTTTTTTCTTATTGTCTGATAGATATCAAACCGAATTTTGCTAATTTCCCTTTATGACTAATAGTTATTATATTTATGATATATAAAGTTTGTTTGATTATTGTTTTAGACATTTATTTTAACGATTGTGCTAAGCTCTATTAAATCGTAATAAATTTTTCATCAGGTTTGCCGCAAAGAATACCTTCTCCTCGAGAATTGCAATATCATACACAGTCTATAATGCAAAATGCACTTATTAAAAAAAAGTTAGAAGAGCAACAAGAAAATTTCAGAAGGCGTCAGGAATTGCACAAGCAACAACAAACACAGCATAAGACTGTACATTCACCTTCTCATGTGGAAATTGGCGAATTTGGTTTTGTAGTTGCCCAAACACAGCAGCAGTATCCTCAAAACCAACAGCACCAAAAAAAATCAGCACAGCACTCGCAACAGCAACAAGTAATTCAAGGTCAACAGCAGCAACGCCATGTAAATTCGCCAACACCTTTAGCGTTTACTCCAACATCTGTATTAAGAAAAATGACTGCCGAAAAAGATTCAGTTACCACATTTCATTCATCCGCTCCGACATCTTCATCAACATCTGTTGTAACTTCTGCTACATCCGCAAGCACAACACCATTAATAGCAAACCCAGCGATGGGTACTGCAAGTGTAGGAACAATTAACACAAATCCAAATAAACCAATGTATTCTCTTTTAATGCATTATCAACAGCAGCAGCAGTCAACCTCTTCACAAAATCAACCAAGAATGATATTGGGCGTCGGAAGCCATTCCCAGCAGCAACAGCAACAAGGCTTAACAATTTTAACTGGATGTCAACAGCATCCGGAAAACTCAAGGCTAAACCAAACCCTCCGTAATAATCAAGTGAAGTGGACAGGAGCTTTGGTGAATCAAATTTCAATTGCTAAACCAATAGGTGAGTACATTCATTTCGAAAATTTTGTTCATTTACTTACTCAAATTTCATTTCAAATTTGGTATTTGTTCTATTAATTTTAGGGTAATTAAACCTGCTATGAAACTATATAATTTTGACATTTTCAAGAAATGTCTGTTAATTTTATTTCTTGTTATAGTTAGATTAGGTTAGGAATGATTTAATTTCGACAGCCGCGATGCCCTTAATGGCAGCCTGGCTGTCAATGAATATAGTAATATCACAGATGCTATAGTTTACATAGATATTGCGCGCCGATGGAAAAAATCTAACCATTTTTCCATTCAGTGGGGCGCACCCGTACGTCCCAGTTCGATCGAACTATCGTGAATCATACTCAGACATGATGTTACTCTTAATTGTTTTGTATTATCAAGTTGCGTGTTCTGTTTGTTTGATAGAAGTTTTCCGTTTTTCGCAACGTAATTTTTTTAAATCAAATTTGACTGATAATAAACATTATATTTAAGAACCGTAGGAAGGTCAAAGCAGAATGTGCTCTCTTTAATGTTGTGTTTATTGAATAGTTGTTTTACGTTTTTTTCCAGATAAAATTTGAATTTTTTTTATTTTTGCATGCTGTTTTTTTTTCTATCTTCCACGAACAATGCTTCCGTAATAAAACGAGGAGAGCAAAGTATAGAAGGTCCTTGCGATGCTCATAGCAAGGACTTTTTTCATGAAACCATTTCGGATCTCTAGTATTTGTTATCCTTATGCATTCCAAGGCCATTGTCTCTCTTATATTTCTTTCTTGTGGACGTTCTCTGAAAATTCTATTAAATATTTTGAAGTGAACTTTACAAACGTTAAAAAATTCATTAGTTGGTGCCTTCAGACTCCCAAAGTCACTTCTTTGAGGAAGGACACGTTATTTTTTCATCAGTTTTTAAAAATAGTTTGGAACAATTTAAACATTTGTTACTTAAGAGCATTTAAAAAACAAGATTTCCAATGTGATTTCAGTTTCGATTTCCATATCACAAATGACTTTTTCGTACAGAGTTTCATCGAAGAAGTTTTTGGAATATTAGTTTGAGTTGGGGATAAGTCTACGTTTAAAAATTCTACATCATCATCATCACAGTTACTGAAAGGAGAAAAATTAATAAGATTTGACGAGAGAATTTTCGACATCAAAAAATTAAATTCGTAAACAGACGGATTTTTGTTGTAATCAAAATGTGAATAATGAAAAATAAATTTTCTAATACGTCTTGATGAATTCTCCTTGTTAGTAAATTATTCACGTTCTCATATAGGCCATTGCTTATATCATGACAAAGTAATAAGACCCCGTTTATAGTTTGTTCCATTCCTTTTAAACAAAAGTTTCTTGGAAAGTTAACTGATTTTTGTATATCTTTTAAGTAAGACAAAAATTGTTTCAACTCATTATAAGCTGGATTCTCTAGCTGAACTCCCCGCCTTAAAACATTCTTGTCATAATATGAACCGCTATCCATGCAGTCAAATACATTGTTCACTTTTAGTACGAACTCTTTCGTTGCTACAGCTTTATTAGAGCTTTCTTTTAAGCAATTAAGTTCAAAAGCAGTTTGAATCCATGGCGCAGTTGTCCGGCTAAATATTTGCGTTGCAAGGTGAACATGCATTTTTTCGAAGGCATTTGGTGCTATATGACAACTTCTAAATTTTAAACATGTCTTAACTACGTTGTCAACTTCCAAATTGTATATTTCTCTGATAACATCAAAAGGCACTTTACCATCTGGGGTTTGTAGATCTGATTTCTATAGAACATTACGAAGTGATTTTAACAAATGCGGGAAATCATAAAAACAAAAAATTTTTTCATCATTAAAAATTATAAATGGGTTTTCTTCAGAAACACCTAACATTTTATAAGCTTTTCTATTATTTGCCCCTTGGTCGCAAACAATAGCACATACCTTTAGACCAAGTTCTTGACAGATTTTCAAATTGTTTTTTTATAATTTCGCTTTGGTTATCCCCATTTACATCGTTTCCAACTATCAAACAAACCATTTAGAATGAAAACACATATTTCATTAGCAGACAATCTACTTCTTTCTACACCAAGGTCTTCGAAATCTTCTATTAAATAATTTTTTATATTATATGTGAGGTTTTTACGAATCCTAATTTCATCAAATATCAGGACAACATAACGTTCTCGATGGTTTAATAAAGCGAACTTTGACTTAAGATACGAATGAGCATTGTTTTCATATCCTGGTTGTAATCCCTTTACAGGAGCCCATCTACAGAAAGAGAAAATGTGAGGAAGTTTAAAGCCAAGTCTATCTCTCAAAAATTTATAGGCGCTTTGTGATCTATAATAAATATTTTGAGAAAGTTCTTCTTCGTGGCTGTTATATTTTGTAGTCTTTGATTCTTTCAGAAGCATTTTACAAAATGTTTTTGAATGGTCTGAAATATTGAGCCTTTCGATTTGAGATGTCGTAGATATTTTATTTTTATTAAAAAATTTTATGGCAGTATGCGTTCTGTTTTTTTTATAATGTTTTATTTTTAAATTTCTTAATTTAAGTTTGTAACTTAACAATATTTTTTTTAAAGTTGCATTTTCTTCTTCTCTTCCAATAACTGATCGCACCTTGCACACAAAATGCTGCAACTGCTCGACGTTCTTTTTCGTTCAGTTAAAGGAGACTTCAGATCTTCTAAATTCAAGTTTGAATCCAAATCAAAATTTAAATTTAAGGAAGGAACAGCATCCGCCTTAAGATATTTTTTTTTTTTTTACAAACTCGGGGCAAAAATGATCTCCACAATCAATGTATTTGCCTTCATTTTTAAAACCACATGCCTTCATCCACAAATTATTTAAAATTTCATTTTTTTCCCTAGAAGGACATTTAAAAATTTTCAAGTCAGGGTAATTCCTTGTAGTTTTCCTACAAACAGAACAAGAAACTCCAGATAAACTCTTGTCATTGCTATCGAAAAATAAACTGCAAAATATTATATCGCTGAAAAAGTACCGCTGACAAAATTTACCAAGAAAAATTGTGCAGTCACATAAATAAACATCCAAATCGGTCGAGAGTCGACGGCGAATGAGGTAAAGCAACTACACAGCCAGTGAGCGCGCCGCGCAACTCCGTGAACTGTAGTTGTTTTATGTATGAAGATAAGGGCTGAAAACAGAAACCACAGACACATCTGCACGGCGCGGCGCGTGCCTGCTCGTCGGCTGCACACACAATACAATACATTTTGTTCATACAAATTATTCAGAACTTGAAGTTCCAAGTAAAAACAGGCAATTAAAAACTGGTTAGATTTTTTCCTTCGGCGTGCAATATCTATGTAAACTATAGCATCTGTGGTAATATCCTTTGGTTATTGCCTTTATTATAGTAAATTTGGTTGCTTCTATTAAGTCAATATCTTAGCCTGGAAGACACTGTTGTAATCCGGCAGGCGTCGTGAGCATCGTATGTTCAATTGATCCAATAAGATCCTGGCACCGGTTCCTATCTTAATCTTTGGTCCATCCGTGAAAATGGATATCGAGTCTTGGTTTCTGTACCGTTCCTCTCTGCTTGGGAAAATGCAGGCGAATGTTGTTCAAAGTAGTGATGGGGTATTATGTAGTCCATATTGAAGCGTAAACCCATTATAAGGATTGAGGCGTGGCATTTCGGGTTTGGTTTCCAACCATTAAGCTGACTCAATCTTAAAGCGCTTTCAGCAGTAGATTCTTGCATGTATAGATCTAGGGGTATGTGGCCAAGTACCGATATATTCCTTTGCTGACGACAGTACTCTCTGCTTCTCAGAATCGTTACCGGACTCACGTCCCTGTTCTTCTTCTTCTTCTCATTAAATTCCGATATCAGCAGCATAACTAATTGGGGATCAGAGAGGAATTTAATGCTTCTAAAACACAATGCTGCCAGTTGTCCCTAAAGCGAAATTTAAATACCCAGCCGTTATCCATGAATTGTACTTTCATCGTTGAAAGCGAAAAACTCTTCATTCTCGGTATGTGTGCAAACGACAATTTATGTTAGAATGACCACATATTCGATGTCGCCAAAAATGCAGCGAAATGTTTAGTTTCCTCAAGCGATGTAAGAAATATTTCACCTCCTCTGAGCTGGCCTCAATATATGAGGCATTCATCCGCCGCAAAGTGTGCAGCAAGCAGATTGGCCTTTTCCAAAGATGAGGCAGAATTTCTGATGTTTTTGACAAACGACCAAAAGCTTTTACTACCTTTGGGACATTGTAGTATTTTTTGCTTGCCTTGTATGTACGCTTTAACAAATTCCATTTTTTTCCAATTCTTCTCGGAATTTAACAGCGGCCTCGTCAATCATATGGTTCAAGTCATCCAATGTTGTTTTTCTGATGAGTATCCAAGGGAGTTGCTAATTAGTTAATTGTATAGGGCTATTGCCCTGGCTTCGAATGAAATCACTTTTATTTGTAAATACTAGGTAGTTTCAAAGTTGCAAAAAGTGAGGATTAACAAGATACAATATTTTTCTAAAAAAAAAATGGTGACAAAGTCAAATTTTTAAGTTTTTTTATAAAAAAAAATTGCTTTTGATATTAAATAACTTTATATTCGATAAAATTCATTTCGCAAATCCTACTTTTCATTTATCGAAATAAATTCTGTGTTTTTTTTTTGTAAAGAATTTAACACTTAAGTGGGTATGAATACACTTATAATGCCTCAGCATGTGTTAAGTTTTTTGTAAAATGGGATAGAGAGAAACTGAAAGATGTTTGGGCTCAGTGGTTATTTCGCTCCATGGGTGGCATCCAACATTTAATGGGGAGACTAAAGTATTAGTGGATGTTGGCTTGATGTTGATTTAGAGTCAACTACTCATCTAACTTGATTTTCATTAACTGAAAAAATGAATACATACCACCTTGATCAAAATTCCCGGAATTTATTCAGAAAATTAAAAATACAAGTTTATTCATATTATCCCCTTCAAAGTAATCCCCATCGACTATAACGCACTTATGCCAGTGCTTGATCCAATCCTCGAAACATTTTTTATATTCGGTTTTCGATATGTCCATAAGCTCTCTATATCTACCCCTATCTTTTTCTTTCTACAAAAAATTCACTTGAGAAAGCTATATGCCGAAATTTGATCTAGTTACATCTGATAAATGCCAAATTCATGCATTATTTCTTCTTTCAGGGCGACCGATTTTAAAAGGAAGTCTTAACCAATCAATTTCATCGCATACTAATAAAGGATTAACTGCAGTTAATCAGCAGCAACAACATCCACAAACAATATCCCAGCCTCCTCAAATTGCATTTGCCTCAAAAATTGAATTTCAGCAAATCCAACAACAAAGGTGTAGCAATAGTCAACCGCCACCACAGCCCCAACATTCGCAGAAGCAACAATCTCAGTCAATATCTCAACAGCAGCAGTCGCAAAATATTCTTATGACGCATTTATATCAGCAGCGTGCTGCTGTGCAAAGGGCACAGCAATATCAATTGCATCAAATTCACCAGCAACAACAACAACAGCAAATCAATATAATTCAAAATAATAGTAATCGTGCCGGTGAGTACAATATTTTTGCAAAAAAAATTTCGATATGTATATTACGATTTTCGTCGGCTTATATTGTAGATGTTTCAAAAGTTAAAACATAGGAAAAGGCTATCAATATTTTTAGAAATCACATAAAATATATATTCCATCAACACAGTCACCGACTAGCTCCTGTGCTGAACGCATCACTGCAATCGGTCACTTTTTTCCGCGCATAAGCCAAGCACTTGGTTTTTTTTTTGTGCTCCCCGTTATCAAAAGAATCAAAAGAAATGTTCTTTCTTTTTCTATCACTTTTTTCAGTAGTGCTCTCGCGGGTGATAGTGTGTTTTTTCCCACTAAACAATGGTCTCAGGGCCTAAAATGAAACCCAGAAATCGGTTTCGTCTACTCTCCGAAGTTTCCATATTCCAAACCCCCCCAAATAAAAAATCTGTGAATCCCTTTGAAGCTTACCCTGAACTTCCTAGCAAGACAAACCAGAAAAATCCAAGATTTGTCATCATTGCCGCTCAAAAAGAGTCGAAATCTCAATTAGTAAGGAGTACACCCAAATCTCCCAACTAAGAGACGGGAGGTTCATTGCAACCAAAAATCTTTCTGACCAGCTTAACTCTTCTAAAGGCATTGTCTACGCACCTTTTCAAATCAACGTGCCGGAAGCATGAATTTTCGCTGAAATGGGTGTACAAAAAGTAACAGACATATACAAATTCGATGGTCGTCAAAAACCAACAGGCTTAATGCTCTCTACTTTTGACACATATCAAACGCCTCATTCTGTAGAAATCGGCTGGTACAATGCCAAGGTTACCGAATACATCTCTAACCCGATGCGGTGCCGGAATTGTCAGCTTCTTGGTCACACCACAAAAAAATGCAATAACACTCCCATGTGTCATTTGTGCAATCTTCCACCTCATACTAACATCGAATGTTCCCGAACCATATGTGCGAATTGTCGTGCTCCCCATCATCCCTCAACATCAAAAGAGTGTCCCAAATTTATTCAGATGAGAATAAGTGTAGCATTGGTGATGCTAAACGCATAAACAAAGAACAATTTCCCTCCCTTATCACTAATACCGACACATTTGCCCAAAAGCTAAAGCAGTCAACAACACACAATCTTCTACACCACTTCTTAATAGTCCATTAAATCGAAAACGCATCACCGATAATATCCCCAAATCTTAAATTCTTCAAACGGAACCTCTACACAAAACAATCAACCATTTTCGAAATTGGACTTAGAAAACATTCTTCACCAAATCCGAACGCCAATCCGTTTGGTAGGAGATGTTTCGAAATGGAGTTTTTGCGAAATGATTTACCAGAACTATTGGAGGACATTCCATTGATTAATTTCAACTGTTGGCTCAATACTTTCGCTTTTTATCAACTGGGTGGAATTTTGCATTGCTTCACAGATTTCTGCGATTGATTCTATCAGGGTTGGGTTAGTTTTAGGGCTACGCAAAGCGCCGTGCCGCGTATGGAGAATTATGGAAACCCTGATCATTTCGCCGATGTATTATTTTTTACACTGCTCTTTAACACATTCAAATTGGCAATTTCTGGCAATACCTCGTAACTCAGCAATCTACTTGATTGCTCTTTTCGCATGCGGCTTTTAAAAAAAAATTTAAACGCGATGTACAAAGTGTACTTTTAATATAAAAGAATTAGACAGCTTGTTGATTAAATGTTCATATGGTTTGTGAAGCTAAGTTAGAAGATCCATACAATTCAAATAAGATTTTATTATTTTTTTTTAAAGAACTTAGTACTCAAGTGAGTATGACTACACTTATGATGCCAAAGCTTATGTTAAGGTTTTCGGAAAATGGGACAGAAAGGGAAAGAAAGATGTTTGGGCTCAGTGGTTATTTCGGTCCATGGGTGGCATTTAACATTTAATGGGGAGACTAAACTCTTAGCGGAAGTTGGCTTGTTGTTAATTTTTAGTCAACTACTCATCTCATATGATTTTAGTTGGCTGAAAAAAGAATGCTTTCGGGAGCGGTTGGGATTGAACGCAGAACCTTCCGATTGGGAAGCCAATACGCTACCACTTTAGCCACAGCCAACCACAATTTACCTAAGAGTTCATAAGTCTCATTTTCAGTCCATGAGAGGCTTGAAACCCAGTAGGCTGCGAAGTAATGTTGCAATTGCTGTTCATATGTGTGCAACGAACATTTGCCTTATTCAAAAGCATAAAAGGTGGAATACGATGACTGCTGTTTTTTTTATTTTAAACTTTGGACATTGAATTGCTTAGCCAATCTGACACCATCGTCGTAAAGTTTGATGTTTTTAATGGTACACGAGTTCAGAACGCTTTGTCATAAGAGTACTATTTGCGTTTTTTTTCCAGAGGCTTGAAACATTCGCCTCAGCTAAAAAATTTAATTAAGTCGTGAACATTTTCGTGCAATGATTTTTTATGATTTTCGACGTGGATTAACTCACAACAGTGTGCCGATAAACTCGCCTTTTTTTGTGATGAACGATCATCCCGGGCCACCCTCGAACACCGACGTAATGTCTCCATTGAAATCGCCAGTAGCATTCCAATCGCCCATTCAAACTTTCAATCGTAACACCCGGTCTCGCTATGAATGCTCATCAGTATACCCTCAAGCCCATTTTCGGACGTACTCTAAAATATCGTGATTCTTTCCTAAGCCGTACAACTCGCTTATGGAATGCCCTGCCGATCTCTTACAAACAAACATCTAAAAACAATGTACATCGGTACCTGTCCTTTCTTCCTTCGTAAATTTCCTTCGCCCGCGCTGTGTGCAAACATTTTAAGGGTACACAAGCCCCTTGAGCGCGTGGTCGTCATTCGCTTCAGGACGAATTTCGTGAAGATCGTCTAAAATCGGTTTTTGTGCCAGAAAACATTGATGCTATGCGGGAACTGATATTGCTAAGATCTTCAAGTCTTATCGTGAAATTAAGGCATGCTTGGCATTAGTTCCATATACTTAATATTGCATGAACATGAGTCTATAGGAGCGACTTGCCAGGAAGTATTCAAAGCGAATGTTATCATTGGCCCAAACCATTATCTGGAGAATCGAGTCCTTGTGCACAATTTCTACCTTCGAAATGAAATAGTGAATTGGCGATTCGAGAGCTCGGGTTTCACCCAGTTTAGTGACGAGAATATGGCAAATAATGTCATCACCAACGATAGGGTACTACCCTCTTTCATTTCGAAGAAAGAGCTCCAAACGATCTTCGAATCGCTAAGAATTAAGAAATCAGTGGAAACCGATGAAATACCGAACATTGTGCCTCGACATCTCCCACTAGAAGCGGTGGACATTTATACCATGCTGTTTAATAATGCAATGAATAATGCACATTATCCAGCGCATTGGAAAACTGCGGTGGTACATCCCATACCTAAAGGGGATAAAGATACTTCCAATCCGGCGAATCTGCGCTCGATCAGTTTTCTTCCAAACATCAGTAAGGTTTTCGAGAAGGTAATCAATAGAGTCCTGACTAAGTGGGTTGAGGACAAACATATAGTTCCGGATAATCAATTCGGTTTCAAGGCGGGGCAGGACATCATTCATGCTGTGGCGAAACTGGTTTCTGATATCCAACTGGTGTCTGCCTGGTTGACTTGGAGAAGGCCTTCGACACCGTATGGCTAGAAGGACTCTTTTTTAAGCTGGACAGGTTGGGCATTAGTAAACCACTGCTATCTATTCTTTTTGATATGCTCCCCAGTAGACAGTTCATCGTGAAGAATGGCGATGCGACTTCTGCTGGAACATTTAACATTAAAAACGGTCTACAACAAGGTGCGGTAAATTCGCCTATCCTATTCAACATTTACACAAGTGATCTGATAGGTTCGCTTCACCATGCCATAGCGTACGCAGACGACTTAATTGCGTACAGATCAGGTCCAAAGATTGAGGTCATTTTTGCAATGTGACTTCGACAAAATTAAGCGATATTGCGACGACTGGAAGTTGAAAATCAACTTTCAGAAATTGGAAACCATTCTGTTTAGGACTTCTTTGTCTGGGGCCTCTAGGGATACCAGAAAGAATTGGCGCAATTCTGGACAGCCACTTGCTTGTCGAAATGGGATCTGGCTAGATCAATATCTGTATTTTAACAAACATATAGATGTTGCTCTGGCCAGAGCCAAAGGTGATTTTGCCCTTACAAAGAGACTGTTTTATAACAGCCAACTCGATGCGAGGGTGAAGGTTATCTGCTACATGGCCCTTATCCGGCCTATGCTTGTATTTCGATGTCCCGTGTGGTTCAACGTGAGAGGAAGTTTATTGGAAAAGTTTCGGGTGTTTGAGAGGGCTTGTCTTAGGACTTGTCTTCGCTTATACAGAACACCAGATTCTGAGTACATAAAATTCTATCCTAATGAGATCTTATACAATAGGGCAAACCTAATAAGAGATTTCGTCATTAAGTTGACTCGAAGGCACATTGCAAAAAAAAAAAACTTATAACAATCACAAACAAAAAAAAAAAAATATATACACGGTGTCCCAAAAATCAACGTCAAACCGGAAACGGGTGATAGGTCAAGTGGTGTCGGTTATCACAAAATTATAAAAAAAAAATCTTTTTAAAATTATTGGGACTCAAAAAAAAATCGAGAAATCTGACACCCTGTGACGATCTTTCAAGTACTGTGACCGCAAATATTTACTTTTCTTCGATTTTTTTGTTGTCACGTAACCTAGAGTAAATGTTCTGTAAATTACGGTCCAAAATTGAAACATAACTGTATCGGTTTTAACTTAAATATTGATTTTTTGTCCATCCATGTATCTGAAAATCATTAATCATGATTTGGCGTATTTAGTCTTGATTCCAAAATGGTATGACACTTGCTAGACTAACGCTTAATCCTCTTGAAAGTAAATACATATATGTATACAGTGTTGTGCAAAACATACCGGATTTTTCCTGAAACTTTTTCATTGAAGAATTTTAGGAAACTGGAATACTGTAGGTACACTTGTTTGGCAATTTAAAAAAACCTGTTGAATGAGTTTACAAATAGAAAAAAAACAAGGCATTGCTACCATTATTTTTAGAGTTTTGGCAAAAACTGTAGCTCAACTCAATGTACCGTATTTTCTTGCTCTTTAACTTGCTGTTAGTGGTTTTGGCTGTCATTTGAAGTGATTTATAGACATAACAAAACTTAAAAGGTCAGGTATCTCCAATTTGTTCACTAATAAAATGGCTAAAAATAAATACAGTGTTGTGGTTAAAAATCAGGTGGTAGCAAATTTCAGGGTAGGGCTACAACGAAAACCATTCACTGTGGAGGACATCGAGGAAAACTACACTCCTTACCGATCGGAAAATTAAGAAAATGATTCTTAACGTTCCTTTCTTGCCATCAAGAAAGATTGTTAGTGAGCTCAATCTTTCAATTGAAGCAAGCACCATACGCAGGTGTTTAAGAGAAGCTGGTTTTTGTTCTTTTCGAACAGCGGAAAAGGCTATACTTACTGCTAAGCATAGACAAAAAAGTTACCATTTTATTTCTATAGTAAGTCTTTGGTAACGCTAATCGTTTCTTAGACTGGAATTCGCAAGAAACCATTTCAATTGGTCAGCAACGAAGTGGAAAACTGTACCCTTTAGCGACAAGAGTAAGTTCAACTTGATTGCTTCCGATGGAAGTATTCAACGTAGACGAAAGAAGGAGACACGTCTTCAGCCACGCCATTTTGTCGTCCATCCGTGATGCATGGAGGAGGCTCAATTATGATGTAGGGATGTTTTTCTGGTGCGGAATGTGGACCAATACATGAGATTAGTGGTATTATGGATCGTTTTTAGTATTGGAATATACTGGAATCCGTAATGACCCAAAACATTCATAAAAGTTGGTTAAGGAGTGGTTTGCGTTGATGTGTTGGAATGGCTCTCCCATTCGCCCGATCTAAACCCTATCGAGAACTTGTGGGCCATTTTAAAAAGACGGGTAGGGTCAAAGATGCACACATCCAAAAACGCACTTATGACGTCACTAAAGAATGAATGGAAGAACATTCCAAAAGAAATTTTTGAGAATCTAGTGGCGTCCATGCCTAAAATACCACCTTGATCCCGGAATGCATTCAGAAAATTAAGAATACAAGTTTATTCATCTAAATCTATATTGTCTCCTTTAAAGTAATCCCCTTGATCCAATCCTCGAAACATTTTTTATATTCGGTTTTCGGTATGTCCATCAGTGCTTCCTGCGATTTTTCCATTACTTCCTCTCGGCTGCTGAAACGCGTTCCCCGTAGTGGTTTTTTTTTAACTCGATTGAACAGGAATAAGTCACAGGGAGCCAAATCAGGTGAATACGGTGGCTGTTGGATGGTATTTGTTGCATTTTTCGTCAAAAAATCCATGAGTTTTCTGCCCACAATTCTGGTCTCTTTCGGCGAATTGCTTCACGCAAACGTCTCATGATGCCCAAATAATACTCTGTGTTTACTGTCTGGCCTTCTGGAAAAAATTCATGATGCACTACACCGTTGTAATCCATGAAAACCATGAGCATTGCCTTCTTTTTTGACTGAAAACGACGTGGTTTTTTTGGTCTCGGCTCATTTGGTGAACGCCATTCACTTGCCTGATGTCTGGATTGCGTGTCGTACTCATAAACCCACGTCTCGTCTCCAGTAATGATCCTTTTGATGAATGTAGAATCGGATTCAGCCTCGCAAATCATCTCTTTTGCGACGTCAACACGGTCTCTTTTGTGCATGAAATTGAGGTCTTTTTTCACCAACTTTGCTGCTACACGACGGAAACCTAAATCATTAACCAAAATGTCTTGGACGGATCCATAGGCAATGTTCAAGTCCTCCGCTATCTCTCTGATGGTTCATTTGCGGTTATTGACCAACATTTCTTTTACTTCATTAATGTTTTCGTCGGTTTTCGATGTCGATGGTCTGCCACCGCGTTCATCTTCTTCGATTGACTCACGACCACTTTTGAACCGTGCCACTGGTAAACGACGGTTTCCTTTAGAGAATCGTTGCCGAAACATTTTTCTAACATTTCCAACGTTCGCGCACCATTAAATCCGTTTTTTATGCAAAATTGAATACAAGTTCGTTGTTGCAAATTTAAATCCATTTCTAAAATTGTAAACAATCTCACACACAGAGATAGATGTACTCTTGGCTACGTAACTTTTGCAAATGTCAAGCTATGACGCTAAGATTTAGTGGAAATGTCAGCAGCAGATTTACCAACTTAACAAAAAAAAACAGAACTCAAATCGGAACAATGGAAGCCCCACACGGTGGTGTCCCCCGGGAACATTTTGATCAAGGTGGTATGCAAGGAGGTCTTAAAAAACAACAGTTACTGGACAAAATATTAAGTATAACGAAAATCCGGTATGTTTTGCACAGGCCGTTACCGAGTTAAGTTAAGTCTTGTGTTTTTTTTTTGTATAATAAAACGTACTATCGTAAAACCTTTATTTTCTTTTATTTGTACAATGTTTTCTTAAATTGATAACAGATTTTACTTAGGTGCTTTCTGTTCCCAAACATTCCCCAAAAAATTCTATAAAAATCCGATATGTTTCGCACAACACTGTATATGTATTTGGAAACCATATAAGTTTTTCTAGGTGCAAAATCTATTAATAAACCATAGAAAAAATTAAGTATTTTTGTGAAGCATTACTCGTATGTGTATTATTAAAAAAAAAACGGTTCTTAATGAAATGAAAGTCCTAACAATTAGCATAATAAAATACTAATATGTGATTATATTGTAATATAAATAATTTTTCTTGATGTTTTCATTTATGTTTTCTTGTTTTAGGAGATCGTATCAGCGGCAGTAATCAGCCTGTATCTAACTGTAATAATATTATCAATTTCCAACGTGATGGTGGTTTGTCTCCTACCAGTAATCAATTGGCTAGATGGTTTTCGCCGGAACTTTTGGCACAAGCATCAGCTGGCAAACTGCCACCACTTAACATGAACCAAGCACTTAGCTTAGAAGAATTTGAAAAGAGCATACAACATTCCTCCACAGCTGTTAACAACTAAGATAGTAACAAAAATAAATTGATAAATTACTTGGCAATATGCATTATTAAGTATTGTTTATGATAATATTGGTAGTAAAAGTTTGAATTCTACATCTATGGTATATTTACGAGAGTTTACAAAGTTTTCAGAGGTATTTTCATCACAATAATTTGCTTTTATTCAATTCTCTTAATAGAAATAAACAATTGGTACTATACTTGATTATATATGGTATATCATACATAAATATTGAAAACAGTTTGAAAATTATTAAAACATTTATGAGTTAGTTAATTTGTTATCCTGTAGGATAACAAATAAAAACATAAAAACAAAACGCGAACGGTGCGGACGTTATTTTGAATAGAGATTTTATGAGAAGTGTTTTCTTCAACTAATCCTAATCCAATAGAACTAACTTAAATCGAATACTAATTTCTAACTTATCGCCTACTTCATATATTCGCGTGCAAGGGTAGTTGCTGCATCAGCATTACTTGACTGTGGGAAACTTTTTGTCGTAAGAAAAATACGCCAAACGGGTGTGATCGTGTTCTTGCGCACTTATTCGTTATGTGCATTATACGATGAGTTATGAGTTGACCTTGGCGGAATCTCACCTTACCACTGGTCGGCAAATGCGTTATACCAAAAATAGAAGTAAACAAATAAATTAATTAACAGCTTTTTATTTTTTTTTTTATTTAAAGACTGAAACGAATAAAATTTGGAAACTTCAAAGTAAAAAAAAAAAATATTTTCATAATTAATGTAAATTTTTTTTATTTGCTTTAAAACTCTGTTTTTATTAAATTCATTCGCAATCACAAAAAATAAAAAATATTGTTTGGGTTCCCATTCTTTCCTCAACTTTTTCGAATGTCCTTCATAAGGTCGGCGACAATTACATCCGTGATCTGTTTGGACGCTCCTTTCCATTTAGCACTAAAATCTTTTACGTCCTTTGCACACTGCTCACTTTTCCTCAATTTAGCCTTGACCAAAGCCCAATACCTTTCAATGGGACGGCACTGTGGAACATTGGGTGGATTCATGTCTTTTGGGACAAAGTCGACATTTTTAGCAACAAGAAAGCTCAAAGTCGCATGAGTATAGTGAGCTGAAGCTAAATCTGGCCAAAATAATGTTGAACCCTCGTGCTTGTTTAAGAAAGGAATCAACCGTTTTTTAGGCACTCGTTAATGTACACTTCTCCGTTAATTGTTCTCGTTGTAATAAACGATGAGCTTCTGTCTCCACATTGGCAAATGGCCTGCCAAACGAGATATTTTGACCCGATGTTGTTGATTGCGGAAGAATCTCAGCTTCAAACGAGTTGTAAAACTGCGCACCTGGAAGAGTAGTAAAGTCGACTTTGACATAAGTTTCGTCATCCAAAACCAAGCACGCTTTCTTGTTGACGATCAACTCGTATAGCTTTCGGGATCGTGTTTTTATGACTGTTTTTTTGCTTTTCAGTAACTTTTGGTATTTTTTTGTTTTTTTCGTGTTTTTAGACCGTTACGTTTTTTAGATCTTTGTACCATTGTTTGGTTGATAGCACATTTCCGAGCAACATCTCTGGATGACATATTCCGGTTTTTTACGATGGTACCCACTATTTTCCTGTCCAAATTTGTATCATGTGCTCCACTTTTAGCTCCACTTTTCTGTTTTCGCTTAACTGTCAACGTCTCCAAATATCGTTTAATGACTGAATCCACTGTACTGCGTGCTATGTTTAAATTTTTTGCGATGAAATGGTTTGGACGCAAAGTACTTTCGAGCCACTTGTCGATGATCTTTTTAAGGCGTTCCTCTTGACTCATATTTTATAAATATTTTAAACCGCACCAAACTAAAATCAATAACAAACTGAAACTAGAGAATATACCGGCTAATTTGGGTACAAAATGCGATTGCAATTTTCACGCATTGGAAGTATAAAATTTACAGATTTTATTCGTTTCAGTCCTTATTTGTACACCTATTTTGATTTTGATTTGAATTTTTTTGTTTTTTTTCAATATTTCGCAAATTAAAATATGTTCTTCAAGCTTAAATGAGGGAGATTTCAAGACGTGGTGGATCAGATTCAATTTATGGAATAAATAAAAATGAAATAATAATTCTAGAAAAACTAATTAAAAACAAATTATCCCGGATTATCGCACTGTATCGTATACGATACATCTCATGAACAAACAATTTTCTTTGCAGTAAAGTTCTTATCAAAGTAGTTTATGCAATTTTCCTGTCAGTTTCCAAATATTTGTTTTCGTTTTGTGATAGTAAGTTAAAGTAGTTAAAGTTCTGTTTTCTTAATCATTACAAAGCATGTCAAAACAAAAAACAAAAGTAAGTAAACATATCTATATTACTATCAACAGAAAACAAACCTTGGATTTAGACGGTTCAATAGTCAACAATTGTTGACCAATTGAACATTATTTACAAAATCCAAATTTTGTTGTAATTTAGTGGATGTCTTTTTTTTGTGTACCATATACGGTACAGTGGGATAATACACTACTATCTATTTGTTTTTTAGGCTTACAGTAAATGGGATCATCAACTTCTTAGTCAAATGCGATGAGGATGATTTTGATGGAGAAAGTCCTATTTTGCCGCCAATAGAAGAAGGAGGCGTAACACGCGAAGATTCTGGAGAGGAAGATGGGATGAATGTTGGCAATTCGCCACGCAATCGGTTACTTGCAGAGGTTTTGGTGCGACCAGAAAATTCTGAAGGTGATATGCAGCTTTCCTCCTTTACCAAAAGACCTAGAATTTTAGAATATACGTGGGAAAAAAGAGATTTACAGGAAAGCTTAGCTGATTTTAAGTACGAAAGTTGCGGCTGGGGTCCATCTTTGGCACCGTTGCATCTTTTCTTTTTTGGTGCACGTTTGTTCGAAATGTTAGTATCATGCTCAAATAAGTACGCACAGCAACACAATCTCTTAGCTGATGTACAAGTCTCTGAAATGAAACTCTTCATTGGAGTACTGATATTAAGCGGTTACACTAATGTCTCGCGGCGTAGGATGTACTGGGAAAATTAAGTGGATGCGCAGAATTTACTTGTGTCCAAATTGATTACAAGAAACAGGTTTGATCACATCTTTCGAGTACTTCATTGCTGCGACAATATGCAATTGAATCCCATTGTTTGATATGCTATTGGAAAAGTTCTTGTTGTTTAACCACACGTTGAGAATTACAGTGTCGATGAGGGTATGGTGCCCTACTTCGGACGTTATCCTACAAAACACTTCATAAGAGGAACGCCAATTAGATGGGGCTATAAGTTTTGGATTGGCACAACTCGGAGCGGTTATATTGTTTGGTTTGACCCATACGCAGGATCGAAAGACAACTCTCGCGCAATAAAAACAGAGCTTCCTCTTGGAACTAAAGTTGTTTTGGACTCCAGCCAAGCGCTAATTTCGAGAGGATTCAACTTGAGGTACCACTTATTTTTTGACAATTTCTTTTCATCGCTTCAATTGTTTGAAGAATTGAATATTTTGAATTTGAAAGGAACTGGAACTGTCTGGGAAAATCGTCTGAAAAACTGTTCTGTGTGTGGATCAGATAAGGTTTTCAAGAAAACAGGTCGAGGTTCATACTGATTTGAACTATGTTCAGAACTAAATTTAGTTGTTCGTAAATGGCACGATAACAGCATTGTGAATTTGATTTCAAACTGCATACCAGTCCACTCAACGTCTGCTGTGAAGCGATACACAAGCCCAAATTTGTGAAAATATATAACAAAAACATGGGAGGTGTCGATAGGTCGGGCCAAAATATTGGTCTTTATCGTATCGCGATAAGAGGAAAAAAGTGATATTATTCGCTATTTGCTCATTGCAACGTGGGTGGCCGTGGCTCAAGTGGTAGTGTGTTGGCTTCCCAATCGGACGGTTCGGGGTTCAATACCAGCCGTGACCGAAAGACTTTTTTTTAGGCAACTAAAATCTTGTGAGATGAATGGTTGCCTAAATATAATTTAGTCTCCCCATTAAATGTTGGATGCCACCCATGGAGCAAAATAACCACTGAGCCCAAAAATCTTTCTCTCTCTCTCTCTATCCAATTTTCCGAAAAACTTAACACAGGCTCCGGCATTTTAAGAGTAGTAATACCCTCTTGAGTGTTAAGTTCTTTTTTTTAAAAAAAAAAAAAAATAAAAAAATATGGCGATATGGCCATGCATTTGATGACAGTTGCACAAATATAATCGAGGACACTTGGATAATCTAGAATTCCGTCGAAGAATTGCAAGGGGCTTGCTGGGAATGTACGGAAAAAATAACCGGTCAGGAAATTTGAAGCCCTCAAGTGCAGAAAATCAAGAGATCCGATTCAATCAAATTCAACAAATGAGTGTTGAACAAGATAAAAGAACAAGATGTAGAATTTGAAACACTCAAGCAACTACTCGCTGTGAGGAATGTAATGTTGCACTACATGTTCGGTGTTTTAAGCAATACCATCTCCTTCATTTTGAAAACATGTTGTATATATGCTGTACATACTTAAAATGAAAATAAAATGTTGAATTGAAAATAATTTATTTTTTAATTTTGGTGGGGGCGAAAGCCCCCATTTATTCGGCTTAATACAAGCTGTAACTTAAAATTAAACTTAAACTAAAACTTAAAACTAAGGTCATTTATTGTGGTGAAGGAGAACCGATTTGAGGTAGGAAGTGGTGTGGTGGAAGTCAAAGACGCTAGGGTTTGAATCAATTTTTCGTAGCATACGGGAGATTGGTTCGTTCGCGCTATAGGTGGTGTGGTGGGTTGGGAGATAGAATAGACGAGGGGTACGTAGATTACGAGGGTTAGTGTTGAGGAAAATAGAATTGTGAAGGGACGTGCATTCAACCTGACCTGAAAGAAGTCGATGAATGAAGAGAAAGTCGGCTGCATCTCTGCGTTCCTCAAGGGTGTTTAGGTTAATAAGGTTGAGACGGTTTTGATAGGGGGGGCAGAGTAAAAGAATCATCCCAGGGCAAACCTCGAAGAGCGAATCGAAGAAAACGGCGCTGGATGCTTTCGATTCTCGAGATATGAACGCGATGATATGGGAACCATACTTGACTGGCGTAGTCTAGGAGGGGACGAACAAAGGTAATATAGAGGGACCTGGTCACGTATGGGTTGGTGAATTCTTTGGACCATCGTTTTACAAAACCTAGTGCAGAGTTGGCTTTAAGGATTATCCCATCCATAAGGAAACGGAAGTTGAGCTCCCTATCATACAAAATGCCGAGGTCGCGAAGAGATTCAACGGAGGAGATAGGTTGGTTGTGGAGAAGGTAGAGTCGGGGAGGAGATTTGACCCGCTTATGTGAAAAGGTGATGGATTGGCATTTGGTGATATTAAGTTCCAAACAATTTTTGAGGCACCAGATCGAAAAACTATCAAGGTCTTGTTGAAGAAGGAAGGAGTCTTGTTGATAAATTTTGTTGGTAGTCATCATCCCACTGTACCGTATATAGGGTACATCCCATCCCCATGGTTTGGTGAAAGATAGATTTTTTTTAAATTCAACATGGAATTCAAAAAAAAGAAAAAATAATCCGGGTTATGGGTGATCTTTACTATTGCGGACTTGAGTTATGGAAATCGTAATAAGTTGATTGCCCGTATGATCCAACAAAAATGCACATATCTAAAAAAAATAGCAGCTAATCTTTTATTACAAAAATATATAAATTATTAAATGTTGTTGCAAAGCAATATGAATTATAAATTTTGTAAAATACTGAAATTAATACCCACAATACCATCTTGTTTTAGCTGTTAGCAAAAAAGAACGCTATTCAATTGTGAATAGTAAAAAGTTGCTTGACAATTTTTAGCTTAATTAACGCATGAATCAAGGCATAACAGATTAAACCGATACTTCAAATGAAATACGTAACCAGAGGCAAATTTATATGAACTTCCATCGAAAAAAAGTTAAGAATTAACTGATAGCATTTAAAAAATAAGTAATAAATCAATGTAAATATATTTTTTGTGTAAATTTTTTAATCACATTTTAAAATACAATTCTATCGACATTGCATATTTATGGTATAACATATAAAATTGTCATTAATTTCACTTTTTCTATGGGAAGTTCATATATTGTACATGTGGGATCGGGTAGATGTTTGCGGTCTAACCGCCCCTAATCTCCTTTCACCATTAGTAGTAGTAATTTCATTTATTCTTTCACTGATTAACAATGAGAACAACTTTCATTTAAGGGGACATGACACCTTAAAAAAAAATTCAATGTTTTAAAATGCGTATAATCTTAATAAAAAAATCAAGATATCATTTTGAAACTTTACACCCTAACAACGCTGTAATAAATCGTTGGAGGCCAATTCCTCGTATATTGGCTTCAAAACTTCTTGCACTTCAGCATCTAAAGCAGGAGGATGCTTGTATTTTTTCAACTCTTTTGCTCCAGTTGCTTCCGATTTACGCCACGCGCACCATGAATTTTCGCCTTTTGGACATTTGAAATGTTGCGGATTTTCATCAGTTGAAATCTGAAGTTCTCATATCTTCAAGTGAGTATGGATGGCGTCGGATTGCTAAAACGCAGTAGGTGGATAAATTTTTGATCAATTTAATTGTTAACTGAACAGGTTTCGGAGTTTTTTTTTAGAGTTTGTGTTGGTGTATTTGCATTTTTTCCAGTAAATTTTTTTTGCTTTTTAGCATCTTTAGCTCTTCTAAACATTCGTTTTTTCACATGCAAAACACATTTTTTTTTTTTCAACAATAAAATGAGAACCGTAAGGCTGCAAATCTTGCAAAGACTTAAAAGTCTTCGTATCACCATCTCCAATATAATATTTGTACCGTGCATCATGAAGGTCTTCAGATCTCTGAAACATCTCAATAATACCATCGACTTCGATTCGCGGTGCAGAACTCCTCATGCTCGGCATAAAATGTTTCATACTCTAGAGTGTTTTTTTTTTTTTTGAAACCCATTCATTACAGAGTTTACAATAGCTGCTCTTCACCATGATATCTAAAATTTTACCGCTGTACTTTCCAATCACACTTACTACACATAAAAGCGAAAAAAACCCCCTTTTTGCCCACGAACCATCAGCAGATACACTGAGTTCGTTTTCTACAGGGTGAGTTTTTTAACTTGAGACATCCAAATTACTCGAAAAATACGCGATATCACGAAAAATGTTTCAGACAAAAGTCACAAGTTTCTGAAGGGGACATAAGATGGTGACCACGAGTTTGACCTTGAGACCCATTTGCAAGGCCAAACGAAGGTCACTTGATTTTTCAAATGATAATTCGTGATTTTCATTGCTCAGTCGTATTGCTCGTAGGCTTGTCATTTGTTTTTACATACTGCGTTTAGCATAACCCAGAAACAACGACGTGGACGTAGCAGTATGTTATTTTGTTTCCTTCGGGGTGATTAATTAGAGTGGGCCCCCTTGCCTCCCACTGTTGAATCATTGAATTCTTCCCATTTCTACGTTTATTTCCCGAGACTATTTCAACAAATGCTCGAAAATGTGACCATTCACTTCAATACACTTGTCTATCCGCACTCTAAATGAACCAATAGAACTGAGAAGTATTTCTGGCGTAATCTTCCGGCAAGCTTCAGTTATTCGTCTTTTTATGACCTCACGTGTTGTTGGCTTTTTTCTGTAAGCCTCACTTTTTAAGTAGCCTCACAAGAAGAAATCAAGTGACGTAAGATCAGGTGATCTAGCAGGCCATTGCCTCGGACCCCCTCGTCCGATTTATCGTTGATGGTAAGCATTGTTTAACACGCCCCGAACTACTTGGGAATAATGGGCTGGACAACCATCATGTTGAAACCACATTGTTTGTCGCAACTCCAATGGCAGTTCTTCTAGTAATACTGGAAGATGGTCCCGCAAGAAGTTTGCATACTTTTCGCCATTCAAGTTGCCTTCAATAAAATATGGACCTATTAATTTATCCCCAATGATTCCCGCCCAAACATTAACATTCCAAGGGTGCTGGTGTTCAACTTGTCGCAACCAAAAAGGGTTTTCGGTAGCCCAGTAATGCATATTATGTCGATTGACCGTACCGTGATTGGTGAAAGTCGACTCATCAGAGAATAACATCTTGGCGAAGAAAAGGGGGTCTCCTCCTCCTCCTTCTGCAGAAATCATTTGTAAAGACGCCAAGCCTTCTTGCGTGCTTGCCTATAAGGCAGTGTCCAGTGATGACACCTATGATAGCGCTGAGATGTTCCTTATTTAGAAGGATCAGACACTTAGAGCGATACAGATCTAGTTTTGGCCAGATTTGCTTGGTCGCTAGACGTGTAGGTCCAACAGTCCACCTAAGGTCTGCTCTTTTATTGGCATCCAGCTTTAATATTAGTTTGCACGCAGCAATTGGGATACCTATGCTAGCCCTTTCCGGTAGAATAGGTAAAGTGGTTCCAATTTTGGCGAGTTCATCGGCTCTACAATTCCCTGGAACGTCTCTGTGGCCCGGCACTCAACAGAGGTGAAGGTTGAACTGCTATGCCATCTCCATAAGAGATGATCGGCAGTCAAGGGCGGTTTTAGAATTCAGTGAGACAGAGTCCAGGGATTTGATAGCGGCCTGACTATCCGAAAAGATGCGGATATCCTTTGCAGATATCACGTTTTTCTTCAGCCAGGACAGAGCTTCTTTAATCGCTAAAATTTCCGCCTGGAACACGCTGCAGTGATTTGGAAGACGGAAAGAGAGGCTTAGATTTAGCGTGTCTGAGAAAACACCGCCACCAACCCCGCTATTGGTTTTTGATCCATCTGTATAGAAATGGATCGACTTGTCCTCCATGAAAGCATCTTCCTCCCAGAAGGATCTAGAGGGGAAGCTTACATGGAAGTTTTTGTCAAACCAAAGTTCAGGTATGGTGTAATCGATGTTCTCTGTGAGAATTAAGAATACTGGTGTGGCCAAATGGATTATTTGTCCACTGTTTAGTCGCTTTAAGGCGTATAGCTGCAATCGCAGCTATTTGCCTTCTGAAAATATCGAGGGGTGTTAAATGAAGCAGAATGTCTAATGCCGCAGAGGGGGTAGACCGCAATGCTCCGCTTATGCATAGGCATGCTGTTCTTTGGACTCTGCTTAGCTTAATGCAGTTAACCGCACTTTCTAAGGCCGTCCACCACACTATCACCCCGTAAGTAAGTATCGGTCTTATGACCGAGATGTACAGCCAGTGGGTAATCCGAGGTTGAAAGCCCCATTTATTTCCAATGGCTTTTTTGCAAGAGAATAAAGCTATTGTAGCTTTATTGACTCTTTCTTGAATTTTAGGTTTCCAGTTTAGTTTTCTGTCAAAAATGAGACCCAGATATTTTGCTGTATCGGAAAACACTAAACTGGTACCGTTTATTGAAGTTGGAATTTTGTATTTCCTGGAAAAGAGGACAAGATCAGTTTTATGGGGGTTTATTCCCAATCCACAGCGATTTGCCCAACGGGCTAATCTATTGAGATTTACTTGAAGGAGTTCTTTAATGGTATTAAGATGCTTACCTGAGACGGCTATGTCATCCGAATAGCAATCACCCTGCTACCACCCGCTTCCAGGTATATCAGCAGTTCATTTAGTGAGTCGTTTACCTGCAGAGTTGACAGCGCAATCGTGATTGCGGATGTGTTGACGTTATTGAAGGCACCCTCTATGTCCAGGAAAGCAACCATTGTGTACTCTTTATATTGTAGGGATCATTCGATGTGGCTAGTCAGTGAATGCAGAGCCGTTTCCACCGACTTTCCTTTGCAGTAGGCATGTTGAGCCGTTGACAGAAGTCTAGGGTCAATTTTAGCTCGTATATGGATATTAATCAGTCGTTCTAGAGTTTTCAGAAGGAAAGATGATAGACTTATAGGTCTCAGGTCCTTTGGGGCGACATGAGAACATTTTCCGGCTTTGGGGATGAACATTACATTGACTTCTCTCCATGACTTCTAGAGCAGGCAGAATAATATCTGAGGACCTCTGTAGCTTGGCAGGTATTATACCGTCCGTACCAGCAGACTTGTATGGTTTGAAGCTATGCAGCGCCCAGAGCAGTTTGTCTCTTGTGATCAGACCATGGATTTTGGTCCCGGTTGCTGTAGACCTGTTTGGGTTGCTACTGACCGCGAATTGAGAGCTATCTGGAAAGGTTGAGTGATTCGTCACTTGAGGTTGTCCAAGAGCCATCGGTTTTTTTCAAAAAGCTAGGCATCATAGGATTTGTAGAGAGGATTTTTCTTAGCCGTGATGCCTCGGAGGTTTCCGTGATTTTGTCGCAGAAGGACCTCCAGGATTGTCGCTTTGCCCTCCTTAGTTCTTTTTTGTATAATTTGAGGGATTCTTTGTGTGAGTCCCCGTCAGTCACTTCTTGTGCTCTTTGCTAAGTTGAAAAGTTTTCTGCAAGTGTTTCTGAGCAGTCCCAGTGCTGATGTCCACCAATGTGGCTTTTTCTTGCATCTAGGTTGAATAAGAGGGCAGGAAGGGGCCATAGCCTGATTGAGAGCCAGAGTGAAATCCCTGACCTTCATGTCAAGCTCATTGGTGTCACGCGGGGGACTTGATAGTTCAGAGGATAGCGTTTCTGACATTATTCCTCTGTATTTTGGCCAATCAGTTTTCCGGAAGTTCCGGAATGATGGTTGACTAGGAAGAGCATCATTCAGGCTGAATTGGATGCATCTGTGGTCTGAAAAAGAGTGTTCAGACGATACCATCCAGTTCATTAGCATTGGATTGATGCTGTCGGAGACAAGAGTTATATCTAATACTTCCTGTCGGTTGCTGGTTATAAAAGTGGGCTCATTGCCAATATTGCAAATAAAGAGGTTAGTACTTATAATATAGTCAAAAAGTGACTCACCTCTGTTATTGCTGTCGGTGTTGCCCCATACCGTGTGATGCGCGTTAGCATCGCATCCGATGATGAGGTCAGTTTTTTGTCTTCCAGCCTTCAGTATCACCCTTTCTAGGTTATCACCAGGGAGAGGGCCCACATGATCGTGGCCAAGGTATGCCGATGCTAGCCAGTAGGAGCCTTGGCAGTCTCTAGTCTGGCAACGGTTAAGTCGGGGTCGCTGAGATTAGGAAGTTGAAGTACATTAAGGCTACGTTTCACTAATATACAAGTTCTGATCTTACATTCGTCTCTTGTATAGAGTGGGATGTATACAGGTGTCCTAAGTCTACAATCCATGGTTCCTGGATTTTTTGAAAGACGCAGAATGTGTGCGGCCGAAGCCTTTTTTGAGTGATGGAGATTAATCTGGAGAAACCGAATCATTGCTACAGTTTTCCAGAGTAGCCTCCACCACCGTGGTGTTAAGATCCTCCGATTCTGAGGATTTGCCCAAGAGCTCATCTTCTTCCTCTGATCGTATAGCACCTCGTTTTGCTTCGTCATCGGTTTTCATTTCCGATGGGGTGTCAGATAAGGAAATCGATGGCTTGCTTGTCACCTCGGATAGATTGGAGTCGTCGCTATCCATTTCTGGAAAGGATATCGACGCTCCAGGGTCTGAGGTTGTGTTTAGTGGTGTCTCCGTTAAAGGAGGAGGAGGTTGCTTATCAGCATCCAGTTCATCCTTTTTGTAGACCCTTAGATGAATTGACTCGAATCCGAACCGAATCATGCCACGATCAACGCGCATCTATAAGGACCCCTTAGTTCCTCCAGTTTCGCGACTTTCCAGTCATGAGTCGGAAGGGTCGGGTTATTGAGCCTGATGATTTCCAGAATGCTTTCTGGGGAGGAAGGTTCTACTGGGATCCAGGTGCGAGTTCGAGATCTGCTAGGGATGTCTTCCTTAGATACGACCTCGAGTTTTGCATCTGGCCAGATCTCTCCCAAGCCACCTATGGCTTTTGTGAAGAGATCGAGAGATCTCTGATTTGCACATGCGATGAGCTTGACGTGGCCTTGGTGCCAGCCAGCGTCGCTTGTGATAGGAGTGATCCGGGGTTTTTCCCCATGATGGCCAAGAAGTTGCTCGAAAGCTTCAGCTTGGCCAGCTGCCACCGTTCAGGTGTTATGGAACCGTCGGTATCGTTCCTATCGATTACCGCGATTATTATGGCGTCCATGAGGACTTCACTGAAAGACCTCAGAGATGTGTTGTTGGATGGCCCAGGGGTTTTGGTGTTGTGGGTTTTGGGTCTCTTGGGAACCAACACGGTTTCCTCCAACGATCTCTGGCGCTTGGGGGAGTCTTTAAGTGTTTTGGGAGCAGTGGTAGCAGTGGGCAATCCGTCTTTTAGGATGTTGTTAGCCCACTCAATCTTGCTCCTTATTTCCACACTTCTTTCAACCTCCGGAATGGATCCGAAGATTTTGATGATGCGTGCAGCATTTCGGCATCTTACGTAGAGCGCCTTAGATGGAGCTTGCCGACGCGGCTGAGCTCCAGATTCCTCCTTGGGAAGAGGAGTTTTGGTAGCAGCGACAAGTCCGTGGCGTGCAACAAATTTGCTGCTGCTAGGGGTGGAGGAGGTTGTGGGACTATGGCTTCCCACAGTCCTACCGCATTCTGAAGAATCAGGATCCTAGACTCTGGGTACAATTTAAACTTATCTTGCAGTAGAACAACGAAATTCACACCAACTCAACCACCATGGTCGCTAAATAGAGATTCAGTAATCCTCAACCTACAAGAGTTGCGAAAGGACGTGACAGGTAATGTTATTTACAAATCACGCTTCCTGGAGATCCCAACTGACTTAAAATGTAAAGGCTGGAACTTCTTGTATACAGATGGATCAAAAACAGAGACAAACACAGCTTTTGCAGTTGTAAATCAAGAAGAGTCTATAATCGTACAGGGAATCCTACCAAACATTGCCTCCATCTATACCATCGCTCTTTAACAACAGGAAAATGGGTAATCATTGTAGCAAAAATTCGTGATCTCCTAATTAAATCAAGATCCAAGATAAAACTTATGTGGACACCAGGTCACGCAGGAATTTAGGGCAATGAATATGCTGCAAATTCTGTGCTAAAGGCCCCAGCTTTAACCTATAACACCTTCTTTCGTCTTGACTTAAAGAGATACATCAAGCAGTCATGCCACAGCCAACAACTATTTGAATGGGAACTTTATAACCACCATTACAAAACTGTCAGCCCAATAAAAGTTCAGCCCAAATTTCCAACAAACATCCCCAAATCTGACATAAAAATGTTTATCCATCAACACCTGTTCAAAAAGGAACCACCACCAACCTGGCCCACTTGCTTCAGCAGAGCAACAGTTACTCATCTACTAAGCCCTTGCTTCCTTTCATCACCACTCCAAAACAACCCTAGTCCGGATCAAGATCCATTGGAACTCCTCAGGGTACCTTGAGGAAAGGAAAATGATATTAAAAAAAATGTTAGAAAGACTTCAAATCTCAGTGTAACTATGTTAAATTGTTGCTAGCCGTTGCTGCTAGCTTGCTCTATTGTTTATTATCAATAACAATTTTCAATTGTACATTAATATTCTAATAAATAAAATAAAAATATTACTACTATCATATGAGCCACAATGTGAGGCACAAATATGCTAAGCATCTGATTTTAACGATTTTTTTTTGAAGACTCAGCACCAAAGATATGCTTTTTATAACCCTTAACGCACTTATGTATGTTGCATACCATACATCGCTTAATTTTTTTTATTGAAATCGATATGTATCGCCAATTAATAAATTTCTGTTTTTAAAATACGTAGACACTTGAAAATGCATGCGCGAATGTAGATTCATTTATAAAATTCAACGCAATCTATATATGGTACATATTTAATGTTTTTAGACTTTCCCTTATACACTATACGCACTGAATATAATTATCAGTTGGCTTTAGTGTTTCGATGTGATCTGTTTAATTTTCTTCCATACAATTGATACTCTGCAAGGAATTCAAATCTATAGACACTCTCGAAATAATAGTTATGTGATAACATTTATTAGTTAATCTTACCGCCGAATTTATGAACAGTTTTATGCATATGAAACATGTTTGTTTGTTCACACTACATTATTTTATTCCTTGTGAAACAAATTGCTTAAATATACCATACAATATAAATCGTATTTACCCAGTTCAGAAAATGGTAAGTACAAAGGATTATTAATATAATTAACATAAATTATGTGTGATATTTTAATTAATTTAATGCTGAAAAGCAATAAATGTTGATCCTCTATTGTATAATAATCAACGATTTTATTTGTAGAATAAATTATTAATTAATTATTAATTTATATAATTAAAGTAATATTATATATAAAATAGGGTCTATAAGCGTTTCTTATTTGATTGCAAATATATAAGAAAATAATTTCATTAAAATAAAATACAGCTTAATTGTTTCTGGTCGTTTTTGCTTTTGTTTATCCAAAAGTTATATCTTCAAGCTTGTGGGCAAATAAATTAAATTTTCTTATTGAGAATATACAATATACTCGTATGTATATAAGCGAATGATATTTTTCGTTTGCACTTAAGAGGCTTCAGAAGACAAAGCACAATATGGTATGTGTGTATGAAATTATATAAAGACATGGTCTATCATAATTTAAATAATAATCAAAACATCTTGAACAAAAACTAAATGCATATAGATTCGGAAATATTTTTAAAGTAAAATTAAACAATATGAATCGAATGAATTATAAGCTCCTTATTCATTTTATATGTACAGTGCTGTTCGAAAAATAAGCAACAAAAATTACCTTAACAATTAAATGCGTAAATTTTCTTCTGTAGGGGTTTTTGGAAAAAAATTAGTAATGTGCATCATTTACAAAAACAAAAACAAATTCAATTATAAACAAAAAAAAATTAACAAAACAAAGAAAAAAGTACTCAAATAGGTTGAGCGAAACAAAAGCAACAAAATCAATATTTTATGTATGAGCCTCTATTTCTAATTACTTCCGCACATCTTCGGGGCATTAAACATATTAAATTAGCTATTATTGTTTCAGGAATTTGTGACTAATTGACTTTTTAGTGTTTGGAAAAATTCTCTTTTATTCCTTCGCTTAAGAATCCCGGTATGAGGACTGAAACGAATAAAATTTGGAAACTTCAAAGTAAAAAAAAAAATATTTTCATAATTCATGTAAATTTTTTTGATTTGCTTTAAAACTCTGTTTTTATTAAATTCATTCACAATTACAAAAAATAAAAAAAATTATTTGGGTTCCCATCTTTCCTCGACTTCTTTCGAATGTCCTTCAAAAGGTCGGCGACAATTACATCCATGATCTTTTTGGACGCTCTTTTCCATTTAGCACTAAAATCTTTTACGTCCTTTGCACACTGCTCACTTTTCCTCAATTTAGCCTTGACCAAAGCCCAATACCTTTCAATGGGACGGCACTGTGGAACATTGGGTGGATTCATGTCTTTTGGGACAAAGTCGACATTTTTAGCAACGAGAAAGCTCAACGTCGCATGAGCATAGTGAGCTGAAGCTAAATCTGGCCAAAATAATGTTGAACCCTCGTGTTTGTTTAAGAAAGGAATCAACCGTTTTTTAGGCACTCGTTAATGTACACTTCTCCGTTAATTGTTCCCGTTGTAATAAACGATGAGCTTCTGTGTCCACATTGGCAAATGGCCTGCCAAACGAGATATTTTGACCCGATGTTGTTGAGAAGAATCTCAGCTTCATGCGACTTGTAAAACTGCGCACCTGGAAGAGTAGTAAAGTCAGCTTTGACATAAGTTTCGTCATCCAAAACCAAGCACGCTTTCTTTTTGCCGATCAACTCGTATAGCTCTCGGGATCGTGTTTTTATGACTTTTTTTTGCTTTTCAGTAACTTTTGGTATTTTATGTTTTTTTCGTGTTTTTAGACCGTTACGTTTTTTAGATCTTTGTACCATTGTTTGGTTGATAGTACATTTCCGAGCAACATCTCTGGATGACATAGTCCGGTTTTTTACGATGGTACCCACTATTTTCCTGTCCAAATTTGTATCATGTGCTCCACTTTTAGCTCCACTTTTAGCTCCACTTTTCTGTTTTCGCTTAACTGTCAACGTCTCCAAATATCGTTTAATGACAGAATCCACTGTAGTGCGTGCTATGTTTAAATTTTTTGCGATGAAATGGTTTGGACGCAAAGTACTTTCGAGTCACTTGTCGATGATCTTTTTAAGGCGTTCCTCTTGACTCAGATTTTATAAATATTTTAAACCGCACCGAACTAAAATCAATAACAAACTGAAACTAGAGAATATACAGGCTAATTTGGGTACAAAATGCGATTGCAATTTTTACGCATTGGAAGTACAGCCCGTATTATTGGGTTTATAACTTAATTCGTGCGGTTTGCTAAGAGATGGCGTAACTTGTTTTACTTCTACTGTCATTGTACGTCATTTCAGTATATGTCATTCATTTGAAGCGTAAACAACAATAATTTTTTTTCACTCAAATATGTCGAACTTTGTGCCTGAAAAAGTGTTTTTGCGGGGAGTTGTTTTTCATTACTTTAATATGAAGAAAACTGCTGCCGAAAGTCATCGTATTTTGGTGGAAGTTTATGATGAACATGCGCTAGCTGAGCGAAAGTGCCAAAAGTGGTTTGCACGATTTAAAAGTGGTGATTTTGGCTTGGAAGACGATGAACGTCCTGGGCAGCCAAAAAAGTGTGAAGATGAAGAACTGGAAGCATTACTCTATGAAGATTGTTGCCAAAGACAAGAAGAGCTCGCAGAATCTTTCGGTGTCACTCAAGCAGCCATTTCAAAATGTTTAAAAGCGGCTGGATATATTCAAAAGCAAGGAAATTGGGTTCCACATGGACTCAAGCCGAGAGACGGCGAAAGGCGGTTTTGCATGTCCGAAATGCTGCTGGAACGCCACAAAAGGAAATCATTTTTGCATCGGATTGTTACTAGTGATGAAAAATGGATCCATTACGACAACCCCAAGTGCAAAAAATCATATGTGAAAACCGGCCAACCAGCCAAATCAACGGCAAAGCCGGTGGGATCAGATGGGTGTGCTGTATTATGAGCTGCTAAAACCGGGTGAAACCATCAATTGGCAACGCTACCGAGCAGTGGCCGAAAAACGCCCGGAATATGCGACCAGACACGAGACAATAATTTTCCATCATGACAACGCTCGGCCTCACGTTGCTATTCCGGTTAAGAACTATTTGGAAAACAGTGGATGGGAAGTCCTACCCAACCCGCCTTATAGCCCAGACCTTGCCCCTTCTGACTACCTATTGTTCGGGTCGATGCAGAACGCCCTCATTGAAATACGGTTCACATCAGAGCAGAATATCAAAAATTGGCTTGATTCATTCTTGGCTGGCAAGCCGGCGCAGTTCTTTTGGGATGGGATCCACAAATTGCCAGAAAGATGGGAAAAAGTCATAGCTTCAGATGGGCAATACTTTCAATAATACTATTGTCACGTTGTTCTTAAATAAACATTCAAATTTTGAAAAAAAAAACACACGAATTAAGTGGTCGTCTTGGTCTTCTCACAGCACTATTCGAAGCTTTTTCTTGGTCTTCTCACAGTACTATTCGAAGCTTTTTCTTGGTCTTCCTAATACCATGGTGCCATGAGATGAAGAGGGAATTTCATCTAAAACAGTTTGTGATACTGTTAAAGTTTCATTTAACCAGGCACAACTATTACTTTCGAAGCGTTCTCTATGACGACCATTTTTGGCCATTTTTTCGTCAAACCTCAAACATAAATTTTTCAAGATTGCCTCTAATAACTTAATTGCCTCTTCAGAAAATGAAAAATTATTAAAAAAATCGATTACGAAAGCAAATACAGCATCGAAGCGCTTAATTTTGATTTTGGAAATCCAAACATCAAAAATTTGCCATCCTAAAATACGAAAAATTTAGTATGGGTGTCGCACCTGTGCGCAAAAAGTCAACACACTTTTTGGTTCCACATATATAAGGCCTTAAAACAAAAATGGTCTCAACCTTGAAAAACGCTGAACAATTAACACATAAAACACATAATTTATCACTAATTTTTTACCCTCAAGCACCCCTAATTTTTACGAAAACACTTTTTATCCCAAAACAACTTACCTTAATATTCAACAATATTATATTTATTAAAAAAAAATTAAACTTTTACTTAAAGCCACGCGAACCACTTGAAAAAAAAAAACTTTACCGCTTGCTCTTAAAGCTGACCTTCTTATGAATAATTGTACACAACTTGATTTTTGATGTTATTTTTTGTTGTTGCACATGCTTTTAACATAAATTTTTTCCTGCAGTCATTCAGTGAGAGGTTTAAGCTTTAAGAGAAACCGTTTTTTATTTACATTCGTGCATGTCGATTTTTGAATTAAATCATGGTGCAAAATCCACGAGGTTTCTGCCCACAATTCTGGTCTCTTTCGGCGAATTGCTTGACGCAAACGTCTCATGATGCCCAAATAATACTTTGTGTTTACTGTCTGGCCTTCTGGCAAAAATTCATGATGCACTACACCGTTGTAATCCATGAAAACCCGTGAGCATTGCCTTCTTTGTTGACTGAAAACGACGTGGTTTTTCTGGTCTCGGCTCATTTGGTGAACGCCATTCACTTGCCTGATGTCTGGATTGCGTGTCGTACTCATAAACCCACGTCTCGTCTCCAGTAATGATCCTTTTGATGAATGTGGAATCGGATCCAGCCTCGCAAATCATCTCTTTTGCGACGTCAACACGGTCTCTTTTTTGCATGAAATTGAGGTCTTTTTTCACCAACTTTGCTGCTACACGACGGAAACCTAAATCATTAACCAAAATGTCTTGGACGGATCCATAGGCAATGTTCAAGTCCTCCGCTATCTCTCTGATGGTTAACTTGCGGTTATTGACCAACATTTCTTTTACTTCGTTAATGTTTTCATCGGTTTTCGATGTCGATGGTCTGCCACTGCGTTCATCATCTTCGATTGACTCACGACCACTTTTGAACCGCTCGTGCCACTGGTAAACGATCGTTTTCTTTAGAGAATCGTTGCCGAAACACTTTTCCAATATTTCCAACGTTCGCGCACCATTAAATCCGTTTTTTCCGCAAAATTTAATACACGTTCGTTGCTGCAAATTTAAATCCATTTCTAAAATTGTAAAAAATCGCCAACACACACGTGGTTAGATGTACTCTTGGCTACGTAACTTTTGCAAATGTTAAGCTATGATGCGAAGATTTAGAGGGAATGTCAACAACAGATTTATCAACTTAACAAAACTCAAATCGGAACAATGGCAGCGCCACACGGTGGTGTAGTGCGGGAACCTTTTGATCAAGGTGGTATGCCGGTTTGATTTAACAGCGACGATCTGTACACTGGATGAATTTTTGAAGGGTAACTAGATACTTGAACCTCTTAACACTATGTATTGTAATATCCATTATGACATCTGATTGGATGGATATAAAATAAATGAAATTCATAGTTATTTATAGTTTTTTAGCTTTTATATATTTTTTTTTTCTTAAAATCTAACTTAAACCTACCTAAAACTATATAAGCCGGCCATGGCTAAAAACAAAAATTAGGCTGGGCCACTCTGCTTCACATGAAGCTACGTATCACTGGAGGAGTTCGACGACGAAACATCCTCGCCTTCATCAAGCCACCAAAATTGCTAGTGCTGCTGAGCAACATCCCTCCTGTCGCGACTCCCTACTGCCCTACTGAACCGGAGACGCTCCGCACTGCCGTGTGCGACGTCTCTGTCGTAGTTGAGTCGCCTGTCCGCAGCTGTTCGAGCAACGTGGAAGATTAGCGGCACAGCCAATCTGTCCTGGATCAGACCTTTACTATCTAGGTAGAGGAACGTTTCTGGAGGAATAAAGCCGTCAAAGCGAACTCTCTCGTGATACATATAATTAGGGTAGTAAGCCCCGGAGATCAGGTTGTTCGATGAGGTCATTGCTCTTGCAATGTGCCTTCGAGTCAACTTAATAACAAAATTGTCCACTCTTATTAGGTTCGCCCTATTGTACAAGACCTCATTAGGATAGAATTTTATGTACTCAGATTCTGGCGTTCTGTATAAGCGAAGACAAGTCCTAAGGCAAGCCCTCTCAAACACCCGAAACTTTTCCAATAAACTTCCTCTCACGTTGAACCACACCGGACATCCAAATACAAGCATGGGCCTGATAAGGGCCATGTAGCAGATCACCTTCACCCTCGCATCGAGTTGGCTGTTATGAAACAGTCTCCTTGTAAGGGCAAAAGCACCTCTGGCTCTGGCCAGAGCAACATCTATATGTTTGTTAAAATACAGATATTGATCTAGCCAGATCCCAAGGTATCTGACTACATTTCGACAAGCAAGTGGCTGTCCATGTTGTCCGACGATAGAGAACTTTCGCCAATTCTTTCTGGTATCCCTAGAGGCCCCAGACAACGGCGTCCTAAACAGAATGGTTTCCGACTTCTGAAAGTTGATTTTCAACTTCCAGTCATCGCAATATCGCTTAATTTTGTCGAAGTCACGTTGCAAAAGTGTATTAATGACCTCAATCTTTGGACCTGATCTGTATGCGATTAAGTCGTCCGCGTACGCTATGGCATGGTGAAGTGAACCTATCAGATCACTTGTGTAAATGTTGAATAGGATCGGCGAATTTACCGCACCTTGTTGTAGACCGTTTTTAATGTTAAATGTTCCAGCAGAAGTCGCATCGCCATTCTTCACGATGAACTGTCTACTGGAGAGCATATCAAAAAGAATATACAGAAGTGGTTTACTAATGCCCAACCTGTCCAGCTTGAAGAAGAGTCCCTCTAACCATACGGTATCGAAGGCCTTTTCCAAGTCAATCAGGCAGGCACCAGTGCACTGGTTCTTGCCCTTGTTCCATTGGATATCAGAAACCAGTTTAGACGCAGCATGAATGATATCATGCCCCGCCTTGAAACCGAATTGATTATCCGGAACTATATGTTTTTCCTCAACCCACTTAGTCAGGACTCTATTGATTACCTTCTCGAAAACCTTACTGATGTTTGGAAGAAGACTGATCGAGCGGAGATTCGCCGGATTGGAAGTATCTTTATCCCTTTTCCAATGCGCTGGATAATGTGCATTATGCAATGCATTATTAAACAGGGTGGTATAAATGTCCACCGCTTAAGCGAACACACTACCACTGTGCTACTTTGGAGGCTATATGGTATTTGGCAAATGTCTCACTTCACGCGTTATTCCACTAATATTATTATTTTTAATTTTTTGTTCCTTTAAGCAAAGCCGAAACACATTCGCACTCTATGAAAGACCGTGAACGACTCGACCCGACACTACTACTGTTACGCCACCGAAGCACTTGGCTATAACGTTTCTAATAGTTCTTTCACTAATTTTTGTTTTCACTTTTTCACTTTAAAAGAAGCCGAAACACGTCTATCCTCTATCAAGGTCTATGAACGACTGGAAGCGATTGCTATTACCACTACACCACGGCCACCCGTAAAACACGCAACTCATTCACTAAGGGAACAGGCAGATTAAAGATTAGATAGCAGCGAAGCGAAGTAGGGGACCCCTTACGGGTATACGTTATAGTCTGACACTTATTGACGTTAAGCTCAAGAAAATTCTTCTGACACCAAGTGGATACGATTGTTACAGACTTCAGCAAAATCCTTGATAAAATAGCGCAGTTAAATAATTTTCAACTAAATGCTCCTCAACTTCCTTGAGTTCAATATAGGAAATGCCAAGTCATTTGATACTCCCGAAATTATTTAACCCTTGTGTCACGAAATTACTTTATATCGCCTTTGTTAGGCCACTTCTCAATTGATATGATTCGCTCTGCACGGGCTTCCATGGGTTGACCACTACACCCTGCCCCCTATAATGACCCACTCAAATTCCTGGGTCTTCCCGGCATCATGGATGACGGTCTATCCCTCTTTTTCGACCAAAAACCACCGAACGGCATATGGTTCTAGCGCATATATGCCGTCAAACTAATTGAACATTCCATGTATTCGGTTTGCACTACAGCAAAGGTACCATCAGGAACACCCTCAATTATCACCTCTACCTACAATAGTTTAAGGCCAGTTTGGATTAAACCCAATAGAGCCGTTCGCACATTTCGCTGCATTTTTGCCCATTCGGGATCCCATAAGAAGTTAAGAAACCCACCGATAATCATCAGGCTGACCAAATCGGGTAGGTATGCCATGTTCAACGAATGTAGTCGGAGAGCCTAGACCGAAGAGCAGCAGAGGCTGAAGTTCTCCAGCTGAGGTTCGAAGAAGAGGCCAAAAGAAAAATAAGTTAACCACACAAGTGCAAGAACAGCAGCGAAATAGTGGCCTCGCCAACGATATGATTCAAGATTAACCGTAACATTGAAGCGCTCTCTGAATATGCAAATTATTGCCTCACACTTCTACCTGCTACATCGTAGATCGTAGCAAGCTCCGAAATACGAGTATTTCATTTTAAAATTTGACAATTAAAATTATTTTTTATCTAGAAAGAAAACGAATAACAATTTTTAATATATTCTCTACAACGATGCGGAAAAACCAAGCCATGCGGAGATTGCCATCCCCTATTCCCCAATCTAAGCCTTGTGTTTGCAAAAATCTAAGCAACGTACGGGTCAAGTCAGCTATTCGTTCGTATTGCCTGCCTTCAATGGCGTTCTGGGCCACTTCATCTTCGTCGGATGAATAATCTTCCATCCTGCTGTTAAGAAAAAAATATTTAGGATACGAAATAAAGGTGATTTCAAGACTGACCAAATCTACAATAGCCGGAGCACAAATTCCTAATGAAATATAAATTTGCAAAATTTAATTTTATACCATATGTCGAAATTATTTCAGTGACTGCTGGGGTTTTCGAAATCAGATACTTTGCAGGTTGTACTTGAACTATTCGTTATTGCCTTTATCGACAGTGCTTGGGTTAGGATAAATCAAAGCGTTTCTCATGGGGGTTTGTTTGGACCAATTGTAGGTCTATTGCGATACCACCGGCTGCATTAGCTACTCGTGGAACCATAGAGATGTTTTCCCTTATTTGCCGACGTCGTCGATCTTTATAGAGCGGAGACCGACTTATGTGTCGGATGTTGTAACTGGCTTGATAGTTGCGAATAAAGTGCACAATAGATGCATTCCTTTCCAATCCTGCAGCTATCGGGAACACTCAATCGCTGTCTGTGCCCCTGTAAAAGTATATGTTGCAATTATGTCTGAGATTATGGGGGCGTACATCCGGAAATGAATATGAAAAGTAGAGAGTACTGTCGTCAGAAGTAGCAAAAAATAGATCATTATAATATTGCGGTTGACGGAGGGGTTGCGACAAGGTTGCTGGTGGAGCAGCAGCATCATCACGAAAATCGAAAAATATTTTTGCACATTTAGCCAGCAGGTATTTGGTAGAGTGCTTGTCTATGGATGACCTCCAAGTGTTTACATCAGTCCTTGCACATTCGCGAAAATAGAGTCGCCATCGGAATTACTGACGTACAGCAATTAGAAGAGCCTTCTTCAGAGCCTTGTTGGTATTGATAATGTGGTCGTTTTGTGATATTTGAGACAGTCGTGCATGCCCGTTATCAGTTGTTGCAGCCTTCTGCCAGCCTTATAATAGTGTGTTTGTCGGAGGTGTGCGTCAACATTGCTGGTGGAGCAACAGCAACACCACCATGAGAATCGGAAAATATTTTTACAAATTTGTGCAAAAAAGATTTGGTGGAGTGTCTCTCTATGTTGGATCTCCAAGTTTTTTGCAGTAGTCCTTGCATTGTCGTTAAAATAGAGTCTCCGTATTGACGTAGATCAATTAGGAGAGTCTTCATCAGAACCTTATTTTGGTATTGAAAAAATGGCCCTTTCGTGAAATAATGAGACGGTCTTACAATTACCGCAACCCTCTAACTACCCTGATAATAAGCCTGTTGGCTGACGTTTGTGTGAATATACAGAAGTGGTTTACTAATGCCCAACCTGTCCAGCTTGAAGAAGAGTCCCTCTAACCATACGGTGTCGAAGGCTTTTTCCAAGTCAATCAGGCAGGCAGGCAGCAGTGCACTGTTGCTTGCTTTTGTTCCATTGGATATCAGAAACTAGTTTCGACACAGCTTGAATGATGTCATGCCCCGCCTTGAAACCGAATTGATTATCCGGAAATATATGTTGGTCCTCAACCCACTTAGTCAGGACTCTGTTGATTACCTTCTCGAAAACCTTACTGATGTTTGGAAGAAGACTAATCGAGCGGAGATTCGCCGGATTGGAAGTATCTTTATTCCTTTTGGGAATGGGATGTACCACCGCAGTTTTCCAATGCGCTGGATAATGTTCATTATTCCTCCCATCATTCAACAGGGTGGTATAAATGTCCACGGCTTCTGGTGGGAGATGTCGAAGCACAATGTTCGGTATTTCATCGGTTCCCACTGATTTCTTACTTCTAAGCGGTTCGAAGATCGTTTGGAGCTCTTCCTTCGAAATGAACGGTGGTAATACCCTTTCGTTGGTGATGACATTATTTGCCATATTCTCGTCACTGAACTGGGTGAAGCCCGAGCTCTCGAATCGCCAGTTCACTATTTCATTTCGAAGGTAGAAATTGTGCACAAGGACTCGATTTTCCAGGTCGTGGTTCGGGATAATGATAACATTCGCTTTGTACACTTCCTGGAAAGTCGCTCCTATAGCCTCTACCTGCTCCTGCGGATCATCGATCACAAAGAAGTTGTCATCATCAACGGCTTCATTTGGATTTATCCCTGCTGCTACTAGTATTTGTTCGTTGTTCGTCGTTCGGGCGATTCTAAGACATGGAAGGTCGTTCTGATTATTTCTCCGAAATATTTTATTTATTTTCGGGAACATATTCGGGTTGCTGGTGTTTGCAGCTCGAATTTTGTTGTTCCAATACAAACTTACAGAGTTTCTGTAATTTTCCCTTATTAATGTTTGGAGGTTTTTAATCGACGACTTCAGTGTCATGATCTCCGGGTTATGTCTGTCCGTAAACTGTCTGTACAAGGTTTTTAGTCTTGACAGCAGTCTACTTTTATGTCGGTGTAGTGCGTCAATGGTTGCGTTGCGGAATAAGTCTTCGTCGTGAGTGTGTTGATACTGAGGTATCGTTTTGTCCATTGTTCGTTTGATTGTCTCGTCCATTAGTCTTAGATATCTGTCAATCTCCTCGTTTGATAGATTTCTATTGGACGGTGGGTAGAGCGAATTCGAGGAGAGTGCTCTAGTCAGTGTTCTGGTGAAGTGTGTTCAGCGCACCCTACTATAGTTGTAGGAATGCCTTTGCACAAATTCATCCAATTCCGCAATTTCGTTGGGAACAGTTATTTCGGTGCTGAGACCGCAATGGTCACTGTCATACACGAAAGTGTGTAGACAGTTTGTAGTTTGTTGGTTAGTGCATGTCAGTTGTATTCGTGAGTCGAACAGCAGGAGATCCGTCCGTCGCCTTAAGCCCGAGTCGATACGTTATACTGTGCTGACCCCACCAATTGAATAGTAGGTTCCCTCTAGTATTTGGTATATTATTTCCCCAATCACTATGTTTGGCGTTGAAATCTCCGCCGATAATAAAATAGTTATCTTCCAATTCAAGCCTCAGGAATGGAAAAAGTGTCTCGAGCTCTGAGATGAATAAGGTGGATTGAGTAGCTTTAGGTGTATAGACAGACACCATGTATAGCCGCTTTCCACTACGGAGGCGAATATACACGATGCATGCTTCCAGCACTTGGAACCTACGTACTACGCGACTGTATACTCTTTTAAAACGTATACCTTTTCTTACGGAAATCGCAACGCCACCTCCTTGAATGGAGTTGGATCGGTTTCTCCGTACTATTTTGTATTTTCTGTTCCTAATTTTGTGTCTTTTGCTAAGCGGGAGCCGATGCTTTCAGTGTGGCGAGACCATTGACCTTGTTTAATTTATTTAGAAACACTGTTTTGAAAAACCTGTCTTAATACAAGACATATTTTGTTTAGCACTTGTTTCTAAAAAATAATTTTCCCAAACCTACTAATTTGTAACTCATTGAATAGAATCTTAAAACCACTTAAAAATGCCCGAATTCTAATACTAATATTATCATATGAACCATAATGTGAGCTACAGATATTCTAAAGCATCTGATTTTGACGATTTTTTTATGCAGCCAAATTCAGCGCCAAAGCTCTTTGCTTTTTATAATATTTATAACCTTTAATGCACTTACAAATATATGGTAGCTTAATTTTTATTGGAACCGATACTCACCGCCAATTAATAAATTGCTGTTTTTTTTTTTTTTTTTTTTTTTTTTTTTTAAATACGAAGACACTTGAAAATGCATGCGCGAATGTAGATTTCATTTATAAAATTTAACGCAAGCTATACATTTATTGTTTTTAGTGTTTCCCTTATACCCTGTATGCATTGAATATAACTATCAGTTGCCTTTGGTGTTTCGATGTGATCGGTTTAATTTCCTTTCATACGTTTGATACTCAGCAAGCAATTCAAATTTTCAGACTCCCAAAATAATAATTATGTGACAGAGTATACATATATTAGTTAATTTCATCGACTAATTGATTCGGGCATTATAAAAAAAATCATATATAATATACTTTTGTTCATATGAAAAATGTTTGTTTGTTCATATTAAATATTATTTTATTCCTTGTGAACCAAATTGCTTGAATATCCAATATAATATCGCATTTAATCGGTTCAGAATCAGAAAATGGTAAGTATAAATATTTGTTAATATTATAAAATAAATTTAAAGTATTTAATATGGTGAAAATTCATAAATGTTGATCCATTATGGAGTTATGCTGAATAACTATGGCACGCGTACATATTGTAATAACCGGCGAATTTATTTATACAATCAATTATTAATTATTAAATTCATTTTAATTTATTTAATTCAAAATTTAGGTATACCATATGATCATTGTTTTTATTTGATTAAAAATAAATGAGGAATTAATTGCATTAAAATACATCAATAGAGTTCAATTGCTTCTCTTCGCTGTTCCTTTTGTTTACCCAAAAGTTATATCTTCAAGCTTTCACAAAAAAATTAATTCGCTTCTTGAGAATGTATATACAATAAAAGTGAGTGATATTTTTCGCTTGCACTTAAGAGGCTTCTAACAATGTACATATGTGTGTATGAAGTGATATGATAGACATAGTCTACCTTAATTAGAATATAATAAAAAATATATTGAACATTAATTAATGCATACAGATTTGAAAATACCTATATTATTGAAGTAAAATTAAACAATATGAATCGGATGAATAATAAACTCTTTGTTCTCCTTCTATATTCAATGCGCATAAATAAAAAAACAACACTAAATATGATACTTGTAATAGCATTGTAAAATACAATGTAACTTACTATGTACGAATCCTTTGATTCGATTAGGATACCGCCCTGATTATCTAGTTACAAAGTGAAGTGGTTTTGTCTGTCTTCTTAAAAAGTTGAGAAAAAGCTGCAATTCTATCAACAAAATTTAAGATTTTATTTTAACAGGTTCCCTGACCAATCTATCACATGTGATACGTTGGACTTGTTTCGCATGTGGTCTAATACGTCCATGTGTCATATGTGAGCAAATCTACAAGCAAATTGCATGCTATTTCTGTTTTTAATATGGGACATCTCAGGACATATAACTAAATTAAGAATTTATAAAAAAAAAAAAACAAAATTTTATTTTTGTTTAATATATATTTATTTATAATATTTTGAAACAGGTAGTGTGTTTCGTTAAAATGCTGTATGTACAGTGTTGACCAAAACTGTAGCACGAAAAATTGTCATATAGGAAAAAAGTCAAGAATATTAAAAAAGCTTTTATATTTTCGTTTTCACAAAATATTACTCTTCGATTTACAATTATTCATTTTACGTTAAATCTTATCTAATTTTTAATAAAATAAAATTAATAAGTGGACAAAACTAAAGCACATTTTCGAATTTATAAACAAATAACACGAAAAAAAGTTTTTAAAACTAATACTTAGTGACATATCCATTATTTTGGACTACCGCAGCACATCGACGAGGCATTGAGGCAATTAGATTGTCAATAGTGTTCATTAGGATGTTATTCCAAGCAATTTGTGCTTGTCGTAGCAGTGAGTCCAAATTATTGCATTTCGTGCGATCAATCCTTTGATCTACAATTCCCCATAGATTCTCTATTGCGCTGGCCACTTCAATACAGTTATTTCGCTTTCGTTAAGCCAATCCTTCACAAGTTTAGCCTTACCTTTAGGATCTGTTAAATAAAAAACGTGCGGTTAAGCCAGTAATCAAAAGACAAGTGTCAAATTTTATTTCATATGACTTCAATGTAACTTAAAGTAGGATGTACTAGATTGCTGACGAGAGTACTAGTATTTTAAAGAATGTTGTTCATATTGTTTTAGTTTTATCCGTTAATTAGTTTTAAGAGCTAAATTATGTTTACTACGAGACCGCAGACTATACGATAATGTTCGTTTATATCTCGCATATCTACATGATAAGCCAGATTCTGTCTGTATAGACGGTATAACGAAAACCAATGCAATGGTTTCCATTCTGCAAGAAGGCCTTCTCACTAATCACAATGATCTGCGGCAACTTTTTATACGTTTTCATGAGCAATTCGATATGACTTCTGATGATGTGGCTAATGATCTCTCTTCTTTTGCGTCTCACGTAAGTTCCAAACGCATACTACACCTCCAGCGAACACGGTCTAGTTTCAAAAACTACCATCGCTCCAAACCCACCACTCAATTCTTTGCCGAAGCCTCCCAAATATCTGTCCCTGTATTATCAAAATGTAAGAGGATTACGAACTAAGATTTCTGCTATATATCTTAATTCGCAGATTTTGCCCTACGACATTTTTGCACTCATAGAAACCAATCTCACCCCTAATATTAAGAATAATGACCGTGACGACGGTCTAGATAAAGAGGAAAATTGTGGTGTACTTCTAGCTATACACTCTCGTCTCGAGTCTAAACCCTTTAAAAAATCGTCCACTGCATTCTTTGAATTTGTATGCGCTAGAATTCCTATTTACAAGCGCAATCTATATATTTGCTGCTGCTATATTCGCCCCTTTCAACCAATTCAAGGTTATCAGCTAGCTGTTGATGCAATCGACAGCATTTTTAATTCTGCTGATTCCAACGACGTAGTTATTTTTTTTTTAGGTGATTTCAATCTACCTAAGCTTGTATGGGCTCAGACTGACCAGTCCTACTTTACTGCAACAAATCCCACCTCTGATAAAGAAAATCTTTTCATCGACTGCCTTACTGACTCTGGTGTCACCAATAACATTGGCAGACAACTCGACCTAGTCTTCGCCACTGATACAGATAACTGCATCATTTTAGAAAGCAGATATCTTCTTTCTAAGTTGGATAGTTACCACCCCCCCGTTTCTCTTACGTTAGCGTATGACAATAGTCTTAATCGCGTTTCTTATGAGTATTCTTACAGTTTTAATTTTCATTGGGCTAACTACGCAAAACTGAATAACCTCCTCAGTATGGCCAATTTTGAATTTCTTTACGATAATCCCAACCTCACGGTTAACGATGCTCTCGCATCCTTTTATATCGAAATTTTCAAATGTCTCTCTCAATCTGTACCTTTTTTTACCCAAAACGAATCCCTCATCATCACCACCCTGGTATAATAAAGAGCTGAGTTCTCTTCGTAATGAGAGAAATAAGCTCTGGCGTACTTACTTAATATCGCGTTCCGACATCGATTTCTTTTACTACCAGTCTGCCCAAATAAATTTCTCTGTACTTTGTCAAACTCTATATGACAACTATTTCCGACCTCAAGCGATTCTTTCAGTTCATCGAAACTAAAAGTAAATCGGATAACTATCCATCATCTCTGAATTTTCTAGATAAGTCCTCGGGCGATCCCCAAATTATAGCAAATCTCTTCACAACTTCTTTTAGCCAAGCGTTCGCCACCCATTCCCAAAAGCCAGACCACTCTTAATTTTCCTACTTAAATAGCTGCTCACAATCAACTTTGGAATCTGTGTCTATAATTTTAGAGCAAGTCAAAGATAAAATAATAAACCTCAAAGATGATTATTCCGCCGGCCCTGATGATCTTTCCCCTATATTTTTTAAAGAAATGTGAAATGCACCTAGCCCAACCTCTTACAGCTCTTTTTCAGCTTTCTATCAACCAGGGATTATTTCTCTCGACCTGAAAAAGATAATTTATTATTCCCCTACATAAAAAAGGCCGAAAAGATGATATTTCCAACTATCGACCAATTGCTTTTCGAGAGCATTATTTATGACATAATGCTTTTCCATTGTAAACCTATTGTTTCCCAAAATCAGCACGGATTTCTCAAAGGTATCAAGCACTTTACGTGAAGCACTCTTTTACAAGCTTTCCAAAATCGGTGTATCAAGTAAAATTATTCGAATCCTGAGAGCCTTATATGAGAATAATATTGCATATGTATGGGATGGAGACTTAATTTCTAAAGAGTTCGAAACTGCAATGGGTGTTAAACAAGGCTGTATTTTAAGTGCTCTGCTTTTTATATTATACATCAATGATATAACAGATGATGTCAAAGGTGGAATAAGATTCAACGGTGTATCAATTCCTGCGCTGATGTATGCTGATGATATCGTCTTTCTGGGTGACACAACCCAAGGTATAAAGTTAATGATAAACAGGCTTAATGCTTTCTGTAAAAGTTGGAATCTCACTGTAAATCTGGATAAATCAAAAATGATGATATTCAGAAATGCAGGACGATGCTTCTCACATTTGGAAAAGTGGAAGTTAGACGGGGAAGAGATTGAGGTAGTATCCAGATACAGATACCTAGGTATCCTAATATCGTCCTCCTTAAATTTCAAACCACACTTTGAGGAAAAATTAGCTGTTTCTAAAATAGCTATCTGTTCGATTTGGGAACGTTGCTTCAAAAATAAATACGTAACGCAAAGTGCAAAACAAACTTTGTTCCACTCAACCGCAGCGTCGATAATGCTTTACGGAGCTCAGATATGGGGTTACAAAGGCTACGATGCTGTGGAAAAATTTCTTCGCTACTTTTTGAAGAAGATTTTCCGATAACCAAAAAATACCCCGAACTATATGCTACATCTTGAAACGGGAACTCCTCCTTTGCTCTTGTACACGCTCAAAATGCACTTCAACTATATCCTAAAAATACTAGAAATGAATAAATGCCGAATACCAAACGTAGTTTTAAGAAGCATACTTAGAACAAACGGAGGCATTTGCGAGGAATGGAAGAAAACATCTTCTGAATGCGGATTAAATCTGTCTATTCAAATGAACGAGCATCCTCATCTTTTAAGAGAAAAATTTAACTTGGTTTTGGAGAATTTTGGCAGACATATATATGACCAATATGTCGAAGAAGCTGAATCGTCAATGTTGAGGAACTATTACAGCAAACTAAACCATTTTCTAAACGAAAAAAACATACTTCCTAGAGAGTCACGCAGTTGAAAAAATAAGTACTATTTTCAAACTGAGAGGGGAACTCGTTCAACTAAACTTTATACCCCATAGACCAGATTTACCAATACTTTGTGACCTCTGCAGCATGAAGAAGAGAGAAGACATCTTACATTTTCTTGGTGTTTGTCCGATTTTAAAAGAATTTCGACTATCAATGTTCGGAAAACATGATTTAGACGAAGATGAAGTAATAAGCATTTTAAATGGAGAAAAAGGATGGAAAGTCTTATAGAAAACGTATCATAGATGGAGATTTTTAATGTAAAACTTAAGTATGTATTTCGTCAACCTGGTAGACGGCCACAGGCCAAACCATTAAATGCTTAGGTTAATCGTTACATTGTAAAACATTTATTGAAAATAAAAGTCAACTAACTACTACTACTACTACTACTACTACTCACGGCTCCTTTATTAATTTTTTCTAAAATTTCACTTTTATTTCTAATTGATAGTTTCACAATTTTTTTTGTAATACCCTTTTTTGGAAACACAAAAGTGACTGATCCCTAAACGTAATTCATTAGACTAACAACAAAATCTTGCATTCAATAGATACATTCATACAACTTCATCGTACCATCAGTTAAAGGCACTCAAAAGTAACGGTTACATAACTGCCCAGGCAAAAGGAAAACTTAAAACACAAACATAGCCAGGAACCAGAGTAAATAAAGATATACATATGTATTGTATTGGGTCTACAAGTCAGTTTCAAGCGTTTGTCAGAGATGGCGCCACCAGTGGATCCCGGGCAGAAATGTCAGACCCCATGTGTTTTATTTGTAGGTTTTGTATCTGTCAACAACTTTGCAGTGTTATATTTGAGCAGTTCTATCGGTGTCGTACATTTTATCGAGCAAAATCATGGCAAGTTTCCAGCCAAATAAACGTCATTTGCGGGAAGCGCTGCTTTTATTCTTTAATATGAAGAAAAGTGCGGCTGAGGCCTATCGCTTGCTTTCGGAAATTTATGGGGCGGAATGTATTGATGAATCGACGTGCCGCGAGTGGTTCAAACGGTTCAAAAGTGGTGATTTTTAAATTGAAGACAAAGATCGCCCCGGAAAGACGAAAAGTTTTGAAGACGACGAATTGGACGCTTTACTGGATGAGGATCCGTGTCAGATTCAAGAAGAACTAGCTGCATCATTGGGCGTCACGCAACAAGCCGTTTCCCTGCGCCTAAAAGCACTGGGATTCATTCAAATTATTGGAAACTGGGTGCCGTACGAATTGAAGCCAAGAGACGTCGAACGGCGATTTTGCATGTCCGAAAAGTTACTGCAGCGGTATAAAAATAAATCATTTTTGCATCGTATTGTCACTGGTGATGAGAAATGGATTTATTATGATAATCCTAAACGCAGAAAATCGTATACAAAGCCGGCGAGCCCGCCCAAACGACGCAGAAACGAAATATTCACGTGAATAAAGTCATGCTCTGCATATGGTGGGATCAAAAAACGGTGTCGTCTACTACGAACTGCTTCCGAGTGGTGAAACCATCAAAGGACCATTATATCGAACCCAACTAATTCGTTTGAAGCGGGCATTAAAAGAAAAACGGCCAGAATATGAGACCAGGCATGAGTCCGTCATTTTTCATCACGACAACGCTCGGCCACATGTTGCGGTTTCGGTGAAAAACTATTTGGAAAATAGTGGATGGGAAATTCTGCCTCACCCGCCTTGGAGTCCAGACTTGGCACCATCTGACTACCACTTGTTTCGTTCGATGCAGAACGCTCTTACGGGAATACGCTTCAGTTCAGTAGAGGAAATCAAAAATTGGCTCGATACGTTCTTGGGCTCGAAAGACGAGAAATTTTTTTGGTCTGGAATTCATAAATTGCAAGAAAGATGGGGGAAAGTTGTAGCTTCCGATGGACGATACTTTGAATAAAGTATTGTAACTATGTTTTCATAATAAAACTTCAAATTTTGGAAAAAAAACGCTGGAAACTTACTTGTAGACCCAATATAAAAACAAAAGTTGCAGTTATCGAGTCAAAATTAGTTGAAAAGTTGCTATTACTGCGTCAACAATGATGTAAATTCAGATGTTGCGAAAATCGAGGAGTTGCGCGAATCGCGAGTTGCGTTAATCGAGAACGTACTGTACTTAAAGACGAACTTATAAAACTTAGTCTTAAATGTACTGATATAAAAAAAGTAACAAGAAATTTCGAACAATACTGTGACACTATCTAACATACATTGTTTCGTTTGAAAATGGCTCGGTAAAGTTGGGTGATATAAAAAAACGCTATCGTGCTATATTTAGTACACGGGTAAATTGGAATTACCAGAAAAAATTAAAAGGTAAGCTTACTCAGTACCGTAACTGCCAAATGTTTGGCCATGGGGAGAGAAATTGCCACATTAGGAATTACCAATGACAATACTGCCCCACATAAATGCGCAAATTGCGCAGGATCTCACAAATCTACAGATCCAACATGTGGTAGCAGAACTAAATATGTGGAGTTAAAAGAAAAATCCACGAAGCCTAAAAGCTCTTTGCAACCAAAAGCTTTCCATGCATCACGTGTTTCTGCACAACCCGCACCCACACAAGTCTCATTCGCGTCTATAGTAGGAAATACACCATACAATGGTTGTGCCGACATACGTTGTACCGATATCGGCCCAATGGTTGTATGCCGCGCACACATTATACAATCTGCGTGCGATTTACGTACAACCAGTGTTGGTTCCCAACAAACAGGACTAGTTATCGCTAAGCCATTCGCAACTAATTTATTCCAAATAACAATCAAATTAAATTCATAGCTACTTTGCCAACAATTAATAAACACAAAACAAAACGTCAACTGTCAAGGTGGCTATGTCGATGAGATCGACGAGCTGTCCCTCTCTCTCCTGAAGCGGAAGCATGGGGCATTAATAAGCACATCCAACAAACATGTATGTGCTATAGATATACTACTTATGCATTTGAAACGATGTAACCATATTAGTATTACACATCAATGTATTCTATCCAGCAGGAAGGCCTCCCTACAGACGTTACCAGTCTCAGGAAACTTTATATAAAGTATCACGAGATTTTCAATACGCCCTCCCAAAAAGTTGCAGACGATCTTGGCGCTCTTCGCCACTATGTACACTCTAAAAGAGTCTCACACCTCCAACGCAGTCGCCTTGACCATGATAAATTTTTCCGACCCTAAAAAGTCATGCAAAAACCTCCCTCTCACCTTCTATTACCAGAACGTAAGAGAACTCCGTTCTAAAACCCACGCTGTTTTCCGCCAATCTCATGCTCTACCATTTGATATCTATGCTCTGACCGAAACTAATCTTATCCCCAACATAAAAAACCAGGAGTTATTCCCTCCTTCTTTTAATGTTTTTCGGGATGATGATCGCGCACACCCCTTGATTGAATCCCCTTGTCGAGGTGTCCTACTGGCTATTCACAACAGCTTGGACTCCTCTCTCGTTGCAACATCATCCTCCTCACTCGTAGATGCTTGTACGTTATGTGTAGTTACATTCTTCCGGCGCAACCTATCGAATCCTATCAACTTGCTATTGCAGCAATTGACAATTTGATCGACTTATCAGAATCGCTTGATGATATCATTATCTTCGGCGATTTTAATCTGCCTCAGCTGAAGTGGACTCCATCTGAAGACCTATCTATTTTCATCACTTCCAATCCCATTTCTACTAAGGAACGCCTATTCTTAGATCGGCTAACAGACTCTAGTCTATGCCAAGTCAGTGGCGTTTCCAACTATATGGAAAGGCAATTAGACCTTATCTTCACAACTGATCCCATCAACTCCTCAGTATCGTGTTGTCCCCTATCTCTTTCAGCTATTGATAACTTTCATCCTCCACTTCTTCTCTCATTTTTCCACAACTCTCCCCTTCAATCGCCTCCCCGCGCAGTTCTATTTTCTTACAATTTTCACAAAGCTAATTTCCGTAAAATTAATACCTATCTAAGCAGTGCTTCTTTTGAGTTTACCAATCTATCTCTGGTTGATGCCCTCTCCATTTTTTACAGAGAAATATTCAAATCCATCTTCCTTTATGTGCCTTATTCCCGCCATAAAACTTCTTCTACATCCCCTCCTTGGTATAATCGTAGACTTTGCTCTCTACGAAACAAAAGAAACAAGTTATGGGCGGTATTCCTTCGCACCCACTCTTCTTTCGACTTAGGTACATATCTTCATTTCATTGAACTCTATAACTCTCTCTATCAGCGCTACCTGAATAGTGCGCAAACCAATCTCATAAATGACCCCAAGTCCTTTTTTCAATTTGTCAATTGCAAAAGTAAGACTGATGGTTATCCTTCCTCTCTCGCTTTCGAAACCAAAACTTCATGTGATCCTCCTACCATCGCCAACTTTTTTGCTACATTTTTCAAGCAATCATTTGCCAACAACTCAGATCCCTCTTACTTCAATGATCTACCAAATTTCTCTATTGGTCCCTTTCTCACTCAAAATTTCGATCCTGCAGTTATTGAAGAAAAGTTACAAAATCTTAAGGATGAATTTGTACCTGGCCCAGACGGACTCCCCGCCATGTTTCTTAAGAAATGCTCTTCCAACCTGTCTCTATCCCTTTCCTACCTTTTTCGTCTATCGCTTACACAGGGTGAATTTCCCCAGATTTGGAAGACCTCTTTTATAATCCCAATACACAAAAAAGGATCTAAGCATGAAGTTACCAATTATCGTCCCATTGCTAAACTCTCTCATATACCCAAATTCTTTGAAAGCATTTTATACGAAGCGTTAAGCTTCAAATGCAAGCCTTTTATTTCACCCCGACAACATGGTTTTCTAAAAGGTAGATCAACTACCACAAATCTAGTTGAATTCGTGTCTTTTGCACTCTCAGCCTTAGAAAATGGCAAAGAAATCGATGTTATCGCAACTGATTTCACTAAAGCATTTGATAAGATATCTCATAAATTGATCCTTTTCAAATTGTCTGCTCTCGGCTTTGAGCCTCTCTTATTGAAATGGATTTCTTCTTGCTTGGTAAACCGATATTATAGCGTTCGGTTTAGATCCGCCCTGGAGTTCCACAAGGCAGTCATCTTGGCCCTCTTCTCTTCATTCTTACTATTAACGATGTTGAGAGTGTCATTAAACACTCCTCCCTCTCCCTTTACGCTGACGACACAAAATTTTTTAAAACTATTTCCTCTCCCCATGACTCTGCCCTTCTTCAAGAAGACCTTGATCGGTTTTCAATCTGGTGCCTCAAAAACTGCCTAGAACTTAATATAGTCAAATGTCAATCTATAACCTTCTCACGTAAATGCAACCCGTCTCCTCCTCGACTTTATTTTCTCCATGGTCAACCAATTCCCCGGGTTCGGTCTTTCCAAGACCTTGGCATATTATTCGATAGTGAGCTAAATTTCCGTTCGCATATCGATAAGATGATCCTCAAAGCCAACTCATCACTTGGCTTTATTAAACCGTGGTCCAAGGAATTTTCCAACCCGTATGTAATCAGATCTCTCTATGTTACCTTTGTTCGCCCCCTGCTTGAGTATGCCAGTCAAGCTTGGTCCCCCTTTTCACCGGGTTCATGTTTCCCGAATCGAGGGTATTCAACGTCGATTCCTCCGATTTGCCCTCCATGGCCTGCCATGGAACGACCCTTTAATCTTACCTCCCTATCAAGACCGCCTCAAACTTCTAAATATGAATTCGTTAGAAGATCATAGGAATATTGCTGACGTTCTTTTCATTCATCGTCTTCTCTCAGGTTCCATCGACTGCGCATCCATTTTGAATTCCATTTATTTTAATACCAAACCCCGCAATCTACGTTGTCCTCGTCTCTTCTATCTACCGGTCCACCGCACCTCTTATGGCTCCAAAGAACCTATCTCCCGAATGCTCCGAAAGGTCAACTCAAACCTCTCCCTTTTTCATTTCCAACTGAGCACTCCTCGTCTTAAACAAGATCTCCTCCATCACTTCCTTGGTCACTAGCTCTTAAGTCTTTCTGTTAGTTTTTTAAGTTAGATTAAGCTTGTATTAAGCCTCAGCCCCCACCAAAATTAAAATTAAAATTAAATTAAAAATTAAATTAAAATCAGTGCTAAGTTAAAAGGCATAAATGTATTAAGTAGGAAATACACCATACAATCGTTGTGCCGACGGTTGGACCGATTTGGTGTTGTATGCGACAATTGTATAGTGTGTTCCCACATATACGACCGTTGTACCGATATTGTATGGTCGCAAGCTCTTGAGTATACAACCGTTGTCGCATGCAACAGATTGTATTTAAATTGTATGGTGTGTATTCGCACATACAATTGTTGTATCGATTTCATTTATGTTTCGACTGTTCTAGAAGCAGGTTAAGTGTTCTAAGAATGGTTTCGATAAAAGAAAAAAACTTTTTGGACGGATTTTATAGAACAATAACGTTCATTCCCCTGTTTATGGGATGTGCATATTAAAGAATATAGCAATAAGATTTTGAGGGAGGAGGCGCTGCAGGTGCTTGTGGAAAAATGTCGTGAACAAAATCCCAACGCCGATAAGGAGTACGTGCGCAAGCGAATAGCGAATCTCAGGACAGGTTTAAGCAGGGAATATAAAAAAATTGAAAATTCCAAGCGCACTGAATCGTCTGCTGACAGCATCTACGAGCCCTCTTTGTGGTACCACGATTTGCTTTTATTTTTGAAAAGTGGTGAAATTTCTCGAAAAGGACACAGCTCTTTGTCTTGTTCTACAGATGAGAACAGTTTACTCGAAGAATTTATCGCTCCAGAGGTATATTTTGTCTTAATAAATGTTTTATATTTTGTAATCGATATAAATTTATTATTAGGGATACTCTTCTCCACCTCAACCGCCATCGGCAAGTTTTTCTCAACCCAGAAGGAAAAACTCACTGCAACAACAGTAAAAGAATTTTTTTTGAAAATGCAACCAAGTATATGACGTAAAAGGAAGGCAGGGATGAAGATGAGTTCGATATTTTGGAGAAGATAATCGCTGAACATTTTAGAAGTATGGAAGCAGTGCAGCGTTTGATTGCATAAAAAATAGTAACTGACGTACTCATCACTGGTAGAATGAATCAGCTAACTATGAACTCAGCCTTCATTACAAATTCTTCAGCATCTCAAAGTCATCAAACTGAAATGCATACATCAACTGCATCTACTAACCGTCAAGGTGAAGTTATACTTGAATCAGAGATATCTGAATTTTTGCTCTTAAATCATAAAAGTTGAAATTTTTTAAAACCAACCTCAACAAACATGGTTTTTATTGGAGTTCCATTGTTCTTTACATAATAAAATTTAATGTATACAAAAACTTTTTTTAAATAAAAAAATTACTAAATAATTTCACAATGTGCTTAAAAATTTTATTCTGGGAAACCACACATTTTATTTTGAAAAGAAATTTTTCCCTCATTGTTATAGTACTGCTTGAGTCTGTTTCTTATTTCTTTTGCATTTTTCGAAGATTGTTTTCTGATGTTTGTGTTTTGTAGAGAAAGCATCATTTCATTCTGACGAAACGTTCCTAGACGTACAACACAATTTTCCAAATCTTCACGATCTACTCATTTATCAGTTACATAGCTAAGAGATTGAGCCCTTAAAAAATTATGTAATGAGTAACAGGCTAAAATAGTTGCATCAGCATGTTCTAAGCTTGTTTTTATTGGTGATTGGAAAATTTTAAATCTAGAACATAAAATCCCAAACACATTCTTTACGACTTGGCGATTGAATTTTTGAAAATTCTTTCTTCTTTTGATATTCCTGCTTGAGAAAACGGTTTCCATATATTTTCTGATAGAGAAAATGCTTCGTCACCAACAAATCCGTAAGGGCAAACGCAGTCATTTTTTTCAAAGCTTTTCTGGTGGAGGTAGTTTAAGTTTAATCCGTTCTTTTCAAAACTCCTCCGTCCGATATTCTTCCATTCGTGCCTTCTTGGACGTATATAAATTCATAATTGGAATTTGCAATTGCAAACAAAACGATACTATATGTTCCCTTATAATTAAAAAAAAATCTGAACCGCTTTTTGCGGGTTTTCTAATCAGGACATGTTTCCCGTCTATTGCTTCAATACAATGTTCAAAGTTCCACTGTTTTTGAAATCCTTCAGCAATATTTTTCCATTCAGTTTCAGTAGATGGGAACTAAAAATAAGGTGGAAGATACCTATATAAGATTAATCAAATCGGCTATCGCATTATTTTTATCTTACCTTCATGTACTCATTTTTTAAGGCATTGTATTGGGTCTACAAGTAAGTTTCCAGCGTTTTTTTCCAAAATTTGAAGTTTTATTATGAAAACATAGTTACAATGCTTTGTTCAAAGTATCGTCCATCGGAAGCTACAACTTTCCCCCATCTTTCTGGCAATTTATAAATTCCGGACCAAAAAAAATTTCTCTTCTTTCGAGCCCAAGAACGTATCGAGCCAATTTTTGATTTCCTCTACTGAGCTGAAGCGTATTCCCGTAAGAGCGTTCTGCATCGAACGAAACAAGTGGTAGTCAGATGGTGCCAAGTCTGGACTGTAAGGCGGGTGTGGCAGAATTTTTCATCCACTATTTTCCAAATAGTTTTTCACCGAAACCGCAACATGTGGCCGAGCGTTGTCGTGATGAAAAATGACGGACTCATGCCTGGTCTCATATTCTGGCCGTTTTTCTTTTAATGCCCGCTTCAAACGAATTAGTTGGGTTCAATATAATGGTCCTTTGATGGTTTCACCACTCGGAAGCAGTTCGTAGTATAAGACACCCATTTGATCCCACCATATGCGGAGCATGACCTTATTCACGTGAATATTTCGTTTCGGCATCGATTGGGCGGGCCCGCCGGGCTTTGTATACGATTTTCTGCGTTTAGGATTATCATAATAAATCCATTTCTCATCACCAGTGACAATACGATGCAAAAATGATTTATTTTTATACCGCTGCAGTAACATTTCGGACATACAAAATCACCGTTCGACGTCTCTTGGCTTCAATTCGTACGGCACCCAGTTTCCAACCTTTTGAATGAATCCCAGTGCTTTTAGGCGCAGGGAAACGGCTTGTTGCGTGACGCCCAATGATGCAGCAAGTTCTTCTTGAATCTGACACGGATCCTCATCCAGTAAAGCGTCCAATTCCTCGTCTTCAAAACTTTTCGGCTTTACGGGGCGATCTTTGTCTTCAACTCCAAAATCACCACTTTTGAACCACTCGCGGCACGTCGATTCACCAATACATTCCGCCCCATAAGTTTCCGAAAGCAAACGATAGGCCTCAGCTGCACTTTTCTTCATATTAAAGAATAAAAGCAGCGCTTCCCGCAAATGACGTTTATTTGGCTGGAAACTTGCCATGATTTTGCTCGATAAAATGTACGACACCGATAGAACTGCTCAAATATAACACTGCAAAGTTGTTGACAGAGACAAAACCTACAAATAAAACACATGGGGTCTGATATTTCTGCCCGGGATCCACTGGTGGCGCCATCTCTGACAAACGCTGGAAATTTACTTGTAGACCCAATATATAGCCTAACAGGTTTCTGGCACTATTTTTCCAATAGCTTGGGCCGATACTCTTGAACTGAACTTGAGATCACTGAAATCACATCCAGTTGTTAAATACTCGTAGGGCAAGGTTAAAATTAAACGTTGTTCCACGGATATTGGTGACCTCATTAAAGTATCCTGTTTTATTATAACAGGTGGCACGAGATTTAAAAGATGTTCAAATTTTTCAGATTTCATATGTAATTCTTAAATGTTCCACTAGGTCAACATCAGAATGCAGTGATCTATTTAAAAGCCATTCCTTAACCCATTTTCTTTTTCTTTTCTTTTGGGTTTCGATGCTCAACACTGCACCAGGACATATAATAACAAACTTCTTCCGTGCACTTATCTCAGCCATAAAAAGTAGTAATTACGAATCAACTGCTAGAAAATGACTGAATAAAATATCTGGTTGTACGTAAATCGCACGCAGATTGTATAATGTGTGCGCTGCATACAACCGTTGGGACGATATCGGTACAACGTACGAGGGGTGTTCAATATATTCTCGGTATCGATATGAAGGAAAATGCGAATTCAATTTAAATTCTTTTTATTTTTTAATACATCTTGAGATAAGCTTTTTTAAACCCTCAAAAAAATAAATTTCCTCTTTCTCTGCAAAATACCGACTTGACTTTTTCATCATCCGAAAATCTTTTTCCACGAAGACATTTTTTCAAATCCGGAAACAGGAAATAATCACTAGGGACAAGGTCTTGACTATAGGGTGGGTGTTGGATTTCTTCGAAACCACAGTCTCGCGCAGCAGCCTTGGAAACTCGCGCCGTGTGAACAGGAGCGTTGTCATGAAGAAGCAACACACCCGCTGCGAGTTTACCCCGTCTTTTCTTTTTAATTTCCTCCCGCAAATTGTGCAAAGTGGAAGCGTAGGATGTGGCGTTGATGGTTTCACCTTTTTTTTTGTACTCAATGAGCAAGATTCCGTTTGAGTCCCAAAAAACTGTGGCCATGAGCTTCCCGGCAGACGGAGTGACTTTGAACTTCTTCGGGGGGTCTGTTGCTTTTTTTATGTCACTGCATGGACTCTTGTTTGCTTTCAGGGTCATAGTGGTGGACCCATGTTTCGTCCCCAGTAACAATTCGATCCATAACACCGTCCGCGTTCTCACTACACATCTCCAAAAGCTCTCTACAGCATGCGATTCTCACTTTTTTCTGAGGCGCTGTGAGCATTCGTGGCACCCACCTTGCACTGACCTTTGAAAGGTTATAAGATGGTCATGAAGAATGGTGTGAATGGTACCAATTGAAAGCTTGGTGATCTCTGCCATCAAGAACAAGTTTTTCGACTTCTTTGATGCTTTCTCCCGTACAAGCAGTAGCCGGGGCGCCGGAGCGGGGGTCGTCTTCAATGCTCTCTCTGCCTCTCTTAAACTCACTTGACCACTTTTGCACAGTTGATAATGAAGGTGCGGAACCCTGGTAAACAGCCACCATCTCTTCATGAATAGTTTTTTGACTTTTTCCTTGCTTAGTGAGAAATTTAATTACAGCGCGATGCTCAATTTTCACCATCATCGTCTCAGTTGCCATTATGATTCTGTTTAACTAGAGATAAAAGGCGAATTAATAATCACATTTATATGAAATTTTACATGAATGCACTAAAATAATAGTATTACTTGATACATAAGTCAATTTATATATACAACCACAGCTTCACCCCGATACCGAGAATAGTTTGAACGCCCCTCGTATGTCGGCACAACCATTGTATGGTGTATTTCCAACTTTAGAGCAGTATGTACAAGGTAGACTAATGTAAGTGGTAAGGTCATTGACCATGGATTATGTATAAGAACAGCTGATAGGTTTCCTCTTAAGGACCAACAGAGTGTTCTTCACTCTTGTATATCACATCAGCCGAGATAGGCCAATAAATTGATTATATCATGTGAAGATTGTACGTTCTCTTTATTTTTCCCTTCAAGCCACAAATTATTCCTGACGGCACCTCAGTCAGGAACAATGTCATTGAAAAATTGGTTGAAAGTATGCCAAAGCGAATAATGAGTGTCATCAAGAATAAAGGTTTATGCACCAAATATTAAAATGAATAAAAATGGACTATTACCAAAACGTGCAAAAGTGGATACATGGAGTTATACAACATTTTGGAAGAATTAAGACTTATGTTAATTATTATTTGTTAATTTTTTTTTTGTAATAACTTTTTAAATAATAATAAGAAAACTGAATTTCAAACTCTTAAAGTATTTGATTTAGAAGAAAATGTTTTATTCGTTCAAAATTATGAAATGACCAATTATGTATCCAGTTTTGTTAGCCACTGTAAGTATTATGTCCGCAGGACGCAGGCGTCATGAAAGGGGTCGCTGTCTGAGATGATAAGCAAGAAACTTATAGCTGCGGTTTGTGCTTGTGCTAGGTGGTGGCTGTATATGATGATATATCCGCCACAAAATATTAAACACAGTCTGTGTTGGTTTTACGTTCAACAGATGGCGCTGTTTTTTTTTCAAATTCAAATTAAAACAAGGGCGTGTTCGAATGCAAAGTTGTGTCAAAATTTTAAAGAAATCGGTGAAGAACTTGCAGAGATACACTTGTGCTCATATAATAAAGCCACAAGGCGGACATACAGATTTATACTCAATAATATTTCAAGAATATCACTTTATGTCTTTTCTTTTGTACGGCTAATTTTTTCCGTTATCTATGTACAATATAAGAACCAGATGTCAGTCCTGTTGTCTTCAAACTACACTTGCGGTCATAAAAACCGCACCATATCAAAATTATTGAAAAATTCTTAATAACTACGATAATAATTTTTATAATGAAATGAAATTTTTGTTAAGTACTCCGCAGTAGTTTATAAGTATTTCTATCTAATTTCCATCTGTTTATTGAATGTTTGAAAAAAGATATTAACAAACAAAGAAAAACCAGTTAATTTTCTTATTTTTTTAAAATATTTTAATACAGTCATTGGTTAAGAAAATCAAACGATACATTTTTTATGTATGTTTATATAAGATGTTTAGATATGCCACTTTTAGCAAAAAATTATCAATACCGAGTTGCTCCTCCTTTGGCGGTTATAACCGCTTTTATTCTTGAAGGCATCGAGTTTACTAGAAGTTCAGTAATATCCCTTGAAATTTCAGTATTCCATACATGTTCCAGAACTTCATTTAGCTTTTTTTTACTCTCTGGTTTATGTTCAGCCACCTTGCGTTTCATTACATGCCACAAGTGTTCGATTGGGTTTAAATCGGGCGAATTAGCTGGCCAATCTAGTCTGGTAATTCCGAGGTCATCAAACGTTGTCTTGAGCTGAAAATTATTGAAAGACTCTAGTTACTTGTCTGTTTATTATCTATAAAGTAGACATCTAGAAGTTGATTTATAACACTTTACTTACGGATTTGGCGCGGTGGCAAGGTGCGAATGATGCTGTTCAATTGCTGGTACCAAAAACTCCCTTACTACTTCTCCATACTTTTGAGCGTTCATAGTTCTATTAACAAAGTGCAAAGGGCCCAAAACGTAAAATGAAAAACATCCCCAAGCCATCTGGCTTTGAGGAAGCTTCACTGTTTTCACAATACACTCGTTCTTAAACTTTTCACCTGCTGACCGTCGTACGTATGGCAAATTGTCGGGACACAACAAATTAAGTTTACTTTCATCGGACCATATCACACATCGCCAATCATCCTGCGTCCAATCTTCGTACTTTTTTTCGCTGGTCGTCTTCCATATAAACCTATCTCCCGTAGCCGTCGGCGTATAGTTTCGACGCTTAGATCAACTTGATGAAATTTTAAAGCGATCTTTCATGCTAATTCGTTGTAAATAATACATTGTCCGTCTTCTGGGTTGTTTTACGTTTTCGTCCCGAGCCTTTTTTTCCTTTCCAGTGGATCCAAATTTTCTTTTTTCTTCATCAGTCGTACGATAGTTGAATTACAGCATCCTATTTCGCCCTTCTTCGACTAAAGTCAATATTTGAACTTTTTCGTCCCGAGTCCCGATATTTACCAGACATTTCATTTTTTTTTACTTGTCACCATCATAACTCAATTCAAAACTGATTTTTTTTTACACTGAATACGAGTTCGAACTCCGCTATGGGGAGTACCCTTCATTAGTATGGGGAAAACCCTTACGATCTGATGTAATTAGGCATTTTTTGAGAACTCATTAGGTGGTGCGGTTTTTATGACCCCAAGTGTACGAGCAGTTGTTTGTGATTCGGTCAAAGTGCAAGTGCTCACATAATTAAGCCATTAATTTGAATACAGGTAATTTAATTATTTTCGTTGCCTATTTTCTGTTAAAATTTAATTAAAACATTCGTTCACTCGTTTTAAGTGCATTTTAACTAAAATAGTAAATATTTTAATTAAAATTGACAAAGATAAGAGCTCCACTCCATCAGAGAGAAAAAACGATCTGGGAATGCTATTAAAACCATAAAACAGTTATGAAAGTAACCCGAACTTTAGGTTTTTCTCGATGTAAAGTGAGGAACGCACTTCAGTATCATCGAGAAAACTAAACTTTTGTGGATTTGCCCCGAAAAAAGCCGCGCAAAACCACTCCTACTGAGGATAGACAACTGACCAGGCTTAGCAAAGCGGATCCTTTTCTGACATCGGTGCAAATAAGGGCCCAAATGGAGGCGGACTACCATGTTAAAATATCAGCACAAATTATACGAAGACGACTTAATGAAAACAATCTGAATGGACGAATCGCGAGACGTTAGCCAAACGTTTCGAAAAAAAATATTGCACGAAGACTAGGGTTCGCCAAGGAACATCTTTGTAAGGGCCAATATTTTTGGAACTTGGTCGTTTGGAGCGATGAATCAAAGTTCAATGTATTTGGAAATGACGGAAGACCATATGTCAGGCGTCCTCCGTTAAAAGAGTTGGACCCCAAATACACGGAAAAAACGGTTAAGCACGGCGATTCATCGGTGATGGTATGGGGGTGTTTCATCTCAGCTGGAGTTGGTCCTATTATAAAGATAAACGGGAAAATGACAGGTGAAATGTATAGAGATATGCTGGCCAATCATTTGAATAGGAATTATGGATAACGACCCGAAGCATTGTTCCCGGGTCGTTAAGTCCTGGTTACAATATAATTTTATCAAGTCCTAGGGTGGCCTGCTCAAAGTCCCGATTTAAACCCGCTCTTAAAAAAAGCGGTTGCGGCCAGAAAACCCATGAATACGGCTTCTCTATGGGATATAATACAACAAGAATGGAGTAAAATAACTCCCGCCCAATGTGCAGCGCTGGTCGGTACAATGGGAAATAGATGTGCCGAAGTAATAAGGCAAAAGAGCTTTCCAACCAAGTACTAACTGCACAAAAAGTAAAACATACTTTTAAATACAGTAAATACAATATACATATTTTTTATTGCAGATGGCTTAATTATGTGTACACTCGGCCTTATGGAATATTTATGAATAGTTCTTAAAACTGTGCTTAATCGAAGAAATCTTTTTCAAAAAAAGATATGGTACAAATTCTTAATGTTAAATGTATATTCTGTTTAAAGAAGTTCTTTTAGTTGCGTGAATATAAACTTAATTTTGAAGTAAACGTTAGGTTTTATTTAATGGCTTAATCATATGAGCACGAGTTTATATGTAAGTTTCTGAACAAAAGAATATTTACACTTTTTTTTATATACATGCATAGGATATGATATAATTTTTAATATCCTTTTTTATTATATTAAATCGTACGTCGAAATATTCATCCGACTTCTGATCGGATCTGAAATTTGTTCCCTTCTCCTGTTTTGAAGTCCAAAAAGTTCAATATTTATGCACGAATGCATTTTCTTAAAATGTACATATGTACCATTAATTTAAGATTAATTTATAAAGGTTTTTTTATTTTACTCGTTTTGTTATTAGTAACCTGTTATTTATTCAGTATTTATTAATTTTGTTAGATCATTTTGTAAGTCCTTAAAAGCAGATATGGAATAATGAAAATTAAATAATAATTTTTAAAGTCTATTCTTCTATTTAAAGGCTCTACAGTGCCGCATTATGTGCAAATTAAAAAATTGCAGTAATGCCGAAGACGATATCCGCACCTAAGGGCAGAGTTATAATTGTCGGCAACTGGATTTCAATGTGGAGGGAAAGTGGACAACACTAAACTGCGTCTCATCGCGACTCAGTATGGTAAGGTCTGTTCGATTAGAGCTCGCTAAAGTTTAGTTTTGTTTATTATTCTCATGATTAATGTTACTGTGGTAGATATAGTCGTCGAATAGTAGGGATGACAATCAATCCAAGCGAATGCGTAGACAACTTCTGACCCCAACACATCCATATGTCTTTACCTCTCGCTGTGTCTCTTATATCTCGCTATGACACCTATTACGAAGCCGTTCCTTATACATATATTCGTATGATGAGTGATATGTCAAATCATTTGTCTGTTTATCCTCTACGTAAATGCTATTTTTTGAAAAATGTCCTTAGGATCTTCTGACTCTATTCTACTGGTTTCACTTTCATGAATCTCCTCTTTTCTTGTTATTTTTCGCTGCTATGGCCCCATTCATCTCGTTGTGGTATCAAGTTTGTATGCGAAGGCTTTTCTTATACAGAGTATCCCAGTTTAGCAGTATAATCCTTTAAGGGCATATTCCCGAAGTTACGCGGACCAAGTCTATTCTCACTCCATTTCAAGTTAAAACCCATCAAAATGGGTGACCTCTAATTTAGAGGTGTAACCACTTTAAACTCTATAATTTCTAAACTAGTACAGGTACAAAAATAGTTCGCGACATTTTAGAAAGATAATTTAGTAGTGCATACAAGTCCTAAATGCTTTGGGTACATCTGTGCAGCGACAAAAAAGTTATGGCTCGTTAAACTCAAAATTATGGAAATTTGCTATTCCATTTTTTTTATTTAAAATGCATTTTTCTGAAATTTTTTGAAATGTTTATCCTTGCAAAATTTCCTAAAAATTATGTTTAGAAAGTTTTTTACGTATCATCAACACATTTTGACATCTGTCAGATATTTTTGTGATCCTGAGAAGGACCATTTTGTAACAGTTTATGGAATGTTTCAATTTCGAGCAATTGTTCGAAATGCTTTCCTTCCATTTGAATATACTTTCGGGAGCGTTTAACCATTTCGGATGGTAGGTTAACGGTCATCAAAATTCTTTCCATCTCTTTTGAAGCGGCGCTAATATTTTCTAGCAGCTCTGCCAGACTTGACATTTCTCTAAAATAAACATTTTCTTTCATAGCGCCATAGAAGAATAAAATCCATGGGTGTTAGGTCAGGTGACCAGGGTGGCCAAGGGTTGGGGCCAAATCGACCAATCCATCGTTGGTTAAAAGTATGATTGAGGAATGAAGTTACCCCGCTGCTATTGTGACAAGTTGCTCCATCTTGTTGAAAGAACATCGCCCTTCTCTGAACAAGAGGAACATCTTCAAGGAGCTCCGGCAATCGTTCTCTAAGAAATTCCAGGTAGTAATGGGAATTAACTGTTTGTGGAAGAACGTGCGGTCCTACTAAAATGTTTCCTATTAATCCAGTCCAAAAATTTACGCTAAACCTCCTTTAAAATAAACAACACATTTTGAAGAAGTTGTTTACAATAATTAAATTCTTACCTTTGAAAGGATGTTGTGTGTAATTTAATTTTGGTGGGGGCGAAAGCCCCCATTTATTCGGCTTAATACAAGCTATAACTTAAAATTAAACTTAAACTAAAACTTAAAACTAAGGTTGGTTATTGTGGTGAAGGAGAACCGATTTGAGGTAGGAAGTGGTGTGGTGGAAGTCAAAGACGCTAGGGTTTGAATCAATTTTTCGTAGCATACGGGAGATTGGTTCGTTCGCGCCATAGGTTGTGTGGTGGGTTGGGAGATAGAAGAGACGAGGGGTACGTAGATTACGAGGGTTAGTGTTGAGGAAAATAGAATTGTGAAGGGACGTGCATTCAATCTGACCTGAAAGAAGTCGATGAATGAAGAGAAAGTCGGCTCCATCTCTGCGTTCCTCAAGGGTGTTTAGGCTAATAAGGTTGAGACGGTTTTGATAGGGGGGCAGAGTAAAAGAATCATCCCAGGGCAAACCTCGAAGAGCGAATCGAAGAAAACGGCGCTGGATGCTTTCGATTCTCGAGATATGAACGCGATGATATGGGGACCATACTTGACTGGCGTACTCTAGGAGGGGACGAACAAAGGTAGGACCTGGTCACGTATGGGTTGGTGAATTCTTTGGACCATCGTTTTACAAAACCTAGTGCAGAGTTGGCTTTAAGGATTATCCCATCCATAAGCAAACGGAAGTTGAGCTCCCTATCACACAAAATGCCGAGGTCGCGAAGAGATTCAACGGAGGAGATAGGTTGGTTGTGGAGAAGGTAGAGTCGGGGAGGAGATTTGAGCCGCTTATGTGAAAAGGTGATGGATTGGCATTTGGTGATATTAAGTTCCAAACAATTTTTGAGGCACCAGATCGAAAAACTATCAAGGTCTTGTTGAAGAAGGAAGGAGTCATGGGGAGAGGAAATGGTTTTGAAAAATGTGGTATCGTCAGCGTAAAGGGAGACGGACGAGTATTTGATGATCCTATCGAGATAATTTATGGTTAATATAAAGAGAAGGGGACCGAGATGGCTACCTTGAGGAACTCCAGAGGTGGCCAAAAATGGAGCGGAGTGGGCTGACCTAAAACGAACACTGTAAAAACGGTTTTCGAGGTAAGAGGATATCCATTTTAACAGTATGGGTTCAAAGCCGAGAGCAGACAATTTGAAGAGTATTAATCGATGAGAGATTTTATCGAAGGCTTTGCTAAAATCGATTGCAACTACATCGACTTCGTTGCCGTTCTCTAGGGCAGAGATGGCAAAGGATACGAATTCAACAAGATTTGTGGTGGTTGACCTACCCTTTAGGAAGCCATGTTGTCTAGATCAGAAAGGACAAGGGAAAGAGACAAAGAACATTTTTTAAGAAATATGGCAGGGAGGCCATCTGGACCGGGTGTAAATTCGTCATTGAGTTGGTGTAATTTATATTCGATATAGGAGGGGTCCAAGATGTGAGAGAAGTGGGCCATTGAAGAAGTTCAGTAGGTAACGAAAATAGGATGGATCTGGTACAAAGGAGTCGTTGGTGAAGGATTGTTTAAAGAAGCTGGCAAATACGAGTAGGTTGGCAATGGTGAGCGGATCGGTTGATGACTTGTTGCTGAAAGAGAGGGAAGGAGGGTAACCATCGGACTTTCTTTTGTAGTTAACAAATTGGTAAAAGGACTTAGGGTCATTTATAAGGTTGACTTGCGCATTATTAAGGTAACGCTGGTAAAGGGAATCGTAAAGTTCGGTGAAATGAAGATAAGCACCAAGATAGTTGGAATAGTCGGACAAGGATCTGGTACGCAGGAAAACAGCCCATAACTTGTTTCTCTTGTTTCGTAAGGAACGAAGCTTGCGATTATACCAGGGAGGACTAGTAGATGATCTTTTAAGGCGGGAAAACGGAACGTAAAGGCTGAAAGAATTAAATATTTCTTTATAAAAAATGGATAAGGCATCATTTACACTTAGGTTGTGAAAGTTAAAGGGGGATCTGCTAAGAAAGTCACTGATTTTGTGAAAGTTTGCTTTATGAAAGTCGTAGGATGAGAGAGTTGTGGGAGGAGTGCACTGGAAAGAAGAGTTATGAAAAAATGAAAGTAGAAGGGGGGGGGGGGGGGGTAGTTGTCGATTGTAGAGAGAGATAGGGGCAAAGTGAGACTGAGGAGTTAATTGAATCTGTTGTGAAAATAAGGTCCAATTGCCTGCCCATATAGTTGGATACACCACTGACTTGGCATAGACTTGAGTCTGTTAAGCGATCTAAGAAGAGACATTCCTTAGCTGAGTTGGCATTTGAAGCGATGAAGAACGATTGATCGTCTGATGGAATCCACTGTAGCTAAGGACGATTAAAGTCGCCGAAAACAAAGATATCGTTAGTAGAGTCAGACAGGTCAATTAAATAGTCGATCGCATTGACAACAAGTTGGTAAGATTCCGTAGGTTGAGCTGGCAGGATGTAGCAAATGGGGATTGGAGTGCAAATTAAGATGGTTTAAAACCCCATCTCTTGTGAACAGAATGTTCTTGAGGAACTGCTCGTCTTCTGTATGTTTGCGCAGTAGCCATTGGAAAAATTCCTGTACTGGTGTCAAATGGAAAGGGTGTAATCTATTTCTCTGTAGAGTCCTGTGAACTCTGGTTTTGGGAAGTTCCAACTGCACAGCTAGTCTGCAGACGCTGACTGAAGGCTGAACTTTCACAGCACGCAAAGTCCCATCTTCAGCTTCTGCCACCGCTGCATTTGAACATCCTTCTCTTTTTTTTTTCGTACAGTTGACCCGATATCAACAAGGCGCTGATACGTATCAGCGAATAGCCGGCTCTACAATTTGGGTATAGTCGTTGGTACACCAATCTTGCCAACGAAGCGTTTCCATCACAGAGCTCGTATACAAGCACTATTCCCGCGAATTCACGTTTTGAATACATTTTGTCGATTGTAGATCAGTTAAAATAAAATTGCGGTACATTTGCAAAGCTATGGTAATAATAATCACCGCAATAATTATTGCAAATGTACCGCAATGTCAAATTTAAAAAAAAAGAGTAACAAAGAATTATTCTAAATTTTAAGAAAAATGCATTTTAAGTAAAAAAAATGGAACAGCAAATTTCCATAATTTTGAGTTTAACGAGCCATAACTTTTTTGTCGCTGCACAGTTGTACCCAAAGCATTTAGGACTTGTATGCACTACTAAATTAACTTTCCAAAATATCCAAAACTATTTTTGTGCCTGTACTACAATAGTTTAGAAATTATAGCGTTTAAAGTGGTTACACCTCCAAATTAGAGGTCACCCAGTTTAATGAGCTGTAACTTGAAATGGAGTGAGAATAAACTTGTTCGGCGTAACTTCGGGAATATGCCCTTAAAAGATTATACTGCTGGGACACCCTGTATAAATAAATGTTTTTTGTTTTTTTTTTTTAATAAAAAGTGTGATGTAGTAAATCATTTACATATTGATCCTCATACCAACTTATTTCTTGAGTTCTGTTAGTAGTCTGTTTTCATTGTAGTACATTCTTGGCGGCTTATCGCAATACACATAACCTACTGATAGTTCCTTTCTTATTTCGGATGAACTCGGACTTACTTAGCCGGAGACTGAGGTATCACAAGTGAGGAACTTACACCACTTTGAATTAGTTTTTGGAAAAAAAAAATATATAAATTGAAGCTTAAGTTTAAACAAGACTGGTATCGATTTATATTTTGTCACAATACAAATTCATTTATTTCAAAATATTTGCTACAAATTTGGGGTGTTTCCTGAATATTTCCAGAAAACTGTTAAATATGATTTTAAAATATTTAAGCACTAGGAGGTTTTTGTTTTGTGTCGGTTAATTTCTGAATTGTTGCCTTTCAAGTTCGCGTTTTAATCTATTATTGAGTACGATGAATCGTAATACGACAAATCATACAACAAATTTAAATATACTAGATGGAGTGAAAAGTGACCTCCTTGACCGCCAGAATGCGCTGCTACTGCAAAAAAGGTTATCGTGCCTTGAAGTCTGTTCATATTTAGGCAGACATGCCAAATTTCAGTGCGATACTGTCTTTAGTTTTGTTTTGACAGCTGATTGTTGTTGACGTGTTTGGTATCATGTTGAGTATGGACAAAACCGATTTTCGTTCTCTCATAAAACATTATTTTTTGAGAGGCAAAACGGCGAAGGAAACAAAAGAAAAGTTGGATAAATATTATGGGGCTAATGCTCCGTCAGATTACACCGTCAAATATTGGTTTAAAGAGTTTCGTGGTGGCCGCAACTCCACTACCGATCAAGTCCGCAGCGGCAGGCCCTCCGATGCGGTTACAGAGGACAATGTCAAAAAAATACATGAAATGGTGTTGGCTGACCGGAAAGTGAAGGTGCGCCAGCTAGCAGATACCACAAAGATTAGTACTGAGTGCACATGCCATATTTTGGGCAATATTCTGCATATGAAAAAATTATCCTGCCGCTGGGTGCCGCGAATGCTCACTTTTAACCAAAAACACGAACGCGAGAGCACTTCGAAAGAGTGTTTGGACCTGCTGATACGGAATCGGGCGGACTTTTGGCGTCGTTTGGTAACTGGATTTGGATCCCTCGGACTATTATCTCTTCCCAAACCTCAGAAGACGGTTCATCAATAAAAAAATCAGCTCACGCAAGGAAATCATCGACGCTACGGAGGAGTATTTTGCAGACCTTCCGGAAAATTACTTTTCGGACGGGATCAAGAAGTTGGAAAATCGCTGGAATAAGTGCATCAAACTAAAAGAGGACTATATTGAATAATATAAAAAAACATTTAAAAAAAAAAAATTTTTTTTAATTCCCAACGAGGTCACTTTTCACTCCATCTAGTATTGGGTCTATAACTTAATTCGGTTTGTTAAGAGATGGCGTAACTTATATTGTTCCATTGTTATTACTCCATTGGAACATACCTTGGAAAGCTACTGTCATTGTACGTCATTTCAGTATATGTCATTCATTTGAAGCGTAAACAACAATAATTTTTTTTCACTCAAATATGTCGAACTTTGTGCTGAAACTGAAAAAGTGTTTTTGCGGGGAGTTCTTCGTCATTAATTTAATATGAAGAAAACTGCTGCCGAAAGTCATCGTATTTTGGTGGAAGTTTATGATGAACATGCGCTAGCTGAGCGAACGTGCCAAAAGTGGCTTGCACGATTTAAAAGTGGTGATTTTGGCTTGGAAGACGATGAACGTCCTGGGCAGACAAAAAAGTTTGAAGATGAAGAACTGGAAGCATTACTCTATGAAGATTGTTGCCAAAGACAAAATGTTTAAAAGCAGCTGGATATATTCAAAAGCAAGGAAATTGGGTTCCACATGAACTCAAGCCGAGAGACGTCGAAAGGCGGTTTTGCATGTCCGAAATGCTGCTGGAACGCCACAAAAGGAAGTCATTTTTGCATCGGATTGTTACTGGTGATGAAAAATGGATCTATTACGACAACCCCAAGCGCAAAGAATCATATGTGAAACCCGGCCAACCAGCCAAATCAACGGCAAAGCCGAATATCCATGGCGCGAAGGTAATGCTCTGTATTTGGTGGGATCAGATGGGTGTGCTGTATTATGAGCTGCCAAAACCGGGTGAAACCATCAATGGACAACGCTACCGCACACAATTAATCCGTTTGAAGAGAGCAGTGACCGAAAATTGCCCGGAATATGCGACCAGACACGAGGCAATAATTTTCCATCATGACAACGCTCGGCCCCAAGTTGCTATTCCGGTTAAGAACTATTTGGAAAACAGTGGATGGGAAGTCTTACCACACCCGCTTTATAGCCCAGACCTTGCCCCTTCTGACTACCATTTGTTCCGGTCGATGCAGAACGCCCTCACTGAAATACGGTTCACATCAAAGCAGAATATCAAAAATTGGCTTGATTCATTCTTGGCTGCCAAGCCGGCGCAGTTCTTTTGGGATGGGATCCACAAATTGCCAGAAAGATGGGAAAAAGTCATAGCTTCAGATGGGCAATACTTTGAATAATACTATTGTACATGTTTTTCTTAAATAAACGTTCAAATGTTGATAAAAAAACCTCACGAATTAAGTTATATACCTAATACATCTAAAACTGATTCCATAAAGAGGCTTGCTTAATTTAAGTACGCTTATGTTAATTGCAGCGCAATTAACAGTACACAGAATAAGCTGTTCAGAAGCGAATTTTTGGCCATATTCTGCAGAGTTCAATTGTTTTTAACAGTTCAAAAACATGCTATCTAGAAATCAAATCAAAAATTTAAGCAGTTTCAGTTATCCGCTTTCTACTTTACTATATCGTGTGAAAAACAAATACGAATGCAAAACTTCCAGCCAAACTAAATAAATCTGCAAAATGTTGCAGCGGAAAACATGCAGAACAATTCCAGTCGTCGCTTACAGCTTATGGAAAAAAACAAGAATTTATTTTTGCTCGTCGAAACCGTTGCTCTTTCAAACCTTCTGAAGATTAAAGATCTATACATTCTGCTGATCTTCCTTTTTGCCACCAATGCCACAACTATTACACCATTTTATTCTTAAGTACTCAAAGTAAGATTGGTCTTTCATTCAAGCTTCATTCCAGAAGTCAATTTTCTGTCTAAATTTTGAATGTTATTCGATACGAAAAACAACAAGCCAAAGTTTCAAACGTTTATTCAAATGACTCCGCTTCGATTCGATTTCATATAAATCAGATTGTTTAGAAGTTTTCCACACTTCCTCTGCTTCAATAAAACTCACAATTACTCATCACAAATAACACACAACAGGCAACATGGAATTGCAGCATATGAGTTAGCTTGGTATCTGTTAGCTATCGGCTTCTTACACTGGCTCGCCCTAACACATGGTCGAAAAGAAAAACAATCAGAACTGGAGATCTTGCTGTGATAATACAAGTTTCCGATCATCATTATCCAGCACATTCACATGCCACATTGTATAACGTGGCCGTAGATCAAATGGTTTACGAAAGGGATGGTTCCGTATTCAAGTCCCAAACAAGTTCGAAAGGCATTCTTATGGTTGAATGAGATAAATGGTTGCCTTGAACAAGTCCAATTTAGTCTTCCCATAATATGTTAAATGTCACCCATGGAGCGAAATAAGCACTGACCTCAGGCATTTCACCGTCGCATTTTTCAAAAAATGTGGAAATGAATTGTTGGAATATTTTTGGTTATTCGAATGGGTTCGAATACTGTCATCCGAAACACTGCTTAGATATTTCAGAGGCTTATAATCGGAAATTGTTTGAGCTTAGATTTCTTTTATGCCTTCATCGACGACCACTAATTTTTCACAAAGATAAGGGTCAAGTAAAAGGATTCGTTGTAAGCCGAGGCAAAACGTGCAAAATGAAAGACGTTAAGCCACAAAAATGGGCTTTTTTGTAATTTTTTTTTTTCAGGAAAATCATAAAACAAATCGAGTTTACAAAGGTAGAAGTTTATTGTATTGCACATATAATTGACTGTAAAGCATAATTTTTATAGAATATTTTATTTGAAAATGGCGGCTGTGCTGCGTTTCTCAGATGACCACTCTTTTTTGGAAGGGTCTACGGCGGTACCAATAGCTCCTGTAACTTTTGAATTATGATGAGTCACTAATTTTTAGTGTCCATAACCACAGCTAGAGAAGTACGTAGGATTTTGTTGATATACTGATTTTTGGCCGAATTCCAAAGTCAAACTTGAAAAATTCGCTTAAAAACCGCCAGAAATTTTTTAATAACAACATTTTTAATAAAAACCAAATCCTATGTACTTACTTAGACAATATATTTTTAAAGATCTTGTTAAAATTTTGAGTTAATTGGTTGAAAATTGTTAAAGTTATGGGTGCGGCCAACTTGAAAAATGCAATGTTTTGAGATAAACGCGTTTAAAATTTTTTTGTTTAGTTCGCTGCGTACCTGGCTGCAGATTTTTGTTGAAATTGCTCAAGAGCAGCACGGCTGAAATTTCAGACTTCCAGGGAATGTTCTTATTAGTGACACAACCCAAAATTCCTCCATGGAATTGCATTCCAAAAGATAAACCGTCACAATAGTTCTTTCGTTTTCAAACTTCAACTAAGGTAGGTGCGGGTAAAAAGGCCTAGCTAAGGGAGATTTTAAATAAAACAAATAAATAAAGTAGAATATAAAGTATTATTAAAAACAAATAAAATATGGCAACTTCTGCCGTTAACAGAAACAGAATTCACTTTTTTTAAAAAAAAAAACCTTGTCAGTAGGCCCTAAGTATTATAATACTCGCACAGTAGGGTAATAAGGCCTAAGACTTTGTAGTACTAAAAAAGCTCAAAATATTACAAATAATTTCTGTTTTTTAGCAGCCATTAGGACATTCAAAATTGTCTTTATCATTCGGTGATAAACCAACGCACTCCTCATGATACCACTTGCCGCATTTATAAGATTGCCTCATATCAAATATTTCATCGTGCCCACAACCGTGACAGTACCAACTTTCCTGGTTCTCTTCAGTTCCATCACTTCTAACTTTGGGGGTTGACGTCTTTTTTATTTTCTTTTCTGCCTTGTCAAACAGGTTTTTGGTGACTGGAGTTCCTCTGTAATTAATGGCTTTTCTTCTAACTGTTGGTGTTTTTTCAGTATTTTTGACCGGTGTAGGCGAGCGAGAGGCACATCTTCTTCATCATCATCCGAACTAGAAATACCGTAAACCATGCGGGTAAAACCTTTCAGAAAGTGCGTTTAGAGTATGGTCAGTTCTTTCTTAAATTGTTGATGCCGATGGCTCTAGGGTTATTGGATTGGAAGAGACTGTATCGCAAGATACAGGAGGAGCTGGAGCTTCTGTCAGTGAAGAAGGAGCAAAAGCTATTCCTGGAATAGCCTGCGGATTCAATGGATACAAACCAGTTGCATTAAAGCCGCTTGTAATGTTATTGTGTGTCATGCAATTTGACCAGACATTTGAAAGGATAATATTAAACCGAGCCTTAGTGAGTTTCTTGTCTGGATTCTGTTCAATGAATAATAAAACTTCAACATCCCAGTGGTGTTCAAAAGATCGATAGACAGCTTTGTCGAGGGGTTGGAACTTGTGAGTCGTGTTTGAAGGCAAACAGTATAGTGATATGTCCAGTGAATCTCAACGATGGATAAGTCTAAGTGACAAGCTGCCCCATCAAATATTCAAAGGCACTTTCCTGCACTTTTGTACCTGGCCAGGTGCTTCAAAAATTCTTTGAAAAGTTCATTGGTCATATAACCCTTTGCAGATTTTTCTACCAATAATCCCGGTGGCTTACTTTTCAAATCGAGTTTATCATAGACTTCATCCAGTCTTTTGAAGTGGTCATCAACAATGAATTTATTTAGTTTCTGTACCCGGGCCGGGTTCATAAACTGAACTTTTCTTTTCGATATTTCCAGGTGTCTTCTCATAAAAGCTGTAAACCAGTCTTTACTGGCTACTTAAGCAAGTTGAAGCTATGTTTTTATTTGGTGTGGTAGAAAGTTTAAAAAGTTTGCTGTGAAATGTCGATTCCAGATGGTTACTTAGGTTTTGCACCATCCTGTACATACAGTATTGTGGAAAACAAAAGCAACAAATTTAGCTCTCACATATAAGTGGAAATATTCTTTTTCCTAATGATCTTTTCACAAAAATTAAAATGTTGATTTATTTACATAAATGATGAAAGAGAAACGTGGTAATGTACATATTTTCCAAAAGAATAACAACTCGTATATAAGAAAATCATAACAAAAACCAATATATGTAATATATGGCAGTGTGCAAAACTAAAGCAATAAGTTTTTGATTTTCGAAAAACAACAGAAAAAAGATAGCAGTACTTTTTCGTGTTCTATCATATTCTTGCGTACCTATAAGGAAGTGAGTCATTGGTTTGTCAAACGGATATCTTTCTTGTCAGTGGAGCTACAACTATGGCTTGAAATAAGTTTGCTGATGAAATTAAATCTCAAATAAGTAATTGAAAATTTTTTTAATGGAGATACTCAAATTTCCACAGCCAAAAAAATATAATATAAACTGATCCATTGTTTACAGCCTAATTAAAAAGTATAAAACGACATTTGGGAGGTCGGTCACGAAAAATTTCGGAAAAGATGGATAGAAGAACTTGTGGTCTAATTAAAAAAGATCCGTTTGTGATTTCCCAAAAGATTGTCACATCACTAAATTTAACCGTTCATCCAGCTGCGGTTCGAAGACGAGCAATCGAAAACGACTTAAAAAGTTACGGGTCTTTTCATTTGCAGAAAAGATACTTTTCAAAAAATCTCGCACAAACGTAAACCAAGCAACTTGTTTTTCATTATTAGGTTAAATTTCGCCAGAATGCATCTGAATTGGTCCATAGACAAATGGAGAACTGTTCGTTTCAGCGACGAATCTAAGTTCAATTTGGTCAATTCGGATGGTATGTTAATAGTAAGACATCGGAAAGGAGAGAAACTCAATCCTCGGAACTGCAAAATTCCATCAAAAGATGGAGGTGGTAGTGCGATGGTGTGGATATGCTTCTCAACCAATGGTGTTAGTCCCTTTCACCAGAGTGAAGAGATATTGGATCGTTTTAAGTATAAAAATATTATGGAGACGAAAATGATGGCCCATGCTGAATGGAATATGCCACTTCAATAGGTGTTTCAGCACGATAACGACCCGAAGCATACTTCGAAGGTGGTACAGTATTGGTTAAAAGACTATAGTTTGTAAGTTCTTGATTGGCGGGCACAATCACTGGACGTGAATCCCATTGAAAACCTTTTCGGGATACTAAAACGACGGGTTGCTGGAGAACATTTTATGAATAAGCGAGAACTGTTTCAAGCATTAAAAATTGAATGGCAAAAAATACCGCAAACCACAATGTCAAATTTAATATCTCCGATTCCACGCAGATGTGATGAATTTATTAAAAAAAAGGGCTCTTATAAAAAGTATTAGATTTGTTGTTTTAGTTTTGCACAACACTGTATGTTTATAGCATAATAAACATTTAGTGAAAATAAAAATTGTAAAATTGTAAAATAAATTGAATAGTAAATAACGGGATTTGATATAAATTCCTCATGTAATTCTATGTGATTCTTCTGCAGGTCGATGCGCTGATATAATTTCTGAATGTCAGCTCGAACGAAGATCCATCTTCATGATTACATTGACCTGGATCTGAAGAGTCATTAGTCGAGGCTGCTGAGTTTCGTTATAGTGTGCCGCGTGTAGCTCCTTTACAGTAACTTCAATACTTTCTATTCGATCGAATTTTCAAGATATTCTTGAAGATGATTGTAAATATGTTCTTTGCATTTATTGTTTAATGGCACAGGGCGGTTTTAATCCACCCCCGATTTATTGTTTTGTGTTTGACTGTCAATTGTGCGGGATGGATGTCATGACTGCAAATAGACAATTTGGAAATTATTGTTTTTAGATTTATGGTTATTGCTTTTCAATAATATTTAGGCTTATTTTTTTTTTGTTTGTCTTATAATAGTCTTTTTTTTGAGTAGTTTTGTTCAACTTAGATTGAGGTTATAATGGTCAAAAAAGTTGTCTAAATTTTTGTTTTATTTGGTTTCGTTTCTGTCGAATGTGGTATTGTAGGTTTTCTTGTTTTAAGGGACAGAGGGGTAATCCCACTTATGAAAACCGTAGAGAGTAAGGATAGTTTAGAACTCCTACAATGGTGACTGTGATTCCGAATCAGCAGTTTCAGTTTCAGTTTTCAAGTTTATTATTTTCATTTAAAATCAACTTAAGATTATTACAAAGTTAAAGCGAAAAATAATAGTAATCAATCCGTAACTTAAATTTAGTGTGGAAAGATACCGAATTAATAACAATATAAAGATACAATAATTGATGTGGGGGAGCATCGATTAATTGAAATTCAAATAATATAATACATAAATTCAAAATTCCTTCAATGTAAATTCAAATATATATTCATTGATTCATAAATTCAATCATTAACAACTCGAAAATAAAAACGAAGAAGCTGACACAAAAAATACGGGAACGACTTGTGCTGATATTTAAGGAAGCAGATTAACGAAGTAATGATTCAAGGAAGTCGTAGTTGAGTGTAAATAACCAGTCTTTTACGCGCTTTAGGAATGAATTAAATCGTAAGGTTGACCTAATTGGAAAAGGTAACTTGTTAACCATTGAAGGGGCTCTAACAGTGTAGAAGCGAGAAATGGAACATTTACCAGTTGCAAGTTATTTGTACGAAGACTATAAAATTGATTTATTCTACTGGGAAGATTTCCGCTTTGCATAAAAAATTCTTTTAGTACTTTAAAAACGTAAAGATGTCTCATTGGTAAAATTCGCAGATTTATAAATAATGGCCAGCTCGGAGTTAGACGATTTTTTTTTTACTAATAATTCTAATTAAATGTTTCTGAGCTATCAACAATGGCCTAAAAGAGTTGTTATAAGAGCCACCCCAACTTGTAATACCATACTGCAATTTGGAGTGGGCAAGGTCATAATAAATTGACTTTAACATTTTTGCAGAGCAGTGTTGCTTGATGAGGTAAATTTTGCGGGTTACAAGGAGCATATGCCTTTTAATGGTATAAATATGATCTTTTCAGTTCAAGTTTCGGTCAACTATTTGAACAGGGGCAGCTACAAACAGAAGTACTCTTTCCACAACAATGTACAGGCAAACAAAATTTTTTGCAATTGAAACAAAGATTAACATACGAGGGCGGGTCAATAGTTCCGTGCATTTTTGAATTTCTGACCTCTTTACTGAAACAGCAACACTGCTCCTGTCAACAGGCATTTGTCAGTTGACTCCTGTCAAAATTTAAACTTGCTGCGTCAGTTAGTTTGTGTTTGACAGCTATTTTTATCAGACTACTCACTAATTTGAGGAGAAAATGGAAAAAAGTGAATTTCGTGTGCTTATTAAGCATTATTTCTTGCGAAAAAAAACCATTACCGAGACCAAGGCTAAGCTTGATAAATACTATGGGGACTCTGCACCATCGATTTCAATGGTAAAAAAGTGGTTTACTGAATTTCGTTGTGGCCGTACAAGCACTGAAGATGCCGAACCTCCTGGACGCCCAGTTGAGGTCTCTACACCCGAAACAATCGAAAAAATTCACGATATGGTGTTGGCCGACCGAAGATTGAAAGTGCGAGAGATTGTGGAAGCCGTAGGGATCTCGCATGGCTCAGTGGTTTCAATTTTGAATGATCACTTGGGCATGAGAAAGCTTTCCGCAAGATGGGTGCCGCGTTTGCTCACAGTCGACCACAAACGCAATCGTGTAACAACTTCACAGGAAGGTTTGGCGTTGTTTAATCGCAATATGGAGGAGTTTTTGCGCCGTTTTGTAACCGTGGACGAAACATGGATCCATCACAACACACCAGAGGACAAACAACAGTCAAAACAGTGGGTTTCTAAGGGTGAATCGGCGCCAAAGAAGGCCAAGGTGGGTTTGTCAGCCAATAAAGTTATGGCGACTGTTTTTTGGGATGCACGCGGGATAATCCACATTGACTACCTTCAAAAGGGAAGAACAATCAATGGGGAATATTATGCCAACTTATTGGACCGATTCAAGGACGATTTGAAAAAAAAACGACCTCATTTGGCCAAGAAAAATGTTCTTTTCCACCAAGACAATGCAAGGGTGCACACATGTGCAGTTGCCATGGTAAAAATCCATGAATTGGGCTATGAATTGCTCCCTCATCCACCCTATTCTCCAGATTTGGCTCCGAGCGACTACTTCTTGTTCCCAAACCTGAAGAAATGGCTTGGTGGAAAAAGATTTGACTCCAATGATGAAGTCATCTCGTCATTTTGAGGACCTCGACAAATCATTTTTTTTGGAAGGGATAAAAAAATTGGAGAAGCGTTGGACAAAGTGTATAGAGCTCAAGGGAGACTACGTTGAAAAATAAAATTACTTTTTTATCAAAAAATCTGTTTTAATCCAAAAGTCACGGACTTTTTGACCCGCCCTCGTATACTAAATCATTGTTTGATAGGGTGAAGGACATTAGTTTTGTTTTTTCGCTAATAATCAACTTCTGTTCTGAAAACCAAAGTCTCAATGTTTCAAGATCTTCTGAAATCTTCGCAATACATTCGAATATTGTAACAAACTGATTAGTTAGGGCTATGTCATCTGCAAACGCTGTTGACAAATTAAAAAAAGGACAGGACCAAGAACTGAACCCTGTGGAACGCCATTTCTTAAGGTACGCGAATCAATAAAACACCCATTTACATTGACCTTTTGATTTCTACCCTTGAGATACGAACAAAACCATTTGTGGATAACTCTTCTAAGACCGGCATTGTATAATTTCTTCAGCTGAATGTCGTGGTCAAGCAGGTCAAACGCTTTTGTCATGTCAGCAAAAAGAGCCATGGTAGTTTGTTTGCAGTGAACACTTTCATATAACTAGCCACATACTCTTAGGATTGCATTTTCCGTTGACATTCCATTTTTAAATCCGAATTGACAACTGCTAAAAAACTCATTTCTGTCTAAGACAGAATTCTCGATTTTATAAGTTTTTCAAAGATCTTGGAAAATGTTGGAAGGAGGAAAATGGGTCTATAATTTGACATATTTTTTGTTGTTGCCTTTTTTAAAAAAAGTGGTATAACTTCAGCGGCTTTTAGGTTCTGAGGAAAACAACCACTTTCAACACTTTGGTTAAACAAATAACTCAAAACGTCTACTTACTACATTATAACACACTTTCTTTAACCATACACTTGATATGCCATCGCTAGTGCACGAGCTTTTGTTTTTTAAGGAGAATATTGCCTTACATATTTCATTTGAGGAAAATGGTTGGAAAACAAAACTGTTGGGTTGTATGTCTTCTGTTGTTCCTTTTAAAGCAGCTGCAGCTGTTTAAGGAAGTTTCGACAGAAGGTTTGAGGTTTTCTGAGATCTCGGTAAAATACTCGTTGAGCTTATTTGAAATGCTACCTGAATCGGTGTAATTAATACCATCTATGTCCAAGCTGCTTATAACATACTTATTGGTTGCCTACTTTTCCCTTAAATACTATCGACTACTTTCCATTCTTCCCTTACGTTACCCCTTGCTCGATCAAATGATTCAGAATAAAAAGTGTCGCGCGTCTCTTCAATGTTCTTGGGTACGGATTTTGTTTTTATTTATTTATTTATACATCTACAAGTCGCTTAAGTGCTAACAGATACTAGAAAACAAAATATAATAATATATACATAAATTTAAATTTAAAAAATGTATAAGGTTTTGACTAAATTTTTATAATGAGCTCTATTTAAACAAACGTCTAAGAGGTTACTGACTCCTTTAATGAGCTTTGACAGTTCGAGTAAGCGGTTCGTTAGTACCATAATTCGTTCTGTGGTATTCAACAAAAAGAAGATCCCATGTTCTCAATGACCGTATAGGGACATGAAGTCCTATTTTTGATAATAAAATAGGGCATCTTATATGATAACCGAGAAGGTCTCTAATAAACATTATATCATGTATAGTACGTCTAGACTTTAGCGATTTTAAGCCAAGGAGTAAACATCTAGCTTTATAATTGGGGCAAAAGTTCCAATGCATTCTATAGAAAATGAATCTTGTGAAATATTTTTGAACACGTTCAATTCGGTCGGAGTCAGAAGAGAGATTGGGATTCCAAATCACAACTGCGTATTCCAGATAAGGTCTAACAAGGGCGGAGTACATTGACAGGAAAGAAAACAGATCAGAAAAGCTTTTGCAATTTCTTTTACAGCTTTTAGAATTTAAATGTGCTTTAAAAGAAAAATTAGCATCCAACATAACTCCCAAATCTTTGACTTCACTAAATCGGGAGATTGGTATGGAAACAATCGAATATTCAAATTGAATTATAGAGGAAGATTTGGAGAACGAAATGAAATTACACTTGCTTGTGTTTAACGTTAGCGCATTGATTTTGCACCATTCCGTGATGCTGTTTAAATCTAATTGAAGTAAAGAGCAATCCTCAATATTTTTAACAGCTCTAAATAATTTTAGATCGTCGGCAAACAATAAACACTGTCCATATTTAATATTTATCACGATATCACGAATGAAGATGATGAAGAGAAGCGGCCCCAAATGGCTCCCTTGTGGAACACCAGAGCTACATTTAATTTTTTTTGATACAAGGTTACCGATTTTAACCTGTTGCGTTGGACCGAGAAGAAAGGATGACAACCAACGAAGCAATTGCGAATGAAATCCGAAAGATTCAAGTTTGTAGATTAGCCTATGATGATTGACAGAGTCAAAAGCTTTGCTGAAATCTGTATATATGGTGTCAACTTGGTTCCCCTTCTCAATTTGTTTCAGAACAAAGTAGTGGATCTACCAGCGACAAAACCATGCTGTTCATCCGGCAGATACTCTATTATAAGGAATTCAATTTTAGTTTTAATAATGCTTTCAAATAACTTGGAGATTGCCGAAAGCTTACAAATTCCTCTGTAATTCTCAACATTGCCTTTGGTCCCAGACTTATGGATGGGAACTAAAAAAGGATTTCTTCCAAACTTCAAGAAATACACCTTCCGAGAGGGAACGCTTGAAAATTTGAAGCAGGGGGACGGAAAGCGAACCGGCGCATTTATTGAGTAGGATGGCAGGAATACCGTCTGCACCACTGCATTAAGTAGGTTTTAATGCTTGAAGAGCGATGGAAATATCGTAATGGCTTAGAGTCAAAGATCCGACTTCGAAGCAACTAGAGGAACTAATGGGAATGGTTAGCACCATTTATTTATCATGGCAGATGTATACGGACTTAAAGAAATTTACAAACAGTTCAAGAGTAGATTCAATATTTTCCGATTCACGGTTTCTAAAATGCTTTGATTTTGGAATCCCCGTAGATTTCCTTTTAGAATTGATAAAAAGCCAAAACGTTTTACTATCAGATTTAATATTATGTTCAACAGACATGATATAATTTTTGAAGAGAAATTTGTTAAGAACATTAAAATCTTTACGAATCTGACTGCGAATTAGTTTTTTTTTTAAATGTTTTAAAAGCTTTATTTTTTAGATTTTTTTAGATTCCCTAAATGTCTATTATGCCAACAAGGTTTATTCGAATTTCGGTAGGATGAGAGCGGTACAAATCTTGAGAAGCCGTTAGTCAGTATTTCAACGAAGCTTTCATACATATGCACTAAATTTAGTTTGGACATTTCATCAATCCAGTTTACATTATTGAAAAAGTTATGAGGTTCACTGTAGTTTGCCTTTGAAAAATTTAGATATTTCAGGTTATGGTTAGCGTTGAGTTTCAACGCACATATTATGATAATATTTTTTTAGTTTTATACTTTGTGGGTGATTTCTTATTTTATTTGCAAAATTGTTTTTTCTCTTAATCTGCTGCAAGAGATTTAAAGTCATCTACGGCTTTGAAAATTTATTTTGGTAGTACAATGTGGTATGTGCTTTTGCAAATTTTTAAGAAAAAGATCGAATGCAATTGAAGGATAAGGTTCACGATAAACTGGCTCCTAAAATTCGTATTTTAAACACTCAGTTAAAAGAATGAAATCTGAAATCAAATGTGGTTCCACAGTTAAATGCATTGGAGTTACAGCACGCTGTTAGTGTAATCATGCAATGGTCTATTAATCTTAGATCATAAACAATACCATGCCCCACAACAAACAGCTGAGAACTACCATAACAACTGCCGTGGATATCATACTATAAGCGCACGTGATTTGAAGGGACCCGAAGCGTTATACCGAGGTAAGAGTGTTTCAGGGACTTTGACTCGACAGCGCATCTGTCCACACCTTGGCAATTGACACGAGTTACCTTCTTTTGCCATCTCGTGGTGTGCCTACTTTTGGCATCAGCCTCGATACTGCATCTGTCACTTTGGTGGTTTTATCATCGTTGCCTGGGGAGGACCGTCATCTCCGTTTTTGGATCGCCAGCCCAATACCGTGTCGGTCTTTTCTACTTTTTTTTTGTTGTAAATAAAATTTCATCATATTTAATAAATACGAGTATACGAGTACCGTGAAAATACCTTGATTTTAGAGGCCTTCATAACAAATTTAATTGCACTTAATTTTAATAACTTTGTAAGCAATACCGTACCTTTCCAATGAAATGACTGCACCTAATGTGGTAAGGAAGTCATTTTATGTAAGGATGCAGTTTACTATTATTCGGTTGTAACCGAATTTGTTACAAAGAGTTGCTCCAAATTCTATTTCACCTTCATGAAATTTGAATTTACAAGTGCAAACCTTATCGTTGATCGAAAAATGTATTTTTTTATTGCTATTGTATTCTCATACAACTTTAGTGAAGTGAAAAAGTTGATAAAAAATTCTAAATGTATATTGTTTGTTAACTTAAGATTTTTTATATCATTTTATGCATACAAATGTAACTGGCACAAAAAGCGATTAAAAAAAAAGGAAAACAATAAAGCTTGAATAAAACAGAAACATACACGTGTATACATATGTAGATTAATGAACACATATGCGTAATGTATTTAGCAGTATTAAAATATTTAACTCCACGTACACATTCATTATTATTTATGATAAGAATGTATGCATACTTACATCTAGAAGTAAAGAAAATATGAAATTTGAACTAAAAACCTAATGTACAGAACCAGTTTAAGTAAGCGTGCTGATTAAAGCTGATAATATATGCAAACTTGTTCAGATTAATTTTTCCAAATATTTGTTAAATATTAAATGTGTTTTATTTTTATTCATTGAGCATAAGTTTTTGTTTTTGTTTTTTTTTTTTTTTTTTAAGTGCAATCAATTAATTAAATGCTTACATAGTATTTTAACCATACGAGTTCGATGCAAACATTAAGTTAAAGCGGCTATAGAAAAAAAAAATAAAACACTGGACCGTAGATAAAGGTAAAACTGTAGAATTGCGATTTGCGTTATTTCTTCGTAACTTTTCGTCAAACTCAAGGAATTATACTGGTTTTTTGAAATTGGATTTTCTCTCACCTGCAACAAAATAATGCAGAAAGATGCACTGGTTATTCAGATGTATGTTACGTTTTGAGTTTTTGATTTATGATCAACAAGTTCACCTATCTAGAAATTGTTAAGTTTAAATAAATCACATGTTACTGGGACAAAAGCGACATCAAACCAAGCAACCATAACCTTAACAGCACAATACATTTCATGCGTTTTAACATTAACATATATTATATATGTTATATATGACATGATTGTCACGCAAATATATAAAAAAAATAGCTATTTTCGTTTTGCTCCCCTTAATAACAACACGTAATTTATTGTGCGGTAATATTGTTGTAAAATAAAAGAAACTTAAACGGGATGCAAATTATCTGAGTCAGCAGTTTTCGTAATGCCCGCCATTTATAACTTTTTTAAAGGAGAAAGTCAGAGAAATCAGGTTGCTTCTGTAAACTATTGATTTCTAATATTCCATAAGAAAATGTATATCAGAGTTTGGTGAAGCTTCAGGAAATTTTCACGAATTCGTTGTGATGTTGCTGGACTCTCCCGCAATTACCTTTCTTTCTTTCGTCTTAAAAAATTTAACACTGCTATGTTATGAATATTGTACAAGACAGGTCTTCTCAAAAGGATAAATAAATAGGAACAAAACATTTCTTAAATAATTTAGAAGAATACTTGGAATGAATGTTTAGAAAATTGTCTTACATGCTAGACCAAATACTGCTTAAAAACTAGCTTAAATAACTTAAAAAATAATCTTATTATAACTTACTGGCCCCATGTGGGCACTCTAGGTTAAACCTAACACTTAAACCATGTCTTTCGATGTATCTCACAGTCTATTTTTATTTTAATATTTACATATTAAAACTAAAACTAAGAAAATAAATTTTAAGTAAAACCTTAGTGAACGGACATTTTTGTAAAGCCTACATACTACCTAAAAATCTTAATCTACTTACATCTAATACATAATATATACATACATAATACATACATAAGTATATTGCAATATATTTTTTCTTTAATTTTTTATTTTTTTTTCTGAAATCTAACTTCAACTTACCTAAAACTATGGAACCCGGCCATAGCTAAAAAAATTAGGCTGACCCACTTTGCTTCACATGAATCTACCTAGTATTGGAGGAATACGACGACGAAGCATCCTCTCCTTCAAAAAGACACCAAAATTGTTGGTGCTGCTGAGCAACATCCCTCATGTTGCGATTCCCTACCGCCCTACTGAACTGGAGACGCTAATCCCTGCCATGTGCGACGTCTCTGTCGTAGTTGAGTCGCCTGTCCGCAGCTGGTCGAGCGACAGGATCACACCTTTACTATCTAGATAGAGGAACGCTTCTAGAGGAATAAAGCCGCCAAACGAACTCTTTTTATGATACATATGAATAGGGTAGTAAGCCCAGGAGATCAGGTTGCTCTTGCAATGAGCCCACACGAATACCAGACGTTGATAGTCATACCGCCAACATCCTGGACTTTATTTTTAACCTCTCACCCTGACAAATACAAGGTCAATTCTATCACCTCTAGGCTTATCGGACCATTGTGTAATATCAGCTAATTTCTCGTACATCCACCACACAGTTAGAGAAAAGATTCCCAAAAGAACCGTATGGCAATACGAGGAAGCCAATTGGAGCGGACTTAACAACTTCTTTAGGAATTTTAACTGGCCGCTATGTTTCCTCGATAACGACGTGGATGCCGCTGCTGATATGATCACAGACACCATTCTCTTTGGAATGAGAAACTTTATCCCTCATCGGATGAAGAGTATCAAAGGCGTGGTACGACTCGAGCTGTAAAGAGTCTGTTAGGGTTAGAGAAATGTTTTTTCGGTCTTTGAAGACCAACCCAACAGAGGAAAATCGAAAAAAGTTTAAAGAAACCAGGAATGACCGCAACGTCTTTCTTAAACGTGTAAAATTCCAATGCGACCAAAAACTGAGGCAAAAAATTCTACGATGTCCCAAAGGTAGCAAAAATGTTTGGTCGTTCGTCAAAAATATTAGAAATTCTGCCTCATTCTCCACCCCAACGCTCATTTACAATGACATTCCAGCTGTCAGCTCTTTGGACAAGGCCAATCTGCTTGCTGCATACTTTGCGGCCAACTCAACATTCCCAGATTGTGCTTTGTCTTCGCCTACACTTGAGTGCGTCGAATCTTTAATGGGACAAATCCACTTTCGCACTCGTGTAGTAGCAAGAGTATTTGAAGATTTCAACATACAGAAATCCGCTGGTCCAAATGTTTATCTTCCCTACTTCCTCGCTGGCAAAACCACTGCGTAAGCTTTTTCATCAATCCTACTCTTTCCGAGCAGATGGAAAACAGCACTTGTCTAGCCCGTCCCTAAAAAAGGTGAATCTTCTTCTCTATCTTCCTACAGACCCATTGCACTTCCGTCCCTTCTTTCCAAGGTCATGGAAACGCTGATAAACCGTCAGCTCAAGAAATATCTCGAAAACGAAAACTTCTCCATGACCGGCAATATGGTTTTCGCAGCAACGGGTCCACTGGTGATCTAATGGCATGTCTCACCGAAAAGTGGAACCAAAGCGTACATCATTCTGGCGAAAGCAAGATAGTTGCACTTGATATTTCTAAGGCATTTGACAGAGTTTGGCATCAGGCTCTTTTGTCGAAAATGCGAGCTTTTGGGATCGATGACCCTCTTCTTCAATGGATTAGAAATTACCTTTCGGAACGTTCAATTCAAGTTGTCTTGGACGGTTTCAAGTCTGATATCCACAAAATAAATGCTGGTGTGCCCCAGGGCTCCGTTCTGTCTCCGAGACTCTTTTTAATTTTCATCAACGATCTCTTGTCTGCTACTTCTAATCCAATATACTCCCTTGCTGACGACAGTACTTTCTGTTTTTCATACTCGTTTCCGGACTCCGGTCCCTACTCTTCGACTGTAGAACGGGAACGGCAGCGTATGTTAAGCTTATTTAATTCTGATATTACCAGCATAACTAATTGGGAAACTACTAACAGAGTAGAATTTAATGCTTCCAAAACTCAATGCTGTCTGCTGTCGTTAAAGCGAAATTTGAACACCCAGCTATTATCCATGAATGGCACTTGCATCGTCGAAATCGATAAACTTTAAATTCTCGGTATGTGTGTCAATGAAAACTTACGTTGGAATGGTCACATATTCGGTGTCGTCAAAAACGCTGCGAAATGTCTAGGTTTCCTCAAACGATGTAAGAAATATTACACCCCCTCTGATCTGGCCTCAATATATAAGGCGCTTATCCGTCCGAAATTGGAGTACAATTTTCACATCTGCACCTGCTAGATTAGGATTCAAAAGCGTGCGATAAAACTCATAGGTGATACTAATATCACTCAAACAATGGACACCCTCGAACACCGACGTAATGTCTCGTGTCTCACTCTCTCTCTCTGTACCCCCATAGAAATCGCCAGTAGCATTCCGCCCATTCAAACTTTTAGCATTCTCGCTATGAATGCTCATCAGTACACCCACTTTCGGACGTACTCTAAAATATCGTGATTCGTTCCTAAGCCGTACAACTCGCTTATGGAATGACCTGCCTAGCTCTTTATTTCCTAGTCATTATAACCTTCAAACATTTAAAACCAACGTTCACCGGTACCCCTCTTTCCATCCTCCCTGACTTTCCTTCGCCCGTGCTGTGTGCAAACATTTAGCGTTGATTTCTGAAATGCAGTTGGGCTCTGGTTGATAAACCAGTCCTAGATGGCTGGTTGGTTCCTTATAATGTTGGCAATACAACTCGAATGATTTAAGGATTGTTTTGCAAATTGTCTGTTACAGTAATAGACACTTCCCGACAATGAACATACATTGCCAAAGCATGGTGTATTACGTTCATTAATAGCCACATAAGATCGAGATCGGATTGTTGTTCTGCCAATTGGATGAGGGATTAAATGGAAAAAGGGGGTATCATCGTATCTGGTTAGAAATTACTGGTATGCCGACGCTGAATATGATATTATCTTCGATTCATGGTAATATGCTTTTAAAAGTGAGGAAGTCATAAACTTGCTTCTTGAAGGTGGGTTCAATTGATTTAGAACGCAAGTAATCCTTAATTTCTTCCATTTCTTTATGCTTTAGTATTTGATTTAAAATAATGTTTAACCGGTCTAGCGTGATAGCCTGATTGTGGCTTGTCTGATCCCTTTATCACACAAGTTACTATAGATCCCGACGAGTTCTTCTCCAAGCTGGTTTTGCTTTTGGTATAGTTCTTGGCGATTCGCCATTATACCGTTTACAATAAACTTTTCCTGTGTTACGGCCTTAGCTTTGGTGTGACTGGACGCGTTGCTTCAGCAAAATTGCGGCAGTACTAAACCACAAGTCAGAGGCCGTAAAAAAATGTTAACGGAGCGGACACACGTCTTATGATAACGGAGATGAGAAGGAACAAGTTTTTAACACCAAAAGATGCTTCTATAGCAGTAAACAAACCCGTTAGTCGATGGACTGCAAGCAGAGCCCTCCACGACATTGGCTACATTTCAGCGGTAAAAAAGCAAAAACCTGCATTGTCGGCAAAAAATGTTAAGGCACGGTTGGAGTTCGCCAGAGAACACAGAAATTGGACAGCAGATGACTGGAAATGTGTAGTGTGGTCAGACGAATCAAAATTTAATCGGTTTCAGTCTGATGGAAAACAATACTGCTAGCGCCGCCCTGGGGTGACCATTCAAAGGCACCATGTCAAAGAAACGGTGAAGCATGGTGGAGGGAGTGTCATGGTATGGGGTTGCTTCACATGGTGTCACGTTGGATCACTGCACAAAATCGATGGAATAATGAAGGAAGAAGATTATTTGGACATTTTGCAGACTCGTCTATCCTGAGGAGGAAGTCATATTGCAACACGATGGCGGCCCAAAGCACACGTCCAAGATCGTGAAGGAATGGTTTACCGAACAAAATTTTCAATTGATGCAGTGGCCTGCACAAAGTCCCGACCTCAATCCAATTGAGAATTTGTGGTCAATCGTGAAAAGACGGTTGGGATAATACCAATCAGCCCCAACGAACCTGGACGAGCTTTGGCAGCGAGTACAGTGGGAATGGCAGAATATTCCAAATGAAATCATAGAGCATTTGGTGGAAAGCATGCCTAAATGTGTAGAAAATGTTTTACGTAATAAAGGGCTATGGACGAAATACTAAAAATAAACTCTATCCTTAAAGCATTTGAAAGGTGCATTGAGGTGTACTCATTGGAGTTGTTGTATTAATATTGCTGGGTAATTCTAAATGTTCAATTTTGAACACCTACTACAATATTGCACTTCTGAACGTAATCGTGGGTGTTATCGAATTGAAGGTCTTTACTAAATTTATATGGTCTACCATAAAATAACTCGAAGGGTATACGAGTATACTTGCTGGAAGAATGGTTGACATTATTGTGCCTGACTCGAACTCCAACTTTTTAAAATGCTATAATTTTTTTATTTTTTGATAAATTTTATTGTGCCAAAGCAAAAAAAATGTTGGAAAATACATAAATTTTCAAATTGTGTCAGTAGTTTGCAATATGTCCACCTTTGGCGCGAATAATGGCCTTCAGACGGCCGAAGAAAGCATCGCACGCTGCACGCAAGTGACTCTGCGGTATTTTGGCCCATTCCCGGCGAAGTGGTTGTTTGAGGTGGTCCAAACTTTGGTATTTTTTAGTGCCAACCTTCGTCTTCAAAATACCCCAGACAGAGAAATCCAACGGATTTGCATCCGGAGAATTTGCAATCTATTGTGTCGAAGAAATGAAGTGTGGAACATTGTTTTTTAACCAATCTTTGTGAGACGGTGCCGAGTCTTGTTGAAATGTCCACGGTCTCCGACCGAAATGATTGTTTGCCCAAGGCTTCAATACTGCCTCTAAGACAGTTTCACGGTATACGATCGCATTAATTTTGACGCCACGGTCCAAAAATACGAGCGGAGAGCGACCATCGGCGGTTATGGCGGCCCAAACCATCACCATCGGTGCTGCCCACTTTCTGGTGCTCGTCCGAAGGTGTAAATTTTCGAAGGACCTCTCTGGCAAATAATCTCGGTCACTTTGTTTGTTGACATATTGCTCGATAACAAGTGGCTACTCATCGGAAAAAACCAAATTCGGCAACTCACCACTTTCGTGCAAGCGTAGCAACTCCTTCGCTCTTTCGACTCTAACTTTTTTCTGTTACGGTGTAAGATCGTGTGCTTTTTGGAACTTCAATGGCTTGAGCCCAAGCTCATTTTTCAGTGTGTGTTGTATCGGTTACAACGATATGTTGAGCTCACGAGCCATTTTTCTTCCACTTCGACGCGGATTTCGCTCAATTCGAGCCTTCACTTCCCGAACTATTTCGGCCGATGTTGCTGTTTTTTTATGGTCACCTCCATGGCGTTTTGCAACGCTGCCAGTATCAGGGTAACGTGCTATGGTTCGAGACACAAATGATTTATTCCCGTTGAGGTGCTGGAGGGCTCTAACGATAGCTACTTGTGGTTTTCCAGCCAAATATAAAGCAATCACACTATCATGTTTGAATTCCATCGCGGATAAAAATTTCTCAACACAACTGAGACGCAAATCGTTTAAAAGGTTTGTAAATAATAAAATTATCTGTCATGTGTCAAAATTTGAGCTCACTGCCATGAATGGTTTGGAAATTATTGCAGTCTGAAGTTGGTTGTAGTTCGAGTCATTCAGGGTGTATGTATTTACATAATAATTTAGTTTAATTAGTAATGAGCACAATTAGAAATTGTAACTTTAATTAAAATTAGTAAAAAAGAGCTGAGGTATTTGTAAGATGGAGATCTGAGGTTCGCGATGATCGAATTAATTGTAGTTTTTCATATATGTAGATGCGGAAGTGAATGGTTTTGTATAATATTGTGCAGAATCACACAACATCTAATTTTCCAAAACTGCTGGAAATAGCAACCTAAGACAAGTTTGTGATAGTGAGATACATGGTTAAACCTTACCATTCCGAAAATATAACAAACAATATCGGTAAGTGTTTCGAGTTGAGAACGAGAATTCAATTTGCAGCCCAGGTACGGGCAGACGTAGGGTTACATCAGCAGCAGATGATCGTTATATTAAATTTACTGCTCTGCGAAATCGCCGCCTCAATGCAGTTCAAGTCCAACAAAGTCCGCTTGACGAACACCAAGTGTTCATCAGTTCAGATACCGTCAGAAAGAAACTTTCTGAATAGAACCTGATTCCAAAGAGACCTACAACAGGCCCAGCATTAACGGCAGCCCACCGTCGAGCACGGCTTGAATTTGCTCGAGGGCATAGTGATTGGTCGTTAGAGCAGTGGGGTAATGTACTCTTTACTGATGAGACCAGGGTGAGTCTACATGGAAATGATCGACGTCAGACAGTATATCGTCGCGTTGGTGAACGTTATTCTCAATGTTGCATCGTTGAAACTGTTGCCTATGGAGGAGGATCTGTAATGACCTGGGGCGGCATCTCCTTAGCCGCACATACAGCTTTAGTTTTCATCGAACCGACGGGCCGTACACGTGGATTGACTTCTCATCGCTACATTACTGAAATCCTCGCAGACCATGTGGTACCTTACGCAGGATATATCGGGCAGGATATACAGTTAATGCATGATAATTCAAGGCCTCGTGTTGCTCATATGGTGACCCAGTATCTACGCGACTTGAATCCGATAGAACACTTATGAGATGAACTGAAACCTCGGGTTCGAGCCCGGATACCTGCTCCAACAAGGCTTCCAGAGTTGGAGAGGAGTGGAATGCAATTCCTCAAGATTTCATAGTCAGGTTCGTGAGATCGATGAATACAAAAATGCTGGCAGTTATCCGAGCAAGGGGAGGCAACACTAAATGCTGACCAAAAACTTTTTTTTAATTTTTTCTTTGTTATTGTATTTAAGTTGTATATTAGCACAGCTGGAAAACGACTCTTTTTGTATAATCTTCAATAAACACTAAATAAATTCAATAATTCCAATGAGTTTCCATTCCATTTAATCAACATGAAACGCACTTTCTGTAGGTACCACTTTTTCGGTTGTATGTTTTAAACTTTTAAAGAAAATCGAATCAGAGTTCGAAGGTAGCGGGTGGCCCGGCTTATTTGCTGTGTAGTGTAGTTTTCGATTGAATATTTCCATGATGAATAATTCTCTCTGCCTTTCAATTTTTCAATACTCGCTAGAAATGACGGCATTTCCGATGAATTTGGATTAAAATTGCAATTACAAGATTCGACTGTTTCTGTGATTTTTTATTTGATGTACTCGTATGCTTTCTACTCGGTGATGTCTTTACGTTTTTCATGCGTCAAAACGTGTTCTAACCTTATTATGCACAATGCGTTTTATAACGTAATTAATTTTGGAAGCGCTTAAATTGTAAACACGTCTATATTATTTCACTGTTTTATTAAGCAGAAAAAAAGGAAAATCAGAGGCTTATAGTTCAAATGACAGTTTTGACACTTGTTAAAACTGACTTACACTCTGTGTGCATTGGTTACATTTGTCTACATTATCATTTAACAACATGCTGGAAGATGACCACAGGTTGTCGGAAACACCCTTATGACAAATTTCGGTCCCTTATTTAAATTTTCAGCACAACTACTATCAAGAGTAAGGCATGTAATAATTTTTTATTTTCTTTTTATAATTTGCGCGCGCTCAAGGGATTTACGAGTAAGTACCCTTAAAATGTTTGGAGGATGGAAAGAGAGCTACCGATGTACAAGGGTTGGCTGAAAAGTTTCCGACCGCAACGTAAAGATAGCGGCACCCGTCAATTAAAGCTAGTGAATGCTAGTTGTGCAATCTTTTGGCAGTTACTTACCGAAGTTTCAGTCATTTTGGGCGCGCAGTTTTTAGTTGACAGTCGTTTGAGTGAGTCGATGTGAGTGTTTTTTGTGAAAATGGAAAAAATTGAGTATCGAGCTGTTATTAAATTCTTGTTTTTGAAAGGCAATACGCCTACGCAAATCAAGAATGAGTTGGACTCTGTATATGGGGACTCTGCAAAATCATTTACCACAGTGAATTTTTGGGCAGCTAAATTTAAACGTGGCCGTAAGGGCTTGGGAGATGATGAGCGTTCGGGACGTCCAAAAACTGCAACCACTGACGATAACATTGCTAAAGTTCACCAAATGGTGTTAGACGACCGCCGAATTAAAGTGAGAGAGATAGTAGAGGTTATGAAAATGTCCAAAGAACGTGTTTGTTATATATTAAATCTAGATTTAGGCATGAGAAAGCTGTCCGCGCGTTGGGTGCCGCGTTTGCTTACGTTAGACCAAAAACGTGTTCGAATGAACATTTCCAACGCTCTGTTGGCGCAGTTTAGGCGCAATAAATCCGAGTTTTGGTGCCGATTAATTACTGTAGATGAAACTTGGATACACCATTATACGCCCGAAACCGTCAAAACAGTGGACTGCAAAGGGTGAGCCGGCTCCAAAAACAGCAAATCCTGTTTTTTGGGATAGTAAACGAGTTATCTTAATCGATTATCCTCAAAAAGGAAAAACCATTACAGGAGCATACTACGCATCATTACTTGGCAAGCTGAAGGCAGAAATTGCGGAGAAACGGCCACATTTGCAGAATAAGAAAATCCTGTTTCATCAAGACAACGCGCCGTCTCACACCTCAGCGGTTGTCATGGCGAAAATCCATGGATTACGGTTTGAACTGCTTGACCATCCGCCTTATTCACCAGATCTAGCCCCAAGCGACTTCTTTTTGTTCCCTCATCTAAAAACTGCGCTCAGAGGACAGAGATTTTCGTCAAATGAGGAGGCAATCACCTTCGTGAACAATTATTCTGCAGAGAAAAACGCCAAGTACTATTTGGACTGGTTAGAGAGATGGGAGCATCGCTGGGAGTGTGTGTGGAGTTACAAGGAGATTATGTAGACAAACAAAAAAAAAATTTAAGAAAAAAATGTCTTGTATCATTGTTCGGTTGCAAACTTTTCAGACAATCCTCGTATAATGACAGATACAAATATGTGAATATGTGACAAAAATGTAGTACGAGGGCGGGTCAATAAGTCCCTCTGACCTCTTTACTGAAACAGCAACACTGCTCCTGTCAACAGGCATCTGTCAGTTGACTCCTGTCAAAATTAAAACTTGCTGCGTCAGTTAGTTTGTGTTTGACAGCTATTTTTATCAGACTACTCACTAATTTGAGGAGAAAATGGAAAAACGTGAATTTCGTGTGCTTATTAAGCATTATTTCTTGCGAAAAAAAACCATTACCGAGACCAAGGCTAAGCTTGATAAATACTATGGGGACTCTGCACCATCGATTTCAATGGTAAAAAAGTGGTTTACAGAATTTCGTTGTGGCCGTACAAGCACTGAAGATGCCGAACGTCCTGGACGACCAGTTGAGGTCTCTACACCCGAAACAATCGAAAAAATTCACGATATGGTGTTGGCCGACCGAAGATTGAAAGTGCGAGAGATTGTGGAAGCCGTAGGGATCTCGCATGGCTCAGTGGTTTCAATTTTCACAAACGCAATCGTGTAACAACTTCACAGGAAGGTTTGGCGTTGTTTAATCGCAATATGAAGGAGTTTTTGCGCCGTTTTGTAACCGTGGACGAAACATGGATCCATCACAACACACCAGAGAACAAACAACAGTCAAAACAGTGGGTTTCTAAGGGTGAATCGGCGCCAAAGAAGGCCAAGGTGGGTTTGTCAGCCAATAAAGTTATGGCGACTGTTTTTTGGGATGCACGCGGGATAATCCACATTGACTACCTTCAAAAGGGAAGAACAATCAATGGGGAATATTATGCCAACTTATTGGACCGATTCAATGACGATTTGAAAAAAAAACGACATCATTTGGCCAAGAAAAAAGTTCTTTTCCACCAAGACAATGCAAGGGTGCACACATGTGCAGTTGCCATGGCAAAAATCCATGAATTGGGCTATGAATTGCTCCCTCATCCACCCTATTCTCCAGATTTGGCTCCGAGCGACTACTTCTTGTTCCCAAACCTGAAGAAATGGCTTGGTGGAAAAAGATTTGACTCCAATGATGAAGTCATCTCGCAAACAAAGGCCTATTTTGAGGACCTCGACAAATCATTTTTTTTGGAAGGGATAAAAAAATTGGAGAAGCGTTGGACAATTACTACCTTGATCCTGGAATGTATTCCGAAATACAAGTTTATTCATCTAAATCTATATTGTCCCCTTCAGAGTAATTCCCATCGACTGCAACACACTTATGCCAGCGCTTGATCCAATCCTCGAAACATTTCTCTTCTGAGTGTCGTGGGGTGCATATCTCAATTGAAAGCTTCTTTACGTTCGCAAGGCAAACATGAATTGTCCGGTTTGTTCCGAAAAAGTAGAAAGAAACTGTCTCTTGAGAGTGTCTTGTGATGACTGCAAAACCTTTTCGTTGTGATAGATGACCGTACCCTCTTCGTCTCCGGTTTACAAGCAGCCCGAACCGAATAAAATTACAATCACGGCAAGTAAGACCAAGAAAAAGATCAACGAAGAACCAAAGCTAATTGAACCACCTGGTGATTTTACACTTCAAATGGTACTCGTATATATGACGCTATTCAATTTGGAAGACGTAAACAAAGAATTCCTGAAAACGCTTATTGAACTTCGTGAAGAGAATAATATACTGAAAGCAAAAACAAATAGACTTGAAGCAAAACTAAATTGGCAACAGCAAAACTCACTCCGTAAGCGACGACAACGCAAAGAATATTGCACAGAGTATCTTCGATGATATTACTTCCTCCAAGTCTAAGAGAAAATTTCATTAGGCTGGTATCTCATATAGCTCTTTTGTATCTTTGCCGGATTTTGTATTTGTCTCGGAGATTTGGATTTATAAATTCGAGAAAAAAGATTATACTTTACCGGGTTATGAATTTTTTACAAAAAACGAATGAGAATTATGTGGCAGGCGGAGTAGGCTGTTTCGTTAAAGAAGAATTTGATGATTGTGTACCAACGTTCCTCGTTGATTTCTTAAGTGCTGATATCCTAAAATTGAGTTTCACGGTAAGCAAAGCAATTTCTGTAGTTTCGTGCGTCTACCGGCAGTATTTGTGGAAGAATTCTCCAATTTATTAGACAATGAAAAGTCAAGAAATTTGACAATATTGGGTGATTTCAATTGTAATATTCTTGAGAAAACTGACACAGTAGCAGAATGTTTGGCCTTACTGGCTTCTCATGGGTTCGAGTCTGTTATAAATGAACCGACAAGATTGCCATCGGGTAGCTGTTTAGATCACATTTACGGACGTTTTTCCAATATTTCCCTTGACGCATGTGAGAAATGTGTCTTCGATTTTGCAATTATTGACCACTTAATGATAGGTTTACTAGTAAGTCCGATTATTAAAAGGAATAACCATAAGCCTAGTTCTCACAATGAGGTAACCAGAATTGATTTTTCTAAATTAAAGTCTATTCTCAGCTTTGAGTCATGGTACTATTTTTTTATTGAGCCAGATCCATCTAAATCGTATGATATTTTTATAAAATTCCTTACAAATCATATAAAATATTGTAGTTTTACGAAAAATATAAAAAGCTTGTCTAAAAGGCTCAAACCTTGGATAACTACTGAGCTTGTATAATTAATTAATAAAAAAAAAAACAAACTGCTACAGAAATGCTATAAACATCTTAGCAATAGAAATCTAAAAAGGACCTACAAAAGGCTATGTCTTGAAGTAAAAAATAAAGTTCCAATTTGTCGCGATAAGTTTTATAAAAATCATTTTAGCTTAAATAGCGGAAATATAAGAGGTGAATGGAAACTCGTTAATAGCATTCTCAATAAGCCCGCTTCCTCTAAAAGTCCAAGTCCTACCACGATTCTGTATAATGATCGCACTGTCACCAATAGGCTTGGAGTTGCTGACATTTTCAATAATTATTTTGCCAATATTATCCATCCGATAATTCGATTGCAGGAATTCTTGTTTTCTATCTACTCCTTACGAAACTGCTCAGAGATGTACTTTTTTCTTTGAGCCCATTACAGGCTTAGAATTGTTCAAAACTATAGGCTCTCTAAGGAACTCAAATTCCTGTGGCACAGATGGTATTTCAAATCGGATGTTGAAGAATGTTGCTTGTTTTGTTGTGGATGTCCTAGGCCATATTTTTAATAAAAGCGTTTTATCCGGAGTTTTTCCGATAGTTCTTAAATCTGCGGATGTAGTTCCACTGTATAAAAAAGGTGCCACAAATGATGTAAGCAACTACAGACCTATTTCACTTCTTCCTTCAGTAAGCAAAGTTTTTGAAAAAGTTATGAAACATAGGATCGTTAACTTTCTTAATAAAACAAGCTTTTTCAGATCACTTGAATATGAGTTTCAAATAGGTAAAAGTACGGAGGATGCACTGCTAAATTTTTGCTCATAAATTTTCGATAGTTTAGACAATAAAAAGTCTACAGCAAGTCTGTTCGTCGACATTTCTAAAGCATTTGATATGGTTAACCATTACATTTTGTTTCGGAAATTATAAAATGCCGAGATTTTGTTCTTGAGTGATTCAAATCTTATCTTGAAAATAGATCTGAAAGAGTAAAGATTGAAGGGATCAGAAGTAATACTAGGTTTATGAATCTAGGGGTACCTCAGGGCTCTGTATTGGGACCAATTCTATTCCTGATTTACATCGACTCATTGTTTGAGCAAAATTTCAAAGACTTTATCACTGCCTTTGCAGATGATGTTGTTTTAACATATGGTTCTGTAAGCCCTCTAAATTTAATTGCTGATATCAATGCAGATTTGGGAATGTTTAGGACATGGTTTGCTGCACACAGACTGATGATCAGTTCCAAAACAAAAATAATGTATTACAGTCTGACATCTCAAAAGTCGTTTGACGCTGAAGTTTTTTTTTCATGCACCTGAGTGTCAAAGGTTTAAATTGTTGAGCTGCTTCTGTAGCATCAGCCCTTCCGCTAATACTTTTTCTAGCAATCTCAAGTGCAGCGAAAAGTGCTTTCAAATTGAAAGCGTCAAAAAATTTAAATACCTGGGGCTAATTATTGTCTCTAGAATGTGCTTTAATAATCACATTGATAACTTAAGGCAATATTTTCGAATGACACTTAGAAGTTTCTTTTTTCTGAAGAATGTCTGCTCTTTAAACCTTTTGAAGATAATTTATTTTGGAATTTTCCAATCTAAGCTACAATATGGCATTACTTGTTGTTTAAAGAAATTTATTGTAAGAAAAATCTGCGGGAAAAATCGCTTACATCATAGCTTTCGATTATTTTACAATTTGAAAATTCTCCGTCCGGCATTTATATTGTTTCAAAGATCTAAAGTCCTTTTTCTATAGATCTGGTAATTTAAATATTAGAGTTCTTGAAAATTACAATTTACGTTGTAATCATTTGAATCTAGTAGCTGTTCGTGAATTTCGAACCACAGCCGCCTATAGAAATTTTTATACAGTGTCATCGCGCTGCCTCTTTAATGAGCTTCCTTTCTGGATTAGGACTCTTAGTCCTATCAAAATATTTTTGAAGCATGTAAGAAATTGGCTTCTAGCCCATACAAGTTTTACAAGTAAATTTTATTGAGACAAATTTAATCAATACATTATAAAACAATCTTATTTTAAATATGGCCGACTTAATGATTTGTCTGATTTAAACAAAAGTGAAAGTAAATATTCTAGATAAATATTAATTAGGTAATAATTACAAACAAATTGGGCTGGGCTTAAATTTACGTACGCTTGCTCCTGGCGTACCTTCACTACTTTGCTCTTTTTGGCAGTCTTAACCTAGTATCTATAACTTAAAACTAAAACTAAAACCTAATCTAATTAAACCTAAAAAGATACATCTTCATCTTACTAGATAAATATGTACTGAATAGTGCAAATAATGCTTAAACGAACGTTGGCTCTAAAAGCTTTGTTAACACTCAATTGTTCGTATACAACATACGAGGGCGGGTCAATAAGTCCGTTTTGGATTAAAACACAGATTTTTTGATAAAAAAATAATTTTATTTTTCAACGTAGTCTCCCTTGAGCTCTATACACTTTGTCCAACGCTTCTCCAATTTTTTTATCCCTTCCAAAAAAAATGATTTGTCGAGGTCCTCAAAATAGGCCTTTGTTTGCGAGATGACTTCATCATTGGAGTCAAATCTTTTTCCACCAAGCCATTTTTTCAGGTTTGGGAACAAGAAGTAGTCGCTCGGAGCCAAATCTGGAGAATAGGGTGGATGAGGGAGCAATTCATAGCCCAATTCATGGATTTTTGCCATGGCAACTGCACATGTGTGCACCCTTGCATTGTCTTGGTGGAAAAGAACTTTTTTCTTGGCCAAATGAGGTCGTTTTTTTTTTCAAATCGTCATTGAATCGGTCCAATAAGTTGGCATAATATTCCCCATTGATTGTTCTTCCCTTTTGAAGGTAGTCAAAACAGTCGCCATAACTTTATTGGCTGACAAACCCACCTTGGCCTTCTTTGGCGCCGATTCACCCTTAGAAACCCACTGTTTTGACTGTTGTTTGTTCTCTGGTGTGTTGTGATGGATCCATGTTTCGTCCACGGTTACAAAACGGCGCAAAAACTCCTCCATATTGCGATTAAACAACGCCAAACCTTCCTGTGAAGTTGTTACACGATTGCGTTTGTGGTCGACTGTGAGCAAACGCGGCACCCATCTTGCGGAAAGCTTTCTCATGCCCAAGTGATCATTCAAAATTGAAACCACTGAGCCATGCGAGATCCCTACGGCTTCCACAATCTCTCGCACTTTCAATCTTCGGTCGGCCAACACCATATCGTGAATTTTTTCGATTGTTTCGGGTGTAGAGACCTCAACTGGGCGTCCAGGACGTTCGGCATCGGCATCAGTGCTTGTACGGCCACAACGAAATTCAGTAAACCACTTTTTTACCATTGAAATCGATGGTGCAGAGTCCCCATAGTATTTATCAAGCTTAGCCTTGGTCTCGGTAATGGTTTTTTTTCGCAAGAAATAATGCTTAATAAGCACACGAAATTTCACTTTTGCAAATGTCAAGCTATGACGCTAAGATTTAGAGGGAATGTCAACAACAGATTTACCAACTTAACAAAAAAAAAAAAAAAAACAGAACTCATATCGGAACAATGGGAGCGCCACACGGTGGTGTCCCCCGGGAAATTTTTAATCAAGGTGGTATATGAAAAAGGTCATTAAAAATGAGGAATACCATATACAACTCAACTAAAAATTTTGCACTTTTAGGCATACTGTCTTACTTACAATACTACCATATTACTGAAACATATTAAAAACATAAGATAATGTATGTATTTTTTTAATTGCAGGATAAGATGGAAAAGGATGCACTTTCTAACATAATTTCAACTATTGCAATAAGAATCATCGTGTCTTGAAAATTAAGAAGAATGGAGCTAACTGATTATTCTAGTTTATTTAAAAAGGTTTGCAAATGCAAGTTTCATAAATTATTCAGATACAAAAGTCTGTTAGAAAACCATTACTACATATACGAGTACGAATTTAAAAATAATGCTATAATTTTTGAATCAGAACGGAAATTTCTTAAAACCAGCCAATTGCCTTGCTTTATTAGAATAGACTACATACGAAAGATAAAAGAAACTTGCACTGAGAAACGTCAGAATAGCAAAAGACCAAGTCAAACACATATTTTCCAAGATATATGTGTTTCTGCTGTACTATTTACCGTGATCATAGTGAGCATATCGCACAGATTATATATGTCTCCACTTAAAGTGCTCCGATGTAAATATTTTTACTTCCCTCAAAAATGGCTGAAATTGGAACCATTCACTTCAGAAATTCTTCTATTGCTTTTGAAAGCGTTTGCCGTTGGCTATTCATCATCACATTTAATAAGTTTCTATTCAAATAATGAAAGTGTCGATTGGAATCTAAGCGAAACAAAATTAGATTTTTGTAATTTACCGTCAAATTATTGGAAGAGAAAATTTAAAAATAATATTAACCTTCTTAATTTTAAGCAAATCCCGTCTACAACAAATATTTATTATCGAAATTGTAGCCCAAAGGCTAGTTTTGATTTCTTAATGAAAGTATTTGAATATATTATTCAGGAAATAATAAGATATCTAAATGAACATTTGAATCGAATGCGGCGGAAGACTCAGTTCATACTTACAATTTTAATGCTACTGCAATTATTAACGACCGTCTCACTTACCCACTGTACAACTAGTTCAAATCAAACTAGAGAAAAAATAATATCAACGCCATCATCCTTTACTTCACCAATATTGCCAGAACATATGCGTGCACAGCTCAAGCAAACATTTGCATTTACATCAACCACACAGTCACCTTTGCATACAAATTCAGGAAGTATAGAAACTACTGATTTTAAGGTTCAAGGAGCTCAAGTTTCAGCCAGAGTTATTTCGAATCGGCTGTCTGGTGGAAGTAGCATCACAAACTTTTTCCAACAAGAAAATAACTCAAAACGCGATTATAATCCGTATTTTGCCAGTGTTGGCTGCTATTCCTGTCAAAAACGTGAGCAAGTTAAAGCTGATACCTTGGAATCAATAAAAAAGCACATATTACTCCGGCTTGAAATGCAGACTCTACCAAATATTACAGCATCTTCTGTACCACACACAATCATTGAAAATTTCTACAGAAACTTTAGTTACCTGAGTCACAAGAAGTCCTTGTTTATAAATGAGAAAAACAAGGACTCAAAGAAAAATAATTCCACATATGCTACACCTTCAATTCATTTAAATCAACAAACCAATACGACTGAGATTCCAATCCACATTGATAATCGAATGCAGGGCGACGATCCCAACACTTATTCAAAAGAAAACAAAATATTGCTTGAGGAATATAACAAAAAAAGTGAACAGCTAAGCACGGACATCATGGAGGAAGAATTCTATTCCACTGTTAATAGTGTGTACGTGTTTCCAACGAGTAAGTAGTATTTTGTTTTACCATTCATATTTATTATTTCATACCAGTTATGAAGCTATTGTAGTATTTCTTTTACTGGTTTCGTTAAATTATATCTTTCCACCAGTTCATATCCTGTAGTAACGTCGGTGTTTGTGTTTTTTTGTGTTTGGCTTTCTTTATAATGACTCAGAAATTCAGAGTGGATATTGCCAATATACGCGGTCTAAAAAGTAATTACTTTTCTGCGTACGCCCACATCTGCAAATACAGACCAGCTATTTTGACACTTAGTGAAACACAGGTAGATCCCCACGCACACCTCTCAGATCACTCTGATCTGAAGCTACCTGGGTACGAACTAATGCCACTATTCTTTCCCCATCGCGGTCTCGCCATTTGTTTGTGTAGTGATGTAGCTTACCAAACTCCACCACAGTGTAGTCCCTGTTGCAATCCGGAATTCAATTTCATGTGGTTAAAATTCCATCTCCGCAAGCAAATTATCCACTACTGCTTTATTTACAGAGGCCCCTAACTGGACAGCAACTCGACCTTTCACGAGTTTGATGAGCTGTCTGACTCCATTCAACGAATTGTATCCCTGTATCCCCATACTGAAATCGTGATTACGGGCGATTTTAATATACACAAGTCTGGGTGGCTTCGACATTCTGGACAAACAACATCCGAAGGACGGTGTGTAGAAATCATCTTCGCTGCTTGTAAATGAGCCCACGCGATAAACAGACGTTGATAGTCATACCGCCAACACCCTAGACTTGTTTCTAACTTCTCAACCTGATAAGTACACCGTTGATGTGCTCTCCCCTCTAGGCTCACCCTCTAGGAATCGAGAAAAGATTCCCAACAGAACCGTATGGCAATGCGAGAAAGCCAATTGGAGCGGACTTAACTTCTTTAGGAATTTTAACTGGCCGCTATGTTTCCTCGATAACGACGTGGTCGTTTCGGTCCTACAAGACCAACCCAACAGAGGAAAATCGGAAGAAGTTCAAACGATCCAGAAATGACTGCAACGCATTTCTTAAACGTGTAAAATTCCAATATGACCAACAACTGAGGCAAAAAATTCTACGATGTCCCAAAGGTTGTAAACATTTTTGGTGATTCGTCAAAAACATTAGAAATTCTGCCTCATCCTCCACCCCAACGCTCATTTACAATGACATTCCAGTTGTCAGCTCTTTGGACAAAGGCCAATCTGCTTGCTGCACACTTTGTGGCTAGCTCAACACTCCCAGATTGTGCTTTGTCCCCGCCTACACTTGAGTGCGTCGAAGTTACAATGAGACGAATCCACTTTCGCACTCGTGCAGTAGCAAGAATACTTAAAGATCTCAACATACATAAATCCGCTGGTCCAGATGGTATATCTCCCCTTCTTCTGAACAGGTGTTCTTCCACGCTGGTAAGACGTCCTACTCTTCAGGACTCTTTCCGAGCAGATGAAAAACAGCACTTGTCCAGCCCGTTCCTAAAAAAGGCGATTCTTCTTCTACCTCCTCCTACAGACCCATTGCACTTACGTCCCTTCTTTCCAAGGTCATGGAAGCACTGATAAACCATCAACTCATGAAATATCTCGAAACACGAAAACTTCTCAATGACCGGGAATATGGTTTTCGTAGCAATAGGTCCACTGGTGATTTGATGGCATGTCTCACCGAAAAGTGGAACCAAAGCGTTCATCATTCTAGCGAAAGCAAGATAGTTGCACTTGATATTTCTAAGGCATTTGACAGAGTTTGGCATCAGGCTCTTTTGTCGAAAATGCGTGCTTTTGGGATCGATGACCCTCTTCTTCAATGGATTAGAAATTACCTTTCGGAACGTTCAATTCAAGTTGTCTTGGACGGTTTCAAGTCTGATATTCACAAAATAAATGCTGGTGTGCCCCAGGGCTCCGTTCTGTCTCCGAGACTCTTTTTAATTTTCATCAACGATCTCTTGTCTGGTACCTCTAATCCAATATACTCCCTTGCTGACGACAGCACTATCTGTTTTTCATACTCGTTTCCGGACTCCGGTCCCTACTCTTCGACTGTAGAACGGGAACGGCAGCGTATGTTAAGCTTATTTAATTCTGATATTACCAGCATAACTAATTGGGGTACCACTAACAGAGTAGAATTTAATGCTTATATTCGGTGTCGTCAAAAACGCTGCGAAATATCTAGGTTTCCTCAAACGATGTAAGAAATACTTCACCCCCTCTGAGCTGGCCTCAATATATAAAGCGTTTATCCTCCCGAAATTCGAGTACAATGCCCACATCTGGTCAGGTGCTCCTAAAACATCTCTGCACCTGCTAAATAGGATTCAAAACCGTGCGATAAAACTTATAGGTGATACTAATATCACTCTAATAATGGACACCCTCGAATACGGACGTAATGGCTCGTGTCTCACTCTGTCTCTCTGTACCCCCATAGAAATCGCCAGTAGCACTCCGCCCATTCAAACTTTTAGCATTCTCGTTATGAATTCTCATCAGTACGCCCACTTTCGGACGTACTCTAAAATATCGTGATTCGTTCCTAAGCCGTACAACTCGCTTATGGAATGCCCTGCCTAGCTCTTTATTTCCTAGTCATTGTAACCTTCAAACATTTAAAACCAACGTTCACCGGCACCGCTCTTTCCATCCTCCCTGATCTTTCTTCGCCCGCGCTGTGTGCACATATTTTAAGGGTGCTTAAATATCTACATATATTTAATGCTATGAGGAATATTGTAAAAATATTCAACCATTTAAAGGGTATATAGTAGTTGATTTAGATCTTCTTTAAGTACTTTCACATTTGACATTGATACTTGTAGCAATCACTTATAATTTATTAAATGAAGAATTTTTTTTTTGTTTTTTTTGCAGCACCCCGCATGCGGCATAATCGTAAGGCAGAAATTCTTAATTTCAAATTTAAAAACAACGAATATTCAACTGTTTCGCAAGCCCTCCTTTATGTATATATTCGTGGACGTGATTGGATCCGTGAAAACGAACCTGACCTACTAAAAATAAATAACAGCATTGCAGTAGATCGTCAGGATATTAAGATAACTATAAATAGAGTAGTTCGTCGTTTCAATAGCACTTTAGCAACGCATACAATCAACGTAACAGAGTCGAAGCATAAGATTCCAAACGGTATTGGTCAATGGATTTCTATTGATGTAACTCAATTAGTTCAGGACTGGCTCCAAAATGCTACAACAAATCAAGGCATAATAATTAAAAGCTACGAAAGTTGGATGAAACCGTTGATTAATACAGGAGACTCGCAAAATAATAAAGCCTTTGTAAGTTATCTTGTATTTTTTTTAGTTTTTTTTATTCCTTGCCTATTTATTCATATAATATCTTTACACAATAAGATACAGTATCTTTTAAGTAGTGTAAGGTTCAAATGTGTTCTTATTGAGAGATAGGCAAATAAGAAATTTTACATTTAAGCTTGATAAAATTGGTAAATAATCCTTAACTTGCAATTACAATTTTACCTTCAAACACGTATGTTTTAGTTTTTATCATAGTTACGAGTACTATAAAAGAAAAGTACTGTTTTATAGGTTGCAGAAGTAAACCGACAAACTCCTTTGAAAAGCGTAAATGTTGTTTGTTAGATGTTGTACAGGTTTATTGAGAAGAACAAAAGAAAATATAATTCAAGGTTAGCGATTTATGCTTACATGTCATGATAATTATGTGAGACTTGTTCAAATAATTCAAGTAATTCAATAATTAAATATAACTAAAAAATTCCATAGCACTCTTGCAATCTACAAAATTTCTCTTTAGCTAGCCGCTTCGTCGGCTAGTTGGTCAGCTGTGGGAATGAACTCCACATTAATCTCTCCTTTATTTTGTTGATCACACGTGTAGAAAAACTGTGTATCGATATGTGTAGTTCTCTTTGATGACTCCGGATTCTTAACAATTGTAATCGCCTTCTGATTGTCGCAATACATCGGTGTTGGATAGATCTGTGTGCAGTTAAAATCTAATAGAACTCGTCTCAGACATACGGTTGCCTTCGTCGCTGAACATAATGCCACAAATTCCGCTTCTGTTGTCGATGTTGCTATGGCACTTTGTTTCGCTGAACTCCAAGGAACAGGTCCGCCGTTGAGGAAACACACCCATCCAGTAGTGCTGCGTCTGGTGTCAACGTCACCAGCCCAATCAGCATCTGAATAAACAGTCAGAGTCGTTTTCTTCGTGCCCACACCATAAGTTATCCCATATGACAATGTTCATTTCAAATATTTAAAAGCTCGCTTTACCCCTTGCCAATGCATTTGCTTTGGGTCTTCCATTTAGCGGCTCAAAACACTCCAACAGTAAAGGCTAAATCCGGTCGGGTAGAAATCATTAAATACATCAAAGAACCTATAGTTTCACTATAAGGAAATAATTTGTTTTCTTTATCAGCAGGAATTGAGACAGTCCTACTGCTTTGCGCGTAAGCAGTTTGGTGTATTTTAATCTTACCTCTATCTCTATTCCTCTCGATCTGCATGCCCACAAAGTGCTCCGCTTCTTTACACGTTATCTTGAATTCTTTGTGCAACTTGTCATCACCGCAGACAAGTCCATCGTCCACATACAACGCCAGATAAAAACGGCTTGACTCTTTGTAGAAAACGCATGAATCCATATTTGAGTGTTTAAGTCCAAACTGTAATAAAAATTGCACCACCTTCTTGTTCCATTGACGTGATGCCTGTTTAAGTCTGTACAGACTTCTTTTCATTAAACATACACGATCGTCCTGTGCAAAACCATGAAAATATTTTCATCTAAACCGCCATGTAGGAAAGCCGTCTTAACGTCAAACTGATAAATGTTGAGATCAAAAGCTGCTGCCACTGCTAAAAACTAGCCCCTCGCTACCAGTCGAGCCTTGTACTTATCGATTCGTCCATCAGCTCTATATTTCTTTTTAAAAATCCAACGATTCGTTATGACGCGACATTTTGATCAGCTGGTCTTGGAACTAAAATCCATGTTTTGCTTTCCGCTAGCGCCTCTAATTCGTCATTGATTGCGTCTAGTCATTTCGCAGAATCGTCAGCCTCCATCGCTTCTTCTAGATCAATTGGATCTAATTGCGCCAAGCACAACTCAGCCATTGTCACTAACTCGTCAAAATCCTTTACTTTCCTCTTTGGATATGGGTCCCGCTGAATTGGTAACCTTGGATTTCTCCGTACTGGTTGGCTTTTGTCGTCTTGATCTTCTTCTATAACCACTGGCCGATCGTCCGCCTTCTGGTCTTCATTGCAGATATCTTTAAAGCTGGTTGATTTGTCCATCACAACATGAGGCATAATAGACATTTCATTAAATATGACGTCTCTTCTGATCCGAATCTTCCTTCCTGCTGCATAATACACTCTATATGCCGTATTTCTCTCGCTATACCCTACCATTTGACATTTAACAGAATTCGCCTCCCATTTTGTCCGCTGTTCTTTTGGGATATGGCCATAGCACTCGTTTCCGAAAACTCTGAGATGTGCCACAGACGGTTTTATTCCATGCCACTTCTCATAGGGGGTACTACCATTAAGAGTTTGGGATGCCGTTGTATTTATTAAATAAACAGAAGTATTAGTAGCCTCATCCCAAAGATATTGCGGTAAATTCCGCGCATGCAACATTGCCTTAGCACTCTCTACAATCGTCCGGTTTTGTTTCTCTATAAATCCATTTTGTTCAGGAGCTCTAGGTGTTGACAACTCATGCTTGATCCCTGACCTCCATCAGTCCTTCTATGATGTCCATCTGCCTGAACCTCCGCATAAAACTGCATCAGATTCTCCAATACATCTGTTTTATTCTTTACAAAACAGTATCTGGAACAGTCATCTTTTAAAAGCATAAAATAATTAGCTCCACCAATAGAACCCAAACTCATTATTCCACATAAATCGACATGAAAAATCTCACCAGAAATCGTAGAACGTCTCGCACCGTTCTTAGGAAAACTTGAACGGTTTTGCTTGCCATATGCACAGCACATCCCTCACAAAACGGATCTTTTCGGGTATTGTTGATTTTTAAGCCTTCGACGACTTCCTTTTGCGACATCTCCCCCAGCATTTTGAAGTTTACGCGACCAAAGCGCTCATGCCACAGCATAGTTAATTCAGAAGCCACTGTATTAATTTCAATTTTCCTAATTGGGTTTAAGTTCATTCGATACAGTTCGCGATCTCTGACGTCATCCACGATCAGCTGGCCCCGCTTAAGAAAAGTAACTCAGTTAGCTCCTTCCTGAAATCCCTTTTCGGTTGACTGAAGCACAGAGATAAAATTCTTGTCCAGCTGCAGTACATAAAGTACGTCCTTGATGGTATGTATTGGAGACGAGCCTTCGTCGCCCATACCTTCCGCTTTCAAAGAGAAGCCATCACCAAATCGAACGTGAACATTTTTATTGTCAAACGCGACGAAATTTTTAAACCACACCCTCTGGAAAGACATGTGGTCCGTGGCTCCTGAATCAGCAAACCAAATGCCTCGCATTTTATTGGGAGCCTCTGATGTATCAATCATAAACAGTTCTGCCTTATCTACAAGAGATATTGAGGATGAATTGGCCTGTGGACCTGTTTCAACCATAAATGACTAAGCAGTGTTTCTCTCTTGCTGATCTCGTTGTTTCTTGAAGCACTCTCTAGCCCAATGACCTTCCTTGAAACAGTAATTACGTTTACCCTTGCGCTTTGAGGAATTATCTTTGTTTTTGGATTTGTTGCTCCTGATTCTGTCAGTGTTCTTCCAGTTACTGCTTGCCATATATGCAGCTTCAGATGTACCAGCGCGATCACTTCCATTTGACCTCGATTTTAGAAGAGCCTCCTTCATTAACCAAATGTTCAGTGCGCTTTTCGATCGCTTGAGCTGCCCTCGGCACAGCATACCATGCAGTTCTTATATGTATTATCAAATTTCGATGGCAAACTTCCCAAAATTTTTGCTCCAGATCCATGTCCCTGAAGCGCTGAGCGAGAGACATAACCTTAGCGACGTAATCAGCCATACTTTCGTCTTCTTGCGTCCTGCTGTTAATGAACTTATCCAACCACACCTGAACAGACTGGTCACTCTTCTCTGCGTGTACCCTCTTTAATCTCGACCACAGACAAATATTTTAATTGCTCCAACTTCAGACCACGCATCAGAAAAGCCTGCGCCTCTGCATCTTTTTCCTCCCATGTAGTGCAGTTGGTATTCGGACGAGGTAAAGTTCCCAAAATACGAGTATATTGCTTAAGTTTATTCTCCGTCATGTAAATCTCCATCTGTCCACGCCATAGATGATAATCCTGCCAATTAAATCGATGAATGTGTTAAATCTTATGTTCAGACATAGTCACCGGTCTTTCAATTGGTGTTGCAGGAAACTCCAGAAATTCGTCATCGATTTCCTCTTCTACAAGCGTATGGCCGAATCCGAAAATCTCTCAGCAACTGAACCCTTCTTATCCATAAATTAATTCAATTTGATTTAATTAAATTTTATCTTTATAAGACAGACTGCACTTAAGTATTAGAATGCACTTTGATTTCTCAGGGTTTAGTACCAGACCATTAAGTTTAAACCACATCAATAGTCGATTAAGCTCCGCATTCAAGTATTGAACATATTGTTCAATAAAATCAACAGTACAACTCTTGTACAGCTGCACGGCATCTATATACATGTGACCCTATGAGTGTGCAATTACGGTTGTAAGGTCATTCATTAAGTTCAGAAGTGCTTAAATTTCACTCCGCTTATTTATTTTCATTTAATTTGTTCCTGCCTAATTTGCAATAATTCGCACAAGCTATTTCTCGGTCATCGCCTTTGTTGTTTATTGAGTAAAAATGCCTTATAACCCATTTCTCATTCACCGCCTTTTGTGTAAATTTTCACCTGACCTACCCTACCCTATTCATCGTCATCATGTCTGAATTATGTGGAAGTGTAAATTGCTCCTTAACAAATGATCCAAATGCTGTACTTAAAAGATTTTAAAAACAACTTTTTGTTTTATTGTGATGAGTGTAAGGACATCACTCCATCCAACATCTTGCTTGCAATTAAGTGTCTCAGTGATTCGGTCAATAACTTTGCGGTGGAAACCAAATACGAAGGCATTTTAAAATCAGTTGAAGACTTATCAATTTCCCTCGAGCAATCTAGAGTCAATTTAGAAACTTATCTATGCCGTTGGCTCAAAATAGTGATTTAATTAAACGAAACGATAAACACGAAATTGGTGAAGATTTAAAAAACTTTATACCCCATAGTGTTATATCAATAATAAAATCGTACAGCACCACAATAATAGACTCTTTAAGCTCTCTAAGGTCTTCCTTCGATTTTCACCTTCAAAGTACATCCCGAAGCAGCGTTCCCTCTCCACCAAATAATGATCAGTTGCTCATAAACATCATGTGCCAAATGAGTGATTTAAGCAAGGAGATAACCGAATCACGCGTGCTGTTAAACGAAATTGCTGATCACATCCAGATAGCTTCTAGTAAAATCGAGGATATACTGGTGCAATCCCAGGCTCTACCGACTGCATCATAGATAAACTAACTAGATGTCAAACTCTACTAATACTTTTGCAAACCCTTAACTTTTGAACAGACACACTGTAAGTGAATTCCAACACTTCTGCATCTCTATAACTTTGTGAAAATTTGCTAGAAGGAGAGCGATTTGCACGAATGTGTGTAGTGGAGACGACATTTTTTTGATTAAAATGGGCGTGGTTTGCATAAAAGGAGATTGAAATTGCCATTGATGACAATTTACACGTATTCACAGACAGGATCACACGCATAGGGGCGATCAGTAGAAAACCGGTTTTGATTTTCCAATATCTGGAAAGTTTGCCATCTAGGTTAGTTTATCTATGGACTGCATCATACAACACCTCGATTCTGGCCGAGATGCTTGAATCTGCAATTATGGAACCACCAATAACACTCCTGGGTCATCCTCTCCTTCACCACAACCCGCTCCGGAAATTAATGCCACTACACCAACTCCTGAACCCACAATCTCACGATCCGTCACCTTATGGACACTTTCGGAGTGGAACAAGAGAATCAGAAAGTTGAACAATTCCAACAAAACCGAATCGGTTGTCTTTTTAGTAAGGCTAACTAGTCTCTTCAAATCAAATGTCATCAACTGCCGTAAGATCTCCACCAACATCTTCAAGGTAAGCATCACATTAAAATATGAATGGATGTTCATCAACCTTGCTTCCGACGTCATCAATCTGGGTGGAATAACCATGGAAAGATTAAAACCAAATACAGCAGACAACAAACATCGCTAGGACACTACCTTTAAGTCCAGTAATTCAAATCCCACTAAACCTAGAAAACAGCAGTCTAACCCTTTACCGAAGTCCAACTCTCTCACAAAAAAAATCCAAAGCCTAACAAACAAGCTCCTGATCCAAACTGGAGTTTTAAAGTTGGAACATTCCTTTTCTTCACTCCTTCTTCACTTCATACTGCCAATCGCGTATACACAAAATGTTCTTCTAAACCGTCCAACCCAATTCCCAAACGTGTATCTTTTAATCTTGATCCTCCTCTCAGACATTTAAAAACCCCAACAACATCTCCTCATTCCACTCAAACAAAAACGGCATACCCTAACTTTATTCGCTCTCATATTTTAAATCCCTCGCCATCTTCTAAGCTAGAGTCCCACCGTAATACCCCACCACCTTCTTTTTTAGACCCCGTACTTCCTCCAAAGGCAAAGTTAACCAAGCACCTTATCGATTCAGGGGAAGATGACCGGTATGTTCTATCTCGATTAAGAGATCGTTTATATCTCGCATAGTTAATCCATAGATATTTTATTAAATTAAATTTTAAGATATGATATTGTTTGAATTTAAAAAAAAAGAAAAATTGCTTGACTTTGGGTGTTAATAATTAAGCTTAATAATTAAGCGCCTTAGCTTCTATTAATTTTTCACACGATTATTTACAATGAAAGTCTTTGAAACAATTATTCGTTTTGTTGTAGCATAAGCCTATTCCACACTTTTCACATAACGTCTGTGTGAAACCAGTACAATGGGGCATTTTATAACGAATTCTCTTCTCCCCCATACTGGCCAGTGGCTGGTTTGATCCTGTCGAACTTCCTTAGGCGGTGCGTGTTGTTGCCTGAAGACCTTGCTCAACATCTAATGTTCTTTTAGTCGACCTTTGTTTGATGCCCATCTTACAAAGTGGTTCAGCTACCTCCGCTCGAAAGTCTGCTGGGCTAAAATTGTCAGACCTCTCAGTTTGTTTGTGGATACGGCGATAGAGTAACTACGCATTTACCACAATCATGTCAAGAAGACGGTAAAACAAAATATACCAAAATCTACTACTAAGTAAAATTTTGTGTCTAGTAATAATGCTATCCATCAAGTCAACGCCTCCCATGTGACGGTTGTATTCGGCTACCACAAATAGTCGTTCCAACGATACATGGACCTTGTTTTTTCTTACCATATCATTGAACATTGGTTGTAGGGTTCTTATCTGCAAAATTTGACGCTAGGGAAACAAAATTGTCTTGTCTTTCCAAGTAGTTCTTGAAACCGAAATCCCATTGTAATCGCCAACAAACTTAACTGAAGTACCCCTTGGCTATTTCTTGAAAAAGGATTCGTCAGGAAGCTTACAATTTGGAACTCTATTTCTTCTCAATGTTTCAAGAGGCATTCCATTCCATGAAAAAATAAAATAAGTTTAATACCTTTATAAAGAATCCCACATACTTTATTAAATTTGTTCCTGTTAAAAAAATACACGTCTCTTCGCGCTTAGGACTGAAGGAAGAAGAAGGAGTTATAATAACTTAACGAAAAAGAAAGAAATGTTCATATGCTACTTCATTTATGTATCTCTTTTAAAATCAGTCTTGCCACTTTACTTATATAATTCCAACATAATTCCAACATAATTCCAACAATTTGTGTGTTTCTTTGTCGAACTTTTGAATTACAAATGGACCCCAGGATTTGGTATTAATCTCCAAATTATTTATGGCGTGTAAACTTTCTTTAGTTATGTCGTGCAGCTTCTTGATCAACAACGCTTATTCATTAAATATGATAGAGTTTAGCCGCAATAGTTTTTGCGACTTTTCGACTATTGGTTTAGATCAAGAAGAAAAACTACAACTATTTCTTTATTACCTTACAAATTCAAAAATTTATTATGCTGTTTCAACAAGCGACTAGATGGTTTCACAGTCCAACTTCGAATCCTCGGCTGTACTCTCTCCTGACTAGTCGTGCCTCTGTTTCACTTCCAGCGTATCATTCGCCGGAATCCACAGGGACTTAATACTAGATTTTCAACAATGTTTCTTTTATTCACAATAAACATGTTTGTTTTAAAAATAATTATTCTAAGAATTTTATATACAAACCTCAAGAAAAAATACTTCAATTCTAAAAATTATAAATATGTTTGAAATAAAACAACAATTAACACCAGGGACGTAACAATTAAAAGAGAAATGACGAAAAGGTCTTATCTAACTGTTAACATTGATGAATTCAAATAATGGTTATAATCAACCATTATCGTAAGATATATTTAATTTTGCTCATCGTAACCAATATAAATGAGAAATATTTTTTTTTGGTTACTAATAACTATAATTGAAAGAAATTTTATTTTTCGGTTATCGTTACCATGATATGTTACATATCGTATTTGAGATGTAATGGAATGGATACATTTCTAAGGGGTTTGTTGGGTAAGGAATTTAAATGTCTTTGGCAAAGAAAACAAAATTAAACTACTAGGATTTATTGTTTAATTTTACAAGCATAAGCGATCACAATGATTCGTCTGAGAGGTTACATCTAAGATCACTAACTCGAGTTGCTGGAGTGGCATGAACAATGTGTGCCAGCTGTTTGAGGAATGGAAATGCATAATTTTTCTCCTCCCAGTATTGCAGAAGGTTGGTATCGACATCAACTCTTCTCTCCCGGTAGGTGTCGATTTCGGCAAAGCTTTCTAATAGTGATTTTGAATACACACATGGATTTGACGTCTCATCCTCTGACGACGAGTCAACTTCCAATCTTCGTAATGTCTGACGAACCAAAGAGGAAGTGTTAGTATTTGACGTTTGGTCAATGAACACATTACTTTCTGAAGGAGACTGCGTTGCTTGAGAAAAATGTCTATTGATCTGAAACAGAACAAAAGTACGAGGGTTGTCTGAAAAGTTTGCGACCGCAACGTAAAGTAAACTCGTCAATAAAAGCTAGTGAATGCTAGTTGTGCAATCTTTTGACAGTTACTTACCGAAGTTTCAGTCATTTTGGACGCGCAGTTTTTAGGTGACAGTCCGTTTGAGTGAGTCGATGTGAGTGTTTTTTGTGAAAATGGAAAAAAATGAGTATCGAACTGTTATCAAATTCTTGCTTTTGAAAGACAATACGCCTACGCAAATCAAGAATGAGTTGGACTCTGCATATGGGGACTCTGCAAAATCATTTACCACAGTGAATTTTTGGGCAGCTAAATTTAAACGTGGCCGTAAGAGCTTGGAAGGTGATGAACGTTCGGGACGTCCAAAAACTGCAACCACTGACGATAACATTGATAAAGTTCACCAAATGGTGTTAGACGACCGCCGAATTAAAGTAAGAGAGATAGTAGAGGTTACGAAAATGTCCAAAGAACGTGTTTGTTATATACTAAATCAAGATTTATGCATGAGATGCCGTGTGCGACGTCTCTGCGGTAGTTGAGTCGCCTGTCCCCATCTTTCCGAGAGACATGGAAGATTAACGGGACCGCTGATCTATCCTGGATCAACCCTATCTGATCTAGGTAGAGGAATGCTTCCGGTGAGGTTATTCGTCGAGGCCATTGGTTATCCGTCGCTTTAAGACCGAGTCTGTACATGACATCGTGCTGACCCCACCAATCGAGTAGTAGGTTCCTTCTAGTATTTGGCAAATTATTTCCCCAATCTCTGTGTTTAGCGTTGAAATCCCCACCGATTATAAAATAATTCTCCCCTGATTCCAGCCTCAGGAGTCGAAAAAGCGTATCGAGCTCTGTAATGAATAAAGTGGATTGTGGAGCCTCAGGTGCATAAACAGAGGCCAAGTACAGTCGCTTTCCACTGCGGAGCGGGATGTAAATGACGACTGCCTCCAACACCCGGAACCTACGCAACACTCCCTTGTACACTCTGTGAAATTTTATACCTTGTTCAATGAAGATTGCGACCCCGCCTCCACATTTGGATCCGGGCCGGTTTCTTCTTCTAACAATATAATTGTTGTACTCCAGTTTGCTTATCGGTTAGCTTGGTTTCGCTAGCGAAAAGCACATCAGGAGTTTGGTCTTGTAACAATTTAAACATCGCGGTTCTTCGTTCGATACTAATCAGTGAATTAACATTCACCGCAAGGACCTTCAAAGTTTGCTCCACCATGCGCGTACCCATTACGACATGTGTTGCGTTAGGCCCGGCAGCAGCGCGTAGATCTGGTCCACCCGCTTGGCCTGTTCTTGCACCTGTTTTTGCAGCTGAGCCATCTGCCCTTGGATTGCGAGCAAGATGGCCAGCATGTTAGGTGCAGCTTCCGTTGTTCTCGGTATTGGCGCCGGAGAAACAACAGTCGTTTGCTGTACCGTAGAACCCCTACTTGCCGCCATTTGGGCGTAGGAAATTTCGGACGTAACGGCTGGTGTTTGAAACCTGACAGGTGAACGTTTGACCTCCACCTTCTGCTGCCGAGCCAGTTTTGCTTTTTTAATGTCAGCGAAATAAGGACAACCCCGATAGTTTGCGGTATGCCCCACGTTCCCACATAACACGCACGAGAGCTGCGCCCTATCGGATACTCCGTCCCTACCCAGAGCACACTCCTCGGAACTGTGGTTCTTTGCGCACTTCACGCATCGAGGCTGTATTTGGCAGTTCGACGCGGCGTATCCGAACCTCTGGCAGCGAACGCATTGTATAACGCCTTCGCTCCTTTTTAATTTTTCCCAGTGAACCACCTGGTAGTTTAGGACATTGATACTCCTTAGACTATCCAGACGGCTTTCGGGACTGAGCTGCACCAGGAAGAACGGTAAACTTCGTTTCTCCCGCCTGGCTCTAGCTGTGGTAAATGGCTTTACCCCCACGAACTTGAGTCCTTCGCACTCCTTCTCTTTGAGCAGTGCCAGGATCTCCTCAGGATCAGAAGACTTCGGCGTGAATGAGTAGTGCCCCGTCGTCGTTTCCTTTAGGAGCTCTTTCACTTTCGCGTAGCCCTCCACTGTATTACAGTGGATGGCATGGCGATCGTTCCCCAATCTCTTAATATTAAAATTATGACCAATGGCCAACTTACACAGGTCCTTGGTTGCATTGACTTCTAATTTATAAGTGTTTATAGGAGGCACCTTCTCCTTCTTCTTCTTCTGCTGCTGTTGTTGTTGTCGTTGTTGTTGTTGTTGGTGTTGCTGCTGCTGCTGCTGTTTTTTCTGCTGCTGAGGTTGCAGCTGCTGTTGTTTTTGCAGCTGTTGCTGTTTCTGCTGCTGCTGTTGTTTCTGCTGCTGTTGCTTTGTTTGCTACAGTTGTTGTTTCTGCTCTTGTTGTTGGGAGCTCTCTGCTTCCAATTGCTCCCTCTGCCTGCGTGCAGTTTGTTTTTGCTTAATAGCAAGCACTTTTTCGTTCAGCTTTTGTATGCTGCTATTAATTTCTTCCAATAGTTCATCCTCATCTTCCGACTCGGATGCCGCTAGAGAGGCAAAGTTGTTGTTGCCCCCTTTGTAATGGACCTGATCCGAGATGTGCATCAACGCATCATCTGATTGCTTCTTTGTTTGTTGTGCTGTTAAAGCAGCACCCATTTTCATTTTTGTTGAATTTGGAGTGGTTGTCAACCTCCTCCTCTTTTTGATGGCTTTCGCCACGGCACCGGCAACAGTATTGTTGCCTTTTCCAACTCCCGTTATGGGACGAGCGGAACGCTCTCCGCCAGCCATCACGTGACTTCCTTATTGGTTTTGTTTTAATATTTAACACAATTTGAGTGAAAAAAAAAAAAAAAAAGTTCCAAGTTGGTCCCGGGATCGAACCCGTGTCCCACGATCTACTACAGACCAATTCAGGTAAACTGAATCACACTATTTTACTTTACTTTAGAAAAAGCCGGAACACGTCTATTCTCTGCGGAGATCTGCGAACGACTGTGTTTCTTCTTCATTTACCACTGCCATGATATTGTGCGACGTAATGGGAGTCATATTAAGACCTTTAAATATTTGCTCAGTCAGACTCTTAAAACCATTTGAATCGAAGAACGATAGCGGTTGGGACTCCCGCGTGATCAATTCGAGGCAAGCATTATTTAATTTTTTTTTTTTTTTTAATATTTTACAGAAAATTTGAATACTGTATCACAATGGCTCGTATCCTCAGTGTCTTCGTATTCATCAATGGACGGTTGATAAATTTCACAATGTTTACCCATCATGTGCCTGCTGCAAATTTCATGGTGCAGGTCTTGCAAGTCGTTTTCTACCCATATTATTTTTCTTTTGAACAATAATAGATCCGCCTAATTTTCAGCGTAACTAAAGTGCACCATAATCGTTCACAAACATTTTATAAATGCACATGAACAATCGCACGATAAGAACTGAAGTAAACAAAATATGTTTACTAAAACATATTTACATGCTCACAAATATTTGGTAAATTGTGTACAATTGCTTTTACGCTTTTTCTTTAAAATTGACAAGAATAAGTTCATTGAAGTGTAAACTATGAATGGCATAACAATATAATATAGAAAAAGTTCACCGATAACCAAAAAAAACAATGGTTATTGGTAACTAAAACATTTTTTTGATTGCTATAATATTGGGTCTACAAGTAAGTTTCCAGCGTTTTTTTTCCAAAATTTGAAGTTTTATTATGAAAACATAGTTACAATGCTTTATTCAAAGTATCGTCCATCGGAAGCTACAACTTTCCCCCATCTTTCTGGCAATTTATGAATTCCGGACCAAAAAAAATTCTCGTCTTCCCAGCCCAAGAACGTATCGAGCCAATTTTTGATTTCCTCTACTGAGCTGAAGCGTATTCCCGTAAGAGCGTTCTGCATCGAACGAAACAAGTGGTATCAGATGGTGTCAAGTCTGGACTGTAAGGCGGGTGAGGCAGAATTTCCCATCCACTATTTTCCAAATAGTTTTTCACCGAAACCGCAACATGTGGCCGAGCGTTGTCGTGATGAAAAATGACGGACTCATGCCTGGTCTCATATTCTGGCCGCTTTTCTTTTAATGCCCGCTTTAAACGAATTAGTTGGGTTCGATATAATGGTCCTTTGATGGTTTCACCACTCGGAAGCAGTTCGTAGTATACGACAGCCTTTTGATCCCACCATATGCAGAGCATGACCTTATTTACGTGAATATTTCGTTTCGGCGTCGATTGGGCGGGCTCGCCGGGCTTTGTATACGATTTTCTGCGTTTAGGATTATCATAATAAATCCATTTCTCATCACCAGTGACAATACGATGCAAAAATGATTTATTTTTATACCGCTGCAGTAACATTTCGGACATGCAAAATCGCCGTTCGACGTCATTTGGCTTCAATTCGTACGGCACCCAGTTTCCAACCTTTTGAATGAATCTCAGTGCTTTTAGGCTTAGGGAAACGGCTTGTTGCGTGACGCACAATGATGCAGCAAGTTCTTCTTGAATCTGAAACGGATCCTCATCCAGTAAAGCGTCCAATTCTTCGTCTTCAAAACTTTTCGGATTTCCGGGGCGATCTTTGTCTTCAACTCAAAAATCACCACTTTTGAACCGTTTGAACAACTCGCGGCACGTCGATTCACCAATACATTCCGCCCCATAAGTTTCCGAAAGCAAACGATAGGCCTCAGCCGCACTTTTCTTCATATTAAAGAATAAAAGCAGCGCTTCCCGCAAATGACGTTTATTTGGCTAGAAACTTGCCATGATTTTGCTCGATAAAATGTACGACACCGATAGAACTGCTCAAATATAACACTGCAAAGTTGTTGACAGATACAAAACCTACAAATAAAACACATGGGGTCTGACATTTCTGCCCGGGATCCACTAGTATAACAATTATTTTCGATCCCTGATTAACACTAAAAGTCGTATCGTACTCCTTAAATTAAGGTCATATCCCAAGTCACGAATTAATGAAATTTTTACAAATTCTCATGCCTTACTCATAATTTATAAACTTATAACTTTATCTTTTTTTTTAAAAAAATTTTGTTATTTTATTTTCAGACCGTTTATATAGAGATCTTGACCAAAGATAATCGAAAGCGCCGTGCAAAACGAAATACCTCAATGAACTGTTCGGAAACTGATAACGAAGAACGCTGTTGCAGATATCCACTTGTTGTAAATTTTGAAGAATTTGATTGGACGTGGGTTGTTGCACCGACATCTTTTAATGCTTATTTCTGCAATGGTGAATGTAAATTGGGCTTTTTAGAGAAATATCCACATACACATCTAATGCAGTTGAGCACAGCCCCACAGCCATGCTGTTCACCAACTAAAATGAGTCCATTACTATTATTATATTTTAATACGGAGAATACTTTAGTGATGAGCACTATACCAAATATGGCAGTAGAAAAATGCAGTTGCTCTTAGTAAACAATATTTCCTATCATCTAAGCTTATAAAACAAGGAGCAGTAAATGTATTTAATTAAGTCTATGATATTAGTATTCCCCTGTTTCTAGATGTATAAAATTTTCTAATATTCTTTCTAGAATTATATTAGGAAAAAAAAGTCGATAGAATATTTTTATTATTTTAGAAGGAAAGTAAAATTCCATTCATGGATAAATAATTTACTTACATATCTCGCTGCTAAGGCAGCCAAATGCATGGCTCAATTAAATTTGATTTCACTTTTGTTGAATAATATTTTTAAGAAGTGTTTGTATTTCACCCAAGAAAATACCATATACCAATAATTTGAATGGTTTACTTATTTGCGAGAAATTATTGTACTTGCAGTCCTAATATTTATTCAGAAATTAATTTATCCTACATCCCTGATAGTCAATTGGTTTGTATTATTTTTCTAGGCATACAACGAATGCATTTTTTATGATTTTTCTTTCACATGCTAGATGCATTACAATAAATGATTTGATTTATATAAAATAAACGAATATGTATGGTTATTTTTTTTTTTTTTTTTTTTTGCTTTTCTCATATACATTACGCCCTATTGAAATAAATTTCTTAAACAAATTAACTAAAATACAATACATCAATATAATAATTGCACATTTCATTTTTTTGTCACATAAAAAAAAAAAAATTCATCATAAATTGATCTAGTGCATTTACACGATATAATTTAATTAAGTATATTAACCAAACTCTATATCAAGGTGTTTTCAAGGTGTAATTTGTTACTTTTGTGTTTTTTTTTTTTTTAATAATAAATTCAGAGTAGGAATAATAAATAATAGAGATGCTATACGCACAAACAATTATATAATGTATAATAGAAATTTGTTTAGCCACGGAGCAGAATTATTAGTATTATTAAGGAAAATGTCCGCAAATGCGGTATTTTTAGATACTCATATAATATACAATATGTATAAACTCTATTTTGAGATTGTTTTACTAAACACCTTTTTTTAAAAGAAAGATATGTCAATTTTTAAAATATTCAAGCATATAAAATATGTTATATACATGAAAAGCTGCGTCATAGTGAAAAAAATCATAATATCTTAAAAAAAAATACATATATCTATTATTTAAGTTGAAAGATTTTATTTTTATTTGAAAAAGAATATATATATAAGAATATATAAGAATATTTTGTTTAAATCCTTCAAAATATATATAAACAACTTTTTTGTGGATTGTATGATTTCAACGGTTCCATTCTTATTATAGTTACATTCTTAATTTTATTCACAAAGTTTTAAAATAATTACAATAAAACTTAGGAGCAAAATTTGAAGGCACTTGAAATTTATCGCCATAACAAATATAAAAACGTTAACAAAACATTGCATTAAATGTCTTTCAAATTGAAAGTTGCATACTACAATAGTTTATTAATACACCTGCTTAGGTAAAATAAAATATCTTTGGATAAGGGAAAAAAATCTTATTGCTGCACCTATATTGTTCAATACTATGTAATAGCTAACAATTATCTAATATTCACTAATAAAAAATATAATATTACCGGTAACTAAATTCGAATGTACGTCGGTGTTGCACATGAATCACTCGTTAGTACAGTAGTAATTTAGGGCTATTAATTGGGCATTTTAAAACCACATATCATATGTCCATCTTTTATTTGGATTGTTTGACATAGGCATTTGGGAGTTTTTTTTTTTTTTATACGCAATGTACAAACTTAATCGCAAGTCGCAAGCGAAAGTATTTTCACAACACACATATGATAATGATGATAACATAAATCAGTCTATATTATTCTAAGGCTAAATAAAATGTTACCTTACCTTACCTTACCCTAACTATAACAGTATTTTGTAGTTAACAACAAAACAACAATCATCCGAAAACAATTATAGTTCTACGTCTTAGTACAAAAATAAAACAATAAGAAAAGATAAAAAAAAAAAACTAACTTTAAGTACTAAAACCTATACAGAGTTAACATTATTTACCATGTCTCAAACCTAATAAATATGTGTATAAAATATAACTTTTTTTTTTTTGTTTTTGAAGAAAATGTGTTTTAATGCGTAAGAAAAATTTAAAAAAAAAAAAAAAAAAAAAAAAATCAATCTATTTACATATGTAGTTATATCTGAGTCATTTCAAACTTGGGATATAAAAGATGTATGGTATATCTGCTATGAAATATTAATGTATTCGCAAAATTACGAGTACATATACTCCTAAGTAATTTTAATCTTAATCCGTAATCGCGTCTTTGACCAAATCGACAAAATGAATTTATATTTTAACACCTTGAATTAAATGATGTGTGGCTTTAGTGAAAACAAAATTAATGTCCATTGACATTACGAGTATACAACAATAAGTAGACAATTAATGTGATATTATTGTAAATATTTATTCCTACAATTATAACCGATTCGAATAGTGTTTTATAGAAATTTAAAATTTTAACAATGTTTGTTATAATGCAATCAAATCTAAGACTGATTTATTAATATAGATTAAAATACTTAATACATATATACTTTTAATAATTTCTTACTTTGATGTTACATGTTGCAATACATACAAAAAAAAAAAAAAAAAAAAAAAAACTAATAATATTGTAAAATAAAAATAAAAAATTATTTTAACTCCATACGTACAACACAATTTCCCCTTACTACTCAAAAAAAAAAAAAAATTCTATATAAGAACTATGTAAAGTTCAACTTTAATTCAATAAAAGGAATATTAAAATTAAGTTAATTAATATTTAAAATTATTTATACTGAATACTAGCTTACTATCTATATCTACCTACGAGTATATTGTTGAATAATATGTATTTCTACACATTTGCTAAAGAACTGTTCTTAATACTTTTATAGTTTCAGAAAAACTACACAATTGTTTTTTTGTCCTACTGATGCCGATCTACGGCGGGAGAGAAACTAATGGTAGCACACCCAGCAAGTCTAAACAGTGATTTCAGTAAACGTTCTTGAGCTATGTATTTATGTGTATAAATACGCGTAGTATAGGTGTAGCCATTTATAAGTGATTTAATTGCGTAGTACTTGGCTGGAATCGAGCATGGTATTTACTTTTTGAGCCCAATCTAACATATAAGTTACTGGGTTATAATTTTTTTTGTTTTTAATTATTTAATATTTGTAAAAAATTAAGTGCAGATAGCAACTAAAACTCTTATACTATATAATTATATTTACTACAACTGTCAATTCATTGTCTCATTCACCTTTGTACTGTTAATACATACACATTATATTGAGATGGCACTACTCCTAATAGCTTTAGGTAGATTCCAATAGGCGGCGCTACTAATGATAAAGAATCGCGAAACGTCATTTTCCCATTTCTGACAGGAACGTTCGTTCTTCTTCCTGACGACACCATTGTGAACGGACGTAATCTGAATTTATAAATAAAGAATAAAGTTCCGTGTAATTTTTTTAATCTCTTGTTTCATTTTCCAGGCGTCAGAAAATAGCTGGCGCCTCATTTTGGCGCTGCAGGCAGGATCACCTCTAGCAGTCCTAGATTAATTTTGGAAAAAGGATTGCCCGGAACAAGAAGGATTACTTTTTATAACCCGCTATCATACGAGTTCGTGTCAAATCTTTCATCAAAGAAATTCACCAACAACATCCGACAAAATTTTACGTTCTGACAAACACTATCAAAAATCAGATAGCAAAACTTTCAGCCATATGCCTGAGCAAGAAGAAACTGCTGCTGGCAGCAATATAGGTATGAACGACCTGGACAATCGCGTCTTGGTGCACGACTTCTTCATTCGAAATGAAGTAGAGAACTGGCGATCCGAGGGCTCTGGTTTCACCCAGTTCAGCGAAGAAAATATGGCAAATAATGTCATTAACAGAGAGGGTGACCTACCCCCGTTCATTTCGAAGGAAGAGCTCCATGAGATCTTCGACACAATCAGGGCTAAGAAATCAGTGGGGACCGATGGTATTCCGAACATCGTGCTTCGACATCTTCCTCTAGAAGCGGTGGACATTTACACCACCCTGTTTAATAATGCAATGAATAATGCACATTATCCAGCGCATTGGAAAACGGCGGTGGTGCAACCTATCCCCAAAAACGGAAAGGATGTATCCAATCCGGCGAATATCCGGTCGATAAGTCTCCTTCCGAATATCAGTAAGGTGTTTGAAAAAGTAATCAATAGAGCTCTGTCTAGGAGGGTTGAGGACAAACATATAGTTCCGGATAATCAATTCGGTTTTAAGGCGGGACATGATATCTCACATGCCGCGTCTAAACTGGTGTCCGATATCCAATGGAATAAAGGCAAAAACCAATGTACTGGTGCCTGCCTTGTTGACTTGGAGAAGGCCTTCGACACCTTAAGGTTAGAGGGTCTTTTCTATAAGCTGACTAGGCTGGGGATCAGTAAACCACTCTTGTACATTCTTTATAATATGCTAACCAACAGACAGTTCATCGTAAAAAATGGCGATGTGACTTCTGTTGGAATATTTCAAATTAAAAATGGTCTTCAGCAAGGCGCGGTCAATTCGCCGATCCTATTCAACATTTATACAAGCGACTTGATAGGTTCACTTCCCCATACTATTGCGTACGCAGACGATTTGATAGCGTACAGAACAGGTCCAAAAATCGAGGTCATTAATACTCTCTTGCAGCGTGACTTCGATAAGATAAGACGATTTTGCGATGACTGGAAGTTGAAAATCAACTTTCGGAAGTCGGAAACCATTCTCCTTAGGACGCCCTAAAGCCTCTAGGGATACCAGAAAAAATTGCCTGTCGAAATTTTACCTCGGGATCTGGCTAGATCAGTTTCTGTATTTTGACAAAAATGTAGATGCTGCTCTGGCCAGAGCCAAAGGCGCTTTTGCCCTTACAAAGAGACTGTTTTATAGCAGCCAACTCGATGCGAGGGTAAAGGTAATCTGCTACATGGCCCTTATCAGGCCCATGCTGGTATTCGGGTGCCCCGTGTGGTTCAATGTACGAGCAAGCTTAATGGAAAAGATTCGGGTGTTTGAGAGGGCTTGCCTTCGCTTGTACAGAACACCAGAGTCGGAGTACAAAAAATTTTATCGTAATGAGGTCCTTTACAACAGGGCGAACCTAATGCGAGTGGACAACTTCGTAATTAAGCTGACTCGAAGGCATATTGCAAGAGCAATGACCTCGACGAATAGCCTGATATCTGGGGCTTACTACCCCAATTACCTTTACCACGAGAGTGTGCGCTCTGACGGCTTCGTTCCACCGGAAGCATTCCTCTACCTAGATCAGATAGGGTTGATCCAGGATAGATCAGCGGTCCCGTTAATCTTCCATGTCGCTCGGAAAGCTGGGGACAGGCGACTCAACTACGGCAGAGACGTCGCACACGGCAGTGTGGATCGTCTCAGGTTCAGTAGGGCGGTGGGGAATCGCGATAAGAGGGATGTCGTTCGGCAGCACCAGCATTTCTGGTGGTTGAATGATGGAGAAGATGTTTCATCGTCGTTTCCGTCAATTACTGATCAGCCTCACTAATGGGGCAGAGCTGACCAATCTATTTGCTCTGTGAATAGCGATGGCCAGCTTACATAGGTTTAGGTTAGCATTTAGGCATTTTTTGTTAGTATGTAAGGGTTAATGATTAAGATAATAAAATGCATTTAAAAACTGAAAAAACTGAAAAAGGGAAGCTAGAAACAACGCTACTCCGGCGAGTTCAACGACGAATGGCTGCAGTGGTCGACAACTTTTAGCAAAATTTTCTAAACATAAAACTATCATTAGAGCTGACCTGTGGTGTAATCTCTTCGCATCTTCGAACTCATGGCGTATCTGGTGGACGATGCACTCAACTGATTTGCGTCAGATGTAGCACAAAATATGTCTAGTCTCACTTGGGCAGCTGTACGTGCGTCACTTATTGCACGATTTGGTCCAGCTGTAGCAAATCCCTTAGTCGAAGCTCAACATCGTTTCCTTAAAACTTCAGAAACTGTAACATCTTACTACGAAGACAAAATGCGTCTTCTGCGACACGTAAACCTAGCAGAAGCTGATGTAGTAGCCCAGTTAACCGAGGGGATGCCTCAACGCTATCGTGGGTTTCTGTTGTGTGCGAAGCCAGCAACAGCGATAGATTGGCTCGCAATTGCACTCCAATTAGAATCAATTGTTGGGCGACAGTCAACAAATCCACCGAAGACACAACCGAGTTCACAAAAACAGCGGGAGTATATATTAAATACCCAAGGCTATGTCAAACAACGGCTTAAACAAAAACCACCAAGCCCATGTCGTCATTGTGCGCAAATAGGTGAAATACAGTGGCACTGGAATCGAGAATGTCTACAAAGACGACAAACGGCAGATCGGCAGCAAACGACGGAGAATGACCAACCAACGACAACACTTAATACCGAAGTATCAAATACTGAAAATAACGCCAACCAGGAAAACTTCCTGGGCGGTCGCCGTTAATCGGTATAGCGGTGCGGATCAATAATAAACCAGTACGTGCAATCATTGACTCTGGTAATACCATCGATGTCATCAGTTCATCACTTGCCGAACATCTAGATTTAAAACCAGATCCGCACACATCCATTACCATTGCACACATAAATGGCAACACATCTCACAATAGGCTCAACAACTTTAAGATTTGCAGCACACGTCATACGGCAGTACCCACACGACTTCATCATCGGCCTTAGCACAGGTAAGCTATTTGGCCTTAAAATCGATTTTTCCCGTAACCTTGTTTACAGCACCGATCCCATCGATAAGCGTCCCCATATCTGCTTGGCATCATTGGTGCTTACTCCAGTTGATCAACGAATTCAAGAAATATTAAAGGACTTTCGGCAACTCCTCGCCATGGAGAGTAACGACGTTTGGACGGATTCCGGGTGTCTCGCACCACATTTGGCTGCTTCCACAGCAACAGCCTATCGCTCAGCGTCCATATCGTCATTTAGATGAAGAATCAAAAGAAATAAGACAAGAGATTCATTTCACCTTGGGCTTCACCAGTTACGCTCGCTCCAAAGAAGGATGGTACACGCCGGTTTTGCATAGATTATCGTCGATTTCACGCCGTTACGGTAGACGAAAGAGAACCCATTCCACGCATTCAGGATGTAATCGACCAACTTTCAACCTCGCGTGTTTTCTCAACCCTTGATATGGCATGGGGTTACTGGCACCGTTTGACGTCAAACGGACAATTTGAGTGGACTGTTTTACCGTTTGGGCTCAAGAACGCACCCCGTACGTTTCAGGGAATCGTTCGACAAATACTTGGCGACTTAATCAACAATGGTGTTATCCCATATTTAGACGATATCATTGTCTATAGCAGTGATACCAAAGCCCATGCCGAACTCCTTAGAGACATTTTCTTACGTCTTACAGCAGCTAACGTCAGACTCAGAAAAGAAAAATGCCGCTTTGCTCAAGCCGATGTCGAGTTTCTGGGGCATGTTATTTTCAATGGAACAGTTCGCCCTTCAGAAGAGAAAGTAAATGCCGTCAAAGAGTACAAAATCCCCAATGATGTGAAATCACTCCAGCGTTTCCTTGGCTTGGCAAATTATTACCGAAGAAGAATAAAAAAAACTTCGGTACCATAGCCGAGCCACTTACCCGGTTAACACGAAAAGCCGTCAAATTCGAATGGAACTGGCAACAACAGCAAGCGTTCGATACCATCAAAGAAGCGCTCATAACATCACCAATTACAGCGATCTTCAGAAGCGATCGTCCAGTTTTACTCCATACAGACGCGAGTAGTATTGACATTGTAGCAATTTTAATGCAACCTGGAGATGATGGACAGAAACAAGTGGTAGCATACCATTCACGACGCCTCAACATACACGAGCAGCAATACCATGCGACGGAATTAGAGTGCCTTGCAGTCGTTGATGCAATGGAACGTTTTCATGTGTATGTTCATGACCGCCATGTTGACATCTATACAGATCACTCTGCGCTACAGTGGCTCTTCCAGATAAAAAATCCGTCAAATAGATTTTTCAGGTGGTCAGTTCGTCTTTCTGTCTACTCATACACTATACACCACCGACCGGGAAAGCTGAATGCCACTGCAGATGCTTTGTCTCGCCAGCCAGTATCACTACTCATTCGACCAGCTGAACTTAAATGTGCTCAACAAAGAAACCCTTCAAATGACCCTACTGTTCGAAAAGATGTTCACGGATTTGAAGTTCATCGAAATCGCGGTATAACCAGTTTTGTCGTTCCGGACAAACTCCGACTGAAAATTCTAAAACATTATCACGATGAATATGGTCATCCAGGAATAGCAACAACAATACAACTTATTTGTGGGCACTATTGGTGGAGAAAAGTGTATTCCGATGTGCGTGACTATGTGCAAAGCTGTGCAACATGTCAAGTAGTTAAACCAAGCAACCGTCCAGCTATTGGTTCCCTGCAACTAATACCAACACTAAAAGCACCCAACGAGCTCTTGACGCAATTGACGCTATTGTAATGGGGGTAACTTCTGCGAATACAAGCGAAAAATATATTCAACTCGTAGTGGACCATCACTCAAGATACATTTTGGCTACGGCAACTCAACGGAATACAACCAACACACTAATTGAAGTCATAACAAACATTTGTTCGGAGGTTCCAACACCAGAAGTTCTAATCAGTGATAGAGGACCGAATCTAACTTCAAAACGTTTTCGTAAATTTCTTCGGAAGTCATCGATCAGGCATCAAACTACGTCACCCTACCATTCGCAAGCAAATGGTTTATGCGAAAAGGCCAATGACACAATTGTTCGGGGTTTGCGCCTGGCAACCGTTGACTCACCAGCAAGACTATGGACAGACCTACTGCCAGAAGTTGTCACAAATTACAACCGTACACCACACAGTGCAACCGGATTTTCGCCACAGTTTCTTCATTTTGGAATTCCTTCGCATGCTGCTAGGGACAACATCTCTCTAGTTGATGCTCGATCTGAAGCTGTCAAACGTTCGGATGCAACGAAAGCCATACGTAAGGAACACCATGACTTCGTTCATCCGCCATCAAATTGGAAGATTGGCGACCTTGTTGTACGAAAAATTGCTGATAACCATCCATCACGACATAAACTTTCGCCAAGTTATACTGGACCATATGTAATTTTACGTTTACTTGGATCAGAAACCTTTCGAATAGGATTTATCACAGGAAACCAAATCACGAATATTTCATCAGCTCACTCTTCACAGCTGTGAACGTCGGGGAAGTGAGATGGCACTACTCGTAATAGCTTTAGGTAGATCCCAATAGGCGGCGGTACTAACGATAGAGAATCGTGAAACGTAATTTTCCCATTTCTGACAGGAACGTTCGGACGTAATCTGAATTTATAAATAAAGAATAAAGTTCCGTGTAATTTTTTTAATCTCTTGTTTCATTTTCCAGGCGTCAGAAAATAGCTGGCGCCTCAATATACATACTACCTTGATCAAAAAGTTCCCGCACCACACCACCGTGTGGCGCTCCCATTGGTCCGATTTCAGTTCTGTTTGTTTTGCTAAGTTGGTAAATCTGTTGTTGACATCCTCTCTAAATCTTAGCGTCATTTGCATTTGCTTGACATTTGCAAAAGTTACGTAACCAAGAGTATGTTGTGATTCACACACCGCATGATCCCAGCACTTGTTATCACAACAATCCACTTATCCAGCTGCATATGCATTTTCGGTCAAGTTCATACCCGAGTCATTCACCGAAATTCGAAGCCGCATGTAAATATACCATATACCATACGTGCTGGCGTACATGGGGGGAGGAAATAGTTTTAAAAAATTTTATGTCGTCAGCGTAAAGGGAGAGGGAGGAGTGTTTAATGACTTTCTCAACATCGTTAATAGTAAGAATAAAGAGAAGAGGGCCAAGATGGCTGCCTTGTGGAACTCCAGATGAGGCCAGGAATGGAACAGAAAGGGCGGATCTAAACCGAATGATATAATATCGGTTTACCAGGTAAGAAGAAATCCATTTTAATAAGAGAGGGTTAAAGCCGAGAGCAGACAATTTGAAGAGGACCAGTTGATGAGATATCTTATCAAAGGCTTTATTGAAATCAGTTGCGATAACATCGATTTCTTTGCCATTTTCTAAGGCTGAGACAGCAAAAGACACGAATTCAACTAGATTTGTGGTAGTTGTCCTCCCTTTTAGAAAACCATGTTGTCGGGGTGAAATAAAAGGCTTGCATTTGAAGCTTAACGCTTCGTATAAAATGCTTTCAAAGAGTTTGGGTATATGAGAGAGTTTAGCAATGGGACGATAATTGGTAACTTCATGCTTAGATCCCTTTTTGTGTATTGGGATTATAAAAGAGGTCTTCCAAATCTGGGGAAATTCACCCTGTGTAAGCGATAGACGAAAAAGTTAGGAAAGGGGTAGAGACAGGTTGGAAGAGCATTTCTTAAGAAACATGGCGGGGAGTCCGTCTGGGCCAGGTACAAATTCATCTTTAAGATTTTGTAACTTTTCTTCAATAACTGCAGGATCGAAATTTTGAGTGAGAAAGGGACCAATGGAGAAATTTGGTAGAGTTGTTGCAAATTTAAATCCATTTCTAAAATTTTGAAAAAGTCGCCAACACACACAGAGATGGATGTACTTATTGTATCGTCGCGAGACCGTGCTCTCTCGTATTCAACGAGTGAAGAGTCTAACCGCGGAGTTGATTAAAAAACTAATTAATTTTGTTTACTTTATTTTATTTTATTGACTAAAGGTCCGCCGTCCTTAGCGTCGTCGCTGCAACATTGTCGTCTGCATTAGTCTAATTAACAAACTGTCTTTCTTTTCAAATCGGCTTGCGCAACCACTCCCTTAACACTTATGATCATTCACCGCTTGTTCCAATTTATTTTGCAGCTTGGGTGGTTTTGCTTTTGTCGGTTTCAAATGTCATCCCATTTGTCATTCACTTCCACACTTCGAACATTGTAAGTGCAATCCCATTCATAATTACTAGATGGAGTGAAAAGTGACCTCCTTGGGAATGAAAAAAGCTTTTTTTTTAAATACACTTATTCCAGCGACTTTCCAACTTCTTGATCCCGTCCGAAAAGTAATTTTCCGGAAGGTCTGCAAAATACTCCTCCGTGGCGTCGATGATTACCTCGCGTCAGCTGAATTTTTTATTGATGAGCCATCTTTCCGAGGGATCCAAATCCAGTTACCAATCGGCGCCAAAAGTCAGCCCGATTCCGTATCAGCAGGTCCAAACACTCTTTCGAAGTGCTCTCGCGTTCGTGTTTTTGGTTAAAAGTGAGCATTCGCGGCACCCAGCGGCAGGATAACTTTTTCATATGCAGAATATTGCCCAAAATATGGCGTGTGCGCTCAGTACTAATCTTTGTGGTATCTGCTAGCTGGCGCACCTTCACTTTCCCGTCAGCCAACACCATTTCATGTATTTTTTTGACATTGTCCTCTGTAACCGCATCGGAGGGCCTGCTGCTGCGGACTTGATCGGTAGTGGAGTTGCGGCCATCACGAAACTCTCGAAACCAATATTTGATGGTGTAATCTGACGGAGCATTGGCCCCATAATATTTATCCAACGTTTTGCCTCTCAAAAAATAATGTTTTATGAGAGAACGAAAATCGTTTTTGTCCATACTCAACATGATGCCAAACACGTCAACAACAATCAGCTGTCAAAACAAAACTAAAGACAGTATCGCACTGAAATTTGGCATGTCTGCCTAAATATGAACAGACTTCGGTCGTTCACATATCTCTGTGGAGAACACACGTGTTTCGGCTTGCGAGTGAATAGTGATTAGTAAAATCAGTGACAAAAAGACATTCGAGGAAGTTCATATAGGCTCCAATTAGCAGAGTGTCAGTGTGCCCGGCCGACAGTTGGCGGTCGTGGGTTTCTAATCCCAGTGTGTACTCTACACATCTTTTTTCTTTTTTTTTTTTTTTCATTCTTACGAGTACATATTTAAAATAAATTCAGAAACAATAAAGTGGTGGTAAAGTGTTGTCCATCACGTGATGGATTGTGAAGAGCGGTCCGCTATGCTAATAGCGGGATCTGCTAAAATATCAGGTGAGGCTTCGAGCAGTTCGAGCCAAACCCCAAAAACAAAGAGAAGGAGGAAGCTTAGTCCAACTTCTAACTTAATAAAACGTCCCACCCAACCAACGGCCACTGTAAAGCTGCTTGGCGGAGTGGGGGAAAAGAACAACTTCGCTTCATTGGCAACAAGCGAATCTGAAGATGAAGAAGAAGAAATGGAGGCCATAAGTAGCAGCATCAAAATGCTACAGCAAAGAGTGCTGGCCATAAAAGAAAAACAAATGGTAAGAAGGAAGAGGGAAGAGCAAGAGCAATCCGAACAACAGCAGCTTGCTCAAAAACAGAAACAACAACAACACCAAGTAAATAAAGTAGCACAAGTGTTACAACAACAAAATGTTAAGAAACACCAGCAACAACAAGTGCAGCCACTACAACGGCATCGGCTAAAACAGCAGCAGCCACAAAAACGGCAACTGCAAAAACAGCAGCAACAGCAGCAACAACAACAACAACAACAACAGCAACAGCAACAGCAACAACAACAACAACAACAACAACAACAACAACACCAACAACACCAACACCAACAACAACAACAACACCAACAACAACAACAACAACAACAGCACCAGAAGAAGAAGGAGAAGGTGCTTCCTATAAACACTTATAAATTAGAAGTCAATGCAACCAAGGACCTGTGTAAGTTGGTCATTGGTAATAATTTTAATATTAAGAGATTGGGGAACGATCGCCATGCCATCCACTGTAATACAGTGGAGGGCTACGCGAAAGTGAAAGAGCTCCTGAAGGAAACGACGACGGAGCACTACTCATTCACACCGAAGTGTGAAAAGCGGCAATCGATGCTGCTGAAGGGGTTGGAGCCGTCTTCTGATCCTGAGGAGATCCTGGCACTGCTCAAAGAGAAGGAGTGCGAAGGACTCAAGTTTGTGGGGGTAAAGCCATTTACCACAGCTAGAGCCAGGCGGAAGAAACGGAGTCTGCCGTTCTTCCTGGTGCAGCTCAGTCCCGAAAGTTGTCTGGATAGTCTAAGGAGTATAAATGTCCTAGACTACCAGGTTGTTCACTTGGAAAAATTAAAAAGGAGCGAATTCGTTATACAATGCGTTCGCTGCCAGAGGTTCGGACACGCCGCTTCGAACTGCCATATGCAGCCTCGATGCGTGAAGTGCGCAAAGAACCACAGTTCCGAGGAGTGTACTCTGGGTAGGGACGGAGCATCCGATAGGACGCAGCTCTCGAGCGTGTTATGTGGGAACGTGGGACACACCGCAAACTATCGGGGTTGTCCTAAGTTCGCTGACATCAAAAAAGCAAAACTGACTCGACAGCAGAAGGTGGAGGTCAAACGTTCACTTGTGAGGTTTCAAACACCAGCCGTCACGCCCCAAATTTCCTACGCCCAAATGGCGGCAGGTAGGGGGGCTACGGTACAGCAAGCGACTGTTGCTTCTCCAGCGCCAATGCCGAGAACAACGGAAGCTGCACCTAACATGCTGGCCATCTTGCTCGCAATCCAAGGGCAGATGGCTCGGCTGCAAAAGCAGGTGCAAGAACAGGCCAAGCGGGTGGACCAGATCTACGCGCTGCTGCCGGGCCTAACGCAACACATGTCGTAATGGGTACGCACATGGTGGAGCAAACTTTGAAGGTCCTTGCGGTGAATGTTAATTCACTGATTAGGATCGAACGAAGAGCCGCGATGTTTAAATTGCTGCAAGACCAAACTCCTGATGTGCTTTTCGCTAGCGAAACCAAGCTAACCGATAAGCACAAACTGGAGTACAATAATTATATTGTTAGAAGAAGAAACCGGCCCAGATCCAAATGTGGAGGCGGTGTCGCTATCTTCATTAAGCAAGGTGTAAAATTTCACAGAGTGTACAAGGGAGTGTTGCGTACGTTCCGGGTGTTGGAGGCAGTCGTCATTTACATCCCGCTCCGCAGTGGAAAGCGGCTGTAGTTGGCCTCTGTTTATGCACCTGAGACTTCACAATCCACTTTATTTATTACAGAGCTTGACACGCTTTTTCGACTCCTGAGGCTGGAATCGGGGGAGAATTATTTTGTAATCGGCGGGGACTTCAACGCTAGACACAGAGATTGGGGAAATAATTTGCCAAATACTAGAGGGAACCTACTACTCGATTGGTGGGGTCAGCACGATGTCATGTACAGACTCGGTCTTAAAGCGACGGATAACCTCGTTTCCCAGAGGCGGATCTTATTTGGATCTAATGCTGTACGACGAACGTATACGACTGACAGGTACGAATTTACAAACGTTAAACTGTCTGCGCACATTCGTGTATGACAGTGACCATTGCGGTTTTAGCACCGAAATTACAGTTCCCAACGAAATTGCGGAATTGGAGGAGTTTGTCCAAAGATATTCTTACAACTACAGTAAGACTCGATGGACACGCTTCTCCGCAACCATGACAAGTGCGCTCTCCTCGAACACGCTCCATCCGCCGGCCAATAGGAATTTGTCAAACGAGGAGACCGACAATTACCTAAAACAAATGGGCGAGACAATTAAACAAACTATGGCCGCTACAATACCACGGTATCGACATACGACTAACGAAGACCTGTTCCGCAATCCTACTATTGACGCACTGCACCGACAGAAAAGTAGACTTCTGACAAGACTCAAAAACTTGTACAGACAGTTTACTGACAGACAAGACCCGGAGATTAGGACACTGAAGTCGTCGATTAAAAATATTCAAACGTTAATAAAAGAGAATTACAGAATTTCTGTAAGTTCGTATTGGAACAACAGGGTTCGGGCTGTAAACACCAGCAACCCGAATATGTTCCCGCAAATAAATAAACTATTTCGGAGAAAAAATCAAAACGACCTTCAGTGTCTTAAAATAGCCCGGACAACAGACAACGAACGGTTACTGACAATAGCAGGTATTGATCCAAATGAGGCCGCTGATGATGACGACTTCTTTGTGATCGAGGATCCACAGGAGAAAGTTGAGGCCATAGGGGCGACTTTCCAGGAAATATACAAGGCCACTGATACCATTGACCCTAATTATGACCTGGACAATCGCGTCTTGGTGCACGACCTCTACATTCGAAATGAAGTAGGGAACTGGCGATCCGAGGGCTCTGGTTTCACCCGGTTCAGCGACGAAAATATGGCAAATAATGTCATTACTAGAGAGGGTGGCCTACCCCATTTCATTTCGAAGGAAGAGCTCCATGAGATCTTCGACACAATCAGGGCTAAGAAATCAGTGGGGACCGATGGTATTCCGAACATCGTGCTTCGACATCTTCCTCTAGAAGCGGTGGACATTTACACCACCCTGTTTAATAATGCAATGAATAATGCACATTATCCAGTGCATTGGAAAACGGCGGTGGTTCAACCTATCCCCAAGAAGGGAAAGGATATATCCAATCCGGCGAATCTCCGGTCGATAAGTCTCCTTCCGAATATCAGTAAGGTGTTTGAAAAAGTAATCAATAGAGCTCTGTCTAGGAGGGTTGAGGACAAACATATCATTCCGGATAATCAATTCGGTTTTAAGGCGGGACATGATATCTCACATGCCGCGTCTAAACTGGTGTCCGATATCCAATGGAATAAAGGCAAAAACCAATGTACTGGTGCCTGCCTTGTTGACTTGGAGAAGGCCTTCGACACCGTATGGTTAGAGGGTCTTTTCTATAAGCTGACTAGGCTGGGGATCAGTAAACCACTCTTGTACATTCTTTATAATATGCTAACCAACAGACAGTTCATCGTAAAAAATGGCGATGTGACTTCTGTTGGAATATTTCAAATTGGTCTTCAGCAAGGCGCGGTCAATTCGCCGATCCTATTCAACATTTATACAAGCGACTTGATAGGTTCACTTCCCCATACTATTGCGTACGCAGACGATTTGATAGCGTACAGAACGGGTCCAAAAATCGAGGTCATTAATACTCTCTTGCAGCGTGATTTCGATAAGATAAGACGATTTTGCGATGACTGGAAGTTGAAAATCAACTTTCGGAAGTCGGAAACCATTCTCTTTAGGACGCCCTAAAGCCTCTAGGGATACCAGAAAAAATTGCCTGTCGAAATGTAGTCAGATACCTCGGGATCTGGCTAGATCAGTTTCTGTATTTTGACAAAAATGTAGATGCTGCTCTGGCCAGAGCCAAAGGCGCTTTTGCCCTTACAAAGAGACTGTTTTATAGCAGCCAACTCGATGCGAGGGTAAAGGTAATCTGCTACATGGCCCTTATCAGGCCCATGCTGGTATTCGGGTGCCCCGTGTGGTTCAATGTACGAGCAAGCTTAATGGAAAAGATTCGGGTGTTTGAGAGGGCTTGCCTTCGCTTGTACAGAATACCAGAGTCGGAGTACAAAAATTTTTATCGTAATGAGGTCCTTTACAACAGGGCGAACCTAATGCGAGTGGACAACTTCGTAATTAAGCTGACTCGAAGGCATATTGCAAGAGCAATGACCTCGACGAATAGCCTGATATCTGGGGCTTACTACCCCAACTACCTTTACCAAGAGAGTGCTCTGACGGCTTCGTTCCACCGGAAGCATTCCTCTACCTAAATCAGATAGGGTTGATCCAGGATAGATGAGCGGTCCCGTTAATCTTCCATGTCGCTCGGAAAGCTGGGGACAGGCGACTCAACTACGGCAGAGACGTCGCACACGGCAGTGTGGATCGTCTCAGGTTCAGTAGGGCGGTGGGGAATCGCGATAAGAGGGATGTCGTTCGGCAGCACCAGCATTTCTGGTGGTTGAATGATGGAGAAGATGTTTCGTCGTCGTTTCCGTCAATTACTGATCAGCCTAACTAATGGGGCAGAGCTGACCAATCTATTTGCTCTGTGAATAGCGATGGCCAGCTTACATAGGTTTAGGTTAGCATTTAGGCATTTTTTGTTAGTATGTAAGGGTTAATGATTAAGATAATAAAATGCATTTAAAAACTGAAAAAACTGAAAAAGGGAAGCTAGAAACAACGCTACTTCGGCGAGTTCAACGACGAATGACTGCAGTGGTCGACAACTTTTAGCAAAATTTTCTGGACATAAAACAATCATTTGAGTTGATCTGTGGTGCAATCTCTTCGCATCTTCGAACTCATGGCGTATCTGGTGGACGATGGTCCAGCTGTAGCAAATCCCTTAGTCGAAGCTCAACATCGTTTCCTTAAAACTTCAGAAACTGTAACATCCTACTACGAAGACAAAATGCGTCTTCTGCGACACGTAAACCTAGCAGAAGCTGATGTAGTAGCCCAGTTAACCGAGGGGATGCCTCAACGCTATCGTGGGTTTCTGTTGTGTGCGAAGCCAGCAACAGCGATAGATTGGATCGCAATTGCACTCCAATTAGAATCAATTGTTGAGCGACAGTCAACAAATCCACTGAAGACACAACCGAGTTCACAAAAACAGCGGGAGTATATATTAAATACCCAAGGCTATGTCAAACAACGGCTTAAAGAAAAACCACCAAGTCCATGTCGTCATTGTGCGCAAGTAGGTGAAACACCGTGGCACTGGAATCGAGAATGTCTACAAAGACGACAAACGGCAGATCGACAGCAAACGACGGAGAATGACCAATCAACGACAACACTTAATACCGAAGTATCAAATACCGAAAATAACGCCAACCAGGAAAACTTCCTGAGCGGTCGCCGTTAATCGATATAGCGGTGCGGATCAATAATAAACCAGTACGTGCAATCATTGACTCTGGTAATACCATCGATGTCATCAGTTCATCACTTGCCGAACATCTAGATTTAAAACCAGATCCGCACACATCCATTACCATTGCACACATAAATGGCAACACATCTCACAATAGGCTCAACAACTTTAAGATTTGCAGCACACGTCATACGGCAGTACCCACACGACTTCATCATCGGCCTTAGCACAGGTAAGCTATTTGGCCTTAAAATCGATTTTTCCCGTAACCTTGTTTACAGCACCGATCCCATCGATAAGCGTCCCCATATCTGCTTGGCATCATTGGTGCTTACTCCAGTTGCTCAACGAATTCAAGAAATATTAAAGGACTTTCGGCGACTCCTCGCCATAGAGAGTAACGACGTTGGACGGATTCCGGGTGTCTCGCACCACATTTGGCTGCTTCCACAGCAACAGCCCATCGCTCAGCGTCCATTTCGTCATTTAGATGAAGAATCAAAAGAAATAAGACAAGAGATTCATTTCACCTTGGGCTTCACCAGTTACGCTCGCTCCAAAGAAAGATGGTACACGCCGGCTTTGCATAGCTTATCGTCGATTTCACGCCGTTACGGTAGACGAAAGAGAACCCATTCCACGCATTCAGGATGTAATCGACCAACTTTCAACCTCGCGTGTTTTCTCAACCCTTGATATGGCATGTGGTTACTGGCACCGTTTGACGTCAAACGGACAATTCGAGTGGACTGTTTTACCGTTTGGGCTCAAGAACGCACCTCGTACGTTTCAGCGAATCGCTCGACAAATACTTGGCGACTTATTCAACAATGGTGTTATCCCATATTTAGACGATATCATTGTCTATAGCAGTGATACCAAAGCCCATGCCGAACTCCTTAGAGACATTTTCTTACGTCTTACAGCAGCTAACGTCAGACTCAGAAAAGAAAAATGCCGCTTTGCTCAAGCCGATGTCGAGTTTCTGGGGCATATTATTTTCAATGGAACAGTTCGCCCTTCAGAAGAGAAAGTAAATGCCGTCAAAGAGTACAAAATCCCCACTGATGTGAAATCACTCCAGCGTTTCCTTAGCTTGGCAAATTATTACCGAAGAAGAATAAAAAAAACTTCAGTACCATAGCCGAGCCACTTACCCGGTTAACACGAAAAGCCGTCAAATTCGAATGGAACTGGCAACAACAGCAAGCGTTCGATACCATCAAAGAAGCGCAAATAACATCACCAATTACAGCGATCTTCAGAAGCGATCGTCCAGTTTTACTCCATACAGACGCGAGTAGTATTGACATTGTAGCAATTTTAATGCAACCTGGAGATGATGGACAGAAACAAGTGGTAGCATACCATTCACGACGCCTCAACATACACGAGCAGCAATACCATGCGACGGAATTAGAGTGCCTTGCAGTCGTTGATGCAATGGAACATTTTCATGTGTATGTGCATGGCCGCTATGTTGACATCTATACAGATCACTCTGCGCTACAGTGGCTCTTCCAGATAAAAAATCCGTCAAATAGACTTTTCAGGTGGTCAGTTCTGTCTACTCATACACTATACACCACCGACCGGGAAAGCTGAATGCCGCTGCAGATGCTTTGTCTCGCCAGCCAGTATCACTACTCGAATAGCTGGTCGAATAGCTGAACTTAAATGTGCTCAACAAAGAAACCCTTCAAATGACCCTACTGTTCGAAAAGATGTTCACGGATTTGAAGTTCATCGAAATCGCGGCATAACCAGTTTTGTCGTTCCGGACAAACTCCGACCGAAAATTCTAAAACATTATTACGATGAATATGGTCATCCAGGAATAGCAACAACAATACAACTTATTTGTGGGCACTATTGGTGGAGAAAAGTGTATTCCGATGTGCGTGACTATGTGCAAAGCTGTGCAACATGTCAAGTAGTTAAACCAAGCAACCGTCCAGCTATTGGTTCCCTGCAACTAATACCAACACTAAAAGCACCCAACGAGCTCTTGACGCAATTGACGCTATTGTAATGGGGGTAACTTCTGCGAATACAAGCGAAAAATATATTCAACTCGTAGTGGACCATCACTCAAGATATATTTTGGCTACGGCAACTCAACGGAATACAACCAACACACTAATTGAAGTCATAACAAACATTTGTTCGGAGGTTCCAACACCAGAAGTTCTAATCAGTGATAGAGGACCGAATCTAACTTCAAAACGTTTTCGTAAATTTCTTCGGAAGTCATCGATCAGGCATCAAACTACGTCACCCTACCATTCGCAAGCAAATGGTTTATGCGAAAAGGCCAATGACACAATTGTTCGGGGTTTGCGCCTGGCAACCGTTGACTCACCAGCAAGACTATGGACAGACCTACTGCCAGAAGTTGTCACAAATTACAACCGTACACCACACAGTGCAACCGGATTTTCGCCACAGTTTCTTCATTTTGGAATTCCTTCGCATGCTGCTAGGGACAACATCTCTCTAGTTGATGCTCGATCTGAAGCTGTCAAACGTTCGGATGCAACGAAAGCCATACGTAAGGAACACCATGACTTCGTTCATCCGCCATCAAATTGGAAGATTGGCGACCTTGTTGTACGAAAAATTGCTGATAACCATCCATCACGACATAAACTTTCGCCAAGTTATACTGGACCATATGTAATTTTACGTTTACTTGGATCAGAAACCTTTCGAATAGGATTTATCACAGGAAACCAAATCACGAATATTTCATCAGCTCACTCTTCACAGCTGTGGAGTTTTCGACCACGGGTCGAAAACCTTTCAACGTCGGGGGAGTGAGATGGCACTACTCGTAATAGCTTTAGGTAGATCCCAATAGGCGACGCTACTAACGATAGAGAATCGTGAAACGTAATTTTCCCATTTCTGACAGGAACGTTCGTTCTTCTTCCTGACGACACCATTGAGAACGGACGTAATCTGAATTTATAAATAAAGAATAAAGTTCCGTCTAATTTTTTTAATCTCTTGTTTCATTTTGCAGGCGTCAGAAAATAGCTGGCGCCTCAATATACATACCACCTTGATCAAAAAGTTCCCGCACCACACCACCGTGTGGCGCTCAAATTGTTCCGATTTGAGTTCTGTTTGCTTTGTTAAGTTGGTAAATCTGTTGTCGACATCCTCTCTAAATCTTAGCGTCATAGCTTGACATTTGCAAAACTTACGTAACTAAGAGTATGTTGCGATTCACACACCGCATGATCCCAGCACTTGCTATCACAACAATCCACTTATCCAGCTGCATATGCATTTTCGGTCAAGTTCATACCCGAGTCATTCATCGAAATTCGAAGCCGCATGTAAATATACCATATACCATACGTGCTGGCGTACATGGGGGGGAGGAAATAGTTTTCAAAAATTTTATGTCGTCAGCGTAAAGGGAGAGGGAGGAGTGTTTAATGACTTTCTCAACATCGTTAATAGTAAGAATGAAGAGAAGAGGGCCAAGATGACTGCCTTGTGGAACTCCAGATGAGGCCAGGAATGGAACAGAAAGGGCGGATCTAAACCGAACGCTATAATATCGGTTTACCAGGTAAGAAGAAATCTATTTTAATAAGAGAGGGTTAAAGCCGAGAACAGACAATTTGAAGAGGACCAGCTGATGAGATATCAAACGCTTTATTGAAATCAGTTGCGATAACATCGATTTCTTTGCCATTTTCTAAGGCTGAGAGAGCAAAAGACACGAATTCAACTAGATTTGTGGTAGTTGACCTCCATTTTAGAAAACCATGTTGTCGGGGTGAAATAAAAGGCTTGCATTTGAAGCTTAAAGCTTCGTATAAAATGCTTTCAAAGAGTTTGGGTATATGAGAGAGTTTAGCAATGGGACGATAATTGGTAACTTCATGCTTAGATCACTTTTTGTGTATCGGGATTATAAAAGAGGTCTTCCAAATCTGGGGAAATTCTCCCTGTGTAAGGGATAGACGAAAAAGGTAGGAAAGGGATAGAGACAGGTTGGAAGAGCATTTTTTAAGAAGTACGGCGGGGAGTCCGTCTGGGCCAGGTACAAATTCATCTTTAAGATTTTGTAACTTTTCTTCAATATAACTGCAGGATCGAAATTTTGAGTGAGAAAGGGACCAATGGAGAAATTTGGTAGAGTTGTTGCAAATTTAAATCCATTTCTAAAATTTTAAAAAATCGCCAACACACACAGAGATAGATGTACTTATTGTATCGTCGCATGATCGTGCTCTCTCGTATTCAACGAGTGAAGAGTCTAACCGCGGAGTTGATTAAAAGACTAATTAATTTTATTTACTTTATTTTATTTTATTGACTAAAGGTCCGCCGTCCTTAGCGTCATCGCTGCGACCTTGTCGTCTGTATTAGTCTAATTAACAAACTGTCTTTCTTTTCAAATCGGCTTGCGCAACCACTCCCTTAACACTTATGATCATTCACCGCTTGTTCCAATTTATTTTGCAGCTTGGGTGGTTTTGCTTTTGTCGGTTTCAAATGTCATCCCATTTGTCATTCATTTCCACACTTCGAACATTTTTATTTTATTCAATATAGTCCCCTTTTAGTTTGATACACTTATTCCAGCGATTTTCCAACTTCTTGATCCCGTCCGAAAAGTACTTTTCCGGAAGGTCTGCAAAATACTCCTCCGTGGCGTCGATGATTACCTCGCGTCAGCTGAATTTTTTATTGATGAGCCATCTTTCCGAGGGATCCAAATCTAGTTGCCAATCGACGCCAAAATTCCGCCCGATTCCGCATCAGCAAGTCCAAACACTCTTTCGAAGTGCTCTCGCGTTCGGATAACTTTTTCATATGCAGAATATTGCCCAAAATATGGCGTGTGCGCTCAGTACTAATCTTTGTGGTATCTGCTAGCTGGCGCACCTTCACTTTCCGGTCAGCCAACATCATTTCATATATTTTTTTGACATTGTCCTCTGTAACCGCATGGGACGGCCGGCCGCTGAGGACTTGATCGGTAGTGGAGTTGCGGCCATCACGAAACTCTCGAAACCAATATTTGATGGTGTAATCTGACGGAGCATTGGCCCCATAATATTTATCCAACGTTTTGCCTCTCAAAAAATAATGTTTTATGAGAGAACGAAAATCGTTTTTGTCCATACTCAACATGATGCCAAACACGTCAACAACAATCAGCTGTCAAAACAAAACTAAAGACAGTATCGCACTGAAATTTGGCATGTCTGCCTAAATATGAACAGACTTTAAGGCACCATAACCTTTTTTGCAGTAACAGCGTATTCTAGCGGTCAAGGAGGTCACTTTTCACTCCATCCAGTATGGTTTTCCTGTAAAAAGTCTTGCTTGCTGTATAAATATCGTCGTTCTTGTATTATTTCCTAAGTTAATTTGTATAGACAGTTTGTCAAAACTATGTTTTAGACATTATTAAATAATGTATACAAACAGTTTATTTATTTCCTCCAAAAAATAAAAAAAAAAAAATAGAAAAAAGCGTGACACGAAAACATTAATTATTGTAAAATAAATGTAACCATGAAAACAAATATGTTTTTAAAGCTAGTCACCATCGGTAGAGCGTTTGTCAGCTTTTTTAAGTATTTCGCCCTCTTCGTCAGATGTGAAGTCTTGTTTTTGTACACGATTCCACGGTTGTATTTCGGCAGTGCCATAAATTTGGAACATAAAATAAGTACAAATAGCTATAATACACGAAACTCCAAACACTTGTCGCCACTGATCTATTGATTTCTAACAAAATAATACAATTGATTTATTTTTTTAATTATAATTATTTTGAAAGAAAGATTTACCTCATTTATAACAATAAGCCCAGTTATCACAGGCGATAAAAACGACGCCGACATATGAATCGTTTGCGCAAATGCTAACACAGGCCCAGCCAAATTTGGTGCAATATCTACAATGCTTGCCATAGCACCCGCATACGAAGCTGTTACATATGTAACCGCTATAAACCACACAACCAATACAAGAACAATATTTTCAATATAACCGATCAATAATAAAAGAACTCCGGGAACAATTTGCGAAGCAGCTGTAAACATTTTACGGACATTTGTTAAGGTCATCACACGTTTCGAAACTAGTTTGTCGGCCGCATAACAAAAAAACACTGAAGATATATACGAACACAAAAACGGAGTCCCAGATAACAATCCATTTGATTGATAACTAAAATTTAGGATCTTTTGCATGAATATTGGCCCTGACAAAATAAATTGATAGTGAACCCAAATTCGTCCAAATGTAGTTATTCCAATGGCCCAAACAGGTAACGACGTAAATATGTTCTTCCAAGGGACCTTCATGCCTTGAAAATCTTTTACTTCATGACTAACATTAACTTCAATGTATTCAAGTTCTGATGTTGAAATTCTTGGATGTTCTTTAGGGCTATTGAACGCTAAAAAATACCAGATTATACACCATATCATTGCTAGACTTCCTGTTGTGTAAAAGACATAAGGCCATCCAAAATGATCAATTATAAATCCACATAGAGGGTAAGTAAGCCCAATGCCGATGCTAAAACCTTGAAAACTTGACATGAATCGACTACGTTCTGCAATCGGTATCCAAAATCCAACCAGCGCATACATTGCTGGCCATGTTAAGCCCGACGCAAACCCCTGTACTGAACGTAGAAATATAACTGCAACATAATGGATATCAGCTGCATATGGAATAAGAAAACTGCAAACGCCCGTTGCGAATTGTGACCAGCCAAATACTTTTTTCGTTCCAAAATATTGGGTAGCAATTCCACCCGCCACCTTCAAAATATGAAATTCATTATTAAGTACGGATTCCTGTTCTATTTGTACATGTTTTGAATACTTTACCTGCGATAAAACATAACACCAGTAAAATGAACTTAATATGGCTCCTTTTATAGTTGAATCCCAGTTGTATTGGTTAAAACCGTGATTTTTCTAGAAACAAGGACGAATATGGAATTAATATTAAGAAAATACTTTTATATTATTAGAAAAAAAATATTCTAGGTTAGAATGGGTATATAGACTTAAATAAAAACTGTAAAGAATGTGAAGCCATACGAAGAATTTAAATTTTTACAAATTCGATGTTGGTTTCTTGATTTAAGAGCCAACCGTGCTTGACTTTTCTTTTTTTTTTTTAAAAAAAAAAGAACTTAACACTCAAGTGGGTATGAATACACTTAAAATGCCTCAGCATGTGTTGAATTTCTTGGAAAATGTAATAGAGAGAGAGAAAGAAAGATGTGTGGGCTCAGTGGTTATTTCGCTCCATGGCCATGGGTGTCATCCAACATTTAATGGGGAGACTAAATTCTTAGTGGAAGTCGACCTGATATTGATTTCTAGTCAGCTGCTCATCTTACTTTTTTTTGTTTTTATAATTTGCGCACGCTCAAGGGATTTAAGTACCCTTAAGATGTTTGCACACAGCGCGGTCGAAGGAAAGTCAGGGAGGATAGAAAGAGAGGCACCGGTGAACGTTGGTTTTAAATGTTTGAAGGTTATAATGACTAGGAAATTCAGGGCATTCCATAACCGAGTTGTACGGCCTAAGAACGAATCACGATATTTTAGAGTACGTCCGAAAGTGGGCTTGAGGGTAAACTGATGAGCATTCATAAGGAGACGGGTGTTACGCTTAAAGGTTTGAAGGGGCGGAATGCTACTGGCGATTTCCATGGAGCACTGGTGGTGGAAATAGCGATAAAACAGAGTGAGACACGAGACCTTACGTCGTTGTTCTAGAGTGTCCATTGTTTGAATTTTATCGCACGGTTTTGCTTCCTATCTAGCAGGTGTAGAGAGGTTTTGGGCGCATCCAATCAGATGTTGGCACTGTACACCAATTTCGGGCGGATAAACGCCTTATATATATATTGAGGCCAGATCAGAGGGGGTGAAGTATTTCTTACATCGCTTGAGACAATCGAGACATTTCGCAGCATTTTGGCGACACCGAATATGTGGTCATTCCAACGTAAGTTATCATTGACACACATACCGAGAATGGAAATTTTATCGGTTTCGACGATGCAAGTGCCATTCATGGATAATGGCTTGGTGATCAAATTTCGCTTTAACGACATCAGACAGCATTGTGTTTTGCAAGCATTAAATTCTACTCTGTTAGTGTTTCCCAAATTAGTTATGCTGTTAATATCAGAATTTAAAGAGCTTAACATACGCTGCCGTTCCCGCTCTACAGCCGAAGAGCAGGGACGCGAGTCTGGGAACGAATATGAAAAGCAGAGAGTACTGCCGTCAACATAGGAATATATTGGATTAGAAGTAGCAGATAAGAGATCATTAATGAAAATTAAAAAGAGTGTCGGAGACAGATCGGGGCCCTAGCATTTATTTTGTGGATATCAGACTTGAAACCGTCCAAGACAACTTGAATTGAATGTTCCGAAAGGTAATTTCTAATCCATTGAAGAAGAGAGTCGTCGATCCCAAGAGCACATATTTTCGACAAAAGAGCCTGATGGCAAACTCTGTCAAATTCCTTAGAAATATCAAGCGCAACTATCTTGCTTTCGCCAGAATGATGAACGCTTTGGTTCCACTTTTCGGTGAGACATGCCATCAGATCACTAATGGACCTGTTGCTAGGAAAACCGTACTGCCGGTCATTGAGAAGTTTTCGTGTTTCGATATATTTCATGAGCTGACGGTTTATCAGGGTTTCCATGCCCTTGGAACGTAACGGAACGTAAGTTAAATTGGTCTGTATGAGGAGAGAGAAGAAGATTCGCCCTTTTTAGGGACGGGCTGGACAAATGCTGTGTTACATCTGCTCGGAAAGAGTCCTAAAGAGTAGGATTGATGAAAAAGCTGACGCAGTGGACCAGCGGATTTATGTATCTTGAGATCTTTAAGTACTTCTGCCACTACACGAGTGCGAAAGTGGATTTGTTCCATTTAAGATTCGACGCACTCAAGTGTAAGCGGAGACAAAACACAATCTGGAAGTATTGAGCTGGCCGCAAAGTGTGCAGCAAGCAGATTGGCCTTTGTCCAAAGAGCTGACAACTGGAATGTCATTGTAAATGAGCGTTGGGGTGGAGGATGAGGCAGAATTTCTAATATTTTTGACGAACGACCAAAAGTTTTTACTACCTTTGGGACATTGTAGTATTTTTTGCCTCAGTTTTTAGTCGTATAGAAATTCCACGCTCTTGAGAAAGACGTTGCAGTCATTCCTGGCTCTCTTAAACTTTTTTCGGTTTTCTCTGATGGGTTGGTCTTGAAGGACCGAAAAAACGTTTCTCTAACCCCGACAGCCTCTTTGCAGCTCGAGTCGCACCACTCTGCATCCGATGAGGGATAAAGTTTCTCATTCCAAAGAGAATTGTTTCTGTAATCACGTCAGCAGTGGCATCCACGTCTTTATCGAGGAGACATAACGACTAGTTAAAATTTCTAAAGAAGTTGTAAGTCCGCTCCAATTGGCTTTCTCGTATTGCCATACGGTTCTTTTAGGGATCTTTTCTCTAACTGTGTGGTGGGTGTACGAGAATTTAGCTGATATGACACAGTGGTCTGACGAGCCTAGAGGGGATAGCACATTGACTTTGTATTTGTCAGGGTGAGAGGTTAAAAACAAGTCCAGGGTATTGGCGGTATAACTATCAACATCTGGTAGTCGTGCTGGGTTATTTTCGCTGCGGAAAATAACTTGTATGTCCAGAATGTTGAAGCCAACCAGAATTGTGTATATTGAAATCGCCCGTAATCACGATTTCAGTATGGGGATACAGGGATACAATTCGTTGAATGGAGTCAGACAGCGCATCAAACTCGTTAAAGGTCGAGTTGTTGTCCAGTTTGGGGCTTCTGCAAATAAAGCAGTAGTGGATAATTTGCTTGCGGAGATGAAATTTTAACCACATGAAATTGAATTCCGGATTGGAACAGGGACTGTTGTTTTTTTTTTTTTTTTTTTAAAAAGAACTTAACACTCAAGAGGGTATTACTACTCTTAAAATGCCGGAGCACGTGTTTCGGAAAATTGGATAGAGAGAGAGAGAAAGATTTTTGGGCTCAGTGGTTATTTCGCTCCATGGGTGGCATCCAACATTTAATGGGGAGACTAAATTACTAGTGTAAATTGGACCTGATGTTGTATTTAGGCAACCATTCATCTCACAAGATTTTAGTTGCCTGAAAAAAAGTCTTTCGGTCACGGCTGGTATTGAACCGCGAACCGTCCGATTGGGAAGCCAACACACTACCACTTGAGCAACGGCCACCCACATTGTGATGGAGTTTGGTAAGCTACATCAGCGAGACCGCGGCGAGAGAAGAATAATGGCACTAGTTCGTAGCCAGGTACCTACAGATCAGAGGGATCGAGAGGTGTGGGCGGGGATCTACCTGTGTTTCAATAAGTGCCAAAACAGCTGGTCTGCATTTACAGATTTTGCTAACTAAAAAAATGAATAGTCTTTCGGGCGAGGCTGGGATTCGGGCACCGAACCTTCCAATTTGGAAGCCAGTCCACTACGACTTGAGCCAAAGACTGAACGTCTTTACATATTGATATATGTATAATATAGTAAAAAAGCCCTACATGAAAAATTATCCGGTGAAAGGGAAGTCCCTATAAGGGGTAGTTTGGCATTTCTTTCTGTGAACTCTAAAAAATTCTCTTGATACCAGTTATATATGTAGAATCAGCGAGATGTCTCTCATAATCGCTTAACATGCGGTTAATGGGAAACCGAGTGGATAAAACTTCCATGAAAAAATTTGATCTTTTACCGAGCAGTGAAATTTAGTAAAATCAGACACATTATTCGCGGTGGGTTCAGTATATTTCGTTTCGCCGTTCCCTCATTAAATATCAAATACACCCATGAACCAAAGCAAAAAAAAAAAAACTATAAAATCATTTTTCTTTTCAATTTTATCTAATATTCCGGCAGTATAACAGTTCCTTTTAAATCTAACTGCCAATTATCAGTTTAAATGTGACAGTCGTAGAAACTAACGTAACGACCACGACGTGTTGAAATTATTTAAATAATTGTTTAATTATCAATATGCGAAGAAAATTTACAATTCATGTGCACTTTGTTAGTGTTCATAAACACCCTGTTGACATTATTTTATCTCACAGTTTGGGTAAATTTTTGCAACGAATCAATATTATATTTTGCTTAATGGTTGATTTGCTTTGCTTATGCTAATCATCAGGAAAATATTTCCAATTTTCTTCCCGTATTTAAAATTGAAAAAATATTAAAGTAAAATGGTTTTATAATTTCAATGCCTTGTTTCAGCGTTAGATGTTTACCGACTGATATGCGACTCAAAACAAAATCACTGCAAAATATGTATTATATATTTAGAGATCATAATACTCAAGAGGGTTATACTCCTTACGTGGATCGAGTAGTGAGCTTCTGCCTATTCGACTTCAATTTTGTACTTAGTTCATGCATATGAAATGCTCACTTTATTCCTAAAACTCCAGGAAAAAATCAGGCGAGCAGAAAAGCAAACATCGATTTCCCCACTACCATCAGCTGGTACAATTGGATCCGACATTCTAACAACTAAACAAGATTCAACTTAATCAAACTACATTCCAAGTGTTTAGAAATCGTTCTAATGCGCGACGGAAATTACACAATTAAAAAGTACTGTACACTACTAATGGGTAATTTTTTAAACGTTTGGTTTTCAATTATCAAAAAACTGGAAAAGTTTTTTAAAATTTATTTTATATAAATGTTAACCAATGACTACGTTTTAAGAAGTCCACACGGAGAGTCCAATTATTCGTGCATATTGGCTGGTAACTCGCTAATAATACGTGTAATGTTATTTTGCAAAGCATGTCGGCCAAGTTCAGCTCTTGCATTTCGGGCAAAAAAAAAAGTTCGAAATCATTGAACGATAGCGGTAGCCATTGATGGTAACTTTGTTCTCACGGTCATCTTTGAAAATATACGGGCCAGTGATTCGCCGGACCATAGTCCTTCCAAACAGTGCAATTTTCCGGACCAAATAGGGCAGTTTTATTTATTAATACATACTATATATCCATTCAATCAGAAATGAGCTTCGTAGCTGAAGATAATTTTTCGATAGAAAAGCGGATCTTCCTCCAGCTTTTCTAAAGCCCACTCACCGAAAACCCGATGCTGTGGGAGGTCGTTCTTCCGTTCTTGCACCAGCTATATTTTGTAAGGTCTTACCAAGATCCTTGCGTAGAATGTTCACATAGTCGAGTAACACAATCCCAATTGCACCATGGTCCTCATTAACACTGGCGGATACAGCAGTATACGCACCCTGTAAGCACTCTACGCATACGGCTAGGGGGTTTAGAATCCTATAGCGTGAAATTGATGCGAAATTTTGTCACTATGCACAGTTGTGCCATAGTAGGTCATAGGCCGTAGATTTCTGTGATTGAACTAAGCCCTGCTTAATCGCTCAATTACCCTTTAGTTGTCACGCTACCTGATGATATAACAGGTTTCGCAATCCATTGTTTAAAACATTCTTTTTTCTGCATCGGAAGTGACACATCGGATTAGTGTCAACATTGTTATCACCAAGCGTTAATTAGCTCAAGTTGCGGTACGTGTTTTCAAGTTCAGACTTATTCGTCACCCTGTTACACAGCAATGGATTTTCAAGTTAAAGGTATGTACTCTCTATTTATCTATGTATTTTGAATTTTAATTATATCGTTAATTTTTTTATCTGATGCTACGGCGCGGCCACATATTTCTGACGTGTTGTTTTTTTGAAATTTGTTTTGAATCTAAGCTTTTACTCATATTTTTGTGTAGTTATAGGATTGAATTTGGGATAATTAAACTTTGTTGCCTTCTCCTGTCTTTGTTAAGAGTTAGTCGGGGTCTAGGCCACGTACTCCAGTCAAGTAGCACTTGCTATGAAATTTTAATTAATTTTTGTTCCGATTTTTAGAATTTCTTTTTTCTGTTTTAGGTACTGGTATTGAGTGCTCTTTTAAAAGAAAGCTTGCACTAGATACTTGGCTGTCTATCAAAGGCAGTAAATCAGAACTCGAGCGGCGGCGTCAAGTTTTTCAAGTCATGTTGCAGTTCTTGCCTGATGTGGAAAATGTGATTCCTGACGACTTGGAAAAACGACTTTGGAAACAAGTCGGACGAACACATTCACGCATGGTGTCGAAGTACGCCGAATGGCTTGAAGAAATTGAAGTGTGCTTCCTACCAACTTCTGTGGCAGATGTCAATAGTCAGCGACCAGCAGCAGTAGTGTCTTCTTCAAGCAGTCAACAGGATCATCACAGAAAGGACTTTGAGGAGTGCAGCAAGAGATCGCAACGACGCCGCCTAGCAGAGCTAAGTAAAATAGATAATTCCGCTGTTAACTCACTCTTGAATAATTCCAGCAAATCTAATGCCGCTTCTGTAGAATTAAATACTGATGAAGTGTTATCTCTAATCACTGAGGCTAAGCTTACAAAATATCACTGCCTACTATTGAAAGAATTGAAGGCTAAGAAGCGGTATTATGCATCTGAAGTGTTGGCCATGCAATCGTCTGCTGAAGTAAAACTACAATCTTTATTAGATCATACTGCAACTCGGATACTGGAATTTCAAAAACAAGTTCTTGATAATATTGACATTAATGGAGATTTGATTTTGATCGGTAAATGGGGGTTTGATGGCAGCACCAGCCACAGTGATACAAACAGTGTTTTGGAGTTTCTAGTATCGAGGATGGTATTCGCATATATCAAAAATAAGATTTTCGGAGAAGTTAGATGTGAGCTTCAAAAACATGGAATAATAGGGATTTGGGAACAGGTTAAAAAAAATTAAAAAAAAAAATGGTTCCCTGAAAGGCTTTCTGCTAATGCACTATTAGATCAAATACGAACGGCACGAGTAAAAACATATACGGGGATTATTACGGTAGTGTTAATAATTTATTAGACAGGATAAATAAAAGTGGATAAAGCTGCCATTACAGCTTATAAGGTAAATGGTCTAAATAATACTCAAATTGGTCGGAAAATTAACTGTTCTGAAAAAGTCATCCGAAACTTTTTGAATAAGGACAATTACGGTAAGAAACGGCCAGCGAAAGGTCGAACGAAAATTTCAAAGCGACAGGTTATAGGAAAGCGATGTGCTCAAGCCATTTTGGCAGCTTCACCGAACCTGGTTTATAGGAAACCCATGAAAGCACCTCTCCTAACCCAGGCTTGTAAGGATGCTCGACTCAAATTTGCAAAAGAGCACATGAGCTGGACTTCCCAATGGAAAAATGTTTAACTTGGACGGACCAGATGGATTGAGTTATTATTGGCATGATTTAAGAGCACCGAACTCACCACGCCTTAGTCGTAATTTTGGTGGAGGCAGTGTAACGGTTTGGGGTGCTTTTTCATTTTAATGGAAAGACTAAAATCTGTTTCATTCCACCAAAAACCAACAGCGAGAAGTACTACGAGTAGATGGAGTGAAAAGTGACCTCCTTGACCGCTAGAATGCGCTGCGCTACTGTAAAAAAGGTTATGGTGCCTTGAAGTCCGTTCATACTTAGGCAGACATACCAAATTTCAGTGCGATACTGTCTTTAGTTTTGTTTTGACAGCTGATTGTTGTTGACGTGTTTGGCATCATGTTGAGTATGGACAAAAACGATTTTCGTTTTCTCATAAAACTTTATTATTTTTTGAGAGGCAAAACGGCGTAGGAAACAAAAAAAAAGTTGGATAAATATTATGGCACTAATGCTCCGTCAAATTCGAGAGTTTCGTGGTGGCCGCAACTCCACTACCGATCAAGTCCGCAGCGGCAGGCCCTCCGATGTTGTTACAAAGGACAATGTCAAAAAAAATACATGAAATGGTGTTGGCTGACCAGAAAGTGAAGGTGCGCCAGCTGGCAGATACCACAAAGATTAGTACTGAGCGCACATTCCATATTTTGAGCAATATTCTGCATATGAAAAACTTATCCTGCCGCTGGGTGCCGCGAATGCTCACTTTTAACCAAAAACACGAACGCGAGAGCACTTCGAAAGAGTGTTTGGACTTGCTGATGCGGAATCGGGTGGACTTTTGGCGTCGATTTGGATTCCTCGGAAAGATGACTCATCAATAAAAAATTCAGCTCAAGCGACCTTTCGGAAAATTACTTTTCGGGCGGGATCAAGAAGTTGGAAAATCGCTGGAATAAGTGTATCAAACTAGGGGACTATATTGAATAATATATTGGGTATATAACTTAATTCGTGCGTTTTTTTTTTTAAATTTGAACGTTTATTTAAAAAAACCAGGAATTCAAAGTATTGCCCATATGAAGCTATGACTTTTTCCCATCTTTCCGGCAATTTGTGGATCCCATCCCAAAAGAACTGCGCCGGCTTGGCAGCCAAGAATGAATCAAGCCAATTTTTGATATTCTGCTCTGATGTGAACCGTATTTCAGTGAGGGCGTTCTGCATCGACCGGAACAAATGGTAGTCAGAAGGGGCAAGGTCTGGGCTATAAGGCGGGTGGGGTAAGACTTCCCATCCACTGTTTTTCAAATAGTTCTTAACCGGAATAGCAACGTGGGGCCGAGCGTTGTCATGATGGAAAATTATTGCCTCGTGTCTGGTCGCATATTCCGGGCGTTTATCGGCCACTGCTCTCTTCAAACGGATTAATTGTGTTCGGTAGCGTTGTCCATTGATGGTTTCACCCGGTTTTAGCAGCTCATAATACAGCACACCCATCTGATCCCCCCCAAATACAGAGCATTACCTTCGCGCCATGGATATTCGGCTTTGCCGTTGATTTGGCTGGTTGGCCGGATTTCACATATGATTTTTTGCGCTTGGTGTTGTTATAATGGATCCATTTTTCATCACCAGTAACAATCCGATGCAAAAATGATTTCCTTTTGTGGCGTTCCAGCAGCATTTCGGACATGCAAAACCGTCTTTCGACGTCTCTCGGCTTGAGTTCATGTGGAACCCAATTTCCTTGCTTTTGAATACATCCAGCTGCTTTTAAACGTTTTGAAATGGTTGCTTGAGTGACACCGAAAGATTCTGCGAGCTCTTCTTGTGTTTGGCAACAATCTTCATAGACTAATGCTTCCAGTTCTTCATCTTCAAACTTTTTTGGCTGCCCAGGACGTTCATCGTCTTCCAAGCCAAAATCACCACTTTTAAATCGTGCAAACCACTTTTGGCACTTTCGCTCAGCTAGCGCATGTTCATCATAAACTTCCACCAAAATACGATGGCTTTCGGCAGCAGTTTTCTTCATATTAAAGTAATGAAGAAGAACTCCCCGCAAAAACACTTTTTCAGGCACAAAGTTCGACATATTTGAGTGAAAAAAAATTATTGTTGTTTACGCTTCAAATGAATGACATATACTGAAATGACGTACAATGACAGTAGCTTTCCAAGGCATGTTCCAATGGAATAATACAAGTTGCGCCATCTCTTAGCAAACCGCACGAATTAAGTTATATACCCAATAAAAAAAACATTTAAAAAAAAAATTTTTTTAATTCCCAAGGAGGTCACTTTTCACTCCATCTACACAGAACTCTTAGAAGCAGAATTGATTCCCTTTTTAGAAGACCATCATGAGGACGATGCTATTTTCCAGTAAGACAACGCATCAATCTATCGTTCTCGCGTAACTACGAGCTGGTTTTCTTTAAAACAGCTGACAGTTATGAACTGGTCCGCACGCAGCCCTGATCTGAACCCGATAGAGAACCTGTGGGGCATATTGGCTAGAAAGGTTTATCTAAATGGAAGGCAACTTAGCTCAATTCTAGAATTAAAAAGTGCCACTTTGAGCTGTTGGGAAGAGATCGCCTCAAATGAACATCGAAACTTGATAAACAGCATGGAAAAACGCATTTACGAAGTTTTAATAAACAGAGGAGGCAAAACTAAATAATAACTTAAAAAAAAAAATCTTTGTATTAAATATATATAAGCGGTTAGTTCATTCGGCTATACGTAGTGTACTGCAAATTAATGAATTTTTAAAATAAAGCCTGTTATTTTCTCAAAAGTAAAATAATTTATGCGGAAGTTGAATAAAACAATTAAAACTTTATTTTATGTTAATTTACATTACAGCTTATAATTTCCACTGACCGTGATGTTCAAAAGTATGTACTCGGCTAAACGAAATGCACACACTGTATCATTTTAATAATCTCCCTCCTCCACTGCCCCTATTCTTGATGCTCTTTTTCCCCCCACAGTTAAACTAACCCAGCAAACCAATGGAACTACAGAAAGTCGCTATGCACTCTCTAAGCTTAGAGAGAGAAAGATATATGAAAACATTCGTCTCTTTCTCGCCTATTTACACGACAAATCGGACTCGGTCTGCTACGAAGGGAAGACCAAAACCAGCGTCATGGTATCCATCCAGCAGGAAGGCCTCCCTACCGACCCTATCAGTCTCAGGAACCTTTATGTGAGGTACCACGAGATTTTTAGCATGTCCCCTCAAAAAGTAGCAGACGACCTTGCTGCATTCGGCCACTACGTTCACTCTAAACGAGTCTCACACCTACAGCGAAGCCGAGCTGACCACGATAAATTTTTTCATCCATAACGTGCCTTCCTCGTCAGCACTTAAACCATCCCGCCATACATCTCCACCCCACAACATCCCTCTTACATTTTACTACCAGAATGTAAGAGGTCTTCGCTCTAAAACCAATGCTGTTTTACGTTAATCGCATTCTCTTCCCTTTGATATTTACGCCTTGGCTGAAACCAATTTGATTCCCGACATAAAGAACCAGGAATTGTTCCCCCCTACTTTTAATGTTTTTCGCGACGACGATCCTAGCCGCCCACATGATGATTCCCCTTCTCGAGGCGTCCTACTGGCGATCCACAACAGCCTTAACTCTTCTCCCATCCCTTCAACCTCTAAAGTCGACTTTGTCGCTATAAAAATCTCACTCCCCTTCAAGTTCCTTTACGTTTTATGTTGCTACATCCTGCCAGCTCAACCTACCGAATCTTACCAACTTGTTGTCGATGCGATCGACTATTTAATTGACCTGTCTGACTCTACTGACGATATCTTTGTTTTCGGCGACTTTAATCTTCCTCAGCTACAGTGGATTCCATCAGACGATCAATCGTTCTTCATCGCTTCAAATTCCAACTCAGCTAAGGAATGTCTCTTCTTAGATCGCTTAACAGACTCAAGTCTATGCCAAGTCAGTGGTGTATCCAACTATATGGGCAGGTAATTGGACCTTATTTTCACAACAGATTCAATTAACTCCTCAGTCTCACTTTGTCCCCTATCTCTCTCTACAATCGACAACTACCACCCCCCCCCCTTCTACTTTCATTTTTTCATAACTCTTCTCTCCAGTCCACTCCTCCTACAACTCTCTCATCCTACGACTTTCATAAAGCAAACTTTCACAAAATCAGTGACTATCTTAGCAGATCCCCCTTTAACTTTCACAACCTAAGCGTAAATGATGCCTTATCCATTTTTTATAAAGAAATATTTAATTCTTTCAGTCTTTACGTTCCGTAGTCCTCCCTGGTATAATCGCAAGCTTCGTTCCTTACGAAACAAGAGAAACAACTTATGGGCTGTTTTCCTGCGTACCAGATCCTTGTCCGACTATTCCAACTATCTTGGTGCTTATTTTCATTTCACCGAACTTTACGATTCCCTTTACCAGCGTTACCTTAATAATGCGCAAGTCAACCTTATAAATGACCCTAAGTCCTTTTACCAATTTGTGAACTACAAAAGAAAGTCCGATGGTTACCCTCCTTCCCTCTCTTTCAACAACAAGTCATCAACCGATCCACTTACTATTACCAACCTATTTGCCAGCTTCTTTAAACAATCCTTCACCAACGACTCCTTTGTACCAGATCCATCCTATTTTCGTTACCTACTGAACTTCTTCAATGGCCCACTTCTCTCTCACATCTTGGACCCCTCCTATATCGAATATAAATTACACCAACTTAATGACGAATTTACACCCGGTCCAGATGGCCTCCCTGCCATATTTCTTAAAAAATGTTCTTCGTCTTTTTCCCTTGTCCTTTCTGATCTCTTTCGTCTATCCCTTTCACAAGGAGAATTTCCTTTATAACCCCGATCCACAAAAAGGGATCAAAGAACGAAATAACAAACTATCGTCCAATCGCTAAACTCTCCCATATACCCAAACTCCTCGAAAGTATTTTGTATGAAGCTGTAAGCTTTCAATGCAAATTACTCATATCCCCTAGACAACATGGCTTCCTAAAGGGTAGGTCAACCACCACAAATCTTGTTGAATTCGTATCCTTTGCCATCTCTGCCCTAGAGAACGGCAACGAAGTCGATGTAGTTGCAACCGATTTTAGCAAAGCCTTCGATAAAATCTCTCATCGATTAATACTCTTCAAATTGTCTGCCCTCGGCTTTGAACCCATACTGTTAAAATGGATATCCTCTTACCTCGAAAACCATTTTTACACTGTTCGTTTTAGGTCAGCCCACTCGGCTCCATTTTTGGCCACCTCTGGAGTTCCACAAGGTAGCCATCTCGGTCCCCTTCTCTTTATATTAACCATAAATGATCTCGATAGGATCATTAAACACTCGTCCGTCTCCCTTTACGCCGACGACACCAAATTTTTCAAAACCATTTCCTCTCCCCATGACTCCTTCCTTCTTCAACAAGACCTTGATAGTTTTTCGATCTGGTGCCTCAAAAATTGTTTGGAACTTAATATCACCAAATGCCAATCCATTACCTTTTCACATAAGCGGCTCAAATCTCCTCGCCGACTCTACCTTCTCCACAACCAACCTATCTCCTCCGTTGAATCTCTTCGCCACCTCGGCCTTTTTTTTGATAGGGAGCTCAACTTCCGTTTGCATATGGATGGGATAATCCTTAAAGCCAACTCTGCACTAGGTTTTGTAAAACGATGGTCCAAAGAATTCACCAACCCATACGTGACCAGGTCCCTCTATATTACCTTTGTTCGTCCCCTCCTAGAGTACGCGCCGTTTTCTTCGATTCGCTCTTCGAGGTTTGCCCTAGGATGATTCTTTTACTCTGCCCCCCTATCAAAACCGTCTCAACCTTATTAACCTAAACACCCTTGAGGAACGCAGAGATGCAGCCGACTTTCTCTTCATTCATCGACTTCTTTCAGGTCAGGTTGAATGCACGTCCCTTCACAATTCTATTTTCCTCAACACTAACCCTCGTAACCCACCACACCACCTATGGCGCGAACGAACCAATCTCCCGTATGCTACGAAAAATTAATTCAAACCCTAGCGTCTTTGACTTCCACCACACCACTTCCTACCTCAAATCGGTTCTCCTTCACCACAATAACCAACCTTAGTTTTAAGTTTTAGTTTAAGTTTAATTTTAAGTTATAGCTTGTATTAAGCCGAATAAATGGGGGCTTTCGCCCCCACCAAAATTAAATTAAATTAAATCTTGTTGCAATCCTTAACAACAACTAAACAACCAAAACAATTCATATCTTAGAAATATCAATCATAACAATTCGCATTACAGAAATAGTAACTGTTCACATAACTCTTTTACATAATAATCAAACTAGACACAAGAACAAAATCAAAATTACACTAAGGATAGCAATTACAGACAAAGTGATTAATCACGAAGGTTATATAAGTATGAACCACAAAGTAAAAATAATGAACTCACGGATGTATTCCTTAAACCATTTAGATTTGTTATTGACTGCGATGCAGAGTACAGTATCATTAACAAAAATCTATGGAATCCAAAGTGGCAGGTTCCATCTAAAGTTTGTTACTTCTTATTGTCCTCAACAAATAATTTGTAAATCAAATACCTCCGACCCAGATCAATTATTGGGTCTACAAGTAAGTTTCCAGCGTTTTTTTTCCAAAATTTGAGGTTTTATTATGAAAACATAGTTACAATGCTTTATTCAAAGTATCGTCCATTGGAAGCTACAACTTTCCCCCATCTTTCTGGCAATTTATGAATTCCGGACCAAAAAAAATTTCTTGTCTTTCGAGCCCAAGAACGTATCGAGCCAATTTTTGATTTCCTCTACTGAGCTGAAGCGTATTCCCGTAAGAGCGTTCTGCATCGAACGAAACAAGTGGTAGTCAGATGGTGCCAAGTCTGGACTGTAAGGCGGGTGAGGCAGAATTTCCCATCCACTATTGTCCAAATAGTTTTTCACCGAAACCGCAACATGTGGCCGAGCGTTGTCGTGATGAAAAATGACGGACTCATGCCTGGTCTCATATTCTGGCCGTTTTTCTTTTAATGCCCGCTTCAAACGAATTAGTTGGGTTCGATATAATGGTCCTTTGATGGTTTCACCACTCGGAAGCAGTTCGTAGTATACGACACCCTTTTGATCCCACCATATGCGGAGCATGACCTTATTCACGTGAATATTTCGTTTCGGCGTCGATTGGGCGGGCCCGCCGGGCTTTGTATACGATTTTCTGCGTTTAGGATTATCATAATAAATCCATTTCTCATCACCAGTGACAATACGATGCAAAAATGATTTATTTTTATACCGCTGTAGTAAAATTTCGGACATGCAAAATCGCCGTTCGACGTCTCTTGGCTTCAATTCGTACGGCACCCAGTTTCCAACCTTTTAAATGAATCTCAGTACTTTTAAGCGCAGGGAAACGGCTTGTTGCGTGACGCCCAATGATGCAGCAAGTTCTTCTTGAATCTGACAGGGATCCTCATCCAGTAAAGCGTCCAATTCTTCGTCTTCAAAACTTTTCGGCTTTCCGGGGCGATCTTTGTCTTCAACTCAAAAATCACCACCTTTGAACCGTTTGAACCACTCACGGCACGTCGATTCACCAATACATTCCGCCCTATAAGTTTCCGAAAGCAAACGATAGGCCTCAGCCGCACTTTTCTTCATATTAAAGAATAAAAGCAGCGCTTCCCGCAAATGACGTTTATTTGGCTGGAAACTTGCCACGATTTTGCTCGATAAAATGTACGACACCGATAGAATTGCTCAAATATAACGCTGCAAAGTTGTTGACAGATACAAAACCTACAAATAAAACACATGGGGTCTGACATTACTTGTAGACCCAATAGTTTGGAAAAACCCACGGTCTTCCTCCACAAGATATTGTAGGCCTATTCGATTTCAATTCGCGAACGAAACAAAAGATCTGTCTGCGCAAGAAGAGGCTTATTTCAAGAACAAAATAGATAACTTGCAACCATCTTCTTTCACCTGCAACGGCCGCGACATAAAGGTACTGCATTCTTTACGCCCCCAGTGACATGTCTTGTAGCAGGTGATATATTTGTAGTTTGACTCCAAAAGATATGAATGACATTGAGAAATCATTGAGTAAAACCATAGATGCTAGATACGAGTAGATATCAGTTTGGCTTATCTCCTCTTCACTCATACATCCGTTTCTTTGAATATTTTATTCATCTTTCGTACAGGTTAGATTTTCAAAAATGGCAGGTGCGTCCAGCAGAACATAGAGCTCTTCTGGCACAGAAAAAACAACGCGTTCAGCAAAAGATTAGGAAGCAGTTAGGACTGATTGCTGATAAACCGCGAAGTGGAGGAAGAGGTACATCAAACGACGGGAACACTGCGAGAAGGTTTTTTTGTTTTAATTCAGCTATTTCAGCAGAAATCACTGGATTAGACAAGGACCTTCTTGATAGATGCCACCATCTGCTGCAGTGTCTCCCGTCAGGATACAACATAAATATTACAACTTTAAAAGAATATTCCCTAGAGACCGCGCGCGTAAACTTGTTGCTGCCTATCCGTGGTACAACTTGCCGTCATCAGTGCATAAGGCACTGATTCATGGGTCAGAAATAATTGAGAACTCCCTATGGTCAATAGGTGAGTTATCGGAGGAAGCAACCGAATCCTGTAATAAGTTAGTTAGGCAGTTTAGGCGTGACAACACCAGGAAAATGTCTAGGGTTGTCACAAACACCGACTTGATGAACAGGCTTCTTCTCAATTCTGACCCTTTTATTTCTGGTCTCAGGAAGTTGTCACGAAAGAAGAAGTCGGTTCTATCAAAAGAGGTACTCGTATTACATTTGTCAGCTGTATAAGAGGTAGAGTAGCAAGTTTAGTAGTAGATTAGTTATAGTTAAGCTGGCATTTAATTTTGGATTAGCTTGATATTTAAATTTTATTTTCTAGATGGGTATTTCCACAAAAATCGGCCCTTTACACGAAAAAAAAAAAATAAATAATTGTAAAGTCAAAAAAGTGTCAGTAAAATATCAACAAAGGTTCAGTGCTTCAGTTTCAAAACGAAACAAAATATTATTTTAATTGGTTTCTTTGTTTTTCGTACCTCGAACTTTATGGCTGTTAATCAGCCTAAAAAACCTTTTTTTATTGCAAATTTGGCAACAGAAACTGCTAATTAATTGTCTGTAGGTCTAAGAAAAATTATGCTATTTTACGATACGTTCATACGAAACCCCTATGACCGTCTTTCTTAGGAAGCTGAACCACGGTGCTATGGCTTGAATGGCTATATGATCTTAGTGGTCGGATTGAATTTATTTAATAATATTCTGTGTGTTTCTTTTTTAAACAGCTTAGAATCAACGTAATGTATATTACAAACTCATTTAAGAATTTATGTACACATTGTCTTAAAATCTAAACAAACTAACGTACTCGTATACTATACATAGTTGTTATGGGAAGGGAACAACATTGTCAAATTCCATAGATTCAGCTCGAAACTTCAGCCTCATCAGGTCCCAACTGCTAACTTTGATTATTGGACTCGTATATTAAAATTTTTTTCGCCTCGAATATCATTTATTTTATGGATTTCTGTCGGAAACTCCAAACAACATGATAGCTATACTAAGGAATGGTGAAATATTAGAATAACTAAATTTTAGGATTGAAAATATTATAACAAAATAAGTAGAATTTTAGAAGAACAATAGCGGTTAGGCTTTAGTTTGCTTTATTAGAATTGAATGTAAATGCTTTTGGTTATGAGCTTAATGAAAGTAATTCTACATGCAATATTATTGGAGCATTTTACCATACCGTTGTGAAGAAAAGATCAATCATACTATTTTGTGAAAGGTTTAATGGAATAGTACGTTATATATTGTACTCGTATATGTATATTAAAAACATTTCTCGGTTGTTGCGTAAATTAACATCAAATACATCTTTGTAACGGTTGCTTACAACGATTTCCCAGTGAATAGGTGTTCTAAAAAACATTATTATTACTATAAATTCCTTTATTTATCAGCATATATAAATTGTACAACAAACAACAAAATAGCATGGTTAAAATTGCCGTCTGCCGTGAATTGGCATTTCAGAGTTACTTTTCAAAAATTGATAAGAGTAATCACAGCAAAGTGTTTGCTAATAATTTTAGTAATAAATGATATAGATAAAATGGGTGAGTAATATAGTTAGGAACAATATTGTAATGCTTGTATATTTAAAGAGCAAATGCATATAAAAAAATTAATAAAACTTTTTCTATAGTTAAATGCATGATTACAAGGTTGAGAGCAGTTTCCAGCAGTGCAATCCACTTGGAATTTAGTTATCCTCCCTCAAGCTTAACGTCAACAATTGCCTAACAATAACATTCACTCGAAAACATCTTACAACTTTATATTTAAAATGAACCTATTCCCATAGTCATAAAAATGTAACACTGTACTGCTCTTCGACTCCCACGGAAACAACGTGGGAGAATGTACAGATTGTACATCGAAGGCTTATCCGTGATACCGGCTCTTCTCTGATTGAACAGCGTCAACTTACTGCTCTATCTCGATAGACGGAACTGATAAAGTTACAACCGCTAACAAAACGTAGTGAAGTTTGTGACATACTTTTTGTTCAACTGATTTTAATTGGTAACATTGATTCTGTTACTCTCTATTACAACTCCTATCATTGAACGAAATGAATTATGGATACATGGCACAGGGTGACCACAGGTTCACTAAGGAGAAGAGCAGAGGTGAAACCATCACATTCGATGAGATCAGATTTCCAAGGATTCCGTCCTAAGCCAATGATGTTTCATTAACAAATCTTAGTTTCGATAAGTCCGAAAAGAAGATATCTATAGTATCAAAACTATTCTAAATGTCGTAGTCAAAATCGAACCTGTGCGAAAGAACAGCGTTGCCAAGGCTTCAATCATACGCAGACTTACTGCCAAAAAGAACAGCGTTGCGTAAAATGTGCCAGTAAACATCTCTCCGAAGAGTGCAACTTAAATAAAGAACTTCCACCGTCTTGCATAAATTGCCAAGGAAAGCGACCCAGCAAACTATCGCGGATGTGAAGTGGCGAAAGAACTCCAAAAAAGGCGCGATACGCTTAAAAAAACCTTACGTCCAAACCCAAACGCAACTACAAATAAACCTAACGAACAGGCAGTGAAAGAAAGAAAATCCGTCGCGGTAAAGTCGAAGGGTATACAAAAAAAGAACGAACAGAAAGTATGCACAAGCTACGTCGCAAGGAAATAAAAAAAGCGGTGTTACGCTAGATCCAGTGGCTCACGTTTTCTCCCTAATTCTCACCACTCTTGAGGTGCAAAGCAGAACAAATAAACTTTTAGTTGAAAAATTGAGCAATCTTGAGAAAGAAATACGTAAAACTCGATTTCAAGCATGAATATGAAACAAGTGCTTAAAATATTGACGTGGAACGCAAACGGCCTTATTAAAAAACTCGACGAACTGGAAGTGTTCTTACAAAAAGCCAATATTGACATTTGCTTGATTTCTGAAACTCACTCGAGGAAAGGACCTCGTGTGGAACTAAAGGGATACTGTGCTTATCATGCATACCACCCATCAAACAATGCCAGAGGCGGATCCTCATTGTTCATTAAAGATTGTATTGAGCACTCTATAAAATATTCGAGTAAAATATAACCACCTGCACTTGCATCCATTTATTGTCCTCCGCGATGCAAGCTAGAAAAGAATGACTTTAAAGGTATCTTTGATTCACTCGGATCGAATTTTATAATTGGTGGTGACTTTAATTCGAAACATACCTTCTGAGGCTCAAAGTATGTAATACAACGAAAGGCAGACAACTCTATGAAGCCGGTATGCAATGTAAAGTTGACTTTTTCTCGACAGGAAAACCAACATATTGGCCTTTGGATATAACAAAGACCCCCGATCTTGTAGACTTCTTTGTCACAAAGGGAGCAGCCAAAATTTCTCAGATCACTCACCAGTTATTTTAACACTAAGCATACTCTTAATTAAGAAAGAAATAGCGCCTAGATAAACTAATAACAAGACTAACTGGGACGGTTTTAGAAACTATTGTTCTAAACGTGTCGCTAAAAACACAAAACGAAATAGAAGACGAAGTCGACAGATTCATCAAAGTCCTGCAGAACGCTGCCGGGAACAACACTCCAACTCCAACAAGAAAAGAGAAAGCAAGTAATGAAATAAAATACCCGCCGGAAATAATAGAACTGGTAAGAGAAAAGAGGAGAGCGCGAAAAAGATGGCAACAATCCCGTGCTCCCCAGCATAAAACATACTTAAACCACTTATGCAACAAATTGAAAGAAGCAATACGAGATTACAAAAATCGGAATATCTCTACATATCTCGAAGGTCTGACTGCCGAAAGAAGTTCAAATTACTCCCTCTGGAAAGCCATGAAGGGAATCAAAAAGCCTCAAATGCAATTTCCTCCCATAAGAAAAAATAATGGCGAATGGACAAAAGGAGATAAAGAGAAGGCAGATCTATTTGCCGAGCACCTAGAAGAAACGTTTAAGCCTTTTGATGGACAGGCATTAACAGGAGGTTAACAATTTTAGAATAAAAACAGTGTCGCTACGAGAACTTAACCAAGCAATTAAAAAATTGAAAAATAACAAAGCCCCTGGTTATGATTTAATAACTGCTCAAATTCTCAAGGAGCTGCCAAAGAAAGCCCTGATCAAACTGCTCCAACTTATATTGGGTATATAACTTCGTGCGGTTTTTTTTCCAAATTTGAACGTTTATTTAAGAAAAGCATGTACAATAGTATTATTCAAAGTATTGCCCATCTGAAGCTACGACTTTTTCCTATCTTTCTGGCAGCCAAGAATGAATCGAGCTAATTTTTGATATTCTGCTCTGATGTGAACCGTATTTCAGCGAGGACGTTCTGCATCGACCGGAACAAATGGTAGTCAGAAGGGGCAAGGTCTGGGCTATAAGGCGGGTGGGGTAAGACTTCCCATCCACTGTTTTCCAAATAGTTCTTAACCGGAATAGCAACGTGGGACCGAGCGTTGTCATGATGGAAAATTATTGGCTCGTGTCTGGTCGCATATTCCGGGCGTTTTTCGGCCACTGCTCTCTTCAAACGGATTAATTGTGTTCGGTAGCATTGTCCATTGATGGTTTCACCCGGTTTTAGCAGCTCATAATACAGCTCACCCATCTGATCCCACCAAATACAGAGCATTACCTTCGCGCCATGGATATTCGGCTTTGCCGTTGATTTGGCTGGTTGGCCGGGTTTCACATATGATTTTTCACGCTTGGGGTTGTCGTAATGGATCCATTTTTCATCACCACTAACAATCCGATGCAAAAATGACTTCCTTTTATGGCGTTCCAGCAGCATTTCGGACATGCAAAACCGCCTTTCGACGTCTCTCGGCTTGAGTTCATATGGAACCCAATTTCCTTGCTTTTGAATATATGCACCTGCTTTTAAACGTTTTGAAATGGTTGCTTGAGTGACACCCAAAGATTCTGCGAGCTCTTCTTGTGTTTGGCAACAATCTTCATAGAGTAATGCTTCCAGTTCTTCATCTTCAAACTTTTTTGGCTGCCCAGGACGTTCATCGTCTTCCAAGCCAAAATCACCACTTTTAAATCGTGCAAACCACTTTTGACACGTTCGCTCAGCTAGCGCATGATCACCATAAACTTCCACCAAAATACGATGACTTTCGGCAGCAGTTTTCTTCGTATTAAAGTAATGAAGAAGAACTCCCCGCAAAAACACTTTTTCAGGCACAAAGTTCGACATATTTGAGTGAAAAAAAAATTATTGTTGTTTACGCTTCAAATGAATGACATATACTGAAATGACGTACAATGACAGTAGCTTTCCAACGCATGTTCTAATGGAATAATAACAATGGAATAATACAAAGCACATACATAATAAGAGCTTGGGAGATGATATACGTTCGGGACGTCCAAAAAGTGCAACCACTGACGATAACATTGGTAAAGTTCACCAAATGGTGCTAGACGGCCGCCGCATTAAAGTGAGAGAGATAGTCGAGGTTATGAAAATGTCCAAAGAACGTATTTGTTACATATTAAGTCAAGATTTCGGCATGAGAAAGCTGTCCGCGCCTTGGGTGCCGCGTTTGCTTACGTTAGACCAAAAACGTGTTCGAATGAACATTTCCAACGCTCTGTTGGCGCAGTTTAGGCGCAATAAATCCGAGTTTTGGCGCCGATTAATTACTGTAGATGAAACTTGAATACACCATTATACGCCCGAAACAAAAATTCAGTCACAACAGTTGACTACAAAGGACGAGCCGGCACCAAAAACGCACTTCGGCTGGGAAGGTGATGGTGACTGTTTTTTGGGATACTAAAGGAGTTATCTTAATCGATTGTCTTCAAAAAGGAAAAAAACCATTACAGGAGCATACTGCGCATCATTACTGTTTCACCAAGACAACGCGTCGTCTCACACCTCAGCGGTTGCCATGGCGAAAATCCATGAATTATGGTTTGAACTGCTTGACCATCCGCCTTATTCAACAGATCTAGCCCCAAGCGACTTCTTTTTGTTCCCTCATCTGAAAACTGCGCTCGGAGGACAGAGATTTTCGTCAAATGAGGAGGCAATCAAGAGAGATGGGAACAGTTGGGTGAAGTGTGTAGAGTTACAAGGAGACTATGTAGAAAAATAATAAAAAATTTTGAGAAAAATGTCTTGAACTCTATAACACTATCAGCGCTACCTGAACAGTGCGCAAACCAATCTCATAAATGACCCCAAGTCCATTCTTCAATTTGTCAATTGCAAAAGTAAGACTGATGGTTATCCTTCCTCCCTCGCTTTTGAAACCAAATCTTCAATCTGGATCTTCAATCTACCATCGCCAACTTTTTTGCTACATTTTTCAAACAATCATTTGCCAACAACTCCTTTGTACCAGACCCCTCTTACTTCAATGATCTACCAAATTTCTCCATTGGTCCCTTTCTCACTCAAAATTTCGAAGAAAAGTTACTAAATCTTAAAGGTGAATTTGTACCTGGCCCAGACGGACTCCCCGCCATGTTTCTTAAGAAATGCTCTTCCAACCTGTCTCTACCCCTTTCCTACCTTTTTCGTCTATCGCTTACACAGGGTGAATTTCCCCAGATTTGGAAGACCTCTTTTATACACAAAAAGGGATCTAAGCATGAAGTTACTAAACTCTCTCATATACTCAAATTCTTTGAAAGCATTTTATACGAAGCTTTAAGCTTCAAATGCAAGCCTTTTATTTCACCCCGACAAAGTGGTTTTCTAAAAGAGAGGTCAACTACCATAAATCTAGCTGAATTCGTGTCTTTTGCTCTCTCAGCCTTAGAAAATGGCAAAGAAATCGATGTTATCGCAACTGATTTCAATAAAGCGTTTGATAAGATATCTCATCTACTGGTCCTCTTCAAATTGTCTGCTCTCGGCTTTAACCCTCTCTTATTAAAATGGATTTCTTCTTACCTGGTAAACCGATATTATAGTGTTCGGTTTAGATCCGCCCTTTCTGTTCCATTCCTGGCCTCATCTGGAGTTCCACAAGGCAGTCATCTTGGCCCTCTTCTCTTCATTCTTACTATTAACGATGTTGAGAAAGTCATTAAAAACTCCTCCCTCTCCCTTTATGCTGACGACATAAAATTTTTTAAAACTATTTCCTCTCCCCATGACTCTGCCCTTCTTCAAGAAGACCTTGATCGGTTTTCAATCTGGTGCCTCAAAAACTGCCTAGAACTTAATATAGTCAAATGTCAATATATAACCTTCTCAAGTCAATGCAACCCATCTCCTCACTGACTTTATTTTCTCCATGGTCAATCAATTCCCCTCGTTCAGTCTCTTCAAGACTTTGGCATATTATTCGACAGTGAGCTTAATTTCCGTTCGCATATCAATAAGATGATCCCCAAAGCTTTTTTTTTTATAATTTACGCGCGCCTAAGGGGTTATGATACCCTTTTACTGTAGCCAGGGCGCGGGCGGAAAGATAGAAGGAGAAGAAAGGAAAGCATTGTTGTGATGTAGTGGTTTGAAACTCAGGTGTGTTTGGTTTCGATATTGGCTCTCCAGGGGTGGGAGTCCGAATAGGACGGAGAGATTTTCTTCACTCGGAATGATTCAGGTTGTGGATTTTAACGGTTGTTTTGTGCTTGAAAACCCTACAACAGCCAAATCTACATGTCAGTGTTATGCCTTCACACGCAGATTTTTCTGACTGAGTTCCAATCACACAAATGAAAACTTTGTCGTGGCTAGGATTCGAACCTTGGCTTTATTAAACGATGGTCCAAGGAATTTTCCAACCCGTATGTAATCAGATCTCTCTATGTTACCTTTGTTCGCCCCCTGCTTGAGTATGCCAGTCAAGCTTGGTCCCCCTTTCACCGGGTTCATGTTTCCCGAATCGAGGGTATTCAACGTCGATTCCTCCGATTCGCTCTCCGTGGTCTGCCGTGGAACGACCCTTTAATCTTACCTCTCTATAAGGACCGCCTCAAATTTCTACATATTAATTCGTTAGAAGAACTTAGGAATTCTGCTGACATTCTTTTCATTCATCGACTTCTCTCAGGTTCCATCGACTGTGCATCCATTTTGAGGTCCATTTCCTTCAATACCAACCCCCGCAATCTACGTTGTCCACGTCTCTTCTATCTACCGGTCCACCGCATCTCTTATGGCTCCAACAAACCAATCTCCCGAATGCTCCGAAAGGTCAACTCAAACCCCTTTTTCATTTCCACCTGAGCACTCCTCGTCTCAAACAAGATCTCCTCTATCACTTCCTTGGTCCCTAGCTCTTAAGTCTTTCTGTTAGTCTTTAATTTAGTTTAAGCTTGTATTAAGCTAATACTCGTAGTTTCTGATTATGAAAGCGGTAAATCAGTAACATTTATTGCAAAAAAATCTGGTATAAGCCATTAGGTGATTTCGCGAGTAATAGCCCGATTTCGTGCTCGGGGAAATGTCCAAACGGTGCACAGTGGCGCTAGACCCCGAAAAACCGACCTCTAAATGTGTACAAAACCAGCTGGACCTTGAGATCTCAAGTAGGACAATCCGGCGAAGAGCGCCCGAGAATTGAGTTTGCCAAGGCACACCTTAACTGGACCGTAGCAAAATGGAAAACTGTACTTTTTTCTGACGAATCCAAATTCAATTTAAAGGGGTCTGATGGTTGTCATTCGGTACGGAGGCCGGAAGGCGAAGGCCTAAATCCACAACTCACCAAGGGTACAGTGAAACACGGTGGTAGCAGTATTATTGTGTGGGGATGTTTTTCCGGTCATGGAGTCGGGCCAATTCATAGGATTAGTGGTATAATGGGTCGTTTTGTGTACCGGAATATCCTTTAAAACGTCGTGCTTCCTTATGCTGAGGAGAATATGCCGTTGCGATAGATTTTCCAACATGACAACGATCCTAAACATACCGCTAAATTTGTGAAGGATTGGCTTAACGAAAGCGAAATAATGAATGAAGTAATGAAGTGGCCAGCGCAAACCCCTGAATTGTAGGTCAAAGGATTGATCGCACGAAATGCAATAATTTGGACTCACTGCTACCGACAAGCACAAATTGCCTGGAATAACATCCCAATGCATACTATTGACAATCTGATTGCCTCAATGCCTGTCGATATGCTGTGGTAGTCCAAAATAATGGATATGTCACTAAGTATTAGTTTTAAGAACTTTTTTTTGTGTTATTTGTTTATAAATTCGAAAATGTGCTTTAGTTTTGTCCACTTATTAATTTTATTTTATTAAAAATTAAATAAGATTTAACGCAAAATGAATAATTGTAAATCAAAGAGTAATATTTTGTGTAAACGAAAATATAAAAGTTTTTAAACTCTCATAAGCTTTTTTAATATTCTTGACTTTTTTCCTATGTGACAATTTTTCGTGCTATAGTTTTGGACAACACTGTATATTATTGACCTTTGGGTGCTAATATTCTAAAATTATTTTTTACGGTGAATAGCGTAATTTTATATTGTTTTGTGTGCTTACAGCGTTCATAAATATGATTTTTTTTTGTGTTTTTGAAGAATTTTCAAATCTACTAAATGATGAAAAATCTAAAAATCTAATTATACCAGGTGATTTTAAGTTAAACATTCTCCGAATGGCATAACATGGGTTAGAATCTTTTATAAATCAACCTACAAGACTGGCATTTGGTAGATGTTAGACCATATTTACAGTCGCAGTCAAAGTTTCAAATCCAACAAAAACTAGAGCAGAAAATACTATAGGGTCTCAAGAGTAAGGAAAATGATTAGTCGTTCATAAAAAGCACAGCGATCCCTATCTCCATCTTAACGCTCATTTATTGTACAATGGAATTCTAGCAGTCAGCGTCTTAGACAAATTCAATCTGCTTGCTGCAGCCAGTTATACGCTTTCAGATTGCGTCATGTCTCTCATTGGAACCAACCTACTTTCCCACTCGTGTAGCACTAAGTGTACTCAAAGATATTAATAAACATCCGCTGGTCCAGACGGTATATGGTATTTCCCCTTTTTCTGAAGAGGTGTTCCTCTACGCTGATAAAATAACTAGTCTTAAGGTATCCTTCCGAGAAGATGGGAGACAGTATTTGTTTAGGCAGATCCATCACAGAAACGCTGTTAGCCGTCAATTTATGAAATAACTTGATACTAGACAATTTACCAATGGCCCTGTAGTAAGGTTTTCGTAACAATAGATCCACCGGTGATTTATTGGCATGTCTCAGCAGCCTGGCAAAAGCAAGCAAAAATGCAAAAAATCCCTCAAGTTTAATATACTCGTAATAATAACATTAATGATATATGTAACTAACAATTCTTATAGTAAACTGTTAGCACTCAACAAGGCTTAAAAACACTGATAATAGTACATATTGCGGTTTCTGTGCTAAACTTGCAATGTTAGAATTGTAGCTCCAAAAAAAAAAGCAGTCACCGACATGTTTAAGTTAAGCCGTATAAGAATAGCTCTAAAACATTATATATTTTTTTTTTTGTAGAACGAGCTGCTTGAGTTCCTTAGAATTTAATTTAAAATGAAATATGAGTTTACCTGATTTCGATTTGTTCTATTTGAATCTCCGCTTGTATTAAACCTTACGGGAGTTTTGCTGTTTTCATTGGTATTTGTGTTTTCATCCTTTGAGCCATCATTTTTAAAATGTAATGACGTGTAATCTATACTAAAATTATTTACTAAATTCGTGGAATTTATTTGGTTTATATCCTGGTTATTTGTGTCATTTGTTAATGGAATAAGTGGCATCACAATTTCTGTCTCATTTGAAAGTACCATAGCTACCAAAGCAAAATTAATATCATTTCTCATCATAAACGATACCAAAAATCCTGACCATGACAGAAAGTACAAAACAAGTCGGGCTGGTATTTTAGCTACAACATAAAAAGGATTATACATCATTTTTCAAAACTAACATTGTAAATAAAGCTTACCACCAATAGCACAACAAAAACTTGTCTTTTGTCGAGCGGCACCATCTTCTATGCAGAACATTCTGTTAGATTTTGTAATTTAAAAAAAAATGAAAATGATGCACTTTTCGGGGATTTGTACAATATGCCTTGTCGTCAAGCTGGAATACAACATTAAAAACCACAATTTAGTTTCTATATAAGCATATATATGGTATATAAAATAAATATTAAATTAAATTTAAATTTGTATAACATAAGTCGCAATAGAAAAAATTCAAAGAAAATAAAGTCATGCGGGAATTCATGTGGAAAATTTAACATTTGGTCCCAAAACTGATACTTATAAGTAAAGGTACGCACTACAACAGCAAGGAAAAAGACCAGCTATGGACAGTTACTATGCTTCAGGCAATCCGAAATTGTATAAATTACGTTTAAAAATAAAGCCCGCAAAGATTTCATCTGAAAAACTTTTAAATTGATGAAAGCCATCAAAATAAATTGCCCTGGTATTTTGAAGGCCAGGTCCACCTTTATAAATGTTAGTAGAAACAAACGAAACAAAAGACAAGACAAAACACAAAGCTTTTAGGTAAATAAGTGAACCAGATATACTTGAGATACATGTACCACCTTGACCCGGAATTTATTCAGAAAATTAAAAATACAAGTAATCCCCATCGACTGCAACACACTTATGCCAGCGCTTGATGCAATCCTCGAAACATTTTTTATATTCGGTTTTCGGTATATCCATCAGTGCTTCCTGCGATTTTTCCATTACTTCCTCTCGGCTGCTGAAACGCGTTCCTCGTAGTGTTTTTTTTAACTCGATTGAACAGAAAGAAGTCACAGGGAGCCAAATCCGGTGAATTCGGTGGCTGTTGGATGGTATTTCTTGTATTTTTCGTCAAAAAATTACGAATAATGATGGCACTGTGCGACAGCGACAGTGCGTTATCATGGTGCAAAATCCACGAGTTTTCTGCCCACAATTCTGGTCTCTTTCGGCAAACATCTCATAACGCCCAAATAATCGTAATACTCTTTGATTCATGATGCACCACACCGTTGTAATCCATGAAAACCGTGAGCATTGCCTTCTTTTTTAACTGAAAACGACGTGTTTTTTTTGGTCTCGGATCATTTGGTGAACGCCATTCACTTGCCTGATGTCTGAACTGCGTGTCGTACTCATAAGCCCACGTCTCGTCTGATCCTTTTGATGAATGTGGGATAGGATTCAGCCTTGCAAATCATCTCTTTTGCGACGTCAACACGGTCTCTTTTTTGCATGAAATTGAGGTCCTTTGGCATCAACTTTGTTGCTACACGACGGAAACCCAAATCATTAACCAAAATGTCTTGGACGGATCCATAGGCAATGTTCAAGTCCTGCCCTATCTCTCTGATGGTTAATTTGCGGTTATTGACCAACATTCCTCTTACTTCATCAATGTTTTCGTCGGTTTTCGATGTCGACGGTCTGCCACTGCGTTCATCATCTTCGATTGACTCACGACCAATTTTGACCCGCTCGTGCCACTGGTACCATACCCATTCATACCTACCGTCAAGTTCGGACGTGTTTTAATTTCGCTCCGCGATAATTTGTGAATATTAGTTTTTCTGTTTGACCTTTTTCCTTCTATCACGAGCATCGAACTTGCCGAGTTGTAGAGGCTGAGTAGGGCCCATGAATCTCAAGAAATTCTCCAGACGAGTCCTGAAACCAAAGGATGCTCCTCTCCCCCCCCCCCTCCGCTTCCCATCCAACCATCCTTTTCCACTGGGCTGGATCAAGGCGTCATACGACCCGTGCCGAAGATCAACCTGGCTGAGGGCCCAGCTTCTTCAAAAATAGCTCAGTCGCAAACGGAGTATCCGGATACCTAGCGACCTCCGGATTAGCTAGCCTTATCCGTATATGGCGGATCTCTGTACGGATGGACAACCCTTTCTCCGCTACTCGTGGGACCACACTATGGACATACAAAACAAACAAAACAAAACAAAACCCGAGGCTGGTACTCCTCTAATACCGGGCGGTAGAACGGTGACTGCACCGACTACCGGCAAGGCTCCTGCATTGTCGAGAGGAGGTAAATCTGTGGCAGGCCATGGTGCACCATCTTCTAAAGGCAATCGCAACGAGCCTAAAAAGAAACCTTCAGGATGTGGTAGGACTGTGGCAAGCCATAGTCCTATAACTTCCTCCAACCCTAGCAGCAGCAAATTTGTGGCAGGCCACGGACTTGTGGCTGCTACCAAAACTCCTCCTCCCAAGAAGGAATCTGGAGCTCAGCCGCGTCGGCAAGCTCCATCTAAGGCGCTCTATGTAAGACGCCGAAATGCCTCACGCATAATCAAAACCTTCGGATCCATTCCGGAGGTTGAGAGAAGTGCTGACATAAGGAGCAAGATTGAGTGGGCTAACAGCATCCTAAAAGACGGATTGCCCACTGCTTCCACTGCTCCCAAAACACTTAAAGACTACTCCAAGCGCCAGAGATCGTTGGAGGAAACCGTGCCGGTTTCCAAGAGGCCTAAAACCTACAACATAAAAACTCCTGGGCCATCCAACAACACATCTCTGAGGTCTTTCAGTGAAGTCCTAAAGGACGCCATAATAATCGCGGTAATCGATAGGAGCGATACCGACGGTTCCATAACAAATGAACGGTGGCAGCTGGCCAAGCTGAAGCTTTCGAGCAACTTCTTGGCTATTATGCGGGAAAACCCCGGACCACCTCCTATCACAAGCGACGCTGGCTGGCATCAAGGCCACGTCAAGCTCATGGCATGTGCAGATCAGAGATCTCTCGATCTCTTCACAAAAGCCATAAGTGGTTTAGGAGAGATCTGGCCAGATGCAAAACTCGAGGTCGTATCTAAGGAGGACATCCCTAGTAGACCTCGAACTCGCACCTGGATCCCAGCAGAACCCTCCTCCCCAGAAAGCATTCTGGAGATCATTAGGCTCAGTAACCCTTCCCTTCCGACTCATGACTGGAAAGTCGCGAAACTGGAGGAACTAAGGGGTTCTTATAGATGCGCGCTGATCGTGATCAACAAAGAATCCCTTAATCCTCTAGCGCAGACAAAGGGCATGATTCGGTTCGGATTCGAGTCAATCCATTTAAGGGTCTACAAAAAGGATGAACTGGATGCTGATAGGCAACCTCCTCCTCCTTTAACGGAGACACCAATAAACATAACCTCAGAGCCTGGAGCGTCGACATCTTTTCCAGAAATGGATAGCGACGACTCCAATCTATCCGAGGTGACAAGCAAGCCATCGATTTCCCTATTTGACACCCCGTCGGAAATGGAAACAGATGACGAAACAAAACGAGGTTCTATACGATCAGAGGAAGAAGATGAGCTCTCGGGCACATCTTCAGAATCGGAGGATCTCAACAACACCGTGGTGGAGACTACTCCGGAAAACTGTAGCAATGATAAGGTTTCTCCAGATTAATCTCCATCACTCTAAAAAGGCTTCGGCCGCACTCATTCTGCGTCTTTCAAAAAACGCAGAAGACATTATCCTAATCCAGGAACCATGGACTGTAGAAGGCATGGTTCGTGGATTTAGGACACCCACATACGTCCCGCTCTATACAAGAAACAAAGGTAAGATCAAAACTTGTATATTAGTGAAACGTAGCCTTAATGTACTTCTACTTCCTAATCTCATCGACCCCGACTTAACCGTTGCCAGACTAGAGACTGCCAAAGGCTCCTACTGGCTAGCTTCGGCATACCTTGGCCAAGATCATGTGGGTCCTCTTCCTGGTAATAACCTAGAAAGGGTGGTACTGGAGGCTTGAAGACAAAAACTGACCTCATCATCGGATGCGACGCTAACGCGCATCACACGGTATAGGGCAGCATTGACATCAATAACAGAGGTGAGTCACTTTTTGACTATAACTAACCTACTTTATTTGTAATATTGGCAATGAGCCCACTGTTATAACCAGAAACCGACAGGAAGTATTAGATATAACTCTTGTCTCCGACAGCATCACTCAAATGCTAATGAACTGGATGGTATCGTCTGAACACTCTTTTTCACACCACAGATACATCCAATTCAGCTTGAATGATGCTCCTCCTAGTCAACCATCATTCCGGAACTTCCGGAAAACTGATTGGCCAAAATATAGAGAAATACTGTCAGAAACGCTATCCTCTCAACTACCAAGTCCCCCGCGTGACACCAATGAGCTTGACATGAAGGTCAGGGTTTTCACTCTGGCTCTCAATCAGGCTGTGGCCGCTTCCTGCCCTCTTATTCAACCTAGAGGCAAGAAAAAGCCACATTGGTGGACATCAGCACTGGGACTGCTCAGAAACACTTGCAGAAAACTTTTCAACTTGGCAAAGAACACAAGGAAAGTGACTGACTGGGACTCATACAAAGAGTCCCTCAAATTATACAAAAAAGAACTGAGGAAGGCAAAGCGACAATCCTGGAGGTCCTTCTGTGACAAAATCACAGAAACCTCCGAGGCATCACGGCTAAGAAAAATCCTCTCTACAAATCCTATGATGATTAGCTATTGGAAAAAAAACCGATGGCTCTTGGACAACCCCAAGTGATGAATCACTCAACCTGCTACTGGACACCCACTTTCCAGATAGCTCTCAGTCAGTAGCAACCCAAACAGGTCTACTGCAACGGGGACCAAAATCCATGGTCTGATCACAAGAGGCAAACTGCTCTGGGCGCTGCATAGCTTCAAACCATACAAGTCTGCTGGTCCGGACGGTATAATACCCGCCGAGCTACAGAGATCCTCAGATATTATTCTGCCTGCGCTAGGAAATATTATGAGGAGCTGTGTAGAACTCATCCACATTCCGCTGTCATGGAGAGAAGTCAATGTAATGTTCATCCCCAAAGCCGGAAAATGTTTTCATGTCGTCTCAAAGGACCTCAGACCTATAAGTCTATCATCTTTCCTTCTGAAAACTCTAGAACGACTGATTGATATCCATATACGAGCTAAAATTGACCCTAGACTTCTGTCAACGGCTCAACATGCCTACTGTAAAGGAAAGTCGGTGGAAACGGTTCTGCATTCACTGACTAGCCACATCGAACGATCCCTACAATATAAAGAGTACACAATGGTTGCTTTCCTGAATATAGAGGGTGCCTTCAACAACGTCAACACATCCACAATCACGACTGCGCTGTCAACTCTGCAGGTAGACGACTCACTTGGGGAACTGATTAGTCTTATGCTAAAAAGCAGGATAATCAACTCCAAACTGGGTGAGACTTCTGTCAAAAGATGTGTCAGCAGAGGTACGCCGCAAGGCGGTGTTCTCTCTCCCCTTCTCTGGAACTGCTGATATACCTGGAAGCGGGAGGTAGCAGGGTGATTGTCTATGCAGATGACGTTGTTATTGCCGTCTCAGGTAAGCATCTTAATACCATTAAAGAACTCCTCCAACTAAATCTCAATAGATTAACCCGTTGGGCAGATCGCTATGGATTGGGAATAAACCCCCATAAAACTGATCTTGTCCTCTTCTCCAGGAAATACAAAATTCCAACTATAGACCCTCCTTCAATAAACGGTACCAGCTTAGTGTTTTCCGATACAGCAAAATATCTGGGTCTCATTTTTGACAGAAAACTAAACTGGAAACCTAACATTCAAGAAAGAGTCAATAAAGCTACAATAGCTTTATTCTCTGGCAAAAAAGCCATTGGGAATAAATGGGGCTTTCAACCTCGGCTGTACATCTCACTGGCAGTACATCTCGGTCATAAGACCGATACTTACTTACAGGGTGATAGTCTGGTGGACGGCCTTAGAAAGTGCGGTTAACTGCATTAAGCTAAGCAGAGTCCAAAGAACAGCATGCCTATGCATAAGCGGAGCATTGCGGTCTACCCCCTCTGCGGCATTAGACATTCTGCTTCATCTAACACCCATCGATATTTTCACCTTAAAGCAACTAAACAGTGGACAAATAATCCATTTGGCCACGCCAGTATTCTTAATACATTACGAATTCTCACAGAGAACATCGATTACACCATACCTGAACTTTGGTGTGACAAAAACTTCCATGTAAGCTTCCCCTCTAGATCCTTCTGGGAGGAAGATGCTTTCATGGAGGACAAGTCGATCCATTTCTATACAGATGGATCAAAAACCAATAGCGGGGTTGGTGGCGGTGTTTTCTCAGACACGCTAAATCTAAGCCTCTCTTTCCGCCTTCCAAATCACTGCAACGTGTTCCAGGCGGAAATTTTGGCGATTAAAGAAGCTCTGTCCTGGCTGAAGAAAAACGTGATATCTGCAAAGGATATCCGCATCTTTTCGGATAGTCATGCCGCTATCAAATCCCTGGACTCAGTCTCACTGAATTCTAAAACCGCCCTTGACTGCCGATCATCTCTTATGGAGATGGCACAGCAGTTCAACCTTCACCTCTGTTGGGTGCCGGGCCACAGAGACGTTCCAAGGAACTGTAGAGCCGATGAACTCGCCAAAATTGGAACCACTCTACCTATTCTACCGGAAAAGGGTAGCATAGGTGTACCAATCGCTGCATGCAAACTAACATTAAAGCTGGATGCCAATAAAAGAACAGACCTGGACTGCTGGACCAACATGTCTAGCGACCAAACAAATCTGGCCAAAACTAGATCTGTATCGCTCTAAGTGTCTGATCCTTCTAAATAAGGAACATCTCAGCGCCATCATAGGTGTCATCACTGGACACTGCCTTATAGGCAAGCACGCAAGAAGGCTTGGCGCCTTTACAAATGATTTCTGCAGAAGCTGCATGGACGAGGAAGAGGAGGAGACAACCCTTCACCTACTCTGTACATGTCCAGCTCTCTCCCAGAGAAGAAAACTTCACTTAGGAGCCTTCTTCTACAACGACCTAAACGATCTGAAAAATATAGACGTAAACAGTCTCCTTCGCTTCGTCAGAAGCTCAAATTGGTTCCATCAGTAAGAGGATCATAGATCCACGTGGCATCACAATGAGCCATTAGGCCTAAGTGGGTTGGTTTTTATCCAACAGCCACTCTTACCTACCTCGGGTTTCCTTTTGTCAATGGGCACTTCAGCAAATTGAACGAGACCCCCTTTTCTTCGCCAAGGTGTTATTCTCTGATGAGTCGACTTTCACCAATCACGGTACGGTCAATCGACATAATTATGCATTACTGGGCTACCGAAAACCCTTTTTGGTTGCGACAAGTTGAACGCCAGCACCCTTGGAATGTTAATGTTTGGGCGGGAATCATTGGGGATAAATTAATAGGTCCATATTTTATTAAAGGCAACTTGCGAGACCATCTTCCAGTATTACTAGAAGAACTGCCATTGGATTTGCGACAAACAATGTGGTTTCAACATGATGGTTCTCCAGCCCATTATTCCCAAGAAGTTCAGGGCGTATTAAACAATGTTTACCATCGCTAGATCACCTGATCTTACGTCACTTGATTTCTTCTTGTGGGGGTACTTAAAAAGTGAGGTTTACAGAAAAAAGCCAACAACACGTGAGATCATGAAAAGACGAATAACTGAAGCTTGCAGGAAGATTACGCCAGAAATACTTCTCAGTTCTATTGGTTCATTTAGAGCGCGGACAGACCATTGTATTGAAGTGAATGGTCACATTTTCGAGCATTTGTTGAAATAGTCTCGGGAAATAAACGTCGAAATGGGAAGAATTCAATGATTCAACAGTGGGAGGCAAGGGGACCCACTCTAATTAATCACCCCGAAGGAAACAAAATAACATACTGCTACGTCCACGTCGTTGTTTCTGGGTTATACTAAACGCAGTATGTAAAAACAAATAACAAGCCTACGAGCAATACGACTGAGCAATGAAAATCAGGAATTATCATTTGAAAAATCAAAAGTGACCTTCGTTTGACCTTGAAAATGGGGCTCGTGGTCACCATCTTATGTCCCCTTCAGAACCTTGTGACTTTTGTCTGAAACATTTTTCGCGATATCGCGTATTTTTCGAATAATTTTGATGTCTCAAGTTAAAAAACTCACCCTTCCAGTGTAAATTCTACAATACATATACACTTGCGGTCATAAAAACCGCACCATATCAAAATGATTGAAAATTTTTTAATAACTACGATAATAATTTTTATAATGAAATGAAGTTTTTGTTGAGTACTCCGCAGTAGTTTATAAGTATTTCTATCTAATTTCCATCTGTTTATTGAATGTTTGAAAAAAGATATTAACAAACAAAGAAAAACCAGTTAATTTTCTTATTTTTTTTTAAATATTTTAATACAGTCATTGGTTAACAAAATCAAACGATACATTTTTTATGTATGTTTATATAAGATGTTTAGATATGCCGCTTTTAGCAAAAAATTATCAATACCGAGTTGCTCCTCCTTTGGCGGTTATAACCGCTTTTATTCTAGAAAGCATCGAGTTTACTAGAAGTTCAGTAATATCCCTTGAAATTTCAGTATTCCACACATGTTCCAGAACTCCATTTAGCTTTTTTTTACTCTCTGGTTTATGTTCAGTCACCTTGCGTTTCATTACATGCCACAAGTGTTCGATTGGGTTTAAATCGGGCGAATTAGCTGGCCAGTTTAGTCTGGTAACTCCGAGGTCATCAAACGTTGTCTTGAGCTGAAAATTATTGAAAGACTCTAGTTACTTGTCTGTTTATTATTTATAAAGTAGACATCTAGAAGCTGATTTATAAGACTTTACTTAGGGATTTGGCGCGGTGGCAAGGTGCGAATGATGCTGTTCAATTGCTGGTACCAAAAACTCCCTTACTACTTCTCCATACTTTTGAGTGTTCACAGTTCCATTAACAAAGTGCAAAGGGCCCAAAACGTAAAAAGAAAAACACCCCCAAACCATCTGGCTTTAAGGAAACTTCACTGTTTTGACTATGCACTCGTCCTTGAACCTTTCACCTGCTGACCGTCGTACGTATGGCAAATTGTCGGCACACAACAAATTAAATTTACTTTCATCGGACCATATCACACATCGCCACGTCAAGCGAGCTTTTTTCATTTTTGTGGTTAGGAGAGGTTTTTTCGCTGGTCATCTTCCATATAAACCTATCTCCCGTAGCCGTCGGCGTATGGTTTCGGCGCTTAGATCAACTTGATGAAATTCACTCAGCTCTGCTCTTATACGGACAGCACTTTTAAAGCGATCTTTCATGCTAATTTGTTGTAAACAATACATTGTCCGTCTTCTGGGTTGTTTTACGTTTTCGTCCCGAGCCTTTTTTTCCTTTCCAGTGGATCCAAATTTTCTTTTTTCTTCATCAGTCGTACGATAGTTGAAGGACAGCATCCTATTTTAACCGCAATCTCACGATAGCCAAGCCCTTCTTCGACTAAAGTCAATATTTGAACTTTTTCGTCCCGAGTCAGTTGATGATATGTACCAGACATTTCACTTTTTTTTTACTTGTCACCGTCACAACTCAATTCAAACTGATTGCACTGAATACGAGGTCGAATTCCGCTATGGGGAATACCCTTCATTAGTATGGGAAAAACCCTTACGATCTGATGTAATAGCGCATTTTTTGAGAACTCATTAGGTGGTGCGGTTTTTATGACCGCAAGTGTATATCTATATGAAAAGGAATAAAATTATTAAGGGATGACTGTTGTCATTGTCGTTTATCGTTGCATGATTAATTCTTAATTCAATCTACAATATACTCGTAATATATAATACTACCGTTTCTAAGTAAAGTGTTTGAAACCATTTTAAGTCATCAAATGAAGACCTATCTCAATGATAACAAATTAATAGCAAAGTACCAGTCGGGGTTTCGCACTAAGCACAACTGCACCACTGCTTTACTAAACATTACAGAGGATCTGCGTTTGGATAAGAAGATGTTGGGTATAATTATATTTTTTGACTTCTCAAAAGCATTTGATTCTGTAAATTATTAACTCTGTTAGTTATTAACTCTTAAATAAAAAAAAAAAGTATATACAGAAAATAACAATTTATTATACAGAGAAGTGAAGATAATCTAGTTATAATATGATACAATTTCTAATTGTAAGCATAAAAAGAAAACTAATTTAACTCCGAGGGTTATTTACTCGTAATAGATACTCCGACACAAAGAAAAAAACCAATAAAGATCTATATCTGCTTTAAATAAGCATATTATATTAAATTCATATTTTAGAAAAAAGTGGGTGATCATACTTAATACACTTGAAATCAATTTTCAATAAAAAAAAAAAACGCTATTCTAATAGCGGGACCAGCTGAAATGTCTGGTGATATTTCCAGTGGGTCAAGCCAACCAACAGCAGTGGTTGAGGCAAAGACGAAGAGGAGGAGGAAGATGAAGCCTGCTCTGAACCCATTGAAGCGCACTTCCCTCTCAGCATCAAGAGAAAAGCTGCCTGACGAAGCGAGGGAAGAGGCGCGCGCCATAACAACTAGGGCAGCAGCACGGCAGCAAAAGATGCAAAAGGCACTCAATGATCATCTCCCATATGTGCCTGATGGTAGAAAAGGCCAAGATAATGAAGCTGGCAACATGTTCGCATCTCTGGCGGCTTCTGAGTCAGATGATGAAGAAGAGGAGGTGGAAAGAATTCACTCCAATATTAAACAGCTCCAGCAAAGAGTGCTAGCTATTAAAGCTAAGCAAATAGCAAGGAGGGAGAAGGAGCGGCTAGGAGAACTTCACGACTCTCGGCAGCCACAACAACAAAAACAACAAAAACCAAACCAACAGCCTAAATCTACACAGGCTCAAAAAAGATGTCAGCAGGCACCACAACAACAACGACAACAACAGCAGCAGAATAGCCAGCAACAACAACAACAACAACAAAAGCAACCACAACAACAGCAACAACAATAACAACAGCAGCAGCAGCAGCAGCAACAAAAACAACAACAACAAAAAATACTTCAAAAGTAAGGGTTCCACCTATAAATACTTATAAGATGGAACTCAAGGAGACGATAGAACTATGTAGGTCGGCCATAGGCAGCAATTTTTTTTTATAAAAAGATTATCATTAGATAGGCATGCGATCCACTGTAACACAGTGGAGCGCTATCACAACGTAAGAAATTTATTGAGGGATTCAACGACGGAGTTCTTCTCCTACACCCCGAAGATGGTCTAAGGAGTATAAAAGTCCTAGACTACCAGGTTGTACACTGGGAAAAATTAAAGAGGACCGAAAACATTTTACAATGTGTTCGCTGCCAAAGGTTCGGGCACGCCGCGTCGAACTGCGAAATGCAGCCTCGATGCGTGAAATGTGGAAAGAACCACAAATCAGAGGAATGCGCTCTAGGTGTGCACGTAGCGTCAGAAAAAAGCCAACTCTCTTGTGCCTTATGTAGGAACACGGGACATATCGCAAATTATCGGGGTTGTCCTAAATTCCAATACATAAAAAGAGTAAATCTGGCTCGGCAGCAGAAGGTGGAAGTTAAACGTCCACTCGTGCAAATGCAAACACCAGCCGTTACTCCCCAAGTTACCTATGCCCAAACGGCAGCAGGTAGGGGAACTACGGTACAACAAGCAAAGGTGGCTTCTCAGGCCCCAGCGCCTAGAGCACCGGAACCTGTACCTGACATGCTGGCTATCTTGCTCTCTATTCAAGGGCAGATGGCTCAGCTTCAGCGTCAAATACAGGAACAGGCTAAGCGGGTAGATCAAATATACGCGCTGCTGCCGGGCCTAACGCACCTCCAGCCGTAATGGGTACGTACATGGCGGAGCAAACCCTGAAGGTCCTTGCAGTGAATGTTAATTCACTGATTAGGTTCGAACGACGAGCCGCACTATTCAAGTTGCTTAAAGACCAAGCCCCTGATGTGCTTTTGGTTAGCGAAACTAAGCTTACCAAAAGACACAAGATGAGGCACAGAAGGTATGAAATATTACGAAGAAACCGACCCAATTCCATTCAAGGAGGAGGCGATCTTTGTAAGAAAGGGACTGCGTTTCAAAAGAATATACAGTCGTGTGGTACGTAGGTTTCGGGTGCTGGAAGCATGCGTCATGTACATCCCTCTCCGTAGTGGAAAGCGGTTATACATGGTGTCTGTCTATGCACCTAAGGCTACTCAATCCACCTTATTCATCTCAGAGCTCGAGACACTTTTTCTATTCCTGAGGCTGGAATTGGAAGATAACTATTTCATTATCGGCGGAGATTTCAACGCCACAGTGATTGGGGAAACAATATACCAAATACTAGAGGGAACCTACTATTCAATTGGTGGGGTCAGCACAGTGTGATGTATCGACACGGCCTCAAAGCCACGGATAGTCCGTCGTTTCCCAGACACGGATCCTATTTGAATCTCCTGCTGTTCGACTCACGAATACAACTGACGTGCACTAACCAACAAACGACAAACTGTCTACGAACTTTCGTGTATGCGGTGACCATTGCGGTCTCAGCACCGAAATAACTGTTCCCAACGAAACTGCGGAATTGGAAGAGTTGGACACACTTCTCAAAAATACTGACGAGAGCACTCTCCTCGAATTCGCTCTACCCACGGTCCAATAAAAATCTGTCAAACCAGGAGATTGACAGATATCTAAGACTAATGGACGAGACAATCAAACGAACAATGGACAAAACGATACCTCGGTATCAACACACTGACGACGAAGACTTATTCCGCAGCGCAACTATTGATGCACCGACATAAAAGTAGACTGCTGTCAAGACTAAAAACCTTGTACAGACAGTTTACTGACAGACATAACCCGGAGATCATGACATTGAAGTCGTCGATCAAAAACCTCCAAACATTAATAAAGGAAAATTACAGAAACTCTGTAAGTTTGTATTGGAACAACAAAATTCGGGCTGTAAACACCAGCAACCCGAATATGTTCCCGCAAATAAATAAAATATTTCGGAGGAATAATCAGAACGACCTTCCATGTCGAACAACGAACAAATACTTGTAGCAGTAGGCATTGATCCAAATGAAGCGGTTGATGATGACAACTTCTTTGTGATCGATGATCCGCAGGAGAAGGTAGAGGCTATAGGAGCGACTTTCCAGGAAGTGTACAAAGCGAATGACATCATTGGCCCCAACCACGACCTGGAGAGTCGAGTCCTTGTGCACAATTCCTGCCTTCGAAATGAAATAGTGAACTGGCGATTCGAGAACCCGGGCTTCACCCAGTTTAGTGACGAGAATATGGAAAATAATGTCATCACCAACAAAAGGGTATTACCACCGTTCATTTCGAAGGAAGAGCTCCAAACGATTTTCGAATCACTTAGAAGTAAGAAATCAGTGGGAACCGATGAAATACCGAACATTGTGCTTCGACATCTCCCACTAGAAGCGGTGGACATTTATACCACGCTGTTTAATAATGCAATGAATAATGCCCATTATCCAGCGCATTGGAAAACTGCGGTGGTACATCCCATTCCCAAAAGGAATAAAGATACTTCCAATCCGGCGAATCTCCGCTCGATCAGTCTTCTTCCAAACATCAGTAAGGTTTTCGAGAAGGTGATCAACAGAGTCCTGACTAAGTGGGTTGGGGACAAACATATATTTCCGGATAATCAATTTCTGATATCCAATGGAACAAAAGCAAGAAACAGTGCACTGGTGCCTGCCTGATTGACTTGGAAAAAGCCTTCGACACCGTATGGTTAGAGGGACTCTTCTTCAAGCTGGACAGGTTGGGCATTAGTAAACCACTTCTGTATATTCACACAAACGTCAGCCAACAGGCTTATTATCAGGGTAGTTAGAGGGTTGCGGTAATTGTAAGACCGTCTCATTATTTCACGAAAGGACCATTTTTTCAATACCAAAATAAGGTTCTGATGAAGACTCTCCTAATTGATCTACGTCAATACGGAGACTCTATTTTAACGACAATGCAAGGACTACTGCAAAAAACTTGGAGATCCAACATAGAGGGACACTCCACCAAATCTTTTTTGCACAAATTTGTAAAAACATTTTCTGATTTTCATGATGGTGTTGCTGTTGCTCCACCAGCAATGTTGACGCACACCTCCAACAAACACACTATTATAAGGCTGGCAGAAGGCTGCAACAACTGATAACGGGCATGCACGACTGTCTCAAATATCACAAAACGACCACATTATCAATACCAACAAGGCTCTGAAGAAGGCTCTTCTAATTGCTGTACGTCAGTAATTCCGATGGCGACTCTATTTTCGCGAATGTGCAAGGACTGATGTAAACACTTGGAGGTCATCCATAGACAAGCACTCTACCAAATATCTGCGGGCTAAATGTGCAAAAATATTTTTCGATTTTCGTGATGATGCTGCTGCTCCACCAGCAACCTTGTCGCAACCCCTCCGTCAACCGCAATATTATAATGATCTATTTTTTGCTACTTCTGACGACAGTACTCTCTACTTTTCATATTCATTTCCGGATGTACGCCCCCATAATCTCTGGCATAATTGCAACATATACTTTTACAGGGGCACGGACAGCGATTGAGTGTTCCCGATAGCTGCAGGATTGGAAAGGAATGCATCTATTGTGCACTTTATTCGCAACTATCAAGCCAGTTACAACATCCGACACATAAGTCGGTCTCCGCTCTATAAAGATCGACGACGTCGGCAAATAAGGGAAAACATCTCTATGGTTCCACGAGTAGCCAATGCAGCCGGTGGTATCGCAATAGACCTACAATTGGTCCAAACAAACCCCCATGAGAAACGCTTTGATTTATCCTAACCCAAGCACTGTCGATAAAGGCAATAACGAATAGTTCAAGTACAACCTGCAAAGTATCTGATTTCGAAAACCCCAGCAGTCACTGAAATAATTTCGACATATGGTATAAAATTAAATTTTGCAAATTTATATTTCATTAGGAATTTGTGCTCCGGCTATTGTAGATTTGGTCAGTCTTGAAATCACCTTTATTTCGTATCCTAAATATTTTATTCTTAACAGCAGGATGGAAGATTTTTCATCCGACGAAGATGAAGTGGCCCAGAACGCCATTGAAGGCAGGCAATACGAACGAATAGCTGACTTGACCCGTACGTTGCTTAGATTTTTGCAAACACAAGGCTTAGATTGGGGAATAGGGGATGGCAATCTCCGCATGGCTTGGTTTTTCCGCATCGTTGTAGAGAATATATTAAAAATTGTTATTCGTTTTCTTTCTAGATAAAAAATAATTTTAATTGTCAAATTTTAAAATGAAATATTTCGGAGCTTGCTACGATCTACGATGTAGCAGGTAGAGGTGTGAGGCAATAATTTGCATATTCAGAGAGCGCTTCAATGTTACGGTTAATCTTGAATCATATCGTTGGCGAGGCCACTATTTCGCTGCTGTTCTTGCACTTGTGTGGTTAACTTATTTTTCTTTTGGCCTCTTCTTCGAACCTCAGCTGGAGAACTTCAGCCTCTGTTGCTCTTCGGGCTAGGCTCTCCGACTACATTCGTTGAACATGGCATACCTACCCGATTTGGTCAGCCTGATGACTATCGGTGGGATCCCGAATGGGCAAAAATGCAGCGAAATGTGCGAACGACTCTATTGGGCTTAATCCAAACTGGCCTTAAACTATTGTAGGTAGAGGTGATGATTGAGGGTGTTCCTGATGGTACCTTTGCTGTAGTGCAAACCGAATACATGGAATGTTCAATTAGTTTGACGGCATATATGCGCTAGAACCATATGCCGTTCGGTGGTTTTTGGTCGAAAAAGAGGGATAGACCTTCATCGATGATACCGGGAAGACCCAGGAATTTGAGTGGGTCATTATAGGGGGCAGGGTGTAGTGGTCAACCCATGGAAGCCCGTGCAGAGCGAATCATATCAATTGAGAAGTGGCCTAACAAAGGCGATATAAAGTAATTTTGTGACACAAGGGTTAAATAATTTCGGGAGTATCAAATGACTTGGCATTTCCTATATTGAAATCAAGGAAGTTGAGGAGCATTTAGTTCAAAATTATTTAACTGCGCTATTTTATCAAGGATTTTGCTGAAGTCTGTAACAATCGTATCCACTTGGTGTCAGAAGAATTTTCTTGAGCTTAACGTCAATAAGTGTCAGACTATAACGTATACCCGTAAGCGGTCCCCTACTTCGCTTCGCTGCTATCTAATCTTTAATCTGCCTGTTCCCTTAGTGAATGAGTTGCGTGTTTTACGGGTGGCCGTGGTGTAGTGGTAATAGCAATCGCTTCCAGTCGTTCATAGACCTTGATAGAGGATAGACGTGTTTCGGCTTCTTTTAAAGTGAAAAAGTGAAAACAAAAATTAGTAAAAGAACTATTAGAAACGTTACAGCCAAGTGCTTCGGTGGCGTAACAGTAGTAGTGTCGGGTCGAGTCGTTCACGGTCTTTCATAGAGCGCGAATGTGTTTCGGCTTTGCTTAAAGGAATAAAAAATTAAAAATAATAATAATAGTGGAATAACGCGTGAAGTGAGACATTTGCCAAATACCATATAGCCTCGAAAGTAGCACAGTGGTAGTGTGTTCGCTTCAGCGGTGGACATTTATACCACCCTGTTTAATAATGCATTGAATAATGCACATTATCCAGCGCATTGGAAAAGGGATAAAGATACTTCCAATCCGGCGAATCTCCGCTCGATCAGTCTTCTTCCAAACATCAGTAAGGTTTTCGAGAAGGTGATCAATAGAGTCCTGACTAAGTGAGTTGAGGACAAACATATAGTTCCGGATAATCAATTCGGTTTCAAGGCGGGGCATGATATCATTCATGCTGCGTCCAAACTGGTTTCTGATATCCAATGGAACAAGGGCAAGAAACAGCGCACTGGTGCCTGCCTGATTGACTTGGAAAAAGCCTTCGATACGGTATGGTTAGAGGGACTCTTCTTCAAGCTGGACCGGTTGGGCATTAGTAAACCACTGCTGTATATTCTTTTTGATATGCTCTCCAGTAGACAGTTCATCGTGAAGAATGGCGATGTGACTTCAGCTGGAACATTTAACATTAAAAACGGTCTGCAACAAGGTGCGGTAAATTCGCCGATTCTGTTCAACATTTACACAAGTGATCTGATAGGTTCACTTCACCATGCCATAGCGTACGCGGACGACTTAATCGCGTACAGATCAGGTCCAAAGATTGAGGTCATTAATACACTTTTGCAACGTGACTTCGACAAAATTAAACAATATTGCGATGACTGGAAGTTGAAAATCAACTTTCAGAAGTCGGAAACTATTCTGTTTAGGACGCCTTTGTCTGGGGCCTCTAGGGATACCAGAAAGAATTGGCGAAAGTTCTCGATCGTCGGACAACATGGACAGCCACTTGCTTGTCGAAATGTAGTCAGATACCTTGGGATCTGGCTAGATCAATATCTGTATTTTAACAAACATATAGATGTTGCTCTGGCCAGAGCCAGAGGTGCTTTTGCCCTTACAAGGAGACTGTTTTACAACAGCCAACTCGATGCGAGGGTGAAGGTGATCTGCTACATGGCCCTTATCCGGCCTATGTTAGTATTTGGATGTCCCGTGCGATTCAACGTGAGAGCAAGTTTATTGGAAAAGATTCGGGTGTTTGAGAGGGCTTGCCTTAGGGCTTGTCTTCGGTTATACAGAACACCAGAGTCGGAGTACAAAAAATTCTATCGTAATTAGGTCTTGTACAATAGGGCGAACCTAATAAGAGTGGACAATTTTGTTATTAAGTTGACTCGAAGGCACATTGCAAGAGCAATGACATCGTCGAACAACCTGATTTCCGGGGCTTACTACCCTAATTATATGTATCACGAGAGAGTTCGCTTTGACGGCTATGTCCCTCCAGAAGCGTTCCTCTACCTTGATAGCAAAGGTCTGATCCAGGACAGATTGGCTGTGCCGCTAATCTTCCACGTTGCTCGAACAGCTGCGGACAGGCGACTCAACTACGACAGAGGCGTCGCACACGGCAGTGCGGAGCGTCTCCGGTTCAGTAGGGCGGTAGGGAATCGCGACATGAGGGATGTTGCTCAGCAGCACCAGCAATTTTGGTGGCTTGTTGAAGAAGAGGATGCGTCGTCGTCGAATTCCTTCAGCAATAGATAGCTTCTTGCGAAGCAAAGTGGGTCAGCATAAATTTTTTTTGCTTTAGCGTTGGCCGGCTTACATAGTTTTAGGTAGAATTAAGTTAGATTTAAGCGAAAAAAAAAATATATATAATATATATTTATATATATGTGTGTATGTGCATGTATTTATATATTATGTATTAGATGTAAGTAGGTTAAGTAAATTAAGATTTATTCTTAGGTAGTTTATAAGTTTTAGTTTTAAGTTTTATAATAAGTTAAAAAAAATATAAGTCATGATACTAAGTCATGAAACTACACTACAACTACAGCCAAAAGCTAGAAAACAAAAATCTGGTTTGACAAGATACTACAATATTTATATGTGCTAGTACATTCTGACATAAAATTCCGAAAAGAAATTTCGCTTCTGAGATTACAACCAGAAGCAAAGCGTTCCTCCTAAAAAAGTGAAAAGAGTGCCAATGGAATTGTTTCGTCATTTTTTTCTCTCCGGAGTGCAAAAAGAAGGCTTTCGTCCAATTGAAAACATTAATAAATTTTCCAACTCTCCAGATGTGAAAATATTCAAGCCTATAGACAATATGGCTGGTGACCTGGAAATGTATGCGCAGCAGTTGGATTAATGACTGATCTTCTCCTATTCACAAGAATATAAACCATCTTTACTGAAACAACTATGAAAATAGAAATCTTCTAAAGACTGCAATCATACATTATGTGAACTCCTAAAATCATTTGTCAACATTCCGTTCAGGCCTTGTCGATGTAAAAATAAAACATAAACAATTTCGAAATAGCTGGGTGAGTGCTAAGATCCATAGAATCGTTCGTTGACGGTGTTAAAATATTGCCGAAAGAACCGTCTCATGCAATCCATCGATTACCTACGTTGACAGAACACAAGCGATGACATTTTGTTATTGCTGATAGTGTTTTCACTTCAAGCAATGACAGTTTCTCTACATTGAATGTGTGAACTGCCAACGGATCATCGGATTGGAAAACTAGAAAATAAACCTGTTTTATCCGTCGAAGTTCATACATTCGTTGGTTATAGGTGACGTTCCATAAGAGTCCGTTTATTCTATCTAGATGTCAGTTAAAGACGACAGAGCAACGGATTGCTACAAATTGCGTAGCAGCGGGATAAGACGCAAGATATTGTTCGGGTAGTGAAAACCTAATGGAGATTCGAAGAGCGGCCCGAAAGAAAACTAATTGAACTACTCAAAAGGTGATCAAAAATAAATTTACCCCACTACATGGTAATAAATGAACACGATTTGAGGTAATCAGTTGAAAGGCGTTTTTGGAATCTATATACTCGTATACAGCCATTGACAACTAATTAGAAACGATATTTTCAATTTAAAGGTTCATTATTTTTTCATTTTCATTTTTTTTGTTCTTACATATCCTTATTATGTGAATAAAGCAAAAAAAAAACACAATTAGTAAAAATTTCTTGGCGCATTTCTTTTGTTTAATACTTTTGCGTCAAGGTCTCAAATTTACCTGGGACAACTAATTAGAAACGAACGCTGAAAAACAAGAAAATTTAAGATTATCTGCACAAATAGTCTTGAAACTTATCATAGGATCTTTTTATGATCAATACCTAGTTGGAAACCCCCTCTGCTTCAAAACAGCTCCGCAACGACTTCGCATAGACTCAATGAGGCCTCGGCATCTCTCCACTGGAATCGCATACCATGCTTCCTTTACCTTTTCAAACAAAATATCCAAGGTTCGAAATGTTTTGTGTACTGACGGCATTCTTAACATCCGTCCAAAGATGTTCAATCGAATTCAAGTCCAGACTCGATGATGGCCAGTCAAGTACATGCATGAAGGTTTGTTCGAAAAATTGCTTTGTGAACTTTGTGGTATGCTTAGGGTCATTGTGTTGTTGGAATGACAAAATAACCGGCATGGCTTCCTCGGCCCATGGTATTACATTTTTCAGTATGTCAACGTACTGTTCCTTGTTCAGCTTTCCTTCAATACGACGAATTGGGCCAACGCCGTTCCAAGAAAAACAGCCCCAGATGCAAATTGATCCACCGCCATGCTTTACCACTGGAGAAGTGCACCTGGGATCAAGTTCTTTGCCTTTTGGCCGTCGGACGTACCTTCTTCCGTCCGGACCAATCCGATTGATCTTCGTTTCGTCACTCCAGAGCACAAATTTCCATTGGTTTGCCGTCCAACAAGCATGGGTCTTAGCAAACTCGATATGGCGTTTTCTTTGAGACAATTTAACCAACGGCTTCTTGCGTGCAAGCCTCCCATGAAGTCCAGCTTCCGCCAAATGACGTGCAACAGCTCTCTTGGATTTATTGATGTCGGCTTCATTCATAATTTCCCGTTGGATGACCTTAGCACTTTTCCTCGGATCCGCTTTCGACAACCGAATACTTTTCTTGTCGATACGTTGTGTGGTTTTGCGGGGTCTTTTTTGACGCGGAACATTTTCTGTGGTGCCATACTTACGAGAATCTGAAATTGCATCAAATACCATCTTTTTAGAACATTTTAGCTGTGTTGCAATTCCTTGGTAGGAGAGTCACGCTTTGTTTAGCTCAGCAATAGCCTTACGCGTCTCCGGTGTGTAACTCTTGTCTTTGGCCATTTCGAAAACAGCTTTCTACCACAATTTTATTTGTTGAATTTACGTTTACAAATGTAAATTAACATTATACTTACCAAAATATTATGTAATACTTAGAATAACTACACAAGTTTGAATGAACTTTAGCTTAAACAAAATCGTTTCTAATTAGCTGTCACCTCACCGAGTTTAATTTTTCAAATAATGTATAACTGTTATACAAACCATATAATCTGGCAAGATGGGAATACATTTTCTAAGAAGAGGAATAAAGACAGAAGTAACACAAGCAAGAAGTATACCATTATGTTATTAAGAAAAATCAGAACATTAGCAAGTACAACAATAATGCTATCGTTTCTAATTAGTTCTCAACGCCTGTATATGTTAGTTCATTTATCGTCCGCATAATAAGCGGCGTAGCTGCGATGTGGATGCCATCGTACTTAAAATCAGCTAAGCTTTCCTGCAAATCTCTTTTTTCCCACGTATATTCAAAAATTTGAGGTCTTTTTGTAAAGGAGAAAAGCGGCATAACACCTTCTTCATCAGGATTTTCTGATCTGGTCTATAGTAGTGTATTATCCCAGTGTACCGTCTACGGTACACAAAAAAAGGCATCCACTAAATTACAACAAATTCTAGATTTTGTAAATAATATTCAATTGCTCAACAATTGTTGACCATCGAACCGTCTAACTCCTAGGTTTGTTCTCTGTTGATAGTAATATAGATATTTTTACTTACTTTTGTTTTAACATATTTTGTAATGAATAAGAAAACAGAACTTTATTTGAAAATTGACAAGAAAATTGCATAACCCACTTTGATAAGAACTTTACTGCTAAGAAAATAATTAATTCAAAAACTGAGTTTAAGAGACACATTTTTTCCATGTGATGTACCGTATACGGGTTAACATGACTTGTGAAGAATTTTATAAATTCGTAAAAGCAAATCAACAACTATTGTCTTAGGTGAAATCATCTAATAAATATTGTATAAAAATGAATAATTGTATTTGGTTCCTAAATATATGTATCTTGTAATAATTAAATAAATAATTAATAAATTAAATAATTTCCCATAAAAATTAACTTTCACCAAAATGTCCCGACGAGGTCTCGGGAAAATATGGTAACCCTATAATACATACAGCTGCGGGCAAAAAAATAGCACCATAAGCCTATTGATTACATATATGAGCAACATTTCTCATTTGGTTACATTTTTTTTATACTCGACTATTGATTCCCGTTATGACAATATGTTTAGAAAATTACGTTAATGATAGCGGCAGTTCTTATTATTTGCCATATTGCAACAACACCTCTGTGCGTATGCAGGCAGAATAATAGCACCAGAAGAGGGAGCCCACAAAAAAAATCGTTTGTTTTATAAAATAACCTGCAAATCATTATGAAAAGGTAAATTTATTTAATTATTATTAAGTAATATGTACATATTTTTCTTTACAAAGACAAAGAAGTGCAGCCATGGGTCGTGGAAAACATTGCACTGACGACAAGAGGATAACACCTACAGCGAAGCCGAGCTGACCACGATAAATTTTTTCGTCCATAACGTGCCTTCCTTGTCTGCACTTAAACCATCCCACCATACATCTCCACCCCACAACATCCCTCTTACATTTTACTACCAGAATGTAAGAGGTCTTCGCTCTAAAACCAATGCTGTCCTACGTCAATCGCATTCTCTTCCCTTTGATATTTACGCCTTAACTGAAACCAATTTGATTCCCGACATAAAGAACCAGGAATTGTTCCCCCCTACTTTTAATGTTTTTCGCGACGACGATCCTACCCGCCCACATGATGATTCCGCTTCTCGAGGCGTCCTACTGGCGATCCACAATAGCCTTAACTCTTCTCCCATTACCATCCCTTCAACCTCTAAAGTCGACTTTGTCGCCATAAAAATATCACTCGCCTTCAAGTCCCTTTACGTTTTATGTTGCTACATCCTGCCAGCTCAACCTACCGAATCTTACCAACTTGTTGTCGATGCGATCGACTATTTAATTGACCTGTCTGACTCTACTGGCGATATCTTTATTTTCGACGACTTTAATCATCCTCAGCTACAGTGGATTCCATCAGACGATCAATCGTTCTTCATCGCTTCAAATTCCAACTCAGCTAAGGAATGTCTCTTCTTAGATCGCTTAACAGACTCAAGTCTATGCCAAGTCAGTGGGGTATCCAACTATATGGGCAGGCAATTGGACCTTATTTTCACAACAGTTCAATTAACTCCTCAGTCTCACTTTGTCCCCTATCTCTCTCTACAATCGACAACTACCACCCCCCCCTTCTATCATTTTTTCATAACTCTTCTCTCCAGTCCACTCCTCCCACATCTATCTCATCCCACAACTCTCTCATCCTACGACTTTCATAAAGCAAACTTTCACAAAATCAGTGACTATCTTAGCAGATCCCCCTTTAACTTTCACAACCTAAGTGTAAATGATGCCTTATCTATTTTTTATAAAGAAATATTTAATTCTTTCAGCCTTTACGTTCCGTTTTCCCGCCCTAAAACATCATCTACTAGTCCTCCCTGGTATAATCGCAAGCTTCGTTCCTTACGAAACAAGAGAAACAAGTTATGGGCTGTTTTCCTGCGTACCAGATCCTTGTCCGACTATTCCAACTATCTTGGTGCTTATTTTCATTTCACCGAACTTTACGATTTCCTTTACCAGCGTTACCTTAATAATGCGCAAGTCAACCTTATAAATGACCCTAAGTCCTTTTACCAATTTGTGAACTACAAAAGAAAGTCCGATGGTTACCCTCCTTCCCTCTATTTCAACAACAAGTCATCAACCGATCCACTTACTATTGCCAACCTATTTGCCAGCTTCTTTAAACAATCCTTCACCAACGACTCCATTGTACCAGATCCATCCTATTTTCGTTACCTACTGAACTTCTTCAATGGCCCACTTCTCTCTCACATCTTGGACCCCTCCTATATCGAATATAAATTACACCAACTCAATGACGAATTTACACCCGGTCCAGATGGCATCCCTGCCATATTTCTTAAAAAATGTTCTTCGTCTCTTTCCCTTGCCCTTTCTGATCTCTTTCGTCTATCCCTTTCACAAGGAGAATTTCCTCAGGTTTGGAAAACCTCCTTTATAACCCCGATCCACAAAAAAACTATCGTCCAATCGCTAAACTCTCCCATATACCCAAACTCCTCGAAAGTATTTTGTATGAAGCTCTAAGCTTCCAATGCAAATTACTCATATCCCCTAGACAACATGGCTTCCTAAAGGGTAGGTCAACCACCACAAATCTTGTTGAGTTCGTATCCTTTGCCATCTCTGCCCTAGAGAACGGCAACGAAGTCGATGTAGTTGCAACCGATTTTAGCAAAGCCTTCGATAAAATCTCTCATCGATTAATACTCTTCAAATTGTCTGCCCTCGGCTTTGAACCCATACTGTTAAAATGGATATCCTCTTACCTCGAAAACCGTTTTTACAGTGTTCGTTTTAGGTCAGCCCACTCCGCTCCATTTTTGGCCACCTCTGGAGTTCCTCAAGGTAGCCATCTCGGTCCCCTTCTCTTTATATTAACCATAAATAATCTCGATAGGATCATTAAACACTCGTCCGTCTCCCTTTCAAAACCATTTCCTCTCCCCATGACTCCTTCCTTCTTCAACAAGACCTTGATAGTTTTTCGATCTGGTGTCTCAAAAATTGTTTGGAACTTAATATCACCAAATGCCAATCCATCACCTTTTCACATAAGCGGCTCAAATCTCCTCCCCGACTCTACCTTCTCCACAACCAATCTATCTCCTTCGTTGAATCTCTTCCCGACCTCGGCATTTTGTGTGATATGGAGCTCAACTTCCGTTTGCATATGGATGGGGTAATCCTTAAAGCCAACTCTGCACTAGGTTTTGTAAAACGATGGTCCAAAAAATTCACCAACCCATACGTGACCAGGTCCCTCTATATTACCTTTGTTCGTCCCCTCCTAGACTACGCCAGTCGAGTATGGTCCCCATATCATCGCGTTCATATCTCGAGAATCGAAAGCATCCAGCGCCGTTTTCTTTGATTCGCTCTTCGAGGTTTGCCCTGGAATGATTCTTTTACTCTGCCCCCCTATCAAAACCGTCTCAACCTTATTAGCATAAACACCCTTGAGGAACGCAGAGATGCAGCCGACTTTCTCTTCATTCATCGACTTCTTTCAGGTCAGGTTGAATGCACGTCCCTTCACAATTCTGTTTTCCTCAACACTAACCCTCGTAACCCACCACACCACCTATGGCGCGAACGAACCAATCTCCCGTATGCTACGAAAAATTAATTCAAACCCTAGCGTCTTTGACTTCCTACCTCCACCACTTCCTACCTCGAATCCGTTCTCCTTCACCACAATAACCAACCTTAGTTTTAAGTTTTAGTTTAAGTTTAATTTTAAGTTATAGCTTGTATTAAGCCGAATAAATGGGGGCTTTCGCCCCCACCAAAATATAAATATAAATATAAAAAAAATTGATTTCTGAAGGTACTCGTAAAACCTTGATTTTCGAAGGAAAAACCTATAAAGAAGCAAGAAAAATTTTTGGCTGTTCTAATAAATTGATTTGCAATGCAATTTTATTTGAACCGAAGGAAGAAACATGCGGTAGAAAGCCAGCAATGTCCTCTCATCAAATAAAACGCATAGTAAGACACTCTAAAAAGGTGCCCTTCAAATCAGCTGTATAGTTAAGAAATGAATTTGATGTATCAGCCAGCGTTGATACAGTGCGTCGGAGATTGAGGGAAAATTATTTGAATGGTCGCAGGCCAAGAAAAGTGAGACCCTGTCACGTGGCAAAAAGATTGGTGTTTGCCAGGAACCATATCGATTGGCTGGCTCAAAAGTGGAGGAACGTTCTCTGGACTGATGAGAGCAAAATCGTGCTGTTCGGTAGTGTTGGCTCTCGTTGTTATGTGAGAAGGCCCCCAAACACGGAATTCAACCAGCTTATACTACAAAAACGATTAAATATGGCGGTTGCAGCATAATGGTTGGGGATGTTTTTCCTAACATGGTGTTGGTTCAAAACTATCCTAGACCAACATGTTTTTGTAAAAATTATGGAGGAAATGCCCTTAAGGTGGGTCTTCCAACAAAACAACGACCCCAAACACACCAGCAAAACAGCTAAAAACCGGTTAGCGGAAAAAGAGATCAGTGTGACGGAATGGCCACCTCAATCTCCAGACTTAAATCCGCTAGAAAATTTCTGGGCCGATGTTAGGAAAGGAGTTTCTCAGGAAAAACCGAGGAAAATTAACAACCTGGTACGCCATCCCCTTGCGAAGGTGCCAGTCGTTGGTCGATTCAATGCCACGACGTTTCAAGGCAGTTATTGCCAATAAAGGCTATTCAACGAAGTACTGATTTAGTATGAAATATATTAAGTGTTTAATTTGCTTCTGAAAAAAAAAATTTTACTTAAGAAGTCTTCTGTTTGTTTATTTTCATTGATTACTGTAGACTGTGCTATTTTTTTGCCTGAACACGGTGTTGTTAGAAAATTACAAAATTACCGTCATTTTACTGACGGTTTACTTAAAATATTAGAGAGCATACTCCGATTAATATTATTTAACTATCAAGTTTGAAAAAAAAAGCTAAATATAAAATATTGCAGATGGATACTAAGTACATATTCTTGGTGCTATTTTTTTGCACGCAGCTGTACGTCTCGTTAATTTTTCGTGCATGCGATTCAGCTTTGGAATCTTTTACCCCTGGAAACTAAGCGTACGAACGACACAAAAACTTCTAGCAGGAAAGTTTTCCAGTATTATAAACAAAATAATTAATTTAATAATGCTCTATTTCTTCATCTTTTCTTCTTTCTTCTTTCTCTTTATCCTATTTTTTCTTCTTTTTTTTTCTTTATCTCCTACACTTGCGGTCATAAAAACCGCACCACCTAATGAGTTCTCAAAAAATGCCTAATTACATCAGATCGTAAGGGTTTTTCTCATACTAATGAAGGGTATTCCCCATAGCGGAGTTCGGCCTCGTATTCAGCGCAAAAAAAAATCAGTTTGAATTGAGTTGTGACGGTGACAAGTAAAAAAAAAGTGAAATGTCTGGTACATATCATCAACTGACTCGGGACGAAAAAGTTCAAATATTGACTTTAGTCGAAGAAGGGCTTGGCTATCGTGAGATTGCGGTTAAAATAGGATGTTGTCCTTCAACTATCGTACGACTGATGAAGAAAAAAGAAAATTTGGATCCACTGGAAAGGAAAAAAAGGCTCGGGACGAAAACGTAAAACAACCCAGAAGACGGACAATGTATTATTTACAACAAATTAGCATGAAAGATCGCTTTAAAAGTGCTGTCCGTATAAGAGCAGAGCTGAGTGAATTTCATCAAGTTGATCTAAGCGCCGAAACTATACGCCGACGGCTACGGGAGATAGGTTTATATGGAAGACGACCAGCGAAAAAACCTCTCCTAACCACAAAAATGAAAAAAGCTCGCTTGACGTGGCGATGTGTGATATGGTCCGATGAAAGTAAATTTAATTTGTTGTGTGCCGACAATTTGCCATACGTACGACGGTCAGCAGGTGAAAGGTTCAAGGACGAGTGCATAGTCAAAACAGTGAAGTTTCCTTAAAGCCAGATGGTTTGGGGATGTTTTTCTTTTTACGTTTTGGGCCCTTTGCACTTTGTTAATGGAACTATGAACGTTCAAAAGTATGGAGAAGTAGTAAGGGAGTTTTTGGTACCAGCAATTGAACAGCATCATTCGCACCTTGCCACCGCGCCAAATCCCTAAGTAAAGTCTTATAAATCAACTTCTAGATGTCTACTTTATAAATAATAAACAGACAAATAACTAGAGTCTTTCAATAATTTTCAGCTCAAGACAACGTTTGATGACCTCGGAATTACCAGACTAGACTGGCCAGCTAATTCGCCCGATTTAAACCCAATCGAACACTTGTGGCATGTAATGAAACGCAAGGTGGCTGAACATAAACCAGAGAATAAAAAAAAGCTAAATGAAGCTCTGGAACATGTATGGAATATTGAAATTTGAAGGGATATTACTGAACTTCTAGTAAACTCGATGCCTTCTAGAATAAAAGCAGTTATAACCGCCAAAGGAGGAGCAACTCGGTATTGATAATTTTTTGCTAAAAGTGGCATATCTAAACATCTTATATAAACATACATAAAAAATGTATCGTTTGACTTTGTTAACCAATGACTGTATTAAAATATTTTTAAAAAAATAAGAAAATTAACTGGTTTTTCTTTGGTTGTTAATATCTTTTTTCAAACATTCAATAAACAGATGGAAATTAGATAGAAATACTTATAAACTACTACGGAGTACTTAACAAAAATTTCATTTCATTATAAAAATTATTATCGTAGTTATTAAAAAATTTTCAATCATTTTGATATGGTGCGGTTTTTATGACTGCAAGTGTATCTTCAAATTATGTACAGATTGTATAAATCATTATAATTGTAATTATCCTAAGCTTGTTCAATAAGTTTAAATATGTATATTATGTATATATCTTATATGACTAAGAATACAAATAAATGTAAATGTAATGTAATGAAAGATGACAAACTTCTGTTAACAAAAGTCACTTGACAACGTGTAAATGCAATAGAAGAAAAGCTAGTCAATTCTTACTACAAATTTTCTAAACAATCAATTCGAACAGAAGAAATTACAAAATTTATGATAGACGTGATTAGATCACGCTGAAAACTTTCTTGTTAAATTGATTTCCATTTGGCGAAAATCGTTTATAATGAAAGTAAATTGACGGTTTTTATTGTATGTAGTTGCAAATACAAAAATGCAAATACGCCCAGAGCGACATGGCATCATAGTTTTCTAGTTAGGACCCTGGAATTAAAAAAAAAATGAATATCTGCTTCGTATCGTTTAATTCATTGTAGTAGAGCACTCGTGATTCTGAATGAGCTGCACTTTCCTCAGTTGAATGTGGACTACCCCTTATTTTATTTTTTCTTTTTAAATGAGTGACTTCAATTAGTACTAGGAAATTTCTTATAAGCGGTTTATTTTTGAAAAAAAAATAAAATCTTTTCATTTATTGTAGTTGTAAATTTATTTTTTTTTTTTTATTTAACTAAATACCATGTACGAGTATGTGCTGATTATTTTCAATGGATATCTCTCTCTGTGCCATTTTACTAAAAGCTTAACACGAGCTCAGGCATTTTAAGCGTAGCAATATCCACTTAAATGCTAAAAAAAAAAAAAAACGATTGCGCAATTTCTTCGTGGAACAAAATTCGCCAACACGTTTTCTAAAAAAGTGCCTTAATGCGTTAAGATTTCCAATTTAGATTTTCGTATGTATTTATTGTATTTCCTTTTCAGAAAGCATTAAGAGAGAACACCAGAAGTCGCAGAATAACACGTAAAAAGAACATTAGGTCCACCAACTAGACATCAATAATTATAGGTTACTTGTGATTTATTCTCTGCAAGTCATGTTGAAAATTACTCACACAAAATAGTCAGATCTATAAACATACGTATGGTGTATGTATGAATGTATGCACATTGGGAAATGAGAAATTAAATCCATTTTTGCAAAAGCGTTAATATAGTTTTACAATATTAAATTCCAGAGTATAAAGAGTAAATGAAGTTCTTATGGGCATTTGAAATGTTAACTATTCTTCATTCATCAAAGTCGCACTTGAACTTGAATATTGAATTAAAATTTTCTTAAAATTAGTTTTCGATTTACTAAATCCAAGCAGTAAATTTAAAAAAAAACCCTAAGATGAAATGATAATTGTGGGACAATTTGATACTATTCAAGTTCCTCAAAAATATCTTACAAGTTCAATATATAAATTAACCTACCTCCTTCTGGTTAGATATATAATTGAGGCTATAAATTAAATTTACTTTTGAAAATTCATATATAATTCAAAGTAATATGCATAAATATGAAAAAGCGAAAAAGAATTAAACTTGACTTAGAATTATTCCCATTACATTTTCTAAATTGAATATCTGCATTGAGAAAAATTGTTCGATATTATCATTGTATACATATGACCAATGGACTCACTATTAAAATATAATATTATGCAGTCGATTATGGCGAATTGTAGGAAAAATCAATCTATTTGCATGAATAAGCACACCATACACAAATTCTTTAGGTGAATAACGTAAATTCCAACGTTTTTCTAGATTTGTAACTACTCGAAAAAAAATAAGTATTACTTACTAATATAGGACATGTAACTATTTGAATAAAAAGATACCTAAATGTCTTAAGTTTATTTGTATTTTGATTTTTTCCAACCAATTAACTAAATGGTTAAAAGCCATTACTACACTAACTATATCTTCAAATTTCGCCGACTTCAAAGCTTAAATTTAGTTATAGCCATAAAGTACAAGAGTAACAATAATCGGTGCAATATTCATCATCGATTATTGATAATGTGAATATTATATAATATATTAAGGTGCTTTCTATCTATATATCAAACAATGTTATCAAGTGTAAACTAAGGTATGCTATTATAAAATACAATATATGTACGTTGAAAATATATCCGATTTCAAAATACCCAAGAATTATTTGCTGAATACTCAGTGGTCAAAATACTACCCCTTATGCGTAATGGTCAAAATTGCTTACAAATATTATACAATATTCAAATGAATTAGTAAAGTAAAATTTTTGTAAACAGAATGCCCAGAGATACACAAATAGTTTATTTAATAGTGCCGCATCTCATCACCATTGGAACAATATGATTTTATGTAGATATTTTTAAAAAAAATAAGTCAGTTTTTTCTTACCTCCTACTATGCCACCATAAGGATGAAGTGGTTTTTTTTTTGTAATCGTTATGCTACTTGGCGTTTCCTTTTAATAAAATCTCATAAAATAAATTTTAGATTTTTACTACGATACACAGAATATAAGTATGACCTCCGACAATTTAATTGTTATTCATTATTTTTACACAAAATAAACCGATTAATGGATTTTTAGAGAAGCCTAAACATGTATAGTAGTAGTAGCCCGGTTTAAATCAGTTAATGGTAATACTATTGGAATTATTCTAAACATTTAACTTTATATATATCATCAATTATAGATAGAAAACACAGTACAGAAATTTGTCTTTGTTAGATTTATTCTTATTTTTGGTTAAAAAATCGTATTTCCACTGTGCTACACGTTTTAAGTATTTACAAAAAAAACAAAAAAAAAAAAAAAACAAAAACAAAAACAAACAGACAAGTAACTAAAAATGATGCGATGAACTCCTATGACTTGTTTAAATTCAGCATGTTTTCTCTATTTACGTTTTGATTGTGAAATAGCAGCTCTTGTGCTACAGTAACAATTTGAAAAAAAAATCTCCCTATCATAAGCATATGTATGGCAGAGTAAGTGCATGCGCAGTATATTAAAGTTCAAAAATGGGTATATGCCATATGGTATATCACTGTCTAGAGTTGTGGAGTCACGCTGAATAAAAGCAGTGTTGCCGCTTATAACTGACTGGCGAAATTGCAAAACCACAAATCATGTAAGCTTAAAAATATACCATATGTATGCTATGAAATCTTATAAAATATTATAAATAAATTCGATGGAACTCGTGTGTTAGAATTATGTGATAAATTTTTATTTGTTTCTCCGCATCTAGAAAAATCAAAGCTTTTATGGACATGTACATACAGTACTGTGCAAAACTTAAGCAACCATCTGGAGTCAGCATTTCATAGTAAATCTTTTCAATTTTCTACTTTACCAAATAAAAAGAAATGGATACCGTAAAACCACCTAACTTTGACTAGTCGCAGTATTTTTGTCCGTTTCGTGATATATTCGATTTTAGTCTTAAGTTGTCGGCTGTTGACTTGTGAACACGTACGCTTTTAATTGTTAAAAAACATCCTGGTCAAAGTTATACCTGACCATTTTTAACATTGACCAGAAGACAATGAAAAACGTTTTGTTTAAGTTTTTACAAATTCCACATAAATAAAATAACTTAGGTATATTTATTTATATATAAATTAAAAAAAAAAACTTATTTTCGACAGGATATAATAACTAAAATATATTACTTCAAAGTTAAATTTTAAATTCCACGTAAGATTATCAGAAAGATTTAAAAAAAAAAAACTTTTAATAAGTTTTTATAGAAAAAAAAAACAGATTGTGAGTAGATACAAAAAAAAATTACTAAAAATGGATGGACTATTTAAAATGAATTTTTGGTATTTAGAACAACTTCCATGAGGTCTTCTAATGATTAAGGGCTCGAGGGCTCTGCCAATGTTTCCTCAATTTTTTTTTTCAATTCAATTCAATTAATTTTTATTTTCAATAAAATCTACATTGGTTATGCGTTTCCGCGAAGCCTTAAGGGCTTTTCTGCAGAATGTTGTGTTTCTAACATTAGTGGGTGGATGGCCGTGACTCAAGTGGTAGTGTGTTCAGTCGTTCATAGACCTCCGTGAGGAATAAACGTGTTTCGGCTTCTAGTAAAGAGAAATAGCAAAAAGTGAAGAAAACGATAATCAGAAACATTTTGGCCAAGTGCTTCGGTGGCCCAGTGGTGGTGGTGTCCGACTGATAAATAAGGGGTCGTGAATTCGATTCCCGAAAAAGTTGCGGTGACTTTTTATTTTTTTAAAATAGAATCAAACAAACATTAATTGCACAGTGGATACAAAAGTGTGATCGTCGATGAGTGACAACGAGCGGTCCGCTACTCCAATAGCGGGACCAGCAGATGACACGATGTCATCTGATAATACAGCAAAAAAGAGAAGGAGGAGGTTGAAGCCAACTCCGAATCTTGTACAGCGCTCCTCCCTTTCAGCTTCTACCGAAAAGCTGCCGGGTAGAGTAAGGGAAGAGGCGCCAACAACATCAACAAAGGCGGCAGCTGAGTCAGACCTCAACGAATACCCATACGTGTCTGATGGCGGGGAAGGTCACTATATGGGTGGTGAGAATACCTTCCAACCTCTGGCGGCCACAGAGTCAGAGGATGAAGAAGAAGAGGTGCATGCACTAAATAGCACCATTAAGCAGCTAGAGAAAAAAGTACTGGCTATTAAAGCCAAACAAATGGCGAGGAGACAAATGGAGCAACAACAACAACTCCTGAGCTCTCAGCAGCAGCCCACAAGTAGCGAGGCTAGACAGAAAGAACAGCCACTACAACAACAAAAAACAGTGCCAACGAAAAAACCGGCACAGATACATCAAAAACAACAACAAAAAGCGCAACCACAGCTGCAACAAAATCAACCACAGCAGCAACAAAATCAACCGCAGCATAAGCCACAAAAACATCAGCAAAAGCAGCAACAACAACAGCATCAGCAGCAACAACAGCAGCAACAACAACAGCAACAGCAGAAACAACATCAGCAGCAGCAACAACAACAGCAACAGCAACAGCAGAAATCAACCAAACTACGTGTACCTCCAATCAACACATATAAGATGGAGCTGAAAGACACGATTGAATTATGTAAGTCGGCCATAGGCAATCATTTTTATATCAAAAGACTTAGCGTAGATAGGCACGCGATCCACTGTAACACAGTGGAGCGCTATTATAAAATAAAAAACTTATTGAGCGATACGACGACGGAGTTCTTCTCCTACACCCCGAAAGGGGACAAGCTGCAAACAATGCTGCTGAGGGGGTTAGAACCGTCGACTGACCCGGAGGAGCTCCTTGCACTGCTGAAAGAGAAGGAGTGCGAAGGGCTCAAATTCGTGGGGGTCAAGCCATTTGTCACGGCTAGAGCCAAAAGGGAGAAGCGGAAACTACCGTTCTTCCTGGTCCAGCTAAGTCCCGACAGCAAACTGGGTGGTCTAAGGAGTATAAAAGTCCTAGACTACCAGGTTGTACACTGGGAAAAATTAAAGAGGAGCGAAAACATTTTACAATGTGTTCGCTGCCAAAGATTCGGGCACGCCGCGTCGAACTGCGAAATGCAGCCTCGATGTGTGAAGTGCGGAAAGAACCACAAATCCGAGGAATGCGCTCTAGGTAAGGACGGAGCGTCTGAAAAAAGCCAACTCTCTTGTGCTTTGTGTAGGAACACGGGACACACCGCAAACTATCGGGGTTGTCCCAAATTCCAATACATAAAGCGAGTAAATCTGGCTCGGCAGCAGAAAGTGGAAGTTAAACGTCCACTCGTGCAGGCACAAACACCAGCCGTTACTCCCAAGTTACCTACGCCCAAATGGCGGCAGGTAGGGGAACTACGGTACAACAAGCAAAGGTAGCTTCTCAGGCCCCAGCGCCTAGAGCACCGGAACCTGTACCTGACATGCTGGCTATCTTGCTCTCTATTCAGGGGCAGATGGCTCAGATTCAGCGTCAAATACAGGAACAGGCTAAGCGGGTAGATCAAATATACGCGCTGCTGCCGGGCCTAACGCACCTCCAGTCGTAATGGGTACGTACATGGCGGAGCAGACCCTGAAGGTCCTTGCAGTGAATGTTAATTCACTGATTAGGTTCGAACGAAGAGCCACACTGTTTAAGTTGCTTAAAGACCAAGCCTCTGATGTGCTTTTGGTTAGCGAAACTAAGCTTACCAAAAGACACAAGATGAGGCACAGAAGATATGAAATATTACGAAGAAACCGACCCAATTCCATTCAAGGAGAAGGTGTTGCGATTTTCGTAAGAAAAGGTATACGTTTTAAAAGAGTATACAGTCGTGTAGTACGTAGGTTCCAAGTGCTGGAAGCATGCATCGTGTATATTCCCCTCCGTAGTGGAAAGCGGCTGTACATGGTGTCTGTTTATGCACCTAAAGCTACTCAATCCACCTTATTCATCTCAGAGCTCGAGATACTTTTTCGATTCCTAAGACTGGAATTGGAGGAGAATTACTTTATTATCGGCGGAGATTTCAACGCCAGACACAGAGATTGGGGAAATAATACACCAAATACTAGAGGGAACCTACTATTCAATTGGTGGGGTCAGCACAGTATAATGTATCGACTCGGCCTCAAGGCGACGGATAGTCCGTCGTTTCCCAGACACGGTTCCTATTTGGACCTCTTGCTGTTCGACACACGAATACACCTGACATGTACTAACCAACATACCATAAACTGTCTACGCACGTTTGTGTATGATAGTGACCATTGCGGTCTCAGTACCGAAATAACCGTTCCGAACGAAATTGCGGAATTGGATGAGTTTGTGCAAAGGCATTCCTACAACTATAGTAGGGTGCGCTGAACACACTTCACCAGAACACTGACTAGAGAACTCTCCTCGAATTCGCTCTACCCACCGTCCAACAGAAATCTATCAAACGAAGAGATTGACAGATATCTAAGACTAATGGACGAGACAATCAAACGAACAATGGACAAAACGATACCTCGGTATCAACACACTCACGACGAAGACTTATTCCGCAACGCAACTATTGACACACTGCAAAGACAAAAAAGTAGACTGCTGTCAAGACTAAAAACCTTGTACAGACAGTTTACGGACAGACATAAACCGGAGATCATGACACTGAAGTCGTCGATTAAAAACCTCCAAATATTAATAAAGGAAAATTACAGAAATTCTGTAAGTTTGTATTGGAACAACAAAATTCGGGCTGTAAACAACAGCAACCCGAATATGTTCCCGCAAATAAATAAAATATTTCGGAGAAATAATCAGAACGACCTTCCATGTCTTAGAATCGCCCGAACGACGAACAACGAACAAATACTTGTAGCAGCAGGCATTGATCCAAATGAAGCCGTTGATGATGACAACTTCTTTGTGGTCGAGGATCCGCAGGAGAAGGTAGAGGCTATAGGAGCGACTTTCCAGGAAGTGTACAAGGCGAATGACATCATTGGCCCGAACCACGACCTGGAAAGTCGAGTCCTTATGCACAATGCCTGCCTTCGAAATGAAATTGTGAATTGGCGATTCGAGAGCTCGGGTTTCACCCAGTTCAGTGACGAGAATATGGCAAATAATGTCATCACCAACGAAAGGGTATTACCACCTTTCATTGCGAAGGAAGAGCTCCAAACGATCTTCGAATCACTTAGAAGTAAGAAATCAGTGGGAACCGATGAAATACCGAACATTGTGCTTCGACATCTCCCACTAGTAGCGGTGGACATTTATACCACCCTGTTTAATAATGCAATGAATAATGCACATTATCCAGCGCATTGGAAAACTGCGGTGGTACATCCATCCCCAAAAGGGATAAAGATACTTCCAATCCGGCGAATCTCCGCTCGATCAGTCTTCTTCCAAACATCAGTAAGGTTTTCGAGAAGATGATCAACAGAGTCCTGACTAAGTGGGTTGAGGACAAACATATAGTTCCGGATAATCAATTCGGTTTCAAGGCGGGGCATGATATCATTCATGCTGCGTCTAAACTGGTTTCCGATATCCAATGGAACAAAGGCAAGAAACAGTGCACTGGTGCCTGCCTGATTGACTTGGAAAAAGCCTTCGATACCGTATGGTTAGAGGGACCCTTCTTCAAGCTGGACAGGTTGCGCATTAGTAAACCACTGCTGTATATTCTCTTTGATATGCTCTCCAGTAGACAGTTCATCGTGAAGAATGGCGATGTGACTTCTGATGAAACATTTAACATTAAAAACGGTTTGCAACAGGGTGCGGTAAATTCGCCGATCCTATTCAACATTTACACAAGTGATCTGATAGGTTCACTTCACCATGCCATAGCGTACGCAGACGACTTAATCGCGTACAGATCAGGTCCAAAGATTGAGGTCATTAACATACTCTTGCAACGTGACTTCGACAAAATTAAACAATATTGCGATGACTGGAAGTTGAAAATCAACTTTCAGAAGTCGGAAACCATTTTGTTTAGGACGCCTTTGTCTGGGGCCTCTAGGGATACCAGAAAGAATTGGCGGAAGTTTTCGATCGTGGGACAGCACGGGCAGCCACTTGCTTGTCGAAATGTAGTCAGGTACCTTGGGATCTGGCTAGACCAGTATCTGTATTTTGACAAACATATAGATGTTGCTCTGGCCAGAGCCAGAGGTGCTTTTGCCCTTACAAGGAGACTGTTTTATAACAGCCAACTCGATGCGAGAGTGAAGGTGATCTGCTACATGGCCCTTATTAGGCCCATGCTTGTATTTGGTTGTCCCGTGTGGTTCAACGTGAGAGCAAGTTTATTGGAAAAGATTCGGGTGTTTGAGAGGGCTTGTCTTAGGACTTGTCTTCGCTTATACAGAACACCAGAGTCTGAGTACATAAAATTCTATCCCAATGAGGTCTTGTACAATAGGGCGAACCTAATAAGAGTGGACAATTTTGTTATTAAGTTGACTCGAAGGCACATTGCAAGAGCAATGACCTCGTCGAACAACCTGATCTCCGGGGCTTACTACCCTAATTATATGTATCATGAGAGAGTTCGCTTTGACGGCTTTATTCCTCCAGAAGCGTTCCTCTACTTCGATATGAAAGGGCTGATCCAGGACAGATTAGCGGTGCCGCTAATCTTCCATGTCGCTCGAACAGCTGCGGACAGGCGACTCAACTACGACAGAGACGTCGCACACGGCAGTGCGGAGCGTCTCCGGTTCAATTAAAAAAAAAAATAATAAAAAAAAAAAAAAAAAAAAAGAACAAAAGAGATGGGTGACAACTTTTTTTTTTTGTTCTAAAAAAAGGGGTAATCCATACAAGCAAAAAAAAAATGTATTGTATATCTGTTACAATAAGGTAGGATAAGTAGGTTAAGAATTAGATTTATATTTTCATTTATTTTTTTTAAGTAGTTAGTTTATAAGTTTTAGTTTTAGTTTAATTTTAGTTTTACTTTATTTTTATCTTTTTACAAAAAGTCCGTTTACTAAGTTTTTCCTTTGCATAATAAAAATTTGTCTTAGTTTTAGTTTAAATTAAATATATAAATATAAGTAATAACGACTGTTCAAATCGTCGAAAGACATAGTTTAAGTATTATGTTTAACCTAGAGTGCTCGCATGGGGCCAGTAAGTTAGTATAAGATTATTTCTAAGTTATTTAAGCTAATTTTTAAGCAGTTTTTTGTCTAGCTTGTAAGTGTAAATGAATTAAGAAAATAAAAATGCGTTTGAAAATGAAAAAAAAATGAAAAGTGGTAGTGTGTTGGCTTCCCAATCGAACCGTTCGGGGTTCAATACCAGCCGTGACCGAAAGACTTTTTTTCAGGCAACTAAAAGTCTTGTGAGATGAATGGTTGCCTAAATACAACACCAAGTCCAATTTACACTAATAATTTAGTCTCCCCATTAAATGTTGGATGCCACCCATGGAGCGAAATAACCACTGAGCCCAAAAATCTTTCTCTCTCTCTCTCTATCCAATTTTCCGAAAAACTTAACACGTGATCCGGTATTTTAAGAGTAGTAATACCCTCTTGAGTGTTAAGTTCTTTTAAAAAAAATAAAAAAAAAATTAGTAATTGAAATTAAGTAAGCTTAGTTTAATAAACATTCAATACTAGATTTACACGAAAAAATTATTCGACATAAATAATTTTAATCCCTTTTATATTTAGATTTACTTTAAGATTAAAACATTTTAAAACAATTTAACTTTTTTAACATTGTATTCAGATTAAAAACATTCAATTGTTTTAATTTTGATTTAAAAGAAAGTTTTTTATGGCTTTTTTTCTAGTTTTAAAATTTCCGCTCTTGCGGAATTGTGTTGAGAATTTCAGGTACATTGCATTTCAACTGTCTTCTTCCATAGTTGTTGTAGAATCTGGGTTCTTGAAGCATACCTTGTGCACGTCTTCTTGTGTTTTTTGAAGTGATGAATCTTGTGTCGTCATAATACTCTAATATAATCGTCATCTTGAAGATGTCTTCCACGTCCTATTGAACCTTCCTCTGTCGGTTACATTTCGATGAGTATATATATTTATCTTTTTCAGTGCTGCAGTTTGTAGTTTCTGAAGTTTTTTTTTAAATGAGTTAACGATGCATTACCCCAGGCAAGTATTCCATATCTTAGTTTGGATTCCATTAGCGCAAAGTACACTTGTCTTAGCACAGATGTTGTAGTTTGGTACTGCAGATGAGTTAGTGCGTATAATGCTCTTTTAAGACTAGAACGTAACTCATCAATGTGCTTATCCCACAGAAAGTTATTGTGTCGATTATCACTCCTAGATATTTGTAATTTTGAACTATATCTATGGCAGTCATCATTCCTACAGTATATTTGTTGTTCGGTAGCCTTGAACTGCGGATTTCTTATATGCATCATTTTTGTTTTAGATGAGTTGATCATTAAACTATGATCGTGATACCATTTTACTGCATTATCAAACTCTTCCTGAATTATTGTTGTTGCCGTCTGCAAAGATCTGTGACATACCACTATCGCTGTATCGTCGGCGTAAGCATAGGGTTTGGCTCGGTAGAAAATGCAGAGAAGTTCATTAGCGTACAGTATAAACAGAATCGGACCCAGTTTCGATCCTTGCGGGACTCCGTATTCTGCATGTTCTTTTTGGCTATGGGTCTCGCTGATCTTGACACAAAAAAACCTGTTATGTAGATATTCCTTTAGCCAATCGGCCAGTAATCCTCGTATTCCTATACGTTCGAGAGCATCTATTAGCTTAGCGTGATTGAGCGTGTCAAAAGCTTTACTAAAGTCCATAAATATGACCAAGATGTGGTAACTTTTGTTAAGATTTTCATTGACATGGTTTGCGAATTCTCCTAATAGTTTACCAGTGCCTTTCTTTTTCTGGAAACCGTATTGATTTTCGTGGATGATGGAGTGTTTTTCAATAAAATTCTGCAACCTGTTTGTTATGACTTCTTCGAGGCACTTTTCTACTACTGGCAGCAATAGGGATATTGGCCTGTAATTGTTGAGCTGACTTTTTGTACCACCTTTGTATATTGGCCTGACCACAGCAGTTTTTCAGGCTTCTGGAATTTTTGCTTGTATAAGACTCAAATTAATAAATTTGCACAAAATCGGCGCAAAAATTACAGCGTGAGTTTTGATATCCAACACTCGAATTCCATTAATACCAGTCGACTTATTTTCGTCAAGCAAACCAATTATTGTTGACATTTCAAATACATTTGTTTCTTGAATAAAAATTGGTTTATCTAGCGTTTTATTTAGGTGAATCGATGTAATCGAGTCGCATTGGTGCACAATGTTTTCAATTTGTTCTTTGACCAGTGAAATTCTTAATTATAGTTTCATCTAGGCTAGGCTTTTTCCTTCCCATTATCTCGTTTATTAGGCTCCATGTTTGTCGGGGGTTTGATTTGATCTGGTTGAACTTGATTTTGTAAAAAAGAGATTTTTCCGTTGTTATTTCTTTGTTTAGTTTGTTTCGAAAAGTCTTATAATCCAGTTCGAAAGTCCTGCTCATTCTGTTATTTTTCCATCTTTTGTATAAGTCATCCCTTTTTTTACACTTAGCTATTAAGTCATGTGACATCCATTGTTCTTACAGCTGTAGACTTTTCGTATATGCTTTTCATTTTATCGACAAGTTTTTGGTAAAGAGAAATTCCATCATTTTCATTAATCACTTCTTCTCAATTTGTTTCGGCGATTAATTCGTTTACCTTCGCGTTGCATATACGAGTAAGTGACATGCTGGCCAGTTTTTCTTTTACGACTGATTGTCGCGAATTCGCAAAATATAGGATTGGGTAATGATCTGTTATACAGCTTTCAATCACCGCTGAGTTTATTTAGTAATCCGTTGCATTAATTAAAATGTGATAAATTGTCGATTTTGTTCCCGTCTTCGGATCTATTCTAGTATAATCTGTTATTACATTCAATAACCCCAGTGACGACAGCATCTCTAAATATTCTTTTACGCCGTATAAATCTCTCCCATTACTACAATATCTCTTTTTCCCAATTGTTCAATATCGTTTCTGAATTCTTCTATAAACGCTTTTTTGCTATGACCTGGTGGTCTGTATATTCCAAATACATATTTGTTTTTATTGTTTTCCACAATTCGAATTCGGATGGTTTCGTATGACACGCTTTCAGATGTAAGTGGTGTGTATTCTAAGCCATCTCGAATTAACATTAAAATCCCACCACCTCTGCGATTTTTTCTATTCAGCTTGAAATAAGCTTTTTTAAACCCTCAAAAAAATAAATTTCCTAAATACCCATTTATTGCCGACTTGAGTTCTTCGTCATCCGAAAATCTTTTTCCACGAAGACATTTTTTCAAATCCGGAAACAGGAAATAATCACTAGGGGCAAGGTCTGGACTTTAGGGTGGGTGTTGGATTTCTTCAAAACCACAATCTCGCGCAGCAGCCTTGGAAACTCGCGCCGTGTGAACAGGAGCGTTGTCATGAAGAAGCAACACACCCGCTGCGAGTTTACCCCGTCTTTTCTTTTTAATTTCCTCCTGCAAATTATGCAAAGTGGAAGCGTAGGATGTGGCGTTGATGGTTTCACCTTTTTGTTTTTGTACTCAATGAGCAAGATTCCCTTTGAGTCCCAAAAAACTGTGGCCATGAGCTTCCCGGCAGATGGAGTGACTTTGAACTTCTTCGGGGGGTCTGTTGCTTTTTTTATGCCACTGCATGGACTCTTGTTTGCTTTCAGGGTCATAGTGGTGGACCCATGTTTCGTCCCCAGTAACAATTCGATTCATAACACCGTCCGCGTTCTCACTACACATCTCCAAAAGCTCTCTACCGCATGCGATTCTCACTTTTTTCTGAGGCGCTGTGAGCATTCGTAGCACCCACCTTGCACTGACCTTTGAAAGGTTAAGATGGTCATGAAGAATGGTGTGAATGGTACCAATTGAAAGCTTGGTGATCTCTGCCATCATTTTCACCTTTATTCGGGCATCCTCAAGAACAAGTTTTTCGACTTCTTTGATGCTTTCTCCCGTACAAGCAGTAGCCGCAGCGCCGGAGCGGGGGTCGTCTTCAATGCTCTCTCTGCCTCTCTTGAACTCACTTAACCACTTTTGCACAGTTGATAATGAAGGTGCGGAACCCTGGTAAACAGCCACCATCTCTTCATGAACAGTTTTTTGACTTTTTCCTTGCTTAGTGAGAAATTTAGTTACAGCGCGATGCTCAATTTTCACCATCATCGTCTCAGTTGCCATTATGATTCTGTTTAACTATTATTAAGTATTACTTGATAAGTAAGTCAATTTATATATACAACCACAGCTTCACCCCGATACCGAGAATAGTTTGAACGCCCCTCGTAAATTCATCAATAATCTTTAGTTTAAGAGAAGAAGAGTGACTTTGTCGCGACATTATTAAAAAATATCAATTGTGCGACTAACTTAAAAGAAAACTGATCAAAGACAATCACTCAAGATCAAAGACAAAGAGCTTACAACATTCCATGTGTAACCGGACTGGAAAAGTACCGTTAGCTGTTTTTTTTTACAGTGGGTTACAAAGTTGCTTTGGTTTTGCACATCTCAATTTGGCTACTTTGTTGGTTTTAGGGTTTTTTTTTTTTAATCTGAAGTAGTATTACTTTTATAAAAATTGTGAATTTCAAAATAGACTCCTCCATATCCATTTCTTTTTATTTGGTGGAGTAGAAAGTTGAAAAGACTTACTATGAAATGCTGACAAATTTCATTCTTTTTAATAATTCATGCGATAAGGGGTTCTTCGAGTCTTATTTCAATCATCACTCTCTTCTTTAGATTCCAGCAGTAAGAATTTCTATACTTGGCAGGGCCAGCAGCGGATGCTGGTTCGGAATAAAAAGTTTTAGGAACAAAGATCGGATGCTGCTTTACTCGTATAAAAAAGTTCGACAGACATTTAGTAAAGGCTGAAGCTGGTAACCTAAAATTGTATATTATTCCAACTTACATCAATTGCAACAACTGGATGAACGATTTCACGAGTTTGTACAATTTTCTGCTGGAAATGGGTCAGACAGATATTCTGGTCATTTGAGACTTCAATGGAAGAGTGGGGAATGATCAAATACTAAATGTTGAACCAGAGCTGCTGCAAGGATCGTTGAGAGAAGTGAGAAAGCCAACAGACGCAGTTACCGATGCAAACGGGGAAAAAATCATCGAAATGTGCGAAACTATAGGTCTCTCACTACTTAATGGACGAACTAATAGTGATCAACAGGAAAATTTAACTTTCTTAAGAGGTACCGCGTGCTCAACAATTGATTAACGTCAGTTGCAGGGGAACTGGCTTAAGTATACAACAGACCGAGAAGTTTCCGAATCAACATACTCAGACCACCTACCAATATTCGTCAAAGTTAAATTTGCGACAAACCAAGTTCAGCAAAATTGCCTTCTTCCAAAACTACGCTGGAAAGACGGAATCTTAGAAAGGTACAAAGCGAATCTTATTCTGGAAATCAATAATATAGAAAATAACGAACTTTTATCTGCTAGAGGTACGGAAATCCTAACGAAGTGCATCTTGAAAGCAGCTAAGCCCTTGCAAACAGAAACAAAAAGACCAGGAAGGCAGCCCTGGTATGATTGGGAATGTGAAAAAGCCAGAAAAAAAAATCCTTCGCCTACCTTCGTCTGCTAAGACGCATGGGCACCGACCACATAAAACGTATGTACCAGCAAGCAAACAGAAGCTTTAAAATCATATGCCAAGAAATATAAAAACTCTACATAAATAATTTGTCGCTAGAACTTGCGCACACCAAGGACAGCGAGTCCTTTTGGCTAAAGCATTGAACGGTACGTTATTTGCCCAAGGAATCAAGGTTGAAACAACTACTCTGGCGGAATACTTCGAAAAACTGATGAATCCACCAGTGGACCGGAATGAAATACAATTTTCACTGCCGTATTCCGAAGTAAACTCCTTAGACTCCCCCATAACCCTACAGGAAGTTGAAAAGTTATAGAATAACTTAATAAGGCTCCAGGGGAAGATCGTATTGCTTATGAGTTCTTCAAAAATGCAACTGACCACTTCCTGCAGAAGCTCACGGAAACATACAATTATATATTTACAACCGGCCAAGTTCCAGAAGCTTTCAAAAAAAGTATAATTTTTCCGATTCTCAAGAAAGCAGATCCGGCTTTTGACTCCATCGATAGAAGCAACATAGGAGTCACAACAAAAGTTCTAAAGGTTCTGCAGAAATTTTACGAAGGCAATACAGCGACGATGTTGGACGGGAATATGGTATCTTGTCTAATCGGTTCCAAACAAACTCTGGAGTAAAGCAAGGGTGTCTTTTGAGTCCTCTTCTGTTTTCAATATTTTTGGATGATCTAGTTGAATTTCTTCTGGGCGGGTTGCCTCTTGAGGGATTTTCGTCGACGATATCGTAATTTTCGCAGAAACCCCAAGCATGCTCCAAATTATGATTAACAAGCTGCAACAGTATTGCCATTTTAATCTTTTTCATACTTTTTATTGTATTTTATTTATTTTTTAATTTTTTTCTTATGAAATCTTTTTTTTAACATTTATTTTCGCTTTTTATCTATGGCAACTCAGAATCGGGATTCTCCAGAGACAGGTGGATGCTGCATATTACGATCGTTGGTTAGAGTATTTCCTAAAACATGGGCTGCAGATCTGCCACATTAATGCACAAAGTCTTTGGCCAAAAATAGATGGATTTCGTTATCTGTTTGAAGGTTCCGGGGTCGACATCATTTGCGTTTCTGAAACTTGGTTCCCTTCAGTTTCTGATAGTGAGGATATAAATGATGAACTATGTCGCTTAAATGGTTATCAAATTTATCGAAGTGACAGAATTGATCGTATTGGTGGAGAAGTCGCTAAACCATATACTTTAGAGTTGGTATATTCCGTCATTCATAGCGTAACTATGAGATGAATCTGATTAGCAACTTTGCTAATTTCTTCTCGGAGTCATATATACACCAAACAAATCAGTTTACATGTGTCATCTTACTTCCCTGCTGGAAGAAATCTCAATCAACTCATCCAACGTAATACTGTGTGGAGACATCAACAATGATCTCTTGGCGGAGCGTAAACTTATCGATAATATGAGTTCACTTATCTTTCTCCTGTTAACTCTACTACACCAACTCACTTTACAGACTCTTCTAGTACACTACTTGATGTCTCCTTCGTTAGCGAAACTTGAAAAATTCTTTTTTATGATCAATTTTCAGCTCCTGGGTTCTTAAAACACAATCTTATCTACCTTACATTCGATTTTACTTACCAGGTTTCAGCCAATACATTTAATTTTAGAGATTTCAGACATGTTGACTACTTGGTGTTGGAAAACGACGTGCGCAGCATAAACTGGGAGCAATTATATTCCATGTCCTCACCTTATCAACAAGTCGAATTCTTACAAACCAAAGTCCTTCAATTTTTCAACAATCACTTACCCCTAAAGACAAAAACATCAAGACATGGACTAAATTCATGGATTATAACTAACATTAAAATAGTTATGAAAAACGGGACCAAGCGTATGACCGATGGAATCGCTTTAGAATAGACGAGCATCGCAGAGAATATCGAACTCTTCGTAATAACGTTGTCTGCAAAATTCGCGCAGCTAAAACACAGCTTTATTCTAAACGCCTGAACACGTCATTGTCGGGTAAACAGTTATGAAAGAACCTCAAAGAGATTGGCGTGGCTAAGCAAAAGAGTAGCCTTCCTGACAATGTCGATGGTAACGTACTCAACAAAAACTTTGTTTGACCATTAGGAGGAGGATGCCCCAAAAATGCACCCAGGGGAACAAAAAAAAATCGTTGGTGGAAATCATAAAGGCAAATATATCTCAAAATTCCAAAACAACTATGCAGGTTAATAACAACATCATTAGTCCCTCCAATTCGTCATTAACAACAAACAATTATAGTACTTTATCATCCCATTCATCAACAATAACTACAAACACATCAACTAGAAATTTGACCGGTAACATTTCACGTTCACAACATACTAATACGGTCTTACAGCAAGATAAGATTACAAACAAAACTTACACCACAGTAGACACTAAAACACCTAAAATAATCCTCAGTGACAGTACTTATAACCTCGAATCGAATCGGATGTACCTTCTTCAATATATATACAAGGATTTTTCAACAATCTTCCTTGCTTCGATATTCTAATTAACACATATTCTCCCACAGTTATTGCTCGACAGGAAACGAAAGTTCTTGTAGAAAACGCCCCCAAAAGGTACAAAAACTATGTTGCCTACTTTAATAATAAACCACACAATCACAATAAAGACGGTACCGCCATTTTTATAGAATCAGGAATTCCACATTCGTATTCCAGCATACCTTCAAAATTATTGACCCAAACGCTCAAAATAGACTTGCCGCAACGAATAACTCTACAAAATATTTACAGACAGTCATATGAATCCGTGACTCAGAGTGAGTATCTAAGCTTGGCTGCGAATCATGTGTCGCACGGTCTCGTATTGGGTGATTTCAATGCTAATAACAGGCTCTAGGGCTCCCCTTACAACAACAGCGCAGGATCAGTTGTAGCTACAATAATCTGATGTTGTACTATTAAACACCGGTTCACCTACCCTATTCTCGACGAGAGGTACTTACACGGCTACAGATTTAACACTTGCATCACCTGCAATTGCGACCGGCCCCTACTGGAAAACACACGACTGTCTATTGGGAAGTGATAATTTTCCAATATTTATTCAAACTTCAGAACCATCTACCATTAGTCAAATCTTTCATTCCCGATTTATTGAATCTAAAGCTGATTGGAACAAAGTCGCAAATGTTGCTAAGCAGTTAACTGTATCAACCCCAATTCCAATTTCTGAAAATATTAATAAGGAGGCAGCTGACGTTAGGAAAATAATAAGGAGAGCTGCAGCAATATCGATTCCTTCGATGCACGCAGCTAAAAAGCCTCTACAAGCTATATGGTTTAATCCACAAATAAAGCAGTTGAACCTAGTTAAAAGACATCCAAACAACGAAAATGCAATTGGCTACAGGCGCTCAGCGGCGTCCTTAAAGCGGACGGTTCGGACGCCTAAAGCTAATGCGTGGTCACAATTTTTGTCGTCTCTCAATCCTTTGCTACACTCCACTACTCTCTGGAAAAAACTAAATGCAAACAATGGAAACAACTCGCTTTGTGGAATTATCGTTATAAAACATCAATCTACCTCAATTATTGGCTCCACCATAATTGCCCAACACTTTGCAGTCAAGTGGTCTGAATACTGTGCAGATGCAAACTTCGCTCCTCTCGTCCTACATCAGAACAGAGCCCTGCAATCTGATACCACACTCTTACTCGCATAACTCTTACAAAATTCTTGGAATCGCTTCAAGGTACTAAAGGCTCAACCCCAGGTTTGGATAAAGAAATGGTCAGACAAGTTAATTTATACAATAACATCTTGGAGTCTGACATTTTTCCTCATGAATGGAAAGAGGATCACATGGTCCCAATTCCCAAAGCAAACGCTGACCGCCAGTCATTTGATAGCTTTCGTCCAATTTCTCTCCAATCTGTCCTGTCAAAGCTATTTGAAAAAATTATTGAAAACAGGCTTTGGAAAAAAAACTTAAACGATGAACAACATGCTTTCAGACTATGCAGAGGTACGCATACTCTGCTCAGTATCCTTGATCAAGCAGTACATAAGGAGTTAGCCTCACGCAACGACTCTGTTCTCCTTTCCATGGATCCGGTAAAAGCCTTTGAATGAGTTACTTGCTTAGGGGTAATAGAACAACTCAAGAAATGGAAAATTAGCCATCACCTGCTGAGAGTAATCTACTCCTTCATGTCAATTGTCATGTAATAATTGTCAAAGTTAATGGCTACCTATCACATGCCACATCTGTAGAAAATGGGGTGCCTCACAGTTCTCCTATTTTGTATAACGCTTATGTCAATTCATTGCTTACGGACCTAAGGCTGGACAGTAGGAACATAAAAACACTTTTAGCTTACGGAGACAACCTGTACATATTGGCGTCTGGTAAATTAGATGAAGTTGAAGATTTACTTAATCAGGCAGCCTCTATCAACAAAGGTGCCAAAAAGTGGGCACCATACTACCAGTAATTAAATTCGAGCTCTTATACATATGTCGGAAACACAGGTGTCCCAATACAGCTTTAACCATTGGAGACTTTAGGCTTCCTCTTTTAGAAAAGCTAAGAGTCCTCGGTCTGATATGTACTAAACCATGGAAATCGCACACACACAACAAGTTAATAACAGAAAAATTAGCAAAAAATCAAAACCCTTTAAAAATTATCTCTAAGAAATATGTATAAGGGACCACATATTAATACAGCCATAGTAATTGCCCAAGCCTTAATCAGAGGGTCAATACAACACAGTATCTTTGTGTACTCGCATTGGACCAAAAAAGGCGACCAAGAAATACAAATCAAGATAAATGGAATTCTGCGCTCAGCTATTGGGGCACTACCATCTACACCTATTGATTCCTTGTCGGCGGAAACACAGATAACCGCTTTCTGAAGGATTCACCGATATAAAGCATTCGTTCTATAAAATATGCAGACACGGCTGGGCCACCGACGATTTAAAAAAGCTCAAAAGCGCTATTTTTAACTCGATTCGCATGTTAAAATTTGCAGGAATTACGATCCCAGAGCCCATTATCTATGAGAGATTTACTCCACCGTGGCTATTCCCATCATACCTTATATGTTAAACACTTCTCTAAACACAACCTTGAAGGAACACACATCTAGAAGAGTTTATAGAAAGAACTTCTCTGAATTATTGTGGGCAGGCAATTTCGAATGTATCTTATACACAGATGCTTGCTGTTACGAAGGCAGACAAAATCCTGCTCCAAAAAATTACTACACCCAACCAAAATTCCCACGTAGGAGAAATAATGGCGCTCGATATCAAGCAGAAGAGCTATATGCAGTGACTCTCTTAGCGTTATACGCAGCATGCAAAACACTACAATCAAAACGCCCATCATTCAATTCCTGCGAAAAATTATTTCTACAAACGTATCGAGGATCCACATAATATGGACACCTGGTCACGTGGGCATAGACCTAAATAAAAAAGCAGATTCTGGCGCACGCGAAGCTGTCAAATTACCAATGATACCTATACACTTCGCCTCCTCTGGCAAAATCCTTATGTGCCCACTTTACTAATCATATACACGAGGAAGCAGTCAATCTACTGCATTTTTGAAGACACACAGAGGGACCTTCAGCAAATTATCCACTACTGCCTTATTTACAGAAGCCCCAAACTGGACAGCAACTCGACCTTTAACGAGTTTGATGCGCTGTCTGACTCCATTCAACGAATTGTATCCCTGTATCCTCATACTGAAATCGTGATTACGGGCAATTTCAATATACAAAATTCAGGGTGGCTTCGACATTCTGGACAAACAACATCCGAAAGACGGTGAGTAGAAATCATCTTCGCTGCTTGTAAATGAGCCCACGCGATAACCAGACGTTGATAGTCATACCGCCAACACCCTGGACTTGTTCCTAACTTCTCAACCTGATAAGTACACCGTTGATGTGCTCGCCCCTCTAGGCTCACCCTCTAGGAATCGAGAAAAGATTCCCAACAGAACCGTATGGCAATACGAGAAAGCCAATTGGAGCGGACTTAAGAACTTCTTTAGGAATTCTAACAGGTCGTTGTGTTTCCTCGATAACGACGTGGATGCCGCTGCTGATATGATCACAGACACCATTCTCTTTGGAATGAGAAACTTTATCCCTCATCGGATGAAGAGTATCAAATCAAAAGAAAAGGCATGGTACGACTCGAGCTGTAAAAAGAGGCTGTCAGGGTTAGAGAACTGTTTTTTCGGTCCCACAAGACCAACCCGACAGAGGAAAACCGAAAAAAGTTTAAGCGAGCCGGGAATGACTGCAACGTCTTTCTTAAGCGTGTAAAATTCCAATACGACCAAAAACTGAAGCAAAAAATACCGCAATGTCCCAAAGGTAATAAACATTTTTGGTCGTTCGTGAAAAGTATTAGAAATTCTGCCTCATCTTCCATCCCAACGCTTATTTACAATGACATTCCAGCTGTCAGCTTTTTGGATAAGACCAATCTGCTTGCTGCACACTTTGCGGTCAGCTCAACACACCCAGAGTGTGCTTTGTCTCCGCCTACACTTGAGTGCGTCGAATCTACAATGGGACGAAGCCACCTTCGCACTCGTGTAGTAGCAAGAGTCCTTAAAGATCTCTCAAATCCGCTGGTCCCCTTCTTCTGAAGAGGTGTTCTTCCACGCTGGCAAAATCACTGCGTAAGCTTTTTCATCAATCCAACTCTTTAGGACTCTTTCCGAGCAGATGGGAAACAGCATTTGTCCAACCCGTCCCCAAAAAACCCGAATCTGCTTCTCTCTCCTCCTACAGACACATTGCACCTTCTCTCCAAGGTCATGGAAACGCTGATAAACCGTCAGCTCATGAAATATCTCGAAACACGAAAACTTCTCAATGAGCGGCAATATGGTTTTCGCAGCAACAGGTTCACTGGTGATTTGATGGCATGTCTCACCGAAAAGTGGAACGAAATCGTACATCAATCTGGCGAAAGCAAGATAGTTGCTCATCCGCATCCTTGTGCCCACTAGGAGCTGAAATCGAGTCCTGTTGATGCTTCGGTGCCATGTTGAGTGTAAACACTGCTGGAGCTTTGATGTGTGCCGATACCACTTCGTGGGAGCATCAGTACTTAGTTTACAGAGCACTGATATTATCAACCGATTCACTCTCTCCGCCTGTCCGTTGCCTCTTGGTACGCCTGTTGTTGTGGTAAGTAGCTGTATTTTCTCCATTTCGCAATACTCGTTAAAAGTATTGGACGTGAACGCTGCGCCTTTATCTGAAATTATTCGTTTAGGGTTCCCAAAAACCCTTTTCTGATTCTCTAGATTTTGAACAACTTCTGTCGTTGTTGTCGTCTTTACGGGGTAAATCCAGGTAAACTTGGAAATAGCATCTATCACACAAAGGATATAGGTGTATCCTTTTCCAGTAGGCGAGAGTGGACCTTCCCTTGGGGGTCTTCAATCCTCGCCAAGATCTCCGTAAAAATATGGAAATGAATTTCGACTTAAAGCGTCCGCGTGTTTACGTTTTGTTCCGGCTCGATGCTCCAACTGATAGTCGTACTCCTGTAAGACGAGAGCCCATCCTGCAATCATTGTCAATAATTCCATCCGTTCCATCGTCCCCTTGAACGCAGCACAATCAGTCACGATTTTGAATCGAATTCCCAGCAGGTAGTGATACAGTTTCTTAATTGCGGAAACTACGGCCAAAACTTCTAGCTCATACTCGTAGCTGCTGTAATTCGGTTCCGCCGGTGAAGTCTTTCTGCTTTAGTAGTAGACGGGATGGATCTCAGCATCATGCTTTTGAAACAGCACCGCTCCGTAACCCCACTTGGATGCATCAGCATGCAGTTCCGTTTCCAAATCTCGCCGATAGAGTCGAAGAACCGGTTTAGTCGCAAGGATATCCTTCAGCTCTTGGAAAGCTGCTTTCTGATTCGTACTCTATTCGAACGCGGCGTCCTTCTTAAGTAGGTTCGAAAATGGCCTTTCCACCAGCGAATATCCCGGCACCAACTTCCTGATATATCCGCTAAACCCTAGGAAACTCTGCACCTTTTGCTTAGTTTTTGGTTCAGGAAACTTCCTCGCTGCCTTCGTCTTCCCCTCTACTGGAGCTACACATTCGCCCTCGATTGTCAGTCCCAAGTAGTTAATGCATCGGCAGAGAAACTGACACTTCTTCCACTTGAACTGGATGCCATAGACGCTCCCAATTTTGAGTACCTCTTCTAGGTTCCTAAGGGCCTCTTCTTCGTCTTCAGCTAACATCACTAAATCGTCCATATAGAGCATCACTTCTAACAGGGGCCTGAAAACTAGGTTGATGTGACGCTGAAACACTGCTAGGGATGTGCATAATCCGAACGGGACTTTATTGAATTCGTACTGCCCGGAGGGTGTACCGAATGACGTGTACTTTTTGCCTTCTTCGGCGACGTAGAAAAAGTCATTTTCCAGGTCCAATGTCGAAAATACTTTGGCTTCGCTCAAGGCATCTATTTGATCCTCGATCAGTGGCATTGGGTAATGATCCCTTATCATCTGGCGGTTAATCCTCCGGTAGTCCACAGAGAGTCGCTTAGTGCCATCCTTCTTGTTGGTAGTACAATCGGGCTTGCAAACTCCGAACAACTCGGCCTGATCACACCATCTTCCAGCCACTTCTTCTCCTGCTAGTGCACAATATCCTTTTCTAGTGATGCCAGTCTTGGTGTTTCATTTTGGAGCACGATCCTCATCTTCACATCATAGGCTGCTTCATGTAGGTCCTTGACAAGACGAAAATGCGGGCCTTGTAATCCCGTCCATCGATCATCACTATTCCTTCAAAGTAACCTGGGGATTCTGCTGGTTCCTTTGCTACGGCGTTGAATTTCGATGGGCAGTCCTGTAAGTCCGGCAGGTTCATGGCGAAGTATTCGTCGTATCGTATCGCCGTGATAGAGGTACCGGTGTCGATATCGGCAAAAATCGGTTGATCTTCTATCGTGACCTTCTTCCAAGCCCTCGTTGTCTCTCGTTGTCCCACAAAATTCGTTTTTGACCGTCCGCTGTAGTTCCTACCCTTGATCGGACAGCTGTTTGGCCAAACTCGTTGCAATTCCTGATTTTGTGATTCATTTTTCCGCAGTTGAAGCATCGTGGTCCTGTTTTTGTTTGCATTTCCTTGTTTCTGGTTAGACCCAATCTGTTTTCTCTGGGAAGAATCTCACTGAAACGCTTGCAGTCGTTAAACTTTTCTTTGAACTCCTTTATGGTGTTCCCTCCATACAGAAGTACCTTATTTCTAGGCTTGTCCTCTATTCCGTCGATGACGTATTGGATCACTGCCTTGTCGTCGAGTTGACCCCTTGCCCCCAGTTCGCGTATTGCCAGCAAATAATCCTGCGACGGTTCATCCCTTTTCTGCTTGCTCTCAATCATCCGCTGATGAATATTTGCAGCTGTCGTCGAACTCCTCTACCAAAAACCCCATTAACTCTTCCCATTTAACCAACCTCGGTCTCGATCATACCGCCATCTTTGCTGCCCCCATCAGCAACCGTTTGGCATAAAGAACACGTCCGCTGCGGCCTCAAAATCCTTGAGCCACATCTCTACACGATAGTCGTCCTTGCCTGCAAACGTTCGGACTGCATTCAGGACGTCCTCAAAACTTATGGAATTTCTGCCTCTTAGTTGTTCGACCTCCATTCTAACTAGCGTTAGCTACATGTTCTCCTCCAGCTTACTCCTTTCCTCGTCTTCTTGGTGATCGTTTGATTTATCACCCTCCATTCTACAACGACCGTCATCGCTCCTTCCTGCTTCCTTGCTCATTGTACCTTGCCTGTACGTCTTGAGTTTCGTTACGTGGCGGTTCCACCTCTCCACGGTGTACTTCTCGTCGCTCCAATGAAGCCTCCCTTCTCGCTAATTCTGCCTCCCTGCGCGTTAAATCCGATTCCCTGCTCATGAATTCCCGCATGAGATCGGAGAAATTCTGCACGTTGCCCAACAATTCAGTGCTATTCATCGCCTTTGCTTTCCTTCCTTTACCCATAGTGAAATAAAATATCAAGAAAAAAAATACTATAAACTTTTTCTTCAGTGTACTAAACTAATTAACTTGGTTGTTGTCCTTGCCGTCCTTTTATGTAAGACGCCAACCCCCAAAAATTGAAAATTCCCCTGTCGGCAATGTAGGCATTGTGAGTTTGAGCCCTCTCTACACGTTTTAAAAAATCATACAAAATCTGTGTTTGTCTCATTCACCAATTCAAATGACGTCCCAACAAGAACGATCTTACCGCTTGTCCGAATTGCAGACCTTTTGTTTGATTTTTTTGATTTTTTTTTTTGATATCGCTGTACAACACAGTTCGCGCGGATCCCGATTGAGCCCCCAGTTTGTAGGGATCCCGGAGAGGCAAAAACAATAAAACACGAATTATCCCTTTTGAAAAAACACAATAAACACACAAACTCGCGCCCGTCTTTGATGTCGTCTTTACGTCGTTCTCCTTTCATTTGTATCAGCTTCTCTTGTTCCGTCTTCTTCTTCGTCGTCGTTGTACTCACTGTCGTCGTCTTCGATCTGGCATATTCCGTTTCCAGTTTGTAATGCTGTGGCGTTGCCACCCCTCTACGCTCCTGCCTTTTCTCGTTTCATCCCCGTTCTTTTCTTCCCGTCATGCTCTGGATACCACGGTACAGGGATTTACGGGATTCTTTGGATCCAGTTCCCTCCCTCGGCCTACCACCCCAGATATGACATATAGGTACCCCGGATAGAGCCAGGCGGACGGCCTGGAGACTCTAGCGGACGGACGTTCTGTTCCCTTGATGCCCGAAGATGCCCACATCCCAGCAATGGCCGAGAGCCCACCCTAAATCCTATATTTTTGCGTCCAGCTACATTGTAATTGCAAAACCCCCAAAACCTCCAAATTCAAAGGAAACAATTGCGAAAGAAAGCTCACGATTCTCCACGATCCACCACCCTCACTCTTGCCTGCAAGGAGACTTACGGCTCCCTTAATATTATTCTTGGGAAAGGTTTCCTCTCTACTTGGCGGTCACTATTTGAGCTCCCCTTAATTGTCTCCCAAAAGTGTCCCGGGTCCGAGGCTGTAATATGGGCCCAAGCAGTCACTCGACAGACAAAACGAACAGGACGAACACGACAAAACATCGACTGGTATGATTGGGTGGTTTCACAGAGAGGCTGTCAGAGCTCTGGAAGTGAGTCCCTTTGCTCTTGCAGCTGAATTAGTGGAACAACGTATGAATGTGTGTGTGAGGGAGAGGCAACTACCCGAAATGCGCGGCTAGGGTAATTAATATCTAGCCGTCATAGCGGACAGTGCCACAATTTTTTTGGAAGCCGAAAGAAAAAAAACTAATGATTAACGAAAAAGAGAAATAAGAGGAACGCAATCCAAACTACACGACAAACGAACAAAAGAAACCAACAAGAGGAAAGGAAAACCACACAACGAACGAACGAAAAAAAAGCCTACAAACAAAGGCGAACAAGAAAACAAAGCCCCCAGCGAGAAGAAAAGGGAAACCCAGAAAGTGACAGCGGCGGGAAGTACCCACTTCCTTCACCAACCACTTGGCAACCAGACAAGTAGGCAGGAAAAGAGTTACGAGTAAGTGCCCCTTTGCATTTTATTGTTGGAAAACGTAAATCTTTGTGTAATCCTCCCTTAAGTGGGAATACTTGTGATTCGGTGATCATCGCGTAAGACTCCTTACCTTTCACCAGGCAAACTCCGTAACCCCTTCGCGGTTACGGTCAAAACCGTTTCGCGACCCCATTGGCCCCAAAGGGCACCGTCCTCGTGATCGTACAGAGTCATGGGCCTTCTGTTGGCCACTAAATTGAGTTTTAGAAGATTTTAAGGTGAGCAACCCCTCTGGTGCTACACGACACCCTTTACTGGGTTATTCCTTGTTGCACTCACACGGCCTTTAAATCTGCATAAATTAAGTCCTCATCAGGGAGAAGTTCATCTCTTTTGTTTTATCTTGTTTTCCCAAGTTTCCATAAAAATAGGGTGGCGTCCACTTACATATTGCCTACGTTTATTTTCCTCCATTTTCGAACTCCCCCGTGCTGAGCAGCCGGTGTGCGCAGCTAGGAATCAGCTGCTGGTTGCAAACCTTCGGTTTTACGCATTCTCTCTCATTCGATTACCAACCTCCATCCGTGTGGTTGCGGTTTTTTTATGCTCGAGTTTTGGTTTTCTTGTTTTGCTTGGTTGCCGGTAAGCCCGACACCTGTCTGAATAATTAATTGTTTAACTTTTAAATCGCGAAATTTTGCAACAACCTCATACTACCGACGCACCACATCATGACTGCATGAATTTAAGTTCGATTGGTACAGTTCGAACAAAAGTTTGGAACTGGGACGTAGTAGTAAATCCCAATTGACTGAAAATGTGTCATTTTTTTTTCCTTCGGCGTGCGATATCTACAGTTGTGTTTTATTGGTAAGTGACTACGCAGCTCAGCAATCGAACCCCAATAAAGCGCTTTACTCACTCGGACACTCACTTTTCATCTACATTTCTAAGTTGGTACCCGTGCCATTAGTAGATGTCAAAATATTATCTAGTGGAGGAGAGCCTTTGTCTGCTCAAAGGTCCAGTGTGCAGTTGTCAGTTAAATATTTTTGTTTACCTTTTTTCCGTACTTCCTTTCGATCAATCTAAAAAACCACTTGTGGACACTTGAATATGCTTACGGGTATGTTCGAAAGGTATCTGTGTCGAAATCAGGAATCTCAAAGTTGCGAAGAATCTCAAAGTTGCTGCCAGCTTTTGCTCTGGTGTAATTTCGGATCTCATAATGGTGTTTTTTTTCTGTATATCGTCTTTTATTAGCAAAAGGAGCAACTGAAAGGCTTCCTTATTCATCCTTAAATAGCTGAAGAAAGATTTATCGTCACCAATTTGCAGCGCTCTTGTAATAAAGCAAAATGAACCACGTTCATGTCTCACTTTTCTCCACGACTTCACCCAAATCTTTTTTTTCTTTTCTTTTTGCAACTCAAATGCATCTTTACACAAATCCAGCAATTAAACCACCACTTTCACGTCTGGACTTATTGCCGAATCCGAACAGCGTTACCACTTGTACTACATACCATGGGACATCACCGTGTGGCGCTCCCATTGTTCCAATTTGAGTTTTGTTTTTTTTTTGTTAAGTTGGTAAATCTGTCGTTGATATTCCCTCTTAATCTTAGCGTCATAGCTTGACATTTGCAAAAGTTACGTAACCAAGAGTACATCTAGCTATGTGTGTTGGTGATTTTTTACAAATTTAGAAATGGATTTCAATTTGCAAAAACGAACTTGTACGAGTATTAAATTTTGCGTAAAAAACAGATCTTATGGTGCGCGAACGTTGGAAATGTTGGAAAAGTGTTTCGGCAACGATTCTCTAAAGAAGACGGTCGTTTAATAGTTTGACGAGCGGTTCAAAAGTTGTCGTGAGTCAATCGAAGATGATGAACGCAGTGGCAGACCATCGACATCGAAAACCGACGAAAACATTGATGAAGTACTCGTAAAAGAAATGTTGGTCAATAACCGCAAATTAACCATCAGAGAGATAGCGGAGTACCTGAACATTGCCTATGGATCCGTCCAAGACATTTTGATTAATGATTTGGGTTTCCGTCGTGTAGCAGCAAAATTGATGCCAAAGGACCTCAATTTCATGCAAAAAAGAGACCGTGTTGACGTCGCAAAAGAGATGATTTGAGAGGCTGAATCCGATCCCGCATTCATCAAAAGGATCATTCCTGGAGACGAGACGTGGGTTTATGAGTACGACACGCAATCCAGACATCAGGCAAGTGAATGGCGTTCACTAAATGAGCAGAGACCAAAAAAACCACGTCGTTTTCTGTCAAAAAAGAAGGCAATGCTCACGGTTTTCATGGATTACAACGGTGTAGTGCATCATGAAATTTTGCCAGAAGGCCAGACAGTAAACAAAGAGTATTACGAATATTTGGGCGTTATGAGACGTTTGCGTGAAGCAGAAGCAATTCGCCGAAAGAGACCAGAATTGTGGGCAGAAAAGTCGTGGATTTTACACCATGATAACGCACCATCGCACAGTGCCATAATTATTTGTAATTTTTTGACGAAAAATGCAACAAATACCATCCAACAGCCACCGAATTCACCTGATTTGGCTGCCTGTGACTTCTTTCTGAAAACCGAATATAAAAAATGTTTCGAGGATTGCATCAAGCGCTGGCATAAGTGTGTTGCAGTCGATGGGGATTACTTTGAAGGGGACAATATAGATCTAGGTGAATGAACTTGTATCTTAATTTTTCTGAATACATTCCGGGAACAAGATAGTACGCTCGAAATGTGTATATAGAACTATGTAACCAACTTAATCAAAGATTTGACCTTAATAATACGAGGGCGGTTCAATAAGTCCGTGACTTTTGGATTAAAACACAGATTTTTTGATAAAAAAATAATTTTATTTTTCAACGTGGTCTCCCTTGAGCTCTATACACTTTGTCCAACGCTTCTCCAATTTTTTTATCCCTTCCAAAAAAAATGATTTGTCGAGGTCCTCAAAATAGGCCTTTGTTTGCGAGATGACTTCATCATTGGAGTCAAATCTTTTTCCACCAAACCATTTCTTCAGGTTTGGGAACAAGAAGTAGTCGCTCGGAGCCAAATCTGGAGAATAGGGTGGATGAGGGAGCAATTCATAGCCCAATTCGCACATGTGTGCACCCTTGCATGGTCTTGGTGGAAAAAAACTTTTTTCTTGGCCAAATGAGGTCGTTTTTTTTTTCAAATCGTCATTGAATCGGTCCAATAAGTTGGCATAATATTCCCCATTGATTGTTCTTCCCTTTTAAAGGTAGTCAATGTGGATTATCCCGCGTGCATCCCAATAAACAGTCGCCATAACTTTATTGGCTGACAAACCCACCTTGGCCTTCTTTGGCGCCGATTCACCCTTAGAAACCCACTGTTTTGACTGTTGTTTGTTCTCTGGTGTGTTGTGATGGATCCATATTTCGTCCACGGTTACAAAACGGCGCAAAAACTCCTCCATATTGCGATTAAACAACGCCAAACCTTCCTGTGAAGTTGTTACACGATTGCGTTTGTGGTCGACTGTGAGCAAACGCGGCACCCATCTTGCGGAAAGCTTTCTCATGCCCAAGTGATCATTCAAAATTGAAACCACTGAGCCATGCGAGATCCCTACGGCTTCCACAATCTCTCGCACTTTCAATCTTCGGTCGGCCAACACCATATCGTGAATTTTTTCGATTGTTTCGGGTGTAGAGACCTCAACTGGGCGTCCAGGACGTTCGGCATCGGCATCAGTGCTTGTACGGCCACAACGAAATTCAGTAAACCACTTTTTTACCATTGAAATCGATGGTGCAGAGTCCCCATAGTATTTATCAAGCTTAGCCTTGGTCTCGGTAATGGTTTTTTTTCGCAAGAAATAATGCTTAATAAGCACACGAAATTCACTTTTTTCCATTTTCTCCTCAAATTAGTGAGTAGTCTGATAAAAATAGCTGTCAAACACAAACTAACTGACGCAGAAAGTTTTAATTTTGACAGGAGTCAACTGACAGATGCCTGTTGACAGGAGCAGTGTTGCTGTTTCAGTAAAGAGGTCAGAAACTCAAAAATGCACGGACTTAACGGCGTATATCAAAGTACTTAGATCCTTGGATGATTGCTTCAGGCAGCGCGCCAACCATTTTAAATTTTTTCAAGTAGTTGTTTTTTTTTTTCAATCTTTATTTCATGACAAAATATAAATAATTTTTTACAAATATAAATGATCCAGGATACAATGAATTTGTCTAAGAAATACTCGTAGCTTTGCACAGTCTGTTGCCATATGGCAAGTGGCGAAAGTACAAGAAAAAATTTTAAATATAATAGCAAGATAAAACAATATTGATGGGGTAAAGTAGTAGGATATTTCAAATTTAAACGCAATGTAGATAAAAAAAAAGGAGTGAATTATAGTCAATTTATAACATTGGAATGAGAATCGAATCTATTTCATAATGGTTGAAAGTGAAAAGCCATTCTTTAACATTTTTTAAAAATACAGGTTTTGTCCTCTCGCACCTAAGGTTTTCTGGCAAAGAATTAAATAATCTGGGAGCTGTAACATCGTAGAATCGATAAAAGTGTGCTTTATAAAAAGGTGGAATAGTTACGAAGTTCCTCATGTTAACACGTAAATTACAATTTTCCTGAAATCTAACATCATAGAAACCTAAATTTTCGAAAAATATCTTTAGCACTTTATAACAATATAAATGCCTTAATGGAGGAATTTCTAGGCTTTTGAATAGTGCCCAACTAGGCGTTCTCCGATTTACCTTAGACATACTTCTTAGCACATGCTTTTGTTTAATTAATAAAAGTTCTATTTTATTAAAGTACGCACCACCCCAGCAAGCAATATCATACTGCAACTTAGATTTGAATAAGCCATTATAAGCCATTTCTGTTAAAATACTGCTTTAGGTATAGCGCGTGATCGTTCCAATTGAGCTTGTTATCAAAAATGATATCTAAATACTGGACACTATCGACACTTTCAATACGAAAACAATCTTCACTACAGTTCACATTTGCACTGACGGTAACATGACCTCGAGCAGTTGAATCAACTAAGCAAAAACGTAGGCAACTCGGAGAGTGATAAAGGAGGGGCAGATCTTCAATTACACTGCGCAACAATGAAAAATGCTCGGACATACTGAATAGTGTTTCTTATAGTACTCGACCTGTAGATAACAGGAAAAATAATATTTCCCGTACACTTTTACATCTTTATCGAACGAGGTCAGTTCTCATAGAATCACACATCGTTTAAATCGGTTTTGCTGTTAGTACGAGTAATTTAAAAAAATAAACTAATTTGCGTAAGAAGAATATTAGAAGTGCATTAAAGTGATAAAATGCCACGATCTTGTGTTAATTGTCCAGATTTATTCTGCTATATTTGCGGAGAATTTACATCAAGTTTCCGAAAAAAGAAATTTTAAATTTAAAATAAACCATCAGGATAAACTGTGGGCACCACACATTTGCTGCCTTAGATGTCACCGACAGCTAACTGGTCGGTTTAACGGGTAATTTTCTGCAATGCCTTTTGGAATGCCTATGATATGGAGAGAACCCCAGAGTCACACAGATTGTTACTTTTGTTGCACCAATGTGAAGGGATTTTCTCGAAGATCAAAGCATTCCATAAAATATGCAGATGTCTCTTCTGTAACAAGACCAGCACCTCATACAGAAATTCGGCCAGTTCCAAAGCCACCTTCCGGACGCCTTTCGGACACAGAAATAAGTTCATCATATTGTTCAGAAGAAATCATGGATGATCCCGAATTTGAGCTCCCTACATCTTCTGATGCACCACATCTAATCAGTTAGATTGAGCTTAATGACCTCGTCAGAGATTTGGATTTGTCAAAACAAAAGTCTGAAATATTGAGCTCAAGGTTAAAGCAGTGGAATCTGCTCAAGCCTGAGGTAAAAATTACAGAGTACCGTACGCGACAAAGTGAATTTGTTCCTTATTTTTCGAAAGCCGATAACTTATTGTATTGTAATGATATTAATGGCTTAATCCTGTCACTGGTTTATGAGCACAAAACCGAAGAACAGCGGCTATTCCTCGACGCATCAAAATTACTTTGAAAGCTGTATTGCTTCATAATGATAATAAGTTTCCTTCAATACTTCTAGCGCATGGTGTGAATTTAATAGAAATCTACGATGTTATGAAATTTATATTGGAAAAAATTTAGAATATAAAAAATATAACTGGGCGATATGTTCGGATTTAAAAGTTGTTGCTCTACTTCTTGGACTACAACTAGGTTACACCAAATTTTGTTGTTTTTTATGTGAGTGGGATATTGGAGCACGATCGGAGCACTTTGTGAGAGTAGATTGGCCTATAAGAACAAACTTTATTTGTGGAGAAAAAAAATATAAGGTATCCCTCATTGATCGAACCACAGCGTGTTATTCTACCACCATTACATATCAAATTGGGTCTTATAAAAAATTTTGTAAAGACGATGAAGAAAGACCAACCTGGTTTCAATTTTTTGAAACAAAAGTTCCCATCACTAAGCGAAGCAAAAATTAAAGAAGGTATTTTTGTGGGTCCAGACATTAGAAAGCTTATAAAACAACCAGCTTTCATTCCTACTCTGAATTTATTAGAAAAACAGGTCTGGTGTTCATTTGTGAAAGTAGCAGAAAACTTCCTAGGTAACAATAAGACTCCAGGTTATGCAGATGATGTAAAGAAAATGCTGGATGCTTATCATAAAATGGGACGCAACATGTCGCTAAAACTTAATTGTTTGCATTCTCATCTCAATTTCTTACCTGAAAATATGGGTGATGTAAGCGATGAGCACGGCGAGAGATTCCACCAAGACTTTGCTGCAATAGAGCAACGGTACCAAGGAAAATGGGAGCCATCAATGTTGGCAGTTTACTGCTGGTCGCTTATAAGAAAGACTCCGAGGTGTTCTTATAAACGGAATGCAGATGCTTCCAAAAAAAAAACAACAAAATTTTACAAGAAATAACATTTTTGGTTAAATTCTTAAATTCAAAAAAGCGTTTTCTCACAAAATCCCGATGTGACTGATTCCTGATTCTATAAACTCCAACGATCACGAATCACATAATTTTATCACCGAGTAAAAAATAAATATTTTTTTTGTTGACACTGGTCAACCTTTGAGATTAAATATCATAAACTTTGTTTTACTGCTGATTACCAGTTTATGTTTATAAAACCATCGTCGTAGTAAAGCCAAGTCGTTATTAACGTTCAGATACAAATTTACGTAGTTATCGCTTGAATATGAAAGTGCAGTATCATCAGCAAATGCTGTGACTCTGCCTTTCAAGGGTTGGATGAATAGCATGTTAACATACACAAGGAACAATAAAGGACCCAAAACTGAGCCTTGTGGGACTCCAATATTCATGTATCTTATAGAACTAAAAGCATTATTAACTTTTACTATTTGATTCCGGTTTTCAAGATAGGAAGTAAACCAATCATAAATAAAACCTCTGAATCCAGCATTAAAAAGTTTATTTAAAAGAATGCTAAGGTTTACTGTATCAAAAGCCTTGGTTATGTCAATGAATAGGCAAGATAGAAATTGAGAAGTATTCAAGCTGTTATATTTTTCCCCAATCAGTTTTAATAACGCACTTTCGGTAGACCTACCTCTTCTGAAGCCAAATTAGAATTCGCTAAAGAGCCGAGACCTCTCTAAGAAAGAAATCATTCTTGTTTTCATTCCTCTTTCAAAAACTTTAGAGAAAACCGATAACAGCGAAATGGGGCGATAATTGTTTAATGACATAGTACTGCCTTTTTTGTGAAAGGGTATTACGAGTGCAGTTTTTAGGGCATCGGGGAAAACACCATTATGCACACAAGAATTAAAGATATAGCACGGAACATCCGAGATCTGAAAGGAAATTTTTGTTTTAACAAAAAGCTTGATATATTATCCAATCCTGTTGAATTTGATGTTTTAAGTGAAGATATTATTTTATGAATTTCAAGTGGAGTAAATTCGTTAAAGTAGAAGCTTTCAGGTTGAAAAGTGGCTTCCAGTATGCTATCACTATTATACAAAGTTGGATTATCAGAAATGAGCCTACTTTGGAGAAGAAGTCGTTAAATAAGTTAGCTACTTCCAAAGGGTCAGAAATCGTAGAGTTGTTATTGTTAAGTACAATATCACTGCAAGGGGTGTTTTTGTTTAAAATGTCGGTAACAATTTGCCATTCTTTTTTGGAGTTACCTATACTTTCAGCTAGCTTTTTGCTATAGTAAGTATTTCTACAGTATGGTATTTCTACCTTTATCTCATGATAATGTTTAGGGAGCTCAATGTTTGACGAACCAGCAGCCTACATGCTGGATTTATGCTGTCTTTCACACAGTAGTGCTTTTGCTGAGCGAACGTTTTCTCAGCTTTGTGTGTCTGCAAACATGTCCGATAGAGGTACATCTTCGGGCCACCTGCTGAAACGGTCATCGTTAGGCAATACCTTTTGCCTTGGCAGAGTGGGAGGACGATCAGATCGATGTCTATGTGTTGAAACCGGTGCTCTGAAACTGCAGTCGAATCAGGAATTAGTTTATGTACTTTTGAACGTTGGCATTGGATGCAAGTGCGTGGCCACTCCAATGCGTCCTTCCTGACGTTCGGCCAGATGTACTTTTGTCGTAGCTGGAAACTGGTTGTTCTACCGCTTGGGTGAGAAAGACCATGGATAGATTCAAACGCCTTTCGCCGCAGAGAAGCTGGAATGTACGGCCGGATAGTACTGTTCGAGACATTGCAGTAAATCTTGAAGTCGGGTTGTTGTTCTGCTTCAGGATTGTTTTCAGTTCATCGTCCAGTAGTTGCGATAGGTGCAGTTCTCGCAAGTCGAATTGTTTTGGCATGGTTATCGCATTCAGTCGTGATAATGCGTTTGCTACAGAATTTTCTACGCCGGGGAGATAGACAATATCGGTCGTGTACTGGGAGATGTAATCCAGTTGTCTTAAACGACGCTGTGGTGCCTTGTCCGAGTGCTGTTGAAACGCATATACAAGAGGGTTGGGGTCTGTTTGCACGATGAAATTTTGACCATCCAGGATGTGCTTAAAAACACGTATAGCAAGGTAGATCGCCCAATTCGCTATCGTAAGTGCTATAACGGGTTTGTGTACCAGACAGTTTGCACGAAAACAGCCCGATTGGTTGATGTTGGTTGTATCGGATCTATTCCAGCTTGGCAGCAACTGCGATGTCCGAGGCATCAGTAGTCAAAACTAGTGGAGCATCTACTTGATGCTCTTCTTGCAATTCTCGAACGTTTCTTCCGATCGAGGAGTCCAGGGAACGGGTCGACTATCGTTTTTCTTGGTGTCTTTAATAAAGTCCGTTCAATGGTGCTTGCAGATGGGCACAATTTGTGATGTAGCGACGGTAATTATTTACGACACCAAGAAATCGACGGAGTTCCATAACTATAGATGGCTTCGGGCAGTTAGAAATGGCCTCAACTCTCGCTTCAGGTGGTCTGCAGCCCGCTTGGTTGATATTGTGTCTGAGATAAGTGACTTCGGACTTCCCAAAGACCATGTTCTTGGAGGCGTTGCAAAACTTGACTAACGTGTTGGCGATGTTGCTTTTCTGAATCGGAAGCGATGAGGATGTCGTCTATGTAGCAGAAGGCAAAGTCAAGTCCGCGCAGAACCATGTTCATGTATCTTTGGAAAGTTTGTGCGCGACACAAGGCATGACTAACAACTCAAAAAGGCCGAACAGTGTTGTCACTGCAGTCTTGTGGATATCCTCAGGTGCCATTGGAATCTGGTAGAAAGCTTCTTCCAGGTCCAAAATCGAAAAACAAGATTTGTCATTAAATCTTTCGGTGAAGTTCATAATGTGTGGAATCGGGTAGCTATCAGGCTGAGTTTGGGCATTTAGCCGACGATAGTCACCGCAACATCTCCATCCACCAGTCTTTTTTTCCACTAGGTGAATTGCGCTCGCCCAAGGACTACTTGATGTTTGGCAGTAGCCCTTTTTAAGAAAGTCCTCAAAATCCGCTTTGGCCTGCTGCAGTTTGTCGCCGGAAAGTCTTCGTGGTCGTTCGGCTATTGGCTGACCTGAGGCTACTATGCGGTGCTGCATACTGTTGGCGTTCGTATTGGAACTGCGTTGGTCACCGTTGGACAGGATAAAGTTGTTCACTAGACTGACATATGGTTCAAGTCTGTTGATGGATAGCAGTCTGGTGACGTCTATGGAGTGAACTCCCCCAGCAACAGAATGTGATGTAGTCTTCTCGATAACGCGTTTGGCTCTCAAATCGATGACCAGTCCGAAGTGTGCGAGCAGTTCTGCACCAATTATTGGTGTCTTAACATCTGCCAAAGTGAACGGCCAAGTAAATGCTCTCCGAAGACCAAGATTGAGGATGAGGATCTGCTTCCCGTAGGTATGGATGGGAGAGTTATTTACTGCCAACAGTGTTGTTTCTCCTCTGTTGTGTTTGCAATCTCTGGGACGAGTCAAGACGCTTATTGTTGAATCCGAATCGATAAGAAACCTTTGGCGCGATTCCTTATCGAACACATAAAGGCGGCATTCCCTATTGAACTTCGGCCTGTTGTCAACCGCGTTAGGTAACAACAGACTTATTCTTTTTTTTTTTTGGGTAAGTGCAAGGTGTTCTACACTTACGAGCGTTCTCACCAAACTTTTTGTGGAAGAAACATATTGATTCACTTCGTTCCCTGGACCTGGTTTTTGATCTGTCTCTGGACTGCGTACGGGATCTGCTTTGCGAGTTGCCGGTTTTGAGTTTCTGTACGAGAGCTGTCAGATTGTACAGTGTAGATTCGATGGCCGTGAGGCGCCTGTCGAGGTCGTGGTCGTTTTGACCATCTTCGCGCCCCTTGGTCGAATATACCGTGTTGGTTGGCATATTATCCATTATGTTATCTGCGATCTCTGTTAGTGCCGTGAGGTCGATATGCTGACTGGCAGAGGGGATACCACGCAGGTGGTTCGGCAACCTCGTCATCCAAATCGTGGACAGCATCTCGTCTGGAGCGTTCTCTCCAGCTAGCCTTCTCATCTCCCTCAGAAGGCTTGACGGACGTTTGTCACCGAGCTCCAGTGAAGTCATGAGCCGATTGAGCTGCCTTTCCTTGGACTCTGTAAAGCTCGAAATCAACTGATTTTTAAAAGAAATGGACTTATCTTTGTCTGGAGGTTTTTGTATAAGGTCTGACACCTCGTTTAAAACCTCCGGGTCCAGCGAAGCAATGATTGCATTAAAACGACTGCTGTCTGAGATGATTCTGTTGCAAACCAAGGAGCTGGGTTGATTTTCCAGAACGGGGAAATTCTTAAATTTCTGAGTGCAGCTCTAAAAGTTCTTCTGGTGTGTCCCTGGCTGATAGATAAGCTGCAGCTGGTGGAGGAGCACTGTTTTCAGACACCGAACTCGCTGGGTTCGACATGACAAAAAAAAAATATTAAAACGCAATTAACACTTCGGAGGATTATTATCAAATGAAATTTACTAATCACGTCGGGGTCATCACTTTGGGCAATTGATGTCCATTAAAACTCAAAGTAAACTAAAACGAAGTGAAGTTGAAAAAAAGATTGTGATTTTCTCTCTATTTGTCGTCTGGTGTGCCATCTGTATACAAAACCGGTTGCTAGTGGTGCTGGAGTCGCCACAACTTTCAAAAGTTAGGATAGATTTATGAAAGATTTGAATTATAGATGTCGCAACATAGAAGTAGAGAGCATTTACTCGTTACCCACCCCATACACAGTTCAACTTGATTGTAAACTGAGTTGTCAACTGAGTTTGTGCTCGAGCACACACTTTGCTTTTTGACTTTGCTTCAACTGTCAAAAAAGCAATTCGTGTCGTAGAAAAGTTTTTATTATTATGGTGTGACTTGGTGCAATTAAAAAGTGAAAAATAATGGAAAAAAGAAATATTGACCTTAATGGTCATTTCTAATTGTGTTAAAAACGAAGAAGAAGAAGAAGGTGTTAAAAAGCAAAGGATTTGGACAAAGGATTGGCTAAAAAATAAAAAAGAATTTTCAAATGAAGGACTCATAAGATTTATAAAAATAAGTGCACCAAATGACTTTGTTAATTTTACGAGAATGAATGCGGAATCTTTTCATGAGCTCTTTCTTCAAGTAACACCTTTGATCAAAAGAGAAGACACTTTTATGTGGGACGCAATATCGCCAGAAACCCGACTCTCCATAACGCTCAGATACCTAGCAAAGGGTAACGATTTTGAAAATTTAAAATTTTTTTATGCAGTTTCGCCACAACCGATTGGAAAAATTGTTATCGTAACATGCGAAGCTATAATATATGTATTAAGGGAATATATAAGGGTATGTTGCTTTTTGTTTTTCTGTTTAGATATTGTAAGTCCCTTGGCCTATGCTTTTGTGTTTCTTTTAGCTACCCCAAACGGCTGGTGATTAGAAAAAAGAATCCGACAATTTTTTTCATGTAAGTGGTTTCCCACATTACCTTGGTGCAGTTGATGGGAAACATGCGGAGATGCGAAAGCCACCGAACTCAGGATCTTTTCATTTCAATTATAAGAGGTCATTTAGCATCGTTTTAATGGTCATCGTCAATGCGAAAAATGAATTTGTGATGGAGGATGTTGAGAAAAATGGCCGTAAATCCGATGCTGGAGTTTTTGGGCACACAACATTTTTCAAAATGCTAGAAAACGGTTCCGTTCATTTGCCGGAGGCTGAAGAACTTGTCGCGGATGGAGAAAAAATTTAGTATGTTTTCGTTGCCATTAAAAGAGCATATAATGAAGCCGTATTCAGATACGTAATTATCTGCCCAAGAGCTGACTTTTAACAAATGCTTCAGCTCGTTTTCAAATTTTGCTGAAGCCCATTAACCTGCGACCCGAAAAGGCGACAAAAGTAGTCCTAGCTTGCTGTTTTCTCTACAACTTTTTGAAGTGAAAAAATGGACCAGTTTATGAAGCTCTATCGTCCAACGAAGACGTTTTAATAGGACTGGAACCCACCACATCCAGAAACGCTACAACTATCGCCAAAACCAATCGCAACAAATTATGCGCATACGTAAACACAAATATATCAAACTAAATTTAATACAATGTATGGGAAACCCATAACTGTTTTAATAAAAAACAACAAAAGTAGAAAAAAATAGTAAATATCAACAAAATTCGTTGTCTTCAAAAAGATCTGATACACTCGAATACGCGTCTACATTATTTTGAGTGTTAATGAATCCTGAATATTGGTTTCTTGTTTTCTTTTTTGAGCCCTCAACGAATTTTGATCCAACATCAAAAACTTTCTGGGAGCAACTTTTCGAATTCCTTGCTGAGGTAAATGGACAAACTTTTGTGGTAATGAACTGCATGGAGGAGATGGTGTGGAATGTGAAGGTTCTCTCAACGGAGTCGATAATTACAGGTATTGTATTGGTGATGAACTGGATATAGGAGATATAGAAATGGGCGGTGATGGGGAACAATTTTTGTAGCTGTTTGTAGTTCTTGGTGCAGATGATGACGGCAATGACGGTGATATAACTGAATGTAATGTTAATTGCTTGAGTTCGCCAAGAATAAGAACTTCTTCGATTGCTTTTTTTGCATAAAACCGTTGCTCAGAGTCAAGTTTCCTGAAGGAGCATGCCCAGCACTTTGCATGGATGGTTGCATCATCTTCATCGTCACTTTTACTCATCGACTCAAGTTGGGCACAGGCTTGTTGGAGAAAGTCTTGTTTCGGATTGTTACGTGTGCGTTTTGGCCGAATTTCCTAAACAAAAATTTGAATTGCTACGGAATTCTAAACTATAAACAAATACCTCAACATCGAAATCTACCGTAGAACTCTAAATCGTAAAAATACCATAATGTTGGTACATATACGTCTTCTTCCCCAGCTTCAGATTTCAAAGAATCAGAAATTTTTTTAACTCACGGCGGTAGCACGTTGGTTATTTTATTTTTCACTGTCGCAATGCTACCGTCTGGGTCGATCTCTTTGTATTTTTCTAGAATTAATTCCCATGCCAGACTTTTTTTAATTTTATTACGGACTCCGTACTTTTGATTTTCCAAATAGCTGGGTCGTTTTGTATGATTTGAAAAATCTCTTTCCAAATATGGGTGTTTGCATTTAGAGTCATTGTTAATTAAAAAATGAAAACCACTTCACCACTGCACAATACGACTGCATTGTCTGACACAATACGACAGACGCCTTTTTGACAGCAAATCAACCAACTCGTTCACGCACAGATCAATTTAGTTGAAGGACTTCATATTCAACTTCGGAAAATCAAAATCTTTTGATTTTTCTTCAACCAACCATTCATCTGTCAAATCGATGAAATGACTACGCCACACACGGGTTGATTTCAATCTGATTCGATTCAGTTGACGATTGAGTTGAACTGTATATGGTGCGCTCTAGGTCCTACGCAGTGAGTGAATATTCGGTTACATGCAAAAATGAGGATCGAGTTCAGCTTAAATTCACTCAACCCATTAATAGAGTTGAATTGTGAACTCTTTCTGATTCAAATTGAGATTGAAGATTTTGACAGCGAACTTAGTTCAACCGGAATTGTAGTTGAGCAGCTAACATAGCTAAGTGGTTAGATGGCAATGATAGTTTTTGTGATTATTATGTTTCAGCAGCTGTCGAAGTTACCAATGACATCCAGCTGTCAAAATATTCAGTAAGGTTTGCCACTTCATGATGCATCGTTTTACACTTTCCGAACGTGCGGAAATTATTAAAAAATATTATCCGAATTCCGGCTCGGTTGTAAATACGCAACGTGAATTTCGTGGTGAGGTCCGTCGTCGTCGTGGCTTCAGTGTGCAGGCACTTCGTCGCATGGTGGAAAAGTTAGAGCTTGAGTGCACTCTTTTGGATTTTACGCTACCAACCAACCATGAAGAAAATATATCCTCCGTACCGGGCAGTATCGAAGAAGATCCAGAAATGCCGATTCGACGCCGATCAGCTAAACTGGGCATCGCCAGAGAATCAACCCGGTTGGATTTAGGCTTGCATCAGCATATGCATATAAGATTGCGCTGACGCAATAATTGAAGACGGACGATTATAGACAACGCCGCGAGTTCGTTAATTGGGCGTTGAAAATATTGGCGGGAGTTCAGGCCTTTGGCCTCGGACGAGGCTTATTTTGGATCAGTGGCTATGTCAACAATCAAAATTGCCGTTATTGGCGCGAACAAAATCCACAAGTGTTGGGCCGAGCATCAATCCACAAAAATTGACTGTTTGGTGCGGTTTCTGGGATGGTGGCATCATTGGACCTTATTTCTTTCGAAAAGAGGGAGGACACACCGTTACCATTAATGGTCTCAGGTATAGAGCGATGTTAAATGACTTTTTGTGGCCAGAGCTCAACCACACCGATATATTTGAGCTGTGATTCCAATAAGACGTCGCTAATGTCATAAAACCGACGCAACGCTCGAAGTTGTGAAGGAGAAATTTAGCGACTGGGCCATCTCGCTGCCAGCGTTCATCAATTGGCCGCCGCGATAATGCGATTTGACACCACTCGATTATTTTCTACACATATAATGGCATACACACCGGTTCAAAATAAAGCTAGAATCAATTTTATGTTTCACACCGTTGTGGTTTTATTTAAATTTGTTTTCCTATCATTCTTATCTGGTCACCGTTTACTAGAGTTGAGCTGTGAAACTCCCTCCGAATTATGGCGCGAACCTTGGCAGTGTGAATTAAAAATATAAGAAAGATTTGTGAATCGCTCCCGTTTTAGGAGCTTGAAAGTGCGAATGATTTAATCAACTATAACCCGTGGAAGGGATAGTGAAATCTACTCTATTTTCTCAACACACGTGGAAGGTCCAACAAGTGAAGATTCGTTTCCCTGCGAATGTGGCAAGGTTTTCACAGCCGAAAAAAATCTTGAGCACTATAAGCGGAGATATCACAGGAGGGCAGTTGCAACTAGTAACTGCGCAGGGTGGAATCGACTATTCAACACATACCAGGGACTACATCTGCACACGAAAAGAGCATACACATCCTAGAACAATGATGAAATGGTTGAAACGGCCACGAGGTCCACGAGAAGAGCGTGGACTTTAGAGGATGGAATTCAACTGGCATCCATCGAAGCGAATTAAAAACGAGACAGCAGTTTTTTATTATTTTTTTTCCCCCGTGGGAAGGTGAGAAATCTCCATAGGCACTATAAGCTTCGGTGCTTAGAGTAGTGTGAGATTCTTACTCACTAAAAAACACCTCCCTTATACAGATAACGACTGAGTTCACACTCAACAAGCAGTTCTTCTTTCGCGTTTTATTTTGCTTTAATAAAATATTTTGCAGGCGATTTTCCATTGAAAATTCCTACGTACTTTAAAAATTAAGCGTTGGTGGTCAACGCGCAGACGGCACAATAAATTTGCCTCGTCAAGGATCTGTTGAACAGAAATATTCGTATGTCCTTGTAGTCGATTTTTGTGTTTTCGCGCAAACATTTTAATTTTTAATGAAAATTTTCGACTCCTAGGTTTCTGTGAATATCATCGTTTCTAATGTACCACGAAGAACTTTGTTTTGGAACGTCTGTAAGACGTTAACGTTACTAATTTTGGTACAACCCCAAGGCAGTATACCATATGTCCAGACCGGTTTTAGCACTTGCTTGTATAGCAGCAATTTGTTTCCTAAACTGAGCTTGGAATATTTTCCAAGAAGCCAGCACATGTCTCTATACTTAATCTCAAGCTCTTCACGTTTTTTCTTAAAGTGTGCTCTCCATTTAAGTTTAGCGTCGAGTGTCATTCCAAGATATTTGGCTTCGTTAGCGAAAAGAATTTTTACTGCGTTGATAAACACACTTAGATTGTCAGTTTTCTTGAGAGTGAAATTCACATGGACAGACTTGTTTTCATTAAGCGCGATTCGTCAAGTCCTTGTCCAATTGTTAATCCGTGAAAGGGCACGTTGCAACTTAGTAGTTGCTTCGTCGATGGTTTTAGCTGTTGCCAAAATGGCGTTGTCATCAGGAAATGTGGCTAGCACAGTATCGTCCGTTTGAGGTGTGTCGCTGGTAAAAAGCAAATATAGAAGAGGGCCAAGTACACTTCCTTGCGGTATCCCCGCCTTTATTGTCTTAAAATTGGAATATTCGTGTCCGTGTCTGACACGGAAGAGTCGGTCATCTTGATATGAACTTAAAATATGAAACAATTACTCGGGTAAGACTTGTCGAAGATTATATTAAAGGCCCTCGTGCCATACCTTATAAAAAGTTTGCGAAACGTCAAGGAATGCGCTTGAACAGACTAAATTACATCGGTTATTCGATGCACTTGGTCAACAATAGAGTGTTGGCTTCTAAAGCCATATTGATAATCGGGCAAGAGGCGAGGTGTCAGTAATCCTTTTAAAACGATTGAGTAAGATTCGCACGAAGACCTTCGATATAGTCGGGAGGAGCGAAATTGGTCTGCATGACTTGACTTCAGTCAGCGGTTTACCGGGTTTCGGAACTATAATAACCTCGGCAACTTTCCACTGATGCGGATCTTATGGTGGCATTTACAAGATAGAGCAGCTTTAGCAAACCTTTTTTCGGTAGCGCTTTAAGTATCTCTCCCGTAATTAAATCATATCCGGGGGTTTTATTGGGCTTAAGCGTGTCTATAACTTGTCTAAGTTCCCTAAGTGTAGCCTTTTCCATTGCAAGGTTCGTCGTCACGTCTAGCATATTGACATTCTTTGGAAGCACTTTCCCGTTTGGTTTGAACGTTTCTGCAAGATGGTCAGCGCAAACATTAGCTTTTCCTTTATCTAATTTCACCCAGTCATCCAGGTTTCTTCTTATTGGCGCCACGTGTATTTGGGGCATTCGAAGACTCTTAACGGCTCTCCATATGGAGTAATTAGTATGTTTTGTCGTTGTGAGACTTTCTAGGTAGTTATTAATACTTTGGTTATTGAAGCCCTTGATCTTTTTTTTCAACAAGTTGCAAAGCCTATTGAAGGACGTTTTATCTTGTTGAGCCCGAGTTTCATGCCACTTTTCCTTATCATTTCCCTGATTTTGGACGGGTATCTCATGCCGATACTGCCAACTTTGTTCGATTCGCGTGGAGTGTTATTCCAGATCGCTTGCTGTATAACTTCAACCTCTTTATCAAGTTGATACAGCGTTCTGAGCAGTACTTTTAACTCAGTATTGTCAACAACATCTATTCGGAAATCTTCCCAGTGAGTTTTTTTGTTAGATAATCTGGGTGGTCTTTGTTTCTTAACCAAGGATTCGCACAATGAGAGGATAATTGGAGAATGATCGGACGAAAGATCGCAGCTTTCTTCAACTTTGACGTAAGTAGCGTTTACTCCTTTTCCGATAGAGAAGTCTATCAGATCGGGTGTTTTGGCGACATCCGAGGGCCAGTACGTCGGTCTGCCTATTGAGTAAAATTGGCAACCACATTGCATACCAGCCCTGTAGAAAGTTTTGCCTTTTTGTGAAATACATTTTGAGCCCCAAAAGGTGTGCTTCGCAATAAGGTCGCCGCCAATAATGAAAATTGGTCCAAGAGAGTTAAATAGGTCAATACTCGTAAATTTGTGTTTTTCTAGTTTGCAGCGCGATTGGCAATAGAATGAGGATATACTAAAAGAGCAATTTTTATTTTTAGCGTGCTCCGTGGTCACTTAAAATATGTCAATTTCAATTTGTGCTTCCAGAGTGTTCAATGCAGTCTTTTATAAAAAGGGATGACCCGCCTCTTGCGTTTCCCGATGGATGATGAGTGTGGCAGTCGCGGCAAGCTTTTAGTTCCACGCGCGATTGTGTCGTCAGGTGAGTTTCAGAAATTAAACATATATCAACTCTTTCGCGGCACTGCACTCTCACCTTAGATGTTTACCGGGGCATTTCACGCAGCGAGGCCCCTTCTGGCAGTAGGCCTGGATATGGCTGAATCCCTGACAACGTGTACATTTGGGAATCAGCCTCGAGTTTTTTCGCGGAGGGACAACAAGTCCCAAATTTAAATTTATAGAATAAATCTTTTCTAGGCTTTCGGTTTTGTCGAAAGTTAGCCTAAAAAGGGGGAGACCGCGTCTTGAGGTCGTCCTCTCGCCTTCAACACTGCGCTCTTTTGGCGCTGGAATATTAACGGCGTCCATTATTTTTAAGCCTTTATTCTTGTCGCCAAATAAAATATTTTGTTAGTGCAAGACCAAACCGGCGCCGGTTTTCGGTTGCTTTTTGTTTTTATTGACCTCGTCAGTATTAGAGCTGGCTGCCGTCTCTTTTTGTAAAATTTCAGTCTGTTTCTCGGACTAGCTCTTCTTCGTCCGTGTGAAAACTCGAGTTTTTCGGGCGGTCAAGTCTTGAGTCAGACTCGGTTTTAGATTGCGTGTTAATGGTATCTAATTCCTTTTTAAGTTCGGCGCAGAGTAATTCCATATTTTAAAGTCTGGCGCGGAGGTCAAAATTTTCGCGTTCGAGAGTTTGTAGTTTATTCGGTGTAATACTATCCTCCAAAGCTACTGACTGTGCTTGGTCTTTGCTTCCGCACGATTTTTCCAGCGATCCGCGTGTTGGAGATCTCGTAACCCTTGCGCTTTTTTTGAAGGGTTCCTGGTTTGTATTTGAATTGTGTTGTATTGTATTTGTTGAATTCATTTTAGTTCCCACGAGTAGCGGAGAAAGGGTAGTCCGTCTGTCCAAAGATTCGCATTAGACAGATGAGGCCGGCTGATCCGGAGGTCGCCAAGTATGCGAATGCTCTGTTAGAGATTGGGCTATACTCTAGCCGCTAACCCGAAGGGTTAGATATGATCAATCCTGCATAGACCATGGCTTTAACGCACAGCATCATTGGAGGCCAACAGCAACATACGTTGGGACAATGGGTCTAGGCTGCAGTAGACATTTTCAGCGTAGGTAATAAGCGTTTTGACGAGTTTCTGTCTTGTGGAGGCAAGTGTGAGGGCCGCGGTTAACCTCAATTTATGAGGGCTTCCGTAGACATGACGAATAAGAGAATTAGCATGAGAATACCCAGACAGCTTGTGATCAATTACGAATTCTAAACTGGTAACCGATTTGACATTGTTTAATTTGACGTCAGATGTCAGATTAAGACTGGGAATCAAGTTGTTTGTAGCAGTATTTGAGAATTTCTTGGATTCAGTAAGATACAATTGTCCATGGCTTAATAGGTTATACTACCAAGCTCCTCATTAATGATTTGGACTGGCTCAGGGATGTTGTTAATGGGTCGGCCTATATGGAATTGGACGTCATCAGCATCAGCGTGAACTGAACTATGTTTGCATACAAATGGAAGATTGTCTATAAACATGCAGAATAAAATTGGGCCCAACATTGACCAACATTGAGAAACACCTTTAGAAACAAGCTTATTCCCAAGAACCCAGAAGATGGGGCGCGTCAGTTTGGATTGTCTGATTTTCGGCACAGACTTTTTCAGCCATTCAAAAGTTCGTTGCGTGGAGCACTTCACACTAAGACTTCCGTTTTCAATATCTTAAATGCAAACATCCTCTGCTTTAGCTAAGCTAGCTCCCGCTGTTGATCGGCACAGTCTTTGCACTCCTATTTGGAGCTATCACAGTGAGGTGATAGCGACATCAATAAAAGTGCTCCGGTCTCGCCCCCTTTAGCGTTTCGGGGTTTTTCTGGAAGTGGCATTTCCGGCGACATTCAAGTTCCGACTACCCGGTTACAGCACCGGTTTCAGCCGACTTCCGTCGACCAGAACTACGAACTTTGCTGGTTATTGCACCGGCCTGGTTCGGACATTATGTGCGGGTTAAACCAACGCAGGTTTGTTTTTCGTGGATGGGTTTGACCGGTTCAAGCGATTTCCATCCACTGCAAACACAGCATTTGTTGATTGTAGCACCTGTTTTATGCGAGCATGGACAGGACAGAAGAAGTGGGCTCAGTTCCAGGTCCCAGAAGTTTGTCGGTTTCAGTGGGTCTGACTTCCACCGACCTGTTTCTGTTCTCTTTGAGAATTTTAGCACTCGCACCTTCAACAGCTCTACCCGTCTCTTTGCGCCTAGAATTTTCCCCACGTCTCCGCTTCCTCTTCGATTGCCTCTTAGACAGTAGTCCTTCAAAGTGTACCTCTTTTGGAGACCGTACTACCTTTTCGGTTTCCCGAGACGAGCCGTCAAAACCAGCACTCTGACCACCAAATGGTCTATTATGACGGAGTTTAACAGTAACAAGGCTTTCTGGTAATCTCTTTATCGTTCCAACCCAACCTACCTAACTTGTAGCACAAATTCGTAAAAGTTTAAATTTGTGTGAATTGCGACAATTTTATGTAAATTAACTCAAAAGATGACGTGCACATGGACTAAGAGGAAAAAAAGAGCTTCATATTGAAACGAATTGTTCGTCCATTCCGATAGAACTAATTGGACGCATGTTACGTCAATAAAATAGAAATAATAACCAATAATTGCGATTTCTTGTTACTTTTGACGTTACAAGCACATTTTACAAAAACTTTTTTCCAGTTTTTAAGATTAAGAGAGAATTTATTCCTACTCAAATTTAAACAAAAAATTGAGTCACGACTCTTTTATCTATTCTATTTTGAATTTTCAATCTCTGAGACTCGTGCTACAACACGTTGACTCTTTTCTGAAAGCTCTCTTTTAGAGCTATCTAAACAAATGATTTAGTTTATCTTCCGTCATTTTTTGCCAACTGCCGTTTATGGGGAACAAAAAATAAATAAAGTGTAATGAATTTATAATATTTTGGCACTATTGGGATTGGCACTACTAAGAGTGATGCCTATGCATGTCAGAATATAGTTCAGTGTATTCTCCCGGTGGCCTTTAATAATGATAGTTCAATGTATTCTCTGAGCGGTTTTTTGTTCTTTTTTCTTTTCTTTTCCTTTTAGACGGCTAGCGAGCAGAGATCACAAGAAAAATTGTGCACCAGATAGACAATAAAATAAAAGCTAAACATTTATTTTGTGCAATTATTATTAAAAAAGAGAAATAGAAAAATAACGAATAAAAAGAAGGAAAAACGTCAAAAAAGGGCGACCGAGATTCTATGCACGACTCGCCGGGTTGTTGTTTTGATATCTAATATTTTGTCTCTTTCGCGCTTGTGTAATTTCAAAAGAGTCATGATTCAAGAGTCACCGTGTATAAAGTGTCCGCAGTGAAGGAGCAGATGTGTTTCGTTCGAAAATAATAGAATATTACGACTGACATTCAGGCAGTGTTTATGTTTGTTATGGCAACATACATATGTATAACCAGTAAAATTATAATCTTTTCTATGTTTATGTATATTGCAATCGCAATTTGTAGAACAATTTCATTACTTTCGATACTGGGTGAGACCCCAGTTCTCAAATCGCCAATTCGCTATGTGATTTCGAAGGTAGAAATTTCGCACAATATAATGCAATCGGCCTTCTATACTTCCAGGCGTCTACCGTCTCCTGCGCATAATCAATCACAAAGAATTTGTCATCATCAACGGCCTCGGATCTATGCCTGCTGCTGTAAGTATTTGTTCATTGTCCGTCGTTCGAGCGATTTTAAGACACGGAGGATCGTTTTTATTCGGGTTGCTGGGGTTTATACCCCGAATTTTATTGTTGGAATACAAACTTACAGAAGCCCTGTAGTTCTGTTTTATTGACACTTGGAGGTTTTTGATCGACGACTTCAGTGTCATGATCTCCGAGTTGTGTCTGTCAGTAAACTGCTTGTACATGGTTTTAAGTCTCGACAGCTGCGGAATATTTGTTTCGGTTTATTCGTTTTGTCCATTGCTCGCTTAATTGTCTCGTCCATTAGTTTTCAATACCTCTTCGTTAGAAAGATTTGTGTTAGACGGTGGTTAAAGCGAATTCGAGGAAAGTCCGTTTACTGAAAATAAGTTTTGGTCGAAATGAAGCACCCGCCGCGACGCTGTATGCAAGTTTGTACAAGAAGTTCATGAGACTAGTTTACTGGCGTACAACTCTCACGGTACCCATATTTATACGGTACATACTGACGAGGATGTGGCTGCTGTGGCCGAACGTGTTTGAATCAATCCAGGAACATTGGCCAGCTCACCATCGATCTCAACAACTCAACATTTCAGCCACCTGCCAGCCATATGAGAACTTTGCACAAAGATGTCGGATTATTCCCTTACAAAGCGCAATTGACTCAGCAATTGAAGGCAAATGACCATCCCCTTCGTTACCGCTTCTCAGTTTGGGCCTTAGAGTAGCTTGATTTGGACGTCAAATTTGGCGGAAAAATAATTTTTTTTGACGAGGCGCATTTTCATCTCGGCGGTTTTAATAAACAAAATTGCCCCATCTAAGGATCGGAAAACCCGTACGCATTTTGTAGAGGTGTCATCATTGGCCCATTTTATTTCGAAAATGCTGCTGGAAACACCATTTCAGCCAACGATAGGTGCTACAGAGCCATGCTTACCGAATTTTTGTGGGCTGAAGACATGGATTCCGACAATCTTCGGTATTCAGCACGATGGCGCGCTATGCCACAAAGCCCATCGAACAACCGATCTTTTGCGCGATAAGTTCGGTAGTCGTGTTATTAGCCACGGTGGTAGTGTCAACTGGCTGCCTCGAAGCTGCGATTTGACCCCGTTAGATTTTTTTTTTTGTGGGGTGCCCTTAAAGGTCGATGTTATGCAGAGAATCCAGAAACGATTCAAGCGAATACCATTTAAGTCATTCGTGAAATAGAGTCAGAAATAGTCATAAATTGGATTGACACGATGCGTTACCCCAAAAGCCAGCCGAGGCAGCCACATAAATGAAACTAATCCATAACTAATGTGAATATTAGTTTTTTCTCATTGAGCAGTAACATACCGAAAATAATTTATTTTTAAAGAGGAACTTGTATTTGGACCACCCCGTAATTGTAGGAATACTTTAGAACAAACTCACACAGTTCCGCAGTTTCGTTGCGAACAGTGATTTCTGTACTAAGATCGCAATAGTCACTGTCTTACGCGAAAATGCATAGACAGTCTGCGGTATGTTGGTTAGTGCCTGTCAGTTCTCTTCGCGTGTCGAACGGCAGGAGACCCTAATAGGGACCTTGTCTATGAATTGACAGAGTTTCCCCCGCCTTTACACCGAGTCTGTACATTACTCTGTGCTGACCACATATATATATATTTTTTTTTATTATAATGAGCGCGCGCTCAAGGGGTTTGTGTACCCTTAAAGTGTTTGTACACAGCGCGGTCGCAGGAAATTCAGGGAGGAACAAAGGAAGGGACCGATGTACATTGTTTTTAAATATTTGTAAGCTATAACGTCCAGGAAACACAGAGATCGGCAAGACATTCCATAAGAGAGTTGTACGGCTTAGGAACGAATCGTGATATTTTAGAGTACGTCCGAAAATGGGCTTGAGGGTATACTGATGAGCATCCATAGCGAGACAGGTGTTACGGTTGAAAGTTTGAATGGGCGGAATGCTACTGGCGATTTCAATGGAACACTGGTGGTGGAAATAGCGATAAAACAAAGTGAGGCAGGAGACATTACGCCGCTGTTCGAGGGTGTCAATTGATTGACTGATATTAGTATCACCAAATGTTGGCATTATACTCCAATTTCGGGCGAATAAACGCCTTATATTGTATATTGAGGCTAGATAAAAGGGGGTGAAATATTTCTTACATCGCTTGAGGAAACCTAGACATTTGGCAGCATTTTTGGCGACACCGAATATGTGGTCATTCCAACGTAAGTTATCATTGACACACATACCGAGAATGGAAAGTTTATCGGTTTCGACGATGCAAGTGCCATTCATGGACAATGGCTGAGTGTTCAAATTTCGCTTTAACGACAGCAGACCGCATTGTGTTTTGGAAGCATTAAATTCTACTCTGTTAGTGGTTCCCCAATTATTTAATGAGCTTAACATACGCTGCCGTTCCCGTTCTACAGCCAAACGAATATGAAAAGCAGAGAGTACTGTCATCAGCAAAGGAATATATTGGATTAGAAGTAGCAGGCAAGAGATCGTAGATGAAAATTAAAAATAGTGTCGGAGACAGAACGGAGCCCTGGGGCACACCAGCATTTATTTTGTGAATATCAGACTTGAAACCGTCCAAGACAACTTGAATTGAATGTTCCGAAAGGTAATTTCTAATCCATTGAAGAAGAGAGTCATCGATCCCAAAAGCACGCATTTTCGACAAAAGAGCCTGATGCCAAACTCTGTCAAATGCCTTAGAAATATCAAGTGCAACTATCTTCGTTTCGCCAGATTGATGTACGCTTTGGTTGCACTTTTCGGTGAGACATGCCATCAAATCACCAGTGGACTTGTTGCTACGAAAACTGTACTGCCGGTCATTGAGAAGTTTTCGTGTTTCGAGATATTTCATGAGCTGACGGTTTATCAGTGTTTTCATGATCTTGGAAAGAAGGGACGTAAGTGAAATGGGTCTGTAGGAGGAGAAAGAAGAAGATTCGCCTTTTTTAGGGACGGGCTGGACAAATGCTGTTTTCCGTCTGCTCGGAAAGAGTCCTAAAGAGTAGGACTGATGAAAAAGCTTACGCAGTGGTTTCGCCAGCGTGGAAGAACACCTCTTCAGAAGAAGGGGAGATATACCATCTGGATCAGCGGATTTATGCATGGTGAGATCTTTGAGTACTCTTGCTACTACACGAGTGCGAAAGTGGATTCGTCCCATTGTAGATTCGACGCACTCAAGTGTAGGCGAAGACAAAAAACAATTGGCCTTATCCAACGAGTTGGCGGCTGGAGTATCATTGCAAATGAGAGTAGGGATGAGGCAGAATTTCTAATGTTTTTGACGAACGACGAAAAATTTTTACTGCCTTTGGGACATTGCAGTATTTTTTGCCTCAGTTTTTGATCGTTGAAAACACGTTGCAGTCATTCCTGTGTCGTTTCAACTTTTCCAGTTTTCTTCTGTCCGGTTGGTCTTATAAGACCGAAAAACATTTCTCTAATCCTGACAGCCTCTTTACAACTTAAGTCGTAACATGCTATTTCTTTTGGTTTGCTACTCTGCATCCGATGAGGGGTAAAGTTTCTCATTCCAAAGAGAATGGTGTCTGTGATCATATCAGCAGCGGCATCCACGTCGTTATCGAAGAAACATAGCGACCAGTTAAAATTCCTAAAGAAGTTGTTAAGTCCGCTCCAATTGGCTTTCTCGTATTGCCATACGGTTCTGTTGGGAATCTTTTCCCTAACTGTGTGGTGGGTGTACGAGAATTTAGCTGATATGACACAATAGTCCGACGAGCCTAGAGGGGAGAGCACATCAACACAGTACTTGTCATCCAGGGTGTTGGCAGTATGACTATCAACGTCTGGTATTCGTGTGGGCTTATTTACAAGCTGGGTTAAGTTATTTTCCGCAGCGAAGATCTCAACACACCGTCCTTCGGGTGTTGTCTGTCCAGAAAATCGAAGCCACCCAGAATTGTATATATTGAAATCGCCCATAATAACGATTTCAGTATGAGGATACAGGGATACAATTCGTTGAATTGTCAGTCAGACAGCGCATCAAACTCGTTAAAGGTCCAGTTGCTGTCCAGTTAGGGGCTTCTGTAAATAAAGCAGTAGTGGATAATTTGCTTACAGAGATGGAATTTTAACCATATGAAATTGAATTCTGGATTGGAACAGGGACTATATTGTGGTGCAGTTTGGTAAGCTACATCACTACGCATGTAAATTGCGAGACCGCGATGGGGAAAGAATAGTGGCACTAGTTCGTAGCCAGGTAGCTTCAGATCAGAGTGATTTGAGAGGTGTGGGCGGGGATCTACCTGTGTTTCACTAAGTGCCAAAACAGCTGGTCTGTATTTGCAGACGTGGACGTACGCAGAAAAGTTATTACTTTTTAGCCAGCAATATCCACTCTAAATTCCCGAGTCATTATAAAGAAAGACAAACACAAAAAACACAAACGCCGACGTTACTAAGCGCAGATGTGAAGTACAAATTTAGAGTTGGTTTACCGAATCAAATTGTTGTAGGTGTTATGCCCTTACAACAATACGAAACAGCACACCAACAAAATTCAAACTCACAGCCCGCTATCCATCGGTTGTTACATACACTCAGTCACCGGTCGTGCTGTATGACAATGTAATACAGCAACGGCAATAACCGAGAGTAAGCAACAGTAAGACCAGGGGCAGGAAAGTTGTGATGCCCGCACTGTGAATGTTGATTGTGGTTTCACTGCACTCCCGCGTTATTGTTGTTGTGTTTTTTTTTTTTTTTTCCACGCGAGGAGCAAATTCCACAGCACAGTACACTTGTGCGCGTGCACTTATCGATGGTCAGCTCGATACTAACAGCGGGGTTTCATGTGAGCATAACTTCAGATGGCGGAACAAATACTCCCAACATCTATAAGAAGTCAGCTTCCTTCCTGCTGTCGTCAGCAGGGAAGACTGGAGGTCGCTTATTAGCGTCGTGACGTGACGGGCACTACACTTTTCTTAAGCACTTAAATGTGCTGGGTATAAGTGATACAATATCCGACAACGCTTGCTGTGAAAGCGATGACTGTAAATGTCCGGCTTACGCTCGCAGCAGACTGCAGATACTCGGTGTTGACTTGGTGTATGTTGGTGCTTTATCACTGAAATGTTTACTCATCTTTCTTCAAAGGACTGAAAAATCTCGTTAAAAGGATCTTACTAGAAGTACAAAGGACTAGTTCTTTGTCTGAATGCTCTGTTCCGACAGAAAAAATCCAAATAACAAATTTACCACTTTCCAAAAATTTGAGTGGTCACATATGGGACACCCTATATAGTATAGTAAATATTTTTTCATTGTGAAAGAATTAAACTTATGGCAGACTCACTGGAATAAAATCAAATCAAATTCAATAACTGTGACACCCTTTATTTATTTTTAATTCCTCCTGCGGAAATGTATACAAAAATCATAATCTCAATCCCTCAGATGAATTTATTTTTATTATAAAAACTAAGAAAAATTAACGGCTATACTCGTACATATATGTGTGTACATTTTTGGTGATAAAAAATGTCCCCACATTGCTGATAACATTTCATTTAGCGTTGAGTTTCGTGCGATTTGCCTCATTTTTTGAGCAGTTGGAATTTATCAATTGCTTGCGTGTGAAGTAACGAGAGAATAATACAGAATGCATCTTTCGCAGTTGCCTCTAATTTTTATATTCAAAATATATATATGTATTTCACTAGTCTTTATTCTTGCTTCAGTAACTTATGCGCAACGGGGTCGTGCCCGTCCCCGTTTATGTTCCACAATAGCAATTCCTAATGCCGTAGTACGCTTTAAACATAGTTATAAAATAATGCGCATAATTTGTGCACAAGGATTTACACTACAGGGTAGCAACATGGTTGGTTGTGAAAATGGCAAATGGAATGGAGTTATTCCGATATGCGCAAGTAAGTATCTAGACGAAATAGATATTAATATAATGCTGAGACTACATTAAGAATTAGCGCGCTTTGAGGTTAGTCTCCAACAAAATCTATTAATCCACGCTGAAATAATTTTTAATTTGACAGCTGGATTCTACTTAATATTGTATTTGTGAATATTCGTACTTAAATCATCACAAAATCTTAATAAATCCTCATAAATGGAAAGATGTGTGCCCTTGGATTCTGAATTCGAATCATGATGTACAAAGTTAATAAAGTGTAACGCGTAAAACCACAATTATTTTTTAAGTAAAATGCTCATATCTGCTAAGTGTTTAAAAGTATATAAAATAGCAAAAGTAAAGTAAAATTATAAAAAAATTAACCCGATTAGTGGAATTTAAAAGGTAAACCAAAAAAAAAAAAAGAAATCTCTCAGATAAGTGACTACGAAAATATTTGTTTTTATCTATCCGAAATTGCTTGAGTAAACCGTTTCCATGTTAGCATTTTTTTTTTCTACAAGAGTTTTCGAAATTACTTCAGTTATTCTAAACACCTAGTAAATGGTTGAATTCTTGCCCCTGGGCCAAAATTGGTGGGAGGGATGTGATTTTTTTCTCAATAACTTCAAATGAGATGAGAAGCAGAGTACCATATGCGCGACTTTTAAGTTTTCTGTTTTTTTTTTCGCAAACATCGAAAGTCTGTTCTCGAAATTGTTCGCTTTTGCTTTATTTACCTTCACGCCTTCGCTACTATTTTCCCGAAACCCGAAATGTTTTTTGATCATCTTCAGAGTTTCCAATTGAATAATTCGATTTCTTTATCATTGTCAAGCTTTAAAGGAAGTACTCGTATCTATTGCTATTGTATCTATGTATCTGAAGGTTACACAAGTTATACAAGAATGCTCTATGTTGTTGAGCACGACTTTGTCGGCATTCGATTTTACTTACTTCCGGTGGATAGGTTGGCCGCAAATTGTTTGATTTGTTTTGATCAAAAAGTTCCCGTATTCAGAATGTGTTCAGAAAATTCGAAACAAGTTTATTCATCTAAATCTATATTTTCCCCTTTAAAGTAATCCCCATCGACTGCAACACACTTATGCCAGCGCTTGATCCAATCCTCGAAACATTTTTTCATTTTTTATATTCGGTTTTCGGTATGTCCATTAGTGCTTCCTGCGATTTTTCCATTACTTCCTCTCGGCTGCTGAAACGCGTTCCCCGTAGTGTTTTTTTTATAACAGAAAGAAGTCACAGGGAGCCAAATCCGGTGAATTCGGTGGCTGTTGGACGGTATTTGTTGCATTTTTCGTCAAAAAATTACGAATAATGATGGCACTGTGTGGCGGTGCGTTATCATGCTGCAAAATCCACGAGTTTTCTGCCCACAATTCTGGTCTCTTTCATCGAATTGCTTCTGCTTCACGCAAACGTCTCATAACGCCCAAATACTCATAATACTCTTTGTTTACTGTCTGGCCTTCTGGCAAAAATTCATGATGCACCACACCGTTGTAATCCATGAAAACCGTGAGCATTGCCCTCTTTTTTGACTGAAAACGACGTGTTTTGGTGAACGCCATTCACTTGCCTGATGTCTGGATTGCGTGTCGTACTCATAAACCCACGTCTCGTCTCCAGTAATGATCCTTTTGATGAATGTGGGATCGGATTCAGCCTCGCAAATCATCTCTTTTGCGACGTCAACACGGTCTCTTTTTTGCATGAAATTGAGGTCTTTTGGCACCAACTTTGCTGCTACACGACAGAAACCCAAATCATTAACCAAAATGTCTTGGACGGATCCATAGGCAATGTTGGTTAATTTGCGGTTATTGACCAACATACTTTTACGAGTACTTCATCAATGTTTTCGTCGGTTTTCGATGTCGATGGTCTGCCACTGTGTTCATCATCTTCGATTGACTCACGACCACTTTTGAACCGCTCGCGCTCGTGCCATTAGTAAACGACCGTCTTCTTTGAGAATCGTTGCCGAAACACTTTTCCAACATTTCCAACGTTCGCGCACCATTAAATCCGTTTTTTACGCAAAATTTAATCCAAGTTCGTTGTTGCAAATTTAAATCCATTTGTAAAATTGTAAAAAAAATCGGCAACACACGCATATATAGATGGACTCTTGGCTACGTAACTTTTGCAAATGTCAAGCTATGACGCTAAGATTTAGAGGGAATATCAACAACAGATTTACCAACTTAACAAAAAAAAAACAGAACTCAAATTGGAACAATGGGAGCGCCACACGGTAGTGTCCCCCGGGAACTTTTTGATCAAGGTGGTATCTCCTCTTCTTCTAAAGGGGTGTTCTTCCTCGCTGGCAAAACCACTGCGTAAGCTTTTTCACCAATCCTACTCTTTAGGACTCTTTCCGAGAAGATGGAAAACAGCGTTTATCCAGCCCGTCCCTAAAAAAGGCGAATTTTCCTCTCTCTCCTCGTACAGATCCATTGCACTTACGTCCATTCTTTCCAACGTCATGGAAACGCTGATTAACCGTCAGCTCATGAAATATCTCGAAACACGAAAACTTCTCAATGACCGGCAGTATGGTGTTTGTAGCAACACTGGTCCACTGGTGATCTGATGGCATGTCTCACCGAAAAGTGGAACCAAAGCGTACATCAATCTAGCGAAAGCAAGATAGTTGCACTTGATATTTCTAAGGCATTTGACAGAGTTTGACATCAGGCTCTCTTGTCGAAAATGCGTGCTCTTGGGATCGATGACTCTCTTCTTCAATGGATTAGAAATTACCTTTCGGAACGTTCAATTCAAGTTGTCTTGGACGGTTTCAAGTCTGATATTCACAAAATAAATGCTGGTGTGCCCCAGGGCTGCGTACTGTCTCCGACACTCTTTTTAATTTTCATTAATGATCTCTTGTCTGCTACTTCTAATCGAATATATTCCTTTGCTGATGACAGTACTCTCTGTTTTTCATATTCGTTCCCGGACTCACGCACCTGCTCTTCGGCTGTAGAGCGGGAACGGCAGCGTATGTTAAGCTCATTAAATTCTGTTATTAAAAGCATAACTAATTGGGGAAACACTAACAGAGTAGAATTTACTGCTTCCAAACCACAATGCTGTCTGCTGTCGTTAAAGCGAAATTTAAACACTCAGCCATTATCCATGGATGGCACTTGCATCATTGAAACCGATAAACTTTCCATTCTCGGTATGTGTGTCAATGAAAACTTACATTGGAATGATCACAATATACGGTGTCGTCAAAAACGCTGCGAAATGTCTAGATTTCCTCAAGCGATGTAAGAAATACTTTACCTCCTCTGATCTGGCCTCAATATATAAGGAATTTATCCGCCCGAAATTGGAGTACAATGGTCACATCCGGTCGGGTGCGCCCACACCATCTCTGCACCAGCTAGATAGGAGATAGGATGTTTTATCGCTATTTCCACCACCAGTGCTCTATAGAAATTGCCAGTAGCATTCCGCCCCTTCAAACTTTTAACCGTCACATCCGTCTCGCTATGAATGCTCATCAGTATACTCTCAAGCCCGCTTTCGGACGTACTCTAAAATATCGTGATTCGTTCCTAAGCCGTACAACTCACTTTCGGAATGCCCTGCCTAGCTCTTTATTTCCTAGTCTTTATAACCTTCAAACATTTAAAACCAACGTTCACCGGTACCTCTCTTTCTATCCTCCCTGATTTTCCTTAATCCGCGCTGTGTGCAAACATTTTAAGGGTACTTAATCTTTTGAGCGCTGGCAAATTATAAAAAAAATCTCTCTCCTTCGTTCTCGAACTTTTTGTGTCTGTAATTGACTGCATTTGACTCTATGTATAACAGTTTAGGAGGTAAAAGTATACCTCGTACCTCTTCACTTTCTACTGGGGCTGAACCAAACTCTGCGACTATAGGCATATGGTCTGAATACGGCCCACACAATACTTTGAACTCATTTATTAAAGATATCCATTCACCTCGTATTAAATAGTAGTCCACGACCGAACAGCCTTGTTGTCCTATAAAAGTGTATTCCCCTTTTGAATCTGACCCACTCACTCTCTTCATAATACGGAAGCCCATTGAATCACATAGTTCCAGTACCTTCATCCTCCTTAAATGTTTAGGTTCTTTGGATGTCCTCACTTTTCCTGCGAATCTGTTTTCTCTTCCCTCCTCTTCTCCTATTCTTACATTCAAATCAGAGATAATCATTATATTGTCGTAAGTACTGTGTTCAAGTAGGTCACATAGTACACCAAAATCTCTTTCCCAATGATTACAATTAATATATAATGGCAGTATAATTAGCTTAGTTGAACCTAGGTTGATTTTTAAAAGTTTGACCTCATTAATTGTTTCGAAATCACAGGATATGTTGTTAATATTTTTATTGTACCCGAGGAAACATCCGCCACTAGCTCTTCCTTTCGAAATTCGTAAAAGTTTTCGTAAATTGACTTATTACTGAGTCCTGAGATGTTATAGATGTTTGTTTTGGCAGACGGCAACTCTATCCTACTTTCTTCTATTTAATAGGGTTGTTGTCCATGCTGAGATGTTTCTGGATTTGGCTAAAGATGTCGCTTCTAAACCCGAGATGTTGTCGTCATTTGCCCTTTGTGCATCCCCGTTGGCCCACAGCTGATTGCTTAAATCGGTTTGGTAGATCTGCGTATTTTCAAGAGTTTATTTCGTTTTACTCGTATTGTCATGGGAAGATCTTTCGGCAGTGTTGACGAAGTGTTGATCATTCCTGCTCTTATTTCCAGATCGAAGACTTCAACCAACATTCTATTCACACTTGTGTACGTTCATTTCATTCTATGTTATCTGTCTACTTTTGTTTCTAAGAATTCAGCTTCTACACGCTGAGTCCTAAATTTTCTTTGATAATGCGAGACACAGATTTTTGCGAAATTTGCATTTAACGCGACAAGATTTTCTGTTTTCGCAGCGGTTTTCGGCCGATTCGTTTCTTCTCGGCTTTGATCGCTTTTGGAGTTCCCACAGTGCGGCGGACGGCCGGATCTTTGACGGTCTCGTACTCCACCAGTATCGTCAAACAACTTCACAGCACGATACACAAAATTGCGAGTGATTACAATCGGTCGCAACATCCTAAAGATATCGCCTTTTTCCATGTTGCATTTAAGTAGGCCAACTACAACAATATGATTTTGAATGTCGCCCCATTCCATGATTGTAAGTAATTAATGTTAAAAACTTTTTACGTCACAATGAAGCATAAATATGAACTGTCAAATCACAATCAATACGAAATGGGTGCGTCCAGTGTTGCATTCGTAATGAGTGAGTTCAATTGTGTACCAGTATTTATGACTTTAACTAGGTAGTTCTAGGTAGGGAAGTACGTTTACCTCTATGGCTTTTGAGGAATTTTTAAAAGATAATAACATACGACATGTTAAGATCGCTACGGCCTCACCACAAGCTAATGGACAGGTGGAACGTGTAAATAGAAGCTTGGCTTGCAAAGACGACTAATGGCGGATTGGAATTTACGTTGGACAAAATCTAGCCCAAAATTGAATTTGCTATGAATAACACTATTCTTAAAAGTACTGGGGCATGTGCAAGCCAATTGCTTTTTGGAATTATACAAAGGGGAGAGATAATAGATCAGCTGAGGGAAAAATTGTAAGAGATAAATAAGAATGAGGAAGATAGGGATTTAGTAGGTATCCGAAGAAAGGCAGCCGAAAGAATTGTAAAAAATCAAAATTATAATAAACAAATGAAGGATAAAAGGAGGGTTTCTAAAGAGTATAGGGTAGGAGAGTATGTTATGGTGAAGACCTTCGTTAGTCAACCAGGAGTATGCCAGAAGATAATTCCCAAGTTCAAGGGACCGTATGAAGTGAACTAGGTATTACCAAAAGATAGGTACTTATTAAAGCATGTTTAAGGGTTCCAATTGAGTCAGATACCTTTTACAGGGATATGGGAAGTGGCGAACTTGAAACCATATATAAAATTTAGTGAGCAAGTTGGGGTCAATTGTTTGTCAGGATGGCGGAATTGTAAGCATAATAGTAAGAGAAAAAATGTAAGACCTGCCTTTGGTAGGTTTTCTTAATGTAACGCGGTTTTTATTCATTCAGTCCTCAGCACTCGTCCGAGATGGAATAAATATTTTTCTTACTATTGTACGGTTGAGTTTTTATTACTAAAGTAGTAAATCTCTACATAAAGTTTTGAATATTCTTGTATTGAGTAACACATACAGGCTATTACTTTTATTAATTGGCTTAATTTCAGACATTTTAAATGAATTTATTTTCTTGTTTCTAGAAGAGGGATGCAAGAAACTCATATCACCCAAAAATGGCTCTGTGACTTCTGGCAGACTTGTAGTTAATTTATACTGCAACGAAAAGTTTAGAGTGGCAGGTGGTCGGACAACTTTTTGTAATGGAACCCATTGGGACCGTCCTTTGGGTGAATGTCGTGGTTAGTAGAGTTAAACATGTTCTTTTGAAACTTTGCTTTAAATTTTTTTTTTTTTTTATAGAAACCCGAAATACAACCGAATTAACATGTGACTTTGAAACCGATGATTTATGCGGTTGGTCACACGAGGAATCCCATAATTTTGATTGGAAACGGGTTATGGCAGCAAATCTTTTCCAACAGCTTCGAACTGGACCCCAGCATGATCATACGACGTTAACAGCGAATTCGGGTCATTATATGTTGTTGGAAAGTTTTGACAAGCCTCCAAATTCGATTGCGCGACTTCTTTCACCAATTTATTCAAGGAATGTGACAAGGACTCGAGCCTGCTTTCGATTTTTTTACTTCATGTATGGTGCAACCGTTGGCACTTTAAATGTGTATGTGAAGCCAGTGTCAATAGATATTGATGAAATGGCTCAAGACTCAAGGTAAGAAGGATATTGTTTTGCATAGATCCTACAAAATAAGCTAACACAAAAGTTTTTTCTATTAGATTTCAGTATTTTTCTCTGAGCGGAAATCAAGAGAATATATGGAGGCAGGCCAATTTTACTATTAAACAGATGTCTGAAGATTTTCAAATCATTATTGAAGGAACTGCGGGAAGCAACCATTTAAGTGATATTGCAATAGATGATGTACATTTGATGACAGATTCTGAATGCAACTTAGACGCAACAATGGCTACCGTTCAAGCAATAGAAAATACAGGTTTGAATTAGTTTTGACTACAATTAAACTTTTATTTTATGCATTACCCACATATTTATTTTTAATGTGCATTTCAAACGTCTACTTCAATGTATTGTATGTACAAAATACAAAAACAAAAACCCGTGTTTTGTAAACCATTTTAATGATTTGCCTTGTAATGGCAAATGCAATATATGCAGATACAATCTTTTGTAATCCTGACTGCAATTAAACAAAAAATAGCTAGATTTGCGGCCCGGGTCAACCCCGGACAGATTTATTAATGCTTATTGCAAGCTTATTTTTAGAACTAAAAATTTTCACTTAAAACTAAAGTTAACAACTAAAGGTTGGGAGCGGTTAAAAAAAAGTTAGGATGTGAAGCATAGGTGGAAATAAGAGTGTTCTTAAGAGAGAGTTTGGTGAGATATCGTTAACTTCACGAAGCATTCTAGACATTGGCTCCAAGTGTCCGTAATTCGTGCGGTGAAGATTGAGCCGGAAAAGTGGCACAGACCTAAGATTACGTGGGTTGGTATTAAAAGAAATAAGTCGAAGTAAAGAAGGACAATCGATATTGCCAACTAAAATTTGATGAATAAAGAGAATGTCGGCAACTTTTCGACGTATAGAAAAGGGTTGTAAATTTATATCAGCCGGTCAGTATAAGGTGGTAAGTTTTGGCTATCATCCCAGGGAAGACCACGTAAAGCGAATCGTAAAAACCTGCGTCGAACAGCTTCTATCCGGAGGATGTGTGTTCTGTAGTAGGGTGACCAAACTTGGCTTGCATATTCAAGAATAGGCCTAACAAAGGTTATATAAAGAGATTTGGTAACATAAGAATTGGAAAACTCCTTAGACCAGCGCTTGATGAAGCCAAGGGCAGCGTTGGCTTTCTTTATTATATTATCAATGTGAGAACCGAAATTGAGTTCCTTATCACAGATAACACCTAAATCACGCATCTCATTCAATAAGGGAACAGACAGATTAAAGATTAGATAGCAGCGAGGTGAAGTAGGGGGCCGCTTACGGGAATACATTATAGCACTTATGACATGAAGCTCAAGAAAATTCTTCTGACACCAAGTACAAAATCTGTCAAGATCTTCCTGCAGTGTTAGGCTGTCTAAAACAGATATGTATGAATTTTTAATAATAAAATCAACATCATTAATGGCCAGAATAAATAATAAGGGACCAAGGTGGCTGCCTTGAGGGACACCAGAGGAGGCTTTAATTGGGTCAGAAACCATGATTGAACCCATGTTATAAAGTTTATTGTATTGTATTTATTTATTAGCAACAATTTACATTTTTTACAATTGAGATGTACATAGATATGGTTATTGTTTACCTTACTTGTGAAAAATGGAAATACGAGCACAATATCAATTTTACAAAAGAAAGGAGCTGAAGGAAAAGCTAATTAAAAACCTTCATGCAAAATATCACTGTTTTGTATATGGGTATGTCCTTTGTGGGCACATAAGGCATGTATAGAATTAAACAAATATATGAAATAACTAATAAATAAAACACATAATATCAAAGAACATTTACAAGATTAGAAACGAGAGGGTTATCTGATATGTTACATGAAAAGACAAATTTTTTAGAAAGTCGAGCTATTCTTTCTTTTATCGTTTCAATTTTAGCTATTTCGTGAAGTTCTGAAGTTGAAAAATACCATGATAGTTTTAGGATCATTTTTATGACCTTATTTTGAAGAACTTGCAACTTTTTAAGGTGACAGTTGGCGCAGTTCCCCCAAACTGGAGCTGCATAGCACAGAATGGCTTGGAAGATAGATTTATAAATTATAAGCTTATTATCTTTGTTTAATTCAGACTTGCGACAAATGAATGGGTATAGAACTTTAATGGTGTTGTTGACTTTACTAACGACATTATTTGTATGTTGGCCAAAAGTCAGTCTCTTGTCCATAAAGACTCCTAGATACTTAACAAATGGTGCCCAGTCAATCTGATTTCCGCAGACTATTAAATTCCCAGAAGGTAAAAAATAAGATTTTCTTTTTCGAGAGAAAAAGGATTGCTTGTGTTTTTTGAGGATTAATTTTAATTTTTCAATTTGCAAGATATTTAATTAGGCATTCTAATCCAGATTGCAAATTAGACTCAATATTCGAGCCTATCGAAGCAGACGAATAAATGCATGTATCATCTGCAAAAATTGCAGAATGACATCCAGGAAGTGAAGGAAAGTCAGATGTATAGATGTTGTAGAGAATGGGGCCCAATACGGAGCCCTGAGGAACACCGGCAGGAATCCATTGGATATCAGATGAAGTCTGGTTCACAAATACCTTAAAACTCTTTGCCGTTTTTATGAGGTACATAGGAAAATTAAATTGCAAGAGTTTATGGACAAGACCATTGTGCCATACAGTGTCAAATGCTGTTTCGACATCTAAGAGAACCATGCCAGTACGTTTGCCTTCTGAAAAGGAATCAAGTACGTGTTTTTTTATTCTGTAAACTTGATGTGAAGTACTATGATGTGAGCGAAAGCCGAATTGTTGTGGCGGTAAGATATTAGATTCTTTCAGATGTAGCATTAATTTATTTTTAATGACCTTTTCAAAACATTTACTAAGAGAACTTAGGAGACTTATCTGGCGATAGTTTAAGGGATCATTCAAGGGCTTTCCTGGTTTGGGGATTGGAATAATTTTGGCGCATTTCCAATCAGAGGGAAAGTAACCTATTTTGAGACATCCGTTAAAAATTGATTGCAAAATCTTAAGAGCCAACGTGGGAAGGTATTTAAGAAAGATGTTCCTAATTCCATCAAATCCGACTGACTTACGGCTTCTTAGAGTAGTGATAATCGATTTAAGCTCATCCAGGCCAACAGTATCAGCGTCATAAGGCTGAGTTTGGTTGTTTATCAGTCGTAAAGAACCTTCAGCAGTACTATCAGTAGCATTATTTACTGTACTCGAGATTTGGTAGTTCGATAAAAATGTACTGGCTAATATATTAGCTTTTTCTGCATTGGAAACAGCTTGTGCAGTGGAAGTTTTCAAGAAAGGAATAAACGTTCGCTTGTTCTTAATAACTTTTACGATATTCCAAAAAGGTTTACTACATTTGTCTAAGTCTCTCAGTTTATGGTTCCACTCAATATTTTTAAACATTTGTATCTCCTGTCTAATTCTGGTAGTAAGATACCTGGTCGCATGTAAGTAGTCTTCTATTCTAAGTTGCTGCCATTTTCTGCGTAGGCTGTTGCGAAACTTAATGAGCTGCAGAATATGTCTAGGCAGTTTGGTTGAACCACTGAAACACAAAACCTTGCTAGGAACCACTTCATCTACGGTGCTTAGAATTGACGAGTTTAACGTTTCAAGTGCATGGTCAATGGAATCCGGAGAATCTAATCTGACGTTTTCTTCGCCAAACACATGTCTCAAATTGCGTTTCAGTACTGTTGCATACCGTGACCAATCAGTCCTATTGAAGTCTTTGATCCGAGTGACACTGAAAATTGGTGACACTAATACAGAACATTTTACTGGTAAGTGATCTGAACTGAGATCGTTTACTGTTAGTGGTTGACTAATCAAACCTACTGTGTTGGTAATAAAGAAGTCAAGAGTGGATGGATTTGCTCTAGCAGAAGGTGGGTAGTAAGTTGGACTTGGTGAGGATAAAATTGAAATTGGATACCGAGACCTAAGCTCAGCTAATACATTCCCATAAGTATTTGCTCGAAGACAGTTCCAATCTCAATGACGGCAGGATAAGGAGCTGCGCGTTAATATTTGTTAGTTTCCTCATATCGCTTTTTTAAGGCTTCCCGTTTAAAAATTTATTATCTGTGGTTATATCATGTGAAATCCTATCAAAGGCTTTGCTGAAATCGGTGGCAATCACATCAACTTCATTTCCTTCATTGGCTTAGGAGCGATGGTAGTTTTTGAAACTAGACCGTGTTCGCTGGAGGTGTAGTATGCGTTTGGAACTTACGTGAGACGCAAAAGAAGAGAGATCATTAGCCACATCATCAGGAGTCATATCGAATTGCTCATGAAAAAGTATAAAAAAAGTTGCCGCAGATCATTATGATTAGTGGGAAGGCCTTCTTGCAGAATGGAAACCATTGCATTGGTTTTCGTTATACCGTCTATACAGACAGAGTCTGGCTTATCATGTAGGTATGCGAGATATAAACGAACATTATCGTATAATCTGCGGTCTCTTAATCGAGATAGAACATACCGGCCATCTTCCCCTGAATCAATAATCCCAACTTTAAAACTCCAGTTTGGATCAGGAGCTTGTTGGTTAGGCTTTGGATTTTTTTTGTGAGAGTTGGGTTTCGGTATAGGGTTAGACTGCTGTTTTCTAGGTTTAGTGGGATTTGAATTACTGGACTTAAAGGTAGTATCCCTGCGATGTTTGTTGTTTCCTCTATTTGGTTTTAATCTTTCCATCGTTATTCCACCCAGATTGATGACGTCGGAAGCAGGGTTGATGAACATCCATTCATATTTTAACAGGATGCTTACCTTGAGGGTGTTGGTGGAGATCTTACGGCAGTTGATGAAGAGACTAGTTAGCCTGGCTCGATCGAGATGTGTACCTCTTATTAAAAACGCAACCGATTCGGCTTTGTTGGAATTGTTCAACTTTTTGATTCTCTTGTTCCACTCCGAAAGTGTACATAAGGTGCCGAATCGTGAGATTGTGGGTTCAGGAGTTGGTGTAGTGGCATCAATTTCCGGAGCGGGTTGTGGTGGAGGAGATGATGACCCAGGAGTTATTGGTGGTTCCATTATTGCAGATTCAAGCATCTTAGTCGGAATCGAGGTATTGTATGATGCAGTCGGTAGAGCCTGGGATTGCACCGGTATATCGTCGATTTTACTAGAAGCTATCCGGATGTGATCAGCAATTTCGTTTAACAGCGCGCGTGATTCGGTTATCTCGTTGCTTAAATCACTCATTTAGCACATGATGTTTATGAGCAGCTGATCATTATTTGACGGAGAGGGAACGCTGCTTCGGGACGTACTTTGAAGATGAAAATCGAGGGAAGACCGTAGAGAACTTAAAGAGTCTATTATTGTGGGGCTGTACGATTTTATTATTGATATAACACTATGGGGTATAAAGTTTTTTAAATCTTCACCAATTTCGTGTTTATCGTTTCGTTTAATTAAATCACTATTTTGAGCCAACGGCATAGATAAGTTTCTAAATTGACTCTTATTATAGCTTGCAGATTGCTCGAGGGAAATTGATAAGTCTTCAACTGATTTTAAAATGCCATCGTATTTGGTTTCCGCCGCAAAGTTATTGACCGAATCACTGATACACTTAATTGCAAGCAAGATGTTGGATGGAGTGATGTCCTTGCACTCATCACAATAAAACAAAAAGTTGTTTTTAAAATCTTTTAAGTACGCAATGGATCTCTTACTCAAGCCAATGCATAGGGCGTGGAATGACTTGCAACAAAGACCACTGCAGATCACCATAACAGCATTTGGATCATTTGTTATGGAGCAATTTGCACTTCCACATAATTCAGACATGATGACGATGAATAGGGTAGAGTAGGTTAGGGTAGGTCAGTTGAAAATTTACACAAAAGGCGGTGAATGAGAAATGGGTTATACGGCACTTTTACTCAATAAACAACAAAGGCGATGATCGATAAATAGCTTGTGCGAATTATTGCAAATTAGGCAGGAACAAATTAAATTTAAGCACGTCTGGACTTAATGAATGACAACAATCAAAAGTGATTGTTATAGCGTTATAAAATTATTTGGACTGCGTTTTTCAATCAGATCAGTCAAATGCAAGCAAGCGCTAATTTACCTAAAGTCGTAAGGAAACGTCTATTCACGTTTGTGTTTGCTACGAAAAAAAAGTTCGAGCAGCAAACCTTCTTTTATCATCTAAAAGTTTTACACTCGATATAATTTGTGCTCGATTAATCATATATACGAGTACCTAAATAGGATATACTCGTATTACAAATTTTGCAAACACCTATATAACTTTGGAAACTAAGTCCCAAAATTCATCACGCTCCATCTCTTTTAATTGATGTATATGATGTACAGTGGCGAGCAAAAATTAATACATAATTCAAGAAAATTAAATAAAAGACAATAATTCTAGGTTTTTTCATTACGAACTTAATCAAATTATTTGCAAACGTAAAACTACAATAAAAATTCACTGTTCAATAAAAAAATAAATAGAAAATACTTAAGAAATAACCGCATACAAATTAAAAAGTAACAGAGACTGGTATTTATTCAATTTTGCACGTTCCTTTGATTTTTTTTTTGCACTATTTTCTGATACTTTTTAATATTTGGTCCATAATCTCTTATCTTTTATAATACTCCTCATCCTTTTTGGGTTACTTTCCACCAATTTGTTCATGGGAAAAATTTGACCACTGCTCTTGTACTCGCTCCCATAAATCACTCAAAGTCTTTGGAAGGTTATTATATTGACGCCAGCTGTCTTTTCACTATGTCCCATCGATTTTCTATCAGCCTGACCACTTAATAGTCTGGAATACCTGCCAATTTTGGGCAATCCGTGCGGTGTGTTTGGAGTAACCATCTTGTTAAAGAATGATCGCTTCAATCGGATACGCACATTCCTCCACGATTTCTGGCAAGTTGGTAGGCAAACTATCAAGGTACTGTTCCCTTTTCATTATAACTTCGATCCTCATCAGTGGACCCGTATTCCACCAGGTAAAACATCTCAACACCATGAAGCTTCCACCGTCATGCTTCATTCTTTCTTTAACCTATACTTTTGGAATCTCTCATTCGTTCGATGCCAATAATACTCCTTACCATCTGATTGAAATTTGTTAATTTTTGTCTCATCTAACCAAATAACTCGCTTCCAATCGTCAACATTCCAGTTTTTATGTTCCTTACAGAACTTTAGGCGTTCCTTTACATTTTTTTTTTTGTACAGAGCTGGTTTTTCTCTGTTGAACAGCTGCTACTAAACGAATCTTTTTCTAGCTGTTCACTCGGTGGCATTCTTTTTTAACAATTTTGTTGCTACCTTTGGTGTTTTGCAGTCACTATCAGATAAAATTCTTGGCCGGGTTGGACTATGGTTTTTTGATTGCACATTTCTTCTTTTTTTTACCATTGGCAGACCAACTCCCTTCTTGCGATTTGTCTTGAAGGAAAGCCCTATAGTATTTTCAACTTCAGTTGAAATTTTTCTCATTTTAACTGCTTCTGTCACTACAAAACCCCTTTTCCTTAAATATATTAATTTAAATATCAATATAACAAAAAAATATAAAAAAAACAAAAGCTTGAAATATTTATAATCAATCTGAACAAAATGTAAACAAAATAAACAAAGAAACAAAGCTTGATCAAGAATAAAGGGAGTTGTAAGAAAATTGGAAGAAACGTTTCAGAATTGAATAAATGAGAGTCTCTGCTCTCATTTATATGTACAACTGCTGAAGTATTTTTAACTTATTTTTTTATTGAATAGTAAATTGTAATTGCAGATTTACGAATAAAAATAATTTGATAAAGTTCGTAATGAAAAAACATAAAATGTTTGTCTTTTACTTAATTTTCTTGAATCATGTATTAATTTTTGCTCGCCACTGTAGATGATCAATTTTTCTTTATTAAAAAGAACGTAACAGTAAAGTGGTTATGACAACTTATGGTTATAGTGCCAACACATGTGTTAATTTTTTTTTTTTTCGAAACGGAATAGAAAGAGAAAGAAAGATGATAGGTCTTAGTGGCGATTTCCATGTTTTTTTTAATACTCGTAATATATTGTATCTATTTACGTTAGCGGTTTCATAAACAACACTACTTTGAGAAAAATAATCTAGATATAATGGCAATCCGAAGTCGTCTCTATTTCTTAGTTGGTACAGCTGAGTATCTCCAATATATCTCATGTAACTCTTTAAGTAATTGGGTGTCCCGTGTTCCTACATAAAGCACAAGAGAGTTGGCTTTTTCTGACGCTCCGTCGTTACCTAGTGCGCATTGCTCTGACTTGTGGCTCTTTCCACACTTCACGCATTTGGCAGCGAACCCATTGCAAAATGTTTTCGTTAGTCTTTAATTTTTCCCAGTATACAACCTGGTAGTCTAGGACCTTGATGCTTCTTAGACCATCCAGTTTGCTGTTGGGACTTAGCTGGACCAGGAAGAACGGTAGTTTCCGCTTCTCCCTTTTAGCTCTAGCCGTGACAAACGACTTGACCCCCACGAATTTGAGCCCTTCGCACTCCTTCTCTTTCAACAGTGCAAGGAGCTCCTCCGGATCAGTCGACGGTTCTAACCCCCTTAGCAGCATTGTCTGCAGCTTCTCCCCCTTCGGGGTGTAGGAGAAGAACTCCGTCGTCGAATCCTTCAGTAAATTTTTTATTTTATGATAGCGCTCCACTGTGTTACAGTGGATCGCATGCCTATCTAATGATAATCTTTTTATAAAAAAGTTGTTGCCTATGGCCGACTTACACAGTTCTTTTGTTTCCTTAAGTTCCATCTTAAATGTATTTATGGGTGGAACCCTTTGTTTTGAAATTTGCTGTTTCTGCTGTTGTTTTTGCTGCTGCTGTTGTTGTTTTTGCTGCTGGTGCTTCTGCTGCTGTTTTGCTGTTGCCGTTCTTGTGGCTGCTCTTGCTGTTGTTGCTGGTGTTTCTTGAGTTTTTGTTGGTATTGTTGTAGCACTTGTGCTATTGCATTTGTTTGGTGTTGTTGAGTCTGCTTTTGAGCTAGCTGCGTCTGTTTTTGCTGTTGGGATTGCTCTTGCTCGTCCCTCTTCCTTCTTACCATTTGCTTTTCTTTTATGGCCAGTACTCTTTGTTGTAGCATTTTGATGCTACTACTTATAGACGCCATTTCTTCCTATTCATCTTCCGATAGAAGTTGCCTTGTGGGTTGCCGTGGTTCAAGTGGTAGTGTATTGGCTTCCAGTCGTTCACGGAACTTCGTAGTGTGTGCATGTGTTTCGGCTTTTCTTAAGTAAAAATAAATAGTGAATTATCGTTAAGCAAGACATTTGACAAATTCCTTATAGGCTCCAAGTAGCACAGTGGTAGTGTGTTCGCTTGAGACGGCAGAGAGTACTTTTTCGTTTTTTAAATTTCATTGTGTTTTGTGATAGTTACATACTAGTACTGTAACACTATAAATAGCACGTTATGGATTGTGGAGAGCGGTCCGCTATGTTAATAGCGGGATCTGCGGAAACATCTAGTGAGGCTTCGAGCACAACAAGCCAAACACCAACAAAGAGAAGGAGGAAGCTAAGGCCAATTCCTAACTTGGTGCAACGTCCCTCCCGACAAATGTCCGCCGAAAAGCTGCTTGAGGGAGTGAGGGAAGGGGCGCATTCAACACCAGGAATAGCAGCAAATAAACGTCCACGGCAAGACACTGACGACAACTCACATACATCAGACGGTGGTATGAGACAGAACATCTTCGCTTCCTTGGCTCCATCGGGATCGGAAGATGAAGAGGAAGAAATGGCGTCTCTGAGTAGCAGCATCAAAATGCTGCAACAAAGAGTTCTTGCCATTAAAGAATTGCAAATGCTCAGAAGGAAGAAGGATGAGCAAGAGCAATCAAAACAGCAAAAACAGACGCAGCTAGCTGACTCAACAACACCAAACAAATGCAATAGCACAAGTACTACAACAATACCAACAAAAACTCAAGAAACACCAACAACAACAACAAGAGCAGCCACAAGAACGGCAACAGCAAAACAGCAGCAGAAGCACCAGCAGCAAAAACAACAGCAGAAACAGCAAATTTCAAAACAAAGGGTTCCACCCATAAATACATTTAAGATGGAACTTAAGGAAACAAAAGAACTATGTCAGTCGGCCATAGGCAATAATTTTTATATTAAAAGACTTAACTTAGATAGGCACGCGATCCACTGTAATACAGTGTTTATTGCGGGATTCGACGACGGAGTTCTTCTCCTACACCCCGAAGGGAGAGAAGCTGCAGACAATGCTGCTAAGGGGGTTAGAACCGTCGACTGATCCGGAGGAGCTCCTTGCACTGCTGAAAGAGAAGGAGTGCGAATAGCTCGAATTCGTGGGGGTCAAGCCATTTTTCACGGCTAGAGCCAAAAGGGAGAAGGAAATTACCGTTTTTCCTGGTCCAGCTAAGTCCCAACAGCAAACTGGATGGTCTAAGGAGTATCAAAGTCCTAGACTACCAGGTTGTACACTGGGAGAAATTAAAAAGGAGCGAAAACATTTTACAATGTGTTCGCTGCCAAAGGTTCGGGCACGCCGCGTGAAGTGCGGAAAGAACCACAAGTCAGAGGAATGCGTTCTGGGTAAGGACGGAACGTTAGAAAAGAGCCAGCTCTCTTGCGCGCTATGTAGGAACACGGGACACACCGCAAATTATCGGGGTTGTCCCAAATTCCAATACATTAAAAGAATAAATCTGGCCCGGCAGCAGAAAGTGGAAGTTAAACGTCCACCCGTGCATTTACAAACTCCAGCTGTTACTCCCCATGTTACCTACGCCCAAATGGCGGCAGGTAGGGGAAATACGGTACAGCAAACGAAGGTTGCATCTCAGGCCGCAGCGCCTAGAGTACGGGTACCAGTACCTGACATGCTAGCTATCTTGCTCTCTATCCAGGGATAGATGGCTCAGCTACAACGTCATTTAACTGAACAGACCGCGCGGGTGGATCAAGTATACGCGCTGCTGCCTGGCCTAACGCACCTTTTGTCGTAATGGGTACGTACGTGGCGGAGCAGACCCTGGTCCTTGCAGTGAATGTGAATTCACTGATTAGGTTCGAACGACGAGCCGCACTATTTAAGTTGCTTAAAGACCAAGCCCCTGATGTGCTTTTGGTTAGCGAAACTAAGCTTACCAAAAGACACAAAATGAGGCACAGAAGATATGAAATATTACGAAGAAACCGACCCAATTCCATTCAAGGAGAAGGTGTTGCGATTTTCGTAAGAAAAGGTATACGTTTTAAAAGAGTATACAGTCGTGTAGTACGTAGGTTCCAAGTGCTGGAAGCATGCATCGTGTATATTCCCCTCCGTAGTGGAAAGCGGCTGTACATGGTGTCTGTCTATGCACCTAAGGCTACTCAATCCACCTTATTCATCTCAGAGCTCGAGACACTTTTTCGATTCCTGAGGCTGGAATTGGAAGACAACTATTTCATTATCGGCGGAGATTTCAACGCCAAACATAGTGATTGGGGAAATAATACACCAAATACTAGAGGGAACCTACTATTCAATTGGTGGGGTCAACACAGCATAATGTATCGACTCGGGCTTAAGGCGACGGATAGTCCGTCGTTTCCCAGACACGGGTCCTATTTGGATCTTCTGCTGTTCGACTCACGAATACAACTGACATGCACTAACCAACAAACTACAAACTGTCTACGCACTTTCGTGTATGACAGTGACCATTGCGGTCTCAGCACCGAAATAACTGTCCCCAACGAGATTGCGGAATTGGATGAGTTTGTTCAAAGGCATTCCTACAATTATAGTAGGGTGCGTTGGATACACTTCACCAGAACACTGACGAGAGCACTCTCCTCGAATTCGCTCTACCCACCGTCCAACAGAAATCTGTCAAACGAGGAGATTGACAGGTATCTAAGACTAATGGACGAGACAATCAAACGGACAATGGACAAAACGATACCTCGGTATCAACACACTGACGACGAAGACTTATTCCGCAACGCAACCATTGACGCACTGCACCGACACAAAAGTAGACTGCTGTCAAGACTAAAAACCTTGTACAGACAGTTTACGGACAGACATAACCCGGAGATCATGACACTGAAGTCGTCGATTAAAAACCTCCAAACATTAATAAAGGAAAATTACAGAAACTCTGTAAGTTTGTATTGGAACAACAAAATTCGGGCTGTAAACACCAGCAACCCGAATATGTTCCCGCAAATAAATAAAATATTTCGGAGAAATAATCAGAACGACCTTCCATGTCTTAGAATCGCCCGAACGACGAACAACGAACAAATACTTGTAGCAGCAGGCATTGATCCAAATGAGGCCGTTGATGATGGCAGCTTCTTTGTGATCGATGATCCGCAGGAGCAGGTAGAGGCTATAGGAGCGACTTTCCAGGAAGTGTACAAAGCGAATGACATCATTGGCCCGAACCACGACCTGGAGAGTCGAGTCCTTGTGCATTCCTGCCTTCGAAATGAAATTGCGAACTGGCGATTCGAGAACTCGGGTTTCACCCAGTTCAGTGACGAGAATATGGCAAATAATGTCATCACCAACGAAAGGGTATTACCACCGTTCATTTCGAAGGAAGAGCTCCAATCGATCTTCGAATCACTTAGAAGTAAGAAATCAGTGGGAACCGATGAAATACCGAACATTGTGCTTCGACATCTCCCACTAGAAGCGGTGGACACATATACCACCCTGTTGAATAATGCAATGAATAATGCACATTATCCAGCGCATTGGAAAACTGCGGTGGTACATCCCATCCCCAAAAGGGATAAAGATACTTCCAATCCGGCGAATCTCCGCTCGATCAGTCTTCTTCCAAACATCAGTAAGGTTTTCGAGAAGATGATCAACAGAGTCCTGACTAAGTGGGTTGAGGACAAACATATAGTTCCGGATAATCAATTCGGTTTCAAGGCGGGGCATGACATCATTCAAGCTGTGTCGAAACTGGTTTCTGATATCCAATGGAACAAAGGCAAGAAACAGTGCACTGGTGCCTGCCTGATTGACTTGGAAAAGGCCTTCGACACCGTATGGTTAGAGGGACTCTTCTTCAAGCTGGACAGGTTGGGCATTAGTAAACCACTGCTGTATATTCTTTTTGATATGCTCTCCAGTAGACAGTTCATCGTGAAGAATGGCGATGTGACTTCTGCTGGAACATTTAACATTAAAAACGGTCTGCAACAAGGTGCGGTAAATTCGCCGATCCTATTCAACATTTACACAAGTGATCTGATAGGTTCACTTCACCATGCCATAGCGTACGCAGACGACTTAATCGCGTACAGATCAGGTCCAAAGATTGAGGTCATTAATACACTTTTGCAACGTGACTTCGACAAAATTAAACAATATTGCGATGACTGGAAGTTGAAAATCAACGGAAACCATTCTTTTTAAGACGCCTTTGTCTGAGGCCTCTAGGGATACCAGAAAGTTCTCTATCATCGGACAGCATGGACAGCCACTTGCTTGTCGAAATGTAGTCAGATACCTTGGGATCTGGCTAGACCAATATCTGTATTTTAACAAACATATAGATGTTGCTCTGGCCAGAGCCAGAGGTGCTTTTGCCCTTACAAGGAGACTGTTTTACAACAGCCAACTCGATGCGAGGGTGAAGGTGGTTTGCTACATGGCCCTTATCCGGCCTATGCTAGTATTTGGATGTCCCGTGCGATTCAACGTGAGAACAAGTTTATTGGAAAAGATTCGGGTGTTTGAGAGGGCTTGCCTTAGGACTTGTCTTCGCTTGTACAGAACACCAGAGTCTGAGTACATAAAATTCTATCCCAATGAGGTCTTATACAATAGAGCGAACCTAATAAGAGTGGACAATTTTGTTATTAAGCTGACTCGAAGGCACATTGCAAGAGCAATGACCTCATCGAACAACCTGATCTCCGGGGCTTACTACCCTAATTATATGTATCACGAGAGAGTTCGCTTTGACGGCTTTATTCCTCCAGAAGCGTTCCTCTACTTAGATAGTAAAGGTCTGATCCAGGACAGATTGGCGGTGCCGCTAATCTTCCACGTTGCTCGAACAGCTGCGGACAGGCGACTCAACTACGACAGAGACGTCGCACATGGCAGTGCGGAGCGTCTCCGGTTCAGTAGGGCGGTAGGGAGTCGCGACAAGAGGGATGTTGCTCGGCAGCACCAACAATTTTGGTGGCTATTGGAAGGAGGGGAGGATTCGTCGTCGTCGAATTCCTCCAGCAATAGATAGCTTCTTGCGAAGCAAAGTGGGTCAGCATAAATTTTTTTTGCTTTAGCGTTGGCCGGCTTACATAGTTTTAGGTAGAATTAAGTTAGATTTAAGCGAAAAAAAATATATATATAATATATATTTATATATATGTGTGTATGTGCATGTATTTATATATTATGTATTAGATGTAAGTAGGTTAAGTAAATTAAGACTTATTCTTAGGTAGTTTGTAAGTTTTAATTTTAAGTTTTATAATAAGTTAAAAAAAAATATAAGTCATGATACTAAGTTTTTCTTAAAAAATGTTTTCTTAGTTCTAATTATAATAAATAGACATAGTATAAACATGTAATGTAAGATTCGTCGAAAGACATAGTTTAAGTGTTAGGTTTAACTTAGAGTGCCCGCATGGGGCCAGTAAGTTATAGTAAGATAATTTTAAGTTAATTAAGCTAATTTTTAAGCGTTTTTTTGTATAGCATTTAAGTGTCCATTTAGTAATATAAATAAAAATGCATTAAAAACTGAAAAAAAAAAACTGAACTCTCTGCGAGGATATTTTTGATAGGAGTAGTTCTAAATGCTTTGAGACTTGTTCTTACCGAGGCATGGTATGCTGATGAGATCGTTTGTATGTTTGATTTGGAACATTTACCATAAACCACTAGTCCATCAGTCAGTTTCAGTTTAAATGCATTTTTATTTTCTTAATTAATTTACTCTTACATGCTAGACAAAAAAATGCTTAAAAATTAGCTTAAATAACTTACAAATAATCTTATACTAACTTAATGGCCCCATGCGGGCACTCTAAGTTAAACCTAACACTTAAACTAAGTCTTTCGACGTATATTACAGTTTATCTTTAATTTTATATTTACATTACAACTAAAACTAAGAAAATAGATTTCAAGCAAAAACTTAGTATATGGACATAGTATTATAAAAACCTAAAACTAAAAACTTACAGACTACTTAAAAATATATCTTAATCTACTTAACCTACTTATATCTAATACGTACACATATATATATATATATATACACATAATGCATATATACTTAATATATACACATATGTACATATATATATATATATATTTAATTTTTTTTTTTTTACTTTTTATTTATTTTTTTATTTTAAAAACTAACTTATACCTACTTAAAACTATGTAAGCCGGCCGTGGCTAAAAAAAAAAAAACAAAATTAGGCTGACCGACTTTGCTTGACATAAAACTACCTATTACTTGAGGAATTCGATGACGAGCCCTCCCCTCCTTCCAATAGCCACCAAAATTGTTGGTGCTGCCGAGCAACATCCCTCTTGTCGCGACTCCCTACCGCCCTACTGAACCGGAGACGCTCCGCACTGCCATGTGCGACGTCTCTGTCGTAGTTGAGTCGCCTGTCCGCAGCTGTTCGAGCAACGTGGAAGATTAGCGGCACCGCCAATCTGTCCTGGATCAGACCTTTACTATCTAAGTAGAGGAACGCTTCTGGAGGAATAAAGCCGTCAAAGCGAACTCTCTCGTGATACATATAATTAGGGTAGTAAGCCCCGGAGATCAGGTTGTTCGATGAGGTCATTGCTCTTGCAATGTGCCTTCGAGTCAGCTTAATAACAAAATTGTCCACTCTTATTAGGTTCGCTCTATTGTATAAGACCTCATTGGGATAGAATTTTATGTACTCAGACTCTGGTGTTCTGTACAAGCGAAGACAAGTCCTAAGGCAAGCCCTCTCAAACACCCGAATCTTTTCCAATAAACTTGTTCTCACGTTGAATCGCACGGGACATCCAAATACTAGCATAGGCCGGATAAGGGCCATGTAGCAAACCACCTTCACCCTCGCATCGAGTTGGCTGTTGTAAAACAGTCTCCTTGTAAGGGCAAAAGCACCTCTGGCTCTGGCCAGAGCAACATCTATATGTTTGTTAAAATACAGATATTGGTCTAGCCAGATCCCAAGGTATCTGACTACATTTCGACAAGCAAGTGGCTGTCCATGCTGTCCGATGATAGAGAACTTTCTGGTATCCCTAGAGGCCTCAGACAAAGGCGTCTTAAAAAGAATGGTTTCCGTTGATTTTCAACTTCCAGTCATCGCAATATTGTTTAATTTTGTCGAAGTCACGTTGCAAAAGTGTATTAATGACCTCAATCTTTGGACCTGATCTGTACGCGATTAAGTCGTCTGCGTACGCTATGGCATGGTGAAGTGAACCTATCAGATCACTTGTGTAAATGTTGAATAGGATCGGCGAATTTACCGCACCTTGTTGCAGACCGTTTTTAATGTTAAATGTTCCAGCAGAAGTCACATCGCCATTCTTCACGATGAACTGTCTACTGGAGAGCATATCAAAAAGAATATACAGCAGTGGTTTACTAATGCCCAACCTGTCCAGCTTGAAGAAGAGTCCCTCTAACCATACGGTGTCGAAGGCCTTTTCCAAGTCAATCAGGCAGGCACCAGTGCACTGTTTCTTGCCTTTGTTCCATTGGATATCAGAAACCAGTTTCGACACAGCTTGAATGATGTCATGCCCCGCCTTGAAACCGAATTGATTATCCGGAACTATATGTTTGTCCTCAACCCACTTAGTCAGGACTCTGTTGATCATCTTCTCGAAAACCTTACTGATGTTTGGAAGAAGACTGATCGAGCGGAGATTCGCCGGATTGGAAGTATCTTTATCCCTTTTGGGGATGGGATGTACCACCGCAGTTTTCCAATGCGCTGGATAATGTGCATTATTCATTGCATTATTCAACAGGGTGGTATATGTGTCCACCGCTTCTAGTGGGAGATGTCGAAGCACAATGTTCGGTATTTCATCGGTTCCCACTGATTTCTTACTTCTAAGTGATTCGAAGATCGATTGGAGCTCTTCCTTCGAAATGAACGGTGGTAATACCCTTTCGTTGGTGATGACATTATTTGCCATATTCTCGTCACTGAACTGGGTGAAACCCGAGTTCTCGAATCGCCAGTTCGCAATTTCATTTCGAAGGCAGGAATGCACAAGGACTCGACTCTCCAGGTCGTGGTTCGGGCCAATGATGTCATTCGCTTTGTACACTTCCTGGAAAGTCGCTCCTATAGCCTCTACCTGCTCCTGCGGATCATCGATCACAAAGAAGCTGCCATCATCAACGGCCTCATTTGGATCAATGCCTGCTGCTACAAGTATTTGTTCGTTGTTCGTCGTTCGGGCGATTCTAAGACATGGAAGGTCGTTCTGATTATTTCTCCGAAATATTTTATTTATTTGCGGGAACATATTCGGGTTGCTGGTGTTTACAGCCCGAATTTTGTTGTTCCAATACAAACTTACAGAGTTTCTGTAATTTTCCTTTATTAATGTTTGGAGGTTTTTAATCGACGACTTCAGTGTCATGATCTCCGGGTTATGTCTGTCCGTAAACTGTCTGTACAAGGTTTTTAGTCTTGACAGCAGTCTACTTTTTTGTCGGTGCAGTGCGTCAATAGTTGCGTTGCGGAATAAGTCTTCGTCGTCAGTGTGTTGATACCGAGGTATTGTTTTGTCCATAGTTCGTGTGATTGTCTCGTCCATTGGTCTTAGATATCTGTCAATGTCCTCGTTTGACAGATTTCTGTTGGATAGAGCGAATTCGAGGAGAGTGCTCTCGTCAGTATTCTTGAGAAGTGTGTCCAACTCTTCCAATTCCGCAGTTTCGTTGGGAACAGTTATTTCGGTGCTGAGACCGCAATGGTCACTGTCATACACGAAAGTGCGTAGACAGTTTATAGTTTGTTGGTTAGTGTACGTCAGTCGTATTCGTGAGCCGAACAGCAGAAGATCCAAATAGGACCCGTGTCTGGGAAACGACGGACTATCCGTCGCCTTAAGCCCGAGTCGATACATTATGCTGTGTTGACCCCACCAATTGAACAGTAGGTTCCCTCTAGTATTTGGTATATTGTTTCCCCAATCACTGTGTTTGGCGTTGAAATCTCCGCCGATAATGAAATAGTTATCTTCCAATTCCAGCCTCAGGAATCGAAAAAGTGTCTCGAGTTCTGAGATGAATAAGGTGGATTGAGTAGCCTTAGGTGCATAGACAGACACCATGTATAACCGCTTTCCACTACGGAGAGGGATGTACATGACGCATGCTTCCAGCACCCGAAACCTACGTACCACACGACTGTATATTCTTTTGAAACGCAGTCCCTTTCTTACAAAGATCGCAACGCCTCCTCCTTGAATGGAATTGGGTCGGTTTCTTCGTAATATTTCATACCTCCTGTGCCTCATCTTGTGTCTTTTGGTAAGCTTAGTTTCGCTAACCAAAAGCACATCAGGGGCTTGGTCTTTAAGCAACTTGAATAGTGCGGTTCTTCGTTCGAACCTAATCAGTGAATTAACATTCACTGCAAGGACCTTCAGGGTTTGCTCCGAAATGTACGTACCCACTACGACTGGAGGTGCGTTAGGCCCGGCAGCAGCGCGTATATTTGATCTACCCGCGTAGCCTGTTCCTGTATTTGACGCTGAATCTGAGCCATCTGCCCCTGAATAGAGAGCAAGATAGCCAGCATGTCAGGTACAGGTTCCGGTGCTCTAGGCGCTGGGGCCTGAGAAGCTACCTTTGCTTGTTGTACCGTAGTTCCCCTACCTGCCGCCATTTGGGCGTAGGTAACTTGGGGAGTAACGGCTGGTGTTTGTGCCTGCACGAGTGGACGTATAACTTCCACTTTCTGCTGCCGAGCCAGATTTACTCTTTTTATGTATTGGAATTTAAGACAACCCTGATAATTTGCGGTATGTCCCGTGTTCCTACATAAGGCACAAGAGAGTTGGCTTTTTTCCGACGCTCCGTCCTTACCTAGAGCGCATTCCTCTGACTTGTGGTTCTTTCCACATTTCACGCATCGAGGCTGCATTTCGCAGTTCGACGCGGCGTGCCCGAACCTTTGGCAACGAACACATTGTAAAATGTTTTCGCTCCTCTTTAATTTTTCCCAGTGTACAACCTGGTAGTCTAGGACTTTGATGCTCCTTAGACCATCCAGTTTGCTGTTGGGACTTAGCTGAACCAGGAAGAACGGTAGTTTCCGCTTCTTCCTTTTAGCTCTAGCCGTGACAAACGGCTTAACCCCTACAAATTTGAGCCCTTCGCACTCCTTCTCTTTCAGCAGTGCATGGAGCTCCTCCGGATCAGTCGACGGCTCTAATCCCCTCAGCAGCATTGTTTGCAGACTTTCACCGTTAGGGGTGTAGGAGAAGATCTCCGTCGTCGAATCCTTCAGTAAACTTTTAATTTTATTGTAGCGCTCCACTGTATTACAGTGGATTGCGTGCCTATCTAAGCTAAGTCTTTTAATATAAAAATTATTGCCTATGGCCGACTTACATAGTTCTTTTGTTTCCTTTAATTCCATCTTAAATGTATTAATAGGTGGCACCCTTTGTTTTGAAATTTGCTGTTTCTGCTGTTGTTGTTGTTGTTGTTGCTGCTGCTGTTGTTTTTGCTGCTGCTGTTGTTGTTTCTGCTGCTGCTGCTGCTGCTGCTGTTTTTGCTGTTGCCGTTCTTGTGGCTGCACTTGTTGTTGTTGCTGGTGTTTCTTGAGGTTTTGTTGGTGTGTTTGTAGCACTTATGCTATTGTATTTGTTTGGTGTTGTTGAGTTTGCTTTTGAGCTTGCTGTTGGGATTGCTCTTGCTCTTCCCTCTTCCTTCTTAGCATTTGCTTTCCTTTTATAGCTAGTACTCTTTGTTGTAGCATTTTGATGCTACTACTAATTGACTCCATTTCTTCCTCTTCATCTTCCGATTCGGTTGACGCCAAGGAAGCGAAGCTATTGTCTTTCAGATGTTGATGAACATCTGAGGCGAATGGATTGTTATCTGTAAATTGCCCTGGACGATTCATTGCTGCCGTTGATTGCACCCCTTCCCTCACTCCACCAAGCAGCTTTACAGTGGAAGTTTGTAGGGAGGGACGTTGTGGTAAGGTGGAAGTTGGCCTTAGCGCCCTCCTTCTCTTCGTCTTCGGTTCTGTTTGGCTTGAACCGCTTGACGCCTCGCCTGCTTTGTCTGCGGATCCCGCTACTGGTGTAAAGGACCGCTCTCCACAATCCATCGCGTGACGATTTTTATCACTATCAATTTATTTAATTTTTTTACTTGAACAAACAACACAAAAAAAAAAAAAAAAAAAGTCTATTTCGACCCGGAGTCGAACCAGCACCTTTAGCTTGGTAACCGGGCACACTACCACTGGGCTAACTGGAGCCCTATATGAAGTTTGCCAAATGTCTTTTTTATTGGTATCACTACCCAACAGAAAGCCGAAACACGTTAATACTCTACGGAGCTCAATGAACGACTGATAAACCACTAGTCCATAGTCAATCTTCGATAACATAATTGATTTTGTTACATTAATAAGTGAGTTGACATGAGAACAGCTATTCTTAGATCCTAATATCTTTATAATATTTAACCTGGCAGCTAGGCTTATCTTAAGTTCTAAACAATGCTTCTTAAAACTATACTTATTATCAAAGTATATACGTAAGATTTTAAGACAATTGGTGTTAGTTATGTTAGTATTATTAAAATTGATAGTAATACTCGTATGTTTATTACAAGTAGTTTTTTTGCAAATGTGCAAAATTGCGCTTTTTTGTGCTGAAATCTTGGAGCCAGAAATTTGGCACCAGGATTCGAGGTCTTTTAAAATTCTTAAAATTAATAATGATGTCATGTCAAGTTCCTTACACTTAGTAAGTATAACAAGGTCGTCAGCATATAGACAGTATTGAACTGACTTAAATTTTTGAAATATTTCGGAAATATCATTGAAGGCTATTACGAATAAAATTACAGAGAGAGAAGATCCTTGAGGGATTCCATTCTCTGAATTTTTAATATTGGAGAAGACTCCTTTAACTTTTGTTCGAAATTTTCTATTACTTAAGAAGGACTTAATAATTTTGAACATTTTTGGACCAATATTCCATTTAGCGATTTTATTTAGTATAATATGAATACCGATGCGTTCGAATGCTTTTTCAAAATCAATTGAAAGAATAGAGACGTGGTTTTTGCTTGACAAAGCTGTCGTAACGTAGTCATCAATATGCAGCAGCGCATCTATCGTTCCACGCCCGTGTTTAAACGCTACTTGATTGATATGTAGTAAGTTCTTTCAATAAAGCCTTTTTGATAATATTTTGTCAAATATTTTACCTAGACACGGGAGGAGTGATATTGGTCGGTATTCATTGCTTAAAGTGGATTGGTTTTTTGACTTAGGGATAGGTATCACGTTGAAGATATTTTATTGAATAAATTCAATAGACGACATTTAAAAAGTGGTGAGCTGTTTTTGAGCATATTAAAATCAATTCTATCATATCCGGGAGTTTTTCCTTTTGCTAATTTGATTGCTGAGTTTAGCTTGATGCTTCTAGCTACTAGATCAAGTGTTTGGTGTGAAACATTTACTTCAATTGCTGCACTAGTTTTGCTAGCGCAAAAGTTCGGGTGAAAATTTGTATCACTTGAATAGGCCGACCAAGTTTGGGCAAAGTGATCCGCGATTTGGTGAGGGCAAGTCAGAATTTGGGGACCAGATGTTACAGTTCGTATATAATGTTGTGTATAGTTTCCTTTTAAGGTTTTAATATCATTCCAAAGTTTGTTCAGTGAAGAATTTGGATTGATGTTAGCTGTAAACGCTTCAAAGGATTTTTTCTTTTCAATTTTTGCCTTTCTATGAAATAGGGCGTTGAGTTTACGATAGGTTATAATATTAGAGTCTATCGGGTATCTTTTAAGGGTATGAAAGGCTGTTTGCTTCTGCTTACGAAGTATTTCAAGCTCTATATTCCACCAAGGCACCACTGTCTTATGTAAAACACTTTTAGTTTGGGGAATGGCAATGTGGGCGGCGCTTCGGATCGATTTAGTGATGATGGTAGCTTCTTTATTTATGTTCGAGGATGATGGGTTTAGGGCTAAGTATTGGGTCTACAAGTAAGTTTCCAGCGTTTTTTTACAAAATTTGAAGTTTTATTATGAAAACATAGTTACAATGCTTTATTCAAAGTATCGTCCATCGGAAGCTACAACTTTCCCCCATCTTTCTGGCAATTTATGAATTCCGGACCAAATAAATTTCTCGTCTTTCGAGCCCAAGAACGTATCGAGCCAAATTTTGATTTCCTCTACTGAGCTGAAGCGTATTCCCGTAAGAGCGTTCTGCATCGAACGAAACAAGTGGTAGTCAGATGGTGCCAAGTCTGGACTGTAAGGCGGGTGAGGCAGAATTTCCCATCCACTTATTTCCAAATAGTTTTTCAACGAAACCGCAACATATGGCCGAGCGTTGTCGTGATGAAAAATGACGGACTCATGCCTGGTCTCATATTCTGGCCGTTTGTCTTTTAATGCCCGCTTCAAACGAATTAGTTGAGTTCGATATAATGGTCCTTTGATGGTTCCACCACTCGGAAGCAGTTCGTAGTAGACGACACCCTTTTGATCCCATCATATGCAGAGCATGACCTTATTCACGTGAATATTTCGTTTCGACGTCGATTGAGCGGGCTCGCCGGGCTTTGTATACGATTTTCTGCGTTTAGGATTATCATAATAAATATATTTCTCATCACCAGTGACAATACGATGCAAAAATGATTTATTTTTATACCGCTGCAGTAACATTTCGGACATGCAAAATCGCCGTTCGACTTCTCTTGGCTTCAATTCGTACGGCACCCAGTTTCCAACCTTTTGAATGAATCCCAGTGCTTTTAGGCGCAGGGAGACGGCTTGTTGCGTGATGCCCAATGATGCAGCAAGTTCGTCTTAAATCTGACACGGATCCTCATCCAGTAAAGCGTCCAATTCCTCGTCTTCAAAACTTTTCGGCTTTCCGGGGCGATCTTTGTCTTCAACTCCAAAATCACCACTTTTGAACCGTTTGAACCACTCGCGGCACGTCGATTCACCAATACATTTCGCCCCATAAGTTTCCGAAAGCAAACGGTAGGCCTCAGCCGCATTTTTCTTCATATTAAAGAATAAAAGCAGCGCTTCCCGCAAATGACGTTTATTTGGCTGGAAACTTGCCATGATTTTGCTCGATAAAATGTACGACACCGATAGAACTGCTGAAATATAACGCTGCAAAGTTTTTGACAGATACAAAACCTACAAATAAAACACATGGGGTCTGACATTTCTGCCCGGGATCCACTGGTGGCGCCATCTCTGACAAGCGCTGGAAACTTACTTGTAGACCCAATAATTTAGATTTGTTTGATTGAACAAAGGCCAATTGGCTTCCATAGTCTTGAATTTAGGTAAAAGTTTTATTGGATTGTGTTTTTTTTGTCTATGGGAATATTTATAACGATCGGGAAATGATTACTTCCATGAAGGTTTGGGAGAGTTTCCCACCGAGATCCAATTGCATATGAAGATGTAATAAGCGAAAGATCTATATGAGTAAATGTCTTATGTGTTGAAAAATGTGTCGGTGAGCCATTGTTTAAAAGACATAAATTCGATGAAGTGAGGAAATTCTCAATTATTCTTCCTCTAGTGTTAGATGACTGAGATCCCCATAGTTCGCTCCAAGAATTAAAGTCCCCGGCTAAAAGAGTGGGTGAATTTATATTTCGAACAATACTGTGGAGTTGAGAAAGCGTAAAATTTTGGTCTGGAGTGATGTAGAGGCAGATTATAGTAAGGTTTATTTTAAGAATTATTTCAACTGCTACTGTTGATATTTGCGAGTTAATGAGTGATGAACTAGAAGCCCAACACCTTGTTTGGCATAAACGTTGGAATCAGGATGGAAGTAGGGCGTATATTTTCTAAGTGGAAGGACGGAAGAAGGGTTTTTATTATGCCTGGCTAGTGCTCTCGGATGAGTAATTGAAGTTCATGCAAATTATTAAAGTACCCATTCATGTTCCACTGTAAAATTTTTAAGTATGACATTGACGTGATCTAAGGGGGGTAGTATTAAATCGATTATTATTTTGTGTTTGTTGATCGATTATCGCAATGCCATTACTCTCGGGAGAGCAATTGCAATTCGAGACTCGAAAAGCGGACACTATATTATTGTTATTGCTGCTGTTGTATGTCGACATCTTCCGGTTCAGTGCAATTTAAGAGCGAGAAAATAATTGGATTGGTGTGGTAGGTTTGATGGAGGATGCTGTGTATCGAGTAGGTTGGTTCTTTGCAAGAGAAGAGAGGGGACGAATTGAGCTATTAGAGCTTTCTGGTTTCTCTTTTCCTATTTTTTGTTATTGGGTAAATAGTGGATCGTGTTGTTATTAGTGGAACAAGAATTATTTGTTTTTGTACTTTGGTGAGTGGTTTTTGATTTTTCTTTACTCTGAGCGGAGTGAGGTGAATTATTTAATAAAGGCTCTTGTGCGGGGGAAAAGGTGTTGATATTTGACATTTGTTTGAGTTTTGTTGAATATAGATTTGAGGTTGGGACTACTGGCATGGGGTTTTTTTCTGGCTGGAGTGGATTTGGTTTTTGTTTTTATTGCAAGAATTTCCTTGCTTTGGATGTATCTGGGGCAGGTGATAGAAGATGCCGCATGAGGGCCTTGACAATTTGCACACATTGTTCGCGAACATTCAGAATTGTCATGTGGGGGGGAGATTGCAGGTAACACAGGAAGGCGACCGCTTGCACCATTTGGCTGTATGGCCAAGAAGCTGGCATTGTCGACATCTCATTGGACTTGGAATATACTCGGTGACTTGTGTTTTATACCATCCGACATCAATAGAGCTCGGAAGTTGATATTGATTAAAGGAAAATAGCATAAGACTGTTGCAATTTTATTTCGCCGCGGTTGTTGCAATTTATTTTATTTATCTCGATATTTAGTAGCCGGTCTGCCGGCAGGAATCAAACTTAAAAAAAAAACAACACAACGCTCGCGAACCACACAGGTGGTGGTTATTTCGGTAATGGCGGACTACAACGCCAACAACAAAAAAACCAAAAAAGGGAAATTTGCAACAGGCAGCCGATTGAGTGCTGCCACTTTCGGCTGCTCAGCTGGGGGTGGGTTTATGGTTAAAAAAAAACGAAATAAAAAAATATACGGAAGTCGCAGATCTCAGAAAAATTAAAGATACACAAATGTGTCCGTAGGCGCCACGCAATCTTTTTAGGAAGGAATTGCGAAACCTTAAAACGATGGAAAAACACAGCAAAAGCCGAAAGTCACGTTATAAAGGGGTACTTTATTGATCGGATTTCTTTTTTTCGTACAAAGGAATTAAGCTGTAGACACGGTTTACAGAACCAGACAGTTAAAACTACCGTAGCAGAAACAGCTTAAGAGTGGGCCGCTATCGTCCGCCTTCCCGAACGATTGAAACTAATTTATTTCTAGCGGGTCGCGTGAAAGGTAAACGGGCCTTTATTACGGAGTACTAACAACTTTTTTTTCTCTCACGTTGGCGAAAGCCTACCGGGATCTCACTATCCACTGTCACTACACAATACTTAGCTTGCTGGGTATCCTTATTTCCTCGTCTTCCCAGTTCTCCCTGTGGTTCCCTGATCCTGTCTTTTTTCCTCTCGCTTTGCACTTAAATTTCTTTCTTGTTTTGTTGTTTAAATTTAAATTTCCTCTACTTTCTTGGTCACTTGGACCTAGATCACTTTACTCGTTTGCTTAAAAAAAACCTCTATCCCGTGTTACGGTCAACCAAGAAGTGGCTGGCCTGATTCGACTTATGTTCACTCAGACCATTGGTCACTCACCCACACATTCGTGCATTACATCTACTCGGTTAGCGGGCCCAATGTCTGGTATATGTGTACAGCGCTCCGCTACCTAGCTGGAGCGTGTAACCATGGCTTGGGGCACCGCTAGACCGCTCTTTCATACACTCAAGTGTGCCACTTTGACTATCCAGATCTTCGGGGAAATTCCCGAATTCTGGGGATTTCCTTTGGCCTGAGTGAACATTTCCCCTGAGTTGTCTTGGGTTCAAATAACCCCTTCTTTCCCCGAATTTGATCCCTGAAGTAAGTCGAAGTGACAAAGAAAGTTCCTTTTCTATTCGTTTGCAATTTCGAATGGGGAACTAAGTCAGGATCTAGGGATCTTAGGTTGAACTTTTGAAAAGTGACGGAGGCAGAAGGAAACTTTTTTCGACTTAAATTCCCGAATGAAAGGTGGACCCGGGGGGTTCCGTGCAGATTTTGGAGGGGGAGAAAAGGGAATACCAGATAGCGTCCCACTCTTTACATTAATTATGTTTTATTTTTAATTGTACAATTTGTTGTTTCTTTTTATTTGTTTCTGTATTCTGTTTCGTTTGCTGTGTTTGTTTTTTTCTTTGTTTTTGTGGGTGTGTTGTGTGGTGTGTGTTGCAGAGAGTTGCAGGCGGTCCGCCTGGCTCTAGGCAACGTGTGCGGGTTGTAGATGTTTCATTTACACAGAGGGTTCCAGACCGCCCATCTGGCTCTAGGTGTATAGTCCAAATAATATGGCCGTCCGCCATATGCTCAGAGTGTTCCAGGCCGTCCGCCTGGCTCTGTCTCTCCCGTGTGGACCTACTGGTTGTCACTTCCGAGGAGCGTAAAGGCAGAAGTCCGGGATTGGAAGAATCCACAGGTACCTTTCGCAAATACGTTCCTCCAAAGCGACAACGGACATAACAGACAAGGCGGGTCAAAAGGTGAAGGGGTTAGGAGCTGGAAGGATGGAGCGGATGCCTTAGCTCTACTTAAGGCTGGAGACTACCCAGTGGGGGAGACAAAACAACATTTGGGACAAGGGTCGGCTATTTTGTGTTGGACCCTTGCACAAAACTAAAACCTATAGCGCTTTCCTTGCGCTCTTGTAGCAGACCGTCCGCCTGCTCTGCGGGGTTCTTCCTCGAGTTTTATTTATTTTGACCGTCCGTCGTACCTATTTATGTTGTCCTTCCAAGATGCTGAGAAAGTGCACCGATGGCTGATGCGCCCATGGCTGCCCATCACTCTCTCAGAATTTTGGGCGAACAACCGTTACAAGGGGAAAGGTTCGAAGGAGTGAAGCGAAGGTTTCAAGGAAAAAGAGTCCAGTAAATTTTACCGCAACAAGACCAGTAGGTTTTCCCTTACCGTCATGTATTTTTGTAAATTTGTTTACATCAGTAACATTTTGATGTTTCATCTCGGTAACAATTTCAAATTCAGGAATGTTGATGAGAAAGGGGGCGTAGACCACACCTTTTGTAAGGTTGAGATTGGGGTGAAGTTTAATTGTCACTTGGCATATGTTATTGAAGGCGGAAGATTTAATAAATTTTTCTGCGACTTGTTTGTTTTTCGTAAGAATGAGAATTGATCCATCTTTTAATTGAGATATTTTAAGATATTCAGTGCTGATGGAATCAATGAGTTTTTTTTAACAAAAATACACTGATGGAGGTCAAAGGTTTTTCTTCACTGTTTGATGAAATCAGTACAAAACGTGGGTTCTTTGAGACAGTTTTATTTGGAAGATCAGGGTAATCAGAAAGTAAATCGAGGGAAGATTTTGGTCTTTTGTTTGGCCTTTCGGGGGGATCAGGAGGACGGGAAGAGGAAAAATCCTCAAGGTCTCTAAACCTGTTTGCAGGACATGGCTTTGAAGCCATTAAAACAAAATGAGAGGAATTTTTGACACTGCGAGATTGTCAAAGTAAAGTCTATAACTCATCACGATACGCACAGCTCGAAGATAAGCCGATGACTGATTTTAACGATTTATTTTTGAAAGCAAAATATTATTAACGCTTATGCACTGTTGCAAATAAAGTCATTTGTCACATTTCATTAAATCAAAATAGATGAATTCAATATTCCTAGTACTCGTAGTACAGAGTACGCGAACTTAGTATTCTGTTTGTGTTTATGTATCTATTATAATAATTAAATGATATTTTTTTTTTTTATTCGACAGAGAACGCAATTTATGATATCCAGTCATGTGAACACCGTTGCGATGAGGTCTTTTCATCTGGACAGGAATTAAAAAAGCTTAATGGTAGATTTATAAAGACATGTGACTGTCATCCAGATTGCGAATTGAATGCAACATGCTGTCCAAATTATCGTCAAATATGCTTATTTGGTATGTAAATTAACGAATGTTTTAATTTTCTTACACAGGAAACAGGAAATATGAACATTGAACATACTAAACTATATTAATGCGACTGTAAAGATCAACTGACTTAATTTAAATATGTAGAGCGGCCGCACTGCTTAAAACCTTTTTTATTTATTGTTCGTTTTACATGCTACTAAACCTAAAAAAAAATTCTACTACTTGCTTAGCTTCAATCCAATTCAAATGGAAAGCGCCACAGAATATGGATTAAAACAAAACCTTTATACAAATTAATATTTACCTGTTGTTGAGTTCTTAAAGAACTTGAACTGCTGCTTGCCTTGACAAGGTTTTCTGTTTTTTACAAACAAAGAATTTATTTCACTTAGTTATAAGTAATTTATTAAATATATTTTTACAAGTATTTTTAAGAAAAGGAAAGAAAAAAAAAACTAGAAAATTCGTAGTTTTAATCACGCGTCTGTTCTTTTTAGCATTTAAAATCAAAAAGCCAAAAAAATGAGAGTTATTTTGAGAAAATGCCCAGTCGTTATTCTAATACATTTGTCCTTCTCACTCCCGGGCTGTGGTGCCAAGTTATACTACACTTTCAGTGCTGTCAGGTGTACTAACACTCCCCCCTGATAAGCTGGATCGGTCCTGGTTACCCTCTGGTTTCTCCACCTGGCGTAGAACATCTAACTCGGCGAGTTTTGTAGCTGGTCGAGTGTAAGTCCCTGTTGAAGTACGCATGGTTGCTGTTCGGACACGATCCCTTTCGGCCACAGGTCTCTAAGATTGTTTGGATCGACGATAACGACTACATCACCTTTCGCAAGGGGACTGGCTGGAGTATGCCACTTGGTTCTTCTCGTCAGCTTCGGCAAGTACTCCTAGATCCAACGCCTCCAAAAGGAATTTGCAAATTGCTCGGACATCATTCAGTTCTTTCTCATTACAGCTCCGTCGTCAGTTTTCTCGCCAAATTGCTTCACTCTGCTTCATGAAGCCATGAGGAAATGGTTCGGTGTCAGAGCCTCATCGCCGTCGCTCTCGACAGGAACGTAGGTCAATGGTCGTGAATTAATTACGATCAACAACACCTGTTTTACAGAACGTACCATTTGCTCCCAACTCCCCCTTAACCTTAAATTAGCGCCAACGAATTCGTTGGATATCTTGCCGTAATCCAACTGTGCTACAGCATCCTTCAGTTCCTGACTAGCTCCTCTAAAGTTGGTCCCGTTGTCGCTGAAGATCTCCAGTAGCAAGACTCTCCTCGCGATGAACCTTTTTAGGGCTAGGATGCATGAATCCGCAGAAAGACTGTGTGCGATTTCGATGTACATAGATGGCTCGAACAGTGAGGCATGTTATCAGGACGCCCCTACCTTTTCTCTGAGCGTCTGCCGACTCGTACTGCAATTGGGCCGAAGTAATCGATTCCGATGTGGGAAAAGGGTCGAGTAAATGATTTTAGTCTACCCGGCGGCAATTCTCCCATTAGGGGTTGTATTGGTCTAGCTCCCACGTTTTTGTAATGTTGACAAGTTCCCCTTAGCTTTTTTATGATAGTTCTAAGGCTCGGAATGTAGTACAGCTGTCGAAGTTCATTGATGACTGTCTCGCTATGCTGATGGTGAAATTATCTGTAAAAATGATCTGTTATGAGTTCAGTTATGTGATGTCGTTTCGGCAAGATTATAGACCGTTTCACTTCGCACATATCAATGTTAGCATTGTCAATACAACCGTTTATCCTTATAACATTGTTCTTGTCCATATAGGGCGATAGTTTGTACAACAAGTGGTTTCTGTTAAATATAGCAGAATTATTCAACTTAACTCTTAAAGCAGCAACTTCTTCTGGAAATGCTTCCTGTTGACATTGGCGGTACAGGTAGTTTTGAGACCGTTCAAGATCGTAGGCCGTAAGACACTTCCATTTTGAATTAGCTCGTTTTTTTAATTTTATATCAGTGGACATAAAGACATAAGCAAGTGACCGCACCAATTTGTTCCAACTAGAGAATCTAGTGTAGTCTATGATACTTGGTACGTTGGCGATGCCATGAGCGAAGTGTAACTTCTTCGTCTTTAGGCCATTCCTCTGGTTGCGCGTATAGGAATTCTGGCCATCTGATACCATCGATTGTCGGACTCGAACAGATTATTACGTTTCCATTTGGTAGCTTCGTCTGCCACGTTTTCCTTACTTGGAACCCATTTCCAATTTCCTATATCTGTTTCTTCCAATATTTCTCCTATCCTGAATGCTACGTATTGCTTGTATCTTCTTTGTTCTGATCTTATCCAAAAAAAAATACGGTCTTCGAGTCGCTCCAAAATGTGCAATTTTTCACGTGTAGATTAAGACATATAGACTTGCATAATCGTACCCCCAGCACTGAAGATTCTAGCTCCAACCTAGGTATCGACAAGTCCTTTAGAGGCGCTACTTTTACCTTTGCACCTACACGTGAGCATTCGACGTGCAATCCCGAAGAGAAACGCAGGTAGGCTGCCACAGCGTAAGCTATTCTCGCTAGCGTCTACAAATATGTGCAGGTGTACCGTGATTGAGTCTAATTACAATTCGTTCTATCTCTGGCAGATGGCTTACCCATCTTCATAATGACTATCTCCTATCTCATCATCCCATTGTGTCGATGAGCGCCAAATTTCTCTTAGTAATATCTTGAGCTTGATCAGAAAATTTGCGATAAGGCCAAGGGGGTCGAAAATACTCATTAATGCCTTTAAAACTTCTCTCTTCGTTGGACGTACCTGACCTGATAATATTCTCGCATTTAGTTTATGTGCTTTGTGGGGAAAGGAGAACGTATCCTTAGTGCGTGACCACCACAGACCAAGTATCTTTTCAGCATCTTTAAACTCATGCCACATTGCAATCTTTAATCTTTTTTGGCAACTCGTCGTGTACTTCGGAGTTAACCTCTCTTAAAACACTTTTGGAATTTGACAAGAAGTTGTGGATTTTGAATCCAGCTTTCGAATGAATATATTTTACATTTCGGAGTCAACGCTATCAAGGTAATCGTCCACATAATGTTTCTCAACAATAGCTTCTACTGCTCTAGGGTATTGAGCTATGAACTCGCTGGCGTTTGCATTTTTAACAAATTGCGCGCAATATGGTGAACAGGTTGAATCGAATGTCATCACCGTCATGACGTATTCTTCTATTGGCAATTTTCACTTGGTGAAACATTTATTTTACAATACTCCACTTATCATTTAAGTTCATATTGTTGAACTTTGAGCAACACTCCATATTATTGCAGTCGCTGCTGCAGATCCTGCACTTCTTGGTTTGTCTGTTGCCTTGTTGGAGTTTCAACTTTTTCGTGTGTGTTTACAAACCTGTTCGTTGTAAATGGACGCTTGTCGTTTTTCTTCTCACTAAGCACGGTATATGATGTTGGTGAAACGTCGACTGCTGCTTGAGCTATCAGTTGTAGCCATCCACTGAACGTTGACAGATTTACTTCCGCACACTCTTGTCTGTGTATAGCCCAATTAAGCCTGATGCTTGGCGGTAGTCGTTCGAGCAATTCTTGGATAAGACAGGGATTCTCGATATGCGCCTTTAAATTGTTGGATTCCATTATGTCACATATATTCTGCACTGCAAATGAGAATGCAATAAGACTTTCCAGTTTGTCGGCTCTTGGGGGTGGCTCCTTCCTGATTTTCAAGAAGGATATCAGGTCTTCCATATAGCATCTGTAATGTCGAAATAATTGCTGGAACGCTTCTAATGCGTTGCCCTTTATACTTCGCTGCAAACGAATTGAATTTTCGTCGTTTGAGTAACCGCATGTCTGCGTTGAGTTCTGAAAAGAACTGATAAAGAGTGGCCAATCTTCTGGATTCCCACTGAATACAGGTAAATCCCTGGTAATTCCATGCCTTGAAGCAATGTGAGAGGAGCTTAACTCGAACTGGTCTCTTTGCGTAATTTGCGGGTTATTACACTTAGCCGAGGTATGTACCGCGCCTCACTTTCGTTTTCAATTCCCGTCTTAAGCACGGAATTTTCACATATGGTGTTGACATCTGATATCCATTTAACACATCTTTCTTGCTTTGTAGTCAGAGCTTCCGAAACTGCATCTTCCTCCGTATCGGAGTCCATTTCACCGAGTATCTCATACTTTTTATCAAGGTATTCACGGTCTCTTTTTTCTTTAAGAAGACGCTCTTCCTCAAGTTTTTTTTTTAATTTGAGATTGGTGGATCTGGAAGTTGACATGCTGTTTTTTGAACACACGGACGGTTGTTTTGATTCCGGTTCAGCCTCAACGGCTCTGAAATGTGGCTGCGAAGTAACTGCAGTAGGTGGAAGTTGCAGCTGTGAAGATAGTGCTGGTTGTGAGGACGCTGTGCAGACTTTGCCTGACTCCTGAGGGTTCTGGACTACATTCGTGGTGTTTGAGGCATGTGGATGTACGCAGCTGTCGCACATCCAATCTGTTTGGGTGACACTTTCATCGACGCTCACACATGAGAAATGGTGCCAAGTGTCGCACACATGGTACTGAACCATTTCCTCGGCGCTATCTTCGCGTTTGCACTTAGGTCTTTTACATTTTCGGGGCGTAGGGAGGGGCGAGCTGGTGTTTTTGCTTTTCTACAGGTATTGCTAGAAATATGAGACATAATGACTTACCCCAGACTCCGTGCGAAAGCGGCAGCAAATGAATGAAACTCTGATGCGATCTGATTGTTGGCTGATGATGATGATCTGAACGGATGAGGCTCTGATGAGTTGCTGTCTGTCCTTTTATAGTAACCACAGCAGAGCTGCTGTGATTGATAGCTTCACATAGTTTTCCTTAAAGAAGCTTTTACAACCCACACAAGAAATTTGACAAGCCTATTAGCTTTTACAGTCTGTGCCCAAAAATTAAAGTAACAAGAAGAAAAGAATTAAATGAACTAAATAGCGTGTTTGCTACAGATATAATTTTTCGAAACTATATACCCTTGGTTCAGTACTTAATTTTTGTTTCATAAATCAGAAGATATGCGAATTTAATCATTTGAATGGTACAGCATATCCATGAAAAATCGCTCGGTTTTCTAAAGCTGTGTATGCATGAAAACTAATGTGAATGGATTCTATTTCTTAACTGTGTTTACGAGGGCTGGCTGAAAAGTTTCCGCCCGAACAATGATACAAGACGTTTTTTCTCAAAATTTTTTTTTATTTTTCTACATAGTCTACTTGTAACTCTACACACTTCTCCCAGCGATGCTCCCATCTCTCTAACCCGGCCAAATAGCACTTGGCGTTTTTCTCTGCAAAATAATTGTTCACGAAGGTGATTGCCTCCTCATTTGACGAAAATCTCTCTCCTCCGAGCGCAGTTTTTAGATGAGGGAACAAAAAGAAGTCGCTTGGGGCTAGATCTGGTGAATAAGACGGATGGTCAAGCAGTTCAAACCGTAATTCATGGATTTTCGCCATGGCAAACCTTCGAAACTCGGATGTGGACAGATTTTGGAATTGAGTTCCACTATCCGTATATATGTACTGAGGTATCCCGTGACGACTAAAAATGAATTTGCAGGCTTGAATTATGTCGCTCATCCGCATTCGTTTCAATTCCACTACCTCTGGATATCGCGAAAAACAGTCTATTATGACAAGATACCATTTGGCCTCAAACTTAAACAAGTCCATACCGACTTTCTGCCAAGCATATTCGGGAAATTCGGAAGGTACCAATGGTTCGTGTTTATTGGTTGCCTGTTGCACGCACCTGGGACAACATTTTACTTTCACCTCAATTTCCCTTGATATACCTGGCCACCACATCGTCCCTTGAGCACGCGCTTTCGTTTTCGTAATGCCTAAATGACCTTGATGAAATTTTTCGAGCATTAAACCTCTGAGACACTTTTTTATTATCATTCGGTTTCCACGTAGCAGCAAATTGTCAACTATCGGCATCTCGTCTTTGACTGAATAATAGACTTTCATCTCCGATCGTAGGTTTTCTTTTCGTGGCCATCATACAGGAGGATGTATTTTCTTAATTCTTTACATTCCGGATCTATCAGCTGACGCTTAATCGTTTCAGTAATGAGCTCGTCGTTTGTGTGAATTCTTTGCAGCGATATTTGATGTACGAGTACATATGCATCTATTTCTTCTTCCAGTTCCCCTGGTGTAGAGCTGTTGTCAATAGCTGTCCTAGATAAGTGACCAAGTTTTTTCCTGGCACATATGTAATTGTATAGTCGTATCTCATCATCCTGATACGGATACGTTATATACGGGGCGAAAGATCATCTAAACACTTGGTTTTAAGAAGTTCCGTTTCTATTATGAAATGTCACCCGATCAAGTAATTTTTAAATTTTTCGCAAGCCCATGCTATGGCTAGAGCTTCTCTCTCTATGTTTGCATAGTTTTTTTCTGCTTCTGTTAATGTTCTGGAAATATATGAAACAGGGTGTACGTTCTCTCCGTGTTTCTGCAGCAGTGCAGCACCAAGACCTTTCATGGAAGCATCACAACTCACTATTGTTTCCTTTCCTCATGCCTGCTAAGAGTTGCGTCATTTTTCTTTGGAAAAACTCTGGCGCCGATGTTATCCCAAAGGGCAGCCTTAGGAACTTGTATCGACCGAATGGCGTGAGAAAAGTAGTATAGTCTTGAGACTCTTTAGATGCACTTGTTAAGCATTCGAAGATCATCACAAATTCGTACGCTCCCCTTTTTCGGCACAATAACCATCGGTGCACACCAATCTGTAGCATTTTCCACTGGGGCTAAAACTTTCTCACTAACCATTCTACCGAGCTCTTCATGAACAACTTTTAATGTTCCTAAGCCCTCGAAAATTTCCCTAAATTCCTCTGTCCAGTTCCTCATAGAAACTTTTAAAATAGGTTTTGACCGCACACAGCGCGGGCGACCGAAATTTAGGGAGGAAAGAAGGATAGGTACCGATGTACGTTGGTTTTATATGTCTGAATGTTACAATGACTAGGAAATAGAGACTTCGGCAGGGCATTCCTTAAGCGAGTTGTACGGCTTAGGAATGAATCACGACATTTCAGAGTACGTGCGAAGGTGGGCTTGAAGGTATACTGATGAGCATTCATAGCGAGGCGGGTATTACGGTTAAAAGTTAGAAGGGGTGGAATACTACTGGCAATTTGGGAGGAGCACTGGTAGTGAAAATAGCGATAAAACAAAGTGAGACAGGAGACATTACGTCGGTGTTCTAGGATGCTGAATGACTGTGTGATATTGTCATCACCTATGGGTTTTACCGCACGCTTTTGGATCCTATCTAGCAAGTGCAATGAGGATTTAGGAGCACCTGACCAGATGTGGGCATTGTACTCCAATTTTGGGCAAATGAATGCTTTATATATTGTGGCCAGATCAGAGGGTGTGAAATATTTCTTACATCGCTTGAGGAAGCTTAGAGATTTCGCACCATTTTTGGCGACATCGAATATATGGTCATTCCAACGTAAGTTGTCACTGACACACATACCGAGAATGGAAAGTTTTTCGGTTTCAACGATGCAAGTGCCATTTACGGACAATGGCTGTTTCTTCAAATTTCGCTTTAACGGCAGAAGACAGCATTGTGTTTTGGTAGCATTAAATTCCACTCTGTTAGTGGTCCCCCAATTAGTTATGCTGTTATTATCGGAATTTAATGAGCTTAACATACGCTGCCGTTCCCGTTCCACAGCCGAAGAGCAGGGGCGTGAGTCCGAGAACGAATATGAGAAGCAGAGAGTGCTGTCATCAGCAAAGGAATAAATTGGATTAGAAGTAACAGACAAGAGATCGTTGATGAAAATTCAAAAGAGTGTCGGAGACAGAACGGAGCCCTGGGGCACACCAGCATTTATTTTGTGAATATCAGACTTGAAACCGTCCAAGACAACTTGAATTGACCGTCCCTAAAGGTAATTTCTAATCCATTGAAGAAGAGATCATCGATCCCAAAAGCACGCATTTTCGACAAGAGAGCCTGATGCCAAACTCTGTCAAATGCCTTAGAAATATCAAGTGCAACTATCTTGCTTTCATCAGATTGATGTACGCTTTGGTTGCACTTTTCGATGAGACATGCCATCAAATCACCAGTGGACTTGTTGCTACGAAAACCGTACTGCCGGTCATTGAGAAGTTTTCGTGTTTCCAGATATTTCATGAGCTGACGGTTTATCAGGGCTTCCATGACCTTAGAAAGAAGGGAAGTAAGTGCAATGGGTCTGTAGGAGGAGAAAGAAGAAGATTCGCCTTTTTTAGGGACGGGCTGGACAAATGCTGTTTTCCATCTGCTCGGAAAGAGTCCTAAAGAGTAGGATTGATGAAAAAGCTTACGCAGTGGTTTCGCCAGCGTGGAAGAACATCTCTTCAGAAGAAGGGGAGATATACCATCTGGACCAGCGGATTTATGCATGTTGAGATCTTTAAGTACTCCTGCTACTACACGAGTGCGAAAGTGGATTTGTCCCATTGCAGATTCGACGCACTCAAGTGTAGGCGGGGACAAAGCACAATCTGGGAGTGTTGAGCTAGCCGCAAAGTGTGCAGCAAGCAGATTGGCCTTGTCCAAAGAGCTGACAGCTGGAATGTCATTGTAAAATAGCGTTGGGATGGAGAATGAGGCAGGATTTCTAATGTTTTTGATGTACGACCAAAAGGTTTTACTATCTTTGGGACATTGTAGTATTTTTTGCCTCAGTTTTTGGTCGTATAGAAATTCCACGCTCTTGAGAAAGACGTTGCAGTCATTTCTGGCTCGTTTGAACTTTTTTCGGTTTTCCTCTATCGGGTTGGTCTTGAAGGACCGAAAAAACATTTCTCTAACCCTGACAGCCTCTTTACAGCTCGAATCATACCATGCCTTTTCTTTTGGTCTGATGCTCTTAATCCGATAAGGGATAAAGCGATCTATTGAGATTTACTTGAAGGAGTTCTTTAATGGTATTAAGATGCTTACCTGAGGTGGCTATAGCAACGTCATCTGCATAGGCAATCACCCTGCTACCTCCCGCTTCCAGGTATATCAGCAGTTCCAGAGAAGGGGAGAGAGAACACCGACTTGCGGCGTACCTCTGCTGACACATCTTTTGGCAGAAGTCTCACCCAGTTTGGAGTTGATTATCCTGCTTTTTAGCATAAGACTGATCAGTTCCCCAAGTGAGTCGTCTACCTGCAGAGTTGACAGCGCAGTCGTGATTGCGGATGTGTTGACGTTGCTGAAGGCACCCTCTATATCCAGGAAAGCAACCATTGTATACTCTTTATAGGGATCGTTCGATGTGGCTAGTCAGTGAATGCAGAGCCGTTTCCACTGACTTTCCTTTACAGTAGGCATGTTGAGCCGTTGACAGAAGTCTCTGATCAATTTTAGCTCGTATATGGATATCAGTCAGTCGTTCTAGAGTTTTCAGAAGGAAAGATGATAGACTTATAGGTCTGAACACTACATTGACTTCTCTCCGTGACAGTGGAATGGGGATAAGTTCTAGACAGCTCCTCATAATATCTGAGGACCTCTATAGCTTGGCAGGTATTATACCGTCCGGACCAGCAGACTTGTATGGTTTGAAGCTATGCAGCGCCCAGAGCAGTTTGCCTCTTGCGATCAGACCATGGATTTTGGTCCCCGTTGCAGTAGACCTGTTTGGGTTGTTACGGGTCGCGAATTGAGAGCTATCTGGAAAGTGGGTGTCCAGAAGCAGGTTAAGTAATTCATCACGTGAGGTTGTCCAAGAGCCATCGGTTTTTTTCAAAAATCTAGGCATCATAGGATTTGTAGAGAGGATTTTTCTTAGCCGTGATGCCTCGGAGGTTTCCGTGATTTTGTTACAGAAGAATTTGTCGCTTTGCCTTCCTCAGTTCTTTTTTGTATAAAGAGATGAGGGATTCTTTGTATGAGTCCCAGTCAGTCACTTTTCTTGTGCTTTTTGCTAAGTTGAAAAGTTTTCTGCAAGTGTTTCTGAGCAGTCCCAGTGCTGATGTCCACCAATGTGGTTTTTTCTTGCCTCTAGGTTGAATAAGAGGGCGGGAAGCAGCCATAGCCTGATTGAGAGCCAGAGTGAATTCCCTGACCTTCATGTCAAGCTCATCGGTGTCACGCGGGGGACATGATAGTTCAGAGGATAGCGTTTCTGACAGTATTCCTCTGTATTTTTGCCAATCAGTTTTCCGGTAGTTCCGGAACAATGGTTGACTGGGAGGAGCATCATTCAGGCTGAATTGGATGTATCTGTGGTCTGAAAAAGAGTGTCCAGACGATACCATCCAGTTCATTAAGTGTTAAGTTTTTTGGAAAATTGGATAGAAAGAGAGAGAAAGATTTTTGAGCTCAGTGAGTGGTTATTTCGCTCCATGGATGACAACCGGCATTTAGTGTAATTGGACTTGTTGTTGGACTAAAATCTCTCACGAGCCTGAAAAAAAGAATGTCTTTCGGGCACAGCTGGTATTGAACCCCGAACCGTCCGATTGGGAAGCTTTCAGCCATGGCCACCCGACAAGACGGTGCCACACTCCACACAGCTAGTGCAACAATAAATTTATTGCAGGCCATGTCAATTGACCACCGAGACCGTGTGATTTGACACCATTGAACTTCTTTCTTTAAGGTAATCTAAAATGTGAAGTCTATGCCAAGAAGAACCTAAGAGCTAATGGACAAGACAATAGGGCAAATTGGTGGAATAGAGGAGCAATTATGGCAGGATGTCATCCTAAGCTTGAACAAACGGAATAGTATATTCTGCCTAAGCCGTGGTGAACACTTGGCCGATATTATTAATTACACATAATTATTAACGATCAATAAGCATTATCCAGTAAATAAATCACTTCACGCAGTAAAAATCTCCAGACAGAGGAAGCCGCGTCGCCATCTTTTGTTTTTGAACGAGGACGTGGCTGCGGTGATATAAGAAGGACGATCAAAAGCAATTTTTTTAGTTTTTCATTTTATTAGTCATATTTTTCTTTACGTAAATTTCATTGTAGTATTCTTAACTTCATTTGAATATTACTTTAATTTGTAACTTTAAATTAATAAATTAAATTTAAGTTAAAAAAAGTCAAAGTCTTGTCTCTCAAACGGCTCCACAACAATATGGGAACCCTTTATTCAACATACAGGGTGAATGATTCGAACTACAACTTTTTAAAATGCTATAATTTTTCTTTATTTTTTGATAAATCGGCCTTGAGACGGCCGAAGAAAGCATCGCACGCTGCACGCAAGTGGCTCTGCGGTATTTTGGCACATTCCCGGCGAAGTGCTTGTTTGAGGTGGTGGTCCAAACTTTGGTATTTTTTAGTGCCAACCTTCGCCTTCAAAATACCCCAGACAGAGAAATCCAACGGATTTGCATCCGGAGAATTTGCAATCCATTGTGTCGAAGAAATGAAGTGTGGAACATTGTTTTTTAACCAATCTTGGTTGACGCGCGCTTTGTGAGACGGTGCCGAGTCTTGTTGAAATGTCCATGGTCTCCGACCGAAATGATTGTTTACGCAAGGCTTCAATACTGCCTCTAAGACAGTTTCACGGCATGCGATCGCATTAATTTTGACACCACGGTCCAAAAATACGAGCGGAGAGCGAGCAATAGCGGTTATGGCGGTCCAAACCATCACCATCGGTGCTGCCTGCTTTCTGGTGGCCGTCCGAAGGTGTAAATTAACTCGGTCATCTTGTTTGTTGACATATTGCTCGATAACAAATGGCGACTCATCGGAAAAAACCAAATTCGGCATCTCACCACTTTCGTGCAAGCGTAGCAACTCCTTCGCTGTTTCGACTCAAAATTTTTTCTGTTTCATTTCATTTCATTTCATTTATTTATTTCATTCAAATGATTTGTACATTATGATATTATCTTTTTTAGTACATAGTATTTTAATTTCAGATGTATGATTTTATTACAAATTTAAAACTAATATACTCGTATATAAACATTATGGATGAATAGGAAGAAGGGGATAGGTTTAGTTTTATTGTGTGGAGAAATATAGGAGTATTGCACTTTTAAAATTGCAGGGATTTGATATTGATCTTAGATGTGAGAGCAAGGAGTTCCATAGTCTTACTGTGTGAATGAAAAATAAGCGCGAAGAGCTAAGAAAATTGCAGCGGTAGGGTATAAGGTTCGTTGTTCTTGAAGAGCGAGTGAAATTAAGCCTGCTATACAAATAAGACGGACTTTGATTATTAATAATTTTGTGTAGGAATATACAGTTTCTAGCATTGATATACTGTTCCAAATTACAACCAAGTAAATACCTAGAGTATTCGGAGATATGCTCATACCTACGAATGCCATAAATGTAACGCACCGCATCATTGAAAGCTATTTGTAATTTACGCTGAGATAATGAGTCAAGACTACTATATACGACCTCAGCATATGTTATGAGAGGTAATATTAACGTTGTTACCAGCTTTCGTCGTGTTTCAATCGGAGTGAAATATGCGCTAAGCCACAACTTACGAAGGCATCCGTAGATACGACCATTGACCACGTTGATGTGATTGTGACCAGATAGATTTCGAGTTATAGTATAGCCAAGACTAGTGATGGATTCTACGACTTTGATTTTACTATTATTAAGATATACGTCAGGTAGGAGATTAAAATTGAATTTTTTCTTGGATATTGGAATTACTTGAGATTTTGCCGGATTTAGTAGTAACCCATTTGACACTGACCAAGAATATATACGTTTTAAGTCATCATTAATGAGAAAAGCGAGTTCATTAAGGTTGGAGTACGGTTTCGCTAGGTGTAGTTGAACGTCATCTGCATACAGGTGTACTGAAGAATGTCTGCACACTAATGGCAGGTCATTTATGAACAGGCAGAAGAGAATCGGTCCCAATATTGAACCCTGTGGCACACCTTGTTTGATTTTCACTAGTGAAGGACTACGTTCACACGAAACTACCCTTTGCGACCTACCGGAAAGAAACTACTCAGCAATTTCACTGCCCTTTCACTAAACCCAAAATTGTTCTTTAGCTTCCAACACAGAATCTTATGATTTACTTTATCGAAGGTCTTTGAGAAATCCAGCAGACAAAGAAATGAAACATGACCCCTGTCAAAATCTTGTCTTATTTCTTCAAGTAAATTGACCATGGCTGTGGAACAGCTGTGCTTCGTAATTTGTTTTGCTATTATTTTCTCGAAAGCCTTGGACAAGCAGGGTAGAATGCTAATCGGTCTAAAATCGGCAAGAGATGCTGGATAGGTTTTCTTTGCGATGGGCAAAACTCTCGCAATTTTCCAGGACTGAGGAAACGTTGATGTTGTTATGCACCAGTTGATTACATGTGTGAGATGAGGTACAATTTGCAGTAAGATATGGAGTCAGATTTGATAGCTGTTACGGATTGGATAATTTCGTCTTCAGTGACTACTACAAAATCTTCCAGTCTTGGCAGCGAGCGCACTACTTCCTCAGTCTGACTAAAATCAAATTCATTTATATTGGAATCATCTCCCAGAAATGCATGATTTAGTTCATCGGGATCAAGAACACATTTAGAGTTGTTGTTACTACTAGATATACCAATTTTACGCAAATTACTCCAAAGTTTCTTTGCAGGGAGGGATATATTTAGTTTAGAGGCGAAATAGTTTTTCTTTGAGGTACGTACAGCTAAGGTGGCGTAATTACGTGCCGCTTTGTACGAAGACCAGTTATCGTTAGATGGTCTATGCTTCCACTTGCTATATAATTTGTTTCTTCTCTTAATAGAGCAAACCACTTCAGACGTAAACCATGGGCATGCTCTGTTTTGTATTTTGACCGTTTTAGTTGGTACACATTGATCGAACAATTGTGCTAAAATAGCTTGAAACAATTTTACTTTTTCGTTCGGATCAGCCATTAAGCGGCATTGCTCCCATGGAATTGAAAAAGTAGCAATTTGAAGGGCATTTAAATCAATGGAATTGAAATCTTTAGGTACAGAAAAGAAGATCATGGTCAGAAACATCAAACGATAGTTGGTCGAACAGTAGAACAAGCGACGGATTAGAAACAATAACTAAATCTAGAAGACTGGGTAAACAATTATCAGTAAAACGTGTAGGGTAAGTAGTATTTACTATTTCCATCCCGACTGAAGAGACTAAATCCTTCATTTGGAAAGCGAGTGAGTCATTCTTTATTAAATTGGTGTTGAAGTCACCGCAGATGATTATGTGCTGATAGAGTGCACAGTATTCGGAGATAACTGAAAAGAAGGGCACAGGGGAGCAGTGTCTATTGTTACTGTACGCACATGCAACCAAACATTTGGTATTGCAGTCGCGTATTTCAATTAAAATATATTCGATTCCATTGCCACTAGATTTAGTGATAATTTCACATTTCAGATCCGATTTGCAATAAATCACTACCCCGCCACCCGTTGTATCAGTAAATCTATCATTCCTAAAAATTTGAAAATTTGGTATCTTATAGCAAAAATCAGGTACGTTCGGCTTAAACCAGGTTTCACTTACACAAATAACATCAATACAGGAACAAGAAAACAAGTATTTTAAATAGTCTAATTTGCTATCGTTTAAACTACGCGCATTTAAATAACAAATCTTAAGTCCCTCAAAACTCCTGGATAGAACATTTACCATTGTGTGCGTCGATTTTTCATTCACACTGTATTGGTTTCCTGACCTTGTGATATCCATTAAAAAAGAAATAAAACAAAACAACAACAAAAAAAGTGCAATACAACTAGAGAGGAGGAAGAAGAATTGGGCAGAGGTTTATAGAAGAAGGGAGGGGAGAAAAACAGAGGAATAAAGACAACAGAATTACAATAGATGAATAGGCTTACGTATAGTGTGCTCTTGCGGTGTAAGATCGTGTGCTTCTTGGAACTTCAATGGCTTGCGCCCAAGCTCATTTTTCAGTATGTGTTGCATCCGTTCCAACGATATGTTAAGCTCACGAGCCATTTTTCTTCCACTTCGACGCGGATTTCGCGGATTTATTCACGTTGAGCTGCTGGAGGGCTCTAATGATAACTACTTGTGGCTTTCCAGCCAAATATAAAGCAATCACCCTATCACGTTTGAATTCCATCGCGGATAAAATTTTTTCAACACAATTGAGACGCAAATCGTAATAAAATTATCTGTCATGTGTCAAAATTTGAGCTCACTGTCAAGAGCGGTTTGGAAATTATAGCAGTCTGAAGTTGGTTGCAGTTCGAGTGATTCAGGTGTATATCACATCGTATTTGAATGGTTTCTTGTATATCACACGATTTGTCTTTTTAACTATTTTATTAATGTTGATGTGAGTGCAATATCTTCAGTAACCAAGACCAAGAATTTTGATTAAAAAACAAAAGTAGAAAAGATTTAGAATGGAAAAGATGTAAAAGGAAATTTAAGTACTTTGCTATATGATATCTAAATATATATATGAATAGAAAACTTTTTAATCATATTCAATATTTTCTAGTAATAATATAAATGAATCGGTTTTCATTCTCTTTCTGCTTGTATATTTTTAGGAAGCTTCGAAAGCACTACCCTATTCATCGATTCGAAAACGGCAGAGAGTCCTTCGTCCTTAAGAACGATTCCGTTAATTACCACTCAACAAAGCTACTCATCGAAAGATACTTTTTCTTATACACCAACATTGGAAACTGTAAATCGTATAAGTACTAGACCTCAACCAACTGTTACCTCTACGCCAAGAACCACAGAGAAGAAATCGATATTAATTGAAACGACAACTCAAAAGGATGCTTTAAGTTTCAGTTCTCCACAATCAGCACGGACAACTCGAAATACTAATTTCAATTACAATGAAAGAGTAACTGAGAGCACTACTGATTTCATGTCAACCCAACATGTAAAGTCAGCGGTAAAGTACGAGAATAGAACTTCAAGAAACATTTTTTTCAAATTTAAAGGTACGTTCATTGTACGACATACGAGTATGTATCTTTTCAAATTTTTATTTATTGTATTTTTTTTTTAAAAAACTTAACACTCGAGTGGGTGTGACTGCACTTATGATGCAAAGCATGTGTTAAGTTTTTCAGAAAATCGAATAGAAAGAGAAAGAAAGATGTTTGGGCTCAGTGGCTATTTGATTCTTTTCATTGCATTCCGGATATTATTATTGTTTCTGAAATTTGGGCTTATGGGTTTGAAAGTAACGATTATCATCTACCAGGTTTCCTTTTCTTTGCGAATCCAAATGAAGATTATGCTGCGGGTGGTATCGGCTGTTTTATTAAAGAGAAACTAATAGTTCATGAAGCTAAGTGTGTCGACTTTCAGAGCGCAGACATTCTAAAGGTTTCTGTTAGGTTTAATCAGATAGATTTTGTTCTGTTGTCTGTTTATCGTCTACATATGTTCAATGTTTTGGTGTTCATAGGAGAATTTTCTTATCTGCTGAACACAGTAAAAGCAAAAAACCTAATTATTTTGGGAGATTTCAATATTAATGTAATAGAAATGCTCATTGTGAACTCAAGTTATTATTATTATTATTTATTGTGAATCCATCAACGGAGAAGGGCAGAGTGACGTTAATGTGGAGCAAACAGGAATCACATTGGAAATCGTCTTAAAGGCATTCGATGAGTACTGCCTCCCCAGGAAAAATATTGCTATGGAATCGTATAAATTCAATACAATTCTGCAAAAAGAGAACCAGACTTTTGCTGACTTTGAAACCGAATTAAGAACTCAGCTGCGATTTTGTGAATTAGTTTAGTTTAGATTTAAATGCATTTTATTTTCTAAATCATTAACCCTTACATACTAACAAAAAATGCTTAAATGCTAGCTTAAAATTACTTAACAAACTTATACTAATTTGCTGGCCCCACACAGGCACTCTAAGCTACTCTAAATTCTTATATCTATGTCTTTCGACTTTATTTACATTTTATTTATTAATACTTATTTTCTATGCTTAAGGCTAAGAAAAGAATTTAACAAAAAACTTAGCATATTGACAAATTTTTTATTTTTTATGAAAACTTAATATCTAACTTAAAATAAACCTTAGTCTACCTAACCTATATACACAATACACACATATATACACATAGACACTATACACCTATATATATACTAATATATATATGTATATACTAATATATATATGTATTTCTTAAATGCTAACCTAAGCCTATTTAAGCTGGCCATCGCTATTCACAGAGCAAATAGATTGGTCAGTTCTGCCTCATTAGTGAGGCTGGTCCGTAATTGACGGAAACGACGACGAAGCATCTTCTCCATCATTCAACCACCAGAAATGCTGGTGCTGCCGAACGACATCCCTCTTATCGCGATTCCCCACCGCCCTACTGAACCTGAGAAGATCCACACTGCCGTGTGTGACGTCTCTGTTGTAGTTGAGTCGCCTGTCCCCAGCTCTCCGAGCGACATGGAAGATTAATGGGACCGCTGATCTATCCTGGATCAACCCCATCTGATCTAGGTAGAGGAATGCTTCCGGTGAAACGAAGCCGTCAGAGCGCACTCTCTCGTGGTAAAGGTAGTTGGGGTAGTAAGCCCCAGATATCAGGTTATTCGTCGAGGCCATTGCTCTTGCAATGTGCCTTCGAGTCAGCTTAATTACGAAGTTGTCCACTCGTATTAGGTTCGCCCTGTTGTAAAGGACCTCATTACGACAGAATTTTTTGTACTCCGACTCTGGTGTTCTGTACAAGCGAAGGCAAGCCCTCTCAAACACCCGAATCTTTTCCATTAAGCTTGCTCGTACATTGAACCACACCGGACATCCAAATACAAGCATAGGCCGGATAAGGGCCATGTAGCAGATTACCTTTACCCTCTCATCGAGTTGGCTGCTATTAAACAGTCTCTTTGTAAGGGCAAAAGCGCCTTTAGCTCTGGCCAGAGCAGCATCTATATTTTTGTCAAAAAACAGAAACTGATCTAGCCAGATCCCAAGGTATCTGACTACATTTCGACAGGTAAGAGGCTGTCCGTGTTGTCCAATGATCGAGGACTTACGCCAGTTTTTTCTAGTATCCCTAGAGGCTCTAGACAACGGCGTCCTAAAGAGAATGGTTTCCGACTTCTGAAAGTTGATTTTCAACTTCCAATCATCGCAAAATCGTCTTATCTTATCGAAGTCACGCTGCAAGAGAGTATTAATGACCTCGATTTTTGGACCTGTTCTGTACGCTATCAAATCGTCTGCGTACGCAATAGTATGGGGAAGCGAACCTATCAAGTCGCTTGTATAAATGTTGAATAGGATCGGCGAATTGAGCGCCCCCTGCTGCAGACCATTTTTAATTTGAAATATTCCCAGATCCCCAGCCTAGTCAGCTTATAGAAAAGACCCTCTAACCATACGGTGTCGAAGGCCTTCTCCAAGTCAATAAGGCAGGCACCTGTGCATTGGTTTTTGCCTTTATTCCATTGGATATCCGACACCAGTTTAGACGCGGCATGTGAGATATCATGCCCCGCCTTGAAACCGAATTGATTATCCGGAACTATATGTTTGTCCTCAACCCACTTAGTCAGGACTCTATTGATCACCTTCTCGAAAACCTTACTGATGTTTGGAAGAAGACTGATCGAGCGGAGATTCGCCGGATTGGAAGTATCTTTATTCCTTTTGGGGATGGGATGTACCACCGCAGTTTTCCAATGCGCTGGATAATGGGCATTATTCATTGCATTATTAAACAGAGTGGTGTAAATGTCCACCGCTTCTAGAGGAAGATGTCGAAGCACGATGTTCGGAATACCATCGGTCCCCACTGATTTCTTAGCCCTGATTGTGTCGAAGATCGTTTGGAGCTCTTCCTTCGAAATGAACGGGGGTAGGTCACCCTCTCTGGTAATGACAATATTTGCCATACCTGCTTCGCTGAACCGGGTGAAACCAGAGCCCTCGGATCGCCAGTTCTCTACTTCATTTCGAATGTGGAGGTCGTGCACCAAGACGCGATTGTCCAGGTCATAATTAGGGCCAATGGTATCGTTGGCCTTGTATATTTCCTGGAAAGTCGCCCCTATGGCTTCAACTTTCTCCTGTGGATCCTCGATCACAAAGAAGTCGTCATCATCAGCGGCCTCATTTGGATCAATACCTGCTATTGTCAGTAACCGTTCGTTGTCTGTTGTCCGGGCTATTTTAAGACACTGAAGGTCGTTTTGATTTTTTCTCCGAAATAGTTTATTTATTTGCGGGAACATATTCGGGTTGCTGGTGTTTACAGCCCGAACCCTGTCGTTCCAATACGAACTTACAGAAATTCTGTAATTCTCTTTTATTAACGTTTGAATATTTTTAATCGACGCCTTCAGTGTCCTAATCTCCGGGTCTTGTCTGTCAGTAAATTGTCTGTACAAGGTTTTTAGTCTTGACAGCAGTCTACTTTTCTGTCGGTGCAGTGCGTCACTAGTAGGATTGCGGAACAGGTCTTCGTTAGTCGTACGTCGATAGTGCGGTATTGTAGCGTCCATGGTTTGCTTAATTGTCTCGTCCATTTGTTTTAGGTAATTGTCGATCTCCTCGTTTGACAAATTCCTATTGGACGGTGGGTGGAGCGTATTCGAGGAGAGCGCACTTGTCATGGTTGCGGAGAAGCGTGTCCATCGAGTCTTACTGTAGTTGTAAGAATATCTTTGGACAAACTCCTCCAATTCCGCAATTTCGTTGGGAACTGTAATTTTGGTGCTAAAACCGCAATGGTCGCTGTCATACACGAATGTGCGCAGACAGTTTAGCGTTTGTAAATTCGTACCTGTCAGTCGTATACGTTCGTCGTACAGCAGTAGATCCAAATAAGACCCGCCTCTGGGAAACGACGGGTTATCCGTCGCTTTAAGACCGAGTCTGTACATGACATCGTGCTGACCCCACCAATCGAGTAGTAGGTTCCCTCTAGTATTTGGCAAATTATTTCCCCAATCTCTGTGTTTAGCGTTGAAATCCCCGCCGATTACAAAATAATTCTCCCCCGATTCCAGCCTCAGCAGTCGAAAAGGCGTATCGAGCTCTTTAATGAATAAAGTGGATTGTGGAGCCTCAGGTGCATAAACAGAGGCCAAGTACAGTCGCTTTCCACTGCGGAGCGGGATATAAATGACGACTGCCTCCAACACCCGGAACCTACGCAACACTCCCTTGTACACTCTGTGAAATTTTACACCTTGCTTAATGAAGATAGCGACACCGCCTCCACATTTGGATCTGGGCCGGTTTCTTCTTCTAACGATTTAATTATTGTACTCCAGTTTGTGCTTATCGGTTAGCTTGGTTTCGCTAGCGAAAAGCACATCAGGAGTTTGGTCTTGCAGCAATTTAAACATCGCGGCTCTTCGTTCGATCCTAATCAGTGAATTAACATTCACCGCAAGGACCTTCAAAGTTTGCTCCACCATGTGCGTACCCATTACGACATGTGTTGCGTTAGGCCCGGCAGCAGCGCGTAGATCTGGTCCACCCGCTTGGCCTGTTCTTGCACCTGCTTTTGCAGCTGAGCCATCTGCCCTTGGATTGCGAGCAAGATGGCCAGCATGTTAGGTGCAGCTTCCGTTGTTCTCGGCATTGGCGCTGGAGAAGCAACAGTCGCTTGCTGTACCGTAGCCCCCCTACCTGCCGCCATTTGGGCGTAGGAAATTTGGGGCGTGACGGCTGGTGTTTGAAACCTCACAAGTGAACGTTTGACCTCCACCTTCTGCTGTCGAGTCAGTTTTGCTTTTTTGATGTCAGCGAACTTAGGACAACCCCACGTGTCCCACGTTCCCACATAATACGCACGAGAGCTGCGCCCTATCGGATACTCCGTCCCTACCCAGAGCACACTCCTCGGAACTGTGGTTCTTTGCGCACTTCACGCATCGAGGCTGCATTTGGCAGTTCGACGCGGCGTATCCGAACCTCTGGCAGCGAACGCATTGTATAACGCCTTCGCTCCTTTTTAATTTTTCCCAGTGAACCACTTGGTAGTCTAGGACATTGATACTCCTTAGACTATCCAGACGGCTTTCGGGACTGAGATGCACCAGGAAGAACGGTAGACTCCGTTTCTCCCGCCTGGCTCTAGCTGTGGTAAATGGCTTTACCCCCACACACTTGAGTCCTTCGCACTCCTTCTCTTTGAACAGTGCGAGGATCTACTCAGGATCAGAAGACGATTCCAACCCCTTCAGCAGCATCGATTGCCGCTTTTCACACTTCGGCGTGAATGAATAGTGCTCCGTCGTCGTTTCCCTTAGGAGCTCTTTCACTTTCGCGTAGCCCTCCACTGTATTACGGTGGATGGCATGGCGATCGTTCCCCAATCTCTTAATATTAAAATTATGACCAATGGCCAACTTACACAGGTCCTTGGTAGCATTTACCTCTAGTTTATAGGTGTTGATAGGCGGCACCTTCTCCTTCTTCTTCTGCTGCTGTTGTTGTTGTTGTTTCTGCCGCTGCTGCTGTTTTAGCTGTTGCCGTTCTTGTGGCTGCTCTTGTTGTTGTTGCTGGTGTTTCTTGAGTTTTTGTTGGTATTGTTGTAGCACTTGTGCTATTGCATTTGTTTGGTGTTATTGAGTCTGCTTTTGAGCTAGCTGCGTCTGTTTTTGCTGTTGGGATTGCTCTTGCTCTTCCCTCTTCCTTCTTACAATTTGCCTTTCTTTTATGGCCAGCACTCTTTGTTGTAGCATTTTGATGCTGCTACTTATGACCTTCATTTCGTCCTCTTCATCATCAGATTCGCTTGCTGCCAATGAAGCGAAGTTGTTTACCGTTGATAGGGTTGGACGTTTTATCAAATTGGAAGTTGGAAGCTTCCTCCTTCTCTTTGTTTTCGGCGTTTGGCTCGAACCACTCGACGCCTCACCTGACACTTCAGCAGGTCCCGCTATAGGCATAGCGGACCGCTCTTCACAATCCATCACGTGATAGACAACACTTTACCACCAATTAACTTTATTGTTTTTTTTTTTGTTTTATTTACTTTTAAAAATAAAAAGATGCAACTGTTTCGGGAATCGAGCCCACGACCCCTGTTTTGTCGGTCGGACACCACTGCTACTGCGCCACCGAAGCACTTGGCCAAAAAGTTTTTAATTGTTTTTTTTAATTTATTTCACTTGCAAAGAAGCCGAAACACATCCGTCCCCTACGAGGTCTATGAACGACTGCGATTTTGTGAATACAATTGTAAGTGTGGCGCTACTTATGAGCATCGAATGTTACGTGATCGCATAATTATCGGTGTTTACGATAAGAAATTACAACTAAAACTATTGGACGGAAAGGATGATCCATTGAAAAAGGTCATTGAAACTTGCAAAATCTATGAAGCGGCAAATGCAAATAAAATTTTGCTAGATCGACGTTACAACAACAATGCATTAAGTGTGAATACTGTATCGGAAACAATAGCTGATCAAGCATGCAATGCTATATCTAGCTATTGCTTCAATTGTGGTGCACCTTTCACCCCAACTCATATGCGCTCTTGCAAGGCAAACGACGTCAATTGTTTGAACTGTGGAAGAAAAGGACACTTCGCTAAATTTTACAAACAAAAGGGAAAAGCAAAACCAAATGGACAACATCAATCATCAGGGAACCAACATCTAAGGAGGGACAACAACAACCACCACAAGAAGCAGGCAAACAGTCTCAATTGGAATGAGGAAGGTAATTGTTGTAGTTTAGAGCAGGTTGATGGAACTAGTTTATTAAGTAGAAATTGTAATGTTAATGGTAATGTTTTTAGATTAAATGCAAACACTGATACACTAAACAGAATAAGGTGGACGAAAACATATCGAATTAACAACAGGTTAACCACATTCAAAATTGACACTCTATCCGATGTGAATTGCATACCAATTAATTTAATTAAGAAGTTGAATGTTACTTTTGAAAAGAAAACACAGGGATTTGTTGTGCTCGACTATAGTGCTAATAAAATTAACATTCATGGTTTGGTTAATTTAAATTGTTTTGATGTGGAAAAGAGAATTATGAAAACGGCTGAATTTCTTGTTGTTAATGATGCGCTTGAACCGCTGCTGGGATTGTCGACTTGCATTAAGTTCGATTTAATAAAACGCTTGAATACTGTGAAATCATTTCCATGTTTACCACGGGAGAAGGGGGAGTTCTTAGAAAAATTTAAGGAAAATTTTAGTAGTGTGGGGTAAATTTCCAGGTACTTGCTCCATTAGGTTAAAGGAGGATGCCATACCCTCGTTGCACTATAAAAAGTGCGTTCCTTTGGGTCTGTGTGATCGTCTAAAATTGGAACTCGAATCGATGGTCCAGGCTGGAATCATTTCTCCAGTCGATTATCCCACCGATTGGGTAAACAATGTTCAGCTCGTAGAAAAACCTAATTTAAAACTTCGGGTTTGTCTCGATCCGAAGCCCCTTAATTCATGCATAAAGCGCTAGCACTTCCTCATTCCAACGATCGAAGACGTGATGGGGCGACTGGCAAATAAATGTGTATTTTCTGTGCTCGATCTTAGTAACGGATTTTGGCATATGGAACTTGATGCCAAGAGCGCAGATTAAACTACGTTTATGACACCGGTTGGTAGATTCAAGTTCAATCGCGTACCATTCGGTATAAATAGCGCACCAGAAATGTTCCAGAAAAAGATGGTGCAAAAGTTCGGGGATATTCCAAACCTTTTTATATATTTCGATGACATGGCTATTGCGGCCGCAAATGACCTTGAACATGACCAAACTTTGGCAATCGTAATGGAGCGCGCTCAGAATCATAACATTAAATTTAATGCGAGTAAAATTCAATTTAGGCAAAAACAAATTAAGTTCATGGGACATTTAATTTCAAAGGGCCAAATTAGACCGGATTTTCGATATACCAGAGCCATTCTAGATATGCCGAAGCCAACAAACAAATCCGGGATTATGAGATTACTGGGGTTATTTAAGTATCTTGCAAAGTTTATCCCTAATTTGTCATGCCAATCCGCAGCCTTGCGTGATTTAACCCGAAAAGAGGTAGAATGGAGTTGGACGGATAGACATGAGAATGAATTAAAAAAATTGACGTCAGAGCCTGTACTGGCAGTTTATGATCCGAGAAAACCAGTTATCATTCAAACGGATGCGTCAAAGGATGCTTTGGGATGCGTTCTGATACAGAATGGACATCCAATTGCTTACGCTCAAATTGAAAAGGAATTGTTGGCAATTGTCTTTGCCTGTGAACGCTTCCACTTTTTCCTATACGGACGAGAGTTCACGGTTCAAAGTGACCATAAGCCACTCGAGGTACTTGTCAAGCGTGACATTGATGATGTCACTCCTCGATTACAGAGGATGTTTATGCTTCTTCTCAAGTATCCGAAGATGAATATCGTTTATACACCGGAAAGGGAAATGCTTGTGGCGGACTGCCTTTCAAGGGCACAGTTGCCCGATCAATTGGAAAACCCAGATCTTCTTGGAGTCATACATACAATCACTCGGAAGGTGTGCTTATCGGAAGATAATTACAACTTATACTTGCGTGTAATTAAAGATGATGAAAAGTACATGCGCATATGTAAATACTCGTATGTCCAGACGCAATGGCCCCGATATCATCAGCTTGATGATTTGAGCCAAAAATTTCACAAATACCGCGATAATTTGCATTTCGAAATTGGACTTCTTTTTAAAGATCATAGACTTGTAATTCCTTCTGAACTGCAGGCAAAAATTTGCAAGTGGTTACACGAATCACATTTGGGTGTTGAAAAAACGCTTGCACGTGCACGTTCTCTTTATTTTTGGCCTGGTATGTCCGAAAAAATTAAAATAATCGTTTTGCAGTGCATTATTTGCGAAAAATTTAAACGAAATATGCAAAAAGAACCGTTGGTTCAAGACTCTAATCCTGAGTACCCATTTCAAAGAGTAGCGATTGATTTATTTGAAATTGCAGGGCACGATTATATAGCGATCATTGACGCATATTCGGGCTTTGTCATGTCAGAGAAACTAATTCGGAAAACTTCTAACCATATAATTGAAGTAATGGTGAAAATATTTGATCGCGTAGGATATCCATCGGAAATCAAATGTGATAATAACCCGTTCAGGTCAACGACATTCGAGGAATTTGCCAATCAGACAAATATTTTGTTTACTTTTTCTAGTCCGAGGTATCCGCAAAGCAATGGATTAGCGGAAAAAGGCGTTGCCATAGCAAAAAATCTTCTAAGGCGATGCTACGAGATACAGGAAGTCGATCGTTTTCAATATCATATTCTCGAGTACAATACAACACAAGTCGCTAGTATGAAACTAGCGCCGGCTCAATTGTTCTTTGGGCGCCAAATTAAGACCAGATTGCCTGTAGCGGGTCAGCTGTTGCGTCGAAACAACTTGAACGAGGTCGATATTCAAGAAAAAATTCAAAACAAAAAGGATAAACAGAAGTATTATTACGATCGAACTGCAAGATCCTTGCCAGTATTGAATGTGGGTGATCAAGTTATATTTAAAAAAAAAAATGGAAAAGATTGGCATTACGCGCAAATTGTAGCTAATGTTAACGATAGGTCATATATTGTACTAGACAACTTTGGTAATTATTTTCGAAGAAATCGTAGATTTTTAGCTAAGACACAAAATAATGAGATCAATACAAGTGAATTGCTATTCGAAGATCACATTAGAAACAATGTAAATGACGAATACAATAATGTTAAGGAAATCAATATTATACCAAGTAAGAATAGTAATTAGAAGTAAGTAAGTAAAAATTGCCACAATAAAAATATGTCACCTGGTAGCAGCTTACCAAACGAAGCCAAACGAACAGTTAAACACACGGATTCACCATTAGTTCATGATGATCCAATTGATAGCGACAGCATAGAGGTACCTAAAGTACCTCATGTAAGTTGCACACCTTATGTGGCTCGAAGTGGTCGTGTAAGCGCACCACCTATTCGGTATGGTAATCTCGCTGCCAAATAATTAAGAATAAAAAAAAAAAAAAAAAAAAAAAAGCGTGTAATAGAAATGCTCATTGTGAACTCAAGTTATTATTATTATTATTTATTGTGAATCCATCAACTTGCATGTACCAGGTATGTTGGGAATAAACGTCAAGTAAAAAGAGGAAAGCGGTTTTCACAAATGGGAACAGACCTTATGTTGTCCATGGTGATATCCTCAAATGTGAACAGAATGGAGATAAATAGAATGACAACCAAAGGACGCTCGATGGGATGGGAGCTAACAACAATGTCGTTCAATACCTCTCCCGGTGTCGTGGTAGGTATTTCATTCATTCGCTGTGCATTATTTTCGTCTCTAATATACATAGTTTCATTTAAATAGCAAAGAACAGAAAAAGAGCTTAAGGATCCAAATTCCAGAAAGAATCAACTCATGCAACTGGCGGCGGCCATCGTCCGCCACGTAAACCGCCGTCGGTTTCAATTGATCTTTCGGAAGTGGTAAAAAAAATATGCAGTTTCTCTGCAAGTGAAGCTTGCAGGACCCGCACCGGTTGACAGCGATAGAGATTCACATCCAGGCGATGAGACGACATCAGCTCCAAAAACAAGTCTGGCATCGAATTTGTTTGATAATGGGCTGGTGTCTGCTATATTATCGAACCCTGCTCTAACAGTGGATGCATTGGCATCATCACCGCCGACATCGACAACATCGACAAAATGGGCTTTGTCGTTTCCGTTTAGCTCATCGCAAATGTTCTTGAAGCCAGCGTCGTCGTAAACGGAATACTGACGGCACTGAAAATGAAATTCGAAATTCAAATTACAACAGCTCGACTACGCTGACCAATTCTGTAACCACTAACCGCAGCAGCCCAGCACAAACTTACTTTGGCTAGAAGGTTCATAAAAATCCATTTTTTTTTTAATAAACTTTAATTTTTTTTAAATGTTTTTTTATATTATTGAATATAGTCCCCTTTTAGTTTGATACACTTATTCCAGCGATTTTCCAACATCTTGATCCCGTCCGAAAAGTAATTTCTCGGAAGGTCTGCAAAATACTCCTTCGTGGCGTCGATGATTTCCTCGCGTGAGCTGAACTTTTTATTGATGAGCCATCTTTTGAGATTTGGGAAGAGATAATAGTCCGAGGGATCTAGACCCAGTTACCAATCGAAGCCAAAGGTCCGCCCGATTCCGCATCAGCAAGTCCAAACACTCTTTCGAAGTGCTCTCGCGTTCGTGTTTTTGGTCATGCGCCACACCCAGCGGCAGAATATTGCCTAAAATATGGTGTGTGCGCTCAGTACTAATCTTTGTGGTATCTGTTAGCTGGCGCTCCTTCACTTTCCCGTCAGCCGACACCATTTTGACATTGTCCTCTGTAACCGCATCGGAGGGCCTGCCGCTGCGGACTTGATCGGTAGTGAAGTTGCGGCCACCACGAAACTCTCGAAACCAATATTTGACGGTGTAATCTGACGGAGCATTAGCCCCATAATATTTATCCAAGTTTTCTTTTGTTTCCTTCGCCGTTTTGCCTCTCAAAAAATAATGTTTTATGAGAGAACGAAAATCGTTTTTGTCCATACTCAACATGATGCCAAACACGTCAACAACAATCAGCTGTCAAAAAAAAACAAAACTAAAGACAGTATCGCACTGAAATTTGGCATGTCTGTCTAAATATGAACGGACTTCAAGGCACCATAAACTTTTTTGCAGTAGCAGCGCATTCTGGCGGTTAAGGATGTCACTTTTCACTCCATCTAGTATGTACATTGCTTCTGCGCTGCTGGCTAAATAGACTTAATAAACGAAAGGAAAATATTATAATGATAACATGATAGGTCCCAGGGAACTGAGCCTTCTGGAGAATTTTTTTCCAAAAGTTTTCTTGCGCGATCCTACTTCTGAAAATCTTAGCCGTTGATGAATATATTTAAAAAAAAAAATACAAGAGAAAAATTCAATTTCACTTACTCTTTATTAAACGATCCGTCTCGCATTTTTTTTTTTTTTAAGAGAACCTAATATAGTCCGTACCAACTGAGTTTGCCATTCTACTGCGCATGTCTCTTCAAATTTCTTTTATCATCTCTTAAATTAGCAAATATGACCTAAGAAACACGAAAATGGGTGGAGCCATAATAAAAAGTATCTACATCCCAACGTTGCTTTGAAGATGGCAGTTCTGATCTATATGAGGGTGGTTTTTGTATTTTCCTTCTATTAAACTAAAGTTGAGAGCGCACTGATGGGAAGGCCATTTTCTACCTGAGGTAGAAAAATATTCCCATCAGTGGGCTCTCAACTTCAGTTTAATAGAAGAAAAATAAATTGACCAACCTCAGGCAGTTCCCAACTGCCATCTTGAAAGCAACGAGGGATGTAGATACTTTTTATTATGGCTCCACCCATTTCGTGCATTAGTCACATGTTTCTTATCGAGGTGGAATTCTGTGTGATGATGCAATTTTCTTGAAGGATCGTGAGCCTGGAATTTCGGTCGCAGAACTTTCTGAAAAGATAAGTCTAATTGTGAATCGATTCACAGGTGTGTCTATGTTTCCAACCCTAAGAAGAACATTAAAAAGTACAGTGAAAGATACATAGTTACCTAGATAGAGTAAGCTGGAGAAAACAAAGTAAAAAAATATTTAAAATAAGAAACAGTGTGTTGGATGTTGAACACGTTTATTAAGAAGAACAAAAAACAAAAAAAACAATTCAAGGTTAACAATTTATGTTTACATGTCATAATAATTATGTGAGACTTGCCAAAATATAATAGTATTGGTACAGTAGGAAGTATTGGTGGAGTAGGAACAAAAACGCATATTTCAACACTCCCTCTCGTTTTTGTTTTTAGATTAATTCAAGTAATACAATAATTAAATATAGCTAACAAATTCCATAGCACTCTCGCAATCTAAAAAATTTCTCTTTAGCTAGCGGCTTCGTCAACAAGTCGGCTAGTTGGTCAGCTGTGCGAATGAACTCCACATTAATCTCTCCTTTATTTTGTTGATCGCATGTCTAGATTGGCAGGAATTGAGACAGGCGTACTTCGACTTTGATGGAAACGCTCCAGCACCCTTTGCGTGTAAGCAGCTTGGTGTATTTTAATCTTACCTCTCTCTCTCTATTCCTCTCGATCTGCATGCCCACAAAGTGCTCCGCTTCTTTACACGTTATCTTGAATTCTTTGTGCAACTTGTCATCACCGCAGACAAGTCCATCGTCCACATACAACGCCAGATAAAAACGGCTTGACTCTTTGTAAAAAACGCATGAATCCATATTTGAGTGTTTAAGTCCAAACTGTAATAAAAATTGCACCACCTTCTTGTTCCATTGACGTGATGCCTGTCTAAGTCCATATAGACTTCTTTTCATTAAACATACACGATCGTCTTCTGTAAAACCATACGGCTGTCCCATGAAAATATTTTCATCTAAACCTCTACGTAGGAAAGCCGTCTTAACGTCAAACTGATAAATGTTGAGATCAAAAGCTGCTGCCACTGTCAATAAACTTCGTACTGAATCGTATCTAACCACTGGTGCAAAAGTTTCTTCATAATCCACTCCTTGCTTTTGTGAGCAGCCGCACGCTACCAGTCGAGTCTTGTACTTATCGACTCGTCCATCAGCTCTATATTTCTTTTTAAAAATCCAACGATTCGTTATGACGTTTTGATCAGCTGGTCTTGGAAATAAAATCCATGTTTTGCTTTCCGCTGGCGCCTCTAATTCGTCATTGATTGCGTCCAGCCACTTCGCAGAATCGTCAGCCTCCATCGCTTCCTCTAGATCAATTGGATCTAATTGCGCCAAGCACAACTCAGCCATTGTCACTAACTCGTCAAAATCCTTTACTTTCCTCTTAGGATATGGGTCCCGTTGAATTGGTAACCTTGGATTTCTCCGTACTGGTTGGCTTTTGTCGTCTTGATCTTCTTCTATAACCACTGGCCGATCGTCCGCCTTCTGGTCTTCATGGCAGATATCTTTAAGGCTGGTTGATTTGTCCATCACAACATGAGGCATAATAGACATTTCATTAAATATGACGTCTCTTCTGTTCAGAATCTTTCTTCTTGCTGCATCATACAATCTATATGCCTTATTTCCCTCGCTATACCCTACCATTTAACATTTAACAGAATTCGCCTCCCATTTTGGCCGCTGTTCTTTTGGGATGTGGACATTGGACTGGTTGGCTTCGACATTCTGGACAGACAACACCCGAAGGACGGTGTGTTGAGATCTTCGCTGCGGAAAATAACTTAACCCAGCTTGTAAATGAGCCCACACGCATACCAGACGTTGATAGTCATACCGCCAACACCCTGAACTTGTTTTTAACTTCTCACCCTGACAAGTACTGCGTTGATGCGCTCTCCTTTCTAGGCTCGTCGGACCATTGTGTCACATCAGCTAAATTCTCGTACACCCACCTCACAGTTAGAGAAAAGATTCCTAAAAGAACCGTATGGCAATACGAGAAAGCCAACTGGAGTGGCCTTAACAGCTTCTTTAGGAATTTTAACTGGTCGTTATGTTTCCTCGATAACGACGTGGATGCCGCTGCTGACATGATCACAGAAACTATTCTCTTTGGAATGAGATGCTTTATCCCTCATCGGATGAAGAGTATCAAACCAAAAGAAAAGTCATGGTACGACTCGAGCTGTAAAAAGAGGCTGTCAGGGTTAGAGAACTGTTTTTTCGGTCCTACAAGACCAACCCGACAGAGGAAAACCGAAAAAAGTTTAAGCGAGCCAGAAATGACTGCAACGTCTTTCTCAAGAGCGTGGAATTCCAATATGATCAAAACCTGAGGCAAAAAATACTGCAATGTCCCAAAGGCAGTAAACATTTTTGGTCATTCGTCAAAAACATTAGAAATTCTGCCTCATCCTCCATCCCAACGCTCATTTACAATGACATTCCAGCTGTCAGCTTTTTGGATAAGACCAATCTGCTTGCTGCACACTTTGCGGCTAGCTCAACACTCCCAGATTGTGCTTTGTCCCCGCCTTCACTTGAGTGCGTCGAATCTACAATGGGACGAATCCACTTTCGCACTCGTGTAGTAGCAAGAGTACTCAAAGATCTCAACATGCATAAATTCGCTGGTCCAGATGGTATATCTCCCCTTCTTCTGAATAGGTGTTCTTCTACGCTGGCAAAACCACTGCGTAAGCTTTTTCATCAGTCCTACTCTTTAGGACTCTTTCCGAGCAGATGGAAAACAGCATTTGTCCAGCCAGTCCCTAAAAAAGGCGAATCTTCTTCTCTATCCTCCTACAGACCCATTGCACTTACGTCCCTTCTTTCCAAGGTCATGGAAACGCTGATAAACCGTCAGCTCATGAAATATCTCGAAACACGAAAACTTCTCAATGACCGGCAGTATGGTGTTCGTAGCAACAAGTCCACTGGTGATTTGATGGCATGTCTCACCGAAAAGTGGAACCAAAGCGTACATCAATCTGGCGAAAGCAAGATAGTTGCACTTGATATTTCTAGGCATTTGGCAGAGTTTGGCATCAGGCTCTTTTGTCGAAAATGCGTGCTCTTGGCATCGATGACTCTCTTCTTCAATGGATTAGAAATTACCTTTCGGAACTTTCAATTCAAGTTGTCTTGGACGGTTTCAAGTCTGATATTCACAAAATAAATGTTGGTGTGCCCCAGGGCTCCGTTCTGTCTCCGACACTCTTTTTAATCTTCATTAACGATCTCTTGTCTGCTACTTCTAATCCAATTTATTCCTTTGCTGATGACAGCACTCTCTGCTTCTCATATTCGTTCCCGGACTCACGCCCCTGCTTTTCGGCCGTAGAACGGGAACGGCAGCGTATGTTAAGCTCATTAAATTCCGATATTAACAGCATAACCAACTGGGGAACTATCAACCGAGTGGAATTTAATGCTTCCAAAACTCAATGCTGTCTGCTGTCATTAAAGCGAAATTCAAACTCCCAGTCATTTTCCATGAATGGCACTTGCATCGTCGAAACCGATAAACTTTCCATTCTCGGTATGTGTGTCAGTGACAACTTACGTTGGAATGACCATATATTCGATGTCGCCAAAAATGCTACGAAATGTCTAGGTTTCCTCAAGCGATGTAAGAAATATTTTACCCCCTCTGACCTGGCCACAATATATAAGGCATTCATCCGCCCTAAATTGGAGTACAATGCCCACATCTGGTCAGGTGCTCCTAAAACATCTCTGCACCTGCTAGATAGGATTCAAAATCGTGCGATGAAACTCATAGGTGATACTAATATCACTCAAACAATGGACACCCTCGAACATCGACGTAATGTCTCGTGTCTCACCTTGTTTTATCGCTATTTCTACCACCAGTGCTCCATTGAAATTGCTAGTAGCATTCCGCCCATTCAAACCCTCAACCGTAACACCCGTCTCGCTATGAATGCTCATCAGTATACCCTCAAGCCCATTTTCGGACGTACTCTTAAATATCGTAATTCTTTCCAAAGCCGTTCAACTCGCTTATGGAATGCCCTGCCGATCTCTGTGTTTCCTGGTCGTTATAACTTACTAACATTTAAAAACAATGTACATCGGTACCTGTCTTTTCTTCCTCCCTAAATTTCCTTCGCCCGCGCTGTGTACGAACATTTTAAGGGTACAAAACCCCTTGAGCGCGCGCCGATTATAAAAAGAAAAAAAAACAAAAAATGATGAGACATGTACAAGGGAAAGTAATGATCGAATGGCTGCATCGGGATACTGTAATTTTTTGAAAAACTTTGAAACTGTTTTTCTTTTGAACGTGTTTTCAAAACTTTTTTCACACTCAGATGTACTTTTCAATACATTACAAAATGCCAATATAGAAATTGTTTTTTGTACAAACCAAATAAGAAAGCTTGATGAATTTCTTAAAGTTTAAAAAAAAGGCAATCATTTGGCAGGTTGTGCCATCACATGCTGACAAACGAAAAGCTCGAAAAGATCATCAAGAATTAATTAAAAATCTAATTGAAAGCTACCGGGGCATATTTGAATTCACTCAATTAAAGAACGAATTGACTGTTTTTTATGAAAACACAGACGCTGTACAGCCAACAGGTACTACATCAGCAGGACCGTCAAAAACGATGATGTTTTGGAGCACACCTACCATCTAGGATTAGTGTCGCTTAATCCCTCAATCGAGTTTGTTAAGTCAAAAGTGGTTAATTTGTTTCGAAAGCATGGTGCCATCGAGGTGGACACACCACTGCTCACACCATTCTCGAAAAACAGCAATTCCTGGCTGAATCCAGTCAAACTTATGACCCATTCCGGTGGGGTTGTAGTGCTGCCGAGTGATTTACGTTGTCCGTTTGCTCGTCATATTGCCATGAGTGGGGTGAATATGATTCGGCGATATTCAGTTGATCGCGTGTACAGAGAGAAAAAAGTTTTCAATTTCCATCCGAAACAGAATTATGAGTGCGCCTTTGACATTATTACCCCGATGCCGGGCAATCATTTGATTGATGCAGAAATGCTCTCTGTGGCCTATGAGATTACTAATGAGATTCCATGTTTGCGGGAGAAAAATATTTGCATTCGCATGAATCATACAAACCTGTTGCGTTCCATACTCATTTATTGCAATGTGCCAAAGACGATGTATGCGGATTTGTTTGGTAATATTCTGGACTACATCGAAGGACGACTGTAGAAGTTGTATTTCCATTCTGCTGTCACTGCCATCATGGAGAAGTCCAAGACCAGTGCAAGTGCGCTTATTGATTTGCTGTTGGCTGATTTTATTGTCGGTGGACCCAGGACCAATGCAGATGAGTAAGCTTTAAGATCTCTAGTTCGCGGTAAAGGTGAAGCTTCATCGCTAGCTAAAGCGGCAATTTGAGAATTGGAAGCCATTGTCATGCTTGCCAAGAACCTTTTTGTCACTTGTCCCATTCATGTGTGCGCGGGTCTCCCTATAAGTTTTGATCGGGCGAGCTCTGGCGGTATTGTTTGGCAAATGATTGCCAATCTGAAACCGAATAGATCATCTCGACCATCTGTTTTGGCAGTTGGTGAGCGCTACGACACAATGCTAGTAGAGTTTCAGAAACAGGCCCAGAGTTTCAACGTGAATATTCCCAATCGTGGTATCAGTGGTGCCGGATTGTCGTTCTCTTTGGACAAGTTGGTCGCTGCAGTTGGATCTGATTGTGATGAGGATTGTCGAGCAATTGATGTAGGTGTTTGCGTAACCGGTTCGAGGCCACCACTGAAGGAAGTCACATACATAATGCATATTCTTTGGTTCGCCGGCATTCGTTGCGGAATAGTTGAAGCTACAGGAGCAGACGAAGCTCAAGATCTTGCCAAAGAACTCGGGGCTGTTCATGTAATTCTGGTCGCAGAAAATGGTTCATTACGTGTACGTTCATGGGATCGTGATCGCTTTCAAGAGCGCCAAGTAACTCACAGCGAATTAGTCGAATACATACAAAAACTTCTCAAAAACTATCACAATTCGTTGGAGTATACAGTACAAAGTTTTTCTGGATTAAGTTTACCAGCCTCAAGTAGCAGTATTAAGAACAGTGGCACTTTGATTAGCAATTTGCCCAAAGTCCAAGTTATGTTCATGACTCTTGAAAAGATGACAGCTAATTTCCGTAGGCGCTATGAGAATCATGTAACGCACCAAATGACAACGACTCTCTTACAATTTGGCAAAACAGAAAACTTCACCGTCCTTGTAGTGGACCTGAAAAGGTCACCAATTAATGCATTAGCCGGTGCTATAAATCCCCGAGAAGTCGAACACAAAGAGACTGAGCAAGAAGTTAATAATGTGATAGAAAGATTCCCTAAGCATAGACGCTATATATCAACTATTTTCGATGAGATTGTCGACCTATTGTCCTTGAAGAATAACACTCCTATTGTGGCCTTGTACAGCATTTCGGATTCATGTTATCGTGTGATCATTTGATTCAATCAAAACATAACAAAAATATCTATTCATTGTTCGAATTTATCATTTGAAATGTTTGTAATTTTATTATTGTAATCTGTAAACCCCCATTCTTTTCTTGTCAGTGTAATTGTGAATAATTTTTTTTTTGTACAAGTCGAAAGCCATTCTTGTTCCCTCATATTTTCATACCGCCATGGGGTATATTTGTTAGACATGTAGATTTTAATAGAGAGGAAATAAAAAAAAAAATGGACTTCCAATAGAGTAAAAAACGACAACACCATTTGATGTCTTGCTCTGGATGGAGACAAATATCGCCGACAGTTTTGAGCAGGTGTACAGGCTTTCAAAACTTATATGTGCAGTACCAGCTTCAAGGGCGTCTATAGAGTGCTCCTTTTCTGCATTGAAGACGATAAAGAAGTACCTTCGAAGTACTGAAGGTCAGGAGAGGTTAAGCTATCTGGTTCTGATGTCTCTCGAAAAGGAATTTTTGAAAGAGCTGAAAGAAAGTGACCAATTTTACAATCGAAAATTTTGTGTCCGTTGACAGACGAACCGAATTTATAGTACACTTGCGGTCATAAAAACCGCACCACCTAATGAGTTCTCAAAAAATGCGCTATTACATCAGATCGTAAGGGTTTTTCTCATACTAAGGAAGGGTATTCCCCATAGCGGAGTTCGGCCTCGTATTCAGTGCAAAAAAAAAATCAGTTTGAATTGAGTTGTGACGGTGACAAGTAAAAAAAAGTGAAATGTCTGGTAAATATCATCAACTGACTCGGGACGAAAAAGTTCAAATATTGACTTTAGTCGAAGATGGGCTTGGCTATCGTGAGATTGCGGTTAAAATAGGATGCTGTCCTTCAACTATCGTACGACTGATGAAGAAAAAAGAAAATTTGGATCCACTGGAAAGGAAAAAAAGGCTCGGGACGAAAACGTAAAACAACCCAGAAGACGGACAATGTATTGTTTACAACAAATTAGCATGAAAGATCGCTTTAAAAGTGCTGTCCGTATAAGAGCAGAACTGAGTGAATTTCATCAAGTTGATCTAAGCGCCGAAACCATACGCCGACGGCTACGGGAGATAGGTTTATATGGAAGACGACCAGCGAAAAAACCTCTCCTAACCACAAAAATGAAAAAAGCTCGCTTGACGTGGCGATGTGTGATATGGTCCGATGAAAGTAAATTTAATTTGTTGTGTGCCGACAATTTGCCATACGTACGACGATCAGCAGGTGAAAGATTCAAGGACGAGTGCATAGTCATAACAGTGAAGTTTCCTCAAAGCCAGATGGTTTGGGGATGTTTTTCTTTTTACGTTTTGGGCCCTTTGCACTTTGTTAATGGAACTATGAACGTTCAAAAGTATGGAGAAGTAGTAAGGGAGTTTTTGATACCAGCAATTGAACAGCATCATTCGCACCTTGCCACCGCGCCAAATCCCTAAGTAAAGTCTTATAAATCAACTTCTAGATGTCTACTTTATAGATAATAAACAGACAAGTAACTAGAGTCTTTCAATAATTTTCAGCTCAAGACAACGTTTGATGACCTCGGCATTACCAGACTAGACTGGCCAGCTAATTCGCCCGATTTAAACCCAATCGAACACTTGTGGCATGTAATGAAACGTAAGGTGGCTGAACATAAACCAGAGAGTAAAAAAAAGCTAAATGGAGTTCTGGAACATGTATGGAATACTGAAATTTCAGGGGATATTACTGAACTTCTAGTAAACTCGATGCCTTCTAGAATAAAAGCGGTTATAACCGCCAAAGGAGGAGCAACTCGGTATTGATAATTTTTTGCTAAAAGTGGCATATCTAAACATCTTATATAAACATACATAAAAAATGTATCGTTTGATTTTCTTAACCAATGACTGTATTAAAATATTTTAAAAAAATAAGAAAATTAACTGGTTTTTCTTTGTTTGTTCATATCTTTTTTCAAACATTCAATAAACAGATGGAAATTAGATAGAAATACTTATAAACTACTGCGGAGTACTCAACAAAAATTTGATTTCATTATAAAAATTATTATCGTAGTTATTAAGAATTTTTCAATCATTTTGATATGGTACGGTTTTTATGACCGCAAGTGTATGTATCGGTAAGATTTTTAGACCATGTATTTTATATTATTTATTTGTGGAGTGTATTTTTCTTTGTATTTCTTGTAGTTATTAATAAAATTCAAAAATCACGATTCGTTTTTTAATTTAAACTTTACCAGAGCACTTAGGTAACCCAATGCTTAAGGCCAGGAATCGCCACCAAATGAGACAGATATTTCTTCCTTTAACTGAACATATCGCATTCCAAAATCATATAAACTTTGTCTTTTTAAATTCGATTGTATATCAACTTCATCATCAAATAGTGAAAATAAAGCTGTTACTTCTGTTAAATACCATGACAGAGCTGCTTTAGAAATCCCCTTGTCGACTGTTTCATAGTTCTTCAATGTTTTTAAGAAGCATGAATCTGGATTCGGGGCTTTTACTGCCAAATTACACCCAAGCCAGGGCTTTAAATAAACTGTGGAAATAAATAAGCAAACATCTTGTAGTTGTAGCTTGTCTTTAGTACACATTTTAAGCTGGGATTGCAGCAAACATATCTTTAAAGCGTAAATACTAGATGGAGTGAAAAGTGACATCCTTGACCGCCAGAATGCGCTGCTACTGCAAAAAAGGTTACGGTGCCTTGAAGTCCGTTCATATTTAGGCAGACATGCCAAATTTCAGTGCGATACTGTCTTTAGTTTTGTTTTGTTTTGACAGCTGATTGTTGTTGACGTGTTTGGCATCATGTTGAGTATGGACAACAACGATTTTCGTTCTCTCATGAAATATTATTTTTTGAGAGGCAAAACGGCGAAGGAAACAAAAGAAAAGTTCGATAAATGTTATGGGGCTAATGCTCCGTCAGATTACACGGCGAGTTTCGTGGTGGCCGCAACTCCACTACCGATCAAGTCCGCAGCGGCAGGCCCTCCGATGCGGTTACAGAGGACAATGTCAAAAAAATACTTGAAATGATGTTGGCTAACCGGAAAGTGAAGGTGAGCGAGCTAGCAGATACCACAAAGTTTAGCACTGAGCGCACACACCATATTTTGGGCAATATTCTGCATATGAAAAAGTTGTCCTGCCGCTGGGTGCCGCGAATGACAAAAAACACGAACCCGAGAGCACTTCGAAAGAGTGTTTGGACTTGCTGATGCGGAATCAGGCGGACTGTTTGCGTCGATTGGTAACTGGGTTTGGATCCCTCGGACTATTATCTCTTCCCAAACGTCAAAAAAAGGCTCATCGCGAGGAAATCATCTACGCCACGGAGGAGTATTTTGCAGATCTTCCGGAAAATTACTTTTTGGACACGATCAAGAAGTTGGAAAATCACTGGAATAAGTGTATCAAACTAAAAAAGGACTATATTGAATTATATAAAAAAAACATTTAAAAAAAAATTCGTTTAATTCCCAAGGAAGTCACTTTTCCCTCCATCTAGTAGCTCTTGCCATCCATCGTGCCTGATACATTGCGCCAGGAGGTCTGATTTTAAATTTGTTTTCATTGTCTCCTCCCAAAAAAACCGTAGAAAGTTCAATCAATTCCCGATAATCGTCACGTATAATTGGTTTCAGTAATTCTTTTTTATAATAGTTAATTAATTCGTTAATGACCGTCTCACAGAAATTTTTCTTTGCGAAATCAGACCATGTTTCGATAGCAATTGCTTCTTTTTTAAATAAAGGGATATCCGGACTGCTGGTAACCTTGGCGGATCTTTGATTCAAATACACATCTTAAAACCAGTTCATATATTGGGTCTACAAGTAAGTCTCCAGCGTTTTTTTTTCCCCAAATTTGAAGTTTTATTATGAAAACATAGTTCCAATGCTTTATTCAAAGTATCGTCCATCGGAAGCTACAACTTTCCCCCATCTTTCTGGCAATTTATGAATTCCGGACCAAAAAAATTTCTCGTCTTTCGAGTCCAAGAACGTATCGAGCCAATTTTTGATTTCCTCTACTGAGCTGAAGCGTATTCCCGTAAGAGCGTTCTGCATCGAACGAAACAAGTGGTATTCTGGCCGTTTTTCTTTTAATGCCCGATTCAAACGAATTATTTGGGTTCGATATAATGGTCCTTTGATGGTTTCACCACTCGGAAGCAGTTCGTAGTATACGACACCCTTTTGATCCCACCATATGCAGAGCATGACCTTATTCACGTGAATATTTCGTTTCGGCGTCGATTGGGCGGGCTCGCCGGGTTTTGTAGACGATTTTCTGCGTTTAGGATTATCATAATAAATCCATTTCTCATCACCAGTGACAATACGATGCAAAAATGCAGTAACATTTCGGATATGCAAAATCGCCGTTCGACGTCTCTTGGCTTCAATTCGTACGGCACCCAGTTTCCAACCTTTTGAATGAATCCCAGTGCTTTTAGGCGCAGGGAAACGGCTTGTTGCGTGACGCCCAATGATGCAGCAACTTCTTCTTGAATCTGACACGGATCCTCATCCAGTAAAGCGTCCAATTCCTCGTCTTCAAAACTTTTCGGCTTTCCGGGGCGATCTTTGTCTTCAACTCCAAAATAACCACTTTTGAACCGTTTGAACCACTCGCGGCACGTCGATTCACCAATACATTCCGCCCCATAAGTTTCCGAAAGCAAACGATAGGCCTCAGCTGCATTTTTCTTCATATTAAAGAATAAAAGCAGCGCTTCCCGCAAATGACGTTTATTTGGCTGGAAACTTGCCATGATTTTGCTCGATAAAATGTACGACACCGATAGAACTGCTCAAATATAACGCTACAAAGTTGTTGACAGATACAAAACCTACAAATAAAACACATGGGGTCTGACATTTCTGCCCGGGATCCACTGGTGGCGCCATCTCTGACAAACGCTGGAAACTTACTTGTAGACCCAATATTTGATGACGGCAAGCAAAAAGTAACAATTTTCTTTCTATTTTTTGCTCCAAGAGCACACAAGCAGGCCGTTGTATCGCAGCATATAATCTGTACCTTATCTTTGAGGTCTCAATCATAAAGCGCCTTCAAAATAGCTTGAGCTTGGTCTTTGCCAGTAGAACTTTCGAGTTTGGGCACTGCTGAAATATGTTCTTTTTCTCCGAATGAAATCAGAATTGGCAGGCGTTCTTCTTTTGAACCCGTCACATTTAAACTTGGCAACAGTTTTCCATTCCAACGAACGGTCACAATTTCAGGCACGTTGTTCTGAAATTCAGATTTATTCGATTTTGCTCTTTCTTCTGTCATTTGGGTCCGAATTCGTTGAATAGAAGACTTGCTGATTGTAAAATCTTCAAAACTGAGATCAAGTGCTTCTACTACAGCCTGAAGTATGTAAACAGAATCCCTTACACTTGGTTGACACCTATCTAAAGCAGCAACTAATTTAGGGGTGATAAAACACGTCCTTCCTCTTTTTGTGGTAGACAACGAACTCACGGGTTGCGTTTGCAAATTTTCATCCACAGTTTCGTTAGAACTGATAGACCGTTCGTGAATATCTTGAAGTCGGCAATTGTATGAAGTCGAGAAGTTCTTGGCAGTCAAAGACTTTAGCCTTTTTTTCCTCTTCTTTTAGATTTCTCTGCCTTACTCGTTCTTCTTTCTCAGCTAACTTTTTGTCAACACCCGCTAAGCAATCCGAACGCTCTATCTCTCTTTGTTTTTGTAGAAAAATTTTGTCTTCCTCTATTTTGATCTTTTCAAGAGCTTCAGCGTGTGCGATTATCTAAGTCTTTTTGGAATTTCTCCTCGCGGTGCTTATAAACGTCCAGTTTTTTTTGCAGCACTCTCCAAACTTGGTAAAGATCCACAAGTTTTTTCACAGTCAGTTAGGTACAGTTCTGGCGGATATTCTTGCCTTTTCCCAAAATATAATGCACTGCTGAGTCACAAGATTTGCACTTTCATTTACAGTCAATTTTACTTCGCGAATATTAAAGAAAACAGCTGAGAGAACTTGGCGGTTAGACGGTAACTTTGCAGCAGTTGTTTGGTGATTTATCTCACCAACCAACAAAATACTTTTTTTTAATACTTCTTAGTTCCACTGACATGTTGAAACTTTATAAACGAAAATGGAGGTCATCCCATAAAATTCGCTCGACTCGGCACGGGTTGCTGCGATTCAAAGAAGGTAAAAATTTTATTGTCAAGTATTTTATGGTCAAATGAAAAAAATTAGAGCGTATGCGTTAGAAAATATGAACTTTGAAAAATAGGGGACAGCCTAGTATATATAGTGATGTTGCACTTCCTTGTGTGCAACAATTACCAGAAAAAACAAAAATAGAGAGAATGACGTTGAAGAACTTTATTAATCCAATTCATCATTAAGACTAACTTAAAGCTAGAAAACTAACAAACATGTCTCTGATCTTTATCTTCTCACGAAAGGCAAAGATAGAGACTATCTCATTTCCGTTTCCGTTTCCGTTTCCGTTTCCGTTTGTCATGGTTGAAAAGTGTTGCCATTGTAGATATTACATAGTTCTTGAATATATAATATATGTAGTATATGACAATATATACATGGGTTTAAGCAATCGTCAATAGTGAGCTTTTCTATTCAGAAGGTCACCGTAGTTAATTTGAAAAAAAGATTGCTGGATGCTATCTATCCGATGGGCTTGTTAGCCTTAATTTCTTTTAAAATATACATAAATCTCTACATATTCATAATTAGGCACGTCTACATACATATCTAAGATTTTTTTATTTTTTTTTCTTTAATAGAAAAAGCCATCACGTGGGAGACTGATCAGAAACCGAACAATGAAGGTGTACAATTGCTCTGGCTCCTACTAACAATTACTGGATTATTGCTAATTATAATTGCAATAACTGGTACTCGAACAGGATTCTACAGACATTTAGTAAGAGTCAGGCTACATAGCCGACCTCAAAGTTCAAATGGTAATTATAGTGACACAACCACGCTTGCTAACAACATGGAATATGACATTATTGTAGAAAAAGAATGATAAAAGAATATTTGCGAAACCCACTATCTATAACTTTAAACATGCTTAATATCTATGTATTAAAATAAATGGAAAATATTACTAAAAGAAAAAAGTATAATTTTTTTATTATATTTATATACAATATTTATAAATTAACTTAACCCTTAACCACCCAGCCTACGTCTCACAGACCCCGATGAATTTTCAGGCATGAATATTTTGCGGCCGAGGTTTGAATCGTTTGCTGCGCAACCACTCGTCGCAGTCGAACGTTAGCGCATTTGTCTCTGGCAAGTAAAAAACTATTGCCGGGGGTAGAAGAGACCCCTGTAAGACGGTTACCTAACTTTTTAACATTCGTGTTTTTTTTTTATTATTTTAGTTGATAATGGCTTTAAATGACGAAAACATCCGTCGTGGTTGGAACAAGCGATGTTGAGGCCGATGTGGGAATAGAGCATGTTCAAACAGTTGCGAGGCAGACTCAGAATGCGATGAGACAAATAAAGTGGAAAATAACGAAAATGCACTCCTCGAAATTGATTTATCTTCGACTTTACCTGATGAGCAAGAATTATCATCTGAAGATGATATGCCTTTATCTCAACTGCGATCGAGACCCAGGAAGAAGAATTATTTTGCCAAGAATCATTTTCGTTGGTCATCCGCCCTACATTCCTTACAATCGAGCACGCTACAGCATAATATAGTGTAGTAGAGGGAAGGCTTAAAACCAGCATATCGCAATGAACTAAATGCTTCGTCTTCTCCGCTGTTTAAAGAATCCTCCGATAACCTGCTTTTCTTCTGTGATGAGTGTAAGAGTATCTCACTTTCTCACGTGCTTTTGGCAATAAAATGCCTAAGCGATTCAAATGACTCCTACCAGGACGCACTCGCCTAAAATTTCGGTCATTGAAAGCAGTGTTCAAAGTGTTGAGGAGTTACGTAACTCAGTGCAAACTCAGCCGATCTAATAAAGTCAAAAGTAAGGCACATGGATAAACAAATTGCTGGTCTAATCGAGCTAGAGTCCGGGAGATCCAGGAATGAAGAAAATCCTTTACGTCACCTGGATAAAGTGTTGAGTGACATTAAAGGTATGTGTTCTGCGCAGGTTATCTCCAACCAAAAAACCCGCGAGTTGATTAACTCCCTGCCTGATGACATTGACATTAATTTTCAGTCCTCGTCACACAAACAACTCTCTCCTAAACAATGTGATCCCATGCTCGAAGTTATCTTCGATAAAGTGAACGATGTCGGTGACGAATTTACTGCGACTCGATCCCTCGTATGCGATATTGGACATCACATCGCAACAATAAACAGCAAAATCGTTGATACACCAAACTATCCGCAGTCTTACCAGAATGTTCCCTATAATACATCGCTCATGGCTGAATTAATGGAACCTGAAGTGGATTCACGCTCACCCCCACATATAAGTCATCTGCGGACGGTTCAATCCACTGACATTTCTTCCAACTTTACAACAGAAAACACTTCTATGTCAGCTCCACAAATCGCTGCCCCACGGAAGCTTGTCAATCATTTTAATTCAACTTGGACACCTTCCGAATGGCAACGTAGACTTGATAAGCCTGCTTCGAAGAATCAATTGGTCACAACGCTTCTTATCAAAGGCGCCCCCCCAAACGCTGATATTGATTGGATCTCAAATGTCTCCGAGAAGAAATATGGCATTACCATTAGCCACTGCAATTTGCCTCCTACATCTCACCACAGAAGCAAACGCAACTCACTCACTCACTCCTCCAGCCAAATACGAATGGTTATTCCATAATCCTGCCAACAACAATTTCAATCTTGGAAAGATGCGTGTCTGCAAATGGTTGGAAAATACACCCAAGAAGCAGGATAAAGTCAAGCAGTCCGTCATACCTAAACCAACAAATAAGTTAGCAAGTAAATCCAATTTACCACAACCCACAACAAACCCAGCTCCAATTGGAGTTTTAAAACTAAAATTTTTCCTAATTTTAAGCCTACCACCTAAACTCCAACTTCCCATATTCCACCCCAAATCAAGCCCCAACGTCAACGTGTCTCCTTCGACTTAACCCCTACAACTCAAACTCCCACCCCTCAACCCCTAACACATACGCCTTTCCCTAATTTCGACCTCAGAACTGGAGCTAAGTATCCCAATTTCATCAGTTCTCACATTTTAAACCCTATTTCAGAAAAATCAGCCGTTGCGACACCGAACTCATTAACCACTCCCTCTTCTATTGACCCCCTTTCGCCACCCACTGTTAAATTAACGCAGCAAACTAGCGATACCACCGAATGTCGCTATGCGCTCTCTAGGCTTAGAGATAAAAAGATATATGAGAATATACGTCTATATCTCGCCTATCTGCACGATAAATCCGACTCGGTGTGGTACGAGGGTAAAACAAAAACAAGCGTCATGGTTTCTATCCAGCAGGAAGGCCTCGCTACAGACGTTACCAGTCTCAGGAAACTTTATACAAAGTATCACGAGATTTTCAATACGCCCCCCCAAAAAGTTGCAGACGATCTTGCCGCTCTTCGCCAATATGTACAAAGAGTCTCACACCTCCAACGCAGTCGCCTTGATCATGATAAATTTTTCCGACCCTAAAAAGTCATGCAAAATCCTCCCTCTCACCTTCTATTATCAGAACGTAAGAGGACTGCGTTCTAAAACCCACGCCGTTCCCCGTCAATCTCATGCTCTCCCATTTGATCTCTGATCTCTGACCGAAACTAATCTTATCCCCAACATAAAAAACCAGCAGTTATTCCCTCCTTCTTTTTATGTTTTTCGGGATGATGATCGCGCATCCCCCTTGATTGAATCCCCTTGTCGAGGTGTCCTACTCAGTTTATTATTCAGTTTGTATGCATTTTTATTTTCATTCATTAATTAATTCTTACATGCTAGACAAAAAAACGCTTAAAAATTAGCTTAATTAACTTAAAATTATCTTATTCTAACTTACTGGCCCCATGCGGGCACTCCAAGTTAAACCTAACACTTAAACTATGTCTTTCGACGGATCTTACGTTACATGTTTATACTACTCGTATCTCTATTCATTATTAAAACTAAGAAAACATTTTTTAGCAAAAACTTAGTAACATGATTTTTGTTTTTACTTTATTATAAAACTTAAAACTAACACTTACAAACTACCTACATTGCTCTTGGAATGTGCCTTCGAGTCAACTTAATAACAAAATTGTCCACTCTTATTCGGTTCGCCCAATTGTACAAGACCTCATTGCGATAGAATTTTATGTACTCGGACTCTGGTGTTCTGTATAACCGAAGACAAGCCCTAAGACAAGCCCTCTCAAACACCCGAATCTTTTCCAATAAACTTGCTCTCACGTTGAACCACATTCAAATACAAGCATAGGCCGGATAAGGGCCATGTAGCAGATCACCTTCACCCTCGCATCGAGTTGGCTGTTATAAAACAGTCTCCTTGTAAGGGCAAAAGCACCTCTGTATCTGGCCAGAGCAACATCTATATGTTTGTTAAAATACAGAAACTGATCTAGCCAGATCCCAAGGTATCTGACTACATTTCGACAAGCAAGTGGCTGTCCATGCTGTCCGATGATAGAGAACTTTCTGGTATCCCTAGAGGTTGAGGACAAACATATAGTTCCGGATAATTAATTCGGTTTCAAGGCGGGGCATGACATCATTCATGAGGCGTCCAAACTGGTTCCTGATATCCAATGGAACAAAAGCAAGAAACAGTGCACTGGTGCCTGCCTGATTGACTTGGAAAAAGCCTTGGATACCGTATGGCTAGAAGGACTCTTTTTCAAGCTGGACAGGTTGGGCATTAGTAAACCACTGCTGTATATTCTCTTTGATATGCTCTCCAGTAGACAGTTCATCGTGAAGAATGGCGATGTGACTTCCGCTGGAATATTTAACATTAAAAACGGTCTGCAACAAGGTGCGGTAAATTCGCCGATTCTGTTCAACATTTACACAAGTGATCTCATAGGTTCACTTCACCATGCCATAGCGTATGCAGACGACTTAATTGCGTACAGATCAGGTCCAAAGATTGAGGTCATTAACATACTTTTGCAACGTGACTACGACAAAATTAAGCGATATTGCGATGACTGGAAGTTGAAAATCAACTTTCAGAAGTCGGAAACCATTCTGTTTAGGACGCCTTTGTCTGGGGCCTCTAAGGATACCAGAAAGAATTGGCGAAAGTTCTCTATCGTGGGACAGCATGGACAGCCTCTTGCTTGTCGAAATGTAGTCAGATATCTTGGGATCTGGCTAGATCAATATCTGTATTTTAACAAACATATAGATGTTGCTCTGGCCAGAGCCAGAGGTGCTTTTGCCCTTACAAAGAGACTGTTTTATAACAGCCAACTCGTTGCGAGGGTGAAGGTGATCTGCTACATGGCCCTTATCAGGCCCATGCTTGTACTTGGATGTCCCGTGTGGTTCAACGTGAGAGAAAGTTTATTGGAAAAGATTCGGGTGTTTGAGAGGGCTTGTCTTAGGACTTGTCTTCGCTTATACAGAACATCAGAGTCTGAGTACATAAAATTCTATCCTAATGAGGTCTTATACAATAGAGCGAACCTGATAAGAGTGGACAATTTTGTTATTAAGCTGACTCGAAGGCACATTGCAAAAGCAATGACCTTATCGAACAACCTGATCTCCGGGGCTTACTACCCCAATTATATGTATCAAGAGAGAGTTCGCTTTGACGGCTATGTTCCTCCAGAAGCGTTCCTGTACCTAGATAGCAAAGGTCTGATCCAGGACAGATTGGCGGTGCCGCTAATCTTCCACGTTGCTCGAACAGCTGCGGACAGGCGACTCAACTACGACAGAGACGTCGCACACGGCAGTGCGGAGCGTCTCCGGTTCAGTAGGGCGGTATTATTATTATTAGCCCGGGTCTACCCCGGACAACTTTATTTAGCTTATTAACAAGCAAAAACTTAAACCTAGACTTAAAACTAACAAAGATATTCTTCACCTAATATGGGGCGAGGAGAAATGGTGGACGAGGTAGATGTTAAGGGAGTGGCATATTGAGCAGTGTTTTTTTCATTTCGTGTTTGCTGCTATTTAGGTCAAAGACTTCGGCGTAGTTGTTCGTTATACGCAACATTCTAGATATTGGTTCAAAGTGACCGTAGTTGGTGCGGTGAGTTCGGATCAGGAAGAGTGGGACAGATCTTAGATTACGGGGATTGGGAGTGAATGCAATATTTTGCGTTATTCTCGAGCACTCGATGTTTCCAGTCAGTAATTGGTGGATAAAAAGTACATCAGCGACTTCACGACGTTTTTTTAGGGTATGCATGCTAATTAGTTCCAATCCATATGGGTCGGCCCAGGGTACACCACGAAGTGCGAAACGGATAAACCTGCGTTGGACTGCTTCTATTCTTTGAATGTGGGTTAGTTTATAGGGTGACCAAACTTGGCTGCAATATTCGAGAAGAGGCCTTACAAAAGTAATGTACAGGGACTTTGTAACGTAAGGGTTGGAAAATTCTTTCGACCAGCGTTTGATAAAACCAAGTGCAGAGTTAGCTTTATTTATAATGCTGTCAATATGTGAGTCGAAATTCAATTCTCTGTCACAAATTATTCCTAGATCCCGTACTTGGGTAGTGGAAGGAATAGGCTCATCGCAGATGAGGTAGTTTCTTGGAGGTAGACGTTTGCGGGAATAGGTTATCGCTTGGCATTTGATCCAAAAAGTTTTGCTTGCACCATACCGAAAACTTATTTAAGTCATCTTGCAGGCAATGGGAGTCAGAAGGCAATGAAATGACTTTGGAAATTCTCATGTCATCAGCGAAAATAGAAAGATTACAATTCGTTAAAATGAGATTTATGTCGTTAATCGTCAGGATAAAGATGATTGGCCCAAGGTGACTACCCTGAGGGACACCAGATGTTGCTTTAATTGGGTCGGATATTGAAGATCTGAAGATGACCCTGTATTCTCGGTCTTCTAAATAGGATTTGGTCCATGCCACAAAATGAGGGGAAAAGCCAAGTTTTTTTAGTTTAAAAATGATAAGTTGGTGAGAAATTTTATCGAATGCCTTGCTGAAGTCAGTGGAAATTGAATCGACTTCATCACCGTCTTCTAAAGCATGAAGCGTCCTAGAGACAAACTCTGTAAGGTTAGTGGTCGTTGATTTACCTTTCATGAAACCGTGCTGATTTGTACAGATAGTTGGCCTACAGTACGGAAGCAGTTGTTCAAAAAGTTTGGGTATGCAAGAGAGTTTTGCTATGGGCCTATAATTATCGGCTTCGGCCTTACTTCCTTTTTTATGAGTAGGGATGATGTAAGATTCCTTCCATAGGAAAGGGAAAATACCTATTGAGACAGACAAGTTAAATAACACTGACATGTAGATTTAAAATTCACAACCTCACATTCCGAGAGAAGAAAAATCTTTCCGTCCTATTCGGACTCCCACCCCTGGAGAGTCAATATCGAAACCATACGTACCTGAGTTTCAAACCACTACATCACAACAATGCTTTCCTTTCTCCTCCTTCTATGTTTCCGCCCGCGCCCAGGCAACAGTAAAAGGGTATCATATCATAACCCCCTTAGGCGCGCGTAAATTATAAAAAAAAAAAAAAAAAGTGTTATCTGTGATAAGGAACTCAATTTCCGTTCTCACATTGATAATATAATAAAGAAAGCCAACGCTGCCCTTGGCTTCATCAAGCGCTGGTCTAAGGAGTTTTCCAATTCTTATGTTACCAAATCTCTTTATATAACCTTTGTTAGGCCTATTCTTGAATATGCAAGCCAAGTTTGGTCACCCTACTACAGAACACACATCCTCCGGATAGAAGCTGTTCGACGCAGGTTTTTACGATTCGCTTTACGTGGTCTTCCCTGGGATGATAGCCAAAACTTACCACCACATACTGACCGGCTGAAACTTATAAATTTACAACCCCTTTCTATACGTCGAAAAGTTGCCGACATTCTCTTTATTCATCAAATTTTTGTTGGTAATATCGATTGTCCTTCTTTGCTTCGACTTATTTCTCTTAATACCAACCCACGCAATCTTAGGTCTGTGCCACTTTTCCGGCTCAATCTTCACCGCACGAATCACGGACACTTGGAGCCAATGTCTAGGATGCTTCGTGAAGTTAACGATATTCTGCCTCTCTTCGACACTCTTATTTCCACCTATGCCTCACATCATAACTTTTTTTTTTAACCGCTCCCACCGTTTAGTTTTTAAGTGACAATTGTTAGTTCTAAGAATAAGCATGCAATAAGCATTAATAAATCTGTCCGGGGTTGACCCGGGCCCCAAAATCAAATCAAATCAAAATCTTATGAAGTTGCGGAAAGAATGGGAACCCAAATAATATTTTTTTATCTTTTGCAATTGTGACTGAATTTAATCAAAACAGAGTCTTAAAGCAAATAAAAAGAATTTACATGAATTATGAAAATATTTTTTTTTTTAACTTTGAAGTTTCCAAATTTTATTCGTTTCAGTCCTTAGTATGCCTTCGTCGCAAAGACATTTTTTTCGATTACTTTCAATATAAAACAAAACTTGTAGGAGAAATTACACGTCAACTATCGCTTGTAAAATATTGCCTTTTCCTTGGTGAAACTTAAACTCACAAATATGTGAAATTTTCACAAATTTGCAATTGTAAATTACAAGTATAAATAACTTTTGATGAAACAAAAAGCAAAGCATTTCAACAAATTTTCCTTTGTACAACAAAAAGTACAAATTTGGTGAAACAACATAAATGAAAAGAAACCACAAGCTTTGTTAAAAAGTGCTTGTACGAGTAGATACAAATTTGTAAGTTGGTGAAATAGGCCACTGGTCAGTCAATACAGAAAGGTTTAGAAAAAACTAGATCAAAAACACGTAGTTGATAACCAGTAGGTAAACCACATTAAAAGACAGTAAAAAACAATAACCAATAGTACTAGTACAATAGTCATAGCTGGCAACACTGCAGATAATTCATAGTTCCTGTACACTTCGGTTAGAAATCGATCGTCAAAAATCGATAGTAGTTTTGATCGACAGCCAGTGGGGATGGCTCGAAGGGAATCAAAAATATAGGTTCCCAAAACTGATCACTAGATGGCTTGAGTGAATAGTATAAATTATAGCCAGGCATACATTCAGTTTTAAGCTGTCGTGCTGTCTGCTCGGTATTTCTAAAAAAGCTCCTTGAAGAAACAAGTACTTGCTCAGTTAATAGAAAAAAAAAAAACGGTCAAATTTGCAAATTCTAACTTTAATTTCAAGAGAAAAAATTTTGAATAAAGAAAAACTGTTTTCGGAAGTATATTGTGCGGACTAGTGATTGAAAAATCCATTTTGGAAATTGTAAATGTTTTTAAAGAATATTCCTCACACGCTTTACTGAGAAAAAGTTGCTTTAGTTCGATATATTGGTGCTCGTGAATTAAAAAAAAAAAAAAAGTTAAATAAAAAATTTGCCATGAAACGCTGCCTTCGCTAGTTTATGTAAACAATCGCGCACAAAAAACACACAAAAAAAAATCCGTGCGATTGAAACTGAAGAATTAGTTTTCCGCGAATCCAAACCGAGATCCGATTAAATAAGCAAATAATTCGTTCGAATCGTGTGCCCCTATGTCTTGGAAATTTTCAATTCTCGAATTTGCAAAGACAATCACTATTTCAATTGTATGCGTTCGTAACTGAAATTAGTCATTTTGAGTTTGGCGTTTTTATGTGCTTCTCGGAGTAAAAGAATTTGCAGAAGTTCAAACTTGGCTAAGGATAATCGAGGTGAATATTTTGCAAAGTTACAAATGTCTCGATGTTATATGTTTTTCCTATTTTTGTATTTTTTTAGTTTGCGATAGTGTTGCTGTAGGCTTTTCAAATTTTGCACGCAGACGACATACCATATGGCGGCTTCCTTACGAATTTGCATGGTATGCTATGGCAATAATTCAACGCCATACAATACTTGCATTTAAGATATTCAAGACAAATAGCTGCCGCCTAAGTTAACTTGGTTACACCCTACAAATTCGGATTGCAGGAAACCTGTGTCAACTGACAGAGAGGACTACCAAGCCGCTTCTTACTTTCTTTTGAGTTCAAATACGAGTACCTGCATGTAAAACACAACACGGTATGTATGATTTGTATTTCCAATTTCATTTTAATTTCTTGTAAAAATTTGAAATTTCATTTGTTTGGCTTATCAGACAAAATATTCGAAACCAATTAAGCTCGTCAGTTAGCGCGGTCTTTGGCCATCTGCTCCCTTTCCACTTGTAAGCGCCACAAGGTTGTTTTTTCGGTACAATTCTCTAGAACAAGAACTGGGACCGATTCGCTCTCAGGCAACTTACAACTCAAGAGATACTACCCCTCTTAAAATGCTGGAGCACGTGCTAAGTTTTTCAGAAAATTAGATAGAAAAAGACAGACAGGAAAAGATATTTGGGCTCAGTGGTTATTTACCTCCATGGCTTCAAACTAAATTATCAGTGTAAATTGGCTTGATGTTGTATTTAGGGCAACCATTCATCTTATGAGATTTTAGTTGCCTGAAAAAAAGTCTTTCGAGCACGGCTAGTATTGAAACCTCGATCCATCCGATTGGGAAGCTTATACACTACCACTTGAAAAAAGACAACCCACGGCGAGTGATGTGATAGATACTCGTAGTTCTTTATATCGCATAAAAATTACAAGGTTTCGCTACCACACGTTTTACAGTTCAAATATTATTATGAATATATAATTTAAAATTAAAATTAAATGAAAGTTAATTAATTAATTCAATATGTATAAATAAATAAATAAATACGTAATAAATGAAAATAAAAGCCTATAATTAATAGTAAAATTTATAAAACGTATAGTTAGACTTAAATTTTTATTTATTTATTTATTTATTTATTTTCATTATTTCATTTTATAAATTTAATACAATATATTAGAATTATTATATTTGGTATAGTTAGGGACATTCTATTGACCAAGGCCAAGTCGCGAATGTACCATTATTGTTCAACAAAAAATAGGTTATTTAAACATTGATGGGGAAAATGTATGTAAAAATAAACAAATGCAATAGAAAGCTAAGTGTAACAATTTAAGAATTATGTGTAAAAAGAAAGAATTGTAAAATTATTAACTAAATAAGAAATTGATCTACTGTACAATGATCGTAAGCAAAAAGCCAAGCTATGACATTTTTTAAGAACAAAGATTACCGTCTTTCGCATCTAATACTTTCCGGTAACTTATTAAATAAACGAGGAGCAATGACGGTGAAAAAACGAGAAAAAAGTGCTTTATTGATTCTAGGTAAGGCTACAAAATTCATGGAATTAGCTCGCAAGTTAAGATTGCCATACAATCTAGCGACGTTATACCCAGAATTCTGGAAAAATATTTTCAAGACTTTATAGTAGTAAAGGTGTCTTAAGGGTAGTATTTTAAGTTCCTTGAATAATCTAAAACTGGGGGTTGTGCGATTAACTTTGCAGATTAATCTTAAGCAGTGTTTTTGCTTAACTAGCAAGGGTTGTACTTTGTTGAAATGTGTACCGCCCCAACAGGCTATACCGTACTGCAGCTTGGATTTAAAAATACCATTATATACCAATTTTAAAATATCGGATCCGCAATATATACTAAGGTGATAAAGCTGTCTTACTACTAAGTTAAAGTATTGTTTTAAATGCAGGGTATGTTCTCTCCAACTAAGCTTTGAGTCTAAAATAACCCCTAAGTATTTGAAACATTCGACACGTTCAATAGCGAAGCAATCTATCGAGCAGCTAACATCGGTATTGTAGGTTGATACGCCTTGATTATGAGGACAAACAATTCTTAGATTAAATTTAAAATAATTTGGTGAGTGATATTGTAAAGAAAAGTTATCAGTCAATTTTCCCTTAATTTTAAAAATCATGTATTTTGTTTTGTTACTAATTGCTAGTTTATGCTTGTCAAACCATCTACGAAGCAAATATAAGTCAAAGTTAATGTTTGCATTGACAACAAGAGTAAGTTAGAGCTGTATCATCTGCGAACGCGGTGATTTTTCCTTTAAAAGGCTGAATAAATAAGGAGTTGACGTAAATTAAAAACAGTATCGGACCCAGGACAGAACCTTGTGGTACGCCTAAATTTATTGTTTTCTGTGAGCTCATACAACCTTTTACTCTGACCATTTGTTTACGGTTCCACAAAATGAAAACCATGTATAAATAAAACCTCTAAAGCCTGCATCGTACAATTTACTGAGTAGAAGCGAATGGTCCACCATGTCAATAGCCTTTGAGATATCTATAAATAACGTTGCAGCAATTTTAGAATCATTTGCGCTATTATAAATTTCTCCGCAAAGTTTTAATAAGGCATCTTCAGTTGATCTTCCGCTCCTAAAACCGAATTGATGTTTACTGAAGAATCTAATTTTATCTAAAAAAGACAGTATTCTAGCTTTCATACCCTTTTCAAACACCTTGGAGAAGGTGGACAAAAGTGAAATAGGACGGTAGTTATTCAAAGACTTAGTATCACCTTTTTTATGGAGAGGAATAACTACAGCGGTTTTAAGGGATTCGGGAAAGACGCCCTGTTGAACACTCAAATTGTATATGTGACATAAAACATCACAGATAAAAAAAGAAATAATTTTAAGATCGTGACTTGAAATATTGTCATGTGAAGAAGAGTGTGAGTTCTTTAGCGATTGTATAATTTTATGTATTTCCAGTGGTGTGAAATTTTCAAATCATTGAGTATATTTGAAAAATAGTCATTAAAAACATTAGCCACCTCACTTGGTTCAGTTATATCAACATTACTATCCATATTTAAAACAATTTCGGCATTCGGCTTTTCTCTATTCAAAATTTCATTAACTGTGTCCCACTCTTTCTTAGAATTCCCAATATTTTCAACCAGTTTTCTTCTGAAATAATTATCTCTACAAAGTGTTATTTCTAATTTCAACTCACGACAGATTTTAACATAAAAACTTTTAAGCCTATTATTCCTAGGATGTTTGCGAACCCGAATTCTAAGTTAATTTTTTTTTCTTATTTTCTTCAACAAATAAAACGTCATCCATGGTTTGATGCACTTAGATTTATTTGTGTTTACGCTTTGATTTTGACTGCAATTAGAAATATGAAATTTCAATTTATTAATAAATAAATTAAAAGCAATTGATGGATCATGAGCGCTATATACATCGTTCCAGAACTCAAAAGACAAATCTCTTTGCAAGACTGAAAAGTCGACTTTTTTAAACTTTTTAAATTGTAGTGGTTTAGGTCTGCGTATCGAACCAATCAAACTGAATTGTAGTTAAACAATGATCAATTATCTGTAGATCATAAACATCAGTTTTGAAATTTATTGAGTTGTTTCTGTGCAACCTTATAAACAAATGGTCCAAACATGAGCTAGAATTCACAGCAATTCGCGTAGGTTGTAATAATAAGGACTCAAAGCCAAAAGATGATAACACCGACAAAAAATAATCAACATCATTTGAGTAATCTAGTATATTAACATTAAAATCACCCAAAAGGACTACATTTTTACAAGAAATGTTTTGGAAAAATTCAGAAAATTCATCTACAAAGACTTTGACTGAGCAACAGTGTAAACGATATACACACACAAAACTATAACGAACACCAGAAATATTGTAGTTAACAGAAATCAAGTCAGCACTATTAAGACGAGCTTTAATAATATCACAGTCTAGTTCACTTTTGTAAAAAACCGCAACACCGCCAGCTGAATACGAATCATTGCACGTAGCCTCAAACAAATAACTTGGTATCTGATGCATATACTTCGTTTTTTCAATCTCGTATATCCATATTTCAGATAAAAATATTAGATTTGGTAAATGATCTAAAGCAGCAAGGTGCGAGAGAAAGCAATCAAAGTTTTTTCTTAAACTACGTATGTTTAGATGCGTAACTGAAAAACCTGAGCAAGACAAAATATCTGATTGATTTATACAAAAACAATTCATATCAATTTAAATGAAAGCGAAAAGGTAACAGAAAAAATTAAGAAAGTACTGTAACTATAAGTTAACCAAGTTTGGAAAAATCTTCAAAACAAGAAATTTTAATCACCCTGTCGCCTTCTCTTTTTCTTATAAGGACCGATGAATTCCTGATCCAGACATACTTGCATTTATTACTGTTTTTCAGCTGATTGGCCTTCACAAGCAAAGATCTTGTGTAGCTAGTGAGTGAATCATTTATGAAAATTCTCCCACCCGTGCCGTCATTGAAAACTGCAGAAGATAGTTTAATTTTCATCTCGCGCATCTTGGACATGATTAGCTCTTTCTTTTTTAGAGACGAAAAACGTACACACACAATGTTTGTTTTCTCTGTATTATCCGTTTTACGTTTAATTCCCTTAACGAAGCAGCTTTCGATGTCATCATGACCAGTTTCCATTCCCATTCCATCCGCAAGAAGCTTAATTACTTTCTCTTTTGCATTTTCGTTATTTACAGCTGGTATCCCAACTATATCTACTGCACGTTGTTTGTCTCTTTGCTCAACCGAATTTAGCTTCAGCTCCAATAAATTGACTTTCTTAGTAAGCACAGCGTTGCTCTCTTCCAATGTAGTAATTTTTAGTACACAATTCGTCATTAGTCGTTGGAGTTTTATAATTTCATGGAAGAGAGTTTCGAGTGTTATTGTTTGCTGAAGTGAGATGTTGGCGTCAGGCAGCGTGTGTGATGATGATGATGGTAACGACGATGTTGCATGACGAGGTGAAGTGGCAGACTCAGTTTTATCGGGAACAGCTGAAGAAAGAGTTTGGGTCTTAAGAGAACAGGCTGCTGCGACTGGAATACTATCAGCCAAGATTGAATTTCTCCGTATAGAGACACAATTGTCACAACTGTAACTTTGACCACTCTTTAAAAAAAATTCAATGTTACTTTTTTGTAATTTTACACATTTTCCGTGAAAATATTGGTCACACTTAACGCATTGGATTTTAGCGTCGTGCCTATCTACTTTAGATTTACATACACTGCACTTCATTCTTATATTTTTGTTTTATGATACACTTTAAAGGTAAACTTTTAAGAGAGATTCAGTTTGCTTGTATCCCCACCAAACGAACTCAAAATTCAAATCAATTTTAATTATTATTTATACATTCAGTTATTATTTATTTAAAATGACAAACTAAATTCCTTATTACACTAAATATTAAATTTAATTATTTACTAAGTATTTGAATAAAACCGTCTCAAATTGTGTGGTGCCGGGAAGCCTTCTAATCAAAGAGGGTAACCTATTCCATTGCCTTATGGCATAAACGAAAAACAGACGCTCCGAGTTTCTGCAAGTGAACCTTGGTTGCAGTATCATAAAAGAACGAGATGAGTTAGTAAACTGTATTTTTGAATTAGATATGTAGGTTCTTTGTTTAAAATGATTTTGTTCAATGTTTTAAGGGGAAAATATTTGAAATACGTATAAAGATTACAGCCTAGTACTAGATGGAGTGAAAAGTGACATCCTTGACCGCCAGAATGCGCTTGACCGTTCATATTTAGGCAGACATGCCAAATTTCAGTGCGATACTGCCTTTAGTTTTGTTTTGTTTTGACAGCTGATTGTTGTTGACGATTTTCGTTCTCTCATAAAACATTATTTTTTGAGAGGCAAAACGGCGAAGGAAACAAAAGAAAAGTTGGATAAATATTATGGGGCTAATGGTCCGTCAGATTACACCGTCAAATATTGGTTTCGAGAGTTTCGTGGTGGCTGCAACTCCACTACCGATCAAGTTCGCAGTGGCAGGCCCTCCGATGCGGTTACAGAGGACAATGCCAAAAAATACATGAAATGGCTGACCGAAAAGTGAAGGTGCGCGAACTAGCAGATACCACAAAGATTAGTACTGAGCGCACGCGGCATATTTTGGGCAATATTCTGCATATGAAAAAGTTATCCTGCCGCTGGGTGCCGCGAATGACAAAAAACACGAACCCGAGAGCACTTCAAAAGAGTGTTTGGACTTGCTGATGCGGAATCGGGCGGACTTTTGGCGTCGAATGGTAACTGGATTTGGATCCCTTGGACTATTATCTCTTCCCAAACCTCAAAAAATGGCTCATCAATAAAAAATTCAGCTCACGCGAGCAAATCATCGACGCCATGGAGGAGTATTTTGCAGACCTTCCGGATCCCAAGGAGGTCACTTTTCACTCCATCTAGTATTGTTAGCGAAAAAACTAAGCTTATGCTTTTCAGCTTAAAAAATTCACCCTTGCTTGAGACTAATGTTATTTTCCATTCAGGTGGTTGCCCAAAGCTCTCATAATTGTGGAAAAGTTAACTTTTGTGCAGATGCAACATGTTGTTCAAACTGAAATACACGCGACTCAATTAAAATCTTACTTGAGATGTGCAACGGGCAAAATGTTTTTATTGCAACCTCACTGTTCTAAGAAACTTTTAACTGTTATTCATTATGGAATCATAAATTCGAAGCTTCAATACGGCTTGACAAGTTGTGATGGAGCTAACAATAATGTGATGGAACCATTACTTATAGCCCAAAAATACATTGTCAGAATTATTTGCAGAAAAAGTAGAATAACAAGTAGCTGGCCATTATTTCTCGATCTAAAAATTCTGCCTTTGAAACACCTATATGTCTATAAGGTCCTAAAAGAGTTTTTCATTCGCAGTGGCGATGTTTAGAAATGTTTAGAAATTCAAATTCATATGGATTAAGAGTTAATTCTCAGCAACTTTTGAAAGTTCCAGTTTCCCAAAGAACACAGTTTTCTAACTTTTACTCTGTTTCGGCACCTATGTGTTGTTACATTCTTCCGGCGCAACCTATCGAATCCTACCAACTTGCTATTGCAGCAATTGATAATTTGATCGACTTATCAGAATCGCTTGATGATATCATTATCTTCGGCGATTTTAATCTGCCTCAGCTGAAGTGGACTCCATCTGAAGACCAATCTTTTTTCATCGCTTCCAATACCATTTCTACTAAGGAGTGCCTATTCTTCGATCGGCTAACAGACTCTAGTCTATGCCAAGTCAGTGGCGTTTCCAACTATATGGAAAGGCAATTAGACCTTATCTTCACAAATGATCCCATCAACTCCTCAGTATCGTGTTGTCCCCTATCTCTTTCAACTATTGATAACTTTCTTGCTCCACTTCTTCTCTCATTTTTCCACAACTCTCACCTTCAGTCGCCTCCCCCTGCAGTTCTATTTTCTTACAATTTTCACAGAGCTAATTTCCGTAAAATTAATACCTATCTAAGCAGTGCTTCTTTTGAGTTTACCAATCTATCTCTGGTTGCTGCCCTCTCCATTTTTTACAGAGAAACATTCAAATCCATCTTCCTTTATGTGCCTTATTCCCGCCATAAAACTTCTTCTACATCCCCTCCTTGGTATAATGGTAGACTTCCCTCTCTACGAAACAAAAGAAACAAGTTATGGGCGGTATTCCTTCGCACCCACTCTTCTTCCGACTATTCAAATCATCTAGGTACATATCTTCATTTCATTGAACTCTATAACTCTCTCTATCAACGCTACCTGAATACTGCGCAAAACAATCTCATAAATGACCCCAAGTCCTTTTTTCAATTTGTCAATTGTAAAAGTAAGACTGATGGTTATCCTTCCTCCCTCGCTTTCGAAACCAAAACTTCATGTGATCCTCCTACCATCGCCAACTTTTTTGCTACATTTTTCAAGCAATCATTTGCCAACAACTCCTTCGTACCAGATCCCTCTTACTTCAATGATCTACCAAATTTCTCTATTGGTCCCTTTCTCACTCCAAATTTCGATCCTGCAGTTATTGAAGAAAAGTTACTAAATCTTAAAGATGAATTTTTACCTGGCCCAGACGGACTCCCAGCCGTGTTTTTTAAAAAAATGCTCTTCCAACCTGTCTCTACCTCTTTCGTCTATCGCTTACACAGGGAGAATTTCCCCAGATTTGGAAGACCTCTTTTATAATCCCAATACACAAAAAGGGATCTAAGCATGAAGTTACCAATTATCGTCCCATTGCTAAACTCTCTCATATACCCAAACTCTTTGAAAGCATTTTATACGAAGCGTTAAGCTTCAAATGCAAGCCTTTTATTTCACCCCGACAAAGTGGTTTTCTAAAAGGGAGGTCAACTACCACAAATCTAGCTGAATTCGTGTCTTTTGCTCTCTCACCCTTATAAAATGGCAAAGAAATCGATGTTATCGCAACAGATTTCACTAAAGCATTTGATAAGATATCTCATAAATTGATCCTTTTCAAATTGTCTGCTCTCGGCTTTGAGCCGCTCTTTTTAAAATGGATTTCTTCTTACCTGGTAAACCGATATTATAGTGTTCGGTTTAGATCCGCCATTTCTGTTCCATTCCTGGAATCATCTGGAGTTCCACAAGGCAGTCATCTTGGCCCTCTTCTCTTCATTCTTACTATTAACGATGTTGAGAGTGTCATTAAGCACTCCTCCCTCTCCCTTTACGCTGACGACACAAAATTTTTTAAATCTATTTCCTCTCCCCAGGGCTCTGCCCTTCTTCAAGAAGACCTTGATCGGTTTTCAATCTGGTGCCTCAAAAACTGCCTACAACTTAATATAGCCAAATGTCAATTTATAACCTTCTCACGTAAATACAACCCGTCTCCTCCCCGACTTTATTTTCTCCATGGTCAACCAATTGCCCTGGTTCAGTCTTTCCAAGACCTTGGCATATTATTCGACAGTGAGCTTAATTTCCGTTCGCATATCGATAAGATGATCCTCAAAGCCAACTCATCACTTGGCTTTATTAAACGGTGGTCCAAGGAATTTTCCAACCCGTATGTAACCAGATCTCTCTATATTACCTTTGTTCGCCCCCTGCTTGAGTATGCCAGTCAAGCTTGGTCCCCCTTTCACCGGGTTCATGTTTCCCGAATCGAAGGTATTCAACGTCGATTCCTCCGATTTACCCTCCGTGGCCTGCCATGGAATGACCCTTTAATCTTTCCTCCCTTGTTTCTTTGAAACTCTGTACCCGGCAATTTTTCGTACGTGGACATGATAGTGACAACAAATTTTTCATTTGTGCAACTAACAATTAAATGCATTATTTCCGTAGACCAAATTTTATGGAAAATCTCTTTCGGAGTTTTACAGTTTTTCACATCATCAGCTACACCCATTGAAGACCATTCAAAATGAAAGTCTTGTATTTCTGCAGTATCTTCATTCCACAAGGTAGTTGTCTCATCTATCCCATTTGAAATATTTATGTTGTTTGAATCTTCTGAATCAGAAGATGATGAAGTTGATAAGCCCATATTGTTTGACAAAAATACGAGTATATTAGGGCTACACTCTCTAGAGTTTTCGCTGAATTGCCCATAGTCTATCACAAAAGTCTCCATCAAATTTACTGATTTTATTTCCAATTATTTCCGTAATACACTTACCTACGAGGGCGGGTCAATAAGTCCGTGACTTTTGGATTAAAACACAGATTTTTTGATAAAAAAATAATTTTATTTTTCAACGTAGTCTCCCTTGAGCTCTATACACTTTGTCCAACGCTTCTCCAATTTTTTTATCCCTTCCAAAAAAAATGATTTGTCGAGGTCCTCAAAATAGGCCTTTGTTTGCGAGATGACTTCATCATTGGAGTCAAATCTTTTTCCACCAAGCCATTTCTTCAGGTTTGGAAACAAGAAGTAGTCGCTCGGAGCCAAATCTGGAGAATAGGGTGGATGAGGGAGCAATTCATAGCCCAATTCATGGATTTTTGCTATGGCAACTGCACATGTGTGCACCCTTGCATTGTCTTGGTGGAAAAGAACTTTTTTCTTGGCCAAATGAGGTCGTTTTTTTTTCAAATCGTCATTGAATCGGTCCAATAAGTTGGCATAATATTCCCCATTGATTGTTCTTCCCTTTTGAAGGTAGTCAATGTGGATTATCCCGCGTGCATCCCAAAAAACAGTCGCCATAACTTTATTGGCTGACAAACCCACCTTGGCCTTCTTTGGCGCCGATTCACCCTTAGAAACCCACTGTTTTGACTGTTGTTTGTTCTCTGGTGTGTTGTGATGGATCCATGTTTCGTCCACGGTTACAAAACGGCGCAAAAACTCCTCCATATTGCGATTAAACAACGCCAAACCTTCCTGTGAAGTTGTTACACGATTGCGTTTGTGGTCGACTGTGAGCAAACGCGGCACCCATCTTGCGGAAAGCTTTCTCATGCCCAAGTGATCATTCAAAATTGAAACCACTGAGCCATGCGAGATCCCTACGGCTTCCACAATCTCTCGCACTTTCAATCTTCGGTCGGCCAACACCATATCGTGAATTTTTTCGATTGTTTCAGGTGTAGAGACCTCAACTGGGCGTCCAGGACGTTCGGCATCGGCATCAGTGCTTGTACGGCCACAACGAAATTCAGTAAACCACTTTTTTACCATTGAAATCGATGGTGCAGAGTCCCCATAGTATTTATCAAGCTTAGCCTTGGTCTCGGTAATGGTTTTTTTTCGCAAGAAATAATGCTTAATAAGCACACGAAATTCACTTTTTTCCATTTTCTCCTCAAATTAGTGAGTAGTCTGATAAAAATAGCTGTCAAACACAAACTAACTGACGCAGCTAGTTTAAATTTTGACAGGAGTCAACTGACAGATGCCTGTTGACAGGAGCAGTGTTGCTGTTTCAGTAAAGAGGTCAGAAATTCAAAAAGTCACGGACTTATTGATCCGCCCTCGTATATCTTGATCTGAATCAGAATCATCAAATAATCTCAAAATTCGCGTACGCTTCTTATGTGAATTCATATTTCTTCAAGAAAGTTATACGATAATTGAAAAAAACTAATGTTTTCGCTTTAATCTCAAATGTCTAACTGTCGCAGATAATGAAATGTCTAAGCAGTTATAATGCACATTGTTGAAAGTAACGGGAATTATTTTGAAATGTATATTAATTACTAAAACAAAAGATTGTATCAGTTCTCTACGCGCTCTCACTCGTGACTGACGTGTTCTGAAATATAATTGAAGTGTCCTCGGTAGAAAAAAATAAACGCAATTATTACGAAACGGGATCGATCTGCGACTGATGAAGATTTTGAATCTTCTGTGAGCAAATTTAAGAAAGTTCATCTTTCTAACATGTCTCCGTACAAAGGCATTTTTGCTCCTTTGCAGTGCCTTCCCGATACAAACAATGGAGATGCATCTACGAGTTTGCCTATGCAGCAAAATGAAAATAAAGTGTCGATTCCCCCAATTAAACTTCTGCAAAAAACTTGTGAATATGTTCACATTTTATGCAAAAAAGTGAACGTTAAAGATTATTCAGTGCGAAAAATCTCTATAGGAATTAAAATTCAAGCAGTGCCAATTTTTCACGCATGACTTTAAGAGTGAAAGATCATTCAAAGTTGTTTTATTCGGTTTGGATGAAATAGATATTGAAGTGCTCAAAAAAGAACTGGTAACACTTGGTTTAAAATGCAAAGAAATTAAAATGGTTAAAAAAAAAATATGAAAATTATACTGATGTGTTTTATATCGTTTATATCGATAGTGGAACAGTGAGATTATCCGATTTGCGTAAAAATATCCGATCAGTGTTTCGTACCCAAGTCAGGTGGGAATTTCAACGTCGTTCTAAACATAAATTTACACAATGTCACAATTGTCAGATGTTCGGGCATGGTGCGAGAAACTGCAGTGTTAAGACATATTGTGCAAACTGTTCCGGACCTCATAAAACATCCGACTGTTCCTCGGAAGGAATATTTAAGTGCGCAAACTGCAAAGGCAACCACCGCTCCACAGACCAAACTTGCTTAAATCGCATTAAGTATAAAGAAATGAGAGAAAAACTATCCAAAAATAATTCTCTTTCATTGCCATCGACCCACAAAAAACCAATTTCTCTTTTTCAACAAAAGCCAGCAAATCATTTGAGCACCGAAGAGTTTCCTTGTCTCCCAAAGAGCTCAACTCATCGTCATCAAACACCGCCAGCAGCAACTGCACCACGATGGTCATCTTTAATTGCAGATCAGGTGATTCAGGCACCAATACCCACACAAAAGAAGTCTTCGTCTACAACGCTTTTCTCTCACGAGGAGCTTTCTTCTCTAACAACAGAAATGATTTCCAAATTGAGTGAATGTAAAACAAAAGCTCAACAATTCAATGTAATAGCACAGCTTGCTACAAAATACGAGTATCTTTACTCCAATGTCATATAATGTTAATAATAATTCGTTGAAGATTTTAACTTGGAATGCTAGAAGCATCCGAAATAAGTGTACAGAATTTTTCAGCTTTCTTTGCATACTAAATGTTGATGTAGGTCTTGTATGTGAAACGTGGCTCAGTAATGACGTTCAATTCTCCGATTCCAACTTTTCTTGTTATAGGTTTGATCGAGTAAATAGAACAGGTGGCGGCGTTGCCATTGTTATTAAGAAAAATATCAAACACAATTTATTGTCAGTAATTAATACTAAAGTTATTGAGGTAATTGGTATTGAAATAGTGTTGGAAGATTCTTCTAGCTTAAAATTATTTTCAGTTTATTTTCCTGGTGGAAATTCGAATAAACATAAAGCAAATTTGTTCAAACATGATCTAAGAAAGATACTTAAATGTAACGAACCAATTCTTGTAGGTGGAGATTTAAACTGCAGGCATCGTGGGTGGGGATGTCAGAGGGCAAATTCCTGGGGAAATATTCTTTCAGATATCCAAATGAGATACCCAATTAATATTTTATATCCCAACGGCCCAACTTTCATTCCTGAATCTGTGAGGTCCTCTCCATCAACACTAGACTTGTTTCTTACTAATGTCCCTAATCTTATTACACAACCTGTAGCAATTAATGAGCTCAGTTCAAACCACCTTCCTGTTTACTGTGATATTAGTTTTAGAGCCAGTTTAAAAAAACGTGCAATATTTAGATTTTAAGAAGGCCAACTGGGTACACTTTAGGCAACAGCTTAACTCAAATTTAGAAAATTACATAGTTAATCCACTAGAGTGTGTAAGCCGCGAACAAATCGACAATCAGCTACAATTACTTACTTCAAATATCTTGGGAAGTGTAAGGGCATCAGTTCCCCTAAGAAATCTTAACAGAAGATTGATTTTACTCCCGCACTATATCCTCAACATTATAAAAGTTCGAAATGGTTTAAGAAGGCAATGGCAACGTTATCGTATCGAAATCATTTATTACCAAATGAAATTTTTAAATAGATTGATTTCAGATGAAATAAAAAATTTTCGAAACCAGGCATGGAACGAAAGGCTTGGTCTCCTCGATAAAGGATCCAAGCCTTTCTGGAACATTGCCAAAATTCTAAAAAAAAAGAAAAATAAACAAATTCCATTTTTAGAATATGCGGGTCAAATCTGCTTTACCCCTGAAAGTAAATCCGAACTCTTGGCCGATACTTTCTTAATTAACCACAGCGCACCAGTAGCACTCACTTCACCATTAGACGCAACAGTTGAAGACACAATAAATGAATTCAACAGAAGTGGTGTGAGCACTCCCATTGATAAACTAATCACATATGAGGATAGTAATAAATCGCCAGGACTCGATAAGATAAATAATCAAATACTTAAGCAACTACCCAAAAATGGCTTTAAATATTTAACATACATCATTAATGCTTACTTAAGTTTACAATACTTTCCTGATGATTGGAAAGTCGCTAAAATTATTCCAATCTTAAAAGTAGGAAAAAGCCCAAATAATGCTAAAAGCTATAGACCAATAAGCCTACTTAGCGGTTGCAGTAAACTACTTGAAAAAGTAATAAAAACAAAAATACAAGATTTTCTCTTCATGCATGATATTTTACCATTGGAACAATTTGGTTTCAGGAAAAATCACAGCACCTCTCATCAAGTGCTTAGAATTTGTAACCATATTAAAAGCAATTTATCTTCTAAGCAATCCACAGGGCTAGTGCTTCTTGATATCGAGAAAGCCTTCGATTCAGTGTGGCACGATGGGCTAATACTCGTATATAAATTAATTAGATTAAGGTGTCCCCCATATCTAATCAAATTAATCCAAAGTTTCCTAACAAATAGGTATTTTACGGTATACACAAATAATGTCTTCTCTTCAAGAAGAACGATACCAGCAGGCGTCCCCCAAGGATCAGTACTGGCTCCTATGTTATATAATATTTTTACAGCTGATTTTCCTGACTTGCCCGCATGTAAATACGCCATGTATGCCGATGACATAACAATATTTTCCTCACATGAATTAGGGGGGGGTCATAGAGATAAATCTGCAAAGAGCACTAGGTATTATATTTGAGTACTACAAGCACTGGAAAGTCAAAATTAATGCTGACAAAACGCAATCTATTTTTTTTACGAGAAAAAGAAAGAATTGTTTTTTACCTAGCAAAAATCTAGTGCTTGATAATACAGAAGTCAATTGGGTCGATACAGTTAAGTATCTTGGAGTTATCTTAGATAAAACATTAACGTTTAAAATGCATACTGCTAACATAAATAATAAAATAAACATTGCCACCAAAATGTTATACCTTCTGATAAATCGGAAATCATTACTTAGTAACGAAAACAAAATTATCATATTTAAAGTGGTATTTCAAGCTATGATTTTATACGCGTCACCTGTGTGGGGTAATTGTGCTCAGATGCATATAAAGAAACTACAAATTGCACAAAATAAAGTTCTGAAAATGATGCTAAATCTTCCATGGTTTTATTCAACCCTCGAACTCCATGAAAAAGCCAGAGTGCTTCCTGTTGCAAGAAAAGTTGAAATTATCAATAAAAAATTCTTTCAAAAATGCCTTTCTGTCGAAAACCCTTTAATTAAGTCATTATCGATATGAAACTCTATTGTTACTTGTTTTCAAATATATGTTTGCATAACTATTTATCTATTATTTGTTTATTTATTTATTTATTTATTTATTTAATTGTTTATTTATTTTTATACATATGCATATGTTCTAATTTGCAGATATGTTGTAATTAATGTTAATTTATATTTCCTTTTCATTTTCTCTCTGTGACATTACCCAATAAGTCCTAAACTAATATGAGCTACTTAAGTTGTAATCTCTTTTTATATGAAGGTTTTTATTAATTGTTTTCCTTCAAATCAACGAACTTTTGTTTTCAACAATCACAAATTTATTATTAAACACCTTTTTCCAGTAGTAAGATATAAATATCTATCATTATTGTTAAAATTGAGCCTCGACGCAAAAAACTCGAAACTGATCCCGCAGTGTAAGCGATGCCAGGAATTTAACCATACGCAAGCTTACTGCCAAAAAGAGCCTCGGTGCGTAAAATGCGCAGGTAAACACCTGTCCAAAGAATGCAACGTAAGCAAACAAACCCCTCCGACTTGTGTCAACTGCAGGGGTAAACACGTAGCAAATTTCCGTGGCTGTGAAGTAGCAAAGGAGTTGCAAAACAGACGTGACAAGTTGTTTAAGCCACAAAAAGAGAATCCCAAAACTAAAGAAAAAACATCGGGATCTGCTCAAAATATCGTTAAAAACGCCAAGGCGAAAGTGATTGATTCCAGTGTTGAAAAGAAAGCATCGGAAAAACTTACATACGCTGAAGCTACCAAGCTAAAGGCAAAAGATTCCGGAGATCCTGCTTCCCAAGTATTTTCCGTTATTCTCGCGCAGCTTGAGCAGCAAAACAAAATCAATGAACTTATTTTAGATAAGCTAAAGAAGTTTGAAAACAGGCTCAATAAAAAACGTCCTTCGCCTAAAAAATGAAAAGGGAAAAAATAAACGTACTCACTTGGAATGCAAACGGAATCTTAGAAAAACTTTATGAACTTGAGTTATTCCTAAGGAAAAACGACATTGACGTTTGTTTGGTTTCCGAAACCCACTTGAAAAATGGGTCATCTGCAAAAATTAGAGGTTTTAAAGATTACTACGCGTATCACCCTTCGGGAAACGCGAGAGGCGGATCCTCTGTATACATTAAAGAGTCTCTTGAGCACAACGAAGATGTAAAAGTAGAGCTCGAGTCTGTACAACTAATTGCGGTGCGCGTAAAATTGGTACGGAACTCCTTTACTATTTCAGCCATCTACTGTCCTCCACGATTTACGCCTTCAAAACATATATTTAAAAATATATTCAATTCTCTTGGATCGGCTTTTATGATTGGCGGTGATTTCAATGCCAAACACACTTTTTGGGGATCAAGATGTGTCTCCTAAAAGGGTAAAATACTCTATAAAGCATGTATGGAACACAATTGTGACTTCTATTCAACGGGCAAGCCGACTTATTGGCCAACAGACACAACGAAAATACCCGATCTTGTCGATTTCTTCGTTGTTAAAGGAATTCGTAACTCGGATATAAACGTTGATGAAAGCTTCGATCTTTCCTCCGATCATTCTCCAGTCATACTGACAATGAACGACACGTTTATTAAAAAACAAGAACCATTAAGACTAACTGGACGAAATACTAATTGGGAAGGATTCAGAAATGAGATTAATAATAACCTAGAACTAGACGTTTCACTTAAAGCAGTACTTGAACTCGAAATCGAAGTGGATTCTTTCGTTGAAATAGTCCAATGTGCTGCGTGGAACAATACACCTTGTCAACGAAAAAACACGGCTAAACGTAACTTAAACTACCCGCCTGAGGTAAAAGATATGATAAGAGAAAAAAGAAAAGCTCGCAAAAGATGGCAAACAACTCGAGCGCCGCAGGATAAAACACGCTTAAATACATATGTTCAAAACCTGACGGCAGGAAAAGAAACAAATTACTCGCTTTGGAAAGCTTTAAAATGCTTAAAAAGGCCCAAAATCCCCGCGCCACCAATCAAGGTCGGCAATAACGAATGGGCTAAGGGGGATAAGGAAAAAGCGGAGGTTTTTGCCGACTATCTTGAAGAAATTTTCAAGCCCTCCGACGGCCCGACACTGGCACCCGGCACCAGTTCTTTAGAAATAGCATATAGTAATTTTGTAATGACAAATGCAACTCTTGCTGAAATCAAAACTGTAATAAGGAAATTAAAACCAAAGAAGGCTCCGGGGTATGACCTTATTACCGGAGAAGTTCTGAAAATGCTACCTCAAAAAGCACTTATAAAGCTCTTACACATTATTAACGCGGCTCTGAGGCTTGAATACGTGCCAAGCCAGTGGAAAGTTGCAGAAGTCATTATGGTACTAAAACCAGGAAAACCTCCAAACGATAAAAAATCATACAGACCCATTTCTCTTCTACCGATCCTGTCGAAAATCTTTGAGAGGATTTTGCTAAATCGTCTTCTCCCAATTATCGAAAACCAAAATCTTATTCCCAGCCATCAATTTGGATTTCGGACTAAGCATTCAACAATTGATCAGGTGCATAGAATTACTGATGTAATTGAAAGATCCCTGGAAGAAAAAAAGATTTGTTCGAGCGTATTTCTTGACGTCTCACAAGCTTTTGACAAAGTATGGCATGAAGGTTTGAGGTTCAAACTGCGACGAATTTTGCCATTAAAGCTTTATAATATATTGACAAGCTATTTTGAAAATAGAATTTTTCGCGTTCGATACGGAAATGATGTTTCGAAATTTAAAGATATCCTAGCCGGAGTACCGCAGGGAAGCGTACTGGTCCCACTTTTGTACCTTTTACATACAAGAGATATACCACACGTCGAGGATACTGTTCTCGCTACTTTTGCTGACGACACCGCTATCTTAGCGGTTGGAGAATCAATAGAAGACTCAACGGCGAAACTCCAGACTGCTTTAAATAAAGTCTACGAGTGGACAAAGATCTGGCGAATTACCCTTAATGAGACAAAATCTGTACATGTTGACTTCACCTACAGAAATATAAATCACTTGCCCATTTCTATAAACTCGGTGTGTATCCCCTTTGCAAACGAGGCTAAGTATTTGGGAATGACACTTGACGCGAAGCTTAAATGGAAAACTCATGTTAGAAAGAAACGAAAAGAACTAGAGGCCAAATACAGAGAAATGTACTGGCTACTTAGTAAATATTCCAAGCTAAGCTTAGAAAACAAGCTGCTTCTTTATAAGCAAGTGCTAAAGCCGGTGTGGACCTATGGTATACAACTCTGGGGTTGTACTAAGAAATCAAATGTAAATATAATACAAACTTTTGAAAATAAAGTGCTACGACGTGCGTGCCCCACGTTTTATAAGAAATAATGACCTGCATCGAGACCTCGGAGTTCCTTTCGTGGAAGATGAAGTCAGGAACTGCGCACGAAAACATAAAGTCCGGTTAAGCGGCCATATCAACAATACAGTCCTAGAAGTCTTGGACGAACGAAACATACTACGCCGTCTTCAATGAACTAAACCGTTGGACCTTGCGCGATAAATTGAAACCGCATTAAGAAAGCGGAATATGTAGGGTCTTCCATTGGAAAGTGTCCTACCAATCGTGACTAACTTATGAAATAAAAACTGCTTGATAAGTTCTACTTAGTTGCGGTATTAAAACCAACAATGAAGGGAGGTGTTTTTAGTGAGTAAGAATCTCACACTACTATGAGCACGCGCTTCTGATCCTCATAGTGTCTGATGGAAGATTTTCACCTGCCCTCGCCGGGAAAAAAAAAAAAAAAAAAAAAAAAAAAATATCTCTGTTCAAGCTGTGCTATATACTATACACAAAATGTAAATCAAAAATGTTCTTTACCAATTCAATAAATATCTATCTATCTATCTATCTAAAGATTGTATAAAATTAAATGAATAAAAATCGACTTTAAAATTTGAATACTATAGCATTCACGTCCGCGAACGTGTTAAAGAATGAACCTTTTCTTTTCTTTATTCCTCAATTGCTTATACTCGTATTGTAAGGCGTCATCCTCAAAGATAAAAAAACAAATAAATTAATTAATAATGAAAAAAAAAAAACTAAGGGAGCAAGCAGATTAAAGACCAGTTAGCAGCGAGATAAAGTAGGAGGGCACTTACGGGTATAAGTTACAGCCTAACACTTATTGACGTTAAGCTCAAGGAAATTCTTCTGACACCAAGTACAAAATCTGTCTAGAACTTCCTGCAGAGGTAAACAGTCTGAGGCAGACGATACTCGTATACTCCTATGTCTAAAGATTTTCAAATCATCTGCATAAACAGATGTAGATATGTAGTCTAAAGAAATAATAAAGGACCAAGTTTACTACCAAAGGATGCCCTAATTGGGTCAGAATTATAGAACATAGTAATGTCGTTCTTTTGAATAGGATTGAACCCACGTTATAAAGCTTATATATGAGAATATATCATGAGAAATTCTAGCAAAGCCTTGCTAAAATCGATGGCAATCACGTCATTTCCAGATTCTAGTGCACAGAAATTCTTGACACAAATCCCGTAGATCTACCTTTGAGAAATCCGTGCTGGTTTTGGGAAACAATAGATTTACAATGGAAAAGCATTATGTCATAAATAATGTTTCCAAAAAGCGTAGGTGTGCAGGATGGCTTGGCAATTGGTCGATAGTTGGAAATATCGTCTTTCCGACCGGTTGAGGGAAATAAATGTAAACTGTTGTATGGTCCGTGTTGTTTGCAAAATGTTCATCTTCAACGACACTTGGCTCTTGCAACGTGAACCAATCAGCGTGCGCTCAAGAGGTTTTTATACTTTTATACCCTTAAAATGTTCGTACAAAGCGCGGGCGGAGGAAATTTAGGGAGGAAGAAACGACAAGTACCGATGTACATTGGTTTTAAATGTTTGCAAGTTATAACGACCATGAAACACAGAGATCGGCAGGGCATTCCATAAGCGAGTTGTACGGCTTGAGGGTATACTTATGAGCATTCATAGCGAGACGGGTGTTACGGTTGAGAGTTTGATTGGGCAGAATGCTACTGGCGATTTCAATGGAGCACTGGTGGTGGAAATAGCGATAAAACAAAGTGAGACAGGAGACATTTCGTCGGTGTTCGAGGGTGTCAATTGATTGACTGATATTAGTATCACCAATTAGTTTTATCGCACGGTTTTGAATCCTATCTAGCAGGTGCAGAGATGTTTTAGGAGCACCTGACCAGATGTGGGCATTGTACTCCAGTTTTGGGCGGATAAATGCCTTATATATTGAGGCCAGATCAGAGGGGGTAAAATATTTCTTACATCGCTTGAGGAAACTTAGACATTTCGTAGCATTTTTGGCGACATCGAATATATGGTCATTCCAACGTAAGTTGTCACTGACACACATAGCGAGAATGGAAAGGTTTTCGGTTTCGACGATGCAAGTGCCATTCATGGACAATGGCTGGGTGTTTGAATTTCGCTTTAATGACAGCAGACAGCATTGAGTTTTGGAAGCATTAAATTCCACTCGGTTGATAGTTCCCCAGTTGGTTATGCTGTTAATATCGGAATTTAATGAGCTTAGCATACTTTGCCGTTCCCGTTCTACAGCCGAAGAGCAGGGACGTGAGTCCGGGAACGAATATGAGAAGCAGAGAGTGCTGTCATCAGCAAAGGAATAAATTGGATTAGAAGTAGCCGACAAGTGATGGTTGATGAAAATTAAAAAGAGTGTAGGAGACAGAACGGAGCCCTGGGGCACACCAGCATTTATTTTGTAAATATCAGACTTGAAGCCGTCCAAGACAACTTGAATTGAACGTCCCGAAAGGTAATTTCTAATCCATTGAAGAAGAGAGTCGTCGATCCCAAGAGCACGCATTTTCGACAAGAGAGCCTGGTGCCAAACTCTGTGAAATGCCTTAGAAATATCAAGTGGAACTATCTTGCTTTCGCCAGATTGGTGTACGCTTTGGTTCCACTTTTCGGTGAGACATGCCATCAAATCACCAGTGGACCTGTTGCTCCGAAAACCATATTGCCGGTCATTAAGAAGTTTTCGTGTTTCGAGATATTTCATGAGCTGACGATTTATTAGCGTTTCCATGACCTTGGAAAGAAGGGACGTAAGTGCAATGGGTCTGTAGGAGGATAGAGAAGAAGATTCGCCTTTTTTAGGGACGGACTGGACAAATGCTGTTTTCCATTTGCTCGGAAAGAGTCCTAAAGAGTAGGACTGATGAAAAAGCTTACGCAGTGGTTTTGCCAGCGTAGAAGAACACCTCTTCAGAAGGAGGGGAGATATACCATCTGAACCAGCGGATTTATGCATGTTGAGATCTTTGAGTACTCTTGCTACTACACGAGTGCGAAAGTGGATTTGTCCCATTGTAGATTCGACGCACTCAAGTGTAGGCGGGGACAAAGCACAGTCTGGGAGTGTTGAGCTAGCCGCAAAGTGTGCAGCAAGCAGATTGGCCTTGTCCAAAGAGCTGACAGCTGGAATGTCATTGTAAATGAGCGTTGGGATGGAGGATGAGACAGAATTTCTAATGTTTTTGACGAATGACCAACAATTTTTACTGCCTTTGGGACATTGTAGTATTTTTTGCCTCAGGTTTTGGTCGTATTGGAATTTAACACGCTTGAGAAATACTTTCCTCTGTTGGGTTGTTCTTGAAGGACCAAGAAAACATTTCTCTAACCCTGACAGCCTCTTTTTACAGCTCGAGTCGTACCATGACTTTTCTTTTGATTTGATACTCTTCATCCGATGAGGGATAAAGCATCTCATTCCAAAGAGAATAGTTTCTGTGATCATGTCAGCAGCGGCATCCACGTCGTTATCGAGGAAACATAACGACCAGTTAAAATGCCTAAAGGAACTGTTAAGGCCGCTCCAGTTGGCTTTCTCGTATTGCCATACGGTTCTTTTAGGAATCTTTACTCTAACTGTGTGGTGGGTGTACGAGAATTTAGCTGATATGACACAATGGTCCGACGAGCCTAGAGGGTATTTTTACTTGCTTACTACCCTTTTCTTATGGCTTGCTTTACCGAAATGGCCTTTTATTTATGGAAAGAGAAAACCTTTGTCTTGTGGGTGAATTCCTTCACAACGGAAACTCTTCTGTCTTGGTTTTTATAATAAGCTGAGACTGCCAACGTCGAGTATGTTTTTATATGCCGTTTCAAGAGCCAAAGCGAGTTCACAGGCCCGTTCAAATTGCAGATTTGGCTCACCATATAGCCTCACAATCGGATCGCGTGTCATATTGCCCAGAATTTTTGCAAGTCTTTAACAAAATCTGCAATGGATTCTCTCACTTTTTGACTTCTTTTATGGAATGTATAGGGCTGCACGTTCAGTCATTCCTGGATTCCTGGGATGGCGTCATAAATAATCGAGTTATTTCACAGGTAGGAATATAGCATTCTGATGAACCTCATTCTTTATCCCATATGCCTCAGAGTAGAACTCGATTCTCTCCTTGTGGAATTAACCCTGTCTGCCAAAGTCCACAGATGAGGTTATCTCATCGCTGATATTTGTAACTCCAGTATAGTTTCCTCGTCGCCAATATTGTATACTGAATTATTTATCTCAATTAGATTTTATAAAAAACACATACGACTATATCTTGAAGACATGAGTCGATGGTTAGGCCCAATATACAATACTTGATAAATTGTAATCGCTTAGAAATATTTACATCAGTTTCTTTTCTTTTTACCATTCTCTCCTACAGTGCCTACCCTGATTGATGTGGAAGACGTCCAACTCATTTCCTCGTATGCTAATATGTCATCAAGGATTCATACTCAACGATGCCTCTGAAGGGCTGCAGACACCTATCAAGGTAAACGAAACAAAGAAAAAAACAGGAGTTAAACGTTGGAGAAGACATCACCATCAGAGCTCTATAAGCGAAAGGACAAAAAATATTTTCGGTACATTTATAAAAAAAAAAATTATTTGTTTAAATTTAATCGATCTGTAGGCGTTTCTAATTTAAAAATAAGCCAAGCGTAAATTAAATAACATCTTTGTTCCATTCCTTCCTTTGAGTGCAATCGAGTATTCATCCAAACTTCATCTATTCGAGATCCTTATAAATACGAAACCTAGCTACATACGAGTAGTAGTTGCAACGTGCTTGAGTGTTGTTTGCGTCTGATTCTGACAAATTTCCGGATCCTCCATTGATGGATCCTCTCCAATCAATCAATCAATCAATCAATCTTGTATCTTCAGTTTGAGCGCGATATACAATCACAAATGGTAATTGGGTCAAATACGACGATGGCTTGTTGGAACATTTAATGTCCATATTAATTCAATAGGATGAATGGCGGACCTTTTGACCGCCTGCAGCAGGCACCAGTGTCCCTTATATGGTCGATTTTTTCTTCCTTTTAAATTTCGTAAGGCATACCCCCTAATTCTTTTAATAATATTGTACTAAACGCTAATTACGAGCAAAATTTCATGATTATATAACAACGATAACCTGTGCCGACAAAGGCTCAATGTATTCCTATATAAACGGTTCTAACACATCTAGTGGCATATAATCTATACAAGAACAAAATTCCTATTTTAAAATAAAAACATAGTGAAAGCCTAATTTGGGTATGCGTTTATTTATAAAAATTAAAAAACTCTATAATTATACAGGATACTTTGTTTTCAAAGTTTCCTTTTTACAATCTGGGTACAACTTTCTATGTTCTTGAACACAGTGCAACAAGAACTGCTTTTGTTTTTCGTCAGCAGTAATTAAACCACGAGAATCTTCCATGAGCTTCACACCTCTCTATGCTGTCTCATTGACTGCCTTCAAGTGCATAACTTTTTGTTTAGCTTCCTGAAAGAAATGAATTTGATCCCAGGAAGAGACGTCTTCTTGGAGAAAAGCGTCATCAAATTTTAACAAATTTGTGCTCTTTATGGTCACGAAATCACTCAAAAATTGTTCTGTAACAATAAGAAAAATTAAGGATAAAATGAAAAACACTTATCCAACTCACCGTACAAAGAGGCAGATATTTGTTCCTTTGACGGAACGTATCTCTTCCCAAAATCAAATGAACTTTCTCTTTGTAAATTTGATACAATATTAGCTTTGGATTGTGTATCAACCTCAACATCAAATAGTGAAAATAAAGCTATTTCTTCTGTTAAATACCATAAATGTTGACAGAGCTGCTTTAGAAATCACCTTGTCGACTGTTTCATAGTTCTTCAATGTTTTTAAGAAGCATGAATCTGGATTCGGGGCTTTTACTGCCAAATTACACCCAAGCCAGGGCTTTAAATAAACTGTGGAAATAAATAAGCAAACATCTTGTAGTTGTAGCTTGTCTTTAGTACACATTTTAAGCTGGGATTGCAGCAAACATATCTTTAAAGCGTAAATACTAGATGGAGTGAAAAGTGACATCCTTGACCCCCAGAATGCGCTGCTACTGCAAAAAAGGTTACGGTGCCTTGAAGTCCGTTCATATTTAGGCAGACATGCCAAATTTCAGTGCGATACTGTCTTTAGTTTTGTTTTGTTTTGACAGCTGATTGTTGTTGACGTGTTTGGCATCATGTTGAGTATGGACAACAACGATTTTCGTTCTCTCATAAAACATTATTATTTGAGAGGCAAAACAGCGAAGGAAACAAAAGAAAAGTTGGATAAATATTATGGGGCTAATGCTCCGTCAGATTACACCGTCAAATATTGGTTTCGAGAGTTTCGTGGTAACCGCAACTCCACTACCGATCAAGTCCGCAGCGGCAGGCCTTCAATTGCGGTTACAGAGGACAATGCCAAAAAATACATGAAATGATGTTGGCTGACCGGAAAGTGAAGATGCGCCTGCTAGCACATACCACAAAGATTAGTACTGAACGCACACGCCATATTTTGGGCAATATTCTGCATATGAAAAAGTTATCCTGCCGCTGGGTGCCGCGCATGAACAAAAACACGAACGCGAGAGCACTTCGAGAGTCTTTGGACTTGCTGATGCGAAATCGGGAGGACTTTTGGCGTCGATTGGTAACTGGATTTGGATCCCTCGGACTATTATCTCTTTCCAAACCTCAAAATATGGCTCATCAATAAAAAATTCAGCTCACGCGAGGAAATCATCGACGCCACGGAGGAGTATTTTGTAGACCTTCCGGAAAATTACTTTTCGGACGGGATCAAGAAGTTGGAAAATCGCTGGAATAAGGGTATCAAACTAAAAGAGGACTATATTGAATTATATTGGGTCTACAAGTAAGTTTCCAGCGTTTTTTTTCCAAAATTTGAAGTTTTATTATGAAAGCATAGTTACAATGCTTTATTCAAAGTATCGTCCATCGGAAGCTACAACTTTCCCCCATTTTTCTGGCAATTTATGAATTCCGGACCAAAAAAAATTTCTCGTCTTTCGAGCCCAAGAACGTATCGAGCCAATTTTTGATTTCCTCTACTGAGCTGAAGCGTATTCCCGTAAGAGCGTTCTGCATCGAACGAAACAAGTGGTAGTCAGATGGTGCCAAGTCTGGACTGTAAGGCGGGTGAAGCAGAATTTCCCATCCACTATCTCCCAAATAGTTTTTCACCGAAACCGCAACATGTGGCCGAGCGTTGTCGTGATGAAAAATGACGGACTCATGCCTGGTCTCATATTCTGGCCGTTTTTCTTTTAATGTCCGCTTCAAACGAATTAGTTTGGTTCGATATAATGGTCCTTTGATGGTTTCACCACTCGGAAGCAGTTCGTAGTATACGACAGCCTTTTGATCCCACCATATGCAGAGCATGACCTTATTCACGTGAATATTTCGTTTCGGCGTCGATTGGGCGGGCTCGCCGGGCTTTGTATACGATTTTTTGCGTTTAGGATTATCATAATAAATATATTTCTCATCACCAGTGACAATACGATGCAAAAATGATTTATTTTTATACCGCTGCAGTAACATTCGTACGGCACCCAGTTTCCAACCTTTTGAATGAATCCCAGTGCTTTTAGGCGCAGGGAAACGGCTTGTTGCGTGACGCCCAATGATGCAGCAAGTTCTTCTTGAATCTGACACGGATCCTCATCCAGTAAAGCGTCCAATTCCTCGTCTTCAAAACTTTTCGGCTTTCCGGGGCGATCTTTGTCTTCAACTCCAAAATCACCACTTTTGAGCCGTTTGAACCACTCGCGGCACGTCGATTCACCAATACATTAAGCCCCATAAGTTTCCGAAAGCAAACGATAGGCCTCAGCCGCACTTTTCTTCATATTAAAGAATAAAAGCAGCGCTTCCCGCAAATGACGTTTATTTGGCTGGAAACTTGCCATGATTTTGCTCGATAAAATGTACGGCACCGATAGAACTGCTCAAATATAACGCTGCAAAGTTGTTGACAGATACAAAACCTACAAATAAAACACATAGGGTCTGACATTTCTGCCCGGGATCCACTGGTGGCGCCATCTCTGACAAATGCTGGAAACTTACTTGTAGACCCAATATAAAAAAACTTTTAAAAAAAAATTCGTTTAATTCCCAAGGAAGTCACTTTTCCCTCCATCTAGTAGCTCTTGCCATCCAGCGTGCCTGATACATTGCGCCAGGAGGTCTGATTTTAAATTTGTTTTCATTGTCTCCTCCCAAAAAAACCGTAGAAAGTTCAATCAATTCCCGATAATCGTCACGTATAATTGGTTTCAGTAATTCTTTTTTATAATAGTGAATTAATTCGTTAATGACCGTCTCACAGAAATATTTCTTTGCGAAATCAGACCAGGTTTCGATAGCACTTGTATCAACGTTCTTCCAATTGCTTCTTTTTTAAATAAAGGGATATCCGGACTGCTGGTAACCTTGGCGGATCTTTAATTCAAATACACATCTTAAAACCAGTTCATATATTTGATGACGGCAAGCAAAAAGTAACAATTTTCTTTCTATTTTTTGCTCCAAGAGCACACAAGCCCCATTTAAGCTTTGAGGTCCCAATCAGAAAGCGCCTTCAAAATAGCTTGAGCTTGGTCTTTGCCAGTAGAACTTTCGAGTTTGGGCACTGCTGAAATATGTTCTTTTTCTCCGAATGAAATCAGAATTGGCAGGCGTTCTTCTTTTGAACCCGTCACATTTAAACTTGGCAACAGTTTTCCATCCCAACGAATGGTCACAATTTCAGGCACGTTGTTCTGAAATTCAGATTTATTCGATTTTGCTCTTTCTTCTGTCATTTGGGTCCGAATTCGTTGAATAGAAGACTTGCTGATTGTAAAATCTTCAAAACTGAGATCAAGTGCTTCTACTACAGCCTGAAGTATGTAAACAGAATCCCTTACACTTGGTTGACACCTATCTAAAGCAGCAACTAATTTAGGAGTGATAAAACACATCGTTCCTCTTTTTGTGGTAGACTCGTCAGATATTGGAGCGGTATCCACCTCTCTAAGCACCTTGTAATAGAAAAGATATCGTACTGGGAGAATTCTCATACGCCTAAATATGTAACTCCATGGAATGAGTTAGACGAGAAGAGTTGCAGACTTTTCTTATTGCACATTTTTGCAGCACAATTAGCTGCTGAAGTTTACTAAGGTATGCGCCGCGCCCCCCAACAACTTATTCCATACTGTAATTTAGAATGGAAAATCCCATAGTATATTGTTTTTAGACTATTATTGGAACAAAACATTCTTAGGAGATAAAGAAAGAAAGAATGGTGGAAAGAAGATAACGCTTCACACTTAAAATATGCTCAGACCAACTCAAATTACGGTCAATTATTACACCCAGATATTTAAAATAATGTACATTTTCAATTTTAAAGCAATTGGTGTTACAAGCGATGCTCGTATCAAAAGAGTTCCTAGAATTAAGAGTAGCACACGTATTACGCATGATTAAGTTATACCTTCCGCAATTTGATCTACGGAATGTAACATTAACATTTGGGGTCATTTCTGTGCTTAGGCTATAAAACATAAGTTTAGTTTTGCTACTAACCAATAGTTTGTGTCCAGCAAACCAAATGCTATAGCTAAGTCGTCTGCAAAGGCAGTAACTTTTCCAGCAAAAGGTTTTTCAAATATCGAATTGATGTAAATCAAAAACAGAATAGGACCAAGAACAGACTCTTGGGGAACGCCAAGTTTAATAGTTTTAGGATTACTAAAACTGGTTCCGATTTTGACCAATTGTTTTCTGTCCTTCAGATAAGAAGCGAACCAATCATAGATACGAGTACAACCACGCAACCTCACATCGTATAGTTTGTGCAAAAGAATGTTGTGATCAACCATATCGAAGGCTTTAGTCATATCTACAAAAAGTCCACTGCAAAATGTTTTATCATCTAAACCTTTGTGTATAAAGGAGCAAAATTCTAAGAGAGCATCCACAGTAGAAAGGCCTGATCTGAATCCAAACTGGTTCGAACTAAAAAAAGTTTTTATGTTCGAGATATTACAAAATCTTGCGCTTAACTATTTTTTCAAATATTTTTGAAATAAAAGGTAACAGCGAGATCGGTCTATAATTATTTTTATCTTTTTTACTTGCCTTTTTAGAAAGTGGTATAACAGCGGCACATTTCAGTTCTTTAGGGAAATTGCCAATGACAATACATAAATTAAAAAGATGTGTTAAAATATCAACTATGTTAAGGGATATTTTTTTTAGCACAAGGTTTGAAATACAATCATTCCCATATGAATATGAGTTGTTTAGAGAGTTTATGGTTTTCGATAACTCAAGACCCGAAATAGGTTCAAAATAAAAACTGTTTCTATGCAGAACACTATCCACAAGACCATCTCTAGGTTCATCATAGCTAGTATTAGAAAAATCAGGCGAAGATGACAATTGCCCGATTGAAGCAAAGAACTCATTGAATTCGTTTGCTACTGAAATAGGATCCGAGATAACTATACTACCAACGCTAAGCGTTATAGTTGTATCGTGTTTGCTCATATTTCGATTAATAACACATTGGCTGAAAAGTCCGCGCCGTTTTATAGTAAAACACAAAATTTTTACAAAATTCAACTTTATTTATCAATATGGCTGCCTTCGAGGGCGATACACTGATTGAAATGATTTTTCAATCTTTCGTTTCGTTTTGTTTCGACGATTCGGTCTTAAGTCTCTTTCCGGTGAGCATTCTTTTGAGGTCTGCGAACAGGAAATAGTCGCTGGGGGCCAAATCTGAAGAATACGGTGGGTGGGGAAGCAATTCGTAGCCGAATTCTTTAAATTTTGCCATCGTTTTCATTGACTTGTGACACGGTGCATTGTCTTGATGAAACAGCACTTTCTTTTTCTTCAAATGCGGCCGTTTTTCTGCGAGTTCGTCCTTCAAATGCTCCAACAACGCAATGTAATAGTCGCTGTTGATAGTCTGCCCCTTTTGTGCATCCCAAAATACGGATGCCATAACCTTGCCAGCCGAGAACGAGGTTTGTCGCTTGCTCGCCACTCAGCTGACTGCCAACTTGACTCTGGTGTGAAGTGATGGAGCCAAGTTTCATCCATTCGGCTTTATTGCGGTTGAACAGCTTTAAACACTCCTCTGAATCATCAGCACGTTGTTGTTTTTAGTCGACTGTGAGCAAACGCGGCAACCACTTTGAACAGAGCTCTCGCATGTCCAAATATTCGTGTATGATATATCCAACACGCTCTTTTGATATCTTCAGAGTCTCAGGTGTCAGCTATCTCGATCAACTTCACTTTACGGTCATTCGTAATCATTTTGTGAACTTTTTTGATGTTTTCACTGCGTACGTCATCTTCGGTGCTTGTATGACGACTTTTAAATTTTTCAGTCCACTTGCGAATGGTTCGTTCGCCTGGTGCAGAGTCCGGGTAGCACTTATCATGCCATTTCTTTGCATCGGTTGCAATGATAAATCAACACACGAAATTGCTTTGAATCCATTTTGTTCACAATAACAAAAGTTGCTTCACTCACAACGCTATATCCCGAGAACTAATCGTCTGACAGCTGTCAAATTTATACACGTATCTTTTGAGGGTTGGTACTAACTGCAAATGGTATGGATTTAATTCAAGTGGTGCCCTCTCTTAGAAACTGAACGGATTTTTCAGCCAATTTGTTAATGTTGCATTTAGGTTCTTCCTTTCGGCTTTTTTGCCTCTTATGATTTTTTCCTTAACATCAGACGACGACAGATGAATGCACAGAATATTTCTTGTCTTGTTCTTTTTCGCAAAACTTTTCACGTAACATTTTTTAATGTCTTTCGAGGATACAGAGACGTTCAATGCTTTTTTGATTTTTTGAGCACACTCTTCTGCATTATTGTTGTTTACCTGCGGCATACCAACAATTTCGATGACGTTTTCTACTTGTTTCTGTTCCCACCAATTCAATCTGCTTTCGAGTTCGTTTACCTTCAATTTCAGAGAAACATTTTCCTCCTTCAACTGCTGGACAGTGCCTGGAAATTCATTGTTAATTTTCTTCAGACTTATAATCTCTTCATATAGTTGTTGAAGTGTGATTGTGTTGCTGCATGGTTGCGAGTAACCTCGTAACAGCGTATTAGGCACTCGTTCCTTTGTGGGATTACAACTTAGATGTGATTGTCCTTCACTAGACTGCTGTTGATGCTGTTGCTGCAGAACTGATGCTGGTACATTTGCAGCATTGGATGGAGCTACTGATTGAAGTTGTAGCGATTTTCGGCGCAGAGAGAGACACTTGTTACAACGATATTTAATATTGCTTGTGATCATATATTCTATGTCATTTGGACTAATGTTCGCGCATTCACAATGAAATATACAATTGCAGTCGTCACAGGCAATTTTAGATGACTCACTCCGACCAATCTTTTAGCTCACAAATTAAGCACTGCATTTTGTTATAGAAATGAGTTAAGTGATCTGACTGTCGTAGTATATAGAAAGACGGCGACACTTGAAGTAAGTACGTCCGACGACGACGAGGACTTATTATCATTTCGATATCCACCGTGACCAGATAGCAACTGCGTAAAATGATAGTTACAATTTCCATGCCTTCGGTTTGTCCAAACGTCTATGGATGGGATGGGATCAATCTGTAGGTCCAACTGACCTTGCCACCTGTGGCCTATTTCACCAACTTACAAATTTGTATTTACAAGCATTTTTTAACAAAATTTGTGATTTTGTTGATTTATGTCGTTTCACCAAACATTGGGTATTACAAATTTGTAGTTATATTCTACTAAGGGAAATTTGTGGGAATATTTCCCTTTTCGTTTCACCAAAAGCTATTTATAATTATAATTAACAAGTTACAAATTTACAAAAATTTTACTTATTTGTGAGTTTACGTTTCACCAAAGAAAATTAATTTACAAATTTTGTTTAGTATGTTAAAATATTTTACATGACGATCATGTTTTAATTTTAATGAAAAATTTCGCTGGACTCGTTGCAAGGCAGAGGAAATAATTGCAATTAAGGACTGAGATGAATAAAATCTGTAAATTTTAATACGGGCTAGACTTCCAATACGTAAAAATTGCAATCCCATTTTGTACCCAAATTAGCCTGTATATTCTCTAGTTTCAGTTTGTTATTGATTTTCAGTTCGGTGATGTTTAAAATCTTTATAAAATATGAGTCAAGAGGAACGCCGTAAAAATATCATCGACAAATGGCTCGAAAATACTTCGCGTCCAAACCATTTCATCGCAAAAAATTTAAACATAGCACCCAGTACAGTGGATTCGAAAAAAGAAAAGTGGAGCAAAAAGTGGGGCACATGATACAAATTTGGACAGGAAAATAGTGGGTACCATCGTAAAAAATCGGACTATGTCATCCAGAGATGTTGCTCGGAAATGTAATACCAACCAAACAATGGTACAAAGATCTAAAAAACGTAACGGTCTATTGGGTGTAAAACTTAAATCGTGCGGTTTGCTAAGAGATGACGTAACTTGTATTATTCCATTGAAACATATGTTGGAAAGCTACTATCATTGTACGTCATTTCAGTATATGTCGTATTTGAAGCGTAAACAACAATAATTTTTTTTCACTCAAATATGTCGAACTTTGTGCCTGAAAAAGTGTTTTTGCGGGGAGATCTTCTTCATTACTTAAATATGAAGAAAACTGCTGCCGAAAGTCATCGTATTTCGGTGGAAGTTTATGGTGAACATGGGCTAGCTGAGCGAACGTGCCAAAAGTGCACGATTTAAAAGTGGTGATTTTGGCTTGGAAGACGATGAACGTCCTGGGCAGCCAAAAAAGTTTGAAGATGTAGAACTGGAAGCATTACTCTATGAAGATTGTTGCCAAACACAAGAAGAGCTCGCAGAATCTTTGGGTGTCACTCAAGCAGCCATTTCAAAACATTTAAAAGCAGCTGGATATATTCAAAAGCAAGGAAATTGGGTTCCACATGAACTCAAGCCGAGAGACGTCGAAAGGCGGTTTTGCATGTCCGAAATGTTTCTGGAACGCCACAAAAAGAAGTCATTTTTGCATCGGATTGTTACTGGTGATGAAAAATGGATCCATTACGACAACCCCAAGCGCAAAAAATCATATGTGCAACCCGGCCAACCAGCCAAATCAACGGCAAAGCCGAATATCCATGGCGCGAAGGTAATGCTCCGTATTTGGTGAGATCAGATGAGTGTGAAACCATCAATGGACAACGCTACCGAACACAATTAATCCGTTTGAAGAGAGCAGTGGCCGAAAAACGCCCGGAATATGCGACCAGACATGAGGCAATAATTTTCCATCATGACAACGCTCGGTCCCACGTTGCTATTCCGGTTAAGAACTATTTGGAAAACAGTGGATGGGAAGTCCCCCTTTTGACTACCATTTGTTCCGGTCGATGCAGAACGCCCTCACTGAAATACGGTTCATTCTTGGCTGTCAAGCCGGCGCAGTTCTTTTAGGATGGGATCCACAAATTGCCAGAAAGATGGGAAAAAGTCATAGCTTCAGATGGGTAATACTTTGAATAATATTATTGTACATGTTTCTCTTAAATAAACGTTCAAATTTTGAAAAAAAAACCGCACGAATTAATATATATACCCAATAAAAACACGGAAAAAAACAAAAAATACCAAAAGTTACTAAAAACACGAGCCCGAAAGCTATACGAGTTGATCGGCAACAAGAAAGCGTGCTTCGTTTTGGATCCCGAAACTTATGTCAAAGCCGACTTTACTACTCTTCCAGGTGCGCAATTTTACAACTCGTTTGAAGCTGAGATTCTTCCGCAATCAACAACATCGATTGGGATGGAAAAATTCGAGTCAAAATATCTCGTTTGGCAGGCCATTTGTCAATGTGGACACAGAAGCACATTAACGAGTGCCTAAAAAAACGGTTGATTCCTTTCTTAAACAAACACGAGGGTTCAGCATTATTTTGGCCAAATTTAGCTTCAGCTCACTATGCTCATGCGACGTTGAGCTTTCTTGTTGCTAAAAATGTCGAACTTTGTCCCAAAAGACATGAATCCACCCAATGTTCCACAGTGCCGTCCCATTGAAAGGTATTGGGTTTTGGTCACAAGCTAAATTGAGGAAAAGTGAGCAGTGTGCAAAGGACGTAAAAGATTTTAGTGCTAAATGGAAAAGAGCCTCCAAAAAGATCACGGATGTAACTGTCACCAACCTTATGAAGGACATTCGAAAGAAGTTAAGGAAAGAATGGGAACGCAAATAATTTTTTTTATCTCTTGCAATTGTGAATGAATTTAATCAAAACAGAGTTTTAAAGCAAATAAAAAAAAAAAAGTTTACATGAATTATGAAAATATTTTTTTTTTTAACTTTGAAGTTTCCAAATTTTATTCGTTTCAGTCCTTATTTGGCCACAAATATTCCATACGACTGAAAAAAAGACTTTGCATTAACACCAAGGCACCAGTTTCTCACAGCTTTACACTGGCTTAGAAATGGGGGGGCAATACCATGGTGTAGCAGATATGCATATGATATCTAAATCGACTGTTTGCATCTGTGTTTACCGCGTTTTTGCAGCAATTGTTAATTTATTGTTGGAAGGTGTTGTTTGTTGTCCAAATGAACACGAAAGTATTTGTGAAAAGCAATATTGTAGTGCTGGTAAAAAAAATGCTTGATTTCTTAAGTTTTGCATACAAATTTCTTTCTTACCATATCTTGTAATATGTAATATGCTAACGGATGTATAGACGGAATCTTAATAGACAAAAATGCCCTCAGCGAGTTTGAATCTACTTATGTCGACAGACATGGACAGCACTCCATAAATTGTAATGTTGATATGTGGGCCGGACTATAACTTTTATAACGCATATTTGCAGTCCCATTTTTTTCAAAATTTGAAAGTGGATTTTGACCTTTTTCTCATTCTGTTTTGCTTGGAGATACAACATATCTTTTAAAGGTTTGGCTAATTACCCCCATTTTGAGAAACCCAACCGCTGAAGTTGATCGCAGAATAATGCAATAGAAACGGCGATTGGAATTTTGAAGAAGAAATTTCCATGTCTGAAGCACTTGCGATTGCAACTCGTGAAAGCAGTTACTGTTATAAAATGTTGCATCATCTTAACCAACATTTCCCGACAAGCGACAGATAGTATTTACAAAATGTTCACCACCACTGAGGAAGAAAACATGGATTTAAACAAGGAAGATCCTCAATATTCTGAAAATTTTAATGGCCGAGCTACCTTAGAATATTTTTTTTAAATCGCTTTCCATAAGCAAATATCATATTAAATAACGATACTTTTGAGCTTTAAATGAAATATATCATATGTTTTTTTTATTTTGTTTTTATTTTTAATAGTCACTAAATGCAAAAGTGTTTTCTTTCAATACTTTTCTCTTCTCTTCCACCTCTGCAGTTAGATGGTTTCCTGACAACCTCAAGTCTCGTTCCTTTTTCAAGGCATCTAACGGCAAATTATAAATTTCGAGTTGAAACCTCCTTTTCTTCAATTGCAGAATATCCACTTGGTCAGTTAACATTTTGTTGTTGCGTTTACGCTTTTTTGATGATACTTGAGGTCTGATTAAATTAAAAAATATGTACTCGTACATACTCGTATATTAATAAAAAAAATTGTGAAAAACAAGCACTTGTATATATCTTATTGCCCCTTCAATATGCCCCACGTTTGCGCACTGGGGTGACAGTACCTCTTCAGTATGCTTTGGACTGTTGGCGATTTTTTACCGATATTATGGAGATCGCCTAAAATGCAACTAGTGCCACCTTCAGAACCATTCTTCTTTGCATTATTAAATTTAAGCTAAAACATAAAAAAAAAAATTCAAAAATTAATTTATATGTACTCGTACCTACATATGTACTTACCACAGTTGCCTGTTTTAAGTTTTGCAAGCAATATCTCGAAGATATTTCCAATCCTTTCCATTCAAAATACCTCGTGCGTAACTCATTACAAAATTTGCTAAATAAAACCTCCTTGTTTTCTCTAATCAAAAAGACAAAAAAAAATCTTATTTTGCTTATTCATTTCAATTTCGTGATTGCACGACGATATTCACAAATTTGTGACAAACCATTTGTGGATTACACATTGCATAAAGACCCCGGTGCAACGAGAATTTTTACACTTGTAATTAACATGTTTATTCTTACATTTTTTTTTGTCTAATCACAAATTTGTGGGTTCATATATTTGTATTTAGTGAAATAGAAAACCAGATTGCAAATTTGTAATTGTAATTTGTAGTTTGGTGAAATAGGCCACTGGTGATTGAAGTCGGCCTTCCCTCTTCCTTGATGCTTTTGACGACTATCGTCTCTTAATAACTAGAAACTCTCCTATTACAGAGTCTCTGCTTCTCATCCGCAAGGATATGGATGGGAGTCATAGTCATAGCTTTCTCCTTGCTTCCTTTGTCACCCAAACTCGGGCGGCGTATAGCTGGATTGAGTCTACTAGCTTGAATATTACTCGTAATATTCTCCTATGTTGGGCAGTATTCCAGTTTTGACGCCCGAATAGTCGATGTGAGGCATAAAACCTAGTCTATTGTCATATATAACCATTTTGTATTTTGATACAAACACACCCTTAAACATTTTTTATGTGATTCATATTGTCATATGAAGTTAACGAACGAGCAACTTTCAGAGCGCTTACTTCAATTTTCGGTCGTAAGTAATACTCGTCCCACCAGACATGCTGTGCTTGCTGTAATGAGTAAATTCGAGCCAACACATGCACTGTTGAATGTTCCTGTGTTAGTTAGACAACGCACTGGTTGAAGTACTGAAAATATCGCAGCCATAAGTGCTTCAGTTCAAAATGAGCCAAATCAGACGATTCCACGCCGATGACAGGAATTGGGAATCTTTCAGACCACATTGTGGCGATCTTAGCCTACACCCTTACAAGAGCAAAACTAACTCAAGAACTGAAGCCTCTTGATCCATTTGAAGTGCCGAAACTTCTCAGATTGGGCTGTGCAAAAATTTTTTTTTCGTTTTTTTACAAGTTTAACTACTATTCAACAATATGTATAAACAACAAAGGCTTGAAGTGGTTTAGTCTTCCAGATTCCTGAAGGTTTGTTGCAAGTCCTCGTACAGTTGATCGAAATCGGCCTTGATTTTAGCTTCACCATCCTTGACGGGGTCCTTGAACTTCATAGAAGACAGTTGGTACATAATGTTGCCCATGGCCTCCCTAGTCACGTTCCACGTGATCTTGTTATCAGACTGAGCGGTGTATTCAACTGAATGACGAGTCATATCGTAGAAGGCAATGATGTTCATCAGCATACCGACTGGCTTGTAGAATGGACAGAAACGATCGTATGAAGAGTAGGAGTTCTGTTGTAGGAAATCGTCCTTGAGCAGCTTGGCAACCTCAAGAGTGATCTTATCGGTCTCAGCCAATGACCGAAAGATCTTCTTCCTCTTGTAGGATTTCCTTGACCTTGGTCCTAAGTGGCACGAATTCGACAAAGTTCGTGTCATAGAAATCATCTAGGTCACGCATGTATTCGTATTTACTGTACAAAATGAGCCAGTTGATGGAGGGGAAATGTTTGCATTGGGCCAGTTTCTTATGCAAACCCCAGAACACCTGTGCAATTCCAAGTGTAGCCCAAGTGACAGAATCTGAGAAATCACCACAAGGAAGTGATACAGCACCGACAATGACTTGACACGACCGGCACGTTCGTCGAAGGAAGCCAAACGGGCACCCAAGTAGGCTGGGCAACCAGAATCGGCAGGCATTTCGGCGAGACGACCTTAAATTTCACGAAGAACCACAGCCCAACGCGAGGTAGAATCAGCCATCATGGATACGTTGTAACCCATATCACGAAAATATTTGGACAGAGTCAGCATCGATTTTAACTGACAATTCGCGGAAATCACGAAGTACCTCAGACATTTCGTTACCTCGTAATTCGCAGCCGACCTAGACGATGACATCCGAATTGGAGTACTTGGACAAGGCTTCTGAGATGACAGTTTTACCACAACCGAAATCTCCGGGGATGGCAGTGGTACCACCTTGGACACAAGGGAACAGCGAATCCAATACACGTTGACCGGTCAGAGGTGGATGATTAGCTGGCAACTTCTCAGTAAGTAGACGTGGTTGACGTACAGGCCATACTTGTAACATACTGTGTTTGCTGATCTCTCCAACGAATTCGGTTTCCAAGACAACATCCTCGACATGGTTGTTACCGGCTGGTGCAATATAACCAAGTGTACCCTTTGCGCTAGGTCCAACGATCATCTTGTGCTTGACGAGAGTATTTTCATGTATCAAACCGCACAAGTCACCTCCGATAATGTGTGATCTAATTCATATGCAATCGAACGGGATACAGTGGGCTCATTAGCACCCTTTAGAATGTAAATGGAGTTGGTCAGCTCGTCGATGTCTTTCAATGGACGTTGAATACCGTCGAAAATGCTGCCCATAATACCGGGACCTAATTCAACTGAAAGTGGCTTGCCAGTACGCAACACTGGATCTCCGACAGTGACGTCAGATGTTTCTTCGTATACCTGAATGGTGGCCATATCAACTTCGAGACGAATGATTTCACCCACTAGCTCCAAGTAGCCGACACGTACATTGGTGATCCACACATGCATTCTGCTGTTACGACGGGACCGGATACGGCAAAGATACGTCCATAGATGGACTCTTTCTCTTCATCATAGAAGCACTTCAAATTGGACATTGTGGTGATGGTTTAGCGTTGTTTGTTAGTGAATCCGCTAAGTTGAATTGAAAATTTTGTGCACATCGGCGTGAGGTTAGAAGAGAGTCAGAGTTTACGCAGTCCAGCATTAAATAAATCGAATGCTGTAGGAGAAGATGGAATACCTATCCGTTTTGTGAAGGTTATTTTACCTCACATTTTAAGTTGCCTCACGCACATAATTAACTTTTGCATATCTGCTTCTACTTTTCCTGATTGTTGGAAGTTGGCCACCGTCGTACTTGTCCCGAAAAAACCCCAGCCATCTCCGTTAACTAACTTTCTACCTATAAGCATTTTGCCCTGTTTATCAAAAGTCTTCGAGAGAGCTCTGGCTCACCAAATTATAAACTTCATCAAGCAACATAGTCTGTTACTCCCTTTGCAGTCCAGCTTTCGAGCTGAGTATAACTATTCTACAGCTATGGTCAAAATTTTCGACGATAGGGTATTACTTGACCGTGCTATGTTTGCTTGACTTCTCGACGGCTTTTGATAGTGTTACTGTGTCAAAAACTTGGATTATTTTTCGGCTTTAGTGAAAGTTCGGTGCACCTGTTTTATAATTATCTCCACAGCCGTTATAAAAGAGTCGTTCAAAACAACGCCTCGTCAGAATTCAAAAGGCCGAAGAGGCAGCAAGAGTTCCTCAGAGGTACATACTAACGGATTTCACGTTGCTATTCCGGTTAAGAACTATTTGGAAAACAGTGGATGGGAAGTCTTACCCCACCCGCCTTATGGCCCAGACCTTGCCCCTTCTGACTTCCTTTGGTTCCGGTCGATGCAGAACGCCCTCACTGAAATACGGTTCACATCAGAGCAGAATATCAAAAATTGGCTTGATTCATTCTTGGCTGCCAAGCCGGCGCAGTTCTTTTAGGATGGGATCCACAAATTGCCAGAAAGATGGGAAAAAGTCATAGCTTCAGATGGGTAATACTTTGAATAATACTACTGTACATGTTTTTCTTAAATAAACGTTCAAATTTTGAGAAAAAAACCGCACGAATATATTTATACACCCAATAATTTTGTTGCTTGGTAAGAAACAGGCTTTTCTTTTTCGTGTAAAAAAGACAGCCTGAGTCTTTGAAGCATTTAATGTAATCTTCCATTTGTTGACATAAGTTTCAACTTCATTTGCTCCAGATTGCAATTTGGTTACTATGTTACAACCTAATGAATCTGAAGTACTCGTATAAATGCAAGTGTCGTCCGCAAAGATAGCAGCTTCAAATGTGTTCAGTGATAGAAAGTCGTGTGTAAAAATGTTGTACAGGATTGGTGCAAGTACTGAGCCTTGAGGTACCCCCGCATCAATTGAGAGACTTTCTGTGCTGTGATTATTTACATAGACTAAGTATTTCCTGCCAGACAAAAAGGACTGGTTGTGAAGCTTGTAGAGCAAACCCTCATGCCAAACTGTATCGAACGCTTTTCCTACAGCTAAATTATCTTTGATATGTTTCGTGATGCGATGAATTTGATGCACTGTGGAATGGTGTGGCCTGAAGCCAAATTGTTGCAGAGGTAGTATATTGTACAAACCTACATGTGTTGCTAATTTAGTTGTTTTGATAATTTTTTCGAAACATTTAAACTTAGTTTTTTTTTTTTTTTTTTTATAATCGGCGCGCGCTCAAGGGGTTTTGTACCCTTAAAATGTTCGTACACAGAGGAAGAAAAGACAGGTACCGCTGTACATTGTTTTTAAATGTTTGCAAGTTATAACGACCAGGAAACACAGAGGTCGGCAGGGCATTCCATAAGCGAGTTGTAAGGCTTAGGAAAGAATCACGATATTTTCGAGTACGTCCGAAAATGGGCTTGAGGGTATACTGATGAGCATTCATAGCTAGACGGGTGTTACGGTTGAAAGTTTGAATGGGCGGAATGCTACTGGCAATTTCAATGGAGCACTGGTGGTGGAAATAGCGATAAAACAAAGTGAGACAGGAGACATTACGTCGGTGTTCGAGGGTGTCAATTGATTGACTGATATTAGTATCACCCATGAGTTTTTTCTCACGGTTTTGAATCCTATCTAGCAGGTGCACAGATGTTTTAGGGGCACCTGACCACATGTGGGCATTGTACTCCAGTTTATGGCAGATAAATGCCTTATATATTGTGGCCAGATCAGAGGGGGTAAAATATTTCTTACATCGCTTGAGGAAACCTAGACATTTCGCAGCATTTTTGGCGACATCGAATATATGGTCATTCCAACGTAAGTTGTCACTGACACACATACCCAGAATGGAAAGTTTATCGGTTTCGACGATGCAAGTGCCATTCATGGACAATGGCTGGGAGTTTGAATTTCGCTTTAATGACAGCAGACAGCATTGAGTTTTGGAAGCATTAAATTCCACTCGGTTGATAGTTCCCCAGTTGGTTATGCTGTTAATATCGGAATTTAATGAGCTTAGCATACGCTGCCGTTCCCGTTCTACAGCCGAAGAGCAGAGGCGTGAGTCCGGGAACGAATATGAGAAGCAGAGAGTGCTGTCATCAGCAAAGGAATAAATTGGATTAGAAGTAGCAGACAAGAGATCGTTAATGAAGATTAGAAAGAGTGTCGGAGACAGAACGGAGCCCTGGGGCACACCAGCATTTATTTTGTGAATATCAGATTTGAAACCGTCCAAGACAACTTGAATTGAAAGTTCCGAAAGGTAATTTCTAATCCATTGAAGAAGAGAGTCATCGATCCCAAGAGCACGCATTTTTAAAAAGAGAGCCTGATGCCAAACTCTGTGAAATGCCTTAGAAATATCAAGTGGAACTATCTTGCTTTCGCCAGATTGGTGTACGCTTTGGTTCCACTTTTCGGTGAGACACGCCATCAAATCACCAGTGGACCTGTTGCTACGAAAACCATATTGCCGGTCATTGAGAAGTTTTGGTGTTTCGAGATATTTCATGAGCTGACGGTTTATCAGTGTTTTCATGATCTTGGAAAGAAGGGACGTAAGTGAAATGGGTCTGTAGGAGGAGAGAGAGGAAGATTCGCCTTTCTTAGAGACGGGCTGGACAAATGCTGTTTTCCATCTGCTCGGAAAGAGTCCTAAAGAGTAGGACTGATGAAAAAGCTTACGCAGTGGTTTTGCCAGCGTAGAAGAACACCTCTTCAGAAGAAGGGGAGTTATACCATCTGGACCAGCGGATTTATGCATGTTGAGATCTTTGAGTACTCTTGCTACTACACGAGTGCGAAAGTGGATTCGTCCCATTGTAGATTCGACGCACTCAAGTGTAGGCTGGGACAAAGCACAATCTGGGAGTGTTGAGCTAGCCGCAAAGTGTGCAGCAAGCAGATTGGCCTTGTCCAAAGAGCTGACAGCTGGAATGTCATTGTAAATGAGCGTTGGGATGGAGGATGAGGCAGAATTTCTAATGTTTTTGACGAATGACCAAAAATTTTTACTGCCTTTGGGACATTGCAGTATTTTTTGCCTCAGGTTTTGATCATATTGGAATTCCACGCTCTTGAGAAAGACGTTGCAGTCATTTCTGGCTCGTTTAAACTTTTTTCGGTTTTCCTCTGTCGGGTTGGTCTTGTAGGACCGAAAAAACAGTTCTCTAACCCTGACAGCCTCTTTACAGCTCGAGTCGTACCATGCCTTTTCTTTTAGTTTGATACTCTTCATCCGATGAAGCATAAAGCATCTCATTCCAAAGAGAATGGTTTCTGTGATCATGTCAGCAGCGGCATCCACGTCGTTATCGAGGAAACATAACGACCAGTTAAAATGCCTAAAGGAACTGTTAAGTCCGCTCCAGTTGGCTTTCTCGTATTGCCATACGGTTCTTTTAGGAATCTTTTCTCTAACTGTGTGGTGGGTGTACGAGAATTTAGCTGATGTGACACAATGGTCCGACGAGCCTAGAGGGGAGAGCACATCAACGCAGTACTTGTCAGGGTGAGAAGTTAAAAACAAGTCCAGGGTGTTGGCGGTATGACTATCAACGTCTGGTATGCGTGTGGGCTCATTTACAAGCTGGGTTAAGTTATTTTCCGCAGCGAAGATCTCAACACGCCGTCCTTCGGGTGTTGTCTGTCCAGAATGTCGAAGCCAACCAGAATTGTGTATATTGAAATCGCCCGTAATCACGATTTCAGTATGAGGATACAGGGATACAATTCTTTGAATGTAATCAGACAGCGCATCAAACTCGTGGAAGGTCGAGTTGCTGTCCAGTTTGGGGTTTCTGTAAATAAAGCAGTAGTGGATAATTTGCTTACGGAGATGGAATTTTAGCCACATGAAATTGAATTCCGGATTGGAACAGGGACTACATTGTGGTGGAATTTGGTAAGCCATTATTCTTTCCCCGCGATGGGGAAAGTAGTAGTTCGTAGCCAGGTAGCTTCAGATCATTGTGGTCTGAGAGGTGTATGCGGGGATCTACCTGTGTTTCGCTAAGTGCCAAAACAGCTGGTCGGTACTTACAGACGTGGACGTACGCAGAAAAGTGATTACTTTTTAGCCCGCGTATATTGGCTACGTCCACCCTGAATTCCCTAGACATAATCACAAACAAACACAGTAAACACAAACACCGACGATACTAAGCAGGGCTGCGAAGTGAAAATTCTGACGATGGTTTACTGAAACAAATTGCTGTAGGTGTTATGCCCTTACAACAATATGAAACAGTGCACCAACAAAATTTTCACTCACAACTCGCTATCCATCGGTTGTTACATACACTCAGTCACCGGTCGTGCTGTATGACAATGTAATACAGCAACGGCAGTGACCGAGTGCAAGCAACAGTACTACGACCAGGAGCGGGAGAGGTGTAGGATTCCCACACTGCGGGCACTGCATTATTATTTTTTTTTTCACGCGCGCGCGGTGGTTTTGGGGATAAATACGAGTGCAAGATGACGTGTGCACTCGTCGGTGGTCGGCACGGTACAGCTTAGTGAGCTTATGGGACGATAACTACTCGCCAGACATGCGTTTTTTCCTGGCTTGGGAATGGGTATTTTTTTGAACGTTTTCCATATTTTAGGATAGTAACCTTGTTTTATACAGCAGTTAAAGAGGCCTTGTCACTCGTAGAATTGTATGCCGCGTTTTGGGAGGTTCTTTAAAAAAATATTTTTTATTCCATCTAAACCAGGGGACTTGAAGTTTCTATATCTTCTGCTGATATGCATTCGCCTTCATATATCGTTAATGCTTGTGAGTTTATGAGCCCTATGGTCTGTTGCACTAAGCGGCACAGTTGAAAGAGTGATTGCGACAGCTAGGAAGGAAGACAACGGGAAACAACAGCGAACTTGGAAGAAAAGGAAGTGGGAAGGATAGTTTTCAATTGTGGGAAACCCAGCTGCGCAATATTCTGGCAGCATATGCATTGAGTGAGAATAGTAAAAAAGCGCTCATTTCCATTAAATTGAGTGGTAAAGCGTTGGAGTGGTTTCATTCTCGAAGAGATTTGATGTCAATAACAACAGAACATTTATTGTTGGAGATGAAATGCCTTTTCGCAGATAGAACGAGCCAGCTGTGATGTTGGTAAACTACTACTGGCATTCGTTGTCGTAGTTCGATCGGGCAATGATGGTGCGGCTAATGTTGTGAATGTTGATGCTGATGTAGATGTTGATGATGCTGATACTGATGCTGATGATTTTAATTTGGTGGATGATGGTGATGTTGATGTTGATGTTGATGTTGATGTTGATGTTGATGGACTATCATCAGCACCGTTCGAATGTGAGGTTTTTGAATGTTTTTTAATACTGCTACTACTGTTATTGGTGTTGCCACTTTGACTGTGGCTACTATTTGTGGGACTGTTTTGAATTATGCTTGAAGCTAATGCAGGATGGGCTGAATATTCGGCCATCATGTTGTGTTATTTGGTAGAGAGTTTAAACAGTTTCGATGCTATGAATAGCTTCGCATAAATCTTGTTCGTTGTTGAGGAATTTCGTTGAATAAAAGTTTCATGTCCTGATCCATTTTGATTTAGCATATTTCTGCCGATGAACTTTCATAGCGTTTGAATTATGAGACGGAGCACTGAAGATACCACCACGACTAAGACGGACAGCGATGATGGTGGTGTTTAGGTGCTGCTGCTACTTGGATGCGTGTATTCTGCTTTCTGTGTTCGGTTTTTTCGACGACAGTCGATGTCGTCGTTCTCGTTGTCGTTGCAGCTATTGTAGCCCGCGTGAATTACTCCAAAATTTGATGGTGAATACCTCAAAACGAAGAGAATCCACTTCCACTTGCACCACACCGAGAGCAGGCCAATTCAAACAATACAAAAACAACAAAAATATTGAAAAAGGACTCAAAAAAGAAAAAAAAAAAAACCTTTCACTTATTTCTTCGATTGAGATTTTGAGATTTCTTGACTTATGCGTTGGGAAAATGTGGAGAATTTTCTTTCTATTGCTGAACACGAATGCACTTTTTCACGGCGAAGAGATGGAACGCTTCACGAGAACGCTTGTGGCAGAGTTTCGTCCATTTTCCAGAATTCGAAATCCACCTTCACCTGCTCGGTATTCCTATTTTTCGAAATCTTTGAATTGAAGGCACTCGGAAAATATTACAGATTTTCTGAATTTCATTTAGACAAATATTTCTTGCGGCAGAGCAGAATTATTCTCCTTTTTTTGGAATTTATCTTTTCCGTACACAGGCACAGTGAAATTTTTTGTGTTGAACGGGGGAAATTCTTTGGGGATTTTGGGGAGCGGGAAACACAAACGAAAATGCAACGAATTAGATGGGAATAGTGATAATTGAAGGACACGAATTTGGGGTAAATTAATTCTTCGGTTCGGTTGGTCGGAGTCTTTTTGAAGAAATTGTGGTGCTGCGCTGCATGAAAGGTGAACGCTTGTTCCGTTTGTTCCATCGATTAACTTTTTTAGGTACAGAATGCTTAATACACTCCAATACCGAATCTGTGAAATAACTCACACCTTCGTCAATTTGGTTCGGATTTATTTCTTCTGGCAAGATTTCCTGCCAGTTTGTTAGTTTTAGGCGCATTTTGTTTTTTAAATAAGTTCCAGTTAGCTTTCTGGTAATTGAAAAATCAATTATTTGTCTGAATTGGTGACAAAACAGTACTACGTTTTAGTGGTAAATGGTCTGAGCTTAGATCATTTATCACAGTAGGTTGTGTAAAAAGTTCTGACATATTCGTAAGAAATAGGTCTAAAGTTGACGGGTTGGCACGTTGGTTCGAAGGAATGTAGGTTGGTAGGTAGGTCGTAAGCAACCCCAATTCCTATGCCAATAGTTGAGATTTCCTTCTATGGGAAAGATATCGTTGATTCGAATTAATTCGCGCAAGTCGTGATTGAGATCGATACGTTTTTGTTGTGAAATACGCCCACCCGGAAAATAAACACAAAATATTTTCAGAGACCGATCATTGGTAGAGGGTTTTTCGACTCCTATGTTCTCTATTAATTTAGTGTTGACAACTGGAAGTACTTTGAGGTTTTATTGTTCTTTTAACTACAATGGCAACACCACCACCCCTTCTGCCATTTCGATCTACACGATAGAAGTTATATTCGCTGTTGGATAATTTTTTTACATTCTGATCGAGACATGTTTCTGTGATTAAACCTACGTCAATGTTATGAGAACTTAGGTAGGTAGGTAAGGTAGGTAAGAATGGCTATTGGATAAAACCAACCCACTTAGGGCTAATAGCCCATTGTGATGCCACGTGGATCTATGACTCTCTTACTGATGGAACCAGGAGACTGTTTACATCTATATTTTTTAGATCGTTTAAGTCGTTGTAGAAGAAGGCTCCTAAGTGAAGTTTTCTTCTCTGGAAGAGAGCTGGACATGTACAGAGTAGGTGGAGGATTGTCTCCTCCTCCTCCTCGTCCATGCAGCTTCTGCAGAAATCATTTGTAAAGGCGCCAAGCCTTCTTGCGTGCTTGCCTATGAGGCAGTGTCCAGTGATGACATTTATGATCGCGCTGAGATGTTCCTTATTTAGAAGGATCAGATACTTAGAGCGATGCAGATCCAGTTTTGGCCAGATTTGTTTGGTCGCTAGACATGTTGGTCCAACAGTCCACTTAAGGTCTGTTCTTTTATTGGCATCCAGCTTTAATATTACTTTGCACGCAGCGATTGGGATACCTATGCTACCCCTTTCCGGTAGAATAGGTAGAGTGGTTCCAAATTTGGCGAGTTCTGTGGCCCGGCACCTAACAGAGGTGAACGTTGAACTGCTCTGCCATCTCAATAAGAGACGATCGGCATTCAAGGGCGGTTTTAGAATTTAGTGAGACTGAGTCCAGGGATTTGATAGCGGCCTGACTATCCGAAAAGATGCGGATATCCTTTGCAGATATCACGTTTTTCTTCAGCCAGGACAGAGCTTCTTTAATCGCTAAAATTTCCGCCTGGAACACGCTGCAGTGATTTGGAAGACGGAAAGAGAGGCTTAGATTTAGCGTGTCTGAGAAAACACCGCCACCAACCCCGCGGAGAGATGGATTGACTTGTCCTCCATGAAAGCATCTTCCTCCCAGAAGGATCTAGAGGGGGAGGTGTGGTGTAATCGATGTTCTCTGTGAGGATTCCTAATGTATTAAGAATATTGGCGTGGCCAAATGGATTATTTGTCCACTGTTTAGTCGCTTTAAGGCGAAAATATCGAGGGGTGACAAATGAAACAGAATGTCTAATGCCGCAGAGGGGGTAGACCGCGATGCTTCGCTTATGCATAGACATGCTGTTCTTTGGACTCTGCTTAGTTTAATGCAGTTTACTGCACTTTCTAAGGCCGTCCACCAGACTACCACCCTGTAAGTGAGTATCGGTCTTATGACCGAGATGTACTGCCAGTGAGATGTACAGCCGAGGTTGAAAGCCCCATTTATTCCCAAAAGCTTTTTTGCAAGAGAATAAAGCTATTGTAGCTTTATTGACTCTTTCTTGAATGTTAGGTTTCCAGTTTAGTTTTCTGTCAAAAATGAGACCCAGATATTTTGCTGTATCGGAAAACACTAAGCTGGTACCGTTTATTGAAGGAGGGTTTATAGTTGGAATTTTGTATTTCCGGGAAAAGAGGACAAGATCAGTTTTATGGGGCTTATCCCCAATCCATAGCGATCTGCCCAACGGGCTAATCTATTGAGATTTAGTTGAAGGAGTTCTTTAATGGTTTTAAGATGCTTACCTGAGACGGCAATAGCAACGTCGTTCGCATAGTCAATCACTGTGCTGCCTCCTGCTTCCAGGTATATTAGCAGTTAATTTCCTGAGAAGGGGAGAGAGGACACCGCCTTGCGGCGTACCTCTGCTGATACATCTTTTAGCAGAAGTCTCACCCAGTTTGGAATTGATTATTCTGCTTTTTAGCATAAGACTGATCAGTTCCCCAAGTGAGTCGCCTACCTGCAGAGTTGACAGCGCAGTCGTGATTGCGGATGTGTTGACGTTGTTGAAGGCACCCTCTATGTCCAGGAAAGCAACCATTGTGTACTCTTTATATTGCAGGGATCGTTCGATGTGACTAGTCAGTGAATGCAGAGCCGTTTCCACTGACTTTCCTTTACAGCAGGCATGTTGAGCCGTTGACAGAAGTCTTGGATCAATTTTAGCTCGTATATGGATATCAATCAGTCGTTCTAGAGTTTTCAGAAGGAAAGATGATGGACTTATAGGCCTGAGGTCCTTTGGGACAACATGAGAACATTTTCCGGCTTTGGGGATGAAAACTACATTGACTTCTCCCCGTGACAGTGGAATATTTTCTAGCGCAGGCTAGAGGATCTCTGTAGCTCGGCGGGTATTATACCGTCCAGACCAGCAGACTTGTATGGTTTGAAGCTATGCAGCGCCCAGAGCAGTTTGTCTCTTGTGATCAGACCATGGATTTTGGACCCGGTTGCAGTAGACCTGTTTGGGTTGCTACTGACCGTGAATTGAGAGCCACCTGGAAAGTGGGTGTCCAGTAACAGGTTGAGTGATTCATCACTTGAGGTAGTCCAAGAGCCATCGGTTTTTTTCAAACAGCTAGGCATCATAGGATTTGTAGAGAGGATTTTTCTTAGCCGTGATGCCTCAGCGGTTTCCGTGATTTTGTCACAGAAGGACCTCCAGGATTGTCGCTTTGCCTTCCTCAGTTCTTTTTTGTATAATTTGAGGGACTCTTTGTATGAGTCCCAATCAGTCACTTTCCTTGTGTTCTTTGCCAGGTTGAAAAGTGTTCTGCAAGTGTTTCTGAGCAGTCCCAGTGCTGATGTCCACCAATGTGGCTTTTTCTTGCCTCTAGGTTGAATAAGAGGGCGGGAAGCGGCCATAGCCTGATTGAGAGCCAGAGTGAAATCCCTGACCTTCATGTCAAACTCATTGGTGTCACACGGGGGACTTGATAGTTCAGAGGATAGCGTTTTTGACTGTATTCCTCTGTATTTTGGCCAATCAGTTTTCCGGTGGTTCCGGAATGATGGTTGACTGGGAGGAGCATCATTCAGGCTGAATTGGATGTATCAGTGGTCTGAAAAAGAATATTCAGACGATACCATCCAGTTCGTTAGCATTTGAGTGATGCTGTCGGAGACACGAGTGATATCTAGCACTTCCTGTCAGTTTCTGGTTATAGAAGTGGGCCCATTGCCAATGTTGCATTGAGGTTAGTACTTATTATATGACTCACCTCTGTCGTTGATGTCGGTGCTGCCCCATACCCGTGTGATGCGCGTTAGCTTCGCATCCGATGATGAGGTCAGTTTTTGTCTTCCAGCCTCCAGTACCACCCTTTCTAGGTTATTACCAGGAAGAGGACCCACATGATCGTGGCCAAGGTATGCCGAAGCTAGCCAGTAGGAGCCTTTAGCAGTCTCTAGTCTGGCAACGGTTAAGTCGAGGTCGCTGAGATTAGGAAGTAGAAGTACATTAAGGCTACGTTTCACTAATATACAAGTTCTTATCTTACCTTTGTTTCTTGTATAGAGCGGAACGTATGCGGGTGTCCTAAATCCACGAACCATGCCTTCTACAGTCCATGGTTCCTGGATTAGGATAATGTCTTCTGCGTTTTTTGAAAGACGCAGAATGAGTGCGGCCGAAGCCTTTTTTGAGTGATGGAGATTAATCTGGAGAAACCGTATTGTTGCTATAGTTTTCCAGAGTAGCCTCCACCACGGTGTTGTTAAGATGTGCCCAAGAGCTCATCTTCTTCCTCTGATCGTATAGCACCTCGTTTTGCTTCGTGATCGGTTTTCATTTCCGATGGGGTGTCAGATAAGGAAATCGATGGCTTGCTTGTCACCTCGGATAGATTGGAGTCGTCACTATCCATTTCTGGAAAGGATATCGACGCTCCAGGGTCTGAGGTTATGTTTATTGGTGTCTCCGTTAAAGGAGGAGGAGGTTGCTTATCAGCATCCAGTTCATCCTTTTTGTAGACCCTTAGATGAATTGACTCGAATCCGAACCTAATCATGCCACGATTAACGCGCATCTATAAGAACCCCTTAGTTCCTCCAGTTTCGCGACTTTCCAGTCATGAGTCGGAAGGGTCGGGTTACTGAGCCTGATGATCTCCAGAATGCTTTCTGGGGAGAAGGGTTCTGCTGGGATCCAGGTGCGAGTTCGAGGTCTGCTAGGGATGTCCTCCTTAGATACGACCTCGAGTTTTGCATCTGGCCAGATCTCTCCTAAACCACCTATGGCTCTAGTGAAGAGATCGAGTGATCTCTGATTGGCACATGCGATGAGCTTGACGTGGTCTTGGTGCCAGCCAGCGTCGCTTGTGATAGGAGGTGGTCCGGGGTTTTCCCGCATGATGGCCAAGAAGTTGCTCGAAAGCTTCAGCTTGGCCAGCTGCCATCGTTCAGGTGTTATGGAACCGTCGGTATCATTCCTATCGATTACCGCGATTATTATAGCGTCCTTTAGGACTTCACTGAAAGACCTGAGAGATGTGTTGTTGGATGGCCTAGGGGTTTTGGTGTTGTGGGTTTTAGGCCTCTTGGGAACCGACACGGTTTCCTCCAACGATCTCTGGCGCTTGCGAGAGTCTTTAAGTGTTTTAGGAGCAGTGGAAGCAGTGGGCAATCCGTCTTTTAGGATGTTGTTAGCCCACTCAATCTTGCTCCTTATGTCCGCACTTCTCTCAACCTCCGAAATGTTTCGGCGTCTTACGTACAGCGCTTTAGATGGAGCTTGCCGACGCGGCTGAGCGTTTTAAACTCACTTCTTTTCATTTTGTTTATAAATGATATCGTGGAAGAAATCGGAGGAGGAATTCTGTTTGGAAACATACGAATACCTGGTCTAATTTTTGCGGATGATATAGTTTTTCTATCTGAATCTGTTGCAGGAATGCAGCTTATGATAAACCGTCTTGAAAGATACTGTATACTCTGGAATTTGTCCGTTAATTTAGAAAAATCTAAAATGATGATCTTCAAGGATGGGATTGGAAAATATTCACGCAACGAAAAATGGAAGTACCAAGGAGAAAATGTTGCAATAGTTCGAGAGTATAAGTACTTAGGGGTTTTAATCATGGCGAACCTTAGTAGGAGAAGACATTTTCAATGCAAACTGGCTGAAGCAAAAAGAATCATTTCTTCCGTCTGGAGCCGCTGCATAAATAACGTGTACAACTGCTGCATCAATATTGCTCTACGGTGCTCAAGTCTGGGGATATTGCCCATTTGAAGAAGTGGACAAATTTCTATATGCTACATTTAAAAACAACAGTATCGCCGTTGTTCCTAGACACCATCAAGATGCACTTTGAATATGTCGTAAAAGTAATGGAAATGTTTTGTAGATTATCTTCTAAATATTTTAGTGTATTCAGCAGCTCCTGAAGCTTGCTTATCATTTCATCTCTGTATTTCGTCCAGAAAGGGTTTAGTTTTGTAAAGCTAGCAAGAGTCGTATATTTAGTTACTTCAGTCTCAATTTTCTTGTCGTCGAATTTCTTTTTCTTTTCAGACTCATCAGCATTATTTGTCACAGATGTTGCTTTAAACTGTTAAGCGTGTACTTGAAGTAGTACCATCGTTTCCTACTGCCCAGTCAACAAGTGGATCATAAACAAATGCTACGAGAAGAGTCAACGACGTTTCTCTTTCTTTTCTTGGAGTTTTAAGGACATGTTCACAAGCCAAACGAAATGCACCCTTTCCCACTGCTTTCTTGTAGCGCCTGGTTGCCTCATGAATTAAAGCCTTGACCAGGAGATCTCCACTGCCGCACGGCACGACAATCCGCACCGAACCAAAGCAAACTGTTACCTTCATTATGTATTCTACCAATTCCACCGATTCAGCACAAGAGATTCCAGCAATTTGTACACTTTTTTCCAAATTTCCTCTTCCTTTCGATTAGACTTGATAAACTTGCAACATGTTGCTAGGGAGCCGCAGAAACAACACAACACTTTTTCGCAACAAATGCGAGGGGAACTTGAACACTACACACGCGACGTATTTTCCTTTTTTCCATTTTTCAAATAGACGACAGGGAAGACGGAGCAGAGCGGTTCGGATCAGGACACATTTGACAGCGGTGACAACGGTTTCGGAGTAAGAGTAAAACAAACACCAACTGGAAGTGGGCGTGCAAGAGAGTGGATCAATTAAATTTCTTTGGTTATAGCACCTTGGTTGGTTCCGGTTGTTATGGCAGCGTTACAGGGCAAAGGGGGCGAATTTCTAACGACTAAGTGCACCACGTTCTGTTCTGGTTTCTGGTTAAATACAGTTTTCGAAAGGGTATCCTGTTTTATTGCTGCCCGGAATGCTGGCGGCTGGGTGCGGGGTGCTGGAGCTGGAGCTGGAGCTGGAGCTGGAGCTGTGGTTGGGTGCACGAGTGATCGCGGTTTAGGTTCTTCTTTTTGTTTCTTGTCTCCTTCGTTCTATTGCACTTCATGCCACCTCAGAGAGATTTTTTGGGACCACATTTTGGAAATTTAGTTTCGGTTGAGTTTCGATTTGGTCGTTATTCGATTTGAGAAATTTTGTAAAGGTTCTCGGGACAGATCGGCTTACACATGCGCTCACGTCAACAACTCGTTTATTTTTGAAAAAATCCAAGTTGCACAGACGGAGGACGAAGAGGCAACTCACAAGCACATCAGTAAAATTGCCATGGCAAAAAACGTAGAATTGTTAATACCTCTATTTGCAATTAATGTATCACTATTCACTACTACCATTATTATCACTGTAATTAATTGTTTTGTCGATTTCTGGATCGCGATGATAGTTGTAAATAATGATGATCTAAATTATGTTGTTGGTGATGACATTGTTGTATGATGTATGACCGTCGACAATGTCAATTGAATTTTTGTTACTACCACTACTATAGTGGCGGAGAGTTGGCAGTGGTGTAAGAGGTCTAGTCCAGTCTTTAACTTTAGTTGACCCTATTACACCGAATTGCCCTTGAAGTTGATTTTACACAGAGAGCACTTCCATTTTCATGAGTGCTTCTTCGAAAACGACTTCGTAAATTTTGACGAGTTTACTACAAGTATCACTACAGCTTTGTTCCGACAGCGACGACGACGATGACAACAATGACACTGGTGGCAGCGACGACGACGATGATGACGACAAGGATTTCAATTTATTTCAAATGCTGTCGCTGCTGATTTTTTTTTGTTTTCGTGGGAAGGTGAGAAATCTTCATAGACACTATAGGCCCGGAGCCTATAGTAGTGTGAGATTCTTACTCACTAAAAAACACCTCCCTTCTGCAAACCACGACTGAGTTCACACTCAACAAGAAGAACTTCTATCGCATTTTATATTGTTTTTTATAAGATATCCTGCAGGCGGTTTTCCATTGGAAATTCCTGTGTATTTTGGCAAAATTACGCGCTGCTAATCACAGCGCTAGATCAAGAGGCTTAGTCCTTTTCAGACGGCGCAGTAAATTTGTCTCGTCGAGGATCTGTTGAACAGAAATATTTGCATGTCCTTGTAGTCGATTTTTGTGTTTTCGCGCAAACATTTTAATTTCGTTTTGAACGTTTTCGACTCCTGAGTCTCTGTGGATATCATCGTTTCTAATGTACCACGGCGCATTAACAATTCCTCGAAGAACTTTGTTTTGGAATGTCTGTAAGACGTTAACGTTACTAATTTTAGTACAACCGCAAAGTTGTACACCATATGTCCAGACCGGTTTTAGCACTTGCTTGTACAGCAGCAATTTGTTTCCTAAACTGACCTTGGAATATTTTCCAAGAAGCCAGCACATGTCTCTATACTTAATCTCAAGCTCTTCACGTTTTTTCTTAAAGTGTGCTCTCCATTTAAGTTTAGCGTGGAGTGTCATACCGAGATATTTGGCCTCGTTCGCGTAAGGAATTCGTACTGCGTTGATAAACACCGGTGGATTCTCAATTTTCTTGAGAGTGAAGTTCACGTAGACAGACTTGTTTTCATTAAGCGCGATTCGTCAAGTCTTTGTCCAGTTGTTAATCCGTGTAAGGGCACGATGCAACTTGGCAGTTGCTTCTTTGACTGTTTTAGCCGTTGCCAAAATGGACGACAGTGTCGTCCATTTGCGGTATATCGCGGGTAAAAAGCAAATATAGCAGAGGGCCAAGTACACTTCCTTGCGGCACCCCCGCCTTTATTGTCATAAAAGTGGAATATTCGTTTCCGTGTCTGGCACGGAAGAGTCGGTCTTCCAGGTATGAACCTAAAATACAAGACAATTACTGTGGTAGGGCTTGTCGAAGTTTATATTTCAGGCCCTCGTGCCATACCTTATAAAAAGTTTGCGAAACGTCAAGTAATGCGCTTGAACAGACTAAATTACATCGGTTATTCGATGCACTTGGTCAACTATAGAGTGTTGGCTTCTAAAGCCAAATTGATGGTCAGGCAAGAGGGAATTTGTGTCGGTAATTGGTTTTAGACGATTAATAAGGATTCGCTCGAAGACTTTCGATGTAATCGGGAGAAGCGATATTGGTCTATATGACTTGACTTCAGTCAGCGGTTTACCGGGTTTCGGAAACATAATAACTTCGGCTACTTTCCACTGGTGCGGTACATGCTCTAAGATAGAGCAACTTTAGCGAACCTTTTTTCGGCAACGCTTTGAGTATCTCTCCCGTTATTAAGTCATATCCCGCGTGTCTATAACTTGTCTACGTTCCCTAAGTGTAGCCTTTTCTACTGGAAAGTTTGTCGTCACGTCTAGTGTATTGACATTCTCGGAAGCAATTCCCCGTCGAATGGTTTAAAGGTTTCTGCAAGATGGTCGGCGAAAACATTAGGTTTTTCCTTATCTTCTTTCGCCCAGTCATCCTGGTTTGTTCTTATTGGCGCCACGTATATTTGGGGCTTTCGAATACTTTGAACTTGTCGCTGCTGATGTTTGAAGGCACGCGCCAACCTTTCTTCTCAATTTTGGATCAAAATTACGATTTTGACGAGTTTTTTTTTATTTATTTTTACCGATAAATATTTTAATCTTTCACAGAATTTTATTTGACGGTTTATTTTCTTATTTAATCATAATCAAGAATTCAACAATGTTTTTGTTGTAAATTTGCTTTCGAATTTCCACAGACGCATTAATATTTGATTTGTTATATTTTTTTGTTGTAAAAGAAAATCGCAAACGCGATTGAATGAATTTGAAAATAATCAAAGCCTCAGACCCTATAAAAGTATTCTAAGTACGACTCGGCTGGATTCCTTTTTAAGTCTGCTAACAACTTTTGTCCATTTTAAACATCCCTGCTCCAGCGACGATTTATTGTGCTGACGATCTTTTTCACGCTCATTATCTCACTCACTTTCCTTACATCTGTCTGGTGATGAAGATTTTTGCGATGGCGATGATAACGTGCGATCTTCACCGCGTTGCTTGTCCTTCTCGCGATCTTTATCTCGATGCTTATTGTAGAGTATTGCTACGGTGGCATCAGTTAATTGCAGCCTAACGAAGAATATCGGAAGTGAAATGAAATGAGTTGAATAAAGACTACTCAATCAGCCATCAAGGAAACTACACGTTTTTTTTTATTTTACGAATACACCACAAATTGGCGACGAGGATGGGATACAGGTTCATGAGATCATCTGAATCAAGTGAATACGCTTCCTTAAGTTCCGGATACCCGTCGTAGCAGGGTGAATTTCTTGGGCTCACATCTGAGTTGGGATGCTTTGAACATTTGTGTTTCCGCGCACCCCGATCATCATGGTGGTGATGATGGTTTTATACTAGCCATCACTTGATGATCCGTTGCACATGTTTCGTTAGAAGCCTTGTCTTCAACCATCCAAACCTTTTAAGCATACGTTCAAATGGATCAAAAACCTATTCACAATGGCACGGAGGCTTATATGACATAGATAGATAAATAGATATTTATTGTGGCACAAATTTACAGTCTTTTAGATACAATTATCACTTTATAGAGATTTGGTTTAAAGTACCTTACACTAAAATATATATATAATTTTTTAAATGTAATATCACAGATTTTATTGAAATTTTGAAGGAAAAGCCACTAAAAACCTTCATTAAAGATAGCATTATGTCTCAGCGAGGAAGAGAGAAGTGGTTACAACACTTGATTTTAAACAATTTTAAAATTGAGTGACAATATAAGTAAATTACAAAATGAATAAATAAATTAATACGAGTATTGTCTCACTCAATTGATGTTGATAATTTCTTAACGAAGCTATCTGCGTTCGCTTTCGATTCTTTGTTGACTCCACCTACCCGTTTTAGTTCGTGCTTAGACCACATATTTGTTAGAGTTCATCGCAATAATAAAACCGTGTTTAAAACTACATCATTTGATCTCCAAGTAACAGATCATTGTTTAACAAGTATCCAATCCTAAATACTAATCTTCCTCCAGCTGAATCAACTGCGCCCAAAATTTTTCAACAAAACAAATTACAATATTCTAAGAACTAGTTTGAATTTTGAATTTTGGGGTGATGTTTTTTTCCGCGTCTGATCCGTCGTCTGCCTTTGACATTTTCTTAAATAAGTTAAAGTATCATATTTCGAATAGCAAACAAATTATAAGATACAGAAATAGCAAAAATAGCTGTATTAAGCCTTGGATGACGTACACACTTTTGAAAAAATTTTGTTAAAAACTCAAACAAAGTTATAAAAAACTAAATAATGAACTTAAGATTGATATTCCTTTTCACAGAGTCTTGGCAATCCCAAAAAAGAATGGTGTGTTGTTGATGAAATACTAAATAGGAAAACTCCGGAAACAGAAATAGTTTTGAACGTGAACAACTTAACTATCTCTAATCCTCTGGAAATCGCAAATTCTTTCAATGAATTCTTTTGTAATATTAATTCTTCTCAGAACTCAACCAATATTAATTTTCATCCTAGGAGTTATTCTATTGATCTTGAAAATCAATCCGAGAGTTTTTTTTTGCGAGCCATTCAGTCCGTTTGAGATATATATAAATTAACTTGCTCTCTGCAAACATCTAAGGTTTCGTCTTATGACACGATCACAAGTTGTTTGTTAAAGAATATTTCATTCCATATTTTTGAAATCTTATGTTATATTTTTAATACAAGTATATGCATAGTAAATATGGGAATCTTCCCTCATGCATTACAAATGAGAACGATAAGACATTGTTGAATAATTATCGACCTTTTCAAAAATTTTTAAAAAAGGTATTAAGTCAAGAATGATATCATTTTTAGAAAGAAGGCACTTTTTTAGTGATTGCCAGTTTGGATTCAAAAGTGGAATATCTTTTGGGCTGCGAATGCTGCTTGTACCTCCTTATAACCTTCGTCGATACTATTTATAAGTATAACCACTAAGAGGTCATCGTCGAATTTCGCTTCTAGCTCCGTTTATTAAAATTAACTGGAGAGTTATACTAAAGTTTTAATTGTTCTGAGATTCCGGCGTCTCCGGTGGATCATTCAATATTATTAGAAAAACATTTTCATTCTGGTTTTAGAGGTAATATATAGTATTGTAATTCAACACTCAATATTTTGTATTGTAAACGAAATTGGAAAATTGAAAGAAAGAATAAAATTAAAACAAAAAAATCTTTCATCCGAAACTCCTGGATCTGTAGGCCAATACATTGTCTAGTCAATCCAGATGTTGGCCTATTTTTGCGGGTTCATATGCTCAACGTTCCAATTTAAGTTTTCATGTAGAAACGTTCTTATGGAATCTCGGTTTCGGTTAGAAGTTGCACACTTTTTGATTTGGCTCATCACTTTTGAGCCTGCCAGTTAAAATGGTGTTGCCATAAGTTCTGGTTAAAAACATCAACCTTCGACATAATTCGAATTGCAAACTTGAAGGCCATCGAATTATGTTGGGAATATTGGTTGCAGTGATTTTGTCATCACTCTGCAACACTGTGATCAACAAGACGCAGCTGTGAAAATGAGTGTTTTTAAGTAATTAACACTTATAATCAAATAAAATAAAACTCTTATTGTTAAAATAGAAACAACGGAGATAGACTTTTAAAAAAATAAAATATCGTACATAGATTAACAAAATAATTAAAACAATTATTTTGTTGTGTCTGCACAGGATCTTACCAGTTATGTTCAGATTAACCACTTAACTAAGAGATAGTCATAAGTTCATTGGAATTCAGTTGCTATTGCTGCTGTTCGTATTGCTTACTGGTATTACTGCTTAAGTTTTTCACATAATGCTGTTACTGTTGCATGTTCTTATGCAAGGCTTTTCGCAGCTTTAATTGTTGCTCAACTAGTTTAAGTCTCTCAAACGTGCTTCAAGAGGTGATACTTCCTCAATTAACACAAATCTATTATAATAAATTTTTTTTTTTTGGCTCTTGCCAACCATAATCGACAACGCTGCTATTGCTGCTTCTGATCACTTCTGTTCGATTGTCATTGGCGGTGGCACAACAACACTTGGACTCGTGGGAATTGGTGTAATATGGCAGGCTGCCTGCAACTTCTGTTATGATATGTGCTGTTGATGATAGTGTAGCTCGGACGCTGGGATGTGGTGCGATGAATGGACTTAATGATGACTCTATATGTGAACGAGCATGCTGTTGTTGCGTGGCTCCGTCAATGAGTTGCGTTTTCGACAAATGAAAGAGACCTGTAGGTAATCGGCTGATTAATTTTTGAATGATTGTTGTGAGCTCAGCTAGGGGTTTTTTTATTTTTTCTTTTCACTCATGTTTTTTTTTTGTAGGATTTCTCGTTAATTGGTTGCTTTTCGTTTTAACTGTTTCAGCTGTTATGGAACCATCTACAGTAGAAGATGTAGAAGTATCTTATTCTGTACTCGAATTGTCGGAAATCTTCTCATCGTCTATCGTTGTCATGGGACTTCTATCGGGAGGTATCCTGCTACTAATTGCTCTTGCGTTCGCCGTTGCCGTCGTTGTCTCTCTAATGCTGATACTTGTACTATGATGGTGATAATTACTATTCCGATTAGCTCAGCTAACTGTCAGTAACTGCTGCCATAAAAGCCCCATAAGATGGGGACCATGTCGATGATTATGACAAGGTGGTACGCCAGTCAATGATGAAAAGGTTGTATCCCAGTAATAATGGTAGCAGCATTTAGACTATTCTTAATCGCTATTGCTGTCGCACTGATTGAATTTAATTTTTCGGGAATGGCGCATTAATTTTGGTGGGGGCGAAAGCCCCCATTTATTCGGCTTAATACAAGCTATAACTTAAAACTAAGGTTAGTTATTGTGGTGAAGGAGAACGGATTTGAGGTAGGAAGTGGTGTGGTGGAAGTCAAAGACGCTAGGGTTTGAATTAATTTTTGTAGCATGGGGGAGATTGGTTCGTTCGCGCCATAGGTGGTGTGGTGGGTTGGGAGATAGAAGAGACGAGGGGTACGTAGATTACGAGGGTTAGTGTTGAGGAAAATAGTTTTAGTTTAGTTTAATTTTAAATGCATTTTATTTTCTAAATCATTAACTCTTACATACTAACAAAAAATGCTTAAATGCTAGCTTAAAATTACTTAACAATCTTATACTAACTTACTGGCCCCACACAGGCACTCTGAGCTACTCTAAACTCTTATATATATGTCTTTCGACTTTGTTTACATTTTATTTATTAATACTTATTTTCTATGCTTAAGGCTAAGAAAAGAATTTAACAAAAAACTTAGCATATGGACTTAATTTTTTATAAAACTTAATATCTAACTTAAAATAAACCTTAGTCTACCTAACTTACATGCATAATACACACACACAGATATTATACACAATTATATACATATATTAGTATATACAAAGGTATATACTAATATATGTATGTATTTCTTAAATGCTAACCTAAACCTACGTAAGCTGGACATCGCTATTCACAGAGCAAATAGATTGGTCAGATCTGCCTCATTAGTGATGCTGGTCCGTAATTGACGGGGACGGCGACGAAACCCTTTCTCCATCATTCAACCGCCAGAAATGCTGGTGCTGCCGAACGACATCCCTCTTATCGCGATTCCCCACCGCCCTACTGAACCTGAGAAGATCCACACTGCCGTGTGCGACGTCTCTGTTGTAGTTGAGTCGCCTGTCCCCAGCTCTCCGAGCGACATGGAAGATTAATGGGACCGCTGATCTATCCTGGATCAACCCTATCTCATCTAGGTAGAGGAATGCTTCCGGTGGAACGAAGCCATCAGAGCGCACACTCTCGTGGTAAAGGTAATTGGGGTAGTAAGCCCCAGATATCAGGTTATTCGTTGAGGTCATTGTTCTTGCAATGTGCTTTCGAGTCAGCTTAATTACGAAGTTGTCCACTCGTATAGGTTCGCCCTGTTGTAAAGGACCTCATTACGATAAAACTGTTTGTACTCCGACTCTGGTGTTCTGTACAAGCGAAGGCAAGCCCTCTCAAACACCCGAAACTTTTCCATTAAGCTTGCTCGTACATTGAACCACACGGGGCACCCGAATACCAGCATGGGCCTGATAAGGGCCATGTAGCAGATTACCTTTACCCTCTCATCGAGTTGGCTGCTATAAAACAGTCTCTTTGTAAGGGCAAAAGCGCCTTTGGCTCTGGCCAGAGCAGCATCTACATTTTTATCAAAATCCCAATGTATCTGACTACATTTCGACAGGCAAGTGGCTGCCCGAGTTGTCCAATGATCGAGAACTTTCGCCAATTTTTTCTAGTATCCCTAGAGGCTCCAGACAACGGCGTCCTAAAGAGAATGGTTTCCGACTTCTGAAAGTTGATTTTCAACTTCCAGTCATCGCAAAATCGTCTTATCTTATCGAAGTCACGCTGCAAGAGAGTATTAATGACCTCGATTTTAGGACCTGTTCTGTACGCTACCAAATCGTCTGCGTACGCAATAGTATGGGGAAGTGAACCTATCACGTCGCTTGTATAAATGTTGAATAGGATCGGCGAATTGACCGCACCCTGTTGCAGACCGTTTTTAATGTTAAATGTTCCAGCAAAAGTCATATCGCCATTCTTCACGATGAACTGTCTACTGGAGAGCATATCAAAAAGAATATACAGCAGTGGTTTACTAATGCCCAACCTGTCCAGCTTGAAAAAGAGTCCTTCTAGCCATACGGTATCGAAGGCTTTTTCCAAGTCAATCAGGCAGGCACCAGTGCACTGGTTCTTGCCTTTGTTCCATTGGATAGCAGAAACCAGTTTAGACGCAGCATGAATGATATCATGCCCCGCTTTGAAACCGAATTGATTATCCGGAACTATATGTTTGTCCTCTACCCACTTAGTCAGGACTCTGTTGATCACCTTCTCGAAAACCTTACTGATGTTTGGAAGAAGATTGATCGAGCGGAGATTCGCCAGATTGGATGTGTCTTTATCCCTTTTGGGAATGGGATGTACCACCGCAGTTTTCCAATGCGCTGGATAATGTTCATTATTCCTCCCATCATTCAACAGGGTGGTATAAATGTCCACCGCTTCTAGTGGGAGATGTCGAAGCACAATGTTCGGTATGTCATCGGTTCCCACTGATTTCTTACTTCTAAGTGATTCGAAGATCGTTTGGAGCTCTTCCTTCGAAATGAACGGTGGTAATACCCTTTCGTTGGTGATAACATTATCTGCCATATTCTCGTCACTGAACTGGGTGAAACCCGAGCTCTCGAATCGCCAGTTCACTATTTCATTTCGGAGGTAGAAATTGTGCACAAGGACTCGATTCTCCAGGTCGTGGTTTGGGCCAATGATGTCATTCGCCTTGTACACTTCCTGGAAAGTCGCTCCTATAACCTCTACCTTCTCCTGTGGATCCTCGATCACAAAGAAGTTGTCATCATCAACAGCCTCATTTGGATCGATGTCTGCTGCTATGAGTATGTGCTCGTTGTCCGTAGTTCGGGGGATTCTAAGACACGCAAGGTCATTTTGATCTTTTCTCCGAAATATTTTATTTATTTGCGGGAACATATTCGGGTTGAGTAAACACATCCGTCCTCTATCGAGGTCTATGAACAACTGATCTGCTTCTTTACGTATTAACATAAGAATTCCACCTCCTCTACGTTTATCTCGATTCAGAAACTCCGGTTCGAAACCATCTAACCACTGTAAAGCCCTTTTTCTTCTTTAACTGTGTTAATTTCAACTAAAGCTATTATTTTTAACATATTGATGAAGTGGCTGACGTTAAGTCAGAAATTATGTATTCCAGTCATTTCTCAAAGATCTTACAATAAAACTTAGACAGCCACAATTATTTTCTTTAAATTCATTTATATTGATGCCGCTAAAACCACTTATTACCCTACAATTCAAATCTACCATTGCCCACATCGGTAACGGTACTTGACAGAAACGGTATTCTTCCTGCACTTTCCCACACAAATCTCCAGTTCTCCTGTCTCGGTCTTTCCTTTGCCATCCACACTACGTGTTTGTTGTGTTTTGTCAGTTGGTGCGGGCAAAGCTGCGCGCACGCTCTGCATATGTGTTCAATATGTCTACTATTGTTATTATTTGGAGTAAGGGCCACATGCTTGAGCCGAAAAACATCCCCAAACAATAACTGAAACGCCAAAATTAAAAGCAGTTTTAAATTGAATACTCGTACATGTATTGTACTTACAGTGTTGTTCGAAACTTAAGCAACATTTTCTTCTAAATTATTCAAAGTCGAATATTTATGTATTCATTATTATTTTTTGAACTTAGATAATTTTTATTTATTAAAGTAAGTACTTAAAAAAAAAAAATAAATAAATGCAAAGTCCTCTCAAAAGGCAGCTGTTCGAGACCTAAGCAACTTTTAATATTTAGTGTGCTAACCTTTATTTGTGATTACCTCCGCACATCTACGGGGTATAGACTCAATTAGGTTTTGTATTGTGGACGTTGGTATCGATTTCCATTCGGTTTTCAAACAGGTCATGAGCTCATCCTTAGTTTTGAAGCGTTGATTCCCAACTCTGCGTTTTAAGATGCTAAACAGATTTTCAATAGGATTCAAGTCGGGGGATTGGGCTGGCCAATTCAGGACTTGAATCCCATTGGTCGACAGCCATTCTTTGACCAGCTTCGATGAATGCTTCGGGTCATTGTCATGCTGAAACACCCATCGAAGTGGCATATTCCATTCGGCGTATGGTAGCATTTGATCTTGCAAGATGTCATGGTAGACAAATCGATCCATTATAGTGTTTATTTGACGAAAAGGTCCAACTCCATACGCAGAGAAGCAAGTCCACACCATTACACTCCCCCCTCCATGCTTAACTGTGCCCTTGCAATACCGGGGATTCAGCTTTGACCCTTTCTTCTGCGAACGTGACAGATTCATCACTGAAAAGAGCCGTTTCCACTTGTCTACGGACCAATTTATATGCGCTTTTGCAAAATCTAATCTGAAAGTGTTTTAAATTTTTAACATTCGAGACAAGAAACTAAAGTTATTTTAGGTATACCTTTTTTTTTAAATGTTTCTTTGTTAATTAGGGCTTATTAGATGGCGAATAACTTTTTAAGCCGTTTTCTAACAGTGCTGGAACTAACGTTGCGTTGTAATTCATTCGTAATGTCTTTCGATGACATAAAAGGGTTCTTTGTGATCAAACGGAGAATTTTTCTATCGATCCGACGTGTTGTTTTGCGAGGACGTCCACCGACATTCACTTTCGCGGTTGTTCTAATTGTTCTATATTTTTTAATAAGCCGTGAAATAATAGATTTGTTGATATTGAACTTTTTAGCTATTGATATTTGTGATTCTCCATTTTTATAACACTTAATTATTTTATTTTTAATCGTTTGTTCATACTGTGTAAATTAATATAATTAAAGAGCTAGCATTAATACTATGTGTCGGAACAGATGTCTCTTGTGTTTTACGTAGGTACCTGCCGTGAGGGCTTAAGCCTACGGTGCGTCTTCGCACAAGATATCAAAATAATGCGTTGATAAGCGCCCTTCGGGTAGTACAAGTACTACCACCAGTACCAGATTCGAAGTCGTTTGTAAGGCACGAACTTCCCCTTTGGTGAAGGGTCGAGGCCTATCTAATACCTCAGCCATTCTGTGGGTCATGGCACCCGGTTGCAATGCAACTCCACATCGAGCAGACCAATTGGTTCCATAGCAATCCCATGGTTTAGCACAGGTCGTAGTAAACTACACACATGTTAGTTTTAGTTTTAGTTTTAAATGCATTTTATTTTCTAAATAATTAATTCTTACATACTAACAAAAAATGCTTAAATGCTAGCTTAAAATTACTTAACAATCTTACACTAACTTACTGGCCCCACACAGGCACTCTAAGCTACTCTAAACTCTTATATCTATGTCTTTCGACTTTGTTTACATTTTATTGAAATATATATCTTGTTTAAGGCTAAGAAAAAAAATTGTTAACAAAAACTTAGCCTATGGACTTAATTTTCTATAAAACTTAATATCTAACTTAAAATAAACCTTAGTCTAGCTAACCTATCTATACAATACACGCATACATACACATAGACATTATACACAATTACATACATATACTAGTATATACCTGTGTATATACTAATATATATATGTATTTCTTAAGTGCTAACCTAAACCTATGCAAGCTGGCCATCGCTATTTACAGAGCAAATAGACTGGTCAGCTCTGCCTCATTAGTGAGGCTGGTCCGTAATTGACGGAAACGACGACGAAACATCTTCTCCATCATTCAACCACCAGAAATGCTGGTGCTGCTGAACGACATCCCTCTTATCGCGATTCCCCACCGCCCTACTGAACCTGAGACGATCCACACTGCCGTGTGCGACGTCTCTGTTGTAGTTGAGTCGCCTGTCCCCAGCTTTCCGAGCGACATGGAAGATTAACGGGACCGCCGATCTATCCTGGATCAACCCTATCTGATCTAGGTAGAGGAATGCTTCCGGTGGAACGAAGCCATCATAGCGCACACTCTCGTGGTAAAGGTAATTGGGGTAATAAGCCCCAGATATCAGGTTATTCGTCGAGGTCATTGCTCTTGCAATGTGCCTTCGAGTCAGCTTAATTACGAAGTTGTCCACTCGTATTAGGTTCGCCCTGTTGTAAAGGACCTCATTGCGATAAAATTTTTTGTACTCCGACTCTGGTGTTCTGTACAAGCGAAGGCAAGCCCTAAGGCAAGCCCTCTCAAACACCCGAATCTTTTCCATTAAGCTTGCTCGTACATTGAACCACACGGGACAACCAAATACCAGCATGGGCCTGATAAGGGCCATGTAGCAGATTACCTTTACCCCCGCATCGAGTTGGCTGTTATAAAACAGTCTCTTTGTAAGGGCAAAAGCACCTTTAGCTCTGGCCAGAGCAGCATCTACATTTTTATCAAAATACAGAAACCGATCTAGCCAGATCCCAAGGTATCTGACTACATTTCGACAGGCAAGAGGCTGTCCGTGTTGTCCAATGATCGAGAACTTTCGCCAATTTTTTCTAGTATCCCTAGAGGCTCCAGACAACGGCGTCCTAAAGAGAATGGTTTTCGACTTCTGAAAGTTGATTTTCAACTTCCAGTCATCGCAAAATCGTCTTATCTTATCGAAGTCACGCTGCAAGAGAGTATTAATGACCTCGATTTTTGTACCTGTTCTGTACGCTATCAAATCGTCTGCGTACGCAATAGTATGGGGAAGTGAACTTATCAAGTCGCTTGTATAAATGTTGAATAGGATCGGCGAATTGACCGCGCCTTGCTGAAGACCATTTTTAATTTGAAATATTCCAACAGAAGTCACATCGCCATTTTTCACGATGAACTGTCTGTTGGTTAGCATATTATAAAGAATGTACAAGAGTGGTTTACTGATCTCCAGCCTAGTCAGCTTATAGAGAAGACCCTCTAACCATACGGTGTCGAAGGCCTTCTCCAAGTCAACAAGGCAGGCACCAGTACATTGGTTTTTACCTTTATTCCATTGGATATCGGACAAAACTACACACATGCTAAGCCATGAGATGTCCAAGATCCATTCGGTCCATTCTCACCGCGATTTTGGGTTTAAACCTACAGCCACCACGATACTCCCACAAGGAGGCCAACTCCTAGGTCAGGCCGGAACCATAGTTCCGGGGGCGCCTGACCTCCCGTGGTACCAGAATATAGCTTCCGGTCGAGCTTCGCAACCTTGAGGTTACTTCCAGTTGGGCACCTCACTGCCCAGGACTGGCGGCCTTGCAACAATTTCAAAATCTACAAACTTCCCGCTAGCTGCCTACTGCGCCTTCTATTGAATACATCTTTTGCAAAACTACGGGTTCTTTCAAACCGTACGGTATCAGTGATAATTTCACTGACATCGTAGGTCTCACTATTAAAGGTGATGCCCATAGCCTGCAAGTTCCTTATGTCAGCGTAATTGGGACACTCACATAGGACATGAAGCCAGTCCTCATAGGTAGCTCCACATGAGCAGCTCGCAACCTCGCTAAGCCCCCTCTTATGCAAGAATGCATTGAGAGAGCCATGCCCGGTCAACAAAAAGCCCAGGCTGAGGTTAAAATTCCGTTCAGGAAAAATTCTCATGGTTAGCACATCCCTTAGGAAGCCGTAAGTAACCCTACCATTTTCGCTAGCATCCCATCTAGATTGCCATCTAGATAGAACACATGCGTGTAGCAAGGTTTTACGCTGCTTCAGGGATAGGCCATCCACTTCTTCCGGGGAAACCCAATCGCGCTCATTTAGAGGGAGACCTTTTCTGATCTTGAAAGTAATACCACGACGTATCACTTCCAGATCCAGAGGTGGCACTCCCAGCAAGACCTGCATTGCCTCTGTGAAGACAGTGTGACACACCGGTAAACAGCCAAGCAAGGCGACTCTTTGACAAGCCAGGATCCGCTTTCGACCATCAACAGTCATAACTCTGTCGTACCATACTGATGCTCCATATGTTGCACAGGCAACAAAAAGGCCATCGTATATGATACGAACAGAATGCCTGCTGAGTCCCCAGTCGGATCGCAAAATGCGCCTTACCTGGCCTACAGCACTCAGCATGCGTTGTCTGGTTCGAACTAGGTGAGGCATGAAGTTCATACTCTCACCCATCGTTATGCCCAGATACGTGACCTCAGTCACACATCTAATGCCAACGCCGTTCAGACGTATCGCAGGAGCCCGACGTCTTACATTCAATTTTCCTTTGAGCTTCATTGAAACAGTCTTATCCTGCGACACACTTACCCCAACGCTCTCTCCCCATTCAGCAACGACTGCTAGAGCTCTTTCTCCTAATACCTCGATTTCGGCCCTAGACTGGCCCTCGAGGATGAGGAGCAGGTCATCTGCGTAGGCGCAGCACCCACAGAGCTCATTTAGTCGCCGCAAGAGTGGATCCATCATCAGGTTCCAAATAAAAGGACCACAGATGGACCCCTGGGGGCAACCTCTCTCAACATTGATTGAGACGCTATCGTGCGTACTGGAAAAGTAGCTTCCCCAAAGCCCAATTCTCGACAGCCCAATTCTTGCAACCTGGTTACTATTTTCTGCCAGTTCAGGTTATCAAAGGCACCTTTGAAATCAATAAAGATGCCTATAACCACACTGGCCCTGCTTCTGAGGACTCTGTCTTTTATTAAAGACCATGCATCCTCGACACACTTGCCTTTTGTAAAGCCGAATTGGAAGGGTCACATTGGTTCCGCCATGCTCTCCGAAAACCTTTCCACCATAACCCTTTCCAGTACTTTTCCTAGTACCGGAAGCAGGCTGATGCCCCGATAAGATTTAGGGTCAGACCTATTCTTATCAGTGGACTTCAGGAGCACAACCACCCTTGCCACCTTCCAATCCTTGGGGAAGTAGCTACAAGCAATGCATTTGCTGTACAGTCCGAGTAGGTATTCTGGGACGGCCTTCCAGATGGCTTTCACCATCTCTCCGGTCATTCCATCAGCTCCAGGAGATCTCCTGGAGCGAAGAAGTGAAACACCATAGTCGACTTCTTCAGTTCTTAACTCCGGAGGGATATGTGTCGGAACAATTGATTTTTATTAGCCGAAGCGTTCGACTCTAGAGTACAACTTAAATTAACTCCTGATACTAAAATCTACTTGTGGTGGCACCGCTGCATTGTCTGGCTTTCTTCATCTCCAACAACTGTTGACCTTGTGCCTTGTGCCTTGTGCCTTGTGCCTTGTGCCTTGTGCCTTGTGCCTTGTGCCTTGTGCCTTGTGCCTTGTGCCTTGTGCCTTGTGCCTTGTGCCTTGTGCCTTGTGCCTTGTGCCTTGTGCCTTGTGCCCTGTGCCTTGTGCCTTGTGCCTTGTGCCTTGTGCCTTGTGCCTTGTGCCTTGTGCCGTTCGTTATTCCCGTTGCGGCTTGAACGTTCTTCGATGAATTAGCACAACTATACGCACTAAGCTGATTTTGCCGGAGTTGTGTTACCCGTTAACTACTCCCTCCTTCAAAATGCGATCGTCCCCGATCGTGCCTAAGTTCTTGACTACCAACTTCATTTTGAGCAAGTCTCTTCCCTTCCTGCTGTACTGCCAAAGGAAGGCGAGGCCGCTGATCAATCCGCATGCTCTCAGACCAAAGATGACAGCCAGCATGCATCAGTCGAATGGTGATCCTGAACCCTTTTTTTAATCTCGTTGATAAATTGCAAGTTCTGTTCGCTTAGACGATGTAGGTAAAGCAGACTTAAAGTAGTATCGGGCCTGTAATGTTCAACAAGAGTGACGCTGCGATGCCTATAGCCTTCTTCTGCACGTTGTTCCTGTTGATGAATTTTATACCGTTTAGGAACACGACCTTGCCGAAGGTAACAAGATATGTGCCGCTAATTTTCTTTTCGGCGGCGTCATAAATAGTGATTCTGATCGGGCTGTCGTTGATTTGTGTGCCGTAATGTGCCACGCCGTCGACATACAATTCCTGCGCGCATGAGCCGTTGATGGCCAGTCTACAAAAGGTGGACCTGATTGTTAGTTCGCAGTCGACGACCGCAAAGATCCGCTTGTCGAATGTTTTCGTTCAGTTGAGGAATGGTGCGTCGTGTACCACCGGAAAAATCAAAACCTTCTTAATCTAAACTTAATTCTAGGATACTTAAAACTAGACACTTCCATCAGCTCGGCGATGGCTACTTCTGTGAGTGGCCCAATCAAGATAGATTTCAAATCATTGTCATGAACAATTACCGGGTTTGCAACATTAATCTCTGCAAGAGTCATGGCCAGCATTATAATATTTTTGACTTCTGTGATCATGATTCCATTTTGGGTTAACAAAACTTTAAATAAATGTGTCGTGTCGACTTGTCTCTCTTTTCTCTCCTTGATGATTTTGTTGACTATTTCTGTTAAGTGGTTAATTTGTTCTTGGGTCTTGGTGTTACTCAACCTGTTGTTGGATTCTACCACTTGTGCTTCTGTCACTTTAATTCTGTACAGGTCGCCAGCATCCTTAAGTGCTAAACCTAAGAAATCTAAACGCCTTGCTATCTTGTGTGAGTAATTTACCACGAACGTCAAAAGTATCACAAAGAAAGACTTAAAGCAGCATCAGATAGTCAGCGAGGCTTATAATCTATCGAAGGTTGTCCTTGTGGAGCATTCTCCCCTTAATAAGGACCGTTGTCCACAGGTCTGCTTCTATTTTTCCTTCTTCGCATAGGGGGGCCAGCTTGCTCAGTTGTGCCTTCTCAATCCTATCTTTTATTGCCTCCCTGAACTCATTTGTGCTGGCGTGAGCTATCCGTAACTGAGTATACTGTCCGGTTGTACTCGACAGTGGCTTGCAAAATGAGATCGACCGTATCGTCAATTTTCTTCTCGAGCTTCAAACACCTAGCAATTTCCACGAGAGTGCTATGAAAGCGCTCTACCTGTCCAGGGGGGGTGCGTTTACCACTTCCACGCCGAACTGATTCTTCAACAAGGATTTGATCGTCTCTGAGTTAAAGGACGCCTCGTTATCACAATAGACAGTCTTTGTTCTAGGAAACACATTAATCAATTGAAGGATGGACGTTTTTACATCCGCTATTGTCCTGGATAGTATCGGCTGAACTATCGCGAACTTGGAGAACTTGTCTATGCAAGTAAGAAACTGTTTTTTGTCTGTAGAGAAGATATCTATGTTTAACATCTCGCCTGTGTATGACGGAATCGGTGTCACCCCGAGTTCTTGCTTTTTCGGGTGACGATTGTATTTGCCCTTTGTACAGATTTAGCAATTTGCGACGATTTCGTTAGCCAGTCTAGACATTTTTGGAAAGAAGTAGTCGCATAAGATTTGCCTCACATTTTCCTGTGCAGCTCTGTGGGCACGGTTGTGCTCGGCGGTGACTATCTCCCTCTGTTCGTTCCTGGTCGACGGAAAGGACTTTACCAACTCATGTTGGATGCTAGCTAGCGTCGGTAGTTCGCAATGAATTGCGTTCGGGTTGACTACCAGTTTGACTTCATCGATGAGCGTGTTGCTATCCACGAAGTGAATAATATGGCGAGTTTTTCCACCGAACAGTATAAAATTTCGTTTTAGAGGAAGAGGTTTCTCAATTGTCTCGACCGTGTAGGTCAATGACAACTCGCTATGGATTGTGGCAACATCAGACTCGGATTCGTTTTGTAGCGCATATACGTTTTGTCGAGATAGCGCATCCGTGACAAGATTTTCTTTGCCGGGTTTGTGTTACCCGTTAACTTGTACGCGCCATAATTAATTAATATATCAATCGAAAAAATGGGTGTGAACTCGAACCTCTTTACACAACAAATGCTCTCAACTATTTTAAACAAAAGGCGTTGCATGCAAAATTGCAAAAAAGGTCGCAAAAAAATTACCGTAAGGTACCGTTTTTCGCTGAACAGTTGTGTTTACGTAGAAGTTGCTTAGGTTTCGAACAATACTGTACGTACGAGTACATAGACCGGGTTTTAAGGTGACTAGGGGTTCCCCTACTGCCGCATATGGCTTATAATCGCTCTTTTCTGCTCTCTTTTGAACTGTGCTTGGATCGGTTGATAAGCGGAGGTCATTAAGGACTGATCGTAACCATCGAGAATGTTGTCGGCGGATTAAATAAATTAGCTTCTTCTCAGTTTGCCCTTTGATTTTTGTCAAAACTGTGCAGTTAATCGTGAAACGCTTGGCTCGTGAATCTTGAAATGTTTGGCTATTTCGCTCTGCTTTTATTCGTTTTGAAAAACCTTGATGACCAGCTCCGTTGCTCGGGTGTCGGTACTATTGTCACATATTTTAATCCCCGGATGCTGAATTTCAATGAAGTGTTGGATTTACCTGCATGGGCTACTTGTCTTCATACCTCTTAAATAGTGATAACTGCCGGACTTTTAAGTTCTTGTGTTCTCATTGTCACGCATAGTTTTGTTGACCTCTGTTGTCATCGTAATACTCGTAGTCGATAAGTCTATGATATGCCTCTGACAAGTAGTATTATTTATGTTTTTTATAGTAGATGTTGTTGAATGTTAGAGCTAGGTTAGCTCTCACCTAACGAGTACTATAAGTACGTTCTTATAGACTTCAAATGTCGTATATAATATTTCTTGATATATGCGCGCTCTCAAGGGGCTATTATACCTTTAAAATATCTGCACATAGCTCGGGTGATTGATATGCTCATTCCAAGTAAATTGGTCGTATATGATTATTGCAAGATATTGCATGTTTTGGACTTCTTCGATTGCCTCCTTTCTAATTGCTGTTGGACATCCTGTTGCTGCTGCTGTTGTGTGATATTGGGTCTACAAGTGCTCGTAAGTTTCCAGCGTTTTTTTTCCAAAATTTGAAGTTTTATTATGAAAACATAGTTACAATGCCTTATTCAAAGTATCGTCCATCGGAAGCTACAACTTTACCCCATCTTTCTGGCAATTTATGAATTCCGGACCAAAAAAAATTCTCGTCTTTCAAGCCCAACAACGTATCGAGCCAAATTTTGATTTCCTCTACTGAGCTGAAGCGTATTCCCGTAAGATCGTTCTGCATCGAACGAAACAAGTGGTAGTCAGATGGTGCCAAGTCTGGACTGTAAGGCGGGTGAGGCAGAATTTCCCATCCACTATTTCCCAAATAGTTTTTCACCGAAACCGCAACATATGGCCGAGCGTTGTCGTGATCAAAAATGAGACTCATGCCTGGTCTCATATTCTGGCCGTTTTTCTTTTAATGTCCGCTTCAAACGAATTAGTTGGGTTCGATATAATGGTCCTTTGATGGTTTCACCACTCGGAAGCAGTTCGTAGTAGACGACACCCTTTTTTGATCCCACCATATGCAGAGCATGACTTTATTCACGTGAAAATTTCGTTTCGGCGTCGATTGGGCGGACTCGCCGGGCTTTGTATACGATTTTCTGCGTTTGGGATTATCATAATAAATCCATTTCTCATCACCAGTGACAATACGATGCAAAATTGATTTATTTTTATACCGCTGCAGTAACATTTCGGACATGCAAAATCGCCGTTCGACGTCTCTTGGCTTCAATTCGTACGGCACCCAGTTTCCAACCTTTTGAATGAATCCCAGTGCTTTTAGGCGCAGGGAAACGGCTTGTTGCGTGACGCCCAATGATGCAGCAAGTCCTTCTTGAATCTGTCACGGATCCTCATCCAGTAAAGCGTCCAATTCCTCGTCTTCAAAACTTTTCGGCTTTCCGAGGCGATCTTTGTCTTCAACTCCAAAATCACCACTTTTGAACCGTTTGAACCACTCGCGGCACGTCGATTCACCAATACATTCCGCCCCATAAGTTTCCGAAAGCAAACGATAGGCCTCAGCCGCACTTTTCTTCATATTAAAGAATAAAAGCAGCGCATCCCGCAAATGACGTTTATTTGGCTGGAAACTTGCCATGATTTTGCTCGATAAAATGTACGACACCGATAGAACTGCTCAAATATAACGCTGCAAAGTTGTTGACAGATACAAAACCTACAAATAAAACACATGACATTTCTGCCCGGGATCCACTGGTGGCGCCATCTCTGACAAACGCTGGAAACTTACTTGTAGACCCAATATATGCATGCAACTTGTCAAATTCCTTCTGCATTTTTAGTTTTTGCGATATTTAGCCTTCTATTTTTCAATATAATGGCAATATCAACTTCAAAAAAAAAAAACTGGTCCTAGCTGGGAGCCTTGTGGGACACCATACTTTTGCTGCTCTTTTCGTTCGGTAGTTCTTCCATTTCTGTACAGACTTTTAAATAGCTTATCGTGCGCCAATGCATCAAACACTTTGCTACATAATCAGAGTATGATGGCTCTTACTGTGAACTGCCTTTACAAGTTCTGTAAGTAATGTTCCACTGTATTCTCTCTATTGGTTGTCAGTAAAAAAACAAGAGTTCGCTGTCACACGATTAGAGTAGAAGTCGGACTTTATTTAACTTAGGTTTAGCTTGTATACTATAGTTTCATTGGGTGTCAATGTGTAAATGTAACAAAAGCTTTTAATGTGGCATTGCCAGATTGGAACTCAAATATGTATTATAATTTGAACACTCTCCTCGGGGAATTGTACTGATTTGGATGGTCCAGTTTATGCTTTCGTTCAAGCGCAGTTAGGCGCTTGACAACAACTACTCGTACTTCTCGATAGCCGGTAGTATAGATATTGGACAAATCAGATAGATTTTGCGCAGCTGTAAAGTCGTGGAGCTAATAAATTTTTAAAATCTAAAATGTCCATAATATTATCCTTTATTGTAGAGTTAATCAAATAAAACGTCAGAGAAGAGACAACTTGCAAATGCTTTACACCAAATTATCCCTATCCATATGAAAAGATGTAAAATTATTTATTAATTAATTACTATTATATAAATTCAAAAAAAAATTATGTATTATATTAAATTACAATTTTGATATTCAAATGGAGAACAAAATACTATTGTAGCAGTAATCGACATTCAAAAAACATTTTGTATGATGGAGGTCTTCAGTTAAGACTTTTCCTACAAAATTTCTAAAAAAAAAAAGGCAAGTTGTTCCAATTTTTTTTCAAGAAGAAACATATTCAGTAACAAATTTTTTGAAATGCAGATCGATTAAAAAAACAGTCAAGTAGGAGTAATTTAAAAAGCAGTGTTATTTTAGTAATATTCACATCAACTGTGAATTCTCTGTGAAAAAAAAAATAAACAACTAATTTTAAAACAATATAGTAAAATTATTTTCCTAAAAACGAAACACAAAGACGAAAAAAAAATAAGAATGTACTCGTATCTGCTCAAAGAAATTTGGAAAACTAGCAATAATGGAATTGTTGGATAAATTGTAATTTTTATTGTTTTTATTTTATTTATAATAAATAAATTTTAAAAGTGATTTTGATTAGTTTCATTGATGGGTGAAGACTTCCTATTATCATTAATTTTTTTGAAACATTTTTTATTGCTTTCACAATTTCTCAAGATTCTAGATAGAAAGAATAAAGCACTGCACCGACCAAATGCAGGCATTAATACTCGTAGATTCCATGATACAGAAAGGTAAGTCTACTATATATCAGAGGTTGCGAGAACGTAAAAGTGTTTTGAGAAGTTGATATAGAATACTACGAAAGTCATACGGGGCACTCAATCCTCAAGAAATCCTGTGTAATGAGGAATAGTGAGACGTAGGCCTCAGAAAAGTCTGAGAGAATTATTCACGGGACTAGCTGCTGTGATTCATTTTTAGCACCTGAACACGAAACAACAAAACGTCAAAATATGAGCGTCTGATGGAGTTCCAGCTCAAGAAAAGAATCGCCCTTTTTAGACACGACTACCTATACTTATTTTCATTTCATTTATTTATTTCGTGTGTACAAGTAAGACGTTGTCTTTTATAGTACATAAATAACAATATACTCGTAAGTAACATTAACAATTCATAAATGTATATATTTATATAAAAAAGAAAAGAAAAAGAAGTAGAATAAGAAGTAGTTAGACAGTAAAAGGAAGAAGAACATAGTTAAAAGTGGGTGAGAAAGGAGGTTAGATCTATGAAAAAAGGAATGTATAGTTGCGGCAGTTTTAAACTTGTTAGCTTCCATTATTTGCTTTGTCGCTGTTGGCAGAGAGTTCCAAAGTCTGGTGACGTGAATGAAGAAGAGGCGAGAGAAGTTTAAGTAGTTAAAACTAGGCATTATAAGATTCATTGTTCTGGTCGATTGCGCAAAACTGAAGCTTATCAAAGAGATATTTAGGCGATTTTTTATATATAAGTTTATGCATAAATTGGCAGCACCTTATCTTTAGAAATTGCTGAAACGTACACCCTAAAACCAATTTATGATACTGAGAAACACATACCTAATCATAGCATTGAACGCAACAAGCAATTTGTGTTCTGAGTTGGAGTCAAGCTTACAGTAAACAGTTATGGAGTAATCAATAATGGGTACAAACAGGGTTTTTACAAGTCTAAGTTTCGTACATGTTGGGGTAAAACTAGAGGATAATCGAAGCTTACGCAGGCCAGCATAGATTCGACCAATGGTATAATTTACGTGGTCATTGGAAGAGAGTAATCGATTCAACTTGAAACCAAGATTTTTTACAACGTTTACGAACTTGAGTTGCCTGTTATTTAAGAACACTGGTGGTAGTTCATTCGTATCGAATTGTTTTTTTAGAAATCACTATCATCTGAGATTTGTCTGGATTCAAATTAAGCCCATTACGTAGTGACCAGTTGTATATTTTTGACAGATCTTCATTTATTCTAACTATTAGATCCTCAATCAGACCAATAGGCCGTGATAAATAAATTTGGGCATCATCAGCATAAAGATGAACTGTTACATTAGAGCATACTTTTGGAAGGTCATTGATAAACAAACAAAATAAGATTGGTCCTACTATCGATTCTTGTGGCACTCCAGCAAGTAACGCAGCAAAACTGGAAGATCTGCCATCACGTACAATTCTCTGGTTCCTATTACCTAAGTAATTACCCATCAGGCACACTGACCTTTCGCTAAAACCAAAATACAGTCTGAACTTTTGACATAAAATTTTATGATCCACTCTGTCAAAAGCCTTGTAGAAGTCCAGCAAACAGAGTACCGCTAGATAATCTCTATCAAAGTTAATTCTAATATCATCCAGAATTTTAATCATGGCCGTGGGGCAGCTATGATGACCTTGGAAACCAGATTAAACTGGCGATAACAAACAATGTTGATTGATGTGACACGAGATTTGGTTTGCAAGAATTTTCTCCAAGACTTTTGACAGACACGGTAAAATACTAATTGGGCGAAAGTCATTTTCCGTTAAGGGTCGAGGCTTTTTCGGTACAGGGATAACTTTTGCCAACTTCCAGTCGTCTGGTAACGAAGAGGTTGTGATACAATAATTTATAATGTGCGTGTGAGAGAATTCAAAATATGAGGCAAAACCATCTTCACAAACCGAATAGGTATCCCATCTTCACCTACAGCATTTGATTTAATTGAGCGAATGGTATTAACGATATCAATTTCGGAGACGACTTCAAAGTCAAAATCAAACTCAAATAACTGCTGATTTTCAGGAATAAAATTCGAGTTGTTTGTGGCACCGGAAAGAAATGCGCCGTTGAGATTATCAACATCAAGTGTCATTGTATCGAAGGTAGCATTTTGTTGAGGATTGGCCAGCACTTAGTTTAGATAGAAAATATGTTTTCTTAGCTCTTCGCGTTATAAAGGTTGCATGATTGCGTGCCCGAGAAAATATTTCCCAGTTGACGATAGTTGGTCTTTGTTTCCACCTGGAATTTAGCTTTTTACGGGCTTTCATGGCATTTTGAACCTCTCACGTGAACCAAGGGCAACTGTCTTTAACGGAACATGCCTATTAAAAAGATCCAGTAGTAGACTTTGCAGATGACTGACTTTATCGTTGACATTTGAGGCATAGTAGGAATTACGCCATGGTAGTTGGCTTGCATCCAATTGCAGGTTATAATTGTCCACAGAAGATAAATCTCTAAACTGGAACGACAGTGGTAGCCGAGACCGAGAAAAGTGAACATTGTACGTACAAAAAATTAAATCATGGTCAGAAATCCCTGCTAGAGACAACTGATCCTGAAGTAGAACATTGTGACGATTGGACACCATAAGGACATCAATAAGACTGGTTGGAACACCTGGGGCAAAACGTGTAGCAAGCAGCAGCAAAATCTAAGAGTAAGTGACTTTTGTAATCACATTTTAAAAGATCATAATTAAGATCACCACAGATTACAATGTGCTCATATAAAGCAGTAAACTTCTGAAGTGCAGAAAAGAATGTCTCCAAAGAATAACAGCGTTTTGGGTTATAAGCAACGCCAAGACAACATTTTGTATTGCCATCATTAACATCCAGCAAAAGATATTCTATTGAATCTCCTTTAGATTTCTTAAGCTCTCTACACTTGAGAGCATTACTGTAGTATACCGCAACTCCTCCACCAGATGTAGTAGTAACTCTATCGTTGCGAAGAAGTTTATATCCCGGGATTTCATATAAAAGATCCACGGCATCATCATCTTCAGGGTCAGACCATAACCAGGCTTCAGTTATACAAATAATATCGACTGTAGAATTAACAAAAATATTCTTTATGTAGTCTAATTTGGTTAGATTTAGACTACGAGCATTTAGGTAGCAGATTTTAAGCCATTCGCATGCCCTAGACAAAATATTAATCATTGACCGCATTGCAACACCATCCTCATTAACACCAACAGACGTTGCTAGATTATTCAGGTGTATCATTGCAGTATAAGCCAAAAACAAATAATGAAAGGAGGAAGTGAGTAGAGTACGAATAAAAGTATTGATAGAAAAGTAGAGAGGATAGAAGGAAAAGAAAAAAAGATGTAATAAGAAGAAAGGAAAAACGAACATAATGCAAATAATGTGATATACGAGGGGCGTTCAAGATATTCTCGGTATCGGGGTGAAGCTGTGGTTGCATATATAAATTGACTTATTTATCAAGTAATACTATTATTTTAGTGCATTCATGTAAAATTTCATATAAATGTGATTATTAATTCGCGTTTTATCTCTAGTTAAACAGAATCATAATGGCAACTGAGACGATGATGGTGAAAATTGAGCATCGCGCTGTAATTAAATTTCTCACTAAGCAAGGAAAAAGTCAAAAAACTATTCATGAAGAGATGGTGGCTGTTTACCAGGGTTCCGCACCTTCATTATCAACTGTGCAAAAGTGGTCAAGTGGGTTCAAGAGAGGCAGAGAGAGCATTGAAGACGACCCCCACTCCGGCGCCCCGGCTACTGCTTGTACTGGAGAAAGCATCAAAGAAGTCGAAAAACTTGTTCTTGAGGATGCCCGAATAAAGGTGAAAATGATGGCAGAGATCACCAAGCTTTCAATTGGTACCATTCACACCATTCTTCATGACCATCTTAACCTTTCAAAGGTCAGTGCAAGGTGGGTGCCACGAATGCTCACAGCGCCTCAGATAAAAAGTGAGAATCGCATGCTGTAGAGAGCTTTTGGAGATGTGTAGTGAGAACGCGGACGGTGTTATGGATCGAATTGTTACTGGGGACGAAACATGGGTCCACCACTATGACCCTGAAAGCAAACAAGAGTCCATGCAGTGGCATAAAAAAAGCAACAGACCCCCCGAAGAAGTTCAAAGTCACTCCGTCTGCCGGGAAGCTCATGGCCACAGTTTTTTTGGGACTCAAAGGGAATCTTGCTCATTGAGTACAAAAAAAAAAAGGTGAAACCATCAACGCCACATCCTACGCTTCCACTTTGCATACTCGTAATTTGCGGGAGGAAATTAAAAAGAAAAGACGGGGTAAACTCGCAGCGGGTGTGTTGCTTCTTCATGACAACGCTCCTGTTCACACGGCGCGAGTTTCCAAGGCTGCTGCGCGAGATTGTGGTATTGAAGAAATCCAACACCCACCCTATAGTCTAGACCTTGCCCCTAGTGATTATTTCCTGTTTCCGGATTTGAAAAAATGTCTTCGTGGAAAAAGATTTTCGGATGATGAAGAACTCAACTCGGTATTTTGCAGAGAAAGAGGAAATTTATTATTTTGAGGGTTTATAAAAGCTTATCTCAAGATGTAACAAATGCGTTGATGTTAGGGGAGATCATGTTGAAAAATAAAAACAATTTAAATTGAATTCGCATTTTCCTTCATATCGATACCGAGAATATATTGAACGCCCCTCGTATGTTAAAAAATAGTTTGGTGAATAATAAATACGAGGGCAGGTCAATAAATCCGTGACTTTTGGATTAAAACAGATTTTTTCATAAAAAAATAATTTTATTTTTCAACGTAGTCTCCCTTGAGCTCTATACACTTTGTCCAACGCTTCTCCAATTTTTTTATCCCTTCCAAAAAAAATGATTTGTCGAGGTCCTCATTTTTGCGAGATGACTTCATCATTGGAGTCAAATCTTTTTCCACCAAGCCATTTCTTCAGGTTTGGGAACAAGAAGTAGTCGCTCGGAGCCAAATCTGGAGAATAGGGTGGATGAGGGAGCAATTCATAGCCCAATTCATGGATTTTTGCCGTGGCAACTGCACATGTGTGCACCCTTGCATTGTCTTGGTGGAAAAGAACTTTTTTCTTGGCCAAATGAGGTCGTTTTTTTTTCAAATCGTCATTGAATCGGTCCAATAAGTTGGTAAAATATTCCCCATTGATTGTTCTTCCCTTTTGAAGGTAGTCAATGTGGATTATCCCGCGTGCATCCCAAAAAACAGTCGCCATAACTTTATTGGCTGACAAACCCACCTTGGCCTTCTTTGGCGCCGATTCACCCTTAGAAACCCACTGTTTTGACTGTTGTTTGTTCTCTGGTGTGTTGTGATGGATCCATGTTTCGTCCACGGTTACAAAACGGCGCAAAAACTCCTCCATATTGCGATTAAACAACGCCAAACCTTCCTGTGAAGTTGTTACACGATTGCGTTTGTGGTCGACTGTGAGCAAACGCGGCACCCATCTTGCGGAAAGCTTTCTCATGCCCAAGTGATCATTCAAAATTGAAACCACTGAGCCATGCGAGATCCCTACGGCTTCCACAATCTCTGGCACTTTCAATCTTCGGTCGGCCAACACCATATCGTGAATTTTTTCGATTGTTTCGGGTGTAGAGACCTCAACTGGGCGTCCAGGACGTTCGGCATCTTCAGTGCTTGTACGGCCACAACGAAATTCAGTAAACCACTTTTTTACCATTGAAATCGATGGTGCAGAGTCTCCATAGTATTTATCAAGCTTAGCCTTGGTCTCGGTAATGGTTTTTTTTTCGCAAGAAATAATGCTTAATGAGCACACGAAATTCACTTTTTTCCATTTTCTCCTCAAATTAGTGAGTAGTCTGATAAAAATAGCTGTCAAACACAAACTAACTGACGCAGCAAGTTTAAATTTTGACAGGAGTCAACTGACAGATGCCTGTTGACAGGAGCAGTGTTGCTGTTTCAGTAAAGAGGTCAGAAATTCAAAAAGTCACTGACTTATTGACCCGCCCTCGTACGTATGCGTGGTGAGAGTGCTCCCTATCAGTGATAAAGGCAGCGAACAAGTTGAGTGTACAAGCAAGCAGAGTCCTCAAGAGAATTTCGTTGTTGACAGAATCTTTATTTCGGTGTCATCTTTACTTTTCTTCACATAAACGAGTCCATTGCGCGTTATTACAGAGAAGAGTAAATCCTCTCTACGGAGTCGTAGAGCATGTCAATTTTCAATTTTGGTGGGGGCTGAGGCCCCCATTTATTGGCTTAATACAAGCTTAATCTAACTTAAAAACTAACAAAAAGACTTAAGAGCTAGTGACCAAGGAAGTGATGGAGGAGATCTTGTTTGAGACGAGGAGTGCTCAGGTGGAAATGAAAAAGGGAGAGGTTCGAGTTGACCTTTCGGAGCATTCGGGAAATAGGTTCGTTGGAGCCATAAAAGGTGCGGTAGACCGGTAGATAGAAGAGACGAGGACAACGTAGATTGCGGGGCCAACCCCCGGAAATGGACTTCAAAATGGATGCACAGTCGTTGGAACCTGAGAGAAGACGATGAATGAAAAGAACGTCAGCAATATTCCTACGTTCTTCTAACGAATTCATATTTAGAAGTTTGAGGCGGTCCTGATAGGGTGGTAAGATTAAAGGGTCGTTCCATGGCAGGCCACGGAGGGCAAATCGGAGGAATCGACGTTGAATACCCTCGATTCGGGAAAGATGAACCCGGTGAAAGGGGGACCAAGCTTGACTGGCATACTCAAGCAGGGGGCGAACAAAGGTAATATAGAGAGATCTGGTTACATACGGGTTGGAAAATTCCTTGGACCACCGTTTAATAAAGCCAAGTGATGAGTTGGCTTTGAGGATCATCTTATCGATATGCGAACGGAAATTAAGCTCACTGTCGAATAATATGCCAAGGTCTTGAAAAGACTGAACCAGGGGAATTGGTTGACCATGGAGAAAATAAAGTCGAGGAGGAGACGGGTTGCATTTACGTGAGAAGGTCATTTGGCTATATTAAGTTGTAGGCAGTTTTTGAGGCACCAGATTGAAAACCGATCAAGGTCTTCTTGAAGAAGAATAGATTTAAAAAATTTTGTGTCGTCAGCGTAAAGGGAGAGGGAGGAGTGCTTAATGACACTCTCAACATCGTTAATAGTAAGAATGAAGAGAAGAGGGCCAAGATGACTGCCTTGTGGAACTCCAGATGAGGCCAGGAATGGAACAAAAATTGCGGATCTAAACCGAACACTATAATATCGGTTTACCAGGTAAGAAGAAATCCATTTTAAAAAGAGCGGCTCAAAGCCGAGAGCAGACAATTTGAAAAGGATCAATTTATGAGATATCTTATCAAATGCTTTAGTGAAATCTGTTGCGATAACATCGACTTCTTTGCCATTTTCTAAGGCTGAGAGAGCAAAAGACACGAATTCAACTAGATTTGTGGTAGTTGATCTACCTTTTAGAAAACCATGTTGTCGGGGTGAAATAAAAGGCTTGCATTTGAAGCTTAACGCTTCGTGTAAAATGCTTTCAAAGAGTTTGGGTATATGAGAGAGTTTAGCAATGGGACGATAATTGGTAGCTTCATGCTTAGATCCCTTTTTGTGTATAAAAGAGGTCTTCCAAATCTGGGGAAATTCACCCTGTGTGAGCGATAGACGAAAAAGTTAGGAAAGGGATGGAGACAAGTTGGAAGAGCATTTCTTAAGAAACATGGCGGGGAGTCCGTCTGGGCCAGGTACAAATTCATCTTTAAGATTTAGTAACTTTTCTTCAATAACTGCAGGATCGAAATTTTGAGTGAGAAAGGGACCAAGAGAGAAATTTGGTAGATCATTGAAGTAAGAGGGATCTGGTACGAAGGAGTTTTTGGCAAATGATTGCTTGAAAAATGTAGCAAAAAAGTTGGCGATGGTAGGAGGATCACATGAAGTTTTGGTTTCGAAAGCGAGGGAGGAAGGATAACCATCAGTCTTACTTTTGCAATTGACAAATTGAAAAAAGGACTTGGGGTCATTTATGAGATTGGTTTGCGCACTATACAGGTAGCGCTGATAGAGAGTTATAGAGTTCAATGAAATGAAGATATGTACCTAGATGATTTGAATAGTCGGAAGAAGAGTGAGTGCGAAGGAATACCGCCCATAACTTGTTTATTTTGTTTCGTAGAGAGCGAAGTCTACGATTATACCAAGGAGGGGATGTAGAAGAAGTTTTATGGCGGGAGTAAGGCACATAAAGGGAGATGGATTTGAATACTTCTCTGTAAAAAATGGAGAGGGCAGCAACCAGAGATAGATTGGTAAACTCAAAAGAAGCACTGCTTAGATAGGTATTAATTTTACGGAAATTAGCTTTGTGAAAATTGTAAGAAAATAGAACTGCGGGGGGAGGCGACTGAAGGGGAGAGTTGTGGAAAAATGGGGGAAGAAGTGGAGGATGAAAGTTATCAATAGTTGAAAGAGATAGGGGACAACACGATACTGAGGAGTTGATGGGATCAGTTGCGAAGATAAGGTCTAATTGCCTTTCCATATAGTTGGAAACGCCACTGACTTGGCATAGACTAGAGTCTGTTAGCCGATCTAAGAATAGGCATTCCTTGGTAGAAATGGGATTGGAAGCGATGAAAAAAGATAGGTCTTCAGATGGAGTCCATTTCAGCTGAGGCAGATTAAAATCGCCGAAGATAATGATATCATCAAGCGATTCTGATAAGTCGATCAAATTGTCAATTGCTGCAATAGCAAGTTGGTAGGATTCGATAGGTTGCGCCGGAAGAATGTAACAACACATAACGTACAACCATCTACGAGTGAGGGTTATTTTAACCGACACAAAGTCGAGCTTAGGAGAGGATGATGTTGCAACGAGAGAGAAGTCCAAGCTGTTGTGAATAGCCAGTAGGACACCTCGACAAGGGGATTCAATCAAGGGGGGTGCGCGATCATCATCCCGAAAAACATTAAAAGAAGGAGGGAATAACTCCTGGTTTTTTATGTTGGGGATAAGATTAGTTTCGGTCAGAGCATAGATATCAAATGGGAGAGAGTGAGATTGGCGGAAAACAGCGTGGGTTTTAGAACGGAGTCCTCTTACGTTCTGGTAATAGAAGGTGAGAGGGAGGTTTTTGCATGACTTTTTAGGGTCGAAAAAATTTATCATGGTCAAGGCGACTGCGTTGGAGGTGTGAGACTCTTTTAGAGTGTACATATTGGCGAAGAGCGGCAAGATCGTCTGCAACTTTTTGGGGGGGCGTATTGAAAATCTCGTGATACTTTATATAAAGTTTCCTGAGACTGGTAACGTCTGTAGGGAGGCCTTCCTGCTGGATAGAAACCATGACGCTTGTTTTTGTTTTACCCTCGTAGCACACCGAGTCGGATTTATCGTGCAGATAGGCGAGATATAGACGTATATTCTCATATATCTTTTTATATCTAAGCCTAGAGAGCGCATAGCGACATTCGGTGGTATCGCTAGTTTGCTGCGTTAATTTAACAGTGGGTGGCGAAAAGGGGTCAATAGAAGAGGGAGTGGTTAATGAGTTCGGTGTCGCAACGGCTGGTTTTTCTGAAATAGGGTTTAAAATGTGAGAACTGATGAAATTGGGATACTTAGCTCCAGTTCTGAGGTCGAAATTAGGGAAAGGCGTGTGTGTTAGGGGTTGAATGGTGGGAGTTTGAGTGGCAGGAGTTTGAGTTGTAGGTGTTAAGTCGAAAGAGACACGTTGACGTTGGGGCTTGACTTGAGGTGGAATAGGGGGAGTTGGAGTTTGGGTGGGCGGCTTAAAATTAGGAAAAATTGTTGTTTTAAAACTCCAATTGGAGCTGGGTTTGTTGTGGGAAGAGGAGGTGGGTTTTGGCAAATTGGATTTATTTACTAATTTATTTCTTGGTTTAGGTATAACGGACTGCTTGGCTTTATCCTGCTTCTTGGGCGTATTTTCCAACCATTTGCAGACACGCATCTTTCCAAGATTAAAATTGTTGCTGGCAGGATTATGGAATAACCATTCGTATTTGGCTGGAGGAGTGAGTGAGTGAGTTGCGTTTGCTTCTGTGGTGAGATGTAGGAAGCAAATTGCAGTGGCTAATGGTAATGCCATATTTCTTTTCGAAGAAATTTGAGATCCAATCAACATCAGCGTTTGGGGGGGCGCCTTTGATAAGAAGCGTAGTGACCAATTGATTCTTCGAAGCAAGCTTATCAAGTCTACGTTGCCATTCGGAAGGTGTCCAAGTTGAATTAAAATGACTGATAAGCTTCCGTGGGGCAGCGATTGGAGGAGCTGACATAGAAATATTTTCTGCTGTTAAGTTGGAAGAAACTTCGCAGGAATCAGTGGGTTGAACCGTCCGCAGATGACTTATGTGTGGGGGTGAGCGTGAATCCACTTCAGGTTCCATTAATTCAGCCATGAGTGATGTATTGTAGGGAACATTCTGGTAAGGCTGCGGCAAGTTTTGTGTATCAACGATTTTGCTGTTTATTGTTGCGATGTGATGTTCAATATCGCATACGAGGGATCGAGTCGCGGTAAGTTCGTCGCCGACATCGTTCACTTTATCGAAGATAACTTCGAGCATGGGATCACAGTGTTTGGGAGAGAGTTGTTTGTGTGACGAGGACTGAAAATGAATGTCTATGTCGTCACGCAGGGAGTTTATCATCTCGCAGGTTTTTTGGTTGGAGATAACCTGCGCAGAGCACATAGCTTTAATGTCAATCAACACTTTATCGAGGTGACGTAAGGGAGTTTCTTCATTCCTGGATCTCCCGGAGTCTAACTCGATAAGACCAGCAATTTGTTTGTCCATGTGCTTTACTTTGGATTTTATTACATCGGCTGAGTTCTGCACTGAGTTACGTAACTCTTCAACACTTTTAACACTGTTTTCTATTACCGAAATTTTATCCGTAATCTTTTTGGCGAGTGCGTCCTGGTAGGAGTCATTTGAATCACTTAGGCATTTTATTGCCAAAAGTACGTGTGAAAGTGAGATACTCTTACACTCATCACAGAAGAAAAGTAGGTTATCGGAAAATTCTTTAATAAACACCGTGTTTCTTTTATTTAATCCGACACAAACGGCATGAAAGGCGTTCCCACAAATGCCCTTGCAAACTACCCAGTCAGCATTGCTGTCATCGATTACACAATTGGCAATTCCGCAAGACATATTCAAATTGGTTGTGTAGGTCAGTGAGGGTATAGATATAGGTCGAGTTATTTTTTTTTATTTTTTTGTAGATAGGGGCTTTTATTTGCACTGAAATCTGCCAGTAGACAAAAAAAAAATAATGAATTCGAGCACTGGGGGTTATTAACCGGAAAATGCAATTTAACGAGATTTATAACTGAAAATTGAACAGGGGAATAGGGAGAACAAGAAAAACACGTCTAACTGGTTTGAGTCGCAATGAACAATGTCGCAATAATGAGCTATTCTCTAGCGTTAAACTCTCATTGATGTAGATGCGTCTGTTAATGGTGGTATTGTTGACATCAGTCGTCGTCTTAGAGCTGTTTACAAGTTCTGCAAGCATTAAAACCTTTCTTTGCCCGAAATGCACCAAGAAATGCACTTTGCTCGGTGTGCGAAGAGAGTCTGATAAGCAGCGGATCATCGGTGGACTTGGTTTTTAGGCGAAAATCGTCGAAATGTGGTGAAATTTTGTGATTTAGACTTGCGGCAATATTTTTTACCAAGTCAATGGGATTTTCGTGTGGGTTACGTGGTATGCCGCGGACAATCACTTCACGAAGTCGTTCTTTACGTTGGAGGTCCGCTAATTCGCCTTTTAATCTCCGATTGTCATCCCGTAGCTCTGATATGTCGCTCTCAAATTACTGCACTTTTTCGTTGAGAGAGGCAATGGCGTCGCCGATTTTCTTGTTAACATTGCATTCAAACTCTGAAAGCAACAATTTAAATTTCAGCATTAAACTATCCTTGAGTTCCCGAAGTTGTTCTGACAGGGATGATTTTTTGTCGAGAAGTTTAGGTTTTGCGTGGGACATCGGTTGATGTAAATTTGCTGGCGATTTGTCTGGCGTAGATGTAGATGTAGAGGCCATAGCAGATTTTTCTTTGTCAGCTTGCCCGCGTGTGGTTGACATGGTGCGTTTATTTGATGTTCAGCAGCAGAGATAAAAAAGAGTTCTGTTTAACGTTCTTTGACGTGAAAACAAAAGTAAGACACTGAGTAACAAAATAATAAATATGTTGTCTTGAGTACTATGATTTTAACTTATAAAAAGGCGGTTAATCTTTCGTTTGGATCAGGAGCAAATTAAAAACACGTCTATTCACTTGACATATCACAATAATCACCTTAAATCACTTCAAATGCAATTGGGACAGAAAGGGAAAGAAAGATCTTTGGACTGGGTTGGGGTGATTTAAGTTGGGTGATTGTCCCAGAAGAACGAAATTGAAAAAAAATATTTATTTCCAGGAGCGATGAAAGCAAGTAGCAACAAAAATTTATAGCATTCTGGACAACACAAATACAAAACTATTCTGCAGAACCACATGGAGCCATACTCTGATGAAACCATGCTTCTGTCATAGACTTTCATCCATGAATTGGTTGGTTTTCAGAGCGGCGGATATCAGATGAATAAGCCCTTTACTGATAAAATGTTTACAGTGCTTCACAAATTAGTCATCGCGATGCTAGTGAGCGTCATGCAGTCTTTCCTACTAAGGTACACCTGGTCGAAATGCATTCGGTTGAGCTGCCAGCAACCTGGAGAGACATTGAGTCTGCAGTTACGCTAAAACACAACTCTCAATGGAAGCTAGATTCGACTTCTGAAAAGCTATCCTCCGAAACTTGCTCCGATAAGAATAGCAAGAGGAGGCAGATTTATCAATATGTATAGGCGTGCTAGGAAAAGCCGAGACAGACTGCTCTTTGGAGTCATGTAAAAGCAGCAGTGGCGTATTTTCGTGAGAACATGTTCCATAAGACAACAGACGCATGGACTATCACTGCCCTTATCACAGCTGTAATCTGAAAGACCAAATTTTGAGAGTTTTAACTGAAAGCCCCTTTTTAGTCTATCGCGTCTAGGACAGACTGTGCTTTAGAGCAGTCCTGGTTTTCCCGATTGTTTCTCTCCTTGTGAGAGTTTTTCAATTTTACAGAGTCGAGTCTACTATAAGATTCTGAGTATGAAGACGTATCAGCACACCCTCTGGTTACCTGAACTGCCCGGAACTCGGAAGATGGGGCGACTCAATTTCGGTGGCTTAAAAACCTCAAAAGTCTTAGTTTCCATATGGGAAGGGCGGAAGAATTTTCGACAAGACTAAGACTTTTGTTTTTCAATTCAAACATTCTCTGCATTAGTTAGCTCCCTCAGTTGATCGACACAATATTTGCACTCAGCGTCATTCAGACTCTTGGTGTTGTCTTTCCAATTCGGAACGCCAAAAAAGGTGTTAGCGGCATCCTTATAGGTGAGCCGACCTCGCCCCCTTTGGCGTTTCGAGATTATCTTGCAACTTCAACTTTTGCTGGTTGCAGCACTGATTTCAGGCGGATCTTGAACGAGCGGAACGGAACTTTTCTGGTTGTAGCACCGGCCTTACTCGGACATCATGTGTAGGCAAAGCTACTGATAGTTTTGTTTCTGTCGATGGGTTTAGCCACGTATGCAGGTCTACTAGCTATCATTGGGGACCTAAATGAGGCAGCAGATCAACTAACTGAAGGTGTGCACCATGGTGGAGCCCGCAACTTGAACAGATGCACAAAATGGTAATATCAATGGGCTTAGCCACTTCATGTAATTTTCGTCCTCTGGAACTGCAGCGTTTGTTGCATGCAGCACGTGTTTTATCTGGCATCGAGCTCAGAAGATCCATCGATAGTGGGAATGCCGGAAGCTTTCTTTACTGGGTCCTCTTCGGCCCAGAAGAAGAGGGCGCAGACTAAGTTCTGCGAGATTTAAATTCACTGCTCCGTTACGGCTGGGGGAGTGAGACGTCTTCGTTTCCTCTTTATCTGTACCTAGAAGGTAGTCTCTCAGGGTGTGCCTCTTCTAGAGCCAGTTCGAACTTTTTGGGTGTCCGAGACAAGCGCGGTGGCCAACTACTTATCTATTCTGTTTGAGTTTAGTTGCAACAGGCAGGCCCATACTTAGAGACAGTCGAAGGAATCATCGGGCGTTTTTTTTAATATGCCGGTTGGGGCCTCCATAATTTGTGTCCCGGCCGCAGTCGAGACGTCCACAAGTGGATTGTCACTATTGCGAGTACCACCTGGAGGATAACCCTTTAAGGTTACCTCCACACTTTGACAGATAACAGGTTTCTCTCCAAAACCTTGAAATATATGATTCATAAGCCTTACCAGCACGACGAGACAGCCAGAGAAAGGAAGGCTAACATCACTTTGAAAGTAAGCAAGTTGATCACATAGAGAGCACCACGAGGAGATAATTCAAGTACATGGATGTTGGATTCAACCGGTTTACGTTATCTCCTAAGGCAAAGCACCAGCTTTAATTGGGAGATATCACAACAGATGCATTCGAGGGCCCAATCACCTCATTTCTTATCTCAATCTGCGTGTAACATCTGGTCTCAGTGTACCGAGAAAGCCAATCAAACAGATTTGTTCTTTTAGCCTTGAAAGTGTGAAGACCGAACCCCGTCTGCACTGTTACTAAATTTGCGCTGATGCGTTGCCAGTTTTCAAGATCAGGAAACTAGTGCAGCTTTGAATATCGTTGTTGAGCATAGTGCTCGGTAGCAGTAACAGTGTTAGAGTGGTGAAGTATCATGCGAGACATCAAGTGGCTCAAGCCAAACACGATTGATGTCTGAACCAAAGATGAAGAGAAGGAGGAAGCTAAGGCCAATCCCTAACTTGAAACAACGTCCCTCCCGATCAACTTCTTCTGAAAAGCTGCTTGGTGGAGTGAAGGAAGGGGCGCAATCAACATCAACAACAGCAGCAAATAAACGTCCCGGGCAAGTTATTGACGACTACCCATATGTCTCAGATGGTGATGAAAGCCACTATCTGAAAGAGAACAGCTTCGCTTCTTTGGCTCCAACCGAGTCAGAAGATGAAGATGAAGAAATTGAAGCTATAAGTAGCAGCATCAAAAGGCTACAACAAATAGTGCTAGCAATAAAAAACATGCAAACGGCAAGACGGATGAGGGAAGAGCAACAGCAACAGCAGACGCAGCTGGCTCACAAACAAACTGAACAACAACAGCAAACAAAAACAATATCACAAGTGCTGAAGCAACACCAACAAAAGCTGAATAAACACCAGCAAAAACAGCAGCAGCAGCAGCAGCAGCAACCACAGCAGCAGCAGCAGCAGCAGCAACCACAGCAGCAACAAATTTGAAAACAAAGGGTTCCACCGATAAATACCTTTAAGATGGAGCTAAAGGAAACCAAGGAATTATGTAAGTCGGCCATAGGCAACAATTTTTTTATAAAAAGATTACCGTTAGATAGGCATGCGATCCATTGTAACACAGTGGAGCGCTATCATAAAATAAAAAATTTACTGAAGGATTCGACGACGGAGTTCTTCTCCTACACCCCGAAGGGTGAAAAGCTGCAAACAATGCTGCTGAGGGGGTTAGAGCCGTCGACTGATCCGGAGGAGCTCCTTGCACTGCTGAAAGAGAAGAAGTGCGAAGGACTCCAATTCGTGGGGGTCAAGCCTTTCACCACAGCCAGAGCTAAAAGGGAGAAGCGGCAACTGCCCATTTTCCTGGTCCAGCTAAGTCCCAACAGCAAACTGGATGGTCTAAGGAGTATCAAAGTCCTAGACATCCAGGTTGTATACTGGGAGAAATTAAAGAGGAGCGAAAACATTTTACAATGTGTTCGCTGCCAAAGGTTCGGGCACGCCACGTCGAACTGCGAAATGCAGCCTCGATGTGTGAAGTGTGGAAAGAACCACAAGTCAGAGGAATGCGTTCTGGGTAAGGACGGAACGTCAGAAAAGAGCCAGCTCTCTTGTGCTTTGTGTAGGAACACGGGACACACCGCAAATTATCGGGGTTGTCCCAAATTCCAGTACATCAAAAGAATAAATCTGACCCGGCAGCAGAAGGTGGAAGTTAAACGTCCACCCGGGCATTTACAAACTCCAGCCGTTACTTCCCATGTTACCTACGCCCAAATGGCGGCAGGTAGGGGAAATACGGTACAGCAACCAAAGGTTGCTTCTCAGGCCCCAGCGCCTAGAGCTCCGGAACCTGTACCTGACATGCTGGCTATCTTGCTCTCTATTCAAGGGCAGATGGCTCAGCTTCAGCGTCAAATACAGGAACAGGCTACGCGGGTAGATCAAATATACGCGCTGCTGCCGGGCTTAACGCACCTTTAGTCGTAATGGGTACGTACATGGCGGAGCAAACCCTGAAGGTCCTTGCAGTGAATGTTAATTCACTGATTAGGTTCGAACGAAGAGCCGCACTGTTTAAGTTGCTTAAAGACCAAGCCCCTGATGTGCTTTTGGTTAGCGAAAATAAGCTTACCAAAAGACACAAGATGAGGCACAGAAGATATGAAATATTATGAAGAAACCGACCCAATTCCATTCAAGGAGGAGGCGTTGCGATCTTTGTAAGAAAGGGACTGCGTTTCAAAAGAGTATACAGTCGTGTAGTACGTAGGTTCCAGGTGCTGGAAGCATGCATCATGTACATCCCTCTCCGTAGTGGAAAGCGGTTATACATGGTGTCTGTCTATGCACCTAAGGCTACTCAATCCACCTTATTCATCTCAGAGCTCGAGACACTTTTTCGATTCCTGAGGCTGGAATTGGAAGATAACTATTTCATTATCGGCGGAGATTTCAACGCCAAACATAGTGATTGGGGAAATAATATACCAAATACTAGAGAGAATCTACTATTCAACTGGTGGGGTCAGCACAGTATAACGTATCGACTCGGGCTTAAGGCAACGGACAGTCCGTCGTTTCCCAGACACGGGTCCTATCTGGATCTCCTGCTGTTCAACTCACGAATACAACTGACATGCACTAACCAACAAACTACAAACTGTCTACGGACTTTCGTAGTTCGAACGACCTTCCATGTTTTAGAATCGCCCGAACGACGAACAACGAACAAATACTTGTAGCAGCAGGCATTGATCCAAATGAGGCCGTTGATAATGACAACTTCTTTGTGATCGATGATCCGCAGGAGCAGGTAGAGGCTATAGGAGCGACTTTCCAGGAAGTGTACAAGGCGAATGACATCATTGGCCCAAACCACGACCTGGAGAGTCGAGTTCTTGTGCACAATTCCTGCTTTCGAAATGAAATTGCGAATTGGCGATTCGAGAGCTCGGGTTTCACCCAGTTCAGTGACGAGAATATGGCAAATAATGTTATCACCAACGAAAGGGTATTACCACCGTTCATTTCGAAGGAAGAGCTCCAAACGATCTTCGAATCACTTTGAAGTAAGAAATCAGTGGGAACCGATGAAATACCGAACATTGTGCTTCGACATCTCCCACTAGAAGCGGTGGACATTTATACCACCCTGTTTAATGATGGTTGGAAAACTGCGGTGGTACATCCCATTCCCAAAAGGAATAAAGATACTTCCAATCCGGCGAATCTCCGCTCGATTAGTCTTCTTCCAAACATCAGTAAGGTTTTCGAGAAGGTGATCAACAGAGTCCTGACTAAGTGAGTTGAGGACCAACATATATTTCCGGATAATCAATTCGGTTTCAAGGGGGGGCATGATATCATTCATGCTGCGTCTAAACTGGTTTCTGATATCCAATGGAACAAAGGCAAGAACCAGTGCACTGGTGCCTGCCTGATTGACTTGGAAAAAGCCTTCGACACCGTATGGTTAGAGGGACTCTTCTTCAAACTGTACAGGTTGGGCATTAGTAAACCACTTCTGTATATTTACACAAACGTCAGCCAACAGGCTTATTATCAGGGTAGTTAGAGGGTTGCGGTAATTGCAAGACCGTCTCATTATTTCACGAAAGGACCATTTTTTCAATACCAAAATAAGGTTCTGATGAAGACTCTCCTAATTGATCTACGTCAGTAATTCCGATGGCGACTCTATTTTCGCGAATGTGCAAGGACTGATGTAAACACTTGGAGGTCATCCATAGACAAGCACTCTACCAAATATCTGCGGGCTAAATGTGCAAAAATATTTTTCGATTTTCGTGATGATGCTGCTGCTCCACCAGCAACCTTGTCGCAACCCCTCCGTCAACCGCAATATTATAATGATCTATTTTTTGCTACTTCTGACGACAGTACTCTCTACTTTTCATATTCATTTCCGGACGTACGCCCCCATAATCTCAGACATAATTGCAACATATACTTTTACAGGGGCACGGACAGCGATTGAGTGTTCCCGATAGCTGCAGGATTGGAAAGGAATGCATCTATTGTGCACTTTATTCGCAACTATCAAGCCAGTTACAACATCCGACACATAAGTCGGTCTCCGCTCTATAAAGATCGACGACGTCGGCAAATAAGGGAAAACATCTCTATGGTTCCACGAGTAGCCAATGCAGCCGGTGGTATCGCAATAGACCTACAATTGGTCCAAACAAACCCCCATGAGAAACGCTTTGATTTATCCTAACCCAAGCACTGTCGATAAAGGCAATAACGAATAGTTCAAGTACAACCTGCAAAGTATCTGATTTCGAAAACCCCAGCAGTCACTGAAATAATTTCGACATATGGTATAAAATTAAATTTTGCAAATTTATATTTCATTAGGAATTTGTGCTCCGGCTATTGTAGATTTGGTCAGTCTTGAAATCACCTTTATTTCGTATCCTAAATATTTTATTCTTAACAGCAGGATGGAAGATTTCTCATCCGACGAAGATGAAGTGGCCCAGAACGCCATTGAAGGCAGGCAATACGAACGAATAGCTGACTTGACCCGTACGTTGCTTAGATTTTTGCAAACACAAGGCTTAGATTGGGGAATAGGGGATGGCAATCTCCGCATGGCTTGGTTTTTCCGCATCATTGTAGAGAATATATTAAAAATTGTTATTCGTTTTATTTCTAGATAAAAAATAATTTTAATTGTCAAATTTTAAAATGAAATATTTCGGAGCTTGCTACGATCTACGATGTAGCAGGTAGAGGTGTGAGGCAATAATTTGCATATTCAGAGAGCGCTTCAATGGGAATCTGCAAGGAAGAACAATCACCACGGGACAAGTTACGGTTAATCTTGAATCATATCGTTGGCGAGGCCACTATTTTGCTGCTGTTCTTGCACTTGTGTGGTTAACTTATTTTTCTTTTGACCCCTTCTTCGAACCTCAGCTGGAGAACTTCAGCCTCTGTTGCTCTTCGGGCTAGGCTCTCCGACTACATTCGTTGAACATGGCATACCTACCCGATTTGGTCAGCCTGATGACTATCGGTGGGATCCCGAATGGGCAAAAATGCAGCGAAATGTGCGAACGACTCTATTGGGCTTAATCCAAACTGGCCTTAAACTATTGTAAAATGAAAACTAAAGGACGGCGAAGATCAGGATCGGTAGAGGTGATGATTGAGGGTGTCCCTGATGGTACCTTTGCTGTATGTTCAATTAGTTTGATGGCATATGCGCTAGAACCATATGCCGTTCGGTGGTTTTTGGTCGAAAAAGAGGGATAGACCTTCATCGATGATGCCGGGAAGACCCAGGAATTTGAGTGGGTCATTATAGGGGGCAGGGTGTAGTGGTCAACCAATGGAAGCCCGTGCAGAGCGAATCATATCAATTGAGAAGTGGCCTAACAAAGATGATATGAAGGGATTTTGTGACACAAGGGTCGGCGAACTGTTTGCCCCTTCGTTTAACAAGGCCGAGCGTAGTGTTAACTTTGCTAATTATGCAACACAGGTGGGTGCAGAAATTGAGTTCTGTGTCAAGTACAACGCCAAAGTGCTACTGGTTGGATTGATATGTAGCAGGGAAGTGTCAGGGAGTGTTAAATAATTTCGGGAGTATCAAATGACTTGGCATTTCCTATATTGAACTCAAGGAAGTTGAGGAGCATTTAGTTCAAAATTATTTAACTGCGCTATTTTATCAAGGATTTTGCTGAAGTCTGTAACAATCATATCCACTTTTTTTCTTGCTCTAGGGCATACAGTGTACAAGTTAAACCGAGGGGCAACTAAGTGACTACAATGTCGCCAAACTGATACAAACTGCAAGATTGTAGTTTACACGCGTGCCCAATAACGCCAACTGCACAGAAGTAATCTTCTTATATTGCTGACGCTGCGCACCGTGCATGATGTCGTGAGATGTTAGGCGAGCCGGTGGCCAGGGATTAGATTATTGCGGGGCTGGGATTCGGAACTCCAGTCTGGGCACAAAACGATTCATTGAAGAAATTGCTGGATCAGACGATGACGCATTGGAGGGTTTGACTACTGAAATATCTTTTTATAGAAAATTTCCACAGTGATGTTGAGAACAGTATTCAGTTCAGTGGAAGGAAATTTTGGGGCGGGGGCATTACAGTGATTGCGATCATATGGAAGTGGAGATTTTCTGAAAATTTGTTGAAACTCTTTAGGGTCGGTGGTTAGTCGTTCTTGTTGGAGTCACCGCAGAAAGTGATACCACGAACGGAAACTTGGAAAGAGAATCCACGCAAATCAGCCACATTTTGTGGACCCGTGAAATCCAAATGGATCCTTTCCCAAGGTTTCTCTGATGGTTGCCAACTCACGTATTCTTTTTTTGGATCCGATGCTGATGCTTGGCATATGACACAGCTGGCTACTAATTTCTCGATCGGCTTATCTGGGAACCAGATATGAACAGCCCCAATGCCCTTCGTGAATATATTTCAGCGATCTGGACTGTAGGACTTGCGGGATAATGCCACGATCATAATCTGAAGTCAAGGGAATGACGTTATTATGAAAAGACAGTCCTAACTTACGGTTAAAACATGGCTTCACTTCCTTTTCGTTGTTTGGCAACTTGTCCGGCCATCCATCCTTGATATATGCAGAAACCCTCTTCAGTAATCTGTCCAATAACTGCTTCCAGAATTAGTGTGCTGACTTTGTAGAAATTATCATCTAGTCTATCGAAAGGCATATCTAGGCCCACTGGAAGTGGGGACAGAGCATCCGCGTTGACATGCCATGGTCATTTCGGGAATCTGCTTGCTGGGATTAAATATCGCAGTCAGAGGCTTGTGATCTGCAGCTCGAAGGTGCGGCCACATAGATAACAATGAAATATTTTTGCGACAAAAATTATAGACAAAACGCCTTCTTCTCTATTTGACTGTAGAATTTCTGGAATCTCTCCAATGTCTGAGAGGCAAACACAATCGGCCATTCCGTACCATCTAGATATCGATGTAAGACCACTGCTCTAATGATTGGTAGCGTATCATCAAAATGCGCTAGCCGAGTTGCTTTTAGGATGCTGTCCTTCAAACTCTCGAACGGTGTTTGCTGTTGCTTAGACCATGCAAACTTGACACCTTTTGCACGAAGTTCATTTAATGGACCAGCCACCTGCGAAAAGTTCCAAATAAACTGGTTATAATAATTTATTTTAGCACAGCCTGCTTCCAATTCTTTCACATTCGTTGGTCGAGGTTGGTTTCGGAGGCCGTCCAAGGGTTTTACCGGAGGGGCTTATACCCTTAGAATTGAGCGTGTGTCCTAGATATTCGAGTTCTGCTGCTACGAACGTACACTTCCACTTGTTGCATCGGAATTCATTTTCTTTAATACCTCTTCCACGATTTGCAGGTGCTCTTCCTCCGTCGATGTAAATGCCGTCCGACAAATCCGCAAACCATTGTTGCATGACCCCTTGAAACTCTCCTGGTGCGCTGTGTACAACATATGGTAATCGATTGAACCGTAAGAGACCAAAAGGTGTAACCTCTGGATGCTTCATCCAACTCGATCTGCAGTTATGCTTCCAACAGGTCTATCTTGGTAAAAAATTGTCCTCCCCGAAGCTTATGGAACAAATCTCGGGGTCGAGGCAGCGAGTGACAGTTGCATACAATTTGAGAATTCAGAGATTGTTTTAAAATCGTCGCATATTCGAATTCCTCCATTAGGCTTCTCGACGATCACCACCGGTGCAGCCCTTCGGCCACCAACCGATCCAGTACAGAGACGTACAAATTTTGGTGCTGCACCCTCCTGCAATTCCAATCCGATGAAAAAAGTTTGGAAGGAGGAGAGAAACATTTGACTTATTGTAATTTGTCTGAAAGTTTAGAACCAATCTAGACCTAAGACATTAGCACCAGAGCCATTGACTACGAGCAAATCCACTTGATGTTTGGAATTTTCGCAGGCTACCTCGACGTTCAGTTCACCTGAAGACCAAGTTGATTGGTGTTCCCCCGTATGCTCGAAGGCATTTGGTTGTGGCAAAACACTCACGTTGTCCCAATTGCCGGAATCCTTCTAGTCCAACCAGCAAACAAGATGATCCCGTGTATACCTGCAATCTCATCGTGCACCCATTAACAGCGACATCCACCATAATCCACGGCTTTGATTCCACTTTCAAAACCGAACATTTATGCGACTGAACCCCCTCACTAAAATGAATTTGTTCCATCGAACAATGGGGGGGTCGTTAGTGAAATAGTGTCGACTAGAAAAAAGAGTTTTTCCTACTCTGACCCGAAAAATTGTTCTGCACTCTTCTCTGGTTAGGTCTTTGTTGTATGGGATTCGGAGGTGTGTTGGGTGATGTTGTCGAAGAAAGGTCTGTTGACTAAGCCATGAGTTTTGGAGATCTTCTTTTTCATTAGCTATAAAAAGTTTTCGGATGAGCTGAGAGATGTTTGGGCGTTCTTTTAAGTAGGGGTAACGTGTCGCTTCTTTTGCTGCATTATCGGCAGTCTCATTTCCTTTAATGCCAGCATGGCCTGGTATCCATACTAGAGTTATGTTGGCGTTATTATGAAGGATGCTTCGGATGTTGTTGAGTGTGGAGCAGTTATTTGTTGCGCTTTTAATTCCAGTGAGGATATGAGGATACACGAACTGTCAGTTAGGATTAATGTCTTAACTACCCATGTTTGCGCAATAAAAAGGGCTTTTAACAGTGGAAGGATACCTTGGGAAATGATGATCTCTTAGTTGTTTGCATAAGTGGAGTTGTTGTCTCTATAGGATCCGTCAGTGTAAAGTGTTTTCAGAGGCTTTATAGTTTCCATTAGTTCACGGTAAAGCATAAGAAAGTGTAGGTTGGAAGTGTGTTCTTTTTTTGTGGCTGGAGAGGCTGGTGTCGATGGTTAGTAAGTGTCTTTTCCACGGAGAAGAGGACGAGGTGTACAGGTTCCCTGACGTTTCTAAAGGAATACCTCCATGAGCAGAAATCAGGGTTAGTATTTTGCTTAGGGAAGATATTGAATTTTTCCTGTTTTGTTTTTTTCTGCGTAAAGTTTCTTGTGAGGCTATGTGAAGAGGATGAGAGAAATCAGTTAGCGACTGCTCTTTTTTGACCAAGTCTGTTGATTGGTTTAAAACCAGCTTCTATTCTAAGAGGTTCAATTGGTGTTGTCCTTAGTGCTCCTGTAGATGTTCGGTAGCATTCGTTTTAGGCTATATCGATGCTCTCCAAGTTTTTCTTTGAAGTCCAAATATATTGGGTCAGTCCATGTTGGAGGGTGCCTTCGACCAAAGCGTTGGTTATTTTGAGAGCGGTTTCTAGATGTGATCCTTTTCGACGCTCAATTTCAGAGCGTTGTTTCGATTCTTCAGTTGGTTAATGGTGTTTTTAATGTGAAGAATCAATTTCAGATTGCCACTGAAAGTTACACCGAGGACTCTTAGTTCTTTTTTTTTGAGGTCGACATTGGTGTTGCGAATCACGAGTGGGTATGTTGAGCATGAGCATTTCTTTTTCCTACAAAGGTGTAGTGGCTCAGTTTTTGAAGTTGGAACAATTGCAGCAGTTTTTTGGATTTCAATGTCTGCTAATTTCAAGACTCTGTTTACCTTAGATGGATCTCCAGAAGCTTGAACATTGTCTACCTACGAAATCGAGATTATGTTTTGGTTGTGCAAGTTCAGTTATATGTGCATTTATGTATGCATTGTAAAGATATACTGACAACAGAGAGCCTTGTGGTATTCCGTTTTCAAGTTTTAATTTGTTTGAGGCAAAGCCATTGACATTAACACGAAAACTTCTTCCGGATTAAAAGGATATAATGACTTTTAAAATTTTCTGAGGGACTCCCCATTTATGTATTAACTGTTCTATTATAGGAAAGGTGACACGGTGACACGGTGACACGGTCGAAAGCCTTCCCTAGATCAGATGACAAAATAACGCTGTGTTTATAAGACGAGAGATTTTCTGCAAGTTTGTGTTCCAGGAGATGAATAAGAGACTGAACTCCTCTGTGTGGTCTAAAAGCATGTTGTTCGTTGCTAATTGAGCCTATTCTACGTCCTATAATTTTTTCAAAAATCGGGCGGTACCCATCTATTTGGTGATAGTTCCGAGAGCTATCATCATGAGGAAAGATACCAGTCCGTAGGATGTTATTGTAAAGCGAGCAAATTCGGTTCTTAAGACTATCAGCAGCTGATTTTACCATATTATATGTGATTTTGTCATCTCCTGGGGTATTTCCTTTAAGCAATTGTAGTGTAGTGTCAAATTCAATTCTTGAGATGTCTTCTGAAAGTACTTCGCAAAGGCTTTGTTGGATCGGAAGACCACTTAAGTTTATAGCTAGTTTCTTGGTAATAACATTTTCTGGAAAAGTATTATTTTCGCTGTACTTTCCCCATGTTTTGAATCATATTATCAACGTATAATTGAGAACACGTTTCCGTTGGACAATTAAATTTGCACCTGCGGGGTCTAGTCCTTGGAGATCAGCAACAGACTGTGGAATTAATATCTGGCTGCCAGTACCTACATGGATTTTAGATAGGAAGTGCTCACTAAGTTTATCTGTTAGCTCTTTGAAAGTCTTTGTAGATAAGTCTTCTCCACCATAGAGCTTCTGAAGAGTTTCAAAATTATCCACTCCAATCCATGACAGGAAAAATGTCCGCTTCTGCTTGTTCTCTGAAATTGCGCACGCCTCAAAATGTTGCACCAGCTGCTTGAAGTAGGTCTTCCAGGCTAGATACTCGACACACCTGAGCTCATAACCGTGTTTCTCCGCGTGTTTGTCTCCATCCATGTTTTCTGATTTTCCCAAATCTGTGCCATCCACTCACTTTGCGACTTCAAAATCCCTTCCAACGTTTTCTTATCCATTGCTTATATGGCACTTTGTGATCCGAAATTAAGAAGAAATTCGCGGAGTCAATTGATGAGAAGGGGTGATGAACACTTGGCTATCAACTAAGTTAAAGTTAATGACAAGTACCTTCCAAACCAAAATTTACTTTAGGGTTACGATTACAACAGTTTCCTTTCTCTCTTTTCAGGCTGGACACGTCCTTTTCACCGATTTTTTTAGTCCTGATTGTGTGGAATATGAACAGCTCCCAACACATCAGAGATAACAGCCCACTACAGTGCCATGGCAAATTAGCAGAACACTAAAACACTATTCCTTACGCTTGAAGATACCTTTAATTTGTGTTATTCTACAAAGGTACATTTGTTTCTTTAGAAATGAAAAGTCAAAAATGCTTTATATGTTAGTTGTCTGCGATGCTGTTTATTGCTTCACTCATTTCTTGAAAGTCGTATGCTTTTTTCCAGGCCGAACGACTTTCCATGCAATCCTTCAATAGCTCCTTTCGTTGGTGAACTTCAAATTCAGTCTTGTTGTGTTCGTTGTGGTCCTTTCCATTTTTGAATCCTGGACTTTGGGCAGCCAGAAAGGATCTAGATGGAGAAATTAAAATTTAATATAAAATATGGTATACTGTAGACGAGTACATGTACTAGCCTCTCCTTCACCGAGTTGTCTATTACTTCGATTGTCTCGTTGAAAGTAACTTTTTTTTTTTTGGTCGGCGGTGAGGATGCTTCACATTCAAATTGTACGCACATTTGCAATCGTCTTTTTCCTTCGGCTGGCTTAGGTTCCTTGGTAGTAGTACAGTTGGAGTCCATTTCAGTCATTGCTTTTGCCTTTTGAAAATTCCTGAATAAGGAAAAAAACTAAACACTCAAATACATACAATACGTACACATTTTAAGAAGTGAATTTCAATGAAACATTTCTAATTTCATTTATGTACGAGTTAAGTACTCTTTTGGTGCGTTGTCTCTGATTTGCGTTGCCTGTTCCATTTTGGTTGCAAAGAATCCGGAAAAGAAGCCTTTCACTTCAATTCCATTTCTATCGGAAGGCTTAAATTTGTTGGCTTCAGGCGCCTTATCTCTGCCATGCTCCGTTTTAATTTATTGAAAATATCTGGATCTGAAAATATACAGACTTGAATAAATTTTCACGTTATGGGTCAGGAACCTAGCTTATTTTGTGGCGAAATTTATACGCTGACAAATATTGCAGCAAACTGAATGCTTATGCTTCTGTCAACCGATCGCGACTGACGTCGTGTACGAGTATATTGGGATTACTATGGACTAGTATCTGTCAGTCATTGAAAAATATATTCGAATACATGCGAGTAGCTCGCGGGTACTCGTAGCTCGTTTAATTCGTTATTGTTGCCAGATGCCTCGAACTCTCTCCGTCTATAAGATATTTTTACTTGAGTATTAGTTGCACAATTATGCAGTTGTTGGTTGGATGTCGACGTCTATATGGCGATGTGCAGATAACGCATGAAATGTACACCTTGATCAGAAAGTTCCCGCACAACACCACCGTGGTTCCGATTTGAGTTCCGTTTTTTTTGTTAAGTTGGTAAATCTGTTGTTAACATTCCCTCTAAATCTTAGCATCATAGCTTGACGTTTGCAAAAGTTACGTAGCCAAGGGTACATCAATTTCTGTGTGTGTTGCAATTTTAGAAATGGATTTAAATTTGCAACAACGAACTTGTACTCGTATTAAATTTTGCGTTAAAAAACGGATTTAATGGTGCGCGAACGTTGGAAATGTTGGAAAAGTGTTTCGGCAACGATTCTCTAAAGAAAACGGTCGTTTACCAGTGGCACGAGCGGTTCAAAAGTGGTGGTGACTTAATCGGAGATGATTGAGTGGCAGAGTGGCAGACCATCGACATCGAAAATCGACGAAAACATTGATCGAAGTAAAGGAAATGTTGGTCAATAACCGCAAATTAATCATCAGAGAGATAGCGGAGGACTTGAACATTGCCTATGGATCCGTGCAAGACTTTTTGGTTAATGATTTGGGTTTCCGTCGTGTAGCAGCAAAGTTGGTGCCAAAAGACTTCAATTTCATGCAAAAAAGAGACCGTGTTGATGTCGCAAAAGAGATGATTTGCGAGGCTGAATCTGATCCCACATTCAGCAAAAGGATCATTACTGGAAACGAGACGTGGGTTTATCAGTACGACACGCAATCCAGACATCAGGCAAGTGAATGGCGTTCACCAAATGAGCCGACACCAAAAAAACCACGTCGTTTTCAGTCAAAAAAGAAGGCAATGCTCACGGTTTTCATGGACTCCAACGATGTAGTGCATCATGAATTTTTGCCAGAAGGCCAGACAGTAAACAAAGAGTATTATTTGGGCGTTATAAGACATTTGCGTGAAGCAAGTCGCCAAAAGAGACCAGAATTGTGGGCAGAAAACTCGTGGATTTTGCACCATGATAACGCACCATCGCACAGTGCCATCATCATTATTCGCAATTTTTTGACGAAAAATGCAACAAATACCATCCAACAGCCACCGAATTCACCTGATTTGGCTCCCTGTGACTCCTTTCTGTTCAATCGAGTTCAAAAACCATTACAGGGAACGCATTTCAGCAGCCGAGGGGAAGTAATGGAAAAATCACAGGAAGCACAGATGGACATACCGAAAACCGAATATAAAAAATGTTTCGAGGATTGGATCCAACGCTGGCATAAGTGTGTTGCAGTCGATGGGGATTACTTTCAAGGCGACAATATAGATTTAGATGAATAAACTTGTATTTCCAATTTTCTGAATAAAATCTGATCAAGGTGGTATGTTACGATTCGATTATTTTGCCAGTTCGCTTTACACTGCGATCAAATCGTCTGAGGTCTGTGGGTTTGTCCACATTTTGAACGACATCGTTAGGAATGGGCGACTTTCCAGACAGATCCTTAAGTCTATCCCCTTGGTTTGGTATCGTGCACAATGAAAAAACTCGTTTTCTGAGACAATTTCATCATATGGTGGCTTTGTGCGGGGATGCTTTCATGAAAAAGATACGCGCTGTAGCAGCCATGTCCCAACATAAACCAAGCCAGACAGAAGCTTGTTTCAGTCTGTTTAATCCGTATATCGATCACTGGTATAAAACGATGTGTTCATTTTCTTACTATGGTTACTTTGGTTTTTTGTTTTCTCGCTCTCTTTTGAGTCTTAACACATCTTCAGCAAGTATGGCGACGATGAGCATAGATAGGCAATAGAAAGGGACATATGGATGGATCGCACCTCACAGTGCGCAGCTAAAACAGTTGGCAGAACACACTAGAGCGTCATCTTAGTGGGTTACTTCAATGTGGCTTGTTAAAGTAGAGCAAGATAGTGTTCTCAGCTGGCAAGTGACAATCGTATTTAAATAGATCTAAGATGTCCATCCTATCTCAGGAAGAGCCTTCACAAGTCTTAATACGATAGCTAAAAGGGTATCTGTGTTTACCAGACAACAATCCATCTTTTTGGCGAATGTGTTATGTTTTGGCATACGTCCCCTCGTCATTTTCGACTTGTTGCGGTAAAATTTACCACAACAATCTGGACTCTTTTTCCTTGAAACCTTCGCTTCACTCCTTCGAACCTTTTCCTTTGTAACAGTTGTTCGTCCAAAATTCTGAGAGAGTGATGGGCAGCCATGGGCGCATCAGCCATCGGTGCACTTTCTCATCATCTTGGAAGGAAAACATAAATAGGTACGACGGACGGTCAAGAAAAAAACAATAAAACTCGAGGAAGAACCCTGCAGAGCAAGCGGACGGTTTGCTACAAGAGCGCAAGGAAAGCGCTATAGGTTTTGGGTTGTTGTCCAACACGAAATAGCCGACCCTTGTCCCAAATGTTGTTTTGTCTCCCCTAATGGGTAGTCTCCAGCCTTAAGTAGAGGTAAGGCATCCGTTCCATCCTTCCAGCTCCTAACCTCTTGACCTTTTGACCCACCTTGTCTGTTATGTCCGTTGTCGCTTTGGAGCGAAAGATACCTGTAGATTCTTCCAATCCCGTACTTCTGCCTTTACGCTCCTCGGAAGTGACAACCAGTAGGTCCACCAGGGAAAGACAGAGCCAGGCGGATGGCCTGGAACACTCTGAACATATGGCGGACGGCCATATGTTTTATTATTCGAACTACACACCAAGAGCCAGATGTGCGATCTGAAACCCTCTGTGTAAATGAAATATCTACAACCCGCACACGTTGCCCAGAGCCAGGCGGACTGCCTGCAACTCTCTACAACACACACCACACAAAACATCCATAAAAAAAAAAAACACAGCAAACGAAACAGAAGACAGTTAGTGTAAAGAGTGGGACGCTATCTGATATTCCCTTTTCTTCCCCAAAATCTGCACGGTAGCACACCGGGTCCACCTTTCATAAGGGAATTTAATTCGAGAAAAGTTTCCTTCTTCCTCCGTCACTTTTCAAAAGTTTAACCTAAGATCCCTAGATCCGTAGATTCGGACTTAGTTCCCCTTTCGTAATCGCAAATGAATAGAAAAGGAACTTTCTTTGCCACTTCGACTTACTTCAGAGATCAAATTCGGGGAAAGAACGGGTTATTTGAACCCAAGACAACGCAGGGGAAATGTTCACTCAGGCCAAAGGAATTCCCAGAATTCGGAAATTTCCCCGAGGATCTGGGTAGTCACTTACCGACTTATACACTTAAGTGTATGAAAGAGCGTTCTAGCGGTGCTCCAAGCCATGGTTACATGCTCCAGCTAGGTAGCGGAGCGCTGTACACATATACCAGACATTGGGCCCACTAACCGAGTAGATGTAAAGCAGGAATGTGTGGGTGAGTGACCAATGGTCTGAGTGGACATACGAGTAAGTCGAATCAGGGCAGCCCCTTCTCGGGTGAGCGCAACGCAGTATAGGGGCTTTAAAAAGAAAAAAAAGATCAAAAAAACGAGATCTAGGTCCAAGTACAAAGAAAGGAAGTAGAGAAAGCAAAATTTGAACAGCAAAACAAAAGAAAAAAAAACATTCAAGTGCAAGGTCAAAGGAAAAGAGGACAGGATCAGGGAGAACTGGGAAGACGAGGAAAGAAGGATACCACGCAAAGCTAAGTATTGTGTACTAAGGGTGTATAGTGAGATCCCGGTAGGCTTTCGTCAACGTGAAAAAAAAATTATTACTCCGTACAAAGAAAGGCCCGTTTGCCTTTCACGCGACCCGCTAGAAAAAAATTTTTTTTTTCAATCGTTCGGGAAGGCGGACGATAGCCGCTCAATTCCTGACTTTCGACTTTTGTTGTGCTTTTTTCATCGTTTTAAGGTTTCGCAATTCCTTGCTAAAAAGATTGCGTGGCGCCTACGGACACATTTGTGTATTTTTATTTTTTTGAGACCTCCTACTTCCGTATATTTTTTTCCGTTTTTTTAACCATAAACCCACCCCCAGCTGAGCAGCCGAAAGTGGCAGCACTCAACCTGCTGCCTGTTGCAAATTTCCCCTTTTTGGTATTTTTTCGTTGTTGGCGTTGCAGTCCGCCATTACCGAAATAGCCACCACCTGTGTGGTTCGCGATCGCTTGTTGTTTTTATTTTTGAAGTTTGATTCCTGCCGGCAGACCCGCTACCAAATAATTATAATAATTATTAAAAATTGCAACAGCCGCAAAAAAAAAATTGCAACAGACTAAACTCCCAGATGACACCGTGAGGAGGTGAAAATTAGACTTTAGAAGGGTCCATCTCGTTATTTGACGAGTCCACATCCGAAGATGCTCCTTCTGCTACATAAGTATGGAACTGCAAAAAACTGCTGTTAAATTACCCATGCGATAGTTGAAATGTCCTCAAAAAGAGACTCGACAGAGCATCGCATAAAAATAGTAAAGTTTTGATTGTTGTTAGTGCTCGTAGCTACTACTCCACACAGCCAACCAAATCAGTTGACGCGCCAAATTGACCGGCATGCAGAGAGAATTTCAAATTAATATTGGAAGGCAGACATTCCCCAAATAGGCAGCTGCAGCCACCAACGTAGAAAAAAATACTCGAAAGGCAATACGAATGGAATCCTTGAATTCACAACATCCGATCCAGTTATCGTGTGCCCTTCAGAGGCCTATTGGAAACCCGTCAAGCTCTTATTCATCCCAAAGTACTCGTACTCGCATAACAATCTATGATGCCCCCAAACGAAGCGCAATCCGTCCAAATCATTAATTTTGTAATGCCCTTCGCATGTAACATATTTATTCTAATGATTTTGATTTCAACATTTTAATCCCGGTGTCGTAAATGTCAAAATTTGTCACTCGAATTAGTGGTTCTGTCTCCATCTTAAAGCATCTTTCACTGCGGCCAATAAATTATAATAAAACTGATGGCCACTTTTTTGGGTATGTGATTATTGAAACCGACATCAAACTCCGTACCGCATCCGCAGTGACGCAACATAAACACTGATCCAAAGTACGAGTACGTAGCAAGAACGGCAATAGAAGACGAAACTTATGGACACATCAAATTTGGTTTCTGCAGCCAGAAATATGACCAGTTACTCGTAATTTATTTCAAGTGGGAAATACAAACATTGTAAAAGAATTCGTTCCTTTTCCAACACTTGAGGATTTGAGTTTTTTCTTTTTTTTGTTCAAGTGCCCAAAGTAGTAAAATTATCCGCTTCATGGTAAGCGGAGTTGTTGGAGTTATTCTGAGGAATCTTGAAAGTGGTTATTGCGCGTTTTGTCTATAACGAACTACAACGTCTTTTTAAGGGACTATAGTTTGCTTGTTATTATTCGGAAAGGGAACAGAAAATCCTAAGAGGGAATATGGAGACATGCATTGGTCATAAATTTGTTCGAGCAAAAAACTGGTCCAATCCATGCCAGTGAGGAACACAAAACAGAGAAATAGAAAAGCCGCCTTGAGTAATCAATTGCACTATCGTGATTTTCCTTTCCAGGGAAGACTGGAGTTGGCGCCTAGGCTAATTCGAATTAAAAGGAAACGACGAAGGTGTTTTCTCTCCTTCAGCACCATCAATTTGGAGCTGCCAGAGACACTCTACTCGCCTATGCACAGGTGTTCGAGCGCCGTGAATTATCTGCATCACCACTAACCACACGACATTAGCATCACCGAAGAGCCATTTCATATCTATGTACAGGAACGGTTCTGGAGAAATGAAGTCTTTAAAGCGAACACTCACGTGATATAAAAGGTTGTTCGTCGAGGCAGTTGGTCTTGCAATGTGTGTTGTACAAGATAGTGCGCTTCAAAATCTGGACGACAGAATTGAAGTTGCACTCGCCAATACGGAACACGCGGCAGGCATTTGTATCGACATTGAGGGTGCTTTCGACAACTCAAGTTTCAATGGGATGGGTATGTGTAATATGGCGTAGAGAAACCACTAGAAACCGCCACAATGACTACGTCAATATGTGATGACGGGTTAAAAAGGGGTTGTTCGCAAGGTGCCCAACTCACTACTTAGCGCTCTCAATAGTTCTGATGTCAATACTCAAGCGTATCCAGATGGTGGGAGATGGGCTTTCAGTCAATCTTCCTGAAACTGAGATTGTTCTTTTTATGAGAGAGGTGACTGGCCCGATCTTTCTACGAAGCTAATAATTTGGACATGTTCCGTCGAAAACTTTCGGCCTAATTTAAGGAAGTTTTCCGCAAGACATGGCAAGTCACGGAGTAGGGTCATTTGGATTTACGAGGCTATGAAATGGCTAAATGGAAATCGTCGGTTATCTGGTGGTACAGCCTTTCACGAAAATACATTACTGCTGCGCTTACCAGACTCTAGACAATGGTCTCGGAATGGTCGGCACGACTGCCGACTGGGTCCGTTTTAAAAAACGCATTGATGAGTCCCCCTTAACTTGGTCTGCACTCTCCAAGACATCTTGCGATTAAAAGGATGTGGTCTTTGATACAACATGCACTGTAAATTTGATGACCTTGCGCGTAGAGTGTCTTATGACTCTGGTATACGAGCTGCGGAAAGAAATACGAAGTCGACTTTCTCCGTGCCCAAGGCTGGTTTCGGCCAGAAGCTGCGTCAGGAGTGGAATCTTGTCGGGTTTTCAGGCATGGCTCCGAAACCGATTTAGAATGTGGTGCTAAAGTCTTTCTGGAGGACAACGGATTACACTCCCTGTAAGACAACTTGCGTCTGTCTTCCAACCGGAGATATACGCAATCCTGATGGCAATGAACTATAGTGTGAAGAGCCGGTTTAGGGAGCATTCTCGAACTAGTTTCCATTGAGAGTAGGTTTCTATGTAACAACAACTGCATATGGCATGACCACACAAAAAGAAGAGGGAGACTAATGCAAGTCTCCGGAGTTGTTGAGGCGTGAATGAGGATTCCATTTTTGAAGCTGACGGTACCAGAACTTGCTTTTAGTCTCGATAACATGTAAATGAAAAATAATCAAGAGGAGTTTATGTAATTGTGTCGAGCTAAATTACACGGTGGGATTCTATATTCCACAATTTTGTTCTGAAAACATGCAGCTTCTGGCTTTTACTCGTATAAAATCTTGAAGAGTGGAACGAAGTGCGTTTTTGAATATGTGGAAATGTGGTCCTGTCTACGGAGGCCATAGATATTAGATTGAGCTCGGAGGTAGGACTATGCACCCTTATCAGAGCGGCCAAATCAGGCAAATTGTGATTTCAGGTCATAGTTATACGACGCAAAACCTGAAAGCCGCTTGTCAAGGGTGAAGTAAATACCATCAACATAGGTAACTGTGGTTATATTACTGCCAATTAACCATAGTTTATGAGTTGGTATGGGTATATCCCGACAGATTACAGTTTATTGAATAGCCAGGACTTGCTATTGATTCCACAGATTTTAGTTTGGCATTGCAAAGCCGAAAACGCAGTCAGTCGAATTTTTCCTTTTCCTCTCTCTGTTGCGAACTTTACCAGAATCATATTTAACACCAAAAATTGGTTTTAGCCACTTAGTTTTGGAGGCTTGAGATATTGATTTCATCATTTTTAGTTAATATGTTCCATAAGTTGGGTTTTGGTAGCAAATAACCAAGATTGTTCCCTTAAACTTGTGGTGTTCCACAAGGAAGTCATCTAGGACCACTCCTCTTCATTATCTTCATTGCTGATGTTGTCGAGGGTTCAGACTTTGTCACTGCTTAATGTAGGAAGATGGCAGCAAAATATTTTGGAAATTTTAAAGGCTAGTCGGGGTTAATACTGAAAATTCATAGGTCTGGGGCACTAAATATTAATTGCTGCAAAACTAGCCTTTGTTTCTCATGCCCAATACTAAGTTGTGAATGCTAAATCATTACTAGGCTTCATGAAGAGCAACTCGAAACATTATTGGGTCCTGCACATTTTAATTGCCCTAGACAGGTCATGCACTTGAATATGCCGACGCTGTTTAGAACCCAAACTATTGGACGTATTTCGATAACACTGAGAGAGTGCGAGGTGCTGTATAATATACATTGCGACTTTGAGACATCTCATAAAGCTAACTGCCAACTATTAGTTTGAATCCAACTTAATGCCAGAAGGCAAGATAAGACACGTCATGGACTTCCATATTAACAGCTCCACACTAAATCACATTTTTACCAAATGGGACATACAAAAAGCTATGCTCGTCAAGTCCAGTATCACCGACACTGTTCTATTGTTGATTCCTAACGATCAACGATCGCATTTCCGGCCTTTTTATTTGGGAATATGGCAAAGCCATGCATAAGAAGACGGCGGAATAAACACTTGCTTAATCTACTGAACGGCAGAGTCCTAGTTTTTGACGCATCATCTGATGGAAACGAATAGTACTACCCGATGCGTTCAGTTTCACTTTCGATATTCTCAGTGTACTGTGGTTGAGAAGCTTTTCGGTCCGCTGAGAACAAATTTGTAAGCAACTAGTCACTTTATCTATTTTATAATACTGTACACAGTTTTGATAAAAAAAATTCTTCAGAAAATTGTACACGCAAGTCAAAACAACATCAACCACAACAATGTCTGGAAAGCAACCGATTGGTAAATCTGGGGAGGAAAAGCCATCCACACCATCTGGGGCTGCCAAAAATTCATCGTTCCCAGAACGCTCTGGCTCGGGTGTTGTAACATCATCATTCCTGTCATCGAAATTCGAATCGGCAACAGCAAATACTCGTACATATCACATGTCTTGAAATTAAAATTGCATTTCTCTACAAATTCGGCTCAAATTGAATTGTTAGTCCTAACTGTCTTCTGCAAAATACAATAAATAGGCACAGAGTCCTGAAAATAAATCGCTGATGTTTGTATTCGTGTCATTTCACAATGTTACGAAATGCAGCACACACTCGTATGTATTGTCAGAATGTTATTATAGATTGACTGAACTTCGGCGGAAATCGAAACCCGATATCTTGGAGAGATTTGTTTAAGCGCGGCGATTCTTAGTCATCAGAAGGGAATGCAGTGACTAACTCAATTGGCGTTTGCCTGGATGGGGTCGAACTCCTTAGATACTTTAAAATTGCTGGCTTCAGACACGGTGGTACAAAATTACTTTCAAAAACGAAAACCATTTATGGAACAACACCCAGTGTTGTACTAACGCTTTGCAGCAAAAAAACCTCGTTGCTGTTCTTATTTGCAGACGATGAAGAAGCTACTGATCAGGTTGACTTTGTTATGAACAATTCAACTATGCTCCTCTAGATCCCCTTGTGAATTCGTAGAAGTCTCTGAAAACTGGAAGGACTGACCGCAGCAGAAATCGAGTTGGTACGTAACTGCAATCAACTCAAAGTTAAGCTTACCCGATATTGCCATTTTCTTCTTCTCCCGCGGGCAGTATTGCACCGTCGTCTCCACCACATAATTGTGGAACTTGACCTTTTTGTAAAAAAAAAACAAACAGAACTAATCGACACTATCGTTTTCTAAATACAATTACGATTACGATTTATTCATGTATCAGCATTGCATCAATCCATTGGATGGATGGTCATATACTCGTATGTGCTCTTGTGCAAGCATTTAGTTTTTTTTGTCGTCTTTTTTTTCATGGTAGCGGTATTTGGTTGAAGGATTTCCGCCTATGGATTGTGGAAGCCTTGGATTGACTGCATTGGAGTCGTTAGACAATCTGGACTCAGTGGAGACTCTTGAGTCTCTGCGGGCCATGGAATCGCCAGAGCCTCTGGGCTTCATGAGCTGACTGGTGAAGTCACTGGAAACCGAGGATGGTATGGAACGTACTGAGGCTCCGGAAGGTTTGGACGAATTCGCCGACTTGGACGAGGTGGATGACTTCGATGAGGTAGATGAAGTAGATGACACCGAAGATGATGAGCTCTTAAAAGATACAGATGCGGATTTAGACTTGGTGTCCTTAGTGTTAGGGTTCTTACGTTGTCCAGACATTTTACTGAAAACAGAAAAAAATAAAAAATTCTTCATTACCATTTGTATAATAGTTATATTGTGGATTCGTCTGTCCTTACTTTCAGTTTTAGTCACGACTGAAGTGAACTGGTTGGCGGGTCACTATCAACTGAGAAGACTGGCTTTCGGTGAATGTGAATGTGTTCAGAGCTTTTACTTTAGACCAGCTGACAATTTCAACAGTTCAGTGATTTAGGCAACCGATTTGTTGATTTTTTTACTGAATTCATTCTCAGCGTATCGAGGTGCTCCATCATTTTTGAGTTCATAGATCTCTTTATTGGCTAACTCTGTAAGCTCCATTGGCATTGGCAGCTGTTACTAGAATTGTACTTATGCTATGTACATGGTTACACTGGATGCACATTTTATGTGCGGCAGCAGAATACGAGGATGTTAAGTGATTCGCAGCTCACATTTCCTGGTTGAATGCAAGTGGATAAAAGTATAATTAAATATGTCGCCATTCTGTGTGATACAGACGCATCTTTCATCTTTAGAAATACCCACATAAAGGGCCTTCGCTAGGCATTATGACAGACGAAATGCAAACTCAGGTTTGATGTCTTTTGTGCCAATAATTACGTCTAATGCTTCGTATTCCTCCAATGTATCTGCATTGCTACTTCGGCGCTTGTAGGGTTGGCTATGCTCTTGGTGTTCTGTATTATTTTACACGGATCATCTAGCTAGTGTGACCCATTGGTATTTTTCCATTTGAGTTATCCGCATATCTTTACGGTATCTTCTTCGAGAATCGGATGAATCTGGAGCCTCTATTGCGTTAAGGACAGAATTTTTCAATGACCTTCGCCTTTCGGTAAATATAAGTTGAAAAGGTCCACGGTAGTCATCTAAGTGATTGGAACAAGCATAGGGAATGAACACCAAAGCTCCAGCCTGAAGAGTCTACGATTTCAATCCGAAGGAACAACACAGTAGAAGGAGACCTCTCCTTAAGTGACGCTCATAAGTGCAAGGAGACTTCAACCAATTGGTTAAGGCCCATGTCTATCCGGAATCTAGCGCCATCTAAGTACATAAGTAATTGAAGAAGAAGGAGATTCATTTTCAATCAAGTCAATGGGTCGTGATAAGCAATTCATCTCAACAAGATCCCCAATTAATCGCAGACCCGCATATACACTTAAGCTCAGTCACTTGCTAACCAAGCCCAAGACAAACTAGTTAACCTTACTTCCTTTAAACACCATTAGAAGACATGGTCAAGGAAGAATTCTTATAGTCTCTCCGCCATATTTTGAGAAGCGATAGTTGCACAGACCAAACTCCCATAGCTCTATTTCGGCTGTCTATTAATAGAATCGGATAAAATTCATACCTGTCCATTAAAAGTTCGAAAGCAAATATCCCCAAATACAGGGCCATCTTCGGGGTCTACCAAACATAAAAGCTCAGCAAAGGCTTTCTTCTAGATCATAAAAGGTTACAGCAGTCGTCAACAATGCATCGGAATTCACGTCAAGTAAGTACTCTGTGCCCACAATTGGATGGCAAAGGAGAAGATGTAGTTACCAGCTGACAACTGAAGGCGCTAAGCTTTCAGTCTAATTTTATGATGTGAGTCAATAGCAAATAAAGCCAGGGGACAGCAAACTGTCTCATCATAACACGCCAAGAAGTTGCTAACATAATTTTTGTTCAACTTAGATCTTTACCTCTGTTCCTAGCAGATTATTATCATCGAATTAATGAACTACGGACCAATGTCGAAAGTTCTACATGAAGTCAACTGTATTTGTATTGTAGATGAGCTTATAGACGTGAGTTAAAAGTTCGATATCAACTCAACTTTTTTACCTGTCCATGTATTCGGTCCATACTTTACTCGTAAATGTAAACTATTCCGATTTGAAAACCGTTCTTCATTCTTCAGCGTCTACAGCTACAGATAGTTCGCTTATAGTACTGTATCCAAAAGATCATCTGTTTCGCAAAAATTCAGCTAAATTTCGTCCCATTTCTGAAATATTGTATCTACCGCCGAACGCAAGCACACGAGTACGTGTTTTAAAAGGTTACTAATACCGTATTCACTATTTTGTAAAAGCCTAAATTATTTCTTCCTTCTACAGATGAGAATGATGAGGGAACCGCTTCAAAGCCCACCCACTATTCCAAGGCAGCCGAAGGTCGTATTTCCTATAAGGCCTCCTCCAGGGATACAAAGGCCTCCAAGACAAGGCAGATGCATGAGAACAGTTTCTCTAGGATCCGAGTCCGCACCATAAACTTAAGATCCAAACCGAATATGATATATCAAACTGGAGGGCATCGCAATACTTATTTACTACAATAAATGAGTGCGGCATGTACCAGTAAGTAAGTGCACTTGAAGATGTTCCCAGCAACAATAGGCCGGAGTTTTTTCTACATTTGGTATGCTTTGGTAAAAAAATGTATTTTCTAAATTTTATTATAATGAATGTAAGACTGAAACAATAAAGGTTGAAAAACCACCCCCAGAAACACACTGATCGTATTATCTTTGTACATATACGAGTAGTTGCACATATCGCGGTATTGTGAAATTCACTAGTGTTTTGTGGTAAAACTTGTCATGCGCATATCTGTGAAGTGTGTCTATTTACTTCTATTTGCAGACGGTGAGTAGACCTTCCTTGGATACATCGCCTACATGAGTCTTCGTTAGCGTTGCTCTCTAATTGATATCTCGTAAAATCAAAACATGAGTTCATACATATGCACTCGTATGGTTGAGAATGGGCTGGCTTGAAAGTCTCTATTCGAATATGGTGTGCTGGGGAAGGCGACAGCTGATTAAAATCATCATTATGCTGACGCTAAGCCAGAGGATCCATAACCTCGGAATTAGGTTCCTCTGGATCCCTCTTCGCGTTGTATTCCTTTCGTAACTGAGCCCTGTTCAGCCGTGATATTTTTCTGTATTAGAAACGGATATTTTAGATTCTTTTTTTTTTTTCATTTTACAAATAAAATATAATTATTGCATCTTGCACAGTAACAAGGAGTAGTCGGCAACTAGTAGATCTATAGTAAATGTTTTATTTCAAATGCTTCTTTGGTGAAAACGTAACACCTGAACGGTGGCAGCTGGCCAAGCTGAAGCTTTCGAGCAACTTCTTGGCTATTATGCGGGAAAACCCCGGACCACCTCCTATCACAAGCGACGCTAGCTGGCATCAAGGCCACGTCAAGCTCATCGCAAGTGCAGATCAGAGATCTCTCGATCTCTTCACAAAAGCCATAGGTGGTTGAGGAGAGATCTGGCCAGATGCAAAACTCGAGGTCGTATCTAAGGAGGACATCCCTAACAGACCTCGAACTCGTGCCTGGATCCCAGCAGAACCATCCTCCCCAGAAAGCATCCTGGAGATCATCAGGCTCAGTAACCCGACCCTTCCGACTCATGACTGAAAAGTCGCGAAACTGGAGGAACTAAGGGGTTCTTATAGATGCGCGCTGATCGTGATCAACAAAGAATCCCTTAATCCTCTAGCGCAGACAAAAGGTATGATTCGGTTCGGACCGAGTCAATCCATTTAAAGGTCTACAAAAAGGATGAACTGGATGCTGATAAGCAACCTCCTCCTCCTTTAAGGGAGATACCACCAAACACAACCTAAGATCCTGGAGCGTCGATATCCTTTCCAGAAATAGATAGCGACGACTCCAATCTATCCGAGGTGACAAGCAATCCATCGATTTCCCTATCTGACACCCCGTCCGAAATGGAAACCGATGACGAAGCAAAACGAGGTCCTATACGATCAGAGGAAGAAGATGAGCTCTTGGGCAAATCCTCAGAATCGGAGGATCTTAACAACACTCTGGAAAACTGTAGCAATGACACGGTTTCTCCAGATTAATCTCCATCGTCCAAAAAAAGGCTTCGGCCACACTCATTCTGCGTCTTTGAAAAAACGCAGAAGACATTATCCTAATCGAGGAACCATGGATTGTAGAAGGCGTGGTTCGTGGATTTAGGACACCCGCATACGTTCCGCTCTACACAAGAAACAAAGGTAAGATCAGAACTTGTATATTAGTGAAACGTAGCCTTAATGTATTTCTACTCCCTAATCTCAGCGACCCCGACATAACCGTTGCTAGACTAGAGACTGTCAAAGGCTTCTACTGGCTGGCATCGGCATACCTTGGCCACGATCATGTGGGCCCTCTCCCTGGTGATAACCTAGAAAAGGTGGTACTGGAGGCTGGAAGACAAAAAACTGACCTCATCATCGGATGCGACGCTAACGCGCATCACACGGTATGGGGCAGCAGCGACATCAACTACAGAGGTGAGTCATATAATAAGTACTAACCTCAATGCAACATTGGCAATGAGCCCACTTTTATAACAAGAAACCGACAGGAACCTATTAAGCAGTGAATCGTTGAAACGTCAAACTTAAAATATTAAAATCTAAGCGAATTCGTAGCAATTTGAAAATGCCTGCAGAACCTACAATGGAGCAATTAAAAGCATCTCGTGCATCCAGAAAAGGATATAAAACTCGGATTGGAAAAATAATCGATGAAAATGACGATCTAAGTGTTATCGATCTCAATTGCCGGTTGGAGTTGTTAGAAGGGTACTTCGCCAATTTCCTAACAACTCAAGCTGCCATCGACACACTTCTTCCAGAGGATTCAAACGAGGAAGCTTATCGGGCAAGTATTAAAGATATATATTGTGCACCTAAATCGAAAATTCTTAGTCGCATTGCTAATCTGAATCAAGTTTCAGCCAAATCGATTATTCACACTCAACCGCAAATTTCCTCGTCCGATGATCTTCCCAAAATTAAGCCTCTAACATTCGCAGGAGAATACACGGAATACGGCAACTTTATACAACAATTCAATGCGGCCATAGGTTCAAAGCCCATCCCAGCAATTAGAAAGTTTCAAATATTGCTGGACGAGTGCCTCAAAGGGGAAGCCAAATTAACAATCAAATCGCTAGACATGACTGAAGCCAATTACGGTTAAGCTTTGGATTTACTAAAAAGGCGATACGACAACAAGTGTATCGTGTTTCAAACCCACATTCGAGGATTATATCAACTACCAGCAGTGTCAAAAAATTCAGGAACTCAACTTCGTCGTTTTGTTGATGCAATTGAAGGGCATATTGGTGCGTTGAGGAGTTTAGGAACATATGCAGACATTGTCGACGCATTATTAATTTACATTGCATCGCTGAAATTGGACCATGAGACATACGTGAAGTGGGAAGACACAGTGGAGCTGAATACGTTGCCGACGTGGAGTGAATGTGCATTGTTTCTCAACAGAAGGAGCCAACATCTCGATATTAGAGAACTTCAGGCCAAGTCAACATCGTCGTCAAGAGCGTTCTCATCTTCTAATGAAGGAACAAATAAGAAACGTCACGTCAACGCACTAACTCTAGCCGATCCTAAATGCGCATTCTGCAATATGTGCCATCATGCAATAGTAGAGTGTAAGAAGTTCAACAGCCTGTCCGTATACAATCAATTTCGGGCAGTCAAGCGTCTCGAGCTGTGCATAAATTGCTTGCAATCTGGACACATCGTAAAGGAATGCTCTTCATAGAAGTGTACTCGCACAATATATAGTCTGCCACATCATCAAATACTGCATCGGTTCCAAGCCCAACCCTCAACTTTAACGATGACAAGTGGTTCCGATGGCAATGCACCAGCCGGGTCAACATCGCACTCTATCAACTTACAGCAATGCACTTCAAGTCATGTGTTCTTGGCAACTGCGGTGGTAGATGTGAAAGTAGCGAGCGGTGAGTACATTCCTACTAGGGTACTCTTAGACTCAGATTCGCAACTAAATTTGCTTTCGGAGCATTTGGCTCAAAGGTTGCAGTTACAGCGCAGAAGTTTCAACGGAAATCTAAGTGGCATCGGAAGCATACATCATCGCAGCCGTCAACAAACATCAACTTCGGTTAAATCTAGGCTAAATAACTTTGAGATGAGCCTAAATTTTTGCATTTTGTCATCTATAACATCAAATGAACCAGATGCTTATATTGATATCAAGGATTGGCGCATTCCTCCGGAAATTTTACTTGCAGATCCTAGCTTCAACAGGCCTCAACGCATCGATATGCTCATCGGAGCGGATATATTTTTTGATCTTTTGGTTGATGGACAAATAAAGTTGGGAGAAGACCTTCCTGTATTGCAAAGTACTGTGCTTGGGTGGACAGTTCAATCCTCATAGCGCACTTCGTCGAGCCCGCAATTTGGTTTCGAATGGAGATACTAGTGATTACGACAAAACAACAGCAATTCTTAACCATAGAAGAAATTCATAAAAATACCCCGAACTGGACCGAAGAACAGATTGCATGCGAGAAGGTGTTTTGCAACACAATTCATCAAAGAGTGGATGGCAGGCTCTTGGTACAGTTACCGTTTAAAGAAAGCGCAAGCGTTTTAGGTGATTCGAGTAGAATAGCTGAAAGGAGATTTCTATCCTTGGAAAAACGTTTGGCAAGGTTGTCGGAAATAAAGCAGAAATACATCTCTTTCAAGAAGGAATACGAAGATCTCGGACACATACAAGCTGTTGCAAAGGATGAGATATCGGATATTCGGTATTACATGCCCCACCAATTTGTGTTACGCCCCGACAGTTCGTCAACTAAATTGCGGGTTGTATTCGACGCGTCCTGCCGAACATCGTCAAATGTGTCGCTCAATGACATCCTAATGGTGGGTCCAACAGTGCAGCAGAACTTGTATTCCATCTCGATTCGCTTCCGTTCGCATAAAATATGCCTGACTGCAGATGTGCCAAAAATGAATAGGCAAATTTTTGTGCAGCCTACTGATTCTAACTTCCAGGCAATTTTATGGCGATCAGATCCAAATACAAATATTGGCGTGTTTAGACTGATTACTGTTACGTAGGGGACAGCGTCAGCACCATACCATGCCACCAGCTGAACAAAACCAAGAAAAGTATCCACTGGGATCTGCGGTAATTAAATGCGATTTTTATATCGACGATCTTATCTCTGGTGCTGATACTCGTACATTGGAACAAGCCGAACGGATTCGTGTCGAGATTTAACTCATCCTCAATAGCGCGGGACTAGAGCTGAAGAAGTGGTACTCCAACGAGGCTAGGGTAATGGATACCATACCAGTCTCAGATCGCGAGAAAACTTTGCGTATAAATGATAGCGATGTCATCAAGGCACTTGGCATAATGTGGGAGCCTATCCAGGATGAGTTGCAATTCATCAACCCATTGGAAGGGGTGCTTGGTGCCAATGTCGTCACCAAAAGGACGGTTTTAACGGATGTTGCCCGGTTGTTCGATCCCTTGGGGCTGGTAAATCCAGTTATAGTCATAGGAAAGATATTTCTTCAACGCCTCATGGGTCAGTTATCGATCAAAACTCTGCGAACTTACAAAACTACGTATTCCACGATATATATTTTCAACAGATTGCGTTCGTTGCGAATTACATGGATTCTCGGATGCTTCGCTTAAAGCATTTGGAGGATGCCTTTATGTCCGTGTGGAGGACTCGCTTGGAAACATCTCTATTAATCTGCTAAACGCGAAATCAAAGGTAGCGCTCGTCTCCACGCAGAGCTTGCCAAGGTTGGAATTGTGCGCCGCTTTACTTCTTTCAAGATTGCTTCATCGTATTTTGGATGCCCTTGGAAATAGGTTCGATCAAGTTATTTTGTGGACAGATTCTGAGCTTGTCTTAAACTGGCTTGCTGACCATCCATCGTTCTGGAACACATTCGTCGCCAATCGGGTATCCATCATCCAAGAGTTGACTGCAGTTGCAACGTGATGGCACGTCAAATGAAAGAACAACCCAGCGGACATCATTTCTAGGGGAACGAAAATAGCTAATTTATTACAATCTTGCTGGTTCACAGGTCCCGAATTTTTGTACAGCTGTTCGACAACTTGGCCTGCAGATATAAAACGTAACAGAGAAGACGTTCCGGAACGGCGGAAAACCGAAGCAGTATTACTTGGAGCTACAAATAAGGTAAATGGATCCCAATCCTTTGGTTTTGTTGAAACTTCTAAATTTATAAACGACTAAAAAAATTTTAAAAGAAAATTTTTTGGGAGGTGAATTTTCAGTCGAGGAGTACGAAGCTTCCGTATTGAGAATTATATTCTGCATTCAACACAACTGCTTCCAAGATGAATTAACAAGTTTACAATCTGAAAATAGTTTCGTTGGTTCAAAAAGTCGGATTAAAAAACTGAATCCGTTTTTACAACCTGAGTCAGTGGTGCCTTTCTTGATGCGAGTAGGAGGACGTCTTACAAATTGCAGAGCTGCCATTCGATGCTAAACATTCTATATTGCTGCCTAAATCGCATCTCTTCGTTAAAAGCTATCTAACTTATTTGCATCGAAACAATTGCCACGCAGGAGCTCAAGCTCTGGTATCCATTTCACGACAGAGGTTTTGGATCGTCGGTGTTCGTAGTTTGACGACGAATGTGGTCCACAACTGCTTGCGATGTTTTTGAATGCGGCCAAGATTGCGAGAGCAGGTCATGGGTGACCTCCCAGCTTCAAGAGTTTGTAGCGCAAGCCCCTTTTTGAAGTCCGGTGTTGATTTTTGTGGTCCATTTCACACCAGTTTGGGAATGCAAGGACATCGTACCACCAAGTCATACATGGCAGTCTTCGTCTGCTTTGTAACTAAGGCGGTCCATTTGGAAATAGTGTCTGACCTGTCGTCGAAAGGATTCCTGGCTGCTTTAAAAAGATTCGTTGCTCGTCGTGGGATTTGTCGTCACCTCTACTGCGACCGAGTTGGCCGAGCTACGGAAGCAGTTTTATAATGAGCACATTTATAGGATCTGCGCAGAAGACAACATCGAATTTCATAATATACTACCTCGTTCGCCGCACTTTGGCGGCTTGTGGGAGTCGGCTGTTAAGTCAGCAAAAAGTTTGCTAATAAGAACGTGTGACCCCACCACATTGAGCTTTGAGGAGCTTTCTACGTTAGCAGCACAAATCGAGGCTATACTCAATTCGAGGCCTCTTACACCATTTACAGCAGATCCGAGTGACGACGAAGCATTGACATCAGGGTACTTTATTGTTGGTGGTGCTCTAAATTAATTTGTGGAGCCTGACGTCACCAATGTTTCTCGTTTATCACGCTGGCAGTAAATTTGTGCTATACGTCAACACGTCAAAAAAGACCTATTAAATTACTACACAAGTCGCAATTAATGATACATATGCCTATTAAAATTAGCTTCTATTACTTAAAACTATATTCATTTATCCTCATCTTTCATCTTTCCTCTTTCTTTTTCTATTTTCTATTTCTTTTTTCATTTTCTTTCATATTCTATTTATTCTTTTTGTTATTAGGATTAAGATAATTATTGTAAATGAGTGTGTAAAATTTTAACTGCGCAATGCAATAAGTTGTTTAAATTTAAATATGCGCAGAGATGCTTAATAAATACAAATACAAATACAAACACTTCTGGAAGCGATGGTCCCGCGAGTACATTACGCAATTGCAACATCGGCACAAATGGAGTACTACCTCGAAGGATATGAGGTTGGGTACTATGGTACTTGTTTCCGACGACAATTTACCACCTCAAAAATGGCTTCTTGGGCGCATTGTGGAAGTCATCGCTGGAAAGGATGGTCATGTTCGGATTATAAACATCAATACCAAGAACGGTGTCATCTCTAGAGCAATACACAAGGTGGCGTAACTTCCATTTGAATCTTAAAGCATTGGTGATCTTTCAGAGGCGGCGGTATATTCAATCTCAACTCGAATATGCAATATAATCACATCCTTAAAGTAAATTTCGCTACCTACTTTCGTTAATCTAGTACAGTCCACTAAGGAAAACGAGTTTTTGTTAGTTGAATTTTTTGTCTTTCGCTAGAAGTCGAACCGTCGAGGTCGAGAGCAATAAATTTATTTTGTTAAAACTAAATCGTGGAGTTTTTTTTACTTTTGCCCTAACACGTATTTTAAAAATTTTTATTAACGAATCCTTACATGGTACAACAAGGCGACTTTTACGTGCTGTCCAAAAGGTGCAAAAAGAGAAATTGTTTAAGTATGTGTGGGTGAGGGCAGGAAGAATATGATAAATATATAATTGTTGAGTCGGAGTCTGATCTCCAAGCTTTAAATTAATTTTTTTTTGTTTGAATCACAAGATTATAATCGAAATATCCCCTCTGTAAACTGCATAAATACTGTGTAAAAGTAATTCAGCTATCAATGTATGTATATGTAATTAAACTGTGTGACATAGTCAGGCAATACCACCTCATCATTTACGGCGGTATGAACGACTATGCGTCAGTAGAGATAGAAGATTCAAACAGAGACAAACCAATGTAACAACAATAAATAAAATAAAAGAAAGATTCAAAACGCAGTGCATACGCTTATCATTACATACTGATTCCTTCGATCTTGTTTTTAACCAGAACTACTTTAACAACTTTTGTATCATTCACCCAAATATAAGGAGTATGCGTAAAAATCTTGATAACCTTCTTGTTCATTTGGATTCGTTTGATAATAAGCCAAGTTTTATCTTCTTAACTGAAACAGGGATATATATGATGAGGAAGTATCCCTTTTTAATATTGATGGCTATGAATTTTTTCCATGTTGCAATAATGAATATGCTTCTGGAGGTGTTGCCGTTTTTATTAAAAATGAGTTTAATGTCGATGTTGTTTCTTTTAATTTGCAGAGTTGTGATGTTATTCCTGACTCCAATAGTTCCTGCAGCTTCAAAATCAGCATCCCAACCAAATATTCATGGTTATTCCCCACTTCCCCTGGTAAGGCCACTAAACCTGAGAAGATAAGTATCACCAAATGCTCTGAGGAACGAGAAAACCCACGTGTCGACGACAACCAAAATTTTAAAAATAAACGTAACGATAAGCTTAAAAAAAGACCGCTCCCAATCCCCCTTCCAACTAAAAAGCACGCTAATAAAAAACGAAGCTCTAATCCCGATCCCAACTGGAGCTTCAAAACGAATTTGTTCCCCGATTTTAGTCCCCCCTCTTCACTTATCCGACACAAAGCCCTTACACACCAATCCTCTAATCCGCTAATTTCCAATGTTCCACCCAAGCCCCTGCGCCAACGCGTCTCTTTCAACTTAACCCCAACCACCCACATTATCCCTTCCCAATCTTCTACGCCACCGATCCCAGCAAACAACTCATTTCCTAACTTCGACCTACAAACTGCAGCTAAGTACCCTAATTTCATTAACTCCTATACCCTAAACCCAACATCTCATCCGGTGCCCAACTCCATATCCAACCACGAATCTCCATCTCCTTCCTCCACTGCCCCTATTCTTGATCCTCTTTTTCCCCCCACAGTTAAACTAACCCAGCAAACCAATGGAACTACAGAAAGTCGCTATGCACTCTCTAGGCTTAGAGAGAGAAAGATATATGAAAACATTCGTCTCTTTCTCGCCTATCTACACGACAAATCAGACTCGGTCTGCTACGAAGGGAAGACCAAAACCAGCGTCATGGTATCCATCCAGCAGGAAGGCCTCCCTACCGACCCTATCAGTCTCAGGAACCTTTATGTCAGGTACCAAGAGATTTTTAGCATGTCCCCTCAGAAAGTAGCAGACCACCTTGCTGCATTCGGCCACTACGTTCACTCTACACGAGTCTCACACCTACAGCGAAGCCGAGCTGACCACTATAAATTTTTTCGTCCATAACGTGCCTTCCTCGTCAGCACTTAAGCCATTCCGCCATACATCTCCACCCCACAACATCCCTCTTACATTTTACTACCAGAATGTAAGAGGTCTTCGCTCTAAAACCAATGCTGTCCTACGTCAATCGCATTCTCTTCCCTTTGATATTTACGCCTTGACTGAAACCAATTTGATTCCCGACATAAAGAACCAGGAATTGTTCCCCCCTATTTTTAATGTTTTTCGCGACGACGATCCTAACCGCCCACATGATGATTCCCCTTCTCGAGGCGTCCTACTGGCGATCCAAAACAGCCTTAAGCTCTAAAGTCGACTTTGTCGCTATAAAAATATCACTCCCCTTCAAGTCCCTTTACGTTTTATGTTGCTACATCCTGCCAGCTCAACCTACCGAATCTTACCAACTTGTTGTCGATGCGATCGACTATTTAATTGACCTGTCTGACTCTACTGACGATATCTTTGTTTTCGGCGACTTTAATCTTCCTCAGCTACAGTGGATTCCATCAGACGATCAATCGTTCTTCATCGCTTCAAATGCCAACTCAGCTAAGGAATGTCTCTTCTTAGATCGCTTAACAGACTCAAGTCTGTCTGCGGGCAATTGGACCTTATTTTCACAACAGATTCAATTAACTCCTCAGTCTCACTTTGCCCCTATCTCTCTCTACAATCGACAACTACCACCCCCCCTTTCTATTATTTTTTCATAACTCTTCTATCCAGTCCACTCCTCCCACAACTCTCTCATCCTACGACTTTCATAAAGCAAACTTTCACAAAATCAGTGACTATCTTAGCAGATCCCCCTTTAACTTTCACAACCTAAGCGTAAATGATGCCTTATCCATTTTTTATAAAGAAATATTTAATTCTTTCAGCCTTTACGTTCCGTTTTCCCTCCTTAAAACATCATCTACTAGTCCTCCCTGGTATAATCGCAAGCTTCGTTCCTTACGAAACAAGTTATGGCTATTTTCCTGCGTACCAGATCCTTGTCCGACTATTCCAACTATCTTGGTGCTTATCTTCATTTCACCGAACTTTACGATTCTCTTTACCAGCGTTACCTTAACAATGCGCAAGTCAACCTTATAAATGACCCTAAGTCCTTTTACCAATTTGTTAATTACAAAAGAAAGTCCGATGGTTACCCTCCTTCCCTCTCTTTCAACAACAAGTCATTAACCGATCCACTCACTATTGCCAACCTATTTGCCAGCTTCTTTAAACAATCCTTCACCAACGACTCCTTTGTACCAGATCCATCCTATTTTCGTTACCTACTGAACTTCTTCAATGGCCCACTTCTCTCTCACATCTTGGACCCCTCCTATATCGAATATAAATTACACCAACTCAATGACGAATTTACACCCGGTCCAGATGGCCTCCCTGCCATATTTCTTAAAGAATGTTCTTCGTCTCTTTCCCTTGCCGTTTCTGATCTCTTTCGTCTATCCCTTTCACAGGAAGAATTTCCTTTATAACCCCGATCCACAAAAAGGGATCAAAGAACGAAATAACAAACTATCGTCCAATCACTAAACTCTCCCATATACCCAAACTCCTCGAAAGTATTTTGTATGAAGCTCTAAGTTTCCAATGCAAATCACTTATTTCCCCTAGACAACATGGCTTCCTAAAGGGTAGGTCAACCACCACAAATCTTGTTGAATTCGTATCCTTTGCCATCTCTGCCCTAGAGAACGGCAACGAAGTCGATGTAGTTGCAACCGATTTTAGCAAAGCCTTCGATAAAATCTCTCATCGATTAATACTCTTCAAATTGTCTGCTCTCGGCTTTGAACCCATACTGTTAAAATGGATAGTCTCTTACCTCGAAAACCGTTTTTACAGTGTTCGTTTTAGGTCAGCCCACTCCGTTCCATTTTTGGCCACCTCTGGAGTTCCTCAAGGTAGCCATCTCGGTCCCCTTCTCTTTATATTAACCATAAATGATCTCGATAGGATCATCAAATACTCGTCCGTCTCCCTTTACGCCGACGATACCAAATTTTTCAAAACCATTTCCTCTCCCCATGACTCCTTCCTTCTTCAACAAGACCTTGATAGTTTTTCGATCTGGTGCCTCAAAAATTGTTTGGAACTTAATATCACCAAATGCCAATCCATCACCTTTTCACGTAAGCGGCTCAAATCTCCTCCCCGACTCTACCTTCTCCACAACCAACCTATCTCCTCCGTTGAATCTCTTCGCGACCTCGGCATTTTGTGTGATAGGGAGCTCAACTTCCGTTTGCATATGGATGGGATAATCCTTAAAGCCAACTCTGCACTAGGTTTTGTAAAACGATAGTCCAAAGAATTCACCAACCCATACGTGACCAGGTCCCTCCATATTACCTTTGTTCGTCCCCTCCTAGAGCACGCCAGTCAAGTATGGTCCCCATATCATCGCGTTCATATCTCGAGAATCGAAAGCATCCAGCGCCGTTTTCTTCGATTCGCTCTTCGAGGTTTGCCCTGGGATGATTCTTTTACTCTGCCCCCCTATCAAAACCGTCTCAACCTTATTAACCCAAACACCTTTGAGGAACGCAGAGATGCAGCCGACTTTCTCTTCATTCATCGACTTCTTTCAGGTCAGGTTGAATGCACGTCCCTTCACAATTCTATTTTCCTCAACACTAACCCTCGTAATCTACGTACCCCTCGTCTCTTCTATCTCCCAACCCACCACACCACCTATGGCGCGAACGAACCAATCTCCCGCATGCTACGAAAAATTAATTCAAACCCTAGCGTCTTTGACTTCCACCACACCACTTCCTACCTCAAATCGGTTCTCCTTCACCACAATAACCAACCTTAGTTTTAAATTTTAGTTTAAGTTTCATTTTAAGTTATAGCTTGTATTAAGCCGAATAAATGGGGGCTTTCGCCCCCACCAAAATTAAAATTAAATTATTAAAGTATCTATCAGTGATAAAAAACTTAGTATATTCTGTGTTTATAGATTTAATGAGTCTTTGGTTAAAATGTTTCTTGAAGAATTGGAAGATCTATTAACAAGTGCGCCAGGACGTAACATTATCCTATTAGGCGATATTAATATTGACATCATGCAGGATTCTGCAGAGGTTGACAGTTACTTATTCCTATTAGCATCTTTCGGCTTTGAATCGTGTATTAACAAACCTACTCGTATTAATGAATCCTCAAATACCCGTATAGACCATATTATGGTGCGTTTTTGCAGACCTGAAGATCTCTTGTTTTATAGCTCTGTTTTCGATTTACAGATTTCTGATCACTGTATGACATGTCTGAGTATTAAATACAATTGTATTGTTGGTCCAAATATACTTCCTTCGTGCTCTTCTTACTCTATCACTGATTACCGTGTGCTAAATTAATTTATTCGCTATGAAAGTTGGTTTAATGTTTATAATGAAAATGATCCTTCGAAAGCTTACAGTTACTTTGTTTAGTTCGAAAATAAATAAAATGTAATGTGAATAAAAAATAAAGGCCAAAAGCCTGGATAACGACGGAATTGCTTAAAAAGGTTAAAGAAAAGAATAAATTGTACAAAATGCAAACCAAATTTCAAAACAATTCTAGTACTATTGAAGCTTATAAAAAAATTTGCAAAGATATTGCCAAAGATGTCAAAAATTGTAAACATAACTACTACCTAAACAAGTTTCGGGAAGTCAAAGGTGACTCGAAAAAAGAATGGAAATTGGTTAGAGAAATTCAAAATATATCTACTGTCACTAGTTTTGTTGAAAATATAAAAGATTCTGATGCTATCATCAGTGACCCTAACGAAATTGCTGAAAAATTCAATCGCTTTTTTGTTTGTATTGGTAACAAAGTAATATCAGATAGCTGTGCTTCTGTTTCTAAATGTGAATGTACTTTTGATGACGTATCTTCTGTGTCAGTTTTTATTTTGAATCAATAACATCTTTCGAAATATACAAAATTATTTCTTCTCTTAATAGCTCATGCTCTAAGACAAGTGACGGCCTTTCGAATAGGTTTGTTAAGAAAATATCCTTGAATATTTGTGACATTCTATGTTATCTCTTCAACAGAAGTGTCTCCATGGGTGTATTTCCAGATGATCTAAAACAGGCCGAAGTGATACCTTTATTTAAAAAAGGTGATAAGACATCAGTTAATAGTTATAGACCTATCTCACTTCTTCCTGTCTTTTCTAAAGTTTTTGAGAAAGCTGTAAAAAACAGAATGATAAATCCCAATTCGGTTTTCACCCGGGTTTTTCTACTGAACGAGCACTGTTGAACTTCAGCACTGATATTTTTAATAGTTTCAACGATAGAAAATTAACTGCAGCTCTTTTCATCGATATAACAAAAGCTTTTGACACGGTAGATCACAATATACTTTTAGATAAATTGTACAAATGTGGTTTCAAAGGCATGAAACATAAATGGTTTTCTTCTTATCTTTCCAATAGAAGACAAAACGTAAAAATTAATGGGCAAATTAGTTCCAGCAGAAACATTACTATTGGAGTCCCGCAAGGTACGCTACTTGGTCCGATACTTTTCTTGATTTTCATTAACTCGCTACTTTCACAAAATTATCGAAGTAAGGTTAATGCGTTTGCTGATGATATGGCATGCACTTTTCAAAGTACGAGTAACTTAGCTCTAAACTTAGCTGCCGATATAAATCATGACCTGGAGATATTAAGCCACTGGTTTCAACAACATAATTTGGTGATAAATGATAAAACTAAAATCATGTTTTTCAATGTGTGCGGTTGGAAGTTTAACTTTGGTACTTACTCCTTTCATTGCGCTAATTGTAATAAATTCAAACACAATAATCATATTTGTAAATCGAGCAAATGTTCGCAAAATTATTTTGCAACGGAATCTTGTTCTGATAAATGTTTCACCATAGAGAGAGTCGATTCATTTAAGTACCTTGGTGTTATACTTGATTGGAGGATGAATTGGTCTGCATATACTAGTGCATTTAAGAAGTACCTTGTAGCTGCCACAAGGCAATTTTTCTTTTTAAAATCCTATTGCTCTCTAGATTTTCTTAAATGTATCTACTATGGATTAGTTCATTCTAAACTTGTATACGGTCTAGTTTCCTGGGGCGGAACTCATGACAATAAATTGAATCCTCTTTTAATTTCTCAGAAGCATGTTGTTCGTCTTATGTGCAATAAACATCGTGACGTTAATAGTTTACCACTTTTTAGATATCTTAAAATTCTCCCTCTTAAACATTTATACTTTTTTAAGGTATTAAAGATTTTTTTTTACTAGATCGGGATATAACTTAAATCGCGGCTACGCAAACTATAATCTTAGAATTAACAATCTTAATTATGCGGTAGTACCACAACACAATCTACAAATATTATATCGCCACATATACTATTGGGTCTACAAGTAAGTTTCCAGCGTTTTTTTCCCAAAATTTGAAGTGTTATTATGAAAACATAGTTCCAATGCCTTATTCAAAGTATCGTCCATCGGAAGCTACAACTTTCCCCCATCTTTCTGGCAATTTATGAATTCCGGACCAAAAAAATTTCTCGTCTTTCGAGCCCAAGAACGTATCGAGCCAATTTTTGATTTCCTCTACTGAGCTGAAGCGTATTCCCGTAAGAGCGTTCTGTATCGAACGAAATAAGTGGTAGTCAGATGGTGCCAAGTCTGGACTGTAAGGCGGGTGAGGCAGAATTTGCCATCCACTATTGTCCAAATAGTTTTTCACCGAAACCGCAACATGTGGCCGAGCGTTGTCGTGATGAAAAATGACGGACTCATGCCGGGTCTCATATTCTGGCCGTTTTTCTTTTAATGCCCGCTTCAAACGAATTAGTTGGGTTCGATATAATGGTCCTTTGATGGTTTCACCACTCGGAAGCAGTTCGTAGTATACGACACCCTTTTGATCCCACCATATGAAGAGCATGACCTTATTCACGTAAATATTTCGTTTCGGCGTCGATTGGGCGGGCTCGCCGGGCTTTGTATACGATTTTCTGCGTTTAGGATTATCATAATAAATCCATTTCTCATCAGCAGTGACAATACGATGCAAAAATGATTTATTTTTATACCGCTGCAGTAACATTTCGGACATGTAAAATCGCCGTTCGACGTCTCTTGGCTTCAATTCGTACAGCACCCCAGTTTCCAACCTTTTGAATGAATCCCAGTGCTTTTAGGCGCAGGAAAACGGCTTGTTGCGTGACGCACAATGATGCAGCAAGTTCTTCTTGAATCTGACATGGATCCTCATCCAGTAAAGCGTCCAATTCCTCGTTTTCAAAACTTTTCAGCTTTCCGGGGCGATCTTTGTCTTCAACTCCAAAATCACCATTTTTGAACCGTTTGAGCCACTCGCGGCACGTCGATTCACCAATACATTCCGCCCCATAAGTTTCCGAAAGCAAACGATAGGCCTCAGCCGCACTTTTCTTCATATTAAAGAATAAAAGCAGCGAGCAAGGATACGCCTTGCCATCGCTAATAAACTCGCTTTATATTTATTAATACTTCGCTTATATATTATACCAAAGCAGAACTTGTGTTGGAGGCACAAGTTCCACCCTTGGTATGAGTCGAGGCCGACCTAAAACCTCTTGCTGCTCTTAGGGTCGCAGCACCCAGTACTTCATTTGCAACTCTACAATGGGTAAACAGAAAAGAAAACCCGTACCCGCGATTTGGGTTTAAACCACAGCCACCATGACGCTCCCAAAAGGGGGCCTACCTCTAACAAGTCAGGCCCGGACCGAAATCCAGGGGGCTCCTGACTCCCATGGTACCGTGATTTAAGTCCTGGTATGGACTAGCGGTGGTCAAGCCGCCAACAAGACCTATGACCGGCAACTTGTGACTAGTCAAATCGTAGCAACCATTCAGAGGCTGTAATCTGAAGATTTTTACGATAAGACCAGTTTAGAATAATCTGCCTCCGCTTTTTATTAGACAACGTCATTAATGGGCGAAGCCTTGATAATTGGGCGGGGGCCCGCTACAATATACAGTCCATTTTGTCGTTTGGCTTCCAATAAAGTCCGCCCATCCTTATCAAGAATAACAGCATGATTTTCTTTAAATTGAACTTGTCCGCCACGGTCCGTAGCCTTTCCAATAGAAATCAAATTCACTTTCAAATCTGGAACAAATAGCGTTTTATACTGGTACACAAATTGAGACTTTTTATCTAACTGGATATTCAAATAAACTGTACCAATTCCCATTATCTTTACCTTTTGATTATTTGCCAGTTTTACATACCCCGTGCACTGATTATTCGACAGTGGTACAATGCAAATACTCTTGCATGATGAAACCTTGTTCCTAGCTTGTATTGTATATTCGGCGCATTCAACTCTCTCTCTGGCTCTACAATTTTTGGATATGTGACCTTTTTTTACCGCACCGTCGACAGTTGTATGGAAAGAAACTCAATAATGGCCTTTAAGGCTGTTGAGGATATCTCGATTCAGGTTTCTGTTTATAGCGATTGCTGCTATATTGTTTAACTTTGACAAATCCCGTCACTTGTCCCCAACTTCCAGCAACCGCGTTCGTACTATATTTAGCAGGGGATATTCCTTTTGAGCGTCTAAAGCTGCCTGCACATCTTGATATTCCTCTGGTAGGCTATCCAGCAATAAAACTACCACCAGACCATCATCCAGCTTCGCATCTAATTCTGTTAAACGAGAAAGAATAGAATTAAATTCACGTTGAAACTCATCCATTGATTGCGACACATTCATCCGAATGTTGATAAGTTTGCGGAACTCTTCAGCTTTCTGTCTCACCCCCTTCCGATCATACGTATCCTGCAATAATGTCCAAATTTCTTTTGATGTTTTGAAACTCTTAACTAGTACTACGATCGCGGGCTCCATCGCTACTCACTTCTAGCATCTTTGTTCTTGTCATTCCAAGCATCTTGTGGATCTCCAGCTTCAGTGGGTTTTATCTCTGCTCCAGTAACACATTTTAAATATCTGCCCTTATGTAGTATTCCTTCCAATTGGGCTTTCCACGTTGAATAATTTTTTTTCGCCATTTAGCAAGAAGATTCGTCCACTCAAGAAATTACTCATTTTTGCAAAAAGCAAATCACTACAAAAATGTATCAGATTGGCAAAATAAACAAACGAACTGGGCCCATAATCTGTTGAAAGGCTAGTTAGAGATGCTTGATGAGAGTGGAAGAGTAAAAAACACGATGCTCAGCAGATAAAAGAGAAGTAGTTGTTTATTAACCGAAAGAAGTGTTTGACAGGTGGTTTTACATGAAAAGTTTCCTATTTTTGATTAAAGATCAATAAATAATTAAAAAACTTGACAGACAGGTGTCGTTCCTAAGATTTGATTTAAGCTAAGTATTTTAATATTCAACAGATCTTAACTCGGTGTTCTTTCAATATTGTCTTCGTTGTCTTTCTTTTTTTTTTACTCCTGACTAACGTGGTAACGGTTGACAGTTGACGGTTGACGGTTAAAACCATAGATAAACTAACTAGATGTCAAACTCTACTAATACTTTTGCAAACCCTCAACTTTTGCCCAGACATACTGTAAGTGAATTCCAACACTTCTGCATCTCTGTAACTTTGTCAAAATTTGCTAGTAGGAGAGCAATTTACAAGTAAAATTGCCAGAATGAGAGCGATTTGCATGAATGTGTGTAATGGAGACGACATTTTTTTGATTAAAATGGGCGTGGTTTGCATAAAAGGAGAGGGATATTGCCGTTGGTGACAATTTACACGTATTCACAGACAGGATCACACGGATAGGGGCGATCAGTAGAAAATCGGTTTTGATTTTCCAATATCTGGAAAGTTTGCCATCTAGGTATAGTTAGTGTATGGTCAAAACCAGACCAGCTCTTTATTTATTAACATACAGCTGTAACACTCGCTTAGAGAACACACTACCCACATCTCATTTCCCAGTGCCAACGTTTAATTCCAATCCAACATATGTATGACACATCAGTTCATATTCCCCAGAGTAACGCATTTTTTTTTTGCTGTTTCTGCTTTGTTTTCCAAAGTTGGATTGCGGTGAAAGTCCTGTCCTGCCCTGTCCTTAGTCCTCAGCACTCGCATAAATATAACTGGGTTTTTCTGTAATGCCTCGCGTTGAAACAACCCCCATGCTTCTTCCAAATTACAAGTCTTGCCACCCAATATCGTGCATGCGATCTTACGATGAGGTTGTTACCTTACATCAGGTTCTGCTCCTTTCCGACGTGTGTCGGCCGTAAAAAAACCACCAACAAATTCAGAAATGAAATTAACAAAACAAAAATTACGTTTTTTTTAATATTTATTAAATGAACGAACGAAATTATTAACGAAAAAGTTTAATAAGAGCGAATTGATTTGCCTACGTCCAACGAATAGACTAGACGATTGTAGTTTATGCTTTATATGAATGCACTCGACATGTAGGAACAACTTATAAACCAAGAACAGGAAGGATTGCTCCGTCAAGAACATTAAAAAGAAAATGTATTTCAAAAAATTATAAGTGCAATGTACTAGTACTCGTACATACACGCATTGTTACGTGCAAATCACGCCCCAAAAATCCTCCATTCCCTTTGGTCCTGTTGTTGTCTGTTTCACCCTCTGCCCTCCTGCCTTTTCTTGTTTCGTCCCCGTTCTTTTCTTCCCGTCATGCTCTGGATGCCACGGCACAGGTGGGATTTACTAGATCCTTTGGATCCAGTTCCCTCCCCCGGCCTACCGCTCCAGAGATGACCATATAGGTACCCTTGGAAGAGCCAGGCGGACGGCCTGGAGACCCTAGCGGACGGACGGTCTGCCCCCCCCTGGATGCCCGAAGAGGTCGACACCCCAGCAATGGCCGAGAGCCCACCCTAATATATATATTGTTTGCTTTCAGCCACAAAATTTGTAAGACCCCAAAACCCCAAATGCAAAAACAATAATTGTGAAAGAAAGCTCACGATTCCCCACGATCCGTTCCCCTCATTCGTGTCTGCAAGGAGACTTACGGGCCCCGCAGTAGAATCTATCTTATAAATGTTTCCTCCCTACTTGGCGGTCACCATTCGAGCTCCCCTTAATTGTTACCCAGAAGTGTTCCGGGTCCGAGGGCGTAATATGGACCCAAGCAGTCACTCGACAGACAGAACGAACAGAACGAACACGACAAAACATCGACTGGCGTGATTGGGTGGTTTCATAGGGAGGCTGTCAGAGCTCTGGAAGTGAGTCCCTTTGTTCTGACAGCTGAATTAGTGGAACCATACATGAGTGTGCGTGTGTGTGGGTGGCAACTAGCCGAAATGTGCGGCTAGGCATTTAAGATCTAGCCGTCATAGCGGAGAGTACCCGGAAAGAAAAAAAAAGTTAAAAGTAACGAGACAAAGACGATAGCAAAAAAAAATAAATAACGAAAACAGATAAAGAACTTACAAATACCCACGAACGAACAAAAGAAGCCAAGAAGAAAAAAATCTGAAGGAAAACCATAAGACGAACGAGCAAACGAGCAAGGAGGAAAACTAAGGGAAAACTACACCACGAACGAACAACAAAAAAAAACAACTGAACAATAGAGGAAGACGGAAGCCCGACAGACAAGCAGCCAACGGACGAAACCGACACGAGAGTGACAGTGGCGGGAAGTACCCACTCCCCTCACCAACCCCAACAAACAGATAGGAGCGACCCCGAGTAGGCAGGAAAACAGATAAGTACCCCTCTTAATTTTGATATCTTTTTTTATTTGTGTGATTTACCCCCAGTTGGGGGTTACTTGTAAGTGATAGAGTCCCGTAAGGCTCCTTCCCGTTTTCGTGGCAAACCCCGTAACCCTTTAGCGGTTACCTTTAAAACGTTCGCGACCCCGTTACCTCCTAGTGAGTCACCCCGGTTGTGATCGTACGGAATCGTGGGCCTTCCGTCGGCCGTCAAATTTAGAATTTAGTGTAATAGTCTGTTAGTTAAATCTTGTGGTGGGCAACCCCTTTGGTGCCCCACGTTGGGCATCGGCAGGGCGAGTGCGCCGACAAAATTAGAAAGGTTGCCTGCTGGTAACCGGCTGGTAGGAACGACGGAAGAGGTCGTTCATTTAGGTTTCACACTCGAGGCGCAGGAAGATGACGTACGGCCTTATTTAGCAGTTAGGATTTATGGAATTAGGATGTTAGGATTATTGGATTCAGGGGCTTCGCGTACGATCATCTGTAGGGATGGATGGCATGTGTTAAAGAGTTTAGGGTTAGAGTTAGGAAAGGCAAGCATTAGTAGGGTTTCTTTAGCAGACGGTGCAGGTATAGAGGTTGCAGGTTGTTTGTCCTTGCCAATAGCAGTGCAGGGGAAATCGATCCTACTGGAATGTCTAGTAATTCCAAATCTTCCACACGTCTTGATACTGGGTGCCGACTTTTGGGCCCGGACGGGAATTGTCCCGGATCTGAGATCAGGCGTGTGGAATTTTTCGAATCAGGCAGAAGTGGCATCGATTTCAGCAATTCAGGAGAGATTAGATTTAGATGAAGACCAGGATAGGGAATTAAGTAGGGTTATAGCTAGGGTTTTCAAAAACATGCCAGAAGGATTAGGATGCACACACTTAGTGGAGCATAAGATTAGGACGACGTCTGAACCGATAAAACAGCGTTACTATCCAGTCTCGCCGGCGGTTCAGCGTCATATAGATAGGGAATTAGAAGAGATGTTAAAAGAGGGTATTATAGAAAAATCAAGTAGTCCTTGGGCTTCTCCCATTGTAATGATAAAAAAGAAAGATGATACGTTTAGGTTCTGCGTCGACTACAGAAAGTTGAATAAGGTCACGGAACGTGATGCTTATCCTCTCCCCTACATCTCAGCTACCTTGGACAAACTCCGGGATGCCAAATTCTTGTCCTCGTTGGACATCAAGTCGGCGTATTGGCAGATTCCCGTTGAGGAGAAGTCTCGGCCTTATACGGCTTTCACCGTACCCAATCGGGGCCTCTTTCAATTCAAGAGAATGCCATTCGGGTTACATAACGCGCCGGCGACGTGGCAGCGTTTTATCGACACTGTGCTTGGTGCCGATCTGGAACCGCACGTGTTCGTATACCTGGATGACATTATAATCGTCACCAACAATTTCCGCCAACACCTGGAAATATTGGAAGAGGTCTTCAAAAGATTGACTGCGGCTGGCCTCAAGGTTAGCGAAGAGAAGTGCAACTTCTGTAGATCGTCGTTAAAATTTTTAGGATATGTAGTTGATAGGCATGGTCTTCATGTTGACCCAGAAAAGGTCGAGAGTATGGTTAGGATACCTGCACCAAAGAACATAAAAGAGGTTAGGAGTTTTGTCGGCACGGTTTCCTGGTATAGGAGATTCGTACCAAACTTCGCAGTTTTGGTAAAACCGTTGACCGACCTGTTGAGGAAAGGGAGTAAGTTCATTTGGTCTGAGGAGTGCGAGGGGAGTTTCCAGAAAGCAAAAGAGTGCTTGGTGACTGCCCCGATACTGACATGTCCGGATTTTGAGCTGCCGTTTGTGGTGCAAACCGACGCATCGGACTTTGGGGTCGGAGCAGTGCTTACTCAGACATTTGAAGAGGGAGAAAAGGTAATTAGTTACCTAAGTAGGTCGTTGAATAGAAACGAGAGAAACTATTCAACCACGGAAAAGGAGTGCTTGGCCGTACTGTGGGCTGTTGAAAAGTTGCGACCGTACATTGAGGGCGTTCGATTTACGGTCGTGACAGATCATTACTCACTGGTTTGGCTGAGTAACCTCAAGGATCCGTGTGGTAGGTTAGCTAGGTGGGCGGTTAGGTTGCAGCAGTTCGACTTCGAAATTGTGCATCGCAAAGGCAAGATCATGTGGTTCCGGACATGCTTTCTAGGAATGTTGCAGTCGTAGCTGAACTGGAAGAGCAGGTCCCGGATCCATGGATCGCTAAGATGATCAACAAGGTCGAGTCGAACCCGCTGGACTATCCGGATTGGAGAGTAGAACAGGGAACTTTGTTTAAATTTGTTAGGGCAAAACACGTGATCGTGCATGACAATAGTTCGGAATGGAAGGAGGTAGTAGCGAAAGTAGATAGAGTTAGGGTACTAAAAGAGTGTCATGACAATCCATTAGCAGGGCATATGGGTGTTAGGAAGACGTATGCCAGAGTAGGGTCTAGGTATTACTGGCCGAAGATGAGGTCAGATATAATTAGGTATGTTAGGAATTGTAAGACTTGCCAGAGTGTGAAGCCGGTGAATGACAAACCAGCTGGTTTGATGGTGGAGAGGAGAGGGATTGCGAATCCCTGGGATATGATCTGCGTTGACTTGGTTGGTCCACTTCCAAAATCGAGTAGGGGTTTCGTTTATATCCTCACCGTCGTGGATTATTTTACCAAATTTCCTCTGTTGTTTCCCCTTAGGTCGGCTACTGCTTCCTCAGTTTGTAGGGAACTCGAGGATAATGTTTTTCTTTTATTCGGCGTACCCCGCAGAGTTGTCTGTGACAACGGTCCTCAATTCCGGAGTAAGGAATTGAAAAACCTCTGCAATGCATATGGATCTCGTCTCAATTTTACCGCGCATTACCATCCGCAAGCTAATCCGGCTGAGCGGATAAACCAAATTATTAAGTCGACCCTCAGGGCCTATGTGTCGGAAAACCATAGGGCTTGGGACTCTCAGTTGGCGAAGGTTGCCTGTTGTATCCGCACCTCCCAACATGATGTGATAGGTGTCTCCCCTTATTACGCGAACTTCGGACGGGACATGATCACGGAAATAAAGAGTAGGGAACCAACTCCGCCAGAAGACGGCGTGAGCGTAGGAGATAGGGAAATAGGTTTAGAAGATAGGGAAACGGGGTCAATAGATAGGGAATTAGGTTCACCAAATAGGGCGACTGACATGACTGAGCTAGGGATACGATTCCAAAAGCTTAGGGAAGACATAAGTAGGAAGCTGGCGACGGCGACCATGAAGGCTTCTAAGTCATATAACCTCAGACGACGCGACGTTCAATACTTACCAAACGAGGTTGTGTGGCGTAGGAACTTTATGATCTCCGACGCGGCGAACTACTACGCTGCGAAACTAGCCCCAAAATACGTCGGACCTTTCACCATCCGGAGAAGGGTCTCACCGTGGACGTACGAGTTGGAGGACGCCACAGGGAAGGACCGAGGAACGTGGCACGTGAAAGACCTCAAGCCGTATCGGGACGAGGCTGAGGTACCCCAAGACGACCTAAGTCGTGTAGCAAAGCGAGGTCGCTATGCAAAGAGGTGCAGAGAGCGTAGGTACGCTCGATGATGTGCTTGAGCATCGCAAAACCGATGCGAAACAAAAAAAAACAAAAATTAATGTGTAGTATTAACGTAGATAGTAGTCTCCCCTTTGTGTTGTCTCTACCCTCTCTTTTGTATTGGCTTTGGCCACCGTTGGTTTTGGTAGCTGGCCCGCAAGCAGAAATGTGAGGGCACATTTCCCAGGAGGTAAGGGTGGGGTTTGTTACGTGCAAATCACGCCCCAAAAATCCTCCATTCCCTTTGGTCCTGTTGTTGTCTGTTTCACCCTCTGCCCTCCTGCCTTTTCTTGTTTCGTCCCCGTTCTTTTCTTCCCGTCATGCTCTGGATGCCACGGCACAGGTGGGATTTACTAGATCCTTTGGATCCAGTTCCCTCCCCCGGCCTACCGCTCCAGAGATGACCATATAGGTACCCTTGGAAGAGCCAGGCGGACGGCCTGGAGACCCTAGCGGACGGACGGTCTGCCCCCCCCTGGATGCCCGAAGAGGTCGACACCCCAGCAATGGCCGAGAGCCCACCCTAATATATATATTGTTTGCTTTCAGCCACAAAATTTGTAAGACCCCAAAACCCCAAATGCAAAAACAATAATTGTGAAAGAAAGCTCACGATTCCCCACGATCCGTTCCCCTCATTCGTGTCTGCAAGGAGACTTACGGGCCCCGCAGTAGAATCTATCTTATAAATGTTTCCTCCCTACTTGGCGGTCACCATTCGAGCTCCCCTTAATTGTTACCCAGAAGTGTTCCGGGTCCGAGGGCGTAATATGGACCCAAGCAGTCACTCGACAGACAGAACGAACAGAACGAACACGACAAAACATCGACTGGCGTGATTGGGTGGTTTCATAGGGAGGCTGTCAGAGCTCTGGAAGTGAGTCCCTTTGTTCTGACAGCTGAATTAGTGGAACCATACATGAGTGTGCGTGTGTGTGGGTGGCAACTAGCCGAAATGTGCGGCTAGGCATTTAAGATCTAGCCGTCATAGCGGAGAGTACCCGGAAAGAAAAAAAAAGTTAAAAGTAACGAGACAAAGACGATAGCAAAAAAAAATAAATAACGAAAACAGATAAAGAACTTACAAATACCCACGAACGAACAAAAGAAGCCAAGAAGAAAAAAATCTGAAGGAAAACCATAAGACGAACGAGCAAACGAGCAAGGAGGAAAACTAAGGGAAAACTACACCACGAACGAACAACAAAAAAAAACAACTGAACAATAGAGGAAGACGGAAGCCCGACAGACAAGCAGCCAACGGACGAAACCGACACGAGAGTGACAGTGGCGGGAAGTACCCACTCCCCTCACCAACCCCAACAAACAGATAGGAGCGACCCCGAGTAGGCAGGAAAACAGATAAGTACCCCTCTTAATTTTGATATCTTTTTTTATTTGTGTGATTTACCCCCAGTTGGGGGTTACTTGTAAGTGATAGAGTCCCGTAAGGCTCCTTCCCGTTTTCGTGGCAAACCCCGTAACCCTTTAGCGGTTACCTTTAAAACGTTCGCGACCCCGTTACCTCCTAGTGAGTCACCCCGGTTGTGATCGTACGGAATCGTGGGCCTTCCGTCGGCCGTCAAATTTAGAATTTAGTGTAATAGTCTGTTAGTTAAATCTTGTGGTGGGCAACCCCTTTGGTGCCCCACGATTGTGACTTGTCCGGTACCATATACGGCCTTTGTTATCCCCCTTTGCTTGCAAAAAAATACATGCACTTAAATTCCCCATCAGGGAAAAATTTATTTGTTTTATTTCTATCTTGTTTTCCCGATTTTCCATAAAAATCGGGTGGCGTCCAATTGATCATTGTTTACATTTAGTTTCCCCCTTGTCGAACCCCCCCCGTACTGAGCAGCCGGTGTGCGCAGCTTGGAACCAGCTGCTGGTTGCAATTCCGGTTATCTTGCGATTCTCCTTTGGGCTTGTTTTTCGGTTTTGCATATTCTTTTCCATTCGATTACCAACCACCATCCGTGTGGTTGCGGTTTTTTTTTTTCCTTTATCTAGTCGTATAGTTTTGATTTTCTGTTTTTTTTTGGTTGCCGGTAGCCCGGCACCCTTCTTCGGTTAAATTGTTTAACTTTTTTTCTAACGCGGAATAATTTTCCTTCCCCGGGAGTTGCAACAGCATATCTATTAATAATTAAGGCGGCCAACAGAAAATGCGACGCGCTGGCAACCCATGAAGGCTCTTGCATTTGAAAAGATGTTCCTTTCCACTTGGCAGATGGATAGTTAAAGAACCGCTGCGCCGCTTTTAATTAGAAACGTCAGTCTTCCAGAATTGATCGCTTGATTGAGAATATTTTGACCATTGATGCGCCCATTCAGCACAACCTGGTGAAAACGGATGACAGTACTGTCGATGCGATTCCCTCTGGTGCTGGATTCTAGATGGCTGCGACTGGCGTCTAGATGGCTGCGACTTGCTCGTCGATGTTTGCGGCTGGCTGGTCGATGGGTTCGACTTGCTTTTCAATGACTGCGGCTGCATTTTCTGTGACAGCAGTTGTATTTTCATTAGCTGCGACTACATTGTCGGTTGGTGGGATTGTATAGTTGGCGTCTGCGGCTGAAATCCCGGTTGCTGCGAATGCAGTTGGTTGATGCAGCTACTTTCCTGGTTGCTGCGAATGCAGTTGGTTGATGCAGCTACTTTCCTGGTTGCTGTGACTGCATTGTCGATGGTTGCGGCTTGCTTGTGGATGGCTTCGACTTACTTGTTGATGGGTTCGGGTTTGGCAATCTTGATTGCTGCGGTTGCTGTGTCTGTCGCTTGGGCTGCACTTTTGAATGAACGATGAATGAATGGATGAATGAATGACTGTCTGCTATGTTCACTAAATTTGACGAAATCTCAAAAAGAAAGAAAAAAAAAAATGTTAAAAATGTTATAAATTGAATTTATAGAAAAGTTAATGTTTACGTGATTATGCAGCCTTACAGTATTTTTGAAGAAAAAATGAAAAAACAATACATACTCGTAGTTTGAGGACACTTCATCATTTCCGATGATAAGTACGAACAGCATGCTTCCACAGGCACACGGATGGAACAAGATACGTAGAAAAGTGGGGATTCTTGAAAGTTGATGAACAATAAGGACTGAAACGAATAAAATCTGTAAATTTTAATACGGGCTAGACTTCCAATGTGTAAAAATTGTATATTCTCTAGTTTCAGTTTGTTATTGATTTTAGTTCGGTGCGGTTTAAAATATTTATAAAATATGAGTCAAGAGGAACGCCGTAAAGAATATCATCGACAAATGGCTCGAAAATACTTCGCGTCCAAACCATTTCATCGCAAAAAATTTAAACATAGCACGCAGTACAGTGGATTCGAAAACAGAAAAGTGGAGCAAAAAGTGGGGCACATGATACAAATTTGGACAGGAAAATAGTAGGTACCATCGTAAAAAACCGGACTATGTCATCCAGAGATGTTGCTCGGAAATGTAATACCAATCAAACAATAGTACAAAGATCTAAAAAACGTAAACGGTCTAAAAACACGAAAAAAAAAACAAAAAATACCAAAAGTTACTAAAAACACGAGCCCGAAAGCTATACGAGTTGATCGGCAACAAGAAACCGTGCTTCGTTTTGGATCACGAAACTTATGTTAAAGCCGACTTTACTACTCTTCCAGGTGCGCAGTTTTACAACTCGTTTGAAGCTGAGATTCTTCCGCAATCGACAACATTGATTGGGATGGAAAAATTCGAGTCAAAATATCTCGTTTGGCAGGCCATTTGCCAATGTGGACACAGAAGCACATTAACGAGTGCCTAAAAAAATGGTTGATTCCTTTCTTCAACAAACACGAGGGTTCAGCATTATTTTGGCCAGATTTAGCTTCAGCTCACTATGCTCATGCAACGTTGAGCTTACTTGTTGCTAAAAATGTCGACTTTGTCCCAAAAGACATGAATCCACCCAATGTTAAACAGTGCCGTCCCATTGAAAGGTATTGGGTTTTGGTCACAAGCTAAATTGAGGAAAAGTGAGCAGTGTGCAAAGGACGTAAAAGATTTTAGTAGTGCTAAATGGAAAAGAGCGTCCAAAAAGATCACGGATGTAACTGTCACCAACCTTATGAAGGACATTCGAAAGAAGTTGACGAAAGAATGGGAACCCAAATAATTTTTTTTATTTTTTGTAATTGTGAATGAATTTAATCAAAACAGAGTTTTAAAGCAAATCAAAAAAATTTACATGAATTATGAAAATATTTTTTTGTTTTTAATTTGAAGTTTCCAAATTTTATTCGTTTCAGTCCTTATATGAACACAACACCTCGCTCTGCCTCTGAATGCCAGTAATAAGACGTTCTCAGCAAAAAGTAGTAACATACACCAAGCTGGAATTTTGGCGCATTGACGGGTAAATGTTTCGATTTAGGAAACGTATTGCAACAACGGACAAACTGCATATGCTGTGTGATTAAAGGACGATGTCGAAATAATATCGCACCTATCGTGAGATAGGTAGACCTCACAACTCAAATGAGGAAAAGCACTATGTAGTCGTAGTTGTGAGGATTAACTGTGGAGCAACTTCAAAATCAGCTTTGCGTACATAAAAAAATACATCGTGACAGAATGCCGAAAGTAAAAGGACAGCTAAGGGTTATCCGATGCAAGTTTCAAAAGAAGTGCACATGTCTTTTAAGATTTCGAAATCTATTAGTCGGCTATACTAAGACTTTTTAAGAAATATATTTTAATGCGTTTTCGTTACTCCAGATTTTACGATTTTTTATCGGGAATTCAAGATCAACATTCACACGTTCGAAGTGAAGGAATAAACGGGAGCGTGAATCCTGTCCTGATGCAAGCTTATTCCAAGAGACTTACTCGTACCATTGATGAGAAGAGGGAAAAGGGTATTCTAAAGTTAGTTACCGACGGGATAATACCGTCAATTTATTCAGATTTCTATAAAAATTTATGCAACTTTGAAGTTACCAGCAAAGGGAGGAGCAATTTTACGTTCATTGTTTTTTTAAAAAGAAGTTATGAAGCAATAAATTATTTTTCCATTGACAACCTTTTCTTTTTTTTTGTATCTAAAGCAGGTTCCAAAGGAAGGAGTCACTGTGACACAAAAGCAAATATTACGCTGATTTTAAAGTCATACTGGCATATCTGCATATTTCTCTTCATTTAAGCGATTTTCGATTTATTTGCAACTACTACTCGTACTCGTACATAAGCAGTCTTCGTCTAAATTTTATTCATGCTTAAGGTGGCTTTGAGGTGAACCAAAGGGGCGTTAAGAGGAAAATATCAGAACCGAAAACTTTAAAGCGCTCAGGGTGAAAAATATGCATTTCGCTGATATGCCGGTTTGATTTCACAGCGGCGATATGTACCAAAAACATTGTATCTCACTGTAGTATGCGCTTAGCATATGGAGTGTATTAACTAAATACAAAGGAGAATGGATATGCTCTCCTTTTATATTTTCGTTGATGTTACCGTTTTGGGCGAATTGATAATAAGCGAATCTGGGAGTGCTGAAAGGAGTAGAAACTTCTAGACAGCCGCCGTGAGAACAATGCCACAGAATCCTATGAAGTGAACGTTTAACTTTTATGAAATATCATCAGAAGTGAGATAAACCTTGCCAACAGTGATTAGAAATAGAAACTACGACAAATTTAAACTAATTACATTCCCTAAAAAACGATCTTACATTTGAGTTGCTTCGATTCATTGATGTTGTTAAGCCCTTTGCCACCCTTAACTCGCGGCTTGTGTACAAAAAAAAAAGATATACATGCAAATGCAAAGTAATTAATTCCCCTGAATGCAACTCGTCTCATTTGTTTTGTTACGCTGCGCTGTCGCGTTGTACTACTCCTACTAGTATTTACTATATACTTACCACTCTTAACTGTGTGTGTTCTTTTTCTCCTAATAATAACAAAATGCCAGGTGAAAATGGAAACACTGAGTGTCATGTCAAGGAGCCGCAGGGGAACAATTGGTGATAACAATTGATGCCATCAGTCAAATCTTAAAAGCTACGCAGCGTCAAGAAAAGGACGATTCAGTAGGTTTTCCTTGCTTTGACCCAGATCACCCGACTTCGATATCATACCTAGGGTCTGGTATGACAAGCATGGGTATCAAATCTATATATGGCCAGATCTATCCCCATCATTGGTTAACACATTTTCGAGCGCATCAAACATTATTGAGCTGCTGAGAAGCGTTGCGAAGGTTCCCCTCCTACGCCCAAATTTTGATTTGTCTGAAGACGCAGTCGTAAGAATAGTAATAGGTTGTATTTCCGATATAAGTCTGCGTAAGTCTCTGACCTTTGCCATGCCAAAGACTATACAAGACCCTACGGAACACCTTTCGTCTATCCGCGAGTGTCCACGCAGACAATTTAAAGAACACCAATTAGTATGAAGAACGGAACCAAGTCCAATTCCTAGTAAACGCCCACGTCTCGAAAATGATAGGCGCTGTTTTAGTTGTGGTTTGGTAGGTCATTTAACATTAACAACTTCAAGTAGTGGTTTAGAGTTGCCGAAGGAACCAGTGACAAACAAAGTTATAGAGAGTTGTTCATATTTTAAGAAGAAGGGGCATACTGAAGACAATTGCCGGACCAAACAGCGTTTATCACAGCGTAAAAATGTTAGTATTGTTGGATATAAGGAAATACCCAAAAATTCTACAGAAGTATCAATTGAAGGGAATCGATATAACTGCCTCTTAGACACCGGTTCCGACTGTTCGCTTATAAGGACAGACGTGGCAAACAAGTGGCCTTTTGAAAGAGTAAAAGAACCTATAGCAGTTAGGGGAAAGACTCAATTTTACTCGATTACAAAATCAATGTCAGAGCTTGCTTTGAACTTGTTAATGTTGAGGTATCGCTCTATACTGGTTTGGCGCCATGTGCTTGAAGATGCCACGTTAGAAATACGAATGGACAAAGACGGGGCGGGAAAATACAAAGAAAAATGAGGAACTGCCATATAGCTAAGACTGAAATAGTTGAGCAGAGAAAATCATCTGAAGAGCAGTTAGAATTGTTACTATTGGGTATATAACTTAATTCGTGCGGTTTACTAAGAGATGGCGTAACTTGTATTGTTCCATAGGAATATGCGTTGGAAAGCTACTGTCATTGTACGTCATTTCAGTATATGTCATTCATTTGAAGCGTAAACAACAATAATTTTTTTTCACTCGAATATGTCGAACTTTGTGCCTGAAAAAGTGTTTTTGCGGGGAGATCTTCTTCATTACTTTAATATGAAGAAAACTGCTGCCGAAAGTCATCGTATTTTGGTGGAAGCTTATGGTGAACATGCTCTAGCTGAGCGAACGTGCCAAAAGTGGTTTGCACGATTTAAAAGTGGTGATTTTGGCTTTTAAGACGATGAACGTCCTGGGCAGCCAAATAAGTTTGAAGATGAAGAACTGGAAGCATTACTCTATGAAGATTGTTGCCAAACACAAGAAGAGCTCGCAGAATCTTTGGGTGTCACTCAAGCAGCCATTTCAAAACGTTTAAAAGCAGCTGGATATATTTAAAAGCAAGGAAATTGGGTTCCACATGAACTCAAGCCGAGAGACGTCGAAAGGCGGTTTTGTATGTCCGAAATGCTGCTGGAGCGCCACAAAAGGAAGTCATTTTTGCATCGGATTGTTACTGGTGATGAAAAGTGGATCCATTACGACAACCCCAAGCGCAAAAAATCGTATGTGAAACCCGGCCAACCAGCCAAATAACCGGCAAAGCCGAATATCCATGGCGCGAAGGTAATGCTCTGTATTTGGTGGGATCAGATGAGTGTGAAACCATCAATGGACAACGCTGCCGAACACAATTAATCCGTTTGAAGAGAGCAGTGTCCGAAAAACGCTTGGAATATGCGACCAGACACGAGGCAGTAATTTTCCATCATGACAACGCTCGGCCCCACGTTGCTATTCCGGTTAAGGACTATTTGGAAAACAGTGGATGGCCCTTCTGACTACCATTTGTTCCGGTCGATGCAGAGCGCCCTCACGGTTCACATCAGAGCAGAATATCAAAAATTGGCTTGATACATTCTTGGCTGCCAAGCCGGCGCAGTTCTTTTGGAATGGGATCCACAAATTGCCAGAAAGATGGGAAAAAGTCATAGCTTCAGATGTGCAATACTTTGAATAATACTATTGTACATGTTTGTCTTAAATAAACGTTCACATTTTGAAAAAAAACCGTACGAATTAATTTATATACCCAATAGATAAGTATTCGGAGTTCGTTATAAGCGGTCAAAACAGGTGAACTAGAAATCCGTTTGTCAAAGGACGCAGTGGTCAACTACCGACCTTATCGTATGGCTCTATCAGATAGAAACATGGTGAAGGATATAGTGGGGGAAAGAAAAACATAATTCGTGAGAGTAGCTCACCATTTGCTAGTCCAATTATATTGGTAAAGAAGAAGGGCTTTGAATCGAATCACCATTAAAGATCGCAATCCCTTCCCCGCATTGATGACCAACTTGACCAGTTATCAGGAAATAGATTTTTTTACATCCTTGGACATGGCAGAAAATTCAGTCGAGCAAACAGCGTTTGTCACATCTGATGGGCAATTTGAGTATTTGTGAATGCCTTTTGGGCTGGCCAATGCCCCCGGCAGTTTTCCAACGTGCTATAAATAAAGCTTTGGGGGGGGGCTAAAAGATAAAATATGTTTGGTATATTTGGATGACGTATTGGTACCTTCAAAGACAATTGAGGAGGGCATCGAAAGACTAGGCATAGTTCTTAAGGCTCTTACGGATAATGGGTTTTCTCTCAACATACATATGTACCATATGTAGATACGAACGAGTGTATTAATTCTTCCTTTTTTTTTTTGTGGAATTTAAGAAAATTTTTAATTGTTTGAATTTGTCTTATAACAATTTTGAAACTCTTCCAACAATAACAAATATGCACAGATCTTTACACACACAGTATACCATATTTCACGTGATGAATTTCAGCGTCATCCGAACATTAGCAAACAGTAGCAAGCGTTTACTTGGGGATTGGAACAAATTGCAAATGAAAATGCAAATGCATTACACCTGTAGCTCGAGATGGAATTTTTCCAAAAACTTGTGTATTTTCCAAGAAAATAGAAATTTCGAATAACTCACTTTCAGATACACACTTTAGGTTTATTTTCTATCCATATGTATAAATACGTACATAGGTGGTTGTAAGTAATACTTTGTAGAAGCAAAATAATAAATTATCAGATAAACTAACTTTATAGTTTGGACAATACGCTAGCTTCACAATATTTTTTGAATTTAATAAAAATTGTAAATTTCCGAAACTACAGAGACCACAAGTAAAAGACACGAACGGTACGAGGAGTCGAACTGAAATGATCGCATTCGCTCTAGTGCGCAGAACCTTATCCACTCGCCGTCATCGTTTCGGTTTGAAATGTATCAACACCAGTGTGCACAATGTATCTCGAAGTACTCGTATTTGGAGTGGAATCGGGTAAATTGGGAGTAGATTTTCGTGATAAGCCACAACGAAGATGTTTTTTTTTTTTTTTAAATTTGTGCTCTAAATACCATGTACGAGGGGCGTTCAATATATTCTCGGTATCGATATGAAGGAAAATGCGAATTCAATTTAAATTGTTTTTATTTTTCAATATAATCTCCCCTAACATCAATGCATTTGTTACATCTTGAGATAAGCTTTTTTAAACCCTCAAAAAAATAAATTTCCTAAATACCCATTTATTGCCGACTTGAGTTCTTCATCATCCGAAAATCTTTTTCTACGAAGACATTTTTTCAAATCCGGAAACAGGAAATAATCACTAGGGGCAAGGTCTGGACTATAGGGTGGGTGTTGGATTTCTTCGAAACCACAATCTCGCGCTGCAGCCTTGGAAACTCGCGCCGTGTGAACAGGAGCGTTGTCATGAAGAAGCAACACACCCGCTGCGAGTTCACCCCGTCTTTTCTTTTTAATTTCCTCCCGCAAATTACGAGTATGCAAAGTGGAAGCGTAGGATGTGGCGTTGATGGTTTCACCTTTTTTTTTTTGTACTCAATGAGCAAGATTCCCTTTGAGTCCCAAAAAAACTGTGGCCATGAGCTTCCCGGCAGACGGAGTGACTTTGAACTTCTTCGGGGGTCTGTTGCTTTTTTTATGCCACTGCATGGACTCTTGTTTGCTTTCAGGGTCATAGTGGTGGACCCATGTTTCATCTCCAGTAACAATTCGATCCATAACACCGTCCGCGTTCTCACTACACATCTCCAAAAGCTCTCTACAGCATGCGATTCTCACTTTTTATCTGACGCGCTGTGAGCATTCGTGGCACCCACCTTGCACTGACCTTTGAAAGGTTAAGATGGTCATGAAGAATGGTGTGAATGGTACCAATTGAAAGCTTAGTGATCTCTGCCATCATTTTCACCTTTATTCGGGCATCCTCAAGAACAAGTTTTTCGACTTCTTTGATGCTTTCTCCCGTACAAGCAGTAGCCGGGGCGCCGGAGTGGGGGTCATCTTCAATGCTCTCTCTGCCTCTCTTGAACTCACTTGACCACTTTTGCACAGTTGATAATGAAGGTGCGGAACCCTGGTAAACAGCCACCATCTCTTCATGAATAGTTTTTTGACTTTTTCCTTGCTTAGTGAGAAATTTAATTACAGCGCGATGCTCAATTTTCACCATCATCGCCTCAGTTGCCATTATGATTCTGTTTAACTAGAGATAAAACGCGAATTAATAATCACATTTATATGAAATTTTACATGAATGCACTAAAATAATAGTATTACTTGATAAATTAGTCAATTGATATATACAACCACAGCTTCACCCCGATACCGAGAATAGTTTGAACGCCCCTCGTAGGTACATATACAGTACTGTGCACAACCTAAGCAACCATCTGGAGTCAGCACTTCATAGCAAATCTGTTAAAATATGTTTCTCAGTATTAACAAAAAAAAAATCAGATGTTTGTACACTTTTTTATTCCTACTGTAGATCTAACTGCACTTTATCATATTGGTAACTCTATTTTGACATTTTTTTAGTTCTTCTTTGACTTTCGTCGAGTTCAGTCGTTTTCTTCAACAAAATCTTTTCAACTTTCTACCCCACCAAAAGTAATACTACTTCAGATTAAAAAAAAACCCAAAAACCAACAAAGTAGCCAAATTAAGCTGTGCAAAACCTAAACAACTTTTTTAATATTTTTTGTAATATCCTTTATTTTAAATTACAGACGAGGCATAGAAGTAATTAACTTTGAAAGTGTATCCTGGGATATATTTTCCTACTCAACTTGCGTTTTTTTTAAATCTGAAGTATTATTACTTTTATAAAAAGTTGTGAATTTCAAAATACACTCTATGACACATCATTACATATTCATTTCTTTTTATTTGGTGGGGTAGAAAGTTGAAAAGATTTGCTATGAAGTGCTGACTCCAGATGGTTGCTTAGGTTTTGCACAGTACTGTATATAAAACTTGGAGAAAGTAAAAAAAATATTTCGTTCTCTAAGCGGTTACTGTGCAAATACTTGGGCACTCTTCTCAATTGTCTGCATAATTGCTGTGAATGCTAATGGTTTTGCTTGGTTTTCGAATACATTTTATAGAATACTTTCTTACGTACGAGTATATGTACGTAAACATTAATATATGTGATAATCTAAACAGGAGCGTCCTATTGCGTAAGCTCGCTTCACATGGGCTGTATATCTTCTGCAAAGGGGTTCCTAGGATCGATTCGAACAAAATCAGCTGCACAATACTCTTATAATCGATGACATGTTAGTGTACAGGGTCTTCCAATAGGGACTTGCGAACTTACACAGTTGATTGCGGCCATATTGTTGAAGCTATATCTGTCAAATTGGCCGTCATTTATTCAGTCTGTTTTGCCAAATCTCCATGGATGGACGTAGCGTTCAACAACTTGTGCAAATGGGAAAATTGTTTTGTTCGAGCAATGTTCCGAGCGCTTTGCTCATTTTACGGTCGCCATAATCGTCTCATCAAGAGGACTAAAGTTGAGTCCACTGATAAACGATAAACCCACACCCGTACGTCGACGAAGCGCAAGATCTGCCGAAAAAATCGTCGCTGTTCGTGAGAGTGTATGTGATGTGTGCGAGCGCTACAGGTCTATGATTACCAATTTCTTTTGGCCTGAATAGGATGATATGCACACCAACGATATGTGGTTTCAACAGGGTGGTGCTACGTGCCACACATTGGAAATTCTGCACGAGCGATTCGACTGCATGGTTATCTCACATGGAGGTGATATGAACTGGCCACCGAGATCGTGCGATTTGACCCCGTTAGACTTTTTCTTGTGGAGTTTTCTGAAGCCGCAGGTCTATGCGAATAAGCCGCAAACCACAGCGGCCAAATTCAGCCTGATTTATGCGCCAGAGTCATGGAAAATTAGACATTTCGGATGCGAGCCACCCAGAGAAGCCGCGGCGGACATTTGAACGATGTTATATTCCATACATAATGGCATCGATAGCAGTTTCAAATGAATAAAAAATTTCGATGATATCAAAGGCACTCTTTGTTTTATTTAAATTTAAAGATAGGAAGCGCTTGATGAAAGACCATTTAGTTAATTTACGCAACACAGAATCGCTTACGACAATAGCAGATCGACATATCCGCTTATTATATCACTTCATATGGAGCTTCCAGTGATATAAAATCCCTTCTTTCGTATTATGTGAAGAGCCTTTGTAAACAGTCTGACTGGCCCCTATAAGCGTGGTTTTACCACACGCTAGTAGCATTCCGCCCATTCGAACTTTCAACCGTAACACCCGTGTCGCTATGAATGCTCATCAGTATACCCTCAAGCCCATTTTCGGACGTTCTCTGAAATATCGTGAATCTTTCCTAAGCCGTACAACTCGCTTATGGAATGCCCTGCCGACCTCTGTGTTTCCTGGTCGTTATAACTTGCAAACATTTAAAAACAATGTACAGCGGTACCTGTCCTTTCTTCCTCCCTAAATTTCCTTCGCCCGCGCTGTGTACAATCATTTTAAGGGTACAAAAACCCTTTGAGTGCACCATCGATCGCATTTTTACATTCCAGCAGATCTTGGAAGAATTCAAGCGCTTGAAATGGAAACACACCACCTCTTTTTCGATTCTAAGGGCGCATATGATTGCAGATACAGAGACGAGATACATTGAGGCATGTATGATTTTGGCTCGTCCGCCTATGCCGAATGACGATATAGAACGCTCGCTGCTCTGTCAAGGTCGGTAATGACTTAAACGAGACCTTTGATATCAAAAAAGTTTTTAGACAAGGTGACGTGCTGTCATGTGACTTCTGCAATATTTAGAAATAATTGTGCGCATACTCTGACCATGGAATTGACACAGCGAACTGTCGTTCGTTTACGACTATTGAAGCAGAATTGACAAAGATGGGCTTAGCAGTCAACGAAGGAAAAACAAAGAATATATTGTCAACACCACAGCGACGTCTAGGACAAAACGTCACGATCGGAGAGGGAAGCATCATGACTGCATACCGTGCAGATGTCAATGTGAGGCTCTGACCTCGTGGGGTAGGTAAGTAGCTTTAAGCTAGGAATCAAGTTCTTGTTCGTCCAAGTACACGTTTTGTTGTCATATTATTGACTTACTGTCTTTATTCCAAGTGAATTGCACTTTGGGTTTTGGTTGCCCTCTCGGATGGCCGTGACTCAAGTGGTAGCGGACGGGCTTTGAAATCAGAAAGTTCGGAGTCCGAATCCCAACCGTTCCCGACAGACATTCATTTTTCCAGTTATCAAAAATCAAATAAGATAAGTAGTTAACTAGAAATCAACAACAAGCTAACTTCGACAAATAATTTAGTCTCCTCCATTAAATGTGGAATGCCACCCATATGGAGCAAAATAACCACTGAGCCCAAAACATCACTTAACACATGCTGAAGCATTACAAGTTTACGAGTATATATACTCACTTGGGCGTTAACTTCTTCTAAGAAAGCCGTCGAAGTTCCTTCATGATTATCGCTGCTATCTGTTTCACATTAATCCGTATTGTGCTCCGATGTTAATGGTTCGCAATGTACCCGGGAGTCGGCATTTCTTGAATTCTTTCCTCCAGATCTCTACACTCTATACGAAAGCGTGGACACTGAAAGAATACGTGTTGTGATTCATCAAGTCCAAATCTGTTCAGATAAGCTCGGAAGCAGCCATGTCTGCTTAGCAGCTGGCTGAGGTTGAGGAAGCTTGGGGTTCCTAGATTTTGGCATCATACGTCCTTTGTAGCTCGCTAGAAAAGATATTCGCTGGTAGTATTCCCGAAATAAAAGTAGTATTGATTGAAGATGGGATTTTCTAGTTAAGTGAAGATCTTCAAAGCATATGGCGTTGGTCGGAGGAAAACCAGTCAAAAATAAGTCCAACTAAGTAGCGTAGGCCGATTATTTTTGGAAACTCCTCAATCAGTAGAATTTTTAGAATTTTTACAAAAAAACACTCTCCTGGGATGATCATATAAGACAAGTACCTAATTAGCAGAAAATATGGAGTCCTTGGAAATTTATCAGTGTCCAAGTAATATACGTCAATAAGACAGAGCTGTACTAGCAAAGTCGATTGTCATTGCCATTGTGACCTACGGATGTGCAACTTTCTGTGAAATCAGACGGAAATACACTTTTGACTTCGGCAGCCTTTATGTTGCAATTACACACAATTTCCTTGAATGTTTTGTCAATTTTTAGGTTACATTAAGTCAAGAGATATACGCGTATGAGTAAACAGAAAATAAAAATATCTAATATCAAAATTAGTGAACATAGAATTTTTTTTTAAATTAAACTCAACGTTTATGCAACCAAAATCTCTTGTAACGTACATATGACAACGCATTTATTGAAATAATAATAAAAAAATCACGGTTTGCACTATTTTCTTAATTTGGCTAATACGACTGAGTGTGCGCACTGTTCAAAATAATTTCAAAACGCCAATTTTCACAAATGCCAATGGAGTCTTTTGTGACCTAAAGTATATATTTAATTCCATTGCAGGCAGTCTCTTCCCACTTCTGTAACGCCTGGAGGCGTTCACTATCACAGGGTAAAATGAAAAATTTCAAAAATTAATTGGTTAGGGTGAGCCCGCACCAATGGTGGCAATTTGACGACTAGTTGTTATTTATGCACAAAGCCGTTGGTATTCCATGGAGGACACACCCTACCTGAGTGTTATCGGATGTTCGTTTTGTGTTTTATTTATTTCTCTATTTATATAAATTTCTTGTTTTTTAAAGCAGGCTTTATATCAGAAAATATATCTGACATATTTTTTTCGAAAAGGAAAATTTGAATTTTGAAAGTTGAACGTTGATAAGTACGTAGCATAGTATTGCTTCAAGTAAGGAGTTTCCAGGCTCTGGTAGAGATACATGAGATATCAGCTTTACATCCAGATATATCCCAATTCTAATTTATAATCACCCCCCACGATGCCTTGTGAACAATCGATGAGCGCGTATCAAGCCTGGTTTAATCCCTGCAGTTCAACTTTTGAAGCTGCTCGTGCTCATCTGGGTGAATTTCAACCTTGGGATGAGTATCCATCATCCATCAGAGTGTCCAGTGGTAAATTGTCTCAGAAGTCTTAGCAGGAAGCCTTTAGGCAAAAATATTGTAATAAGGCGTCCCATGAGCAATAAACAACGGCTTTAGTACACATAAACAAGTCGCCTTGGTCTCACAAGCCTGTGTGAAGAACAAATAATTGTGATGAATACACCAAAAGGTTCGGAGAAGAATGACTTAACTGATGCACGGCGTCCAACGCGCGTAGCACATATTTGAACGTATTTGTTATTTCAAGCAGACTCTATGACAGAGTCTTGTGCTTTAGACTTATATAGACCTCTGCCCCAATGGAGTAAAAGACCATACTAGAAAGGAAGGTTTTAACGAGTTCCTTGAGAGCATCTATGAGCAAGTACGACGTTCAAATTAAGATTGTACTCGATGACTTTAGTGTCAAATTAGGAAAGGAGGTCAACTTTGGTATGCCACGGGTATGTACAGCCTGCATGATCCGAAACATCCGAAAACGGACAAGAAATAGCAAGTGGACGAAACATCGTCGTAGTAAGCACACGTTTCCCATGTCCGTTCTCCTGATCAAAATATACTAAATCAGATTGATCATAGTGCTGTAGATGCAAGACATGCACTCAGACTTCCGCACATTTCGATGTGCCAACGTTGACATCGACCACTACCTAATAGTAGCCAAAAATACTCGCAATAGCATTTGGGGATCCCAACTCCCTCAACCTTACTCTTAATAGCGCTTCAACAACATCAAGTGCGGGATGCTACACAAGAAGCCATCTGTTCCGACGTGTACCTTCGGCCAGATACAATAGAAGTCGAAAGTTGCAGTACTGCCTGGCAACATCAGAGCCACTTAGAGAGCTGTTGACGGGACGTAGACAGAGTTCATAAATATTTTCAGGTACAAAGCACGTAGCAAGGAAACTAAACTCGAACTGAACCCTGCCAACAAGACCAGGGAAACATTGTAGGTGAGACGTAGTCCGTGATAAGAATTTGGAAAAAAACACTTTTGCGGACTGTAAAATGCGAAGGTGACGAAAATATCGCTGTCACGCAGGATACACCATTCAATCCGGACAAAGACCAAAATGAAGAGCGGATAACTAGACCCAAACGTAGATCTAACCAATACCCTAGATAATCCGACTGGTTAGCCCCAGAGCTCGTTAAAGCTGGAGGAAATGATCTGATAAGAACTTTGCAACAACTCATATGGCCAGAGGAATGCATGGCCGCTGAATGGATTCTGAGCATCCAGTCCAGAGCCTTGCTGCCGTAGTAAGTTATTATTGAACTTGCTTACCCGATTGTAAACAACCTGATTGGTCCATATCAGTGCGGTTTCAAAGACAAAACCTATTAGCATTGCCCTTCTCATGTGTGTATTTCTGAGTTTCTTTCTTTTTATCACACAGAATGGCAACATATTCAATTCCACTTGCGTTCAACCAGGAAATGTGAGCTGTGAACCATGTGGCCACGAAAACGAGCATCCAGTGTACCCATGTACATAGCATAAGTACAATTCTAGTAACAGCTGCCAATGCCAATGGAGCTTACAGAGTTAGCCAATAAAGAGATCTATGAACTCAAAACTGATGGAGCACCTCGATACGCTGAGAATGAATTCAGTAAAAAAATCAACAAATCGGTTGCCTAAATCACTGAACTGTTGAAATTGTCAGCTGGTCTAAACTAAAAGCTCTGAACACATTCACATCCACCGAAAGCCAGTCTTCTCAGTTGACAGTGATCCGCCAACCAGTTCACTTCAGTCGTGACTAAAACTGAAAGTAAGGACAGACGAATCCACAATATAACTATTATACAAATGGTAATGAAGAATTTTTTATTTTTTTCTGTTTTCAGTAAAATGTCTGGACAACGTAAGAACCCTAACACTAAGGACACCAAGTCTAAATCCGCATCTGTATCTTTTAAGAGCTCATCATCTTCGGTGTCATCTACTTCATCTACCTCATCGAAGTCATCCACCTCGTCCAAGTCGGCGAATTCGTCCAAACCTTCCGGAGCCTCAGTACGTTCCATACCATCCTCGGTTTCCAGTGACTTCACCAGTCAGCTCATGAAGCCCAGAGGCTCTGGCGATTCCATGGCCCGCAGAGACTCAAGAGTCTCCACTGAGTCCAGATTGTCTAACGACTCCAATGCAGTCAATCCAAGGCTTCCACAATCCATAGGCGGAAATCCTTCAACCAAATACCGCTACCATGAAAAAAAAGACGACAAAAAAAACTAAATGCTTGCACAAGAGCACATACGAGTACATATACGCACGTACGAGTATATGACCATCCATCCAATGGATTGATGCAATGCTGATACATGAATAAATCGTAATCGTAATTGTATCTAGAAAACGATAGTGTCGATTAGTTCTGTTTGTTTTTTTTTTACAAAAAGGTCAAGTTCCACAATTACTCGTATGTGGTGGAGACGACGGTGCAATACTGCCCGCGGGAGAAGAAGAAAATGGCAATATCGGGTAAGCTTAACTTTGAGTTGATTGCAGTTACGTACCAACTCGTCTTACTGCGGTCAGTCCTTCTAGTTTTCAGAGACTTCTACGAGTTCACAAGGGGATCTAGAGGAGCATAGTTGAATTGTTCATAACAAAGTCAACCTGATCAGTAGCTTCTTCATTGTCTGCAAATAAGAACAGCAACGAGGTTTTTTTGCTGCAAAGCGTTAGTACAACACTGGGTGTTGTTCCATAAATGGTTTCCGTTTTTGAAAGTAATTTTGTACCACCGTGTCTGAAGCCAGCAATTTTAAAGTATCTACGGAGTTCGACCCCATCCAGGCAAACGCCAATTGAGTTAGTCACTGCATTCCCTTCTGATGACTAAGAATCGCCGCGCTTAAACAAATCTCTCCAAGATATCGGGTTTCGATTTCCGCCGAAGTTCAGTCAATCTATAATAACATTCTGACAATACATACGAGTGTGTGCTGCATTTCGTAACATTGTGAAATGACACGAATACAAACATCAGCGATTTATTTTCAGGACTCTGTGCCTATTTATTTAATTCAATTTGAGCCGAAATTGTAGAGAAATGCAATTTTAATTTCAAGACATATGGTATGTACGAGTATTTGATATAGCTGATTGGGATTTCGATGACAGGAATGATGATGTGCACGTATATCGGCCATGGATGTGAGGTCCTATTACCTATTTATTCTTCCTGAATGGACCTTTGCAACTGTTTGGCTTTGGTAGGAGTGAACGCCAGCTCCACCATTGCTTCTTCTTAGTTGATGAAACCGTAGGGTCTTTCTGGGCTGCAACACCCGAGCCAGAGTGTGTTGGGAACGATGGATTTTTGGCAGCCCCAGATGGTGTGGATGGCTTTTCCTCCCCAGATTTACCAATCGGTTGCTTTCCAGACATTGTTGTGGTTGATGTTGTTTTGATTTGCGTGTACAATTTTCTGAAGAATTTTTTTTATCAAAACTGTGTACAATATTATAAAATAGATAAAGTGACTAGTTGCTTACAAATTTGTTCTCAGCGGACCGAAAACCTTCTCAACCACAGTACACTGAGAATATCGAAAGTGAAACTGAACGCATCGGGTAGTACTATTCGTTTCCATCAGATGATGCGTCCAAAACTTGGACTCTGCCATTCAGTAGTTCAGCAAGTCTTTATTCCGAGTCTTCTTGTGCATGGCCGTGCTATATTCCCAAATAAAAAGGCCGGAAGTGCGATCGTTGATCGTTAGGAATCAACAATAGAACAGTGTCGGTGATACTGGACTTGACGAGCATAGCTTTTTGTATGTCCGATTTGGTAAAAATGTGATTTAGTGTGGAGCTGTTAATATGGAAGTCCATGACGTGTCTTATCTTGCCTTCTGGCATTAAGTTGGATTCAAACTAATAGTTGGCAGTTAGCTTTATGAGATGTCTCAAAGTCGCAATGTATATTATACAGCACCTCGCACTTTTTCAATGTTATTGGACGTATTTCCAATAGTTTGGATTCGAAACAGCGTCGGCATATTCAAGTATATGACCTGTCTAGGGCAATTAACAACGATTAAAATGTGACGGATCCGAAGATCTTTCAAGTTGCTCCTGATGACGCCTAGCAATGGTTTTGTATTCACAACCTAGTATTGGGCATGAGAAACAAAGGCTAGTTTTGCAGCAATTAATATTTAGTGCCCCAGACCTATGAATTTTCAGTATTAACCCCGGCTAGCCTTTAAAATTTCCAAAATATTTTCCTGCCATCTTCCTACATTAAGCAGTGACAACGTCTGAACCTTCGACAACATCAGCAATGAAGATAATGAAGAGGAGTGGTCCTAGATGACTTCCTTGTGGAACACCACAAGTTTAAGGGAACAATCTTGGTTATTTGCTACCAAAATCGAACTTATGGAACATATTAACTAAAAATGATGAAATCAATATCTCAAGCCTCCAAAAGTACGAGTAAGTGGCCAAAACCAATTTTTGGTGTTAAATATGATTCTGGTAAAGTTCGCAACAGAGAGGGGAAAAGGAAAAATTCGACAGACTGCGTTTTCGGCTTTGCAACACCACACTAAAATCTGTGGAATCAATAGCAAGTCCTGGCTATTCAATAAACTGTAATCTGTCGGGATATACCCATACCAACTCATAAACTACGGTTAATTGGCAGTAATATAACCACAGTTACCTATGTTGATGGTATTTACTTCACCCTTGACAAGCGGCTTTCGCCGTATAACTATGGCCTGAAATCACAATTTGCCTGATTTGGCCGCTCTGATAAGGGTGCATAGTCCTACCTCCGAGCTCAATCTAATATCTGTGGCCTCCGTAGACAGGACCACATTTCCACATATTCAAAAAGGCACTTCGTTCCACTCTTCAAGATTTTATACGAGTAAAAGCCAGAGACTTCATGTTTTCAGGACAAAATTGTGGAATATAGAATCCCACCGTGTAATTTAGCTCGACACAATTACATAAACTCCTCTTGATTATTTTTCATTTACATGTTACCTCCGAGACTAAGAGCAAGTTCTGGTACCGTCAGCTTCAAAAATGGAATCCTCATTCACGCCTCAACAACTCCGGAGACTTGCATTAGTCCCCCTCTTCTTTTTGTGTGGTCATGCCATATGCAGCTGTTGTCACATAGAAACCAACTCTCAATGGAAACTACTTGGAGAATTCTCCCTAAACCGGCTGTTCACACTATAGTTCATTGCCATCAGGATTGCGCATATCTCCGGTTGGAAGACAGACGCAAGTTGTCCTACAGGGAGTGTAATCCGTTGTCCTTCGGAAAGACTTTAGCACCACATTCTAAATCGGTTTCGGAGCCATGCCTGAAAACCCGACAAGATTCCACTCCTGACCCAGCTTCTGGCCGAAACCAGCCTTGGGCACGGAGAAAGTCGACTTCGTATTTCTTTCCGCAGCTCGTATACCAGAGTCATAAGACACTCTACGTGCAAGGTCATCAAATTTACAGTGCATGTTGTATCAAAGATCACATCCTTTTAATCGCAAGACGTCTTTGAGAGTGCAGACCAAAACGGACTCAGTCGGCAGTCGTACCGACCATTCCGAGACCATTCTCTAGAGTCTGGTAAGCGCAGCAGTAATCTATTTTCGTGAAAGGCTGTACCACCAGATAACTGACGATTTCCATTTAGCCATTTCATAGCCTCGTAGATCCAAATGACCTTACTCCGTGACTTGCCCCATGTCTTGCGGAAAACTTCCTTAAATTATCAGAAGGCCGACAGTTTTCGACTTAAATGTACAAATGATCAGGGCGGTCAGCTTCCTCTCTCACGTAAAGAGAATAATCTCAGTTTTAGGAAGATTGACTGAAAGCCCATTTCTAGTGCTACAGCATCTGGATATGCTTGAACATAGATATCAGAACTATTGAGAGCGCTAAGTAGTGAGTTGGGCACCTTGCGAGCAACCCCTTTTTAACCCATCATCACATATTGACGTAGTCATTGTGGCGGTTTCTAGTGGTTTCTCTACGCCGTGTTACACATACCCATCCCATTGAAACTTGAGTTGTCGAAAGTACCCTCAGTGTCGATAGAGATGCCTGGCGTGTATGCCGTATTGGCGAGTGGATCTTCAATTCTGTCGTCCAGATTTTGAAGCGCACTTTCTTGTACAACACACATTGCAAGACCAACTACCTCGACGAACAAACTTTTATATCACGTGAGTGTTCGCTTTAAAGACTTCATTTCTCCAGAACCGTTCCTGTACATAGATATGAAATGGCTCTTCGGTGATGCTAATGTCGTGTGGTTAGTGGTGCTGCTGATAATTCACGGCGCTCGAACAGCACCCTCAATTTTAGTGGCTTGCTCAATTTTAGTCGTTTGCTTTGAATTCGAATTAGCCTAGGCGCCAACTCCAGTCTTCCCTGGAAAGGAAAATCACGATAGTGCAATTGATTACTCAAGGCGGCTTTTCTATTTCTCTTTTTTGTTTTCCTCATTGGCATGGATTGGACCAGTTTTTTGCTCGAACAAATTTATGACCAATGCATGTCTCCATATTCCCTCTTAGGATTTTCTGTTCCCTTTCCGAATAATAACAAGCAAACTATGATCCCTCAAAAAGACGTTGTAGTTCGTCATAAACAAAACGCGCAATAATCACTTTCAAGATTCCTCAAAATAACTCCAACAACTCCGCTTACCATGAAGCGGATATTTTTACAAATCCTCAAGTGTTGGAAAAGGGACGAATTCTTTTACAATGTTTGTATTTCCCACTTGAAATAAATTACGAGTAACTGGTCATATTTCTGGCTGCAGAAACCAAATTTGATGTGTCCATAAATTTCGTCTTCTATTGCCGTTCTTGCTACGTACTCGTACTTTGGATCAGTGTTTATGTTGCGTCACTGCGGAGTTTGATGTCGGTTTCAATAATCACTTACCCAAAAAAGTGGCCATCAGTTTTATTGTAATTTATTGTCCGCAGTCAAAGATGCTTTAAGATGGAGACAGAACCACTATTTCTAGTGACAAATTTTGACATTTACGACACCGGGATTAAAATGTTGAAATCAAAATCATTAGAATAAATATGTTACATGCGAAGGGCATTACAAAATTAATGATTTGGACGGATTACGCTTCATTTGTGGGCATCATGGATTGTTATGCGAGTACGAGTACTTTGGGATGAATAAGAGCTTGACGGGTTTCCAATAGGCCTCTGAAGGGCACACGATAACTGGATCGGGTGTTGTGAATTCAAGGAGTCTATTCGTATTGCCTTTCGAGTATTTTTTTCTACGTTGGCGGCTGCAGCTGCCTGTTTGGGGAATGCCTCCCTTCCAATATTAATTTGAAATTCTCTCTGCATGCCGGTCAATTTGGTGCGTCAACTGATTTGGTTGGCTGTGTGGAGTAGCAGCTACGAGTACTAACAACAATCAACACTTTACTATTTTTATGCGATGCTCTGTCGAGTCTGTTTTTGAGTACATTTCAATTATCGCATGGGTAATTTAACAGCAGTCTTTTTCAGTTCCATACTTATGTAAGATGTGGAAAGTATCTTTGTTGGCTGAGCTTAGAAGTAGCATCTTCGGATGTGGACTCGTCAAATAACGAGATAGACCCTTCTAAAGTCTAATTTTCACCTCCTCACGGTGACTAAACTCTGGGAGTTTAGTCTGTTGCAATTTTTTTTTTCTGGTTGTTGCAATTTTTAATAATTATTATAATTATTTGGTAGCGGGTCTGCCGGCAGGAATCAAACTTCAAACTTCAAATGACGGACTGCAACGCCAACAACGAAAAAATACCAAAAAGGGGAAATTTGCAACAGGCAGCAGGTTGAGTGCTGCCACTTTCGGCTGCTCAGCTGGGGGTGGGTTTATGGTTAAAAAAACGGAAAAAAATATACGGAAGTAGCAGATCTCAAAAAAATAAAAATACACCAATGTGTCCGTAGGCGCCACGCAATCTTTTTAGCAAGGAATTGCGAAACCTTAAAACGATGAAAAAAACACAACAAAAGTCGAAAGTCAGGAATTGAGCGGCATAAACGGTTTACGGAGCAAGACAAGCTGCAGTTAAAACTATCGTAGTAGAAACCGCTTAAGAGTGGTCCGCTATCGTTCGCCTTCCCGAACGATTGAAAAAAAAAATTCTTTTCTAGCGGGTCGCGTGAAAGGCAAACGGGCCTTTCTTTGTACGGAGTAATAATTTTCTTTCACGTTGACGAAAGCCTACCGGGATCTCAGTATACACCCTTACTACACAATACTTAGCTTTGAGTGGTATCCTTCTTTCCTCGTCTTCCCAGTTCTTCTTGTGGTTCCCTGATCCTGTCCTCTTTTCCTCTGACCTTGCACTTAAATGTTTTTTTTTCTTTTGTTTTGCTGTTCAAATTTTCCTTTCTCTACTTCCTTTCTTAGTCACTTGGACCTAGATCTCGTTTTTTTTATCTTTTTTTCTTTTTAAAACCCCTATACTGCGTTGCGCTCACCCGAGAAGGGGCTGCCCTGATTCGACTTATGTCCACTCAGACCATTGGACACTCACCCACACATTCCTGCTTTACATCTACTCGGTTAGCGGGCCCAATGTCTGGTATATGTGTACAGCACTCCGCTATTTAGCTGGAGCGTGTAAACATGGCTTGGAGCACCGCTAGAACGCTCTTTCATACACTCAAGTGTATAAGTCGGTAAGTGACTACCCAGATCCTCGGGGAAATTTCCGAATTCTGGGAATTTCCTTTGGCCTGAGTGAACATTTCCCCAGCGTTGTCTTGGGTTCAAATAACCCGTTCTTTCCCCGAATTTGATCTCTGAAGTAAGTCGAAGTGGCAAAGAAAGTTCCTTTTCTATTCATTTGCGATTACGAAAGGGGAACTAAGTCCGGATCTACGGATCTAGGGATCTTAGGTTAAACTTTTGAAAAGTGACGGAGGAAGAAGGACACTTTTCTCGAATTCAATTCCCCTATGAAAGGTGGACCCGGTGTGCGTCCCACTCTTTACACTAATTGTCTTCTGTTTCGTTTGCTGTGTTTTTTTTTTTTTATGGATGTTTTGTGTGTTGTGTGTTGTAGAGAGTTGCAGGCAGTCCTCCTGGCTCTAGGCAACGTGTGCGGGTTGTAGATATTTCATTTACACAGAGGGTTCCAGATCGCACATCTGGCTCTAGGTGTGTAGTTCGAATAATAAAACATATGGCCGTCCGCCATATGTTCAGAGTGTTTCAGGCCATCCGCCTGGCTCTGTCTTTCCCTGGTGGACCTACTGGTTGTCACTTCCGAGGAGCGTAAAGGCAGAAGTACGGGATTGGAAGAATCTACAGGTATCTTTCGCTCCAAAGCGACAACGGACATAACAGACAAGGCGGGTCAAAAGGTGAAGAGGTTAGGAGCTGGAAGGATGGAATGGATGCCTTACCTCTACTTAAGGCTGGAGACTACCCATTAGGGGAGACAAAACAACATTTGGGACAAGGGTCGGCTATTTCCTGTTGGACCCTTGCACAACAACCCAAAACTTATAGCGCTTTCCTTGCGCTCTTGTAGCAAACCGTCTGCTTGCTCTGTGGGGTTCTTCCTCGAGTTTTTTTTTTTTTTTCTTGACCTCCGTCGTACCTATTTATGTTGTCCTTCCAAGATGATGAGAAAGTGCACCGATGGCTGATGCGCCCATGGCTGCCCATCACTCTCTCAGAATTTTGGACGAACAACTGTTACAAAGGGAAAGGTTCGAAGGAGTGAAGCGAAGGTTTCAAGGAAAAAGAGTCCAGATTGTTCTGGTAAATTTGACCGCAACAAGTCGAAAATGACGAGGGGACGTATGCCAAAACATAACACATTCGCCATAAAGATGGATTGTTGCCTGGTAAACACAGATACCCTTTTAGCTATCGTATTAGGACTTGTGAAGGCCCTTCTTGAGATAGGATGGACATCTTAGATCTATTTAAATACGATTGTCACTTGCCAGCTGAGAACACTATCTTGCTCTACTTTAACAAGCCACATTGAAGTAACCCACTAAGATGACGCTCTAGTGTGTTCTGCCAACTTTTTTAGCTGCGCACTGTGAGGTGCGATCCATCCATATACCCCTTTCTACTGCCTCTCTATGCTCATCGTCGCCATAAGATGTGTTAAGACTCAAAACAGAGCGATAAAACAAAAAACCAAAGGAACCATAGTAAGAAAATGAACACATCGTTTTATACCAGTGATCGATATACGGATTAAACAGACTGAAACAAGCTTCTGTCTGGCTTGGTTTATGTTGGGACATGGCTGCTTCAAAGCGTATCTTTTTCATGAAAGCATCCCCGCACAAAGCCACCATATGATGAAATTGTCTCAGAAAACGAGTTTTTTCATTGTGCACGATACCAAACCAAGGGGATAGACTTAAGGATCTGTCTGGAAAGTCGCCCATTCCTAACGATGTCGTTCAAAATGTGGACATTCCCACCGACCTCAGACGATTTGATCGCAATGTAAAGCGAACTGGCAAAATAATCGAATCGTAACATACCACCTTGATCAGATTTTATTCAGAAAATTGGAAATACAAGTTTATTCATCTAAATCTATATTGTCGCCTTGAAAGTAATCCCCATCGACTGCAACACACTTATGCCAGCGTTGGATCCAATCCTCGAAACATTTTTTATATTCGGTTTTCGGTATGTCCATCTGTGCTTCCTGCGATTTTTCCATTACTTTCGCTTGGCTGCTGAAACGCGTTTTTTAACTCGATTGAACAGAAAGAAGTCACAGGGAGCCAAATCAGGTGAATTCGGTGGCTGTTGGATGGAGTTTGTTGCATTTTTCGTCAAGAAATTACGAATAATGATGATGGAGCTGTGCGATGGTGCGTTATCATGGTGCAAAATCCACGAGTTTTCTGCCCACAATTCTAGTCTCTTTCGGCGAATTGCTTCACGCAAATGTCTTATAACGCCCAAATAATACTCTTTGTTTACTTTCTAGCCTTCTGGCAAAAATTCATGATGTACTACACCGTTGGAGTCCATGAAAACAGTGAGCATTGCCTTCTTTTTTGACTGAAAACGACGTGGTTTTTTTGGTTTCGGCTCATTTGGTGAACGCCATTCACTTGCCTGATGTCTGGATTGCGTGTCGTACTCATAAACCCACGTCTCGTCTCCAGTAATGATCCTTTCGATGAATGTGGGATCAGATTCAGCCTCGCAAATCATCTCTTTTGCGACGTCAACACGGTCTCTTTTTTGCATGAAATTGAGGTCTTTTGGCACCAACTTTGCTGCTACACGACGGAAACTCAAATCATTAACCAAAAGGTCTTGGACGGAACCATAGGTAATGTTCAAGTCCTCCGCTTTCTTTCTGATGATTAATTTGCGGTTATTGACCAACTTTACTTCGATCAATGTTTTCGTCGGTTTTCGATGTCGATGGTCTGCCACTCTGCCACTCAATCATTTCCGATTAAGTCACGACCACTTTTGAACCGCTCGTGCCTTTAGAGAATTGTTGCCGAAACACTTTTCCAACATTTCCAACGTTCGCGCACCATTAAATCCGTTTTTTACGCAAAATTGAATACAAGTTCGTTGTTGCAAATTTAAATCCATTTCTAAAATTGCAACACACACAGAAATTGATGTACCCTTGGCTACGTAACTTTTGCAAACGTCAAGCTATGATGATAAGATTTAGAGGGAATGTCAACAACAGATTTACCAACTTAACAAAAAAAACGGAACTCAAATGGGAACCACGGTGGTGTTGTGCGGGAACTTTCTGATCAAGGTGTACATTTCATGCGTTATCTGCACATCGCCATATAGACGTCGACATCCAACCAACAACTGCACAATTGTGCAACTAATACTCAAGTAAAAATATCTTATAGACGGAGAGAGTTCGAGGCATCTGGCAACAATAACGAATTAAACGAGCTACGAGTACCCGCGAGCTACTCGCATGTATTCGAATATATTTTTCAATGACTGGCAATTGAAATTACAGATACTAGTCCATAGCAATCCCAATATACTCGTACACGACGTCAGTCGCGATCGGTTGACAGAAGCATAAGCATACAGTTTGCTGCAATATTTGTCAGCGTATAAATTTCGCCACAAAATAAGCTAGGTTCCTGACCCATAACGTGGAAATTTATTCAAGTCTGTATATTTTCAGATCCAGATATTTTCAATAAATTAAAACGGAGCATGGCAGAGATAAGGCGCCTGAAGCCAACAAATTTAAGCCTTCCGATAGAAATGGAATTGAAGTGAAAGGCTTCTTTTCCGGATTCTTTGCAACCAAAATGGAACAGGCAACGCAAATCAGAGACAACGCACCAAAGGAGTACTTAACTCGTACATAAATGAAATTAGAAATGTTTCATTGAAATTCACTTCTTAAAATGTGTACGTATTGTATGTATTTGAGTGTTTAGTTTTTTTCCTTATTCAGGAATTTTCAAAAGGCAAAAGCAATAACTGAAATGGACTCCAACTGTACTACTACAAAGGAACCTAAGCCAGCCGAAGGAAAAAGACGATTGCAAATGTGCGTACAATTTGAATGTGAAGCATCCTCACCGCCGACCAAAAAAAAAAAAGTTACTTTCAACGAGACAATCGAAGTAATAGACAACTCGGAGAAGGAGAAGGAGAGGCGAGTACATGTACTCGTCTACAGTATACCATATTTTATATTAAATTTTAATTTCTCCATCTAGATCCTTTCTGGCTGCCCAAAGTCCAGGATTCAAAAATGGAAAGGACCACAACGAACACAACAAGACTGGATTTGAAGTTCACCAACGAAAGGAGCTATTGAAGGATTGCATGGAAAGTCGTTCGGCCTGGAAAAAAGCATACGACTTTCAAGAAATGAGTGAAGCAATAAACAGCATCGCAGACAACTAACATATAAAGAATTTTTGACTTTTCATTTCTAAAGAAACAGATGTACCTTTGTAGAATAACACAAATTAAAGGTATCTTCAAGCGTAAGGAATAGTGTTTTAGTGTTCTGCTAATTTGCCATGGCACTGTAGTGGGCTGTTATCTCTGATGTGTTGGGAGCTGTTCATATTCCACACAATCAGGACTAAAAAAATCGGTGAAAAGGACGTGTCCAGCCTGAAAAGAGAGAAAGGAAACTGTTGTAATCGTAAGCCTAATGTAAATTTTGGTTTGGAAGGTACTTGTCATTAACTTTAAGTTAGTTGATAGCCAAGTGTTCATCACCCCTTCTCATCAATTGACTCCGCGAATTTCTTCTTAATTTCGGATCACAAAGTGCCATATAAGCAATGGATAAGAAAACGTTGGAAGGGATTTTGAAGTCGCAAAGTGAGTGGATGGCACAGATTTTGGAGAATCAGAAAACATGGATGGAGACAAACACGCGGAGAAACACGGTTATGAGCTCAGGTATGTCGATTATCTAGCCTGGTGCAACATTTTGAGGCGTGTGCGGTTACAGAGAACAAGCAGAAGCGGACATTTTTCCTGTCATGGATTGGAGTGGATAACTCTTCAGAAGCTCTATGGTGGAGAAGACTTATCTACAAAGACTTTCAAAGAGCTAACAGATAAACTTAGTGAGCACTTCCTATCTAAAATCCATGTAGGTACTGGCAGCCAGATATTAATTCCACAGTCTGTTGCTGATCTCCAAGGACTAGACCCCGCAGGTGCAAATTTAATTGTCCAACGGAAACGTGTTCTCAATTATACGTTGATAATATGATTCAAAACATGGGGAAAGTACAGCGAAAATAATACTTTTCCAGAAAATGTTATTACCAAGAAACTAGCTATAAACTTAAGTGGTCTTCCGATCCAACAAAGCCTTTGCGAAGTACTTTCAGAAGACATCTCAAGAATTGAATTTGACACTACACTACAATTGCTTAAAGGAAATACCCCAGGAGATGACAAAATCACATATAATATGGTAAAATCAGCTGCTGATAGTCTTAAGAACCGAATTTGCTCGCTTTCCAATAACATCCTACCGACTGCTATCTTTCCTCATGATGATAGCTCTCGGAACTATCACCAAATAGATGGGTACCGCCCGATTTCGCTTCTACCTGTTCTATCTAAAATTTTTGAAAAAAATTATAGGACGTAGAATGGGCTCAATTAGCAACGAACAACATGCTTTTAGACCACACAGAGGAGTTCAGTCTCTTATTCATCTCCTGGAACACAAACTTGTAGAAAATCTCTCGTCTTGTAAACACAGCGTTATTTTGTCATCTGATCTAGAGAAGGCTTTCGACCGTGTCACCGTGTCACCTTTCCTATAATAGAACAGTTAATACATAAATGGGGAGTCCCTCAGAAAATTTTAAAAGTCATTATATCCTTTTAATCCGGAAGAAGTTTTTGTGTTAATGTCAATGGCTTTGCCTCAAACAAATTAAAACTTGAAAACGGAATACCACAAGGCTCTCTATTGTCAGTATATCTTTACAATGCATACATAAATGCACTTATAACTGAACTTGTACAACCAAAACATAATCTCGATTTCGTAGGTAGACAATGTAGACAATGTTCAAGCTTCTGGAGATCCATCTAAGGTAAACACAGTCTTGAAATTTGCAGAAATTGAAATCCATGCTTGGACCCAAAAAACTGCTGCAATTGTTCCAACTTCAAAAACTGAGCCACTACACCTTTGTAGGAAAAAGAAATGCTCATGCTCAACATACCCACTCGTGATTCGCAACACCAATGTCAACCTCAAAAAAAAAAGAACTAAGAGTCCTCGGTGTAACTTTCAGTGGCAATCTGAAATTGAATCTTCACATTAAAAACACCATTAACCAACTGAAGAATCGAAACAACGCTCTGAAAATGATATGTTCTCGTCGAAAAGGATCACATCTAGAAACCGCTCTCAAAATAACCAACGCTTTGGTCGAAGTCACCCTCCAACATGGACTGACCCAATATATTTGGACTTCAAAGAAAAACTTGGAGAGCATCGATATAGCCATAAACGAATGCTAGCGAACATCTACAGGACCACTAAGGACAACACCAATTGAACCTCTTAGAATAGAAGCTGGTTTTAAACCAATCAACAGACTTGGTCAAAAAAGAGCAGTCGCTAACTGATTTCTATCATCCTCTTCACATAGCCTCACAAGAAACTTTACGCAGAAAAAAACAAAACAGGAAAAATTCAATATCTTCCCTAAGCAAAATACTAACCCTGATTTCTGCTCATGGATGTATTCCTTTAGAAACGTCAGGGAACCTGTACACCTCGTCCTCTTCTCCGTGGAAAAGACACTTACTAACCATCGACACCAGCCTCTCCAGCCACAAAAAAAGAACACACTTCCAACCTCCACTTTCTTATGCTTTACCGTGAACTAGTGGAAACTATTAAGCCTCTGAAAACACTTTACACTGACGGATCCTATAGAGACAACAACTCCACTTATGCAAACAACTAAGAGATCATCATTTCCCAAGGTATCCTTCCACTGTTGAAAGCCCTTTTTATTGCGCAAACATGGGTAGTTAAGGCATTAATTCTAACTGACAGTTCGAGTATCCTCACTGGAATTAAAAGCGCAACAAATAACTGCTCCACATCCGCAGCATCCTTCATAATAACGCCAACATAACTCTAGAATGGATACCAGGCCATGCTGGCATTAAAGGAAACGAGGCTGCCGATAATGCAGCAAAAGAAGCGACACGTTACCCCTACTTAAAAGAACGCCCAAACATCTCTCAGCTCATCCGAAAACTTTTTATAGCTAATGAAAAAGAAGATCTCGAAAACTCATGGCTTAGTCAACAGACCTTTCTTCGACAACATCACCCAACACATCTCCGAATCCCATACAACAAAGATCTAACCGGAGAAGAGTGCAGAACAATTTTTCGGGTCAGAGTAGGAAAAACTCTTTTTTCTAGTCGACACATTATTCACTAACGACCCCCCCATTGTTCCATAGAACAAATTCATTTTAGTGAGGTGGTTCAGTCGCATAAATGTTCGGTTTTGAAAGTGGAATCAAAGCCGTGGATTATGGTGGATGTCGCTGTTAATGGGTGCACGATGAGATTCCAGGTATACACGGGGGCATCTTGTTTGCTGGTTGGACTAGAAGGATTCCGGCAATTGGGACAACGTGAGTGTTTTGCCACAACAAAATGCCTTCGAGCATACGGGGGAACACCAATCAACTTGGTCTTCAAGTGAACTGAACGTCGAGGTAGCCTACGAAAATTCCAAACATCAAGTGGATTTGCTCGTAGTCAATGGCTCTGGTGCTAATGTCTTAGGTCTAGATTGGTTCTAAACTTTCAGACAAATTACAATAAGGCAAATGTTTCTTTCCTCAACAGCATTGAGACATTATGCGTGAAGTATTCCAAACTATTTTCATCGGGTTGGAATTAGGAGGGTGCAGCACCAAAATTTGTACGTCTCTGTACTGGATCGGTTGGTGGCCGAAGGGTTGCACCGGTGGTGATCGTCGAGAAGGCTAATGGAGGAATTCGAATATGCGACGATTTTAAAACAGTCTCTGAATTCTCAAATTGTATGCAACTGTCACTCGCTGCCTCGACCCCGAGATTTGTTCCATAAGCTTCGGGGAGGACAATTTTTTACCAAGATAGACCTGTTGGAAGCATAACTGCAGATCGAGTTGGATGAAGCATCCAGAGGTTACACCTTTTGGTCTCTTACGGTTCAATCGATTACCATATGTTGTACACAGCGCACCAGGAGAGTTTCAAGGGGTCATGCAACAATGGTTTGCGGATCTGTAGGACGGCATTTACATCGACGGAGGAGGAGCACCTGCAAATCTTGGAAGAGGTATTAAAGAAAATGGATACCGATGCAACAAGTGGAAGTGTACGTTCGTAGCAGCAGAACTCGAATATCTAGGACACACGCTCAATTCTAAGGGTATAAGCCCCTCCGGTAAAACCCTTGGACGGCCTCCGAAACCAACCTCGACCAACGAATGTGAAAGAATTGGAAGCAGGCTGTGGTAAAATAAATTATTATAACCAGTTTATTTGGAACTTTTCGCAGGTGGCTGGTCCATTAAATGAACTTCGTGCAAAAGGTGTCAAGTTTGCATGGTCTAAGCAACAGCAAACACCGTTCGAGAGTTTGAAGGACAGCATCCTAAAAGCAACTCGGCTAGCGCATTTTGATGATACGCTACCAATCATTAGAGCAGTGGTCTTACATCGATATCTAGATGGTACGGAATGGCCGATTGTGTTTGCCTCTCAGACATTGGACCGTCCCATTAGCGCAAAAATATTTCATTGTTATCTATGTGGCCGCACCTTCGAGCTGCAGATCACAAGCCTCTGACTGCGATATTTAATCCCAGCAAGCAGATTCCCGAAATGACCATGGCATGTCAACGCGGATGCTCTGTCACGACTTCCAGTGGGCTTAGATGTGTCTTTCGACAGACCAGATGACAATTTCCACAAAGTCAGCACACTAATTCTGGAAGCAGTTATTGGACAGATTACTGAAGAGGGTTTCTGCATATATCAAGGATGGATGGCCGGACAAGTTGCCAAACAACGAAAAGGAACTGAAGCCATGTTTTAACCGTAAGTTAAGACTGTCTTTTCATAATAACGTCATTCCCTTGACTTCAGATTATGATCGTGGCATTATCCCGGAAATCCTACAGTCCAGATCGCTGAAATATATTCACGAAGGTCATTGGGGCTGTTTACGAATGAAGCAATTATCACAGCGGTATATCTGGTTCCTAGATATGAATAAGCGGGTCGAGAAATTAGTAGTCAGCTGTGTCATATGCCAAGCATCAGCATCGGATCCGAAAAAAGAATATGTGAGTTGGCAACCATCAGAGAAACCTTGGGAAAGGATCCATTTGGATTTCACGGGTCCACAAAATGTGGCTGATTTGCGTGGATTCTCTTTCCAAGTTTCCGTTCGTGGTATCACTTTCAGCGGTGACTCCAACAAGAACGACTAACCACCGACTCTAAAGAGTTTCAACAAATTTTCAGAAAATCCCCACTTCCATATGATCGCAATCACTGTAATGCCCCCGCCCCAAAATTTCCGTCCACTGAACTGAATACTGTTCTCAACATCATTGTGGAAATTTTCTATAAAAAGATATTTCAGTACTCAAACCCTCCAATGAAATTGAAGTAATCTAACCCCTGGCCACCGGCTCGCCTAACATCTCACGACACCATGCACGGTGCGCAGTGTCAGCAATATAAGAGGATTACTTCTGTGCAGTTGGCGTTATTGGGCACGCGTGTAAACTACAATCTTGCAGCTTGTATCAGTTTGGCAACATTGTAGTCACTTAGTTGCCCCTCGGTTTAACTTGTACACTGTGTGCCCTAGAGCAAGAAAAGAAAGTGGATATGATTGTTACAGACTTCAGCAAAATCTTTGATAAAATAGCGCAGTTAAATAATTTTGAACTAAATGCTCCTCAACTTCCTTGAGTTCAATATAGGAAATGTCAAGTCATTTGATACTCCCGAAATTATTTAACACTCCCTGACACTTCCCTGCTACATATCAATCCAACCAGTAGCACTTTGGCGTTGTACTTGACACAGAACTCAATTTCTGCACCCACCTGTGTTGCATAATTAGCAAAGTTAACACTACGCTTGGCCTTGTTAAACTAAAGGGCAAACAGTTCGCCGGCCCTTGTGTCACAAAATTACTTTATATCACCTTTGTTAGGCCACTTCTCAATTGATATGATTCGCTCTGCGTGGGCTTCCATGGGTTGACCACTACACCCTGCCCCCTATAATGACCCACTCAAATTCCTGGGTCTTCCCGGCATCATCGATGAAGGTCTATCCCTCTTTTTCGACCAAGAACCACCGAACGGCATATGGTTCTAGCGCATATGCCATCAAACTAATTGAACATTCCATGTATTCGCTTTGCACTACAGCATCAGGAACACCCTCAATCATCACCTCTACCGATCCTGATCTTCACCGTCCTTTAGTTTTCATTTTACAATAGTTTAAGGCCAGTTTGGATTAAGCCCAATAGAGTCGTTCGCACATTCCGCTGCATTTTTGCCCATTCGGGATCCCACCGATAGTCATCAGGCTGACCAAATCGGGTAGGTATGCCATGTTCAACGAATGTAGTCGGAGAGCCTAGCCCGAAGAGCAACAGAGGCTGAAGTTCTCCAGCTGAGGTTCGAAGAAGAGGCCAAAAGAAAAATAAGTTAACCACCCGAGTGCAAGAACAGCAGCAAAATAGTGGCCTCGCCAACGATATGATTCAAGATTAACCGTAACTTGTCCCGTGGTGATTGTTCTTCCTTGCAGATTCCCATTGAAGCGCTCTCTGAATATGCAAATTATTGCCTCACACCTCTACCTGCTACATCGTAGATCGTAGCAAGCTCCGAAATATTTCATTTTAAAATTTGACAATTAAAATTATTTTTTATCTAGAAAGAAAACGAATAACAATTTTTAATATATTCTCTACAACGATGCGGAAAAACCAAGCCATGCGGAGATTGCCATCCCCTATTCCCCAATCTAAGCCTTGTGTTTGCAAAAATCTAAGCAACGTACGGGTCAAGTCAGCTATTCGTTCGTATTGCCTGCCTTCAATGGCGTTCTGGGCCACTTCATCTTCGTCGGATGAAAAATCTTCCATCCTGCTGTTAAGAATAAAATATTTAGGATACGAAATAAAGGTGATTTCAAGACTGACCAGATCTACAATAGCCGGAGCACAAATTCCTAATGAAATATAAATTTGCAAAATTTAATTTTATACCATATGTCGAAATTATTTCAGTGACTGCTGGGGTTTTCGAAATCAGATACTTTGCAGGTTGTACTTGAACTATTCGTTATTGGCTTTATCGACAGTGCTTGGGTTAGGATAAATCAAAGCGTTTCTCATGGGGGTTTGTTTGGACCAATTGTAGGTCTATTGCGATACCACCGGCTGCGTTGGCTACTCGTGGAATCATAGAGATGTTTTCCCTTATTTGTCGACGTCGTCGATCTTTATAGAGCGGAGACCGACTTACGTGTCGGAAGTTGTAACTGGCTAGGGATTGCAACAAGATCCATGCTAGAGCTTGATAGTTGCGAATAAAGTGCACAATAGATGCGTTCCTTTCCAATCCTGCAGCTATCGGGAACACTTAATCGCTGTCCGTGCCTCTGTAAAAGTATATGTCTCAATTATGTCTGAGATTATGGGTTCGTACGTCCGGAAATGAATATGAAAAGTAGAGAGTACTGTCGTCAGAAGTAGCAAAAAATATGTAGATCATTAATGAAAATTAAAAAAAAGTATCGGAGCCAGAACAGATCCCTGTGGTACACCAGCATTGCATGAATTTCTAATTCATTGCACTTTCGACAAAAGAGCCTGAATAGAGAGAAGAGAATTCGCCTTTTTTAGGGACGGGCTAGACAAAAGAGTCTTAAGCTGGAGTAGAACATATAATACCTAGACCAGCGGGTTTGTGAATGTTAAGATCTTTAAGTACTCTTGCTACACATTCTATGTGAAAATGGATTCATCCTATTGAAGACTCGACGCAGTCAAGTGTAGGCAGCGACAAAACACAATATGGAAGTGTTGAGTTGGCCGCAAAGTGTGCAGCAAGCAGATTGGCCTTATCCGAAGAGCTGACACCTGGAATGTCATTATAAATGAGCATTGGAATGGAGGATGAGGCAATGTTTCTAATGTTTTTGGCGAATGACTAAAAGTTTTCACTACCTTTGAGACATTGTATTTTAGTATTTTTTTCCTCAGTTGTTGGTCGTATTGAAATTTCGCGCACTTAAGAAAGGCGCCGCAGTCATTCCTGGTTCTCTTGAACTTTTTTCGGTTTTCCTTGTGGGAGTGGATACTCTTCTTCTGAGGAATTTCAAAGAAAATAATGTCCGTTGTTATATCAGTGGCATTCATTCCTAGAGAAGATGTTGTTTTAGGAATGTTTTTTCTATGTGACCGGTATATGTAAAATACACTGATATGACAAAGTGGTGCGATGAACAGTGGGATTATTTACAAGCTAGGTTAAGTGGTTTTCCACAGCGGAGATCTCAACATTCCGTCCTTCGGATGCTGTCCTTCCAGGATGTCGCACCATGGGTGTTTTGAAACTATGTTTACAGCTGTGGACGTATTTAGAGAAGTGATTGTTTTTTAGGCCGCGTATATCCATTGGACATTGCTATGTCCAATTTGAATCTCAGAGCCATTATAATTCCAAAACACGGTAGATGCTAGCCAACAAAAGTCAAAATAGTGTAAAGCTTTAAACAATACGATTTCTTTACATCCTTAAATTTCATTCCAGACACAATTTGGTACAATACGACAGTTAGCTTTCGTGGCACAAAACTCAAACCAATCATACAGACGTCATTTCAAAATTTATAAAATATACCTTATGGCACCTCTACCGCGAGCATCGAACTTGCAGAGTTGTAGAGATTGAGTAAGGTCAATCAATCTCGAGAAATTCTCCAGACGAGTCCTGAAACCCCGGATCACATCAAGCTCATCGCATGCACAAATCAGAGATCTCTCGATCTCTTCACTAAGGCCATAGGTGGTTTAGGAGAGATTTGGCCAGGAGCAAATTTCGAGGTCGTATCTAAGGAGGACATCCCTAGCAGACCTCGAATGCGTGCCTGGATCCCAGCAGAACCCTCCTCCCCAGAAAGAATTATGGAGATCTTCAGGCTCAGTAACCCGACCCTTCCGACTCATGACTGGAAAGTCGCGAAACTGGAGGAACTAAGGGGTTCTTATAGATGCGCGCTGATCGTGATTCATCTAAGGGTCTACAAAAAGGATGGGCTGGATGCTGATAAGCAACCTCCTCCTCCTTTAACGGAGACACCACCAAACACAACCTAAGATCCTGGAGCGTCGATATTCTTTCCAGAAATGGATAGCGACGACTCCAATCTATCCGAGGTGACAAGCAAGCCATCGATATCCTTATCTGATACCCCGTCGGAAATGGAAACCGACGACGAAGCAAAACGAGGTCCTATACGATCAGAGGAAGAAGATGAGCTCTTGGGCAAATCCTCAGAATCGGAGGATCTTAACAACACTCTGGAAAGCTGTAGCAATGATACGGTTTCTCCAGATTAATCTCCATCACTCAAAAAAGGCTTCGGCCGCACTCATTCTGCGTCTTTCAAAAAACGTAGAAGACATTATCCTAATCCAGGAACCATGGATTGTAGAAGGCGTGGTTCGTGGACTTAGGACACCCACATACGTCCCGCTCTACACAAGAAACAAAGGTAAGATCAGAACTTGTATATTAGTGAAACGTAGCCTTAATGTACTTCTATTTCCTAATCTCAGCGACCCCGACTTAACCGTTGCCAGACTAGAGACTGCCAAAGGCTCCTACTGGCTAGCTTCGGCATACCTTGGCCACGATCATGTGGGTCCTCTTCCTGGTAATAACCTAGAAAGGGTGGTACTGGAGGCTGGAAGACAAAAACTGACCTCATCATCGTATGCGACGCTAACGCGCATCACACGGTATGGGGCAGCACCGACATCAACGACAGATATCACTCGTGTCTCCGACAGCATCACTCAAATGCTAATGAACTGGATGGTATCGTCTGAACACTCTTATTCAGACCACAGATACATCCAATTCAGCCTGAATGATGCTCCTCCTAGTCAACCATCATTCCGGAACTTCCGGAAAACTGATTGGCCAAAATACAGAGGAATACAGTCAGAAACGCTATCCTCTGAACTATCAAGTCCGCCGCGTGACACCAATGAGCTTGACATGAAGGTCAGGGATTTCACTCTGGCTCTCAATCAGGCTATGGCCGCTTTCCGCCTTCTTATTCAACTTAAAGGCAAGAAAAAGCCACATTGGTGGACATCAGCACTGGGACTGCTCAGAAACACTTGTAGAAAACTTTTCAACTTAGCAAAGAGCACTGTGGCTGACTGGGACTCATACAAAGAATCCCTCAAATTATACAAAAAAGAACTGAGGAAGGCAAAGCGACAATCCTGGAGGTCCTTCTGTGACAAAATCACGGAAACCTCCGAGGCATCACGGCTAAGAAAAATCCTCTCTACAAATCCTATGATGCCTAGCTGTTTGAAAAAAACCGATGGCTCTTGGACTACCTCAAGTGATGAATCACTCAACCTGCTACTGGACACCCACTTTCTAGATAGCTCTCAACTCGCGGTCAGTAGCAACCCAAACAGGTCTACAGCAACCGGGACCAAAGTCCATGGTCTGATCACAAGAGACAAACTGCTCTGGGCGCTGCATAGCTTCAAACCATACAAGTCTGCTGGTCCGGACGGTATAATACCTGCCAAGCTATAGAGGTCCTCCGATATTATGAGGAGCTGTGTAGAACTTATCCACATTCCACTGTCCTGGAGAGAAATCAATGTGGTTTTTATTCCCAAAGCCGGAAAATGTTCTCATGTTGTCCCAAAGGACCTCAGACCTATAAGTCCATCATCTTTCCTTCTGAAAACTCTAGAACGACTGATTGATATCCATATACGAGCTAAAATTGATCCAAGACTTCTGTCAACGGCCCTAACATGCCTACTGTAAAGGAAAGTCAGTGGAAACGGCTCTGCATTCACAGACTAGTCACATCGAACGATCCCTACAATATAAAGAGTACACAATGGTTGCTTTCCTGGACATAGAGGGTGCCTTCAACAACGCCAACACATCCGCAATCACGACTGCGCTGTCAACTCTGCAGGTAGACGACTCACTTGGGGAACTGATCAGTCTTATGCTAAAAAGCAGTATAATCAACTCCAAACTGGGTGAGACTTCTGCTAAAAGATGTGTCAGCAGAGGTACGCCGCAAGGCGGTGTCCGCTCTCCCCTTCTCAGGAACTTAGTAGTAAATGAACTGGGAGGTAGCAGGGTGATTGCCTATGCAGACGACGTTGTTATTGCCGTCTCAGGTAAGCATCTTAATACCATTAAAGAACTCCTCCAACTAAATCTCAATAGATTAACCCGTTGGGCAGATCGCTGTGGATTGGGAATAAATCCCCATAAAACTGATCTTGTCCTCTTTTCCAGGAAATACAAAGTTCCTTTAATAAACGGTGACAGTTTAGTGTTTTCCGATACAGCAAAATATCTGGGTCTCATTTTTGACAGAAAACTAAACAGGAAACCTAACATTCAAGAAAGAGTCAATAAAGCTACAATAGCTTTATTCTCTTGCAAAAAAGCTTTTGGGAATAAATGGGGCTTTCAACCTCGGCTGTACATCTCACTGGCAGTACATCTCGGTCATAAGACCGATACTCACTTACAGGATGGTAGTCTGGTGGACGGCCTTAGAAAGTGCAGTAAACTGCATTAAGCTAAGCAGAGTCCAAAGAACAGCATGTCTATACATAAGCGGAGCATCGCGGTCTACCCCCTCTGCGGCATTAGACATTCTGTTTCATTGTTTGTCACCGCTCGATATTTTCGCCTTAAAGTGACTAAACAGTGGACAAATAATCCATTTGGCCACGCCAGTATTCTAAATACATTAGGAATCCTCACAGAGAACATCGATTACACCACACCTGAACTTTGGTTTGACAAAAACTTCCATGTAAGCTTCCTCTCTAGATTTTTTCTGGGAGAAAGATGCTTTCATGGAGGACAAGTCAATCCATCTCTACAAAGATGGATCTAAAACCAATAGCGGGGTTCGTGGCGGCGTTTTCTCAGGCACGCTAAATAATTCCGTCTTCCAAATCACTGCAGCGTGTTCCAGGCGGAAATTTTGGCGATTAAAGACGCTCTATCCTGGCTGAAGAAAAACGTGATATCTTCAAAGGGTATCCGTATTTTTTCGGGTAGTCAGGCCGCTATCAAATCCCTGGACTCAGTCTCACTAAATTCTAAAGCCGCCCTTGAATGCCAATCGTCTCTTATGGAGATGGCAGAGCAGTTCAACCTTCACCTCTGTTGGGTGCCGGGCCACACAACTCGTCAAATTTGGAACCACTCTACCTATTCTACCGGAAAGGGGTAGCATAGGTATCCCAATTGCTGCGTGCAAACTAATATTAAAGCTGGATGCCAATAAAAGAACAGACCTTAGGTGGACTGTTGGACCAACATGTCTAGCGACCAAACAAATCTGGCCAAAACTGGATCTGTTTCGCTCTAAGTGTCTGATCCTTCTAAATAAGGAACATCTCAGCGCCATCACAGGTGTCATCACTGGACACTGCCTCATAGGCAAGCACGCAAGAAGGCTTGGCGAGGACGAGGAGAAGGATGAGACAATCCTCCACCTACTCTGTACATGTCCAGCTCTCTCCCACAGAAGAAAACTTCACTTAGGAGTCTTCTTCTACAACGCCCTAAACGATCTGAAAAATATAGACGTAAACAGTCTCCTTCGCTTCGTCAGAAGCTCAAACTGGTTCCATCAGTAAGAGGGTCATAGATCCACGTGGCATTACAATGGGCCATTAGGCCTAAGTGGGTTGGTATATCCAACAGCCACTCTTACCTACCCTACCCTTTATCTTGATGTTTTGTTTTTACTCGTTTGTTAATTGCCTTTTATCTCGATGATTTGTGTTGATTCGATAGCACGTCCGGTGGTTTTTTATTTTTTTGTCCTTTACTTAAGAGAGCACGTCTATTCGCTATCGCGGTCTGCAGAAGCTGCCCCCTATTGGAAACACCTAACTGTTATCGTACCAACTGAGTTTACCTTCTACTGCGCAGGTCTCTTCAAATTTCTTTTATCATCTCTTAAATTGGCAAATATAACTTAAGAAACACGAAAATGGGTGGAGCCATAAACAAAAAGTATCTACATCTCAACGTTACTTTCAAGAAGGTTGTTGGGAACTGCCTGAGAGGGTTGTTTTTTTTATTTTCTTTCTATTAAACTGAAGTTGAGAGCGCACTGATGGAAGGGCCAATTTGCCAATTTAAGAGATGATAAAAGAAATTTGAAGAGTTGGCAGGGACTATATTAAGTTCTCTTTTAAACAAAATAAAAAATGCGAAACGTTTAATAAAGAATAAATGAAATTGAATTTTTGTGTTGTAGTTTTTTTTTTTAAATACGAGGGGCGTTCAATATATTCTCGGTATCGATATGAAGGAAAATGCGAATTCAATTTAAATTGTTTTTATTTTTCAATATGATCACCCCTAACATCAATGCATTTGTTACATCTTGAGATAAGCTTTTTTAAACCCTCAAAATAATAAATTTCCTCTTTCTCTGCAAAATACCGACTTGAGTTCTTCATCATCCGAAAATCTTTTTCCACGAAGACATTTTTTCAAATCCGGAAACAGGAAATAATCACTAGGGGCAAGGTCTGGACTATAGGGTGGGTGTTGGATTTCTTCGAAACTACAATCTCGCGCAGCAGCCTTGGAAACTCGCTCCGTGTGAACAGGAGCGTTGTCATGAAGAAGCAACACACCCGCTGCGAGTTTACCCCGTCTTTTCTTTTTAATTTCCTCCCGCAAATTACGAGTATGCAAAGTGGAAGCGTAGGATGTGGCGTTGATGGTTTCACCTTTTTTTTTTGTACTCAATGAGCAAGATTCCCTTTGAGTCCCAAAAAACTGTGGCCATGAGCTTCCCGGCAGACGGAGTGACTTTGAACTTCTTCGGGGGGTCTGTTCCTTTTTTATGCCACTGCATGGACTCTTGTTTGCTTTCAGGGTCATAGTGGTGGACCCATGTTTCGTCCCCAGTAACAATTCGATCCATAACACCGTCCGCGTTCTCACTACACATCTCCAAAAGCTCTCTACAGCATGCGATTCTGACTTTTTTCTGAGGCGCTGTGAGCATTCGTGGCACCCACCTTGCACTGACCTTTGAAAGGTTAAGATGGTCATGAAGAATGGTGTGAATGGTACCAATTGAAAGCTTGGTGATCTCTGCCATCATTTTCACCTTTATTCGGGCATCCTCAAGAACAAGTTTTTCGACTTCTTTGATGCTTTCTCCCGTACAAGCAGTAGCCGGGGCGCCAGAGCGGGGGTCGTCCTCAATGCTCTCTCTGCCTCTCTTGAACTCACTTGACCACTTTTGCACAGTTGATAATGAAGGTGCGGAACCCTGGTAAACAGCCACCATCTCTTCATGAATAGTTTTTTGACTTTTTCCTTGCTTAGTGAGAAATTTAATTACAGCGCGATGCTCAATTTTCACCATCATCGTCTCAGTTGCCGTTATGACTCTGTTTAACTAGAGATAAAACGCGAATTAATAATCACATTTATATGAAATTTTACATGAATGCACTAAAATAATAGTATTACTTGATAAATAAGTCAATTGATATATACAACCACAGCTTCACCCCGATATCGAGAATATGTTGAACGCCCCTCGTAAGACCCACATCCATTTGTACCGTCCAGGATACGAGGAAGCCAGATAAGTTTGTATGATGCATAGCAAGAGTATTTTTTACAAAATTAAATTCTACTTTCTCCGTGAAAATCACCGCCCAACGTTTTACGAGGCATGGAGATACTGCATGCATGCATGCACTCTGATAACCCCAAGAAGGCTGTTTGCAACAAATAAGGTTTGTTCTCATTATTTATATTTTCCACAAATATGTATGCACTCATCGATCTGTCTTTTTCATAGAAATTCTTCGATTACGAAGCTGATTCGAAAAATGAGTGTAAGGAAGAGGAACCAGGCGCATCAGTTAACTGAAGCGAAGATGAAAATGAGAAATCAAAGGATGATGATTACGAAGTTGATAACGAATGGTTTGTAATACATGGACACTTGAGCGATGGAGACCCCGAAATCGAAGATGAAATTTGGCCCGATACGTCTAATTGTGGAAAAGAAATCCGGAAAAATCAAACCACGATTAAGCAGTGCAATTTGGGAGCATGAAAACGACAATCAACCATATCACTGTCCTACAATCATCTGGAATAGATTGTATTTAGGTACAATGATGTTTTGTGAACCACTGCCTGTTGAACAGCCTGGAAGCACAGATCCTGAACCTGAAATTATTCACAATGTAGTTTTACATATTTTCAAAACATGCGTACATATGTATATTACACATAATACCTCTTGGTAATTTAAATCTTTTTTTATTCTCTACTTTTCAGAATGCAGAATGGGTGAAATAGGCCTACAGGGGAGACTGAACACCCAATAAAAAAAAATCGGTTAACGCACCGCTATACATGCCTCAAGACTACTGTGGAATCCAAGAAAAAAAAACAGTTTATTTAAATTTATTTTATTTATTGAACAAAAAAATCGAGTAAAAGACATTAAGTGTTCACATTAAACATATAGTTAATATGTAGTAAGGAAAATTAGTTCTGTCGTTGCACTCCAAATGTTGAATCTGCAAAGAAAAAGGCATTAAATTGAGAACACTGAACATACCCAAAAAATATACGATATTAAGTCAATCCTCAACATTATTGTTAAAATTGAGCCTCGACGCAAAAACTCGAAACTAATCCCGCAGTGTAAGCGATGCCAGGAATTTAACCATACGCAAGCTTACTGCCAAAAAGAGCCTCGGTGCGTAAAATGCGCAGGTAAACACCTGTCCAAAGAATGCAACGTAAGCAAACAAACCCCTCCGACTTGTGTCAACTGCAGGGGTAAGCACGTAGCAAATTTCCGTGGCTGTGAAGTAGCAAAGGAGTTGCAAAACAGACGTGACAAGTTGTTTAAGCCACAAAAAGAGAATCCCAAAACTAAAGAAAAAACATCGGGATCTGCTCAAAATATCGTTAAAAACGCCAAGGCGAAAGTGATTGATTCCAGTGTTGAAAAGAAAGCATCGGAAAAACTTACATACGCTGAAGCTACCAAGCTAAAGGCAAAAGATTCCGGAGATCCTGCTTCCCAAGTATTTTCCGTTATTCTCGCGCAGCTTGAGCAGCAAAACAAAATCAATGAACTTATTTTAGATAAGCTAAAGAAGTTTGAAAACAGGCTCAATAAAAAACGTCCTTCGCCTAAAAAATGAAAAGGGAAAAATTAAACGTACTCACTTGGAATGCAAACGGAATCTTAGAAAAACTTTATGAACTTGAGTTATTCCTAAGGAAAAACGACATTGACGTTTGCTTGGTTTCCGAAACCCACTTGAAAAATGGGTCATCTGCAAAAATTAGAGGTTTTAAAGATTACTACGCGTATCACCCTTCGGGAAACGCGAGAGGCGGATCCTCTGTATACATTAAAGAGTCTCTTGAGCACAACGAAGATGTAAAAGTAGAGCTCGAGTCTGTACAACTAATTGCGGTGCGCGTAAAATTGGTACGGAACTCCTTTACTATTTCAGCCATCTACTGTCCTCCACGATTTACGCCTTCAAAACATATATTTAAAAATATATTCAATTCTCTTGGATCGGCTTTTATGATTGGCGGTGATTTCAATGCCAAACACACTTTTTGGGGATCAAGATGTGTCTCCTAAAAGGGTAAAATACTCTATAAAGCATGTATGGAACACAATTGTGACTTCTATTCAACGGGCAAGCCGACTTATTGGCCAACAGACACAACGAAAATACCCGATCTTGTCGATTTCTTCGTTGTTAAAGGAATTCGTAACTCGGATATAAACGTTGATGAAAGCTTCGATCTTTCCTCCGATCATTCTCCAGTCATACTGACAATGAACGACACGTTTATTAAAAAACAAGGACCATTAAGACTAACTGGACGAAATACTAATTGGGAAGGATTCAGAAATGAGATTAATAATAACCTAGAACTAGACGTTTCACTTAAAGCAGTACTTGAACTCGAAATCGAAGTGGATTCTTTCGTTGAAATAGTCCAATGTGCTGCGTGGAACAATACACCTTGTCAACGAAAAAACACGGCTAAACGTAACTTAAACTACCCGCCTGAGGTAAAAGATATGATAAGAGAAAAAAGAAAAGCTCGCAAAAGATGGCAAACAACTCGAGCGCCGCAGGATAAAACACGCTTAAATACATATGTTCAAAACCTGACGGCAGGAAAAGAAACAAATTACTCGCTTTGGAAAGCTTTAAAATGCTTAAAAAGGCCCAAAATCCCCGCGCCACCAATCAAGGTCGGCAATAACGAATGGGCTAAGGGGGATAAGGAAAAAGCGGAGGTTTTTGCCGACTATCTTGAAGAAATTTTCAAGCCCTCCGACGGCCCGACACTGGCACCCGGCACCAGTTCTTTAGAAATAGCATATAGTAATTTTGTAATGACAAATGCAACTCTTGCTGAAATCAAAACTGTAATAAGGAAATTAAAACCAAAGAAGGCTCCGGGGTATGACCTTATTACCGGAGAAGTTCTGAAAATGCTACCTCAAAAAGCACTTATAAAGCTCTTACACATTATTAACGCGGCTCTGAGGCTTGAATACGTGCCAAGCCAGTGGAAAGTTGCAGAAGTCATTATGGTACTAAAACCAGGAAAACCTCCAAACGATAAAAAATCATACAGACCCATTTCTCTTCTACCGATCCTGTCGAAAATCTTTGAGAGGATTTTGCTAAATCGTCTTCTCCCAATTATCGAAAACCAAAATCTTATTCCCAGCCATCAATTTGGATTTCGGACTAAGCATTCAACAATTGATCAGGTGCATAGAATTACTGATGTAATTGAAAGATCCCTGGAAGAAAAAAAGATTTGTTCGAGCGTATTTCTTGACGTCTCACAAGCTTTTGACAAAGTATGGCATGAAGGTTTGAAGTTCAAACTGCGACGAATTTTGCCATTAAAGCTTTATAATATATTGACAAGCTATTTTGAAAATAGAATTTTTCGCGTTCGATACGGAAATGATGTTTCGAAATTTAAAGATATCCTAGCCGGAGTACCGCAGGGAAGCGTACTGGGCCCACTTTTATACCTTTTACATACAAGAGATATACCACACGTCGAGGATACTGTTCTCGCTACTTTTGCTGACGACACCGCTATCTTAGCGGTTGGAGAATCAATAGAAGACTCAACGGCGAAACTCCAGACTGCTTTAAATAAAGTCTACGAGTGGACAAAGATCTGGCGAATTACCTTTAATGAGACAAAATCTGTACATGTTGACTTCACCTACAGAAAGATAAATCACTTGCCCATTTCTATAAACTCGGTGTGTATCCCCTTTGCAAACGAGGCTAAGTATTTGGGAATGACACTTGACGCGAAGCTTAAATGGAAAACGCATGTTAGAAAGAAACGAAAAGAACTAGAGGCCAAATACAGAGAAATGTACTGGCTACTTGGTAAATATTCCAAGCTAAGCTTAGAAAACAAGCTGCTTCTTTATAAGCAAGTGCTAAAGCCGGTGTGGACCTATGGTATACAACTCTGGGGTTGTACTAAGAAATCAAATGTAAATATAATACAAACTTTTGAAAATAAAGTGCTACGACAATTTGTGCGTGCCCCATGTTTTATAAGAAATAATGACCTGCATCGAGACCTCGGAGTTCCTTTCGTGGAAGATGAAGTCAGGAACTGCGCACGAAAACATAAAGTCCGGTTAAGCGGCCATATCAACAATACAGTCCTAGAAGTCTTGGACGAACGAAACATACTACGCCGTCTTCAACGAACTAAACCGTTGGACCTTGCGCGATAAATTGAAACCGCATTAAGAAAGCGGAATATGTAGGGTCTTCCATTGGAAAGTGTCCTACCAATCGTGACTAACTTATGAAATAAAAACTGCTTGATAAGTTCTACTTAGTTGCGGTATTAAAATCAACAATGAAGGGAGGTGTTTTTAGTGAGTAAGAATCTCACACTACTATGAGCACGCGCTTCTGATCCTCATAGTGTCTGATGGAAGATTTTCACCTGCGTTCGCCGGAAAAAAAAAAAAAAAAAAAAAAAAAAAAAAAAGTGTGGCTAAACTAAAATGCATATTTTTTACTTACATGTAATTAGTTAGCATCACTTATTCACATTTCTTCAAGCTCTTGGATGCATTTGGATTCATTATTCTTACTGTGAAAAAGAATAACACGCTGGCAAAACCACTGCGTAAGCTTTTTCATAAATCCTACTCTTTAGGACTCTTTCCGAGCAGATGGAAAACAGCATTTGTCCAGCCCGTCCCTAAAAAAGTCGAATCTTCTTCTCTATCCTCCTACAGACCCATTGCATTTACGTCCCTTCTCTCCAAGGTCATGGAAACGCAGATAAATCGTCAGCTCATGAGATATCTCGAAACACGAAAACTTCTCAATGACCGGCAATATGGTTTTCGTATCAGCAGGTCCACTGGTGATCTGATGGCATGTCTCACCGAAAAGAGAAACCAAAGCGTACATCAATCTGGCGAAAGCAAGATAGTTGCACTTGATATTTCTAAGGCATTTGACAGAGTTTGGCTTCAGGCTCTCTTGTTGAAAATGCGTGCTCTTGGGATCGATGACTCTCTTCTCCAATGGATTAGAAATTACCTTTCGGAACTTTCAATTCAAGTTGTGTTGGATGGTTTCAAGTCTGATATTCACAAAATAAACGCTGATGTGTCTCAGGGCTCCGTTCTACCTCCGACACTCTTTTTAATTTTCATCAACGATCTCTTGTCTGCTTCTTCTAATCCAATATATTCCTTTGCTGACGACAGTACTCTCTGCTTCTCATATTCGTTCCCGGACTCACGCCCCTGCTCTTCGGCTGTAGAACGGGAACGGCAGCGTATGCTAAGCTCATTAAATTCCGATATTAACAGCATAACCAACTGGGGAATTATCAATGCTTCCAAAACTCAGTGCTGTCTGCTGTCATTAAAGCGAAATTCAAATACCCAGCCATTATCCATGAATGGCACTTGCATCGTCGAACCCGATAAACTTTCCATTCTCGGTATGTGTATCAGTAACAACTTACGTTGGAATGACCACATATTCGATGTCGCCAAAAATGCTGCGAAATGTCTAGGTTTCCTCAAGCGATGTAAGATATATATTTTACCCCCTCTGATCTGAAAACAATAGGGTCCGCCAAAATAGTTTTTTTTTTTTTTGAAAATGCTATAAAAAAAACTACTGAATATTTTCTCAAATTTCTTTTTTTATTTACAAGTACAATCCCTCCGGTTAATAATGGAAAATAATTTCATTCAAATGGCTGCCTCGGCTGGCCATGCAGTAGCCTACACGATCGGTCCAATTTTTAAGCACATTATCGATTGTGTGCAGCTGTATTTCACCAATGGCTTCACGAATATTGTCCTTTAAAGCGTCAATTGTCTCTAGCTTGTCGGTGTAACACTTATCTTTTACGGCACCCCACAAATAGTAGTCCAACGGTGTCAAATCGCAGCTCCGGGGTGGCCAAACGACATCAGCTCTGCGGCTGATAATGCGATCTTCAAAAACAGGGCGCAAAACATCGAGTGTAGCTTCGGCTGTGTGGCACGTAGCGCCGTCCTGTTGAAACCAAATGTTGCCAATATCCTCCTCTTCAATTTTTGTGAACAAAAATTCGTTCAACATGGCCCGATAAGGATCACCATTGACTGTAGCGGCCATTCCTTGCTCATTTTCGAAGAAAAATGGCCCAATTATGCCTCTGGACCAAAATCCGCACCAAACAGTGACTCGTTTTGGGTGTATCGGCTTTTCAATGTGCGGGTTTTCTGTGCCCCAAAAGCGACAATTTTGCTTGTTTACACACCAGCCAAGATCAAAATGAGCTTCATCTGAAAAGATGATTTTTTTTTGGCAAAATCGGCATCTTCTCTAAGTCGATCGCAGGCCCACTTAGCGAAGCGAAAACACAACCATATTCGTTAAGCGGAAGGACAAAACTAATTATCTGTCAAATCAGATATGAGCTAAGTGTTACCATTCACGAAATAAGCACTAGTTGAAAAAAAGAACGTTAGATGGCGGACCCTATATAAGCCATTTATCCGCCCAAAATTTCAGTACAATGCCCACATCTGGTCAGGTGCTCCTAAAACATCTCTGCACCTGCTAGATAGGATTCAAAACCTTGCGATAAAACTAATTGGTGATACTAATATCAGTCAATCAATTGACACCCTCGAACACCGACGTAATGTCTCCTGTCTCACTTTGTTTTATCGCTATTTCCACCACCAGTGCTCCATTGAAATCACCAGTAGCATTCCGCCCATTCAAACTTTCAACCGTAACACCCGTCTCGCTATGAATGCTCATCAGTATACCCTCAAACCCATTTCCGGACGTAGTCTAAAATATCGTGATTCTTTCCTAAGCCTTACAACTCGCTTATGGAATGCCCTGCCGACCTCTGTCGGTCCTGGTCGTTATAACTTGCAAATATTTAAAAACAATGTACATCGGTACCTGTCTTTTCTTCCTCCCTAAATTTCCTTCGCCCGCGCTGGGTACGAACATTTTAAGGGTGCAAAAACCCCTTGAGCGCGCGCCGCCTATAAAAAAAAGAAAGTAAAATAAATTATTTTGAAATTAAAATGTTTTTACTTACTCACAAGAAAATGTAAACAAACTTTTCCAACTGCTTTTGCCATGTCCTCATAAAAGCAATCTGTTGGTGGTAGCAGTATTTTGTAGGAGATTGTTTCTTCTTGCCCCAGATGTCTTGATTTTTCTTCTTTTGTTGTCCTAGAAAATATAATAAAGAAAATTATAGTGCAACAGTAAATTTTTTTTGCAATTTACACGAAATTAGATTTGTAAACATGAGAAATGTCAAAATCGAAATTCACCGCATCATTTTTATATGGGTGACGTCAGTCCTAAAACTTTTCGAATTTTGACACTGTTGACAATTCTCACGTATTCACGGACAGGTTCACACGGATAGGGGCGATCAGTAGAAAACCGGTTTTGATTTTCCAATATCTGGAAAGTTTGATATCTAGGTATAGTTAGTCTACGGGTCAGTATATTTATTTATTTATTTATTGAATAGCTACAGAATAATTAAAATTACAGAGTAGCTTAATAGCCAGAGCGTCAAGAGGCCTTAGGCTAAACGGGTCAGTATATGATTTGAGGGAATCAGTGGGAAATCGGTTTTGGAAAACCCAAAATCTGAAAAGTTTAGTTTTTATGTTAGGTCATGGAATACTCGCTCGCTGGAAGCTCGCTTTCTTTCACAAATTATCAGATATGGTTGGAAATATGTGAGCTCTCTTCACTCTATTTGCGCTTTGTGTGTTGTTAAACAAAAATAAAGGGTCACATAAATATTTTTGCACTGAAAATTAAAGCGGAATAATTCGAAATGACTGAAGATGGCCAGCATTTAAACCTGCCAAGGTAAGTACTCTGCGGACTTTTGTTTTGTTTAAGTGAGTGTAAAGCGTTGCTCATGCTGAAATTTAGACGTACAAAAATAAGGGTGAAAGTGTATTATGCCCAGGCGAATCTGATGGCAACGGAATTTGTATGGAATTTATGTGTTGCAATGCAATTGTATAATTTATACTTTAAGCCACTATGACACTAGTTTACTTTGTTAGTAAATCTTTTAAGCACATTTTAAATGGCAATTCTTTTATGTTACGAACTTGATTTGAATGTTCTAAATTGAAAAACATTTGTAGTACAAAATACACTTCTCGACAACTGGTTGAGACACCCCCGGCGATTTCTCGATGATTTTCTTCCGTATGTGGTAATCATTACCAATTTCTAAGACAATTCTAATCGGAATGAATCGCTTTTTTTCCTTTAATTTTCTTGATATTTGCAATTTGTCCCTAATTACCCGCGACAAGTGGTTGAGACAGGATTGGGTGTTTTTTTTTTTTTTAAATAAAAACAAAATTTAGAGTTTTATGGCAATGATTTTATTTTTTTTAGTAGTGAGTACTTCCTCATTACTTACGACCTCCAAAATTCTTGATGGAAGATGATGATTAAATGTTGGATGCCACCCATGCACAGCGGTTCAGGTTCCAAAGAAAGGCGGTCATAGGGTTTTTTGGGCAGATTTACAATGAAATCATATCATTTTAGCCTGGAAAATGGTTGTTATGATTACTAGAGCGTTAGAATAAAACAAAAAAACTATTTTTTTTTAACAGAGTGTATCCATGCATAAAATATTCATCATAAATTGGGTCTATAACTTCGTGCGGGTTTTTTTTTTCAAAATTTGAACGTTTATTTAAGAAAAACATAAACAGTATTATTCAAAGTATTGCCCATCTGAAGCTATGACTTTTTCGCATCTTTCTGGCAATTTGTGGATCCCATTCCAAAAGAACTGCGCCGGCTTGGCAGCCAAGAATGCATCAAGCCAATTTTTGATATTCTGCTCTGATGTGAACCGTATTTTAGTGAGGACGTTCTGCATCGATCGGAACAAATGGTAGTCAGAAGGGGCAAGGTCTGGGCTATAAGGCGGGTGGGGTAAGACTTTCCATCCACTGTTTTCCAAATAGTTCTTAACCGGAATAGCAACGTGGGGCCGAGTGTTGTCATGATGGAAAATTATTGCCTCGTGTCTGGTCGCATATTTCGGGCGTTTTTCGGCCACTGCTCTCTTCAAACGGATTAATTGTGTTCGGTAGCGTTGTGCACTGATGGTTTCGCCCGGTTTTAGCAGCTCATAATACAGCACACCCATCTGATCCCAGCAAATACAGAGCATTACCTTCGCGCCATGGATATTTGGCTTTGCCGTTGATTTGGCTGGTTGGCCGGGTTTCACATATGATTTTTTGCGCTTGGGGTTGTCGTAATGGATCCATTTTTCATCACCAGTAACAATCCGATGCAAAAATGACTTCCTTTTGTGGCGTTCCAGCAGCATTTCGGACATGCAAAACCGCCTTTCGACGTCTCTCGGCTTGAGTTCATGTGGAACCCAATTTCCTTTGCTTTTAAACGTTTTGAAATGGCTGCTTGATTGACATCCAAAGATTCTGCGAGCTCTTCTTGTGTTTGGCAACAATCTTCATAGAGTAATGCTTCCAGTTCTACATCTTCAAAATTTTTTGGCTGCCCAGGACGTTCATCGTCTTCCAAGAAAAAATCACCACTTTTAGATCGTGCAAACCACTTTTGGCACGTTCGTTCAGCTAGCGCATGTTCATCATAAACTTCCACCAAAATACGATGATTTTCGGCAGCAGTTTTCTTCATATTAAAGTAATGAAGAAGAACTCCCCGTAAAAACACTTTTTCAGGCACAAAGTTCGACATATTTGAGTGAAGAAAAATTATTGTTGTTTACGCTTCAAATGAATGACATATACTGAAATGACGTACAATGACAGTAGCTTTCCAACGCGTGTTCCAAAGGAATAATACAAGTTGTGCCATCTCTTAGCAAACTACGCGAATTAAGTTACAGACCCAATATAAAAAACATAATCTCACAAAAAAGTCGGGTTATAATAACAATAAAATTAGTTTTGTTTAGTACATAGTATTAAAAATGTCAAGTAATATACAAAATATAATAAAGTTACAATAAAGCTCAAAAACTTAATAAATCCAACACTTCTTTTACTAACGCAGACTTCTATTTATACTGCAACTTTCTTAAATTAGAAATAAGTGGATCTGAGTTAAGAAGAAGCCTGTGCAAGAGATCCATCCATGTTAGTAACATCTTGGTCATGTTTGCTAGTATTATCGCGTCTGAACAGTTTGACTAATTTATTATAAGACTCAGCGGCCTCCTCAGATAGTTCACCAATAGATAATAAAGAACTATCTATCACTTCTGCTCCGTGAATCAATACTTTATGTATTGATGAAGGTAAGTTATACCAAGGGTATTCCTCCACAAGCATCTTGGCAGTGTCAAAAACATAACTCTTAAATTTTTCTGAATTTATTTTATAACCAGAAGAGAGGCTCTGCAGAAGGTGACTACATCTGTCAATAAGATCTTTTCTAATACCTGTTATTTCAGATGAAATATCAGAGTTATGGAAAAATGTATGTGCTGTGTTTTCATCATTGGATGTGCCACTTCCTCCACTTCGAGGTTTGTCTACAATTAAACTTAATTTTTCCCTAAACTGCTGTTGAACTAGCTCTTTTCTGTGAGCAGGACTAGCTTTATCTTCTGCAGAACGCGCTTGCCACTTTTTAATATTAATTCGATAAGCAACGTGAATAAAATACTTGAAAAATCTAACGTATGAATGCAGAGGAGATAAGCCCAACTCAAATTTACTAGCGTCAGGGACCTCTTTTAAGCATATATTTAAATCGTTTCATCTCTTTTGGTGTTGCACCACAAATGTAACACCTACTCGTAGATAAGTCGCTAAGTGCAGAACAAACTTTACCATCTACCATCGTCAATTGTAAGGAATGGGTGATTTTAATTTCGTGGCCATTAATAAGCCCTGAAGTAGGGACTAACTGGTTAATTTGGCTTTTGAAATAAACTTCTTCTTGCAAGGTGACTTCCTTTGGTTCTTTTGCAAATTGAAAACGAATTGGTCTGCACCACCTAGTAGACGAAGGGCGTGGGTTTTTCCAAATGATTGATTCATCACAGGTACATAAGATGTGACAAGTAAACTCGAATCTTTGATAGTTGAATCTGAAAATTTCTGCTTATATTCACTATGGCCTGTGCTGCCATCAAAACCCCATTTACCAATTAAAACTAAGTCATCCTTGGGTTCGTGAAGACTTTCAAACACAGCTTTTTGAGATTCAACAATGCGACTTGATGTATGGTCTAACAATGATTGCAAATTGATTTCAGCAGAAGATTCCGTCACGCGAATATCAGTTGGATAGCAACGTTTTTTGGCTTCTAGAACTTTATGATAGGACGAAAAAACATTTGGTATTTTAGAATGAATCACTTCTTTTAATAATAAATATTGGTTTTTAGTAAACTTAGCTTTATTAATAACTGAAACAACTTCATCCGTGCTAAATTCCAAAGAACTTTCCGATTGATTTGAACTGATAAGTAAATTAGTTACAGCGGAATCGTCCATCTGTGATAAAACTGCTAATCTGCGACGTTGGGACCTCTTACTGCAGTCTCCAAACTCCTTCCTGTATCGCGTTCCACTTGTAGATTGAAGAGATTCCTTTTGCTCGTCGTTGTAGTATCCACATACTTCTCCATCAGATACTTTAAGTATGCAAACTTCGGTCTCATTTAACCAGCTTTCGTATTTGGTCACTAGCTTTTGATTTCCTAAATTGCTGCCAATATGCGGCAAACCATTTACAGAGATTCAAAAGGAGATTTCTCAAGCAATCAGTCTGGATATTTTCAGCATCCGGTAAAGAATTCGCAGGGGATCCAAACACTTCCCGAAACCTTTCTGCTTCATTTTCTTTATTTTTTGGAGCTATCCACGTATTTAAAACAAGCATTCGGGTAAAATAACACGTAATGATTGTACCAAGAAAAACACAAAAAATTAAAAAAAATTGTTTTCTAGTACTGGACTTAGTCTCCTCAATGACCTGTAACAACCCTCAGAGCACCTAGGAGCACCTAGGTTTTGCGGTTATTAGAACTAGGAAAATAAGAGATTATTATAACAAAATAAGAGATTAAATAACATAATATTTGCAACATCGCTATTATGGCCCAATGACCTACGGCTGAACCACTGTGTCATGGAGCGAAATAACCACTGAGCCCGAACATCTTTCTCTCTCTCTCTCTATCCAATTTTCTGAAAAACTTAACACAAAAAGAAAAAAGTCTAGGGGATGCTCGATTCTTCACAACGCTTGACCTGACCTCAGGGTTTCATCAGATCCTTATGAGAGAAATGGTCATTCCGAAAACAGCCTCCTCAACAATGAATGGAAAGTACGAATATCTAAGACTTCCGTTTGGCCTCAAAAATGCTCTAGCAATTTTTCAGCGCGTGATAGGAGATGTGCTTACGGAGTTAATAGGTAAAATTTGCTATGTCTATATAGATGTCATAATTATTTTTAGTAAATCAGAAGAAGATCATGTAAGAGACATCGAGATTGTTTTCTCCAAAATCAATGAAGACTTGGAAAAAACGAACTTCTTGGCTACCAGTGTCGAATTTCTTGGCTACCTTGTTACTCTTATGGTATATGTAATCCCAGACCCAAGAAAGGTTAAAGCCATCGAAAAAAGCCTTCCACCGACGAACTTAAACTAATTGAAAAGCTGTCTCGGATAAACTTCCTACTACAGGAAATTTTTCCGGGATTATGCTAAATTAGCGAAACCATTGACGAATATAACTCGAGGGGAATTTGCACAAGTTCGAGCTAACCAATCAAAAAATGTTCCAATCTCTCTCAATGAAGATGCAATTAAGGCTTTCGAAACCTTGAAGGAGTTACTCACTACTGCAGAAGTGTTGGCATTTCCCGACTTTGATAAAAGCTTCAACTTGACCGCAGATGCTTCAAGTCTTGCAATCGGTGCCGTGCTGCCTCAAGGTGAGCATGGTAAGGTGATACCAGTCGCATACATACCTCGTTCTCTGAACCGAACAGAGGAAAATTACGCAACTAATGAGAAGGAGATGCCTGCGGTAGTCTGGGCTCTGTATAATTTACTTCTTTCATCTCTAAATTTCCTTCAGCCGCGCTGTGTGTAAACATTTTAATGGTACCTTAACCCCTTGAGTGCGCGGTAGTTTATAAAAAAAAAGGCTATCATCGCCATTATATCTCTGCAAGAACCATTTGTCAGGCTAATCTCATAGAAATGCTTAGGAAAAACTTAAACCTAAATGTAGTAAACGGAAATAAAATTCCGGAGAACTTTGCCTCAAAAAGTTCATCGGGAAAACTTCGAAAAATACAAGGTTCGCGTGACGCAAAGAGTTGTGGATGAGGTTGCTAACGAAAGCCGCCAATTCCAAATTATAGTATAGAGAAAGAACATAAAAGAGAAAACAAAGAGCAAATCCTGGAACAATTTTACTTTCCACATAAGTATGATGTCTAGAGTAAAAAATTAACTTCGTCATGCGAAATTTGTAATGCCAACAAGTATGATCTACACCCTATAACTTCCACTCCCAAGTATCCATGCGAAATTCTTCATATGGATATTATGGAACTTCAAAATGAGAAATTTTTAACCATAGTTGAAAAGATTTTTTCGGCTTTCTAAATTTTTCCACATTAAAGATAAATCTGCCATTTACATTAGATCAAAATTGATTGAAATCTTACACTACTTTACAGTCCGACAAGTTTTAATCACGGACAATGAAAGAGGCTTCCTCAGCCCAATCGTCCTAAACTTTATTAAAACGCTTGGAATCAAACTATACCTAACCCCAACACACAGAAGCGAGGTAAATGGACAGATAGAAAGGGTACATTCCACTATACTGGAAATTTATCGGTGCCTTAAAGCCGAGAGTCCAGATTTAAATAAATCAATTCGGTCATCAAACGGAAGCCAGCTGATATATTCTTTAATAGGTCCCAGAGAGTCAATTATCAAAATCTTTTGAACATCCGTTCAAAAATCAATAAAGATCTCAGGGGCATTATTAAGCGAAACATGGAGGCCAGAAATGTAAGGTTAAATTTAAAGAGAGGTAAACCCAGGGACTATCGCGAGGGGGACGATAGTCCGCCATTAAACGCATCAAAGGAAAAAATAAGCCCCTGTTTAAAAAGAAAATCGTGGGAAAAAATAATCGTGTTACCGTAACGACAGGTTGTGGAAGGAAAGTTCACAAAGCTCATCTAAAACATATTAATATCCAAAAAAATAATTAAAAGAACTGAGAGTCAATAAAAACAAAGATAAAAAAAGGGGAATATAATATATTATGAACAAATTGTAACTTATAACAATTTCTACGTATGTGGCACATTTATTTTATTTATTATTAAAATAACAAATTTGTATTACAGTTTAGTTTTGTTGATTCCCTCGGAAGTCTTGCATATTTTTTCATATAAATCGTCAATTGTCACAGTTAGGGAAGGTGATGCCTGGATGACGAATGGGTACATTAAACTTATCCATGTTATTGACTTAAAACTTTACGACGGACTTGTACAACAAACTGGACAACTTGTTACGAAGCGGGTATAGAATGAAGAAACCCGCCTGGTTTTCATTTTTTTTATCTATCTATTTACTTATTCATAAATATTTATTATTTATTTATTTATTTATTTCCAAACTATCAATTAAATAGTACTTAAAGTTTGTACTTTCAAACCCAGTTTTACAACCACTTCTCTTTTCCCTCCAACGATATCGGGCATAGAACATATTTTAGTGAAGGTTTTTAGTGGCTTTTCCTTCAAATTTATAAAATTCTGTGATATTATTTTAAACATTTGTAATAATATTTTAGTAGTAAGGTGTTTTAACCAAATCTCTGTAATACGAGCATTATGACTATAAATATTGTAAACATTATGCCACCATAAAATGAAGTAAAGTGAAGTAACCCGTCTGGTTTTAAGCTATCACATAAACCAGACCAAGGATCGCTTAAGAGAACTTCGTGACCTACGGGCGAGAAGAGTTAGATCCATTGATTCGATTGGGATTGCCTGAAAATAGCTGGCGGGTTCCCCTGATGTAACTGACTGGGACAAACTTTTACAAACACAGACCGACTTAGCAAATAACAATGACCACGAATACAAAATTAACGAGAAGTTGTTTGACGCAACGCATGAGGTTACGAACAAGATTAACAAAATAATCGACCGCTACAATAACGCCTTGCAAAAGGGAGAATCTGACAAACTAAGACATGACTTACTTGACAGGACTTATATTAAAGGAGGGTGTAAATTAAGTTATTAGGGCTAGGACAGGGATAGTAAATAGCAACATACTAGACTCTGAACAGGTCAATACCATCATAAATGAGCTAGAAACCCTACTTTACTAAAACGTCGTAGAGGCCGCAGAATACGGGCGACCCTCCGTGTTTACAAATTAAACTTTATTGCTGTACGTCTTATCAATTCCGAAGGCACCTATTTGATCCAGCTGGACAACGAAACAATCAGCATCAATGATCGGACCTACTCCAGTACAACTTCTAAGGGTGTACAAGTACTCTCTCCGGTCCTGGTCAACGTAACTAGCAAAAGGGTGAAACTGGATATAGATCATTTGCATGGCATTAGTGTTAAAAACATATGTAGAACACATTAAATCTCTAAAAGAAAGTCTTAGTTCTTCTAATATGATTACAGAAATTTATATCATCATAGTAATCTTCATTTCAATCTGTTTGCTGTATGGAAAGATCTACGGGAGAGCCAATATGGGAATTCAGTACTCCGCGTGCTGTTGACAAAACGCGCCACATGGGCATAGTACCCCGGCGTTAAATCCTGGACCCTACAAATTAATTTGTATCGTTCCCTTGATAATAATAATAATAATAATAATGTTTAGGTTTAGATTTGTGGGACGCAGATATTTGAAAAGGCAGCAGTTAACACGCGTAATCTGACGGAAATACGATAATGCTCAAGTATACAGTCAGACGCACCGTTTGCATTTTTCACCTGCGAGCGCGAACATGCATGAGCTTTCCCGCGGGAACCAAGGTCATTGAGGTCAATTGTTCTGAGGTTAGATTTTTTGTGATATACTAGATGGAGTGAAAAGTGACCTCCTTGGGAATTAAAAATTTTTTTTTTTTAAATGTTTTTTTATATTATTCAATATAACTTCTCTCAATGACGAATTTACACCCGGTCCAGATGGCCTCCCTGCCATATTTCTTAAAAAATGTTCTTCGTCTCTTTCCCTTGCCGTTTCTGATCTTTTTCGTCTATCCCTTTCACAAGGAGAATTTCCTCAGGTCTGGAAAACCTCCTTTATAACCCCGATCCACAAAAAGGGATCAAAGAACGAAATAACAAACTATCGTCCAATCGCTAAACTCTCCCATATACCCAAACTCCTCGAAAGTATTTTGTATGAAGCTCTAAGTTTCCAATGCAAATCACTTATTTCCCCTAGACAACATGGCTTCCTAAAGGGTAGGTCAACCACCACAAATCTCGTTGAATTCGTATCCTTTGCCATCTCTGCCCTAGAGAACGGCAACGAAGTCGATGTAGTTGCAACCGATTTTAGCAAAGCCTTCGATAAAACCTCTCATCGATTAATACTCTTCAAATTGTCTGCCCTCGGCTTTGAACCCATGCTGTTAAAATGGATATCCTCTTACCTCGAAAACCGTTTTTACAGTGTTCGTTTTAGGTCAGCCCACTCCGCTCCATTTTTGGCCACCTCTGGAGTTCCTCAAGGTAGCCATCTCGGTCAATCTCGATTATCAAACACTCGTCCGTCTCCCTTTACGCCGACGATACCAAATTTTTCAAAACCATTTCCTCTCTCCATGACTCCTTCCTTCTTCAACAAGACCTTGATAGTTTTTCGATCTGGTGCCTCAAAAATTGTTTGGAACTTAATATCACCAAATGCCAATCCATCACCTTTTCACATAAGCGGCTCAAATCTCCTCCCCGTCTCTACCTTCTCCACAACCAACCTATCTCCTCCGTTGAATCTCTTCGCGACCTCGGCCTTTTTTTTGATAGGGAGCTCAACTTCCGTTTGCATATGGATGGGATAATCCTTAAAGCCAACTCTGCACTAGGTTTTGTAAAACGATGGTCCAAAGAATTCACCAACCCATACGTGACCAGGTCCCTCTATATTACCTTTGTTCGTCCCCTCCTAGAGTACGCCAGTCAATTATGGTCCCCATATCATCGCGTTCATATCTCGAGAATCGAAAGCATCCAGCGCCGTTTTCTTCGATTCGCTCTTCGAGGTTTGCCCTGGGATGATTCTTTTACTCTGCCCCCCTATCAAAATCGTCTCAACCTTATTAACCTAAACACCCTTGAGGAACGCAGAGATGCAGCCGACTTTCTCTACATTCATCGACTTCTTTCAGGTCAGGTTGAATGCACGTCCCTTCACAATTCTATTTTCCTCAACACTAACCCTCGTATCTACGTCTCTTCTATCTCCCAACCCACCACACCACCTATGGCGCGAACGAACCAATCTCCCGCATGCTACGAAAAATTAATTCAAACCCTAGCGTCTTTGACTTCCACCGCACCACTTCCTACCTCAAATCGGTTCTCCTTCACCGCAATAACCAACCTTAGTTTTAAGTTTTAGTTTAAGTTTAATTTTAAGTTATAGCTTGTATTAAGCCGAATAAATGGGGGCTTTCGCCCCCACCAAAATTAAATATAGTCCCCTTTTAGTTTAATACACTTATTCCAGCGATTTTCCAACTTTTTGATCCCGTCCGAAAAGCAATTTTCCGGAAGTTCTACAAAATAATCCTCCGTGGCGTTGATGATTTCCTCGCGTGAGCTGAATTTTTTTATAGATGAGCCATCTTTTGAGGTTTGGGAAGAGATAATAGTCCGAGGGATCTAAATCCAGTTACCAATCGACGCCAGAAGTCCGCCCGATTCCGCATCAGCAAGTCCAAACACTCTTTTGAAGTGCCCTCGCGTTCGTGTTTTTGGTGGTCAAAAGTGAGCATTCGCGGCACCCAGCGGCAGGATAACTCATATGCAGAATATTGCCCAAAATATGGCGTGTGCGCTTAGTACTAATCTTTGTGGTATCTGCTAGCTCGCGCACCTTCACTTTCCGGTCAGCCAACACCATTTCAGGTATTTTTTTTGACATTGTCCTCTGTAACCGCATCGGAGGGCCTGCCGCTGCAGACTTGATCGGTAGTGGAGTTGCGGCCACCACGAAACTCTCGAAACCAATATATGACGGTGTAATCTGACGGAGCATTAGCCCCATGATATTTGTCCCACTTTTCTTTTGTTTCCTTCGCCGTTTTGCCTCTCAAAAAATAATGTTTTATGAGAGAACGAAAATCGTTTTTGTCCATACTCAAAATGATGTCAAACACGTCAACAACAATCAACTGTCAAAAAAAAACTAAAGACAGTATCGGACTGAAATTTGGCATGTCTGCCTAAATATGAACGGGCTTCAAGGCACCATAACCTTTTTTGCAGTAGCAGCGCATTCTGGCGGTCAAGGAGATCACTTTTCACTCCATCTAGTATGTACACATTGTTAGGCATTCAGATCGAGTACCTGTTTTTTTTTTTATAGAACTTAACACTCAAGAGGGTATTACTACTCTTAAAATGCCGGAGCATGTGTTAAGTTTTTCGGAAAATTGGATAGAGAGAGAGAGAGAAAGATTTTTGGGCTTAGTGGTTATTTCGCTCCATGGGTGGCATCCAACATTTAATGGGGAGACTAAATTACTAGTGTAAATTGGGCTTGATGTTATATTTAGGCAACCATTCATCTCACAAGATTTTAGTTGCCTGAAAAAAGTCTTTCGGTCACGGCTGGTATTGAACCCCGAACTGTCCGATTGGGAAGCCAATACACTACCACTTGAGCCACGGCCACCCACAACTGTTGAATAAACAACTATTTAAAACGTATTACAAAAATCGTGCGGATTGTATTGGGTCTACAAGTAAGTTTCCAGCGTTTTTTTTCCAAAATTTGAAATTTTATTATGCTTTATTCAAAGTATCGTCCATCGGAAGCTACAACTTTCCCCCATCTTTCTGGCAATTTATGAATTCCGGACCAAACAAATTACTCGTCTTTCGAGCCCAAGAGCGTATCGAGCCAATTTTTGATTTAATCTACTGAGCTGAGGCGTATTCCCGTAAGAGCGTTCTGCATCGAACGAAACAAGTGGTAGTCAGATGGTGCCAAGTCTGGACTGTAAGGCGGGTGAGGCAGAATTTCCCATCCACTATTTTCCAAATAGTTTTACACCGAAACCGCAACATGTGGCCGAGCGTTGTCGTGATGAAAAATGACGGACTCATGCCTGGCCTCATATTCTGGCCGTTTTTCTTTTAATGCCCGCTTCAAACGAATTAGTTGGGTTCGTTATAATGGTCCTTTGATGGTTTCACCACTCGGAAGCAGTTCGTAGTATACGACACCCTTTTGATCCCACCATATGCAGAGCATGACCTTATTCACGTGAATATTTCGTTTCGGCGTCGATTGGGCGGGCTCGCCGGGCTTTGTATACGATTTTCTGCGTTTAGGATTGTCATAATAAATCCATTTCTCATCACCAGTGACAATACGATGCAAAATTGATTTATTTTTATACCGCTGCAGTAACATTTCGGACATGCAAAATCGCCGTTCGACGTCTCTTGGCTTCAATTCGTACGGCACCCAGTTTCCAACCTTTTGAATGAATCCCAGTGCTTTTAGGCGCAGGGAAACGGCTTGTTGCGTGACGCCCAATGATGCAGCAAGTTCTTCTTAAATCTGACACGGATCCTCATCCAGTAAAACGTCCAATTCCTCGTCTTCAAAACTTTTCGGTTTTCCGGGGCGATCTTTGTCTTCAACTCCAAAATCACCACTTTTGAACGGTTTGAACCACTCGCGGCACGTCGATTCACCAATACATTCCGCCCCATAAGTTTCCGAAAGCAAACGATAGGTCTCAGCCGCACTTTTCTTCATATTAGAGAATAAAAGCAGCGCTTCCCGCAAATGACGTTTATTTGGCTGGAAACTTGCCATGATTTTGCTCAATAAAATAAAATAACGACACCGATAGAACTGCTCAAATATAACGCTGCAAAGTTGTTGACAGATACAAAACCTACAAATAAAACACATGGGGTCTGACACTTCTGCACCGGGATCCACTGGTGGCGCCATCTCTGACAAACGCTGGAAACTTACTTGTAGACCCAATATTTTTTTTTTTCTGGAAAACTCCTTCTAAAGGACTTTTACCTACTCTTTTTTTGCGTATGAAATTATTATTATAAGTTATATTTTTATTATACTATTGCATTATTATATAATATATGATATATATTTTATAACATAATTTTTTTTTTTCTTCTTTTGACAGGAGTAGATCGCAGAACATTGTTCATCTTCTTATAGATCGGGAAAATGCCATTGACCGTCGTTATTATCTTCATAGTCGTTCATCAAAGGCATTTTGCACGGATTTTTTTAAATGCATACCGCCTAATCTAACAATTTCTAATATTGATAAGCCACCTAATTATATTAGAAAATTTAGTCCTGATGGCAAATACCTTATTTGTTTTTCGAAAGATCAACAGTCTTTTGAAAACTACAACTTTTTAGGAATAGCAAATAGTAGTGCACTATTATACAAATGGAGAGATGAATACGTTCCACCTGACAGCAGTAAAGGACTTGGAAAACATATCCGGCAGAATGTTTTTAATCGGCTTTTTCAGTTAAACTGGTCAATTCATTTAACAACATTTTTGCGACCCTTGTACCGGGAGTTTAGTATTTTTACAGAAGATGGTATTTTTGTGATTGTAGCCAGCTACATGCCAATACAGGAAGAGAATCTTCCATCGTATTATACACTTAACCCAATTAACAATAGCCAGTTCAAGCACGATTTAAATTGGTATCGGTTTTATATGGTAAAATTAAGTGATGGTACTGTCCACGATACATTGGAATACACTTATGATTTTATTAATCTTTCGCACAATCATGGCGTTTGTATTTATGAAAATAAAATGGCTGTGGTCTCTTTATTTCGACAGCTAATATATATTGTCCATCTGAGTGAAGGAACATTTATAAATCTCTTTACCATTGGACAATTTTATCATGGAACTGATGAATGTTTGTGCAGATGTGTGCCCGAATACCGAAACGAGTGCATTTTACTTGGCAAAAGATTTGGTGGTCTAAAACAGAAACTGTTAATCAGTCTTTATAAAAATACTTTAAAGTGTCCCGTACAAGATCAGCGCCGAACGTTGCTACGGCAATTCTACCGAAGATTTAAAGTGGTAAGTTAGCATAATTTTCATTTTAGTATTAATAAGTAATACACATAAATACATATATGTAGTATAATATTTGTAATTACAAATTCGTTTGACTTTAAAGTTTTTCATATGAATAAACACTAGAATATTCTCACTTATTATTTGTTCAAGTTCCGAAATTCCATTTACGATTATCTTAAATAATGACAATGCCAATTTCATTAAAATATATTAATGGTCGCATTTAAAGTAAAAGTTTATCACTAAATACTGTTACCTCGACATGGGGAAAGCGTCTGTCAGGGAGGTATAATCCCAATTTTTTTTTAATTCTAATTGTTTTGCTTTTCAACTTCTAGTACCGCAAATAAAAGAACTACTTCCACTACAGTATTCATTTTTTTCGTGTCCTTAAATTTAATATACATGCATATGTATTCATATTAAATTTATAACCTTGTTTATTGCAATGCAGTAGTTTTTCAATTCAAGACAAAAGACATACGTCTTTTATAGGACTAAGTTATGACAATTCAGACAAGTATACAATCAGTAAGTTAAGTAAACTAATGGGAGGGATAAAAGAAGGGGCGATGAGCATTTAGGAATGGGATGAGAAGTAAGAAAGAACGGTAAATTTAAAGCGTTTGGCATTAATGATTGTTCGTATCGTTAACGGCAGAGAGTTCCAAAGTTTAATGGCGTGTAGGTAAAAGAGGCGCGATGAATTAGTAAAGCTATGACGGTATTATTAGGGCATGTGTTCTGACCGATCGAGCAAAATTAATTTTCTTAAACAGATACATGCGAGACTTAACATATTTACTATAATATTATGCAAGAATATAAGATTTCTGGCATCCATGTAGTGGTCTAGAGAGGTTCCGAGTAAGCTTTTACAAGGAATCAACTTTACTATAAACAACTTCAGCATATGTTATCAATGGTAGGATGAGAGTGGTAACAAGCTTTCTTCTAGTATCGATTGGAGTGTAACTAGAGGTCAACCACGACTTCCGCAGGCATCCATAAATACGTCTAATTACGTTATTTGTGTGGTCATATCTGGACAATTTGCTATTAATGATAAAACCTAAACTGGTGACCTTATTAACTATTTCAAGCTTATTACCAGAAAGTACGATATTGAGCAAAGAGAGAATGGACATTGTAGAATTTGAAATAGGAATTACCAGCGACTTCTTCGGATTTAAGGTTAATCCATTTGTTATAGACCAGCTGTGAATATTGGCAAGCTCAAAATTTTTCAGATTTATAAGATCAGCCATCTTGCTAGAATCATTGGTTAAATACAATTGAACATCATCTGCATATAGGTGGACTGTGGAATGTTTACACACAGACGGAAGAATAAATAATGAAAAAAAGGATAGGTCCCAGAACTGAACCTTGTGGGACGCCTTGGTTGACTGGTGAAAGAGCAGAAAAATTTTCATAATTAACAACAACTCTCTCGAATCTGTCAGACAGGAAGCTGTAAATAAGTCTCAATGCACTGTCACTAAGTGAGAAGAGATTTCTCAACTTCGAACAAAGTATCTTGTGATTAACTTTATCAAAAGCCTCCGAGAAGTCAAGTAGACAAAGAAGTGAGATGTGTCTTTTATCAAAATTCTTTCTGATATCTTCCAGGATATTAACCATAGCAGTGGAAGTATTATGGTTAGCTCTGAAGCCGGACTGAGCTTCATATAGTAGGTTATTAAGACACAGGTGTTTTACAAGCTGTTTCGCTATGAGTTTCTCTAAGACTTTTGATAAGCACGGAAGGATACTGATGGATTTAAAATCAGAAGCGGAAGTTGAATATGGTCGTTTTTAGGTATTACACGGCCTATTTTCCAGGATCGAGGAAATGTAGATGTGGTAACACAATGGTTAGGTGGGATACTATGAAAGGTAGGATTAACTTAACAAATTTCATAGGTACTCCGTCTTCCCCAATTACGTTAGATTTTATTTCCCTAATTGAATTAATTACTTCAATTTCGCTAACCGTTTCCACTTCAAATTGTCTTATGCTTGAAAGAGAGTGATCTTCAGCAAAGTTGAAACCACATTCATCAGACTGACTTTCAAGAAAGAAATTGTTGAGAATGTCAGGATCAACTTCACATTTGCCATTAAGTTTTCTGTCGGAAACTCCAATGCTAAGTAGTTTCTTTGGTGGAAGTGAAGTGTTCAACTTGTAGGCATAAAAATTGCGTACAGCAAGGGCCGATCTATTACGCATTATCTTATAAGCATGCCAATTTAAATGAGAAGGACTTTTTTTCCATTTACTATAAAGCCGGTTGCGGACTATAAACTTGAGTTGTGAACCAAGGACAGCAATTATTCCGAATTTTGACAGTCTTTAAGGGTACAAATTGTACAAAGAGATCAATAATTATATTTTGAAAACTGTTGAGCTTCTCATCTAAGTCTGACCGCGAACGACAATACATCCAATGTTAACAGACTTATAATTCCTGTAAGTGAAAGTTAAAGGAACAGCTAAGTGGTCAAGCTTTATGTTATAAGCGCAGAAAATGAGATCATGATCGGAAATATAATCAATAGAAATCTGATCGAAAAGAAGAACAAATGATGGGTCTGACACTAAAGCCAAATCAAGACGACTTAGATCACCTCTACCAAAACGTGAAGGGTACATAGTGTTGTAGATTTGGAGCCCAAGGGAATGAGCGCAATCTTTTATATAAAAAGCCCGTGCATCGTTTTTAAGTAAATCAGCATTAAAGTCACCGCAAACAATAGCGTGTTCATACTGAGTAGGAAATTCAGCAAGGCTTACAAAGAAGGTTTGGATAGAACAACCGCGGTCTGGGGCGTAAGCAAAAGCAATTACACATTTGGTTGAACCATCATGTAACTCAGCAATTAAAAATTCACAATCTGAATCAGTCGATTTGCAAATGATATTCCATTTAAGTGAAGACTTACAATAGAGAGCAATACCACCACCTCTCGTAAGGGTTATTCTGTCATTTCTAAAAATACTAAAATTATTTATTTTGTATAGCTCATCAGAAATATTCCTCTTAAACCAAGTTTCACAAACAAGAATTACATCTACACAAGAATTAGAAAAAATATATTTCAAGTAATCTAATTTGCATTGATTTAAGACTACGAGCATTAAGAAAACATACCCTAAGATCATCCCTAACATTGGAAAGAATATTTACCATAGGGTGCGTAAATTTTTCATCCATACTGTAGAAGTCAAATAAATAGTGCCACAGAGAATAGAAAGTATGGGAACAGGAGACAGGAATAAGAGAAGGAGAAAGAAGAGAATTTGAATAATAATATTAAAGTGAGAGAATACAAATAAAAAATAAATAAATAAAATTATTATGCAGAAGTAGCAGCAACAGCTTTTCCATCCCAGCGCAATAAATTTTATCTCGCTATGCACAAAAGCAAACTTTGTTTGATGGATTCGGAATGGGTGTTATTTCTGTTCAAATGACCACCAATAAATTCGGAAAAAGAAAATCAAATTAACTCTTTATAAGGCAGCTTTAGTTGGAGCCGCCTAAGAAAATACATGTTTATTTTTGAATTAGTTAGGAAGTGTTTGAAGAAATTTTTAAAGAAAAAAAAAGAGATTTGTTTAATTTTTGAAAAAAAAAGTGAGGTGGCAATAGGTTTGCCACTCCCTGTTGGTGGCCGAAAGAAATATGTGAACTGTAACTATTTTTTGTTGTTCATTTTATTTTTTATTTAGAAAACTAATTATTTAAAACAAAAAAATGTTATTTATGGAAAAGACCAAATCACGGAGTAATGAATAGTGGTACTTGGCAATGCGAGCATTGAATTTTTGATCTTTTATTGTTTGTCTTTGTACTGCAAAGTCTGCATCTGCAATAGGTCGAAATCTCCTCAGTCATATGTACTCCTACATTTTCTAATCTATGTTCATCAATTATACCAAATGATTTCCTTGTTAACTTGGCTGGATTTTTTTTTTTGATGTTACGTGGCCTATTTTTTATATTGTTTGCTTGGAAGCTTCCAATAAGTACTTGGCCAAGTAAAACACTAAAATGAAAGTGGGATAGTTCTTGTGTCCTCAGCCGGACTATAGAAGAATGCAAAATATGAGTATTTGTCACAGCCGCATCGACAAAAAAATAAAAAATGCGTAACCACCAACGTTTACTTCGGCGTCCTACGCTATAGGTGGCACGCTTTTGGTCGAAAAGGTCGACGCCACCCATGCGCTTGGTATATTGTTGAAATGTCAACGGACAGGGGATTTCGGCTTTAGATCCATCTTTCTGTGTTCGTGTTACCACAAGCTTTGCTTTCGGATCAAATGCAGTTGATAACAGATTTACCTGTTTCGTATCTATCCACTGTTAAAAAGCTACATTTTGCCGCTTCCTCCTCTTATATTCCCCTTTCATCATTTTGTTTTTTTGTGCTGCGATTTTTGGGAGTCTTGAAGCAACCGAAAAGATGAAAAGAAATTGTCAAAGGCTAAATGAACATTAGTGCCTTCAGCTGTTGTACAACTGAAGCTCCTAGTCCTAGTCTGTTTTTTTGCCGGTGTTTACATCGAACTGGTATAAGTATCCAGTTTGCGAGTCACACCTAACCCACACTTTGAAGCCACTTTTAATTGGCTTGAGTGGCATATACTGCTTGAGACTGGATCGGTCTTTGAAAAGCACCATGCACTCATCAATTCATTGGGACTTAGTTGCCATAGCAGAGCTTTGAAAACGGTAATTGAAAGTTGTCAGCAGCGGCCTTATTTTGAATAGGCGATCAAAGTTAGCTTCTCCATATTTGAGTCTGATTGAATTGTCAGCCAAGTGAAAATTCTGCAAGATTTTTTTAAATCTTTTGCATGGCTTGACTGATGCAATAACTTCATTAAAAAAGAACGAATTTGTTGACCAGCATAAATCAATAGACGGAAGGTTATGCACACCCATCAAAACTATTATTCCTAAAAATGCCTCCAGTTCTATTATATCAATGTTCTTACAATTTTTGCTTTTGTTTTGTTGAACATACAAATTGTACTGTCTGTGAACATTTGCTTGAAAAAGTAAATTGGCCGACTTCGACTTGAGCATGGAAATAGTTGGGCAATATTAATCGAATCAAAACTTTCATTTGATAAAAACGTCTCATTAGCAAAATTTTTATTCCAATGGGGATCATCGTTTTCGTCTGCACTTTGGTCGGAACTAGAGCTGGAGCATGGCAATTCAGATATCATAATATCATCAGAATTTGTAAGTCGATTATCTTCACAATTTTTTATTTCTGACATGGGGACATCCACATCTTTAACGTTTTCTGTCGGATCAGCTACATCAAAGTTCTGATTCTCGACATCCTCATCGTTTTCGAAATCGTCTTCGGAATTTTCGGCATCAATTTCACAAAACAATTCCTCAATTTCGTCATCATTTAGTTTTGCCTTAGAAATCTACGTAAAAAAACAAATATCTGTAACAAGGCAGCAACAAAAATGTTGCTACTCTGAAAAGGCAGTGGCAAATATATTGTCGCTTGTGTAAACAATCAATGTACCTACCCTGTATTAATTTTTTACTTTGTTTAGGGTTATTCTTTTCAAAGTAAACTATTCATCAGATTAGTACATTCACCAATTTGAAGAATATTTAAAAAAAAAAAACGAACAAAACAGCTGTTTTCAATGATCGTGTGTGGTGTAAAAATGTATCACTATAGGATAAATTTGAGAAAGTTGTTCTTGTAGAAAATAGATGTCAGTTAAAGCACAAAAAAGATTTCAAAAATTGATCCAACAGATTGGATGCATTCAGGTACAAAGATGGGTGGCAAATATATTGCCACCACCTTAAAAAGGGTTAAGACTCAAGTTTGGAAATAAAGGCACTGCAATATACAGTTCTATTTAAATTATAAAGTTACACATATTCTGAAGGCAGGTATATACGAGTAAACGTGCGTCTAAACATCTATTCTTAAAGCTTAGTAATCTTGCGCACCAAAAGTAACTCTATCAATTGTACTTCAAATGACGATCTGCTTTGTCTATTTCTTCTCTTTTGTTGCCCTCATTTCCGTTTACTCATAATAATCGTAGGAAAAATTCATAGAAGACTTTTGAAACCCGACCTTTAAAGCTTATCTAATAATAAACTGTGGTTGGGCATAAACGCTATGGTCATATATTTGAACAGAGCAGCAGAGATTTTAGATGCTTTTAACTATTGTCGTAAATTTATGTAGAGCATTCTCGAAGACTTACCACTTCTACGAGGGCGGGTCAATAAGTCCGTGACTTTTGGATTAAAACACAGATTTTTTGATAAAAAAATAATTTTATTTTTCAACGTAGTCTCCCTTGAGCTCTATACACTTTGTCCAACGCTTCTCCAATTTTTTTTATCCCTTCCAAAAAAAATGATTTGTCGAGGTCCTCAAAATAGGCCTTTGTTTGCGAGATGACTTCATCATTGGAGTCAAATCTTTTTCCACCAAGCCATTTCTTCAGGTTTGGGAACAAGAAGTAGTCGCTCGGAGCCAAATCTGGAGAATAGGGTGGATGAGGGAGCAATTCAGAGCCCAATTCATGGATTTTTGCCATGGCAACTGCACATGTGTGCACCCTTGCATTGTCTTGGTGGAAAAGAACTTTTTTCTTGGCCAAATGAGGTCGTTTTTTTTTTTCAAATCGTCATTGAATCGGTCCAATAAGTTGGCATAATATTCCCCATTGATTGTTCTTCCCTTTTGAAGGTAGTCAATGTGGATTATCCCGCGTGCATCCCAAAACAGTCGCCATAACTTTATTGGCTGACAAACCCACCTTGGCCTTCTTTGGCGCCGATTCACCCTTAGAAACCCACTGTTTTGACTGTTGTTTGTTCTCTGGTGTGTTGTGATGGATCCATGCTTCGTCCACGGTTACAAAACGGCGCAAAAACTCCTCCATATTGCGATTAAACAACGCCAAACCTTCCTGTGAAGTTGTTACACGATTGCGTTTGTGGTCGACTGTGAGCAAACGCGGCACCCATCTTGCGGAAAGCTTTCTCATGCCCAAGTGATCATTCAAAATTGAAACCACTGAGCCATGCGAGATCCCTACGGCTTCCACAATCTCTCGCACTTTCAATCTTCGGTCGGCCAACACCATATCGTGAATTTTTTCGATTATTTCGGGTGTAGAGACCTCAACTGGGCGTCCAGGACGTTCGGCATCTTCAGTGCTTGTACGGCCACAACGAAATTCAGTAAACCACTTTTTTACCATTGAAATCGATGGTGCAGAGTCTCCATAGTATTTATCAAGCTTAGCCTTGGTCTCGGTAATGGTTTTTTTTCGCAAGAAATAATGCTTAATGAGCACACGAAATTCACTTTTTTCCATTTTCTCCTCAAATTAGTGAGTAGTCTGATAAAAATAGCTGTCAAACACAAACTAACTGACGCAGCAAGTTTAAATTTTGACAGGAGTCAACTGACAGATACCTGTTGACAGGAGCAGTGTTGCTGTTTCAGTAAAGAGGTCAGAAATTCAATTGACCCGCCCTCGTAAAACAAGACTGAAAACACTAAAAATTTGATATGTCCAGTAAAGAGATACTTCTCGATGTAACAATGAAATTATATAACACCTTTTATGGAGTGGCAATACTAAAGCCGTTTTAGGAGTTCATGAAAAATTCCTCTCTTTGCACAGAGATTAAAAATAAAACTCAGAATATCTGCCATATGAAAATCAATTTGTTTTACGACGGTGCTGATATTCTGATCAAAGTCACCTCTCGTCCCGGTTATATCATCCAACCGATTGTGTTTCTTTCTTTGGGTTTTTGGTGTAACCCCTTTATCTTTCGCTAAAACTATTGTATATTAGATTTGTTAACTCTTTTGTTAACCCGGGCATGAATTAAATTACATATTTGGTTACAAACGTTTCTACATCGCCATGGCCTCAGGGCCAGAGATTTCGGGCTATCGTTTTAGTGTACTCGACACGGATCCTCCTCCCGATCAAATATATAACAAAATAAAGAAAATTACTACTTAATTCAATTCAAATCAATTCAATTTATAATGTATGATGTTAGTATTTAGTAACTAAATATTGGAATTCAAAAATCCAAGTTGACTTACGACTAATACTCGTACATTCTAAAAAATTCTTTAATATAGATGTATACGTATAATATATAGTAATTAATGATAATACAAATAATAATTATATAAAATTAATCAAAGAGAAGAATAAACTCGATAAAATTTAAACAACATAGAAAAGGAGAGAGAGAAAATTGAAATAAAAAAAAAAACCATTGTAACTCCAAGTAGAATAGATTTCTTTGCAAAGAAACAAGAAAAATGGAAAAAATATGTGAAGTAGAGCTCATGCGTTTTTCCTAAGGAAGATTTCTTAAAATTTGCTTAAAAGATAAAATAAAATATTCATGTCTGTCCTCCCTTTTAAAACAGTTATTCATTCACTTTAATATAGAATGCGGAGCATTGAAAAAAGAGCATGTGTTCTGACCGATCGAGCAAAATTAAGTTTCTTAAACAGATACATGGGAGACTTAACATATTTACTATAATATTATGCAAGAATATAAGATTTCTGGCATCCATGTAGTGGTCTAGAGAGGTTCCGAGTAAGCTTTTCGAATATTGAGATACATGATCAAATCTACGTAAGCCATGAACATACCTGATAGCATCATTAAACGCTACCCGCAACTTTCGTTGTGACAAGGAATCAACTTTACTATAAACAACTTCAGCATATGTTATCAATGGTAGGATGAGAGTGGTAACAAGCTTTCTTCTAGTATCGATTGGAGTGTAACTAGAGGTCAACCACGACATCCGCAGGCATCCATAAATACGTCTAATTACGTTATTTGTGTGGTCATATCTGGACAATTTGCTATTAATGATAAAACCTAAACTGGTGACCTTATTAACTATTTCAAGCTTATTACCAGAAAGTACGATATTGAGCAAAGAGAGAATGGACATTGTAGAATTTGAAATAGGAATTACCAGCGACTTCTTCGGATTTAAGGTTAATCCATTTGTTATAGACCAGCTGTGAATATTGGCAAGCTCAAAATTTTTCAGATTTATAAGATCAGCCATCTTGCTAGAATCATTGGTTAAATACAATTGAACATCATCTGCATATAGGTGGACTGTGGAATGTTTACACACAGACGGAAGAATAAATAATGAGATGGGATAGGTCCCAGAACTGAACCTTGTGGGACGCCTTGGTTGACTGGTGAAAGGGAAGAAAAAAGAAAAAAAAAAACTATAATCGAATAAACGTACTCCATTAATGCAGCTAAAATTCCATAAAAGGGTTCAAGGGCTAATTGAATAATTATTTATATATATATAAATGTGTATGTATACAGATACATACGCGCGTAAAGATATCGTAGTAAGTAGTAGTAAATAGAGTTACAAGTAGTAGCCAGTGAAATACAAATTGTTTCTTTCAGTTTTAGTTTTAGTTAAAATAATATTTTTTTTTGTTTCAAAAAAAAAAAAAAAAGAGAAAAATTGTTATGAATTAATAATAATAGTTATATGTGTATAATAATTATATACGTATATATGCATTCTTCATTTTGTTAACTACTACTCTTTTCTCTTTCAATTTCTTTCTTTAACTCTCTCTCTCTCTCTCTCTCTCTGTGCTCCCATATTGCTCGTTCTTTCCTCATTCATTTCTTTTGCTAACTTCCGTCGCTTAAAATCAAGCGCATACTCATGATTTTTTCTTTTCAGTTTATAAACAAATGCTTATTAGAAAATTGTTTTTCAAGAGTAGAATTATTTAATTTAAACGCAGTAGGAAATGTTTTGTTTTCCTTTTTACTTAAATTGGTGTTCTCCATCAGTTTCTAGGCAAAGTTAAATTGTTTTTCAATTTCTGTCTAACGTTTTGTTTTTTTTTTTTTTTTTTTAAGTTTTAGCATTAATTTACTTATACAATAAGGTTTATGTAAAAAGGGCTAAAAATTTGGGGTAAGGAGCAGCGCAATTTTAGATTAAAAAAAAAAAAAAAACAAATAACTTTTCATGAACCTTAACACCAGTCGGCGGTGTAGGTGAAATCATGGAAGAACAATTGTTCTTCGTCAGTCAAATGCCGGGGCTCCTTTGGCGGTGTCAGTTGTGGTTTCTCTGATGTGAATTCTTCATCAAAGTTGGAAACGTCTTCGAGGTGGTTAATTGTCGGCACAAATGGAGGTTTCACTTTTCTTAATAGCAAATCATCCCAAGCAATCGAACGGAAGAAGGCCTGTTTCTTCACGTCTTCAGCGTCTCGTTCTGATGAGCCCAAGCGTCTTTCAGGATTCTTTCGCAGGAGCCTTCTCATAATAGCGATAGCTTCCAATGACAAGAATCTTGGATATCGTACTTCATCGTTAACAATCGAATCGAACACTTCTTCTTCATCATCGCCGGGGAATGGTGACTCTCCGACCAGCATTTCAAAGATCAATACACCTAAACCCCACCAATCAACTGCTCTCGTATAGGATGTTTCTGTTAGGACTTCAGGAGCTAAAAATTCTGGCGTACCACAGAATGTACCAGTGCGATCACCAAAGCCCATGCCCTCTTTGCACAGACCGAAATCGGCAATCTTCACATAACCTTCTGTATCCAATAGCAAATTGTCCAATTTCAAATCACGATAGATAATCTTGTTCTCATGCAAATACTGTAGTCCCAGGACAACGCAAGCAGCATAAAAGACAGCCCTTGGTTCCGAGAAAACATCCGTATGGATGTGCATCATCAAATCACCACCAGCCGCATACTCCATAACGAAGCAGACATGTTGCTCAGTTTGAAAGCATGCATACAAATTGACTAAGAAAGGATGTCGCATCGCATTCGCCACTTCAAAGATACGCTTTTCGCTCAGCAGTGATTCCACTTCGTCGCGGGCAATGATGTCACCCTTCTTTAGTGCCTTAATCGCATAGTATTCATTGGTTGTCTTCTGCTGTGACAGAATGACTTTGCCAAAATGTCCTCGTCCCAGTACGCTTAGCATTCGGAAGTTCTCAATTGATAGCATACCCGGCTGATGGGATTGTGATTGCCGGCGTGACTCATACGCAGAGTCTCGGTATTGTAGACCACGTGCAAGTTGACGGCGTCCACCTGCACCAGCACCGCCGACACCCAATTGTGCTGCGGCTGCTGCAGCTCCAGCAGCGGCGGCGGCTAATATAATACTTAAAATTAAATGAGAAGAATTGATGGAAGGATGGTATAGGTTTATTGCGGGTGTATGGAGAAATGTCGTAGGACTGCTCTTTTAAACAGAGAATAATTACGTATGGATCTGATGGATGATGGTGTAAATGAAAAATAAACGAGTGTAAGAGAACTCCAATGGCGAGAAATTAGGTTAGTTGTTCTAGAAGATCGAGTGAAATTGAGTCGGTTAAATAAATATGGCGGACAGCGTTTATTAATAATTTTGTGTAAAAAAACACAGTTCCTGGCTTCGAGGTATTGTTGCAAGCTTGTTGTTGTTGCAGCAGTTCCCTGGTGTAGAAAGAAATATGTTCGTACCTACGAATGCCATAGACATATCGCACAGAATCATTAAAAGCGACTTGTAATTTGCGCTGGGACAATGAGTCCAGGCTACTATAGACTACTTCGGCATATGTAACTAGAGGTAAAATTAGGGCTATAACTAATCTATGTCGCGTCTCAAGTGGAGTAAAAAAAACGCTAAAGCAAAGCTTACGAAGGCATAATCCGAAAAATCTGGACTAATAATAAATCCAAGGCTAATAACAGACTCTACAGCTTTAACTTTCGAATTGTTAAGAAAAACTTCAGGCAGAAGATCTGGGTTAAACCTTATTTTAGATATTGGAATTACTCGAGTTTTAGTCGGGTTCAGTTGTAGTCCATTTGTAACTGACCAAGTATAGACGCGTTGCAAGTCATTGAGTAATAGGGTCAGTTCGTCGATCTTGCGAAATGGTTTGGCTAGGTGTAATTGTACATCATCAGCATACATGTGCACAAAAGAATACCTGCATGCTGACGGTAGATCGTTGATAAATATACAAAATAGAATTGGACCCAATATCGACCCTTGAGGAACACCTTGCTTGAGTTCCATAAGGGATGAGCTACATCCATTGGAGAAAACTCTTTGGCAACTTTTGGAGAGAAAACTATCCAGCAACCTTACCGCACGACCACCAAAACCAAAATAGTGTGTTAGCTTCAAACATAATATCTTGTGGTTGACTTTATCGAAAGTATAAGAGAAATCTAGCAGACAGAGTAGTGAGACATATTTCTTATCAAACGATTGTCTAACCTCTTCAAGCAGGTTAACAATGGCTGAAGAACAGCCGTGGTTGGCCCGAAAGCCGGATTGCTTGTCGTATAAAAGGCTATTGAAGGTTAAGTACTCTGTGATTTGTTTTTCTATAATTTTCTCCTAAGACTTTCGAAAAGCAGGGCAGAATGCTTATTGGCCTAAAATCGGCAGATGATGCTGGATGAGTTTTCTTAGCGATCGGCATAACTCGTGCAATTTTCCATGACTTCGGAAAGGTTGATGTGATTATGCACCAATTAATTACATGGGTGAGTGAGAACAGAAACAATTTGCGGTAGGATGAGTTTGACGAATCGCACGGGAATGCCATCTTCACCGGTAGAATCAGATTTGACAGCCATTATATATCAGAATACTTCAGCCTCCGTAGCTACCACAAAATCCTCTAGTCCCGGATGCAAGTAAATGCGGTTCACATTCTGATTGAAGTCAAAACCGCAAGAGTAGAGATCATCCTCTAGAAAGGCATGATTCAAATCATTTGGATCGAGAAGCAATTCAGATTTGCTGTTTCTAGAAGTTATACCAATTTTGTGGAGATTACTCCATAAATTTTTTGACGAGAGGGATGGAGATGATGGAACTGTGCGACGGTGCGTTATCATGGTGCAAAATCCACGAGTTTTCAGTTTTGACTGAAAACGACGTGGTTTTTTTGGTTTCGGCTCATTTGGTGAACGCCATTCACTTGCCTGATGTCTGGATTGCGTGTCGTACTGATAAACCCACGTCTCGTCTCCAGTAATGATCCTTTCGATGAATGTGGGATCAGATTCAGCCTCGCAAATCATCTCTTTTGCGACGTCAACACGGTCTCTTTTTTGCATGAAATTGAGGTCTTTTGGCACCAACTTTGCTGCTACACGACGGAAACCCAAATCATTAACCAAAATATCTTGGACGGATCCATAGGCAATGTTCAAGTCCTCCGCTATCTCTCTGATGGTTAATTTGCGGTTATTGGCCAACATTTCTTTTACTTAATAAATGTTTTCGTCGGTTTTCGGTGTCGATGGTCTGCCACTGCGCTCATCATCTTTGATTGACTCACTACCACTTTTGAACCGCTCGTGCCACTGGTAAACGACCGTTTTCTTTAGAGAATCGTTGCCGAAACACTTTTCCAACGTTCGCGCACCATTAAATCCGTTTTTTACGCAAAATTGAATACAAGTTCGTTGTTGCAAATTTAAATCCATTTCTAAAATTGTAAAAAAATCGCCAACACACACAGAAATAGATGTACTCTTGGCTACGCAACTTTTGCAAATGTAAAGCTATGACGCTAAGATTTAGAGGGAATGACAACAACAGATTTACCAACTTAACAAAAAAAAACGGAACTCAAATCGGAACAATGGGAGCGGCACACGCGGTGGTGTCCCCCGGAAACTTTTTGATCAAGGTGGTATATTTGTTTATAAAATGCAAATATATTTACATATTTGTTTTTGTTTTTTTCACTTCGTAAGCCTACAATTCTGTTTTTGTTACCGGCTAGCAACGAGCACGTTCCGGATTCTAGGGAAACGCTAGTCAAAACACTCTGATTGTCCGAGAATTGCCTACAAAACTAAGTGATATTTCATGAGGTAGTGGATTGGATTTTAAGTGGACTGAAATTTCAGGCAGATGCAAAAAATATCAGAAATCAGTTAATTTGCCGGCTTTGACGTATGTAAGTCAAAGTTGTCCTTCAACATTTATTTGTTTGATAAATTGTTTTCTTCTGTGAAAACAAAAATGTTGTTTAACGTAAATTTTGAGAGAAGGAATTAACGTTGGATGAGTTTTTCTGTTTATTTATTTTTTTTGTTTTTGTAAATTAAATAAGTTAAATTAAATAAATTTCCTGAACAGGTAAATAAAATATAATGAAATAACATACAAAGCACATTGCTTCTTAAATAAGCAAAGTAAAAAGTTTTCTGATACCGCGTTGTCCATCTCGGCTTCCACTCCCACTTTCGGTTATTTTTGTCAGTGTTGTTCGATACTATATTGTAGTTGTACTTGTTTTTTTTTCTTCACATATTTTTAATAGAATTAAAAATAAAGTTTTAGTAGAAAGATATAATATCAAATTATCAAATCTCTGTAAAATGTGCAAAGCCAAATTCTGTAATATATTTGTGTACGAAATGAAAAATATCTATCTATCTAATTGGATTGGATTCCTGCCGATTAAAATCTTTGGGTTTTTCCTCTCCTAATATGTGAATGTGGTTGTGTAATACTATACGCAAGCCACTACAATTTTGTTGACCATATTAGGGTTGCTGCGTCGATACATTTAAAGCGACGAAATATTTCTTTCAGCAACACGAATTTTTCAAAATTGCAGGATCGTGTGCAAAAAAAAGTATAACTTGACCTTTAATATAAATAGTTTTATTTTCTAACACAAGTTTTCACATAATATTACTTGCATAATATATCATCATCTACTTTTTTAATACATTACACGCGATGGTTAAACAAGAAGTGATTTATTTTCATCATTCAGTTGTCATACATTCTTTTGCTTATATATACTAGACCGATGTTTACTAGCAATTGTAATAGAACAATGTAATAGGATCATAGAATAAATGGTGTTGAAACTCACAATATCACAATTATCTTTATAAAACCATCAACAAGTTTTAAGTAAGAATTGCAGGCAAATTTGCCGTTTAGTAGGTTAGGTTTGATTGAAATTTCAGTCTCTAAAATTCGAAACGCGCTCAACTATTGTATGTATATATGTATATATTTGCTTTTTAATTATACCAATTAGCTTTCTTTGGAAATCCGCTTAAAAGCATCTTTCAAATAAATATATTAGTGATTTATTACACACATATCTATTTCACTTACAGTATAAATCATTGGAAATTCACAAGATTCAATTCATCGATGGACGTAACTTATTAATTCGGTTTGATAACACTAAACAGCAGAATTTACCGCTTGATAATTTAGAAGCAATAAAATTATACGTGGTGTACAATATTGCTAAAAATGAAATGGTAAGCATCTATTCAGAAAAATCAAAAACTTTACTCCGAATTTTAAGAGATTTCTACGACGATTTTCGTAACATACGGTCAATCTTTACTGGACGTGCACCATCTTCAACAAGCAACAATATATTTCTAAGATTAGCTCAAACCAGGTTTGTTACCTTTTTTGTTTATTTTTCTTAGCGACTTATCTTTGTCTTGCATACAGGTTAATAGAAGCTTTTCCGTATGGTGAATCCGAAGCAGCATATCGATTGCTACCCCAAGTTCCGATATCGGTACAAAGTTGCTCAGTATCACCGTACATGGATCTTCATCTTTTTCAGTATGACGACCGCCTTATTTCAGCATTGGAACGCCCAAGATTACCCACTTATGAACCTATTCCTTTTAAGGATCGCGAAACACATATAACTTTATTTCGCATATACCCGGGTCTACATGAACCATTTGTTAATGAAAATCAGCAATCCCGATGCTGCTCATCAAAGAGACTTATATCATTCATTTTCCACCCCTTAGAGCCATTTATTATTAGTGTGCAAAAATTTTCAAACCGATATGTAACGAATTTTCATATTCGCAATGAAGGCACATATGTTCCTATTTAATATAAAACGTTTAGATTTTATAGAACCGACGGCTATTGATGAAAACTAGATAACGAATTAAATGCGCAATACCTACAAAAATTGTTTCTTTAATTTTTTTTTTCAAAAAGAACTTATGTAGTGTATTAAATGTTTGAGAATAGGAACATAGCCGAAACATGATATTTGATATCGATCTGCATTGGGAATGCTTAAAGGGAATTAGTATATAAAGACCAACCTATTGAAAATAAAGACAGATTCAACTAGACCACAAATCGACTTGTTTCTCTTTCCTTTGGCAGACCTATGTGGCATTCGTGCCCTGCCAGGTAGTTTGACTTAGATTTTCATATACCGCACCTTAAACATTACGTGGCGATCCTCCCCACTCGCATGATTCCATGACAATTTACGATCGATCCAAAGAAGAAAGTGCCCAACATTTTGATACTGCGAAACTGATTCCACCACTAATGATAGAAGAACAGGAGAGGTCGCAGGTGTACCAAAACACACGCCAACACCAGAGACATCAGGCCCCAAGAAGCTGACCATAGATGAATATAAAAAACGACAGTTGCTAAACCAGAAAACAAGGATAACCAAGATCCAAAAAATACAAATAATAACGCCCAAGAAGAAGAGGGGAGGTAAGAACTCCAAAGATCGCAAGAGATTGGCTTACCTCGAGAATATAATAAAAAACCAGGAAGAAGTACCAATACCCTGGAAAAAGGCAACAGAAATCGAAAACCTAAGGAAGATTGTCGTAAAATACAAACATCTTGAATGAACTGGAAGACCAAGATGGGAAACAACACCACTAAGGAGAACGTGACTGTAAACGAGAAAGTGGACACAATAACAATCGCCCTATACACAGCATTAATATTAGTTACTATTTTATATATTATGTTCAAAATAGATAATTACTATAAGAATTATGTAAAAAAAACAAGCAACAAGAAACAATGTTAACAATGTTTAAATAAACATTTTAAGTATGGAAAATATTTTAATTAAATTAGAAAAAATATGAGGTAATATTAAAAAGAGTTCAAATAGGGGTTACACGGAACAAACGTGGCGTTTGAAATTAGAAGAGATAAAGTCCCTTAAGCAAAATATTATCTCACATACAGAAAAAGGTAAAACCTCAATTCTAGAAAAATTTCTGGAAATATATACAGTAACAAAAAATTTAATAAATGCAAAGTTAGAGGAATTAAGTAAAATGGCAGATTTCAATATTGAGACTGCAACATTTACAGGAGCTTTCAAAGATCTAGACTCATTTTTAACTCTGGTAGAATTACTCCATAATACTTTGAAGTAGACGGAAAGAACAGCTTATATTGAATTGATTTTCCACGTCAAACTTGCGCAGAACGTCAAAACTGCGTTAGGCTTTGCAACAATATTCATAACGTTGGAAACATGAAAAAAGGGTTTGAAAGAAAAATTCAAAAACACAACGACATTATCACAAGTACACACCAGATTGTCATAAATAACTCAGAAAAATCAATCGGTAACATCATACAAAAACAAGGCATTGCCCCTTATGGCCGACTTAAATAGCCTGTAGATAGAGGAACTACCGAGTGAAACGACTGAAGCCCAAAAGAAGGTAGTAGAGAAAATAGAATTAGTTTTTAAGAATGAAATAAATGAGAGCATAAAACCAACTATATTTGCTGTCCAGCCGACGTCTCTATCAGATGCAATTAATCTGGCACTTGAGTTGGAAAGGGATTCAAACCAAACCAACAACCAAATGATGCACGTAAGAAGAGGAAATTCCAATCAATACAACGTCTACAGAAACAGTATAAACAGAAACAACAACAACCAGAGGTACACAACATCCAATTTCCGAATCAACGATATAACCAAAAGAACAACATAAGACAAAGATATAATAATAATCAGGCAAATAAGCAGCCAAACTATCGAAACAACAACAGTCTTTATAACAATCCTCGAACAAGAAAGAATTCAAATAGACCGACAAACAGCAGGAGAGTCAATATTACCCAAGATCAGAGAACGTTTTGGGTATATAACTTAATTCGTGTGGTTTTTTTTTTTCAAAATTTGAACGTTTATTTAAGAAAAACATGTACAATGGTATTATTCAAAGTATTGTCCATCTGAAGCTATGACTTTTTCCCATCTTTCTGTCAATTTGTGGATCCCATCCCAAAAGAACTGCGCCGGCTTGGCATCCAAGAATGAATCAAGCTAATTTTTGATATTCTGCTCTGATGTGAACCGTATTTCAGTGAAGGCGTTCTGCATCGACCGGAACAAATGGTAGTCAGAAGGGGCAAGGTCTGGGCTATAAGGCGGGTGGGGTAAGACTTCCCGTCCACTGTTTTCCAAATAGTTCTTAGCCGGAATAGCAATGTGGGGCCGAGCGTTGCCTTGATGGAAAATTATTGCCTCGTGTCTGGTCGCATATTCCGGGCGTTTTTCGGCTACTGCTCTCTTCAAACTGATTAATTGTGTTCGGTAGCGTTGTCCATTGATGGTTTCACCCGGTTTTAGCAGCTCATAATACAGCACACCCATCTGATCCCAGCAAATACAGAGCATTACCTTCGCGCCATGGATATTCGGCTTTGCCGTTGATTTGGCTGGTTGGCCGGGTTTCACATATGATTTTTTGCGCTTGTGGTTGTCGTAATGGATCCATTTTTCATCACCAGTAACAATCCTATGCAGAAATGACTTCCTTTTGTGGCGTTCCAGCAGCATTTCGGACATGCAAAATCGCCTTTCGACGTCTCTCGGCTTGAGTTCATGTGGAATCCAATTTCCTTGCTTTTGAATATATTCAGCTGCTTTTAAACCATTTTAAATGGCTGCTTGAGTGACACCCAAAGATTCTGCGAGCTCTTGTGTTTGGCAACAATCTTCATAGAGTAATGCTTAGAGTTTTTCATCTTCAAACTTTTTTGGCTGCCCAGGACGTTCATCGTCTTCCAAGCCAAAATCACCACTTTTAAATCGTGCAAACCACTTTTGGCACGTTCGCTCAGCTAGCGCATGTTCACCATAAACTTCCACCAAAATACGATGACTTTCGGCAGCAGTTTTCTTCATATTAAAGTAATGAAGAAGAACTCCACGCAAAAACACTTTTTCAGGCACAAAGTCCGACATATCTGAGGTAAAAAAAAAATTGTTTACGCTTCAAATGAATGACATTTACTGAAATGAAGTACAATGACAGTAGCTTTCCAACGCATGTTCCAATGGAATAATACAAGTTACGCCATCTCTTGTCAAACCGCGTGAATTAAGTTATAAATTGCCCGGATAAATGGCCCGGAAATCGCTACTCCGGGATACCAAAACTAGTAGTACTCAATATTACAGATAATCCGATTAACTATGTATCAGCGTACATAGCTCAGCTGGATAGGAATATCTAACATACCTTATAGACACTGGCGCAGACATATCAATATGCAAAGAAGACAGTATAGACACAAATGACTAAATAAACGAAAAATGTAGACTGACAGGAATAACCAAAGAAAAAATACAATCACTAGGGACAATAGACCTAAGTCTCAAACTTGCAAATTACACTATAAAACATAAATTTCACATATTTGATACGAACTTTCCCATAGCAACAGTTGGTATTTTAGGAAGATTTTTTCACGCAATACATGTGCAAGATACGAGTAGACTATGAGACATACACCCTAACGACAACAATAGGTGAAAACGAAGTAGTTATTCCAATGATAGCAAAAAATAAAAACCCAATAAAGATTCCACCTAGAACAGAAGCCGTATAACCAATCAATTTAAAGGTAACTGAAGACAGTGTTATATTGGATAGAGAAATTAAGAAGTATTCATAGCCAACTCAATAATCCCAGCGAAAGGTATTGTACATGTCATATTAAACTGTTAAACGTAAATTATTTCGAGGTAACACTAAGAAACATCAAACCAGAACTAGTAAAATTAGACAACTATACTAGATGGAGTGAAAAGTGACCTCCTTGCGAATCAAAAAAAATTTTTCTAAATGTTTTTTTATATTATTCAATATAGTCCTCTTTTAGTTTGATACACTTATTCCAGCGATTCTCCAACTTCTTGGTCCCGTCCGGAAAGTAATTTTCCGGAAAGTCTGCAAAATACTCCTCCGTGGCGTCGATGATTTCCTCGTGTGAACTGATTTTTTTATAGATGAGCCATCTTTTGAGGTTTGGGAAGAGATAATAGTCCGAGGGATCCAAATCCAGTTACCAACCGACGCCAAAAGTCCACCCGATTCCGCATCAGCAAGTCCAAACGCTCTTTCGAAGTGCTCTCGCGTTCGTGTTTTTGGTCATTCGCGGCACCCAGCGGCAGGATAACTTTTTCATATGCAGAATATTGCTCAAGATATGGCGTGTACGCTCAGTACTAATCTTTGTGGTATCTGCTAGCTGGCGCTCCTTCACTTTTCCGTCAGCCAACACCATTTTGACATTGTCCTCTGTAACCGTATCGGAGGGCCTGCCGCTGCGGACTTGCGGCCACCACGAAACTCTCGAAACCAATATTTGACGGTGTAATCTGATGGAGCATTAGCCCCATAATATTTATCCAACTTTTCTTTTGTATCCTTCGCCGTTTTGCCTCTCAAAAAATAATGTTTTATGAAAGAACGAAAATCGTTTTTGTTCATACTCAAACACGTCAACAACAATCAGCTGCCAAAACAAAAGTAAAGACAGTATCGGACTGAAATTTGGCATGTCTGCCTAAATATGAACGGACTTCAAGGCACCATAACCTTTTTTGCAGTAGCAGCGCATTCTGGCGGTCAAGGAGGTCACTTTTCACTCCATCTAGTATTTTATACTCTTTATATTGCTTACTTATCGTTCTCTTATACAAGAATGGGACAATCTTATGGGTTTTTTTTCGATTCCTACAGGGTTTTACCCGTCTAGCGGAAGAAAGCCTCTTTTAGCTAACCTAGCAAGTATGCAGAAAGACTAAATGAATACTTCCCGAATATATTCGCTTTTCCTTTCGGGAGGTTTAACGCCTTAATCTATTCGGCATGACACCACGATTATTGTAACACAAAAGTTAAACTGATCATCGCAAATATGGCTCTAATTAGCGCTGAATAAGAAAAAAAAAATGTAATGTGGAGAGTAATCGATCCATCAACAAGTTACCATATTCTTGTATTAGTAATCGTTTTGCCTTTTTACCTGATTTTGGTTAACTGAAAAAAATGGATGATATGTGTTTCGGGCGAGGCTGGGATTTGAGAGCCAGTCCACTCATTTTAATCATTCCAGTCCAGTCCACTTTTTTTTATTTTCATTTTAAATGCATTTTCAGTTCAGTTAATTCATTAATTCTTACATGCTAGACAAAAAAGTGCTTAAAAATTAGCTTAAGTAACTTACAGATAATCTTATTCTAACTTACTGGCCCATGTGAGCACTCTAAGTTAAACATAATACTTAATCTATGTCTTTCGACATTTCTTACAGTCTATTTTTATTTTTGTTTTTATATTTATTAACACTAAAACTAAGAAAATAAATCGAAACGGTCTCAAGTACTTTTATACTATGAAATAGCGGCTCGAGGTGGTGTTAAAGAGTTACATTTAATAAAATATATAGTAATTTATATATTTTATTTATACTAAACAAAACTATACTGTATAAGGCAAAGAATATTAGTGAACTTAAGGGGTTACGCTACTCTAGGACTTTCAAAAAATCGATTTTTTTTTTATTGCTTTCAATGGTCACTGATTACTTCAAAAATGATATCCCAAAAGATTATGGCCGGAAAATATCCCGAAATACTTGTTTTTCAAAGTATATAGTAGTACAAGGCCGCCGAGCCTAGCTTAAAATTTTAACCGGGTTCATCTCAAAATTGCATTTTACAAGAGCTGTTGGTACGGCCGTAGAACCTTTCAAAAAAGGGAGGTCAGTCATATGTACAATAAACTTTTACCTTTGTAAACTTGATGTATTTTATATTTTTCCTGAATAAAACATCATAAGAAAGCCTATTTTTACAGCCTCTAGAGTGGCCTAACCCCTTAAAGAAAATCTTAGGTCCTATAAATGGATGAAAGCTGAACAGTCACATCATCACAAAGAACATAATCCTGCGAAACTGTAGGTAAATGCTAAGAATAATGGTCAAAATTATCAGACTAAGTGGGACTGTTTTCAGACATTTGTCGGCAAATTGCTCTCAGAAATAGAAAGATGGGCATTAGTATGGGAGAGATCGTTAAGCAAAAAAAATTTCAAGCTGTGATTAATACAGATAGTGACGTTGGGCAGAATCGGTAAAAAGACGTTCATTTGGTCTAAAAATAGTTTAATTAAACTAGGTAGAATAAAGATAAAGGTATTACAAAAACCTAAAAATGGCTTTAAGGAAAATTGTCCCCTTCCTGCACCAATTCGAATCTGAATGATAATTTAAGGAAAAATGATGGAACAAGAAAACAAACGGTGATGCCAAACTTCATTAAATGACTAGAGTGCAAGTTATTGGTGATTGCTGTCCTATCCTGTCAGTGAAATTCTCCCCCCGGTAGGCCACTGTTTCTTTAAAAGTTGTTTCACCTAAAGCCGGACCACTGACATCTAAAACCACTAGTCTTACTGTAAGACGCTCGTAAACACCCGTAGCTGCTGTAGCTGTAGCTGTCTTAATTTGTCCGTCAGCTGATTGAGCAGCTCATACAGTACTTCCCTTGGGTCAATTTTCCCTCGGTAGATTCTCATCAGCTATAGCGACTACGTCACCTACCTTTATCGGCTTGTCACTGTTGAACCACTTGGCTCTCCTCGTTATTGTTGGCAAGTTGCTGGCATTTGCTCCAGTTTTTTTCGCAACAGAAGATCATTTTCAAATTCACCTATTGGGTTGCTGCCACTTGACGACCCCAACAGAAAGTTGTTCGGGGTCAACGTTTCAGCATCATCGCTACCCAGAGATACGAACGTCAATCACCGCGAGTTGATGTTAGACTCTATCTCTATGAACATCAAAAGTCGTCAGTCGCCCTCCAGCCTTCCAGCCTGCCCGATCCAACCAACCGCTCCCAGCTTCCTCCCACTTAGTCTCCGTGCTGGTGAACATATCCTGGATATCCGTTGCGCCCAACTTTTTGAAGGCTTCAACCAATTCTCTTTCCGCCCGTTTGAAATTCGTCCCATTATCGGAGTAGAATGCTCTTGGAGTTTCACGTCGGCCAATAAAATTACGCACACACATTATACAGGCATCCGACGAAAGATTGTGGGCCACTTCAAGATGAATGGCCCTGACGTGAAAAGAACACCCCACCTCTTCTCTTGATTCCTTCCCACCTTAACAGGTACCGACCCAAAATAGTCCACACCCACACATATAAGAATGGTCTTGAATATGCAGCGAGTCTTGCAGCAGGCAGCTGTGCCATCTCCGGGAACATTGGCTTGGCGTTATTTAAACGACATCTCATGTTTTTATTTTGGATTATCCTTAACGTGCTTTGAAGTCGAGGTATCCAAAATGTCTGCCGAATCTCGTTTACAACGGTCTCATGACAGCTATGGTGATACATGTTGTGATAATGATTAACTAACAAAGATGTTACCTGATTACGTCCTGGTAATAGTAAAGAAGGTTTTGTGAAAGACTCCATACAATTGGCATTGTCGATACGTCCTTTCATCTCCAACAGCCGTTCATCATCTATGTACGGAAAACACTTATATAGAATACTCGTCTTCTGTAGTTTCCCGGAATTTAATAAGATAGCCATCTTGTCTCCATATATTTCACGCTGAACCAAACTTATTAAAAACGGCTGTGACCCCTTTAGTTCCTCATATAACAAGGCATACTTGAAGATTATTTCCTTCGCTAAGATTTTCTTAAAGTCATCGACGAACCGCAGAACCCAAGCCGTAGTACGTAAAAATCGTTTCCACGACGAAAATTTTCCCGCATCAGTAAAAGATTTGCTGAATAAGTTATGTTGTAGGTCTCATCTCATGTCTTGGTTCCTCTTCTGGTTTTGGTAGTACACCAGATCGCAAGTCTTCGGGCTCAAATAGAAATGAAGAAGATGGTACCTTCCGTCGTTGTCAAATGTTGGAATTCTTTTCCATCTTGTTGCGTCACTCGCACCGTTATCGCGACTTGGAATCCACCTCCACTCAGCTATCTTCGAATTCTCCAACACCACTGGGAGGTGGTTTGTGTTGAAAATTCTGACTCGATATCACTTACGTTGTCCTCTGCATCTTTTTCCTGTATTGGAGGTTACAGTGGTGGGATGTCAGTATGAGTACGCGGTTTAGTTACAGATTCTACATCAGGATATACAATTTTATCTCTTATTTTATAAGAATATCCCTTCAGTTTTTTTTAAACACAAATAACAGTCATTCACATGACCCTTTTGTCATATACACATCTTAAACAAAAAAATCTTGATGCCCCATGTTTACTAATACTCTCAGAAATGTTGAAACCAAAATATAAATTGTAACGACGTAGGGCGTTCTCGATTGGAACTTGGAATAAACTCCCCACAAACAAAATAAAACTGATCTGGTGAATTTTAGCATTTTCGGTTCATACTATACCTAGATATCAAACTCTACTAATCCTTTTGCAAACGCTTAACTTTCGCACAGACCCACTGTAAGTGAATCACCAACACATTCTCTACTTCTATAACCTGTCAAAATGGCTAAAATGACAACAAATTTCACGTAATGTTCACTAGGTATATACATATAATAAACGCAAAAATAAAAGGAAAAATATTTTACGCTGGTGAATATTTAATTTAACGTGGTGAAAAAGTGAAGATAATAGAATATATGAAAAAAACTCTTTTTTTTTTGTTTCAAGTGCACAGAAGGGAATAGTTTCAGAATAAAATTAAAAAAAGGACTTTAGAATCATATTTTGAACGTTTCATTGTAAGATATGAATGAATGGAAACTATTACAATTCTGAAATCAAGCTTAAGCTCGTATTGAAAGTCAATTGTGTAAGCATTTTGCATGTTTAGGCACAAACTCTGTACTCTGGACATCAATGCAAAGGATTGTTAATTAATGGCACTTTTAAAATCAATTTCCTTGCTGTTCTTTTAGTTGGACATGTGTTAAGTAAATAAATTAATTAAATAATACATTTTTGATCACTTTTTAGTTTTTTTAGGAAAATATTTGTTTTTGTAAAGGTTTTCCAAAATATTTCGAGAATGTTTTTTTTTCGCACATTATAAAGTACAAAAGCAGTGGCATTTTAGTTGTTCATTTGTTTAAAAAAATTCCCAGATTAGCCAACGTACGAGGGCGTGACTTTTGGATTAAAACACAGATTTTTTGATAAAAAAATAATTTTATTTTTCAACGTAGTCTCCCTTGAGCTCTATACACTTTGTCCAACGCTTCTCCAATTTTTTTTATCCCTTCCAAAAAAAATGATTTGTCGAGGTCCTCAAAATAGGCCTTTGTTTGCGAGATGACTTCATCATTGGAGTCAAATCTTTTTCCACCAAGCCATTTCTTCAGGTTTGGGAACAAGAAGTAGTCGCTCGGAGCCAAATCTGGAGAATAGGGTGGATGAGGGAGCAATTCATAGCCCAATTCATGGATTTTTGCCATGGCAACTGCACATGTGTGCACCCTTGCATTGTCTTGGTGGAAAAGAACTTTTTTCTTGGCCAAATGAGGTCGTTTTTTTTTCAAATCGTCATTGAATCGGTCCAATAAGTTGGCATAATATTCCCCATTGATTGTTCTTCCCTTTTGAAGGTAGTCAATGTGGATTATCCCGCGTGCATCCCAAAAAACAGTCGCCATAACTTTATTGGCTGACAAACCCACCTTGGCCTTCTTTGGCGCCGATTCACCCTTAGAAACCCACTGTTTTGACTGTTGTTTGTTCTCTGGTGTGTTGTGATGGATCCATGTTTCGTCCACGGTTACAAAACGGCGCAAAAACTCCTCCATATTGCGATTAAACAACGCCAAACCTTCCTGTGAAGTTGTTACACGATTGCGTTTGTGGTCGACTGTGAGCAAACGCGGCACCCATCTTGCGGAAAGCTTTCTCATGCCCAAGTGATCATTCAAAATTGAAACCACTGAGCCATGCGAGATCCCTACGGCTTCCACAATCTCTCGCACTTTCAATCTTCGGTCGGCCAACACCATATCGTGAATTTTTTCGATTGTTTCGGGTGTAGAGACCTCAACTGGGCGTCCAGGACGTTCGGCATCTTCAGTGCTTGTACGGCCACAACGAAATTCAGTAAACCACTTTTTTACCATTGAAATCGATGGTGCAGAGTCCCCACAGTATTTATCAAGCTTAGCCTTGGTCTCGGTAATGGTTTTTTTTCGCAAGAAATAATGCTTAATAAGCACACGAAATTCACTTTTTTCCATTTTCTCCTCAAATTAGTGAGTAGTCTGATAAAAATAGCTGTCAAACACAAACTAACTGACGCAGCAAGTTTAAATTTTGACAGGAGTCAACTGACAGATGCGTGTTGACAGGAGCAGTGTTTCTGTTTCAGTAAAGAGGTCAGAAATTCAAAAAGTCACGGACTTATTGATCCGACCTCGTACAATGTGAAGCAAAACTCTTGATATCCCAACTTAATTTGGTTTTGTCGAAGGGAATTATTATCTGTTTTCAACAGATCTGTTTATTTGCAAGTAATAAATGTTTGTTTGCGGAAATAAAAGTGTTCCGCTGCATGTGAAATGAACACAGCTAAAGTATTGATACCCTTAATGAAAAGTGTTGGTTTATACTTTAATTTTGCGAAAAAAAAGACTTAGCTTTTAATATCTTTAAGGCGGTCTTGTACGGAATGTGTCAACTTTTCCACATAATCACATGTTAAACCTTACTATTCCGCTAAAAATAAGGCTTTTAACTGAGGATTTGATGTAATGACATGTTTTCGTAAGCTCTTCTTTAAATGATTCCAAAGACGTTCCCAAGAGAGCTGGTTAAGATCGGGGCGTTGTGGTGGTGTTATTAGCAAGTGAGGCATTGTTTATGTACTTTGAGGTAAATTTTCTGGATAAATGTTTTAGTATACTTCTTTTGTCATGATCTCAATGACTAGGACTAAATTACCGATTCCAAAAAAGGACATTTGGCCCCATATCACACAACCACCATCTCCGTGCTTTACTTTTATCCTTGTGTTTTTGGACTCAAAGCTTCATTTGGTTGCCTTCATGCTTTCGAAGACCTATTCGATCCATAAATGTTAAATTTGGACTCTTCTGAAAAAATCCTAGAAGTCAAACCCTTTGTTTTTGTATTCATTAGCAAAGTCTTTTCTTTTTTTTATTTGCTTCCTTCTAGCGGTATAGGATTTCAACTCAGTTCGTTGTGTCCATCTACATACTATGTATGCTGCTTTTGATAGGAAGCTGCTTTTTTCCACATTCACGACAATCCCGCCAAATTTTAGCATTACAACGTGGTATTTGTGAAGGTTGTGTTTACATCGATTTTTTTCTTCTCGGAAATTTCTTGATGCAAAAACTGAGCAATGAATTTGAAAATGTTGCGTTAGTAATATATGAAATATAAGCTAAATTGTCCAGTCGCACCCATATTTTTCCAAAAAATAATTGGTCAATCCTCCGTTGTACCAAATGGGCTTATAAAGCACTAATTTTGTTTATTTGTTAATTGTTTGTTGCTATTACCAATATTTTAAATTCAATTTTGCAAAAGGCATGTGTAAAGTTATATTTTCACAAATTAAAACAGTCAAAATAATCATTAATCCTTATCTATTACAATAATTGAATTATAATACATATATATATGTATTTTCCATCTAATCTAATAATCCAATTTATTCATGAATTGTAATTTACATTTTTTCGGAACATGCTCTCCTGATGAAAGCATTCATGGTGAAGCGAAAAACTTACCCACACCGTGGTGAAATGAACAAATGTCAATATTTTATTGAAGAAGCAGCAAAAATGTAAGTGAAAAAAATTTCGATTGTTTTAATTTAATAACACTAATTCGTTTTTATCTTATAGAGCTATAAAATGAAAAAAACCAAGAAAGAAAAAACCAAGGATGCAAGATCTACATCCATTTGTACCGTCCAGGATACGAGGAAGCCAGGTAAGTTTGTATGATGCATAGTAAGAGTATTTTTTACAAAATTAAATTCTACTTTCTCCGTGAAAATCACCGCCCAACGTTTTACGAGGCATGGAGATACTGCATGCATGCATGCACTCTGATAACCCCAAGAAGGCTGTTTGCAACAAATAAGGTTTGTTCTTATTATTTATATTTTCCACAAATATGTATGCACTCATCGATCTGTCTTTTTCATAGAAATTCTTCGATCACGAAGCTGATTCGAAAAATGAGTGTAAGGAAGAGGAACCAGGCGCATCACTTAACTGAAGCGAAGATGAAAATGAGAAATCAAAGGATGATGATTACGAAGTTGATAACGAATGGTTTGTAATACATGGACACTTGAGCGATGGAGACCCCGAAATCGAAGATGAAATTTGCCCCGATACGTCTATTGCGGAAAAGAAATCCGGAAAAATCAAACCACGATTAAACAGTGCAATTTGGGAGCATGAAAACGACAATCAACCATATCACTGTCCTACAATCATCTGGAATAGATTGTATTTAGGTACAATGATGTTTTGTGAACCACTGCCTGTTGAACAGCCTGGAAGCACAGGTCCTGAACCTGAAATTATTCACAATGTAGTTTTACATATTTTCAAAACATGCATACATATGTATATAACACATAATGCCTCTTGGTAATTTAAATCTTTTTTTATTCTTTACTTTTCAGAATGCAGAATGGGTGCAATAGGCCTATAGGGGAAAAAAAATCGGTTAACGCACCGCTATACATGCCTCAAGAGTACTGTGGAATCCAAGAAAAAAAAACAGTTTATTTAAATTTATTTTATTTATTGAACAAAAAAATCGAGTAAAAGACATTAAGTGTTCACATTAAACATATAGTTAATATGTAGTAAGGAAAATTAGTTCTGTCGTTGCACTCCCAATGTTGAATCTTCAAAGAAAAAGGCATTAAATATGTGGCTAAACTGAAATGTATATATTTTACTCACATGTATTTGGACAGCACACGATGGTTCCACACTGGGAACGCTTTTGCTGGAACCATTGCACTCCAAATTTTAATTTAATTTAATTTAATTTTAATTTTGGTGGGGGCTGAGGCCCCCATTTATTGGCTTAATGCAAGCTTAATCTAACTTAAAAACTAACAGAAAGACTTAAGAGCTAGTGACCAAGGAAGTGATGGTGAAGATCTTGTTTGAGACGAGGAGTGCTCAGGTGGAAAAGAAAAAGGGAGAGGTTCTAGTTGACCTTTCGGAGCATTCGGGAGATAGGTTCGTTGGAGCCATAAGAGGTGCGGTGGGCCGGTAGATAAAAGAGACGAGGACAACGTAGATTGCAGGGGTTGGTATTGAAGGAAATGGAGTTCAAAATGGATGCACAGTCGATGGAACCTGAGAGAAGACGATGAATGAAAAGAACGTCAGCAATATTCCTACGTTCTTCTAACGAATTCATATTTAGAAGTTTGAGGCGGTCTTGATAGGGAATTAAGATTAAAGGGTCGTTCCATGGCAGGCCACGGAGGGCAAATCGGAGGAATCGACGTTGAATACCCTCGATTCGGGAAACATGAACCCGGTGGAAGGGGGACCAAGCTTGACTGGCATACTCAAGCAGGGGGCGAACAAAGGTAATATAGAGAGATCTGGTTACATACGGGTTGGAAAATTCCTTGGACCACCGTTTAATAAAGCCAAGTGATGAGTTGGCTTTGAGGATCATCTTATCGATATGCGAACGGAAATTTAGCTCACTGTCGAATAATATGCCAAGGTCTTGGAAAGACTGAACCAGGGGAATTGGTTGACCATGGAGAAAATAAAGTCGGGGAGGAGACGGGTTGCATTTACGTGAGAAGGTTATAAATTGACATTTGGCTATATTAAGTTGTAGGCAGTTTTTGAGGCACCAGATTGAAAACCGATCAAGGTCTTCTTGAAGAAGGGCAGAGTCCTGGGGAGAGGAAATAGATTTAAAAAATTTTGTGTCGTCAGCGTAAAGGGAGAGGGAGGAGTGCTTAATGACACTCTCAACATCGTTGATAGTAAAAATGAAGAGAAGAGGGCCAAGATGCTTTGGAAACTGCCTTGTGGAACTCCAGATGAGGCCAGGAATGGAACAGAAAGGGCGGATCTAAACCGAACACTATAATATCGGTTTACCAGGTAAGAAGAAATCCATTTTAAAAAGAGCGGCTCAAAGCCGAGAGCAGACAATTTGAAAAGGATCAATTTATGAGATATCTTATCAAATGCTTTAGTGAAATCAGTTGCGATAACATCGATTTCTTTGCCATTTTCTAAGGCTGAGAGTGCAAAAGACACGAATTCAACTAGATTTGTGGTAGTTGATCTACCTTTTAGAAAACCATGTTGTCGGGGTGAAATAAAAGGCTTGCATTTGAAGCTTAACGCTTCGTATAAAATGCTTTCAAAGAATTTGGGTGTATGAGAGAGTTTAGCAATGGGACGATAATTGGTAACTTCATGCTTAGATCCCTTTTTGTGTATTGGGATTATAAAAGAGGTCTTCCAAATCTGGGGAAATTCACCCTGTGTGAGCGATAGACGAAAAAGGTAGGAAAGGGGTAGAGACAGGTTGGAAGAGCATTTCTTAAGAAACATGGCGGGGAGTCCGTCTGGGCCAGGTATAAATTCATCCATAAGATTTTGTAACTTTTCTTCAATAACTGCAGGATCGAAATTTGGAGTGAGAAAGGGACCAATAGAGAAATTTGGTAGATCATTGAAGTAAGAGGGATCTGGTACGAAGGAGTTGTTGGCAAATGATTGTTTGAAAAATGTGGCAAAAAAGTTGGCGATGGTAGGAGGATCACATGAAGTTTTGGTTTCGAAAGCGAGGGAGGAAGGATAACCATCGGTCTTACTTTTGCAATTGACAAATTGAAAAAAGGACTTGGGGTCATTTATGAGATTGGTTTGCGCACTATTCAGGTAGCGCTGATAGAGAGAGTTATAGAGTTCAATGAAATGAAGATATGTACCTAGATAATTTGAATAGTCGGAAGAAGAGTGGGTGCGAAGGAATACCGCCCATAACTTGTTTCTTTTGTTTCGTAGAGAGCGAAGTCTACGATTATACCAAGGAGGGGATGTAGAAGAAGTTTTATGGCGGGAGTAAAGCACATAAAGGGAGATGGATTTGAATATTTCTCTGTAAAAAATGGAGAGGGCATCAACCAGAGATAGATTGGTAAACTCAAAAGAAGCACTGATTAGATAGGTATTAATTTTACGGAAATTAGCTTTGTGAAAATTGTAAGAAAATAGAACTGCGGGGGGAGACGACTGAAGTTGAGAGTTGTGGAAAAATGTGAAAAGAAGTGGAGGAAGAAAGTTATCAATAGTTGAAAGAGATAGGGGACAACACGATACTGAGGAGTTGATGGGATCAGTTGTGAAGATAAGGTCTAATTGCCTTTCCATATAGTTGGAAACGCCACTGACTTGGCATAGACTAGAGTCTGTTAGCCGATCTAAGAATAGGCATTCCTTAGTAGAAATGGGATTGGAAGCGATGAAAAAAGATAGGTCTTCAGATGGATTCAACAAATGTTAAATCTGCAAAGAAAAAGGCATTAAATATATAGCTAAACTAAAATGCATATTTTTTACTTACATGTAATTAGTTAGCATGACTTATCCACATTTCTCCAAGCTCTTGAATGGTGCATTTGGATTCATTATTCTTACTGTGAAAAAGAAGTAAAATAAATTATTTTGAAATTAAAATGTTTTTACTTACTCACAAGACAATGTAAACAAACTTTTCCAACTGCTTTTGCCATGTCCTCATAAAAGCAATCTGTTGGTGGTAGCAGTATTTTGTAGGAGATTATTTCTTCTTGCCCCAGATGTCTTGATTTTTCTTCTTTTGTTATCCTAGAAAATATAATAAAGAAAATTATAGTGCAACATTAATTTTTTTTTGCAACTTACACGAAATTAGATTTGTAAACATGAGAAATGTCAAAATCGAAATTCACCGCATCATTTTTATATGGGTGACGTCACTTCTAAAACTTTTCGAATTTTGACACTGTTGACAATTCTCACGTATTCACGGACAGGTTCACACGGATAGGGGCGATCAGTAGAAAACCGGTTTTGATTTTCCAATATCTGGAAAGTTTGATATCTAGGTATAGTTAGTCTATGCTGTATGCATACTTCTTCCAGACCAAATCGTATAAAAACTAACAAAAAAAAACTTTCCACAATTAAAAATAACCCATTGAAAAAAACATTAGAAACAGCCACGCCATTACTGTAATATGTACGTATTGTAGCATTATTAAACGGCACGCACCCGACGGCGTAAATGTATTTTCTATTCGTTTTGACTCGGCAAACAATAAATTGAGATAAAATAAAATAAAAACTAAATCTACAGACATTGACGATTAAAATTCGAAAGAGTTCTCGATGTTTTCCATGTTGGAGTAGCGTAGAATTTTCTTGATGGGCGTTATCTTGTGCAGGGTATCATCGAAGCTGGTCAACGGCAATCGGGATTTGATGGATTTTCCTGAAACCTCTACCGATTTGGGTCGGTGTTGGGAATGATTCTTAACGCAGCCAAGTGGGGTACGTGTTCCGTTCGATGGCGGGTCGAGTACGATTTTCTGTTTAGTCTTTGGTGGGGTCTGGAAGACACGATCTTCGTAGATTTTGTTGCGGCGATATGGCACTTTATGGTGTGGGCCACGTTTTTTGTGTTTGATTCGTTCGAGTGGCTTGTTCTTTGGAATGTTTTCGCTTTTGAGATTTAGTGATAAGGTATTTAGGATGGATTCTATCATATCCTCTTCGTCGGGGATAGCATCATCTGGGAAGACGATTGGTGTGCGATCGACACCGATCGAGGGAGAACGTGGATCACGTTGATCGATGGTTTCGCATGGAGTTGCCTCGTCAACGGCGTGTGTTTCTTCTGGCTGTTCAGACGGTGTTTGAGGTGTGACTTCTGCTACTACCGGGTCAGCTGCTGGAAGGACATCAACTCGGGGGATCTTACTCTCTACAAAGAGGTCAGAGAATGTGTCATCCAAATTCAGAGTTTTGTCTCCATCATCGAATATGAGTGGTGTGCGATTTAAAAATACACTCGGTGAGCGAGGATCGTTTAGGTTGTAGGAGAAGCCTTTGAGGAATCGTTTTCGCAGCAGCCCAAGGGGGTTATCACTAGAAATCGCTGGTACGGCTATCATCTGTTGATATACTTCTACTTCTCGTGCTTCGACGACTTCGCTTAGTGGTGTCCGACAAATGTGCGGTGACCTAGGGTCCAAAGCATCGTCCAAATCTTCAAAGTCCGTTTCCACAGTAATCGGCTGCGGTTGCTTTGGCGTTTGTGGTAAATACTCGCCATCGATTTTTGTCTGTTTAGCACCCATGTTTTGTGAGAAATCAAGGCAAAACACGAGTTTGTAGTTCAGAGAAATTATCTTATTAAATTTGCAACAAAAAGACGATAAATTGCACCGCACAATACCAACAAACCAAACAAAGTTTCAAAAAAACGTCAATAGACCAACAATATCGTGTTGAAAATATACAGATATGAGGGTATATCATGTCCTTACAAATATTGTTATTATTATTACGTATTTATTAACGATATAATTAATTGCAAGTTAATACTTAATTTAACGAGCAACAAGCTCCAAAGGCCTTCCACTCTAAGGGAAAGAAGAAAAAGAAAGCAAAGATTACTTAAGTTTAATTCTAATATAAATAAATGAAATGATGATCCCTCTTTTTGATAAAGAGATGTTGGTTTTGTTTGAATTTAGATATGTTGGATTGTGGCCTAGCCGCAATCAAACGAAATTCGTTATCTTTCATTTTGGAATGTTAGTTGGGTAAGCATGCCTCGAATTAGTGGAGTTAATTTGTTTGTAGTGGTGATTCTAGGAGGTCCATTCGGATAGTTCGGAACAAGATAGTCGTTTCTTGATGTTTTTGATGAGGTCTCTTTTGGTCTAAATATTGATAAGCAAGGTGGGAACTTTTCTTGCGAACTTGGCATCTTCATCTGCTATCTCATTTCCCTGAATACCAGCGTGACCAGGAATCCACAGCAATTTTGTACGGTGAGAATATTTTATCAGTAAGCTTCGGATATTACTAATTATGCATTGTAGAGAGGCTGTCTGTACAAATCACATGTTTCCCTTTTACTTTTATGGCCTATTGTAGGGCAACAAAGATGGCAAGTGCCTCAGTAGTAAAGGTAGAAGCAATCATCTTTCTTTCTCTCTCTATCCCATTTTCCAAAAAAACTTAACATGTCATGCTGAGGCATTAGAAGTGCATTCATACCGACGTGAGTGTGTTTTGTTATATAATGTTAGATCCATTATAAAAGAATCGGTGTATAAGCCATGGTCCTGTAGTGTATGTATATGGATTAATTAAGTCTCGTTTAGGAGCCTCGATACTTTTATTGGATTTAAAGATATTGAAAGGGTCTGATGGAATCTTCTTGACTGTTTTACGTTCCAGCATAAGGTTTACTTCTTTGTCGATTATGGAGATCCGTGAAAAAGCGACTTTCGAGTATAGAATTGAGGTAAGTGCTTATCTTGGCTCTTCGGAAGTCGGTAGGCTCGCCTTGGACAAAATGTTTGTTGTTGGCATTGTGCGGGAAGTAGTAACGATGCACTTTTACACCGACTTGATGATAGATTGGATTAAAGATTTGAATAGTTGATTTTGGAGCTTTATCTTGTACAGGGTGTCCCAAAAATCAACGTCAAGCCGGAAACGGGTAATAGGTCAAGTGGTGTCGGTTATCACAAAATTATAAAAAAAAAATCTAAGTCATGTACTTCTAAAATTATTGGCACTCATAAAAAATCGAGAAATCTGACACCCTGTGAGTACTTGAAAGATAGTACTGTGACCGCAACTCTTTACTTTTCTGCGATTTTTTGTTGTCACGTAACCCTGAGTAACTGTTCTGCAAATTACGGTCCAAAATTGAAACATAACTATATCGGTTTTAACTAAAGTATTGCTTTTTTGTCCATCCATGTATCCGAAAATCATTAATCACCTAACTTGAACTGACTGTACTGACTGTACTGACAAAAAAATGTACCGTGTCATTTTGGCAAGTAACTTTAAGAGATGGCGTATTTAGTCTGGATTCCAAAATGGTATGACACTTGCTAGACTAACGCTTAATTGAGGGAAAAAAAAATCGAGTGTTTGTAAATGTTCACCGGTCATTCTCAGAGGGTCGATTTCCAAACCTAATCGTTAGTGAGGGAAGACCCATCATGCCCTATGAGGACGAAGTCTTACAAGCAGTCGCACAAGACCCTAGTACCTCAGTACGTGCAATTCAAGAAAACATAGGAGTGCCCAAAAGTACAGCACACTGCATTCTAAGGAAAAACCAGATCCATCCGTACCATGTACCAACGAGTCCAAGGTCTGCTACCCCGAGATTATCCAGACAGATTGCAATTTTGTCAAACGGTGTTGCAGAGGTTCAGAGAAGATCCGAGATTCCTCGAAAAAATTCTATGGTCGGGCGAATCAACTTTTCAAAGGGACGGTTACATGAACCTCCACAATTTGCATGAGTGGCACGTGGAAAATCCACATTTGATGCGGGAAGATAGATCACAGTACCGTTTTAAATTAAACATGTGGACGGGAATTTTGAATGGTAGAATTATTGGCCCATTCGAGCTGCCGCTGAATTTGAATGGCGAGGTTTATTTAGATTTTTTGGAGAACCACTTACCAAATTTATTGGAAGACGTGCTACTAAATATTTATCCATGCATGTGGTATCAACAAGATGGCTGCCCAGCGCATTATGCTCGCACAGTACAAGAGTTCCTCAATCGGAAATACTTCAACAGGTGGATAGGGCGGTCTGGTACAATTTCGTGGCCAGCCCGTTCACCTGATTTAAATCCACTCGATTTTTTTTTACTGGGGAGCAGTAAAAGAAAAAGTTTATTCTAAGCTGATAGAAAATTTAAACGAGCTGTGGCAAAAAATTGCAGAAGCCGTTGAAGACATCAAGTCCAGAAGATATGTCAGATCATTTGTAAGGAGATGCAGAGCTTACATTGCCGCTGAAGGCAAACAGTTTGAACATTTGTTGTAAGATACAAGATCTGTAGATGGCAATCCTGAGAGTATACACCAAGAGAACGTAGTGTTCTGTGTGCTCTGTGACGGGAAAAAAATGAAATGAAATGACAAGGGTGGCATCTCTATCTGTTTCACTCACACTCATGAGCATCATGATGCCAGTGATGCGTTACTGAATTTACACACATGACTTAGATTTTTTTTTTTATGATTTTGTGATAACCGATACCACTTGACGTGTCACCCGTTTCGGGCTTGACGTTGATTTTTGGGACATCCCAAATTGGTATGCCGTACTCTATTGTACTTAAAATAATTGATTTTGTAATATTGCATAGGATATTAATGTGTACGCTACTCTTTTTAAAAGACAAGTATTTAATAATATTAGACCTTGCAGTTAGAGCTTTCTTAAAATCTAAACTTTTACACAGTGTGAATACGTCATCAAGGCGTCAAAATAGGACAACAGATAGAGGTGATCCTTGTGGGATACCACAAGGTAATACAAAAATGCTCGCTTAATGAGAAATGATGTTACATAATTATAAATTTTAGAGCCAATGCCCCATTCATTGATTTTTTTTTTTTAACATGGGTCAGGGTACACGTAAGCTTTTCTTAAATCCTCGATAAATGCTGTCAACATTGGAGATAGACCCTTACTGTAGAACGATTTTTTTTTTCATAGAATATACCCAGGAATCATTTCACAGATTATCGTTGACGAATAAGGGGACACCCTGTATAAAGGAGGGCGTCAGCGCAACCTCGGTTGGCCTTGAACGCAACTGAATTGGGCTCAGAAGTTGCTGCATTTCGCCATACCAGAGTATTCGCTTTGCTATAATTTTTTCGATCACTTTAGAAAGGGATGGAAGGAGGGAGATAGGTCGGTAGCCTTCTGGTGTAGATTTCTGGATTTGAGAATGGGGGTTATTGAGGCTGTTTTCCAGCTTTGTGGGATGATACCTACATTGAAGATATTGTTACGAGTATAGAGTTTGAGAAGCCTTTGCTTTGCCGCGTTTGGGCGATTTTTAATCACCGGGTATGAGATCCTGTCTCTGTTATTAGTTTCTCCTTTAAGCTTTGTTAGGCATGCTTCAAGTTCGACTATAGAAATGTCACGCTCAATGAATTTAGCTTGCGAATTGCAAGCGGATGGGGCAACAGTATTTGAAATCGTTTGGTATTTTAGGTCATTAAATTCTTTGGAAAAATTGGCGAAGTAATTACCGATTTGTGTTATGTGAGAAAGTGGTCCAGTTGACGTGTCAACGTAGTTAATGGTAAGTGATGTGGAGTTACCCATAAGGGTGCGGTGTTGGGATTTATGCTGGAGGAAAGTTCTGGTGAAGAGCAGGTTATATCAACTTATGTGAGCGTACTGTGGGTGGAAAGATGGGTTGGTGATCCATAGTTTAAAATTGAGAGGTTCGAATCAGTGATTAAGTTTTATATGATCTTACCCCTTTTCTTAGTGCTGCAAGACCTCCAGAGGATGTTTCATGAATCTACATTGCCTGCTAAAATCGCTGGGTGATAAATTTGATTCAATATGGCTTCAAGTTGGTTTTAGGTAAAATTTGGAAGTAGTGGGAAATCTATTGAAATAACGCAGAATTTTTTTGGTAGCGTGATTACAGGACCTCAACATTGCAAGCACGTAGATCTTTCTTCCCATTATGTGCCAAAATTTGGAATACATTACCGACTCAAGTTAAAATACAATAAAAAACGCATAAAATTAAAAAACCACCTTCAAAACCCAGACGAGACTTTACGTTTTCACTCTATTTTTGTAAATTAAGTTTTATGGTTTTGAAAACTTTTTCTTTTTCTTCATATACCCACGTCTTAATTTGTTAATATTAATTACATCAAATTTGTTAATTTTATAAGCCACAAATGAGATTATTATCTCAAGGCTTTGATCAGTAATGAAATGAGTGAATGAATGTTATCACTTGATTCAACTCCCCTGCAATATCGCCGTTGGTTTTGCGGTTTTCGCCGTTCTGAGGCGTACGTTTTGCCACATCGTTCGCAGGTAAATGGGTGTGGTGCCAACACTTCGTCGTCATTTTCAGGGGGCGATGCTGGTCTTGCCGAATTGCTGGCTTGGCTGTTTCTAAGGTTGATAGAGACATCGCTGAACTTTACTCCTAGTAGGAGCACCTCTCTCGGGCACTAGTGAAAACAGTTTGGTGCGTGCCGTGACTAGTTTTAAAGTTGATATTTTTGCCTCCATAGCTAACTAACTAGGTTAGTGACCTCGCTAAAAGTTCTTAGCGCGCCCCACAACTCAAGTTGATAACCCACTTAGCAGGATGGGTGTTGTCCCGGTTTCCCAGTATTTATCAAATGCACTGTCGCGGTCACAAACCCCACTGCTCCTTGCTTTTGTTCGCCACGGGTGTTTGGCTGGCGTTGTCTTCGAATCCGGCAACAACGTTTTTTCTCTTATTAATGGCTTCACAATTTTATCCGTGAATTTCATAGGAATCCTTCGATGGATGTTCGCGAAACTTACACGAGTTGGAGAAAACGCGTCTCACGACGGATTATAAAAATAAAATTTCAAATCGGAAGAATATTCCTGTACTTATTCTCTTGTGAAACGGAGCACGGAATTAACACGTCTGTCTTCGACGATAGGGACAGAAGGAATCTCGCGTCGCGAATTAAATGACGAGGCATTTGGCTAGTAAAATTTCTTTATTTATAATAATTTATAATAGTTTTAATTATTTGTGGGGATATATTATGTATACTTTACAGTCCCTTTTTTATTAATACAGTAAGCTATTAATGATATTACATATATAATAGGGATTGGTGTATTTCGGTTGGGATGTTCGACAACCCTACCGTTGTCGTGGTGATGATATCCTTGATGTCATGTTGTGTTAGTTGGAGATCCGTTGTAATATATTTGTGGAGAGGACACCAGGCTCCTCTCGCTCCAATGATTAAAGGCAGCACACTGATGTTATTGCCTTATTGCCTGCATATCTTTGTTGTATCTCTTCGATAAACGGTTGTGTGCTATATGTTGCAAGTTTTGCGTTATATTGAAGAGCGAGACTTTCCGGACTTCCAAATGTATCGCGAAGTCGCAAATGACCACCTGGTTTCCTTTGCGAAAGATGACGTCGGGTTTTTTTAACGTTCATCTTATCCTAGGCTCCGTTATTGCCATTATTGCAGCTTTTGTTAAACGCGTTTAGGTAAAATTATGTCGGTGGATTCGCTCCCAATGGATAAGTGGGCAGCCTTGCAGTACGTGTGAGAGGCTTTTCCACTTTTCCACATCTTACGCGGCATTACCGTAGATGGGGGGATTTGATGGCATGCCGATTATGGGGAGGAGGTTGTATCTAAGGTGGACGGCTCTTATGTAGTCCTCTCCACGCAAAGAGATTGATGAGTTTCTAATGACGGACGTACAACATTTGCGGTGACGTACCTGTCGGAGTCCATTCCCGGAGTAGGAATTTTCCAGAGCAGTTGTCTAGACGGTGTCGTTTTGGGATCTGGTGAGGGTGTTGGGGATTAGCACACTCCTAATGTGTGCTATCAACTTATGTCCCATGGTGGTGACATCCATGAATAGGTCATCTGCTTCTTCTAATTTTGCCAGACGTTGGGTTGATGATAGCCGGCACTCGGTTGATTCCGAGGCCGTCTTGCTTGATAGAGGTGTGGATGACGGTGTTGTGCAGTGGGCGTTAAGGTGTAGTGTTTTCCGTACGAAGGAGCGAATTTTTTTTTCGGCTTCCTTTAAAGTTTTCCGTGTGATGTTTGGTTTTTGGTGGTACGGAATGTAGCGGGGAATTAGAAATTGTCGCAATATGGTAATTTTTTGTTGGGGCCTTAGCGGTGCTTTTTGAAGTCTTTGAAGTTATGCGAGAAGGTTTTCGGGGTGCATTCTGCTTCGCCAGATACCCTGCTCGGGACTGTTTGTAAGTGTAAGAATTTACTTTTTTTGTTGTTCAGTTTCATTCCTCGAGCTTTGAAAAGGGTATAAGCCATCTGAAGCATCAGCTCGGCGTGTTCTTTGGAATTGGAAAAGAGCAATAGATGGTCTGCATAGGCCAGGCATCGTAACCTTCCTGTTCTAGGCGTTTCGATGCCTATGAAGGAGTCCTGTTTTTTGAGCAGCTCGTCTATGATAATATTGAAGAGGATCATTGGTAGTGGGTCCCCTTGTTTCACCACTCGATTGACATCAATATGGATTCTGTCAGTCCCGAATGTGATAATGGTACAGCGTTGCTGGAGATTGATTTTTATATATTTGATGAATGCGTCACCTGTGTTAGCCCTTTTGAGAGCTCTGGTAAAGCTATGGTGTGCCAAATGCTGTCTTTAGATCAAGGGACACAACGCACAGCAGATTGGCTTTTCTTCTGTGCTCCTTTGTGATGGTGTGTAGGGCTAGCACAATTGCGAAGACTCCTTCGATTCTACTAAAGCCTCTTTGGTGTTTATGAAGATTGACTTTATCCAATCTGCCTGCGAGGATTTTGTGTAGCAGCCTTATTATTGACGACGGGATTGTGATGGGCCGCCAATCATTAACGTTTTGCGGATTTCCAGATTTTGGGATAATTGTTGTTCTGCATGATTTTAATACCTCAGGTGTATGCTCAAAAAAAAGCATCGCGTTTTTCGAGCGGTATTGTTTTCAGTCCCCTGAGGGTTATGCCGTCGTTGCCCGGGCAGATGGTTCTCATGTTGTTGCGATTGCTGTCAATTTCTTCGGCGGTAATGATGGTGCGTTCAGGGAGTCTGTGTACGATGGGTGTATTTTCCTCCTGAGACTCTGTTGAGAAGCTCTCCCTGAAGTGGTGCGCTGTTTCGTCCGCGTTTGGTGTTGAGGTATTGTCGAGTTCTATACTAGCTCGTCTGAATGTTTTTTCAGCTTGATTTTTCGGGTTGGTTTTGCATTTGTTCTATGTTAATCAGTATAGTATTGCACGACGCCTGCTACATTCGTTGTGGCACGGAGTCGTTGAAATGCCCTATTGTTGCTGGTGTTCTTGCGATTTCCTCCATTTTGAGAATTTTATCGGCGTCTTCTAAGCCCTCAAGTTGATTTAAGTAATCGCTTAGACTGTTGTTGTTGTCGTTATTTTCGTCTGCGGATTCCTATTCGGAGTTGCTACTTTCTTTTAACCGCTGGAACCTCATTCCGAATAATGCCCTCTGTCGCCGTCTTTTAATTGCTGCTCTGGATCTAGTTGAGAGCGTGGCTAGATGGTCGATAATCGAGGTCGGCTCTCTGGTGTTGAGTTCCGCCTCGGCTTTTGCTCATCTTCGGTCCAAAAGCGTGAATCAGATGAGGATCTGTTTTATAGCTCTGCATTATATGCTTCTTAATGGGCCAATCGTATGTGTTGGCGGAGTCCTGCATATGTATTGAAGCTGCGTTGACAAAGTGTGCATATATTATCAGCTCCCCTTCAATATCGTCGTTGGTGGTACACTTTTCCCCGTTCTGAGGCGTACGATCTGCCACATCGTTCGTAGGTAAATGGGTTTGGTGTCAACTCTTCGTTATCATCTTCAGGGGGCGATGCTAACCTTGCCGAATTGCTGGCTTCCTGTGTCTAAGGTTAAACCTTTAACTAGTTTAGTTTTAGTTTTTTTCTAGTTTATTTATTTTCTCTTCATCATTGTTCATTTTTACAAATAAATTCAAGTACAATAACTCTAAGTGTCACAATAGTGACATAAGTGTTTAATAAAAAAAAAATAGAGATAATGCCACTTCAAAACTTTATTTAATAGTACTTAACATAATAGAAAAAAAAAGTGGGTGAGGTGACCCTGATAATAAACCTTACATATTAAAAGCAAGAATTAAGACATTTTTAAACAAGTTGGCAATAAAAGATAATGATAATTGAAAACGAAGTAATTCACCAGAATATCGGAGCAGAACATCAAACAAGGATTCAATACTTTTGAGAACAAAGCAAACAAGACAATTTTTTACATATTTTAGAAACGCAGGATAATGTGAAATCGTTCTGATAGAATGAGGAAGTATGTTGAATACTCGACATGAAACAATACAATAAAAGTTACGGAACGTGGTTGAACGAAAAATGGGTATATGTACCTGTTTTAAAGAATCGCCACGTAATTTTTAAGATAAATTAAGATTTCCTGACCTATTAACCCTCCAGTGGGCGCGTGGTTTACGATCGTAGACCAACAGTCTTTAAAATGCAGCCAAACACAGAAAAAAATTTATTTTGAAGCATCATTCACAATAGCTGTTTAAATGTGATAGATCTACCTGGTTAGTGTGGTTACAATTTTTGGCGAGGACAGACGTCAAGTTTACTGGTCTACGATCGTAGACCACGCGCCCACTAACGGTAGGATTTTCGACTGAGGAATAAAACTTAAGTTTATTTATATTTCTAAGAATTGTAAGTAAAAGAAAAAAAATTGTTACCAATTATTGTGATTGAAAAAGTGTCAATTGAAACAGACTATGGCTTCAAGGAGTGCAAATGGCGGCAGACGTTCTACGGCATGGAATGATTGGCTAGGCGACTTATCAAGTGATGAGGAGAGTCCCGTTGATGAATATGAAGACGACGAAGATGTGAGTATGAGTGCAAGTGATCAGCAAAGCGAACACGATACTCATTCTGAGCAGGAGTGGTCTGAAGAAGGCGAAAAAAACTCCGTTTAAGTGCAAATTATTTTCTTGGTAAAGACAAGATAACAAAATGGAAAAAAAATCGACCCAATCTTCAGACGCGTGTGCGATCGCACAATATTATAAAACTGCTTCCCGGAACTAAAGGCGAGGGCCGTAATGCGAAAACAGAAATTGAGTGCCTTTCATTATTCATAAATGATACTGTTATAAAAATAATAACAAACTGTACAAATACATATATTCAGAAAATGAGGCATGAATATCAGAGAGATCGGGATGCCAGAAGTACCAATGAACGAGAAATTCGCGCTCTTATTGGTATCCTATTTTTGATAGCAACACTAAGAAGTTCCAGGCAAAACACCCATAAAATTTGGGATAACTCAAAAGGAAGCGGAATTGAGTCGTGTTACCTCGCAATGAGCGAAAAAAGATTTAGATTCCTTATGAGGTGTTTGAGATTCGATGACTACCGGACTAGGCCTCAGAGAAGAGAAATAGATAAATTGGCACCTATAAGGGAATTTTTCGAAAACTTTTTGGCCAACTTCCAAAATAATTTTATTGCGAGCGAATACTCGACAGTTGATGAGCAGTTGCTGTCTTTCAGAGGCCGATATGCATTTAAGCAGTACATATCTAGTAAACCAGCAAAATATGATGTTAAAATGTTTGCTTTGGTTGATGCAAAAACGTTTTATACCTTCAATCTTGAACCGTATGTTGGTACTCAGCCTGATGGTCCATACAAGTTTAAAAACAATGGGGGAGGATATAACATTAAGAATGGTAGAACCAGTTGAAGGAACTAATAGAAATATTACGGGAGACAACTGGTTCACAAGCCTTTCACTTGTTCAAAAGCTGAAAGCAAAAAAACTGACAAATACCAGAACCATACGCAAGAACAGACATGAAGTTCCTTCAGAGTTTTTGCCGAAAAAGAATAGAGAAGAAAACTCATCGGTTTTCGGTTTCCAAGAAGATTGCACCCTAGTGTCTTACTGCCAAAAGAAGAACAAAGCAGTAATATTGCTGTCTTCAATGCACCACGATAATGCAATCAACACAGAAACTGGAGATCAAAGGAAGCCGGTAATGATAACCGATTATAACCATACAAAAATTGGTGTTGATATGGTTGACCAACTATGCGCAAACTACGATGTCGCACGAAATACGCGCCGATGGCCTATGGTGATTTTCTTTGATTTGCTTAATATTTCTGGCATAAATGCTCTCTGTGTGTGTAAAGCAAACAACCCAGAAAAAGTCATATCGCGAAGTAATGTCATAGAACAATTTGCTTGGGAGCTAATAAGACCGCAAATTGAAGAACGGTTATCGATTCAGTGTTTGCCAAGGGAAATGCAACGAAGAGCCTTTGCGCTTTTAGGGATCGCCGAGGTCATTCAACAAACAATTCCGTCAACAACTGGAAGCTACGTTGGACGTTGTTCTATTTGTTCAAGAAAAAAAAAAAAAACAAGTCTTCAAGAATGAGGTGCGCGAAATGTGGAAAATTCGCTTTTTTTTTTTTTTTTTTTTTTTTTTAAAAGAACTTAACACACAAGAGGGTATTACTACTCTTAAAATGCCGGAGCACGTGTTAAGTTTTTCGGAAAATTGGATAGAGAGAGAGACCACATGAGAAATCTTTGCACCGACTGCGAATTTTAGTCTTTGCAATATTTAAAACTTTTAATGAATTTGTTTTTATGTTTAACAATTGTTTTGTTATTGTTTTTTGCTTCAAATTATTTATTTAATTTTTTTTTTATAATGGATTGAAAAATTTGTATTTTTTTGAAGGCTCAAAACAGTTTTGTTTGTGTAGTATTTTTTTTTTTTAATAATATTTATGAATTCACTTTTTCTACAAACCCCTTATATGATTTTTTATGTTATAAACTTTCATTAAGTATTTTTTTCCATTATTTAAAAATAAAAGCCCAAACTTTAAAGAAATGAGACTGAAATCAAAATATATGAAAAACTATACGATAGTTTAAGTTATGAGCATGATTTCGATGCTTAGAACGCCTTATCAACAATTTCATAGGCGATTCAAAGTGGTCTACACTCGTAGACCACGCGCCCACTCACGTTTCATTTTACCGCGCGCCCACTGGAGGGTTAAAGAAAGTTCTTAGCACTTTATAACAGCATAAATGACGGATCGGAAAAATTTTCAAATCCCTGAACAACACTAGCATGTAAACGGGGCTTACGGCCAATTTTCTTCAAAAGGTGTTTTTGAAGTAACAAGAGTGGCTAAATGTTATTGAAGTAAGTTCCTCTCCACCAGGTGATACCATATTGTAATCGAGAATGAAAGATTCCATAATAGATTTTTATCAACAATTAGATCGAGCAAACCTTGCGTAGAAAATAGAAGTTTCCGAGAGTTCCACGAAATTAGTTTCAAATTTTTTATGTGGGTTTTAAAAATCATCTTTGAGTCAATGAGAAGCCCCAAATGTTTGATTTCATTAATAGTCTCAATTTGGAATATATGAAAAAATTAAATAAAGAAAATAAAAATAAGATAAATTGTTTAATTTATATTTTTTTTTCGAAAAAAGCAAACACGTGGTTCGGCCCATGATTGTTACTTCCGGCGCAAGGTTTTATCCGATGAAGAGAAAGGAAAAATAACCGCATATAATTATTCTTGGCTTTCATTGAGAGAAATTGCAAAAAAAAGTCAACCGCTCTCATACCGTTATTCGCAACTTTTTAAGTTTGGGTGAAAAATATGGGACCATTCGCCGGTATGACTATAAGACGAATATAAGCCCCCGCCGAAAATCGCTTATTTTTAGTGAAATAAGAAAGGACCCAGGCCTTCAGCTTCACAAATATTAAAAAAAATATAAACTTCCGATTGGAAAACGTCAGGTCTAGCAAATTTTTAAACCAGATAAGAACATTTGCTATAAGAAAATGATGAAGAAACCTCAGCTGTCTGCCAGACACAAATCTGCTAGGTTAGATTTTGCGAAAAAATATATGTAATGGACAGAAGAATGGAAAAAGGTTGTTTTTAGTGACGACAAAAAATTTAACCTTGATGAAGCCGACGGTTTTTCCATGTATTGGCACGATCAAAGAATGAAGGAGGTTGTAAAATTCAGCCGTAATTTTAGAGGTGGTAGTGTTATGATTAGGGCTGGTTTTTGAGCAACTGGTAAGACGAAAATTGCATTTGTACCAACGAAAATGAATTCCCAGAAATATATCGAGCTACTGGAGGATGTAACGGTAGAAACAGGTGAGGAATTAGCTGGAGTTGACTTCATATTTCAACAAGATAATGCTGCCGTTCACACCGTACTGGTCGTCAAAGAGTGGTTTTCTCTTAAAAATATTGATGTTTTGGACTGGGCAACAACCCGATCGAGAATTTGTGGGGAACATTATCTCGTCTGATGGGACTCTATTTCAAATACCACCTTCCAAAACTTAATTGAAACCATGCCAAACAGAGTATTATAACTAAAAATACTCCGTTCTACTTTATAACTAACTAAAAATGGAGGTTTTACTGTTATGCCTCGTTTAAGAGCAATCACAAAAAAAAATTATGATCTTAGAGGGGTTAGAGTCGTCCTCAGGCCAGTTGAATGAGGGGGTTCTTCCTCCCGGTATTTCCGTTGGACTTTATGGGTTGCCGAGCACACTGATTGTTTATTAGATGTACCAAAGAATGATAATGATGATAATCACCAGAAATGTCTCGACGAACACACTGATTGTTTATTAGTTGTACCAAAGAATGATAATGATGATAATCAACAAAAATGTCTCGATTAATAAAAACACTATTTTTATTGTAGCTATTAAAGAAAATATTTATTCACTTATCATAATACTTAATTAACCGCGATGTTTACAGGTGTACTACGTAACAAATATTCCGGTGTGAACCTGTTGTGCACTCATATTTATCTATCCTAAATGATTAGGTTGCATTTTCTTTATCGTTGTGCAGGTGTCGTGAGAAGCTAAGTTGTCGTCTGGATTAATTTGCTGATCTAGCGTCTGGCGCATGACCTAGTTTGGTGCATACATAACACTACCTATTATTAAAAGATTCATTTAAGAAAAATAAAGGCTCTTAAAAATCACTAATTACAAGCGTTTTTATAAGAATTTCACTGCTATTTTCATAGATTTTTAGTAGATTTGATCTAATTATAATTAAACTGAACATTTTTTTATTTTTCGAGCAGCCTTGAGTATCAATGATTGTGTACGATTTTCTAAAAAAAACAAAAAAAAAACTTATCAAGTACTAAAAAAAAACTATGATAAAAAGCTATGGTGTTTTTATAAGAATTTCGCGCAGTGTATAATTACCAAGAAGTATTATCTGCCTCAAAAAATGAATACGATTTCAAAAAGCTCTTTTCCAAATATTAAAAAAATAAACGAATCAAAAAATATTTGAGAGCATTGAGAGAAAAGCTCTTTCTCACGCAATCTTTATTGTCGACGCAGTGCACATATTACATGACCATATCCAATGCATTCTCACTTATTTTTTGATGATCGCATAATTCTACTTCGTCTGCGTTTTAAGCACACATAAAATGTTCCATTCTTGTGCGCAAATTTTTTTTTTCTTTTTTATTGGATTGCTTCATGAAAACAGGTGACGAAGTGGAAAATAAAAGAGCAAAAACATTTCCTGAGCAAATGATGTTTCCTTTTATTTTAATAAATACGATGGTTTGTCTCTTTTTTTTTCTAAAATCAGAAACATTTTGGAGCGGGATCTTAACTATTTACATTGTTTAAACAATATCTAAGATATTTCTACTGAAAATTCACTTTGGTCAAATTTTTTTGCCAATAAATTCCTCAAATTGTATAGAAGGGGGTCTATCTCCTCCCGTTTAGGCGGGAGGGGCAATTTGCTAGAAAAATCACTTAAAATGGGAAAAAATATATACAAAATTAATTAAGGCACATAGAACAACATGTTATACCATTTTTTAAAGCTAACATTGCATTCTTCAATCTTATTTTAATTTCAAGTTTTTATAATGAACGGTTTTTGAAAAATAAAATTTCAAAGTCAAAATTTTGAAAAAAACATAAATTTTTTTTTTTTGCATTTTTCAACAATCTTTTCTCTGATATGTTTTATGTCAGGACTACCTGAAAATATGGAATCGAAAACCAAAATATGTTTCTTACTTATTTCGAAAAAATGATCAGATGGCGCTTTGAGGTTCCCAAAATCTGAGTTTCGGCTGTAAGTTTTTTTAAAATATTGGGTCTATAACTTATAATACTATAACTTGTATTATTCCATTGGAACATGCGTTGGAAAGCTACTGTCATTGTACGTCATTTCAGTATATGTCATTCATTTGAAGCGTAAACAACAATAATTTTTTTTCACTCAAATATGTCGAACTTTGTGCTTGAAAAAGTGTTTTTGCGGGGAGTTCTTCTTCATTACTTTAATATGAAGAAAACTGCTGCCGAAAGTCGTAGTATTTTGGTGGAAGTTTATGGTGAATATGCGCTAGCTGAGCGAACGTGCCAAAAGTGGTTTTGCACGATTTAAAAGTGGTGATTTTGGCTTGGAAGACGATGAACGTCCTAGGCAGCCAAAAAGGTTTGAAGATGAAGAACTGGAAGCATTGCTCTATGAAGATTGTTGCCAAACACAAGAAGAGCTCGCAGAATCTTTGGGTGTCACTCAAGCATTGTGGGTGGCCGTGGCTCAAGTGGTAGTGTGTTGGCTTCCCAATTGGACGGTTCGGGGTTCAATACCAGCCGTGACCGAAAGACTTTTTTTCAGGCAACTAAAAGCTTGTGAGATGAATGGTTGCCTAAATACAACATCAAGTCCAATTTACACGAATAATTTAGTCTCCCCATTAAATGTTGGATGCCACCCATGGAGCGAAATAACCACTGAGCCCAAAAATCTTTCTCTCTCTCTCTATCCAATTTTCCGAAAAACTTACCACGTGCTCCGGCATCGGCCGAGAGACGTCGAAAGGCGGTTTTGCATGTCCGAAATGCTGCTGGAACGCCACAAAAGGAAGTCATTTTTGCATCGGATTGTTACTGGTGATGAAAAATGGATCCATTACGACAACCCCAAGCGTAAAAAATCATATGTGAAACCCGGCCAACCAGCCAAATCAACGGCAAAGCCGAATATCCATGGCGCGAAGGTAATGCTCTGTATTTGGTGGGATCAGATGGGTGTGCTGTATTATGAGCTGCTAAAACCGGGTGAAACCATCAATGGCCAGCGCTACCGAACACAATTAATCCGTTTGAAGAGAGCAGTGGCCGAAAAACGCCCGGAATATGCGACCAGACACGAGGCAATAATTTTCCATCATGACAACGCTCGGCCCCACGTTGCTATTCCGGTTAAGAACTATTTGGAAAACAGTGGTTGGGAAGTCTTACCCCACCCGCCTTATAGCCCAGACCTTGCTGACTACCATTTGTTCCGGTCGATGCAGAACGCCCTCACTGAAATACGGTTCACATCAGAGCAGAATATCAAAAATTGGCTTGATTCATTGGCACGAATTAAGTTTCGGGCCAACTTTAAAGGCGACATAGCCTATGAAATAACTTATTGCTACCAAATCAATTTTCATTTCAATATCTTCATTTTCAAAATGATGGCCAACGAAGAAATCAGGATATTTTTCGAGGATATCAAAATCAGGCAATTTCTTGTCATATTCCTGATCATTTTGAACCGCTGAGATGTGCGAGGGTTGTCTGAAAAGCTTCCGATCGAACAATGATAGAAGACATTTTTTCTCCCAGCGATGCTCCTATCTCTCTAACCCGTCCAAATAGTACTTGGCGTTTTTCTCTGCAAAATAATTGTTCACGAAGGTGATTGCCTCCTCATTTAATGAAAATCTCTGTCCTCCGAGCGCAAATTTTAGATGAGGGAACAAAAAGAAGCCGCTTGGGGCTAGATCTGGTGAATAAGGCGAATGGTCAAGCAGTTCAAACCGTAGTTCATAGATTTTCGCCATGGTATCCGCTGAGGTGTAAGACGGCGCGTTGTCTTGGTGAAACAGGATTTTCTTTTTCTGCAAATGTGGCCGTTTTTCCTCAATTTCTGCTTTCAGCTTGGCAAGTAATGATGCGTAGTATACTCCTGTAATGGTTTTTCCTTTTTAAAGATAATCGAATAAGATAACTCCTTTACTATCCCAAAAAACAGCCGCCATCACTTTCCCAGCCGAAAAAACATGTTTTTGCTTTTTTTGGAGCCGGCTCGCCCTTTGCAGTCCACTGTTTTGACTGAATTTTTGTTTCGAGCGTATAATGGTGTATCCAAGTTTCATCTACAGTAATTAATCGGCGCCAAAACTGGGATTTATTGCGCCTAAACTGCGCCAATAGAGCTTTGGAAATGTTCATTCGAACAGGTTTTTGGTCTAACGTAAGCAAACGCGGCACCCAACGCACGAACATCTTTCTCATGCCTAAATCTTGATTTAATATGTAACAAACACGTTCTTTGGACATTTTCATAACCTCTACTATCTCTCTCACTTTAACTCGGTGGTCGCCTAACACCATTTGTTGAACTTTAGCAATGTTATCGTCAGTGGTTGCAGTTTTTGGACGTCTCGAACGTTCATCATCTCCCAAGCTCTTACGGCCACGTTTAAATTCAGCTGTCCAAAATTCCACTGTGGTAAATGGTGGTGCAGAGCCTTTCAAAAACAAGAATTTAATAACAGCTCGATACTCAATTTTTTCCATTTTCACAAAAAACACTCACATCGACTCACTGAAACGACTGTCAACTAAAAACTGCGCGTCCAAAATGACTGAAACTTCGGTAAATAACTGTCAAAAGATGCACAACTAGCATTCACTAGCTTTTATTGACGAGTGCCGCTATCTTTACGTTGCGATCGGAAACTTTTCAGACAATCCTCGTATAAAGAAACATTTTCATCGCATCTAATAATGTTAAGCATGGAATCGTTATCCTCTTCGCGATTGCTTAAAGAACTAGATTGAATTATATTAGTAGCCATCACTTTTGCAATTATTATATTGAACTCATATAGAGATGGGTTTTGATTGTTTCCTCCTTTCTGTCTTATAACTGCGAATAAATTTTCAATGCATCTTGGTTCAAACGCTTGGTTAGTAGGAAAAATAATGGCTTCAGAACAATCGTTAAATAAATCATCGGCAAGTTATAGTACTCCGTTTATAGACTGTTCAATCCCTTTCAAAAAAAAACACAGTTTTTGATTGTTGAACCAAGGAAATTTGAGCAATGTAGCTCGTAAAAGTTTTTAAAACTTCATGAGCGCAATTAATTTTTTGTATAGCTGATCTATAAAAACTGTCTGAATTTAGAAAACCACTATTCACGCAGTCAAAAACTTGATCAATTTTACTAAGAAAAGTTTTTGTAGAAACTGCAACTTCCTTTGAACAGTTCCAAAAACCGCAAATCTCTACAACTGTGCCAATCGCTGCACTTACAGTTCTACTAAAAATTTGAGTTGCAAACTTGACTCGCATTTTATCAAAAATCAGTAGGAAATATGTGTTGACTTGTTAGTTTCGGGCACATTCTTGTTTTGCCATTTTGTTCTAGCTGCCAAAGCTCTTTGACAACTTCGAAACTAACCAAGCCATCAGGAGTATTAAGATCCGACTTCAACAGACAGTTCCGCAACGATTTTATCAAATGTGGAAAGCCATATAAACAGACGATTTTAATGCTATTAATGAACATACAGTGACTCCAAAATCTATTCGCTCACCCACCCATGTGAAGGAACAAATTGTTGTAGAAAAAAAACTAAAAGGGTCCCAAAACTTATATATCCATATATTTATTCTCCATAAAATACTGTGCAAAAAAACAAAAAACACAAACATGATATCACATTATTTACGAGTAACAAAATAAACTAAAAAGTATTCATAGACCCACAATTTCAGACTCCAAAAAGTATTCGCTCAGCTGACTGTCATTGTTCTTTATCTTGAAATAGCGGGATTTTTTACAGAAAAAAAATAGCAAGAAATGCTTTCAATTCTTTCGTGGTTGCAGTGAACTAAAAGGATCAGCTCATTTAGTTTCAATATTTGCCCCGGTATCGATTTTGATTAAAAATGGATCGAAAAGCGAAAGAAACATCAGTGGAAGTTCGAAAAAATATAGTAGGTATGCGTGAATCCGGCGAATCGATCAGATCTATCGGAAAAGCTGTTAAATGGTCATATTCAACGGTGAAAAGCATTATAGATAGTTTCTCCGGTGTGAACAACTTGTCCAGTGCTCCGCGATCTGGTTGCCCATGTATCTTAGCTGACAGAGAAAAGCGTGCTATTATTAAGAAGGTAAAGCAGAACCCAAAAATAAGTGCCACGAAGTTCACACTGAAATTCAAAATGAATTTGGAGTTCAATTGTGCGTTAACACCGTTCGAAATGTGCTGTATGATGCTGGATATCATGGTAGAGTTGTAAGGAACAAACCCTACATTAGCAACACCAACAAGAAAAAGAGACTTTTATTTGCAAGGTTTATATTTACAGATGAAAGTAAACATAACATTTGTGGTTCAGATGGTCGGTGTATGATATGAAGAAAAAAAATAACGAAATGGAGGAAAAGCACCTTAAACCGACCTTTAAGGATGGCGGGGGCTCTGTGCTAGTTTGGGATTGTATGAGTGTCAAAAGTGTTGGTAACTTGCACTTTAATGATGGTATAATGGACCATAAGCAATATATTAACATCCTCAAGACACATCTCCAATCTAGTGCAAACAAAATGGGTCTTAATACCGACTATATTTTTAGCCAGGATTATGATCCCAAACATACAGCCTGGAACACTAAAATGTGACTGCTTCATAATACTCCAAAATGGATTGAAACAGTACCTCAATCGCCAGATATCAATCCGATTGAAAATATATGGAATATTTTGGAACGAAATATAAAAAAACATGAGGTTCGAAATAAAGCTGATTTAAAAACCGCTTTAACGACAGAATGGGACCTAATAACACCTGCCGTTACTCAAAATCTAGTCGATTCTATTCCGAATAGATTAACATACATAATAAAAAACAAGGGTGGACCAACAAAATACTAGTTGACAAAAACAACTAAGTCATTGTGAACGTGAGCGAATACTTTTTGGAGTCTGAAATTGTGGGTTTATGAATACTTTTTAGTTTATTTTGTTATATAATGTGATATCATGTTTGTGTTTTTTGTTTTTTTGCACAGTATTTTATGGAGAATAAATATATGGATATATAAGTTTTGGGACCCTTTTAGTTTTTTTTCTACAACAATTTGTTCCTTCACATGGATGGGTGAGCGAATAGATTTTGGAGTCACTGTATATGGTTTCGCATGCGAAACTCCTAACAGGCTATAAGGTTTTCTATTAGAAGGTCCTTGGTCACATACAACTGCCCTTACTGTAATTTCTAATTCGGAAGGAATTTGTATATTTTTTAATAAAATTATTTTCAAATGTTCGAATTTCACCTAAATCCTAAATCTTCAAACCCGTCTATTAAATCTAATTTTGAGTTTTACCTAAGTTCTCTTTTTATTGCTGAGATTTGATCAAAAAGTAGCAGAACATTGCCTTTGTCCCTCCTATCCATTAACTTAATATTTAATTTTAATTCCTCGATAGCATTATTGATAAACCCAGGTTGAAGGAATTTTATGGGGGCCCATCGATGTAAAATTGAAAAATGAGGTATGTTAAGATTCAATTTATCTCATAAAAATGTAAAGGTGGATTGCGAAACATAGAAAATATTTTGTGCAAGCCACTTAACTTCATCGCTATATTCTTTGGGCCGCTTACTTATGAGCAACTTGCAAAGTATTTTCGACTCTCCGCTTATATTTAAAGAGCTTATATAAGTTTTAATGGTGCTAAATTTAGTAACATGTTTAATCGTCCTTTTTTCGTACGATTTCATATTTTTTAAAGCATCTTTAAGTTTGTTTTTTAATTTTTTATTTTGCTTTTCTAAAGCAATATTTTTTTTTCTGTACATGGCAGTAGTTTTAATTAATTTTTGATAAATTGATAAATTGATAAATTGCTGCACGAAGAATTCCTTCCTTCCTTTATCGACATCAACGTTTAAATTCAACGATGGAACAGCTCCTTTTTTTAATTTCTTATTTCCAATAACTTGAGGGAAAAAGTGAAGATTACAAATAAATAATTTTTTTCTAGAATTATTTACATTAATATCAGATTTTTCTCTCCAAATTTGTCCCATAGGCGTATCCAGAAGTGAAAATTGGAACATCTTCGCTTCTGTTTTTAACGTTTTCGAGGCATTGCTGTTAGAAATGCAACATTTTATTCCGGATCTTAAATTATTTTTAGAATTCATATCAAACTATGAATCTCACAAAAAACGCAAGCAACCTTGAAAATAACTCCAACACTCACTTGTATCTACGGGCGCATCAACGAAGCGAATGAGACACAAAATATGCCTGCCTGCGAGAATAAATAAAACTTCTCTCGAAAACCCAAAAGATCTGAGAGCGGGTCGTGATATTAGAACCCGCCATATGTACAAAAATGTTCAGAGCAAAAATTTGTATGAGATGCATCTTCTTGGTAATTTATATATTTTTTGCACAAACTCTACGCTTTTGCACAAAAAATTTATTTTCCGTTTTTTTTCTTAGCGAAGCAGAAAAGCTTTTTGTTTGCCCATCGTTGTTTGCTCATCGCAAAAAAGATCAAAATCTCTTTGTATGAGGATGCGACATCTGGGTAAGTTTATTATCTTAACCAAAGCTCCTTTGGCTCTGGCCAGCGCAACTATATAACGGGTGACCAGATAGCAATGATATTTTTTTCAATTATTATGTTTCAGCAGCTGTCAAAGTTACCAATGACATCCAATTGTCAAAATATTCAGTAAAGTTTGCCATTTCATCATGCATGGTTTTATGCTTGCCGAACGTACGGAAATTAATAAAAATTGAAAATTCGGCTCAGTTGTAAATACGCAACGTGTATTTCGTCGTGAGGTCGGTCGTCATCATGGCTTTAGTGTGCAGGCTTGCACTTGCAGGCTTCGTCGCAGCTTGGAAAAGTTTGAGCGTGAGTACACTCTTTTTGATATTAAGCCACCAACCAGACAGAGATTATTACGAAATGAAGAAAAAAACGCCGCCGCAGCGGCCAGTATTGAAGAAGACCCAGAAAGGTCGATTCGGTGCCAATCAGCTGAATTGGGTGTCGCCAGAGGATCATACAGGCTTATTTTGCGGTTGGATTTGGGCCTACATCCATATAAGATTGTGCTGACGTAAGAGTTGAAGCTGAACCATAGACAACGACGTGAGTTCGTGAATTGGGCGTTGGAAATGTTGGCCGGAGATCCGGATTTTAGCCAAAAAATCATCTTCTCGAACGAGGCGTATTTTTGGCTCAGCGGCTTTATCAACAAGCAAAATTGCCATTATTGGAGCGGCCACAGTTCACAAGGGTTCGGCCAAGCATCAATCAATACAATCATACAAATATTTGGTGCGGTTATTGGCATGGCATCATCGATCCTTATTTCTTTCAAAATGAGGAAGGAGACACTGTTACCGTCAATGTTCTAAGGTACAGAGCGATGTTAAGCGACTTTCTGTGGTCAGAGCTCGACAACGCCGATATATCCGAACTCTGGTTCCAACTAGACGGCGCTAAATGCCATACAAGCGACGTAACACTCGAAGTTGTGAAGGAGAAATTTGGCGACTGGGTCATCTCACGGCGAGCGTTCATCAATTGGCCACCGCGATCATGCGTTTTGACACCACACGATTATTTTCTATGGGGCTAGATCAAGTCCTTAGTCTACGCTAACAAGCCAACTGCTTTGGACGAGCTCGAGGCCAACATTCGACAGGTTATTGGCCGAATAACGCCGCACATGTTGGACCGTATCGTCAAAAAAATTAGACCGCGCTGAGGCGGCCATTTCAATGATGTGCTAAGGACTGAAACGAATAAAATCTGTAAATTTTAATACGGGCTATAACACATGGGCTGAAAAGTCCGTTTCTAAGAGAGGGCACCAATTGAATTAAATCCATACCAATTTCAGTTAGTACCAACCTTCAAAAGATACGTGTATAAATTTGACAGCTGTCGGACGATTAGTTCTCGAGATATACCGTTGTGAGTGAAGCAACTTTTGTTATTGTGAAAAAAAAAATGGATTCAAAGCAATTTCGTGTGTTGATTTATCATTGCTTTTTGAAATGCAACCGATGCAAAGAAATGGCTTGATAAGTGTTACCCGGACTCTGCACCTTGCGAACGAACCATTCGCAAGTGGATTGAAAAATTGAAAAGTGGTCATACAAGCACCGAAGATGATGCACGCAGTGGACGTCCAAAAGAGGCTGTTTCAGAAGAAAACATCAAAAAAGTCCACAAAATGATTACGAATGACCGTAAAGTGAAGTTGATCGAGATAGCTGAGGCTCTGAAGATATCAAAAGAGCGTGTTGGATATATCATACACGAATATTTGGACATGCGAAAGCTCAGTTCAAAGTGGGTGCCACGTTTGCTCACAGTCGACCAAAAACAGCAACGTGTTGATGATTCAGAGGAGTGTTTAAAGCTGTTCAACCGCAATAAAGCCGAATTTTTGCGTCGGTATGTGACAATGGATGAAACTTGGCTCCATAATTTCACACCAGAGTCAAGTCGGCAGCCAGCTGAGTGGGGAGCAGGCGACGAACCTCGTCCAAAACGACCTAAAACTCAACAGTCGGCTGGCAAGGTTATGGCATCCGTATTTTGAAATGCACATGGAATAATTTTCATCGACTATCTCCAAAAGGGGCAGACTATCAACAGCGACTACTACATTGCGTTGTTGGAGCGTTTGAAGGACGAAATCGCAGAAAAACGGCCGCATTTGAAGAAAAAGAAAGTGCTGTTTCATCGAGACAATGCACCGTGTCACAAGTAGATGGCAAAATTGAATGAATTCGGTTACGAATTGCTTCCCCACCCACCGTATTCTCCAGATTTGGAACCCAACGACTATTTCCTGTTCGCTGACCTCAAAAGAATGCTCGCCGGAAAAAGATTTAAGACCGAATCGCCGAAATAGAGGCCGATTTTGGGGCTAAACCGAAATCGTACTACAAAACTGTATCGAAAGATTGAAAAATCGTTTCAATCAGTGCATCGCCCTCTAAGGTAACTATATTGATAAATAAAGGTGAATTCTGTGTTTTACTATAAAACGGCGCGGATTTTCCAGCCCATGTGTTACTTCCAATGCGTACAAATTGCAATTCCATTTTGTACCCAAATTAGCCTGTATATTCTCTGGTTTCAGTTTGTTATTGATTTTCAGTTCGGTGCGGTTTAAAGTCTTTATAAAATATGAGTCAAGAGGAATGCCGTAAAAAGATCATCGACAAATGGCTCAAAAATACTTCGCGTCCAAACCATTTCATCGCAAAAAATTTAAACATAGCACGCAGTACAATGGATTCTGTTATTAAACGATATTTGTAGACGTTGACAGTTAAGCGAAAACAGAAAAGTGGAGCTAAAAGTTGAGCACATGATACAAATTTGAACAGGAAAATAGTGGGTATCATCGTAAAAAACCGGACTATGTTATCCAGAGATGTTGCTCGGAAATGTAATACCAACCAAACAATGGTACGAAGATCTAAAAACCGTAACAAAAAATACCAAAAGCTACTGAAAAGCAAAAAAAAGTCAGAAAAACACGAGCCCGAAAGCAATACGAGTTGATCGGCAACAAGAAAGCGTGCTTGGTTTTAGATGACGAAACTTATGTCAAAGCCGACTTTACTACTCTTCCAGGTACGCAGTTTTACAACTCGTTTGAAGCTGAGACTCTTCCGCAATCAACAACATCGATTGGGATGGAAAAATTCGGATCAAAATATCTCGTTTGACAGGCCATTTGCCAATGTGGACACAGAAGCTCGTCGTTTATTACAACGGGAACAATAACAGAGAAGTGTACATTAACGAGTGCCTAAAAAACGGTTGATTACGAGGGTTCAACATTATTTTGGCCAGATTTAGTTTCAGCTCACTACGCTCATGCGACGTTGAACTTTCTTGTTGCTAAAAATGTCGACTTTGTCCCAAAAGACATGAATCCACCCAATGTTCCACAGTGTCGTCCCATTGAAAGGTATTGGGCTTTGGTCAAAGCTAAATTGAGGAAAAGTGAGCAGTGTGCAAAGGACGTAAAAGATTTTAGTGGTGCTAAATGGAAAAGAGCGTCCAAAAAGATCACGGATGTAACTGTCACCAACCTTATGAAGGACATTCGAAAGAAGTTGAGGAAAGAATGGGAACCCAAATGATTTCTTTTATTTTTTCTAATTGTGAATGAATTATGAGAAATTTTTTTTTTTTTTACTTTGAACTTTCCAAATTTTATTCGTTTCAGTCCTTATTCAATACATAATGACATGAATGTAGCTTCAAAATAAAGCCAGAATCAATTTTATATCTCACACCGTTGTTGTTTTATTTAAATATTTTTTCCTATCGTTCTTATCTGGTTACCCATTATTTAAAAAAAAAAAAAAAAAAACATACTGATCTAGCCAGATAACAAATTATCTGTGTAAGTGCATTTTAAAAAAAACATATGGCCGTCCGTGTTGTCCTACGATCGAAAACTTTTCCTTTTTGATTTCATTGATTTTGATTATTTGTTGAAATAAACTTTGACCTTTGAACAATGAACTTTGAACATCTTAAAGATGCCGATAATATCTTATAAATAAAAAAATACTTTCAAATTAAAACATTCCCTTCATTTTCTATTCATATAGTAAAAACGTTTAAATAAAAGACTTCAACTTACTTCAAATTGATACAGCAGAAAAAATATTTGAAAGAACAAACAACAACAAAATTTAATACGATATATAAGTTTAATTTATTAATTATTATTGAATTGAATTCAAGTACACATTTTCTTAAATAATGCTAATTCCTCTCTTTATATACTACACGAAATAATTGTCTACAATGTGTGAAGGTGTGATGTACTAAATTCACTTAATTTACTTTAAATTATTTCAATTTACTTTAATTTATTTATCTTATAATCTAGGAGTGTCTTCTATTTCTTAACCATTAATTGTAAGTTGTCATATCTACGAAAATGTTCGACTTTGCTTTTTTGTTTTCAATTTTAAAATATATAAAACTTTGATTGTAATCTTACACAAATATTACAATGTCTAATAAATTTATTTGCTTCATATATAAAATATATATAAGTATATATATATTTAAATATATAAGTATATATATATACATTTATATATGAGCACATATAGTAGATATACATATATATTATACATATATATTATATATATACAATACATAATATATATTATATATAATATATATAATATATCTAGCCATTATATACATACATATGTATGTGGCTATATCAATTATACATTTATATATATGTATGTATATATCTGTGTTGCGGCGATACATTTCTGTTAGGTAAATTGATTTGATAACTGAGTTATGAGTAAATTTTTTTTTTTTAATAACAATGCTGATTTATTGGTATGGGCTTTTACTTCGTATTTATTATTTGTGACATGTTAAACAATATTACGATTTATAATTATACTTTACTTATCTTAAATTTATATCTATCTTAGGCTGAGCAATTAGTATTTATTACAATTGTTTTTTTTTTTTTTTTTTTTTTCGAAAATTTTGCACCAACATTTCTCTTTTATTAAATGACTGACAAATTTTTATTATATTGTACGAATTCAAACAACATTTTTTTTTTTATTTTCGAAATTTTAAAATATCTTGAATTCAATACTATAACTAGATAATTCTAATTGTCCAAATTATAAATATTGAAAACTGAAACATTTCTATAAATCTAAACCGTTTGCGTCTCTATGTATAGTTGCTTCTGAAAAAGATTTCAATTTAAAAAAAAAAAAACAAGATTCTCAAAATAAATGACTCTTAGTTCCGTAGCTACAGTATTGAATCTTGAACGTAGTCCTTAAATTTAGTAGATTCTTGTAGTTTTATTTTTATTTCTGATACGATATTTATATAACCAAACTTTTTTCTTTTACATTATACACTTGGAAATTAATTTACAGTAACAGCAGCAGAAATTCTTTAATGGGACGACTTTGTCTAAAGCTATGACAAGATGCAAATTCTTTCCGAAATACTATATTGCTAAGAAAGTTTAGAAATTAATATATCTAAAAGCTTTAAACATATGTAGATTCTAATTTTTTGCGGTCTCCAAAAATTATCAATGAATATTACATTTTTATGGGCATACTGGGGAAAAGTTAGTATCTTATGGCCATTTCCATTGGCCGGCATAAGCCTTCTTTTTACATTTTTGGGGGGAAATAAAAAAAAAAAATTTAAAACTGTTCCATTGGCACTGTTCTGGTTTTCATTTGAGAAATAAAATTTCTCTTCTGGATTTTGTACTAACACATACAATTTGATTCACAAGCAAATATAAAATGGAAACAGAAATAAATATTTTATTTTGCAAAAAAACAAATTCAAAATAAAAATTTGATATTTAACAAGCACATGTAAGAATTTTGACAGCAAAATCAGAAAAAGTTTTTAGTGTACCATTGGAGTCCAAATTGCCAACTTCCGGTGAGAAACCGATGGAAAACGGCATTAGGAAACATTTGATATGAGGTGAAGCAGATGCTCCTCAAATTTAACGAGAAAAGGCTATATATGTATTTATACGCTATAAATACATATGTACATATATATATTTCTTTTGAATTAAGGACCACAATGTGGAAACGTTGGATTTGTTTGACCTACGGAAGAAAAATAGTAATAATTTACTGCAGAAACATATATAATAAAGAGTGGATACTAAGCATATTGTACGAATGACAAGAATAAGTAAAGGCAAATTTATTTAATCCTATTTCATTGTTTTAAAATATTACGATTTTGGTTTAGATTTCTATTTGAAAACTTGTATTTATAAATTATTTTTAATTTTTACATCCAGCATTTCAGAATGTTTAATTTTTCTTAAATTACTTTTTTTTTGTTTTTTTTTTATTCGTCAATTTAAAACTAATACAATTGTGTTGGTTTAATTGTTTATACTAAAATGATAAGGTTATTGAGAAATACTTGTAAAAAATAAAAAATAAAACAAAATAAATTTAACTACTGGTAAATTGACAGATTTTTTTTTTGCTCCAGGATAAATCACAATGTATTATGTTAAACTTCGGTATATCTTGTGCATCAGAATTTGAGCATTAAATGGAATAATGATTGCTTATTAAGTCGTTTTTCGCCAACATCAAAAACTTATTTAAAGAGTTCAATAAAGTATCTCTAGTTGACATCAATCGAATATTTATTCTAGCAATAAATGCGACCATTAATTTGCAAATATTCCAAACGAATTCTGAAGCTCAAAAACTTATTTTAATATTAATATTATTCATATTTTTCAAATAAGCTTCAAACTAATTTTTGTAGACTTAAATTACTTCTATGAAAAAACAAATCTAACACTTTTACTTTTAAAAAATAATAACAATAATAAAAAAAAATATATAATAAAAATTTATTTTTACCAATTTATATGTATACGTTAACAAAACTCCCTTGTGCACGCGCCAATTATATATATATATATATATATATATAAAAAAAAAAAAAAAAACACGATGTGAAATATTAATCCAAATGATTGACCTCACACACACAAGGCGCCTACTTTTTCGCAATTCGATTCTTGCAATCCAAAAAATTTCGATTTCTTTTATTTTAGTTCCTAATTAATATTTATATATGCATGTTAAAACATTTCCATAAACATTAAAAAAAATAAATTCCTACTGGCTGCTGTTTATGCAACCTTAGTATAAATCCTTGTAACTCTTTTAAGAATAAAGTACATAGTTTTTGTATAAGATTTGAAAAAGGATAAAAACATTGTTATATTTGAAAAAAAAAAAAAAAAAAAAAAATTTAAAATTATAACCATTAATCACAGCTTCCTTAAAAAACAATTTTTGAAAAAAACACTAGTTTTCTGATTGCTTAGATATTTTTTTTCAAAAATTTCTGCTGTCAAGTACTACTGTAAATCAGTTTGAAGAAAATTATAGAAGATATAACTAATATCATTCCCCATTGTATTTTCTTCTGTGTCTTTTACTTGTGGTTCAGTTTAGCTCGAGAAGGTTTTCTGGTAAATATGATTTCAAATTCGACGGTGTCCCGCGTTCAGTCGTTCCATCGAGGGATGTCCATAAATTTGCTGCTGTATTAGTAGCTTGCCATACTGTTCCGGAGCCCCAGGCGTCTGTTCCTGTTTGTGGTATAATGGGAGATCGTTCAGCATTACCATCACCGAATCCATTGTTAAAGGTATGTAGATATGTATAGTAGAATTATATGGCAAGGTTAAATATTTCCGTCATTTTTTTTTTTTTTTTAATAAATTCAAATTGTTTTCCATATATCAAATAAAGATTTAGCGACAGTTGTCGATAGCACAGAACATAGTTGTCGCAATTTTATTTGTATTTATTAGTTTTGTTTGAAGCAGCGTATCGGAAATGTTTCGAAAAGAAAGTATACACTTGTTAAATTTTGATAAATGTAATTTTAAATTTAAAACAATAAGAAAGGATCAATTAAGTAAAATGACTTTTTCCTGCTTTATACGAGTATATGTATAAGTACTTATATAAAATAGTTCGTGAGTTGAAAAAAAGAAATCAGAACACAAAACATAAATGAAGAAGTAGTAGTTTAAGAAGTTAAAACTACTCGTGGTATTGTTTCAAATAATACACATCTAAAACAAGAGATCATATAACTGAAGATATAGAAGCCATGACTTAATATCTGCATATATATTTAAATATATGTATGTATATATAAGTAATAGCTACACCTTCAAAATGGTTTTATCGTGGAATTTTGCAGTCATGCTAACTATATTTAATAACCTGGTCTAACCAATCTGGCCTTTATTACGCAAAATCAGGAATTCATATTTTCCTATGAATTATTGTATACGTAAAGAAGCAAAACAAAACACGCTACAGGTATTTTTTTTTTTTTTACATTTACACATGTTATGTCCAAAAATCGTGAAAGCTTATTTCTAACTAAATATTGTAGAAAGGAGTCAAATGTTAAGCAAATACTTAGACTTTTTCAACAGTAAACTATAAAATAACTATTCTTATTATTTGCAAGTTATTTAACATTTTTTGTTCATATAAACTTTCTGCACAATATTCACTACGCTGAGTTTCTTAATATAAAAACAGATATAACAAAAACGCGCTATAAGTATTCATTATTTAATAATTAATATATTATTTTATAGCAAGTGTCAAATTAGTTAAAATGGAAAAAAAAACAAAAGCAACTAGCGCCCCAGTAAAACGGTTTTAGATATATTGTTAGACTGATACTTGAGCGAAAAGTAAACACCGTCAAAAAGAATGTTGTATTGAAGAATTATTTTAAGAAGGACATCAATTTATTATTAATTAACTTTTCTAGAATTTGTACAAAAAATCACAAAAAAATATCAAAGCAAAATTCAAATTATAATAAAATAATCAATTTAATTAGGCATATAGCTTAATTTCTTGTTAAAACTTGTTGTTTTTATATTATTATTTCAATTAAAGTTTCGTAATAAGACGACGTTCAATTTATAGCAATAAAAAATGTTTAAAATATTTGTACTCCCAAACAGCTTTATTTTTAAAATTGTAAGAATATATTGTTACTTCTTTTTGTCTAGATTTGGACTTATAACTATTACAGACTGCATAAAAAAATCATATGTTTAACAAAACTAAAGTTACTTCTATATGAAAAATATAAAATTGGCCATTATGTGCAGATTTTCCTAACGGTGTTCTATTTTGTTTGGTATAGTAGTTCTATAGAAAAAATAACAATGCAAATATCAAGCCGGAAATACAATAAAAATTATAATAAAATTAATCAATATGTGCAAAATGTGCAATAATTTTTCTTTTCACGTAACTAATAAAGTTATGATTTATGCCAGTTCCCAATGAAATATTTAAACTGGCATTTGAAGTGGACAGATAGTAATTATGAAGATAACGAAGAGTAATGTGTAATAAATGTTTAATTATCGCTCATATTATATCTTTTGTTTGGATTTTTGATTTATTATTGCTTTTTTTTTTGACCACTGGAGAAAGGCATACGAAAATGTAATCGTACTATAAAACGGTATTTGCTGCATAGGTTGTATCCATACATTCTATGTTTTTATACATATATGTATGTGTGAATCTATGTACATATATGTACATGCTACATAATATACAGGGTGTATCCTAATTCGTTTACGATAATTTGGGAAATGGTTCCAGGGCATACTCTAATAAAAAAATCGTTCTGCAGTAAGAGTCTATCTCCAATGTTGACATCATTTATAGAGGATTTAAAAAAAGGCTTACTTTGGTTTACCCTGACCCACGTTAACGGAAATTGCTATGTTAGTACTAACGGTAAAAACTTCTTGTAGGACTTAGTTTTTAGAAGAAATTTCAACCTTTATAACGGCGTTTAAATAAAGTTCATATCTTGTTTGAGTCTTTAGATATCGAATTTCTAAGCCTGTTCCATTTTCATTGAACATGCTAATTTTCGACTTTGAGGTCACTTTTCTAAAGAAAATGCCTATTTATCATAAAGGTTTACTATTTTTTTCTTATGAAAGTAACAATAATATAAAAAAATCATCAATGAGTTTGCAGAAGAACCCACAGATTTTAAGATACTTGGAAAAACCTGCAACAGGTAAAAAAAGGAATTTATGATTTTTTTACCAACGTTTCTAACAACAGTTGACAATACATAATCGTAAGAGTGGTTTTCCACGAATTACTAATTTTCCAATATTCGTTTAAAATTGCATAGCTATTAAAGACTTTTAAAGAGTGCTCTTTTATTTGACTACCTGTGAAAATCCTCATTTCCATACCCTGTTCCTGAAAAGTTCTCAGTAGAGTTAGGTTTAGGGTATGAAGACCTATTTGGAAAATATACCTTACAGAAATGGTAAAAAAGATTAGGAAAAAAATTAATTTATCAGTTTAATTTTTTACGCTAAGGTTACAATTGCTTAGAAACGCTGTTTGAAATATCAGCAAGCCAAGAATATGCGGACATTATTTCTGTTTTTGGGCTCTGCAATGGAAGTTCAACTAGTGCGCGACAAAGATACTATGAACTTTATTCTAACCGACGACTTCCTAATAAAAGAGTATTTCTAAATACGTATCGAAGGCTTACAGAAACGGGATCAGTTTCGAATACACAACCGAATGCGGAAGCGCCACAATTAAGAAGGATTTCGGCTGATGAAAGAATACTGGATGCTGTTACAATTGATCCATCAATCAGCATCAGACGCTTAGCTTTGCAATTCAATGTTTCCAGGCATAAAATTTCTAATGTATTGCATGGAGAAAATCTTTATTCATACCACCATACACCTGTACGAGAACTGCTTCCCAGTGATTTGGAGAAGAGAGTTGAGTTTTCTCACTGGTTGCTGGAGCGGAGCTTGGATGACAACCAGTTTATTAGCAGAATTCTTTGGACGGACGAATCTCAATTTACAAGAGATGGGATCACAAATTTTCATAATCTTCACACATGGGCTGCGGACAATCCACATACAAGAGTACAGAAATCATTTCAATACAAATTCAGCGTCAATATATGGCCAGGTGTACTTGGAAACAAGTTAATCGGCCCCTTCAAACTACCACCTACGCTGAATTCTACAAACTATCTGGAGTTTTTACGAAATGATTTACCAGAAATATTGGAGGACATTCCACTGATTCAACTAGCTTCATCATATTTTCAACAGGACGGTGCTCCAGCCCACTATGGTCGCGGGGTTAAGAATTGGCTAGATGAAGAGTACGGTAACCTTTGTATAGGAAAAAATGGACCAGTTCACTTGCCCGCAAGATCTCCTGACCTTACAGTATTGGATTTTTTTGTATGGGGCGGAATGAAAGAACTTGTTTATTCAATCGAAATAGCAACTTTAATTGAATTGGAAAATCGTATTCCCTAAGCGTCATCAAAAGTGAGGCAGCAGTTAGCATCAATAAACATTCGCAGTGCAATCCAAAAACGGGCTTTAGCATGCATACAAAAGCAAAGAGAACACTTTGAGCACCTGTTATAACTGTTTTAGTATACACATAAAATAAAAACTACCTAAGATCATACAAAATCATTTTTTATTCATAGCCTTTGGAGCTTAAAGCAAGAAAACCCTTTTTTATAAATTTTTCCAAGTATCATAAAATCTGTGGGTTTTTGTGCAAATTTTATGATGATTTTTTGTTTTATTATTGTTACTTTCATAAGAAAAAAATACTAAAGCGTTATGTTAATTAGGCATTTTCTGGAGAAAGACTCAAACAAGATATCAACTTTATTTAAACGCCGTTATAAAGGTTGAAATTTCTTCTAAAAATAAAGTCCTACACGAAGTTTTTACCATTAGTACTAACAGAGCAATTTCCGTTAACATGGGTCAGGGTACACCAAAGTAAGCCTTTTCTTAAATCCTCGATAAATGATGTCAACATTGGAGATAGACCCTTACTGTAGAACGATTTTTTTTCTTAGAATATGCCCAGGAATCATTTCCCAAATTATCGTCAATGAATTAAGGGACACCCTTTATATGTAATACAATATTTGAATTTATATATATGTGCATTATACATACATATACATATACATATATATATTTATATAATATATATGAATATAAAATGGTTTTCCACAATAAAATGATTCTTGTTGTGTATCTGAAGTTGTTTTTTTTTTTTTTTTAAGAAAACTCAGTCTTCAACAATAGAACGAACATAATTCTTTATGTACTCGAAATCGGTTTCCCTACCTGTCGGCCTATTTTGATTCTGTGAATTTTGTTGCCGCCATGCGGAATTCCCAGCATTTCCTCCAGCAGACCCTCCTGCAGCTGCGCTACTTCCATTATTTCCTGAGTTTTGACCGTTGTTAGTACCAACACCAGCCGATCCAGTGCCACTAACTCCCGAACTGTTACTGTTGTTGTTCCCTGGTCCATTTTGGCCACCGCCATTACTACCACCTCCGCTTACACTTCCTGCACCCGTAACACTAGAGGATACACTATTCCCGCCGCCAACAATACCGGAGTTAACGTTGCCAGCGCCACCACTGGCAGAGCTTACTGAACTAGAAGTTTGACCAACAGATGGGGGTAAATGTTGTAGAATGCTTTGAACCTCGCTTTCATTAGGAGACTCCGCACATATTGTTGTATTTCCAAGAACACAGTTATTTAATGTCATTTGTGCTTTGTTGGCTTCTTCTCTAGTGGCATATTTACATAAGGCAATTCCTTGATTCAAGTACAAATGAAAATTTATAAGTGGACCATGTTGCATACACAAAGTACGAAGTGTCGAACCATCAATCTGCGAAAAATAAATAAAGAGAATTAGTCAATGTGAATTTATTAAAAATCAAAGGAAAAGAACAACATCCGTATTCCTTAAATGTATGCAAAATAATATCTAAATAATTTGGATACTTTGTTGAACTTAGAAACAATTTTAGTTTTTGAAAGAGTTTAGCAAGTTTTTACAAGCAAACTTGCGTTTGCGGCTTTAAATTTGTTGTGTTTATTGGATAAAGATACTGAAACATCTATAATACTTTCACTACAGTCTTACACCAAATAGAATAAGATAACTTTTGGATTTAACAATCTTTATTAACTATGAAAAATTGTTCAATATATTATGTTTTGAAAAACACTTCAATCAAATGGTTTCTTGTGCTTTGACGAAGCGCATTTTGTCGAGCATTTGGAGCTCTATCTCAGCAAAAACACGCACTAAACATGGTTTCCCATACCTTGAATACATAAACCCACAAGAAGTAATCGAGTGTCATCAAATCACACGTTGAATCGACTCCAAAGAAAACTTTTCAGCTCTTGAAATGTTTCGAAACCAGAAAATTCTCAATGAACGGCAGTACAGTTTTCGTAGCAACAGGTCCAGTGGTGATTTGATACCTTGTCTCACCGTGAAATGGAACCAATGTCTACACCAATCTCGCAAAAGTAAGATAGTTTCACTCTCCTCCAGGATAGAGGGAGAGAGAAATATACTTGGGCTAAATGGTTATTTCACTGTATGGATGGCGCTCAATTAGTGGTGTAAGTGTAAATAATAAATGCCTTGCGGGACCAGTTGGGATTCGAACACCGAACCGTCCGATTGGAAAGCAAATACACTAACATTTGAGTAATGGCCATCCTTTGATATTCCAAAGACATTTGACAGAGTTGGGCGCCAGGTAATTTTTCGGAAATGCGCTCATTTGGGAAAGATGGATTTCTTCTTCAATGGAATAGAAATTACCTTTCAGAACGTTCAATTCAAGTCGTTTTGGATAGTTTCCAGTCTAATACCCTTACAGAAATAAATGGTGTGTCGCAGAGCTCGGTTCTGTCTTTAATTTACGTTAGTGATCTCTTGTCCGCTGCTTTTAATCCAATATATGCCATTGCTGACGTCAGTACTCTCTGCTTTTCATATTTAATGCTGGGCCGACACTTTTGCTCTTCGGCTGTAGAACGGGAAGGGTAGAGTATGTTAAATTCATTAAATTTCGTTACTAACAGCATTACTACATGGGGAACTATCAACTGTGTGGAATTTAGTGCTTCCAAAACATAATGTTTCTGCTGTAGTTAAAGCAAAATTTAGGCACGCAGACCTTATCCATGAATTTCACTTGTAATGTAGAAACCGAATACCTTACCATTCTCGGTATGTCTGTCAATGACAACCTACGTGGGAATGAGCACATATTCGATGCCGCCACAAATGATGCGAAATGTTTCCTCAAGTGACCTAAAAAATACATTACCCCTAAGCCCTTTCTAGATATTTATGTTAACTTATACGTGAGGCTAATATTACACAGTCTACTAACACCCTCTAACACAGACGAAATGTTTTCGTTATTTTCATCACCTCCATCGAGATTACCAGTACCATTTCATCCATTCAAATCTTCGACTGTACCACCCATATGTTCATCGGTGTACCCTCAACCCTACTTTCGATCGTAATATGAAATATCATCATTCTTTCCTAAGCCGTACAACTTGATGTGAAATATATTTTTTATGAAGTCAGAGACAAATTTTCAAAATTTAAAAGCATGGTTATAAACAAAACGGGAAAATAGATAAAAACAACCTCAATACCCACTTGAGTGTTAAGTTTTTTCTAAAACACATTCACACCACGACAGATATTGGAAAAAACTTATGAGCTCCAAATCGATACACACCACCTATTCATCAATTTTAATGCCGGGTATGACAGCATCTATAGAAACGAGCTATACAGAGCAATGTCTAGTTTTGGGCATCCCTGTCAAACACGTCCGCTTGTGCTGGACGACGATGGAGAATGCATACTGCTCCATCAAAGTCGGTAAAGGACTCACCGAGACTTTTAATGTCAAAAAAGGATTTAGACAAAGCGATGCGCTGACATGCGATTTCTTCAACATCATTCTTGAAAGAATATTGCAAAACTCACGCACCAATACAAGAGGTACAATCTTTCAAAAGTCTGTCCAATTATATAATCGGAAGAAAGCAGCGTGATGTCAGTGGCGCTATCACGAGTATTGAGACGGAAGCGGCGAAGGTGGGTTAACGAGGGCAAGAACAATTATATGCTGTCAACCAGAAAGAACACCCAACACCGACGTCTCGGACAGAACGTCAGCCCTAACAGATATAGCTTTGAGATAGTTAAGAACTTTGTTCATAGGCTCCGCTATCAATTCAGACAACGACACTAGCACTGAGATCAAACGAAGAATAACACAATCGCTGCTTCTTTGAGCAATTGACTAGCAAAACCCCATTTCGCACAACAAAGGTGACCCTATATAAGACCTTAATAACCCCAGTTCTACTCTTTATCAAAAATGGATGAGGGTGCTCTTGGCTGCTTTAGGAGGAGATACAAAAGATACAGAAGAATGAAGATCCAATGACTGAGACGACTAGGTCATGTAGAGCGGATGAACATGTAAATGCCCGAAGTCTGCGAATCCACCCCCGAGAGGCCGCGCTATAGAGGCAGGCCGCGACTCAGATGACGCACGCAACTGGCAGGGGACCTCACCCAAACAAGCGTGCGAAACGGGAGGCATATTGTTCGCGCCTATAAAACTTCGGGCTTTAACACGAATATTTGTTCCGATAACGACTGTTAAAATCGACCTGAAACCACTAAAATATGTCGAACTTTGTGCCTGAAAAAGTGTTTTTGCGGGGAATTGTTCTTCATTACTTTAATATGAAGAAAACTGCTACCGAAAGTCATCGTATTTTGGTGGAAGTTTATGGTGAATATACGCTAGCTGAGCGAACGTGCCAAAAGTGGTTTGCACGATTTAAAAGTGGTGATTTTGGCTTGGAAGACGATGAACGTCCTGGGCAGCCAAAAAAGTTTGAAGATGAAGAACTGGAAGCATTACTCTATGAAGATTGTTGTTAAACACAAGAAGAGCTCGCAGAATCTTTGGGTGTCACTCAAGCAGCTATTTTAAAACGTTTAAAAGCAGCTGGATATATTCAAAAGCAAGGAAATTGGGTTCCACATGAATTCAAGCCGAGAGACGTCGAAAGGCGGTTTTGCATGTCCGAAATGCTGCTGGAACACCACAAAAGGAAGTCATTTTTGCATCGGATTGTTACTGGTGATGAAAAATGGATCCATTACGACAACCCCAAGCGCAAAAAATCATATGTGAAACCCGGCCAACCAGCCAAATCAACGGCAAAGCCGAATATCCATGGCGCGAAGGTAATGCTCTGTATTTGGTGGGATCAGATGGGTGTGCTGTATTATGAGCTGCTAAAACTGGGTGAAACCATCAATGGACAACGCTACCGAATACAATTAATCCGTTTGAAGAGAGCAGTGACCGAAAAACGCCCGGAATATGCGACCAGACACGAGGCAATAATTTTCCATCATGACAACGCTCGGCCCCACGTTGCTATTCCGGTTAAGAACTATTTGGAAAACAGTGGATGGGAAGTCTTACCCCACCCGCCTTATAGCCCAGACCTTGCCCCTTCTGACTACCATTTGTTCCGGCCGATGCAGAACGCCCTCACTGAAATACGGTTCACATCAGAGCAGAATATCAAAAATTGGCTTGATTCATTCTTGGCTGCCAAGCCGGCGCAGTTCTTTTGGGATGGGATCCACAATTTGCCAGAAAGATGGGAAAAAGTCATAGCTTCAGATGGGCAATACTTTGAATAATACTATTGTACATGTTTTTCTTAAATAAACGTTCAAATTTAAAAAAAAACGCAATATTTAAGCGTTTGTTGCTCCGATATGGTTTTGTATACCTTCGCGGCAGCTGCCGGGCTGGTATACAAAACTTTAAAGCGATTTTCTGACACTTGTCATTTTTGAAGCCGATGAACGGTTTAAATCAAAATCTTCTCGACCGCTTCTTTTGAAATGACCAGGTATCCCTGGGAGCTTTTCTTTATTTTTCATAATTATTAATTTTACAATAACAAACTGGCCCATTTTTTAGGCGAAAATCGGTGTTTTCACTTCTAACTGTCACCAAAAATTAAAAAAATTGGAAAAAATAAATTTCCTCCCAGAGATACTTTGGGAAAGCGGTTATCAAATGACAGCATTTTGATTTTTTGATTTCAGATGATCCAGTCATGAGTTATACAGTTCAGCGGCGGGCAACTTTTTTTCGAGGCGCCTCTGAAGATTTGCTGCCATCGGCTTAATTATTAATGTTGTACTATAATGTCACAATCAATTAAGTAAATTCGTATTATCTGTAGCGTCTTTGACCAAGTTATACAGCTTACTCATTAAACGTTTTTTTTTTTTTTTTTTTTGAAAAAAAGAGCTTAGCACTCAAGTGGGTATGAATACACTTATAATGCCTCAGCATGTGTTAAGTTTTTTGGAAAATGGGATAGAGAGAGAAAGACGTTTGGGCTCAGTGGTTATTTCGCTCCATGGGTGGCATCCAACATTTAATGGGGAGACTAAATTCTTAGTGGAAGTTGGCTTGTTGTTGATTTTTAGTCAACTACTCTTATTTGATTTTTGTTAACGAACACCGAACTTTCCGATTGGGAAGCCAGTCCACTACCAGTCAGTTCAGTCCACTACCACTTGAGCCACCGCCACCCGTGACTACCTAATGAAAACCGGCTTGAGGCTAACTAAAATTTATTAATTAGAACGTTTTTAGTTGCCCAGAATATATTAATTATTAAGACTTACCTATACTAATTTCTACTGTGTAAGACTTAATGTAAAAAATAAATTTAAATAAATGAAATAAAATGAAAATTAGACGAAATTCTGCTGTTTATCTACTCTTTTTTCGGTTGCTGACCCCTGCCGCTGAAGTTACTCGTGATTACAATGTCCCTTATGTCCAGGTATTTAAAGTTGATGTTTTTTTCGGCTATTCCCGATCGGGACTTAAGGGGTTAAGGTTTCCATTCATCTCTCTCCTAAGATTTTATTTTATTTTTGGAAAATATATTTGGTTGGCAAGAAAGTAATTTCAGTTTCTACAAGTGGATTGCCTTATGATGGTTGATTATCGGTTTTGCCAATGTTATGCATTTTCTTTTGACATCTTGATAGCTGTCATTTTATGATTCCTTTAGAAGAAAATCGAACCTGTTAGTAAAGTGCCAGTTTTCACATGGAGTGCACAAAACACGATATTTTAGTTCCGCACGAATTGAACGCGATTCACTTAACACAACGAATCAATATTTGCAATATTCACTTCAAACTCAACAAAATTGATCCTTTTTTAATGGAATCACCACCAGTGATGAAATATAGATCGCCTACAACCTCAATCGAAAACTATCAGGGTTTAAGCGTGATGGTTTACTACATCGAGCTGCATCAAAATAAGCTTACCAAAAACCACAACATGGGGCACAGAAAATCTAAAATAGTACGAAGAAACGGACCCAACTCCATACAAGGAGGTGGTGAAGTGGAAAGCAGTTACTTCTGGTATCTGTCTATGCACCTGAATCTGCTCAATCCACCTTATTTATCTTTTTTTTTTATAATTAACGCGCGCTCAAGGGATTTGAGTACCCTTAATATGGGCGAAGGAAACTTGGGGAGGAAGAAAGGAGAGGTACCGATACACATTGGTCTTAAATGTTTGCAAGTTATAACGACCAGGAAATAGAGAGCTCGACAGGGCATTCCATAAGCGAGTGTACGGCTAAGAAAGGAATAACGATATTTTAGAGAACGCCCGAAACTAGGCTTGAGGGTATACTGATGAGCATTCATAGCGAGACGAGTGTTACAGTTGAAGGTTTGAAGGGGCGGAATGCTACTGGCGATTTTTATAGAGCACTGGTGGTGAAAATAGCGATAAAACAAAATGAGACAGGAGACATTTCGTCGGTCTTTGAAGACATCAATTGACTGACTAATATTAGCATCAACTGTGAGTTTCATCGCACGGTTTTGAACCCTAGCTAGCAGGTACAGAGATGTTTTATGAGCACCTGACCAGATGTGGGCATTTTGGGCGGATGAATGCCTTATACATATTGAGGCCAAATCAGAAGAGATGAAATGTTTTTTACATCGCTTGAGGAAACATAGACATTTCGCAGCATTCTTAACGACATTGAATATGTCGCCATGTCAACGTAAGTTGTCGCTGACACACACCGAAAATTTGAAGTTTTTCGGTTTCGACGACGTAAGTGCCATTCATGGATAATTGCTTTGTATTTAAATTTCGCTTTAACTACAGCAGACAGCATTATGTTTTGGAAGCATTAAATTCCACTCCGTTGATCGTGGCCCAATTAGTTATGCTGCTAATAACGGAATTTAATGAGTTTAACATACGTTGTCGTTGCCGTTCTACAATACATCCGAAGAGCAGGGACGTGAGTAAGGAACGAAGATGAAAAGCAGAGAGTACTGTCATCAGCAAGGGAATATACTGGATTAGAAGTAGAAGACAAGAGATCATTAATGAAAATTAAAAAGAGTGTTGGAGACAGAACGGAGACCTGGGGCACACCAGCATTTATTTTGTGAATATCAGACTTGAAACCATCCGGCATCTTGAATTGACCGTTTCGAAAGATAATTTTTAATCCATTGAATAAGAAAGCCATCGATCCCAAAAGCACACATTTTCGACAAATGAGCCTGATGCCAAACTCTGTCAAATGCGTTAGAAATATCAGGTGCAACTATCTTACTTTCGCCAGATTGAACGCCTTGGTTCCACTTTTTGGTGAGACAATCCCCATTGGACCTGTTGCTACGAAATCCGTATCGCCGGTAATTGAGAAGTTTCCATGACCTTGGAAAAAAGGGACGTAAGTGCATCCGGTCTATAAGAAGAGACAGAAGAAAATACGCCTTTTTTTGGGACGAACTGGACAAATGCTGTTTTCCATCTGCTCGGAAAGAATCCTAAAGAGTAGGATTAATGGAAAAGTTTACGCAGTGGTTTTGCAAGCGTAGAAGAACACCAAGAACACAAGAACAAAAGGGGAGATATACCATCTGAACCAGCGGATTTGTGAATGTTAAGATCTTTAACAACTCTTGCTACTACACGAGTGCGAACGTGAATTTGTCCCATTGAAGATTCGACGCACTCAAGTGTAGGCGGAGCCAGAGCACAATCCGGGAGTGTTGAGCTGGCCACAAAGTGTGCAGCACGCAGATTGGCCTTGTCCAAAGAGCTGACAGCTGGAATATCGTTGTAAATGAGCTGCCTCATAAATGGAGGATGAGGCAGAATTTCTAATATTTTTGACGAACGACCAAAAATTGTTACTACCTTTGGGACATTGTAGTATTTTTGCCTCAGTTTTTTGGAATTTCACATGCTTAGGAAAGATGTTGAACTCGTTTCTGGGTCGTTTGAACTTTCCCTGTTGGGGTTGAGCTTGAAAGACCGACAAAACATTTCTCTAACACCGACAGCTTCTTTACAGCTCGAGTCGAACCAAGCTTCAAAAAGCGGGGGCAGAGCATATTACTGGTGTTATCGTAAACATCTTCAGATGACGCCACCGAAGGTTGCTACGATTTGACCAGTTACAAGTTGCCGGTCATAGGTCTTGTTGACCACCGGTAGTCCCTACCAGGACTTAAATCACGGTACAATGGGAGTCAGGAGCCCCCCGGTTTTCGGTCCGGGCCTGACTTGTTGAGGTAGGCCCCCTTGTGGGAGCGTCATGGTGGCTGTGGTTTAGACCCAAATCGCGGGAAGGGTCTTCCTGTTGGTTTGACCCATTGTAGAGTTGCAAATAATTACTGGGTGCTGTGACCCTAAGAGCAGTAATAGGTTTTAGATCGGCCTCGACTCATACCAAGGGTGGAACTTGTGCCTCCAACACATTTCCGAATTAATTGGTATCAAAGGATTGACGGAGAGCGATGGCAAGGCGTATCCTTGCTCCCATGGATGTATGGTCATCCCGTAAACATAGTCTGCATGACAGGTGGTTTACGTTAAAAACCAGAGACTAATGTCTACGCAGTTCGTGTATGACAGTGCCCATTGCGGTATCTGTACCAAAATAACGGTTCCCAACGAAGCTGCGTAATTAGAAGAGTTTGTTCGAAGGTAATCGCACAATTATAATGAGGTACGTTGGACGCACTTCTCCAGAACATTGATGAGAGCTCTCTCCTCGAACTCGCTCTTACCCACCGTCCAACACGATTCTGTCAAATGGGGAAATGGACGATGGACGGTGCGATACAGTATCAGCCAACTTACAACGGAGACACATTCTGCAACGCAAGTATTGACGCACTGGACCAACATCAGCGTAGACTGCTGTCGAGATTAAAAACCTTATACAGGCAGACATAACCCGAAGATCATGACATTAAAGTCGTCGATCAAAAACTTCGCAATATAAACAAAAAAAAATTACAGAGCAAATTTGGAGTAATAAAATTCGGATTGTAAACACCAGCAACCTGAATATGTTCCCGTATATAAATAAAATATTTCGGAGGAAAAATCAAAATGACCTTCCATATCTAAGGGTCGCCCGAACGATACACAACGAACAAGTACTCTTAACAAAAGGCATAGATCCAGAAGAAGCCGTCGATGCTGACAACTTCTTTGAGGTGGAAGATCCGTAAGATCTTCCATTTGGAAAATGGAATAATGTCACTGGCCCGAACGCTACCCATTTCCACACTTCATACCTTCGAAATGATATGGAGAACTGGCGATTCGAGAACTTAGGGTTTACTGATTTCGATGACGAAAATGTCTTCGCCCCCGTTCATTTCCAATCAGTGAAAAGTAAGAAATCAGTGGGTACCGATGGAATATTCCGAACATTGTGCTTTGGTATCCCACACGAAGGGGACATTTACATACATCACCCTGTTTAATAATGCTTTGAATAACGCCCATTATCCATCGCATTGGAAGACAGCGATGTTGCATCTAATCCCCAAAAGGCATAAATACGCATCTCATTCGGTGGATCTTCGACCAACAAGTTTCCTTCCGAATACCACCAAGGTATTCGAAAAGGTGATCAATAGAGTCCTGACTAAGTGGGTTGAGGACGAAAATAATCAACTCGGTTTGAAGGCGGGTCATGATATCTCATGCATCTTATGATGCATGCCGCATCTAAACTGGTATCTGATATCCAGTGGAACATAAGCAAGAAATAATGCACGGGTGCCTGGCTGATTACGGTAATCTAACCGTATGGTTAGAGGGACTATTCATCAAGCTGCACAGGCTGGGCGTAAGTAAACCACTGCTTCTTTTTAATATGATCACCACTAGACAGTTTCCTGTGAAGAATGGCGATATCACTTCTTGAGTATTTGACATCAAAAATTATCTGCAATAAGGCGCGGTTAATTCGCCGATTTACAATCTGCACAAGAGACCAAGAGACAAGAGACAAATAGACTATCTTATAGCAGCCAACTTGATGCGAGGGTGAAGGTAATTTTCTACATGGCCCGTATCTGGCCTAGGCTTGTATTTGTATGCCCCGTGTGGTTCAAAGTGGGAGCAAGTTTAATCGAAAAGATTCGGGTGCTTGACAGGGCCTACCTAAAGGCTCCGCCAAACAGAGCGCGTTTCACCGCGGTGTCTTCTATTAAAATCATAGAAACTGTCACATAGAACACGTTTTCAACGTAAATTCACCGCGGCGGTGAAACGCGGTGATGTATTGAAATACAAATCCTTCATATCAACGTGGAGTTGATATTTGTTCTTTTTGTGAAACAATGGAAATATTAATTGAATTTGTGTGTAAATAGCCAGGTTATACGACTAGAGTGATAAAAACTACAAGAACACTGTTTTAAAGGCCAAAATGTGGAAACTATTGCGAATAATTTTAATGAAATGACATTTTGACAGGTAAATGCAAAGCTGTTGAAACAAAAATGTCATACGGTGAAGATCGCTCTTTGTTTGACGTTTTCTAACGCGGCGGTCATAACACGACGTAAACTAATTTCACCGCAACGTTTAATAACCTTACCGCGGCGTTAAAAACGCGTTCTGTTTGACTGAGCCATAAGGACTTGCCTTCTATAGAACACCAGAGTCGGAGTACATAAAATTCTATCCTAATGAGGTCTTATACAATAGGGTGAACCTAATAAGATATATTAATCTTTAACAAAATTAAAAATAAAAAATTAAAACAAAATAAAAAAAAAACAACAGAAGAAAAAAGAAAAAAGAAAACTTGGTAACTGGGTATGGTAATTTCTAGGAAAAAAAATGTCTCTAGAATTAAGATAGTCTAAGTACATAGGTTAAGATACGAAAGTCGTTTATGTTAAGTCCTCATCCCAAAACGACGATGTGAAGTCGGTATTACAGTAGTCGTTTAAGTAGTTGCTTTATGTCATTTAAATGACTTGAGTCACTTATCTCTTGTGGAATGTATTCTTTATGTGACATGAGTCCAATAATTATTTGCATTGGTATTGTGGAAGTCGTTTTAGAGTCACAAAACGACAAGCTTAACGACACTTTTAGGATAAAAATATCAAATCCCAAACATACTACACCCTGAATGACTCGAACTGCAACCAACTTCAGACTGCTATAATTTCCAAACCTTTCATGACAGTGAGCTCAAATTTTAACATATGACAGATAATTTTATTACTTACAAGCCTTTTAAACGATTTGCGTCTCAGCTGTGTTGAAAAATTTTTATCCGCGATGGAATTCAAACGTGATAGTGATTGCTTTATATTTGGCTGGAAAACCATAAGTAGCTATCGTTAGAGCCCTCCAGCACCTCAACGTGAATAAATCATTTGTGTCTCGAACCATAGCTCGTTACCGTGATACTCGCAGCGTTGCAAAACGCCATGGAGGTGGTCATAAAAAACAGCAACATCGGCAGAAATGGTTCAGAAAGTGAAGGCTCGAATTGAGCGAAATCCGCGTCGAAGTGGAAGACAAATGGCTCGTGAGCTCAACATACCGTTGGAACGGATGCAACACATACTGAAAAATAAGCTCAAACCATTGAAGTTCCAAAAAGCACACGATCTTACACCGCAACAGAAAAGTTAGAGTCGAAAGTGGTGAGTTGCCGAATTTGGTTTTTTCGGGCATTTGTTATCGAGCAATATGTCAACAAACAAAATGGCCGAATTTACTTGTCAGAGAGGTCCTTCGAAAATTTACACACCTTCGGACGGCCACTAGAAAGCAGGCAGCACCAATGGTGATGGTTTGGGCCGCCATAACCGTCGATGATCGCTCTCCGTTCGTATTTTTGGACCGTGGTGTCAAAATTAATGCGATCGTATACCGTGAAACTCTCTTAGAGGCAGTATTGAAGCCTTGGGCAAACAATCATTTCGGTCGGAGACCGTGGACATTTCAACAAGACTCGGCACCGTCTCACATAGCGCGCGTTAACCAAGATTGGTTAAAAAACAATGTCCCACACTTCATTTCTTCGACACAATGGATTGCAAATTCTCCGGATGCAAATCTGAGGTATTTTGAATGTGAAGGTTGGCACTAAAAAATACCAAAGTTTGGACCACCTCAAACAAGCACTTCGCCGGGAATGGGCCAAAATACCGCAGAGCCACTTGCGTGCAGCGTGCGATGCTTTCTTCGGCCGTCTCAAGGCCATTATTCGCGCCAAAAGTGGACATATTGAAAACTACTGATACAATTTGAAAACTGATGTATTTCCCAACATTTTTTGTCTTAGCACAATAAAATTTATCGAAAAATAAAAAATTATAGCATTTTAAAAAGTTGGAGTTAGAGTCATTCACCCTGTATATTAAACCGTTGGCCGAATTAATGGAGGAAAATAATTATTAGCAACGAATTTTAATGGAGGTGTTCCTCAAATGGCTGGCACAAAAACTGGGTGGGGAGAGGTAACTAAGAATTTAAGAAACTTCGGACCACCTTTACGATGTGAAAAGGAATGGCAAAAGGTATGCAAATGAAAGATATGAAAAAAAAAAATAATTAAGGCCTATGTATGTTTCATATGTTTGGTTTGGTCTTAAATTTAACGTAAAGAAGATTATATTCAATAAAAAAAGAGCAAGGAGCTACTGGAGGAGGCCCGTACAAACGAAAAATTTTAACTGTAATTGTTAAAGCAGTAGCAAGACTTTTTGCTTTAAATGAAACGGTTGATCTGGCTGGAAAAGTATTTGGATGCTCCCAAGCGATACAGACGCTTCTTCAAATGAATCAATGATAAGACTGCTTCAACATCAAATGAAAAAACTTCAGATTGTACACCGATAAAAAGCACAAATGATTTCTATCCATAAAAAGCCTCCTTTTCGTACTCGTATTGGATTCCTGTTCATCATCATCATCATTACGCAATACTATAAATATTGCTATGCTGTTCATATTTATATTACGTAATTTGTTTTTATTTACCACAAGCAAATTCGAATTGAAGCTACCAGTCTAATTTAAAGATATAAAATCGAAAGGACAATTTGTCAAATCGCAACAAAACAATTCATAATATCAATCTGACTGTCAGCTGTAATTGTGGAAACTATGTGGAATATAAATGAGGGGAGAGCCGAGTCGTTTATGTAAATTTCGTAATACCGCTACTAAAACTACTGAAAAATGAAGTGACTCTCTAAATGACACGAGTCGAACAATTTAAACGACTTTCGTAATAGGGGTGAATTATTAAAATAGTGTGTAAGTTTTAATTCAATGTAAAAAAAATCTATGTGCTAAATCAAATCTAATCTAATAAAAATTATTTTTGTTAGTGTTAGTAATATTATAATGGAATAAATAAATTACCCTGTTCAATTACGTCGCAAGACATACATAGGTGTTCGGTTTAGCTTACAACACCCCGTTATCATATGGTAGTATAAGTTAATTAAGCCAATTTTTAAGCATTTTTTTGTCTAGCTAGTCAGTGTAAATGAATCCGATATAATAAAATTGCGTATAAAATTCATGAAATGCATCAAAAGAAGGTTATGTTCTCAATTTGTTGTCATACTGCGAAGTATGGGGCCGAGGAACCATGTTTTTCGGGGTATGCTGTAGGTCTAAGATTTTGGATATAAAAATGAATGGGTCAGCAATGGAATGTCAGGATTGGGAATATCAAGCTCCTATATGCTGAATGGCAGATGCCACTTGGATGGAAAGATCTAATATCGATCTCGAGCAATCTCCACATTTATGGGCAATCGCAAGCAAATCTCTTGCTGCCGATCAACCCAAAATTAAACAAAAGTTATGGAGCGAAATAAATAAACCTAAAGCAGATTAGTTCGGCATCAATTGTGTGGGATCACTGGTGAAGTCCTTGATAAGAAGAGTCCGTACAGTGACAGAAAATGAAAGGCGCTCACTCAACTATGTACTAAATTTATTAAAAAAAAAACTAATTATGAATTTCTAATGTTTCGTATACTGCGTAATTTTAATTTTGGTGGGGGCTGAGGCCCCCATTTATTGGCTTAATACAAGCTTAATCTAACTTAAAAACTGACAGAAAGACTTAAGAGCTAGTGACCAAGGAAGTGATGGAGGAGATCTTGTTTAAGACGAGGAGTGCTCAGGTGGAAATGAAAAAGGGAGAGGTTCGAGTTGACCTTTCGGAGCATTCGGGAGATAGGTTCGTTGGAGCCATAAGAGGTGCCGTGGACCGGTAGATAGAAGAGACGAAGACAACGTAGATTGCGGGGGTTGGTATTGAAGGAAATGGAGTTCAAAATGGATGCACAGTCGATGGAACCTGAGAGAAGACGATGAATGAAAAGAACGTCAGCAATATTCCTACGTTCTTCTAACGAATTAATATTTAGAAGTTTGAGGCGGTCTTGATAGGGAGGTAAGATTAAAGGGTCGTTCCATGGCAGGCCACGGAGGGCAAATCGGAGGAATCGACGTTGAATACCCTCGATTCGGGAAACATGAACCCGGTGGAAGGGGGACCAAGCTTGACTGGCATACTCAAGCAGGGAGCGAACAAAGGTAATACAGAGAGATCTGGTTACATACGGGTTGGAAAATTCCTTGGACCACCGTTTAATAAAGCCAAGTGATGAGTTGGCTTTGAGGATCATCTTATCGATATGCGAACGGAAATTAAACTCACTGTCGAATAATATGCCAAGGTCTTGGAAAGACTGAACCAGGGGAATTGGTTGACCATGGAGAAAATAAAGTCGGGGAGGAGACGGGTTGTATTTACGTGAGAAGGTTATAAATTGACATTTGGCTATATTAGGCAGTTTTTGAGGCACCAGATTGAAAACCGATCAAGGTCTTCTTGAAGAAGGGCAGAGTCCTGGGGAGAGGAAATAGATTTAAAAAATTTTGTGTCGTCAGCGTAAAGGGAGAGGGAGGAGTGCTTAATGACACTCTCAACATCGGTGATAGTAAGAATGATGAGAAGAGGGCCAAGATGACTGCCTTGTGGAACTCCAGATGAGGCCAGGAATGGAACAGAAAGGGCGGATCTAAACCGAATACTATAATATCGGTTTACCAGGTAAGAAGAAATCCATTTTAAAAAGAGCGGCTCAAAGCCGAGAGCAGACAATTTGAAAAGGATCAATTTATGAGATATCTTATCAAATGCTTTAGTGAAATCTGTTGCGATAACATCGATTTCTTTGCCATTTTCTAATGCTGAGAGTGCAAAAGACACGAATTCAACTAGATTTGTGGTAGTTGATCTACCTTTTATAAAACCATGTTGTCGGGGTGAAATAAAAGGCTTGCATTTGAAGCTTAACGCTTCGTATAAAATGCTTTCAAAGAGTTTGGGTATATGAGAGAGTTTAGCAATGGGACGATAATTGGTAACTTCATGCTTAGATCCCTTTATGTGTATTGGGATTATAAAAGAGGTCTTCCAAATCTGGGGAAATTCACCCTGTGTAAGCGATAGACGAAAAAGGTAGGAAAGGGGTAGAGACAGGTTGGAAGAGCATTTCTTAAGAAACATGGCGGGGAGTCCGTCTGGGCCAGGTACAAATTCATCCTTAAGATTTTGTAACTTTTCTTCAATAACTGTAGGATCGAAATTTTGAGTGAGAAAGGGACCAATAGAGAAATTTGGTAGATCATTGAAGTAAGAGGGATCTGGTACGAAGGAGTTGTTGGCAAATGATTGCTTGAAAAATGTAGCAAAAAAGTTGGCGATGGTAGGAGGATCACATGAAGTTTTGGTTTCGAAAGCGAGGGAGGAAGGATAACCATCAGTCTTACTTTTGCAATTGACAAATTGAAAAAAGGACTTGGGGTCATTTATGAGATTGTTTTGCGCACTATTCAGGTAGCGCTGATAGAGAGAGTTATAGAGTTCAATGAAATGAAGATATGTACCTAGATAATTTGAATAGTCGGAAGAAGAGTGGGTGCGAAGGAATACCGCCCATAACTTGTTTCTTTTGTTTCGTAGAGAGCGAAGTCTACGATTATACCAAGGAGGGGATGTAGAAGAAGTTTTATGGCGGGAGTAAGGCACATAAAGGGAGATGGATTTGAATATTTCTCTGTAAAAAATGGAGAGGGCATCACTAACTATAAGACCGTATCTCAATTTGTTAAATTTGTATCTTTTAATTCCGGTGTCAATTAGGAAGATATGACTATTGCAGTTGATGATACGAGTGGTTTCCACGTTGAAGTATGTCTTTTTTATAAAACAGAAAAATTGGGCATTGATTGTGATAACAAATACTATGTACTATAACTCAAATTATGACTTTTGACGTTTACACCCTTTGTGTTCCCATCAATATTGATATTTCCATTAATTTATTTCTTCAATAAAAAATAAATCAAAATAAGACAACTTTTTGAAAAGTTCGTATTTGGGGGTCTATTGTATAACTGAAACTGGTCGGTCTCGTTTTACTAAAAGGCATTGTTAATTATTTTTATTTACATCTTCAATAAAAAATAAATCAGAATAAGACAACTTTTTGAAAAGTTCGTATTTGGGGGTCTATTGTATAACTGAAACTGTCTCGGTCTCGTTTTACTAAAAGGCATTGTTAATTATTTTTATTTACATGTATTAAATTCGCCTTGGATTGCTTTTACAGAAAAAAGCTGTAACAGGATAAAATTAACAAGTTTTTTCATTGAATTGGCGAAATAACACCTCCTCTATTTCTTCTATCGCTTCATTAAGTTTTAGTTTTTCTTAATTCACTTTCTTTTATATGTTATCAATTTCCATTTTTAAGCGTTCTCTCATTCCACCTTGTGCTGTGAATTATATTTAGTTTTGACACTGTACGCGATTTGACTGTTAGAATACACGCCTTTACACTATTGTACAACTTAGGCTATGTAAAACTTGCTAACTAAAATTACCTAATTAAAATTAACTAATATATTTTTTAAGAAAGAAAATAGACGATATTTAAAAAGTGTTGATATATAGGGTGGTCCGGTTTCGGATACAGATATTTTGAGATCTGATTCATTGGGTCAAATTATGAAAAAAACCGTATGGTTCTATCTTCAACACCCACTGAGTTACAGGGTGTTTAAAAAAGTTCCTTCAGAGAAATAGGTACCAACAATTATTTAGTTATAACTTCTAGTATATTAAACCTAGAGCAAACAAGATGTGGGCTCGTTTGATAGCCAATTGATTAATAGTTAATTCAGATTTAAACACTATTACCACCCATGCTTTCATTTGTCTTCAAACACAAAATTTTTTTTAATAAATTTTTGTGGAAATCGCGTTTATCTCGGAAAAGTGTGCTTATATTTTTTTTTCTTTTTGATAATTTTGATAGTTTTCCAGGGATAAGGTTAAATATGACTATTTTTTATTATTACTAAAAAATTGCTCTACTTTTCGCTTTCGTTTACCGTTATCAGTTGTTTATTGAACCCCATATTACCAACGAAAACATACCTTTATTGAAAACACAATTTGTCAATAGAATCAGTTCAAAAAATGGACCCACTAAGATCGTGGGATTTGAAGCCATTGCATTATTTTCTGTGGGGAAACATCAAGTCACTAGTTTATGCCGAGAAACCAGCAATGATATAACCGATATATGCCCCGAATAGTTCGGAAAAGTTGTCGAAAATTGGAAACCTATAATGCGCATTATACGAGGCAGCCGTGGTGGACATATTCTCGAAATTATTTTCCAATATTAAATGACATGAAATAGTTCTTCGAATTGTGTTAATTTCTTTGTGTTTTACATATTTAAACAAAAAAAATCTGAACCTCTTAAAAAGACACCCTTGCATGTAGCATGTATAATATATTTAAAAAAAAAAAAATGCTATTTCTTTGAGAATGTTTATTACATGTAGTTGGCTTTTATACCAACTAAACAAAAAAAATAATAATTTGTTGGATGAAAGATGAAACATTATTTTTATTTTAATCTCACCTGATTTGTTAGATTTTTTAAAAGCAGCCAATTTGAATTCCAACTGGAGTTCGTAGTAGACCAATTTGCATTTGCGCTTGGAACCCTGCTCGTAAGGCCACTTCCTATCCAACCATTTGAGCTTCCACTTACAACGGATGGATTTGTTACAGAGGCAACGGATACATTTACTGCACCTCCACTAGCCTTATTTGTGCCCAGACCGGGTGGTGGACCACGTGATGTTTTACTAATTGGGGCAGCCCACAATTCAGATGATGTGGTGCATTGTTGTGATACATTATCCGACCAACTTTAAAAAAGTAAAGTTAAAGTTAATGCCAGTATTTATTTATGAACATTATCAAAATACACACACACCTGGGAAAATTTTGATTACTGGTTGAGGGATTAAAACTCCATGTTGATGATGATAAGCTTAATGCTGGTAAATCAGTCGGTGAAGTTTTACTTGTATTTGCAAATATATCAGCTTCTTTTGGCGTCGGATTAATTGATAATGGAGATCTAGCTACACTACCTGGAGTTATGCTTGGGTCGTCTTCTATACTTTTTATTTGCGAGCCCTGTAAAACAATAATCAGCAAATCATAACAAAAAATTTTAAAGAAATAACCGAATCACATGAAAAATATATATTTGATTATATCGGTAGGTATTATATTTCTTAATAGCAATATTATTTTTATATTTCTATAGACAGTCCAACCCTTAATTGAAAATTCTTAACAAAATAGAAAAATGTATGAATAGCAGATCACCTTTGTTTTTATAAAATAATCTCAGAGGAGTTTTATTTAGAAAATAAATAAAAACAACAAAATAGAAAACGCAGCATATACATATGTATGCATATATCGTCGTATGTACCATATATAGTATAACATATTTTTTTAATACATTGTGGAATCTATCAAAACTGCGAAAAATAATAGTGGTAACACTACGAGTATTTTTCGAATAACCTACAATTGACTTGTTTAATTGAAACGTATCATGTTCGTTGAACGTTATGTTTCAGTATTAACTCTGAGCACCGCAATTTAGACAATCGCACAAGCAGCACAGTAGCAATACTTATGCAATATATTGGAGAAATATACAGCATTAGATGTAATCTATCGCGATACATATGTATTTCAACGGTATAATAAAAGTAGAAGAAACTTATGTACCACAATCAAATGCCTACATCATTGTAGTTTTTTTCTGATTTCGCCATGCTATGAAAAAATTTAAATAATTTGGTTCAGTTGAAATGTCACAGAAGTTGTGATGATAAGTGACAGTTGTACGTTCGGCTCCGTACATACTAGATGGAGGGAAAAGTGATATTCTTGACCGCCAGAATGCGCTGCTACTGCAAAAAAGGTTATGGTGCCTTGAAGTCAGTTTATATTTAGGCAGACATGCCAAATTTCAGTGCGATACTGTCTTTAGTTTTGTTTTGACAGCTGATTGTTGTTGATGTGTTTGGCATCATGTTGAGTATGGACAAAAACGATTTTCGTTATCTCATAAAACATTATTTTTTGAGAGGCAAAACGGCGAAGGAAACAAAAGAAAAGTGGGATAAATATTATGGGGCTAATGCTCCGTCAGATTACACCGTCAAATATTGGTTTCAAGAGTTTCGTGGTGGCCGCAACTCCACTACCGATCAAGTCCGCAGCGGCAGGCCCTCCGATGCGGTTACAGAGAACAATGTCAAATAGATATCACTTTTGTTTTTAATTGAATGCATAATATGGTATCTTAAGAATATCGTGTCAAAATTGCAAGTCGATTGGAGCAAAATTGACGAAGTTAATTAAAAAAATAAAAGTGACCATTGAAGATCAAGTTACGGAGGATCTTGAAAAACATTATAGGATAATTGATTTCTCAATCACTCACTCACCAAAGCACTCGAGTGGAACCTTTGTCATCGTTGAAATTGCAGCTTATGTGACAGCCAGTGTCTTCAATGAAGGTTCTTTTGCTTTACTAACCTTCATGCAAGACATGGGAATCAGTAGTGGATTAAGTGCTCATGACTGGGCGCGGTCAACTGACTGCATACGTATAAGCCGAGCAGAGCAGGAAGTTAAAAGACAAACTAAAGAAGGTAGGATTCGTCGTAGACAGGAGCAAAATGTGCTTTAGACATCATGGATGATAGCAACATCTTTTATGGACCTGGCATTGATGACTCAGTGAGGTAAGCCGATAAAATTCGCTTATGAACGTTTTCTACCAGATTTTTTAGTGCTCAAAACTTTAAAGCGTTTTCCCCACAACTCTTGTTTTCAAAATCGGTGCCCCTCATAACTTCAAAACTACTGTACCGATCCCTTTGAAATTTTGAACACTATTTCTGTACATAATTTACGAGGTAACGCTGGAGAGTTTTTCCAAATTTGTTAATAATTTTTATTTTACAATGACAAATTAGCCGATTTTTTTTCGCAAAAAAATCGCGTTTTTCCCTTCAAAGTGTTCCAAAAAAGTGAAGATTTGAAATTTCGAAAAACCCTCCCAACGTTACCTGGGGAAAACTATTATCTAACGAATGAACTTTGATTTTTTGATTTCAGATGATCCAGAATCAAGTTATGAGGGGCACCGCAATTCTACTTTTTTCCGAGATACGTCCGAATAATTGCTGCCATTGCCGTATTTTATAATATTTCTTCGTGAAAATTTTATACAATATTCTTCGAATATCATACTTTAATGTACTATTGGTTGTAAAAATAGAGATATTAACTGTGTCGTCACAAAAAATTCACAAAAACATGCCTTTTTTTGTACGAATTAACCTTAGCCTCCCCTTAAGGTGATGTAGAGGTATTTATATGCGTTAAGTATCTCAAAGGATAGTAAAAGAAAATAATTTTAAAGAATACGAAATCTAACCACAATTTAAACTATAAGGGTGTTGGAGTATAATTATTAATATTGGTTTAATAATTTTAATAACAAGATACAGGTAAGCAACGAAAAGTTATGTTATTAACATTATGATCTTGTTTTAATTACGTTCGTACTTGTTTGAATCACTTTTTGAATATGCTTGTTTCTTCAGGATCAAGTTGTCTATAAGAAAACGATTGTCGAAGATAGCATTCCAAAGTTAGTATTGTAACAAGAATGTATGCTCACCATCATGCTTTGCAGATGTCAACGTGTAAATTTAAAAGCCTAAACAACAGACAAAATCATTTGAAATAATAGTACATTTTCTTGTTAACGCCTTGTTACCAGTTCGAGAGCATACAATCAACAGCAACAGTTAAGCAGTGAAAAAAGATAAAATCGACTTCCCTCAACTCTTTCTATGCATAGTAGATACATTCCAAAAAAAACTTGGAAAATTTTTTACAAGCTGCACTAGTAAGATTAAGTATGCGAACCGTTTAAGAAGATTTATATATACAGTACTGTGGAAAACCTAAGCAATCATCTGGAGTCAGCATTTCATAGTAAATCTTTTCAACTTTCTACTCCACCAAATAAAAAGAAATGGATATGTAATGATGTGTAATAGAGTGTATTTTGAAATTCACAACTTTTTATAAAAGTAATAGTACTTTAGATTTAAAAAAAAACGCAAAAACCAACAAAGTAGCCAAATTGAGCTGACCTAAGCAACTTTTTTAATATTTTGTCTAATATCCTTTATTTTAAATAACAGAGGCGCAATGACGAGGCATGGAAGTAATTAACTTTGAAACTGTATCCTGGAATATATTTTCACACTCAACTTTCAAAGCATTGAATAGGTGAGACCTGTTGGAAAAGTGTTGTCCAACGACATGGCTTTTAAGGATTCCAAACAGGTTTTCGATGGGATTCAAGTCGGCTGATTGGGCCGGCCATTCAAGGAATTGAATCCCACTATCCGCTAACCACTCCTTTATCAACTTCGATGTGTGTTTCGGATCGTTATCCTGTTGAAACACCCAACGAAGTGGCATTTCCCACTCCGCATGTGGTAGTGGTACCGATTCTAGAATGGATTTATATTTGACCCGGTCCATGATTCCGTCTATTTCGTAGAATGGACCTACACCTCCTGCCGAAAAACAGGTCCACACCATCACACTACCCCCACCATGCTTTACAGTGTGTGTGCAGAATCTAGGATTGAGTCGCTGCCCTTTACGACGTCTCACATAACATATCCTGTCAGAATTGATTAAATTAAATTTTGACTCGTCGCTTAAAAGAACTGTTTTCCATTTTCAGGTATTTTCTTGCAAACTTTAGCCTAATATGAAAAAAGATTTTAGTTTGAATTATGTTTAAAGAATTTAATTGCATTACTTGTTTCTTAAATGTCTTTTTGTGAGCATCGGTTGTTTGCACGGCCTGTAACTTCGAAGATTATTTTCAATTGCACGTCTTCGCACCGTGCTAGCATCAATGTTTAAATCAAGCAATTTTACGACTTCATTCGGACTTATGAACGGTTGTTTTTTAATTACACCATAAATGTTTCTATCCGTTCGACAAGTTGTGTTACGCGGCCTACTACTGACATTTTGACTTTCAACGACTCCTGTTGCATTATATTTTTATATTAAACGTGAAATAATAGATTTATTAATATTATAACGTTTCACTAATGTTGCCCGAGTATCTCCAGACTTAAGTTCATCAATAATCGTTAGTTTAAGAGAAGAAGAGTAACTTTGGCGCGACATTATTAAAAACTATCAATTATGCGACTAACTTAAAAGAAAACTAATCAAAGACAATCACTCAAGATCAAAGACAAAGAGCTTACAACATTTCATGTATAACCCGACTGGAAAAGTACTGTTAGCTATTTTTTTTACAGTGGGTTACAAAGTTGCTTAGGTTTTGCACAGCTCAATTTGGCTACTTTGTTGGTTTTTGCGTTTTTTTTTTAAATGTGAAGTATTATTACTTTTATAAAAAGTTGTGAATTTCAAAATACACTCTATTACACATCATTACATATCCATTTCTTTTTATTTGGTGGAGTTGAAAGTTGAAAAGATTTACTATGAAGTCCAGATGGTTGCTTAGGTTTTGCACAGTACTGTATGTCGTTCTAAAAAAAATAATTTCATAAAGTCATCAAAATTCATAACTATGAACAATTGAAATTCAAAAAGAGAGCCGTTTTCGGAACCCTCGGTAACTGGAGATAAAAAGTGGATAATTTATAAAAATGTTGTAAGAAAAAAAAGGCCATACTAAATAGGGGAAATTCCGCCTTCAACATCAAGAGTTGGTGTGCATCAGCACAGAAAGTCAGCGTTACCCCAGTCACCATATCCTTTCGGATTACGCCCTATTCTCATCTCGACAAAAGTTTCTTGATAAAAGTGAGTATATAAATGTTCAGGGTGTCCAAATGGCAAGGGAACAGTTTTTCGCCGCAAAAAGCGAGGACTTTTTTCCAACGGATTGGATAAGTTGCCAAAACATTGGCAGACAATCTTTATTATGTTTCGGACTTATTTTTACATAAAAAGTAAAAAGAAAAAACATTTTGTTTTCTTAAGAAAACGATAATATTTTTCCTGTTATCTAATAGATTTAAATTTTCCTTCCATAAAGTATAACTTCTTGTACATCCGAAAGATATTGACATCGTAAAAAACGTTTTGATTTCGTATCCATTTCAAAAACGGTATTACAATTTTAATGTTGGTATAAAGTTCAATTTCTACCTACCCAACTTATCCGCAGCAGTTCTTTTTTTACCACGCATCGTCTGTAATATATCAATGCCTTCATGCAATACCGAAGTAAATCAATATTTGTAAAGTAAAAAAAAAGTTTTTCTAAGTACCCTCAATTTAAATCATTTATGGTTGAATTAAATACATTTACATAGGTATGTAACCCTACAAATTAGTTCAATCGGGTCATTCCAAAAGAAATTTTTACCTTTTCAGTTTAATATCCCTTTCAATCCCGCTTAATTAGTACAAATAATATTATTTTGATGAATAAATAAAAAACAGACTATTATCGTTAAAGGAGAAATAAAGCTGTGTCTTCTGTAACAACAAAATTTTTTCTTCAAATATGTATCCATGCATCGGCCAAACTTTTATGTTATGTAAGTTGAAAACGAAAAAAATCTAATCCATATACTCATATAAGTTTGCTTTGTAGGAACCGATAAAAACCTAACTAATCAGGCACACAAAATAGTACTTACGTACTTCTAAATTAAATTCATAATTTTACAAAATATAACAAAAAGCTTGCATGTTCGTCATATCGAGATAATAAGATACGGAGAGTTATACAACTTGCTGGAGAAAGATAGCTATAAATTGGTGACTATGGTGAAATTTAAGCTATTCATTACCCTTATACTATTTACAAAAATCGAATTGACTAATCCGACGTGGTTGTATGCTTTGTTGTCTCTTCTCTAACGGTTGCCACTAAAAATATAAAACCTTCGAATATATGAAAATATTATAAAACTCTTCATTTAACTAAGCCATAGTTAATCTCACCAACATATTTTTTTATATACCCTTACCTTCCACGGTTTTCCGGGTTCAAACTCTGGAACTAAATCAGTAAAAGCAGTTGCATTTGAAGGCTGAGCAACCGGCCAGTCTTTATTCTCGTTATCGTTTGTTGAATCAGGCCAACCATCGCCGATATTTCTTCCGGTTGACCAAGTTCTAGAAAACAAAAAATAAATCATATCATAAATCATGTGCTCGAGAATATTATATCAAAAATCTTTTCCAATTAGTTTGGTCTTATTTATTAAGCATTAATATATGTATAAGGTTCCTGGGCAGTATAGTAGTGAGCCTTAAAATCTTTCACTTGAAACCAAATTTGTCATTTAAGACGAAGTAAATTAATTAAGCTAGCTAAAGTTTAGCGAATGGCGAATGAGATGACAGCGAACAATTAATTTTTAGTACATTTAAAGATACGCAAGTGACAATTTTACTATTCTAAGAGCACTGAGCTTAATTTATCTGCTTTTATAAAAAAAAAGTTCAAATTCAATTAGTTCTTGCGAAGAAATCAACGATTCACTTATTTTTCCGCAAATAAGCGAATGCTCTTTGCCAACACTCAAATTTTACTCGCATTCCGCAAATGCGGAACAAAATGTACATTAGCACGACCACAACACTCGGGCGAATTTAAAGTTATCACAATCCGATACGCGCCGCCCAATAACTTGTTCCAACAGGTGCAAACAGGTTTCCAGCTGATTCAGCAAATAATTGGTCTGTTGAGTTTCTCACGGAAACGAATGCACGAGCAGGCTATTCGACACCGGATCAAGTGCACGCGAATTAGGTAAAGCGCACAGTCAGGACGAATGCATGGGAACCTTTGGATAGCTAACGGAGCTTTTGAGTTAAGCTGATGAGGATTGTGAAATCAGTTCTGGTCAGGACTGCATCGATAGTTGTGTAACTCGAATTCGGAGATTTTAATAAATTTATAACGTGTATAGAAAAACTGTTTTTTTTAATTGTAAGTCGAGCAGTTGGGTCAGCCCCTTGGCTGATGTTCGCGTTTTTTTTATTGTCCATGTAAAGGACAACTTTAACTTTAACCTCGAAATTCTCCTGTTTTGTTTTGTTCTGTGTTGTTCTTGGGTCGCTGCAACTAAATAAAAAAGTCAATAGCTGCGAATTAAATTCAAAATTTGCGAATATTCGCTCATTTGTATTCGCTGAGCTGTGAATGGATCTTAATGGTTAGAAATAAAATTAGCATATTTTTCCAAAATTATACGTAAAATTGTCTCAATGATGCCAATATATCGAAGTTAATAGTTTAATCTTCTGCACAGGTATAGCTGTATGTAAAATTTTACTAACGGAATTAATGAAAATGGGGAATAAAAATTAGAGTCAGTCCAGAATGTATTAAATATTAAGAGAATAGCGATTGAAGTTTTTCCTATTTTTAATTCGTATATGAATATCTTTATGGTAAAAAAGTAAACGATTAGATAAAGCAAAGGAATATCTTTACATAAAAGACTTCCAACGAGTATTCGTCGATTTTTACCCAAGATATAGCTAATTCTATGCTCTGCGCTTAAAAAGTTATTGTGCAGTGACCGATCTACTAACGGCTCAGCTGGATTTTGCTTCTATAATTAGCCCCCGATAAGGGGATTGTTATACCCTTAAAATGTTTGCACACTGCGCGGGCGAAGAAAATTTAGGGAGGAAGAAAAGAAAGGTACCGATGTGCACTGGCCTTAAATGTTTGCAAGCTATAACGACTAGGAAATAGAGAGCTCGGCAGGGCATTCCATAAGCGAGTTGTACGACTTACGAACGAAACACGAAATTTTGAATACGTCCGAAAGTGGGCTTGAGAGAGTACTGATGAGCATCCATAGCGAAACGGATGATACGTTAAAAGTTTGAAGGGGTCGAAAGCTACTGTCCATTGTTTGAGCGATATTAGCATCACGTAGGAGTTTTATCACACGGTTTCGAATGCTATCTATTGTGGTAAGTGCAGATGTTTTGGGCGCAGCTGACCAGATATAGGTATTGTATTCCAATTTTAGGCGGATAAATGCCTTATATACATATTGAGGCCAGATCAGAAGGGATGAATTATTTCTTACATCGCTTGAGGAAACCTGGATATTTCGCAACATCGGTTTGTTCCACTCTGCTGAATTCAAATGAGCCAGCCAGTGAAATTTGGATGTATTGTGGACGAGTGCCCAAATTCGTTTGAACCTTAGCGAATTCTTTATATAATTCATCAGGATCGACCTGATCTACCTTGGATCTTAAGTTAGGTCCTACATCTAACTCTTTCAAGTTTGTCCATAAGGTTTTAGTTGGAAGCTTCTAATCGAAACGTTTAGCATAATAACTACATCTGTCTTCTCTTATTTTTGCATTAACCTTATTCCGTAACAATCGAAAACTAACAAAGAACTCAGGAATTCTAAATCGTTTCCATTTTTTGTACGCAGTATCACGTTTATTTTTAAGCTCAGCAATTTCTGGTGTAAACCATTAAACGCCGTTATAAAGGCTGGTATTTCTTCTAAAAATAAACATAACAGAGCAATTTCCGTTAACATGGGTCAGGGTACACCAAAGTAAGTTTTTTCTTAAATCCTCGATAAATGATGTCAACATTGGAAGTAGACCCTTACTGTGGAACAATTTTTTTCTTAGAATATACTCAGGAATCATTTCCCAAATTATCGTCAACGAATTAGGGGACACCCTGTATATCAAGTAATACATATGTGGATAAAATATATTAAAATAAAAATAGGTATATAAATATGAAAGAAACGCAAATTTATAGCTTAACCTGTGCACTTTAATTACCACTTCAATTCAATTCAATTACTACTCAATTATTATTTATATGCCCTGCAAATTAATAACAGGAAAAATATTTTGTTTGCCAAACTTCAATTACAAAATGTAACGAAATATTCCACTTTTCCCGCCCTTTAATTGTTCTTACCCATACGCTCAAACAAAATACCAATTCATGAAAAATTATATAATTTCCTGTTGCAGTCGAATGAAAACAAACAGCCCAGTCTTCATACCCCTTCCCACAAGCCCATTGCACATGTTTTTCATATTCCTTGTGCCACTGCCCACAACTTGTGGTGAGAGAAAAAAACTCTTTCAGTAAACAAAGAGAGAAAATAAAAAAGCTTTATACATATTACTCCGAAAGCTCGTGTCGGCTTGACGCCTGTCGGCTAGGCAAATAAAAGTGAACCACTTTTTTCTACAGGGGTGAGACATCTGTATAGATTTATTATCTGTGATTTTGGTGTTTCAATTGAAAAGCTTTCCGATAGATCGCATGATTGAGTGCAGAGAGACTTTCACTGAGGTGAATTTGCACGTCTGATTGCAACCCAATATTGTGTTAACAAAGCGATTTTTTTTTTTTTTTTTTACGTAGAGTTGACGGACTGACACAGATGAAAGTTGTATTATGATTACTGGACTGTCTGCATATGCGCTCAGTTACTTTTGTGATTAACTGTATTGGGAAATAACGCAAGACATACGTACCACGAACAATCTAAAAGACAATGAACCAGAGATAAGAACTGTTCAGCAAATGAATTTAGGACAAGTCCTTTTTGAATTCAGAACGAAAACGAAGGATATAATCCTTAACAGCTATCGTTGGTAAAAGAGGTAAAAGAGGCCGTGCACCGAGCAATCAAGAACCCCGCAGTAAACCACTAGCAGGCGAGCAGCAGAATGCCAAAAATGCTAATACAAGAGTTGAAGATCCTAACGTCGAACGAGTTGTTAAAAACTCCTCGTGTAAAAATCAGATGTCCTCTGTAGAGTACGCCAGACGTAAAAGACTATGCTTTAAGTACGTAGTAAAGAGGAACGAAAAACGGATAGCAAAATGCTGCTTGTGCGAAGAAATAAATCTTAAACCAATTTCCCTCGATCACTTACCAGGATCAAATATGCGTTAATTCAGGTCTTGGCCATTCAAAGAGAAACTTGAGAAAACGAAGAAAAGTAGCGCGCTACAATATCGGATGTTTTTTTTTTTTTTAAACCGCTTAAATTGGAGAACCATAGAGAAACACACTGGTATTGGGCATCAATAGACCGCCTTTGATCTGCAAAGTGCCTGTGGTTGTACTAATGTAAACCAGAGGCTAGCACTAGCTAGCAAAAGTTAGCCGATTAAATGATGTCCTCACTGCCGTACTAGAGGAAAGAAATGGCGTCATTCTAGAAATCACAGAGACTGCGAAATTAAAAGTCGGAGGAACTATGCAAATAATACAAACGTGGGAGAACCTTTTGCGAGAAGTCAGTAGTCCATTCCTGGGATCTTGGCTATAGTGTTGTAATACGAATATTAGGATCAGGATAACTGCGGAGCCAATATTGTAGAAAAAATAATGGACCCACCTTCCCGACCTATCACATAATTAAGATACGTTTCCGATTGACAACATGGATTCAGAAAACGTTACTCTACGGTAGAAGTAGTCGAGACAGTTCACGATTACTCCTCCATATAATGCGTGTCATATTAAGACCGACTATTTTAAAATTTGGGAACAAAAAACGTATGTATTTGTTTGAAAAGTTCTGATGTTCTTTTTTCAATAAAGAGTGTAGACATGCAGGTTATGTTGAAACACAATATCCGATAAATGTCCGCCTCATGATGGCACGCGTTGGTCCTTTAACGATGACAAGTTATATTACTGCTACGAATTAGCAATTACTTCCATTAAGATGGTGCGATTAGTAATGTGTCGTTTTTTGCATGTTCAAAGAGTAATGACAAACTCTTTGGCCGTCTTAGTTGTCAGATTTAAGTAAAGTGGTATATTTTATATTCTGCATAGGATAAGATAAACATTCAACAGCTAAAGAAAAGCTTGAGCAGTTAACATACTTCCATGATATATGCCGAATGTGGCGATATAAACAATTCAATAATTAAGCCTTTACAGGCTTTAATAATACACCTAGTTGCATAGCTGAAAAATAAACCAAATGACCACCCCAAAAATTTTCTCTTATTTTAAATTGTATGAATTTAAATATTTCGAGATATGTGATGAAAAATTGTTAATTGCTTGACCATTTTATAACTCAAAAACAAAATTACTTTTCTTTATGACGTTAAATATCTATATGCAAGTTCTGTTCAGAGTACCCAACTTTCATTCATAAAACCAACATTTATTGAGACTAGGCTCGCCCGTCGTTGAAATTCAACGATTATCCAATTTAGCAATTTAGAAATGGATTTTCGGTGGGAATAACCCTTCTTCTTCCCACTTCAATAAAAAGCGTTCCCTCTCTTTCGGACAATCGTCCTGCTAATGTGAACAGGTACTAACAAATACACAACATGATTTATTCCCCTGCTATGTGAACGCTCTTTCTCCTTTACACAGCTTTTCTACTAATATATATAATGTTGTTGAACCGAAAGTGCATGCGCGTTGCAAATACATAACACAAAAGCAACAGTTTTCGTATACATAACAGAAGTGTCGTCACTTGTCACTATGTTCCTCTTTTTTCATTTTGTTTAGTCTCTATCCCACTTAGTTAAGAAACCCTTTTGCAGTCCTGTAGTGACGTTCGCAGTCACAAACTTACATAAAAAACAAAACAATACATTTTATGAGTCAAAGCAGTCGTCAAGCAAATTCGTTATGAACCACATGCACAAAAACGATTCGACTATACGCTTATCCCTAGCATCTTTACTTTTCTTGACCATTGACTTTCAAAGGCGAGCAGACTTGAAAAATTTTTTTTTTCTGTCATGTTGTAATATAACCTAATTTTTTAAATGTGTTTACCAAGGTTCTACTCAACCGTTTGGCAAAAAAAAAATACATTCTGCACATCTACGCGAAATTACAATTATTACTATTGTATAACACATATCCATTCAAAGTACTCCCTTTGAGCTGCTACACACTTCTCCCAACTTTTTTGCCACTGCTACAAGCAACGACGCTGGAAAGCCTCATCTGGTATGGCTCGCAGGTAGATGGTCGTAATCTGCGTGATGTCTTCCTTAGTCTAAAATTTGATCCTTTCCCAAGGCATTTTCAGCTTGGGGAAAAGCCAGACATCACAGAGAGCGAGGTCAGAAGATCAAGAATTTTGGCGAGCCATAGGTGTGTTGTGTTTGGCTAAGAAACTCTGAGCCATGAGTGAAGAATGAGCGAGTGTTACGCAAGTTACACAGAACCTCTCGGTTGTATAGTAATATTGTAGTTGTACCATGTGGAAAAAAAAAGGTCAGCATGACTTTCACATCGCTGTGGACCTGACTTGATTTTTTGGGATTGTTTTCACATGAAAGCCCCGATACTTTAAACAAAATTTGGCGCAGTTACGCTGTTCCACTTTTCTGCCATTCTTTTCCAAAATAAAATCCGATGACTTATTGACATGTGCTTATTTTTAAACACCGTGGCAGAGAAGGGCGCCATAGTGGTAAAAAATGAGCATGCGGACTGGGTAAGTCTACTAATGGCAATTGTGAGCTCCGCTTTCCAAATTTTGTTTGCTTTGCCAACAAAAATTATGATCAGATACTTTTGAAACAGCCCTTATATATATTGGGTCTACAAGTAAGTTTCAAGCGTTTGTCAGAGATGGCGCCACCAGTGGATCCCGGGCAGAAATGTAGGTTTTGTATCTGTCAACAACTTTGCAACGTTATATTTGAGCAGTTCTATCGGTGTCGTACATTTTATCGAGCAAAATCATGGCAAGTTTCCAGCCAAATAAACGTCATTTGCGGGAAGCGCTGCTTTTATTCTTTAATATGAAGAAAAGTGCGGCTGAGGCCTATTGTTTGCTTTCGGAAACTTATGGGGCGGAATGTATTGGTGAATCGACGTGCCGCGAGTGGTTCAAACGGTTCAAAAGTGGTGATTTTGGAGTTGAAGACAAAGATCGCCTCGGAAAGCCGAAAAATTTTGAAGACGAGGAATTGGACGCTTTACTGGATGAGGATCCGTTTCAGATTCAAGAAGAACTTGCTGCATCATTGGGCGTCACGCAACAAGCCGTTTCCCTGCGCCTAAAAGCACTGGGATTCATTCAAAAGGTTGGAAACTGGGTGCCGTACGAATTGAAGCCAAGAGATGTCGAACGGTGATTTTGCATGTCGGAAATGTTACTGCAGCGGTATAAAAATAAATCATTTTTGCATCGTATTGTCACTGGTGATGAGAAATGGATTTATTATGATAATCCTAAACGCAGAAAATCGTATACAAAGCCCGGCGAGCCCGCCCAATCGACGCCGACACGAAATATTCACGTGAATAAGGTCATGCTCTGCATATGGTGGGATCAAAAGGGTGTCGTGTACTACGAACTGCTTCCGAGTGGTGAAACCATCAAAGGACCATTATATCGAACCCAACTAATTCGTTTAAAGCGGGCATTAAAAGAAAAACGGCCAGAATATGAGACCAGGCATGAGTCCGTCATTTTTCATCACGACAACGCTCAGCCACATGTTGCGGTTTCGGTGAAAAACTATTTGGATAATAGTGGATGGGAAATTCTGCCTCACCCGCCTTACAGTCCAGACTTGGCACCATCTGACTATCACTTGTTTCGTTCGATGCAGAACGCTCTTACGGGAATACGCTTCAGCTCAGTAGAGGAAATCAAAAATTGGCTTGATACGTTCTTGGGCTCGAAAGACGAGAATTTTTTTTGGTCCGGAATTCATAAATTGCCAGAAAGATGGGGAAAAGTTGTAGCTTCCGATGGACGATACTTTGAATAAAGCATTGTAACTATGTTTTCATAATAAAACTTCAAATTTTGGAAAAAAAACGCTGGAAACTTACTTGTAGACCCAATATGTTTATACATATATGTAATATTTTAGTTTGTAAACAAACTTCTTCGATATTTTCGGTTTTATGTATAACAATTTTGTTTCGCTAGTCACATTTGACCAACCGTGAATCCGAAATTCTTTTCCGACTTTTGTTACGGTTCAATAAGGTGTTCGTTATTTATTGATTTTTATTGATTTACTCTCTCTTTTGTCTCTCTACACTTTTGCCCCCAGTTCTACTCTTGTTGATCAGAGCAGCATTGCAGGACAATATACTAAATTCCGTACAGGGGCATATCAAAGTCGCACGTTCATAAAAAAAAAAATGCATGCCAATCTATCTGTATAAAATTCTGGTTTTTTTTAGAACTGTGTAACATATGGTATATTCCGAAGTTTAATCATTTATTATTTTTATATTTTGTAAATTTTTTGTGCAAGTGTGTCAAGAATAAGAAATGTGTTCTTAGTTTTATTGATAATTCTAAAAAAAACCGTAGTGAAAGATCAGCAATTCAATACTTTTGCTTGAGGGTTGTTATTTATGTTATACTACTGCCCACTTATTTTTTATTTATTAGTAGAGCTTACCCATCTCCTTGTAATCCAAGAGTTCCCATATTATTTGGCGCTGATGTTGCAAGACTTGGTTTTGCTGTGGCACCAGGTGCACGTGAAAAATCGGTACTATCTGATGTTCCATCCTTGTCTAATACTGGGAGTTTCCATTGGTTTAACCTCGACTGCTGATTTGGAGCACCTTGGTATCCTCCAGGCTATTGTATGGAAAGAAAAAATATGAACTATACACCATAATACTAAACAAAATATATTCCACCTTATTAATATTAATTTCCGAAAAATTCCCTTGAAGAGCACTTATGGCGTCATGTTGTCCTCGTAGATATTCTACATTTGCACTTGTTACATGTGCTCCAACTGGATGTGGCTGCTGTTGCTGTGATTGCTGTTGTGGCTGTTGTTGTTTAACATATACAGCTTGTTGTGCATTTATTTGGCTCTGTAGATTCGCAATTTGCTGTTTGTATTTCGCCACTGTTACATTAATTTGCATATTATTCGCATTGTTCCCACGAGCTAGTGATGCCTGTGCTCCTTGAAGATGCTAGATAATAAAATAAATAATTTAAAAACAACATAACAATATAAGTGTTTTTTTTTTTGAATTGTCAGACTACTGAAGTAGGGATTAAATGTCAAATCAGCTGTCACATTAACTTGTCAGCTTAATTTATTTTCAGTACAGATTGCCACATTTAGTCATGGAAAGATTGACGCCACACAACAATGATTTCAAATCGTTAAAATTTATTTCCAAAATCGAAGTTCTGTTCGAAACTTATGTATGGAATTAGAGCACTTCCTGAAATTTAAGGTAGACATCATCGGCCATCTGACCGTGCTATTATTGAACAATTTCCCTATTGGATACTCACATACCAACAAGAACGAGAACAGTGGGTTCGAAAGAAATTATTGCGGCTGTGGTAGCTTGTGTTGAAGAGGACCCTAACATATCGATTCGTCGTCATTCGCAGCCACTTGGCTTTTGTCCGTTGAACAGCTGGAAAATTCTATGAACAGATCTTGGTCTCATAGTTTATAAAATCCAATTGGTGTAAGAGCTAAAGCCGCGTGACCATTTATTGTCTCGGGTGTTCAGTGTTTGGACTTTAAATCAACTGGAAGTTGATCTAGTTTTTTACCGTAAAATTTTGTTCAGTGATGTGCGCTTCATTTCTGGTTACATTACTACGTAAACAAGCAGAATTGCCGTATTTTGAGACAGAACAGTCCTCAAAAAGTTCATCAAATGCCATTGCATTCGGAGAAATGTATTGTATGGCGCAGAGTGCACGCCGGTGGCATCATCGGTTCTTATTTCTTCAAAAATGAGGCCAGAGCACAAGTTACTGTCCATAGACACCGGTACAATACGATGATCAACAAACACCATATTTGTTCCCAAGTTTGCGTGACATTAATGTGGAAGAACTCTGGTTTCAATAAGAAGCTGCTCCACCCCATACTACCAACGAAAAGACAGCTCAATTGAAAACACGATTTGGCAATAGAGTCATTTCAGGAAATGGAACCGAAAATTGAATACCAAGGCCGTGCGGTTTGACGCCATTGAATTATTTTCTGTGAGACTGCATCGAGTCACTAGTTTATGGCGATAAACCAGCAACGATTTAGAGCAAAACATTGTTCGAGTAATACACGTTATGCGCCCCCAATTGCCCGAACCTCTAGAATGGATATATGCCTATTTTCAAATATTATTATGGCTATTAACCCCTCATGAAGTTAATTTCTTTGTGGTCTGAACTTCTTAAAAAAACATCATTTATATGAAAAACATGAGAAGCTATGTTAAAATCAACAGTCGCATATTATAGACCAAAAACGTGTTCGAATGAACATTTCCAGCGCAGTTTAGGCGCAATAAATCCGAGTTTTTGCGTCGATTAGTTACTGTAGATGAAATTTGGATACACCATTATACGTCCGAAACAAAAATTCAGTCTGGACTGCAAAGGGCGAGCCGGCTCCAAAAAAAAAAAAGCAAAAACTCTTTTTTCAGCTGGGAAAGTGATGGCGACTGTTTTTTGGGATAGTAAAGGAGTTATCTTAATCGATTATCTTCAAAAAGGAAAAAACCATTACAGGAGCATACAACGTATCATTACTTGCCAAACTGCGGAAAAAGAAAATCCTGTTTCACCAAGAGAACGCGCTGTCTCACACCTCAGCTGCTGCCATGGCGAAAATCCATGAATTACGGTTTGAACTGCTTGGCCTTATTCACCAGATCTAGCCCAAGCGACAAGGAAACAAAAACCTCATCTAAAAACAAAGATTTTCGTCAAATGAGGAGGCAATCACCTTCGTGAACAATTATTTTGCAGAGAAAAACCCCAAGTACTATTTGGACGGGTTAGAGAGATGGGAGCATCGCTGGGAGAAGTGTGTAGAGTTACAAGGTGACTATGTAGAGAAATAAAAAAAAATTTGAGAAAAAATGTCTTGTATCATTGTTCGGAAACTTTTCAGACAGCCCTCGTATTTGTTCACGTTCCCTAAAAACAAGTCTAAACTTTAAATTAACAAAACAAGCGGTATTTTATTTAATTTAAATTCTTGTCATTTATATTTTAAAACCAAGGCTAATCGGCGCATTCGATCAGTTAAATATTTGACCACTTTTTCGAATGGTTCCGGTGTTATTTCAATTTGAAAAGGGTGAGGTTGGGAGAATAGTTGGACTTGAGCGAGTGAGAGCTTGTGCATAATTCATTTCTCAAACGCGGAGAAACAATCTCACCAGAGTCATATTCTAGAGAAATCGACATTATAGCGCATTGTTATAACATGACAATACAATACCACATTGCAGCATAATTAACGCTCATGAAGTTAGCAGGGTTGGGATATTAAGTTTTGGCTCATCAGATCTACTCAACAGACTTGTCGCCTTCTGACTACCATCTCTAGTGATTGGCAGTTTATAAGCCAAAATGTCATAAAATAAAGGAATAAGGATATCTGTAAAATATGCGTATTTTTATTTTCAAAGGAAGATAGAAATTAGTTTTTAAAGTCCGGGATTTTACGCCGGGGCTTGTGCGAATGGTTAACTACTCGACCGCGTAAAAAACTCACAGTTGCGAACCAACCAAAAGCTTTGGATGAGGGCGCATCTACTGTTGGCGACCCGACAAAATAAAAAAAGAACAAGACGTCCGAATCTGCACATGGAATGTTCGAGCCTTGACTAGACCTCGTGCACCGCCATTTAGGAAATGCAGTGGAATGGGCAGAGCAAAAGAAGGATGGAAAACTACGACATACATATGTCTACGACGGCGATTTCTACAAAGAAAACAAACAGCGTGTACTTGGGTTCGCATTTCCTGTAAGCGGCAAACTTAGGCGGCAAGCAGTGTTGAGCTTTTGACAAGTAAGGGAACGCCTTATAATTATACGCATCAAGGCTGATGTTGGAAAATGAGGTTGACAAGATTTCCTTTACAGAACTTACGAATAATACACTAAGTTGTGAGATATGGCAATACCGGTGTAGATATGTACGCCGCTTCAGGATGAATTTCGTGAAGGTCGTCCAAAATCGGTTGTTGTGCCAGAAAAATTCGATGCTGTGCTGGAACTGATATTGCAAGATGGTCAAGCGACTTATCAAGAAATTGAGGCACGCTTGGGCATTAGTTCCACTCGCCTACATTTAATATTGCATCAAAATTTGGCAGTCAAAAAGTTTTATTCGCGTTGGATACCGCACATTATGACAATCGCTCAAAAAAAGGCTCGAATCTTTTGGTCCAAACAAATGTTGAAAAAATTCGATCGCGGCGCTTAAAAAGACGTCTATAAGGTCGTGACAGGCGACGAATCATGGATGATCTATACATATGAGCCCGAAACTAAACAGCAGCTGACTGTATAGGTATTTCAAGGCGAGCCACGTCTGGAAATGGACTAAGGCTAATCGACTTTGTAACTAGCACACGGTTTCCCTACCTCAATATCCACAAAGAGAAATGGATCATAAAAACGTCAGCCAAATTGGTCATTGCGTTTAAGAGGATACGACCACTCTCAAAATGCCTGAGTATTTGTTATGTTTTTTTTGGAAAATTGGGCAGAGAGAGAAAGAAAGTGTTTGAGTTCAATGGTTATTTCGCTCTATTGGTGATGGGGAAACTAATTTGACTTGTGTTCTGAGTTTATATCATTCAACTTGATTGAAAAAAACTAAGATCTTTCTGGCCCGATGGGAATTTTAACGCCGATCCATCCAATTGGGAAGCCAATACACAACCAATTGAGCCCACTGCTATAGAAGCCCGGTATTAAGTGTCTGTGAGCTTCCCGAGTGACGAACATAGACTCGGCCCAGTACCTCGTCGCAGCCCAGGTACGTCTACGGACATCGCAAACAACACAAAAACGAAACAATTTTACGTCGAGTAAGAGAGGGAGCATTTAAAACACGACGTGGCGAAGTAGAGTGCGACGAGTTCCGATACCTTTCCGACGGTGGGGAACGGCATTATACGGATGATTCAAATAGCTTTGCGTATCTCACAGCCTCCGAGTCTGAAGAAGAGGAAGAAGTAGAAGCTCTTAAAAACGCCATCGTTGAGCTACAAAAAAATATGTTGCCTATCAACATCAAACAAAGTGCGAGGAGAGAAAAAGAGAAGCAAGATCTCCAGTGCTCCCTACTCTAACAACAACAACAACACAAGAGCAACAACAAGAACAGCTGAAGCACAAAAACAGCAGCAATTTCAAATGCAACAGCAACAAAAAAAAAAGCAACAACAAGCACCTCAGAAAAACAGATCAACAACAGCTACAGAGAAGGAATGCGACAAGCTCAAATTCGTAGGGGCTAAGCCATTTGTCACGGCTAAAGCCAAACGGGAGAAACGGAAACTACCGCTGTTCCTGGTTCAGCTCTTTTTTTTGTTAAAAAAAAAGCTTAACACTCAAGAGGATATTACTGCTCTTCAAATGCCGGAGCACGTGTTAAATTTTTCGGAAAATTTGATGGAGAGAGAGAGAGAAAGACGTTTGGGCTCAGTGGTTATTTCACTTCATGGGTAGAATCAAACATTTAATGGGGAAACTAAATTACTAGTGTAAATTGGACTTCATATTATATTTAGGCAACCATTCATCTTACGAAATATTAGTTGCCTGAAAAAAAGTCTTTCGAGCACGGCTGGTATTGAACCCCGAACCGTCCGCTTGGGAAGTCAATACACTACCACTTGAGCCGCGGTGACCCAGCTCACTCCCAAAAGCAAACTGGATGATCTAAGGAACTTCAAATTCCTGGACAATCAGTCTGTGCAGTGAGAAAAAAATAAAACGGAGCGATAGCATTGTGCAATGCGTTCGCTGCCAAAGATTCGGGTACGTCGCACAGTGCGGCATTTGTAAGGAAATATGGACGCAAATCCTTAATTCAAATTCACATGTACAGATTTTATTTTTTTTGTTTAAATATTACAATTTACATATTTTTCCTGCCGGGCCTAACGCACCTTCAGCCATAATGGATACGAACATGACGGAGCGAACCCTTAAGATCGTTGCCTTGAATGTAAATTCACTGATAAGGATCGAACGAACAGCCGCATTGTAGTTGCTCAAAGACCAAGTGCCTGATGTGCTTTTGGTTACCGAAACTAAGAAAACTATAAAACACAAAAGCAACACTCGATTTCAGACTGTACAGTCGTGTGGTGCGCAAATTTCAGGTGACTGCGGCATGCATTGTGTACGTCGCTCTCCGTGGTGGAAAACGGTTGTGCATAGTTTCTGTCTATGCACCTGAAGCTACTCCATCAAGCCTAATTTATCTCAGAACTCGAGACACTTTTACGATTCCTTGGGTTGAAATTGGAGGAAAATTACTTCAGACGCGACTATAAACTGTCTACACACGTTTGTGTATGACAGTGACCATTGCGGTCTCAGTACCGAAATAATCGTTCCCAACGAAGTTGCGGAATTGGAAGTGTTTGTTAAAGGGTATTTCTACAATTATAGTAGGGCACGGCACGTTGTACACACTTCTCCTGAACATTAACAAAAGCACTTTCCTCGTACTCGCTCTACCCACCGTCCAACAGCAATCTGTCAAACGAGGAGATTGACAGATACCTTAAACAAAAGGAACGAGGCCATAAAACGAACTATGGACAGTACGATAGCTCAACATAAAAGCATAGACAAAGACGACGCATTCTGCAACGCAACCATTGACGAACCCCACCAACCCAATCGAGACTAAAAATCGTTTACTGACAGACATAACCCGGAGGCCATGATACTGAAATCGTCGATCAAAAACCTTCAAATATTAATAAAAGAAAATTACAGAGGATCTGTTTGTTTGTATTGGAACAATAACATCGGGACTGCAAATACCAGCAACCCGAATATGTTCGCGCAAATGAATAAAATATTTTGGAAGGACGGTCAAAACGTCCTTCCGTGCCTAAAGATTGCCGAACGACTGACAATGACCAAATACTACTAACAGCAGGTATAAATCCAGGAGAAGCTGTAAATGATGAGAATTTCTTTGTGATCGAAAATCTTCAGAAGAAGGTGGAGGCCGTAGGAGCGATTTTCCAGGAAGTATACAAGCCAAATGTTGTCATTTTGTCCTTTTGCACAATTCCTACCTTCGAAATGATATACTCATAGAACACTTGCGATTCTAGAACTCAGGATTCACTGAGTTCAATGACGAAAATACGGCAAATAATATCATCGCCGATGAGAGGGAATTACTTCCGTTCATTTAGAAGAAAAAGATGCAAACTATCTTCGATTCACTGGGAAGTAAGAAATCAGTAGGAACCGATGTCATACCTACCATTGTGCTACGATGTCTTCCACTAGAAGCAGTGGAAATTTACACCACCCTGTTCAATAATGCTTTGAATAATGCCTATTATCCAACGGTGCATCCTATTCCCAAAAAAAATAAAGACAAGTCCATTCCGGCGAATCTTCGGTCGTTAAGTTTCCTCCCGAATATCAGCAAGGACCAATAGAGTCCTGACTAAGTGGGTTGAGGACAAAAATATAGTTCCGGATAATCAATTCGGTTTTAAGGCGGGGCATGATATCTAACCTAGTATCTGATAGCCAATGGAACAAAAGCAAGATGCAACAATGCACGGGTGCCTGCCTGATTGACTTGGAGAAGGCGTTCGACACCGTATGGTTAGAAGGACTATTTCGTGAAGAATGACGATATGATTTCTGGTGGAATATTTGAGATTAAAAATGGTCTGCAAAAAGATGCGGTCAATTCGCCGATACTATGCGACATCTACACAAACGATCTTCTGAGCTCGCCCGTTATAGGACTTGCCTTCTCTTGTACAGAACACCAGAATCGGAGTACATAAAATATTATGGTTATTTCGCTCCATGAGTTGCATCCAACATGTAATGGGGAGACTAAATTCTTAGTGGAAGTTGGCTTGTTGTTGATTTCCAGTCAACTACCCGCCTTGGTTGAGTTTTGTTAACTGAAAAAATGAATCTATTTCGGGCGCGGTTGGGATTTGAGCACCGAACCTTCCGATTTGGAAGCCAGTCTACTACCGGTTGAGCCACGGCCGCTGTTGATATGATCACAGACACTCTTCACTTTGGAATGAATTCCTTTAGCCCTCATTGGATCAAAAGTATCCAAACGAAACAAAAGACATATTACGACGACTCGAGCTGTAGAGGCTGTTATGGCATCTAGCCCTAAGGTCCACTGTTGATTTGGTGGCATGTCGCACCGAATAGTGCACGCAAAGTGCAAGATAGTTGTACTTGATAAGGCATTCGACAGAGTTTGGCATCAGGCTCTTTTATTCACAAAATAAAGGCTGGAATGTCCCAGGGCTCGGTTCTGCCTCCGACACTATTTTTGACTTTCATCAATGATATCTTGTCTACTACTTCAAATTCGTTCCCGGACTCACGTTCTCGCCTTCGGCTCAGGAACGGGAACGGCAACATATGTTAAGCTCATTAAACTCCGATATCACCAGCATAGCTAATTGGGAAACCATCAACAGAGTGGAATTTAATGCATATGAGGACTGGTACTGTCATTGGAGAGCGTTATAGGCAAATCATTGGAGATTTTTTGTGACCCCAAATTGATGTGCAAACATTTATCTATTGCAGTCTAAGTTGCCAACTTACCAATAATAAGTTAGTCTCCCCATTAAATGTGGGATGCCACTTATGGAGCGAAATAAACACTGAGCCCAAACATCTTTCTCTCTCTCTATCCAATTTTCCGAAAAACTTAACACGTGCTCCGGCATTTTAGGAGTAGTTACACGCTCCATCTTGAGTATTTAGGTCTTAAACAAAAAAAAAATATAAAAAAAAACCAGCCAGCTTGGTTCCTCTACGTTTAATACACTAGCCTCCAGTTTCACAGTGAAAGTTTAAACTCCACTTGTGGTTTAAACATCAGTTCAACAATTTATTCGGTTTCATAGTTTTGTTTAACCCTTGAACTGAGTTCATATTGTAGTTAAAGTTAAAAGACAGAATTCTGCCGTTTAAACCTCAGTTCAATTTCATATTGACAGCTGCCAGTTTATACACAGTCGAATGTGAAGGCACATTCATTTACAACGAAAGTACGGAGCAATAACGTAGAGCGCTGCCAATTTTTTTTTCATACAATATAGTTAAACTACGTCCAACTGATCTTACACTGTGAAACTCGACGAGATGATCTTTAAATTTAAACTCAAGTTCAGGTTCAGCTGCACTCAAGTTTAAACATCCACTGTGAAACTGGGCATAGAAGTTATAGCTAAATAATTGTTGGAACCTACTTCTCTGAAGGAACTTTTTCAAACACCCTGTAACTCAGTGGTTGTTGAAAATAAACGAAACATACGACTTTTCTTATAATATGAACCAATGAATCAGATCCCAAAATATCTGTATCACAAACCAGACCACCCTGTATAACCCCTCAGATAATACAAATAAAGAATCAGCGCTGCTCCGGAAAAGAATTCTTCCACCAGCAAACAAGTCGCTCCCCCAATTAGGATTATAATCCCACAACGGAAGGAGCCGTTGTCTAATCATGAATTGAACGTCCTAAGAAACATCAAAATTGCTGCATGGAGGTTTTTCAAAAAGCATCCGAGTCAAAAAAAATGTAATACTGTTAAAAAAGTCAATATATCACCGCTAAATTTAGCAGAGAATTAAAAATCAGTAAAGTAAATTCTGTGAAAAATGTTGACTCTTCATTTAGCCCAAATTCATCCTCTAGCAAGATTTGGCACAATATTCGCTATCTAACTAGTAATTATAGACAGACAAATGTAAAAGTCATAGAAGCACCTAAAAATCCTATATCAACTCCATATGAGATTTGTTCCCATTTTGCGCATTCCTGCTCCAATTTATCAAAGGGCGAAAAATTCCATCCCAATGTCATTACCAGAATAAATATCATATGTCATTTCTTTGGGCACCTCCATAGACTGTTTTCACATATCTGCTTCTCCTAGGTTCTTTGAAGAACAAATCACAAATTTAGAATTTGAATCACAAGCTTAAAAGTAAAACGCCAAGTAGAGACAGCATTATATATCTTATGCTAAAAAAAACCTTCCGCCCTAAACTCCGCCTAGAATTATAGCACTCTGCGACAACATTCTTAATATTGGTGTTATTCCTCAAATGCGGAAACTTGCAAAATACTTTCTATTGCTAAACCAAAAAAAAATTAATACCATCAATTGTTACCTTGTATGTCTAAAATACTAGACAAGATAGTTGCAAGGCGACCAAAGCTTATTGCACAAAAAAAACGCATAGCTCCTAAGCACGTGACTTTTAAATCAGGCAAAAGATTCGCAGATGCACTACTCGTGTAGAATATTATATTACTAATCTTATCTACTACCCGTAATCACGTTACGATTCTTGCATTGGATCTTAAGAAAATTTTTGACCGGAAGGTATCCACCTTGTTTTAGACAAACTGAGATCATGGGGACTTAGTCCACGTAATTAACTGAAAAATCAGCGTTAAAGTCAATAACGACATAAAAAAATCCAATCACAATGCTGAAATCATTAATAAAATCAGAGGCTTGATTACAAAGTCATCCAAAAAGATAAAACGAGTCATATAGGGATAAAAGGTAATGAATTTGACGCCAGTACCAATTTTGCTTACCATGCTCCAGTGTAAAAATCTGTCTTCTACACCAAACCGACTTGTTATGAGTCATCAACAATAAACTTAAGTCAAATGTACATGAACGTAAAATATATTCTAGCTATAGGAGATTGCCCTTCTTGTACACATGCATATAAACCAGCCATTAAACCTTTCCCACTCCTCAGTCTACGACCTGTTACGGAACCCAACTTTCAAAAATATAAAATACGAAAACCTTAAATTTGAAAATCTAAAAGAATACAAAATCCATTATCTAGCTACAGTGGTCAAAAAAAAACTATTCGACATGCACATGTTTTTTCCAACTTTGAAGTAAAAATTAATGAAAATATAGCAAAATAAATTCGATCAAAATAAAACTAGTTTAATTAACTTTGATTCTTTTATTTTAATTGCAAGCTTTATAAAAAAGTCGCATTTCTAAGAAAAAAAAAAAAGAGACAAAACAAACGGAAGCTCAATTCATAAACAATAAAAGTATTCGACAACCCAAACGTGTGATGCTTGTTCTCCAAAGTAACTGTAAAAATACCACTCTTTCTGTCAATGCAGTTAGTTAAGTGTGTTATTTGTTCATTTCCTGTAGTTTGGGTTAGTATTTTGTAAAATTTGTTCATAATGGTTCGGAAAAACAAGGAGACATCTATTGACATACGAAATCTTACCACTTCACCACTTCAATCAAGGATTATCTGAAAATGCTATTTCGGCTATTGTGAAAAGACCAAGAAATACAGTTCACTACATAATAAATAAGTTTAAAAGTGAGAAATCGGTAGAAAACCGGTTAAGAACAGGACGTCCTAAGAAGCTATCTGAATCTAATCAAAGATGGATTCTTCGGGAAGTTAAGAAAAATCCAATAACTATTGCTTCAGAACTGGCAAAACATACTGAGGAGTATTTAGGCGTTAAGGTTACCTCACAAACAATTAGGAACATCCTTAAAAGCAATCAGTTTCATGTGAGATCAGCGAGGAAGAAGCCATACATCTCCCAAAAAAACAAACAATTAAGATTGGAGTTTGCAAGATCTTACGCTAATGAGTCTGAAGAGTTCTGGATGGACGTAATATTTGCTGATGAAAGTAAGTTTAATCTCTTTGGATGTGATGGCAAGGTTCTGGTTTATAGAAAACCGAACACTGAGCTAGAAGAAAGAAATGTAGTACAAACAGTTAAACATGGCGGAGGAGGTGTGTTAGTGTGCGGGTGTATAGCAGCTTCGGGTGTGGGGGGAATTTGGTATGGAATGTTCATTGATGGAACATTGGATCACCGAAAATTAGGTCTTGGACAATATTTTGAGTTCTATCAGGACAACGACTCAATGCACTCCGCTTTAAATACAAGACTTTGGTTGCTTTACAATTGTCCTAAAGTTATCAAAACGCCTGCTCAATCTCCGGATCTGAATCTTATAGAGCATTTATGGGGTCATTTGAAAAAAAAATTAAGGGCACGTAGTTTTACAAGAAGAGTGGACACATATTGATGCTGAATACACAAGTACTTTAGTTAAATCAATGCCGCCACGTCTTAAAGAAGTGATACGTCGCAAAGGAAAAGCAACTAAATACTAGCAATAAAAAAAAAAAAAAAAGATTAATTTAAGTGTCGAATACTTTTTTTGTTTATGAATTGAGCTTCCGTTTGTTTTGTCTCTTCTTTTCTTAGAAATGCGACTTTTTTATAAGGCTTGCAATTGAAATAAAACAATCAAAGTTAATTTAACTTGTTTTGTTTTAATCGAATTTATTTTGCTCTAAGTTCTTTTATTTTTTAATCAAATTTTGAAAGAACATATGCATGTCGAATACTTTTTTTGACCACTGTATAAGTGCTAATGTAATGTAGTAATAAAAATATAAGTTTTTTGTTAAAATAGTGCCGACAGCCTTCGCAGCTAGCGCTCATACACTCTTAACATAATTAATTTTAATTATATGTTAATAAATTATAACAATAAAAGTACAAAATAAATAGTGTAAGATATATATGAAATGAATTATACGAGTAGTTGTCCGAACAATTCGTATATTTTATAATTTCGGTTTTCTATCTCCATAGACAAGACATCCTATATTCCCTACATTCAAATAAATTCAATAGATCCGAAATCGTTTACGTAATCTATAGAAATAAGCAGATTATTAATCAATGGTTAAATAATAAACAACATTAAAAATGTTCTAAATATAATACAACAAAAGCTATAACAAATTATAAATGTAAGGTTTGAACTTATCTACGTATAGTACAACGTCAAATATAAAATACAAATGCTAAAAACGGACTAGGGAATATTGGCCACGCATTACATTCAACAAAGCTAGGCGTAAAAAACAAACCATTTACTCCTTTATATTTTTACTAAGAAAAACGGTGTGATAAGTTGAAGTGTCAAGTCGGTTAAGTCAATCATTTGTCAAACCAGTTTGCCTAGGCGTTTCCATAAGCCCATAAACCTTACTTATATACATTAAGTTCTACATTACTTGAAGATACATTTAATTAAAAATTATATTTGTGAATTATTTATTATTGAACAAAATACTTTTTGAAATCTAGAGATTTTATTTCAACTACATTTATATTATCAACAAAGGAAATTCAAATAGCTAAAGATACTATAGATTAAAATTGCAACTCATCAATACAGTAATATTTCTCTTAATATAAGAAAAATTTATTAAACACTGTTAATTAAACCAGTAATAAAATAGCATGGTCATGGAAATCCTCACAGCGCGCTTTAACCTCCTTTTTGTTTAAGTATAGCAGTTACGTGTATTATCAACAAAAACTAGCAAAAAATATCGACGAGATTTTAGCAAATGTTCTATAATACCTCTAAACCAATTCACTGGATTTCTAGAATGCAAACAGCCACTATCTGAAATTTTGGTTTCTCATCAAATTCCACAATATAAGTATTAAATTTAATGGATGTGTACATGTCTACCAAAAAGCTTCGATGATCATCAACCACCAGCAATAAGTAGCCAGATGCTATCGAAATTACGTATCGCAGGCTGGAACGTCAGTACAATGAAGGAAGCGGTTTCGAACGACGATAGTTAAGTAGGCAGTAATAAATTTCTTATGCTCTAAACTGTTAAAAGATTCTTTTGATGGAATTATTGAGTGTTTAAAAAAATTATCTAATCATTCCTCCACAGAAAGTATATTTCCTGGTAGCTGGAGAGAATCAGAGGTAGATCCATTTAGTAAAGTTCATATAAATATGAGGATTTTCGACCTATTAATGCACTACCTCTCTACGATGGGCTTTTAGAAAAGTTGGCACAAGTCCAACTGGAATTATTTTTTAACCATCAAAGGATAATAATTGAAAACCAGTCATGCTTGAGAAAACAACATTCTCGTGAAGGTATGTTGGTCGGAATCTGTAAACAGGAAATGGATCTAAAAAAAAGTGTTATATGTTTTCCTTGATTTTGAGAGCTTTTGCGACAAAAGATAGAACTATTGTAATAGTAAAAAACTGGACCAATACAGTGTGCGTGACAAGGCATTCAGTTCGACACAATACACCTAAAAAGAAGTCTAAATGAACAAAGATGAATGGTGCAGGCGCAGAGAAAAAAGAATAAACACCTGTGTCCCACAAAGCTAGGTTCTGGGGACTATGTTATTTAATATCTATATATATCAAGGTAATTAAATGTTGTAAAATGTCATTTGCAGACGATGTTCTTCTGTTTATAAACAATGATACCTTACAAGAAACACCGTCGAAAAATCAAGACGATTTGATGAATTTGAACAACTGGTTGAAAGCAAATAAGTTTAACATTAACGCTGCAAAAACTAAATTAATGGTAACAGCTAATAATGACGCATCAAATATTAGGGAATATAGACATTGAGAACGAAATACTAGACGCTGTGTTAGAAATTAAATACTTAATAGACAAAAAATTTATTTTTAATAAACATGTTGATTACATATTATTATAGCAAAGATTGCCAACAAAATTCGATTTTTAAAACGAATAATAAAGAACAGGTAGTGCATTAAAAATATACAGGGTGAGTTTTTTAACTTGAGACATCTAAATTACTCGAAAAATACGCGATATCGCGAAAAATGTTTAAGAAAAAAGTCACAAGGTTCTGAAGGGGACATAAGATGGTGACCACGAGTTTGACCTTGAGCCTCATTTTCAAGGTCAAACGAAGGTCATTTTTGATTTTTCAAATGATAATTCCTGATTTTCATTGCTCAGTCGGATTCCTCAAAGGGGCACACGACTTTGTCTCAAAGGTCTTATTCATTCAGTGCTAGATACCACTGCACTGGCACGCCTAAATCATTAATCCGTTTCCAACGTTGTTAGGGTGTTAGAAGGTCGAGATTTCTTTAGAGGAAGTCATTATTGCCTCGAGTGAAGTTAAAACTCAAAGAAATTTCAGATAGAGACAAATTGTCCTAAACTTATCTGAGAGTGTATGATGTGCATTCTGCCCTTTTTTTCTACTTGAACGGAACTGTACTTCATTTAGAAGTTCGATATTTGTTTTGAGGAACTGATTATTATTATTATTAACATTTTCCAGATTAATAATGCAGGCTATTTCAATTCAAGAGAAAATTGAAATGATATTTATTTATGGAGAAAGTGGAAGGAACATCGATGGTGCTGTTGCTCTTTACGCCCAACGTTTCCCAGACCAGATACGATCGCGCGCTTGCTTTTATCGGGTCATCCAACAATTCACTGGTGAAGGAAGTGTGCAACCAAAGAAAAGGAATCGGTCAGATAGGGTGGCTGTTAAGGACAATGAAATAGCAGTGTTAGCTGCCGTTGCACACGATCCTCACATTAGCACTCGCCAAATAAGTCATGAATCAGGAATTTCTCAAACGACTGTCTGTAAGATATTACATCGGCATAAATACCATCCTTATCATGTTTCAATGCATCAAGAACTTTTTAGTGAGGATTTTCGCAACCGGGTTTCCTTTTGTCAATGGGCACTTCAGCAAATTGAACGAGACCCCCTTTTCTTCGCCAAGGTATTATTCTCTGATGAGTCGACTTTCACCAATCACGGTACGGTCAATCGAGTAAGTAAGTAAAGTAATTTGGATGTTAAAAAGTTAAAAAACTCACCCCGTATAGCGCAATAATAAAACCACACTTTGAGTACTGTTCGTCAATTTTATTTTTGTGTAATCAAACTGCTTTAAACAGACTTCAGCTCTTGCAAAACAAGGTTATGAGGACAAGTACTAAGTGCAATATTTATACACCTACCTTATAATGTCGATGTTAAATGATTAAATATTAAGCAAAAAATTCAAATGAATGTATTAATGTTTTTCTTTAAAATAAAATACGATCGCCTTCCTCTTTATTTATCTTGTCATATAAACTATATTGTTGATGTCCAGCCATGTTCATACTCAAAAAACGACATCCGTTTTCCATTTGCTCGTACCGTTAAGGCCCGGAACTGTTTATTTTATAAAATATTCTTACTGTTTCACTCACTACCAAGTGCCATTATTATATGTAATTTTTCAATTCCAGTTGAAATTAGTTTTTTGAAAGTGGTGCAAATGTACTCACTAAAGCATATTAATATTATTATTATTATTGTAATTAGACGAACAATATTTTGTGCGCAAATTTGATGAGCTTTTATATATAATATCAAGGGGGAAATGCTTTTGATCTGTGCAGATTTAAAAGGACATGTTGGGAAACCAGACATCGAACGCGAAGACTGCCATGGAGGAACGAGAAACTAAGCGTGTGAAAATAACCTAAACTCATTCAAATCTAACTATACTTAATCTTAATCTTTATAAGTAAGCAGTAAATATAGTGTACCGGGGCGTGTATTCGGGTCGAATCAAACAGCTTTCGAGGTATGGCCGATAATCGAAAATCTTGAATTCAAACTGTTATCGATTTTGTTCAATAATTTTAATTCAATCAGAGAGACATTGCTTTGATAACTTTTCGCCATCGTCCAATTTGGTATTATAAATAACTATTAACAATAACACTTATAGTCATCGTACGATTATTATAAAATTTATAGGATTTATGGAACGCATTAGCCTAGTTTTTTTTATAAATCTGTTAGACTGAGACAAAATAGTGCACTCTATTATATGACAGACTTACTCATACGAAATATATAAATTTATACGTGAATGAACTTACCTTTATGTGGCTAAGTAGTTGATTTAATAATACTAAGGTTGCAGGCGCCAGAGGTTGGTTTAGAATTTGTCCAGATAAATAACCGCTTTGGACTGCCAATTGAATTTGTTGCACAAGCATTCGCAGTTGCTGTGCTGTAGGCTGACCAGAATTGTGTGAAACAGCATTAACTGCAGCTGCGGCTGCTGCTGCAGCAGCACTAGGACCAAATGCAGCTACGGTAGCCGCGGACTGTGCTCCGGGTACATTGTGCGGTCCGGCCTGGTTCAAGTATTTTTGTACTTGTAGTGGCTGAATATTGTTGAGGGCTGCTAGATTTGGATTACCACCAACATTGTTACCACCCATATTGTTCATAAGATTGTTATTCTGAAAAAAAGTTCAGAAAATATTAAAGGAAAAACAAAATGTTAATGAATAAATACAATTACCCTAACCGGAGGATACGGCATTGCTTGTGCATTTGCTGCGGGAAAACGTCCTGGAAAACCACCTGAATTCGGGTGATCAAAGCCACCAAGTGTAGCCATCGATTCGTCATGTCGTCTCCATGTCTCTATAGCATTCACACGCGAATTAAGGATGTCAGCTGCTTCTTCTAAATTCATATTTGTTGTTATTAATGCACGTTCTACGTCTTCCTTTTTGAATCCAGTCTCCACTAAAGCGCGGTATTGATTGCTACTTTTAATCATATCGCTGTTTATCCCAACAATTTTTGATTGGGGTTTGACTATGTTATGCGCACCCCACTCATTTGTCAAATCATTTGCATCACCCCATCCAACTTGACCAACAACTCCACTGTTAACCGACATTTTGTTTTGATTTTTATTCCATGCAGTTGTTGAACTGTCTTTCCAAGATCCGCCACCACCTCCGGTATTAGTTATGTTGCCCATGCCAGCGGATTTATCATCCCCCCAATTGCCACCAGTGCCTGGGTTGTTATGATCCTCACCCCATGCGCCATTATTTCTAGTCGCCCCAACACCTACTGCTGCCGCTGCCGCTGCTACTGCCGCCGCTGCGGCTGCTGCAGGATGCACCCACATAGTGTCAGGTTTTAATTGTCCCCCTACTGCAGGCCCACCAGTTAAACGACCCTGTGGCCCACCACCTCCCATTGCCACTGAATTTGTGTTACCAGGGTTATTATTTACTTGTCCACTAACTCCAACGGAATTATTAACTCCGGCATTGCCGCCAGCACCACTACCTCCACTTACATTTGGATTTCCAATGGCGCCACGAATTAAATGATTTCGTGACATTGGATCAGACATATCTTTCCAATGGGAACTACCTCCAGGAACACGAGATTGTTGTCCCCATAGTGATGTCCCATCGTCATAATTTGGTATGTTGCGACGCTGAGGAGGTGGCGATGGTTCTTCCCAACCAGTCGCCTGCTTACCACCGCCAACTGGGCCGCTTACTATGCCGGTGTTTCCGGCACCAGAACCCATAACTGTGGTCATATCCTTGGGCCCCACAACTGATTGTGTAGCTCCCCATTGGGGATTTGTGCTGGCACCAGTGGCAACCGCTGCTACAGCTGCCGCAGAAGTTCCTACCATTTTGTTGAGAGGTATTTGATTGTGAGCTGCAATTGGATGTCCCCACATTTCTGATGTTCCATTTAAACGACCTGATATTCCACGTGGGTCACCACGTATAGGATCCCGTGGATCAATAATACCACGAATATCGCGTGGATCACTGCTGGGTGTTCGTAAGTCTCTTGGGTCAACGTTACGCATATCAATGGGACATTGTCGTAAATCACGAGGGTCGCCCCACGCATTTGTAGATGGGGCTCCAGTATTAGCATTTCCTAAAAAAAAAAAACAAAAATTACAAAAGATTAATTAAATAAATTTCAATAAAGTAAAGCTAAGCATAGAAAAAAATTTCCTAAGTTAAACCGTTTTATTGAAAATAAAAATAATAATGATGTAGATAATGTACTAAAAACTAAAAAATAATTCAGTAGGCCCTAGGTACCAGTAATCACACCACTCTCCTCATCAATCTAGGGCATTAATCAGACAAAATATTAAGTCGTGGGGCGCGTGAAATTTCTATCAACAGTCAACCGCTCATATCATTATAAATGCTATTGACATATCTACTCAAATTACGCTACGCCGCACGATTTTATTTTTTTGTCTGATTAATGCCAATAAAACCGTTTAACTTAACAATTTTTTTTTTACTTATTTTATTTTCAAGTTTTTAATTTTTATATTTCTCATTCTATTTAGTTCATTTAGTGCCTCATTATTATATTAGAAGGTTTCTTTCCTGACAATTTGTTCCAATCTAATTCCTCAATACATAATCCTTCTAAAGACTTTACTCGACTCAGGGCCACGTATGCCCATCCTTCTACAAACAATTTCGAGCCTAAATACACAACTGCGTGGTCTACAGTGCTGCCTTGCATTTTGTGGACAATGGAAGCCCATGACAAAATTAAGGGCAACATGCTTCTTTCAGCTGTCCCATAATTGAACTTTGCTGAAAACTGTATAGCTTTAGGGTGAATAAGGTGTATGTCGTCTCTTTCAAAGTAAATTTGAATTGACGGTACATCTGTTTCGTACATTTGGGTTCGACGAAACTGAGGCCGGACAATTTCAGTAATGTAACCGATAGCGCCGTTTACCAATCCTTCCGAAACGTCAACTTTGGACCGCAACATAACTTTTGCTCCTATAAATATTTCAAGTTCGGTTGGTAAGCCTCCAGTCTTGTTTATGTCTGTTGGTATCATATTAGCTAAATTCAAATTATCTGTATTTTGTGTGGCGTCAATTAGCTGGTCCTATGCTTTTATTTTAAAAATTCGAGCACCCTTGTTTCGGAACAAACTCAAAACAGTAGCGTTGTGATCGTTTACTTGCTGATTAGTGGGGTATACCTTTAACGCCTTGTCTGTTGCAAACACATCACTTGTCATCAGAACTAAAGGTGTATACCAAATTTGAGATCAATTTGTCAACAAGAAGGGTTAACTCCCTCATCTCAACTACTAAATTTGACCCAAACAAACAAACAGGGCAAGCTAAATAAAACCGTAATACGCCATTTTGTAGAAGCGGCCATCTTAGATTAGAAATTTCTCATAGTGTACAGTATTCTACTTATAAAGTCCTTTTATTTGATACCCATATTGAGGGGATGTGAGAAAAAATTAAATCTACCATTTTGTAGAGGCGGCCATCTTGGATTTACAATGATACTGATTATATTAAATTATATTGTCATCAAAACTGAAGGTGTGTACCAAATTTCAGATCAATCTGTCAACAGGAAGGGGGCTAAATTTCAACTACTAAATTTGACCCAAACAACTTACAGTACTGTGCAAAACCTAAGCAACCATCTGGAGTCAGCAATTCATAGTAAATTTTCCAACTTTCTACCCCACCAAATAAAAAGAAATGGATATGTAATGATGTGTAATAGAGTGTATTTTAAAATTCACAACCTTTTATAAAAGTAATAGTACTTCAGATTTAAAAAAAAAAAACGGAAAAACCAACAAAGTAGCCGATATGGATAAGGAAAATAAAATAAGTTTTTTTTTGCAAAGATAAAGATGTTCCTTTTTAATATAAACATAAAAAGTTTTAAGTTTTACATCAATATCAATAAAAATAATGACTAAAAAATTTTTTCTTAATTGTTCCGTTTTCGCTCCGTTCGCTCGCGAAAAGAAATAGTAATAACATAACGAAAGGATAAAATTCAATATAAAAGTAAATAAATAAACTTAATAATGCATACGGTACGAGATTAAATATTAAAAAAAAATCGCTTACCACCTGCTCCAGGACCTCCACCACTTTGGCCCCACTGTGGACCAGATGCGTTGGTGGGGGCACCAGTCCACACATTGCTTGTATCAGTACCATCATCATCTTCTCCCCATGTGCCACCTAAATTTGTAGATGGTGTGTGACCCCATGGTGTTTTTTGGACTGGTTGCGGTGGTGGTTGACCACCATTGCGTAAATTAGATTCCCAGAGGTCGGTACCATTATTAATGTTTGGTTTCCATATTGGTGGCCCACCTGTTGGATCCTTGTTTGTTGGCTCCGGGGAACTTGGTACTTCCCAATTGGTATCTTGATTTACATGTTGGCAACCCCAGCCATCTTGAGAAAACAGCGCTTCGCGCATTGTATTTAATTGTTCTAGTTGATTTTTGGCGGCTGCAGCCGATGTGCCACCACCTACAAGTCCTGCACCTGCAGCACCGCTATTTGCACCATTAGCAGCGTTATTATTATTATTCTGTCCGGGCTGCTTTAGAGAAAAATATAAAAAACACAAATGGTATTAGTTACAATATTATAAAAAAAATAGTTAAGTAATAAAAGATATACACGGTGTCCCCTAATTCGTTGACAATAATTTGGGAAATGATTCCTGGGCATATTCTAAGAAAAAAGTCGTTCTACAGTAAGGGTCTAGGTCCAATGTTGGATTAATTACTCGAGGATTTAAGAAAAGGCTTACTTTGGCGTACCCTGATCCATATTAATGGAATTTGCTCTGTTAGTACTAATGGTAAAAACTTTGTGTAGGACTTTATTTTTAAAAGAAACACCAGCCTTTATAACGGCGTTTAAATAAAGTTGATATCTCGTTTGAGTTTTTAGATATCCCATTTCTAAGCCTGTTCCATTTTCATTGAACATGCTAATTTTCTCCAGAAAATGCCTAATTAACATAACGGTTTACTATTTTTTTCTTATGAAAGTAGCAATCATAAAAAAAAATGATCAATGAGTTTGCAGAAAACCCCATAGATTTTATGATACTTGGAAAACCTGCAGCAGTTAAAATTTATAAAAAAATGTTTTTTTTTGCTTTAAGCTCCAAGGGTCCTTCCTTAGTTTTGTATGCATGCTAGAGCCCGTTTTTGGATTTTACTGCGAATGTTTATTGGAACTAACTCTGCTTCACGTTTGATGACGCTTCGAGAATACGATCTTCCAATTCAATTAAATTTGCTATTTCTGTTGAGTAAACAAGTTCTTTCATTCTTCCCAACACAAAAAAATCCAATACTGTAAGGTCAGGAGATCTTGCGGGCCAGTGAACTGGTCCATTTCTATCCAACGGTTACTGTACTCTTCATCTAACCAATTCTTAACCTCATGACTATAGTGGGCTGGAGCACCGTCCTTTTGAAAATATGATGAAGTGGAATGTCCTCCAATTGTTCTGGTAAATCATTTCGCAAAAACTCCAGATAGTTTGTAGAATTCAACCTAGGTGGTGGTTTGAAGGGGCCGATTAACTTGTTTCCAAGTTCACCTGGCCATATATTGACGCTGAATTTGTATTGAAATGATTTCTGTCTCATTGTATGTGGATTGTCCGCAGCCCACCGATGAAGATTATGAAAATTTCTGATCCTATCTCTTGTAAATTGAGATTCGTCCGTCCAAAGAATTCTGCTAATAAACTGGTTGTCATCCAAGCTCCGCTCCAGCAACCAGTTAGAAAACTCAACTCTCTTCTCCAAATCATTGGGAAGCAGTTCTCGTACACGTGTATGGTGGTATGGATAAAGATTTTCTCCATGCAGTACATTAGAAATTTTATGTCTGGAGACATAGAATTGCAAAGCTAAGCGTCTGATGGTGATTGATGGATCAGTTGTAACAGCATCCAGTATTCTTTTATCATCAGCCGATATCCTTCTTACTTGTGGAGCTCTCGTATTCGGTCGTGTATTCGAAACTGGTCCCGTTTCTCGAAGCCTTCGGTACGTATTTATAAATACTCTTTTATTAGGAAGTCGTCGATTAAGATAAAGTTCATGGTATCTTTGTCGCGCACTAGTTGAACTTCCATTGCATAGCCCATAAACGTAAATTATGTCTGCGTATTCTTTGTTTGTAAATGCTGATGTTTCAAACAACGTTTCTAAGCAATTGTAACCTTAGCGTAAAAATTAAACTAATGAATGAATTTTTTTTTCTAATCTTTTATACCATTTCTGTAAGGTAAATTTTTCAAATAGGCCTTCATAAACGTTCTGAGAACTTTTCAGGAACAGGGTAGGGAAATGAGGGTTTTGACAGGTAAGGGGACTGAAACGAATAAAATCTGTAAATTTTAATACGGGCTATACTTCCAATGCGTAAAAATTGCAATCCCATTTTGTACCCAAATTAGCCTGTATATTCTCTGGTTTCAGTTTGTTGTTGATTTTAGTTCGGTGCGGTTTAAAATATTTATAAAATATGAGTCAAGAGGAACGCCGTAAAGAAGATCATCGACAAATGGCTGGAAAATACTTCGCGTCCAAACCATTTTATCACAAAAAAATTTAAACATAGCACGCAGTACAGTGGATTCTGTTATTAAACGATATTTGGAGACGTTGACAGTTAAGCGAAAACAGAAAAGTGCAGCTAAAAGTGGAGCACATGATACAAATTTGAACAGGAAAATAGTTTGTACCATCGTACAAAACCAGATTATGTCATCCAGAGATGTTGCTCGGAAATGTAATACCAACCAAACAATGGTACGAAGATCTAAAAACCGTAACAAAAAATACCAAAAGCTACTGAAAAGCAAAAAAAAAGTCATAAAAACACGAGCTCGAAAGCTATACGAGTTGATCGGCAACAAGAAAGCGTGCTTGGTTTTGGATGACGAAACTTATGTCAAAGCCGACACTACTACTCTTCCAGGTGCGCAGTTTTACAACTCGTTTGAAGCTGAGATTCTTCCGCAATCAACAACATCGATTGGAATGGAAAAATTCGGGTCAAAATATCTCGTTTGGCAGGCCATTTACCAATGTGGACACAGAAGCTCATCGTTTATTACAACGGGAATAATTAACGGAGATGTGTACATTCATTAACGAGTGCCTAAAATTTTATTTTGGCCAGATTTAGCTTCAGCTCACTATGCTCATGCGACGTTGATCTTTTTTGTTGCTGAAAATGTCGGCTTTGTCCCAAAAGACATGAATCCACCCAATGTTCCACAGTGCCGTCCCATTGCAAGGTATTGGGCTTTGGTCAAAGCTAAATTGAGGAAAAGTGAGCAGTGTACAAAGGACGTAAAAGATTTTAGTGGTGCTAAATGGAAAAGAGCGTCCAAAAAGATCACGGATGTAACTGTCACCAACCTTATGAAGGACATTCGAAAGAAGTTGAGGAAAGAATGGGAACCCAAATAATTTTTTTTTATTTTTTGTAGTTGTGAATGGATTTAATAAAAATAGAGTTTTAAAGCAAATAAAAAAAATTTACATGAATTATAAAAATATATTTTTTTTTTTACTTTGAAGTTTCCAAATTTTATTCGTTTCAGTCATTAGTCAAATAAAAGAGCACGTTTTAAAAGTCTTTAATAGCTATGCAATCTCAAAAAAATATTGGAAAATTAGTAATTCATGGAAAACCACACTTACGAGTATGTATTGTCAACTGTTGTTAGAAACGTTGGTAAAAAATCATAAATTCCTTTTTTCACCTGTTGCAGTTTTTTCCAAGTATCATGGGGTTTTTGTGCAAATTAATTGAAGATTTTTTTTTATTATTGTTACTTTCATAAGAAAAAAATAGTAAAACTTTATGATAATTCGGCATTTTCCGGAGAAAAGTGACCTCAAAGTCGAAAATTAGCATGTTCAATGAAAATGGAACAGGCTTAGAAATTGGATATCTAAAGACTCAAACAAGATATCAACTTTATTTAAACGCCGTTATAAAGGATGAAATTTCTTCTAAAAATAAAGTCCTACATGAAGTTTTTACCATTAGTACTAACAGAGCAATTTCCGTTAACATGGGTCAGGATACACCAAAATAAGCCTTTTCTTAAATTCTCGATAAATGATGGCAACATTGGAGATAGACCCTTACTGTAGAACGATTTTCTTAGAATATGTCCAGGAATCATTTCCCAAATTATCGTCAACGAATTAGGGGACACCCTGCATATATATTTATCTCGTACTTTTATATAAATCCTTCAAATATGGTATGTAACGCGTATAATTAGATCTAATCTTATATACAGGGTGGTTCGGATTGGTATACAGATAATTTGGGATCTGATTCATTTTTCCCATACTATGAAAAAAATAAATCGTATGTGTGTGTGTGTGTGGGAGGGGGGGGGCTATCTTCAACACCCACTGAGTTACACGGTGTTTAAAAAATGTATTAAACCGAAAGCAATCAAGCTGGACTCGTTTGATAGCTAATTGGTAAATGGTTAATTCGTATTCAAACACTATTATCATCCATGCTTTCATTTTCGAGACATTGGTCTTCACGCACTAATTTTTTTTATCAAATTTTGGGAAAATCGCATTTATCTCGGCAAAGTGTGCTAATATATATATTTTTTTCTTTTTTATTAATTTGGTGTGCCATAATGTTACTAACAAATTCACCATACAAAGTTTTTACTTGGAGCTACGCCTATTTTTTATTATTACTAAAAAATACTCTAAAATAAATGCACATTCGTTTATCGTTATCAATTACTTATTGAATTTCGATAGTATCATAATGAAGCCGATGTATTCAAGTGAAGATTATGCAGATATCCATTTTGTCTATGAATTTTGTAATGGCAGTGCTGAGGCGGCGCGAGCAGAGTATCAACGAAAATTTCCTACACGGCATGTTCCCAATCAAAGGGAAACTGGAATAATTATTTACAATCGAACGGAACCACATGCGGTAGCTGTGAGAGATACATAATTAGAGCAATGAATCCTAAACCAACAGAGCCATCAATTAGTTTACGTTCGATGCCTTTACGCCTAAATTTACCCGCCGACGAATTTTGAGATTTTTGCTTAGAGAGAATCTCCATTCTTATCGTGCAACAGTTATTACCAGCAGATCTGCTTCGACGATCGGAATTTTGGGATTGCTTGCTGGAATGGCATTTTTATGACGATACATTTATCCGAAATATTCTATGGACAAATGAGTTACAATTTTCTAGAGATGGCATTACGAACTATAACCTACCATAACCTACACATATGGGCGAATGAAAATCCGTATACAGCAAGAACAACATCACAAAATGAATTGCCAGGACTGCTAGAAGACGTTTCGCTTGCACATAGAAAAACTCAATTTTACCAACATAATGGTGCTTCAAGTTACTACGGCAGAATAGTTAAGGACTTTGGATGAAGAATCCCCAAATCGATGGAATGGAAGGAATCGTCCAATGAATTGGCCTCCAAGATCACCAGATTTAACGGTTTTGGATTTCTACGTATGGGACACGATGAAGGAACAGGTATATTCATCTGGAATAGGAACCTTGGTTGAATTGCAAGAGCGGATAGCAGCAGCGACACAACATATCAATGAGACTTTACCGACAATTAATATTATTGTACAAAAACCATTCAAAAACGAGCATTAGCATTCATTCACTCTGATGGAGGACACTTTGAGCAACTGCTGTAGATTTAAGGTTATATAAATTAAGATTAGCAATAAAATTGTTTATTTATTACAATAATTTATTTTAACGGTAAACGAAAGCGCACTTATTTTAGAATAATTTTTCAGTAATAATAAAAAATAGTCATATTAGAGATTAATTTATTTAAGGGGTTAGGCTCTCTAGAGGCTGTAAAAATAGACTTTTTTCTGATTTTTTCTTCAAGAAGAATATAGAATAAATCGAGTTTACAAAGGTATGATTGATTGTAAAACATAATTTTTATAGAATCATTTATTTAAGAATGGCGTCTCGTTTTTGGAAGCGTATACGGCCGTACGAACAACTCCTGCAAATTTTGAATTATGATGAGTCACTAAATTTTTTTTTATTGTAACATACATAACAATAGCTAGAGAAGTACGTAGCATTTTTTTGATATATTGGTTTTTGGCCGAATGGCGCACTTCCAAATTGACAGTGGCTCAAGTGGTAGTGGACTGGCATCTAAATCGGAAAGTTCGGTGTTCAAATCCCAGCCTCGCGCGAAAGACATACTCATTTTTTCAGTTAACGACAATCAAATAAGATGAATAGTTGACTAGAAATCAACATCAAGCCAACTTCCACTAAGAATTTAGTCTCCCCATTAAATGTTGGATGCCACCCATGGAGCGAAATAACCACTAAGCCCAAACATCTTCTTTCTCTCTCTATCCCATTTTCCAAAAAACTTAACACATGCTGAGGTATTATAAGTGTATTTATGCCCACGTGAGTGATAAGTTCTTAAAAAAAAAAAAAATTGCAAAATTGCCAGAAAAATCGTCAGAAAATTGTTAATAACAAAAAAAACTCCTACGTACTTATTTAGACAATATATTTTTAAAGATCTAGCTAAAATTTAAAGTGAATCGGTTGAAAATTGTTCAAGTTATTGATGCGGCTAACTTGAAAAATGTAGTTTGAGATAAAAGCGTTTAAAATTTTAAGTTATAGAAAGTCATGAACAATTTTGCAATACCCTTAATCCACGATGCCTGGAACACTTGTGGTCATAAAAACCGCACCACCTAATGAGTTCCCAATGCCTAATTACATCAGATCGTAAGGGATTTTCTCATACTAATGAAGGGTATTCCCCATAGCGGAGTTCGGCCTCGTATTTAGTGCAAAAAAAAATCAGTTTGAATTGAGTTGTGACGGTGACAAGTAAAAAAAAGTGAAATGTCTGGTAAATATCACCAACTGACTCGGGACGAAAAAGTTCAAATATTGACTTTAGTCGAAGAAGAGCTTGGCTATCGTGAGATTGCGGTTAAAATAGGATGCTGTCATTCAACTATCGTACGACTGATGAGGAAAAAAGAAAATTTGGATCCACTGGAAAGGAAAAAAAGGCTCGGGACGAAAACGTAAAACAGCCCAGAAGACGGACAATTACAACGAATTAGCATGAAAGATCGCTTGAAAAGTGCTGTCCGTATAAGAGCAGAGCTGAGCGAATTTCATCAAGTTGATCTAAGCGCCGAAACCATATGCCGACGGCTACGGGAGATAGGTTTATATGGAAGACGACCAGCGAAAAAACCTCTCCTAACCACAAAAATAAAAAAGCGCGCTTGACGTGGGCAAAAAAGTACGAAGATTGGACGCAGGATGATTGGCGATGTGTGATATGGTCCGTTGAAAGTAAATTTAATTTGTTGTGTGCCGACAATTTGCCATACGTACGACGGTCAGCAGATGAAAGGTTCAAGGACGAGTGAATAGTCAAAACAGTGAAGTTTCCTCAAAGCCAGATGGTTTGGGGATGTTTTTATTTTTACGTTTTGGGCCCTTTGCACTTTGTTAATGGAACTATGAACGCTCAAAAGTATGGAGAAGTAGTAAGGGAGTTTTTGGTACCAGTAATTGAACAGCATCATTCGTATGCTGACAAGTGCATTTTTCAAGATGATTCTGCACCTTGCCACCGCGCCAAATCCGTAAGTAAAGTGTTATAAATCAACTTCTAGATGTCTACTTTATAAATAATAAACAGACAAGTAACTAGAGTCTTTCAATAATTTTCAGCTCAAGACAACGTTTGATGACCTCGGAATTACCAGACTAGATTGGCCAGCTAATTCGCCCGATTTAAACCCAATCGAACACTTGTGGCATGTAATGAAACGTAAGGTGGCTGAACATAAACCAGAGAGTAAAAAAAAGTAAAAAAAAAGAACATGTATGGAATACTAAAATTTCAAGGGATATTACTGAACTTCTAGTAAACTCGATGCCTTCTAGAATAAAAGCGGTTATAACCGCCAAAGGAGGAGCAACTCGGTTTTGACAATTTTTTGATAAAAGCGGCATATGTAAACATCTTATATACACATACATAAAAAATGTATCGTTTGATTTTGTTAACCAATGACTGTATTAAAATATTTTAAAAAAATAAGAAAATTACCTTTTTTCACACATTCAATAAATAGATGGAAATTAGATAGAAATACTTATAAACTACTGCGGAGTACTCAACAAAAATTTCATTTCATTATAAAAATTATTATCGTAGTTATTAACAATTTTTCAACCATTTTAATATGGTGCGGTTTTTATGACCGCAAATGTAAGCGGCCTTCTAGATTAGTGTCCTGCTCTTCCATTTCTTTTCTATTGGATTTTAATGCGATCCTCCTTTTGTAGCTTTAATGCGATCCTTTTTTGTAGCTTCAGACAAAGATCTTTCTGCAAGCTTTATGCGCCCTTTGTCAATCTCCACGCACAGTTCGTAGCTGTTCGGTCCAATTTCCAAATCCATCGCTTTCATTATGTGCAAAATCGAAGCAAAGCCGTTGCGTGTACAAGCAAACTACAATATCCATAGCTATATCCAACACAATTTTACCACTAGAAATGGATTTTGGGGCCAATGCCCACACAGTCGAATTCAAACTTTCATTACAGTTTTGAGTGTAACCGCCGATGCAAGATCGATCGTACCTCTGGTCAATTCTTCTTATGCTGGCTTGATAGCTTCATACACTATAATTGGAAGAGCTGGCTTATGTTTGTACTCCGCTAAACTATTTGTAGCTGCAGCCCTTTGTCATGAGCACCATGAATCCTCTCCGATTGGACATTTATCGTGCTGCGGTTTTGCATCAGTAGATATTTTATGATCGAGTGTAGTCCATACACGGTTTCTCATGTTTTCAACTGAATCACACTTTCTACGAATGGCTAATCCATAATAAATAGAGAGAGAATAGATAGTGACATTTTGCATTTAACAAAAAATAGAATTAAATGTCACATTCTAATGTAAAAAATTCAAATTTTTTGTAATACCTTTAAAAGTTTTAGAATCACCGTCACCAATATAATGGTGTATTTTACCTGGTGCAAAGCTTCAGATCACTGAAACACCTCAATAACTGTATCGACGTCCATTTTTCCTGCTGATTCATCGTGATTCACATCGCACTTATCTTTATGGTTTTGTGTGCATTCCGTACTTCGGTATCTTCTTTATTCTTCCAGTACTCACACGCCTTACCGTATTCCGATTTCACTGCGCAGTCTATAATTTTTTCACTGTAATTGCCAATGACTGTCACTAAGCCAAACAAGGACGTAAACTCACGTTTTCTCCACGAACCATCGCCTGATACCATAATTCCATTTTCTCCGTTTTCAATAGAAATAGTTGTCCCATCTTTCGCTGCTTTCATCATACTGTTTTTCAAACTAGTTTATTTGCAGTTGAAATTCTTTTGACTGCAATAAAGTTTATCATACGATAACCAAAACCTGGATTCACTTTAGTATCGTACATATCTTCCGATTGGTTTAATTATTTCGTGGATGTACTAGCATTCATTTCACTTGATGCCTCTAACTCGTGCCGATTCAGCGGTTTTCTTCCAGATATTTTCGGTCTCTTGCTGTATATACGTGTCTTTTTTCCACCTTGTCCTTCTCGAATGTTTCACTGTACCAAACTGACTGAAACCTATGTTTCTATAGAAACATTGAAAGCAATAAAAAAAAATCGATTTTTTGAAGATTCTAGAGTGGCCTAACCCATCCCCTAATGCGTCTCGGGAAATTCTCGAGCAATAAAGTTATTGTTGCATTGGCTGTGCGGCATGTGGAACCGTCTTGTTGGAACCACATATTATCCACATCAATAGCATCTAATGGCTAAATGACCCACAAAGTTACCATGATCATGGTACGATAGCGTTAAAAATTCACAGTAGCATTACCGGTACCATTAAAAAAAAACACGGTTCATTAATTCTACCAGCCCGAAAACCACACTACATTCAAATGGTCGATTATAAACACCAAAAAAATCACGTAATATGCTATATGCATTTCATAGGCATTTTCATAATAGGCTTCGATAATTGTAATACGATGTGCCATCGAGTATGTATCGATGGCTAAAATTGTTAATGACTGTAGACCAGGTCAGCAGGGTGATTGCCTATGCAGACGACGTTGCTATTGCCGTCTCAGATAAGCATCTTAATACTATTAAAGAACTCCTTCAATTAAATCTCAATAGATTAACCCGTTGGGCAGGTCGCTGTGGATTGGGAATAAACCTCCATAAAACTGATCTTGTCCTCTTTTCCAGAAAATACAAAATTCCAACTATAGACCCTCCTTCAATAAACGGTACCAGTTTAGTGTTTTCCGATACAGCAAAATATCTGGGTCTCATTTTTACAGAAAACTAAACTGGAAACCTAACATTCAAGAAAGAGTCAATAAAGCTACAATAGCTTTATTCTCTTGCAAAAAAGCTTTTGGGAATAAATGGAACTTTCAACCTCGGCTGTACATCTCACTGGCAGTACATCTCGGTCATAAGACCGATACTCACTTACAGGGTGGTAGTCTGGTGGACGGCCTTAGAAAGTGCAGTAAACTGCATTAAGCTAAGCAGAGTCCAAAGAACAGCATGTCTATGCATAAGCGGAGCATTGCGATCTACCCCCTCTGTGGCATTAGACATTCTGCTTTAAATGATATTTTCAGCAGGCAAATAGCTACGATTAAATTGTGGACAAATAATCCATTTGGCCACGCCCGTATTCTTAATACACTAGGAATCCCCACCGAGAACATCGATTACACCACACCTGAACTTTGGTTTGACAAAAACTTCCATGTAAGCTTCCCCTCTAGATCCTTCTGAGAGGAAGATGCTTTCATGGAGGACAAGTCAATCCATCTCTACACAGATGGACCTAAAACGAATAGCGGGGTTGGTGGCGGTGTTTTCTCAGACACGCTAAATCTAAGCCTCTCTTTCCGTCTTCCAAATCACTGCAGCGTGTTCCAGGCGGAAATTTTAGCGATTAAAGAAGCTCTGTCCTGGCTGAAGAAAAACGTGATATCTGCAAAGGATATCCGCATCTTTTCGGATAGTCAGGCCGCTATAAAATCAATGGACTCAGTCTCACTAAATTCTAAAACCGCCCTTGACTGCCGATCATCTCTTATGGAGATGGCAGAGCAGTTCAACGTTCACCACTGTTGAGTGCCGGGCCACAGAGACGTTCCAGGGAATTATAGAGCCGATGAACTCGCCAAAATTGGAACCACTCTAGCTATTCTACCGGAAAGGGGTAGCATAGGTATCCCAATCGCTAATTTTAAAGCTGGATGCCAATAAAAGAACAGACCTTAGGTGGACTGTTGGACCAACATGTCTAGCGACCAAACAAATCTGTCCAAAACTGGATCTGTATCGCTCTAAGTGTCTGAATCTTCTAAATAAGGAACATCTCAGCGCCATCATAGGTGTCATCACTGGACACTGCCTTATGGGCAAGCACGCAAGAAGGCTTGGCGCCTTTACAAATGATTTCTGCAGAAGCTGCATGGACGAGGAGGAGGAGGAGACAATCCTCCACCTGCTCTGTACATGTCCAGCTCACTCCCAGAGAAGAAAACTTCACTTAGGAGCCTTCTTCTACAACGACCTAAACGATCTGAAAAATATAGACGTAAACAGTCTCCTTCGCTTCGTCAGAAGCTCAAACTGGTTCCATCAGTAAGAGGATCATAGATCCACGTGGCATCACAATGGGCCATTAGGCCTAAGCGGGTTGGTTTATCCAACAGCCACTCTTACCTACCTACCTACCTAATGACTGTAGATGATATGTAGATGTCGATATGAAATAAGTTTTGTTTTTGTAAGTTTCAAAAGTAGAATGACATCATTGACGCCAACATGACTCCCAAGACTGGAATTGTAAGCGGCTGTTTTGGAATCTAAGTTAGCCGACGTCATAATAAACGAACATACATATTGTAAGTTAACAGTTCAGTGGACGTATCTGTGAGCTGACTCGAGAAATGTAGTTTGTTGATTACGGTCTAATGCTAAAAAATTGAAGCCCTTTGTAATGTTTCGGATAGTAGAAATCATGAAGATGTTGTATCTCGGGGAAGAGATGAAAATATGATACAACTAATCGGAGATAGGAATGGACAACGAAAACACTATTCAGTTATAAAACCAACACTAGACTGTCCATCGCTCAACCGATTGCCTTTATGCCCCGCTCGACCTCGTTTCATTACCTAGGACGGAACCGTTTATATGACCCATATGTGATGTTACTAATGTCATGTGGCGTCACTTTAGTGATTCAGATGTGTATGACCCACATCAGCGACCCACAGTGTATTCGCAACACAATGTTGGTGTCGTTTTACTTATGATGACCATCGTTTCCCGATAGCGTTGAATTATTTTAAGGTATTTAGTTTTTTAAAACAACAGTGACAATGCATCACGGCATATGGTATGTAACATATGTTTTGGAAACAACAACCAATGACGATAAGATTTGAGAACTCGTGAAGAATACCACCTTGATCAAGAAGTTCCCGGGGGACACCACCGTGTGGCGCTCCCATTGTTCGGATTTGAGTTCGGTTTTTTTTTTTAATTAAGTTGGTAAATCTGTTGTTGACATTCCCTCTAAATCTTAGCATCATAGCTTGACATTTGCAAAAGTTACGTAGCCAAGAGTACATCTATCTCTGTGTGTGTTGGCGATTTTTACAATTTTAGAAATGGATTTAAATTTGCAACAACGAACTTGTATTAAATAAAAAACGGATTTAATGGTGCGCGAACATTGGAAATATTGGAAAACTGTTTTGGCAACGATTCTCTAAAGAAAACGGTCGTTTACCAGTGGCACGAGCGGTTCAAAAGTGGTCGTCAGTCAATCGAAGATGATGAACGCAGTGACAGACGATCGACATCGAAAACCGACGAAAACATTGATGAAGTAAAAGAAATGTTGGTCAATAACCGCAAATTAACCATCAGAGAGATAGCGGAGGACTTGAACATTGCCTATGGATTCGTCCAAGGCATTTTGGTTATTGATTTGGGTTTCCGTCGTGTAGCAGCAAAGTTGGTGCCAAAAGACCTCAATTTCATGCAAAAAAGAGACCGTGTTGACGTCACAAAAGAGGTGATTTGCGATCCCACATTCAGCAAAAGGATCATTACTGGAGACGAGATGTGGGTTTATGAGTACGACACGCAATCCAGACATCAGGCACGTGAATGGCGTTCACCAAATGAGCCGAGACCAAAAAAACCACGTCGTTTTCAGTCAAAAAAGAAGGCAATGCTCACGGTTTTCATGGATTACAACGGCGTAGTGCATCATGAATTTTTGCCAGAAGGCCAAACAGTAAACAAAGAGTATTACGAGTATTTGGGCGTTATGAGACGTTTGCGTGATTTCGCCGAAAGAGACCTGAATTGTGGGCAGAAAATTCGTGGATTTTGCACCATTATAACGAACCGTCGCACAGTGCCATCATTATTCGTAATTTTTTGACGAAAAATGCAACAAATACCATCCAACAGCCACCGAATTCACCTGATTTGGCACCCTATGACTTCTTTCTGTTCAATCAGAAAACCACTACGGGGAACGCGTATCAGCAGTCGAGAGGAAGTAATGGAAAAATCGCAGGAAGCACTGATGAACATACCGAAAACCGAATATAAAAAATGTTTCGAGGATTGGATCAAGCGCTGGCATAAGTGTGTTGCAATCGATGGGGATTACTTTGAAGGGGACAATATAGATTTAGATGAATAAACTTGTATTTTTAATTTTCTGAATAAATTCCGGGATCAAGGTGGTATGTGTGTCGCAAAGAACGTGGGCCCGGGCACGACAAAGCGAATAAAATTAAATGAGTGGAATTGGATCCAATGAAAGGTAAACAGTATGAAAAGAAAGGCAAAAAAAAAAAAAAAAAAATTTGGAGGCGAGAAGATGAATACGTACGCATTGTAATAAAACACATATAAAGAATAAGAAATGACCTGCATTAGTTCTCCTACGCTTGACCTGGAAAGTAGCCAGGTTCTTAAGTTCTTAAGGAATCTAAATTTGTTTGGATACGATTGCACATATCTAGGGGAAGTCTGTTGTATATGAAGGGTGCTATAATGGTTGCAAATCGTGTGTAGTGTTCTTTATTCATTCTTGGCACTGTGATTGCAGATGGTTGCCTAAAAGTATATCTTAAGATACTACCTCTTCTGCGGTTCAAGTAAACGCCTCGCAAATAACACATTCTCATCATTTATAAACAAATAGGTGTCTGAGTGGCAATATATTAATAGATTGAAACAATGGAAATGATGGCTCCCATCTGGATTTAAACACCATTACACGAACTACCTTCTTTTGGGCGGTAATAAGAGGTTGCGTTGGCTCAGCACGAAATACCATATTCTAAACGAGAGTTGACAAGTAAATAGTGGTAAGTAAGTTTGATGGCACTAATTTACGTAGGTGAAAAATCTTCAAACATTTTTTAATATTGGCAATGTGGGCTTTCCAATTCAGTTTGCTGTTAATGGTCACACCGAGATACTTAAATTCTGAGACAGATTCTAGTTGTATGCAAGTATTTTTGCAGTTATCATTGTTACATTTAGAATCGTGGAGACAAGCTCCTTCGACGATCAACTGATTACAAAGAGAAAACGACATTACTTTGGATTTGCTGCTTAAAACTATTTGGTGGAGCGTAATCCAGTTTTTTAGTATGGAGACGTCAGTAACCATTTCTGTTTTTATGGTGTCCGCACAAGTAGTGACGAATGAGAGAACTAAATCATCAGCAAATGCTCCAATATTTCCCTTTAATCTTAATTTAAAAATCGAGTTTATATAGATAATAAAGAGCAAGGGCCCAAGGGCCGATCCTTGGGGAACGCCAAGCCCGGGGCTATCTAAAGACTCGCCTAGCGTAGCGTTTACACACACAAGCTGTTTACGGTTTTCAAGGTACGAAACGAACCATTTATTAATGTTGCTTCTGAATCCAGTTCTATGAAGAATTTTTATTTAGAGCTGATGATTGACTAGATCAACTGCCTTTGTTAAATCAAGAAAATGAGCAGCAGTTTTTTTTTTACTCTTGTCGAGTCCATCGTCAATATCTTCTAAGAACGACAATATGGCATCTTCACTAGACTTGCCTTTGACAAATCCAAATTGATTTTTGTTTAAGATTTTAAATTTATTGAGGGACTTAAGCATTCTATTTGTAATTATTTTCTCCAAGACTTTTGAAAAAAAAAAAACCGACAACAATGTGATAGGTCTATAGTTATTTGGACCACACTTGTCTCCCTTTTTGTGTATTGGAACTATTATAGAGGTCTTAAGACATTCCGGGAATACCATATACCATTTTCAATATGGCGACTCATTTTTTTCACGACTAAGCTACTAATACCATCAATCCCACATGAATTTTTCAACTTTAAGTTGGATACAACAAGAGGAACTTCATCTTCAGATACAGTACCGAAAAATAATGATGAAAGGATTTCGTTGTCTAGAAGATATTCCGAAGCACTTATTGCATTAATATTGCAAGAATTTGGTCAGGAATTTTCGGCAATATTTCTGAAGAACGAGTTTAAATTGTTGGCCATTTCTGAATCATTTGTAGTCGTCGTACTATTAGAAAATCTTAGACATTTTATGGCAGTCGACATTATTTTTACCACTCAGATCATTAACAATGTTCCATTGCTCTTTTGGATTACATCTGCATTCGGTAAACTAATGTATATACGAGGGCTATTCCAAAATCAACCTCCGATGTGTTACAATTCATTACATACGTGCACTTCTGCATGTCGCAACCAGTGCATTATTCTCTAATAATATGCCAAGTTTCGACCGTTTTCGTTCAGTATTTTTCCAATAGTTGCCGTTTTAACATGGAGAATACAATTTTATCTCCCGCCGCCTGTGAGGTGCGAAGTGTAATTCGTTTTTTGCAAGCCGAAGGAAATGGCGCAGCTCAAATTCATCGTCGGTTATGCGCTCTTTACGGCAATACAGTGACGAGTGATGGTTCGGTACGTGATTGGTGTAGACAATTTAAAAACGGACACAGAGATGTGCATAATGAAGGAGGCTAAGGGCGCAAATCGATCATGAATCAAGTCGTGATTCACCAAGTTGATCAATTTGTTCGAGAAATCAGGCGTTTTACGATTTCAGATCTTGCGACAAGATTTTCCGAAATTTCTCGAATCGTGTCTGAAAACTTGGGTTACCACAAGTTCTGTGCCCGTTGGGTCCTAAAACAGCTCACAGATGTCCACAAGATCCAACGTGTCAATTCAGGAAAAGCATTTCTCGAACGTTTAGAAATGGAAGGTGAAGAATTTTTACAGAATTTTTACTGGAGATGAGACTTGGGTCCAGTATGTAAACTTAGAAAGCAAAGAACAGTCAAAGCAATGGATGCACACTCATTCCCCAAACAAGCCAAAAAAAATTCAAACAAACTTTTTCCTATCGAATAATGATGGCCACAGTATTTTGGGACAGTAAAGGCATATTGTTGGCCGAGTTTATGGAACCTGGAAACACAATAAATGCAGCGGTTTACTCTGAAACACCACGTAAGTTGAGAAGAGCAATCCAGAACAAAAGACGAGGAATGCTTACCAAAGGTGTGGTGTTTCTGCATGACAACTCACGACCACACACTGTTGAACGCACAAAAACTTTAGTGGAGGAGTTCAATTGGGATATTTTTGATCACTCTCCCTACAGTCGTGATTTGGCACCAGGTGATTATCACCTTTTCCCAAAATTGAAATCATCCATTGCACCTCAACATTTTGGAAGTAATGACGAACTTATGAACGGTGTGAATCAATGCCTCAACGCACTGGCGGTGCCATTTTTTAAGGAGGGTATACAAAAGCTCGTCGCACGTTACCAAAAATGTATAGATTTAAACGGAGACTATGTAGAAAAATAATTTAGATGTTAATAAAACTATTTTGTGGAAAAAATTAATGTTTTTGGTTGTTTTAAAAAATATTTTTCACTTCGGAGGTTGATTTTGGAATAGCCCTCGTAGTAGGATTCTTTTTGGATATTTATGTATTGCAGTATATCTTTCCGCATCCTTTGATAAACTTTTTTTTATTAAAGACATATGCGTTTTATTTTTAACATAAAACTTGTTTTTTTCTTTAATTTTTTCGCAAAGTTGGTCAGCCATCCATGGCTTAATTTTTTGTGGTCAACGTTTCGGATTTGAACACCGACTCAGAGCCATATAGTTAGAAAGAATCTTCACAAATACGCTAAAAGACTTTGAAGAACAACTATTGTTATAGACATTATGCCAAGTTTCCTGTGACAAATATTCCTTCAACTTAAGAAAATCAACATGTGAAAACTCACCCAACTCAACTCAAATCGAAAAAGTCGATTTTTTTTCATCATCATTTTTTGGTTTTCCCAAGAGATTAACGAGTGATATACATGTAGCATAGTGATCAGTTATATCGCATTCAAGTACAAACGGATGAATATTTAAAATATTGTTTTTCGTGCGGAGAAAGATATGGTCAATATATGTTTTGCAACTATCACGTGCTCTTGTTGGCTCATTAAGGAGGGATTCAGAACCCAGGGAACACAAAAAGCGTATATAATTATCACAACTAGAAGGAAAGTTCAATATGTCAATACTAATATCACCAACAAAGAAAATATTATGACTGTTCATCTCACTAAGGTCTTCAATTTCTTTAAAAAAAATATTCTTGTGGACAAACTGCAGCCGATACATGCATATAATATCCAAAGAAATATCATCAAGTTGAAGTTTTATAATTAGAGAATCTGCACTAGTTAGACCAGGCGTAGAGAATTTCGCGACCGTTAAATCGTCTTTGACAAAAGCTACTACACCACCGGCTGGATATTTTCTCATTGCACCTTCCGTATGGAATGTAGCCCTCAATTGAGAAATTCCTTAATTCATGTTCAAAAATTCAAATTTCAGGTAACACTATTATGTGCGGTAGAACAGCAAATCAATTGTACAAATATGAGCAAAAGCTATCAAAATTAGTTCTCATACTTCTAATATTCATGTGGAAAATGGTTAAATACTTTAAGGATGCTTAAAAGATTGTGCTAACCATTGTTTCATTACTTAAGCTAATATTACTGAGATCAATTAATTCGTTGTTACGTAACATAATAACAAAAATAATAAGAAATATTAAGTCTTAATCATAAATGATTAAGATCATCAAGACACTTAATGTATTTGATCTCCATACCAGGTTTCAGTCTCATCTTAATTTTACCAAATCGCACCCAAACATTGAAATAATTGAAATTATTTTTTGCCTTTTTTGCTTCCCTCAGCAGTAATTTATATTCGCCCTGCTAACCAGTCGTTAATGAAAATGTTACCTTTACATGAAGAAGACATTCTTCGCATCGATCGGTGATTTCTTGGCATACGAAGCGGCTAGAATTTGATCTTTGAGCCGATTGCTACGTAGTTGTAACATGTATCAACATTGTCATCTGCTATCTGCGCACCTACACCTTGATTTGGATAACCGTATCACGCACATTTCCTTTCTCCAAAAAGCGCACCTCTCGCAGTTCGATGTAGTTTCTGTGTATCACATACTCCACATTGCTAAGTTTGTCTCCAGTCTCCTTGAGTTGAAGTTTTAGCAGCTCGTTTTCTTTTTCCATTTCAGCTAACAATTGCGTCGACTGTTTCAAGGTCACAAGCTGCACCGTACTTCCCATGGATTGTATAGTTTGTACGAATGTCGCGAAAGTTGCACTCAATTCTATTACCTGGACGTGAATGGCCTCAACTGTAACATCGTTGTGGTCACTGCCGCTGCTGGTGGCGCACATTGAAGAAGACATTGACAATCTACGCGGATCATTTCTTTTTTGTTTAATATAAATTTGACAACTCCACGGTTTGTTTGATTTTGTTATGAAATCTACATCAGCAGGTTGTAATTTTGCACAATTAGCATGCATAAGACAGTTGCAGTCACTGCAATTAATCTTGCAGGAGTCTCTCACCACAGATTCCACAACTCATCGTCTATGACTTAACTCTTGGCTAACACCTTACTGATCACACCTTGAAGATAAATAAGGTTTCAAAATCAGTGGCATCACAGCAAGAGACCGCACAGAGATGTTCTATGGGTTAAAGTTGACCGGTTTTCGTCCTGGATGACAATTAAGAGGTGCGCAGCATATGTTTTTCTGGTATCTACGAGTAGAATGTACCATGCCTGTTTTTATCATAAATGTTAGGAGATGACTGTGAGCGGGATCAAGATTCTGGATACTACCCTCATGTCGAAGATACCACCGATGCTTACGAGCAGAACCCATACCACCAGAGATGTCGCCTTAACCAGAGTCGCTGCCTTTACCCAACCAATTACTAAGGTCGGTGTCCATTTTTTGGGGGGCATTTACACAACTATTGGGAGATGAACGAAAAACCGGTTTAACAGTGAAGGCGGTACATACTGAAATCCCGCACATCTTATCGTCGGATTCCTGCATCACGTGCATCAGAAACTTCATGGTTCGAAGAAATATACCAATGGAAGTATACTCCGACAACAGTTAGAATTTTAAAGAATGCGAGCGGTAGGCCCAAGAAGTGTTTCACGAACTAGAATCAGCGGAATTCCAATAAAACTTTCGCAGTTCAAACACCAAATTTTTAATCCTCTTGCAGCTTGTTATAAATGTTTAGGATCCTCCAGTCGCTAATGACGATGCCGACTGCAGTTAAGAGTATTTTAAACTCACAACCATTAATTTACATTCCGGTGCGAGCCAGCGATGATGAAATCCTTACATCCTTTAAAGCAGATGGATATATTCAAAAGCAAGGAAATTGGGTTCCACATGAATTCAAGCCGAGAGACGTCGAAAGGCGGTTTTGCATGTCCGAAATGCTACTGGAACGCCACAAAAGGAAGTCATTTTTACATCGGATTGTTACTGGTGATGAAAAATGTGAAACTCGGCCAACCAGCCAAATCAACGGCAAAGCTGAATATCCATGGCGCGAAGGTAATGCTCTGTATTTGGTGGGATCAGACGGGTGTGCTGTATTATGAGCTGCTAAGACCGGGTGAAACCACCAATGGACAACGTTACCGAACACAATTAATCCGTTTAAAGAGAGCAGTGGCCGAAAAACGCCCGGAATATTTGATCAGACACGAGGCAATAATTTTCCATCGTGACAACGCTCGGCCCCACGTTGCTGTTCCGTTTAAGAACTATTTGGAAAACAGTGGATGGGAAGTCTTACCCCACCCGCCTTATAGCCCAGACCTTGCCACTTCTGACTACCATTTGTTCCGGTCGATGCAGAACGCCCTCACTGAAATACGGTTCACATCAGAGCAGAATATCAAAAACTGGCTTGATTCATTCTTGGCTGCCAAGCCGTCGCAGTTCTTTTGGGATGGGATCCACAAATTGCCAAAAAGATGGGAAAAAGTCATAGCTTCAAATGGGCAATACTTTGAATAATACTATTGTACATGCTTTTCTTAAATAAACGTTCAATTTTGAAAAAAAAAACCGCACGAATTAATAAAATCAGACATTAACATTTTTTAATGTAATCATTTACCAAATGCGCCTTATACGTTGCTAAAATTTCTCTTCCTCTCCCGATTTTGTGGGTATCTATTTCGTTTTAAAATTTAGTAGATGAGCTTGGTGTTTGATTTTTACCATAAATGGAAATATTGTGCAAAAAAGCGGTTGCAACGATTGCGTACTGCACACTTTCTAATTTTAGTTGAATTCCTAGCTACAAAATTGAAACTTGCGTTATTCAAACTTCTTACTTTCATTCAACGAAACAGCCAGTTGCATAAATTTCCTATCGTAGTTGTACTGTTCACATGAGAAGTCATAATAATTTTTCTTCGTATCCCTTGTAAGCAATTATAAAACTTTGGGCAAAGTCATTTCACCCCAAACGGATATATATTTTTAATTTCTGAAAATATTTGTTTCGTGTACTGTCGAGGAGAATATCTTAAACCTCGCATACCATATTGTCTACACATTGAGTGAAAAGAACTCTGTACATCTCCGCCTTAGTTCTAATTTAAAAAAAAAAGGACCTACACTAAGAATTTTGATATGTAATGCAATAGAGCAGCGTTTGAGAAATATGAAATATTACAAAAATCCTTTTTCTTTGTTTTTTTTTTGCTATTTGACAAATCGTGAGAATATTTGGAAAAAGAATGAAATGAATTTCTAGCAATGTTATGTCTTATGTAATACTTGTCACCACCAATACTGTTGGCATAAATACTCGGTAAACACCCTCTATTGCAAAGCGACCAGAAATATCTGCTCCTATTATGTTTAAGTCATTTTCCCTGTATGACGGATTATAACTATAATATTATACGAGTAACTCTGGATTATGCACACAGTCAGCGTGGAAAATATTGAAATCCATTTTTGACATCGTTTATATACCCGTAAGAGAACTGTTAGTTAGCTCAGCGGGAGTGTTAAACGGACACGTATTGGAGTTCGATTCTCAGTCGAAGAATTAAATAAATAGAAACAAAATCGAAGTTAAACACTAACACAATCAGGTCATGGAAGATAAAGAGGGGTCTGTTCTCCCGATACTGGGACCACTTTGACGTCAGCGATGAGGCAGTTATGTTGGACTCTCATTCAACACAATTCAATTCTGAAGCTACGAGCTTTCCCTACAGCAGCGGAATTAACAGCCTATCTGAAAATATGTTTAGCATAGACAAAGTTGAATGGACCATAAACTCATTTAAACCATAAAAGGCAGCACCTGGATCAGACGAAAACTTTCCAGCACTAATTTAAAAAAAGGTTTGGTCCAGATACTTCCCACTATAACCGCCTTATTTAGGTACAGCTTCAACAGGGGATACATCTCACAAGCCTAGAGGAAGGCAAACCTAGTCAACTTAGCTTAGTATCGTCAGTGTTTTGTGTTTACTGTGTTCGTTTGTAATTATGACTAGAGACTTCAGTGTGGACGTAGCCAATATACGCGGGCTAAAAAGTAATCACTTTTCTGCGTACGTCCACGTCTGTAAGTATAGACCAGCTGTTTTCGCACTTAGTGAAACACAGGTAGATCATCCCAGCCCACACCTCTCAGATCACTCTGATCTGAAGCCACCTGACTACGAATTAGTGCCACTATTCTTTCCTCATCGCGGTCTCGCCATTTACGTGCGTAGTGATGTAGCTTACCAAATTCCACCACAATGTAGTCCCTGTTCCAATCCGGAATTCAATTTCATGTGGTTAACATTCCATCTCCGTAAGCAAATTATGCACTATTGCTTTATTTACAGAAGCCCCAAACCGGACAGCAACTCGACCTTTAACGAGTTTGGTGCTCTGTCTGACTCCATACAAAGAATTGTATCCCAGTATCCTCATACTGAAATCGTGATTACGGGCGATTTCAGTATATGAAATTCTGGTTGGCTTCGATATTCTAGATAGACAACCCCCGAAGGACGGTGTGTTGAGGTCTTCGCTGCGGAAAATAATTTAATCCAACTTGTAAATGAGCCCACACGAATACCACACGTTGATAGTCATACCGCCAACACACTGGACTTGTTTTTAACTTCTCACCCTGACAACTACTGCGTTGATGTGCTCTCCCTCTAGGCTCGTCGGACCATTGTGTCATATCAGCTAAATTCTCATACACCCACCACACAGTTAGAGAAAAGATTCCTAAAAGAACCGTATGGCAATACGAGAAAGCCAACTGGAGCGGACTTAACAGTTCCTTTAGGCATTTTAACTGGTCGTTATGTTTCCTCGATAACGACGTGGAATGCCGCTGCTGACATAATCACAGAAACTATTCTCTTTGGAATGAGATGCTTTATCCCTCATCGGATGAAGAGTATCAAAACAAAAGAAAAGGCATGGTACGACTCGAGTTGTAAAGAGACTGTCAGGGTTAGAGAATTGTTTTTTCGTTCCTACAAGTTCAACCCGACAGAGGAAAACCGAAAAAAGTTCAAACGGGCCAGAAATGACTGCAACGTCTTTCTCAAGCGTGTGAAAATCCAATACGACCAAAAACTGAGGCAAAAAACAGTGCAATGTCCAAAAGGCAGTAAAAATTGTTGGTCGTTCGTCAAAAACATTAGAAATTCTGCCTCATCCTCCATCCCAACGCTCATTTACAATGACATTCCAGCTGTCAGCTCTTCGGACAAGGCCAATCTGCTTGCTGCAGATGGAAAACAGCATTTGTCCAGGCCGTCCCTAAAAAAGGCGAATCTTCTTCTCTTTCCTCCTACAGACCCATTGCACTTACGTTCCTTCTCTCCAAGGTCATGGAAACGCTGATAAACCGTCAGCTCATGAAATATCTCGAAACACGAAAACTTCTCAATGACCGGCAATATGGTTTTCGTAGCAACAGGTCCACTGGTGATCTGATGGCATGTCTCACCGAAAAGCGGAACCAAAGCGTACATCAATCTGGCGAAAGCAAGATAGTTCCACTTGATATTTCTAAGGCATTTGACAGAGTTTGGCATCAGGCTCTTTTGTCGAAAATGTGTGCATTTGGGATCGACGACTCTCTTCCTCGATGGATTAGAAATTACCTTTCGGAATGTTCAATTCAAGTTGTGTTGGATGGTTTCAAGTCTGGTATTCATAAAATAAATGCTGGTGTGCCCCAGAACTCCGTTCTGTCTCCGACACTCTTTTTAATTTAGTCAAATCTTTACATTCGGAAAGTATGATCTAGTCATTAGCGTACAGACAGTGCTATATTTTTGTAGAATGACGCTTAGGTCATTAAACGCCATAACAGAAATAACTAGCGAAAGGGGAATAGATTTAAGAGTGCACATTATTTAGTTCTGACTGTTTCTTTATATATTTAAAAATAGTTTGTCCTATTATATTAGAAAAATTTGATCAAATTATGTGTTTATCAATTCTGTCAGACTTTTTCCAAATCGATAGGAATCTGTGGTGTCACAATCACGGTTGAAAGCGACCTAGTTAGTGGGAATAAGATTTTATTTTATTAATTTTTTTTTTTTGAAACCAGAAACACTGCAATTTCGAGTGCCAAAAACTAAACTGTAAAATATACTTATAAAAAAATTGAGTAGTTAGTATTGCGATTGCTAATTATAAATGTATGATTAACTATTGTCAATTTGTAACAAATTTCCATTTTGAATGGAGCCATTATTATTTAGTCAATTGTATTGTCTGGACGACAAAGGCAGACACTACAAAGCAAAATGTAGGTTTTGTAATATTTTAATGGATTTGTAACAAAAAACATTTATAGTTTTAGGGCAAAAGTAGTAAGCAATAAAAAAAACAATTATAGCGATTGGTTTAATTGATGACAGAAAACCAGAAAACAAAAGTTTGAACTTTTTTCCTTGGAACTGAACAGGTCCTTTTTTTTTTTATAATCGGCGCGCGCTCAAGCGGTTTTTGTACCCTTAAAATGTTCGTGAACAGCGCGGGCGAAGGAAATTCAGTGAGGAAGAAAAGGCAGGTACCGATGTACATTGTTTTTAAATGTTTGCAAGTTATAACGACCAGGAAACACAGAGGTCGGCAGGGCATTCCATAAGCGAGATGTACGGCTTAGGAAAGAATCACGATATTTTAGAGTACATCCGAAAATGGGCTTGAGGGTATACTGATGAGCATTAATAGCGAGACGGGTGTTACGGTTGAAAGTTTGAATGGGCGGAATGCTACTGGCAATTTCAATGGAGCACTGGTGGTGGAAATAGCGATAAAACAAAGTGAGACAGGAGACATTACGTCGGTGTTCGAGGGTGTCAATTGATTGACTGATATTAGTATCACCAATTAGTTTTATCGCACGGTTTTGAATCCTATCTAGCAGGTGCAGAGATGTTTTGGACACACCTGACCAGATGTAGGCATTGTACTCCAATTTCGGGCGAATAAATGCCTTATACATACGAGGGCGGGTCAATAATTCCGTGCATTTTTGAATTTCTGACCTCTTTACTGAAACAGCAACACTGCTCCTGTCAACAGGCGTCTGTCAGTTGACTCCTGTCAAAATTTAAACTTGCTGCGTCAGTTAGTTTGTGTTTGACAGCTATTTTTATCAGACTACTCACTAATTTGAGGAGAAAATGGAAAAAAGTGAATTTCGTGTGCTTATTAAGCATTATTTCTTGCGAAAAAAAACCATTACCGAGACCAAGGCTAAGCTTGATAAATACTATGGGGACTCTGCACCATCGATTTCAATGGTAAAAAAGTGGTTTACTGAATTTCGTTGTGGCCGTACAAGCACTGAAGATGCCGAACGTCCTGGACGCCCACTTGAGGTCTCTACACCCGAAACAATCGAAAAAATTCACGATATGGTGTTGGCCGACCGAAGATTGAAAGTGCGAGAGATTGTGGAAGCCGTAGGGATCTCGCATGGCTCAGTGGTTTCAATTTTGAATGATCACTTGGGCATGAGAAAGCTTTCCGCAAGATGGGTGCCGCGTTTGCTCACAGTCGACCACAAACGCAATCGTGTAACAACTTCACAGGAAGGTTTGGCGTTGTTTAATCGCAATATGGAGGAGTTTTTGCGCCGTTTTGTAACCGTGGACGAAACATGGATCCATCACAACACACCAGAGAACAAACAACAGTCAAAACAGTGGGTTTCTAAGGGTGAATCGGCGCCAAAGAAGGCCAAGGTGGGTTTGTCAGCCAATAAAGTTATGGTGACTGTTTTTTGGGATGCACGCGGGATAATCCACATTGACTACCTTCAAAAGGGAAGAACAATCAATGGGGAATATTATGCCAACTTATTGGACCGATTCAATGACGATTTGAAAAAAAAACGACCTCATTTGGCCAAGAAAAAAGTTCTTTTCCACCAAGACAATGCAAGGGTGCACACATGTGCAGTTGCCATGGCAAAAATCCATGAATTGGGCTATGAATTGCTCCCTCATCCACCCTATTCTCCAGATTTGGCTCCGAGCGACTACTTCTTGTTCCCAAACCTGAAGAAATGGCTTGGTGGAAAAAGATTTGACTCCAATGATGAAGTCATCTCGTCATTTTGAGGACCTCGACAAATCATTTTTTTTGGAAGGGATAAAAAAATTGGAGAAGCGTTGGACAAAGTGTATAGAGCTCAACTGAGACTACGTTGAAAAATAAAATTATTTTTTTATCAAAAAATCTGTTTTAATCCAAAAGTCACGGACTTATTGACCCGCCCTCGTATATTGAGGCCAGATCAAAGAGGGTGAAGTATTTCTTACATTGCTTGAGGAAACCTAGACACTTCGCAGGGTTTTTGACGACACCGAATATGTGGTCATTCCAACGTAAGTTGTAATTGACGCACATACCGAGAATGGAAAGTTTTTCGGTTTCGACGATGCAAGTGCCATTCATAGATAATGGCTGGGTATTTGAATTTCGCTTTAATGACAGCAGACAGCATTGTGTTTTGGAAGCATTAAATTCCACTCTGTAATAGTTCCCCAATTGGTAATGCTGTTAATATCGGAATTTAATGAGCTTAACATATGCTGCCGTGCCCGTTCTATAGCCGAAGAGCAGGGACGTGAGTCCGGGAAAGAATATGAAAAGCAAAGAGTACTGTCATCATCAAAGGAATATATTGGATTAGAAGTAGCAGACAAGAGATCGTTGATGAAAATTAAAAGTAGTGTCGGAGACAGAACGGAGCCCTGGGGCACACCAGTTGGGGCATCCAACACAACTTGAATTGAACGTTCCGAAAGGTAATTTCTAATCCATTGAGGAAGAGAGTCGTCGATCCCAAATGCACACATTTTCGACAAAGGAGCCTAACCATATTGCCGGTCATTGAGCAGTTTTCGTGTTTCGAGATATTTCATGAGCTGACGGTTTATCAGCGTTTCCATGACCTTGGAGAGAAGGGACGTAAGTGCAATGGGTCTGTAGGAGGAGAAAGAAAATTCGCCTTTTTTTAGGAACGGGGTCTACAGATGCTGTTTTCTATCTGCTCGTAAAATCTCCTAAAGAGTAGGAGAACACCTCTTCATAAAAAGGGAAGATAAACTATCTGGAGTAGCGGATATGTGAATGTTAAGATCTTTAAGTACATGAGTGCGAAAGTGGATTCGTCCCATTGGAGATTCGACGCATTCAAGTGTAGGTGGAGATAAAGCACTATCGGCAAGTTTTAAGCTGGCCGCAAAGTGTGCAGAAAGCACATTGGCCATGTCCAAAGAGCTGACATCTGGAATGTCATTATAAATGAGCATTGGGATGAAGGATGGATGAGGCAGAATTTCTAATGTTTTTGACGAACGACCAACAATTTTTACTATGTATCTGTCGGGTTGATCTTGAAGGACCGAAAAAACATTTCTCTAACCCTCACAGCCTCTTTACATCTCGAGTTGTACCATGCCTTTTCTTCGGGTTTAATACTCTTCATCCGATGAGGGATAAAGGATCTTATTCCAAATAGAATAGCGTCTGTGATCATATCCCAAAGGAAAGTACGCTCCAATGAGCTTTTTCTTATTGCCATAGGTTATTTTAGGAGTCTTTTCTCTAACTGTGTGGTCTGTGAACGAGATAGTTTCTCTGATATGACACAGTGATCCGACGAGCCTAGAGCGGATAGCATATCGATCTTGTGTTTGTCAGCGTGAGATGTTTATAACAAATCCAGAGTGTTGGCGGTATGGCTATCAACGTCCAACATTCGCATGGGCTCACTTACAAGCTGGATCAAGTAATTTTCCGCAGCGAAGATCGTCCAGAATGTCGAATGTTGGTTGAGCTGATGTGATTTATTGATAATTGGGGAGTATTTTACTTAGAGAAACGCAGGGGAAAAATTAGTATCATTAGCCTGGTTAGACCAGGTTTTGGCAAAGTGTTCGGTCGTATCAATGGGGAAGATAAAGTAGTTGTATAAGATCTGACAATATTTATTGAGCGGTAAATATATCGATCTTATGTTGCCCCAGAATCGTTTACCTAGGTATTTAGGTTGATATTTGAGGTGGACTTTTCAAAGCAAGCATTATTACAAACTTTTGCCTTTTTGCAGAACTACGCCTTAGATTTACGGTAGGCAATGAGATTTTCCTGACTTGGTTGCTTTTTTAAAATTGTGCAACGCTCTCTTTTTAAGCTATCTATTCCATTGCTCCACCAAGGTACTTGTGTTTTCGTGGGAAGTGGATTGCTGCTATGTTTACTGTTTTTTTTTCTTCTTTTCAATGGATTAGTGTATAAATGTTGCTTAATTTTTTATGTTTAGCTATAAATTCGTGGATGTTATGAGATTTAATGTTATATTTTGGAAGAGGGGCCAGTTAGAAACTTTCAAAATCGACTTGGGTTTATGTACAAAGTTCCTAGTCTCACTGTTTTCGAAATTGGTGGAAAATGGTGACTACCCTGTAAGTCTTGGAGTGTTGTACATGTGGTATTGGGGTATAATTGTGAAGAAATTGGGATAGATTCACATGGGTAAAGTTTTTATGGGTAGAAAAATGGCTTTGCTGTCTGTCGATCAGTACTGTCAGATTGGAGGGGCAAGGCAGTATTTCGCAATTTTACTCCTTATGTTGGTTAGAGGGATACCACTGTGATTTGCTGTTTTACTTCGATTACAAAGGTGACAGTTAATACTCAGAGATTTGTGAACTAAGGGTGCAGCCCCCTGTTTAATTGCCGTATTGTTTGGAATGCTGTAAAAGTATGAAGTATATTGTTTCATGGAGTAAGGTTTCATGGCTTCATAATCGAGGGATTGAGATTATTTATTAGTAACTATAACTGAAGTCCGTGATAGTGATAGGCAGCGCCGAGGGAGTAACTGGTTTTGTTGTTTTGTTTTTTTTTTTTTTGATTGGTTGATGTGTTAGTAATTTAAGAGGTATGTGACACTGAAGATTTTTGAGTTTTAAAAGTTTGTATTTGAGGAGAAAGGCGGGGGATTTTTTGGGATTTTAAAGCAGAAGTAAAGGAGCGATAACCTCCCCGTAATTGAGGTACATACTCGTAAAAGGTACTCATTCCAGGATTGAGGAGAAAATTGCTAAAAGGGTTTGCTGAAGAGATAATTACAAATATAGGGTTGGTTGGTGGATGGCGAATTAATTAGAAGGGGGTATTAATAAAAAATATTTTGACTTAATAAACTATTTGAAAAAAGAAATAAAATGTTAGTTTTTCCTAATCCTTCTTCTGATTTAGAGTTCAAGTGGAATTGAACCTTTTCTGGTTTTATAAAGATATCTTACCATTCCAGCATATTGGCATACTGGTAAATTTGCAGCTAACATTGTGCGTATATTTGCCCAATCCGTTTAAGGTCAATTCAAATCCATGGATCGTATTTTTGATGTTTTGATTGCTTCCTTTTGTCCTTTTATTATTCTGGAGTGTATTTATTTTGCGCAAGTTTTATATTGTAAAAAGTGAAATTGCTGAAGAGGGCAGCACTAAAATCAGAAAGAGAAATAATAAAAGAATTCAGAATTTATCTGGCGAGATCTAATAATATATTTCAATATATGTAAGTAAATGAAGACAATACAGTAAAACGTAATAAGTTTTGAAATTAATCTTACTTAGAACTACTTTGTATCTGTTTCCAACATAACTATATATAGATTTATTTCAATTAAATTGCATAAGATTCGATAAGGAGTCATTGAAACTTCACGCATTCTTCTGGGCATATCTTTGAATTCATATATTTAATTTTTTTTATGTGCATACTTGTTGCAAGGATCTTCTAACGTAATATTACAGTCAGTATAAAACTAAGTTTTCAGGCTTATCTGCTCTGATATTGTGACTGCAGAACGTGCGCTCTCTGTTCTTGCCTCTTCTTTTCAGAATATGTATATGTAATACAAGCCAAAGATACCCTGACAGGAAAAAAAAATCTCAGTAGCTGATACAAAGCGCATGTATAATCAATTTAACCTGACTTTACAATCAAACTCAGGCCTACACCCCGCGCAACAACAAAAAAAACGAATTACAAATACTCTTTAGGGGCTTCCGTAATTATATTTTATTGCTTCGGGGTTTAGTTTCGCACATTCGGGAAATTGAAAATTTGATATCACGATATCAAAAATAGGACAATTGAGTGAAGAAAATAACGCATTTACCGCGACATAGCTGAGCGGAAAGTGACATTTCGTGAAATAGCGTGACAAATTGGATGCAATGAGGTTCTCTCCAAAAAAATTCTCTAACAAATATAGTCAGGATCATACTCTGACGAGAAAAAATGGCACTGGACTGAAAAGGTGTACCACTGTTTGGCAAGACCGGGAAATAGGCTTAAAACCGCACAGGAGTTGAGAGCTGACCTCGATAAAGGTATTGGTACTGAAGTTGGCGTCAAATATGGAAACGCTGACAGCGAAAACCCCGTTACCAATTTTTGAATATGATTCAGCACCTCGCAATCCAGCAAAATCAGTTAGCAATTAGAGTTTTCTTTTTCCTATTTTTGGATGTTTTATTCTACATTTTAAATTTCTTCCACAGATTAAAAAACTGTGAAAGAAGAATTGGGGATAGATTCCCTAATTTGACCGGGAAATGTTCCAGATCTAGACCCCATCGAAAACGTATGGGCTCTTGTGGGAAAGAAGATCCAAGCCAAAAAACCAAAACCCGTACAGGATCTCAAGAGCATCATTGAAGAAGTCTGGTCCAATGGTGGTGCTACGAAGTACTAGAGCCATTTTTCAATACTGTCAAAGTCTTATATTATGTAAAGAGATTTCTTACTGTAAAAAAAATATACAAAAACATAAATTTACTTTTCGAATTTGAGCGTTGTTTTCAATTTATATTGAAATCAATACTTGGGCTACGTCTGATGTTTTGCGGTCTGATTGTAAAATTATTACTTTTTGCGAGTTATGCTGCAAAATGTTTTGTGCAATTGGGCTATAACATATATCAATATACTCGTAAATGTTGAATTAAAAATACAGAGTCATTATGAAGCGATTTCTCAGTTCTCTTCCAATTTGAGATAAACTACCACCTGCGGCTTTTTTTGTTGCGCATGGTTTATATCCCTGGATTCGTGTGCAGACAATTCAAAAGAATACAGCAATACTAAGACACGACTCCCCGAGTCATGTATAACCTCAAAGATTTCCACTGATTACACCGATCACCAATTGCAAGTTATTTTATGTTGCGTTGTGAGTATCTTGAAATGGAAGTACAGGTGCATTTAAATTTTAAATTTATAATTGCAGCTCGTGTCGATTATTATTAAGACCGTTAAGTTTTGAAGTGTGAACTACTTATAGATGGGCTTTACCTTTATATGTACATATATCGTCATAATGGTTAGTTTTAGATAGATTGATGTGCGAATATCTGTGTAACATATATTATGTATGCTTTTGATATTTTTTCATAACATGCATTATTTAACTTCCATATGTGCATTCAAAAGAGTTCCATAAATTAGGTTAACATCCAAAATTAAAGTAAATTTCACAACATGTCCTATTTAACTACCATATGTGGTTCTACAGAGCTCCTAGGATGTTGTTTTTTTTTGTTTTCATGGTGCGTAGAAATTAGTTCACAAGATGGTGACAATAAATAATCGAAAACCATTTTCAGTATCCAAAAATATATTATTTAAAGAATTAAAAGCAGGGAAAAAATTGGAATATCCCAACAATTTTAAAAAATAAAAGAACAATTTGAGGTCAAATAAATTAAAAAGAAATGGCGAAGAGGAAAATTCATAGATAAATGAAGAAGGAAAATATGAACGTCGACCAGCAAAAAGCTTACGATTTCGGAAAGACTTGTTACTATTTTCTTGAACACTTTCGAAACACGTAGACATAAACATATATTTTTGGAGCAGTAAAGCCGTATATCTCAGTTTTTATCATTCGCTCGCTCGAAGAAACAAGACGCGCAGTCACTGCTGAGAGAGTTTGGATAGTTTGGTATATGGTATGTGTGCGTGTGCGTGTTATATCCGCTGTTTTTATTTTCTGACTTACTCCAATATTACATATTTAGTGAAGTGTGCATAGAACTTGTGCATTATACTCATATTTGTGGAAAACAGAAGCAGAAAGCAGAAAGCAGAAATTTGGAGCTGTCATCGAGAGTTGAGTTTTTGAGGTAACATAAATATAATAAATACAATATTTGTATTATATATTTGACATTATTATAAGTGTAATATTATTATAAAATATGAATTTATTTATTATTTTTTTAGATTGAGCTAAAAAAGAGATTACACGGCGAAGAAGACGACCAAAGTGATGGCTCTTCAGACAGTGAAGATGAGGATTTGTTTCCCAACGATAACGCTCCGAAGGAAAACTCATATCCGCTATATGGTGCAACGATGGGACGAGGGCGATTTCAGTCGCTTTTAGGTTTTATACGTGTTGACGATTACACGAAGCAGCCAATAATAGAGCTGCATCTATTTCTGATATTTGGAACATGTTGAATGCAAACCTATCGGCAGTGTATAAACCAACGTAGTACTTGACTATCAACGAAAATGTCTTTCCTTTTCGAGGAAGAACGAAGTTTACCCACTACATGCCATCGAAGCTTGCTAAATACGGTCTAAAAGTATTTTGGTTATCCGAAGCAAGTAAGGCTTATTTACTCAAAGGGATTTTCTATACAGGTTAACAAGGTAAAACTCGAGAAGTCAATCAAGGAAAACGATTTGTGAAAGAACTGGTCGCCGCTTACAAAGGATCTGGCCGGAACATAAGCATGGACAGATTTTTCACCACCTTACCGTTAGCAGAGTCTTTTGTCATGGAAGCTCACTAACGTCGGTACTTTGAAAAAACAAATAAAACATTCATTCATCAAGAAATTAAACCGTCGTACTCTAGACCGTTATTGTCAAGGCTCTTTGGATTTCACGAGAAATTCAATTCAATTCAATATTCATATGTTCCGAAGAAAAACAAAGCGGTGATTCTTCTCAGTACGATGCACAATGATGATACAATCTTTGATGCATCTCACCAGGAACTATGGTCTATGATACTATGGATCAAATGTGCATGAGTATTCCACCCAACAGCGAACATGCAGATGGCCGCTAGCTTTTTTTTTACAATATTTTGGATATCGTTAGTCTTGCTGCGTACGTTACTTGCTATGAAAATAACGATATGCTTGCAAAAAAAACCAACAGATGCTGACTTTTTCTACACCAGGTCTCAGAAGAACTAGCCATGCCAATGATAGACGAACGACCAGCAAGTCATGCGAAATCATGCAACGAAAATCCCAATCGAAAGTTACTATGAAAGGCCAGTAACAGAAGTTGTAACTGATAACAAAAATCAACGAGGCGCTAGTGGTAGGAAAGTTGTAGTTGGATCATCCTACATTTGCAACCAGCAGCCAATTCGAAAGAGAACAAAGACAAGAAAGTCTTGCGTTGACAGTAAAAAACCCGTTTGTGATCAGCACACAGCAAAAATTACAAAATGTTTGAATTGTAATCATTGATTTCTAATATATATGTATGAAAAATTAAATTTAATTATTTCTTTGTAATTTTTCATATAGTATTTGTATATTACGAAAACTCCATGATTCTTGCCCAACAATCACATTGCAAAATGCGATATTTATTATTATTATATGCAGTACACTCAATAAATAAACAATTTGAAATAAGTATATGTTATTATTATTTATATATTAATCCATCCATATTTATTTATTATATTTTTACAACAAACTTTTATTATAACATACCATACGAAGCTCATGCTTTTTCTATCGGCTCATACGTGTTTTTTTTATTTTTTTTTTAAATGCAAAATTGTTTAAGTTATATTTTTTTTTCAAAATATGTTGAATTCAAATTTCGATAGAGATTCGGTCAAATCATAGAGATTCGAGAAGGTTTTGGTGAATCGTTTTTGGGAAAAAAAAATTATTCAACAAAACGTACGCCGATGGGTACCTGGGTGGCAACACTAAGGTTAAAAAAACGAACCCTGAAAAAACTTTCAAGTTCAGAGCAGAAAAGCGCATGAGTGGAAAGGTGTCTAAGGAAATTTTAACAGTTTTAGCAACTGGTAATATGACGGGAATAGAAAAAATTATCTTTTGTTTATGAACAAATTTAAAATTGCATTCTTTTTTAAAAGTGTAACAATCCTACTACAATATGTTGGTCTATGACGTCTATTATTCCGAAAAAGGTTTGCGAAGGTGAGATAAATATAATATATATAAATATAATTGACGATTATGCGTGTACATACAGTCTTTAAAATGTATTAAACTCTACCACATCAGTTCTGCCAGCTATGGATCGAGGTACCATAAAATAACTAAATGCTCAATGCAGAAAATTGCGGATTTAAGAAATCCTGAAACATATTGAATATTATCATGATTATAGTACAATAGTAAGGTTCTGGATGCCATCTTAATGACTCTAACCACTTAGCAGCTTCTATACACACAACAACAAAGCAATACACAAATGAATACGGATAATTTCGAAAATAAAGAAACATGAGACATGGAACCGATATGAAGTATCCACGATTATTGAAGCATTAACTTCGAAGCAAAAATGTTAGTATAGCCACAAAACTGTCCAAAAAGGATGACATGGTGCTTTTTGCGTCTGCACTTGGGTCATATATTTGAGAAGAAAAATCCTCCGACCTGACATTTTTGCAACAAGAATTGCGTGTTTTCAGTGAGAATTTTACCCAAGTGCCATAAGGCCAACGACATAACAAATATGCCTACAAAACCCACGATCGGTTTCTGATAAACTTAAAACCTTAAGTTAATATAAAAAGTATTTTTAAAATTCTACATTTAAAACAAGAAAACACTTGTAATACGAGGGCTATTCCAAAATCAACCTCCGATGTGTTACAATTCATTCCAATTCGGTGACGTGTTTCTACATGTCGCAACCAGTACATTATTCTCTAATAATATGCCAAGTTTCGACCGTTTTCGTTCAGTATTTCTCCAATAGTTGCCTTTTTAACATGGAGAATACAATTTTATCTCCCGCCGCCTGTGAGGTGCGAAGTGTAATTCGTTTTTTGCAAGCCGAAGGAAATGGCGCAGCTCAAATTCATCGTCCGTTATGCGCTCTTTACGGCAATACAGTGACGAGTGATGGTTCGGTACGTGATTGGTGTAGACAATTTAAAAACGGACACACAGATGTGCATAATGAAGGAGGCTAAGGGCGCAAATCGATCATGAATCAAGACGTGATTCACCAAGTTGATCAATTTGTTCGAGAAATCAGGCGTTTTACGATTTCAGATCTTGCGACAAGATTTTCCGAAATTTCTCGAATCGTGTCTGAAAACTTGGGTTATCACAAGTTCTGTGCCCGTTGGGTCCTAAAACAGCTCACAGATGTCCACAAGATCCAACGTGTCAATTCAGGAAAAGCATTTCTCGAACGTTTAGAAATGGAAGGTGAAGAATTTTTACAGCAAATTGTGACTGGAGATGAGACTTGGGTCCAGTATGTAAACTTAGACAGCAAAGAATAGTCAAAGCAATGGATGCACACTCATTCCCCAAACAAGCCAAAAAAAATTCAAACAAACTTTTTCCTATCGAAAAATGATGGCCAAAGTATTTTGGGAAAGTAAAGGCAACCTGGAAACACAATAAATGCAGCGGTTTACTGTGAAACTCTACGTAAGTTGAGAAGAGCAATCCAGAACAAAAGACGAGGAATGCTTACCAAAGGTGTGGTGTTTCTGCATGACAACTCACGACCACACACTGTTGAACGCACAAAAACTTTAGTGGAGGAGTTCAATTGGGATATTTTTGATCACTCTCCCTACAGTAGTGATTTGGCACCAGGTGATTATCACCTTTTCCCAAAATTGAAATCATCCATTGCACCTCAACATTTTGGAAGTAATGACGAACTTATGAACGGTGTGAATCAATGCCTCAACGCACTGGCGGTGCGATTTTTAAGGAGGGTATACAAAAACTCGTCCCACGTTACTAAAAATGTAAATCTATGTAGAAAAATAATTTAGATGTTAATAAAACTACTTTAATTAATGTTTTTGGTTTTTTTTTTAAAAATATTTTTCACTTCGGAGGTTGATTTTGGAATAGCCCTCGTATGATTATTGAAGCGTTATTTAAAATTTTTAACATAAAAGTAGATATAATATGCTCTGGAATTATGTGTGGGCAGCTTCAAACTCAAATCCAGACATTAGACAACGAAATGTACAAAACAATCGGAAATTTGTTTCAATTTGATTAACCATTTAAAATATATATTTATATACGTATATATATTTAAATAGAGGATTTATCGGAAATCGGTCATTACGATACAATCGGTCATCGGGCAAGCTTTCGTTCGGAATGGCATGTCGAATATTGCCGAATAGAAATTTTAGAAATTGATTTAATTTCGCATATTCTACAGTTAGTGATCTACTCATTCATTCTTTATTCACTTATATAAAAAATATATACAGACATCAACTTGATCTAGTATACCGACAATCTATCAAAATATTTAATATAAAGATTTTTCAGTTGCAGAAGCAGGCTTTCTTAAGATCCTTAAAAATTTAGTCAATTAGTCAAATGAAATCAAAAATATCGTTAGTAAAAATTGAAATCATGCACATTTACAAAAAAAAAAAAAAAACCTTTGCCCCAAAACTGTTACATTGCAAATTAATAATCCCCAAAAAAAAAAAGATTTAATACTCGGGATAGTTTTCAATACCGAAATCCAGGAAATGTATTACACCAACACTTAGTTAACAACCCCAGTGCGGACCAAAACAAACCTTGAACTAAGGTTTTCAGAAGATTGTTTTTACACTGAAGTGGGTATCAATACACTTAAAATGCCAAAGCATGTGTTGTGTTTTTTTTAGAAAATTGGATAGATGAAGATTTTGCTGCATGGTTAAGGTTTTTTGAATCCAGTTGTGATTCGAACAATGAACTTTCTAATTTGAAAAACAAACCTATACCAAGAATCTAGCACCACTCTGCAATCTCTGTAACAAAAATGAGATTCTATCTATAAACTACCTGATAAATTTCACCAAATTCGATTTTCTAAAATCTGATTCTGACATTAATAACAAATTTGTTTTAAACCTTTCTTAAAAATATTCATTATCAATTTTTTTATTATAACGAACCAAAAGATTTGGTACCTATATTCTATATCTACATACGAATTTAGCATTGTAATTTACCTGACATAATAAATTGTAACAATAATATCATATGTTATTTTTAGCATCGCCCTCTCTAAACCATCACTGAAGTTTGATCTACAAAGACTTTCTGGACTCTATTTTCCTGTACTTGGCAACATTAGTTAACAATTAACAAGTGACACTATAAAATAACAAAATCTATTGCTTAATACTATAATTGAATTTAATTTAAGCTTATGAAGCTACCTAGCTACTCTTTAAAGTATTAGTATGCGGTTAAATTTATAAATGGACAGTAAAATCAATAAATGGTCAGTTACGCGTGTGAACAAGTACGCCCCCTCATCTGAAAAGTACGAGGTTTGTCTGAAAAGTTTCCGTGAGCAACGTAAAGAAAGAAGTTTCAGTCATTTTGGACGCGCAGTTTTTATTTGACAGTCGTTTGAGTTGGAGTTGGAATGAGTTGGACTCTGTGTATGGGGACTCTGCACCATCATTTATCACAGTGAAATTTTGGGCAGCTGAATTTAAACGTGGCCGTAAGAACTTGGGAGATGATGAACGTTCGGGACGTCCAAAAACTGCAACCACTGACGATAACATTGCTAAAGTTCACCAAATGGTGTTAGACGACCGCCGAATTAAAGTGAGGGAGATAGTAGAGGTTATGAAAATGTCCCAAGAACGTGTTTGTTACATATGAAATCAAGATTTAGACATGAGAGAGCTGTCCGCGCGTTGGGTGCCGCGTTTGCTTACACTAGACCAAAAACGTGTTCGAATGAACATTTCCAACGCTCTGTTTGCGCAGTTTTGGCGCCGATTACTTACTGTAGATGAAACTTGGATACACCATTATAGGCCCGAAACAAAAATTCAGTCAAAACGGTGGACTGCAAAGGGCGAGCCGGCCCCAAAAAAAGCAAAAACTGTTTTTTCGGCTGGGAAAGTGATGGCGACTGTTTTTTGGGATAGTAAAGGAGTTATCTTAATCGATTATCTTCAAAAAGGAAAAACCATTACAGGAGCATACTACGCATCATTACTTGCCAAGCTGTAGGCAGAAATTGAGGAAAAACGGCCACATTTGCAGAAAAATAAAATCCTGTTTCACCAAGACAACGCGCCGTCTCACACCTCAGCGGTTGCATGACGAAAATCCATGAATTACGGTTTGAACTTTGACCATCCGGCTTATTCACCAGATCTAGACCAAAGCGACTTCTTTTTGTTCCCTCATCTAAAAACTGCGCTCGGAGGACAAAGATTTTCATCAACTCAGGAGGCAATCACCTTCGTGAACAATTATTTTGCAGAGAAAAATGCCAAGTATTATTTGGACGGGTTAGAGAGATGGGAGCATCGCTGGGAGAAGTGTATAGAGTTAGAAGGAGACTATGTAGAAAAATAAAAAAAAAATTTGAGAAAAAATGTCTTCTACGAGTATCATTGTTCGGTCGGAAATAATTTTCAGACAACCCTCGAACTTAACATAGTCACTCCCTTAGTTTCTTTCAGTTTCAATTCACATTCCTATTTCCTCTTTCTTATCTTAATCTATCATTCTTTCGCAAGAGTAAAAATAGGAAGACCATTTCTGTTTCAAACCAGGTTCTATGTTATATCAATATTATATACGAGTATATTTTGAAATTTAATCTTTTTGGAATTGAAAATTGAAAATAAGATTGATTTGAGTTGAATTGAATAAAAATTCCACAATTCTTTTGTTTGACACTATCATACTTTGATTTTAAGAGTACAAATAAGAAGACGGTTTCACGATCGACTTAGTATTATTTTTTTTTTTCTAAAACAATAACAATTTATAAAAATATATATATTTACATTTTTCCATCAGTATTTGATTGCCTTACTAATGACCGTTGCTTTTAGTTGAAATTTTACTAAATTCGTATAAAAATTAATCCCCTTCATGTAATTTGTCGTCGTTCTGATGCTCTACCAATACCGAAATAAAATGTTATAGCTCAAATAAGGCTCGGTTATGAATTTCGTAATATTTTTTTTTACTCTAGTAATATATTTCCTTATCTCTTATGTGTTTGTTTCTATACTCAAGCCGGACATTTGAAGATATTTTATAATTATTGAGGAAACTTGAATTATACGTTTATCTTTACAAAATCGAGCGCATAACAATTGATTTTTCAAGTCTTTAAACATAAAGAGATATTATTAAGATACACACTTTTAAAGCACATAAAACACGATATTTTATTAAGATATTTAAGTTATTTTCCTATTGTTAAATATTTTGTTCAATAAAAGTCATTAGTTTTTCCACGGGCTGATGGAATTATCACTATCACTGCTGAGAGTTTTTTTTTAGTAATTTCACTCATATTTAATTCTAATGGTACCCGAATGTGTAGAGGAGCTGCACTTTATAAGAAAGATTTATACAAATTTATATTATTGTACCTTCTTCATTTATCTTATTGATGAGTTATACATGTTCACTTTTAAATCCTCGTTTTTCTAACTTCTATAATAGTTTGTTGCTGGACCGCTTAGAATTATCACTTTATTTTTTGATCTAAATTTGAAAATTGAATTTTTATGCATTCTTCAACATCTTATATATATACTTATATATTCTTAGACAACTTTGTATGCATTTATTTTGAAAAAAAAATAAAATAAAAAATTATGCCTAAAATTATTTAAGCAGTCAGAATTATTAGTATTGTTATCACAACTATTTTAAATGATTAGCTTATTCTTAATTAGTTTAATTTGCATCCGTTGGTTATAAAGTATTACTTTAAATTGTTTGTTTGATGTCATATGTTGAAGTATATCATCAGTGTCCCAATAATTTGATTTATATCTTCAGGAAAATGAATTTAAGATTTTTTTTTAAGAAATTAATTAGTTTTTGACTCGTAATATTTTTACCATTAATCCTTCATTTTATATTAATTGTATGATATTTAGAAATTTATTTTACATTTTCTTATACGTGATATATTTTTGGTGTAGTTGTCAATATTGTAAGATTGATTTTCATATTGATTTCCTAAAATAAAATAAAGTGCATTAGATAAGCAAACAATTAAATATAAACAATAATTTTAAATTGAAAAACAAATCATAATTAAACATTATGAGCTTATTCGGTTTATTCTTTATGGAGATCAAAACTACTTAGTAAATAAAGTGTAATTAGTAATTTTGTGGAAAATGCATACGAGATACAGCTTTTCGATTACTTTTGAACTCGGTTCACAAAAAAAAAACTATTTGACGCCAGTCAATGAAATATGTTCAGTAATAATTGAGGATTTTCGATTTGCCGATAGATTTTTGAGCAGGTATTGTGCGTATGTATGTTATTATTTTCAATAATATGTGAACACTTATCTTGTTTGAGCAACATGAAAATCGTTCGCCTAAACTTCATAAGTTATTGAGATATCCTATGCGAACAATTATTTCGTTTACTATTAATTGTTAAAAGGAAATATTTTTTTCAGATTGGGAACGAATTTTTTGTTTTATTATTAAAATGGAAACGGTTGGTGCCTTGGCGCAGTTGTTAAATTAGGTTCAATTCGCAGCGAACACGGAAAAGCAAGAAAACGAACTTGGGTAGAAAAAAAATATCGCGTGTTTTTGAACGCATTCAGTACGGTCGTAATTTTGTTTGTGTTCAAAACCGTCATATACTTGTCAGTGCAAAAAAAGTATTATTCAGCCAAATCTTAGATTTGCTTTTTTAAAAAGAAAAAGGTTATTTATTTTTATTACATATTATTTCAGTTGTTCTTTACGAGTACATTTTTTCTCTTCAAAAAATACAATTTTATTCTGCACTAAAATCGTCTAACTGTTTTTGCAGTCATAATTAAAATGTATAACAAGTATTTTGACGTTTATGAACACGAGGATAATACAGTCTGCCCAACTTAGTTCTGCAGAAAATCTGCATTGTTAAATGCAACTAATGCAGTTCTTTTTTAGTATTCCCTCACGTTCTCTCACTCTTCCAGAATCCCGAGTTAGCAAAAGATTGTAGATTCTCTTCCACTGAAACAAAATCAGCAAACTGAACAGTGAGTGAGAAAAACTAGGCCTCGATTTACGAGTACCTCGGACTGGCGTGCCAAACCTCTGTTTTTAAAACGAACCTAGCTAAGCAAGGGGAGAAATATTAGATAATTTCTTTATTGTAACGAAATAGTATAAAATGCTTGATTTGATTTATAAAATGATAAAATACAAGGGTTGTCTGAAAAGTTTCTGACCGAACAATGATACAAGACATTTTTACTCAATTTTTTTTTATTTTTCTACATAGTCTCCTTGTAACTCTACCACACTTTTCCCAACGATGCTCCCATCTCTCTAACCCGTCCAAATAGTACTTGGCATTTTTCTCTGCAAAATAATTGTTCACTTGACGAAAACCTCTGTCCTCCGAGCGCAGTTTTTAGATGAGGGAACAAAAAGAAGTCGCTTGGGGCTAGATCTGGTGAATAAGACGGATAGTCAAGCAGTGCAAACCATAATTCATGGATTTTCGTCACGGCAACCGCTGAGGTGTGAGACGGCGCATTGTCTTGGTGAAACAGTATTTTCTTTTTCTGCAAATGTGGCCGTTTTTCCGAAATTTCTGCATTTAGATTGGCAAGTAATGATGCGTAGTATACTCCTGTAATGGTTTTTCCTTTTTGAAGATAATCGATTACGATAACTCCTTTACTATCCCAAAAAAACAGTCGCCATTACTTTCCCAGCCGAAAAAAACAGTTTTTGCTTTTTTTTGGAGCCGGCTCGCCCTTTGCAGTTCACCGTTTTGAGCGTTGGAAATATTCATTCGAACACTTTTTCGGTCTAACGTAAGCAAACGCGGCACCCAACGCGTGGACAGCTTTCTCATGCCTAAATCTTAATTTAATATGTAACAAACACGTTCTTGGGACATTTTCATAACCTCTACTATCTCCCTCACTTTAATTCGGCGGTCGTCTAACACCATTTGGTGAACTTTGGCAATATTATCGTCAGTGGTTGCAGTTTTTGGACATCCCGAACGTTCATCATCTCCCAAGTTCTTACGGCCACGTTTATATTCAGCTGTCCAAAATTTCACTGTGATAAATGATGGTGCAGAGTCCCCATACACAGAGTCCAACTCATTTTTGATTTGCGTATTCGTATTGCCTTTCAAAAACAAGAATTTAATAACAGCTCGATACTCAATTTTTTCCATTTTCACGAAAAAACATTCACATCGACTCACTGAAACTTGACAGTCGTCGCGTCCAAAATGACTGAAACTTCGGTAAGTAACTGTCAAAAGATGCACAACTAGCATTCACTAGCTTTTATTGACGAGTGCCGCTATCAGACAACCCTCGTATAGTTGAATATTGCTTTATATTTCACTCCTCTGCATTGCTACTATGCCGTTGTGAGGTTTGCTAAATTTTGGCTTTGGATCACCTCGTTAGTGAGGCCAGAAGTTTGATAATGTTTTTGCTTTTCGTAATACATTTTTTGTTTTCTGCACTTTCATCGAACCTTGACTGGAACTGAATACTCTTTTAGTTTTTGAACCAGATTTTCCGGATGGAACATGGCAAAACCAACTTATTTCTTAACGTAGAAATTACCAAGGATTCGCGTACTTAACCCTCGTTGACATTCATAACATTTTCATTTCGTTCACTGCAATTTTTCCTTTAAACCTCTTACAAATCGTCCAACATCAGATGTATACTCGTATGTTAACAAATCTTAGAATTTAAGCGACGTTTTCTGGCACAAAATACTGCAGACATATTAACCAATTAGAAACTGAATTTCTGAAAATGTGATTTTATAATTTTATATATGAATTGGATAATGATCAAGTAATGAGAAAAACAATTTTTTTTGCACACCCAATTTTGAGTTTTGAACTGTTGCCATATGGCAACGCTAGGTCAAAAGGAGTAAAAAAAAACTAGTTTGTTTTGTTTTACACAAATAAGACGCACAAACTAACTTATTTATTTATTTGGTTAAATCTATAAAAAAATACATATATTATTACTTAGAATGATAGTTTTCAAAGCATTTCAGACATAAACCAACATCACATTTTGAACATGCTACCCTCCCAATAGTTTTACAGTCGACTCCAGCACATCTACGTTTATTTTCTATTGATTTTGGAAAGTGGTTTACTCCATCATATCTTATTCCTTCCAAATTTCTGGCTCCAAACTTGCTCGTAGATTGTTGAGCAACAGATTTTGGGGGTGTATCATAATTTTTCAAATATGTTTGGACCAACTCACGACGAAAATTCAATTGAGAAATATCTTTTCCTGATTTACGCATTATTATCTAGGAGTTATTTATGGCGACATCTACAAGCCTTGTAAAAATAGGCAACCACCATTTCATGCCTCGAATCCCAATCCTATAAGTATTAGCATGAGGTCTGTACCTCCCATGTATTGATTATATACAGCTATAAGATTGGATTTCGGTACTTTTTCTTTTTGTTGGCGTGCCTTAGACTACCGGTCGGCCAATCCGATTGGATTTACTTTTTGATCTGTAGAAGCAACACTTACAACTGAGTTATCCATCCATCGGGCAACAATGACATCATCTTGGCAGGCATATTCGTATGACCCTCTCTCTTTTTTTCATGGTTTCAACATTCGTAATTGGACATTCTTTTGGCAATCTGTTCTGGCAAAGTGTATCTGTTCCTCTTATAGCCCAAACTTTTTAAGTGAATCGGAAGTGGAATACCCGTAAATAGGTTGTCAAAATAAAACTGAAGTTTCTGTTTTTTCATGACTTCTTGTAATTCACTAATCGTAGAAAGCATGGATGCCGTTGCTCTTCCAAACTTTTGCTGATTTTCAATATTCGCTCCTGGGATAGAACCTTGGTAAACTTCAAAATTTGCCAAATACTATTATTTAAACACGTTATGAATACATTGTTTGCACCAATGTTTTCCAAAGTATAAAATCATACTTTCATCATAGTTACGATTTTGTTCAAAAGGAATGTGTCCAAGAAACTTTTGTTTAAGCCATTCCATTAGAGATCGCAATTTTGTCACTTTGCCTTTTTTATCAAAGTTATTATTATCAGCTGCATGAAGGAATCGCATAATCTGAATAAATCTGTCGCGTCTCATAGCATTATACACCAATGTATTCCGCATGTCGTCACCACTATCCCAGTAGGATCTTTTACTTGGTAACTTATTATACCCTGATAAAATCAAAATGGCAATAAAACATTTAAGATCACCTAAGAAAATGCGAGGGTCTGGACTGTTCAAAAACAGTGCATATCCAGTACTCTGTTCTATAAGAAATTCCCATAAGCTTTCATCAAAAAATTGTTCAAACATTTTCACACAAGTTTATAATCATGTGACAAAGATGCAGAAAACTCTGGTGAAGGAAGGTCAGGAAGATCAGTCGTCTTCCGCTTGTAAGTTACCTTACGCCTCTTACTTGTTGATGGGCCGTAATCTTCACCTTCTTCTTCATTTATGCTACGCGAAACTATTTCTGCTCCCGCTAAAAGTTGTCTGCCTGTCAAATTTTCTATCAATCCACCAGAATCTTCATGAGCAGAATCCTCATCTGTATGCTCTGCAACTTCAAAAGGCCCAATATAAATGTTTTGTAAATCATCATCGTCTTCCTTTTCTAGTAAATCTGCAATCTGATGCAACTTCAGGCTGAAAGGAATAAAAAACCGTTCTAAGGAAATAATGGACCTATAACGGCCTAGCGTTGCCATATGGCAGCAGGCATATACATATTAAACTTTTATCTCTACATGCTTATAACAAACCTAGGGCATACATGAATATAATATTAAGAAACCAAAATAAATCCACGAAACAAAAATAATTGAAACTTACTTTTTTATATTCGCCATTTCTGCAAAATGTATGATAGCCAACAAATAAAATCACAACTACACTCAAACTTGAAGCACCACTCACCGCGAGTTGTTTCTTATCTGATGATGATCTTATGATCTGATAAATATGCCGACTACTCACGTTGCCATATGGCAACGATAGGCACTAAGGGGTTAATTCGATGTGCGACATCGTGATTTGCCTGAAGGTGTACAAAAGAACCTAAGTATTTAAGTTTTTTGCACATCAGCATGATATCGGGTATTGGGTTTCAGGGTTCGGAAACTCGGTTTGTATACAAATAAGGACTGAAACGAATAAAATCTGTAAATTTTAATACGGGCTATACTTCCAATGCGTAAAAATTTCAATCCCATTTTGTACCCAAATTAGCCTGTATATTCTCTAGTTTCAGTTTGTTATTGATTTTAGTTCGGTGCGGTTTAAAATATTTATAAAATATGAGTCAAGAGGAACGCCGTAAAAAGATCATCGACAAATGGCTCGAAAATATTTCGCGTTCAAACCATTTCATCGAAAAAAATTTAAACATAGCACGCAGTACAGTGGATTCTGTTATTAAACGATATTTGGAGACGTTGGCAGTTAAGCGAAAACAGAAAAGTGGAGCTAAAAGTGGAGCACATGATACAAATTTGGACAGGAAAATAGTGGGTACATCGTAAAAAACCGGACTATTTTATCCAGAGATGTTGCTCGGAAATGTAATACCAACCCAACAATGGTACAAAGATCTAAAAACCGTAACAAAAAATACCAAAAGCTACTGAAAAGCAAAAAAAGTAAAAACACGAGCCCGAAAGCTATACGAGTTGATCGGCAACAAGAAAGCGTGCTTGGTTTTGGATGACGAAACTTATGTCAATGCCGACTTTACCACTTTTCCAGGTGCGCAGTTTTACAACTCGTTTGAAGCTGAGATTCTTCCGCAATCAACAACATCGATTGGGATGGAAAAATTCGGGTCAAAATATCTCGTTTGGCAGGCCATTTACCAATGTGGACACAGAAGCTCATCGTTTATTACAACGGGAACAATTAACGGAGATGTGTACATTAACGAGTGCCTAAAAAAACGGTTCATTCCTTTCTTAAACAAACACGAGGGTTCAAAATTATTTTGGCCAGATTTAGCTTCAGCTCACTACGCTCATGCGACGTTGAGCTTTCTTGCTGCTACAAATGTCGACCTTGTCCCAAAAGACATGAATCCACCCAATATTCCACAGTGCCGTCCCATTGAAAGGTATTGGGCTTTGGTCAAAGCTAAATTGAGGAAAAATGAGCAGTGTGCAAGGGAACAAATTTTGAGCAAAAATTTGATCAGATTGTGAGTTCTGTTGTGGAAAAAACAGATTGCCCTATTGAAATCAGCACAATAATTAAAAAAGAACTTCGAATCTTCAAGGGTCAACTGTGAGGTAAATGGATAATGTATGATAAGCACAGAGAACGATTTATGGACAATGAAAAAACTTGATTAGAATAAAGTTGTGTTTTTGGAAGGTTTTCTGTTCCTAAGGCACGGAGACGTGCTTTACAATTTGAAGAATGTAGTGATAATACAAAACGTAGGAAAACAGTTAACTTGCGCACTGCAAATGTTTTAATTTATGCTACCCAGATGACGTTGAGGGCTATGGGGGAAAAAAAATTAACAATCATATCTACATATGCGAAAGATTGCCTTGGCCTAATTTTAAATTCAAAAACTAAAAAGTTTTCCCCACATGAGGTACTTTCAATGATAAATAGAAGCGTGGTTGTCAAACAATATGAACTTGCAAAGAACTTTGCAAAAATGTGTTCTCTTCCTATAAATTATTCCAGACGGAAAAGACTATGTCCTATCCAAAAAAATGTTATTGTCAACGAAAATGTGGCCAAAATACCTATGAAACCGCTGCTTTATCATAGAGCGAATCGCTTGTTAAAGGCATAAAAAAATGTATTTGAATCGGATTCCGTGGATTCATGTGTTAATGTGATTTTAATATCAAAATGGCGTTTGACGGAAATTCTAGCCATACCCAATATGGTTCAGTTTGGTTTCTTAATGTAAGCGATGCGCACATTTCCAGGCGCCGTAGTTTTTGGGATTCGTTCAGTTCATGGGGTACCCACTTATCCAGTTTCTTTACCCTTCCTATGAGAGAAAAGTGTCATTGTCACTGGGGATACCCCCATGCTTTGTACAATCTCCCGCACCGATTTCGTTGGGTCCGCATCCTCCGTTCCTCTTCATCGTCGTCAACTAACGTTTCCGGCTTCCCACGTGGTTCATTTTCGAGGCTGAAATCTCCCGAACCGAACATTCCAAACCAACGTTCGTCAAATGCGTCATTAATGGTTTTCATTGCTAATGAAGCATTATGTCCCATTTTAAATTCGTAAAGGAAGAGGGTTCGAATTTGAACTGCCGACAACATGGTAAATAATTCCTAGAAAAAAAAATAGCAGTACATACTTGTAACGAACCCTAAAATTCTCAACCGTCAAGCACACGTACCACTTTATTTTATAAAAACAAAAAAAAGAAGAGAATTTAACATTCTGGCACAGATGTTCACTCGAGAACTTCTTATTTCCGACTGAGCGAAAATCTGACATTTCATGTGGTACAATCCAATACTTCAGTTCAATTATACGGAAATACACGTACGTGCACTATACTGGGTGTCCCCTAATTCGTTGACGATAATTTGAGAAATGATTCCTGGGTATATTCTAAGAAAAAAATTGTTCTACAATAAGGGTCTATTTCCAATGTTGACATCATTTATCGAGGATTTAAGAAAAGGCTTACTTTGGTGTGCCCTGACCCATGTTAACGAAATTGCTCTGTTAGTACTAATGGTAAAAACTTCGTGTAGGACTTTGTTTTAAGAAGAAATACCTGTAATAAAACGAAAATCATTCGACTTCGATACTGTAGAACTACTAGAAGAAAAGAGCTTTGAAAAACATACTGCTGATATTGTAAGACTAAAATGTGTGACCTTTTTTATTGGGCCTATAAGTTAATTCGTGCGGTTTGCTAAGAGATGGCGTAACTTGTATTATTCCATTGTTATTATTCTATTGGAACATGCGTTGGAAAGCTACTGTCATTGTACGTCATTTCAGTATATGTCATTCATTTGAAGCGTAAACAACAATAATTTTTTTTCACTCAAATATGTCGAACTTTGTGCCTGAAAAAGTGTTTTTGCGGGGAGTTCTTCTTCATTACTTTAATATGAAGAAAACTGCTGCCGAAAGTCATCGTATTTTGATGGAAGTTTATGGTGAACATGCGTTAGCTGAGCGAACGTGCCAAAAGTGGTTTCCACGATTTAAAAGTGGTGATTTTGGCTTGGAAGACGATGTACGTCCTGGGCAGCCAAAAAAGTTTGAAGATGAAGAACTGGAAGCATTACTCTATGAAGATTGTTGTCAAACATAAGAAGAGCTCGCAGAATCTTTGGGTGTCACTCAAGCAGCCATTTCAAAACGTTTAAAAGCAGCTGGATATATTCAAAAGCAAGGAAATTGGGTTCCACATGAACTCAAGCCGAGAGACGTCGAAAGGCGGTTTTGCATGTCCGAAATGCTGCTGGAGCGCCACAAAAGGAAGTCATTTTTGCATCGGATTGTTACTGGTGATGAAAAATAGATCCATTACGACAACCCCAAGCGCAAAAAATCATATGTGAAATCCGACCAACCAGCCAAATCAACGGCAAAGCCGAATAACTATGGAGTGAAGGTAATGCTCTGTATGTGGTGGGATCAGATGGGTGTGCTGTATTATGAGCTGCTAAAACCGGGTGAAACCACCAATGGACAACACTACCGAACACAATTAATCCGTTTAAAGAGAGCAGTGGCCGAAAAACGCCCGGAATATTTGATCAGACACGAGGCAATAATTTTCCATCATGACAACGCTCGGCCCCACGTTGCTATTCCGGTTAAGAACTATTTGGAAAACAGTGGATGGGAAGTCTTACCCCACCCGCCTTATAACCCAGATCTTGCCCCTTCTGACTACCATTTGTTCCGGTCGATGCAGAGCGCCCTCACTGAAATACGGTTCACATCAGAGCAGAATATCAAAAATTGGCTTGATTCATTCTTGGATGCCAAGCCGGCGCAGTCCTTTTGGGATAGGATCCACAAATTGCCAGAAAGATGGGAAAAAGTCATAGCTTCAGATGGGCAATACTTTGAATAATACTATTGTACATATTAAGTTATATACCCAATAATTGAAATAAGAAATTTTTTTGTTACCAAATGATTATCTGTTGCTCTTTTTAAAACTTTTTTATCTTATAAAAAGAGTGCTATACACATTAATACCCTGTGCAATATTGCTAAATAGGTGTGTGCATATGAAATGTAGATTTTTTTTTTGCTCAAAAAACTTACGTTGTTTAACGTAATGAATGAGTTCAATAATCAAGGTATTGACCATTGTTAGTTACGACTTTTTCCCATAGTTCTTGCAATTGATTGATTCCGCGCCTATACTCGTCTTTTGAGGCCAACCATCAAGCCAATTTTCCACTTCTTCGTTAGAATGAAAATGCTGTTCCGAAAGTCCCTGATGCATCGATCGAATCAGAAGGGGTAAATCTGGTGAATATTGCAGTTGGGGCAGAACTTTCTAATTAATATTCGCCAAATAGTTTTTTACTTGGTTTGCAACGTGTGGACGAGCATTGTCATGATGGAAAATAACTGATGCATGTTGTACGATTAACTTTCAATGCCTCTGAGAGCTGTTTTTGCGTTTGAGACGAGTCTTCAACTAATAATGCTTGCAATTCTGCATCTTCGAATTTTTTCTCTGGTCTTCTACGGTCTTTGCTGCCGACGTTAAACTCACCACATTTGAAAAGAACAAACCAACCTTCACAAATCCTTTGAGTTGGAGAATGTTCACCATAAGCTTCCATTAGCAATCGACGACTTTCAGCGGCGCTTTTCTTTGAAAAAAAAATAATGTAATAAAACTGTCTGCAAATCTATCATCAGGCTGAAAGGAGCAACGTTGCTGCTTTCCGCACAACACCAACATTTTGGCCGAGGCCATTTTTGGGACGTACACAATTAAAGAAGTTTCTATCACCCATTTTCAATATCCGTATATCCAACAAAGATGCCTTATACAACGACTCTTTTATAATGGATCTAACATTATATAGTATAACAAAACACACACAAATAGTGACATATACCAGAAACTTTTTCTATGCGTTCAGCCCATCTCAAATTCAAAAATTAGAAATTCTTATTTACAGACGGCTCCAAAAGTAAATACAACACAATCACATCCGAGAATAGCAATGTATTACAACTTGGATTACTGCCGCAATTTGCTTCCACTTTTACTGTTGAGACACCCGCCATCTTTGTTGTCCTAGAAGAAGCCATAAAAGCAAAAGTTTAACATGTACACGAATTTGTACAGACAGCCCAGCCTCTCTACTTAAAAATATATATAATACAACAACACATGTATAATTAGTAATATCCGAAGCTTACTAATAAAATATTCTCATGGTACAAAATTGATGTGTAGTCATGGTCACATTGGCATTCATTCATGAAATGCAGATGAAGCTGTCAAGTTTAGAAACTAAGCTCCCATCTTGCTTAACAACCCATACACCTAAAGAGACCTCATCAAAAACATCAAGAAACGCGTCTTCCGAGCTAGCCTAATGGATCTTATTTTGAATAAATCATCTGGATCTAAAAAACCTAATTTATTTCGCTTAAATGGAAAGGTACTATCTGATAAAGCTGAGGTCGCAGAAAAGTTCAATAACTATTTCGCGACAATAGCTGAAACACTTCAAACACAATTTGATGTTTCAAAAAGTGCTAATTTTAACCCCGATTACGGTGAATATTTTCAAAGAAATAGCTTTTTCTATGAACTTATAACTGCTTTCAAACTATCAAGAGTCATTGGTAGCCTAAGAAGCTTAAATTCTTGTGGAAAAGATCGCATATCTAACCGAATTTAAAAAAATATTGCATTGCTATTGGTTGATATACTAGCATTTATCATATTCACAGGAAATTTTCCTGACGCACTTACATAAATGTGTCGATGTAGTACCACTCTTTTAAAAAGGCGAGACAGAATGCATTAGCAAGTACAGACTTATTTCACTTCTGCCATCTGTGAGTAAAGTTTTTGACAAAGTCATCAAAAATAGAGTTGTATTTTTTTTTAATAAAAATAAAATCTGTGATTCTGTTCAATTTGGTTTGCAAAAAGGCAAATCTGCTGAGGATGCTCTTTTATACTAAAATTTAGACAGAAAAAGAAAAATACCTCAGCTTTGTTTGCGGATATAACGAAAGCCTTCGATATGGTTAACCACAATATTTTACTATGAAAGCTAAGTAGTCTATCGAGAAAATAGATCACAAACGGTAAAAATAAAAGAAACTACATAGAAGTGGGAACAATTATATTAAAATGGGTATGCCACAAGGTTCGGTACTAGGACCAATACTTTTTTTGATCTACATCAATTTACTATTTGTACTTGATTTCAAATTGTGACCTGGACTTACTCAGGATATGGTTTGCTGAGCACAAGAAAATTACTTTTAACACCAAAAATTAAGAAAAGCCGTCTGGAATGAGCAAGAGAGAAGCAGAATTAGATTTGGTTGAAGAAAGAATGTGTCCGAAGAGCTCTAAGGGTGTCATGGTTTGGGGGATAATAACTAACGGTGAAGTTGGAATTTTTTGGTAATGGATGGATCCATAAATGCTTTAAAGTATGTTACCAAGAGGTTGTAGAATACACCGTGGTTCCCACTATAGAAGAAGTGGCCCAGTAACACGCGGGTGTCCTGTTTCAAGAATATTCCGCACGATTCCTTATTAATCGTTGTGATGTTTTCAATCGATTTTAACTAATTCGTTTCCGAGGTTCAAAGTTACAAAGAAGAACTGGCGATAAGGTCACTCCATTATCCCGGAAACAGTCCTGACATGAATCCTATTGACATCGAATTGGTGTTAAACTCAGAAACAAAAAGCCCAGAAATTTCCAAGTCACGTCGAAAAAATTTGGTATGAAGAAATTAACACCAGCTATATCACCAGCCTTTACAATTCAATGTCCAATCCAAGGGGGCCCCTCGCCATATTTAAAAAGCGAAAATATATTTTTTCTGCTACGAATAAAAACGAGATACAGACATACCCCCACTCTTTCAACACCACAGTAAACAGGGTAGGACAAAGTCAACATTTTCTGTTTTACTTGAGCTGGGGTTTTTTTTATGCATGATATGTATATAAATAAGAGTATAATACGGATATACTCGTAAAATGTAAAATGACAATTAGTGTGCACTTACGAACTAGGTACGAAGGGTATGTTCGGATACATTGGCAAATAATAGGTTGTGGAGTTATATACGGTTCCCAAAATAGATTGCATACCCAATTTAGCAGCGCCTGGTTTCGCTTGACAAGCGCTATCATGAAACTCAGTCACACGATCAGCCGCTAAAATAAATCTTTAAAAATAACTCACTGTCGAAAGCACGAGTGCTAAATGTCTCACTTCCGCAGCGGCAAGGGAGAAGAGACACAAACGGAAGACATTCTTTTTTTCGGGCAACTAAAATCTCGTGAGATGAAAGGTTGCCTAAAATAAATCAACAAGTCCAATTACACTAAAAATTTAGTCTCCCCATTAAATGTTGGATGCCACCCACTGAGCCCAAACACCTTTGTCTTTCTATCCATTTTTCCAAAAAAAACTCTCTTCTTCTGCCCGGAAAAGGGTCAAGGGAAAGAATGTTTCCGGCACTCCCTCTGTCGTTGAATCTTTAATAATTTGCGCGAGCTCAAGGCATTAAGTACCCGTAAAATTTTTGCACACAGCGCGTGCGAAGGAAAATCAGGAAGGATGGAAAGAGAGTTGCCGGTGAACTTTGGTTTTAAATGTTTGAAAGTTATAATGACTAGGAAATAAAGAGCTAGACAGGGCATTCCATAAGCGAGTTGTACGGCTTAGGAACGAATCACGATATTTTAGAGTACGTCCGAAAGTGGGCTTGAGGATATACTGATGAGCATTCGTAGCGAGACGGGTGTTACGGTTAAAAGTTCGAAGGGGCGGAATGCTACTGGCGATTTTTATGGAGCACTGGTGGTGGAAATAGCGATAAAACAGAATGAGATATGAGACATTACGTCGGTGTTCGAGGGTGTCCATTGTTTAAGTGATATTAGTATCACCTATGAGTTTTATCGCATGCAGGTGCAGAGATGTTTTGGGGGCACCCGATCAGATGTGGGCATTGTACTCCAATTTCGGGCGGATAAATGCCTTATATATTGTGGCCAGATCAGAGGGGTAAAATATTTCTTACATCGCTAGAGGAAACCTAGACATTTTGAAGCATTTTTGACGTCACCGAATATGCGGTCATTCTAACGTAAGTTGTCATTGCCACACATACCGAGAATGGAAAGTTTATCGGTTTCGACGATGCAAGTACCATTAATGGATAACGGCTTGGTGCTTAAATTTCGCTTTAATGATAGCAGACAGCATTGTGTTTTGGAAGCATTAAATTCTATTCTGTTAGTTATGCTGATAATATCAGAATTTAATGAGCTTAACATACGCTGCCGTTCCTGTTCTACAGCCAAAGAGCAGGGACGTGAGTCCGGGAACGAATATGAAAAGCAGAGACTACTGTCGTCAGCAAAGGAATATATTGGATTAGAGGTAGCAGACAAGAGATCGTTGATGAAAATTAAAAAGAGTGTCGGAGACAGAAGGGAGCCCTTGGGCACACAAGCATTTATTTTGTAAATATCAGACTTGAAACTATCCAAGACAACTTGAATTGAACGTCCCGAAAGGTTATTTCTAATCCACTGGAGAAGAGAGTCGTCGATCCCAAAAGCACGCATTTTCGACAAAAGAGCCTGATGCCAAACTCTGTCCAGTGCCTTAGAAATATCAAGTGCAACTATCGCCAGATTGATGTACACTTTGGTTCCACTTTTTGGTGAGATATGCCATCAGATCACCAGTGGACCTAGTTGTCAGGGTGAGAAGTTAAAAACAAGTCCAGGGTGTTGGCGGTATTACTATCAACGTCTGGTATTCGTGTGGGCTCATTTACAAGTTGGGTTAAATTATTTTCCGCAGCGAAGATCTCAACACACCGTCTTTCGGGGGTTGTCTGTCTAGAATATCGAAGCCAACCAGAATTTCATATATTGAAATCGCCCGTAATCACGGTATGAGGATACTGGGATGCAATTCTTTGTATGGAGTCAGACAGTGCACCAAACTCGTTAAAGGTCGAGTTGCTGTCCGGTTTGGGGCTTCTGTAAATAAAGCAGTAGTGGATAATTTGCTTACGGATATGGAATTTTAACTACATGAAATTGAATTCCGGATTGGAACAGGGACTTCATTGTGGTGGAGTTTGGTAAGCTACATCACTACGCACGTAAATGGCGAGACCGCGGTTAGAGAAGAATAATGGCACTAGTTCGTAGCCAGGTAGCTTCAGATCAGTGTGATCTGAGAGGTGTGGGCGGGGATCTACCTGTGTTTCACTAAGTGCCGAAACCACTGGTCTGTGTTTGCAGACGTGGACGTACGCGATTACTTTTTAGCCCGCGTATATTGGCAATATCCACAAAACACCGACGTTACTAAGATTAGGATGTGAAGTACAAATTCAGAGTTGGTTTACCGAATCAAATTGTTGTAGGTGTAATGCCCATTCATACCCACTGCCCGCTATCCGTCGATTGCTATATACACTCAGTCACTGCACGCGCTGTATGACAATGTAATACAGCAACGGTAGTGACCGAGTGCAAGCAATAGTTTGACCAAGGGCAGGAAGGTTGGGATGCCCACACTGTGGATGTGGATTTCGGTTTGACAGCACTCGCGCGTTGTTGTTTTTTTTTTTTTTTTTTGCACTCACGCGCGATATTTTTCTTTTTTGTCTCCACGCGAGAAGCGAATTTCACAGTGCATTTGTGCGTGTGCACTTGTCGATGGTCAGCTCGGCACTCAGGTATGGTCGTTTCGCGCACAATCCCCAGATGAAACCGGTGCTGCAACAAACAAAGGCTTCAGTTCCAGGGGGCAAAAACTAAACCAGCAGTGGTTTTACCCGCACACGATGTCCAGTGCCTCGAAACGGCAAAGGTCGTAGTTCTGGTCGACGGAAGTCGTTTAAGTGGTCAAATCACTGATGAGAAACAACTCTGACGGAAACTGGTGCTTCAACCAGCAAAAGTTGCACTTCAGGTGGACAGAACTTGGACGTCGCCGGAAAGCCCACATTCAAGAAAACCCTGAAACCCCACAGGGTACGAGACCGACGCACCTAAAAGGATGCGGCTATTACCTCTCTGGCGCTACGAATCGGGAAGCCTGGATATGACAATAGTCTGAACGACGCTGAGTGCAAACATTATGTTGATCAGCTGTGCGAGCTATCCAAAGAAAAGAATATTTGCATTCAAGCAAATTGACATGGCCCTATTGGTTTTAAGGCTACCGAAACCGACTCGCGCCATGTTCTCGGCAACTCAGGGAAACGAAGGTGATGTGTCTTCACACCCAGGAAAATCTATCTCACAAAGAGAGAAAGAATCGAGAAAACAAGGATAGCTCACCTCTTCTTGTGGACCAGACAAAGCTTCTGTCGATACCATCAAACCTAGGCATGACTTACGTCCCTATCTGCACCTTCCAAATTAATATAGAAAAGAGGCGGCCACCTCAGTGCTTATCTATTTTGCTAACTCAGATCAACATTCAATCTTTCAAGTCTGCCACTGCATCCCTATGTGGGAGGCTGTCCCGCACTTATATGGCGGTAGTCGATTCATGTGCCACGGGGCCCACTGAGTCCACACGAAAACAACATTTAAAATAAGTCAAATAAAACAAGAGCAACAATTGTAAGTAAGAAATCAATATCATAAAATCAGTATTAAGAAGAACTTTATTCAATAAAAAATAACAATTTTCCTACACCTTATCGTAATCATAATCACACTAAATAGGAGTTTTTCGGTGCGTGGCTTCAACATACGCTTCAATTATATCCTCAAATCTTTAGAGCATCCACAACACTACTTTCAATTGACAATAGGGCCAATGAACTCAAACTCTCTTGATGTATGAATTGAATTTTGTAAATAATTGTTGATACATTTTAATTAGGAAAAGGATCGCTCACCATAATCATATGTAACAAATAAACACAAATAAATTCGCGGTAAAATTTCCAAATTGAGGCATGTGCCGCAAAGGCGGTCGCCAATAAGTGTCTCGTACATTGCCTTATGTTCAGATTTGTTAAGATCATTTGGGTAAATCAACGATATATTCTTACATGCATTTTCGATATCAACACGTTCCATTAAATTTTTGTTCAGTTTGCAAATAATCTATTGGCGTTTGTTTAAGTTAGAAAACAAAGCATCGATAACAGGCAAAAATACGGTATTATGGAAATGTTTTTTATTGGCATGTGGATCAGGAATTTCATTTACATTGGATCGAGTTCCTATGTTGCCTTTTGGTAAAATGTGTTCAATATTTTTGAATAAATGTTTTGTTTCAATGAAAATATTTATCATATTCTGATTCTAACTTTCAATTTACAAAATTAATGATTTGTACAGCTTAATGACAACAGAAAGAGTTGTTTTGTTTCTGTCATGTAACATTAACTCTGTTTAGCTGACCGAGTACTTCTTTCCAAAGAACAAGCATTCAAATATTAACAAACCGTGAGTTTTTTAATTAATCCTGTTACCTTTACTTTGCTTTCATTATCTGGCGTGCTACTCTCAGACAAAAAAGAAAAGGCTTAAAAAACCTCTGATGCATTCACGAAACCAGAATGCAATGCGCAAATGGCTTCATTTCTGGCTGACCATCTCGTTCTAGTAGCTCTTTTCAGAATAATTTCGTCCTTCTCGATATACTGCGAGCTCAGTTCGTTCCAACAAAAAGCTGATTTGACGAAATATTCATATATTTTTTCGATGATATCACAACATGCAAAGGCATCTTTATTTCTAGTGATGGAGTGCCTCCCATCCAAATTCACTGAATGTGCAATCCACTATATGAACAGAATATTTTATTTGCAGTACGAAAAGGTTGTTCGCTGCAGTTCCCTGTGTCGATTTCGTTGTATATTAAGTAATTCAAGATGATATTGGTGAGATACTGTGACGCAATAAATCCGTAGCAATAATGACGTAGCTGGAGCAGAAAGTCAATTGATCATTATAACTTACATAATATTGCGAAGTGGTAATTTTGGCGATAACCGTTTCTTTGACTTGTTTGACAACCAATGAAATGAATTCTTCACAAATCGTTGTGGAGGGTAACGATGCTAGACCTCAAGTTTGCAATTTACATATATTGAAACACAAATGCAATTCCCGTTAAAAAAAATACATATTCCTTTGTTACCGTAACGTGTATGTGGCGATTCACGAAACGGATCCAATTTACTCAGCAGTTCAATAATGCCAAGATAATTCCTATTCGGCTGCGATCACCACGAAATGCAAGTCCTTTTGAATTTAAAAACTATCACTTCAACTATTCTGAGAAAAACCTCATGCCAATATTTCTTTTCTGTTTTAGCACCGTTTACAAAAGATACGTCAATCGAGTCTTCTTTCTTAGCACGTTGTCTGTAAGTTGTGTAACACAGTAAATGTACATATATTTAATCGTTCATGACTTTGTACAGCACGTGACGAGTTTTTCCAGATGTCAGACACGTCCAATCCAAAAGAAAGTTCCTTTTCTTTCTGTGACTCAAATAATGGACATAGAAAACAAAGACTTACTGCCGCGACGGGAAATAGACAATCCAATTTCTTCCAACTATCAAGCCATCCACAAGAGCCCGTTTGAGATGATATGATGAAAATTGCCTGCTCGGTCGAAATTTCTGTATTTTTCCGGTTTTTAAATTTTTCTTTTTTAATTTTTATATTACAAACTAAAAGCAACAAAAACCAATTTACAATGCTTAAGCCAATACGTTTGTAAACATATTTGATATGATTCAGGATCCCACAAACCTGTATCATTTGATGATGCAACAGATATTGACAAAATTTATGAGAACGGATGGCAAATTGAGGAATTAGCAGACGATGTTGCAATGTTTTCTGGTTCAAATTCGTTTAAACTGTCCGACTGCGACACTGTACTTTCTTCGGTCGTTTCAAAAATTTCGGAATGACGGAACTTCAGTATTTTTTTTTTCTAGGACGATATACCAATATCTCTGGAATTTTTTTTTAAACAAGTTGCGAGATGATTTTTTACGAGCACTACTTAAATCCATGTTTTTTGTCTTATGTCACTTAAATTATTGTTTTAAATGTACTCGTGAACCAAGCGAAAATATTATTTTATGCGCTGACAGCTACTAAAATTTAAAAAAAAGGTAGTGCGTTCAATTGGAAAGTTCCACGTATTGTCAGTGTGAAACTCTTAAGAAGACAAACAAACAATCTGACAGCACTCCGTGGTGCAAAGGTACAAAGCCAAACAAAGAAAAAAGCGATTGTGAAACTTTAATATATAGAAATAATTGTTCTGCTTTAAATTGTTTTAATCTTTAACTTAAATGTTTTAGTACAAGTTTTTTTTTGTTCAAAATCGATAAATAACGTTGTTTTCACTTTTAAACACAAAATAACAAAAAAAAAGTCGCCATTGTTGGACTGACCAGCATCTACACTTGCGGTTATAAAAACCGCACCATATCAAAACGATTGAAAAATTGTTAATAACTACGATAATAATTTTTATAATGCAATGAAATTTTTGTTGAGTACTCCGCAGTAGTTAATAAGTATTTCTATCTAATTTCCATCTGTTTATTGAATGTTTGAAAATATATATTAACAAAGAAAGTAAAACCAGTTAATTTTCTTATTTTTTAAAATATTTTAATACAGTCATTGGTTAACAAAATCAAACTATACATTTTTTATGTATGTGTATATAAGATGTTTAAATATGCCGCTTTTACCAAAAAATTATCAAAACCGAGTTGCTCTTCCTTTGGCGGTTATAACCGCTTTTATTCTAGAAAGCATCGAGTTTACTAGATGTTCAGTAATATCCCTTGAAATTTCAGTATTCCATACATGTTCCAGAGCTTTATTTAGCTTTTTTTTACTCTCTGGTTTATGTTTAGCCACCTTGCGTTTCATTACATGCCACAAGTGTTCGATTGGGTTTAAATCGGGCGAATTAGCTGGCCAGTCTAGTCTGGTAATTCCGAGGTCATCAAACGTTGTCTTGAGCTGAAAATTATTGAAAGACTCTAGTTACTTGTCTGTTTATTATTTATAAAGTAGACATCTAGAAGTTGATCTATAACACTTTACTTACGGATTTGGCACCGTGGCAATGTGCAGAATCATCTTGAAAAATGCACTTGTCAGTATACGAATGATGCTGTTCAATTGCTGGTACCAAAAACTCCCTTACTATTTCTCCATACTTTGAGCGTTCATAGTTCCATTAACAAAGTGCAAAGGGCCCAAAAGAAAAACATCCCCAAACCATCTGGCTTTGAGGAAACTTCACTGTTTTGACTATGCACTCGTCCTTGAACCTTTCATCTGCTGACCGTCGTACGTATGGCAAATTGTCGGCACACAACAAATTAAATTTACTTTCACCGGACCATATCACACATCGCCAATCATCCTGTGTCCAATCTTCGTACTTTTTTGCCACCGTCAAGCAAGCTTTTTTCGCTGGTCGTCTTCCATATAAACCTATCTCCCGTAGCCGTCGGCGTATGGTTTCAGCGCTTAGATCAACTTGATGAAATTCACTCAGCTCTGCTCTTATACGGACAGCACTTTTAAAGCGATCTTTCATGCTAATTCGTTGTAATACATTGTCCGTCTTCTGGGTTGTTTTACGTTTGCGTCCCGAGCCTTTTTTCCTTTCCAGTGGATCCAAATTTTCTTTTTTCTTCATCAGTCGTACGATAGTTGAATGACAGCATTCTATTTTAACCGCAATCTCACGATAGCCAAGCCCTTCTTCGACTAAAGTCAATATTTGAAGTTTTTTTGTCCCGAGTCAGTTGATGATATTTACCAGACATTTCACTTTCTTTTATTTGTCACCGTCACAACTCAATTCAAACTGATTTTTTTTGCACTGAATACGAGGCCGAACTCCGCTATGGGGAATGGAATACACTTCATTAGTATGGGAAAAACCCTTACGATCTGATGTAATTAGGCATTTTTTGAGAACTCATTAGGTGGTGCGGTTTTTATGTCAAATTAGAAAGAGGAAAAACAAAAAGAAATCTTGGAACAGCGTTGCTGCGTTATGGACTTATACATGTGCTGCCAGCTAGCAAGTGTCAAACAACGATTGCGTTCAGTGGGGTAACTGCATGATGAGATCATACGGCATGCATACAATTTAAAAAAAAAAAGTTGAGAGACCCACAAAAAAATTTTACCTCAGTGCCTACCACAACTTTAAAGCGGCCCTGGTAGGAGACTTTCCAAGTTGAATACAAAACCTCACATGATACCCATAAAGAAACCATGGGTGTGAAATAAACGCATCTGTGTGTTCGAATGTTTAAGGGTTTTCACACCACTATATAACGAGTGATCGGAAAGACCGAAAAATTTTCCTTATGTGCCGAACTCACACTCGCCATCTAAACTTGGGCAATTTTCCAACCAAGATTTAGTTGCAGATATAATAGAACGGACGGAGAATGGCACAAATTCGTCGTTGAGTCTGCTTACTTGACCACAACTACCGAAGGTGGTGGTAGCCTTACTCATTGAATACTGTGATTCGAGAAAGATTTGACTTATCATATGCTGCGATGATAATGCTCAGGATACTTTTTGGGGCAGTAGCAAATGGAACGTAAAAGGCTGATTGCCTCTCCTGGATTTCAGACTATCGTCTGACCTGGTTGCTAACAATTTTGGCTCTCAGCTAACCTTTGTTACGAGAGTAAGACAGCAAGTATGAGATCGGTTTAACGTTATCCAACACGTACGCTATGGGGATTATCGGCTGGAAAGTACTATCGGAAATCTCCATGTCAGACCATAATTATGCTCGAATCCAGAACTGGATGGGAGGTCTCGAGCTTGTTGAAAAAGAAGCATCCACGGATAGCCAACTGGACACGACTTAAGGAGGAGCTCTTCAACTCCATTGTTCCCCCTAAGCTCAGGACAAAAAAAAAAAAACTAGAGAAAGCTGTTTAGAACCTGAACGGTGTCCTCAAGTGTTTTGAGCTCGCATGTCCAGCTAGAAAGCAATCGTGCAGATACTATGTAAGGAAACCAGAAAACTTCTAAAGATATCACTTGAAACTAATTTGGAGGAAAACTGAAGTCTTTACAGATCGAAATAAACAGAATATAAGAAGCTAATTCTGATTTTGAAGAGCGCCTTTTATAAATTCTTTAACCAAAAGATCTAAACTGTTAGTGAAACCAGCGGGCTAGTCAAAGTCGTCAAAAAGGCAAAATCTCAGACCTCGAGACACTTTTTCCATTCCTGAGACTGGAATTGGAAGATAACTATTTTATTATCGGCGGAGATTTCAACGCCAAACAGTGATTGGGGAAATAATACACCAAATACTAAAGGGAACCTACTATTCAATTGGTGGGGTCAACACAGCATAACGTATCGACTCGGGCTTAAGGCGACGGATAGTCCGTCGTTCCCCAGTCACGGGTCCTATTTGGATCTTCTGCTGTTCGACTCACGAATACAACTGACATGCACTAACCAACAAACTACAAACTGTCTACGAACTTTCGTGTATGACAGTGACCATTGCGGTCTCAGCACCGAAATAACTGTTCCTAACGAAATTGCAGAATTGGATGAGTTTGTGCAAAGGCATTCCTACAATTATAGTAGAGTGCGTTGGACACACTTCACCAGAACACTGACTAGAGCTCTCTCCTCGAATTCGCTTTACCCACCGTCCAACAGAAATCTGTCAAACGAGGAGATTGACGATACAATCAAACGAACAATGGACAAAACGATACCTCGGTATCAACACACTGACGAAGAAGACTTATTCCGCAACGCAACTATTGACGCACTGCACCGACAAAAAAGTAGGCTGCTTGTACAGACAGTTTACTGACAGACATAACCCGGAGATCATGACACTGAAGTCGTCGATTAAAAACCTCCAAACATTAATAAAGGATAATTACAGAAATTCTGTAAGTTTGTATTGGAACAACAAAATTCGGGCTGTAAACACCAGCAACCCGAATATGTTCCCGCAAATAAATAAAATATTTCGGAGAAATAATCAAAACGACCTTCCATGTCTCAAAATCGCCCGAACGACGAACAACGAACAAATACTTGTAGCAGAAGGCATTGATCCAAGTAAGGCCGTTGATGATGACAACTTCTTTGTGATCGAGGATCCGCAGGAGCAGGTAGAGGCTATAGGAGCGACTTTCTATGAAGTGTATAAGGCGAATGTTATCATTGGCCCGAACCACGACCTGGAGAATCGAGTCCTTGTGCACAATTTCTACCTTCGAAACGAAATAGAGAATTGGCGATTCGAGAATTCGGGCTTCACCCAGTTTTATGACGAGAATAGGTCAAATAATGTCATCACCAACGATAGGGTACTACCCGCTTTCATTTCGAAGGAAGAGCTCCAAACGATCTTCGAATCGCTTAGAAGTAAGAAATCAGTGGGAACCGATGAAATACCGAACATTGTGCTTCGACATCTCCCACTAGAAGCGGTGAACATTTATACCACCCTGTTTAATAATGCAATGAATAATGCACATTATCCAGCGCATTGGAAAACTGCGGTGGTACATCCCATCCCCAAAAGGGATAAAGATACTTCCAATCCGGCGAATCTCCGCTCGATCAGTCTTCTTCCAAACATCAGTAAGGTTTTCGAGAAGGTGATCAATAGAGTCCTGACTAAGTGGGTTGAGGACAAACATACAGTTCTGGATAATCAATTCGGTTTCAAGGCGGGGCATGCTATCATTCATGCTATCATTCATGCTGTGTCGAAACTAGTTTCTGATATCCAATGGAACAAAGGCAAGAACCAGTGCACTGGAGCCTGCCTGATTGACTTGGAGAAGGCCTTCCATACCGTATGGCTAGAAGGACTCTTTTTCAAGCTGGACAGGTTGGGCATTAGTAAACCAATGCTGTATATTCTTTTTGATATGCTCTCCAGTAGATAGTTCATCGTAAAGAATGGTGACGTGACTTCTGCTGGAACATTTAACATTAAAAACGGTCTGCAACAGGGTGCGGTAAATTCGCCGATCCTATTCAACATTTACACAAGTGATCTGATAGTTTCACTTCACCATAACATAGCGTACGCAGACGACTTAATCGCGCACAGATCGGGTCCAAAGATTGAGGTCATTAACATACTTTTGCAACGTGACTTCGAAAAAATTAAACGTTACTGCGATGACTGGAAGTTGAAAATCAACTTTCAGAAATAAGAAACCATTTTGTTTAGGACGCCTTTGTCTGGGGCCTCTAGGGATACCAGAAAGAATTGGCGAAAGTTCTCTATCGTCGGCCAACATGGACAGTCACTTGCTTGTCGAAATGTAGTCAGATACCTTGGGATCTGGCTAGATCAATATCTGTATTTTAACAAACATATAGATGTTGCTCTGACCAGAGCCAGAGGTGCTTTTGCCCTTACAAAGAGACTGTTTTATAACAGCCAACTCGATGTGAGGGTGAAGGTAATCTGTTATATGGCCCTTATCAGGCCCATGCTTGTATTTGGATGTCCCGTGTGGTTCAACGTGAGAGCAAGTTTATTGGAAAAGATTCGAATGTTTGAGAAGGCTTTTCTTAGAAGTTGTCTTCGATTATACAGAACATCAGAGTCTGAGTACATAAAATTCTATCCTAATGAGGTCTTATACCATAGGGCGAACCTGATAAGAGTTTCGTCATTAAGTTGACTCGAAGGCACATTGCAAGAGCAATGACCTCATCGAACAACCTGATCTCCGGGGCGTATTACCCCAATTATATGTGTCACGAGAGAGTTCGCTGTGACGGCTTTATTCCTCCAGAAGCGTTCCTCTACCTCGACATGAAAGTTTTAATCCAGGACAGATTGGCGGCGCCGCTAATCTTCCACGTCGCTGGAACAGCTGCGGACAGGTGACTCAACTACGACAGAGACGTCGCACATGGCAGTGCGGAGCGTCTCCGGTATATATGTGGTTAATACAACGCGAAGAAGAATCAGTAACACGAGTTGGATCATTAATAATACTTTTCAGTCCATTTGACGCCACAAGAAACATATAATTCTTTGTGAAATTATCGGAGTTATTTAAAATATTTATATTGATATCACCCAAAACAATCAAATTTTTATCTTTAGTTACCCCTAATAAACCGTCTAGATCATGTAGAAAAATGTCTTCACTTACTTCCTGAAGTCTATAAAGGCATAGCATAACATAAGTTGCGCACTTATAATCAAGGGACAACTCCACAACATCGGCACTTGAAATATTAATTTTAGAAAAATCCCATGTACAACCACAGCTCACGTACACCATCACACCCCCCGCCTGATACGACTCATTGCAATTTCCAAAACGAGGCAAGTAGCCTGGGATATTATATACTAGATGGAGTGAAAAGTGACCTCCTTGACCGCCAGAACCGCCAGAATACGCTGCTACTGCAAAAAGGGTTATGGTGCCTTGAAGTCCGTTCATGTTTAGGCAGACATGCCAAATTTCAGTGCGATACTGTCTTTAGTTTTGTTTTGAGAGCTGATTGTTGTTGACGTGGTTGGCATCATGTTGAGAATGGACAAAAACGATTTTCGTTCTCTCATAAAACATTATTTTTTGAGAGGCAAAACGGCGAAGGAAACAAAAGAAAAGTTGGATAAATATTATGGGGCTAATGCTCCGTCAGATTACACCGTCAAATATTGGTTTCGAGAGTTTCGTGGTGACCGCAACTCCACTACCGATCAAGTCCGCAGCGGCAGGCCCTCCGATGCGGTTACAGAGGACAATGTCAAAAAAATACATGAAATGGTGTTGGCTGACCGGAAAGTGAAGGCGCGCGAGCTAGCAGATGCAACAAAGATTAGTACTGAGCACACACGTCATATTTTATGCAATTATTCTGCATATGAAAAAGTTATCCTGCCGCTGGGTGCCGCGCATGCTCACTCCTGACCAAACACACGAACGTGAGAGCACTTCGACATAGTGTTTGGACTTGCTGATGCGGAATCGGACGGACTTTTGGCGTCGATTGGTAACTGGATTTGGATCCCTCGGACTATTATCTCTTCCCAAACCTCAAAAGATGGCTCATCAATAAAAAATTCAGCTCACGCGAGGAAATCATCGATGCCACGGAGGAGTATTTTGCAGACCTTCCGGAAAATTACTTTTCGGACGGAATCAAGAAGTTGGAAAATCGCTGGAATAAGTGTATCAAACTAAAAGGGGACTATATTGAATAATATAAAAAAAAACATTTAAAAAAGAAAATTTTTTAATTCCCAAGGAGGTCACTTTTCACTCCATCTAGTACTTAAACACAATTCATCATCATAAATCCAAATTTCACTTAAAATAATTACAACAGGTAATTCTTTGCGCATTGATATGAGCTAATAGTGAAGAAACTTTTTTTCTAATACTTCGAATATTTTGGTGTAGACAAAAGGAAATATTCGAGTTAGAAGGAACATCTGGATAAATACATGTAGTATTAGGTAAATGAGGGACAGTATAAAAAGAATTCATAATTTCTCGAGATCAGCAGCACAAGTAATACTAATAGAATTGTCACCCCCATTCTTACGTATATATGTATAATATCCCGTTTCTAGTCCAGACATATTTGTATTTCATTGAGATCTTCTTTAATGTTGCAGCTTTCAGGAATTGACGAGTCCGATAAGTTAAGCCGTCGTTGATATGCTCGTACATCTTCTCTGATTTCGCTTCTGTGCTGATTAGAGCTGTTGTTAGCGGCTCTCTGTTTTTACATAATTTCACATAGTACTTTTTTAGCCTTCTGTTTTGTGGATGTTTGGTGCATTTAACTATAAAATTGTTTTTCCTTTTTATTTGCTTTAAAAGTGTATTAGTCATCCAAGGCTTTAAGTGTCTTTTATTGCTTGCATTATGCAAGGAGACAGTAGTACAAGACAGGTCAAAAGCAACAGAATGATTACTCTCCGAGTAAACCGCTTCCCAAAATTCATTTTTTAAACACTCTATTAGCATTCTGTAATCTATATTGTGTTTCTTCCTAGGAGGGTTAAGAGTATTGTTTGGGTCAGAATTCGTGAATGAATTGAGCACAACCATATGATGATCTGAGAGCTTATACTCGTAGGCTGCACCCCTAAAACTAGAATTAGTTTTTAGTTATTTTTTCGCACTCTAATAAAAATATGGTCAATACAACTTGCAGAAGAATCTGTAACACGGGTTGGAACATTTATTGGGTCTACAAGTTTCCAGCGTTTGTCAGAGATGGCGCCCCCAGTGGATCCAGGGCAGAAATGTCAGACCCCATGTGTTTTACTTGTAGGTTTTGTATCTGTCAACAACATTGCAGCGTTATATTTGAGCAGTTCTATCGGTGTCGTACATTTTATCGAGCAAAATCATGGCAAGTTTCCAGCCAAATAAACGTCATTTGCGGGAAGCGCTGCTTTTATTCTTTAATATGAAGAAAAGTGCGGCTGAGGCCTATCGTTTGCTTTCGGAAACTTATGGGGCGGAATGTATTGGTGAATCGAGTGGTTCAAACGGTTCAAAAGTGGTGATTTTGGAGTTGAAGACAAAGATCGCCCCGGAAAGCCGAAAAGTTTTGAAGACGAGGAATTGGACGCTTTACTGGATGAGGATCCGTGTCAGATTCAAGAAGAACTTGTTGCAGCATTGGGCGTCACGCAACAAGCCGTTTCCCTGCGCCTAAAAGCACTGGGATTCATTCAAAAGGTTGGAAACTGGGTGCCGTACGAATTGAAGCCAAGAGACGTCGAACGGCGATTTTGCATGTCCGAAATGTTACTGCAGCTGTATACAAATAAATCATTTTTGCATAGTATTGTCACTGGTGATGAGAAATGGATTTATTATGATAATCCTAAACGCAGAAAATCGTATACAAAGCCCGGCGAGTCCGCCCAATCGACGCCGAAACGAAATATTCACGTGAATAAGGTCATGCTCTGCATATGGTGGGATCAAAAGGGTGTCGTATACTACGAACTGCTTCCGAGTGGTGAAACCATCAAAGTACCATTATATCGAACCCAACTAATTCGTTTGAAGCGGGCATTAAAAAAAAAACGGCCAGAATATGAGACCAGGCATGAGTCCGTCATTTTTCATCACGACAACGCTCGGCCACATGTTGCGGTTTCGGTGAAAAACTATTTGGAAAATAGTGGATGGGAAATTCTGCCTCACCCGCCTTACAGTCCAGACTTGGCACCATCTGACTACCACTTGTTTCGTTCGATGCAGAACGCTCTTACGGGAATACGCTTCAGCTCAGTAGAGGAAATCAAAAATTGGCTCGATACGTTCTTGGGCTCTAAAGACGAGAAATTTTTTTGGTCCGGAATTCATAAATTGCCAGAAAGATGGGGGAAAGTTGTAGCTTCCGATGGACGATACTTTGAATAAAGCATTGTAACTATGTTTCCATAATAAAACTTCAAATTTTGGAAAAAAAACGCTGGAAACTTACTTGTAGACCCAATATAACACTCATTAGACCATATGTTGCAATAAGAAACAAATAATTTTCTGTTTCTTTATCGGAATCGTTCAAAATGTCAACGTCTATGTCGCCCGAAACAATTAAAAATTGTTCCCTTAACAAACCGAGAACATCATCTAACTCTTTAATAAAATTAGATTTTGCAATTTCATGCAGCCTGTATATGTACAACAATGTGTAGTTCTCATTTAAATATCCGAACTATAACTTCACAACATCGGCACCAGACATACTAATTTCAGAGAATTTACATATCAAGCCCGGAATATTCTAAAAGCTTAATTCACTCTCGTATATCCATATCTCACTTAACACAATTACCATCAGTAAACTCTCAAGTAATTCAATTTGAGCTAGCAGTAACGAAAAATTTCTTCTAATACTAGGTCTATTTTGATGAAAGCAGAAAATATCAAAAGAATCAGTAGGAAGAACTTTGGAAATACATGCATTAGGATTTAAATGAGGGACAGAACAAACAGAATTCATAACTTATCTAAATCAGCAGCACAAGCAATTCTTACTAAATTGTTACCCTCGTTCTTACGCATGTATACCACGGCATTCCTAGTACATACATATCTATAATTTTTGGATTTCTTCATCGATGTTGCCGCTTTAAGCAGTTGACATGTCCGATAAGTAAGGCAATCGTTGATATACATCTTCTGTTCACTTGCCTCTGAGTTGTGGAAAATAGTTGTTAGCGGGGTACCTTATTCTGGAGAATATTAATACAACTCGGTGAGTCATTGTTTTGTTTACTAAGATAACGATTTGTAATTTTTTTTATGTAGCAGAGGTCAATGTCGTTCTCTGTGACGTCAACATGCATACCATCAAGGAAAACTTTTAGAGCCAAATCGATGGGAAAGTCATTGCGGTTGTTGGGAGGAACATTGTAGATCTCAGCTGACAATCAATTGTTCTTCTAGTCGATGTACATGATCTTCAAGCAGGTTAATTGTTCGCTCGAACTCCTTGTCTGTGGTGCGCAATTCTTCTATCTGCAATCTTTGGATTTCTTTAACTTCAAGGATTTAAGCATATATGATGTCCAGAGTAATACTGGATGCACCTGGATGTAGTAATGATCGAGGTGGAGGTGTCTTATTTAGTGGAAGTGGATTAACTGTTTTTTTTTATGTTGGTTCGCGACACTAGAAACACAAGACTCTCCAGAGATAGAATCACGACGTTTAGCTGCTACACAGTTCACACACCTCCAAGCTTTATTACTTTTTTTTTTCATAAAGTCCAAATCAGCATGAAGCATGGAAAATGCATTTGCAGTCACAGCAGACCACCTAGCATTCGCTTCTTTCGACTTTATTTCTACACGAGTTACAAGACATTTTAGTAGTTGACATCGACTTAAGAAAAGTTTCCGACGCACCCGTACCCCACAACAGAACTTTCTGAACTCTTCGTTGTTTCCTTCTACAATAATTAGCGGTATCGGTATGTTTAATTTTCGAGACATAGTTGGCTTACGGAGTTAAGGTAGTTTTAGCTAGTTTTTAAGTTAAAAAAACAACGAAATTGGTAATAATTCTAGAGAAAACATTAAATAAACAATAAAGAAAACTACACATTTAATCATGTATAATAGATAAATAATAAAAAAAAAAAATAAAAATAAAAAAATAATAAGTACGTTCACATCTTATTTTTTATTTTAGACAGTTTTAAGTTTTTTTTATATACTACATGTATACAAAAAGTATTTTTTTACTTTTAATTCATGTAAATAAGGACTGAAACGAATAAAATCTGTAAATTTTAATACGGGCCATACTTCCAATGCGTAAAAATTGCAATCTCATTTTTTACCCAAATTAGCCTGTATATTCTCTAGTTTCAGTTTGTTATTGATTTTAGTTCGGTGCGGTTTAAAATATTTATAAAATATGAGTCAAGAGGAACGCCGTAAAAAGATCATCGACAAATGGCTCGAAAATATTTCACGTCCAAACCATTTCATCGAAAAAAATTTAAACATAGCACGCAGTAGAGTGGATTCTGTTATTAAACGATATTTGGAGACGTTGACAGTTAAGCGAAAACAGAAAAGTGCAGCTAAAAGTGGAGCACATGATACAAATTTGAACAGGAAAATAGTGGGTACCATCGTAAAAAACCGGACTATGTCATCTAGAGATGTTGCTCGGAAATGTAATACCAACCGAACAATGGCACAAAGTTCTAAAAAATGTAAGTCATAAAAACACGAGCCCGAAAGCTATACGAGTTGATCGGCAACAAGAAAGCGTGCTTGGTTTTGGATGACGAAACTTATGTCAAAGCCGACTTTACTACTCTTCCAGGTGCGCAGTTTTACAACTCGTTTGGAGCTGAGATTCTTCCGCAATCAACAACATCGATTGGGATGGAAAAATTCGGGTCAAAATATCTCGTTTGGCAGGCCATTTGCCAATGTAGACACAGAAGCTCATCGTTTATTACAACGGGAACAACTAACGGAGAAGTGTACATTAACTAGTGCCTAGAAAAACGGTTGATTCCTCTCTTAAACAAACACGAGGGTTCAACATTATTTTGGCCAGATTTAGCTTCAGCTCACTATGCTCATGCGACGTTGAGCTTTCTTGCTGCTAAAAATGTCGACCTTGTCCCAAAAGACATGAATCCACCCAATATTCCACAGTGCCGTCCCATTGAAAGGTATTGGGCTTTGGTCAAAGCTAAATTGAGGAAAAATGAGCAGTGCGCAAAGGACGTAAAAGATTTTAGTGCTAAATGGAAAAGAGCGTCCAAAAAGATCACGGATGTAACTGTCACCAACCTTATGAAGGACATTCGAAAGAAGTTGAGGAAAGAATGGGAACCCAAATAATTTCTTTTATTTTTTCTAATTGTGAATGAATTTAACAGAGTTTTAAAGCAAATAAAAAAAATTTACATGAATTATGAAAATATTTTTTTTTTTTACTTTGAAGTTCCCAAATTTTATTCGTTTCAGTCCTTAGAGTAAATAAAGGATTGGCAACTCTGACACTGCCTGTGATTGAATTAGCTCCTGAGATTGAACTACCTCCTGAGATTTTACTTTTTTTTTAATCGATTAAATTATCTATTAAATACGGACTTGATTAAACCGACATGCAACATAAGATTTTGCGACCTGAAATGTGTCTTTGAAATGCTTTTGAACTATAATTCTAAAAGTTGAAATTTAACAAAAATTCGTCATACAATCTCATTGAGTGAAGTGTGATAATATTGCCTGCCTGAAAAGGGATGCATTGCTCCCGTTAGTTTTGTTTCATTCTGTATAGCGAGTGAAAAACTGTTCCGCCTCTGAAAAAAACTTGATGGTAAATTGTTTTCGTTAAATTACGCAAAAAAGTTGAATTTGAATATAAGTGATCAGTTCTCACAACGCAAATTACGACAACATTTTTCAGAATGGACTCAGGCTAATCGATTTTGCGGCGGGCCGAAACATTGTCGTAGCTAGCACGCGGTTTCCACATTTCGATATTCACAAGGGGAATTGAAGAACTCCTGATTAATTAATCGTCAATCAATTAATTTACAATACTGCGATCGACGCAAGGCACTCCTCCCATATTATGGATGTCCAAACGTTCCGAGGGACCAACATCGACTCGGACCATTACCTCGTTGTAGCCAAGGTACGGTTGCGGGTATCCCAAACATCGCAAAGGCAAGCTAATACTGTGAGGAAATTCAACGTCGGACGGCTACAATCGCAAGAGACCGCCAAATCCTTTTCGATCGAATTTACCTAAATCTCTTAAGAGATACTATGCCGCCAGCATCAAGTATCGAAGACCGGTGGCAATATTGCCAAAAAAAAAACCATCAGAGATGCCGCCTCACTCGGCCAACGAAACCCCTGATTTGATGACGAGTGCCGACAAACACTTGCACTATGCAAGAGGCATACAAAATGGCGCTGCATAGAAAAACTAGAGTGAGCTGCTCACGAGCTCTCCGAGCAGAAGAGGAGAGACGAAAACCGGCTTCTTAGGAGGGAAAAGAAGGAGCATGAGAAGCACGTGGTCGAGGTAACTGACAGATGCTACTCCAAGAATGAGATTCGGAAGTTTTACTAAAAGGTTAAAAAAAAGTATACTACGGATACAAACCGCGAACCGAAGCCTGTAGAAACGAACAAGGTAACATCGTTGTACAGTCCGAGTCGATGTCGAGGATTTGGAAAGAGCAATATCTAACTCTTAAACCCAACAAAGTCGCTGGAGCGGACGGTCTGACTGCTGAGCTCTTCAAAGCGGCCGGCGATGACTTGGTAAGGAATATACAATACATCAACCCATTTGTAAAATATAAAGATCTAAACATGATGTCAATTCATCAATGAGTTCCAGTTTACGAGTTGAAGACCTTGTTCTTTTTGAAGGTTTGGTGAAACTTTCAAAACTTTGGCCCTCATTAAAAAAAATCCTTTCCTGGATGAGACGGTAAGGTACGAGCCTGTGAGATACATTTGACTTATGATTCCATCTTAAGAAGGCCTATACAATTGATATACCCTTTGGAGTTAACTAATTCAATTAACTTCTGCCGCCGGGAGGATGTGAAAAATGTTTCATATCTTAATGTTTAAATGAATTTAATATATCTCTTATTTTGTTCTCTTTTAAAAAATTATTCTATTGTGAATTACTTTTAAGGACATTAATATACCCTTAACTATTTAATCCTGAAATGAGTGAATAAACCATTATACATATATTTCCTATCTTACTCTCTCACACAACAGACATTATAAATAATCTTAACTAGAGTTTCAGTTGTTCAATTTCTTCCATCAGATACAGTCCAATAAACGATTTATTTCATTTATAAGAAGTTAACGGCTCGTGTTGAAGTTTTGTCTTTGATATCGATTCGAGTGACGTGTGCCAAATGCAGATCAGAATGTACTTGATAGACTTAAAGATAAGATAGTTAAATTTGGTAAAGTAGACACTTGATCTGCACGCCATTTCTTTCCACAAAATTAATTCCTTGAAGTAAAATATATATTTTACTATTCACCAAGTATTATATGTATCTTCCGATAACACCGGCTCTCAGTTTTTTCGCCGTTAATACCATTTTTTCTCTTATTGGTATACTTAACTCACTTTGTCCGCGTACCCATTTAAATAATGGCTGACGATCGAAACCATAAATATGGTCATTCCGGGATTCCCGATTCTGGTTCTGACCCATAACAAAAATCAAAACATAATACTTTGCGCCCAGATCTATTAGGAATGAATCTTACATACAATTGTCTGGAAAAATTGTCTTCAAGGTTATAAAAAAGGAAAAAAAGAATGTCTTACGGGCACGGCTGGAATTGATCCCCGAACCGTCCGATTGGGAAGCCAATACATTCCTACTTGAACCAGTGCCACCCTTTTTCGTTATGTAATTATACGACTTGGGCATATGTTTGTTACTTTGCCCGTAGCCGCCGTCTAAGACTTAATGGTTGTTCTCCCGTCACGTTTTCTTCTAAATTTTTTGTGATCGGAACCCGATGGCTTTTCTTTAGCTTACTTTACCGGGCTTAGGTTCTTCCGTACTTGCCATTTTGCGGCTTTAAGAATTGATCTCGCCTTTTTTGCAACTCCCTGGGTACTCCGCAACTTCGATAATTAGCTGGAGGTCCGCCTTTGCAATTATTGTAATACACACGTTGCAGAGGTGTGTTTGCTTACTTCGCAATCTTTGGAGAAGTGATTTCCTGCGCATTCCACACAACATGGCTCTTTGTGGCAATACGTGTACTTGTTATTGAAGCCTTGGTTAGCTAGGACACGTATTGGCCTTTCCGATTTGTTCTCATAAGTATACCATTGAATTTTCTCGGTACTTAATTTTCGAGACAGTAAGCGACAGCGGTCAGCGTCTTTGACGTTAATTTTCCACACATTGCTGTTACGGGATGTGAAGGTATAATCAGATCGCAAAAACGACTTCAAGATGCTTTGAAATTTGTTTGTGGTCGATATTTGGGATTTCGGGATTTCCTGCCAAATGGCAGGACATTTAGTACAACATTTTCCAAGTTGGGGGAGACAGAAACAACGCAGAAATCAAAGAAAGACGCACATCCTGCTTTATTAAAATGAGTGCGCAGCTACGAAGACGTTTTACATTACGTCAGAAGCCATCTGAATATTAGTCTTGGGCAAAAAACAGACATTTTATTCTAAGCAGGACTTATGTACACGTTCAAGGAACGTGTTTGTTACATATTAAATCAAGATTTACGCGGCGTTGGGTGCCGCGTTTACTTACGTTAGACCAAAAACGTGTTCGAATGAACATTTCTAACGCTCTCTTGGCGCAGTTTAGGCGCAATAAATCCGAGTTTTGGCACCGATTAATTACTGTAGATGAAACTTGGATACACCATTATACGGCCGAAACGAAAATACTGTCAAAACAGTGGACTGCAAAGGATGAGCCGGCTCCAAAAAAAAAGCAAAAACTGTTTTTTCGGCTGGGAAAGTGATGGCGACTGTTTTTTGGGATAGTAAAGGAGTTATCTTAATCGATTATCTTCAAAAAGGAAAAACCATTACAGGAGCATACTACGCATCATTACTTGCCAAGCTGAATGCAGAAATTTCGGAAAAACAGCCACATTTGCAGAAAAAGAAAATACTGTTTCACCAAGAAACATGGCGAAAATCCATGAATTACGGTTTGAACTGCTTGACCATCCGCCTTATTCACCAGATCTAGCCCCAAGCGACTTCTTTTTGTTCCCTCATCTAAAAACTGCCCTCGGAGGACAGAGGTTTTCGTCAAATGAGGAGGCAATCACTTTCGTGAACGATTATTTTGCAGAGAAAAACGCCAAGTACTATTTGGACGGGTTAGAGAGATGGGAGCATCGCTGGGCGAAGTGTGTATAGTTACAAGGAGACTATGTAGAAAAATAAAAAAAAATTTGAGAAAAAATGTCTTGTATCATTGTTCGGTCGGAAACAGATAACACTCGTATGCGTACATTCCATTATATGTATATCAGTACAGAAGCTACAACCCAGGAACTCAGTGAAGCGTTTGAAATTCTGGAAAGACACCTTGCCGAAAACAAATTTATTTGCCAGAGTCTATGGATGGATGAGCCCCAATTTGCCAGGGATGGAATCGCTAATTTCACAATTTCTATACTTGGACAGAAATTAGCTCCCACTCCATCAAACACAGAGCTTTTCAACATAAGTTGAACGTCATATTGAATACCTCGAAGGCTAAATTCGAAACTCTACCTGTAATTTTTGCGAAACGAATTACCAGAGCTATTATTATAGATGATATACTACTGCGATAAAGAACAACCATTATATCCCAAAAACAGGATGGCGCCCCAGCACACTATGGCCATGTAGTTAGAGAGTGGTTAGATCGCGTGTATAAAAATTCGTGGATCTATTCTGTCTCCAAGATCTCTGGACTTGACCCCCAAGGACTTTTCTTTATGGGGACGGATGTAGGACATTGTCTACACATCAGAAATAACAACATTGGAGATTTGAGCCATAGGACTCACGAGGCAGCTGCGAAAGTATGGGGAGAACTGAAAGAAATGGAAATTGTTAGAGCATTTCAAAGGCGAAGTCTGACGTGCATACAATGCAATGGTTAGCACTTTAAACTATTGATATGATACATGTTTCGATAAAAAAATAAGAATAAAAATGTGCAATTAATATTTGTATTTGTTTTCGTAAAATCTTTAACAATTTTTAATTTAATGTTATACCTGTTTCAATAAGTTTTTTTTTATAATTCGCGAGCGCACAAGGGATTTTATGTTCCCTTAAGATAATTGCACATAGCGCCAGCGAAAGAAGTTACGGAGGGGAAAAAGAAAGATACCGATGTGCGTTGGTTTATATAGTGATTTGGTGGTTATATTGACTTGAAAATAAAGAGCTCTCCAGGGCATTCCATAAGCGAGTTTGTACGGCTTTGGAAAAAATCACGATATTCCAAACTACGTCCGAAGGTGGCCTTGAGGGTATACTGATGAGCATTCATAGCGAGACGAGTGTTACGGGTAAAAGTTGGAAGGGGCGGAATGCTACTGGCACTGGTGGTGAAAATAGCGATACAACAAGCTGAAACAGGAGATGTTTCGCTGGTGTTCGATGGTGTGGAATGTGTAATATTTACATCACCTTTGAGTTTTATCGCACGATTTTGGATCCTATCTAGCAAGCGTAAAGAGTTTCTACGGCCACCTAATCAGATGTGGGCGTTTTACTTCAATTTTGGGCCGATAAACACCTTATATATTGAGGCCAGGTCAGAGGGAGTTAAATATTTCTTACATCGCTTGAGGAAACCTAGATCGCCGTCGTTCCCTTTCTACAGCCGAAGAACTGAGACGTTAGTCCAGGAACGAATATGAAAAGCAGAGAGTACTGTCAAGACAAGAGATCATTGATAAAAATTAAAAAGAGTGTCGGAGACAGAACGAAACCCTGGGGTACACCAGCATGTATTTTGTGAATATCAGAGTTGAAATCATCCAAGATTACCTGAATTGAACGTTACGAAAGCTAATTTCTAATCCATTGAAAAAGCAAGTCGTCGATCCCAAATACACGCACTTTCGACAAAAGACCTTGATGCCAGACTGTGTCAAATGCCTTAGAAATATTAAGTGCAACTATCTTGCTTTCGCCAGATTGATGCACGCTTTGTTTCCAGTTTTCGGCGAGATATGCCATCAAATCACCAGTGGACCTGTTGCTACGAAAACCGTGCTGCTCGTCATTGAGAAGTATTCGTCTTTCGAGATATTTCATGAACTGACGGTTTATCAGCGTTTCCATCCATGACCTTAGAAGGAAGGGACGTAAGTGCAATGGGTCTGTAGGAAAAGAGAGAAGATTCGCCACTTTTAGGGACGGGCTGGACAAATGCTGTTTTCCATCTGCTCGGAAACAGTCCTAAAGAGTGGGATTGATGGAAAAGCTTACGCAATGGTTTTGCCTGGAAGAACACTTCTTCAGAAGAAGGGGAGATATATCGTCTGAACCAGCGGATTTGTATGTAAAGATCATTAAGTACTCTTGCTACTACATGAGTGCGAAAGTGGATTCGTCCCATTGAAGATTCAACGCACTCAAGTGTAGGCGGAGACAGAGCACAATCTGGAAGTGGTGAACTGGCCGCAAAGTATGCAGCAAGCAGATTGGCCTTCTCCAAAGAGGTGACAGCTGGAATATCATTGCAAATGAGCGTTGAGATGTGGCATAATTTCTAATGTTTTTAACGAACGACCAAAAAATTTTACTAAAAGGTGACCAGATAGCAATGATAGTTTTTCCAATTGATATGTTTCAGTAGCTTGACAGCGGCCAATGACATCCAGTTGCCAAAATATTCATTAAGTTTTGCCACTTCATTATGCATCGTTTAAAGCGAATTTCGTCATGAGGCCGCCTAGTATCGAAGAAGTCTCAGAAATGTCAAATCGGCGCCGATCAGCTGAATTGGGCATCGCCAGTGAGTCAACCCGGCTTGTTTTGCGGTTGGATTTGGGTCTAAATCCGTATAAGATTGTGCTGAGGCAAGAATTAAAGCGGTATTGCGAGTGCCGATTGTGATCGACTTTTGTCGATTTTACAGCTGTTTTTTAGTTGATTTCCCGATTGTTAGTCTCACAGTTGCAGAAAAAAAAATTGTATGCGTGAAAAATGTGAGTACTTCCATCAAACCACGATGTCTACGTAAAATAAAAATAAAACCAAGACAAATAATTTATATGTAGGGCGAAATAAGTGACTAATAAAAAACATCTAAATTATTATGGGAAAAAATTTCAAAGTAATGAATAAAAAAGCAAAACAAAGAAAACAAAAAAGGACTGTCAGAACAAATTATGTACTATATGTTCACAGTAGTCACTTTTGTGGTTTTAATTCACAATAAGACAATCCTTTGTCGATTGCGTTGCACAATACCAAACTTGAAATCAATCGATGCAATCGACAATTGTCGATTCGATCAACGACAGACAAGCGCAATAGGGACCTATGTCTCCATACGGTGATCGCTGTTTTACGAGTAAACCTTGGCTATTCATGGAAAGTTAAAAAAATTTAAGCAAACATTTCCAAAAATTTTGATGTTCTGTTTTGTTCCTCAGATGTTTACGTACATACAGTATATCAAGAATGAGTTTACACATCGGAAAAAAATCAAATTTTCTCAGTTAACTAGCAAATTGTCTTATTTTTATTGTAATATTTAGTATTTTATTTTTTATTTTTGTTAAGTTAGAATAAGTAAGTTAACGCGCCACGATTCCACAAGTCGAAAGATGAGAAGTCACCTTGACTTCATGCATGCACTTGTGGACATTGTATTTCACCACCCATCGTAAGTCGCCGTAACACGAAGCGTGTGACGGAAACTAGCAATTGTTTCCCACGACTCAAACTGGGACATTGCTGATGCAACATAAAACCCTTGCACGCGCTATACACCAAATGCGACGATACGATGGTGTGGAGTAGGATAAGTTAAAGTTTAAGTTCAGTTCTAATTTTGGAATCAAATAATAAAGTCGAAGTTTAATTGTTTAATTTTAAGTCCGCGTTTTATTTGAACGAACGGTTGGTTGTTCGCCACGGGCTTCGGCCCGTGGGTATTTTTTTAGATGTTGCGGTGCGAACATCTTTAACTAAGTACAATGAATTAGTAAAAAAATGAACAAGTTCAACACATAAATAGCAAATAACACAACAAAAACGAAATTAAACTCAAGTTTTCGAGTGTCAAATAACTGTTTACACAAATAAAATGTACTTCATTTATTTTAAATTTATAAGCCTAGACGTTAAAAACTAAAACTTTTAATATTTGGTGGGGCCACCTTTAGCATCTATTGTTTGTTTTAGACGATTTTTCATTGAAAAAACCAACTTTTTCATGTCGTAACACGTTGGTAAACTGTGCCATCCTTCCGTTATAGTTTATATAGTTTTTTAGTGCAGCTCGATTTTTGGGCTGCCGTTTCGCGACTTTTTTCTTTAAGAAGGCAGACAAATTTTCAATGGGGTTTAAGTCGGGACTTTGTGCTGGTGTATCTAACACTTTTCCGCAGTTGTACAGCAGCCACAAACGCACATTAAGTGCCTTGTGCTTAGGATCATTATCCTGGTAAAACTTAAATTGCGATTTATTATCCCTAATAAGGCCAAATTTGTTCGCACTGCTTCTTAGATGGGTTTTCAATATGTTTAAATATTATTCGGCGTTCATTTTTGTTTCTATGAATGCCAAGTCGCCTACTCCTCTGCTTGAAATACAGCCCCAAACCATGACAGACAATTTGCCAAATTTTACAGTGGGAATTATATTACGTTTGTCCAAGGATGTCAAAGCCTTGCGCCAAACTCTAGTTGGTCCATCGTTATAATACAGCATGATTTTCGATTCATCACAGAATATGACATCGTCCCAATAATCATCAGGCTCAGCAATCAAGTTTGAAGCGAAGGCGAAACGTTTTTCGACATTTTCTTTTGGTAGCAGTGGTTTCATTCGAGCAACTCTGGAATTATATTTGTTGTTTATGATGGTCTTCCGAACTGTTTCGTGGGAAACGTCAACAATACATTTATCTTTTAAATCCCTAGAAATAGTTCTAGTTGAAATTTGTGGGTTCTCGTACACTTTTCTCATTATTTAGCGCTCTGTACGCTTAGTAATCTTTGCCTTTGGGCCACCCCCATACTTTGGCACCAGTCTGCCTTCATTTTCAACGCGATTTAAAACATTATAAACCATCTTACGTGTTACTGAAAACATTACTGATAAATCTTGCACACTTTTCCCCATTTGCCAGTTGTAATATATAAGCTGCACGATCTCAAATGTTAGCCTTTTTCCTGGCATTTTCAAAATTTATTTAATTTTTTTAAACGTGTAGACTGCAAAAATTATTCACAATTTGAACAAGAAACCAAAGGAAAGAATCAAAACAAGACAGTTTTTGCAAATTGATAACGGTTATTAAACCGGTTATCAATGAGTTCATGCAAAGAGAAATAAAAACAACCCTTGTGTAAAGAGTTGTTTGACACTCAAAAAATGAGGTGGACATTGTTTTTGTTGTATTTTTCTTTATTTGTACGTTCTACTTGTTTGATTTTTTTTGTTTTTTCTTTGTATATATTCTAATTGAACACAAACAGAAAGGAAAGATTGAAATATGTTATTGCAATAAAAACAAACGAAATTATTTAATAAGTTGAAAAATTGATACATTTTTTCGGTGTGTAAACTCATTCTTGACATACTGTATGTGCCTCTTGCAGGAAACGATTTTTATATGGAAAACCTCCAGCAACCAGTGTAGTCAAACATCGAGTGAATATTCGGAAAACACCAAAGATGAACCGTTCACTCCCAAAGATAAATTTAAACATAATTTAATACAAACTCACACAACAACAGAAATCTAAACCTCATGCAAAACATACGAAGCATGAGAAAAAATTTTTCGATTTTCTTAGCTCATCTTGAGTCTATGTCGAATTTGCCTGTTGTTGTTATCTTGAGTGAAATTTGGATTTATGAAAATGAAGTAGATTCCTATAAAATAGAAGGTTGCACTTTATTCTCAAATTGTAATGGGTCTTATTCTGCTGGAGGTGTTGCCGTTTATGTGAGAAATGGATTAATGTGTGATTGTTCGTGCATTAATTTATCAAGTGCTGACGTACTAAAGCTATCGCTTACGTTTGAAGATATTGATTATACTTTCTTGTGTATTTACCGACTACACGGTTTTGCAAAGAACGCGTTTATTGATGATCTCAGCAACATTCTCAGCTCAACTTCGTCTAAAAATTTAATTGTTCTAAGAGATATCAATATTGATATTCTTAATGAGTCCAACGTTGATACGGGAAATTACTTGTTGTCTATGGCTTCGAATGGTCAAAAGAGTTTGATAAATGAACCTACCCGCTTGACAGATCCTTCTAAGAGTTGCATTGATCACTTATTTCTTAGATCTCACAAAAATATTGTAATAAAAAACATTTTAGCGGCAAAGTATATGACTTGAAGCTGACAGATCATAATATGATAAGACTAAATTATACCTCGTTTTGCAATAGTTCTAAAAATATTGAATCTGCTTCTGAAACAGTAAAATATTCTGTGGATTTCAATAAATTAAAAGAACTTTTAATTTTTGAATGTTGGGAATCTGTTTACTGTGAAGATAGTCCTTCCATTGCTTTTGATTTATTTATTGAAACTATTCAAAAGCATATCAAATCGAGTACTTTCGTAAAAAATCGTGCAGGTAAAAAGAAATATTTAAAACCTTGGATGACTAATAGTTTTCTTAATAAGATAAGGAAAAAGAGAAAATTGCATTCAAAATGTAAAAAAAACATCAAAGTAACTCAAGACTTAAGAGACATTCTGTAAATTTTTGTAAGTTTGTGAATAAAGAAATCGAGGACGCTCGCAACAACTTCTATGGTGATCTGTTTACGAGAGCTAAAGGTAATGTACACGAAGAGTGCAGAGTAGTAGATAACATTTTAGGAAAGGTTAAAAGCGGCGTTAAGATTGATAGCATTGAAGTGGGGGGAATTATGGAGCCAGGTCTTGGGAATATTACTAATATTTTTAACGAATATTTCACCAAGTTTTGATCCTTGTATATCCTGCAACTGTTCCTCTTCGTCAGATGTCTCTTTTATGGATGATGTTCAATGTAATAGTTTTGTTTATAATCCGATTACACCAGTTAAAGTTTATAAAACTGTCTTGTGCCTTAAAAATAAAACCTCTTACACAAATGATGGTGTTTCGAGTAAGTTATTAAAAAATGTCGCCTAGTATGTCGTTGATGTTCTGTCCTTTTTATTTAACAAAAGTATTGAGATGGGTTGCTTTCCTGACCATCTTAAAAGTGCCGAAGTCATACCTCTTTTTAAAAAAGGAAATAGACAGATTATTTCTAATTACAGACCAATATCACTTCCAAAATTTTTAAAAGCTCGAATTGTCTCCTTTTTTGGACAAGTCTAACTACTTTAGTGAGAATCAGTTTGGTTTCAGACAAAGCTTGTCTACTAAGGACGCCATCTTAAGGGTTTGTAGTCAGTTACATGGAAGTTTAAATAATAACAAATCAACAATTGGTCTTTTTATTGATATGACAAAAGCTTTCGATCTGGTGAACCACGATCTCTTGCTAAGGAAACTTTTCAATATTGGTTTTCGTGGAAATATGTTTAATTGGCTACGTTCTTACTTAATAAAAAGAACACAAAAACTTACTATAAATGGGGTCACGAATGCTTCCAGGTTATTAAAGAACGGTGTTCCTCAGGGTTCTGTACTTGGACCATTGTTTTTCTTAATTTATATTAATTCTATTTTCAAACTCAAGTTAAATGGCACTCCAACAGCTTTTGCGGACGACATAGTTCTTATATATGGATATGGAAGCATTTTCGAAAGTATTGTGTCGATAAATGAAGATCTAGAAGCGTTACGGTTGTGGTTTACCTACCATAAATTAATTATAAGCGATAAAACAAAACTAGTTTGTTTTAAGGTATCTGGTAACAGCTTATATGATTTCAATTTATGGTTGCATGCTCATGATTGTAGGCAGTTTTCCTTACACATACATCAATGTGAAAATAGCAATTTTTCTGCTGATTTACCCTGCACAGAAAACTGCTTCAAGATTGAATCAGTTCAAAAATTGTAAGTAAGTAGGTGTAATAATTGATTTTAACTTAAACTGGAAGGACCACATTAAAATGCTTAAAACTTATATGCTGATGGTCACACGTAAAATGTACCTATTAAAACCCTTTTATTCTCAAAAAGTTTTGTTAATGATTTATTATGGTCTTGCACAATCAAAGTTATGCCAATACATTCAGTCCTCTACTTACCGCTCAAAAGCATTTATTAAGAATTATTTCAAATCAAAATCGATTAGCTAGTAGTTGGCCCTTATTCAAAATATTGCAGATTCTACCAATCAGACATTTATATGTATTTAAAGTTTTAAGAGAGTTCTTCAAGCAAAGCGATAATATTCCAAGTCGAAATATACAAATGTACAATCTACGTGTAAACAATATGTTCATAGTAAATGTACCCTTTGCACATAGAACACATTTTTCGCATTTTTACACATATACGGCTCCATTTATATATCATAGATTGCCTCTGTTTATAAGAGAAACTTTTCGATATCCAAATTGCACTAAAAATATTAAAAACTGGCTATTCACCTTGAGCTATGAAAATATTGAATCATTTTTTTAACATCTTCCTTTTCATCAGCAACACAATCATATTTACATCTTAAATCAATTTTAGTTTACTTATGATTATGAATGAAAACATAACTGTTTGTATTTGCTTTTTAAATCTCTTTCTTTTTCTTTTATTAAAATTTATAAAATTGTAAATCAAAATGTTACTGATTATCACCCCACATTATATTCTAATTTGAAAACTAATTTTTGAAGTGTCATTCTCACCACTAACTTTTGTATAAGAATGATCACTAATATTTATTCAACTTATTTGTTATTAGTTTTTAAGATTATGAAAAGATTAATCGAATAAATGAAATAAAATGAAAAAATATTTTGAAGCAGCTAAAGGAGAAATTTAATGATCCGTCGACTTCTACTTCTATGATGACTATGATACTGTCTATTTTAATTAAGACTTGCAGAAGAATTTAGAACATCCAGACGACAAGGGGGAAAGCAAAGTAACTATACCCTGTTCAACAAAAATCTGTAGTGAGAAGAATATTTACTTCTCACTCTGGTTACAATAAAATGCATAAGCACTTCGCTCTTGAAAGCCCTCATAGGGATACCATGATATACCTATTTGGCGACAGGAATTTCTGAAGATAATTACCACCATAGGGTTGCCATCTACTTTATTTTGTTTTTGAGAAAAAAAGAGATAAATTCCATAAGTTACATTTTTAATTTAATTTTATTGGGTCTACAAGTAAGTTTCCAGCGTTTGTCAGAGATGGCGCCACCAGTGGATCCCGGGCAGAAATGTCAGACCCCATGTGTTTTATTTGTAGGTTTTGTATCTGTCAACAACTTTGCAGCGTTATATTTGAGCAGTTCTATCGGTGTCGTACATTTTATCGAGCAAAATCATGGCAAATTTCCAGCCAAATAAACGTCATTTGCGGGAAGCACTGCTTTTATTCTTTAATATGAAGAAAACTGCGGCTGAGGCCTATCTTTTGCTTTCGGAATCTTATGGGGCGGAATGTATTGGTGAATCGACTTGCCGCGAGTGGTTCAAACGGTTCAAAAGTGGTGATTTTAGAGTTGAAGACAAAGATCGCCCCGGAAAGCCGAAAAGTTTTGAAAACGAGGAATTGAACGCTTTACTGGATGAGGATCCGTGTCAGATTCAAGAAGAACTTGCTGCATCATTGGGTGTCACGCAACAAGCCGTTTCCCTGCGCCTAAAAGCACTGAAGAAGCACAAAATTGAAGCCAAGAGACGTCGAACGGCGATTTTGCATGTCCGAAATGTTACTGCAGCGGTATAAAAATAAATCATTTTTGCATCGTATTGTCACTGGTGATGAGAAATGGATTTATTATGATAATCCTAAACGCAGACAATCGTATACAAAGCCCGGCGAGCCCGCCCAATCGACGCCGAAACGAAATATTCACGTGAATAAGGTCATGCTCTGCATATGGTGGGATCAAAAGGGTGTCGTATACTACGAACTGCTTCCGAGTTGTGAAACCATAAAAGGACCATTATATCTCGACCCAACTAATTCGTTTGAAGCGGGCATTAAAAGAAAAACGGCCAGAATATAAGACCAGGCATGAGTCCGTCATTTTTCATCACGACAACGCTCGGCCACATGTTGCGGTTTCGGTGAAAAACTATTTGGAAAATAGTGGATGGGAAATTCTGCCTCACCCGCCTTACAGTCCAGACTTGGCACCATCTGACTACCACTTGTTTCGTTCGATGCAGGGCGCTCTTACCGGAATACGCTTCAGCTCAGTAGAGGAAATCAAAAATTGGCTCGATACGTTCTTGGGCTCGAAAGACGAGAAATTTTTTTGGTCCGGAATTCATAAATTGCCAGAAAGATGGGGGAAAGTTGTAGCTTCCGATGGACGATACTTTGAATAAAGTATTGTAACTATGTTTTCATAATAAAACTTCAAATTTTGGAAAAAAAACGCTGGAAACTTACTTGTAGACCCAATATTTACTGTACCAAACAGTGTAAAACGTTGCAAAATAATATAATAAAAGATAGATAGATAGATATTTGATTTTATTCGTTTCATACTTAAAAACTACTAACAATATTCATGAAAGAATTAAATAGAATACTAGTAATCATTCTTTGACTACAAAGTTAGTGGCGAATGACACGTCAAGATTTAAAAAATTCAAAAGATATCTGATGTGGGGTGACAATCAATGTATTGGTTAAATATAAATATTTATATACATCTTAAAGGAAAAAAAATCAAACAAAATTCTTCTTTTTATAAAAATGTTTCAATCCAATCATAGTTTAGAAGTGTAGTCTTTACTTAGTCTTTTACTTTTCTGATATAAGAGCAAAAACAAGGTATTTCTCTAATAGAAAAGGACAATTTATTAAAAAACTTTGCAGCTGTATAAGTATAGAAACGAGAAAAAAATGTTCTGTGTGGAAATGGTGCCGTGACTAAGTTCATATTATTTATACGTAGGTTATACCACTTCGTTTAGAAAACTCTCTTAAGAATTTAAAAACATATAAATGTCTGATTGGTAGAATTTGCAACGCTTTAAATAAAGGCCAACTTGTAGCAAATCGATTTTTATTAAATATGGTATAATTCTCATTAGATGTTTTTGGGCTATTAATAAAGGCTTAAGTGTAATAGCATACGAACCCCCCCAGCTGGAGATACCGTATTGTAACTTTGAGTGCACAAGACCATACTAAATAGTGGTAAACACTTTCTTGGAGCAAAAAGGCTTTAATACTAGATACATTTTACGTGTAACCAACATCATGTATGATTTTAATGCTTGGATATGAGTTTTCCAATTTAGATTGGTATCAATTGGATCGCCTAAGTACTTAAAATGTTGTACTGATTCAATTTTGAGACAATTTTTAGAGCATTGTGCATTATTGAAAAAAGTTACTTCTACTACCCTTATGAACAGGTAAAGAAAACAGTTTACAATCGCATGCGTGAAACCAGAGATTATAATCATAAAGACTTTTTTCAGTTGTCATGAAAGACATCAACTTTGTTTTCTCACTAATGATCAATTTGTGGGCAGTAAACCACAACCTTAAAATTTCAAGATCTTCCTCCATACTTGTGATACATTCAAAAACAGTCTTACACTCATAAGTAAACGCTATACCATCTGCAAATGCAGTTGAAATACCATTTACCTTGAGTTTGAAAAGGCAGTTTATGTAAATTAGGAAAAACAAAGGGCCAAGTACAGAACCCTGAGGAACAACGTTTTGCAGAAATCGTGACTCACTCAAGACATCACTGACATTAACTCTCTGTTTCCTGTATTTTAAAAACGATTGCAGCCATTTGAAAATGTTATAAAGTTTGTTTAAGAATAAATCATGGTCCACCGTACCATATCGAATGCTTTTGTCATGTCTACAAATAGACCCATGGTAGATTTATTACAGTTTAAACTACCATACAGTTGACTACATACTCTCAAAATAGCATCCTCTGTTGACATTTCTGATCTAAACTCAAACTGGTTGCTACAGAAGAATTTAAACTTGTCTAGGAACGACGAAATGCAAACTTCAAGCAGTTTTTCAAGGATCTTAGAAAAAGTGGAAAGAAGAGAAATAGGCATATAATCCGAAACATTTCTTCTGTTTCCTTTTTTAAAGAGGGGTACAACTTCAACACATTTCAATTGTTCAGGAAAACAACCTTTTTCAACACTACGATTAAATAAGACACTCAGTACATCCACAACATACAAGGCAATATGTTTTTGAAACACACTTGAAACACCATCACTCGTGCAAGAGTTTTTATTTTTTAAGGATAGGATAACGTTGTAAATTTCTCTCCAAGTTATCGGCTCAAAAACGAAGCTGTTTGGTTGTAGTATATCATCGAGAGGTAAACTTGAAGAAATGGAGCAATCACAGTCTACATATGTTTCAACAACTCGTTTTAATTTTTCAGAAACTTCAGTGAAATAATCGTTAAATTTGTTCGAGATGCTGAATAAGTCAGATTCTATAACTCCTTCAACTTCAATACTATCAATTACAACACGACTTCTATTCTTTGTTGTTGTCAACCACTCTCCATTCTCCGCCAATATTACCGTGGGCTCTTGAAAATAGATCAGTGTAGTAGTTGTTACGAGTTTGTTCTATGTTTTTTTTAAGTTTAAATTTTATATTATTGGGATGTTTTTTACATTTTTTCTTTCTTATCTGATTAAGAAGATTATCACTCAACCAGGGTTGAGGTTGTTATTCTAATTTTGTTTCACCAAGAAAGTACAAAACTTAATGTGGCTTTGTAAAATGTTAGTAAATATATCAAAAGCAATGGAAGGATTACTTTCCGAATAAACAGAATCTCAGAATTCATATGTTAAACATTCTTTCAATAGTTTGAAAGCCACGCACTTTTCCAATGTTGTGGATATGGGTGTGAGACTTTCAGTACGGTTGTAATCAGTAAAGTAATACGAGGGCGGGTCAATAGGTCCGTGACTTTTTGAATTTCTGACCTCTTTACTGAAACAGCAACACTGCTCCTGTCAACAGGCATCTGTCAGTTGACTCCTGTCAAAATTTAAACTTGCTGCGTCAGTTAGTTTGTGTTTGACAGCTATTTTTATCAGACTACTCACTAATTTGAGGAGAAAATGGAAAAAAGTGAATTTCGTGTGCTCATTAAGCATTATTTCTTGCGAAAAAAAAACCATTACCGAGACCAAGGCTAAGCTTGATAAATACTATGGAGACTCTGCACCATCGATTTCAATGGTAAAAAAGTGGTTTACTGAATTTCGTTGTGGCCGTACAAGCACTGAAGATGCCGAACGTCCTGGACGCCCAGTTGAGGTCTCTACACCCGAAACAATCGAAAAAATTCACGATATGGTGTTGGCCGACCGAAGATTGAAAGTGCGAGAGATTGTGGAAGCCGTAGGGATCTCGCATGGCTCAGTGGTTTCAATTTTGAATCATCACTTGGGCATGAGAAAGCTTTCCGCAAGATGGGTGCCGCGTTTGCTCACAGTCGACCACAAACGCAATCGTGTAACAACTTCACAGGAAGGTTTGGCATTGTTTAATCGCAATATGGAGGAGTTTTTGCGCCGTTTTGTAACCGTGGACGAAACATGGATCCATCACAACACACCAGAGAACAAACAACAGTCAAAACAGTGGGTTTCTAAGGGTGAATCGGCGCCAAAGAAGGCCAAGGTGGGTTTGTCAGCCAATAAAGTTATGGCGACTGTTTTTTGGGATGCACGCGGGATAATCCACATTGACTACCTTCAAAAGGGAAGAACAATCAATGGGGAATATTATGCCAACTTATTGGACCGATTCAATGACGATTTGAAAAAAAAACGACCTCATTTGGCCAAGAAAAAAGTTCTTTTCCACCAAGACAATGCAAGGGTGCACACATGTGCAGTTGCCATGGCAAAAATCCATGAATTGGGCTATGAATTGCTCCCTCATCCACCCTATTCTCCAGATTTGGCTCCGAGCGACTACTTCTTGTTCCCAAACCTGAAGAAATGGCTTGGTGGAAAAAGATTTGACTCCAATGATGAAGTCATCTCGCAAACAAAGGCCTATTTTGAGGACCTCGACAAATCATTTTTTTTGGAAGGGATAAAAAAATTGGAGAAGCGTTGGACAAAGTGTATAGAGCTCAAGGGAGACTACGTTGAAAAATAAAATTATTTTTTTATCAAAAAATCTGTGTTTTAATCCAACTTATTGACCCGCCCTCGTATGATCTGTAAGTTTCACTTCAATTTTAAACTACAACACTTTAAATCTAACACATAACCAATTTTAACAAAGATAGCTACACCACCAGCAGAATATAAATTATTGCAATTTCCAAAAGGAGTATAACCCGATATATTATAGAGACGAAGTTCATTTTCATAAATCCATATCTCGCTTAAGACTATAACGACAGGTAGATTAACCATCGACTACGAAAACAGAAAAAAAATTTCTCATGTTGCGTATGTTTTGATGTAAACAAAAACAATATTCAACAAGACAAGTTGGATCAACTGGGTATTTACATGCATTTGTAACTAAGAATGGAACAGAAACAGAACTAACAGAATTCATATTTATTTTTACAACATTGTCACCCTCTGTCTTCCGTAAATAAACAGTCCCATTTCTCGTCCATATGTATTTATACCTCTTCGTGGCCTTCATTGACATTGCAGTGTTCAATAATTGCCTTGTTTGATAAGTACAGGATTCGTTGATAAACATCTTCTCCGATCTTGCTTGTGGGTTGAATAGTTTGGTGGTCAGCTGCTCTCTTTTTTCTCCCTTTGCTTTCATGATTTCCTCCTTGTATAGATGAGAAACAAATTTTACATGGAGAATATTGTTTGTGTTCGCTGAATTGCCGTTTGTAGATGGTTTTACCAGCTTAATTTTTTTCAAGTAGCACTTGTCCATGTCTCTTTCATTTATATTCACGTTCAAGCCATCGCGAAACACTTTGAGAGCGACATCAGTGTTTGTCAACGATGTGTTGTTGTTAGGAACGTTGAATATTTCTATACTGTTGGAGATCAGCTGTTGCTCCAGTTTGTTGACCTTTTCCTCAAGGGAATGAATGCGTTCATTTTTGGTGATGAGTGCATCGATTTGTGTTTTTTGATTATCTTCAATTGAAAGGATTTTTGCATAATTCATTTCCAGTGTAACTGGCACAGAATTTAACCCCGGTGGTAGTTGATGGGTCGGATGTTGGTTTGGGTGGAATTGAGAGCGACGATAACGATGTCGTTTCGTGGTAGGTGTTTGAGTGGTTGGTGTCGGGTGAAAAAAAGATTCTCTACGTTGGATAGTACATGATGAGCACCTCCAAGTCGATCTGCTCTTTTTTAAATAATCTAGCACGTTGGCGGTGAGGTTGACATAATTACCATGAAAAACTCCATTGCAACTACTGCACTCTACTTTAAGATCCGATCTTTCGACTTTAGATTTATAGATTCTGCACGACATTTTGATAAGATATACAATAAATAGGAACTTTTATCTAATTGAGAATGCTCTCGACACGTGTTTACCCCACAACGACGCACACAAGAACTGTGAAACTGTAAAAGCATAACTAATCCGAAAAAATTCACTGCTGCTGTCGTTCTTATCATTTAAAATTATAACAATCTTTTCCGTTGCTGTTTCGGCGAAAACATCTACTTCCCTTAGGCTCGGGTTTTAGTTCAACATGTTTGACGCAATTAAGTCATTTTTTCACCGTCCACTTTCTCAAGTGCTTTTGTTAATAGGAGCTTAACGATTTTCATTTTGAATGTTTTGTTTTGGCTCGCTAGGAATCCTTTTACTTGAGCCCATATCAACTCTATGGGATTAAGCTCGCAGAGGTGATGTGGTAATCGTAGTACTTTGTCTCCTGCCTCTACTTCCTCTTGTAACTTAAATGCATCTTAAGCCAATCATATACCATATACCTTTTGTAAAAATATTAAAAATTGTACACATCTACATAAAGTGTTTTCCAACATTATATACTCGTACCTTAAGAAAATCGGTTCTGCAAAATAGTCGTATAATTAATCACAATCGTGTTTATACATAATATGTATGTACCTAGTCCTGCCATAAGTTCTGTTACAAATATAAAACGCTATAAAAAAAAAACAGTAAACATATTGTATTCAAAATTGTTTCATTTATTAGACCACAATATTGATTATTAAAAAAAAATTGGATTTACTCGAAATGACTGCCTTTTGCTTTAACACAAGCTTCCAAACAGTGTGGACATTGGATTATAGCGGCACGTACTGTTTTAATGTAGATCGTGTACGCTGCTCTGGTTAATGCTGTTTTAAGGCTTTCCAAATTTCTGTGGGGAGTCTTGAAGGCCATGTTCTCCTATTCTGACCAGTGGATTCAGATCTGGCTAATATTCTGCTGCTTTAAAGCCAGGAATATTGACTCCGGGCCACTGTTACGTGGTTTTGGCTTTGTGAGCTGGAGCAGAGTCCTGTTGGAAGATTCATCTGTATCCATTAAAAGGGTATTGGTCAAATCCTTCACAACACCCTCTAGCACATCTTGTTGGTAAGCCTTTCCACCAGTTTATACGCCTTTTTCACAGGCGTAGATGTGACACCATGGTGAGAGACCCCACATTACGGAAGCGGGATGATGTCCACGTTGAACCCTTGGAACAACTTTTTTCGCTCCCTTAGATGAAATGGCATCAATTTTGTAATTTTGATTGTTGAAAACTTCTTCCACGGTAAAAATTTTCTCATCCGTAAACAGAATGTTTTCATGGCCATTGTACGCGTGCCACTGCAAAAGTCTTTCCAGCCTAATTTTTTTTAGTTGAGGCTTTAATATGCAGATCATCCCGAATCAGCCTAGACATGGATCTGGTTGATATATCCAATGCCTTGGACATAATCTTCTGCTTCCTAAGGGGATTTCTTCGAATTCGTTCACGCACTGCCCTTACTACTGCATTCGTATGGACGACGCGGGGGCGACAACTTCTTGACCTGTCCTCTACTCTGGACAATTCGCCGAAGCGAGCAAACGAATATTCTCAAATTTAGCCAGCACTCTTTCCGCACTTATGCAACGCTATTACCGTGACTCGATTCTCCTTAACGCTCCAATTTATGTTAATAGTTTTCAAACTGAAACCAAACTGACTAGTATTCTTCACTGATCAGTGCATGTGTCCTGAAAAAAAAGTTAACGGTTTTATTCCCGCAAGAAGTTTTAAACGATAAGCGCTGGAAATTGTGTAACAGAACTTATGGCAGGATTAGGTATAATGATTTCTCCACGCATTTTAATATCCATATAAAATTTTTGTTCCAAATAACGTTCACATATGGCAACACCTATCGCTCATTTCGATTAAAAACAGCTTTTAAAAGCAACAAAATCCAAAAGTGCTTGTGAAAATACAAGCGAAAAACAATATCGGTTTGTTAAAATTAATACTGGGCCTGTTAGAAATTCCAGAAGGTACGAGTATCAATGGCGGATACACATGCAGTTGATCACTCTGGATCCGATCGGGATAGACTGGTCGCATTGGAATTGTTTCGGATGGTTAGAGGAGTAACAGCAACAAACACATAAGGCCTGCACTGCAGATCAGTTCGATATCTTGTTTCTCCGACTCTTCGCGGTGGTCGTAAACTTGGTGAAATGTTTTTACCTCAGAGACGACATTAGTCGAATAATGTCTTGTAAAAAAGATTCTATATCCGTTAAATGAGATAACGGAAAAGAACGCACATACAAAAACAACTTCTGATGTCCAATACTGACGAACCTTAGGAGTGAATGTCCATACGCCCTAGTAGGTTTGCTAATCTCACAGCTGAAACTACGAGTACCAAGCATCTTTCATTTTATAAGGATTGCATCCGCAAGATGATGTGTCTCAATTTAACACCCACGTGTCATTTATGACCGCAAAACATCTTCAAATGAATACTGAAAATCTTGTCCTGGCTTAAGTGCAATTTGTGATATTTAAAAACCATATTTGATAACAATCAAGTAACAGACGTACAGTTTGAAAAATGGGTTGACACAGACCGCTTCGCGATATATACTCAATTGTTGTCTTCTGATGGATTTGTAGATAGCTTGTGTAATGCTTAGGACACTTTGAAACCCCGTGCTTGCATTGCAGAGGAACAGGCGCTTTATCTCAAGGAGACTATCGATGAAGGTGAGATCGTAATACAATGTGATTTTGCAGAAAATTATTGTTTTGTTGTCCAAGTTACCACTCAATCTTTTCATTGGATTAACGAACAGGCAAAACTTCTGCCTTCCCTTTTTTATTATAGAGATGGACGTGAAATAAAACACGGCAGCATTGTTATGGTTTCGGATGATTTAAAATAGGATACAGCCACCTTCTACGCTTTCCAAGGAATACTACACAAGCATCGCTTAAAAAAAGCAATAGCTGTGCCTAAAATTATATATATTACAGATAGGGCCTCACAATATTTTAAAAATAAATTCAAATTTGTGAATAATACGGATGCAGACTCATTCTCACGGAACGTCCCACAGAAAGCGGCCAATGTGATGGTCTTGGGGGAATCTCAAACATATAGCGACACGTACACGCTTACAGTTACCAATTTTTTAATTTTTAATTCTAATTTTGGTGAAGGTTGACAAACTTTAGTTCTTTGGCTTAGGACTTAGGACTTAAAAACTAACAAAAATTACGTGGGAACTAAGGGAATGTGAAGGAGATCAAGTTTGCAACGATAAGTGCTCAGGTTAAAATCAAAAACGGGGGGTTTGAGTTAACCTTATGAAGCAAGCGGGAGATTTGTTCGTTGGAACCATAAGAGGTGCGATGGGATGGAATATAGAAGAGACGACGACATCGTAATCTCCATGCAGAAAATAAAGTCGAGGAGGAGATTGATTGGACTTCGTGACAAAATCATAGATTGACATTTGGAGACATTAAGCTCTAAGCAATTGTTTAGCCACCAAGTGGAAAACCCATCGAGGTCTTCTTGAAGAAGAATAGAGTCTTGGGATGAAGAGATAGTTTTGCAGAATTTAGTGTCGTCGGCGCAAATGGATCGAGGGCAGTGTTTAATAGTCCTCTCAAGATCGTTAATTGTTAAAATTAAAAGAAGGGGACCTAGATGGCTGTCTTGTGGGACACCAAAAGTGGTTAAAAACGGGGTTGACCTAAAGTGAACTGTTTTCCAGATAAGAAGATATCCATTTTAATAATATGGGGTCAAAACTAAGGGAAGATAGTTTGAAAAGGATCAATTGATGAGTTATTTTATCGAATGCTTTAGCAAAATTTGTAGCAATAACATCGATTTCGCTGCCATTTTCTAACTAAGTTTGTAATAGTTCATCATCTTTCAGAAATTCATATTGACTGGGTGATATAAGTGACTTTTACGTATGTGAGAAAACTTAGCAATGGGACGGTAATTAGGTACTTCATTCTTTGATCCCTTTTTGCGGACCGGGGTTATGAAAGAGGTCTTCCAAACTTGGAGGAAATCGCCTTGTGTGAGGGATAGGTGAAATATGGTAAGTTGGTGCGAAATATTGAAGGCACACTTTTTGAGAAATATTGCTGGGAGCCCGTCTGGCCCGCGTAAAAACTCATCATTGAGATTTTGTAATTTTTCTTCGATAAGGGTGTGATCAAAAGATTGAGAGAGAGAGACAGGTAAATGGAGAAATTGGGAAGGAACTTGAAATGTATGGTGTCAGGTACAAAGAAGTTGTCTGCAACACCTGTGTGATTTGGGGCACCTTTGACGAGTAGGGTGGTGAACATCTGATTCGTTGTGCGGACTCGGTCTAGCCTGCTTTACTACTCTGGAGGTGTCCATGTCGTTCGTGTTAAATTGTGTGACAAGTTACCGTGGGACGGCGACAGGAGGAGTTGACGTTGGAGCAGTTATACGAGGGTAGTCCCAGAAGTACCCGACCTAACGTATAAATGGCAGTTGTTGTTTCAAAAGAATGTGCAATTGCAGAAAGTACCAATCTTATAAAGCTTAAATTTGCAGTTTGACGACGCTACGTTGTTTAGTATTTGTTCGGCAGCTATCCCATCAATAGTGAACGCTCTCAATGAATTTTTAAATATGGAAAAAATTGGCCATCTTTATGTGATACAATACTTTCATTTGAAAGGCCTCAATTCAACCAACAACAAGACGGAACTGAATTCTACTCTGGGGGAGTCTGCTGCTTTGTTTACAGCAATAAAATATTGGGTGGCAGACCAAGATGAACCTCGCAGTGGTCGACCAAATGAGGTGACTTGACCGGAAATGTTGAAAAAAATCCACAAAATGGTATTAGATGACCGTAGATTGAAAGTGCGTGAACTAGCAGATATGGTAGCCATTTCCAAGAGCACTGTACATCGCATGTTGACTGAAAAATTGGATTGAAAGCTGTGTGCAAGATGGGTGCTGTGTTTACTCACAATTGAACAAAAACAGCGTCGTGAGGATATTGCAGTCGAGTGTTTGGCAAAGAATAGAGCCTAGTTTTGCATCGTTTCACAACCATGGATGAAACATGGGTCCACCACTTCACACCCGAAACGAAGGAGCAGTCAAAACAATGGACTCAAAGGGGAGAATCGGCTCCAAAAAAGGTGAAGACAGTTTCATCTGCAGGCAAGGTCAGGGCGTCAGTTTCTTGGGATGCGCGTGGTATAATTTTCATTGATTATCTTCAGAAAGGAAAAATAATCAACGGTGTGTGTTATGCGAACATATTGCAACGATCGAAAGATGGAATCAAGAAAAAACGGCTGCATTTGGCTAAGAAAAAAGTTTTGTTTCATCAAGACAATGCACCATCCGTCATCGCGATGGCCAAAATTAATGAGTTAGAGTTCAAATTCCTTCCTCATGCACTTTATTCGACAGATTTAGCCTCCTCGGATTGTTTTCTATTTCTAAACTTGAAAAAATAGCTCGGTGGTAAAAGATTTGCCAACAGTAAGGAGGTGGAGCCTGCAGTGGATGGCTATTTTAAGGAGCTCGACGATTTTCGCTACAAAACAGGGTATTGAAGCTATTGAGTATCGATGGGAAAAGCGTATTGAACTACAATAAAAGGAGATATTTTGTCCCAATTTTTTTGTGTTTTCTTTGTTAGGTCGGGTATTACCCTCGTACATATAATGTTCACGCGTGGATGGCCGTGGCTCCAGTGGTAGCGTATTGGCTTTCCAACAAGACGGATCGGCGTTCGGCTCCCGATCGGGTCCGAAAGACAGTAATTTTTTTCAGTCAACTAAAATTATGTAATGATGGTTGACATCCATGGAACCAAATAACCACTGAGTCCAAAAATCGTTTTTCCTCTCTCTATCATTTCTCAGTTCATTTAGTAGTTTTCTTAATGAATAAATTATGAAACTGACAAAGAAAATTCTAAGCGATTGTTTCTCCCATATTGTAGACATGACTTAATAACGGGAGAGATACTTAAAGCGTTGCCGAAAGCTGCTCTATCTTATAAATGCCAGCATTAGATTAGAGCATGTACCGCACCAGTGGAAAGTAGCCGAAGTTATTATGGTTCCGAAACCCGGTAAACCGCTGACTGAAATCAAGTCATATAGACCAATATCGCTTCTCCCGACTACATCGAAGGTCTTCGAGCGAATCCTTCTTAATCGTCTTAAGCCAATTACCGACACAAATTCCCTCTTGCTTGATCATCAATTTGGCTTTAGAAGCCAACACTCTACAGTTGACCAAGTGCATCGAATAACCGATGTAATTGAACGAGCAATCGAGTGTAAGTGAGTCTGTTCAAGGGCATACCTTGACGTTTCGCAAGCCTTTGATAAGGTATGGCACGAAGGCCTAAAATATAAACTTCGACAAGCTCTACCCCAGCAATTGTCTTGTATTTTAGGTTCATACCTGGAAGACCGACTCTTCCGTGTGAGACACGGAAACGAATATTCCACTTTTAAGACAATAAAGGCGGGAGTGCCGCAAGGAAGTGTACTAGGCCCTGCTTTACCTGCGATATACCGCAAACGGACGACACTGTCCTAGCCACATTTGCTGATGACACTGCCATTTTGGCAATGGCTAAAACAGTCGAAGAAGCAACTGCCAAGTTGCAACGTGTCCTTACACGGATTAACAATTGGACAAAGACTTAGCGAATCGCGCTTAATGAAAACAAACTGTCCACGTGAACTTCACTCTCAAGAAAATTGAGAATCCACCTGTGTTTATCAACGCAGTACGAATTCCTTACGCGAACGAGGCCAAATATCTCGGTATGACACTCGACGCTAAACTAAAGTGGAGAGCACACGTCAAGAAAAAACGTGAAGAGCTTGAAATCAAATATAGAGATATTTACTGGCTTATTGGAAAGTATTCCAAGCTTAGCTTAGAGAACAAACTGCTGTTATACAAGCAAGTGCTAAAACCGATCTGGACATATGATGTACAACTTTGGGGTACTAAAAATAGTAACATTAATGTAATACAGACATTCCAAAACAATGTTCTTCGAGGAATTGTTAATGCGCCGTGGTACATTAGAAACGATGATATCCACAGAGACTTAGGAGTCGAAAACGTTCAGAACGAAATTAAAATGTTTGCGCGAAAACACAAAAATCGACTACAAGGACATGCAAATATTTCTGTTCAACAGATCCTCGACAAGACAATTTTACTGCGCCGTCTGAAAAGGACTAAGCCTCTCGATCTAGCGCGGTGATTAGCAGCGCGTAATTTTTCTAAAGTACACAGGAATTTTCAATGGAAAATCGCCTGCAGGATATCTTATAAAAACAAAATAAAATGCGATAGAAGAACTGCTTGTTGAGTGTGAACTCAGTCGGGGTTTGCAAAAGGGAGGTGTTTTTTAGTGAGTAAGAATCTCACACTACTATAGGCTCCGGGCCTATAGTGCCTATGAAGATTTCTCACCTTCCCACGAAGAAATAAAAAAAAATATATTGTAGACAATAGACAAATTAACGTAATAAAAAATTAATTATTTATACAGAATTTAATATGAATGAAATTTGATCAGAATTAAAAAAAAAATCAAATGTTCTTCAACATTTGTGAATTAGCGTTTTAATAATTGAATTCCAATGAATATCGAATCTAATAATTCATCTTCAGTTTTTAATTAGTCGATATTATATTAAGTAAATGAATAAAGTTTAACTGTTTTCAGATGTATTCTCAGTACATACAATAATAATTTAAAGATCGTAATATACGAGTAAATGTAGAGAATAGGATTTAGATCAGAGGAATTCCAACAGTATAAGACAATTTTAAAAATTAAAACAATTTTAAAAATTAAGACAATTCTAATTTAAAACTTACTGTAGCCTCCAACAGCTACTGCCATGGCATATAGCTCCTACAGAAATGGTATGAGAAACATAACAGGGAAATAACTTAAACACTAAGAAGTTACGAAATTTATCAATCTAGCAATATATGGGGAAGGTTATGCAAAGGCAAAACAAAATGGAATGGAAACACTAGATAGATTATGTTTGAGTCTCCATACTTTTAACCAAATTTAACTGAATTTAAATTATTAATTTAATTTTAATAACTATACACAAATTACAAAAGTATTGATAAATAATAGAATAATACATAACGCATGCCTAAATGAAATTAATTTTCGATTTTAAGTAACAAAGCTTAATTGTGCAACTTTGTATTTGTATCGTATTACAACAATTATAATAATATAAAAAAAATATAATAAATTGTAGCATTTATTTACCCATAATTGATGGTACGTCTTAATCTACGAAAATAATTCTATTTCAAGCAATAGTAATTAATATTTGCCAAAACCAAAGTACAGACGTAGGACTGTGCCAGTATTATTATATATACGCCTTTCATCTGTTCCATTGAATAATCTTATACCAATAGCTATATTTGAAACAAATTATTCAGTTATAAAAATTACTTAACGTACTTTCTTATTACCGTTTCAATATATAATTTGCAAAATATATAGCAAAAGCTTATGTACATGTTACCACATTCTGTATAAAAAAAAAAGCTTAAATGGAACTTAACACTTTTCTTGCAATAAATTTTTTTTTAAATTAATATGTATGTAATGCATTTATATTGTTATTATGTTTAAATTTTAAGTTCTAATGTAGCTGAATATTTCAATTATATTTATGGATAACAATACATAAGAGAAAAGGTTTGAAAATGCATTTATAAAGTATTGAGTAGAATTGTTCCATGTTGGTTGTGAAATTTTGACTTGAAGCGACAGACAAAATATATAGAAGAGGTTTAAAAGCTTTTAGGGATGCAAAAAAGAAGCACCAGAGACAGCTCGGATCCCGTTTCCATATTATAAAGATTTTGCAATGGAATTTTGAATTGCTTTCAAAGGTAAGTGTAATCAAGTTTATGAAACTTGTTATATACCTATAATTTATTGGAAGGCGATCATATTTCCTTTGCACAAAAAGAAGAACAATATCATATACCATATTTCACAGAAGCAAGCCTCTATATTTCCTTAACTTTCGCCTTACTTTCCAAAAGGTTATTTACTGGGTTAAAAAAAGTGTCCTGCATGCATTTCAAATCGTGTTAAGAGGGTTAATCAACGTTGAACAAAATAGAATCCCCAATATAGTTGAAATTTAAGGGAGAAGAAATAAATGTTAACTTCTATGCCGCTTTTGATTCCGCACCGGATGAATTTCCCCTTTATAAACTACCCGAATTCGGAACTTCCAACAATATTACAATAATCTTAAGAGGTTTGTACGAAATTAAGAGATGGAATGGGATAAAAACTCCATATCGGAAGAATTTTAAACAACGATTGGGGTACAGTAAGAGTGCATCCCGCGGTCGCTTCTATTTATTTTGTTTATTAACGATACACTATCGTTGTTGATGACAATACATCCGATGTAGTATCAAGGCAAATACGACGTGTATTCTGCTTTAATGTTTGCGGTCACTTTGCTCTTATAGCTGAGCACGTTAGTAGTACATTCCGTTAATTTAGGGAAGAAAAAATTATAATACTAAGAGTATGGGCGATGGGATTGCGATGTGTAATTACTTAAAATACTGCAGCTTTTGAACGGTAACAGCTAGGGAACCGATTGTATGCATTTAGGAAAGCAATGTGATTTAATGCATTTTAAGAAAAATTATGGCTCTTTTCAATCAAAATTACGAAAAATCGTTGCTCAAATTTTCCCAATATGTTATTTTCTTAAAATTTTAACTTTAATTTTTTTTTTTGCTAAAACTTTTATCTTCATCCTATTCTCTATGATATACATGTGCAACTTTTTCACCTACGATCAACGAAAGTTGTAGTAAAAGACCATTTTATTCAGAAAAGTGTCCCAAAACGAAAATGCGTTATATACATATAATCCTATATCCTATATTCTTGGGATTCTCTGCGTACATGAAAAATATACTGTTCCTATAAAACACATGTATTCTTGTTTTTCGTCCTACAGACCCCTTGCATTAACGTCCCTGGTAAATCACTAATAAGTGGGAAATATCTCCTTAATGGCCGGTCGTACGGCAAGTATGGTAGGCAGTAGGTCCACTGGTGATTTGAATCATAAATTTCGTGAAAGCAAGGTAGTTGCACTTGATATTTAAAAGGTATTCCAACTAGATATTTACAAAAATGAAGGTGTGCAACAATGCTGCTATTTTTCTCCACCACTCTTCATAAATATAGGATCATGAAGAGGTTCTGCTAATGCAATGCAATATATTCCTTTACTGACGACAGTACGCTCTTCGAATATTGTTTCCCGAACTCGAAATGTCGCGGCAATTTTTAACGAATTTTCACTCTTGTTTTAATGGGTTTGTTTGTATAAATCTAATATAATTAATTTTATGTCTAGAAATTACCATAATTGGAGTATACTATGACCTGTACCATAACAGAAATTGCGTTTAACAATCTTAATTATGCGATTTTCTCTGTTAAGGTGGTCACTTGAGAATCACCCCAGGTCGTATTGTGAATTTAAAGCGTCCCGTGTGTTAAATCAAGTTTAATTGAGTTTCCCGCTGTTTTTTCAAATTTATTGGCTGAGCTATAAAAAATAAAATAATACAAATTATTTAACCAATTTAACAGAACCGTTACAGCGGAAGAATGTGAGAAAATTAAGCGTAATGCTTATTCGCGAATACTATTCTAGCCGGAAACCGTGCGAAGACGTCTTTAAAAAATTCAGAAAAGTGTGATAAAAATGAAAGTACAGCCAGAGCAACAACAGAGTAAGAAGGTGTCACTTATGCAGAAAACATTAAATTCAGCAGTTCCAGACACTAAAATCAAGCCAGCATCTTGAATTATACGGACATACATATTTACATACTAGATGGAGTGAAAAGTGACCTCCTTGACCGCCAGAATGCGCTGCTGCTGCAAAAAAGGTTATAGTGCCTTGAAGTCCGTTCATATTTAGGCAGACATGCCAAATTTCAGTGCGATAGTGTTTTTAGCTTTGTTTCGACAGCTGATTGTTGTTGACATGTTTGGCATCATGTTGAGTATGGACAAAAACGATTTTCGTTCTCTCATAAAACATTATTTTTTGAGAGGCAAAACGGCAAAGGAAACAAAAGAAAAGTTGGATAAATACTATGGGGCTAATGCTCCGTCAGATTACACCATCAAATATTGTTTTCGAGAGTTTCGTGGTGGCCGCAACTCCACTACCGACTAAGTCCGCAGCGGCAGGCCCTCCGATGCGGTTACAGAGGACAATATCAAAAAAAATACATGAAATGGTGTTAGCTGACCGGAAAGTGAAGGTGCGCGAGCTAGCAGATACCACAAAGATTAGTACTGAGCGCACACTGGATTTGGATCCCTCGGACTATTCTTCCCAAACCTCAAAAGATGGCTCATCAATAAAAAATTCAGCTCACGCGGGGAAATCATCGACGCCACGGAAGAGTATTTTGCAGACCTTCCGGAAAATTACTTTTCGGACGGGATCAAGAAGTTGGAAAATCGCTGGAATAAGTGTATCAAACTAAAAGGGGACTATATGTATTAAATAATATAAAACAAAAACATTTAAAAAAAATAAAAAATTTTAATTCCCAAGGAGGTCACTTTGCACTCCATCTAGTATCTTATGGTATTTGGTCTTGATGGAAGTACCACGAGTTTATTTTATAATTATAAACAAATTTAAATTAAATACTGATGTAGTAATATGTTTTTATGTTAATTGAATTTGGTATAACTCCAACACTCAGGTATCCATATCAAGGACATTTGCAGGTGGGGGGTTTGAGTGGGGCGGCACATCTCCCAAATAATAGCGGCGGTGTTGCAAGGCCAGCTCAGTGGGGAGTAAAAGGGTAAATGCTGACTTGATCTCGGATTCTTTTGGTTTAAAGCGTTTTTAACAAGAGCTGCTAGGAAAGTTACCACAGGCATAACTGGATTGTGGCGGCCCAGCTTTCGTATTGACGTCGCTTTTTGATCTTCCGATGTCGGCTCTTCCTCTCATTGTGAGGCAAAATTCACCACGCATTGATCGTTCACCCAAGCAAGGGAAAGTGAGCTGGGTTTAGACCGTCGTGAACAGGTTAGTTTTACCTGACTGAAAACAATTGTTGTTGCAACACAGCATTCCTGCGTAGTACGAGAGGGACCGCAGGTACGGACCAATGGCGCAATACTTGTTGGAACGAACAGTGGTATGACTAATAAAATAATTAAAAAAAAAACATCCCCAGTTTTACTGCAAGAGTGGTTAAACGATCGCTCCTAAATAGCTTTAAAACAGAAGAAACGGAAAGTCCCATACGTATTTTATTTTACAGGCATTAAATTAATAAATTAATATCTTCCGGAATATGGTACGCTGATATATGTACATTTAAATAATAAGTTTGAATATGACGAATGTTTTCAAAAAAATTTGCTGTTGGGTCTAGGAATTCTTGTAGCGGTGGGATATTGCATACATCGTACGTATATATGATTTTTCTTAGCTGCATTTAATTTATTGGACAGAAGGTTGTAGTAGACTCTATCGATAATCCGTGCAAATTCATATTTAATGACTTATGCGGAATTCAAAAATTCAAGTGACCGGCAGTGTATTTTCAGCACAAACAAATGTATATTCAATGTGATTTATTGCAATCATGACGACTGTAAGCAGAATTCACTTTACTGTATTTCTCTCAAAAAGCTGTATGACTTTAGTTTGTTTGTACAATATTGTTTTTTGTTGTGCAGAAAAACTATCTATTCTATACATTTGGAATTTACAGTCAATACAACACGAATTCTAGGGGGCAGGAAAAACATATGCAAAATTGGTTGTCAATTTAGGAGAACTTTGCATAAGTTTACAAATGAAAAAAAAAAACAAAGTTTTACAACAAAATTGTTTAGTATTACATAGAAAAGTTTAACTCGATTATGGCCTGTGCAAATTATACCGGATTTCTTTGTTAACTTAATATTTCGTCCAGTAACTGTTATTTTTTATCACCTCATTACATCTTTTAGGCACGAACGAAACCAAATTTTCGAAAATAGTTTTTGGAATGCTCTCACATTCATTCCTCACTGAAGTCATAAGAGCCTTTTTCGACGTGTGCGTTGTTGACCCTACCCTTTTCTTAGGATCGCTCACAAGTTCTCAATAGGATTTAGATCGGGCGATTAAGATGGCCATTCTAACACAACAAAATTTTTTTCCCCAAACCACTCCTTAAGCCACTTAGAAGAATGTTTGGGTCATTATGTTGATAGACTACTCAACGAAGAGGCATCTCCTCCTCAACATATGGTAACATTATGGATTCTAGTATATCCCTATACTGACATCGATCCATAATACCACTTACTTCATGTAACGTACCACATCCCTCGCCCGAAAAAACATCCCCACACCATAACCGAGCTTCCTCCATGCTTCACGGTTGGGTGGAAATGTGGTGGCTGAAGACGTGTTCCCTTCTTCCGACTAACATAAATATTTCGATCAGAAGCAATCAAGTCGAATTTACTCTCGTCACCAAAATGCACAGTTTTCCACTTATATGGGTGGCCGTGGTTCAAGTGGTAGTGGACTGGCTTCCAAATCGGAAGGGTCGGTGTTCGAATCCTAGCCTCGCCCGAAAGACATATCATCCATTTTTTTCAGTTAACGAAAATCAAGTAAGACGAGCAGTTGACTAGAAACCAACATCAAGCCAACTTCCACTAAGAATTTAGTCTTCCCATTACATGTTGGATGCCACCCATGGAGCGAAATAACCACTGAGCCCAAACATCTTTCTTTCTCTCTCTATCCCATTTTCCAAATAACTTAACACATGCTGAGGCATTATAAGTGTATTCATACCCACTTGAGTGTTAAGTTCTTTACAAAAAAAAAAAAAAAAAAAATGGTTTCTTGCAAACTCCAGCCTAAGAAATGATTAGCATTAGCAAATTTTTCAAATACTTACTAGGAGAATAAAATGGTACCGTTTCTGTCTGTGCTTAGCAGTAAGTAAAGGCTTTTTTGTTGGTCGAAAAGAACACAAGCCGGCTTCTTTTAATTGTCTACGTACTGTGCTGGCATCAATTGAAAGATTGAGTCCGTAAACAATCTTTTGTGAAGGCAAAAAAGGATCGTTAAGGACCATTTTTTGTAATTTGCCGATCGGTTGGCACGGTTGCTTTTCTCGGGTGTCCACCAGAGTGAATGGTTTCGCCCAGTATTCTATAACGAAAATTTTTAATAATGTTGCACACTGCCGATGATGGTATTTTATACGCAAGCATTCCATCATATACCAGTACAGGAGCTACAACCCGAGAATTCGGAGAAGCGTTTGGAATTCTGGAAAGACATCTTGCGGAAGACAACTTTATTGACCGAATTCTATGGACGGATAAGTCCCAATTCACCAGGGATGAATCACTAATTCCTACAAATTACATACTTGGGCAAAAAACAACCCCACCCCACGAAACATCGAGCTTTTCAGCATAAGTTCAACGTCAATGTGCGGGCACGCATATTGTGTAACAAGCTGATCAGACCCTATCGGCCTCCTCCAAGGCTTAGTTCGACCACTACCTAGAATTCGTGCAAAACAAATTACCGGAAGTGTTAGGCGATATACCACTGCAACAAAGAACAGCCATTATGCACCAGCAGGATGGTGCCCCAGCACATTATGCACCAACTCGATGGCGCCCCAGCACACTATGACCAGGCTGGCGGTGGCCGTGGGTTAAGTGGGAGTGAATTGGCTTTTGGAAGGCTCGGTGTTCGAATCCCAACCGCGCCCGAAAGACATTCATTTTGTCAGTTAATTATTAATCAGGTAAGATGAGCAATTGACTAAAAAAAACGACAACAAGCAAACTTCCACTAACAATTTAGCCTCCCCATTAAATGTTGCATGGACAGAAAATGTGTTTCTTTCATCTCATTTTCTAAAAAAAACTTGATACATGCTGATACATTATAAGTGTACTCATACCCACTTTAGTGTTAAGTTCTTAATATATAAAGAAAAAGACGAGTTAGAAAGTCGTTAGATCGCGTGTATGAAAATTCGTGGGTAGGACGGGATGGACCCACTCCATGCATTCTGAGGTCTCTGGACGTGACCCCAATTTACTTTTATTTATGAGGACGGATGAAGGAGATTGTTTACTCATCAAAACTAATAAAATTGGATGATTTGAAGCAACACGAGATCTGGCATGCATACAAAGCATTGGGTTGCAATTTGAACAATTGATATGATATAGGGTTTGATTTTTTTTTTCATTAAATAAAAATGTACAACATTTGTATTATTTTCCGAAAATTTTTACCAATATTAAATTTAATGTTTTACCTGCTTTAATAGGTTAGGTCGTAACTTGAAAAGTATTGACTTGAGATGAAATGACCTGTCTTCTTTTTTGTTTGAAAATGAAAAATAGGTACACGTTTCAAAGTTGCAAAAAGTAGAGGTTAATAAGTTAGGTTTCTGCAAGAAATGGTGACAAAGCCAACATTTAAAATTGACACAAAAAAATTCCACCCTGCTACCCTTGGAGTAGCAAACCTGATTTGTCCTTTCAATGGTCTCCATCTCATAAATACCCATGGAACAATATGCAACGGTTAAAAAAATTACTTTTTTGTGTCTCTTTTCATTACTTGAAGTTTAGTTCAGCTCAGTTTCGTTTTTAGTGCAGTGTAGTTAAAATGGGTAAACAACTTTCTAATGAACAAAAGCGTTTAATTAATTTGTTGAACCATGAAGGGGTTTCAGCCCGGGCTATTTCTAAGAGAATTGGATGCAGTCGTGTGACCATATTAAAATTCCTAAAAACAAAATACATGTATGAAGCGTCAGCCAGGAAAACCTGCACAGGCTTAGTTAAAGTCGACCCAAAGGAAAGACCTGAATTTGAAGTGAAGCGCGAAAAAAAATTAGGAGACGAAGAAAAGAAACCGTCCTTGACATTAAAAATTTTAAAGCCGCCAGCGAGGAATTTGTCAGAACTTCTCAAAATTGGACTGAAAATGATCGGAAAGTTATTATCTTTACTGATTACTGACGAAAGTAAATGTAACTTCAATTCATCAGATGGTATCTAGTACGTGCGGCGGATGTGGGGAGAAGATTTAAAAAGAGAGAGCGTATTAGGAAAACACAAATTTCCTCCAAGTTTTATGATATGGGGCTGCATTTCATTTTACGACCAAGGGGAATTAGTGTTTTGCACCGGTCATTTATCCATAATCCTGTATCTTATGTGATATTAGGTAAAGGATTTTGAAACAAGTATCAGGGTAAAAACGCTTAAGACCAGCGAAGCCATGATTTGAACCCGATTGGGAACTGCTGCACTAAAGACCAAAATGGTATGGAGGAACCCAAAGACCAAAGAAGAATTTAAGACAAAAATTAAGAAAGCCTGGAAAAATGACATAAGAAGTGAATATTGTCAAAGTTTAACAAACTCTATGCCACACAGACTTCAAGCAGTAATCAAGAGTAAGTAAATGTAGTAATCAATTACTATTGGGTTGTACCACGTGAAACGTCCGATTTTCGCTCAGTCGGAAATAAGAAGTTCACGAGTGAACATCTGTGCCAGAACGTTAAATTTTCTTTTTTTTTATAAAATAAAGTGGTACGTGTGCTTGACGTATGAAAATTTTAGGGTTCGTTACAGTTACAAGTCTTGTAGGAACTATTTACCATACCAGTTTAAATTCGAACCCCCTTTCTTTACGAATTAGACATAATGCGCAATTGGCAATGAAATGCATTAGTGACGCATTTAAGGATGTAGCGGTAAACGAACGCACTATACTATGTTGTTTTGGAAAGTTCAGTTCAGGAGATTTCAGCCTCGAAAATGAACCACGTTGGGAGCCGGAAACATTAGTTGACGACGATGTTTTCAGAGTAACAGTGGATGCCAACCCAACGAAATCGGTGCGAGAGATTGCACAAAGCATGGGAGTATCTCCAATGACTATAAGTCGAAACCTTTCTCTCATAAAAAAGGTAACGAAACTCGATAAGTGGGTACCCCATGAACTGAACGAATCCCAAAAACTATGGCGCCTGGAAATCTACACATCGCTTACAAGAAGAAACCAAATTGAACCGTGTTTACACCCGGATAGTCACCTGTGATGAAAAGTGGATACTGTATGATAATCGTAAAAGATCTTGGCAGTAGTTGCTGATCTTCACCCGAAAAAGGTTATGGTGACAATTTGATGGCCATCGAAAGGACCAATCCACTTTTCATTTCTTCAACCAAGAGAAACGATAAACGCTATTAAATATTGTGAGGAAATCGACATATTGCATGCCAAATTGGCTAAAAAGCAACCTGCGTTGTTCAATAGGCACCGTCCGATCCTACGAAAAAGGAATATTTGACCTTGTATTACGTTGGAAGAATGTCATAGATGCCAACGGATCCTATTTTGATTGAATAAAAATAGTACGGACAAATAATATTGGCTTTTAAATTTTTACTATAAAATCAGACAATCGTACAGCCCAATACAAAGTAGTGGTCACTTTTTTATTCTCCGCTTAGATATTTCAGATAAAAGAAAAACTTAAGCAAAAGTAAATTGCTTTCTTGGAATCCACTCAAATTTGTTTATATATATATTTAACTTTAAACTTGACTTTTTGCAGTACACTAATACACTGTTACAACACATACTACGCTATAAATTATTCTTTAAAAAAATAGTTTATGAAACCAATTTATAGTATTTTTACCCACTTATAATTTTAAATCATAGTTATAATGAGGCGTTTTTAAAAATTCGGAGGTGGTAACTTTTAATGTATTCATAATTACGAGTTCAACGAAACCTCATTTGTTACCAACACGCATAAATTTGAATGATTTGCTTAAAATCTCTGTATCTGGATGGGGATGCATTGCCGACTCCCCTCGCTCCCAACGTCCAAAACATTTTTTTCCTGAAATAATGGCAAGATCTCTCCCTTTAAATTCTTCGACACATTCGGAACATCTTGTATATATACATATATGTTCACCTCATGTTCACTGAACAAAATCTCAATGCAAATATCATGATCTGACTGTTTGCACGAGTACATATGTCCAGCATTCAACATCTTACTATTGTAGTACCAAGTGTTAGGCACTTAATTATATATATTATATTATGTCCAGCTCTTAGCATCAGCTCAATGAAAAAGGTTTTGCGGCTCTAGAATCTTGAAAATTCATTCAGTGTATCGGTAGAATCCATTTTTTTTTTTAAGAACTTAACACTCCCAAGAGGGTGTGACTACTCTTAAAATATCGGAGCCCGTGTTAAGTTTTTCAGAAAATTGGATAGAGAGAAAGATGTTCACGCTCAGTGGTTATCTCGCTGTGGTGGCATCCAACATTTAATGGGGAGACTAAATCATCATAAAATCATCTTACGAGATTTTATTTGACTGAAAAAAAATCTTTCGGGCATAGCTGGACCCCGAGTTGTCCGATTGGGAAGCCAATACACTACCACTTGAGCCACGGCCACCGACTTAATCCAAGCAGGTCGAATGACAAAAATCTGAAAAGTACTCGTATATTATATAAGCAAAAACAATGTAACACAGATGGTTGCTTTTGCCAACCAACCTAACCACCGATTTTTCCATTGTGGTCGGGTATTAATACTCGTACTTATATTGATTTGCTTGAATCTGATGGCAAAATATTGGTAGACGACCGAAAAATTTCGAGTTCGATCCCACATTAATAACAAAAAAAAACATAGAGTCAAACACGTTGGTGGCAGTCTTATGGTTTGAAATTCATATTCTTCATCTGATGATGGATCTATTATTTAGACATCCTAAACATGTATATTTACACAAAAAAAAAAAAAAGTGTTTTAGATATTAAATAATATAAAAATAAATTCAATCAGAAAAAAAATATAAAGAGAAACCTAATAAAGAAGAGCGATACGAATACCGTTTCGATATTTATTCAATTGGTTGTTCTATCTCATCTTCACCTTCTGCAGTAGCCCAAATAAATTTGTATTGGTCTATGAGAGCAGCAAATATAATTTTTACAATTGAGGCAATTAAAAATAAAAACTGCAGCTGATGCCACTTTTACGATTCTAGATATATTCTGTGTAATTGAAGCACAGATGGTATTGCACGCGATAACGTAGTCGCAATAATTTACTGGACAAGTACACTTCAATATGGCTTGGATCTACGTAAGTCATAGGAAAACCTCATCACAGAAAATCGCAAGGCAATGTGTAGATACGCCCAAGATGTCGATCACATGGTTTAAATATTGTCCAATTAACAACCAGCCGGGTATATTATGATGGTAGATAATGAGGAAGTATTGTTGGAAAGAAAACACGGCTAAACATTTTGAACAAAAAAAAAACTGGGGCAGAACATTTGTTCCAAATAATGAAACTTGAGGTAATATATGTAAAGGAAAAATAAAAAAAACATTACTATTGTCATTGTATATGAAACTTATAGTACTATCATCAAGACATCGTGTCGATGATTCAAAGGAGTGTTTAAAGCTGTTCAACCGCAATAAAGCCGAATTTTTACGTCGGTATGTGATAATGGATGAAACTTGGCTCCATCACTTCACACCAGAGTCGAATCGCTGAAAAACGGCCGCATTTGAAGAAAAAGAAAGTGCTGTTTCATCAAGACAATGCACCGTGTCACAAGTCGATGAAAACGATGGCAAAATTGAATGAATTCGGCTACGAATTGCTTCCCCACCCACCATATTCTCCAGATTTGGCCCCCAGCGACTATTTCCTGTTCGCAGACCTCAAAAAAATGCTCGCCGGAAAGAGATTTAAGACCGAATCGCCGAAACAGAGGCCTATTTAGAAGTTAAACCGAAATCGTACTACAAAACTGGTATCGAAAGATTGAAAAATCGTTTCAATCAGTGTACCGCCCTCGAAGGCAACTATATTGATAAATAAAGTTGAATTTTGCGAAAATTTTGTGTTTTACTATAAAAGAAAAGTTTTACGTTATGCGTCAGGTTTTTAGTTCAAGTGGTGATCTGGTTGAGGGATGGAAAAATATATTTCTTACGGGGTGGTGGTGTGATTATGTGGTGGATGGGCGGAGTGCCAATGGGGTGTATCGTGCCTATGTATAGATTTGTTTTTGTTTGAATTTTATTACTCCAGATGTTGGGAATCTTCCATTCGAAGAAGTATGTATAATTTCGGCACAAAGAAAAGAACTGAGTCTTAGAATATACCATATGTATATGAAAATGACAGCCTTTATCAGAAATTAATATTTATTCATTAGTTGCTTGGCTTTTAGCATCAGAGCCCTGGTTAATATGAAAGAAAAATTTTGTTTTGGAGAGGCGAGGGGGACGATCGCCGAAGACCGAATGCACCTACAACTATAATTCAGATATTCTTTTCCACGTCACCCAATGAGGTAGAATATAAAACGCGTTTTTTTTGTTAAGGTGTCCCCTGTAGGCATAGTCCTCGCTCTTTAGTAAGTACAAAAGAAATAAAAATATTCATAAAATAAATACATAGTAACTATCCATTAATAAAATAAAGAATGAATAACTACAAGTACTTAACAAACAAGAGTGAAAAACAGAAAATAAATAAAAATTCGCAAAAAATAATTAACAAAACAAAGAAAAGATTAATGAATATGAATAATAAAGTGAAATTCTCAGTTGCTCACACTTTTAACCCCACAGAGATCCTTACTGGTTTTCTTAACCGAAAATTTGACTAGACCAATTAAAATGAATTTATAAATGGAGTGTCTGTGCTCACCATCGTCACATTTCATGCTCTCGGAAGCTGTCATTTTCAGTGCGGATTTGAGCAATGCATCAATCAAGTGTTCTTCGTGTCGTATTTTTGTAAATTGGCTTTCAAAAAGTGTTTGCATACTTTTGACATAAGCTTCAAATGCTAGAAAAGGAACAGTTACCTTTCCAAACTCAGATGATGTGTCATAAGTCTCATAAGTGTTATAAGCTCGTAATTTTATTATTGTAACAGAGCTTGTTCTCGAAATTTGTCTGTTTTATCTATCATGAACAGAGTGCCGTATTCACAATTAAGTTTCTTATGCAACTTAAAAGCTGCAAACCCGGCATAAAATATATGTACCGCTTCTTGAAGCTTCTGTGAACATCCTTTGGATACAACTATTTCTATCTCATTGGCGTCACCATCAAACTCGTCTTCGCAACTATTGGTATGGTATTCGATACTCCTCAGAATATCTATTACCATGAAATGATATACTGGAGCTTCAGTGTGGAATTCTTCATTGTCATAACACTTAAGATCTTCGCAATCAGCTTCGCTACGTAACTTGAATTTTCTACCGACTTTAAATTTTTGAAAATAATTTGCTTCAAAATACGAATAAATCAGTAGGCTGATGGGTTCCGTTCGTATGATCCCCTATTTGATCGAGATATTTGAAAATAAATTTTCTGCAACATCAGTATTAAGTTGTGCAATTAGAAGGACATTTTTAAGTTTTTCCCATATTAGTGCAGTAAAGTTTGTAGTAATCCGTCAAAGCAATATGGCTTCTTCAACTTACCGGTAGATTCCCATAACAATATCCACTGCCTAGCAGTTTTAATGGACTGCAAAGTCTCGCTATGTAGTGAAATAGGGTGCCGATTAGGGTTGCTTGTATTTAAACTGTAACCGTTTAATTTGTCGAAAAGATCATTCATTTTGCTTAAAAAAGTTGCTTAAAAAGGTAGCAATCTTCTTATCGGGTTCAGTTTTAAAACAATTTGCTGATATTGCGTTGAAGACTCCAGCAGCAACATTAGCATTAAAAACTTGGGTAGCCAATTTCACCGACAATTATTCAAAGTTGTTCGGGTTTATATGACTCTTGGTTAGCTTAAAACACACTTGAAAGATGTTCTTGGAATCCTCTTCAAAAAGTTTGATAACGATTCCCCATGAAACAATACCTTCAGATATTATAATTTTATTCTTAAGCAAACAATTTCGCACACTTGGAGCTATATGGAAAGATCTTGGCTTAAAAACTTATAAGATCCAGCTTGTGCTAGAGTTGAAATCGCGTGACCATTATACACGTCGTAGGTTCGGTGAATGGGACGAAAGCATGATTCAGCTTGATCCTCATTTTCAACGCAAAATTTTGTTCTCCGATGTGGCCCATTTTTGGTTAAATGCATATGTAAACAAGCAAAATTGCCGAATTTGGAGTGTAGAAAACCCACAAGCCTTTGTCGAGATGCCCTTACAACCATTAAAACTCATTGTTTGGTGTGCTTTATGGGCTGGTGGAATCATCGGCCAATATTTCTTTAAGGACGATGCCGGCCAGAATGTTACCGTCAATGGAGAGCGCTATAGAAACATGCTTTCTGACGTCTTTGCTCCTCAGTTGAATGGCATTGACGTGACAGAGCTTTAGTTTCAACAAGATTGAAACTAGCCCCAGTTGCTCAACAATGTTGTCGAAAATTGGACTTCACGATTGTGCTTCGTTCGAGCTAGCTAGCGCATATGCCCGATATTATATTGAAACACTAATGGCATAAATTTATCTATTAAATAAATATCATCAACATTAACATTAGCTTCAAGTGTTCTATTTCTTATTTGAAAATTACTGAGAAGTAGTTGAAAACGTGTTACACAATTTTAAAACTATGGGTTGCAGAATGTTTCAAAAAGTACATATGCTGCATGCTCATTTAGATAAATTTGAAAACAGCATAGGGGCGTACTCAGAAGAACAAGGAGAACGTTTGCATCAAGATATCATGGACTTCATGGACTACAATTGAGGTTTAGTGAGAGAAAGTACTTTTAAACATAAGAAAAAGTAATAAAGTTGACTTTTCAACTTTTTTCCACTATTTTGTAATTTGATTTGATATTAAAAGTTGATAAAAATTATATATAAATATAATTTGTTTCGATTTATCCATAAATAAAAATTTAAACTATGGATTTTCTAAAATATTGGACAACCGTTCTTCTAAATACAAAAGCAAACTTTTTCAGGCCATATACTTTTATTTCGTCCTTTCCTTTCATTTTCATCATCACTCAATATACGTGCAGCAGATCGTACACTCACCAAGGCAACTGACAGTGTAGCACTGCGTTGGGTTAGGCCGACGAGTTATTCACATTGCAAAGTATCTATCTTACTCGACAGTGGTGTGGGTTTGTGCATAGAGAGTTACTGGCATGGGATTGGTTAGATTAGAGCGGAAATGTATGAGTGCATATGGTAATTGTTGTGGCAAAAGAGCGTAATATTTTTGTGGTACTCAGCGACGGATGTTTACTTTGGCCGCTAGAGGCACCACCATCGATTTCCTCAAGTGATAGTATAGTCCGTACCAACTGAGTTTGCCATTCTACTGCGCAGGTCTCTTAAAATCTCTTTTATCATCTCTTAAATTGGCAAATATGACCTAAGAAACATGAAAGTGGGTGGAACCATAAACAAAAAGGATCTACATTTCAACGTTGCTTTCAAGATCGCGGTTGCGGTCTGACTGAGGGTGTTTTTTTTTTTATTTTCCTCCTATTAAACTGAAGTTGAGAGCGCACTGATGGGACGGCCATTTTCTACCTGAGGTATAATCATTGTGTATATCCAGTTTCCCAAAAAAATTATTACACCCCTGGTGGGAGAGGAAATGTAGATCATTATATGCCAAATTTACTTCGAGAAAATTATATTCTGATAAAATATAAAAAAAAGTTCTGTATATCTATTGGTACTGTATGGGATTTGCGTATGATGACGAGTGGATAAATGAAGCAAAAGGTTTCGCATGAATTGATTATTTAATTGTGTTTCTATGTAGCTATACGGTTTTTGATTACACTCATACCTCGCTATACGGCCTTTCGCTATAGCTCTAAAAAACAACGAAAAAAAATCGAAAGGAAAAACGAAAAAGAACATACTTCTGTACATGTGAACATGGATTACTGCGTTTTCGCTGCAGTTGATTACATGCTCGTAAGCAGAAGGTTTATTCTTGTTTATTCCTGTTTCTGTTTAGATAAAAAAAAACATTGGAAACGTTTTAATAGACAAAATGCCACCGAAACGTTCATCAAACTCGGAGAGTGATGTAAAAAAAAAAGAGAAGCCGAAAATCAGTCACGCTTGAATCAAACTTAGAAATTTTACGGCGTATTGAAGCTGGCGAGAAAATCGTAGAAATTTGTAAGGTTATTGGACTGCCGAAGTCTACTGTGCAAACTATTCGGGATAACAAAGAAAAAATTAAAGAGCATTCGCAATCTGCTTCACCTTTAAGTGTCTCAAAATTAACTCGACTAAGAAGTGGTATTATGGAAAAGATGGCAAAATTATTGGTTATATGGGTTGAAGATAATAATCAACGGAGGATGCCAATGAGCCAAATGACTATCCAAGAAAAGGCTAAAAATATTTTCGAAAATTTGAAGAGTTGCGTTGCCGATGAATCTAGTAAAGATGTAACATTCCAAGGAAGCCGAGGTTGGTTTGAAAAATTTAAAAATAGACACAATTTCCACAACTTAAAAATGAAAGGTGAAGCAGCTAGTGCCAACGATGACGCAGCTAAAGAATATCCCAACATACAATACCGACCTGAACAGGTTTTCAATGTGGACGAGACAGGACTCTATTGGAAACGAATGCCTGATAGGACTTTCATTTCAAAAAGGGAAAAATCGGCATCTGGTTATAAGGTATCGAAAGAACGATTAACTTTGCTCCTTGATGCTAATGCTGCGGGGGATTTTAAGCTAAAACTACTTTTAGTATATCTCTCTGAAAATCCAAGGCCTTTCAAAGGGCTGAACAAGAAACAATTACCCGTCATTTGGAGATCCAACAAGAAAGCTTGGATGACTATAATTCTCTTCGAAGACTGGTTCAAAAATTACTTTTGTCCAGAAGTTAAAAAATATTTGGAAGACAACAACCTTAGCAATAAAGCTTTGCTCGTATTGGATAATGCTCCAGGACATCCAGCTAATTTATCCGAATTATCTGAAGATGTGGAGATTCAGTATCTTCCGAAAAATACAACAGCTCTGATCCAGCCAATGGATTTGGGTACAATAGCAACTTTTAAAGCATATTATTTACGCAGAACTTTTCGACGACTTATAAATGCGATGAATCTTCGATTAAACAATTTTGAAAAAAATACAACATCAAAGATGCTGTAGACAACATTAGTGAATCGTGGAAGGAATTGAAATCAACAACTTTGAACCATGTTTGGAAAAATATATGGCCAGAATGAATAAAAACTAATGAACCTGAAGTTGATGCTCTTTCTGATGTTCGACAAACCATATTGACCTTAGAAAATGATCTTGGTTTTGAGGATTTAGAAGAACGTTATGTGATTGATTTATTAGATGCAGATAGAGAACCCCTTTCGCATGAAAAACTGATCCAATTAGACACAGAACCAACCCTCGATGAGGAGCCAGTTCCTGCTGCATGCCCAAAACCAAGCCTACAGAACTTGTCTCACGCGCTTTCTCATTCTGAACAAGGAAAAAGTAGGAAAATGCAAGGCAAGGCAAATAACGTTGGACAATTTTTTTAAACCAGGTCAATCCACAACAGCGGAAAGTATCGGTGACAGCACATTACAGCTTACCGAGTCTTCATATTCCTCTTCAGATTAGATCCGTTTTTAATTTTATTTTATTATGTAAAAATATGTGCATATGATTTTTTTTTGTTTTTTAATTTCTGTTTTTTATGTTCACATAATTTTTTTTTCGTTTATTAATCGAATTTCATATTATGTATTGTCAACGGCCTCTCCACACTGAAAGCATCGGTTCCCGCATTCGAAAACTGCGGTGGTACATCCCATACTTAAAAAGGATAAAGATACTTCCAATCCGGCGAATCTCCGCTCGATCAGTCTTCTTCCAAACATCAGTAAGGTTTTCGAGAAAGTAATCAATAGAGTCCTGACTAAGTGGATTGAGGACAAACATATAGTTCGGGATAATCAGTTCGGTTTCAAGGCGGGGCATGCTATCATTCATGCTGTTTCGAAACTGGTTTCTGATATCCAATGGAACAAAGGCAAGAACCAGTGCACTGGTGCCTGACTGATTGACTTGGAGAAGGCCTTCCATACCGTATGGCTAGAAGGACTCTTTTTCAAGCTGGACAGGTTGGGCATTAGTAAACCAATGCTGTATATTATTTTTGATATGCTCTCCAGTAGACAGTTCATCGTAAAGAATGGTGATGTGACTTCTGCTGGAACATTTAACATTAAAAACGGTCTGCAACATGGTGCGGTAAATTCGCCGATCCTATTCAACATTTACACAAGTGATCTGATAGTTTCACTTCATCATATCATAGCGTACGCAGGCGACTTAATCGCGTACAGATCGGGTCCAAAGATTGAGGTCATTAACATACTTTTGCAACGTGACTTCGATAAAATTAAACGTTACTGCGATGACTGGAAGTTGAAAATCAACTTTCAGAAATCAGAAATCATTTTGTTTAAGACGCCTTTGTCTGGGGCATCTAGGGATACCAGAAAGAATTGGCGAAAGTTCTCTATCGTCGGACAACATGGACAGCCACTTGCTTGTCGAAATGTAGTCAGATACCTTGGAATCTGGCAAACTCAGTTGGTACGGACTATACTATTAGTTTCATATACAATCCTATTGTATAAGCGTGGGTTTTATACAATTAGACATAATTCAAGTAGATAATCTCGAAAATGCTACCCAGGCTTTCTGTGAATGAATGAAGAGCAAATAGTTCAAGATCAGGACAGTTTGGAAATACCAGATAACATAAACATTTAAGAAATTAATGGAAATATAGGGCAAAGTAGATTTATAATTTACCTTAATAAGTTTATGAGATTAAACAACAGAGCAAAAATATGTTTAGAAAAGCAATTAGAGGATTTGAAACGTATGTTACATCAAATGCAAATCTTTGGCCTATGGGCATAAGTCAAACTACTAGAATTCCCTCCGGGATCCAATGAGAGAAGATTAAATTTGAATTAATCTCACTATGATAGTTGAGGGATTGAATAAAGTAGCCAAATGAACTGTACGGCACTATCTGTGAGGTATATTCAATTTGTGCAAAAGAAAACTGATTTAAGTTGAATAACGAGGAAAAAATTAAACTGTATAAAAAGAGAAATTTATTGTGTAAGTAATTGTAGGTGTCGTTTACTCAAAGCTTGTTCTAATAAGTATTTATTTGTTACCATCGAAAAGTTAAGTAGAAACTGATTTTAGGTTATGCTATTGTTATTGGTATTGGATCCGCAAATTATAGGTATAAATTTATTGTAGAAATCGGTAATAATAAAAAAAAACAGTATTATATTTATTGCAATAATTTGTACCTACAAATTTCCATTTATTTCATTTTTGATAACAAAATTCGTGTACTGATTATTTAATTCGTTTTGAAGTTTCTTACTGAGAAGTCACGGAATTACAAGTGGTTCTTACCACAGTTTTCATGGAACTTTATAATTTTCAACAATCTGGTTACATAATCAAAATATTTTGGATTTAACCAACATCAATGGCATAAATTGCGTATAAATTGATATTTAATCAAAAAGACTTCTTCGCTTTTTTGTTAGTTCGCGATCTAACTTGTTAGAACACTTAAAATGTAGTTTCTCGCATGTATTAAGGGTAGCATACAGGTACAAAGTGTCGGAAATTATGAGGTAGTTCCTCTATATATTTCGAGAAGAAAATGCATGCGTGAGAGGGCAAGGGGTTTTGCAAATCCATTCCCTACGAGACAAAGAGTTCTTAAGCAAAGCCTTTCGTTGCCCTCAAGGTGAAAATAGATAATTTTTGAAAAAAAAAAAACTCCAAGTTTTTTTTTCTTTTAAAGAACTTAACACTCAAGTGTGTATGACTGCACCTACACTTAAAGTGCCTGAACAAGTGTTAAGTTTTTAGGAAAATGGGGCAGAGAGAGAGAGAAAGAAAGCTTTTTGGGCGCGGTGGTTATTTTTATTTCGCTCCAAGGGTGGCATCCAACATTTAGTGGGGAGACTAAATTATTAGTACCTTTGGAGTCCTGCCAATTATATTTTGGAAAGACACTTTGTGGTCGAACAATCTATTACCCAGAATCTAACTACCAATTTTCACAATTTGCACTCTTGGACACAAGTTCAATAGCAATGTATTGGATCAGACCATATCGGCTTCCTCCAAGGCTTAGTTCCGATTTTTACCTAAAGTTTTCAAGGAATAATTTACAAAGCTACAAAGTGGCATATGTTTGAAATTAATATGAGCTATTGTGTATCAGGAGGATGGCGCTCCCATATATTATGACTAAGCAGCTAGAGAGTGGTTATATTGCGAGTATAAAAATTCAGTGAGAGGGCGGTATGGACCCATTCTGTAGCGTCTAAAATCTCCGGACTTGATCCCACTGGATTTCATTTATGGTAGCGGGCTAAAAAAAAAAAAAAAAACTTTTTTATTTTAATCCTTATATTGGTGTAATACCTGTTTTGACAAGTTTTGTCAACCAAGCTTTATTTGAAAAAGTGAAAAAGATTGTTTTTTTTATGTACAGTGTTGTGCAAAACCTAAGCAACTATCTAAATCGACATTTCACAGTAAATTTTTTAAGCCTTCTACTACACCAAATAAAAACAAATGAACAAATGAATATCGAATGATGTATTTAAGAGTATATTTTGAAATTCACAACTTTATAAGAAAATAGTAAGACATGAAAATTTAAAAAAAAAAAACAGAAAATCAAAAATATAGCCAAAATCTGCTATGCAAAACCTAAGCAATTTTTTTAATATTTGGTGTAATATCCCTTATTTTGAATAACTTCGGCGCAACGACGACGCATAGAAGCAATTAGCTTTGAAATTGTGGCCTGGAATATATTTTCCCAATCACTTTTCAAAGCATTGTGCAGCTCTATCGTGTTGGAAAAACTTTGTCCAGCTACCCGGCTTTTAAGAATGCCAAACAGGTTTTCGATGGGATTGAAGTCGGGTGATTGGGCCGACCAATCAAGGGCTTAAATCTCACTATCCTTAGTCCACCCCTTTATCAACTTCGATGAGTGTTTCGGATCGTTATCCTGCTGAAACATCCAAGGAAGTGGCATTCCCTACTGTGCATATGGTAGCATTACTGACTCTAGAATCGAAAAACACGTCCATACCATCAAAATACCACCACCATGCTTAACAGTGGGTATGCAGAATGTAGGATTAAGTCGTTGGCCTTTACAATGTCTGATATGACACATCCCATCAAAATTAAATAAATTAAATTTAAAATTATCGCTGAAAAGAACTATTTGCCATTTTTTAGGGGCCCAGTGTTGATGTTTTCTTGCAAAATCTAGCCTAATATGAAAAGAGTTAAGTTTGAATTATGTTTAAATGATTTAATTGCACAACCTTTTCTTTAAATGCCTTTTTGTGAGCATCGGTCTCTTGCGCGGCCTATAGCCTTGAAGATTATTCTCGATAGCATGTCTACGCACCGTGCTAGCATTAATATTGAAATTTAGTAATTTTCAATTTCATTTGAACTTATAAATGGTTGTTTTTTAATTACACCACAAATGTTTCTATCTGTTCGACTTGTTGTCTTACGCGGCCTACCACCTAAATGTAAATTTTCAACGACTCCCGTTGCATGATATGTTTTTATTAGACGTAAAATAATGGATTTACTCCTTTTATATCTTTTAGCTAATATTGTCTGGGAGTCTCCAGACTTAAATTCTTCAATAATCTTTAGTTTAAAACAGGTGGAGTATATTTATCGCGACATTATTAAATCTCATCAATTTCGCATCCAAGTTAATAGAAAACTGATCAAAGACAATGCGACAAGATCAAAGACAAAGAGCTTATAACATTTTATGTGTGATCTGGCTGGAAAAGTACTGTTAGCTCTTTCCTTTTTACATTGGATTACAAAGTTGCTTAGGTTTTACACAGCTAAATTTGGCAATTTTTTTTTATTTTCGTGTTTTTTTTTTTAATTTTGAAGCACTATTATTTTCTCAAAAAGTTATAAATTTGAAAATATACTCTTATATACATCATTCCACATTCATTTCTTTATATTTAGTGTAGCAGAAAGCTTAAAAAATTTACTGTGAAGTATCGATTTCGAATGGTTGCTTAGGTTTTGCACAATACTGTATGTTTATACATTTGGCCTTGAAATTTTTTGTAGGAAAAGTAACTTTTACACCTCATTAATTTCAAAAGGTGTCATGTAAAGCTTCGCCTAAAACCTCTATATCTCGTAAAGAATACCTCCCCCCTCCACGCCGTTCTACCAAATTAAGCTTGTTGTAAAAATAATAATGCGAAAGAAGCTTAAAATTATATTTTCGCGAAATAAGTCAATTTTCGGTTCCATTTTAAGAGCGAAAACAATAGAAACGGTAAGTTATGCGAGCTCAAACATTGCCGTAATACACTGCCCTGTAGCACGAATTATGTGTTCCCGCATAGCTCCAGCATAAAGAGTAAACTATTTCAACAATAAGCACAATAAACATTTTCGATTCAATAATAAAACCACATTTTGAATACTGCTCCTCAATCCTATTTTTGTGCCATCAAGACACGATTAACAAGCTTCAACTCCTTCAGAATCAGGCAATACGAACAATTTTAAAGTGCAATATTTATACACCTATCTGCTTCATGTTAATGTGTTGTTGTGGCTTAGTGTTAAACAACAAATTTTGATGAATGTTTTACTGTGTTCGTCTTTAAAATAAAAAATAACCTAACACCTCATTATCTGTCACGTTTAGTAAACTATAGTATGTAGGAAATATTCAACAATTTACGTTGAGAAATAATCAAGACTTCCGTTTAAACGTCAAATCGTGAATTTTGTTAAACTTCGAAATTTATTGTGTTAATTCTCACATTCATGTTACTAAATTATTTATGTTATTTATATCTTTTTTTGTTTAACTTGATTATTTATTATACTATATTATATTTTATACATTTCTATAAATTTTTGTAGCTCCCTTTAATACGTAATCATAAATCAAAAATTTTTATAATTATTATTAAACTTTGTAAAATTAATAGTTGAAAATACTAAATAAACAAATAAACAAACAATGCATAGTAAAGGTAAAACTGAACATTGTATGTCCTAAAATAGACTTAAACAGTAAGTTTGTATGCATACATATACATACCAGTGGTGTAACGTGACCATAAAACCGACGAATGCTACTAGAATTCTCTTCACGAAAATATGCCAAATTGAACCGTGCTTAAGATGCTATAAAAAAACTCATGTTTTTCTTTTGTACGATATGGTTTAGTTAGACATCAACTGCAAGTAAAAAAAAAAAACAAATATATTATAAACGGATATTTCATAACGTGTAGCTTTCCAACAAGTTAAAAATACATAGTAAAGTGATGACATACTCGTAAGTAATCAAGATATTCGAAGTATTATCTGATATTAATATATTCAGCGTATGCTGAGCTGAAGTCGACTGTGTATTTGAAATTTAATAACAAGCCGTGTAAATGCATATATAAATCAAGTTCAGGATACAGATACGAAAACACATAACATATTACATTCAACATACTCGCACATACTTCAGCTGGATAGCTGAATGACGCTCTGCAAAAGTCTAAAAAAAAAAGAGAAATATTTCTATGGAATCAATGGCTATTTTAACCTATTTTAAGCCAAACATAGTGTGAGATACGACCTCAAAAAGTTAATGGCACTGCTCACTAGTCGGTTGAGGATTCCCCTCTTGTCCGCGCCACCTAAGGTGCGTTTTTAAAACCATATTGTTCCTCGAGGAACATATCGAGTAAAACTAAGATATGCGCGCGAATAGATGCAATAAAACAAATATGAGGAAACAATAGCGAAGAATTATTCTCTGTTAAGTCCTTGCAAGTTTCGAGACGAAATTTGCGCACGTACTACTGGAAACATAAAAACTCGCATATAATGATAACTGATCTGGATTATATTCCAAGCAATTGGCGAACAGCATGAACAACTTTTATATCGAAAATCGGTTATCATGACTACTTACTTGCAAAGAGAACCTTCAGTGTGACTTTCTTCCTGTTGGAAAGCATGGAGGAATAGTTGAGCTTCAAGTATGAACAACTGCTCTTCGAATGCGTTCTCTGCAACAGGAAAGGCTTTCCTGGCTTCCACTTCAAAATCTGGCACGGATAGGTAAAAATGGTAAGTTCTGCTAGGTTCCCTCTCCGCAAGAGAGAGTAGAAAGGGGATTTTCGGATTTTCCTGGCTCAACTTATTCTAAAAGACATCAACATCCGCTATTAGCCAAAATCTGAGCTGGGAAAGTGATGTAATCGAATGTTCAAGGATGGCTAACAAAACTACAATAGTTAAGGAAGTAGCGCTGATGTTTTCGTAGTCATATGCAACCCTAATACCAATAAACTAAATTGTAAAGAAGAGATAAGAGGAAGCCAAGCGTTACAGCTAAGATGCAACTTAAGATTTGCTTATCCCATTTCCGACTTCTAATACAAAGCTTTTCGTGGCACAGTTCGAAAACTGGATTCACTGAGTCTTGTATAATTCACATGTTATCATGGACTAGATCTGAATATCTTAAATAAAGCCCATCGAAGAACTTATCAGGTTCTTCTTTAAGTTTACCAGTGTCCTTTCATAGATTTTTTCTCTCGCAAACTCTAGGTGGCATGACTTTCCACTATTAAGACGGGTCAAACATATACTACAGTGATATTCTCTTTATCCCTCAGCTGAAAGGACTGCAAACTGCTTATTTCGCTTTCGCTAAGCATTTTAATGCGGTTGATATTAGTCGTATCACCTCTTGCAATGTTTGCTAAAGTGTGGCGACGACATAGCAGAGTATTTCTTCTGCGAATTTCTACCCTAAGCGCCATTCACAGTTCAGCGAATTACGAATGAGCTGACTGCGAACAAATCATTTTTAGTACATTTAAAAATGTATATATATTTTTTTTAATGATTTCTTCCAATAGTAAAATAAAAGATCTCCGATTCTAAAGAAACGTTAAAATTGAAAAATATGCAATGGCAAAAGTTAGAAATAAGTGGGAGAGAACGAGAACAATTTTTTTTTTTAACGAGGAAGTGCAATTTTAAAGTTCAAAGAGTGAAAGCTCGTTTCATCACAATAACTTAAGACGAATTTTTTTACTTCCGTCAAAAGATTAACGGCAGAGAAATTTATCAAACTCAAAACGACAAATTTCTCTTCAATTTTTTCAATCATAAAAAATTCATGCATGTTCATAAAAAAATATTTATTCTCTTTTTCGCTCATACAGATTTGTCATCCTTAATTGTAAATTTAACGAAACGGCACAAATAGGTAATCAAGAAAATCTTCAGGGTTAACACCCATGTCTGAGGAATACGGTAATCATAGATTGTTTTCGATAAATGAGATCAGTATAAATTAAACAACAAATTTGCTTGTTACAAATGATATGTGGACATCCGGAGCCATAAGAATACGTGAAATGACCAGCCACTAAAATCACATGAAATTGGCTTATATTTTAGACAACCACTCATTTTACGTGTTTTTAGTTGGGATTTGAATACCAAACAGTCCGCTTTGGAAGTCAGTGATGCTGAAGCAGGGCACTAGCACCAGAACATTCCGATAGACAAAATATACAAGCAATGTTCTAAGTATTCTACACGACAAGTCTATACCCCGTGACCGTGGGGTTTTAGGCCCAGTAAATCCAAATATTTAGATTATGGCAGTTAGAACAAGTCAAGGCAGGAGACATTACGTTGGTCTTCAAGAATGGCAATTGACTGTCCAATATTAACATCACCCAAGAGCTTTATCACATGGTTTCGAATCCTATCTCGATCGAATCCTTAACACTCAAGAGGTTATTACTACTCTTAAAATGCCTGAGCACGTGTTAAGTTTTTCGGAAAATTGGATAGAAAGAGAGAGAAAAACGTCCGATTACGTTCGTTTTGAATGTTTGAAGGTTATAATGGTCAGAAAATAAAGAGCTCGAAAGCTCGATTCGAAAGAATCACGATATTTCAATGTACGTCCGAAGGTGGGCTTGAGGGGAAGCTGATGACCAGTCATAGCGAGACGGGTGTACAGCTTAAAGGCTTTAAGGAGCGGAATGCTACTGGCAATTTCAGTACTGAAAAATATTGGAAAATGTCTTGCTTCCTTACGATGGGGAAAACATGTTTCTCATATGGCTTTTCCAGTATGATAGTGATCCAAATGAATCCCCAGATTGTTAACTTGTGGAATGAGCTTAAAAGGAAATTTGCTGGTCAATACTTTTCTAACAAAAACAAATTATGAGAAGCCATCCAAAAAGAATGGTATTCTATACCCATATTAAACAAATCTTAGCAGATAATGGTGGATATTCTGGGTACTAACGTAAGTGAAGCAGAAAAAATGTATCTTTAAAGCACACCTATTTCATGGAGCAAGTACTAAAATGTATTTTAATTTTTCCATAATTTTATTTGGTTATAAAGGACGTTCCAAAATTCAAGCAAGATTATAATTTTGTGAATTTGTACGGTGAAGGGTTACCAACGGCATAAAAAAGACAGCGTGACAGCTGACAGTTCAGGGCTATTAGTAATGGAGCGCTACCCAAAAGAATAACGCGTTTTCATTGTTGAGCAACATTTTAAAAATAATGAAGGCTTGGCAGCTACCGTTTGCAATTTTCATACAAAATATGGTCGGAATAGTGATTTAACTTCATCAACAGTGAAGAGATGTATGATTATGCAGTTGTAAGTAGGATTTTACTGACGAGCGCTGATGATTAATTCAAAATTCAGGGCACTGGATCAATTAATAATATTAGACACTCTGACTATATTTCAATAAGTCGTTTAACACAAAACATCGGAGCAGTTCGGGAGAGTGTTGCTGAGAGTCCAGAAACATCATTCAGCACTGTGGTCAGCAATTGGAGATTTCGAGAACTTCTCCACAGCGTATTCTCATGAAAGATTAGGATCATCATGCATGGAAAGTGCAATTGATTTAAGAACTGAGGTCTACTGGACACGCACAACGAAGAGAGTTCGTTGAATTGATTATGGAATAACAAGTGGATGCTGATTTTTCAAATTAAATTATCTTCAGCGATGGGCCTCATTTTCATCTTGATGGCTTTGTTAATCTTAAAATTGTCGAATTTGGTTTTCAGAATAAAAAAATTTTTAATTAAAATCTGTGTTTCTATCAAAATTACTTCTTGGGTGTATTGTGGAACACTCGTTATTTTTGCATTTGTAACATGTTCTGTCAAATTGAAAAAAAAATTCATTTAATTTGGAATATATAGAAAAAATCGAAATAAAAAAAATCGTAGAAATTGTTGTTTACCTCTACTTCATTGACCACCTCTGTATATTTTACAAAACCATTTTTCCGGGAAACTTTTCTGAAGCTCTTAAATGTGTTGATCTTTTACCTATTTTTAAAAGAGGAGCGCTTAGCCAATTATTGGCCAATCACTTTTATCAGCATTTAGCAACATTTTTAAAACCCCGTACCAATTAGGAATGTAATTTAAAAAAAAAAAAACAATCTTTTTCAGTGCTATCCAGTTTGGCTTTCAGAGAAGTATGGTTAATCATTGTTTATTGCTTGATAAAATTGAAAGAGCTGGATTTCGTGGCTTTATTCTACGACAGAATGGTTTGAGTCTTACCTGAAAAATAGATTCCAGAAATGGAAAATTGATGGTGCCAGAAGCAAAATTGAATTTCTTCTCCTAGGGGTGTGGCAAACTTCTGTACTAGGACCAATACTCTTCCTGATATACACAACTCATTATTCAGTTTGAACTTTAAATGTGAAATAACAGCCTTTCCGCTTAGGGTTCAGAAAATGCTTGGAATTTTGTGTCAGAGAAGACGACCCACTTAAGTGGTAGTGAACTATAAGACTCGATATTCGAACCCCAACCGCGCCTGAAAGACGCGGTCCAACTTGCCAAAATCTCATTATTATTATTATTATAATTTATTACCATATAAATAAATTTATATGCTAAAGAAGAGAGAGCACTAGCTGCGAGGGCTTTCGGTTCTATTGATTTGTTTTGAGATTAAATTAAATATTAAATTTAGACATTTTCATGAGATTATACATTTTAACAATATTATCGTGATTAGGATTTCTTAAGATCTCGTAAATAGAAGGTTGCGAAAGCGTTAACAGTTGATTCGTTTGTTTACACGAGGGAGATATTCCTATACCTAAGATGTATTGTTCATACTCCCTTAGTTATTACAAAAAAAAATAAAAAATTAAAAAAATTAATTGGGATCTTAATTTAATCTGGTGTGTGGAACATAATATAACCAATTATTAGCACCAAAATCAGAAAAATGTTTTTCAATTTGTTAGCTCTTAACAGTTTTGAGAGCAACGTTTTCTTTCACGCATCTGCGTGTAAAAGATTTAAGCTCGGTTGCGACTTCTGCAGCGTCAATATAACTTAATGTTTACGAGGGGCGTTCAAGATATTCTCGGTATCGGGGTGAAGCTGTGGTTGCATATATAAATTGACTTATTTATCAAGTAATACTAGTGCATTCATGTAAAATTTCATATAAATGTGATTATTAATTCGCGTTTTATCTCTAGTTAAACAGAATCATAATGGCGCTGTAATTAAATTTCTCACTAAGCAAGGAAAAAGTAAAAAAACTATTCATGAAGAGATGGTGGCTGTTTACCAGGGTTCCGCACCTTCATTATCAACTGTGCAAAAGTGGTCAAGTGAGTTCAAGAGAGGCAGAGAGAGCATTGAGGACCACCCCCGCTCCGGCGCCCCGGCTACTGCTTGTACGGGAGAAAGCATCAAAGAAGTCGAAAAACTTGTTCTTGAGGATGCCCGAATAAAGGTGAAAATGATGGCAGAGATCACCAAGCTTTCAATTGGTACCATTCACACCATTCTTCATGACCATCTTAACCTTTCAAAGGTCAGTGCAAGGTGGGTGCCACGAATGCTCACAGCGCCTCAGATAAAAAGTGAGAATCGCATGCTGTAGAGAGCTTTTGGAGATGTGTAGTGAGAACGTGGACGGTGTTGTGGATCGAATTGTTACTGGGGACGAAACATGGGTCCACCACTATGACCCTGAAAGCAAACAAGAGTCCATGCAGTGGCATAAAAAAGGAACAGACCCCCCGAAGAAGTTCAAAGTCACTCCGTCTGCCCGAAAGCTCATGGCCACAGTTTTTTGGGACTCAAAGGGAATATTGCTCATTGAGTACAAAAAAAAAGGTGAAACCATCAACGCCACATCCTACGTTCCACTTTGCATAATTTGCGGGAGGAAATTAAAAAGAAAAGACGGGGTAAACTCGCAGCGGGTGTGTTGCTTCTTCATGACAACGCTCCTGTTCACACGGCGCGAGTTTCCAAGGCTGCTGCGCGAGATTGTGGTTTCGAAGAAATCCAACACCCACCCTATAGTCCAGACCTTGCCCCTAGTGATTATATCCTGTTTCCGGATTTGAAAAAATGTCTTCGTGGAAAAAGATTTTCGGATGATGAAGAACTCAAGTCGGTATTTTGCAGAGAAAGAGGAAATTTATTATTTTGAGGGTTTAAAAAAGCTTATCTCAAGATGTAACAAATGCATTGATGTTAGGGGTGATCATATTAAAAAATAAAAACAATTTAAATTGAATTCGCATTTTCCTTCATATCGATACCGAGAATATATTGAACGCCCCTCGTATTTAATAGTTGTGCCAGTTGTACTGACAAATGTTTTCAAATTGAAACCGTTAAGGAGTTTACATATTTAGGGTTAGTTATTGACTCAACGATAAATTTTCCCAAACACACAAAAAATCTGAGAATTTAATTTCGTAGCACTCTTAGAAATATCTACTACCTTAGTAAGGTATGCTCCCTAGACCTTTGGTTAATATGTTATCTATTACGGAATTTTTCATTTGAAAATATAATATGGCATTGTCTCTTGGGGAGGAACACATTTCAATAAAATTCAGCCTCATTTAATCATTCAAAATAATATTTTAAATAAATATTACGGATACCTCGCTTACACCCAACCTATTCCAAAAACTAAAAATTCTTCGAGTGCGTCACTTGTTTTGGTTATAAAATGCTAAACGTTTTTTTTTTACAAGATCAGGAAATCGTAATTCCAGGCTTATCGATCTTTATAGTTTACGTGTCAAGTCTTGTACGTTTTTCGTACAACAGCTTTCCAAAAAATTTACACCGTCGCTTCTTGTCGTTTATGTTTAAGTATTAAACTACCGCAATGTAACAGAGAACTAACATAATATGTATAATATGTATTTGTAAAACATGCCAAGAATTGGCTAATTACCTTGGTCAATCAGAGTGTTGATTTTGATATAGCATTGTTTGTATTAACACAAATGTCACTTTTATTTGTCCCAATATTCAGTTTATATTTTTATGAATTCATTGTTATTGAATGTAAGGGAAATAATAATTAATAATAGCCATGCTTTTAATTTGCATGTACATAATTTACAACAATAACATGGCGATGTAAGCTAAGTCAATTTATATACGCTATTTACTTAGCGGATTTAAAAGAGTGCTTCAAAATCCTATTTTCTTCGTTTGCGATGAATCTTCGCAATGAATTTTCAAAAATATCAAACAACCCCGCCAACAACTGACACATTCCGCCAATAACATTTTTTCAACATAAATTAAACTTTCTTCAGCAACCGATAGAATAACTGTCATTAAACGTAATAGATATTAGATATATCTGTGCTACCAAGGTTTTTCGATGAACTCTTAAGGGGAGTTGGATCGTTTTTCTGTGGCAATCGCTAATATGCGTGCAAAAAAAAACACGACTAGTATTAATAATAATGTATATAATAATAATAATAACAGTGGTGGAAAAATAATTAGAAACGGTATTTTCTTTCTCAAAAAGTTACTCATATTTTTTTTAAATAAGTAAAACGAGAAAAAATTATTATGAAAACAAAATAATAGACCATATCTGTTAATACTTCTGAACAGAAAAATTAAAAATTATATAAAAAATAAAAACATATTACCAAAAACATAAAACGTTATCCTTCTTATGGGTAAATATAATTAGAAACAGCAAGTAACACATAAAGTAACAATTGAGAAAAGGAAGATGAAAATAATTTTTTTTTTTAATTCAGATTTTTTTTTAATAAATAGTGACTAGTACTTTGTCGGGTACCCTTTGTTAGCTATCACAGCTGATCAACGTTTTGGTAAGCTAGCTACCAAGTCCTGGCAAAGTTTGAGAGGGATATTCCTCCAAACTTCTACGATGTTTTGGAACAGTTCTGCCGAATTTCTGGAAATTTTTGATTTCAAACCTCTTTTAACATCCGCCTATAGATTCTCAATAGGATTGAGGTCGGGACTTTGGGCGGGCCAATCCAAGACGTTTATTTTTTCTTCCTTAAACCAACATTTCACTAGGCGTGAAGTGGGTTTAGGATCGTTATCCTGCTAAAAAATATATGCAACTGGCAAATTATCAAATGCGTACGCCTCCATAGTATATATGACTAGTATGTCTCTGTACATAAACTGGTCCATTCGGCCATCGATGCGCAAAATAGGGCCAACACCGTACCAGGAGAAGGCTCCCCAAACCATCACATTTCCTCCACCATGTTTGATTGTTTTGATGGTGATTTAGGATCCAGTTCTTTGTTCACAGGCCGCCTTACATAAGTCTTACCATCAGATCCAAACATATTAAAATTGGATTCGTCGCCCCGAAATATCCTTTTCCATAACGCAAGGGGTTTTTCTGCATGCTCCATAGCAAATTTTAGCAGACGTTTTAATTTTTTCTTCGACACACGTGGCTTTTCGCGGGCAATACACCCCGCAAACCTGCTTCTAACAATCTGTTCCTGATGGTCCTAGATGTTATTTTGGCGCTGGCGCTTAGTTTTTCTGACAAAGCTGTGTGTATATCCTTACTGGAAGAAATAGGACTAGCCTTACCTTGGCGGCAAATGAGCCTGTCCTCCTTGGCAGTTGTTTTTCGCATTCGTGGTTTTCTTGTATTTGTCCTAATACACTTTTATAGCCCCATACACCATCTTTTAAGAACACATTTGATCCTTGGCAATAGTGCTCATAGAAGCCTTCTCTTAATAGTACTTATGAACAATTAGTTCTCTCATTTCCGGTGAACACTGTTTTTTCTTACCCATTTTGGCTAACTAGATAAAAGGGCTAAGTAGTATGAATAGAAAAAATATGCAAGCCAAAAAATTTACCGTAAAATAATAAAATTTCTTAAATATTATCTGTCGTTTCTAATTATATTTCCACGAAATTGAATTATTGCTTTCGACGACACCACTTGTTAAATGAACTACTGTTTTGTGAAATAATTTCAAAGACCAAAAGCAAACAAAAATAAAAGGTAATGACAGCAGCGAGAAAACGGTAATTTAACGGCGCAGATATCATGTGTGTACATGCAAGCAAAGATCAGAAAAAAAGTTATGTCAATTTTTTCATCATTTCTAATTATTTTTCCACCACTGTATAATAATAATAATAATCCCAAAAATCAACGTCAGGCCGGAAACGGGTGATAGGTCATGTGGTGTCGGTTATCACACAAAATTATAAAAAAAAAACTAAGTCATGTACTTTTAAAATTATTGGCACTCAAAAAAAAAACTCGAGAAATCTGACACCCTGTGACGATCTTTCAAATACTGTGACCACAAATCTTTACTTTTCTTCGATTTGTTTTTGGTCATGTAACTCTGAGTAACTCTTTTGTAAATGACGGTCCAAAATTGAAACACAACTACGAGTGCCATATATCGGTTTTAACTAAAATATTACTTTTTTGTCCATCCATGTATCTGAAAATCATTAATCACCTAACTTGAACTGACTGTACTGACAAAAAAATGTACTGTGCCATTTTGGCAAGTAACTTTAAAAGATGGCGTATTTAGCCTGGATTCTAAAATGGTATGATACTTGTTAACTAGATATTTTGTTAAAGAAACCCGATTCATAGTTAATCCTTTTTAATAAGTTAAAATGAGTACCAAGTGTGAGCGAGACGGACAGTGACGCCGTGATTGAGACGGATAAACACACCATTTCGACTAGTGTGAGTGAAACAGATAGAGATGCCACCCTTGTCATTTCATTTAATTTTTTTCCTATCACAGAGCACACAGAACACTTCGTTCTCTTGGTGTATACTCCCAGGATCGCTTTACACAATTGTTGTTTGTTGCGCGACTAAACGCCATCTACCGATCTTGTATCTTACAACGAATGTTCAAACTGTTTGCAATCATCGGCAATGCAAGCTCTACATCTTCTTCGGGGTAGTAGACTTTGGACTCGTTGTACATGGTACGGCTGGAGCTGGTTTTTCCTTACAATTCGGTGTGCTGTACTTTTAGGCACTCCTATGCTTTCTTCAATTGCACGTACTGAGGTACTAGGGTCTTGTGCGACTGCTTGTAAGACTTCGTCCTCGTAGGGCATGAAGGGTCTTCCCTCACAAACGATTAGATTTGGAAAGCAACCCTCTGAGAATGACCGACAAGAGTGACATCTTTATTTCTCGATTTTCTTTTCAATGCCAATAATTTTAAAAGTGCATGACTTAGATTTTTTTTATAATTTTGTGATAACCGACACCACTTGACCTATCACCCGTTTCCTTGACGTTGATTTTTGGGACACCCTGTATATATAATAATAATATATATGTATATAATAATAACAATAATATAATAGTATAATAATAATAATAATAATAATAATAAAAAGTATTTCTTACATCAGGAAACCTAGACATTTGGCAGCATTTTCGGCAACGTCGAATATGTGATCCTTCCAACGTAAGTTGTCATTGACACATATACCCTGTGGAAAGTTTTTCAGTTTCGATAATGCAAATGCCATTCTTGAGTGTTTAAATTTCGCTTTAACGGCAGTAGACAGCGTTATGTTTTGGAAAATTCCACTCGGTTGGTGGTTGGCAAATTAGTGATTCTCTTAATACCTTAAGTTATTGAGCTTAACATACGCTGCCATTCACGTTCTACAGCCGAAGAGCAGGGACGGGAGTCCGGGAACGTATATAAAAAAGCAGAGAGTACTGTCGTCAGCAAAGGATATACTGGATTAGAAAGTGACAGAAAGGAGATCACCAATGAAGATTGAAAATAGTATTGGAGGCAGAAAGGAGCTCTGAGCACTTACTTTGCAGTTATCAGACGGGAAACCGTCTAAGACAACTTGAATTGAACGTTTCGAAAAGTAGTATCTAATCTATTGAAAAAAGGGTTCATCGATCACTTATGGACGCATTTTCGGTAAAAGAGCTGACGCCAAACTATGTCAAATGCTTTAAAAATGTTAAATGCAACTATCTTGCTGTCGCCAGATTGGCTTAGACTTTCGTTCCAATTTTTCGGTGAGATATGCTGCCAAATCACCAATGGACCTATTCCTATGTAAACCATATTGCCGATCATTTGGAAGTTTGAAGATTCGACGCCCTCAAGTGTAGGCGGGTACAAGACACAATCTGAAAGTTTTGAGCTGCTTTCAAAGTGTGCAACAAGCAGATTTGCCTTTTCCTTTCCAGCTGGAACGTCATTAAAAATTTGCGTTGGGATAAGAGGTGAGGCAGAGTTTCTAATTTTTGGAATATTGTAGTATTTTTTTGCCTAAGTTGTTGGTCGTATTGGAATTTCACTCGCTTGGTTTTGCTCTGTTGGCTTACTCTTGTAAAACTGAAAAAATAGTTCTGTAATCCTGATGACCTCCTTACACGTTTTGGTAATCTTCGCACGTATATGGCGAGACCGCGAGGATCTGAATACCTGGTGCGTTAACGTACGCAAAGAAGTGATTACTTTTACCACGCGTAATTTATTTATTTTTATTTGATTTCACTTTTTAAGGGGGACATAAAACCCAAAAATCGTGCAGAACATCACAATAGATATCTACAACTTTGAGGATATAAGAGAATGAAAAAAAACACTAATATTCACGCAAGAGTTCCATTTGCCGAACGCTGTTTCTTAGCCTAAGAAGGTATCTACTAACAAGACCTATATCTATATCATCATCGCAGTCCTGCTGCACGGTGCAGAATTGTGAACGGTAGTAAGAGCGAATGAAGATTCCCTTAATAGTTCAGAGGTTTAATAGTATACTGTACAATGCTTCAGAAAAGTACTTATCAGTTACACAAATGGGCTAGAGAATATGTATGTAGTGAATGGACATCAACGCACCAGATCGATAAATCTCTTGTTTTAACGTGAGGGAAAATGCCTTTCCTTCGAGCAACAGCTTAATTTTCATGAGTAAAATGAAGATAATGTCCATCGAAGATATTGCCGGAATTCGTAGGGCATATAACTATGAAGCCTTAACGTACAGGACGTTATTTGCCCTTTCAAATGGCTCCATCTGCATAAATGCCCATGGGAAAACATGTAACGGTTAAAAATAAAATTACATTTGTACGTCTCTTTTCATTATTTTTCAAAATTGGTAAGCAGCTTTCTAGTGAACAAAAGTGTTTAATTGAGTATGTAAACAATCAAAGGGTTTTAGCACGGGCTATTTCTAAGAGAATTGCATGCAACCGTATGACCATATTAACACTTAGCCGACCGAACGGGTAGATCTCCCACTTTGACTTTCTCTTTTTCTGTTATCATTAGTTATTTAAATTGAAATTGTTCGCAATTTGTAACAAACTGTTCCTATAAAGCACAATATATAATTGGTAAAAAAATAACTGTTAAAAATGTCTAGAAGGAAAGATGAAAATACTTTATAGCGAATCGAAAGATGATGATAGTGCAGTTTATGACACGGATGAAGACATTACCGTTAATACTGACAATGATTGGTCCTAGAATGATATGAGACCTCAGCTGGAAGCATATGGTGGAACTTCGTGAATACGATACCTCGATATCAGGAAAATGTATGGGAAATAGTATAGTTGTTTCTGAGTAATGATTTATTTGAATTACTTGTAACAGAAAGAAATAGATATCGCACTCAAGTTGTAAACAAACATGCAATGGGCTGATGTCACATTGGAAAAAATGAACAAGTTTCTGGGTTTAATTATCCTGATGGGGAAAAATACGTAAAGATGATATTTGGTATATGATTACTGGCCCACTCTTTTTTATATAGAAACCCCAATCTTCCCAAAAACTATGAGCCGCAACAGATTTATGCAAATATGGAGAATGTTTGCAATAATGATTTTTTGTTTGAGAAGTCGGACAAATTATTCAAAATTAGAGAAGTTTTAAATTATGTGCAATACAAATTCCAAACTGTATATACACCAAAACAAGAATTGTCCTGGATGAAGCTGTAACACCTTGGCCAGGTAGATTATTTTTCCGCACCTATAACCGCGCAAAACTAATGAAATATGGAATTCTGATCCGGATGCTCTGCGAAGCAACATCAGGCTACATTTGTAATTTTAAAGTATATTCAGACATAAAACCAACATTACAAGATACGGTTTTATCAGTTTTAGAAGAGCAGAAAAATACAAGAGTTTGCGGAACAACTAAGGCAAATAGGGGATTTCCAGAGAGTTTAAAAAATATCACATTGAGCGAACATCAAACAAAACTTGCGAGAAAGGAGAAATTCTTTTACAACTTTGGCAAACGAAGAAAAACGGAACAGTAAGAACCATTTCAACCATTCATTCGGCAGAAATTGTAAACGTTTCACATTGGTCAGGAGAGAAAACAAAACCCAAATATACACTTGCGGTCATAAAAACCGCACCACCTAATGAGTTCTCAAAAAATGCCTAATTACATCAGATCGTAAGGGTTTTTCCCATACTAATGAAGGGTATTCCCCATAGCGGAGTTCGGCCTCGTATTCAGTGCAAAAAAAAAATCAGTTTGAATTGAGTTGTGACGGTGACAAGTAAAAAAAAAGTGAAATGTCTGGTAAATATCATCAACTGACTCGGGACGAAAATGTTCAAATATTGACTTTAGTCGAAGAAGGGCTTGGCTATCGTGAGATTGCGGTTAAAATAGGATGCTGTCATTCAACTATCGTACGACTGATGAAGAAAAAAGAAAATTTGGATCCACTGGGAAGTAAAAGAGGCTCGGGGCGAAAACGTAAAACAACCCAGAAGGCGGACAATGTATTACAACGAATTAGCATGAAAGATCGCTTTAAAAGTGCTGTCCGTATAAGAGCAGAGCTGAGTGAATTTAATCAAGTTGATCTAAGCGCCGAAACTATACGGCGCGGCTACGGGAGATAGGTTTATATGGAAGACGACCAGCGAAAAAACCTCTCCTAACCACAAAAATGAAAAAAGCTCGCTTAACGTTGGCAAAAAAGTACGACGATTGGACGCAGGATGATTGGCGATGTGTGATATGGTCCGATGAAAGTAAATTTAATTTGTTGTGTGCCGAAAATTTGCCATACGTACGACGATCAGCAGGTGAAAGGTTCAAGGACGAGTGCATAGTCAAAACAGTGAAGTTTCCTCAAAGCCAGATGGTATGGGGGTGTTTTTATTTTTACGTTTCGGGCCCTTTGCACTTTGTTAATGGAACTATGAACGCTCAAAAGTTTGGAGAAGTAGTAAGGGAGTTTTTGGTACCAGCAATTGAACAGCATCATTCGTCTACTGACAAGTGCATTTTTCAAGATGATTCTGTACCTTGCCACCGCGCCAAATCCGTAAGTAAAGTGTTATAAATCAACTTCTAGTTGTCTACTTTATAAATAATAAACAGACAAGTAACTAGAGTCTTTCAATAATTTTCAGCTCAAGACAACGTTTGATCACCTTGGAATTACCAGACTAGACTGGCCAGCTAATTCGCCCGATTTAAACCCAATCGAACACTTGTGGCATGTAATGAAACATAAGGTGGCTGAACATAAACCAGAGAGTAAAAAAAAGATAAATGAAGCTCTGGATCATGTATGGAATACTGAAAATTCAAGGGATATTACTGAACTTCTAGTAAACTCGATGCCTTCTAGAATAAAAGCGGTTATAGCCGCCAAAGGAGGAGCAACTCGGTATTGATAATTTTTTGGTAAAAGTGGCATATCTAAACATCTTATATACACATACATAAAAAATGTATCGTTTGTTAACCAATGACTGTATTAAAATATTTAAAAAAAATAAAATTAACTGGTTTTTCTTTCTTTGTTAATATCTTTTTTCAAACATTCAATAAACAGATGGAAATTAGATAGAAATACTTATAAACTACTGCGGAGTACTCAACAAAAATTTCATTTCATTATAAAAATTATTATCGTAGTTATTAACAATTTTTCAATCATTTTGATATGGTGCGGTTTTTATGACCGCAAGTGTATGTCTTATTATAATATTCCCCGAAAAAGCACCAAATGGACCAGTGCTTTATTCTTTGGATGCTGCTCTTTTTAATTCATTTCTAGTACATAGTACATAGAAGAAATATAAACAATGACATATAAAACATTTTTACGTAAAGTGGCAATAGCTTTGATAGACGCACAGGAAACTCAAAATTTGTACACCGAAGAGGCGGGACCTTCGAACCTGATAGAAAGAACTAGACGAAAACCAAAATATCACCCACCAGGAAGACTATCTCAAGATTTAAAAAAACACAAATTAGTACCAATTCTTATATATGGAAAAAAAAACATATCCTCATCGAAGATGTAGAATATGTTTTGCTAACAAAAAAAAATGGTTATACACGATATATTTGCGAATGTTATAATGTGCCACTGCATAAGCAGGAATGCTTTCAACGATTCCACACTTTAAAAAATATTAAAATGTGATTTTTTCGTTTCACATTTGGATATACTTTTAATTGTATGTTTTGTATAAGCAATGGAATCGTTCAATAAAATATAATTGACCATATACATAATATAAATATAAATAATTATTGTATAATATAAATTATAGTAAATAAAATTGATTACTTAAATAATTTTCAAACTTCTTTTATTTCAAATAGTATCATTCGCATTGCGAAAAATGCGAGCTGGACAGCGAAGTTAGACTTGCCCGAGCCCGGTGGAAATCGTACAGTTCATTATGGCGCTCACGGTCGGTTAAGTGTTAAAATTCTTGAAAAAAATTTGCATGTATGGAAAGTCAGCCAGGAAAACCTGCACAAGCTTAGCTAAAAAGATGACCCAAAGGGGAAACCGGATATTGAAACGAATATCGTGTGCGAAGAAAATCGACAAAGCTAGTGAATTAAAAATTCGTAAGTGTTAACTTTTATTCGTCCAATACGGTACATAGATACCCATATCTTTCATATATAGACTAGACAAGATGAGTAGGTCTGCTATATCGACCATCTACGGCCGATTGAGGAAAAGAATATTTCACCTTCAATTTCGGCTAGTAGCACTGATACCCACGAAGTAGGTTACTGACACTAACAAGGAATTTGTTCGTTCAGGCTCTTATAAGGTCACAACAAGAACCGTCAGACACGATACGTGACTAAAATTGATCCTATGCAGAAAAATTGCCACATCTATTTAGCCAACGCGCAAAAGCCTGCGTATGCTATTATGCTCTCATCGTTGGAAATCAAATAAGGTTAAAACTTATGGATTTTCAACCGAAAAACCTTCGCCTTCGCTATAATCCGCATAACATCATCCTTATATGTTAACAGGACTGCACCGATGAAACTGAAGGCTATACCACGGAGAAATTCTATGACGCCCAATTCATTTCGCGAATTGTTGAAAGTGCAGTCTACATGAAACGATGGTTTACCACCACAAATTTAAAAAAACAAAGGTGAAGTAATAAAGTATGAGGAATTGCAAGTATGCCCGATGAATGGACATACAGACGCCTTATCTGTAATAAAGTATAAAAGACCAACGAATTTCAAGTCGAAACTCATGACTTTAAAGCGGAATATGGTATCATTAACCATCTTGAGTACTAAAAGGCAATGGCCGAATTTATTTATCTAATATAATTACAAATTCAATATCAAATTGTCAAATTATTTGAATGTTTACGAGTATATTAAATTTATTAAAGACTTGTAACAATATGCACTAAGAAATAGACATAATTTAAAACTAAATAATTTCCTAAATGCAAACACGCAAAGTTTCTCCCTTACACGAGCATACATATGTATGAACGCATTAAATGATTTAAAACTCGGATAATCAGACAAAAAATTCAACTAACACAAATGTATTTAAAAAGACTTAATAAAATTTGATCAGTCCAAATATTAATTAATGTAAATAATTTATATCAAATTTATATTAATCTCAAACCAAGAATTAAAAATCATAATCAATAAATTGGCAAATTTTTTCAGCTGCTAGGATATGCACATCACATCGACATTCATCTGCCGCTTCAGCGTCCCTCATAAGGACGTTTTGAAATTAATCGAAAAACATGCACGGAGACAAAATCAAGTACGTACAGTGAGAAGCAAAACTGTCCGGATATTATGTATCCCCATGGTTTTGTTATCAAAATGAGCATAGCAAATAGCAATTTGAAATTCATTTTAAGTTTATTTACTTAATTATACATTTCGTTCAAAATTCCGTTATAAAAACTAGTAAAAAATTCAATTCGTAAAAGAAAAATTAACAAAAAACAAAAAAAATTCTATTCGGACACTTTTGCACATTAGCAATTTTTTTTTAGATATGGTTGTCTAATCGCCATCCATTTATAAAAACTAATATTTTGTCCAAAGCCCTCTATTTTTTAACACACTCTTAATTCGTTTAGGCATACTTTCCGCCATTTTTTCTATTATTTCGTTTTCAATATTCTGCCATTCTCTTTGCACTCTTTCTCAAAGTTCATCCTTTTAATGATTGCCCACAAATTTTCAATTGGGTTAAGATCCGGGATCTGTGCTGTTCATTGGATTATTTGAAAATTTTGGGCTTGGAGCCAATATTGAACCATTTTTGCTGTATGCTTCAGATATCCATCTTGCTGGAACACGATTTCTTCAATTAGATACGCGCACTCATCAACAAAATCGGGTAGATTGGTTTGCAGTATGTTTAAGTAATCTTCCTTTTTCATAATCCCTTGGATTCTTACCAATGGACCGAAGTGGCACCAAGTAAAACCTGATGCATTTGAACGCGCTCGTGAGGGCGATGCCAGTAGTACTTCTTGCCATCTGATTGGTTAACTTTAATCTCATCGGTCCAAATTACTCGTTTCCAGTCATCTACAGTCCAGTCTTTATGCTTCTTACAGAAATTCAAGCGGCATTGAACATTTTTTTTGTGAAAGAGCCTGCTTCTTTTTTTTTTACGCTGGTGACCAAACCTATTCTTTTGAGCTCACGTCTAGCTGTCCATGTACTGATATCTTTTTCTATGGCTTTGCAGCAGTTTTAGGTGTCCAATTATTGTTTTTAAGGAGCTATTGCTCCATCAACTGAGCATTGCTATCGGAAATGATTCTTGGTCGGCCTCTAAGGTTGTTTGCACTAATAACATTTCGGCGTTTTTTAATGTCATTAAGTGTTGTTTTACTTATTTTTAACAGTTTAGCAATTTTACGACACGAACAATTCTTTTTCAATAAATTTACAACACTATTTTCTTTGTCGATTGGAATTTTCGTCATTTTAATTTTTTTTTTTGTTCTACACAGTAGAACAACAAACTATGAATTAAATACAAATAAACTACATCAATATCAAAATGATGAATTCTTGCGGTACAAACAACGGTACAATTGCATGCATACAAGAGAATACTGTTTTTAAATCACTTAAGTGCAAAAGTGTCCGAATAGAAATTTTTTTTTGTTTTTTGTTAATTTTTCTTTTAAGAATTGAATTTTTTTACTAGTTTTTATAACGGAATTTTGAAAGAAATGTATAATTAAGTAAATAAACTTAAAATGAATTTCAAATTGCTATTTGCTATGCTCATTTTGATAACAAAACCATGGGGATGCATAACATCCGGACAGTTTTGCTTCTCACCGTACATGCTGTTAACCGCCTAGCGCAAAACATTGTTGTTGCGAACGGTAACATTGCTGTATTTAATGGCTTTACTTAACTTGGAGTAAACTTAAACTCCACCCTAAAGGAAATATGAAAGTCTTCCCTCAACAAATCGTTGCTTCTTCAATTTGGCAATACCAATTGGTTCAATGCTCCTAAAACGGAATACAAAATGCATGCTCTATAAAATACTGATCCTACCAGCTTTAATATACGGTGCTGAGTACTACTGGACGATAAGTATTCAAGAGAAAAATGGTCCATCCTTTATTTGACCAGGCAGATAAGAACGACTGAAGTAGAATTTATAACAGCGAACTCCATGAGCTGTATCCAGATGTGAATGTAGTCCAAACGGCGTAAATGCTGGCTTGGTCACACCCAGTGAATTAATCTTCAGGTACTAACCTAAGAACAGCCTAATCTGCATTTTACAGATCAACCGATCACGGATGCCGAAGAGCTGGATACAGGATGAAAAGTTGTCGAGTATCAGACAGAGATCTTTTAAATATCGGAATCCTGTCAAGTAAGAAAGTAAAAGTAATAATAATAATAACACGGATAAGTCAATTAAAATATAAGAATAATAATTTTACAACAAAAGTAGAATTTTATTTCAAAATTTAATATTGGAAACAAAAAAAAAAAAGAAAATTAATCGTTCTGCAATAATTTACTCACAAGCTACGATTTATTTTAATGCTAAAAAGCAAACATGAAATGAATTATTAGATATAGTATGCCATTAGCAGTTAACAATTATATCGATATTGCGTATGATAATATACTTTTTTTTCATGTGCGTTAATCCAATTAAAACTGTTTTGTGTTTAAAAAATAATAAAAAAAAATTAATAAATATATATTTATGTATGTTTTATTATTATATACATGTAAATATATATACATGTTGATCAAAAATATACAACAAATCAAGTGATATGATTTGATGATATCTGTCTCCTATCTCTGTTGCATTTCTTTTATATTTTATTTTTAATTTATATTTAAGTCCAGAATACTAATTCCTTAACTTAATACCTATATAGTACGAATCTACTCCAAATTTAATGTAGAAAATAAAATATCTTGACATTTCACTGTTTTATGTGTTATTTTTGTTTGCAATCAGACATTAAATAGGTATTCCATTTTATTAAGATGTGTTCTGTTTTTTAGTTTGTATTTCATTTGTGCCAAATGCTCGACTGGGATCAAGTAACTTGGCAATTTTGGTTTTTAAGCAACACAACTTAATGTTTCGTATAGCATTATCTGCGACTGATATTTTAATGGATCTATTGAGAATAAACTTATGGATTTTGAGAAATTTGATCTTATCATAAAGAACAAATAAGCTGTGGTATTTAACATTCAATTAAAAAAAAAATAAAATAACAATAAAAAAAAAAAATAAATAACAACACCTATAATAGACTGCCATTAGAAAGACACTACAAACATTTAAGTGAAGAAAAGCTTTGTCTTGTTTATTTTAAATAGTTAGGAAAATCAGTAATAATTTAATTACGTTTATTCATAGGCATAAGCTAATGAAGCCCTTACCAGACCAACTGGAAGTTACATTTATGAGAACACGACCAGCTGGAAAACAAAATACATAATATCTAAACTTTCATTACTTTCACAAGTTAAGGAATGCTACTAGGTCCCTACTGAATACTGAGATTTTTAATATATTACGTATATTTCCATATAAAATAAATATGTTTCATTTAATTAAATAAAGGAAGATAGATGCCATTGAAGGAAACTTTAATCATTTATGCAACAACGCGGAAGAATAAACACTGTTTATTGTATTTAGAAATTAAAATGGAGCAGTCAAATCCTTCACATGCTAAAATAGCAATAACTAGATTTTCTTATACGTGTTGACTTTCATCATTTTTTTTTTTTTTTATATTCCAAAAATGAATAAAACATATTAAAAAATGCCGGTTCGAGTTTGGAAAACAGAAAAAAAAAACACACTTCATATTATATCCACATCCTGTGCTTTAAAAACTGAAGATTATTTGAAAATTGCCCCATAAAAGAAAATAAAATATAAAAACTGGAGAAAGCAGACCAACTCAATCTTTCAATCTTTGCCTTTCCATCTCTATCCATTTTTTTTTTTTTTTTTTTTTTTTTTAATACCAATGCAGCTACATATCTACCCTAGTCGATAGAACGATCTCGCACACATAATTTATTTCATTTTTTTTTTTTTTTTTTTTTTTTTTTTCTACACAAGACATAAGGAGGCTCCTATTGCAGATAAATTTATTAGCTTAGCACAATATTTATTACTTTTCTTTATATTTTGATACATATATTATCATTACTTTTTGTACTTTCTTAGTCTCTGTCCGCTCTAATTTGTTTAACTTCTTGCTTATTCACACATCAACTTTTCATTAGTAAATTGTAGGAGCGAACGTTTTTATTTAGGTTTCAATTTATAAGCAATAATTAATTTTTTTTGTTGATGATAAAACACGATACTGGTCAGAAAAATTAAAAATAAAACAAGAATTAAATATAAAATCCACACTGTCGGAAAAAGCACTTTCGTCGGACTGTCACACAATCGCAGATATCTTTCAAGGTAATTTCTCATCGACCAGGCGCATTAACACCATTTCGAGAATTCAATCTATTGTGCTTTTTCCTTTGTATTGTATATTGTATATCGTATTCCTGGTACTTAACGAGGTTGCTTTGTTAGAATAGTTTCATTGTTTTGTCTCTTTTTGTCAGCTGGGTTGATTCCAAGAAATCTATATCAAAGCATTTTAGTGTTTCCACTTTGTATTTTTTTTTTTGGAGTAAAACAGACCAAATTTGTGAAAATTCGAAATGATGAATAGTTTTTGTTTTTATAACCCAGAGCTGAGTAGTTTGAATTTTCAGTAATTTTTTTTAGGATAGGTAACATACGAGTAGTACCTACATTTGGTATGTACATATCGTATTTTGAGTTTTGTTGGCAATACGTTTTAATATATTTTACTCCCCTGTCACATTTCACAATGTAATGGAAAACAGTGGTTTAAAAGTTCTTTATTGACTTTTGTTGAATTTAATACATTTATATTGTTTTATCACATCTCCTTATTATTATTATTAAAGGAACGATACAAATTAATTTGTAGGGTCCGGGATTTAATGCCGGGGTACTATGCCCATTTTTAAAAAAATATTAATGACATATACGTGCCTCTCACAACTATGGATTGAAGTTTTTAAAAGATCTATCAATAGGTATAGCTCTTGTGTTTTGTACAGTATACCTTGTAACTTAACACGGTAAATTTTATGAATGAGCATTTCCAAATTGAAAAAGAAAAAACATATCTGTTACTTTCTAACTAAATACCACCTTGATCAAAAGCTTCCCGCACCAGCGCCACCATTGTGTGGCGCTCCCATCGTTCCGATTTGAGTTCTGTTTTTTTTTTTTAAGTTGGTAAATCTGTTGTTGATATTCTCTCTAAATCTTAGAGTCATAGCTTGACATTTGCAAAAGTTACGTAGCCAAGAGTACATCTATCTCAGTGTGTGTTGGCGATTTTTTACAATTCTAGAAATAAATTTAAATTTGCAACAGCGAACTTGTATTACATTTTACGTAAAAAACGGATTTAATGGTGCGCGAACGTTGGAAACGTTGGGAAAGTGTTTCGGCAACGATTCTCTAAAGAAAACGGTCATTTACCAGTGGCACGAGCTGTTCAAAAGTGGTCGTGAGTCAATCGAAGATGATGAACGCAGTGGCAGACCATCGACATCGAAAACCAACGAAAACATTGATGAAGTAAAAGAAATGTTGGTCAATAACCGTAAATTAACCATCAGGGAGATAACGGAGGACATGAACATTGCCTATGGATCCGTCCAAGACATTTTGGTTAATGATTTGGGTTTATGTGGTGTAGCAGCAAAGTTGGTGCCAAAAGACCTCAATTTCATGCAAAAAAGAGACCGTGTTGACGTCGCAAAAGAGATGATTTGCGAGGCTGAATCCGATTCTACATTCATCAAAAGGATCATTACTGGAGACGAGACGTGGGTGTATGAGTACGACACGCAATCCAGACATCAGACAAGTGAAGGGCGTTCACCAAATGAGCCGAGACCAAAAAACCACGTCGTTTTCAGTCAAAAAAGAAAACAATGATCACGGTTTTCATGGATTATAACGGTGTAGTGCATCATGAATTTTTGCCAGAAGGCCAGACAGTAAACAAAGAGTATTACTCGTATTTGGGCATTATGAGACGTTTGCGTGAAGCAAATTCTGACCAGAATTGTGGGCAGAAAACTCGTGGATTTTGCACGTTGATAACGCACCGTCGCACAGTGCCATCATTTTTCGTAATTTTTAGAGGAAAAATGCAACTAATACCATCCAACAGCCACCGAATTCGCCTGATTTGGTACCCTGTGACTTCTTTCTGTTCAATTGAGTTAAAAAATGGAAAAATCACAGGAAGCACTGATGGACATACCGAAAACCGAATATAAAAAATGTTTCGAGGATTGGATGAAGCGATGGCATAAGTGTGTTGCAGTCGATGGGATTACTTTGAAGGGGACAATATACATAGATTTAGACGAATAAACTTGTATTTTTAATTTTCTGAATAAATTCCGAAAATTTTTTGGTCAAGGTTGTATGTCAATCACTCTTTCCAAAAGAAAAAAAAAAAAAAAAAAACTAACAGACTTCAAATACAACTCAATTATATTGAATTCGTCTTCAGTCCTCATAAAGGTACTTTAAGGTCTGTACAAAATTTGTAAAAACCGCCAAATTCGGAGAGGGAATACTTGTTAAAAAGTTAGTAGACGGGTTTTATATAGTTTTTTCTTACAAAACAATGCCAACTGTCTTAATTTCAATCTCTATTCTTTGGTATTTTTTTTCCAAAAGAACTTTAAAACTAAGTTTTAACGAATTTAGCTGCGTTTTGTTTAAAATCTCGAAGCTCAGAAGATTATTTAAGCCTAGACAGGTTTGAAAGACTTAACATAAGTCCTTCTGATAATTTATCTATATGTAGTATATTATACATTTACGAGTAAGTGCCCAACCTAAACAAATCCGTTTGTGTAGCGTTTCTGTCAAAATTTGCTCATGGCGGTACACAGTATGACGGTATCACAAATATATTGTAAGTGAATTACCAACACTTGTCCAATCCGGTGCACTGCTAGAATTTGCTAGAGCAATATCATTTTACATATAAATTGAGGATATTTTTTTTAATAATTACATACATGTTTGTTTAAAGTAACTTAATTTTGTTTTTATAGTGATTCCCGTTGCCAAAAGAGTGCGCTTGCGTCGGTGTACAAAAAATGAGATGCCAAATGGTAAACACAATTGCCCCGTACCTATTGGTCTGAAACAAACAGCATTTAATTAAAAATATCATAATCTATGATAGTCAGTGAACTAAAACATTTCGGAAAAACACTAAAATTGTTAAATTGTCCATCGTCTCGTCACGTCTCGTAGTGTAGGTGTATGCAGGCTTGCCAATTTCATTTTTTATTATCTCCATAGTTTCCAATAAGGTGTAAGAATTTTTATTAAAAATGCATGCGGCGATCCAGCATGTGATATCAATAATATTTTTGGAACTGAAATTGTGCGTGGGATCGAGAAACCAAATGAAGTTATTTCAATCATAATTGTTATTTTGGATATTTTTTCCAAGGCACTTTTCTATCAAGTCGTCCTCCGAAAAAACTTTCGAAAATGGTGTGAACTTTTTACATCTATCATCATATTTACCATATTTCATTTTGTCAATGTGTTCTTAAGGTGCTGTTCTCATTTTTTTTAATCTATTTTCGGTGTTCTAAATTTTTAAGATGTTTATTATTTAAGGATTACCTACCCAAGATTCTTTTTATTTTATACGATTTTAATTACAGTGAACTTTCACGCGGTTTACCACACAAATGATTTTACAAGAATAAAAAAAAAATAACGACAGATGAGGTTTTGCATTTCACCACATTTTTGTTGAGTTGATATTTTGATCGGTTTACATATTGAACCGACACAAGCAAACACAAATAAATACAAATCTCCAGGGGAAATACATTACAACTCGGCCATTATGACGAAACAATCGACCTCGATTGTATGCTTACAGAACTATTCATCTAAGAATCCATAATCTGTATAATTACTGTCTACTGGTTTAATTTCTAACTGTACAATCGTGTTGCCTTCTGTGTCCACTTCTTCCGTACCCTGTGTTGGTTCCAACTATTTTCTTATTCTAGAGGAGTCAATCACATTATTATGTGGATCTGGGTCACTCGACAATTTTCAACATCTGTTAATTACAATATATCTGTCATGATCTAGGCGCTTACGAATTACACATGGACCCTTGTATTTTTTATTTAATTTATTGTTCCTGCCAATCGTAGTGTCTACGTTTTTGATTACTACTAAATCATCTTCTTTAAACTGCTCTGCCGGTGTTGCATGTGCTGCAGAAGCGTTCTGGAATAAACTACCTTTCCCTACACCATTACCCAAAAACGAATCACGAAGTATGGTAAAGCGAAGGAAATGAAGTTTATTCTCTATAAAATTAAGTTTTAGTTTAACAGTACATGTTCAAATATACTACTTACTTTTTGTAGTGAACGCTCCGAGATTCCAAATGCAAATGGTCGATTTGTACTTCTTCCACAAATTTTCGCGCCCATTTTGACGTTTGACAGAAAGGAAATTTAGTTCTGTTTGCATTTAAACAAGCGAATGTTCAAGGCTCTGTTTGCTTTTGAATTCCCAATGTGTTCACTTTACATAATTATGAAAATATTTTAACAGCCGGTCTGTGATGCTCCGTGAAATACTTTAGGTTATACATCTGAGGCTTTTCTATAGCATCTTTTGCTTCTTGTCTGGTACCATCCAAATCAACACAAACTTTACCGTACGTGCTCTGCAGATACCCAGTCAACCCATCTGCTGCTTTTCCACGTTGTTCAACATCAAATAACATCTTACTGGGTGTTTGTTTCGTTGTAGCGTGCACAGTGTTATTTATAGCAAATTCAACATCTGATACTTTGCTCTTCCAATCTGCATGACTCATGGGATCTGTAAATTTAGCGAGCATTATTTTAGCGTGCGATTCACCCTTTCTACGTGACCATTTTTCACGTGCTCTATATTACTTTCTTTACAAAAATTCTCAAATTCACTTGCTGTAAAACGTTTACCCTGATCACTTACCATTCGCTGTAGACGACTATACTCGTTAAAATACCTGTTTCTAGTGGCCCAAAATGATCTATATGCAATGTGTCAAAGGGCTCTGGCTTCTTTGGGATGCTGTATAAATTACACCGATTACTTCTGGCGGGTGTCGAGTAACATATGCACTTGAAACAGTTCTTAATGAACCTGTCTACCTTTTCACGCAACGAGGGAAACCAATAGTGCTTTTGAATTTGTTTAACACATTTTTCTACACCGAAATGACCATAACCCTCTTGCATCAGTCTTATAACATTTTTTTTCCATTTCTTCTGGCACAACAGCTGTTGACATTGATTACTGACTCGAAAAACTAGCCCGTTCTCAAGTTCATATTCTATCACTTCCTCTGTTTCTAATCTATTTCTCAACTTCATAATATCGCTATTAATCATCTGTGCAATTTAAATATTTAAATCAACTTCATTCTCCGCAATAGTGCATATAACAGGCATACGGCTTAAAGCCATTTGTGTTCCAGGTCTATGACTGTGAAATCATAATTGGGTTTTGCACCCAACGCCCATTGTGCAATTCGTGGATTAATCGATTTCTTCTGTAAAGTCATCACCAAAGAATTACAATCAGTCACAACTACAGACGACATACCATCCAAAAAATTATGAAATCTATCCAACGCATCCACGATTGCCAATGTTTCTAATTCGTAGCTGTGGTAATGCGGCTCTGGATCTGTAATGGTCTTTGAAAAATATGCCACTGGATGGAACTATTTATCATCTTGCCTCTGCATCAAACTTGCAACTGGCATCTATATGTAATTCCGTATCGCGGTCACGATCGAACACACATAACACGAATGCCTATGTTATTCTATCACGTAATGTTTTAAAAGCATTCATACACTCTTCTGTCCATTCAAACTTAGCGTTCTTATGTGTGAGTTGCGTCAACGGACTTGCGATCCGAGAGAAATCAAAAACAAAGCGCCAAAAATATGAGAATAATCCAAGACAGCATGCTACTTCTTTTGAATTCTTTGGCACAGGGAAATTTCTAAACGCATTCAAATGAGCCTCATTTGGACGAATACCACTTTCACTCACACAATAGCCCAAGTATTTCAATTCTACATATGCAAACTTACACTTCTTAAAATTTAACTTCAACCCAGCCTCTGATAGAAATCGCAAAGCTTCGCCCAAAATTTCGGTGTGCTGTTCTAAGGTTTTAATTGCTATATTTATGTCGTCCAAGTACACAACAAGTTTTCCCGCATCAATCAACGGTTTCAATACCAACATAATAAATCTCTGAAACACTGGCGGCGCATTTTTTAATCCAAATGGCATTTTTGTATACTCATACTGCCCCGTTGGTGTTAAAAACGCAGTTAACGGCATCGAATCCTCATGCATAGGCACTTGGTGAAATCCACTTTCCAAATCTAATGTGGTGAAATATTTCTTCCCACCCAAATACTGGTGAAATATTTCTTCCCACCCAAATACTCTATGCAATTTTCAATAAAAGGCAACGGGTAATTGTCTTTCAATGTCAACTTATTCAGGGCACGATAATCTACGCGCATTGTTAAATCGCTGTTCTTTTTTCTAACCAACATAATAGGTGATTCATATGGAGATTCGCTTGGTCTTATAGCTTTCTCAGCCAACAAGTCATTGACTGTCTTCTGAACTTCCATTTTCTCTATAAACGACAATCTACGTGGATTGCTATTTTTCTCTTTAATTTATTATTTGCGCGCGCTTAAGGGATTTAAGTACCCTTAAAATGTTTGCGCACAGCGCGGGCGAAGGAAAACCAGGGGGGATAGAAAGAGAGGTACCGGTGAACATTGGTTTTAAATGTTTGAAGGTTACAATGACTAGAAAATAATAAGTGAGTTGTACGGCTTAAGAACGAATCACGATATTTAAGAGTACGTCCGAAAGTGGGCTTGAGGGTATACTGATGAGCATTCATAGCGAGACGGGTGTTACGGTTAAAGGTTTGAAGGGGCGGAATGCTACTGGCGATTTCTATGGAGCATTGGTGGTGGAAATAGCGATAAAACAGAGTGAGAAACAAGACCTTACGTCGGTGTTCGAAGGTGTCCATTGTTTGATTGCTATTAGTATCACCTATGAGTTTTATCGCACTGTTTTGGATCCTATCTAGCTGGGCGGACAAACGCCGTATATATTGAGGCCAAATCAGAAGGGGTGAAATATTTCTTACATCGCTTGAGGAAACCTAGATTTCACAGCATTTTTAACGACACCGTATATGTGGTCATTCCAACGTAAGTTGGATATGGCTGGGTGTTCAAATTTCGCTTTAACGACATCAGACAGCATTGTGTTTTGGAAGCATTAAATTCTACTCTGTTAGTTTTTCCCCAATTGGTTATGCTGTTATTATTAGAATTTAATGAGTTTAACATACGCTGCCGTTCCCGTTCTACAGCCGAAGAGCAGGGACGTGAGTCTGGGAACGAATATGAAAAGCAGAGAGTACTGTCGTCAGCAAAGGAGTATATTGGATTAGCGGTAGCAGTCAAGAGATCGTTGATGAAAATTAAAAAGAGTGTCGGAGACAACGTGTTCAACTTGAATTGAATGGTAATTTCTAATCCATTGAAGAAGCGAGTCGTCGATCCCAAAAGCACGCATTTTCGACAAAATAGCCTGATGCCAAACTCTGTCAAATGCCTTAGAAATATCAAGTGAAACTATCTTGCTTTCGCCAGATTGATGTACGCTTTGGTTCCAGTTTTCGGTGAGACATGCCATCAAATCACCAGTGGACCTGTTGCTACGAAAACGGTGCCGCCGGTCATTGAGAAGTTTTCGTGTTTCGAGATATTTCATGAGCTGACGGTTTATCAGCGTTTCCATGACCTTGGCGAGAAGGGACGTAAGTGCAATGGGTCTGTAAGAGGAGAGAGAAGAAGATTCGCCTTTTTTAGGGACGGGCTGGACAAATGCTCTTTTCCATCTGCTCGGAAAGAGTTCTAAAGAGTAAGATTGATGAAAAAGCTTACGTGTATTGCTATGCACTGGCGTATCATCTATCACTCGAATTCTTAAATTTAACATTTGTTTAATGCTGTATTTGGTTTTACTAAATTGACATAAGTGGATTCGCATTTTCTTTAATAAATCCCGGCCGGCAAATAATGGATCTACCGCTTCTTCATTTGGCAGAACAAGAAAATCGTGTGTTAATTCATGCTCGTTAAAAACAAATTTGCACTTAGCGAAACCGTACTTACTTATTTTTTTGTTGCCCATTCCCCTGTATTTTGTTTGTTTCTGTTTGCTATCCAAGTTAATGGATCACTCAAAAAACAAACCGCGAACGGGGAGGCTGAGCCTCCCCCCGACTGTTCGACTTACTTGAAATAAATTGCAATTTATTACTACCAAATCCTACTTTATTACTGTCCCGTTACAAGTCAGGACTTAGACTAACTTTAGAGCTACTTTGTTCCCATAGGAAACCGCTGATCCCATCATCCAATATGCAGACTCATCCATTTCATGTCGGCGCGTGTATCCGGAGCAACGTAACATTCTCCCGGTGCAATGCAATATCATTCTGTCGTGGGAACATGGATGCACCTGAACAATCTGTATCAGCAATTCTCGTGCAGTCTGTTACCTTGCATTGGGTTAAGGGTCAAGTGCGTCGTGTTAACTTCCACTTCATAAGGCACGCAAGTTACATATTTGTATGGTGACCTCCAATGAACATGTAGAGCAACAACCTCAAGTTGTTTCTATATGCTGATACATCATTTTAAAATTTTTTGTTTATATATGGCGAGCAACAACCTTCTGTCGTTGCCCCATTCAGCACTTTTTTTATATTAACGCATTTTCTTAAACATAATCATTTTAATCAAATGAATAATAATAAAAGATCAGTCAGCGATAGACACCAAAACAAATCACTTGGTTTTTATTTAACTCGCCCGAACACACCCAATTGATTGTTCTCAATTGATCAGCTTTTTCACAGCGTTCCATCAAGATCAGCCATTGTAGTAGCACTGTACAACATCGAAATTAAATTTGTTTTATAGCTTGAACCATCAATGATGATTTCGATCAAATCGGTTTTAGCAATATACGAACGACTGGCAATATGTAGCATTTCGATTACAGACAAACGCGGTGTTTCATCTGGTTTGATCACACGGACACGAAGTTGATGAATTACAACTCTTCAAATGTTAATGAGTGCTGTGAATAAAAACTGAGGGAACACTCCGAGTTAACACTCACGAGTAAAGTGCTTTCGTTGAAGAGAACACTCAGTTTGGAGTGAATACAAAATTTCCTCAAAGTAGGTTCTTCCACTCAAGTTGAAAACTGAAGCGGAGAGCTGTCAAATTTATTTGTCAAAGTTTTTTTTTTGAGATAATCAACAACACAGGGAATATTCATTTTTAGAAATGTTTTTAAACATACAAACGCGAAAAACAAAGATATATAATTTGCAACGTTTGGCGGACACAGGGGATAATTGCTAGGACCTGTATAGATTCGAGTTTCGTAATATGGAATGGTTAAGCAATCAGTTACTTTCCGATATTCGTGAAGAAACGCGTGGTGGTGCCATACCAAGAATTGAGAAAATGAAAATATTCCTTCGATACATTGGCGACCCGGGATTCCAAGTTGTAGTTGGTGAGGACATTGGGATTCATAGATCCACTGTATCGAAAACAGTTTGGTAAGTGTGTTGTGCTATATGTGCAAAAGCAAATGTATGGATGAAATTTCCCTCAACGACCGCAGAATTGAGAGAAGCTAAACAAGAATGGAAAGCCAAGTATTCTTTTCCCAGTGCAATTTAAGCTCTGGATTGTACTCATAATCAGATCTTAAAGCCTCATTTACATGGCGATGAGTATCTGAATCGCAAGGATTTCTTTTCACTGAATGTGCAAGCCTAAGGAATGTTTCACAAGTGTTGATGTTCAATGGTCAGGATCTGTGCAAGATTCAACAATTTGGCGAAATTCAGCTGTTTTAAATAAGGACTGAAACGAATAAAATCTGTAAAATTTAATGCGGTCTATACTTCCAATGCGTAAAAATTGCAATCCCATTTTGTACCCAAATTAGCCTGTATATTCTCTAGTTTCAGTTTGTTATTGATTTTAGTTCGGTGCGGCTTAAAATATTTATAAAATATGAGTCAAGAAGAACGCCGTAAAAAGATCATCGACAAATGGCTCGAAAATACTTCGCGTCCAAACCATTTCATCGCAAAAAATGTAAACATAGCACGCAGTACAGTGGATTCTGTTATTAAACGATATTTGGAGACGTTGACAGTTAAGCGAAAACAGAAAAGTGGAGCTAAAAGTGGAGCACATGATACAAATAGTGGGTACCATCGTAAAAAACCGGACTATGTCATCCAGAGATATTGCTCGGAAATGTAATACCAACCAAACAATGGTACAAAGATGTAAAAAACGTAACGGTCTAAAAACACGAAAAAAACAAAAAAAAAATACCGAAAGTTACTGAAAAGCAAAAAAAAGTCATAAAAACACGAGCCCGAAAGCTCGACTCGAGTTGATCGGCAACAAGAAAGCGTGCTTGGTTTTGGATGACGAAACTTATGTCAAAGCCGACACTACTACTCTTCCAGGTGCGCAGTTTTACAACTCGTTTGAAGCTGAGATTCTTCCGCAATCAACAACATCGATTGGGATGGAAAAATTCGGGTCAAAATATCTCGTTTGGCAGGCCATTTGCCAATGTGGACGCGGAAGCTCATTGTTTATTACAATGGGAACAATTAACGGAGAAGTGTACATTAACGAGTGCCTAAAAAAACGGTTGATTCCTTTCTTAAACAAACACGAGGGTTCAACATTATTTTGGCCAGATTTAGCTTCAGCTCACTATGCGCATGCGACGTTGAGCTTTCTTGTTGCTAAAAATGTCGACTTTGTCCCAAGAGACATGAATTCACCCAATGTTCCACAGTACCGTCCCATTGAAAGGTATTGGGCTTTGGTCAAAGCTAAATTGAGGAAAAGTGTGCAGTGTGCAAAGGACGTAAACGATTTTAGTGCTAAATGGAAAATAGCGTCCAAAAAGATCACGGATGTAACTGTGACCAACCTTATGAAGGGCATTCGAAAGAAGTTGAGGAAAGATGGGAACCCAAATATTTTTTTTTATTTTTTGTAATTGTGATTGAATTTAATAAAAACAGAGTTTTAAAGCAAATAAAAAAAAATTACATGAATTATGAAAATATTTTTTTTTTTACTTTGAAATTTCCAAATTTTATTCGTTTCAGTCCTTATTATTAATGATAATTCGGCAGCAGCTATTATTCTTGCAGATGAAGGCTATGGCTTAACACCATGGATTATGACACCCTTCAAGAATCCAGTCACAGATGCCCAAAAAAAATATAACAAGTTACATACCCGGGAAAGCGTAATTATTGAACGCATGTTTGGGCAAGTAAAACGAAGATTTCCTTTATTGTCTTCCCGAGTTAGACTAGCCACAGAAAGAGTGCCTAAAATTATAATAGCTTGCTTTGTATTGCATAATATAGCAAAGCATCTCAACGACGAAGACTTTCCAGAAAGTGATATCTTACCGTTGCACCAAGCACGTGTTCCTGAACCTTCAGAAGAGAACAGCACTATCTACAAGTGGGGAGTATCAATAATTCAAGGTTTCTTTATGTTATAAAAGTTTTTATTAGTATTTCTATTTTGTTTATTTTTTTTTTTTCTTACGTTCGAACAGAAATATATGAACATCTTTATTTAGTTGTTTAGTTTTTTCTTTATCAGTTCTATTTCTAAAAGAAGTTTCTCCTGTTGCAACGCAAAGATTGCTCTTTGTTTCTTATTTAACTCCTTTTGCTCTAGGAGTACGGCCTTCTGAAGGTCAATAATCGAATTATTTTGACTTCTTTTAAGCGTTGACACTTGCCAGAATTATGGAATGGTCCTTGATGGAGCCGGTAGTTCTTCCTCCTGAAATGCTAGATGCTCTTCATCAGGATACTCCAGATCTTCATCGGGATTTTTTCTAGTACTCCGCACACCGCATTGGTCTGCACCTATAATAAATTTAAGTGTTTTGTAGTATATAAAATTGTATTTAACCATAATAATTGCTAGTGTAAATGTATATGTACCTGGTATTTTATTTAAAACTGGAATATGTTTAAAGTCCATCAAACCCAGTAGCTGTTTTTCGTGATCTTTTAAATTGTTGGGAAGATTGCCCGTCCTTTTTTTATCCCCTTTTGATTTGACGCGGGCCTTCATATTTTCAATTTTTCTCCGAATTTGGAAGATGTTCAAATCAACGCCATGGATTGCTATGCTCCTTCTTAGCTTCCAACGCAGCTTTCTTTCTAATTTTCATGGCTGGAGTTTGGCTTTTGTCCAGCAAGCATGGATAAAATTGTAAACAATTTATGAAATCCTCATCTTCCATTCCAGATTTCCTTCTTCTTGAGGGTTTTGCACCTAATACATCGAAGTATTCGTCTTTCGAAATATTATTCTCCATTTTTAAAATTTTTTTTAACGTTTTTAATTAGAAAAGTGTCCTCCAATGCTCACTAAACTGCTTCAAGGGTTTACTCAATACTATTTATCTTTATTCACACCAAAATGGAGGGAACACTCAGATACGCTCAACTGTCAAACCATGTGAATGGAGGATTTTCGTTAAACTTAACGAAAATTATTTTTATTCACGCCAGATGGAGTGTTCCCCCCAAAATGCTGAGGGAACACTCACACTCAATTTTTATTCACACCATTCAATGTATCATTACTTGTTACAATTTCATCGTTTGGAATATAAAATCTTTAAATAGATTTTGATATCTTGTTGCTAAATTTTTGGTTTCCAATTTCAATTGAACAGTTAGAAAAATTTATAAAATAATTTCCCTTTCATACAAGTTTTTTCTATTATTTAAAATTAAAAGATCATCATTAGGTTCTGTAATTTCTTTTTCTAGTTTATTTACTAATTTACAGTTTTTCTTAAAAATGCAATTTTTACTTAATTTTAATTCTTAAAGACTTAAATTGCTTTCAAATGTATACGTTTTATTTTTGATCTTAACAATATATTCCAATTCTTCGTTAATTAGCGTATTAACATATTAGAATTTACAATTTGGGATTAATAATTTGTTATCTGTTTTAATCACGAATGTTGGGATTTTTATGGCAAGAATTAGATTCTCGTTTTCAAACTTAACTATTCCTACTGAGTTTTTTAATGTCAATCTGATATTTAATGATTTCGTCGTTGCTTAAAATACTTTGGTGTACAACCCATACTCTCGTTAAAATTATATTTTCCTGTAATAAATTTATTTTTTCTTTAAGAATCTTTATTCGCATTTGCTGTTCTATAAAGTCTTCCCGTAATATTAGTTGTTTACTAAGATGTTATTTTCGTGTACATTTTCAAGTTTGAGTTTTCTAAATTTAGGTTCCCCTTTGTGTCGAAGACACTTATGATTTTTAATGAATCCTGTAGTTCTGGTTTCCGTATAATTTTCGCGTTTTCTATTGCTTCTTCCTATTGCGTTAGCTTTAGCTTTATCTATTCTTTGTTTAATGAGACTAAAGGCAATTTTTCGTTCATGAAAAGATGGAGTGCATTTTATTGTGGAATGAAAAGAGTTGTTATAAAATATGACAGCATTAACCATTTGTGTTTCGATATGCTCTAATTCTTTCTGTGAGAGTATTATTTAATCTTTCAACATCTGAATTACCCGTATGAATATTTGGCTTGTTATGTTCGATATTTTCATTTTTACAAAATTCTTCAACATTTTTTGATTTGAATTCATTGTCAAAAGTACTCGTAAATGTCTTTATTTTTCCACGGATTGATATGAAATGCTTTAATTAAACGGTTTTATTTATTGGGTATATAATTTATTTCGTGCGGTTTTTTTTTTCAAAATTTAAACGTTTATTTAAGAAAAACATGTACAATAGAATTATTCAAAGTATTGCCCATCTGAAGCTATGACTTTTTCCCATCTTTCTGGAAATTTGTGGATCCCATGCGCCGGCTTGGCAGCCAAGAATGAATCAAGCCAATTTCTGATATTCTGCTCTGATGTGAACCGTATTTCAGTGAGGGCGTTCTGCATCGACCGGAACAAATGGTAGTCAGAGGGGGCAAGGTCTGGGCTATAAGGCGGGTGGGGTAAGACTTCCCATCCAGTGTTTTCCAAATAGTTCTTAACCGAAATAGCAACGTGGGGCCGAGCGTTGTCATGATGGAAAACTATTGCCTCGTGTCTGGTCGCATATTCCGGGCGTTTTTCGACCACTGCTCTCTTCAAACGGATTAATTGTGTTCGGAAGTGTTGTCCATTGGTGGTTTCACCCGGTTTTAGCAGCTCATAATACAGCACACCCATCTGATCCCACCAAATACAGAGCATTACCTTCGCGCCATGGATATTCGGCTTTGCCGTTGATTTGGCTGGTTGGCCGGGTTTCACATATGATTTTTTGCGCTTGGGGTTGTCGTAATGGATCCATTTTTCATCACCAGTAACAATCCGATGCAAAAATGACTTCCTTTTGTGGCGTTCCAGCAGCATTTCGGACATGCAAAACCGCCTTTCGACGTCTCTCGGCTTGAGTTCATGTGGAACTCAATTTCCTTGCTTTTGAATATATCCAGCTGCTTTTAAACGTTTTAAAATGGCTGCTTGAGTGACACCCAAAGATTCTGCGAGCTCTTCTTGTGTTTGGCAACAATCTTCATAGAGTAATGCTTCCAGTTCTTCATCTTCAAACTTTTTTGGCTGCCCAGGACGTTCATCGTCTTCTAAGCCAAAATCACCACTTTTAAATCATGCAAACCACTTTTGGCACGTTCGCTCAACTAGCGCATGTTCACCATAAACTTCCACCAAAATACGATGACTTTCGGCAGCAGCTTTCATCATGAAGAAGAACTCCCCGCAAAAACACTTTTTCAGGCACAAAGTTCGACATATTTGAGTGAAAAAAAAATTATTGTTGTTTACGCTTCAAATGAATGACATATACTGAAATGACGTACAATGACAGTAGCTTTCCAACGCATGTTCCAATGCAATAATAACAATGGAATAATACAAGTTACGCCATCTCTTAGCAAACCGCACGAATAAACCAGCTTGCCCTGTTTGTTTGTTACAATAGCTTGGGTCCTGTTGACAGCTTGATCTGAAATCTGGTACACACCTTTAAGCGGCCCTTACACGGTCAATGGAATGACATCAATCACTAGCATGTGTTTGTGAAAGTATATCTGTATGAGTCACACACATTTGATGAAGTCTGATTGACGAAAATCAAAGCAAGTTTGATTTTACATGATGAACGTCATGCTGATTGATATGTGTAAGGGTCGGATTGAAGTAATTACTTCTTTGTGTTTTGTGTCACGCAAGCGAAAATATGTCTGGGGCCAGCGGAAAATTGAAGGACGAGCATTTGTATCGGACCAACATTTGTATCGGAATTAATTGAAACGTATCGGTCATTACCGAGTTTATGGGATGTCAAAAGGAAAGATTACTGGGACCGAAACAAAAAATATGCAACAATATGAAGTTTTACTGCAAAAGTATAAGGAAAAGTATCCTGATGCAAAAAAAGCGGATGTCACCAGAAAAATAAATACGTTGAGAACGAATTTTCGGCGCGAGCTAAAACGTTTATATGAATTAAACAAAAGCGGATCCGGTGTTGATAATTTCAGTGAACCAACTCCTTGGTATTTTAATGAAATTAGTTTCATTAAAGACAGCGAATCTCCGTGTTCATCTCGCAGTACAATTCAAGAAGAACACAACCAAGTAAGTAAATTGTTTTTCTTTATTTTTTTTTTTTATAAATTAAGCAAGATTAGTGACAATGTTTTGCCAGGAAACTTGGCCCTCATTATTAAAATATTCGCAATATACTTGTCGTACATGTTTTGCAATGTTTGAAGAATTTCGGGATTGTGAGTTTTGTAAAGATGTCAGCAAATTACTACTCCGCCTCCACGAACCTTCTGTTACTATTCCAGTTTCCAAATCCTCTGCGTCGATAGAACCGCCTGGAAGGTATTTCTGCGCACTTTTCCGTCTAAGAAAATTATGAAGGTAACAGCAAGCTAAAACAACTATTTGTGTTTTCTCTGGTGATAATTGAATTTTCCGCTGAAATATACCAAACGCATTTTCAACGATGCGCCGAGCTCGACTTAGCCGATAGTTAAAAATTCTTTCTTTATCTCCAAGTCCAGTTTGGGCGAAAGGCTTCATAAAATGTTCAGTTAATTGAAAAGCATCATCGCCAAGAAATACGTAGGGCGCTTTGTTTTCGCTTGATGGTAATTTATCTGGTTCAGGTATATTAAGTAATCGAGTTTACCTGAAAGGCCTTTCCAAAAGATGTTTGATAGAATACACCTCCATCAGATATTCTGCCATTGACACCAACATCAGCAACGATAAATTCGTAATTTGAATCCACTATTGCCATTAATACTACACTAAAAAACTTTTTATACAATAGTTATAATGGTAAGATCCAGAATGTGGTGGTTTTGTAATTGCGACGTGTTCGCCATCGACAGCTCCCAAACAATTTGGGAAATTCCAACGATCATTGAAGCCTTCTGCTATTTGTTTCCACTGATCTTGCGTTTGAGGAATCTGAAAATATAAAATTACATTTAACATAAAGTTGTAATTGTATCTGAAAGAATAAACATATTTTTTTATGTATGCTTCTTTACAGGACGAAGGAGGACCAGTCAGGAAAAAATTAAAGAAAAACAACGATCCAACAGAGTAATTAATTGCTTTGGCTACCCAGCGGTTGCAAAAAGAGTCAGACAATTTTAAGAAGATGGCTGATGTTTGGGCATCGAAGTTGAGAAATAAATGAAATAATATTTGAAGGAATTCAAGGCAATTTAAACGTACATCCACACCGAAAACTTTTCAGCATTTCGATTCTGACTCATACCTGGATTCATCTAATTCCTTCGAATTCAGGAATAGCTCGCAACCTACCACTTCGAGTCAAGTAACAAGTTCGTTAATTACTCATCCAGGACGTGGAATAAATAGGGTTATTTACAACTATGTACATTCGGTGTTAGAGCAAAGCACTCAATGTGAGACAGACCAACAGGATTCTGAAACAGATTTGAATACTGCAAAATATTTCTCTACGTTTCAGTAATATGTAAAAATGTATACACAAATATGTTACTTTTCTTAAATAAATGAATTACTTACTTTTATGTACTCTTTTAAGCCACGTATTATTGCTTCACAAGTTTCCATCACTATTTTGCTGATTGATATTGCAGCTATTACTGCTGTAAATTTTATATCCTCAAATGAATTTCCTGTAGCAAGATATCGCAATGTTGTAGAAAGCCTCCGGCTTATGGAAATCGCTTCACACATGCATGTATTTTTTTCATAATTAGAAGAAATTATTTTAAGCAATTCCTCGTACGTGGAGTTATCCATGCTCATAAAATTTTTATAATCGTCCTGTGCAGATATTTTCAATTCATTCAAAAGATTTTCATGTGTGAACTGATTCCTTTGTTTTTAACCACTCCTTCATCCAAATTCTCTTTTTTCTCGACATTTTTTCTTTTTCCTCTTTATACAATGTGCAAGAGCAATATATGCAATACAATCGTCCGTTTCACTCATCGCACATCCGTACACCACGAAAACTCACAAAAACTACAAATTTCACGTCAATCGATTGAACTGTCAATCCACACATACACGATGCATGATGTCAACCGATTGACCGTGTAAGGGCCGTTTTAGTTCTGATGACAATACAATTTAATATAATCAGTATCATTGTAAATCCAAGATGGTCGCTTCTACAAAATGGCGGATTACATATTTTCTCACAACCCCCTCTGCTTTGAATACATAGCAACAATTTAGACATTATATGTTGTTAAGTATGTTTACAAAAAAAAAATATATATACTCGTATGTTAATTTTTTTTAAATAAATGTTTGTGTAAATGTGTGTTATGAATGTACTAGCATGTGTATACAACCCGCTTCCTTTCCTTCATGCGCTTTCCTTGTGGATTGTGTAAAATGTGGAATGATGTGTAATGTGTTTGTGTATTGTGTATTGTGTGTATTTATGTGTTGTAATTGCAATTTAACAAAAAAAAGTGAATAAAACTCTCAACTAAAATTTGATTCTAATGCAACAATTCATTTAATTTTTATGTATGTACATGTGTTCTGTCACAAAAAAATATGTCAAGATATGATACGGTTGATGCTCAAGGCCAGACTCTCCGCCAATTCACCAAAAATTCGAACAAGTCAATATCAGATAACATGAATTTTTAAAAAGAGACAAAAAAGAGAATCGTGCATATGCAATACATTGCTGAATTATAAAGAGATTAGAATTACAGTTAATTTATATTGTCATAATAATTTTCTTTAAAATGTAGGGTGATATTTAGGATGTTTGGCTAAGAGTGGTGAATTCCCTTTTTCTTGTGGTCAGTTTTTTTTTGTGTTATGTGTACATCGTTCCTCAACACCCTTAATATTGGTATCAAATAAAAGGGCTTTACAATGGGAACACAGTGCATGGCGAATCATAGAGTTGATTAAAATTGAAATCTAGGCATCTAATCGAAAAAACGTTATAATGTCCATTACTCGTGGGAACAACATGGAAAGAAATAATAGTAAAACAAAAACAAAGAAAAATAAAACAGAAACTGCAACACAACGAAAAAGAAGGCTTGAAAAGGCGAAAGAAAAGTATAGAGCAAAACGTGCAAACGAGAGTGAAAGTGAGACCTATAGTCGACTACAGAAACGAAGAGAACGGTTGGCATCGGAAACACCTGACCAACATGTGGCCAGGTTAATAGGGCAACGTGATAGACAAAGGGAGCTGGTAGCGTCAGAAACATCAAAGACCTTTTTAGAAAGAAATTTGGTATACAAGACATCAAGTGTAAACAAGTTGGCAAAGTGAAGAGCAAAAACGGCATGTGTTTTGAAATACGTATACCCACCAAATACGATTGGATGTTCAAATCTTCGGACGGCATACCAATCTCGGAAAAGATGGTCCTCGCCCAACGGAAGGATATGGTATATAATACGATATATTCTCGGTATCGATATGAAGGAAAATGCGAATTCAATTTAAATTGTTTTTATTTTCCAATATAATCCCCCCTAAGATCAATGCATTTGTTACATCTTGAGATAAGCTTTTTTAAACCCTCAAAATAATAAATTTCCTCTTTCTCTGCAAAATACCGACTTGAGTTCTTCATCATCCGAAAATCTTTTTCCACGAAGACATTTTTTCAAATCCGGAAACAGGAAATAATCACTAGGGGCAAGGTCTGGACTATAGGGTGGGTGTTGGATTTCTTCGAAACCACAATCTCGCGCAGCAGCCTTGGAAACTCGCGCCGTGTGAACAGGAGCGTTGTCATGAAGAAGCAACACACCCGCTGCGAGTTTACCCCGTCTTTTCTTTTTAATTTCCTCCCGCAAATTATGCAAAGTGGAAGCGTAGGATGTGGCGTTGATGGTTTCACCTTTTTTTTTTGTACTCAATGAGCAAGATTCCCTTTGAGTCCCAAAAAACTGTGGCCATGAGCTTCCCGGCAGACGGAGTGACTTTGAACTTCTTCGGGGGGTCTGTTCCTTTTTTATGCCACTGCATGGACTCTTGTTTGCTTTCAGGGTCATAGTGGTGGACCCATGTTTCGTCCCCAGTAACAATTCGATCCATAACACCGTCCGCTTTCTCACTACACATCTCCAAAAGCTCTCTACAGCATGCGATTCTCACTTTTTTCCGAGGCGCTGTGAACATTCGTGGCACCCACCTTGCACTGGCCTTTGAAAGGTTAAGATGGTCATGAAGAATGGTGTGAATGTGCCAATTGAAAGCTTGGTGATCTCTGCCATCATTTTCACCTTTATTCGGGCATCCTCAAGAACAAGTTTTTCGACTTCTTTGATGCTTTCTCCCGTACAAGCAGTAGCCGGGGCGCCGGAGCGGGGGTCGTCCTCAATGCTCTCTCTGCCTCTCTTGAACTCACTTGACCACTTTTGCACAGTTGATAATGAAGGTGCGGAACCCTGGTAAACAGCCACCATCTCTTCATGAATAGTTTTTTGACTTTTTCCTTGCTTAGTGAGAAATTTAATTACAGCGCGATGCTCAATTTTCACCATCATCGTCTCAGTTGCCATTATGATTCTGTTTAACTAGAGATAAAACGCGAATTAATAATCACATTTATATGAAATTTTACATGAATGCACTAAAATATTACTTGATAAATAAGTCAATTTATATATACAACCACAGCTTCACCCCGATACCGAGAATATGTTGAACGCCCCTCGTAAGTTTGCTAATAAAAGAAAAAATAGCACCCACAATTCTGCCCTATCCCATCAACATCCCGACTCAAATTGGTCATTTAAGACCCAAATCTTTCCAAGATTCTGCTCGCTCCTACCCCCCTTTGCTCCATCCAAAAAGAACACCAGAGTCGCTACACCAAATCCTCTCGCTCCCCTTACCAAATCTTTAAAGCCGCCTCAAAACAGATTCTCATTTAACCTTGCTCCTGCGCCATCTACCCAAGTTCCATCTAACGTTGCCCCATCAGTCAAATATCCTAATTTTATCAGCCCCCATATACCAAACCCAACCACCCCTTCCTCATTTTCATCTACCAATCCACCTGATCCAACCCCCCTCACTAGTCAAGATTCTAGTTCTGGGGTGCTTGAACAACCTGTCCCTTCTTCATCCGCTCGTTCTCTTAATTCGCCTGCCTTCGATTCTTACCCGAAATACCTTGACCCACTCCTTCCACCAACTGTCAAACTCACTAAAAAATTGTCTAATATGAATGATGACAGTCGTTACGTAGTATCTCGTGTGAGAGACCGCCGCATTTATGAAAATGTTCCGCTCTACCTTGCCTACTTGCATAACAAATCCAACTCCGTTTACATTGATGGCATAACCAAAACCAACATTATTCAACGAGAAGTTCTTCCTATTAAGCCAGTGGAATTGATGCAAATTTTCGTTCGCTACCATGAGAGTTTCGACATCTCTTCCGATGAAGTTCATAATGATCTTTCTAAACGTCTCTCTTTGACCTCGTTCAAAGTTTAAAAACTATTACAGTTCCTAACAAACTAAATCCTGTATCCTCCAGTCCGCAATGCCTGTCCATTTACTACCAAAATGTAAGAGGTTTGCGCTCTAAAATCTCCGTCGTATATCTCAATTCTCAAAAGTTACCCTATGACCTAATTGCTCTTACTGAAACAAATCTAATTCCGGACATTAATAACCTTGAGCTGTTTCCTCCAAATTTCAACGTTTTTCGAAAAGATGGATTTGAAAGAGCTGATAATCCCTATGGCCGAGGTGTTTTACTAGCAATCCGGAACTTTTTTTACACAACTCCTGTTGATATTTCCCACACTGACAACTTTGAGTTTGAGTACTTTGTTGTTACATTCACCCATCCCAACCAATTGAGTCTTATCGACCTGTAGTTCACGCAGTGGATTTTTTGACTGATAATGCACAACCTGAAGACTGTATTATTCTAGTAGGGGATTTAAATCTCCCTCAATTTAAATGGGGGCCTTCCGACGATTCGTCTCATTTCGTCTCTCTTAATTCGTCCTCAGAAATAGAAATATTGATGGTGGACTGCCTAACCAACTCAAGTCTATATCAGATTAGTGGAATACCTAACACAATGAACAGACAACTCGACCTTTTCTTCACATCCGATTCAGATAACTGTGTCGTTTATAGGAGTGATCATCTTCTTTCTACCCTAGACCGCCTTCATCCCCCCTTGTCAATTATATACTCATATGAAAATGGCAACACCAGTGTCGATGCGGAAAATGCATTTTCATTTAACTTCCGAAGAACCGACTTTAACAAACTTAAAAACCTCATCAGCAACATTAACTTTGACTTTATTGCTGAGACGACTAATATTGATCTTGCCCTATCAACGTTCTATTCGTTAATTTTCTCCTGCTTTGCCCAATCGGTTTCATATACCTTCCGAAAGGACTGCACGTCAGCTCCTCCCTGGTACAACAAGGAGTTGCGCTCTCTCCGTAGTTACAGAAACAAGTTGTGGCATAAATTTTTAAGGACTCGATCTGATTCCGACTACAGTAATTATCGATTGGTATATAATCGTTTTTCTGAACTTTGTGAGTCTCTTTACCTTGAATACCTCTACCGCATGCAATTTAACTTAGCCTCAGACCCTAAACGCTTCTATCAGTTTGTTAATACCAAAAGAAAGTGAGGCGGCTACTCATCTACTCTCAAATTTCTTAGTGAATCTTCTGCCGACCCGAAAACCATTGCAAATTTCTTTGCCTGTCATTTTAATAAATCTTTTTCTAAGAAAACAGCTGAACCCGATCCTAGTTACTTTAGCTATATGAGAAACTATCCTGAGACATCATTCATTTCACTAAATATAACAACTTCTTTGGTATCTGAAAACATTACCAAACTTAAAGATGATTTTTCGTTCGGCCTTGATGGCCTTCCGGCTATTGTAATAAAAGAGTGTATTAACCATCTCGGTCCTCTCCTTGCTGACCTATTTAACTTGTCTATCTCAACAGGTACTTTCCCTTTCCTATGGAAGGAATCTTACATCATTCCTATTCATAAAAAAGGAAGTAAGGCCGAAGTCGATAATTGTAGGCCAACTATCTGTACAAATCAGCACGGTTTCATGAAAGGTAAATCAACGACCACTAACCTAACAGAGTTCGTCTCTTGGACGTTTCCTGCTTTAGAAGACGGTGATGAAGTCGATTAAATTTCCACTGATTTCAGCAAGGCATTCGATAAAATTTCTCACCAACTTATCATTTTTAAACTAAAAAAAGTTGGCTTTTCCCCTCATTTTGTGGACCAAATCCTATTTAGAAGACCGAGAATACAGGGTCATCTTCAGATCTTCAATATCCGACCCAATAAAAGCAACATCTGGTGTCGCTCAGGGTAGTCACCTTGGGCCAATCATCTTTATCCTGACAATTAACGACATAAATCTCATTTTAAAGAATTGTAATCTTTCTATTTTCGCTGATGACATGAGAATTTCCAAAGTCATTTCATTGCCTTCTGACTCCCATTGCCTGCAAGATGACTTAAATAAGTTTTCGGTATGGTGCAAGCAAAACTTTTTGGAGCTTAATGTCAGCAAATGCCAAGCGATAACCCATTCCCGCAAACGTCTATCTCCAAGAAACTACCTCATCTGCGATGAGCGTATTCCTTCCACTACCCAAGTACGGGATCTAGGAATAATTTGTGACAGGGAATAGAATTTCGACTCACATATTGACAGCATTATAAAGCTAACTCTGCACTTGGTTTTATCAAACGCTGGTCAAAAGAATTTTCCAACCCTTACGTTACAAAGTCCCTGTACATTACTTTTGTAAGGGCTCTTCTCGAATACTGGTCACCCTATAAACTAATCCAGACTCAAAGAATAGAAGCAGTCCAATGCAGGTTTATCCGTTTCGCACTTCGTGGTCTACCCTGGGCCGACCCATATGGATTACCCCCCTATGAAAATAGGCTGGAACTAATTAGCATGCATACCCTAAAAAAAACGTCGTGAAGTCGCTGATGTACTTTTTATCCACCAGTTACTGACTGGAAACATCGAGTGCTCGAGAATAACGCAAAATATTGCATTCACTCCCAATCCCCGTAATCTAAGATCTGTCCCACTCTTCCTGATCCGAACTCACCGCACCAACTACGGTCACTTTGAACCCATATCTAGAATGTTGCGTATAACGAAGAACTATGCCGAAGTCTTTGACCTAAATAGCAGCAAACACGAAATGAGTTGGTAACTTCAGAAACACCTGAGCAACATAATCCCCAGGACTCTGCCCTTCTTCAAGAAGACCTTGATCGGTTTTCAATCTGGTGCCTCAAAAACTGCCTAGAACTTAATATAGCTAAATGTCAATTTATAACCTTCTCACATAAATACAACCCGTCTCCCCCCCCGACTTTATTTTCTCCATGGTCAACCAATTCCTCTGGTTCAGTCTTTTCAAGACCTTGGCATATTATTCGACTGTGAGCTTAATTTCCGTTCACATATCGATAAGATGATCCTCAAAGCCAACTCATCACTTGGCTTTATTAAACGATGGTCCAAGGAATTTTCCAACCCGTATGTAATCAGATCTCTCTATGTTACCTTTGTTCGCCCCCTGCTTGAGTATGCCAGTCAAGCTTGGTCCCCCTTTCACCGGGTTCATGTTTCCCGAATCGAGGGTATTCAACGTCGATTCCTCCGATTTGCCCTCCGTGGCCTGCCATGGAACGACCCTTTAATCTTACCTCCCTATCAAGACCGCCTCAAACTTCTAAATATGAATTCGTTAGAAGAACGTAGGAATATTGCTGACGTTCTTTTCATTCATCGTCTTCTCTCAGGTTCCATCGACTGTGCATCCATTTTGAACTCCATTTCCTTCAATACCAACCCCCGCAATCTACGTTGTCCTCGTCTCTTCTATCTACCGGTCCACCGCACCTCTTATGGCTCCAACGAACCTATTTCCCGAATGCTCCGAAAGGTCAACTCGAACCTCTCCCTTTTTCATTTCCACCTGAGCACTCCTCGTCTCAAACAAGATCTCCTCCATCACTTCCTTGGTCACTAGCTCTTAAGTCTTTCTGTTAGTTTTTAAGTTAGATTAAGCTTGTATTAAGCCAATAAATGGGGGCCTCAGCCCCCACCAAAATTAAATTAAATTAAAATTAGGGCAACGTGAGCGTACCTAGCAACACAGAGCTGAAAATCATCTACAAGCGTTCGAAAATGCTATTAACATATTATGCATACATGTTTGTGAAATTTGTACCAAACGTTGCTATCCTAATAAGTTCATACAGTACCTTACAACACTGTTGCATTAAGATATCTACCTGTAAAGTTGTCTTCGAAAAACAACGTTACTTTTACGTTCCCGCCGCCAAACACATGTCACCAGTAATAAATCAATAGCACCACCAAAAGCTTTCTGGAATAATCTGGACCCAGGTTCTATACTAGACATCATTTAAGCGCTGACGCAGGCAGAGCAACGTTTACTGTGCAGAATAATCCCGTTTATTAAAGTCATAAAACTTACTGGACTATATGGGCAGTACGGTTTCCGCGGACAAGCTGTTTTGTTTGCCCAAGATATCTTTGAGGTCAGTGAAAGGCTACCTAACATGCTTCCGAGATCTTCAAGCCAGTTAGGTATTGTTGTAGTAATAGAACGATTGGAAAATTTTAGCCTCACAAGAGAATTCACAATATCCTGCGGAAAAGTCTATAGTGCTTTAAGATGGTTAATTAGAAATAACCCGCTTTACAGAAATGTACGTATTGACGAAAATGCCCAAATTAGTGAACAAGACTTGATAGGAATTAATGTGTCAGATTTATTTGAAGACGGAGAACCTGAAAGAATTGAAATTCCAAGTGCGTTCACTCCATTTAATGATATTGCTAGAATTAGCTTCATGACATCAAGGTGACTACAACATTTTCATTTCGGGATATGTCGGTATACAATGTAGTGCTATATCGTGCGGGCCGCAATACTCAACCCTAATCGATGGGATGTTAACATTCTGAACGCTAACATGTTAGAGGGTAACTACAATACTTATATTGTCAAATTCGTGCTCTATTACCGCTAAATGAACTGGATGAAACAGGATATTTAGAGATGCGGAAGAAATTTTCATGTCGTCAAAGAAAACGGACAAATGTATGACAAGCGATTTTCTATAGAATATGATGAAGACACTCTACTTTTTGGAAGTCTTCAAGACGCTGTCAACACCAACAATATTGGCATTACAGCTTTAACTCCATTATTTGACGGCCATCTTTCGGGAATATTGACAGCTTCGAATAAATTTGTCAGCGTATTTCGCTGACTCCCATTTTTGGGACCCTAAAGGCAAACCAACGGCAAAAAGTGGCAGAGTGGCCTATAGAATGCGACAACCTGCAAGAACTTTGCCGTATCTGTAAGAGATGCCTTGGGTAGCGTAATATCGTTTACACTCTAACACGCGTAGACGTAAATTTCAGGGAAGAAGTCATTATTCATCAAGCCGTACAAGTACAGTGACAGCTCTCGAATCCGTCATCTGCAACTGTTCCTATGCAAACATCTGTAATGTTGCCTATTAATAGCGCCCAACCCGATGTCGACGAAGAGCTTGAAGTGTCTGAAAATGTAAACAAGATTAGAAGAAAGATGAATGATAGTACTGTCAATGAAGGTCATGCGATAAAGGCAGAAGAATTCTTGTGCTATCAATTATTCCCATATGGCAAAAGTGGCTTGAAAGAACAAAAACCAGTAGTCCTTTGGATTACTATCAATTTCGTATTTTAGGTGTCGATACAAGGTTTCAGCGCAACGATAACCTGTTCTACGCTCTTTCAGTAATATCAGATCAAGTCAACCATTGCAGCATGTGCTAGAAGAGTGCAAGGTGAAAATGGCAATCGAGTGGAAGACCCACACTTGTATTTGAGAAATCTTAGCGGTTCCGCTGCTTATTGGCGTAGTGCTCTCCGTGTCTTATGTTAATAGCAAAAAATGTAAGATGTCTAGGACCTCCGAACTATTTTGTAACATTGAGCTGCAACGATCTTCACTGGAAAGATATGAAAAAAGTGCTTCTGGTGACTGATGGCAGACAACACATTGAACCAGACATCTTGTTCACTGCACCATGGTATCGTACGATTTCATTTAAATACTCGTAATAAATTTACTGGTGGCACGGTTGCATCGAACCACTCTTGAGATCAGTTGCTTTACAACAACAAATCACAGCGAAGCATCGCCTGACCATCCCACTGTACAACTATTTACATCACCAAGTGCATTGGGATGGTGTGCAATATATGAATTCTGGGTTGGACTAACTGGTTGGAGGTTTGGGCACTTCACTCGTGATGAACTCGCTGTACACGTCGCATCAATCTCAATAAACACATTAATTTTAGTTGGTTGTTTCTTTTGTTGGATCATTCGTTTCTAGCTTTGTTTCGATTGGATATCGGGTGTGATCATCGAAGGGTTCATCCGTCTTAACAACTAGTTTCGCTTTAAAACATAAATTTGTTGGTGCTTCAGATCCAGATAAATTGGGTGAACAGTGAAGGTAAATTAAAAAAGACAATAGACTAAACAAAAGATAGACAAAAGACATGCATTCGACAACGTGCGAAATGTTGCAAATACGATTGGCACACTTGGACCAGTCCTGGTCAACATTCTGTTCGCTGCATGACGCATCACTTCAAGAAGCAAGCGAGGAAGAAGTGGCAAGCTTCCAGGAGGAGTACGGTGAGTACGAAGATCGGTTTTTTGTTGCACACTCGACCTTAGTCAAGAACATTAACGAACGGAAAAGGTTAATAAAAGAAAACTCGGTGGTAGAAGAACTCATCCAACAGCAATCAGCATTTTTAGAAAAACTTAATTCGTTCAGCCTTAATCGTACGGCTTCTATTCAGTTGGCCAAACTAACGGTGCCATCCTTTAGATTTAGATTTAGATTTAGATTTAGATTTATTTATTGTATCATACATGCTTACACAGTAAGAATTCACTTATAAGTCTGTGAAAGATACAAAGTTTTTAATTCACATACATAAATGGTTTGAAAGTTAAGTTAAATTGCTTTTACTCGTATGTTAATTAAGGTTATTCTTATGTTTTGAATTTATTTTAAATTAATTCTAATTGAAATTGTAATTGCTTGAAGTGGGATAGGGATGGGAAAAGGTTCCTCTAGTTTCTAAAAAAATTTTCGAAGCTCGTTTTTGAATCGTCGTGCATCAGTTAGCTCTCGCAAGTTACGTAGGAAGGTCCTTGCAGTGAATGTTAATTCACTGATTAGGTTCGAACGAAGAGCCACACTATTTAAGTTGCTTAAAGACCAAGCCCCTGATGTGCTTTTGGTTAGCGAAACTAAGCTTACCAAAAGATACAAAATGAGGCACAGAAGATATGAAATATTACGAAGAAACCGACCCAATTCCATTCAAGGAGGAGGTGTTGCGATCTTTGTAAGAAAGGGACTGCGTTTCAAAAGAGTATATAGTCGTGTAGTACGTAGGTTTCAGGTGCTGGAAGCATGCGTCATGTACATTACTCTCCGTAGTGGAAAGCGGTTATACATGGTGTCAGTTTATGCATCTAAGGCTACTCAATCCACCTTATTCATCTCAGAGCTCGAGACACTTTTTCGATTACTGAGGCTGGAATTGGAAGACAACTATTTTATTATCGGCGGAGATTTCAACGCCAAACACAGTGATTGGGGAAACAATATACCAAATACTAGAGGGAACCTACTATTCAATTGGTGGGGTCAGCACAGTGTGATGTATCGACTCGGCCTCAAAGCCACGGATAGTCCGTCGTTTCCCAGACACGGGTCCTATTTGGATCTCCTGCTGTTCGACTCACGAATACAACTGACATGCACTAACCAACAAACTACAAACTGTCTACGCACTTTCGTGTATGACAGTGACCATTGCGGTCTCAGCACCGAAACAACTGTTCCCAACGAAATTGCGGAATTGGACGAGTTTGTTCAAAGGCATTCTTACAATTATAGTAGGGTGCGTTGGACACACTTCACCAGAACACTGACTAGAGCACTCTCCTCGAATTCGCTCTACCCACCGTCCAACAGAAATCTGTCAAACGAGGAGATTGACAGGTATCTTAGACTATTGGGCGAGACAATTAAACGAACAATGGACAAAACGATACCTCGGTATCAACACACTGACGACGAAGACTTATTCCGCAATGCAACTATTGACGCACTGCACCGACAAAAAAGTAGGCTGCTTGTACAGACAGTTTACTGACAGACATAACCCGGAGATCATGACATTGAAGTCGTCGATTAAAAACCTCCAGATATTAATAAAAGAAAATTACAGAAATTCTGTAAGTTTGTATTGGAACAACAAAATTCGGGCTGTAAACACCAGCAACCCGAATATGTTCCCGCAAATAAATAAAATATTTCGGAGGAATAATCAGAACGACCTTCCATGTGTTAGAATCGCCCGAACGACTAACAACGAACAAATACTTGTAACAGCAGGCATAGATCCAAATGAGGCTGTTGATGATGACAACTTCTTTGTGATCGAGGATCCGCAGGAGCAGGTAGAGGCTATAGGAGCGACTTTCCAGGAAGTGTATAAGGCGAATGCTATCATTGGCCCGAACCACGATCTGGAGAATCGAGTCCTTGTGCACAATTTCTGCCTTCGAAATGAAATAGAGAATTGGCGAATCGAGAGCTCGGGCTTCACCCAGTTTAGTGACGAGAATAGGTCAAATAATGTCATCACCAACGACAGGGTACTACCCCCTTTCATTTCGAAGGAGGAGCTCCAAACGATCTTCGAATCGCTTAGAAGTAAGAAATCAGTGGGAACCGATGAAATACCGAACATTGTGCTTCGACATCTCCCACTAGAAGCGGTGAACATTTATACCACCCTGTTTAATAATGCAATGAATAATGTACATTATCCAGCGCATTGGAAAACTGCGGTGGTACATCCCATCCCGAAAAGGGATAAAGATACTTCCAATCCGGCGAATTTCCGCTCGATCAGTCTTCTTCCAAACATCAGTAAAGGCTTGGAAAAGGCCTTCGACACCATCTGATTACAGGGACTCTTCTTCAAGCTGGACAGGTTGGGCATTAGTAAACCAATGCTGTATATTCTTTTTGATATGCTCCCCAGTAGGCAGTTCTCGTGAAGAATGGCGATGTGACTTCTGCTGGCACATTTAACATTAAAAACGGTCTGCAACAAGGTGCGGTAAATTCGCCGATCCTATTTAACATTTACACAAGTGATCTGATAGGTTCACTTCACCATACCATAGCGTACGCAGACGACTTAATTGCGTACAGATCAGGTCCAAAGATTGAGGTCATTAATACACTTTTGCAACGTGACTTTGACAAAATTAAACAATATTGCGATGACTGGAAGTTCAAAATCAACTTTCAGAAGTCGGAAACCATTCTGTTTAGGACGCCTTTGTCTGGGGCCTCTAGGGATACCAGAAAGAATTGGCGAAAGTTCTCTATCGTGGGACAACATGGACAGCCACTTGCTTGTCGAAATGTAGTCAGATACCTTGGGATCTGGCTAGATCAATATCTGTATTTTAACAAACATATAGATGTTGCTCTGACCAGAGCCAGAGGTTCTTTTGCCTCTACAAGGAGACTGTTTTATAACAGCCAACTCGATGCGAGGGTGAAGGTGATCTGCTACATGGCCCTTAACCGGCCTATGCTTGTATTTGGATGTCCCGTGTGGTTCAACGTGAGAGCAAGTTTATTGGAAAAAATTCGGGTGTTTGAAAGGGCTTGCCTTAGGGCTTGTCTTCGCTTATCCAGAACACCAGAGTCTGAGTACATAAAATTCTATCGCAATGAGGTCTTGTACAATAGGGCGAACCTAATAAGAGTGGACAATTTTGTTATTAAGTTGACTCGAAGGCACATTGCAAGAGCAATGACATCGTCGAACAACCTGATCTCTGGGGCTTACTACCCTAATTATATGTATCATTAGAGAGTTCGCTTTGACGGCTATGTTCCTCCAGAAGCGTTCCTCTACCTTGATAGCAAAGGTCTGATCTAGGACAGATTGGCTGTGCCGCTAATCTTCCACGTTGCTCGAACAGCTGCGGACAGGCGACTCAACTACGACAGAGGCGTCGCACACGGCAGTGCGGAGCGTCTCCGGTTCAGTAGGGCGGTAGGGAGTCGCGACATGAGGGATGTTGCTCATTAGCACCAGCAATTTTGGTGGCTTGTTGAAGAAGAGGATGCGTCGTCGTCGAATTCCTTCAGCAATAGATAGCTTCTTACGAAGCAAAGTGGGTCAGCCTAAATTTTTTTTTGTTTTAGCGTTGGCCGGCTTACATAGTTTTAGGTAGAATTAAGTAAGCGAAAAAAAAAAAAAAAAATATATATATATGTATATATGTATATACATGTATTTATATATTACGTATATATATATAATGTATATATATTATATATGTATATATTATGTATTAGATGTAAGTAGGTTAAGTAAATTAAGATTTATTCTTAGGTAGTTTGTAAGTTTTAGTTTTAAGTTTTATAATAAGTTAAAAAAAATATAAGTCATGATACTAAGTTTTTCTTAAAAAATGTTTTCTTAGTTTTAATTATAATAAATAGACATAGTATAAACATGTAATGTAAGATACGTCGAAAGACATAATTTAAGTATTAGGTTTAACTTAGAGTGCCCGCACGGGGCCAGTAAGTTAGAATAAGATTATTTTAAGTTAATTAAGCTAATTTTTAAGCATTTTTTTGTCTAGCATGTAAGAGTAAATTAAGTACATAAATAAAAATGCATAAAAAACTGAAAAAAAAAAAACTGAAGCAAGTTACGTAGCAGCAACAAAAAACGAAGATCTGTTAGATCTGTAAGATGCCGGAAACTGGATTTTTTCATAAAGATATGAAGGTTGTCTACTTAAGATTATATTAAAAAGAAGTATGACTGTTCGAAATTTTATATATATGGTCCGCCAAATGCTATAAAAAAAAACTACTGAATATTTTCTCAAATTTCTTTTTTCTTTTGAAAGTACAATCCTTCCGGTTAATAATGGAAAATAATTTCATTCAAGTGGCTGCCTCGGCTGGCCATGCAGTAGCCTACACGATTGGTCCAATTTTTAAGCACATTATCGATTGTGTGCAGCTGTATTTCACCAATGGCTTCACGAATATTGTCCTTTAAAGCGTCAATTGCCACAAATAATAGTACCAACGGTGTCAAATCGCAACTCCGGGGTGGCCAAACGACATCAGCTCTGCGGCTGATAATGCGATCTTCAAAACCAGGGCGCAAAACATCGAGTGTAGCTTCGGCTGTGTGGCACGTAGCGCCGTCCTGTTGAAACCAAATGTTGCCAATATCCTCCTCTTCAATTTTTGTGAACAAAAATTCGTTCAACATGGCCCGATAACGATCGCCATTGACTGTAACGGCCATTCCTTGCTCATTTTCGAAGAAAAATGGCCCAATTATGCCTCTGTGCCCCAAATGCGACAATTTTGCTTGTTTACATACCCGCCAAGATCAAAATGAGCTTCATCTGAAAAGATGATTTTTTTGGCAAAATCGGCATCTTCTCTAAGTCGATCGCAGGCCCACTTAGCGAAGCGTTGTTCAAGCGTATACACAACCATATTCGTTCAGCGGAAGGATACAACTAATTATCTGTCAAATCAGACATGAGCTAAGTGTTACCATTCACGAAATAAGCACTAGTTGAAAAAAAAAACGTTAGATGGCGGACCCTATAGTTACAAAACGACATGTCAACTAGGTGTTTTGCAAGATATGAAACGTGATTATGTCTTTTTAAATCGTATACATATCGAACATTAGTATTGAATGCCACTTGAAGTCGCCTTCTACTCTCGGCATCACATCCATAAAAAATTTCACATCCGTGGATAAGTACAGGAATGACTAATGTTTTAGCAAGTAGCAGTCTTATTTTGAGAGGAATAAACTTTTGAGCAGTATATAGGGTTCGTAGAATACCGTAAGTTTTCCCTACTAATGTATTTATGTGGTTGTTCCATGTAAGGGTTCTGTTGAAAACAAGACCTAGATTTTTCGAAGACTCAACAAATGCAATTTCAGAGCCGTTTAGCATTAGGTGAGGGAAATAAGACAGATCTAACTTTTTTTTTTAGAAATAACTAAACACTTACACTTTGTTGGATTAAGTATTAGGCCGCTTTTGAGTGACCAATCAGAAATTCGTTCCAGATCCTCATTTAAAACACTGACGCAATTTTCAATCAGGCCCAAGGAACAGCTTTGATAAATTTGTATATCATCGGCATAGATATGCTTAGATGAACTTAGTATGACAGAAGCAATATCATTAATATATATGGAGAACAATAGAGGCCCTAGAATAGAGCCTTGGGGAACTCCTTGCCTTAAGAGAAGAAAATCGGAAAGGTTGCCATCAAGTTACACGGCCTATTTTCTTTCACTTAGATAGGATGATATTAGTTTAACAGCAGTGGTGGAAATTGAGAAAAAGTGTCTTAATTTGCTGAGCAGAATCGAGTGATTAACCATATCAAAAGCTTTGGAGAAGTCTAAGAGTACCAGAAAAGTAACGTTGTCCCTATCTAATTTGTCTCTTATATCTTCTATGACGTTCAGCAAAGCAGTTGTACAGCTGTATTTAGCTCGGAAACCCGACTGTACTTGTAGCAACAAGTTATTTTCAATAAGGTAATAATTAAGCTGCTTATGCATAATTCTTTCACATATTTTAGATACTCGTAAAAAAGGTAAGATGGAGATTGGTCTGAATTCTTCACCTTTGGAGCTCTTAGGAGCTAACACCAAATTTGCAACAAAAGAAAATATATATTGAGAACATGAGCAACTTCCAAGGTAATACAGTAAATCTCCGATCGAAGAAACACGGGAGCTCTTCAGACGCAGCAGCAATCTCAGTAGGTGGAACGCCGAGGCAGAATGGGACACCCACAACATCCAATAATTTACCCTCCACTCAAACAATGGTTGTTACTCTTGGGGAGTTAGAAGAGCATTTAAACAAACATACCGATGCTATTATCAATCGTTTCTCGGAGGAAATTAAAAACTTGCGCAGCGACATAATGGACCAAATCACACGCATTGAGAAAAGCTGGGCAGTCTATGAAGAAAAAATTGATAAAACCCTTATAGATTTGCATTTGCGTGTGGAGAAAATTGAAACGCATATTAACAAATCAACCTTCCTTGATGACGATATAACAGATTTGAGAAATAGATGTGATGCACTAGAAAGGAAAGAGCTTGCAGTTGATGCGATTCTTTTTGGAGTTCCGTAGCTGCATGAAGAAAATTTAAAATCAATAGTTTAGTTTTTAGTGTTAAATGCATTTTATTATCTTAATCATTAACCCTTACATACTAACAAAAAATGCTTAAATGCTAGCTTAAAATTACTTAACAATCTTATATTAACTTATTGGCCCCACACAGGCACTCTAAGCTACTCTAAATTCTTATATCTATGTCTTTCAACTATATTTACATTTTACTTAGGAATAATTATTTTCTATACTTAAGGCTAAGAAAAAATTGTTCACAAAAACTTAGCATATGGACTTAATTTTTTATAAAACTTAATATCTAACTTAAAATAAACCTTAGTCTACGTAACCTACATACACAATACACACACACAGATATTATACACAATTATATACATATATTAGTATATACAAAGGTATCTGACTACATTTCGACAGGCAAGAGGCTGCCCGCGTTGTCCAATGATCGAGAATTTTCGCCAATTTTTTCTAGTATCCCTAGAGGCTCCAAACAACGGCGTCCTAAAGAGAATGGTTTCCGACTTCTGAAAGTTGATTTTCAACTTCCAGTCATCGCAAAATCGTCTTATCTTATCGAAGTCACGCTGCAAGAGAGTATTAATGACCTCGATTTTTGGACCTGTTCTGTACGCTATCAAATCGTCTGCGTACGCAATAGTATGGGGAAGTGAACCTATCAAGTCGCTTGTATAAATGTTGAATAGGATCGGCGAATTGACCGCGCCTTGCTGAAGACCATTTTTAATTTGAAATATTCCAACAGAAGTCACATCACCATTTTTCACGATGAACTGTCTGTTGGTTAGCATATTATAAAGAATGTACAAGAGTGGTTTACTGATCCCTAGCCTAGTCAGCTTATAGAAAAGACCCTCTAACCATACGGTGTCGAAGGCCTTCTCCAAGTCAACAAGGCAGGCACCAGTGCAGTGGTTCTTGCCTTTGTTCCATTGGATATCCGACACCAGTTTAGACGCGGCATGAATGATATCATGCCCCGCCTTAAAACCGAATTGATTATCCGGAACTATATGTTTGTCCTCAACCCACCTAGACAGAGCTCTATTGATTACTTTTTCAAACACCTTACTGATATTCGGAAGGAGACTTATCGACCGGAGATTCGCCGGATTGGATATATCCTTTCCCTTTTTGGGGATAGGTTGCACCACCGCCGTTTTCCAATGCGCTGGATAATGTGCATTATTCATTGCATTATTAAACAGGGTGGTGTAAATGTCCACCGCATCTAGAGGAAGATGTCGAAGCACGATGTTCGGAATAACATCGGTCCCCACTGATTTCTTAGCCCTGATTGTGTCGAAGATCTCATGGAGCTCTTCCTTCGAAATGAACGGGGGTAGGTCACCCTCTCTGGTAATGACATTATTTGCCATATTTTCGTCGCTGAACCGGGTGAAACCAGAGCCCTCGGATCGCCAGTTCCCTACTTCATTTCGAATGTAGAGGTCGTGCACCAAGACGCGATTGTCCAGGTCATAATTAGGGCCAATTGTATCATTGGCCTTGTACTCGTATATTTCCTGGAAAGTCGCTCCTATGGTCTCAACCTTCTCCTGTGGATCCTCGATCACAAAGAAGTCGTCATCATCAGCGGCCTCATTTGGATCAATACCTGCTATTGTCAGTAACCGTTCGTTGTCTGTTGTCCGGGCTATTTTAAGACACTGAAGGTCGTTTTGATTTTTCCTACGAAATAGTTTATTTATTTGAGGGAACATATTCGGGTTGCTGGTGTTTACAGCCCGAACCCTGTTGTTCCAATATGAACTTACAGAAATTCTGTAATTCTCTTTTATTAAAGTTTGAATATTTTTAATAGACACCTTCAGTGTCCTAATCTCCGAGTCTTGTCTGTCAGTTAACTGTCTGTACAAGTTTTTGAGTCTTGTCAGAAGTCTACTTTTCTGTCGGTGCAGTGCGTCAATAGTAGGATTGCGGAACAGGTCTTCGTTAGTCGTATGTCGATATCGTGGTATTGTAGCGTCCATAGTTTGTTTAATTGTCTCGTCCATTTGTTTTAGGTAATTGTCGATCTCCTCGTTTGACAAATTCCTATTGGACGGTGGGTGGAGCGTATTCGAGGAGAGCGCACTTGTCATGGTTGCGGAGAAGCGTGACCAGCTTACACAGGTCTTTGGTAGCATTTACCTCCAATTTATAGGTGTTGATAGGAGGCACCTTCTCCTTCTTCTTCTTCTGCTGCTGTTGTTGCTGCTGCTGTTGTTGTTGTTGCTGCTGCTGCTGTTGTTGTTGCTGCTGCTGTTTTTGCTGTTGCCGTTTTTGTGGCTGCTGCTGTTTTAGCTGTTGCCGTTGTTGTGGCTGCACTTGTTGTTGCTGGTGTTTCTCAACATTTTGTTGTTGTAACACTTGTGCTACCTTATTTACTTGGTGCTGTTGTTGTTTCTGCTTTTGAGCAAGCTGCTGTTGTTGGAATTGCTCTTCCCTCTTCCCTCTTCCCTCTTCCTTCTTATCATTTGCTTATCTTTTATGGCCAGCACTCTTTGTTGTAGCATTTTGATGCTGCTACATATGGCCTCCATTTCTTCCTCTTCATCGTCAGATTCGCTTGCTGCCAATGAAGCGAAGTTGTTGGTCGTTGGTAGGGTGGGCTGTTTTACTAAGTTGGAAGTTGGACAAAGCTTCCTCCTTCTCTTTGGTTTTGGCGTTTGGATCGAACCACTTGACGCCTCACTTGGTATTTCAGCAGATCCCGCTATTGACATAGCGGACCGCTCTCCACAATCCATCACGTGATGGACAACACTTAGTACCACTTTAAATTTATTGTTTTTGATAAAAATGAAAAAAAAAGGATGTTATAGAGTACACGGGGATTCGAATCCACGACCGTCGACTGTCGGCCGAGCACACTGACACCCTGCTAATTAGAGCCTATAGCAATTTCCTCAAATGTCTCGTTTTCACTGATTTTACTAATCACTGTACACTCGCAAGCCGAAACACGTCTGTTCTCCACGGAGATATGTGAACGACTCGATTTAAAATCAATTTTCCACTGCTTATGCCATATCATCGAAAGCAAGCCTCCAACTTTAAAAGCTGTTTTTCGTTCTCGGCATCGAGACAACACTAATGATCCACCCATCATATTAAAATTTAATTCGCCAGAAGAACGTAACAATGTCCTAAAGGCCGTTGCCGAGCATCGCAAAAGAGAAAAAAGACAGCTTTGTCTAAGAGATGTTGGATTGGACTTAAATAAACCAATCTTCTTAAACGAGAGTCTAACGAACAGAAATCGTTCTCTCCTTCGACAAGCTGTTCGCATGAAGCAGCGAAAAGAGATTTTCTCAGCCACTACCAGATCTGGATGTGTTTTCATTAGAGAACAAAAACTAGGACAACATATATGCATACACGACGAGGGGATATTAAACACTATTTCCGCGAGATGTCAACCACCAAAATCTGTAGGAGCGACAGAACCTGAGACACTGTAATTTTCACGTAGATACCTATGTTATTAATTTATCAAATTAGATCAATTGTAAAAATTTGCCAAATGGATTTCCACTTTCCACTCTATTCAACTCTTTCTTATTTTAGCTTACTTACTTTTTCTGTCATTCTTTTCCTTTTTACTCTATTTTTCTCTTTTCTTCTGTTTCATTTCATTTAATTCCAGAAGTAAATAATGTCATAATGGTAGTTGTTGTTTGTCGCTTGTGTATGTTGTTGTTGTACCCAACATGATTGATAATTTTCAAACACAGGGTAGTCACAAAGATGTTTCAAAAGTATTATTAAATGTTTTATGTAAACAAAAAAAGGGTTTCAGTATATGTCATTTAAATGTTCAAAGCTTAAAAAACAAAATAGATGAAATGTGTTCAATTTTTAACGATAGTTTGACCGATATTGTTTGCTTATCAGAAACCTGGCTATGTCCGGAAATGGGTGATGACCTTTTTAAACTGAATAATTATCACAAACCCAAACGTTCAGATAGACAAAATGAGATAGGCGGTTGAGTAGGTATTTATATTTTAAAAAAGTATGGATTTAATTTGGTAAAAAAAATCAAAACCGAATGAACTTATAGAGTACATTTTTGTCGAAATCACACATACTTGTGACAAAATATTGATTGGATGTATATACATGTATATAGAGGAATTGTCTCCACTTTATGCGAAAGTTGTACTTTCCGGAGACCTTAATTTAAATATCCTGGAAAGAAAAAATAAACAATTCATTGATATGGTAGAATCTTTTAATTTTATATTTTGCGAATTATGATCAACCAACTCATTTTACGCCTAACAGACGGCCCTCGCTCTTAGATGTATTTATTGTGTCTAATCCTGATTCCATATTGCACTACGACCAACTTCTTGCACCTGCTTTTTCACATCATGATTTCATATATTTGAACGTAAATGTAAATCAAGATGAAGAAACGTCGTATAACTTTTCAAAAATTAATTTAAATGCATTGCTTAGTGATTGTAGGAGTTTGAATTGGACACTAATATATTTGTTTGTTATTTGTTTCACAAACATGTACCAATAAAAAAAAAAGTTTCTAAAAAGATGATGGCTAACATCAGAAGTCCTAAATCTTATTAGTAAACGAAATCTTCTTTACACAAGGTGGAGAAGATACAAATGTTCAGCTATTTACAATGAATACGCTACAGTAAGGAACGCAGTTACCCTTCTGATTCGAAATAAGAAAAAGTCTTTTTACCAGAACAAATTCAACTCCGCCGATTCTACCTCGAAATTTTGGAAGAACGTACGGGAGATGGGACTGAAGTCTGCTAAGGAATCTATCCCTGATAACACCGATCTGGATGTGCTTAACAGAAAGTTTGTTCAAAACAACTGCAATCCACTTGATTTTCAGACCGTCCCTTCTACCACCGGCCATCAGCAAGAAGCAATGTTTTCACTCTCCGGAGTTGATGAGTTAAGTGTTGGCCAAACAATTCTCAAGATCAAATCCAAAGCTGTTGGCTCGGATGATGTTTTCCCAGTTTTTATTAAAATTCTTCTACCTGTACTACTTTCTCACATAACCCACATATTTAACTGTGGAAAATTGCCAAAATTTTATCACTGCCAAAACCATCAACTTCTAACAATATCGAATACCGACCAATAGCGATTCTTCCTTTTTTAAGTAAGGTATTTGAAACTATTATTAGTAACCAAATAAAATTATTTTTAAATAGAAAAAATCTTATAACAAAATTTCAGTCCGGTTTCCGCGCTAAATATAACTGTACCACAGCTATACTCAAAGTATGCGAAGATTTACGAGCCGGCTTAGACAGCGATATGTTGGGTCTTTTCGTACGGCACCCAGTTTCCAACCTTTTGAATGAATCTCAGTGCTTTTAGGTGCAGGGAAACGGCTTGTTACCTGACGCCCAATGATGCAGCAAGTTCTTCTTGAATCTGACATGGATCCTCATCCAGTAAAGCGTCAAATTTCTCGTCTTCAAAACTTTTCGGCTTTCCGGGGCGATCTTTGTCTTCAACTCCAAAATCACCACTTTTGAACCGTTTGAACCACTCGCGGCACGTCGATTCACCAATACATTCCGCCCCATAAGTTTCCGAAAGCAAACGATAGGCCTCAGCTGCACTTTTCTTCATATTAAAGAATAAAAGCAGCGCTTCCTGCAAATGACGTTTATTTGGCTGGAAATTTGCCATGATTTTGCTCGATAAAATGTACGACACCGATAGAACTGCTCAAATATAACGCTGCAAAGTTGTTGACAGATACAAAACCTACAAATAAAACACATGGGGTCTGACATTTCTGCCCGGGATTCACTGGTGGCGCTATCTCTGACAAACCCTGGAAACTTACTTGTAGACCCAATAAGATTAGCTTGTACAATTAATCATACGATTATATCTTACTTGTACAATGAATTGTTTTAATAAATAAATAAATAAATAAATAAATAAATAGGTATTGGAATTATTTTTGCTAATTTCCATTCCCTGGGAAAGATACTGGTCATAAAAACAGTATTAATAATATGAATTACAAACGGTAATAGTAACGGCAAGACCGCTTTAATAAAAATCGGATTTATCTCATCGACACCTACAGCATTCGATTTAACAGACAGAAAACTTTCTACTATGTCCAATGTGTCGTCGCCAGAGGACTGCATCCGTCTTGCCCAAAAGAAGATATCGTAAGTGATTTAAAAAACAAGGGTTTTAAAATCATTGATGTCGTCAACATCGAAAAGCGAGAGAAACAAAAAATTTAAGGAAAGGATATGACAGTTAAACGTAGCCTTCCCCTCTTTATGCTAACCTTTGAGAACACTGAACATACCCAAAAAATATACGATATTAAGTCAATCCTCAACATTATTGTTAAAATTGAGCCTCGACGCAAAAACTCGAAACTGATCCCGCAGTGTAAGCGATGCCAGGAATTTAACCATACGCAAGCTTACTGCCAAAAAGAGCCTCGGTGCGTAAAATGCGCAGGTAAACACCTGTCCAAAGAATGCAACGTAAGCAAACAAACCCCTCCGACTTGTGTCAACTGCAGGGGTAAACACGTAGCAAATTTCCGTGGCTGTGAAGTAGCAAAGGAGTTGCAAAACAGACGTGACAAGTTGTTTAAGCCACAAAAAGAGAATCCCAAAACTAAAGAAAAAACATCGGGATCTGCTCAAAATATCGTTAAAAACGCCAAGGCGAAAGTGATTGATTCCAGTGTTGAAAAGAAAGCATCGGAAAAACTTACATACGCTGAAGCTACCAAGCTAAAGGCAAAAGATTCCGGAGATCCTGCTTCCCAAGTATTTTCCGTTATTCTCGCGCAGCTTGAGCAGCAAAACAAAATCAATGAACTTATTTTAGATAAGCTAAAGAAGTTTGAAAATAGGTTCAATAAAAAACGTCCTTCGCCTAAAAAATGAAAAGGGAAAAATTAAACGTACTCACCTGGAATGCAAACGGAATCTTAGAAAAACTTTATGAACTTGAGTTATTCCTAAGGAAAAACGACATTGACGTTTGTTTGGTTTCCGAAACCCACTTGAAAAATGGGTCATCTGCAAAAATTAGAGGTTTTAAAGATTACTACGCGTATCACCCTTCGGGAAACGCGAGAGGCGGATCCTCTGTATACATTAAAGAGTCTCTTGAGCACAACGAAGATATAAAAGTAGAGCTCGAGTCTGTACAACTAATTGCGGTGCGCGTAAAATTGGTACGGAACTCCTTTACTATTTCAGCCATCTACTGTCCTCCACGATTTACGCCTTCAAAACATATATTTAAAAATATATTCAATTCTCTTGGATCGGCTTTTATGATTGGCGGTGATTTCAATGCCAAACACACTTTTTGGGGATCAAGATGTATCTCCCAAAAGGGTAAAATACTCTATAAAGCATGTATGGAACACAATTGTGACTTCTATTCAACGGGCAAGCCGACTTATTGGCCAACAGACACAACGAAAATACCCGATCTTGTCGATTTCTTCGTTGTTAAAGGAATTCGTAACTCGGATATAAACGTTGATGAAAGCTTCGATCTTTCCTCCGATCATTCTCCAGTCATACTGACAATGAACGACACGTTTATTAAAAAACAAGGACCATTAAGACTAACTGGACGAAATACTAATTGGGAAGGATTCAGAAATGAGATTAATAATAACCTAGAACTAGACGTTTCACTTAAAGCAGCACTTGAACTCGAAATCGAAGTGGATTCTTTCGTTGAAATAGTCCAATGTGCTGCGTGGAACAATACACCTTGTCAACGAAAAAACACGGCTAAACGTAACTTAAACTACCCGCCTGAGGTAAAAGATATGATAAGAGAAAAAAGAAAAGCTCGCAAAAGATGGCAAACAACTCGAGCGCCGCAGGATAAAACACGCTTAAACAGGCTCTGTAATCTGCTCAAGGAGACTCTTAAAAGTTACAGAAATTCCGAAGTAAATACATATGTTCAAAACCTGACGGCAGGAAAAGAAACAAATTACTCGCTTTGGAAAGCTTTAAAATGCTTAAAAAGGCCCAAAATCCCCGCGCCACCAATCAAGGTCGGCAATAACGAATGGGCTAAGGGGGATAAGGAAAAAGCGGAGGTTTTTGCCGACTATCTTGAAGAAATTTTCAAGCCCTCCGACGGCCCGACACTGGCACCCGACACCAGTTCTTTAGAAATAGCATATAGTAATTTTGTAATGACAAATGCAACTCTTGCTGAAATCAAAACTGTAATAAGGAAATTAAAACCAAAGAAGGCTCCGGGGTATGACCTTATTACCGGAGAAGTTCTGAAAATGCTACCTCAAAAAGCACTTATAAAGCTCTTACACATTATTAACGCGGCTCTGAGGCTTGAATACGTGCCAAGCCAGTGGAAAGTTGCAGAAGTCATTATTGTACTAAAACCAGGAAAACCTCCAAACGATAAAAAATCATACAGACCCATTTCTCTTCTACCGATCCTGTCGAAAATCTTTGAGAGGATTTTGCTAAAACGTCTTCTCCCAATTATCGAAAACCAAAATCTTATTCCCAGCCATCAATTTGGATTTCGGACTAAGCATTCAACAATTGATCAGGTGCATAGAATTACTGATGTAATTGAAAGATCCCTGGAAGAAAAAAAGATTTGTTCGAGCGTATTTCTTGACGTCTCACAAGCTTTTGACAAAGTATGGCATGAAGGTTTGAAGTTCAAACTGCGACGAATTTTGCCATTAAAGCTTTATAATATATTGACAAGCTATTTTGAAAATAGAATTTTTCGCGTTCGATACGGAAATGATGTTTCGAAATTTAAAGATATCCTAGCCGGAGTACCGCAGGGAAGCGTACTGGGCCCACTTTTGTACCTTTTATATACAAGAGATATACCACACGTCGAGGATACTGTTCTCGCTACTTTTGTTGACGACACCGCTATCTTAGCGGTTGGAGAATCAATAGAAGACTCAACGGCGAAACTTCAGACTGCTTTAAATAAAGTCTACGAGTGGACAAAGATCTGGCGAATTACCCTTAATGAGACAAAATCTGTACATGTTGACATCACCTACAGAAAGATAAATCACTTGCCCATTTCTATAAACTCGGTGTGTATCCCCTTTGCAAACGAGGCTAAGTATTTGGGAATGACACTTGACGCGAAGCTTAAATGGAAAGCGCATGTTAGAAAGAAACGAAAAGAACTAGAGGCCAAATACAGAGAAATGTACTGGCTACTTGGTAAATATTCCAAGCTAAGCTTAGAAAACAAGCTGCTTCTTTATAAGCAAGTGCTAAAGCCGGTGTGGACCTATGGTATACAACTCTGGGGTTGTACTAAGAAATCAAATGTAAATATAATACAAACTTTTGAAAATAAAGTGCTACGACAATTTGTGCGTGCCCCATGTTTTATAAGAAATAATGACCTGCATCGAGACCTCGGAGTTCCTTTCGTGGAAGATGAAGTCAGGAACTGCGCACGAAAACATAAAGTCCAGTTAAGCGGCCATATCAACAATACAGTCCTAGAAGTCTTGGACGAACGAAACATACTACGCCGTCTTCAACGAACTAAACCGTTGGACCTTGCGCGATAAATTGAAACCGCATTAAGAAAGCGGAATATGTAGGGTCTTCCATTGGAAAGTGTCCTACCAATCGTGACTAACTTATGAAATAAAAACTGCTTGATAAGTTCTACTTAGTTGCGGTATTAAAATCAACAATGAAGGGAGGTGTTTTTAGTTAGTAAGAATCTCACACTACTATGAGCACGCGCTTCTGATCCTCATAGTGTCTGATGGAAGATTTTCACCTGCCCTCGCCGGAAAAAAAAAAAAAAAAAAAAAAAAAAATGTCCAATTCATCTACCCTATTAAATACAAAAGACGTTTCAATCGGTAAAGAAGCATCCTCGAATGAATAGTTAACTGCTGGAGCATTGCAAAGTTGGTTTAACAAAAACGTTCGATTTAGTTCGTTGGAATCGATTGTGGTAGAATAAGTAGCTTTTTGCTTCCCGATTCCTAATTTTCGAGTGTCATTCCAAAATTTATGACCATCTGAGGAAGAACAAAGTCGGTTGGAATAGAATTGTGTCTTAGCATTACGTATTTCACGAACAACACTAATTCGTAGATTTTTGTAAGCCTGATGAAGCTCTTCTATATGAAAATATTTCCATCGTCGATACGTCTCATCACGTTGTGTCATTAACTCTCGAATTTCATTCGTTAACCAGGCTTTTGTTTGGTCTTTTACACTACCAGTTTTTATTGGAACGTATAAATCGAAAAGAAGATTTACATTGTTTTGTAAAAACTTAATTTGGTCATCTGTAGAGGTCATACAATAGATAAGGTTCCATGGAATCAACTGAATGTGTTGTTCAAGAGAGGGCATATCAATACTTTTGTAATCTCTGTATGTATAAGTGGATGCTTCTACATTATTTTCAATATCAAAGTCATACGTCAGAAATAATAAATCATGCTTCGAAAAAGCAGCCGCAGAGATTTGGTCATAAAATAATACATTGTCACGATTATTTACAAAAAAGACATTTACTAGTGTACTGGAGGAGCTGATAAAGTGCGTAGGGACTTGACAATTCACGGGTTTTAAATCAAACAATTGCATATTTTCAATTAAATGTCTTTCACATAACAAATTACTATTAATATCACCACAAACAATGACATTGCTTGCGCAAGTCGAAACTTCTTCCAAGACGTCGTAAATAGGTGTCAAATCAATATACCTATTTGGTCTATACACAACACCTAAGCAAACACTCCTTCCGCCACAAGTTATACATGCGAATAAATATTGAGAGGCAGAGCTTTTTGGCGAGCGACATCTTCGTCGACAACGCCTCCACCAGTACGATCACATCTATCTGCTCGAAAAAGTTTGTATCCGCTTATATCATAGACAGCATCCTTCACATCATTATTAAACCAAGTTTCCGACACGCAGATTGCATCAACCTTTGAGTTTACAAATATGTCTTTAAATTCATCCAGTTTAGGGCTTAAGCTTTGCGCATTCAAATGGCAAATCTTAAGACCGTAGTCATGATTACAAAAAATTTTTATCATAGGTCGAACCGTGTACTCTCTACCACCACCAATGGAACTCACTCTACTTTCATCTAGATCTATATGTGAGATGTAAAACAATACGAGAACCAAGTAATACACGCAGATCAAGAACATAAATTTCCTCTTCCTTAAAGCAACGTAAATTTATGAAAAGGGGCATTGGGGATAATTTCAAGCAAAGACAGTACAACAGTTAAAAAAGAAAGTAAAATAAGAAAAACCAAAAACAAAAACTAAGAAATGACACTATGTACTTGTTGGTGACGATCAGTGTTGATTTGTTGTTTTATGCGTCTTCTTCGGCAGGCACCTTGCGGCAATCGCATTTAATAATCGCTCATTCTCTACCAATATAGATTCAGCTTCTGCACTCTCTCTCACATAAACGGCACCGAAATGTGTGTAGACAGAAAACAGCTGTTTGCTGCGCTTGAGACGCAGAGCTCGCTGGTATATGGAGCGGTTTTTTTTAGTTAGACTCCCGTACATATAGATGTTGTTGTTGTTTTCCTTTTGTTTCCCTTTTAGGGAAATTATAAGGAATAGCCTTCGTTTAGAGACATTTTTATTGGATCGGTAGAAAGTTCGTTTCTTCGGGATGAAGCCGCAAAATTTAATAAAACACCTTCCTGTCTCGGAAGCGAATTATTTGGAAGCATGGGAACGGCTGGAAAAACGGTATTCGGGTCAACCTCATTGTGCAATCGTTCATCGAAACATTTATGGCAATTCCATCGACGACCTTGTGTAACGCAGAGAATTTGAGGAAAATTACGGACGGTGCCGATGTGGACTACGTGGACTAAATGCGCTCAGTTCTAACAATCGCGATCCATGGTTAATTTACATTTTAGTGAACAAGCTCGACGTGGACACTAAACAAAGTTGGGCTGAACATGTTGGTGCTCGCGATAATTGCAGATTCGAGGAACTTTTAACCTTTTTGCATTCAAAGTGCGATGCATTAGAATCATGCAAACCATTCTCGCGGCAGGCTAATTCGCATGCTAAACCACATGGGCAAATTCGGTCGCATTGCATTGAGTCGCTTCTCACCCACAATGTCCTTAATACAAAAATAGCCACATACTACCACAATGTACTCAGTTCTTACCATTGAACATTAACGCACATCGCGTCTTTGTAAAAAATAACAACTTGTGCTTTACCTATCTTCGTGCGGGTCATACTTCGAATAAATGTCGTTCGTTAGTTCACACAGACTTATCAAATACATCTCGCATCCAATCCTTGTCGACCGACACTCTTCAGCAAACATCCAGACAAGCAACCGACTCGCCTGTTTCCCCGCCAGTAAATTATCATTCTTCGCTCGATGTGGGCCATTGTCGGCAAACAATTCTTCCAACTGTACTTTCTAAGGTTCAGGATAATTTAATTTTAATTTTGGTGGGGGCTGAGGCCCCCATTTATTGGCTTAATACAAGCTTAATCTAACTTAAAAACTAACAGAAAGACTTAAGAGCTAGTGACCAAGGAAGTGATGGAGGAGATCTTGTTTGAGACGAGGAGTGCTCAGGTGGAAATGAAAAAGGGAGAGGTTCGAGTTGACCTTTCGGAGCATTCGGGAGATAGGTTCGTTGGAGCCATAAGAGGTGCGGTGGACCGGTAGATAGAAGAGACGAGGACAACGTAGGTTGGTATTGAAGGAAATGGAGTTCAAAATGGATGCACAGTCGATGGAACCTGAGAGAAGTCGATGAATGAAAATAATGTCAGCAGTATTTCTACGTTCTTATAACGAATTCATATTTAGAAGTTTGAGGCGGTCCTGATAGGGAGGTAAGATTAAAGGGTCGTTCCACGGCAGACCACGGAGAGCAAATCGGAGGAATCGACGTTGAATACCCTCGATTCGGGAAACATGAACCCGGTGAAAGGGGGACCAAGCTTGACTGGCATACTCAAGCAGGGGGCGAAGAGAGGTCTGATTACATACGGGTTGGAAAATTCCTTGGACCATCGTTTAATAAAGCCAAGTGATGAGTTAGCTTTGAGGATCATCTTATCGATATGTGAACGGAAATTAAGCTCACAGTCGAATAATATGCCAAGGTCTTGAAGAGACTGAACGAGGGGAATTGGTTGACCAGGGAGAAAATAAAGTCGAGGAGGAGACGGGTTGCATATACGAGAGAAAGTTATAGATTGACATTTGACTTTATTAAGTTCTAGGCAGTTTTTGAGGGACCAGATTGAAAACCGATCAAGGTCTTTTTGAAGAAGGGCAGAGTCATGGGGAGAGGAAATAGTTTTAAAAAATTTTATGTCGTCAGCATAAAGGGAGAGGGAGGAGTGTTTAATGACTTTCTCAACATCGTTAATAGTAAGAATGAAGAGAAGAGGGCCAAGATGACTGCCTTGTGGAACTCCAAAAGAAGCCAGGAATGGAACAGAAAGGGTGGATCTAAACCGAACGCTATAATATCGGTTTACCAGGTAAGAAGAAATCCATTTTAATAAGAGAGGCTCAAAGCCGAGAGCAGACAATTTGAAGAGGATCATTTGATGAGATATCTTATAAAACGCTTTAGTGAAATCAGTTGCAACAACATCGATTTCTTTGCTATTTTCTAAGGCCGAGAGAGCAAAAGGCACGAATTCAACTAGGTTGTGGTAGATCAACTACCTTTTAGAAAACCATGTTGTCGGGGTGAAATAAAAGGCTTGCATTTGAAGCTTAAGGCTTCGTATAAAATGCTTTCTAAGAGTTTGGGTATATGAGAGAGTTTAGCAATTGGTAACTTCATTCTTAGATCCCTTTTTGTGAATCGGGATTATAAAAGAGGTCTTCCAAATCTGGGGAAATTCTCCCTGTGTAAGGGATAGACGAAAAAGGTAGGAAAGGGTTAGAGACAGGTTGGAAGAGCATTTTTTTAAGAAATACGGCGGGGAGTCCGTCTGGGCCAGGTACAAATTCATCTTTAAGATTTTGTAACTTTTCTTCAATAACTGCAGGATAGAAATTTTGAGTGAGAAAGGGACCAATGGGGAAATTTGGTAGATCATTGAAGTAAGAGGGATCTGGTACGAAGGAGTTGTTGGCAAATGATTGTTTGAAAAATGTGGCAAACAAGTTGGCGATGGTAGGAGGATCATTTGAAGATTTGGTTTCAAAAGCGAGGGAGGAAGGATAACCATCAGTCTTACTTTTGCAATTGACAAATTGAAAAAAGGACTTGGGGTCATTTATGAAATTGGTTTGCGCACTATTCAGGTAGCGCTGATAGAGAGAGTTATAGAGTTCAATGAAATGAAGATATGTACCTAGATAATTTGAATAGTCGGAAGAAGAGTGGGTGCGGAGGAATACCGCCCATAACTTGTTTCTTTGTTTCGTAGAGAGCGAAGTCTACGATTATACCAAGGAGGGGATGTAGAAGAAGTTTTATGGCGGGAGTAAGGCACATAAAGGGAGATGACTTTGAATATTTCTATGTAAAAAGTGGAGAGGGCATCAACCAGAGATAGATTGGTAAACTCAAAAGAAGCACTGCTTAGATAGGTATTTATTTTTACGGAAATTAGCTTTGTGAAAATTGTAAGAAAATAGAACTGCGCGGGGAAGCGATTGAAGGGGAGAGTTGTGGAAAAATGAGAGAAGAAGTGGAGGATGAAAGTTATCAATAGTTGAAAGAGATAGGGGACAACACGATACTGAGGAGTTGATGGGATCAGTTGTGAAGATAAGGTCTAATTGTCCTTCCATATAGTTGGAAACGCCACTGACTTGGCATAGACTAGAGTCTGTTAGCCGATCTAAGAAGAGGCATTCCTTAGTAGAAATGGGATTGGAAGCGATGAAAAAAGATAGGTCTTCAGATGGAGTCCACTTCAGCTGAGGCAGATTAAAATCGCCGAAGATAATGATATCATCAAGCGATTCTGATAAGTCTATCAAATTGTCAATTGCTGCAATAGCAAGTTGGTAGGATTCGATAGGTTGCGCCGGAAGAATGTAGCAACACATAACGTACAAGCATCTACGAGTGAGGGTTATTTTAACCGACACAAAGTCGAGCTTAGGAGAGGATGATGTTGCAACGAGAGAGGAGTCCAAGCTGTTGTGAATAGCCAGTAGGACACCTCGACAAGGGGATTCAATTAAGGGGGGTGCGCGATCATCATCCCGAAAAACATTAAAAGAAAGAGGGAATAACTCCTGGTTTTTTATGTTGGGGATAAGATTAGTTTCGGTCAGAGCATAGATATCAAATGGGAGAGCATGAGATTGGCGGAAAACAGAGTGGGTTTTAGAACGTAGTCCTCTTACGTTCTGGTAATAGAAGGTGAGAGGGAGGTTTTTGCATGACTTTTTAGGGTCGAAAAAATGTATCATGGTCAAGGCGACTGCGTTGGAGGTGTGAGACTCTTTTAGAGTGTACATATTGGCGAAGAGCGGCAAGATCGTCTGCAACTTTTTGGGGGGGCGTATTGAAAATCTCGTGATACTTTATATAAAGTTTCCTGAGTCTGGTAACGTCTGTAGGGAGGCCTTCCTGCTGGATAGAAACCATGACGCTTGTTTTTGTTTTACCCTCGTAGCACACCGAGTCGGATTTATCGTGCAGATAGGCGAGATATAGACGTATATTCTCATATATCTTTTTATCTCTAAGCCTAGAGAGCGCATAGCGACATTCGGTGGTATCGCTAGTTTGCTGCGTTAATTTAACAGTGGGTGGCGAAAGGGGGTCAATAGAAGAGGGAGTGGTTAATGAGTTCGGTGTCGCAACGGCTGGTTTTTCTGAAATAGGGTTTAAAATGTGAGAACTGATGAAATTGGGATACTTAGCTCCAGTTCTGAGGTCGAAATTAGGGAAAGGCGTGTGTGTTAGGGGTTGAATGGTGGGATTTTGAGTGGCAGGAGTTTGAGTTGTAGGGGTTAAGTCGAAAGAGACACGTTGACGTTGGGGCTTGATTTGGGGTGGAATAGGGGGAGTTGGAGTTTGGGTGGGCGGCTTAAAATTAGGAAAAATTATTGTTTTAAAACTCCAATTGGAGCTGGGTTTGTTGTGGGAAGAGGAGGTGGGTTTTGGCAAATTGGATTTATTTACTAACTTATTTCTTGGTTTAGGTATAACGGACTGCTTGGCTTTATCCTGCTTCTTGGGCGTATTTTCCAACCATTTGCAGACACGCATCTTTCCAAGATTGAAATTGTTGCTGGCAGGATTATGGAATAACCATTCGTACTTGGTTGGAAGATTTAGCTTGAAACTGTGCTTGCTTCTGTGGTGAGATGTAGGAAGCAAATTGCAGTGGCTAATGGTAATGCCATATTTCTTTTCGAAGAAATTTGAGATCCAATCAACATCAGCGTTTGGGGGGGCGCCTTTGATAAGAAGCGTAGTGACCAATTGATTCTTCGAAGCAAGCTTATCAAGTCTACGTTGCCATTCGGAAGGTGTCCAAGTTGAATTAAAATGACTGATAAGCTTCCGTGGGGCAGCGATTGGAGGAGCTGACATAGAAATATTTTCTGCTGTTAAGTTGGAAGAAACTTCGCAGGAATCAGTGGGTTGAACCGTCCGCAGATGACTTATGTGTGGGGGTGAGCGTGAATCCACTTCAGGTTCCATTAATTCAGCCATGAGTGATGTATTGTAGGGAACATTCTGGTAAGGCTGCGGCAAGTTTTGTGTATCAACGATTTTGCTGTTTATTGTTGCGATGTGATGTTCAATATCGCATACGAGGGATCGAGTCGCGGTAAGTTCGTCGCCGACATCGTTAACTTTATCGAAGATAACTTCGAGCATGGGATCACAGTGTTTGGGAGAGAGTTGTTTGTGTGACGAGGACTGAAAATGAATGTCTATGTCGTCACGCAAAGAGTTTATCATCTCGCAGGTTTTTTGGTTGGAGATAACCTGCGCAGAGCACATAGCTTTAATGTCAATCAACACTTTATCGAGGTGACGTAAGGGAGTTTCTTCATTCCTGGACCTCCCGGAGTCTAACTCGATAAGACCAGCAATTTGTTTGTCCATGTGCTTTACTTTGGATTTTATTACATCGGCTGAGTTCTGCACTGAGTTACGTAACTCTTCAACACTTTTAACACTGTTTTCTATTACCGAAATTTTATCCGTAATCTTTTTGGCGAGTGCGTCCTGGTAGGAGTCATTTGAATCACTTAGGCATTTTATTGCCAAAAGTACGTGTGAAAGTGAGATACTCTTACACTCATCACAGAAGAAAAGTAGGTTATCGGAAAATTCTTTAATAAACACCGTGTTTCTTTTATTTAACCCGACACAAACGGCATGAAAGGCGTTCCCACAAATGCCCTTGCAAGCTACCCAGTCAGCATTGCTGTCATCGATTACACAAATGGCAATTCCGCAAGACATATTCAAATTGGTTGTGTAGGTCAGTGAGGGTATAGATATAGGTCGAGTTATTTTTTTTTTAATTATTTATTTATTTATTTTATTTTTTTTTTTGTAGATAGGGGCTTTTATTTACACTGAAATCCTGCCAGTAGACAAAAAAAAATAATGAATTCGAGCACTGGGGGTTATTAACCGGAAAATGCAATTTAACGAGATTTATAACTGAAAATTGAACAGGGGAATAGGGACAACAAGAAAAACACGTCTAACTGGTTTGAGTCGCAATAATCTAGGCAACCCTATGAACTGTCGTATTTTAATTGACTCAGGTTCGCAAAGTTCGTTCGTTGTGGAATCATTCGCTCAACGTTTAGTCTAACCCGTAAGCATGCAAGGATTCCAATTCGCGTACTATCTTCAACAGATGCTGGCCAAACTCGAGGCTGCATCTCAATCAACCTATACTCACGATTTAACCAGACCCATCTTTTCGTCGATAGCTTCATTCGTAAAAAGCTTACCTCCAACCATCCTTCACAGTACTTTGACGCACCTAACTGGTCTCATATTCAGGATCTGGAACTGACAGACCCTATGTTCAACGCTCCTGGTCCTATAGATATACTTCTTGGAGCGGACAAACTCTGGTGTATCCTTATGGGGGATCAGATTCAAGGACCGCATTGTCTGCCGATTGCCCAAAAAACATCTTTTGGCTGAATAGTAATTGGAGAGCTTTTGGAGTCCACACAACAGGTTCCAATCTCATCGTTTCACTCTACGTCGTCGACGTTCTGTTGTAGCAGTTTTGGGAGTTGGATGAAGACACACAAGCTGAAAACCACTTTCGGAAGACATTCTTGCCTTCACCCGATGGAAGGTATACCATTCAGTTACCTTTCAAAACCCCCTTACCTGTCTTTGGTAACACAATAAAACATGCAGTTTGTCGCTTGCATTCGATGGAACGTCGTTTCTCCAAAGATCCCAACCTACATGAACTACATATAAAATTTATGCAGGAGTACCTCAATTTAGGTCATATGGTTCGTACATCACCAGACGAATTGGACAGCAAACCCGGGAGCATATTTTATCTGCCATTTCACGTTGTCTTGAAACCAGACAGCGCGACTACCAAATTGCGGGTAGTGTTCGATGGTTCGGCTAAGGATTCATTAGGGATATCGCTTAACAGTCAGTTGCTTATAGGCCCTCCCATACAACGCGATTTATTAGGGGTGTGTCTACGTTTTCGGTAACATGGGTTTGTATTTACTGCAGACGTTGTCAAAATGTTCCGGCAAATTTGGTTAGATGATAGGCATACGGATTTTCAACGCATGGTTTGGCGTGAGAGTCCATCTGATGAGATAGGCCATTTTCGATTACGGACCGTAACATATGGAACCGAATCTGCGCCGTTTTTATCGCTTCGGGTTTTAAAACAGATAGCGATGGACTACCAAAATGACTGCCCAATAGCAGCGCGTGTTTTGTTGAACGATATATACGTAGACGACATAATGACAGGAGCGCCTTCAATAAACGAACTCATTAATCTTGGATCGTAGCTGGTATCCTTGTTGTCGAATGCTAGGCTCGAGCTACGAAAGTGGAATTCCAACTGCTGGCCTTTTCTTGCTCAGATACCAAGGGATGATTGTGATTTTTCCTGGCTTCGTACGGATCGGTCGGAGGCCATGGTAAAGGTGCTTGGTATGCATTGGGATCCAAGATCTGACAATTATTCATTTCGCATGTCTGAGTCTCGACTGCCCGTGCCTCCTACTAGACGTAGCTTATTATCAGAAATCGCGCGCATTTTTGACTCGTTCCAGGAGCTTTGGTCATCAGAACTCAACTTAGGCTGGGATGATCCACTTCCAACAGAGTTCGCTGCAAAATGGACGCGGTATAGAGGAGAGTTACACCTCTTCGAATAAATACAGGTGCCTCGGGCGATGTTCCATTCGGACGACAGCGAACTTCATGAATTTTCAGACGCGTCGACATTTGCCTACTCAGCTGTGGTATATGCCCGCTGTAAAATCGCCCCCCAATCAGTTTCAAATTGTCTTAGTTGCCGCCAAAACCAAGGTTGTCCCCCTTAAACCAGTCTCTATCCCGCGGTTAGAACTTTGTGGTGCTCTCCTTCTCTGTCGCTTAATAACATCGATAAAATCATTCATTCTTCGACACGTAAAAGTATTTGCTTGGTGTGATTCGCAAATCGTTCTTTATTGGTTATCTTTCCCACCTCATCGCCTACATTCGTCGCTAATCGAACAGCTATTATTCTGGAACGGATTCCGCGATATTCATGGAGACATATCGCATCGGAGTCCAATCCCACCGAAGGTGCATCACGAGGCTTACTACCATCTCTCCTCATCATTCATCCTCTATGGTGGATCGGCCCTCCATGGTTATCGCTGCCACAGTAGTATTGGCCAGAATCAACGTTCATAGTCGCAGAAAACGATGGCGCCTTGGCGGAAGAAACCCAAAAGCCAGGACACATTCTTACAACCACAACGGAATCAGATGTTGTTAAACTGCTAATAGCCAAAATTTCTTCGTGGGCTCGGTTAAATCGAATTGTCGCGTATTGTGTTCGGTTTACCAAAAACTGTCGATCTAAAACCTTTGAAAGGACTATACTTAGCCTTAAGGTTTTGGAATTACGTACCGCAGAACTCGTGATATCTAAACTTGTGCAGAAAGAATGGTTCGCAATTGACATTAAAAACTTACAAAGCACCCGTGCACTTAACTCAAACTCGAAACTATTAAGATATTCCCCATTCATTGATAACGATGGACTAATTCGTGTAGCGGGTCGAATTAAAAACGCTTGTTTATCATTTAACATTAATAATCCCGTAATACTCCCTAATAATTACGTTTTTCTCCTTATAGTTAGGCACATTCATAATAACTATCTTCTTCCAGGAACATCGGAAACTTTCGCTATAGTACGCCAACGATACTGGATTCTTGGGAGTCGAAATCTTATTCGAAAAGTAGTACATCAATGCAAACCATGCTTCCTTCAGCGAAAAACGACGAGTACGCAATTGATAGGTGACCTGACACAACAACGCGTTCAACGTAGTCGCCCATTTTTGAATTCCGGATGCGGTTATGCTTGACCCTTTACCATAAAACTATCTCGCGGTCGAAATCCAAAGTTTTCAAAGTCATATCTGGCGCTGTTCGCGTGTATGAGCACTAAAGCTATACATCTTGAATTGGTAAGTGACCTGCCAACCGATGCGTTTCTTGCTGCGTTTAGGCGATTTGTTGCACGTGTTCCAACATTTACTCAGTCAATGGCACCGACTTTTTCAAGGGGCTCGCCGCTGTTTGAACAAGATGCAGAAGCTGATCTTATCCGAAACCTTCAACGATGACATCGCAGGCTCCCTTGCCATGGGTGGCATCACATGACACTTCATTCCTCCCTCTGCCCCCCTTTTTGGAGGACTGTGGGAGTCTGGCGTAAGTTCTGTTAAACTTCACCTTCGTCGAGTCATCGGAAGTTCCATTTTAACCTTCGAGGAACTGTATACTGTGTTCACACAAATGGAAGCTGTATTGAATTCCCGTCCCTTGTGTGCTTTGTCGGATGACGATTTAAATCCATTAACACCTTCACAGGTGAGCCAGATACAGCTGTTCCAGAACCAAACTACCTAGGCGTACCTATCAACCGTTTGTCGCAGTGGACCCACATCCAAAGTATGGTCCAAGGATTTTGAAAGCGATGGCAGATGGAGTATATTACCAGTCTTCAGGAGCGTTCGAAATGGCAATAGGTTCAACGCAATGTGAAGCCAAACGACTTAGTTCTAATCAAGGAGCCGAATCTTCTTCCTTCGAAATGGTTACTGGGAAGAATTGAAGACGTTCACTCGGGCCAGACAATTTAGTTCGAGTTGCAACCGTGTGAACCAATCATGGTGGCACGGTTGCATGACCATCCCACTGTACAACTATTTACATCACCAAGTGCATTGGGATGGTGTGCAGTATATGAATTCTGGGTTGGACTAACTGGTTGGGAGTTTGGGCACTTCACTCGTGATGAACTCGCTGTGCACGTCGCATCAATCTCAATAAACGCATTAATTTTAGTTGGTTGTTTCTTTTGTTGGATCATTCGTTTCTAGCTTTGTTTCGATTGGATATCGGGTGTGATCATCGAAGGGTTCATCCGTCTTAACATTTAGTTTCGTTTTAAAACACCGTTGTTGTGAGTAGGCACTTTATGGTACGAGTAAAAGCGATGTTGAAATATTCGGCAGTAGTGTGAAAGACCATTGGTTGAGAATAGAATTTAAAAATCGAGGAAGTCCTCATCTGTATATGGTTATTTGGGTGGAAGACCATCCATCTGTGGAGACATCTGAAGGAATAGCTCGCATTGATTCAGTATGTAGTACTGCCACTCCTTCTGAAAGTTCAGACCTACGCGAATTGGTTAAAAGTTGTCAAATACATCGTCATACTAATACCTGTAGGAAAAATAACAATACAAATACGAGTATAATATGTCGTTTCAACTTTCCTCGCTCAGAATGGACAGAGACACATATTATTGACCCTTCATCTAACGAATTTATCTATAATGGTGGTCGCATTTGTGCCCTAAAGAGAAAAAGCGAAGATTGCTGGGTAAATAATTACCGTGCTGCTTTGCTTAAAATGTGGAAAACTTATATGGATATATAACCATGTGGTACTATCGAGTCAATTGCTTATTATATCGCCAAATACGTATCAAAATCAGAACCTACGAATCTGGATGCTGAAGTAACTCAAGCTATTCAACAAATTAGGACAGAAGAAGCCGACGTTTCGCGTAAGCTTTTTAAAATATGCATACGCATATTGAAAGAACAAGTTTCGGCATGCGAATGCGTATTCAGACCTTGCCATTTAAATATGAGTGACAGGTCGAGAAAATCAGTCTTTCTCAATACTCGTAAACCGGAGCAACGATGTAAAGTGTTGAAGTTTACTGAAGCTGGCCAAGCACCTGGTTATTGCGCCTATATATTTGAACGATATGAAAAGCGACCAACTGAGCATCCCGACTATAATTTCAACAAAATGTCAGTCGTTCATAGACCTCCGCGGAGTTTAGATGTCTTTCGACTTACAAGTGTGAAGTGATTCGTTGAAGTAAGAAATTGAACAATTTGGATTTAGGCTCCAATCAGCACGACGTTAGTGTGCTCGCTTGAGACTGCAACGGTTGTGGGTTCGACTCCAAATAGTAGGCAGACGTTTTTTTTTTTTATTTTATTTTATTTATTATAAATAAAAATAAGTGGTGTTACTAGTGTTGAATTAACATCACGTGATGGATTGTGTTGAGCGGTCCGCTATGACTATAGCGGGATCTGCTGAAATGTCAGGTGAGGCTTCGAGTGGTTCGAGCCAAACTCCAAAGACAAAGAGAAGGAGGAAACTACCAACGACCACTGTAAAGCTGCTTGCGGGAGTGAGGGAAGGCAACAACTTCGCTTCATTGGCCGCAAGCGAATCTGATGATGAAGAGGAAGAGATGGAGGCCATTAGTAGTAGCATCAAAATGCTACAACAAAGAGTGCTGGCCATAAAAGATAAGCAAATGATAAGAAGGAAGAGGGAAGAGCAAGAGCAATCCCAACAACAGCAGCTTGCTCAAAAGCAGAAACAACAACAGCACCAAGTAAATAAGGTAGCACAAGTGTTACAACAACAAAATGTTGAGAAACACCAGCAACAACAAGTGCAGCCACAACAACGGCAACAACGGCAACAGCTAAAACAGCAGCAGCCACAAAAACGGCAACAGCAAAAACAGCAGCAGCAGCAGCAACAACAACAGCAGCAGCAGCAACAACAACAACAGCAGCAGCAACAACAACAACAACAACAGGAACAGCAACAGCAGCAGCAGAAGAAGAAGGAGAAGGTGCCTCCTATCAACACCTATAAATTGGAGGTAAATGCTACCAAAGACCTTTGTAAGCTGGTCATTGGTAATAATTTTAATATTAAAAGATTGGTTAACGATCGCCATGTCATCCACTGTAATACAGTGGAGGGCTAAGCGAAAGTGAAAGAGCTCCTAAAGGAAACGACGACGGAGCACTACTCATTCACACCGAAGTGTGAAAAGCGGCAATCGATGTTGCTGAAGGGGTTGGAACCGTCTTCTGATCCCGGGGAGATCCTGGCACTGCTCAAAGAGAAGGAGTGCGAAGGACTCAAGTTTGTGGGGGTAAAGCCATTTACCACAGCTAGAGCCAGGCGGGAGAAACGGAGTCTGCCGTTCTTCCTGGTGCAGCTCAGTCCCGAAAGCCGTCTGGATAGTCTAAGGAGTATCAATGTCCTAGACTACCAGGTGGTTCACTGGGAAAAATTAAAAAGGAACGAAGGCGTTATACAATGCGTTCGCTGCCAGAGGTTCGGGCACGCCGCGTCGAACTGCCATATGCAGCCTCGATGCGTGAAGTGCGCAAAGAACCACAGTTCCGAGGAGTGTGCTTTGGGTAGGGACGGAGCATCCGATAGGATGCAGCTCTCGTGCGTATTATGTGGGAACGTGGGACACACCGCAAACTATCGGGATTGTCCTAAGTTCGTTGATATTAAGAAAGCAAAACTGGCTCAGCAGCAGAAGGTAGAGGTCAAACGTTCACCTGCTAGGTTTCAAACACCAGCCGTCACGCCCCAAATTTCCTACGTCCAAATGGCGGCAGGTAGGGGGGCTACGGTACAGCAAGCGACTGTTGCTTCTGCAGATGGCTCAGCTGCAAAAGCAGGTGCAAGAACAAGCCAAGCGGGTGGACCAGATCTACGCGCTGCTGCCGGGCCTAACGCAACACATGTCGTAATGGGTACGCGCATGGTGGAGCAAACTTTGAAGGTCCTTGCGGTAAATGTTAATTCACTGATTAGGATCGAACGAAGAGCCGCGATGTTTAAATTGCTACAAGACCAAACTCCTGATGTGCTTTTCGCTAGCGAAACCAAGCTAACCGATAAGCACAAACTGGAGTACAATAATTATATTGTTAGAAGAAGAAACCGGCCCGGATCCGAACGTGGAGGCGGTGTCGCGATCTTCATTAAACAAGGTATAAAATTTCACAGAGTGTACAAGGGAGTGTTGCGTAGGTTCCGGGTGTTGGAGGCAGTCGTCATTTACATCCCGCTCCGCAGTGGAAAGCGGCTGTACTTGGCCTCTGTTTATGCACCTGAGACATCACAATCCACTTTATTCATTACAGAGCTCGACACGCTTTTTCGACTTCTGAGGCTGGAATCGGGAGAGAATTATTTTATAATCGGCGGGGACTTCAACGCTAAACACAGAGATTGGGGAAATTATTTGCCAAATACTAGAGGGAACCTACCACTCGATTGGTGGGGCCAGCACGATGTCATGTACAGACTCGGTCTTAAAGCGACGGATAACCCGTCGTTTCCCAGAGGCGGATCTTATTTGGATCTACTGCTGTATGACGAACGTATACGACTGACAGGTACGAATTTACAAACATTAAACTGTCTGCGCACATTCGTGTATGACAGCGACCATTGCGGTTTTAGCACCGAAATTACAGTTCCCAATGAAATTGCGGAATTGGAGGAGTTTGTAAAAAGATATTCTTACAACTACAGTAAGACTCGATGGGCACGCTTCTCCGCAACCTTGACAAGAGCACTCGCTTCGAACACGCTCCATCCACCGGCCAATAGGAATTTGTCAAACGAGGAGATCGACAATTACCTAAAACAAATGGACGAGACAATTAAACAAACTATGGACGCTACAATACCACGATATCGACATACGACTAACGAAGTAGACTTCTGACAAGACTCAAAAACTTGTACAGACAGTTAACTGACAGACAAGACTCGGAGATTAGGACACTGAAGGTGTCTATTAAAAATATTCAAACTTTAATAAAAGAGAATTACAGAATTTCTGTAAGTTCATATTGGAACAACAGGGTTCGGGCTGTAAACACCAGCAACCCGAATATGTTCCCGCAAATAAATAAACTATTTCGTAGGAAAAATCAAAACGACCTTCAGTGTCTTAAAATAGCCCGGACAACGTTGTCTGTTGTCGGTTACTGACAATAGCAGGTATTGATCCAAATGAGGCCGCTGATGATGACGACTTTTTTGTGATCGAGGATCCACAGGAGAAAGTAGAGGCCATAGGCGCGACTTTCCAGGAAATATACAAGGCCACTGATACCATTGGCCCTAATTATGACCTGGACAATCGCGTCTTGATACACGACTTCTACATTCGAAATGAAGTAGAGAACTGGCGATCCGAGGGCTCTGATTTTACCCGGTTCAGCGAAGAAAATATGGCAAATAATGTCATTACCAGAGAGGGTAACCTACCCCCGTTCATTTCGAAGGAAGAGCTCCCTATCACACAAAATGCCGAGGTCGCGAAGAGATTCAACGGAGGAGATAGGTTGGTTGTGGAGAATTTAGAGTCGGGGAGGAGATTTGAGTCGCTTATGTGAAAAGGTGATGGATTGGCATTTGGTGATATTAAGTTCCAAACAATTTTTGAGGCACCAGATCGAAAAACTATCAAGGTCTTGTTGAAGAAGGAAGGAGTCATGGGGAGAGGAAATGGTTTTGAAAAATTTGGTATCGTCGGCGTAAAGGGAGACGGACGAGTATTTGATGATCCTATCGAGATCATTTATGGTTAATATAAAGAGAAGGGGACCGAGATGGCTACCTTGAGGAACTCCAGAGGTGGCCAAAAATGGAGCGGAGTGGGCCGACCTAAAACGAACACTGTAAAAACGGTTTTCGAGGTAAGAGGATATCCATTTTAACAGTATGGGTTCAAAGCCGAGGGCAGACAATTTGAAGAGTATTAATCGATGAGAGATTTTATCGAAGGCTTTGCTAAAATCGGTTGCAACTACATCGACTTCGTTGCCGTTCTCTAGGGCAGAGATGGCAAAGGATACGAATTCAACGAGATTTGTGGTGGTTGACCTACCCTTTAGGAAGCCATGTTGTCTAGGGGAAATAAGTGATTTGCATTGGAAGCTTAGAGCTTCATACAAAATACTTTCGAGGAGTTTGGGTATATGGGAGAGTTTAGCGATTGGACGATAGTTTGTTATTTCGTTCTTTGATCCCTTTTTGTGGATTGGGGTTATAAAGGAGGTTTTCCAAACCTGAGGAAATTCTCCTTGTGAAAGAGATCAGAAAGGGCAAGGGAAAGAGACGAAGAACATTTTTTAAGAAATATGGCAGGGAGGCCATCTGGACCGGGTGTAAATTCATCATTGAGTTGGTGTAATTTATATTCGATATAGGAGGGATCCAAGATGTGAGAGAGAAGTGGGCCGTTGGAGAAGTTCAGTAGGTAACGAAAATAGGATGGATCTGGTACAAAGGAGTCGTTGGTAAAGGATTGTTTAAAGAAGCTGGCAAATAGGTTGGCAATGGTGAGTGGATCGGTTGATGACTTGTTGTTGAAAGAGAGGGAAGGAGGGTAACCATCGGACTTTCTTTTGTAGTTAACAAATTGGTAAAAGGACTTAGGGTCATTTATAAGGTTGACTTGCGCATTGTTAAGGTAATGCTGGTAAAGGGAATCGTAAAGTTCGGTGAAATGAAGATAAGCACCAAGATAGTTGGAATAGTCGGAAAAGGATCTGGTACGCAGGAAAACAGCCCATAACTTGTTTCTCTTGTTTCGTAAGGAACGAAGCTTGCGATTATACCAGGGAGGACTAGTAGATGATGTTTTAAGGCGGGAAAACGGAACGTAAAGGCTAAAAGAATTAAATATTTCTTTATAAAAAATGGATAAGGCATCATTTACGCTTAGGTTGTGAAAGTTAAAGGGGGATCTGCTAAGATAGTCACTGATTTAGTGAAAGTTTGCTTTATGAAAGTCGTAGGATGAGAGAGTTGTGGGAGGAGTGGACTGGAAAGAAAAAATGAAAGTAGAAGGGGGGGGGGGGTGGTAGTTGTCGATTGTAGAGAGAGATAGGGGACAAAGTGAGACTGAGGAGTTAATTGAATCTGTTGTGAAAATAAGGTCCAATTGCCTGCCCATATAGTTGGATACACCACTGACTTGGCATAGACTCGAGTCTGTTAAGCGATCTAAGAAGAGACATTCCTTAGCTGAGTTGGCATTTGAAGCGATGAAGAACGATTGATCGTCTGATGGAATCCACTGTAGCTGAGGAAGATTAAAGTCGCCGAAAACAAAGATATCGTCAGTAGAGTCAGACAGGTCAATTAAATAGTCGATCGCATCGACAACAAGTTGGTACGATTCGGTAGGTTGAGCTGGCAGGATGTAGCAACATAAAACGTAAAGTGACTTGAAGGGGAGAGATATTTTTATAGCGACAAAGTCGACTTTAGAGGATGAAGAGATGGTAATGGGGGAAGAGTTAAGGCTGTTGTGGATCGCCAGTAGGACGCCTCGACAGGGGGAATCATCATGTGGGCGGGTAGGATCGTCGTCGCGAAAAACATTAAAAGTAGGGGGGAACAATTCCTGGTTCTTTATGTCGGGAATCAAATTGGTTTCAGTCAAGGCGTAAATACCAAAGGGAAGAGAATGCGATTGACGTAGGACAGCATTGGTTTTAGAGCGAAGACCTCTTACATTCTGGTAGTAAAATGTAAGAGGGATGTTGTGGGGTGGAGATGTATAGCGGGATGGTTTAAGTGCTGACGAGGAAGGCACGTTATGGACGAAAAAATTTATCGTGGTCAGCTCGGCTTCGCTGTAGGTGTGAGACTCGTTTAGAGTGAACGTAGTGGCCGAATGCAGCAAGGTCGTCTGCTACTTTCTGAGGGGACATGCTAAAAATCTCGTGGTACCTGACATAAAGGTTCCTGAGACTGATAGGGTCGGTAGGGAGGGTGGATAGATACCATGACGCTGGTTTTGGTCTTCCCTTCGTAGCAGACCGAGTCCGATTTGTCGTGTAGATAGGCGAGAAAGAGACGAATGTTTTCATATATCTTTCTCTCTCTAAGCCTAGAGAGTGCATAGCGACTTTCTGTAGTTCCATTGGTTTGCTGGGTTAGTTTAACTGTATGCACACTAATAGGAGTTGCAGCACGATTAATAAATGGAGCTACCATACACACTACCTTAAAGTTGCCAGTACAAAAGGATGGTCGAATAACAGGTATGTCACCCCTATCCGGAAACTATCTACGAATAATGAGGCAACAATGGAAGCAGACGGAGTTTCTGATTACGGATGAAATTTCTGTGGTATCATATCAAATTCTGTGCATAATTGACGCCTGATTAGGGCAAATTAAGACCCGTGAAGACGAGTTCTTTGGAGGAATAAACGTTTTATTCTTCGGTGATTTTTTGCAACTGCCTCCTATCAAACGCTCCGGAATACCTGAATATCTCCAACCAGCCACGCATCTGTGGCGTTTGTTCACGCTTTGTGAGCTGACTGAGAATATGCGTCAGTAAGGTGATCATACTTTTATTGATGTATTAAACGCTTTGAGAATAAGTGAGCTAACCGCCCATCATTTTAGTATTTTGATGCAAAGACTTATTCAAGACCCAAGTGATGAGTTTGCAACAGACAAGGCGTTAAGGGTATACTCCACTAATCAGCAAGTAAACGATCACAACGCTACTGTTTTGAATTTGTTCCGGAACAATGGTGCTCGAATTTATCAAATAAAAGCATAGGACCAGCTAATTGACGCCACATGAAATACAGATAATTTGAATTTAGCTAGTATAAGACCAACAGACATAAACAAGACTTTAGGCTTCCCAACAGAACTTGAAATATTGGTAGGAGCAAAAGTTATGTTATGGTCCAATATTGACGTTTCGGAAGGATTGGTAAACGGCGCTATCGGCTACATTACTGAAATTGTTTGGCCTCCGTTTCGTCGAACCCAAATGTACGAAACAGATGTACCGTCAATTCAAATCGACTTTGGAAGAAACGGCGTAGACCTTATTCACCCTAAAGCTATACAGTTTCCAGCAAAGTTCAATTATGGGACAGCTGAAAGAAGTATGTTGCCCTTAATTTTGTCATGGGCTTCCACTGTCCATAAAATGCAAGGCAATACTGTAGACCACGCAGTTGTGTAACATATTTGGGCTCGCAATTGTTTGTAGAAGGACAAGCATACGAACAGTGAGCGGCAAAAGTCTACGTACGACCACCATTCTTGCAACCTAACGTGTTCCAAAAGCATTATGAAAAAATCTAATGATGCAGTTTTGCTTCAAATCTCTTTTTATTACTAATAAACTATAAAACAAATGAATTTAACAAAAACTTAACAAGTGATTCACAAAAAACGAAAAATGGATAATGACAAAAGTCTAGATACGGCATATTAACTAACATAAACATCTTTAATCCATCAGGTAAAACTATTGTAAATGATAAATTTAATATTTTGTAGGTCCACCATGTGCGTCTAGAACTGCCTGCAAGCGTCTGGGCATTGAAGCAACTAAATTATTTAATTCATTAGCTGTTATGGCTTGCCACTCTTCGTGGAGCTTCTGTTTTAGCATTGGGGCACTACTTATGGCATATCTTCTTATCTTGCGTTCCAGAATCTTCCATACATGTTCCATGACGTTCAAGTCCGGGCCTTGGGGTGGTGTATGTAGTTGTCTTGGGGCGTAGTAAATTAGCCAATCTTTGACAATTTGAGCGGTGTGCTTGTCCTGTTGGAAGATCCAAGTCGTGCCAAGATTTAAGCTGTCGACGGATGCTTTCAGGTTTAGTTCTAAAATAGACTTGTATTGATAGCGATCCATATTACCTTCAATAAAAGCTAGATTTCCTGCGCCAGAAGCAGCTACAGCACCCCAAACCATCACGCTGTCACCACCATTCTTTACCGTAAAAACAAAATTTTCTAGATTCATTGTTATTTTTTCTCCAAACTCTAGTTTTCCCGTCACTTCCGAATATATGGTATTTTGATTTGTCAGTGAATAAAACTCGTTTCCAGAAATCCATTCCTTTTTCAATGTGTTTTTGGGCAAATTCTAAGCGCAGTTTTCGTATTTTTTTCACTTATTAGGGGTTTCCTGTGTGGAGTTCTGCTGTGGAAACCGTTATTATTGAGAGCCCTTTTAACTGTCCGTGGATGCACAATTGTTTTTGATCTTTCTGCCAACCCTTTAGACAGCATCGAACTCGTTAGGTTACTAGAATGGTGGTCGTACGTAGACTTTTGTCGCTCACTGTATGGGTGGCATCCAACATTTAATGGGGAGACTAAATTATTAGTGTAAATTGACTTGATTTTGTATTTAGGCAACCATTCATCTCAAGAGATTTCAGTTGCCTGAAAAAGTCTTTCGGACACAGCTGGTATTGAATCCCGAACCGCCCGATTGGAAGCCAATAGACTATCACTTGAGCTACGGCCATCCACAGAGCTGCTCCATTTTTTTTTTTATAAAAATCTTTTTTCCGTTTTTTAGTTCCACTTATAGATGTTTATTATGGTATATTGTAATATTTCTTTAATGTGAACAGCGTCATCTACATTCCAATAGAGAAAATTTTAAAAATTCGTTTAAGTAAAAGATAAGAAAAGTAAAAGCGGTTGATTAATTGGATTGTATTGAGATAATCGATTAAATTGTGAATTGTAACTGTTTTGAATAAAGCAATTGCATTGAAAGGAATAAGTTCTATCACTTGTACCTACCCAAACAATTTACATTGATATCAGAAGTAGGATAGGACTAATTTTGAAATTGTTTGAAAAAGCTATAATGGGTCGAAAACTATTGCAGTTGACCCTCGTGCAACTCAAATGCGAGTTGAACAAGAGATACTTCAGCGCCAGTGGAGGAAAAACTGACTTGGTGTTCAGAGTTCAGGACGCTTTGAACAACGAGGAACGTGATCCCTCTTTGACGCTGGCGAGGAAGAACAGATAAGTACCGGAAATGACATGGCTGCGATGTTGCAAATCCTCTTGTTAAAAATGGACGAACAGAAGAACGGTCTCGACGAACAAATGAAAAATCTAGACAAACAAAAGAATAGTATAGAACAGAAACTCAATGATCAAAAGAATGGCCTCGAATAAAAGCTGGACCAACAAAAGAAGAATCTAGATGAACAGAAGAACAGCATCGAACAAAAATTCGACGAACAAAAGAATAATAATAAAAATATAATAAAATATAATAAAAACTGGAAGAACAAAATAACGGTTTACAGCAAAAGTTCGAAGAAAGTGATAATAAATTTGAAAGAATAGAGAAGAATGTTGACGAAAAATTCGATCAAATGGACAGCAAAGATAAACAACTGGCAAAAGAGCTCAACACAGTGCGAAAACAAAAACTGCGAGAATGTTCTTTAAAGCGATCCAAGGAGAGCGAGTTGAAGCCTTCCTCATTTGATGGCCAGATCTCATGGTCTACTTATAAGAAGCAGTTTGAAACGGCTGCCTGCGGAAATGACTGGAACAATGAGGAAAAGTGCTTTACCCTAACAATGGCTTTGCACGGTCCTGCAGCAGAATTGTTGCAAACAATCGAAAAGCATAAAGATTATGTGGCTTTAGCACAGGCTATCGAGAAATGGTTTGGAGACAGCCACATGTAGGAGGTTTACGAGGTCCAATTGCAAAGCCGAATGCAGCAACGAGGAGAAACATTGCAGCAGCTCCAAGCAGACGTTACTATACTGGCACATTTGTCATACATAGGAAGTTATCGGCGAAATGGCAAAGGACGCATTCATCAGGGGAATTGCAGATTCGAAGCTACAGTCAGCAGTAAGGATGACCGGGAAAACAACCCTTGCTGAAGCACTTGCCTTCGCTCTGGCGATGGAAGCAGTCATTCAGGTTTCCAAGGGAACATATTTCGTCAGGGAAGTAGCATCTGTTGAATTCTCTTCTCGAAATGAGTTATTCTCTTTCCATGGAGTAGTCGTGTTTGTCATAGCGGACCAACTTTCTAAGCTTAATTTGTTTAAAAACTGATTTTTTCCTTGCTTAACTTCTACCGATCTCTTTTACTAAGATAAGCGTCAAAGTGTTTTAAATAAAATTACTAGTTTTATCGCAATTCTGTGCCAAACTCTAAATAAAATTTTCTTGTTGAATCAAAAACTCACTCAAATATATTTTCCTTGCTAAACGGTTTTAAGTTGACTTCTCATCTAAAACAACACTTCTTATACGAGCACATTATGTCAACAAGCAGTAGTGTTAAGAATACCCGATCCAATACACTGAAGGATAAACCGAAGCAGATGACAGGCTCACCGTGTCCATCACCAACCGGTCTTCTGTCTCCGTCTTTAAAAACAATGACGTCAGAATGCTTCTCCAGCCTCTATGCGAATATCACAGAGCAGAGTGAGTTACTGAAATCCTTTAAATCATCTTTGAAGGCTATTTAACAAAGATTATCCTCTCGAATCGAGTCCTTCTTTAACGACTTAAATGAGAAAATCGCATTGGTCGAAAGAACTAAAAAGCCTCGCTACTGCATTTGACGACTTTCAGGGTAGAATCAGTCACTTGCAAATGGAAGTTCATTCATTAAAAAAACAACATCAAGAGCAAGCGCAACTGAACATTCCAGATCAAAAAATGCTTGAAGATTTTTCACATTTGAAGCAACAAATTGAAACACTACACGCAAAAAACATCGTGGGAGTGCCTTTCCGCCCTGATGAAAATCTAGACATTACCTTCAACAACATATGCTCGACATGAAATTGCGAATCACCTTCCTTAAGTCAAATCTTTCGAGTGAAACCAAAGTCGGGATCGGTAATCATAATTAAATTCTTCTCGACTTATGAAAAGATGGTTATAACTAAGGCCACGTCGTCGTTTAAAAGAACACACTCGCGTCAATTCTCATCCCGAGATGTTGGATTTGCACTTGAGCACCGATCTTTTTATTTGCACGGGAGTCTGACACCCAAAAACCGAATTATCATGCGAAGTGCAATAAAAAACAAACGAGAAAAATTGATTTTTTCCGCATTCTCGTCAAGAGGAGCTATTGTTGTTAAAACCACCGGAACTTCAAGCCCTATAATTATTAATAGTCTTGAAAAGCTAAACGAAGTTGTAAACAACAAGACAAGGATGGAACAAATCAGATGTCAACTAGCGCTAACTTCACTGTCCCCTAAACCAACTCATCAAACCAGTACCTCTCAAAATATTATTTTAAAATTTTTTTATTGCTTTCAATTAATAGTATTGACTTATTTTATATTATTGTACTTCCGCTGTCTAATGTATTATTATTCTCATTTTTTCTTTCTTACATTTCCCAGTTACTCTTCTTCCATTTTATATCCTTCAATTCATAATATCTCATTTCATAACTCCTTTAGCTTACTCATCTTCTGTAGTTGTTGTTGTTGCGTATCTCGATGTTCTTTATACGTTGCTGTTCGTAATCTCATGCTCCCAATGGTTTTTTCTATACTCTTAAATGGCGTTTAATAATTTAGCCGGGTCTGGTCGCGAGGCGATCGATAATTAAAATTTTATCTACGAGGGCGGGTCAATAAGTCCGTGACTTTTGGATTAAAACACAGATTTTTTGATAAAAAAATAATTTTATTTTTCAACGTAGTCTCCCTTGAGCTCTATACACTTTGTCCAACCCTTCTCCAATTTTTTTATCCCTTCCAGAAAAAATGATTTGTCGAGGTCCTCCTTTGTTTGCGAGATGACTTCATCATTGGAGTCAAATCTTTTTCCACCAAGCCATTTCTTCAGGTTTGGGAACAAGAAGTAGTCGCTCGGAGCCAAATCTGGAGAATAGGGTGGATGAGGGAGCAATTCATAGCCCAATTCATGGATTTTTGCCGTGGCAACTGCACATGTGTGCACCCTTGCATTGTCTTGGTGGAAAAGAACTTTTTTCTTGGCCAAATGAGGTCGTTTTTTTTTCAAATCGTCATTGAATCGGTCCAGTAAGTTGGCATAATATTCCCCATTGATTGTTCTTCCCTTTTGAAGGTAGTCAATGTGGATTATCCCGTGTGCATCCCAAAAAACAGTCGCCATAACTTTATTGGCTGACAAACCCACCTTGGCCTTCTTTGGCGCCGATTCACCCTTAGAAACCCACTGTTTTGACTGTTGTTTGTTCTCTGGTGTGTTGTGATGGATCCATGTTTCGTCCACGGTTACAAAATGGCGCAAAAACTCCTCCATATTGCGATTAAACAACGCCAAACCTTCCTGTGAAGTTGTTACACGATTGCGTTTGTGGTCGACTGTGAGCAAACGCGGCACCCATCTTGCGGAAAGCTTTCTCATGCCCAAGTGATCATTCAAAATTGAAACCACTGAGCCATGCGAGATCCCTACGGCTTCCACAATCTCTCGCACTTTCAATCTTCGGTCGGCCATCACCATATCGTGAATTTTTTCGATTGTTTCGGGTGTAGAGACCTCAACTGGGCGTCCAGGACGTTCGGCATCTTCAGTGCTTGTACGGCCACAACGAAATTCAGTAAACCACTTTTTTACCATTGAAATCGATGGTGCAGAGTCTCCATAGTATTTATCAAGCTTAGCCTTGGTCTCGGTAATGGTTTTTTTTCGCAAGAAATAATGCTTAATAAGCACACGAAATTCACTTTTTTCCATTTTCTCCTCAAATTAGTGAGTAGTCTGATAAAAATAGCTGTCAAACACAAACTAACTGACGCAGCAAGTTTAAATTTTGACAGGAGTCAACTGATAGATGCCTTGCAAAAAATGGCCTTGCAAAAAATGGCCTAAAAGTATGTTACTCGTATCTAAACGCCCGTAGTCTAAGCTGGAGTAAACTTGGCCTCTTGAAGTGGATTCTCGATGACGCGGGAGTAGATCTGATTTGTGTAACTGAGACTTGGTTTGATGTGAATATAGACGATCTGGCAAAAGAGAAGTTTTTCGAGGTATAAACCCATATCAAACGATAGAATTACAACTACTACTGGCGGTGGAGTTGCAGTATACTGTAGTAAGTCATCAAGATAAAAGGTGTTAAAAAAGTCAAAAGAAAGCGTGGTTGAGTATATCTTGATGAAAGTAGGCGATAGCTATACAAAGTGAATCATTGGAGTTGTTTACAACCCTAACTCTCCCCAGAACCCTCATTTTCTGCAATCCATGAGTACACTGCAACCTACGAGCACATAATTATCTGTGGCGATCTAAATGCAGATCTTTTAAAAAGTGACAATAAAGCTCGCCAGATGTTTGATTTTACGGCTGGTTCAGGACTATCTGTAGTGAACTCATTCGCCACCCGCTTTTCACATAATAACCCTCCAAGCCTTCTTGACGTTGTTATTGTTTCAAATCGATCCAATGTTCTGCTTCTAAACCAATTATCGTTAGCTGGTATGTCTGATCATGACTTCATCTTCTGCACGTACAACGTTGGGTTATATCGTCCCCCTTGTCCGACATCATTTGAATTTCGAGACTACTCAAGCATAGATAATGAAGCGCTGCAAATTGATGCTGGTCACCTACTTTGGCGCAATTTTATTACACCTCAAATATATGTAAATGACAAATAAATATTCTGCAAACACTCATATTGGACCCCTTCAATAGACATGTCCCCCTGAAAACGGTCGCAATTCGAAATAATAAATCCCCTTGGTTAACGCATGAAGTTCACCAAGCTATCAAAATACGAAACAAGCTGTATTCTAAATGGGGATCAAGGCCAACTATTCTTAATTGGGAAAATTTTTGTCGTGCGCGTAATTTCTCCAACTCAGTTACCAGAAGAGCAAAGAAAAGATACTTTCTATCTAAATTAAAACCTGAACAAAGCTCACAAGACTATGGAATAATTTGCGTTCAATTCGCTCTTGGTAAGAAAGTATTAGTTGATAGGATCCTTAATATTGACGATCTTAACAATGTGTTTATTTCCAATGCCATCACTGAACCACGTTTCACTCCAACTTACTATCGCTTTTGACTTCGATTTTGATGTTGTGTCAGAGCTTGATGTAGTACATATTGTACGTAACCCCAAATCGAATGCTATAGAAGAAGATGGAATACCTATCCGTTTTGTTACGGTTATCTTACCTCATATTTTAAGTTGCCTCACGCACATAATTACCTTTCGCATAATTGCTTCCACTTTCCCTGATTGTTGGAAGTTGGCCCGAAAAAGCCCCAGCCATCTTCGTTAAGCTCTGGCTCACCAAATTGTAAAATTCATCCTGAAACACAGTCTGTTATCCCCTTTGCAGTCCGGCTTTCGAGCTTATCATAGATGTTCTACAGCCATGGTCAAAATTCTCGACGACATAAGAGTTAACTTTGATAGGGATTACTTAACCGTGCTATGTTTGCTTGACTTCTCGAAGGCTTTTGATAGTGTTAACCACAAGGTACTATGCTAAAAACTTAGGTTATATTTCGGCTTTAGTGAAAGTTCAGTGCGACGGATTTACAATTATCTCGACAGCCGTTATCAAAGAGTCATTCGCAACAATGCCTCGTCAGAATTCGGCCTCTTAGCTGCAGGAGTTCCACAGGGGTCTATACTTGGACCTATTCTATTCTGTCTTTTTGTCAATGATCTACCAACAGTCTGTTCTAATGCTGATATCCACTTATATGCTGACGATGCACAGATCTGTATTTCCCGACCAATTGGACTTGTTGAGGACCTAATCGTCAGATTAAACGAAGACCTGTCCAAAATTTATGACTGGTCTATCTGTAATGGACTTCATCTCAACCCAATGAAATCACAACTGATTTTAATATCCAAACATCACTTCGACACGGACAGAATGCCACCAATATTCCTGAATGACAGACAACTCAACTTTGTTGACGTGGTTACTAATTTGGTTTACAAATTAAATAGGTCACTTTCCGCTGTTGACCACATAAATTATGTTATTGGGCAAATCTACACTGGACTGCGTACACTCTGGCTCTCTTCTAACCTCACGCCTATAGGCACAAAGCTCAGACTTGTGAAAACGCTATTTTTGCCTATAATTGACTACGCTGCTGTTGTCTACTACAAGCTTGATTCCCTCTCTCAGCATAAGTTACTCGTAGCTTTTAATGATATGATAAGGTATGTCTACGGACTTCTCCGATACAACCACGCCTCACACTACCATAACTCTGTTCTTGGTTGTTCCCGCAAACTATTTCTCGACCTAAGATGTTGTATGTTCATGCACAAAATTAGTAAAAATAAATCTCCTGCTTATCTATTTGACAAGATACGATTTTCTCAATCTATCAGAACACTTAATCTTATAATCCCTGCATATAATTATTTGAACTCCTCGCGCCTCTTCTTTATCTATGTTACCAGGCTCTGGAACACACTTCCTTTGACGGCTAAGCAAGCAATGGGAGGTACATTATTCAACAAGCAGTACTGAAACACCTTAAGCAATATCAATAACTACTTTCCTACTTCTTCTTTTCTACCTTTTTTTTCTCCTTTTTTTTCCTTATCTTTACTTTATCTTCTATTAATATCTTTTACGCCTACCTCCCCTTTTGTTAGCGCTCTCATTATCCCGGATTGTATTTATTATATTTTTGGCTTATTAATTTCTATTTTTTAATTCAGAATGCGAATAATTCATTTTAAATTAAAACATTAAAACAACTTACCCTTTCCTAATTCAAATGTAATATATGTATTATAAAAGACGATATACCATATGTCTTATTTATACTGTTCCAATCAAATAAATTGAATTGAATGGAATTGAAGACTCAGTGCCAAGGAACGAGGTATTCCACGGGATAGACGAAGAATGCGCTACTGGAGTTGCAATAAAATAGAGCATCTTCAAAGGCAGTGTAAAGAACCGATGCGTCGAAAAGGCTGCCCTCATTGTGGTAACAAGCAAATAGAGGAATAAACTGGTAGAAGCGGCTATTAAGAAGCCGGTCAATCTTCCCGAAATCATCAGTCGGAAAATCTTTAAGCACCAACTTCGCGGGGCAGAAGTTGGTAGCAGGAGTCGACGGTCCCAGGACCATCATCCAAGTCTCGTTGGCAAAACGATGCAATGAAAGCCGTGTAGTAGAGGTAGTCAGTGGAAAGGAAAAATGGATGGCAACGATAGACACCGGTACCACAGCCTTAATCATCAGGAGGGTTCTGGTGGAGAAATCCTGGTTGCATAACACTAGTTACAGCTTGAGAACAGCTATGGGAGAAACGGCTAAGGTATATGGTGAAGTGTCATGGAGAGAAGTCAATGTAGTTTTCATTTATAAAGCCGGAAAATGTTCTCATGTTGTCCCAAAGGACCTCAGACCTATAAGTCTATCATCTTTCCCTCTGAAAACTCTAGAATGACTGATTGATATCCATATACGAGCTAAAATTGATCCAAGGCTTCTGTCAACTGCTCAACATGCCTACTGTAAAGGAAAGTCGGTGGAAACGGCTCTGAATTCACTGAACGAACAATTGACTCAGCTGCACACAAAGTGGAATTTTATTCCCCCTGCATCACTCTTTGACTTTGGAAGGCAGGGGTGAAATCGGTAAAGCATCACCTCAGAAGAGCGGTCGGGGCAGAATCTCTGACATTTGAAGAACTGTCAACGCTACTTACCCAGGTTGAAGACTGCCTAATTCCAGACTTTGTGCCCAATGGCGGACAACATCGAGGACTTGAAAACGCTGACAGCAGCACTTTTTTTAATGGGCGAAAGACTCTTAGCAATTCTTCAAGGAGACACTGCCTTGGTAAGGGTGAGTTACCTTGAGCGATGGAAGCCGATCAACTCAATGACCAACTATTTCTGGCGCAAGTGGAGTACGGAATACCTGTCCAGAATGCAACAGCGCCCAAAGTGGATGAAACGGGAGCCGGGACCAAAATTCGGAGACTTAGTTGTAATGGCGACTCGGACGAATCATCGCTACACATCCCGGAAAAGACGGACTAATTCGAGTGGTCGTTTTGAAAACAAGTACCAAGCTGTCTACCAAGCAACACTAATTAAATTCAAAATACTCAAACAACACAAAACAAGGATTTCGCACACTAAAATAACTAACACATGGGCTGAAAATTCATTGCCGTTTCTGAGAGAGGGCACCACTTGAATTAAATCCATACCATTTTCAGTTAGTACCAACCTTCAAAAGATACGTGTATAAATTTGACAGCTGTCGGACGATTAGTTCTCGAGATATACCGTTGTGAATGAAGGAACTTTTGTTATTGTGAAAAAAAAGGATTCAAAGCAATTTCGTGTGTTGATTTATCATTGCTTTTTGATGGGAAAAAATGCAGCCGATGCAAAGAAATGGCTTGATAAGTGTTACCCGGACTCTGCACCAGCCGAACAAACCATTCGCAAGTGGATTGAAAAATTTAAAAGTGGTCATACAAGCACCGAAGATGATGCACGCAGTGGACGTCCAAAAGATGCTGTTTCAGATGAAAACATCAAAAAAGTCCACAAAATGAAATGAAATAGCTGAGGCTCTGAAGATATCAAAAGAGCGTGTTGGATATATCATACACGAATATATGGACATGCGAAAGCTGTGTTCAAAGTGGGTGCCGCGTTTGCTCACAGTCGACCAAAAACAACAACGTGTTGATGATTCAGAGGAGTGTTTAAAGCTGTTCAACCGCAATAAAGCCGAATTTTTGCGTCGGTATGTGACAATGGATGAAAATTGGCTCCATCACTTCACACCAGAGTCAAGTCGGCAGTCAGCTGAGTGGCGAGCAGGCGACGAATCTCGTCCTCGACTGGCAAGGTTATGGCATCCGTATTTTGGGATGCACATGGAATAATTTTCATCGACTATCTCCAAAAGGGGGCAGACTATCAACAGGGGGCAGACTATCAACAATATATAACAATATAAAATTTTAATGTAATTTACAATAAAATACTTAATATAAATTTTATTTATTTATTTATTTATTATTATTTCAATAAACCTCTTACACAGTACGCTCAAAGCTTATAAGGTTGTGGAAGATTTACAATTACAAAGATAGTTCACAATATCAAAGTTAAAAGCAAAAATGGAAGTACTATGAGAGTTAGTAAAAATGATGATATAGAATTCAAAGTGATATTGTTACTATAAATAAAAATATAAATGTAAATTTAACTTAAAAAATATTGAACATATAAATTTAAGGAAAAGAAGAGGAAGAAAAGGAGAAGATAAAGAAGAAGAAGAAGCTTGCTTTTAAAAAGAGAATTCAACTGCTAAGATTTGATAAATAGATAGTTAACTGTTTTTTAAAATGTTGTGCGTCGTCTATTCCCTGTAATTGAAGAGGGAGCGAGTTCCAAAGACGAGTAGCGGCAATGAAAAATTGTCTCTCAGATGTTAGGCAAGAGAACCGCGGCAGAATTAAACAAGAAGATCTGTTTGATACTGGAAATCGGAGCTTATTAAACAAATACGATGACTGACGTGTTTTCAAAATATTGAAAAAAAGAACTAGCGTCCGAAACTTGATGTAGTTTTCGAAAGTCATGCTCAGTAGATTTTTAGATAAATGGGTAACGTGATCATACTTCCTCAGACCATATATATAACGAATGATGCTATTAAATGCTACCTGTAACTTTCTTTTGCTGGCAGCATCACAATTATAAAAGATTTCACGACCATAAATGAGAACTGGGATTGCCAAAGACTTTGCAAGTAATAGGCGTGTGTTCAAGGGAGTAAATTGACGTGCTGTCCATAAAGTACGAAGAACGCCGTATGTCCTACCAACTATGACATTAATATGATCGTTCCATGTAAGCGTTCCGTTGAACACCACGCCTAAATTCTTTGAGGAATTGACAAAATTTATTGACAAGCCATTTACCTTAATGGGTGGGAAATATGTTAAATCTAAAGTTTTCTTAGATATCACTAGACAGTTGCATTTAACTGGATTCAGGGTCAAACCGTTTGTTACTGACCAATCTGAAATCAGTTTGAGGTCTTCATTTATTTTACAGACACAGTCTTCGATAAGGCCAAGGGCACAACTTTTATAAACTTGTACGTCATCAGCGTAGATATGCATCGACGAATGCTTAATGACACCAGAGATTTCATTGATACACAGCATGAACAGAAGAGGGCCCAGAATTGATCCCTGAGGGACACCTCTCGTCAGGGGAAGAAATTCCGATAAATTATTATCAACGGCCATCGCCTGTGATCTCCCGGAGAGGTGGGAAGATATCAATCTTATTGCTACCTGTGAGACGTTAAAATAGTGTTGTAGTTTATGACACAGGACTGTGTGGACGACCGTATCGAAAGCCTTCGAAAAATCTAAGAGGACTAAGAACATAATATGACCATCATCTAAATTTGACCTTATGTCATCTATGACCTTAAGCAAAGCAGTAGTACAGCTATGTTTAACACGAAAACCAGATTGGACAGGAGTCAACAAGTTAATGTTCACTCAGTTGCTTTTGTATTATACGTTCGCAGATTTTTGCGAGACATGGCAATATAGAAATAGGTTTATGCTCGTCACCTATGGAGTTTTTTCGGATTGGGATTATTTTTGCCATTTTCCACCGTTGGGGAAAAACTCCAGTTGTCAATATCGTGTTCATCATATGCGTTATGTATGGCAAGAGCAATGGGAGTATAGCTTTTATAAACACTGGATGTACTCCGTCAATTCCCACTGCATTAGATTTTACAGAAAGAAAGCTTTCAAGAACATCTCGACTGTCAACATTTACAAAACCAAGACCCGTATCTCTTGAGGGTGCAGCGCAATAGAAAGGGTAATTCACTCTCGTAAGTTCAGGCCGAGGATGCGATAAAAATTTGCGGTTTAGATCGTTAACGTCTACGTTACAAGAAAAACCTGGATTTTGCTTTCCTATGCCCAAATCCCGTAGGTTTTTCCACAATACATGACCTCCCGCATTTGTTTGGAAACGGTTGGCATAAAACTGGACCTTAACAGCTCTAATCTCTCGTACGACACTATTGCGCAAAGTTTTATAGGCTTGGTAAAGTTCTTCAACCCGATAACGCTTCCAGCGACAATAGGCGTGACCACGCTAAGCGATGAGTTCCCGTATCTCCCGAGGGAACCATAATGTTGACTTTCTTCCAGATACCCTAGTTTTTAATGGAACATGAGTATCAAAGAGAATATTTATATTGTTATGCAGAAATTCAACATGGTCATCTGGTGACGGCATGCGACAAACAGAGTCCCATGGTATATTTTGTATATGCTGCTCCAAAGAAAGCCTATCAACACTTCTAAAATCTCTGAAATGGTAAAATGAATTCGGACGTGTATCAACAATAAAATCGTAAGTGAGAAATAATAGGTCATGCTTAGAGAATGCTGATGCAGAAAGTTGGTCGTATAGTAGTACACTATCAGAGTCACTTACAAATATAACATCCAGCAGGGTACAAGAAGTTCCAGTAAAATTTGTTGGGTCAATATTATTTACAGGATGCAGATCATAGCAAATCATGTTTTCGCATAAATGCCTGTCAATGATGAGATTGCTATTAAGGTCACCCCAGATAATAACATTAGCCGCATTAATGGACATTTCTTCGAGTAAAGCATACAACGGTAATAAATCCACATAGTTGTTAGGTCTGTAGACTACTCCCAAAAGCAGACTGCTGTCACCACAGATAATTTCTACAAACACATAGGCAATTGCAGAACCAACAAGTGAATAATACCTTCTCCCATAACTAATACTATCTCTAAGGTAAAGTACGGCCCCTCCACCAACACGATTGTGTCTATCACCACGAAAGAGTTTGTAGCCGTTAAGTGAATAAACTTTATCTTTTATCCCTGGTGAAAACCAAGTTTCTGATACACAGACTGCATCTACATTCGACTTCTTAAAGACTTCTCTAAACTCATCAAGTTTTGGACACAGGCTCTGTGCATTTATATGAGATATTTTAAAGCCATTTCTTCGACGACTAAGTACATTAACCATCGCTCGCAGAATTCCACCACTACTACCACTGGCTATGGAACCGACAATCCCTGCATTTACATCAACCATATTGGAGTACAATTACTGATAAAATAAGGAAGGGACGCACACAAAATTCACCTGGATGCGTTGACATTTTCTCTATTTTAAAGCAATTATAAATGAACTTAAACTTTGCTATAAGCAAGCAAAAGGAATGAGAAAAAATATAAATAAAAGATTCAATCAATATACTCTTAAGTAAAAGAGATAATAAATTTAGTATAAGAGTACTATATAATAATACGCGCATCATGGGTCGTAGCATTTACTTGTCCGTGGTACATAAATAACGAAAATCAATATTTAACAAAAAATAAATATAAAAAAAAACTTACTGCAGATGAATTGCAACAAAAATTTAATAGGAAGGCGGATTCATGGTATTTTCGTAAAAATATAAATACCACACACCCTAAGACGGCTAATTCGGCCATCATTGAAACACAAACCGTTCGCGAAAATTTCGTCGCACACCGTCGCACTGCACAACCAAAAAATGCGTACGCGGAGAACAGTTATCGCACAAATCTGTGGCAATAAGACAGAGTAGCTTATGTTATACTCGTAAAAAGTGTTTTTGAGATATTGACGTTTTTGCTTAAATTTGTTGTTTATAAACTTTTTAATTTTTTTTAATGCTCAAATATATAGTACAGAATACGCGTTATATTTTCTTATAATTTGTAAAAATATATGAAAAACAATGTATTCAAAACGTGATTTTATTGGGTCTATAACTTACGAGGGGCGTTCAATATATTCTCCGTATCGATATGAAGGAAAATGCGAATTCAATTTAAATTGTTTTTATTTTTCAATATAATCTCCCCTAACATCAATGCATTTGTTACATCTTGAGATAAGCTTTTTTAAACCCTCAAAAAAATAAATTTCCTCCTCCTCCATTTATTGCCGACTTGAGTTCTTCATCATCCGAAAATCTTTTTCCACGAAGACATTTTTTCAAATCCGGAAACAGGAAATAATCACTAGGGGCAAGGTCTGGACTATAGGGTGGGTGTTGGATTTCTTCGAAACCACAATCTCGCGCAGCAGCCTTGGAAACTCGCGCCGTGTGAACAGGAGCGTTGTCATGAAGAAGCAACACACCAGCTGCGAGTTTACCCCGTCTTTTCTTTTTAATTTCCTCCCGCAAATTAAGCAAAGTGGAAGCGTAGGATGTGGCGTTGATGGTTTCACCTTTTTTTTTGTACTCAATGAGCAAGATTCCCTTTGAGTCCCAAAAAACTGTGGCCATGAGCTTCCCGGCAGACGGAGTGACTTTGAACTTCTTCGGGGGGTCTGTTCCTTTTTTATGCCACTGCATGGACTCTTGTTTGCTTTCAGGGTCATAGTGGTGGACCCATGTTTCGTCCCCAGTAACAATTCGTTCCATAACACCGTCCGCGTTCTCACTACACATCTCCAAAAGCTCTCTACAGCATGCGATTCTGACTTTTTTCTGAGGCGCTGTGAGCATTCGTGGCACCCACCTTGCACTGACCTTTGAAAGGTTAAGATGGTCATGAAGAATGGTGTGAATGGTACCAATTGAAAGCTTGGTGATCTCTGCCATCATTTTCACCTTTATTCGGGCATCCTCAAGAACAAGTTTTTCGACTTCTTTGATGCTTTCTCCCGTACAAGCAGTAGCCGGGGCGCCAGAGCGGGGGTCGTCTTCAATGCTCTCTCTGCCTCTCTTGAACTGACTTGACCACTTTTGCACAGTTGATAATGAAGGTGCGGAACCCTGGTAAACAGCCACCATCTCTTCATGAATAGTTTTTTGACTTTTTCCTTGCTTAGTGAGAAATTTAATTACAGCGCGATGCTCAATTTTCACCATCATCGTCTCAGTTGCCGTTATGACTCTGTTTAACTAGAGATAAAACGCGAATTAATAATCACATTTATATGAAATTTTACATGAATGCACTAAAATAATAGTATTACTTGATAAATAAGTCAATTTATATATACAACCATGGCTTCACCCCGATACCGAGAATGTGTTGAACGCCCCTCGTAATTCGTGCGGTTTGCTAAGAGATGGCGTAACTTGTATTATTCCATTGGAACATGCGTTGGAAAGCTACTGTCATTGTACGTCATTTCAGTATGTCATTCATTTGAAGAGTAAACAACAATCATTTTTTTTCACTCAAACATGTCGAACTTTGTGCCTGAAAAAGTGTTTTTGCGGGGAGTTTTTCTTCATTACTTTATTATGAAGAAAACTGCTGCCGAAAGTCATCGTATTTTGGTGGAAGTTTATGGTAAACATGCGCTAGCTGAGCGAACGTGCCAAAAGTGGTTTGCACGATTTAAAAGTGGTGATTTTGGCTTGGAAGACGATGAACGTCCGGGCAGCCAAAAAAGTTTGAAGATGAAGAACTGGAAGCATTACTCTATGAAGATTGTTGCCAAACACAAGAAGAGCTCGCAGAATCTTTGGGTGTCACTCAAGCAGCCTTTTCAAAACGTTTAAAAGCAGCTGGATATATTCAAAAGCAAGGAAATTGGGTTCCACATGAACTCAAGCCGAGAGACGTCGAAAGGCGGTTTTGCATGCCCGAAATGCTGCTGGAACGCTACAAAAGGAAGTCATTTTTGCATCGGATTGTTACTGGTGATGAAAAATGGATCCATTACGACAACCCCAAGCGCAAAAAATCATATGTGAAACCCGGCCAACCAGCCAAATCAACGGCAAAGCCGAATATCCACGGCGCGAAGGTAATGCTCTGTATTTGGTGGGATCAGATGGGTGTGCTCTATTATGAGCTGCTAAAACCGGGTGAAACCATCAATGGACAACGCTACCGAACACAATTAATCCGTTTGAAGAGAGCAGTGGCCGAAAAACGCCCGGAATATGCGACCAGACACGAGCAATAATTTTCCATCATGACAACGCTCGGCCCCACGTTGCTATTCCGGTTAAGAACTATTTGGAAAACAGTGGATGGGAAGTCTTACCCCACCCGCCTTATAACCCAGACCTTTCCCCTTCTGACTACCACTTGTTCCGGTCGATGCAGAACGCCCTCACTGAAATACGGTTCACATCAGAGCAGAATATCAAAAATTGGCTTGATTCATTCTTGGCTGCCAAGCCGGCGCAGTTCTTTTCGGATGGGATCCACAAATTGCCAGAAAGATGGGAAAAGGTCATAACTTCAGATGGGCAATACTTTGAATAATACATGTTTTTCATAAATAAACGTTTAAATTTTGAAAAAAAAAAACCGCACGAATTAAGTTCTTCTTCTTCTTCTCTCCTACCCTCATAAATTATTATGATGTCTCTAAGTTGAGATTTTATGATGAATTCCAAATTACAAAAAAAAACAAAACATAAGGAAATTATTAGAAACTTTTATTAACTTATTTAATTATAAAAATGTAATTTTAGGTTTTTCAAAATAAACATAATATTTCAATTAAAACAGTATTTTTTTTAAACGTTAGGTTGTTAATCTGCTTCATCACCTTCGGTGAAATCGGGATAAAAGTCAGCCGCTTTACCATTTAAACCATTTAAACTTTTATAAAAGGGATGATAAATATTGTCAATCAACTGCAACATATCCAATAGATCTTGCTTTTTCTTTTCATTAATTTCATGTGGTGAAGAATAACATTTCTGCAGATCAGCTATTTTGATGGAATTGAACCCACGCCGTTTTATATTAAGCGATTTGAATTCTTCGATTTCATTAAGTGATTTTTTTGAAATATACTGTTCCAAACTGTTTTGTGAACCTCATCCACTTTACCTTCTGCCAACAAAATTTCTCTCCGTCATTGTCCACCTTTCGCCACATAACTTTTTCTTCGGAAGCAGCTGGGAAATTAAAAATCTCATCTTGATTTATTTCCTTAACTTCAAATTTAGTTTTTACGCCCACTGTTCTCACGAATCGATACCAATCACGCGGATGATGTATTTTTCTTGTTTTCAATTAGGGCTCAGCCCACATCAGATTCTATGTGAGTATGCCCCGGAAGAAGGAATTTATTATCAATCGTTTCCCCACTATTTTGCAGTTGCAAAAAAGTATTAACATTGATTTAATTTAATTTTGGTGGGGGCTGAGGCCCCCATTTATTGGCTTAATACAAGCCTAATCTAACTTAAAAACTAACAGAACGACTTAAGAGCTAGGGACCAAGGAAATGATGGAGGAGATCTTGTTTGAGCGAGGAGTGTTCCGGTATAAATCAAAAAGGGAGAGGTTTGAGTTGACCTTTCGGAGCATTCGGGAGATTGGTTCGTTGGAGCCATAAGAGGTGCGGTGAACCGGTAGATAGAAGAGTCGTGGACAACGTAGATTGCGGGGGTTGGTATTGAAGGAAATGGAGTTCAAAATGGATGCACAGTCGATGGAACCTGAGAGAAGTCGATGAATGAAAAGAATGTCAGCAGTATTCCTACGTTCTTCTAACGAATTCATATTTAGAAGTTTGAGGCGGTCCTGAGAGGGCGGTAAGATTAAAGGGTCGTTCCACGGCAGACCACGGAGAGAAAATCGGAGGAATCGACGTTGAATACCCTCGATTCGGGAAACATGAACCCGGTGAAAGGGGGACCAAGCTTGACTGGCATACTCAAGCAGGGGGCGAACAAAGGTAACATAGAGAGGTCTGATTACATACGGGTTGGAAAATTCCTTGGCCCATCGTTTAATAAAGCTTAGTGATGAGTTAGCTTTGAGGATCATCTTATCGATATGCGAACGGAAATTAAGCTCACTGTCGAATAATATGCCAAGGTCTTGAAGAGACTGAACGAGGGGAATTGGTTGACCAGGGAGAAAATAAAGTCGAGGAGGAGACGGGTTGCATATACGAGAGAAGGTTATAGATTGACATTTGACTTTATTAAGTTCTAGGCAGTTTTTGAGGCACCAGATTGAAAACCGATCAAGGCCTTGTTGAAGAAGGGCAGAGTCATGGGGAGAGGAAATAGTTTTAAAAAATTTTATGTCGTCAGCATAAAGGGAGAGGGAGGAGTGTTTAATGACTTTCTCAACATCGTTAATAGCAAGAATGAAAAGAAGAGGGCCAAGATGACTGCCTTGTGGAACTCCAAATGAAGCCAGGAATGGAACAGAAAGGGTGGATCTAAACCGAACGCTATAATATCGGTTTACCAGGTAAGAAGAAATCCATTTTAATAAGAGAGGCTCAAATCCGAGAGCAGACAATTTGAAGAGAATCATTTGATGAAATATCTTATAAAACGCTTTAGTGAAATCAGTTGCAACAACATCGATTTCTTTGCTATTTTCTAAGGCTGAGAGAGCAAAAGGCACGAATTCAACTAGATTTGTGGTAGTTGATCTACCTTTTAGAAAACCATGTTGTCGGGGTGAAATAAAAAGCTTGCATTTGAAGCTTAAGGCTTCCTATAAAATGCTTTCAAAGAGTTTACGTATATGAGAGAGTTTAGCAATGGGACGATAATTGGTAACTTCATTCCTAGATCCCTTTTTGTGAATCGGGATTATAAAAGAGGTCTTCCAAATCTGGGGAAATTCTCCCTGTGTAAGGGATAGACGAAAAAGGTAGGAAAGGGTTAGAGACAGGTTGGAAGAGCATTTTTTTAAGAAATACGGCGGGGAGTCCGTCTGGGCCAGGTACAAATTCATCTTTAAGATTTTGTAACTTTTCTTCAATAACTGCAGGATAGAAATTTTGAGTGAGAAAGGCACCAATGGAGAAATTTGGTAGATCCTTGAAGTACTGTAAGAGGGATCTGGTACGAAGGAGTTGTTGGCAAATGATTGTTTGAAAAATGTAGCAAAAAAGTTGGCGATGGTAGGAGGATCACTTGAAGATTTGGTTTCAAAAGCGAGGGAGGAAGGATAACCGTCAGTCTTACTTTTGCAATTGACAAATTGAAAAAAGGACTTGGGGTCATTTATGAGATTGGTTTGTGCACTATTCAGGTAGCGCTGATAGAGAGGGTTATAGAGTTCAATGAAATGAAGATATGTACCTAGATAATTTGAATAGTCGGAAGAAGAGTGGGTGCGAAGGAATACCGCCCATAACTTGTTTCTTTTGTTCTATAGAGAGATAAGTCTACGATTATACCAAGGAGAGGATGTAGAAGAAGTTTTATGGCGGGAGTAAGGCACATAAAGGGAGATGACTTTGAATATTTCTATGTAAAAAGTGGAGAGGGCATCAACCAGAGATAGATTGGTAAACTCAAAAGAAGCACTGCTTAGATAGGTATTTATTTTTACGGAAATTAGCTTTGTGAAAATTGTAAGAAAATAGAACTGCGCGGGGAAGCGATTGAAGGGGAGAGTTGTGGAAAAATGAGAGAAGAAGTGGAGGATGAAAGTTATCAATAGTTGAAAGAGATAGGGGACAACACGATACTGAGGAGTTGATGGGATCAGTTGTGAAGATAAGGTCTAATTGTCCTTCCATATAGTTGGAAACGCCACTGACTTGGCATAGACTAGAGTCTGTTAGCCGATCTAAGAAGAGGCATTCCTTAGTAGAAATGGGATTGGAAGCGATGAAAAAAGATTGGTCTTCAGATGGAGTCCACTTCAGCTGAGGCAGATTGAAATCGCCGAAAATAATGATATTATCAAGCGAGTCTGATAAGTTGATCAAATTGTCAATTGCTGCAATAGCAAGTTGGTAGGATTCGATAGGTTGCGCCGGAAGAATGTAACAACACATAACGTACAAGCATCTACGAGTGAGGGTTATTTTAACCAACACAAAGTCGAGCTTAGGAGAGGATGATGTTGCAACGAGAGAGGAGTCCAAGCTGTTGTGAATAGCCAGTAGGACACCTCGACAAGGGGATTCAATCAAGGGGGGTGCGCGATCATCATCCCGACAAACATTAAAAGAAGGAGGGAATAACTCCTGGTTTTTTATGTTGGGGATAAGATTAGTTTCGGTCAGAGCATAGATATCAAATGGGAGAGCATGAGATTGGCGGAAAACAGTGTGGGTTTTAGAACGGAGTCCTCTTACGTTCTGGTAATAGAAGGTGAGAGGGAGATTTTTGCATGACTTTTTAGGGTCGAAAAAATTTATCGTGGTCAAGTCGACTGCGTTAGAGATGTGAGACTCTTTTGGAGTGTACATATTGGCGAAGAGCGGCAAGGTCGTCTGCAACTTTGGGGGGGGGGGCGTATTGAAAATCTCGTGATACTTTGTATAAAGTTTCCTGAGACTGGTAACGTCGGTTGGGAGCCCTTCCTGCTGCATAGAAACCATGACGCTAGTTTTTGTTTTACCCTCGTAGCACACCGAGTCGGATTTATCGTGCAGATAGGCGAGATATAGACGTATATTCTCATATATCTTTTTATCTCTAAGCCTAGAGAGCGCATAGCGACATTCAGTGGTATCGCTAGTTTGCTGCGTTAATTTAACAGTGGGTGACGAAAGGGGGTCAATAGAAGAGGGAGTGGTTAATGGGCTTGGCGTAGGGTTTGAAATGTGAGAACTGATGAAATTAGGATACTTAGCCCCAGTTCTGAGGCCGAAATTAGGGAAAGACGTGTGTTAGGGGTTGAGTGGTGGGAGTTTGAGTGGGTTAAGTCGAAAGAGACACGTTGACGTTGGGGCTCGATTTGGGGTGGAATAGGGAGAGTTGGAGCATGGGTGGGAGGCTTAAAATTAGGAAAAATTTTAGTTTTAAAACTCCAATTGGAGCTGGGTTTGTTGTGGGATGAGGAGGTGGGTCTTGGCAAATTGGATTTACTTGCTAACTTATTTGTTGGTTTAGGTGTGACGGACTGCTTGATTTTATCCTGCTTCTTGGTCGTATTTTCCAACCATTTGGAGACACGCATCTTTCCAAGATTGAAATTGTTGCTGTCTGGATTATGGAATAACCATTCGTATTTGGCTGGAGGATTGAGCTTGAAGCTGCGCTTTCCTCTGTGGTGAGATGTAGGAAGCAAATTGCAATGGCTAATGGTAATGCCATATCTCTTTTCGACGAAATTTGTGATCAGCATTTGGGGAGGCGCCTTTGATAAGAAGCGTGGTGACCAATTGATTCTTCGAAGCAAGCTTATCAAGTCTACGTTGCCATTCGGAAGGTGTCTAAGTTGAATTAAAATGATTGATAAGCTTCCGTGGGGCAGCGATTGGAGGAGCTGACATAGAAATATTTTCTGCTGTTAGGTTGGAAGAAACTTCGCAGGAATCAGTGGGTTGAACCGTCCGCAGATGACTTATATGTGGGGGTGAGCATGAATCCACTTCAGGTTCCATTAATTCAGCCATGAGTGATGTATTGTAGGAAACATTCTGGTAAAGCTGCGGGAAGTTTGGTGTATCAACGATTTTGCTGTTCATTGTTGCGATGTGATGTTCAATATCGCATACGAGGGATAGAGTCGCAGTAAGTTCGTCACCGACATCGTTCACTTTATCGAAGATTGAAGCAATATAAGAATTTTTATTCTGTCCCGGGCCACAATCGCTTTACAAAACCACATGCCGAGTTTCGGCGTGAAGATGGTTAAATACATATGACCCGATCTCATTTCTTCCACGATTTGCTAATGCTTCGTGCCACATATAGTATACTATTGGCTGACCGGTATTACAGTCATGAACTGCTAAATTATAAGTCCACAATGGGCGTTTATAAAAAGAGACTGACGGTCTCAAAAATGGCGTCGGCAGACATTGTTGTAAGTCAAACGTTAGAACTTTTATAGATGAGGAGTTTTCAGCTTTAGATTTGTCCATTACTTTTGATTTATAAACAGAATCTGCTTCAAGATGGTGATCATTTTGCCCCTTTTTAAGGTTCTCTCGTCCTTCCTCAGTAGCATCGTCAATTTTCATTTTTAAAATTTCACACTTATGGAAAGTATGTAATTTTTGCTTTTTAAATTTCAAGTTCAAAGTGTTGAAAATTTTCGAAAACTTAGAAAGTGAAACTGGAACAAACTTTTCTGAATAGAGTCGAAATAATTCTGCAATTATTAAATCGATCGACAAATACCTTGTGCAATGCGATTCCTAGGATGGGAAACTTTTTATAAAATCAATAATTTCATTTTCTTTTTCAGTAGCGAGTTTCTTAGGACCAGGATATTTTCCACGCAAATCACTTGTGAACGACCCAAAGCCTTCCAGCTTTTTTTTAACGATTGATTTGATGAATTGTTCCGATTCACAAAGGGTGTATCTAAAACATTTCTGGCAAATAGACACCCTTTCTCCACATATCTCCAAGAAATATTTGTTGGTGTATTTCCTTTTTCTCGGATTGGTAAGGTTCTTTTATTTTCTTACAAATTTGGTATCGGCAACCAAAATCAAGCCGGCAACAAAAGCTTGTCTCAACTTATAAGAACCAAGTTCCCAGTACGATTTAAAAATAAGCTGTTGATTTGTAAACGTTATTAACATTTGTTGCGACAATCATCGAATTTTCGTACGGTTCGTTCTCTTACAACTTTTCCAGCTGTAGATATATAGCTTTTTCCGGAGTTTCCTTTTTCTTTTTGCATCTTTCTCTGTTTGTTTGGCTGCTTTTTCGGTATTTTCTACGACGTTTTCAGAACATAATGAACCGCAATCTCCAATTAATAAAAGATTTTGTTCTGTTTGGCTTTCAGCATTTCTTGTATCAAAGGAAATTTCCGAAAGATCAGACGGGACAAAATCAGGATCGCCAAGTGAATCGTCGCTATAAAGATCTTTTGAATTTTCTTCTTCTGCCTCTATATCTAAACTAGTATTTTGGGTGGCTGGAGTTCCGAAAAGTACTCACCTCCGATTGGCTTGAATTTTTTTGTATACATAGTCTACCACTCAGGAAGGTTAAATCCAAAACGGTTTTTGGCGCAAACCACTGGAAAGGACATTTGAAAATTCAAAATGCTTTAAAAGATAGATTTAAATATCTTCTAAACCGTAAGGCGTATGTAGGTAAACTATATCTCAAATTAAAGCTACAATTGAAGACCTTCATTTAAGATATAAACCGTTACAATCCGTTAAAAAGTTTTAAAGTTATAGTAAGTTAGTAAGTTTTGCAAAAAGATGTACATCTATTTAAGAAAAAAAAAAGCAAAATGAATAATAAAAATAGCAAGATTATTTTATTCCAGCGTTTTAATTAACTCCATTTCTTGACCTTTCCAACGATACCAAATATGTTATACTTACTGCAATACAATGCATAACACGAACCTTTATGTTTTTTACACGTGACATTAGTTTACTGTCAGAGTAGCTGCTGTGATCCACATTTGCATCACATATGTTTCCGTTACTATCAATAACGGGTGCAAGTAAAGATAAGCGATAATGCAGGAGCTTTACATCTCCATTGTTGATCACAAACTCTCCTCGCGACTACAATTCGATATACGTGCGTTCTTTTCGACCTTTCGTAAAATATTTGTATAAATTGTGTTTCACTATGGAAAGCAAATATAATCTTTTCAAATTAGCAAGTATTTTGAATACTCATACAAATACTTTGGAATGGTTAAAAAATATGGAACTAATTCCAGCTAAAAACCATTATAACAAGCATAAAAAATATATGGTGTTAAATGATTCAAAATTAATCTGTGGGTTATTTGAGTGTCGTAGAAAAAGTAAATATTATCATTGTGTTTCGATGGCGAAAAATACTTGGTTTGAACGATGGCATACTTCTCCTGAGGTGTGCATGCTCATTACTTATTGTTTTTCGATGAATATGACATCTGAACAAACAATTAGGGAAAGTTCTGTTGTAAATGATAAAGTAGTTTCACGTGAGACGGTTTCGGATCGGTTTTCTTTTTGCAGGGAAGTTTGCAAGTTTGCTTAGTCGCATTGGTGAAATCGTGGAAATTGATGAGTGTAAAATCGGTCGTCGTAAATATCAACGGGGGCGTGTTGTTGAGGGTTCTTGGGTTTTAGGTATGATCGTTCGTGGAGAACCTTTTAAATATAGATTAGAGATTTGTCCAGATAATAAAAGAGGCAAGGACACTTTGATTGGATTAATACAAAAGCACGTTAAGACTGGAACAACGATTCACACAGATTGTTGGAAAGGATACATTGATTTATCATCTTTTGGATACCAGCATTTCACGGTAAACCATTCCAATGAGTTTGTGGACTCTGAAACAGGTGCTCATACCCAGAATATTGAGTCGTCGTGGCGGTGGATGCGGCGTCAATTATCTCGTGGTGGTGTGCATACCAATTGTATTGATAATTAACAAATATCTTTTAATCAGCTTTTAATCGACTTTAAGCCTTGTTATCCCGGTCAATAATTTTGTTTAAATTAAATGGGTTAAACATAAGTAATTACGTGTATAATTATAAATAAATGTGTGAAATATAAGTTAATTTGAATTTCGATTTTATATAGTATTATTTTAAAAGAGTGGCATATCAATATTTGTTGCCTGTGAGGTATATGCAAGGTTTTTCGAGTGAAGTCTATGCATAGTCTACCACATAGGAAGGTTAAATCCAAAGCGATTTTTTGCGCAAACCACTGGAAAGGACGAAAAGGACATTTTAAAATTGAAAATCCTTTTAAACAAAGATTCAAATATCTTTTAAACCGTAAGGCGTATGTAGTTAAACTATATCTAAAATTAAAGCTACGAGGGCGGGTCAATAAGTCCGTGACTTTTTGAATTTCTGACCTCTCTGCTGAAACAGCAACACTGCTCCTGTCAACAGGCATCTGTCAGTTGACTCCTGTCAAAATTTAAACTTGCTGCGTCAGTTAGTTTGTGTTTGACAGCTATTTTTATCAGACTACTCACTAATTTGAGGAGAAAATGGAAAAAAGTGAATTTCGTGTGCTTATTAAGCATTATTTCTTGCGAAAAAAAACCATTACCGAGACCAAGGCTAAGCTTGATAAATACTATGGGGACTCTGCACCATCGATTTCAATGGTAAAAAAGTGGTTTACTGAATTTCGTTGTGGCCGTACAAGCACTGAAGATGCCGAACCTCCTGGACGCCCAGTTGAGGTCTCTACACCCGAAACAATCGAAAAAATTCACGATATGGTGTTGGCCGACCGAAGATTGAAAGTGCGAGAGATTGTGGAAGCCGTAGGGATCTCGCATGGCTCAGTGGTTTCAATTTTGAATGATCACTTGGGCATGAGAAAGCTTTCCGCAAGATGGGTGCCGCGTTTGCTCACAGTCGACCACAAACGCAATCGTGTAACAACTTCACAGGAAGGTTTGGCGTTGTTTAATCGCAATATGGAGGAGTTTTTGCGCCGTTTTGTAACCGTGGACGAAACATGGATCCATCACAACACACCAGAGAACAAACAACAGTCAAAACAGTGGGTTTCTAAGGGTGAATCGGCCCCAAAGAAGGCCAAGGTGGGTTTGTCAGCCAATAAAGTTATGGCGACTGTTTTTTGGGATGCACGCGGGATAATCCACATTGACTACCTTCAAAAGGGAAGAACAATCAATGGGGAATATTATGCCAACTTATTGGACCGATTCAATGACGATTTGAAAAAAAAACGACCTCAAATCCATGAATTGGGCTATGAATTGCTCCCTCATCCACCCTATTCTCCAGATTTGGCTCCGAGCGACTACTTCTTGTTCCCAAACCTGAAGAAATGGCTTGGTGGAAAAAGATTTGACTCCAATGATGAAGTCATCTCGCAAACAAAGGTCTATTTTGAGGACCTCGACAAATAATTTTTTTTTTTTTGGAAGGGATAAAAAAATTGGAGAAGCGTTGGACAAAGTGTATAGAGCTCAAGGGAGACTACGTTGAAAAATAAAATTATAATTTTCAAACTTTTTAACGGATTATAAGGGTTTATATCTCAAATGAAAACCCTCAATTGTAGCTTTAATTTGAGATATAGTTTTCCTACATACGCCTTAGGGTTTAAAAGATATTTGAATCTTTGTAAAAGGATTTTCAATTTTCAAATGTAATTTTCGTCCTTTCCAGTAGTTTGCGCCAAAAAACGTTTTGGATTTAACCTTCCTGAGTGGTAGACTATGTATAAAAAAAATTTCAAGCAAATCGAAGGTGAGCACTTTTCGGAACTTTATCCCTTATGTTGACACAAGTAACGGCTATTTAAATACTGTGTTGCAGCAGAATAGCTTATGTTCACCAAAGTTTTTCTGTTACACTAAAATTCTGTCTTAATTTTGATAGAACAGCTTATGTTAACATAAGTGCCCATGAAATCAAATAAAGAACAAAACATCTTAAGTGAACGTAAGATTTTTTTAAAAAGCAAAAGGAACCAAAGAAATTAGAAATTCAGCCTCATTAAAATGACATAAGTTTTTCTGTTAAAACTAAAAATTTGAAATACTGTAGCATAAGAAAACTGCTTAACATAAGCTGCCTTATTAAAAGCACCGCATATGCTATTTGTTAAAACATAAGTGTTTAGGAAACTTACGATATTTCTTCAACGGAACACTTTTTAAAAAATGGGGGTAAGATAGAATAGTTGTTCTCAAACTGTAGATTAATCCTAATTGAAAATCTGAAAAAATCGCTTATGTTGACTTAAGCTACTCTGTCTTATTGCCACAGAAATAACACCACAAATTGTATCGAATTTGTTGGGAAAAATAATTTTAATGAAAACTATTTTTTGCATTTTCCCATTTCTTTTTTCTTTTTTTTTTTGCACTTGTACACACGGGTATCACTTTCGCGAAAACAATAACAAAACATATGTGTACATCAATATGCACACACAAAGTCGCTTACGTAAATTCCATTGTATTATCGCGCCGGTGTACACAATTCGAAACGAAATCTAATTTTCGCGAAGGGAGCAGACAAAAAAGAAAATTTAAATAAAATCACTTACCGTTATTCACAATAAAAACAAAAACCTAACTGAAAACTAACGAAAATAAACTAAAAAAAAAAAAAAAAAAAGAACAACACACACGATACGAAATTGACCCAGTTTTGGTCAGTGATCAAAACCAACTATTGCACTAGGCAAATTATCCCACATTTCATCTCCTTTTCTTGCCCAATTGTTATGCCGTCATCCTTGTCACCTCCATTGCATACTCGTATGTTTCAAATTATTAACTTACACGATTTTGTCTCATTTACATGGAGATAGTCAACACACTCGCACTCACACAACACACAACTCTTATGTAAAAAGAAGTACGACATTCTCCAACTGCGATTGGGTACAGTAAGGTACATGATCGAGGACACTTGCGGACGAAAATCGTCCACCGGTCGGGAGCATGTTCAGAAATATAAGATAAATTGAATTTTTTTTTTTTAATAATTATTTTCTTAATTGAAATTGCAATCTACTCGTATGTATGTTAGAACTAAGCTAAATTAAATTGAAACTTAATCTAATGTAAACAATTAAACGTAACGTAAAGTTCGGATTTTTCTATTGTATGACACTTACTGTAATAATTAAATATGGATGTAATTTCCGGAAAAATAAACTTTCTCTTTGCTGTTACTCTTCAAGAAGAAAAAACGTGTTTAACTTAACCCTTTCGAGCCTGAATTCAAATACGTTACTTTTTAAGTTTTTTTTTTTTATGCAACCTTAAATGTTTCGCAACTGTTGATCAAACTATTAGTTTAAAAAAAATTAGAAATGGGGGTCGGGGCTGTACCACCAGTATTTATGAGCGGTACATATGTGTACCAGCAGTAAAAACACAACATAACACTATAGCCGCCTATATTTCCAAATTTTGGAAACAATTTTATTTTTGGGAAAAAAAAAACTTTATTTGAACTTCTTTATTTACATTTAGAATTTCAGATAAAAGGAAAATATTCATTTCGTATGATACGGTGCAAAGCAAGATTTGCACAAGGGAATATCGCACTCCTTGCAAATTATTTTTGTGCGCGTTTGGGAACAGGCAAATGCATTGAAACATTGCCCATATTTTTTTGTCTCTCAGTCACTCTTCCTCTACTTTTTGCCATTCGAATTTGTGTGGTTTCAACACCTTCAGCAATAAGTCTGTCTGATATAACATAGTTATAAGGTATTCGATGAAAGGAGTCTTCTTTCTGTTTAGCTCGGAATGTATGATCTAAGCGTTGACAGCGGACATCATAATAAGACGATAGAAAATCTTTTTCCACCATTTGGCTGACTTCCGATTATGATCATAAACTGCCGCCATTTGATCAGCAAGGTCGACTCCTCCCATTGTTTCTCTGTAGTTTTTATCATTTCTGGACAAGGAATTGATTCATTCTGCCCATTTTTCATTGTTTTCATAAACGTAGTCATAGTTGGCTTGTGACAATTGCTCAAAACCATAACTTCCTTTGTGTCTTGCCATTTGACACACGTTAACCCTGAAGAGCTGCTTTTAAAAATTACCTCCCCTCGCTTGAGTTTATCGCCTATTTTTGGAATGCATGAAAGTTAAGGCTTTCCAGTAAGGTTACAGAGGTAAAAAATCTGTCAAAACAAACCATTACATCGGGTTCAGTTATTGTCCGAACTCTTTCACCTAAAGTTCCTTTTCAGTGTAAATATTGAAATCGGAAGTATACCCCGTTACGGAGTCACACCGCAACCACATTCTTATTCCACGTTTTATAGGTTTTAGGGGCATATATTGCTTGAGGGAAGATCGACCCTTAAACTTTGTCATAGATTCGTCAATGCTTTGACTGTAGCTATCGTGTCGCAATTTCTTGAATGTGAATTTCAAGCAAGAAATAATGTCATCTATATAGTACGTCTTTGAACAATCGTTCGGCTTTTGAGGAGGGGCAAAATAAATTTTGGAAGATATTAATTTGTATCTATCCCTTGAACTAGCTGATTTGACAGCATTGTTCCCAAGCGATGGATGTGTTGACTAGTAATCTTTCAAAGCTGGTACTCTGTTATAGCTCATGATGAACATACAACCTACAACAACCTTAATTTCACCTGCATCTGTTAGCTTATACTTCCTCCGTTTGCTGCTGGAAGGCAACATTTTAATTCTTTCATTGGTGCATTGAGCTATGTACATGTACAAGCTTTTTGAAAACACTTTGTAAAAAAAACATCGATGGGTTTTGACGTATGCAAAATACTTGAATCTACTGTACATTCTCGGGGTATTGGTGCTGTCGCTCGTGGAACAAAGCTATTCCCAGAATCATTTCAAATCCGTGTAAAATTATCCGTGGCATTACCTCCACCCTCAGAATGCGTAACCTCTTATTGGGACTCACTTGAATTCGTTGAATTCGTTGAATTCGTTGAATGTCTCGTTGCTTCCTCTGCTTCTTCATCTGAAGATTCTGCACTTTCCGCGCTGGTATCATCTTCTGGCTCGTAGTCGCTACTACTATCGCCCGATAAATCACTTCCTGAGGTCTCATCCATGTTCCAAGAATCGTCCAACGGCTCCTCAAGTACCCTTGCGATCTCGCGTCTCGGCATTTGCTTCGGCATTTTACTTTTACGGAATAAAATGGAAAAAACACCAAAAAGAAATAGTTCACATCAAGGTGGTCGTAAAGGACTATTGGTACACATAATTACCACCAAAAAGTACCACTGGTACAAATGTTTACCAATCATAAAAAAAGGGCTAAATAAACCCTACACACCCCAACAGGGCTAATAGGCATAAGTGGGTTGGTGTTTCCACCAACTCTTACCTACCTACCTATGGTGAAGTCCGCATAAAAATCCACCTGGCCGGAATAGCCTTCTCTCACGTTTTTCTGGTTGCTGACATTTACGACGAGTGTATCATTGGTACAGATTTTATGAAAGAACACGGACTAGTAGTGCACTTTGGGGCACAAACCCTGAAATACGGAAACATGGAGATACCAATGATATACGGAAAGGACACCACTTCCGTCGTCATCTGCCGAAAACAGATTCTAGAGCCTTCGTCGGAAGCAATTGCTTGGGCAAAAGTGGAAGGTGGTCCTGGTAGCTACTGACTCTATTTGATGGAGCCAGAAAATAGGAGAGACTTCGTGGTGGGAAAGACCTTAGTGGAATCAAAGAACAACATGGTCCTTGTAAGGATTTTAAACCCAAGGACATTCAATGTAAAGGTGAAAAACGGGAGATAGTGAGAAAATGTGTATCTATTAAGACTATATCGAGAGCGACGGAAACAAATCATACAACACCGGTTGCAACAGTTCAGAGCATAAAAATCAAGAACAAAATTCTCAGCCTCTGTAATCTGGATCAAGAGAAGCGAATATGGACATACGCAGGTTGTTCAACACCACATTGACAACGGAAACGCCCGACCAATCCGTCAACCTGCAAGGCGTCTTCCATTGGCGAAACAAACAGAAGTTGCCGAAATGGTATCGAAGATGAAAGTTGAGGGACTGATTGAAGAATCGCAGAGACCTCGTGAAGAAAAAAGACGGCAGTACGAGGTTTTGTGTAGACTATCGAAGTCTCAACGACATAACCAAAAAGGACAGCTACCCACTTCCGAGAATTGATGACACATGGGTTACGGTTTCTGGAGGAAATTGATTTTCAACTCTTGACTTGAAGAGCTGTTACTAGCAGGTAGAGATTAATCGTATGGATCGTGAGAAATCTGTCTTTACTACAGGAAGCAGACTTTAGCAGTTTACAGTGATGCCGTTTAGACTGTGCAACGTTCCGGCCGCCTTCGAGCGACTAATAGAACGAACATTTCAAGGCCTCACGTGGAAAACCTGTCTAGTGTATCTGGACGACGTTATCTTCATAGGTATGACGTTCGAGGAGTATCGAGAAAACCTAAAAGAAGTATTTGAGAGACTGCGAAGCGCTCATTTGAAGCTGAACCCAGAAAAGTGTAGCTTGTTTTATCGGCAAGTGAAATATCTGGGTCACATTATATCAGCGGAAAGAGTAATAACAGATCCTAACAAAATCGAGGCGGGGAAAAGTTGGCCTGCACCCAAATATAAACACCAACTGAGAAGCTTCTTGGGACTTGCCACGTACTACAGGATGTTCGTAAAGGATTTTGCTGATATAGGGAAGAGCCTGTACCTACTTACGGAAAAAAGCCGAAAGTTCAGGTGGTTTGGAGAGTGTGAAAAAGCAGTTGTGCAACGCCCCCATCTTGTGTTACCCGACATCCGGAAAAACGTTCACTCTGGGCTCAGATGCTGGCAATGTAGGGGTCGGAGCTGTACTCTCTCAAGTTCGTGATGGTTAAGAGAAAGTGGTTGCATATTACAGCAAGGTACTCTCCAGACCTGAAAGGAACTACTGCGTAACTCGGCGCGAGCTTCTGACTTTAATTCTGGCTACGAAGCATTTCCATAAGTACCTCTATGGACAAAAGTTCATTGTTCGGACACACCCCGCAGCTCTGAAATCGCTACTACAATTTAAGAACCCTGAAGGCCAAGTTGTGAAATGGATGGAACAGTTGCGGGGCTACGACTTTGAAGTGCAACACCGTAAGGAGAAAACTCCACTCAAACGCTGATGTTTTCTCTCGTCGACCGTGCGGAGTTAAATGCGAACATTGCAACCGTAAAGAACCAAAAGAACAGACCACTATCCAAATAATCAGGACCGAGCCAATAGAGGGCTGGAATGCAGATGAGATCCGTTCCACCCAACAGGCAGATAATGACATTGCACCAATATTGGCCTGGAAGGAATAAGAGGGAAGTCCAAGCTGGCAGCAGATATCGGACCGGAGCCAAACTCTAAAGGCATATTGGGCAGAGTGGGACTCGCTTTGTGCGCAAGATGGTTCGCTGAGGAAAAAAAGGTAAAACGCAGACGGAGCAACATGTCGTATGCATCTAATCGTACCAAGATCCAGAGTCAGCCAAATATTCCATGAAATACATGACGGAATCTCAGGTGGTCAATTGGGAATAAATAAAACGTTGGGAAAGGTAAGGGAACGTTTCTATTGGCTAAGCGTTAAGCAAGATGTCGAGAATTGGTGTGCAGCTACCAAAGGCCCAAGAGTAAATCCACAGGGACTAAGATTTATTTATTTTTTATTTGTATTTTACAATTAGAATTAAAATTTTTATTCACCATGATGTACAGAGATTTTTATTAAACAAAAATACGTGATAACAATAAAAGAGTACGAACAAGGACAATTGAATATTAAATTACAAAATATAAATACCTTTGGGTGAAATAAGAACAGTGCAGCGAGTGTACTCGTAGTTGTGATAACAAGTCGACACACCGACACTTTCGTACATGTGTAAATACATTGAAAACAATTTACAAAAAGAAAATTAGAAATAGAAAATAAAGGATAATACAAAAATATAGGGAAAATTAAAAAGGAAATCAAGATGAAGGATGTCGTCTATTGGATAGGAATCCACGATGGACTACAAGTAAAAGACAAATTTCAACATTTGCTACAAGTGCGCCAGAATTTCCATTTCGTTTTGTGAAGTTGGCAGGTTGGAGGATTGCATATGTAACGGATTAATGTTGTCCTGTGCTGATATAGTGACATTTGTGACAAGATCCTTGGTCTTGCCAGTTGTCCTGGAGTCGGAAGATGGGGCCTGCGAAGGGATTTTTGTTGCTGAGTGAATATTGAGGAATCCAATCGCACGGTTGTTAGGATTTATACCACCACTAGCGCTGTTAGTATTTCCATCGTAACTATTTGCTAAAACTCTGGGATTTAGCTTTTCGGTTAAATGTAGCAGCTGCTCCCGAGGGTGTGTCCCATTGTTGCTGTTGTTGTTGTTGCTATTGCTGTTGTTGGTAGTGGTACTGTTGCTGTAGCTGTTGTGGAGCGATAGTGAAGTGTGGTCCCCAGTGGAAAGATATTCTTTGGAGGTTGATAATGAATGATTGCCATCACCAAGCGCTGATGATGTAATTTGTTTTTGAGGAGCCATCTTGCTGTTGCTTGTGGAGTCCTTTTGCTGATGCTGCTGATGGAGATGAATTTCATTGTCTGCTGCTGTTACTGCTGCAGAATTCTGTTGGGAATTTCTTAATGAGGAATTCTGCTGTTGCTGTGGTTGTTGATGCAAATCCTCGCTTATAATTCATTGTATGCTGGCAGTGAAGAGTCGAGGTTTGACGACATTGTGCACATTGACGATTCTGGAATGTCCTCGTTTGCTAGGAGACGACCAGATGGTGCTGTTTCAATGTTTCTTTCACTGGACAACATTGCTGGTGTGGTGTTTCTTGAGCGATAGCTAGGTGGTAGGCTGTATTCCGAGCCGGGACCACCTATACTACTGCTTCCACCACCGCGAATTGTTGTAGTTAGAGGTGCCCTGAGTAGACTGCCAGCATGAGATCGATATGTTGGTGGTGGGGAACTCCCTCGTACAACGCCATTCTGTCGGTCACGGTCCAGGAGTAAAAGTCGAAGTCGATATTCCTGCATGCTAGCCTGATATGATGGTGGCGGTGGTCTATGTTGAAATTCAGGATACAAAAGCCCATGCGGTGCACCACCGCCACGACTGCATGGTCGCCGACCGCAACGTCCCAGGTCAACACTTGAACCTAATCCCAAACAAGGTGGACCACCTGGTGCTGTCATACGCCATGCAGCACCACTCACCGTTACAAGGACTACACCAACTCCGATCATTAGTAATGCTGCTGTCAAATGTGACGATGGCGGACCTGCCAGTCCTGTCGCTCCCAGAGCAGCACCACCCAGAGCACACGCCACTCCGCCCAATGCCACGACAGCAATTAATGCACGTAGTGGCGGCCCAGCAAACCGTTGACCACAGCATCCTTTCCCCGATCGTTCCGAAGGTGATCTTCTAATAATGGGCAGCGGTATGGTAAATCTTCCATCACCAACCATTGTTGCGGTGGCCGCAATAGGAACCGTCGATATAACCGGAGTGATCAGAGATGCTCCATGCGGTGGTGGTGGTAGAGGGGGTGGTGGACCACCCTGAGATAAAGGCAACGCACTATATGGTGGCGGAAAATGACTATGCAAAATGTCGGGCAACATTGGCCGTAGCATAGCTGCTGCCGCTGCTGACATAGTATGATGCGCGGGATGATGAAGTAATTGAGGCTGTGGGGGAGGATGCGAATGCGAATGATGTCGACTTAATCGTTGATGTTGCAATTGTTGCTGCTGGGCATGCTGTTGTTGCTGTTGTTGTTGTTGCTGTTGGTGTTGCTGCTGGTGACGACGTTCACGACGTTCGCGCCGTCTATGCTCGCGCGATAACAATGCATCCGGATGCAAGTAGGTTCGAGCAACACTAGTATTGCCAGTCGCACCACCATTACCACCATTACCACCATTACCACCACTACTTCCAATACCAGCGATGATGGAAGGATTTGCTACCGTAGTAGACCCATTGTCTCTGATCACAATCGAAATATCATCCGTTTGACATTCTGTCGATGTGAATGTCCTAGTTGGCGATGGAAGTTGCTGCTGCTGCTGCTGCTGTTGCTGTTGCAATCCACTTGCTGTTGTCGTCGTTGAGGTTGTTGCAAGATTTATAGAGCTTTGGATATCCGTTTGGTTATTATTATTTACAACAAAAAAATTATCATTTTTAGGCACTGAACTACAGCTACTGCTTCTAATGCTATTGCTGACACTAACACTACCACTAGCACTTTTACCGATGCCGCCGCCACCACTACTACCACTATTCACATATGTGCAATTGACAACACTTATTCTATTATTCGCGATCGACTGGTTCACGACAAAATCACCGTGACCATTATTGTTGCTTATGTTGCTGCAACTACTAGTATCATTTACTTGGATTGTCAAGCTTGGCGCACTGATGCTCGATAAAATTGCAACGCTGCTGTTGTTGTTGTTGCTGTTGTTTTTGTTGCAATTTTGACTTGAGCTCGGACCCGGGCATCTTGGATTCGAAGCTATAATTGAATTTGTTAGGAAAACACTACTCGTTGTAACGGATGCGTTTTTATTGTACTTGACAACATTACTTGTAGATGTAGTTGCTCCCTCGATAACTGTTGCTGGGATATTAAGTCGCATGGTTACCGCCGCCACGCAATCTTCGGCACCACTTATCGGAAAGCGATTGAGACGATGAAAAGCGATTATTTCATTATCCTCCAGAGGATTTTGAAGAGTTAATTGCGCATCGCGATTTTGTGTGATTGCGACAGAAGATGAAGGATTACCACCGACGACGACGTTGAATCCTTCTGAATACGAATTTGTCACTGTTGCAGTGGTGGTTGTTGTTGTTTTTGTTATTGACGAGTCAACAATGCAATGTTGGAGCACCATTCTAACGAATCGCTGGTCCGTTTCCCGAAACCTTTAAGGGCAACCGATACACCCTCGTGGTCATGGATTACTTCAGTAAGTGGCCGGAAGTGATTACCATCACAAATCAAGAGTTTAGGACCATAGCAGAGGAGATAGTCAACAACTGGGTGATCGCATTTCGGGTCCCAATGGAGCTACACTCGGATCAACTTTGAGTCGTCCAGGTCGTCCAGGATGTGTGCCAATATCTGGAAATAAGGAAGATAAGGACAACGCCACTACACCCTCAATCTGATGGAATAGTCGAGATGAATGAGCATCTGTCTATGGTTATCGGCAACTGCCAGCGGGACTGGAATCGACACATACCCTTCTGCTTAATACATTACCGAAATGAGGTCCATAGTTCAACAAGACATACACCATCTGAGATCTTATTTGGTCAAACAGTTCGGTTGCCAAGTAAAACAAAATTTGGATCCCCACCTACGGAGCCTGAAGAGGTAGATGACTTGCGCAGCTGGATTCGTAAATTGCATGAAAACACCCGAGAAAAGATGAAGCGAAATTTGCCGGCTTCAACGAAGAAGACCTGGTGTGGCTGTATAATCCTCAGCGTAAGAAAGGCAAATCACCAAAATTGCAATAGGATTGGGAAGGTCCATACAAGGTGATAACCCGCAATAATGACGTTGTGGGGATCGAGGAAAATTGAAGGTGGTCCATTTGGACAGAATGTGTCATTTCAACGGAATGACGAATGACGAAGTTGTTCGCGACGAGCAACTTTAAGGAGGGAGAAGTGTGATATCTGTTTATAATGTGAAGAGCATTACGGCATTACGAGTTGTCACAACCAAAACTCGCCCTATAGCAAAATTTTACCTTCTTCCGATGGCAAATTAATAATGAAGCCATTCCCAAATATATACACACTCTTAAAAAAAAATATTTTGTTTAACATATAACTAACACATTTATAATAATGAATTTACATACTAACCTAAAACCTAAATCTAACTAAATATTGCAACACCCCAATCACCACCCCTTTCTTTCCACTTTCATGTTCATGGTCAACCGAGTTATATCAACTAAGCAACCAATACCGACGCTGACAACTACAAAAGTTCGCAAAACCCTTAGCTGAATAGTAGCTGGATGATGGCCTTTACGGATTTCGCTTCTCTGGCTCGGCAGGATGTTGCAGTGCAACACGCATCCAATGGAAGAGAACATAATTTGCATTTGCCGTCGGCAAATACATTTCGAAAAAGCCGTCGGCGAATCGAGCGGAATCAGCAAATGCAAGCAAATGCAAAAAAAAGGTAACAACAATTGCATAGACAAAATTCTATGTTTTTGTTCGTCATTCTCCACCTCTATCTCTCACGACAAGCAGTAGGTGTGTTGGTACAATTGCACACATTAATCAAGAGCTCAGCTGTGATGATAGACAATAGTATGCAAGCAGTGGAATCGTGTTTCTGGAAGCTGCAAACAGCAAGAGGTCAATGCCCGATCTCAGCTGAGATGACGGTGGTGAGCTAGAAGATCAGCGTAACAGCAGATTGCAGCAGTGAGGAAGCTGACGGTAGCTGTACCAAATGCAGAACCTGAAGTCAATGGCCACAACACTACATCAAGGCCAGGGAATGGATAGTTTTCCTCTAGAAGGTGTGACTATTTCTTTTTGTCAGTCCCAATCTTACCAGTGTCCGTATCGGTCGACAATAAAGTCAATAAAGTCGATTTCACTAAAAGAAACTTTATTTCGTTGTTTTTTTTTATTTAATTTTGTTTAAAGGTTTTGCTAGTTTCCTTCGCGAAACAACTACTTTACTACTTGGTCTGACGTTTCGTATTCGCATTCAATTTAAGTTTGTTTTCAAGTGGTGTGAATAAAATTTATTAAAAAGATTTCGAGTTCTGATGAGGAAATTTATGTAGATGGTGCATTAATTGCAACCATTATTGCATTGGCGACTATTTTCAAATCAAGAAGCTGTACCTCTTTTTTCAGCTCCAATATTACGAGTATTTTCGATTTCGAAAGTTCATATTCCACCTGCTCTAAGCGTTTCTTTACCAACTCTTCTGATGTAATCGCTGTCGGAAAACAATGCTTCCGAAAGCTTTGTTTTTTACGCGGTGCATTAGAGCAGGAAGGTTCCACTTCGAATTAGAGAGTATGAGTGGAGTCAAAGTACTGTGCATAGTAGTCAACTCATTCACACTGATTCAGACTCATGAATCCTACCACAGTAAAATATGAATTTTTGAGTTAATGAATCATAGGTCCTTATTCCGGTTGTCACCTCACTTCAGTGCCAAACCTCACAGTCATGTCACCTCACTTCGCATTAAGTATTCTCGTTGTCGCATGACGTGAGTCGCAAATGAAGTAAGTCCTGAATCGAGTATCGATTGTTTTGACGTTTGAAGTTTTAAAAGTTGACGCGACGAATTGAATAAAAAGCGTGATCTGTAGATCTTATAGACGTTTGAGGTTTTAAAGTTGCTAATAAAAAGTGTTAATTAAAAATGAGTTCAGTAGAATTGTGGTTTGACGATACAACTGATGACAGTGAAGAAGAGAGAAGTCGAAATTTAACATTAAGGAGGCGAAAAATAAGAGACAATTCAAATCCCTTCGATATGCCGGATACAATGTATTTGCAAAATTATTAAAAATATATTAGTTTGAAAAATATTATATTAATTTTCAAGTTTGTCGGATATTTTAGAGTTTCCAAGGAAGCTTTTAATTTTCTCCTTAACGTACTCAATCGTAAAACTAGACCTGTTACAAGATGCTTTGGCGTACTTCCCATTATTAAATTAACGGCAGCACTTCGTTTCTTCGCAGAAGGAAGTTGCCAAAAGGGAACTGGAAACGACTTTAATGTGGGCGTATCTCAATCTGCATGTTCCAAAATTTACAGCGAAGTTTTAAATATTTTCGAAGATGAAATTTGCGTAGATTTAATTAAATTCCCGGAGGAAGACGAGAGAACACGAAATAAGCTAGTTTTTTTTGAAAAAATGTGGATTTCCTGGTGTCATTGGTTGTGTCGACGGCACACATGTGAAAATTGTTTCTCCGGAGCACTTCGTGCGGTTTGCTAAGAGATGGCGTAACTTGTATTATTCCATTGTTATTATTCCATTGGAACATGCATTGGAAAGCTACTGTCATTGTACGTTATTTCAGTATATGTCATTCATTTGAACAATCATTTTTTTTCACTCAAATATGTCGAACTTTATGCCTGAAAAAGTGTTTTTGCGGGGAGTTCTTCTTCATTACTTTAATATGAAGAAAACTGCTGCCGAAAGTCATCGTATTTTGGTGGAAGTTTATGGTAAACATGCGCTAGCTGAGCGAACGTACCGAAAGTTGTTTGCACGATTTAAAAGTGGTGATTTTGGCTTGGAAGACGATGAATGTCCTGCGCAGGCAAAAAAGTTTGAAGATGAAGAACTGGAAGCATTACTCTATGAAGATTGTTGCCAAACACAAGAAGAGCTCGCAGAATCTTTGGGTGTCACTCAAACAGCCATTTCAAAACGTTTAAAAGCACCTGGATATATTCAAAAGCAAGGAAATTGGGTTCCACATGAACTCAAGCCGAGAGACGTCGAAAGGCGGTTTTGCATGTCCGAAATGCTGTTGGAGCGCCACAAAAGGAAGTCATTTTTGAATCGGATTGTTACTGGTGACGAAAAATGGATCCATTACGACAACCCCAACAGCAAAAAATCGTATGTGAAACCCGGCCAACCAGCCAAATCAACGGCAAAGCCAAATATCCATGGCGCTAATGTAATACTCTGTATTTGGTGGGATCAGATGGGTGTGCTGTATTATGAGCTGCTAAAACCGAGTAACACCATCAATAGACAACGATATCGAACACAATTAATCCGTTTGAAGAGATATGCGACCAGACACGAGGCAATAATTTTCCATCATGACAACACTCGGCCCCACGTTGCCATTCCGGTTAAGAACTATTTGGAAAACAGTGGATGGGAAATCTTACCCCACCCGCCTTATAGCCTAGACCTTGCCCCTTCTGACTACTATTTGTTCCGGTCGATGCAATACGCCCTCACTGAAATACGGTTCACATCAGAGCAGAATATCAAAAATTGGCTTGATTCATTCTTGGCTGCCAAGCCGGCGCAGTTCTTTTGGGATGGGATCCACAAATTGCCAGAAAGATGGGAAAAAGTCATAGCTTCAGATGGGCAATACTTTGAATAATACTATTGTACATGTTTTTCTTAAATAATCGTTCAAATTTTGAAAAAAACCGCACGAATTAATTTATATACCCAATAATAATTTTACAATAGATTCCTCCAGAGGGGAAATATATTGTATCTTATTTGGTCCGCCTCCTGTTGCAGATCGTTCTTTTCTATTGTGGGCCAATTTTTATTTTATTTTTAATTTGTAGTCAGTCCACACCTAAACATATTTAACATTAACATTTCTACAAACTTTGTAACGTTAAAAGTACCTTTTGCCAAGCAGTGGTTGTCCGAACAGGAGGCCCTAAACTATTTAAAGTTGTGGTTATCTCCTGCCACACACCGTTATATTTAACTTTATCAGTGTTGAATCCTCTGGCAAATTGCAATCCTCTGGCCACATCCACGTTTTGCTCCATAATAAGAACTAAGCGTTCAAATTGGTTTTTATTTGTTACCTTTAATTAAAAATAATGAGCAACTGTAATATAATTTCTATTAAAAAACCGCTTGACTTACGTTTTCTCGTTCTCCATATTTCTTCTCTCTGAAGTTTTCCTACCGACTATAATTGTCACTTCGTGACGATGTAATTGAGAACGAGAATACTACGACTCTCGATTTTTGTCGACATATACCGACAGATGTCACCCAGGGTGACAACGACAATACCGAATCCCGTACTCTCACGTCACATGGCATGTGAGGTGACAACCGGAATAAAGGCCATATAGTGTGCCGTGAACACAAATCACTCATTGCTTATGAATGAATCCGAATGAATCATTAGTTTCCTATGACTCGTGTGGATCATGTTTCGTGATTTAGAATGTGCTGTATCAATTCACTCACAGTAAATCATGTGACTCTACAATTGATTTTGTAAAAAAAAAGTAGTACTCCTATTGAAATGGGTTTTTTGTATTTTTTTTTTTTTTTGATTTTGATTGTTCTCTATGTGTTGCAGCGTTTTATTTAAAAGCAACATATGTACATATGTATGAAATTGTGTGGATATAGTAAAACATCCGACGTATGGACGGAAAATTTTCTACGAAGTAGTTATTTAGCCACAACAATTCACGACATTAAGGAAAACACAATGAAAAGCCGTCTACTTTCAATGACAAACATGAGAAGTGAAACATGCACAGGTGCAAAAATAAAAGATAAAATTTCAAAGAAACTACGCGATTTTGGATGTGATTTGGATATTGATGACCCAATATGTGTGACTGACCCAGGATCCAATACGATTGCCGCATTAAAAAATAACGCACAAATACATTGTATAAATCATCTTTTGAACAATGTTATTGAGAAGGCTTTTCAAAAAAATTACGAATTGGCGAAAATATATTACAAAAAGCAAGTAAGCTGGTAAAATATTTTAAAAAATCGGGAATGAATTCGACCCTAGAAATGTCTTTAAAAAGTGTTTGCCCGACTCGATGGAATACTGCTTACTACATTGTAGAATCAATTCAAGCGAACTGGATGGACGTCACCAACATTTTAATGGAAAAAAATCAAATAGCCCGTATTAATGATTTAAATCTTAATGCAATATCTTCACTTGTAAGCATCCTCAGCCATTTTGAGAAGTGCTTCAAAACTTTAGAAGCAGAAAATTATCCAAGCTTGCATCTGGTCATCCCTTGCGTACTCCAATGAAGTTGACATTGAATATATGTATTGTATATTAAAAAACACATTAAAAAAACTTATAGATTCGGTGGTTCTAAAGTACTTAGGTAAAGTACATAAGGTGACACTGTTTTTGTTTCCACCTACAAATAAATTGTTGCAATGCAACGAAAAAGAAAAATTGCAGATAATTGAAGATTGGAGGAAAATGATGACACCATATTGCACCGAAAGTGATGCCACTTACGGTCAATAAAATGCGTTGGTGGATCAAAATGAATTCAATAATCTCCTTGCTGACTTCGTTCCTTTCTACGTACAACATTCAATGGATGACAAAATAAACAACGAAATACAAGGATACTTGGCAGTTAATATAAATTTAAACCAAAATTTTGATGTTTTACAATGGTGGGACTCCAATAAAATACATTTTCCACTCTTGCATAAAGTGAGCTGCAAAGTTTTGGGTACACCACCTAGTAGCGCTGCATCAGAAAGAGTATTTTCGAGGGTCCGGAACTTAATCAATGATAAACGATGCGCTCTTACACATAATGAAGCAAAATCATGTTTTTAAATTATAATGTGCCACAACTAGATTTTTCTTTAACAAATTTATTTATTTATTTAATTCAAAAATTCTTGTACATTAAAAAAAACAGAGTTAAATTGTAGCGATAAAAAATTAGGAAATATGGTATATAAAAATAAAAAGAAGAGGAGAAGAAATAGGGGATGTGGAAGACTAAAATAGTTTGGAAAAAAGATTTGGGGAAGGAGTATAAAGGTTGGGATAAGTTGTAAGTATTTAAAAACCTCCTTTGTAAATATATTTGTGTTGCTTGATCGTTTGATATCTATTGGTAGACGATTCCAAAGATGAGTCGCATGGATAAAAAAATTTCGACTTATGCCTAGGTAAAATTATTTGCATAGATCTTTGGTTACTTGCAAATTTTAGCATTTCAAATAAATAGTCTGGTTCTTTGGTAGTAATTATTTTATGAAGCAATAGTATGGCTCTGTAATTTAATAAGGCTATTGGGGAACAGCCGGTAATACTTTTAGTCAAGTGCGTAACGTGCTCTGACCGTCTGATATCATAAATATACCTTGCCCAACTATTATATGTCACAGTTAATTTTCTTTTCGACACATAGTCCAAGTCTCCGTATATTTCGCATCCGTAAAGCAATATCGGCAAGATAAAAGATTTAACCAATTTCAGTTTAACACCTATCGAGAGGTAGTTTTTCGTGGGGCTTAGACCACGAAGAGCGCTATACACTTGCGATATTACTCTGTTTACGTGTAAATTCCAAGTGAATGTACTACTAAAGTAGACTCCAAGATTTTTTATCTTATCCACATACTCTACAGGAGTGTGATTGAGAAATATTGGAGCGTGAATTTCTGTTTGTCTACCTCTATTAATGAACATAGCTTTTGATTTGACTGGATTAAGACTGAGCTGATTTTTTGTTGACTAATCATGAATTCTTTTAAGATCTTCATTAATATTAATTACCGCCTAGTTTTTATAGTATTTCGGAAACAAAGAATATATTTGTACATCGTCGGCATATATATGGTACGCGGAGGTCGCGAAACATTCTGATATACCATTTATGAAATATAAAAAAACGAAGGGGGCCTAGTACGGAACCTTGAGGAAATGAGGAGCATTTGGTACCATTAGACACATATTGTATGCGACCAGATAAATATGAAGTTATTAATTTGCACGCGGAGCTTTCGAAGGAAAACTGCCTATGCAGTTTATTTATTAGTATGGTATGATTAACGCTGTCTGCCTTTGAGAAGTCTAAGAAAATTATGAGACCCCACATATAGCAATCCTAACCGGCACGAATATCTTCGCACACCTTTAGTGTAACGCGGTAATGCAGCTACGTTTATCACGAAAGCCCGACTGAAATTTCGTGACCAGATTTTTACTATTTAGATAAGACTTAATTTGATTACTTATTATTGCTTCGAAGACTTTACTTAAAAAAGGAAGGATAGCTGTTGGGGTATGGAGTATCCCCGGCTGGTTGCTCGTTGTTATGAGGGTGTTGAACCAGAAAAAAAAACGTGAATCGGATTGATATCTTATAACTTTCTTTATTAAGTTTCACTTCTTACCTCGTTGAGGTCGGTAACAAGAAGACCGGAAATATTAAAAAGAAAAGTATGGATGAGTGGTTTCCGAATAAGTCGAAGATATGCTATTGCAGCGACATCTAAATTTTGCAACTAGATAAACTACAATAATTTCTACAGCTCTGTTCAATTACATTTTGATCTGAACATTGCCGGCCGCCTTGCAGCCTTGGCTGCAAAGTGATATAATTTATAAAAGTTACAGTTAAAGTTTAAATAATAAAGTAATTAAAGTTTCGGTAAACCACTCTTAACAATATTGCATTAACATTTTTTTTTTTTTTTAAATTAACAATAGATGAACAATAATACTTCATATAGATAAGTGCAATATAAGTATCTACGTTAGGTTTAATTAAATAAGTAAAAAGTGAGATTGCTGAATTGATCTCTGCGAAGTTAGAAACCCTTGTTTATGATTGAGGTAAAATGCAAAGCTTGGCTATTGGGCGCGTTATCACTCCATTTTGAGTTCTAATATCTGCAACGCGAATACGATTATCAGATCCCGAAAAAACTTTAACAACGTGACCAAGACGCCATTCATTTGGGGGTAGATTCTCATCTTTAATGACAACCAAATCGTTAAAAGACATATTTTTTTGAGGATGCTTCCATTTGTATCTCTTATTCAATTCCTTGAGGTACTCATCCTTCCATCGGCGACAAAATTATGATACAAAATCTTAACTCTTTCCCATCGTTTTTTATAACTTAGGGATTTTTCCTCAATAGCAGGTTCTAGAGGAGCTAATAGAGGGCCACCGCGAAGAAAGTGACCTGGGGTCAGTGGACGAATGTCAGATGCATTTTCGGATATGGGAGAAATTGGTCAAGAGTTAAGACAACCTTCGATTTTTGAAAGAAGAGTGGAGAACTCTTCGAAAGTAAGTTTATGAGTTCCAGCTATCTTTCTAAAATGAAGCTTAAAGCTCTTAACTCCAGCCTCCCATAAACCGCCCATATGTGGTGCACCTGGTGGAATGAATTTATAATCTTTGTATCTTTCAGATACATCCTTGGAGAAAGTTGCCAGAAATTGCTTGAAATCTTTAGAAATTACTTTACTGGCTCCTACTAAATTAGTGCCATTATCAGAAAATAGTGTTTTAGGCATTCCCCGTCGGGCGATGAATCTACTTAAGGCTGCTAAAAAGCATTGGGTAGTCAAATCACTCGTTGCCTCCAAATGTATTGCCTTAGTAGCGAAGCATACGAAAAGACAGACGTATCCCTTAGTGATTCGATAGTTTCTTCCTGAAAAGCTTTTTATTGCAAATGGGCCAGCGAAATCTAGACCCGTGGTAGTAAATGGGGAAGAAATACTGGTCCTTTCAAAGGGTAAAGCCCCCATGATCTGTGTTTGAACCTTCCTTTTGTGGATGATGCATGTCTTACACAAGCGAATGCATTTCTTTACCAAGTTTTTATCTTTTGGGATCCAAAACTCGCACCTAATCAGACGAATTACCAATTGGTTTCCACCATGAATCGATATATCATGAATGAATTTTACAAGTAAAGTTGATATATTCGCTTTATAGGGAAGGAGAATCGGGTATCTTTCGTTGTAAGAGAGAGTTGAATTCGCGAGTCTTCCGTCAGAACGAAGGATTTCTTTCGGATCCATTACTGGATTGAGGTTATTCAAATGACTTTTTTTTGAGATAGGCTCACTCTTCGAAAGAGCTAGATATTCGTCTCGAAAATAAAACGCTTGAGTCAAACGAATAATTCTACATTTAGCATTGGCTATTTCCTCCGCAGATATTAGTTTGGACGAATAGGCAAATTGGTGTCTAAAACGAGGATGGGTTCTGTAAAAGAAGCGCAAAATGTAACAAACCGTATGTAAGGTTTTGGACCACGAGGAAAATCTCTTGACAATGGTTTCTATATTAGGAGCTATGGCTGTAAAATTCGCTTTAATTGGTCTCTGCTCAAGCAGAATATTATCAGCTCCTTGTAAAATAGTTTGAGGCCATGATGATTGAGCTTGACAAAGCCAACTGGGACCATGCCACCATAAACCATTTGCTTTTAGATCCATTGGCGATAGGCCTCTCGTTGCCAAATCGGGTGGGTTGTCCCCTGATCGAACATGGTACCATCTACTGGTAGATACATTAGATTGTATCTGCGAGACACAGTTGCCTACAAACGTACATGGAGGGCTACTTAACCAAGCCAAGACGATAGAACTATCTGTCCAAAAAAAATAGTTCATGGGCGGGCACTTAAGATGTGTTATGACTTTATGAAACAGTTTTGATAACAAAAGAGCACCACAAAGTTCAAGTCTGGGTAGCACAAGCTGTTTTACCAGAGCTACCTTGCTTTTTGCACATAAAAGATGACAAGACCAGTTGTTGTCACTGTGCTGAATTCGCAAATAAAATGTTGCCGCATAAGCTAGCTCTGAGGCATCACAAAACCCATGTATTTGGATTGAATCACTTGGAGTATAGTTGATCCACCGAGGAACTTGGATATGCTGTATATCGGGAAGAGCACCAAAGAACGTTTTCCAGCGGCGACACGTTAGCGGCAAAAGGTTTGTGTCCCATGACGTTCCATCACGCCAGATTTGCTGCATTATAATTTTTGCAATAATGATAATTGAAGCTAGCCATCCAGCAGGGTCGAATAGCCTCGCAATTACCGAGAAAACTGATCTTTTTGTTAATAAATGATCTTCTTCAAAAATTTTAAAAAAGAAGTGAAAGGAATCCAACTTAGCATTCCATTGTATCCCAAGAGTTTTCGAGATACTTTTATCATCCAATCTTAGAAAGTCTTGATCATAAAGATGCGAAGAAGGAAATTCATTAATTAATCCTGCGGAGCATAAGGCATCAGAAAGTTGTTGCTGCGATCGTAAAGCAGTCCTAATGTCATGGGCTCCAGAAAGGACGTCATCGACGTAGAAATCGTTTTTGAGAATCTCAGATGCGAGTGGGAAGATATGTTGTACGTCATCGGCTAGTTGCAGCAAAGTACGAATAGCCAGGTATGGCGCACAATTTACACCAAAGGTAACAGTTTTTAATTCATAGTCTTGAATACTGCCATCAACTGGATTGCGGAACAAAAGCCTTTGATATGCAGCGTGTTCAGGATGAACCAATATTTGGCGGTACATCTTCTCGATGTCAGCGTTGAAGACAAAACGATAAAAGCGCCATCTCAATATTAAAGTGGTTAAGTCGACTTGTAAAACTGGACCCGTGTATAGCATGTCATTAAGACTGATTCCGTTACTTGAAGGATTCGATGCATTGAAAACCACTCGAACCTTTGTCGTGATACTATCAGGTTTTATCACTGAGTGGTGTGGAAGATAGTTGGAACATAAAGTGTGATTTTGAATTATCTCCTCAGAAGAAACTAATTGCATGTGCCCCAAGTTTACATATTCCGCAAGAACCTGATTGTATCTCGAATGGAGTTCAGGCTTTTTCATCAAAGTTTTCTCCATGCGATGAAATTGCCTAAATGCAATGTCTCTTGAACGGCCAAGAATGGGAAGAGGATTTTTGAATGGAAGATGGACAATGTAACGGCCGGTGTCATCTCTTAGAGTTGTTTTGGAATACAGCTGTTCACAGAATACATCTTCCTGAGATAGGGGCTTACTACCTGAGATCTCTTCAACTTCCCAAAACTTCGCGATTTGTTCGTCCATTGAAATCTCACTAAAATGTGACAAGACTGTTGAGTAAAAACTTCGACTTTCTTGGGAAAATGGACCTGAAAGTATCCAGGCAAATATTGTATTCTGTGCTACAAGCGTACCGAAAATGTTTGATTTAATGCCTTCTTTAATAATCGATGGATATAAATCAGAACCGATTACAATGTCTATTTTTGTACTTTCGTAGAAGTAAGGATCTGCAAGCTCAAAATCGATTGCTTCTGAAACTTCTTCACGCCGTATTAAACAAGAGGGCAAGTCACCGGTAAGCCGTTTCAAAACTATTGCGTTAGCCATGATTGTGAACGATGGAGCATGTTTAGAACCTATGCACAAGGAACACAGTTTGGACGAAGTTGATGTAACGACAGCACTCATACCTGATATCTGGGCCTTTATCGGTTTCACTGGAAGATTTAATCTTTTCTGGGCATCTTCGGATATAAAAGTTACTTCTGACCCACCATCGATAAGTGCTCGCAGCGTAAACTTACTTCCTAGATAGTGAATATCAATAAAAGCTGTTGCTAAAAGGATTCGTTTATTGTTCCGAGAGAAAAATTTTTGAAACTGAAGAGGATTGGGATTTGCAGTGGACTGTATATTTTCAGCTCGACTTTCTGGAGCTGGAATACCCTGTTGGACATGTTCTGCTGACTGAACAGATGGAGACTGTTGAACAGGTGTGGAGTGTAGCAGTATATGATGCTTCTGTTTGCACTGCATGCTTCGAGAGTCTTTTTCTGAATGAGTAGAACCTAGACAGTTTCGGCAGATTTTCAGCAAATTTACCTTCGAAATCCGATCGGGAATACTCATCTGTAAAAAGGTCTGACACTGACGAATCGAATGCGAACCTTAGCATAGTTTGCAATTAAAATTAGTAGCTTTTGAGTGAAAAGCTTTGTGTTTATTGGGACCATGTCCTTTAAATTGTTGAACTTTCGGTCTTGACACAAATTTAAGATCGGACACAGTTTCGAGTACTCTATACCGACTTGTTAAGGAAATATCCATTTCTTCCCATGTTGGAATATCACTTGGGTTTCTAACGGATTGCTCGCATAGAGATAAAGTTATTTCAGGTAACCTATTTGAACAAAGGTATACAAGAATAGGATCCCACGAATCTACTGACACTTTATGAGCCTTAAGGATCGATATGCAGTCATTGATCTCCCGCTGGAGATCTTTAATACCCTTACCAGACTCGACCGAAATTACATGTAGATTAAAAAGACCTTTCAATTGATTGTTCACTAAAATTCGTCTGTTTTCGTATTGTGCCGAAAGTGCTTCCCAAGCTAGCTCAAAATTATCTGCAGTGAGAGGGAATTTAGAAACTATATTATTAGCTTCACCCTTTGTTTTCGAGCGCAGATGGAACAATGGAAGAATTTTGGCTACTTTCCACTGGTTGGGAAAAACAGACGTTGTAATGATAGTATTGAATGCGTTATATGCGAAAGAAAAGCGGGAAGAAGAGTTTGTATAAAAGTCGGGTATACATCATCAGAACCAACAGCTTTTGATTTTATCCTTAAGATTGTTTGACCTACACATATTTCATCAATTCCAGAGAGCGAAAAAGTCCCTTCTCGTTGGTTATCGAAGAAGGTAGGGATATTTTTGTGGTTAAAAGTCTTATGATTGCTTTGAACAAACTTCGTATTTAGTTTATTAAGGTTGGTATTATTGGGAAGCGGATCTTTTGCAGGCTTAAGCCCGATATCCCGAATATTACTCCAGAATTTAGAACTCGAATCTCTCGGGTTGAATTTATTTTGATAAAAAGTCTTTCGTACAATGGCAGTGGAGTAAAGGAGATTGCGCTTTTTTATAAGGCTAAAAACTTCCGAAGTCAACGATGGAATGTTGACTCTATTTCTACTGTGTTTTTGAGGTGCATGTTTATGAAATAAAGAAAGGCTAATATTTTGAAAATAGTCCACCTGAGTATTTACATTGCTTGTAGCATATATCGGCGACCAGTTGGTTGGGTAAAATTTTTAAAATAAAGGTTAAAAGACTCTACCGTACTAATTAATTGCTTGTTATTGCCCTCCAATATATTTAAGTTCCGATCTCCACAAAGAACAATTTTTGAATACAGCGCAGACAGCTCTTCTAACAGATTTCTAATGTGTATATAGTTGGCTATGTTAGGAGCCATATACAGTCCCTGGCCATTAGACGCACTGTAGAATTTTTATAATTATTAAATTTAAGCCAAATTTTTTAGCTTTTAACGTTACAGAAACTAAGTTTTGCTTATTAAATTTGTTTTGTGGTTCTATTTTCTTTATTTTGATATGTTGCATTAGGTAGGTATACATGCATAATGTCAAAGTATTGGTAACAGAGCGTAAACAAGTACAGACTTCTTTCAGTCGCATTTTCGCATTCTGCCGGTTCGGACTTTTTTGTGTGACTTTAAAAGCTTTGTGTGCTTACTAGCGGTATTGAATTGTATTGTTTGTCTATTGTATGCTTCTTTACTGCTATTAAAAAACATTTTTGACCAACAAAAATAATAAATTGTGACATTTTAATCATGGGTAAGAGAGGAGACCTGTCACCACGTAAAAAAGCTGAAGTGAAATCTCTGATCAACACAAAAGCTTTTTCTAACCGAGAAATATTTCGAAAAGTGTGCGTGTCTGAGGCTAGCGTAAAGATACAGATAAAGAAAAAAATTTAATGTCTTGAAGAATTAAACCCAAAAAGAAAGATGAGATGCGGAAGAAAGCCCATTTTCACACCAAGGTCGGAAAGATGTGTACAGAAAATTTGCATCGAAAACAGATTTGCAACCACAAAGATGATAAAAACTCAATTGGAAGAAGCTAATATTATTGCTTCTGAGCACACCGTACGCCGAAAACTAAAAGGTTTGGTTTTAACGCACACAGACCCGCCAGGAAGCCAAAGTTAACAGCTGCAATGAAAAAAAAGCGTCTGAATTGGGCAAAACAGTTGCGAGATAAGGACGTGGACTTCTGGAGATCGGTAATTGGATACTAAATTTATCGAAAACGATAAAATAATTAAAATTCAGTATTGTTCTAAGAATTTTTATTTCTTTCTTGTGTTTTCGACAGGTGTGCTTCAGCGATGAAAGCACTTTTGAGATTTTGGACAACAAAGCTCAGTTTGTTCGTCGACGCCGTGGAGAAAAATTTCACCCCGATTGTGTCGTTCAGACTGTGAAGCACCCTAACAAAGTGATGATCTGGTCAGTCATCAGCGGCAAAGGCGCAGGACGTCTGTACGTGGTAAAAGGGATAATGCGACAAGACCAGTACAAAGAAATCTTGCAGAATCGGTTGGTGCCGCAGGTCAGAGAATGGTTCCCGAATGGAGAACCATATATTTTTATGCAAGATGGAGCTCCATGCCACACAGCCCGGTCTATAAAAACTTATTTGAGGGAAGAAAAAATCCCCTTATTGGACTGGCCGGGAAACCGCCCTGACATGAACCCAATTGAAAACGTGTGGGAGCTGATGAAAAGGAAAGTGTCTAAAGATGCGGTCACAACAAGAACTATGCTTATAGAAAAAATAATTCACGTGTGGAATCACAACCCACAAATGCAGTAAACAGTCCAATCTTGCATTGACAGTATGCCGCGCAAAATTGAGGCTCTTATTAAAGCAAAAGGAAGCTCAACAAAATATTGAAAAAAATAACAAAAATATTGAAAATATTAATAAAAAAATTTCTTTCCAATAAATATGTTGTTTTATCTCTATTAAAAAGTAGGAAATAGTTTATATTCTGCATAAAAATTAATTTAAGTGCAATACAATATTCGAAAACTTAATTAAAATAGCTGTAAATTGAGATTTTGCATAAAATCTATAGTGCGTCTAATAATATGGCCAGGGACTGTATGTATATAAATCCCATAAGTAATTTTTCACAGATATATTCTAGTGCCTCGCACGGTTTCAATTTTTTTACAATGTTAAATCCGTAACGTTTTTTAGCATATATTGCCAGACCCCCTCCAATCTTATTGTGCTTATCTGCACGCACAGGTTTATGATAATCTTTTATTTTGAATAGTTCGCCATTTATATTTGGATGCAACCAAGTTTCTGACAAACAGATAACATCAACCATATTGCTATCAAATAATAAACACAACTCATCAATAATAAATAAATGCCTATGTTTTATTTAAAATCAGTTTTTTTTTTATTTGTATTGTAAGTTATTTCAGAATTGAGCTTTGTTGTTTTCTTATTTGTTTCAGTTAATAGTTTTATTTGACCCTTGTATGTATATTTATTGTTGAAGAAGAGGGGTATACAATTTTAAATCCTTAAACTCTTACATAATGATTATTTCAGTAGTACTAATTCTTTTAGATTTTAACAAAATAAAATATTTTTTTTTCCAATTTAAATTTATTGCATATAATACAGATTCCTCGTCCATTAAGATATAATCTTTTACAGTACATTATTTTAACCTTCAGTTTTGGAATATATTGCTTACAATAATGATATATTTTATAAATGCACGCAAAAATATCAAAACGATGAAAATGTTAACTGAATACACACAGAAAATCCTTTTTAAAAAAAAAAAAAAAACAAATACAAATTATTGTTCATTCATGAACCAAACCAAAGCGTAAGTTTTTTTTACTATTTTTTGTCTTTCTTTATTAAACTCTTAAAATTGCAAGTTTTCGGTATTCAAATTAAACATCTCATTAAATGTCACTTTTCTAATATTATTTTTTTTTTTAAGTAAACGTGCTGCATATTTTCCATTCCCACTTATTGTTTTCTCTGACCGTCTTTCAAAACAACGAATCAAATGCAATCACAATGAATCACACCACTCACAACACACGAAAAATAACTCCTTACTGCAGTTACTGTTCGAATCACAAACTGTGAGGCATAGACTAACTATACCTAGTTATCAAACTTTCCAGATATTGGAAAATCAAAACCGGTTTTCTACTGATCGCCCCTATCCATGTAATCCTGTCTGTGAATACGTGTAAATTGTCATCAATGGCAATTTCCCTCTCCTTTTATACACACCACGCCCATTTTAATCAAAAGAATTTCGTCTCCATTACATTCGTGCAAATCGCTCTCATTTTAGCAATTTTACTTCTAAATTGCTCTCCTTCTAGCAAATTTTGACAAAGTTATAGAGATGCAGAAGTGTTGGAATTCACTTACAGTGTGTCTGTGCAAAAGTTAAGGGTTTGCAAAAGTATTAGTAGAGTTTGACATCTAGTTAGTTTATCTATGCTGTATGAAAGACATAAAAATGAATCTGAATGAGACTGAATCATTTCAAACACACAATTCATTCTGTCTCATAAAATGAGACATATGATTCATTCAGTCATTCTAAAATGAGATGAGTTATTTGAAGTTTGACTCCACTCATGCAGGGCTCTACTTCGAATCGAATTTTTGACGAATTATTTTCACTGAAAAAGAAAAGAAAGAAAAATTTCCACTATATTATAATTACTTGTATTACTGAAGGCATTACCTCTTCGAAATATTGTTCATCGCATCGGAGATTTTATGCGGCGCATTTGGGCAGGAAGATTCCGTTTCAAACTGAATATTTGGAGATTCGTTTTCTCTGGAAAAGAAAGAAAAAAAAAAAACTTTAATAAACACTATATTCAAATTGTTTGCTGCAAATGGTATTACTTCTTCCAAGTGCTGTTCATTACATCGGACTCGAATTCAGCCGAATCTACAGCAAAGTCCAAGTGGGATACTTCAACCGCCAGTTTGCTGTTGGCTTCTTTTGCACAAGCTAACAGCGCTGCGTGCCTGAACCTTCATACGGTTCCACTGCTTGCAGTAAATCTGAAGCCATTAGCCTCCAAATTGCAGCGTATACTCTCCCACGCATCAAATTTTTTTCTAATCATGTAGGTGTTGTTTATCTTTCTGTCAATCACCCCTATGTATGGCTGCACTAAATCGACTAGCAGGTCCTTCATGTTCTTTGTCCAGTTAATAGAGCGCTGCCTTTTGTTTAGATTCCCTTCCAATATTCTGAACAAAAGAGTGGTTAAATTTTAAATTAAATCAAATAATTATTTTACACACCAATTTCAGCAGACGCCAACGTATGTGCTCATCAAAAGCGAAATAAACATAATCAGCTGAGAGTGTTTCCTTCATTTGTATATAGAAAATGGTGATGCCAGTTTACTAAAGTTGGTTGTTCCTTTTTTTATTCCAAAACGGAAACTGGTTTCCAAAAAATTATTGTTATTATTAATATTTTCATCGGTCAATAACTTTGGTGTAATATACAGTAATCACAGTACACTCGCGATAATTAAACCATTAAAATCCAGACGAGTTCATTTAGCGAGTTTGATTAAAACTAATAAAAAGCACTTATTCAATTTCGCATAAATTCAACTATTGTAGTACTTAAAGGATTATTTAAGAATGCAAGATATCAAGTCTAATTCCTTTTAGTATTTATTAGACCTATTAACTCAGTAAATTGGCATGACTTTGTTCTTTAATGTTTTGGTTAAAAAATTAAACACAAAAGTTTAGCTCCCTACTATCACTAAAGTCGACTATTAAAGTCGTTATTGGTACAACCATTTTGGAAAGTGTGCAGATTAACTTTTAGCTGTATACTGAATTTGGTTGTTCGCAATCCAACTCTTTAAAGGGTTTTTCGATTTTCGCGATTCAATCCCGGTGTTTTCTCTTTTTGGACTAAACTCACTACTTCTCAGTGCATGTATTCGAAGTTCGACTCAGTGCATGCAACGCTAATTTCTTCTATCTGTCACTTTGGATTTGGATTTGCTAATTTGGAAATTAAAACAGCCCTTTATTCGGTTAAAACCATAGACTAACTATACCTAGATATCAAACTCTACTAATAATTTTGCAAACCCTTAACTTTCGCGCAGACTCATTGTAAATGAATCACCACCCCATTCTCCATTTCTATAACCTGTCAGAATGGCTAAAATGACAATCAATTTCACGTAATGTTCACTAGGTATATATAATAAACGCAAAAATAGAAGGAAAAATATTTTACGCTCGTGAATATTTAATTTAACGTGGTGAAAGTGAAGATAATAGAATAACCTCTTTTTTTTTGTTTCAAGTGCACAAAAGGGGATAGTTTCAGAATAAAATTAAAAAAGGACCTAAGAATCATATTTTGAACGTTCCATTTTAAGATATAAATTAATGGAAACTATTACAATTCTGAAATCAAGCTTAAGCTTGTATTGAAAGTCAATTGTATAAGCATTTTGCATGTTTAGGCATGAACTCTGTACTCTAGACATCAATGAAAAGGATTGTTAATTAATGGCACTTATAAAATCAATTTCCTTGCTGTTCTTTTAGTTTGGCATGTGTTAAGTAAATAAGCTAATTAGAATTAACATTTTTGATAATTTTTTGTTTTTTGTTAGCATTTGAAGATTTTTCAAAATATTTCAAGAATTTTTTTTTCACACATTATAAAGTGCAAAAGGAGTGGTATTTTAATTGTTTATTTGTTTAAAAAGAAATCCTAGAATTAGCAACATACAATGCACTCTAAAACTCTTGATATGCCAACTTAATTTGATTTTGTCGAAGCGAATTATGTTTAAAATTGCTTTCAAAAAATCTGTTTGTTTGCGAGTAATAAGTGTTTGTTTGTACTTTCTTAGAGGCAAAAACGAAGACATAATACTCGTATTTCGTTCAGAAAAAAAATATAGAAATAATATCGAAATGAGCACAGCTAAAGTGTGGATGCCATCAGTAAAAAGTGTTATTTTATACTTTAATTTTGCGGAAAAAAGACTAACTTACGACTTTGTTGACTACCCTTTAAGCCTTTTAACTTCTTTAAACAAGTCTGGCATGGAATGCGTCAACTTTTCCAGATATTCACTTTTTATTTCTTACCATTTCGCTAACAATAAGGCTTTGATGTAATGACATGTTTCCGTAAGCTCCTCTTTAAATGATTCCGAAGAGGTTCTGTTGGGTTAAGATCGGGGCTTTGTGGTGGTTTTACTATTGTAGAAAGTAAGGGACTTTATGTATCACCCACATCTTCACCATTTGTGCGACATGCTTGGAATCGTTGTCCTGTTGGAAGTAAAAATCTTTCGCGATAACCATTTTTGTGTACTTTGAAACAAATTTTCCTGCTAACTATTGTAGTATACTTCTTTTGTCATGATCTCAATGATTATGACTAAATTAGCGATCCTAAAAGTTGACATTTAGCCCACATCATACAACCATCATCTCCGTGCTTTACATTTTTCCTTGTGTTTTTTGACTCAAAGCTTCATTTGGTTGTCTTCATGCTTTCGAAGGCCTATTTGATCCACAAATTTTAAATTTTGAGTCTTTTGAAAAAATCCTAGAAGTCGAATCCTTTGTTTTCGTATATATCAGTAGAGTCTTCTGGTTTTTTATTTGCTTCGCTGACGAAAGGCTTCTTTCTAGCGGTATAGGATTTATACTCAGTTCGTTGTGTCCTTCTTGTTTTGATGTCGGAAATTTTTTGATACAAAAACTGAGCAACGAATTTGAAAATGTTGCGTTAGTAATAAAATAAGTGGCACAAAAGCATTGAATATAAGCTAAATGTGTCCAGTCACACCCATATCTTTTTAAAAAAAAATTAGTCAATTCTCTGTTGTACCAAAGGGACCTATAAAACACACATTTAGTTTACTTTGTCTATTGTTTTGTTAAATACAATTTTGCAAAAGGATTGTCCAAAGTTATATTTTCACAAATAAAAGTAGTCGAAATAATCATTAATCCCTATCTATTACTTCTTTTGAAAAGTTAATACAATAATTAAATTAAAATACATATATATATTCCATCTAATCTAATACTCCAATTTATTTTAAGGATTTTTATTTTACATTTTTTCGGAACATGCTCTCCTGATAAAAACATTAATGGTGAAGCGAAAAATTTACCCACACCGTGGTGGAATGAACAAATGTCAATGTTTTATTGAAGAAGCAGCAAAAATGTAAGTGAAAAAAATTTATATTGTTTTAATTCAATAACACTAATTCGTTTTTATTCTATAGAGCAATAAAAATGGAGAAAAACAAGAAATGCAGCTTAAGATGTAAGACTCAAATCCACTTGTACCACCCAAGATGCGAGCAAGCCAGGTAAGTTTGTACGAGTATTATGCATAGTAAAATTATTATAAAACCACCGCCCAACGTTTTACGAGACATAGAGATACTGTGCATGCATGCACTGTGATAACTCCAAGAAGACTGTTTGCTACAAATAAGGCTTGTTCTTATTAATTATTATTATTTTCACTAATAATGCATGCACTCATCGACTTCTTTCTTTCTCATAGAAGTTCTTCGATTACGAAGCCGATTCGAATTATGAGTGGAAGGAAGAGGAACCAGGCGCATCACTTAACTGAAGCGAAGTTGAAAATGACAAATCAGAGGATGATGATTACGAAGTTGATATATACGAAGTTGTAATGTATAGACACTTGAGCGATGAAGACCTCCAAATCGAAGATGAACTTGTGCCGATACGTCTCGTGCAGAAAGGAAAACCGGAAAAATCAAACCACGATTAAGCAGTGGAATTTGGGAACATGAAAACTACAATCAACCATATCACTGTCCTACAATCACCTGCACAAAAAAGACGTGAACTCGCTGAAGCATTTTTAAGTGATTTGGCATGTCTAATTCATGGCAGTAGACACTCAAAAGTAGTTCTCATTAAAGAATAGAAGTTCTATTGGCTAATCACATGCATACATATGTATATTACACATAATACCACTTCGTTTAGAAATTTTTTTTATGTAAACTTTTTAATGTAAATTTTTTTTTATTTTTCACTTTTCAGAATGCAGAATGGGTGCAATAGGCCTATAGGGGAGACTGAACACCCAATAAAAAAAATCGGTTAACGCACCGCTATGCATGCCTCAAGAGTACTTTGGAATTGCATAATCCAAGAAAAAAAACAATTTCTTTAAATTTATTTTATTTATTGAATAAAAAAATCGAGTAAAAGGCATTAAGTGTTTACATTAAAAATATAGTTAATATGTAGTAAGGAAAATTAGTTCTGTCGTTGCACTCTAAATGTTGAATCTGCAAAGAAAAAGGCATTAAATGTGTGCCTAAACTGAAATGTATATATTTTACTCACATGTATTTGGACAGCACACGATGGTTCCACACTGGGAACGCTTTTGCTGGAACCATTGCACTCCAAATGTTGAATCTGTAAAGAAAAAGTCATTAATTGTATAGCTAAACTAAAGTGCATATTTTTTACTTCCATGTAATTACATATTTAGCAATACTTATCCACATTTCTTCAAGCTCTTGAATGGTGCATTTGGATTCATTATTCTTACTGTGAAAAAGAAGTAAAATAAATTATTTTGAAATTAAAATGTTTTTACTTACTCACGGGAAAATGTAAACAAACTTTTCCAACTGCTTTTGCCACATCCAATCCAAAGCAATCTGTTGGTGATAGCAGTATTCTGTAGGAGATGATTTCTTCTTGCCCCAGATGTCTTGATTTTTCTTCTTTTGTTGTCCTAGAAAATATAATAAAGAAAATTATAGTGTAACATTAAATTTTTTTTACAACTTACACGAAATTAGATTTGTAAACATGAGAAATGTCAAAATCGAATTCCTCCGCGTCATTTTTATATGGGTGACGTCACTCCTAAAACTTTTCGAATTTTGACACTGTTGACAATTCTCATGTATTCATGGACAGGTTCACACAGATAGGGGCGATCAGTAGAAAACCGGTTTTGATTTTCCAATATCTGGAAAGTTTGATAACTAAGTATAGTTAGTCTATGCACTAAAGCCGACTATTATAGGCGTTATTGGTACAACCTTCTTGGAAAGTGTGCAGATTAACTTTTAGCTGTATACTAAATTTGGTTGTTCCCAATCCAACTCTTTTAAGGGTTTTTCGATTTTCGCGATTCAATCCCGGTTTTTTCTCTTTTTGGACTAAACTCACTACTTCTCAGTGCATGTATTCGAAGTTCGACTCAGTGCATGCAACGCTAACTTTTTCAATCTGTCACTTTGGGTTTGGATTTGCAAATTTGGAAATTAAAACACTCCTTTATTAGTGATGTGCAATTTGATTACTTTTGAATAACGAATTATTACTCATTATTTCAAATTCAGTATTCAGTATTTGGTATTCGATAGCTGGTACTTGGTCTTCATTTCTTCATTTTCTGAAACGAGAGTATCAAGTATCATTGCACTTCATTTCATTTCGTCTTATATAATAAGCATTTAACAAATGGAAAATAAACTTAAAAGAAATTGTATTTGCACATTGTAAAATAATGAAAATAAAGTAAATTAATAAAATAAAAAAATTCACACTTAATAATAATAATTATATAAATAGTAGTAATAAAAATAATAAATAATTCTAAAAGGCTATTTACGTAGGTATGTATTTTGAATTAACGTTTAAAAATAAATTTTTTTGGACATTTCGAGATTTCAGTCTGCTTCTTTTATCTGAAATTACCAACCCAGTCTTTGAAAAAATCCTTTCGCTAGGAACTGATGTAGCTACAATACCTAAGTATTTTTAGCAAATTTTGCTAGATTTGGATAAATTATTTCCCGCGATTTCCACCATGCCAATGCGTTCTCTTGTCTAGGAATAATCTATTCCTCGGTGTATTGCCTCATTTCTATTATTCCTGCACACAATGGAGTAGATTGGACGCAGCTCGTATCATTATCGAAATCTCCCCATAAAAGATGCGGCTCCTTTTCTTGGCCAGAAGATGCATCGACTTGTGTGGTATCAGGAACATGGTCTTTTTTACGACAGCTGCCAATTGTCTGGGAAATTTCTTGACGAAGAGTTTCTTGGATGCATGAAATAGCAGTGGAATTATCGAATCCCTTCTTTTTAAAGCGTGGGTCCAAAATTGCTAAATTGTGATTATACTCCAAGCGTTCAAATCGACTTTGTAAACCATTTAAAAGCGATTCCTTCAACCTAATCGCCATATTGGAATGTAAAGCTGTGTTTTTATTTATTGCTCTTCGCAGTGCAATTACCAACGGAATGACTTTCGAAATTGTAACTGCTTTCTCGGCACTTTGTTCTGCAGTCATCAGCTCGAAAGGTTTTAGAATAATGCAGCATTCCCACAAAGAACTCCATTCTTCCTGTTGAAGTGATTCAATAGGGTTGTGTACAACTCCAAGAGCTGCTTCAATGGATTCCTGAACATTGCAAAACCTTTCAAACATAAAATATGTCGAATTCCATCTTGTCACGACATCATTGATAAGCCTCAACGGTTGTTTATTCCCTCCAATTTGTGTTTGCAGCGATTGCAATTTCTCTGCGTCTGTGGTGCTACGATGAAAAAATTCTACTATTCGCTTCACCTTCTTTTGAATAGTTTCAACAACTTTTAAAGCACTTTGGACAATAAGATTTAAGGTATGGCCAAAACAAGGTAAATGATGCCATCCTGTTAATCGTACTGCGGCCGTTATATTTGACGCGTTGTCTGTTATAATGGCGTTTATTTTTTCAGAAATATCCCAACTTGAAACAATTTTAATTATTTCATTTCTGATATTTTCTGCTGTATGACGCTCTTGAAATGAAAAACAATCAAGTAAGAGCGAACTAATGGTCCACTCTTTGTCAATAAAATGTGCAGTGATAGCCATATGACTTTCTGTTGATGATGAAGTCCATGTATCCGCCGTCAGAGTTATTTCTCCTTTCCCTTTTATAAGGCTCCAACTCCTTTGCGTCATCATATCGCTGTTCCAACAAATTTCTGCTAAAAGTTGTCAGTAATTTATTAAACCCCTCATCTTCAACCAAGGAAAAGGGTTGAAGATCCTTAACAATCATGTTAAATATTAGGGCAGTAATTTTTTTTGGCGATTAATTGATAGGGGCCGCGTGATGTATGAACTTATCTTTGGTTGATTTCGCACGCCGCTAGCCATACGCGATATCAACCTGGCCCTCTCTTGCTCTGACGTAGAGGACCCGTTTCATTTTCAATATTTCTTGGTGGATAGATCCTACTGCAGTGTTTGTCCCATAAGTGCTTGAAAAGGAGGAAACAGCATTCTGAAGCGATGATTTCTTTTTCTCTTCGGGATATAATTTTATGATATCACCACTGACCCATTGTCTTCATTATTTTGTTGTTTTTTTTATGGTACACAATGCACTCTTTGTTTCCTGTTATCACTACGCATTTAATTGCATTTGATAAGTTTTAATTCTTTCCCTTTGGTTATTTGCGTAAGGATTGAATAGTAGATTTGTTAGCATTGCTGGCTCATCATTTCGCGTGTCTTGTTATGCAATAGATTTGGTCGCTGGCGATTAACTTGTATATTAATATCTTCTATTGTACTCCTTCTCCAACCAATGACCTATTACGACGATGTGGAATTCAATGAATACAAATTCATACATATGTAGTTCAGATTATCTATTAAAAATAAATATTGCCTGACATTTCTATCCTCGCAAAAATGTTTAAATTAGTACTCAGTAATCAGTAATCAGTATTCAGTAATCAATCAACTTAAAGTATTCAGGAATCGGTTAATACAAGTACAGTACAATTCACATATAACCCAATGAGTCCTGGTATTCGATATTGACGGTTTAAAAGTATGGGTGGAGAAAAGTAATCATGAAATTGGAACTGTATGAATGGAATGTGAGACGTTGATACGGTGAGACGAGAGATTGCAGGAGAAAAGAAAAATGGAACAGTGTACACATGCATAATGCGTAGCGAAGATGAACAATCTAATAATCACAAAAACGCAACGCTGAAACTCGTGCGCACCATTCCACAGATTCTGCGTAACTGCCCTTGGTCCTAGTCAATATCAGCAAAAAGACTACCAAAAGCGCAGATTCCCTTCCTTGAGAGAAATTCCATTCTCTCCCTCTTTCACACAAACTTACACGACATACCAACACATAGTCAACCTTCCAGCGATTGTACTATGCCTAACGCACTCTTAAGACGACCAGAAGAAAGGAAAAAATACAAACTCTTTATAAGTAACATCTGTTTTTATTTGTATCCTATTGTTTACTCTACCATTTGTACCACATTGTTTACTCTACCATTTGCAGCATATTGTTTTTTTTTTACTCTAACATGCATATGCAATGTAGAACATATGAAGAAGGGAAACGAGACTTGCTGCTGCTGTTGGATTTCTGTGTATTTTATATTGCTTCTTTGGTATTTATCGCCAAATGAGTATCAGTAATCAGTATCGAATACTTATTTTGAGTAGTATTCGGTACCGATACTCATTTCAAGTATCGAATATTAAATACCGAATAATTACTTTTTGCACATCAGTACCCTTTATTCGGTTAAAACCATAGACTAACTATAGTCTATGCTTAGAACTAACTTAACATTTTCAATTATAGCTAGCTCGTAGCATTCCCATGCACTCGTCGCTTGCTTGGTCAGCATCGGATATTTTCTGGAGTTTCAGGTGTCACCCTCGAATTCTGTCTGTGACACCATGCATACGCTTGACGTTTCTTGCTCCTCCGCCCTTAAATTCGAACGTCTTCGTGAGATGTTGACGTTACTAGATTAGGAATGTCTTCTATGCCAGTGGTGGTCTATGTTGGCTTTTTAATGGTCAAAACCATGTCTCTAATTGTGTTATGGCTTCTTTTATTTGGTCTTTTGCATGAAAATATGATGATAGCTAAAACGCTTATTATTAAACTGAAGTTGGTTTATTTCGTGTTTTGTTTTCAATAAGTTAATTTTATTGGTTCGGTTGACGTATAATTCTTTGATCATCTCAAGCGATAGAAGTTCTATTTTGTCCGGTCTATATGATTGTTGCAGAATTGCCGGAAAGGGTTGGTATTTGGTAACTTCTCGAGCCACGATTGTTCTTCCGTTGACCTCAATCGTACTATTGAAGTGCTTGATAATGAAAGTACCTTTCAAGCCCGTAAGATATTAAAAATTTTCCGCATTTTTAATGCATTAAAACACGCTTATTTGTCAGCATTGCATAAAAGAGACAACACGATTTCTTAAGAAAAGGAAAGCAACCATTTGCATAACAACATGAACTGTCAAAATAGATTTACAAATAAATTCAAACAAAGCCGGACAAGAAGGAAAAATGGCTAAAATAAATTGGGAGGATGAGTTTGTTTATTTTGTAACGGAACTTCCAAAGCTACCTGATACACCACTTGCAATTTCAAGACCTCGAATTGAAGTCGTCTACAGTTGAGCTCTCACGATTACAGATGTATACAGGTTCCTCTAGAAAGAAAACCCTCATCCCGTTTCTACTACCCCTAAGACTTACGGCCACAGGACTCCGTAAGCCTGTCCGGGCAGCTGCAACAAGAGGGTGTCCGAGGCCTTCGCAGCTGAGGCATGCTAGCGTCCGCTCGTCCTAGCTCGTCGGATGGGGAGGGTACTTGCCACTGTGCCTACGGACAGTGTTACTCGTTCCATGCCATTGAAAGCTGTTCATTCAAAAAAAAATGCTATGAAGCTCGAAAAATCTCAAAACCCTGTTCCCTGTTCCTAGCACTTCTTAGTGAGGTGGAGAAACCAAGATGTTAGCGCCTCTCCTAAGTGTGGACCCACCCTAGCACTATCCAGTTTATCTAAAATGGATAATACGACCTTGGCTTATACGTCACTTGCTATTGGTATAAGCCCCTAACACAAACAGAGTTTTATCCACTACATGTTCGTCAGGTACCCCAAAAACAGATCGCGGCCTTATCCATACAAGGAATCACTTATATAATCATAGACCGCATAGTAAAAAGGCCAAACGGAAATTGAAAGAAGAAAAAGGCATTCAAAAAAAGACAATGCGTTGGAAATTTCACTTCAGGTTTATTGTAAAATAAAGGCAATTTAATCTAACATATTCAACTTCAAATTAGTATCCTTGTACAATACATATTTCGTCATAGTCTACAGTACATAGCTTTATGATGGCGAACATTCTTAAGCTTAAGTTCTCTAACGAAACTATTCTAACATTAAGCCGATTATTAGTTCCACACTGCTTTCTCTCTTTTAAACAAAAAATAATTGAATTAACCATCCCCTATGTGCGAATATTGAATAAAACTTTGGAATCTTTTTGAATTCTTACAATCCAAATAACAAAACTTTTTGTTCTAAGCTATTGCGGATGAAATTACTGGCAAGATTATCATACTGTAGGTTAGACTTGAAAAATTTACAAATAAGCTAGCATACTTATAGGGGGATGGTTTTATCTTCCTCTTTTTTTTTCTTTGAGGGGGTAAATGAAAAGAATTGTTCACCTATGCACACTAAGGGCATTTACAACCCCTTATTAATATAATTCATAAAAATTTCATAATATTCACTAAATCGCTCATATATATATAAATCATAAATTTGGTTCACAGAGGTGCAATACATGCATTATAAAGAAATATAAAAAAAAACACTTACCGCTTTACCGAGATCTTCGATGTGTCGAACTTGCGCGCAATTCCTCCATCGGTATGTTCTTGAAAAATATTAATTGTAGGTTCGTTGTGTGCGTTACCATGCATCTTTTTTCTTTCTTTTGTTTTAATGTTAGGGAAAGGAAAAAATTATGGATTATATATACATACAATGAGCGTTACAATGATTAAATACTTAGCTTGTTCTACTTAATGTTGAATCTTGAGAATCTTGTCAACGAATTGGTTGATTTCTGCAACAGCCTCGATCAGCGCAACGATAAGGAACAGATACTTCCTCCGAATCTTAGGCCAATATTCCATCAGTTTGCCAATATTCCTTCAGTTTGCCAATATTCACTTAGGTTTGCCAATATTCACTTCAGTGGTTAGTTATACAAGCACAGTAGAGGTTTGCACACTTCTGGGTTTTCTTTTGTAATATATTTTGGTTTTATTATTGAATACACATCGATTGCTTCTATTCACAATTTTGTGTTCTTGATGTTCTAATAATTTTCTATTTTTTTTTTTTTATTTCCCTTGGCGAGGAATTAGGGAATTCACTTTTCTCACTTGTACAAAAAAAAGACAAGATTTGGTGTGCATGCTAACACGCCATGCAACCAAAATTACTTTTTAAAAAAAAAAAATTGATTAAAACTTTACTGTCAGTCTGTGCGTCTGACCAAAAAAAAAATTGAATCTGTGAGTACAACCTTTAACAAACACTGCGCACTATCGACTACTTCCAACAAAAAATCAGATCCCACCAAAATGATATCTCATGACTCTCTTCCAAAATCTTACGATGAGACCGTTTTTTTTTTTGTTTTTCACAAATCGTTTCTTAAGTGGTTTTTGCTTTGGATTCGCGAGGGAAAACAATTTGCATGCACCCCTGTCTTGTCTCCCCCCGCTGTAGCGCCATCCCAGTTTTGTCTCATCGATAAGATAACACCGATGTGCTGATAAACTACCTTATCACCGACTACTACTATTCGCTCAGAGATGTCGACACGGAATTCCGTCCTACGAAGATTTTAAAATGCTGTTTGATCCGTTGAGTACAAAAGAATGTTTGGCACGTCGTTCCCCACAATTTTTTAATTGAAAAAGTGCATAATTCAGAATACATGTGGAACCATAAAAAAACGGTCCAAGCCATGAATAAGGAATTTAATCCAGTGGCACCTTTCACATACTGTAATTATATACATATTTATTTATAGGTTTACCAACAAATATTTATAAATATATTCAAAATATTCTAATTTTAGGGAAAATCGTAAAAAAGTGGAATAATTTGAAGTCATACTTTAGCACAGAAAGACTAAAAATCTATAAAGCCAAAAAAAGTGCAACCAGTACAGAGGAGGTGGAAAATAGCAGCTGGAAATTTACATCTAGGCTAGACTTTCTGTCAAACATAGCAGATCCTACCCCTTCCGTTAATAATTTTAATAAAAAGGATTTAAATGTATGTACATATACAATATTAATGAATATTTATAACAACTTTATTTCTTACTAATAATATTTACAGGTTTTGTGTAGTGAAGAAAACTTGCTGCTACAAAAAAAAACAAAAATCGATTGAAGAATTTTTAAAAAACACACCGCGCTCTTCAACTTCAACTCCGAAATCCCCAAACTCGTTCCAAAGTGAAAGATTTTTTGAAGACATTTTAGAACCAAGTGAAATTTCAAATTTCACCCAATTTTACTCCATCCTCTCCTTTGATAATTTCAAATGAAAATCTGAGTCAACATTTTAATACTCCCTCAATCACAGAGCATAGTCGAAAAAAACAAAGGTATTCAAAGACCAACCAATCGCTTGCAACTATGCTTCTGGAAGCATCGAAAGGATTGACAGATGCAATAGCTACCAAGACTGAATTGCACCCAAGAAATAGGGAAAATCCAGCTTTTGGAAGCTATATTTCAAGAGAACTGGACACATTACCACCTGACCTGCAAATAACTGGAAAGAAACAAATCTTTTCAATCATAATGGAGCTCCAAAGTGAAAGAATGAAACGGTGTCAAAAATAAACTTTCATATCATCATACTTTTCACTTACATTTACATACATATATACTATACTTATTACTTACGAGTATTACAATAGTTCAATAAAATTATTATTTGCGTTTAACTTAAAATAATTCTCCAAAGTTTTCCTTATGTTCTCTGCGCTTCTTCTAGTTCTCCTCCTTTCAGGCGCAATATTGATGTAGTTTTGATTTAATACTCGTATCTGCTGAATATTTTCATGTGGGATTTGGTCAAAGCATGTTCTACAATACTATCTATATTTTCGGTTCTTAACCCTTTCATGTCATAATAAAATTTGGTGGGTCTAAAATTTTTTTTAAGACAAATATGTGTTAATCTTGGTTCATAAATAAACTGAGCAAAAATTCAAAGTCCTTGATGTCCTAGTTTGTTAGTTACAGGATGTTGCCTATAGGCAACATTGGTCGATAGCGGTAAATTTCAAAAAATATGAAAATAAGTATGGAATGATACAAAGCAATTTTTTTGTGGGTTGCAGCATAGGTAAACATTGCATTTGCTGGACTTTGAGCGCGGAAAACCAGTATGACATAGTCGGCAACGGCCTTTTGCTCCCCATTCTACCCAATGACCACGATTGTCAAATCGTACTGATTTTGCAGGCTCTGCAATATATGCTCTTTTAGAGGAGTTTGATTCAGAGCTAGTCGAAAGTGTTGGTGATGAAGGAGCCGATGGTAAGGATGATGACTATGGAGCTGAGTCGATGGTTGCAAGGAGTGATGATGGGCGACCTCTTTTCCTTGGTAAAACAGTTTGAGATGCGTTCAAAAGCTCGTTAGCAATATCCAATTGAAAGTTTATTAGCGGCATATGCTTTACTTTGTCGGCGTTTGAATTTTTGAGGTCTCTTCGATGCAACAACCAACTATTGACTACACAAGAATTTATGCACCAGTATACTATGCGCATGTACCATTTATTAGTGCTGTGGTTGATTTTGTATAATTCTAGTAGCATGTCAGCAAGATCAACTCCTCCCATATGCTTGTTGTAGCAATCGACTATGCCTGGACGTGGTATATATATAAATTTCTTGTCTTTTCGGCACCATCTCTTGCACTCACTTATGGGGTTTTTACCTGCATAGTTAGATAGCAGTTGCACACTCTTATTGTCATACCAACGACAACCAATCAAATTTTTCGTTGACTCATATTTGAAATCGCTTGACCCACGTCCGCGTTTTTGAAGCTCCTTCTCACTGCTTAGAGCATAATTTTTCAATCGATTGCTTCGGATTGTACCAACGGATAATATACCTCTTTGTCTTAGACCATTCATCAAGCTTATTGAAGTGAACCAATTGTCAAAAAATAATTTGAAATTTTGGTTCTCAGGAATATTGGACACCAAGTCTAAAACAATGTCGGATGAAATTCCCAAGCCAAAGGATTTGCATGTTCCTTCTCCAATATAGAGGGTGAAATCATAAATAATGCCAGATACACCAGCTCTAGCGAACATTTTGAATCCCCATTTGTGAGGCTTATTTGGCAGATATTGCTTGAAACAGTGTTGACCGAATAAAAATATATAAATTAATATTAGATTTTTCGTGCATATTTGAACAGAAAATAAATTACCTTTATATGCAATCATTTGCTCATCGATGCTTTGGAATTCTTCTTGGGAAATTTCGTTGAATTTTGTTTTTATAAAATTTAGAAATGGGCGAACTTTGTATAACTTATCATACCCAGGTTGCCCCTTTTGAGGCTGAACAGAGTTATTGTTGAGATGAAAATATTTTTTAATTTTCTCAAAGCGCGTTCTAGCCAAAGCATTTGCTATGGATGTCAATTTGAAATTTGACGTCCATGCCATTCTATATGGCGGAACTCTTATAGCAACCAACATATCTCTTTATTTCAGACACATTACATTTTAATTCTGCTCCATCAGTTTGTACCGCATAGAGGTTTGATTCATCACAAATCATCCGCCAGACTTTATCTGCGAAGAACTGGGTGAAATATTCGATTGGTTGATTTACCTCGTTACTACGCACTTCAGCTTTCCAACGAGTATCACATTCCATTAGCTCCGCACTTCTCCATCTCAAACTTTGCAAATCCATTTTTTCCGTCGCTTTCTGTATTACCTCTTCATCATCTTCGTTTCCGTCATCAGCTTTTCCAATTAATTCCTCGATCAGACCACCTTTCACATTTTCACCGTTATCAATTACACTTTGCAATATTTCTTCGATGATAATTTCAAAATTTGCTGTTTTTTCCTGCTCCTCTTCGTCATTTTCCTCATCTTCCGGGTTATTCCAGTCAAAATTAACAATTTTTTCAATGTCTGTCTGTGTTAGACCTTTTGGACGCATCTATGAATGTATGAATTTGAAGAAATGTACGTTGTTAGAAAATTACCACACTTGACCGAAGTTGCCCATAGGCAACAGCACTTTCACAAAATTATTATAACCAAACTACACTTTTTTCACATGATTATTTTATTTTAAATAATTCTCTTACCTTTATTCATGAAAACTGTTCACTTAGTTTTGAAATAAAATATTTTTTTTTAGTTTTACAACACGCTTTTTGTTTAAACACTTTTACCGCGAAAAAATTGTGAAGCTTTCACTCAAGGGAGAACGGCTACTTAATGAACACGTGCGCAGCTAACACAAAAACAATAAGCTGATAGTTTACACAAAATATAAGTCTACATGTTGCAAAAAACCGCAAGTCAAAAAAATTAAAATAACGGGACTTATAAACACATGAGTACAATGTTGCCTGTAGGCAACAAATGACATGAGAGGGTTAAGAAGTTATGTAGGCAACCGTAAGCTAACACAACTTGAATTGCTTCTCTAGGAGCGCGATTATATGTAAGTACCTTCAAGTTGTTTGGTGGATAACAAAAGTACATCCGATGTTTTATTGGATGATGTTGAACACAAAGTATTTTCTGGTGTCGCAGCAGGCGATGGAAGTGGTGGCGATGGTGCTGATGTTGGTGGCGGGCAGTTCTGTTGTGTTACGTTGTTCGACGGTGCTATGTTTCGTTCTCCGCACCGATGCGGCGATGCCCCGAACCAAACGATAGCACTCTCTGTTTCTGGGATCTAGCTATCCCCGCGGTTTGTTCCCACCAGGTAGCGCTTTGATGGCAGCTAAACCTGGGAAACGAAATGGGCGCAACGTGATCTTTCCCCCAGAATCACGAAACCTCTCGACGAAAAAAGAACGGACGGAAAATCTTCCCCGAAAAAAAGAAACGACCAAAAAAGGAAGAGAAAAAAAATAAAAAAAGTCTTCTTTTTTCCTCAACGCCCGGTTGGGGCTCGACGATTTATTTAAAAAGAATTTTGTAGCGGTACACTCGTCGATAGAGTGACCCGCTATTTTCACAGTCCCGAAGCAAAGAAAGAAAAACGTTAAATAACGGGTCGCGTGTCCCGTCTGTTCTCGGGAGTCTTAGCGCACGCGCGGCCTACCGGAGTTTTAATTATCCCAAAGAGCAAAAAAAAAAACGACGCGATTCTACTGTTACTGTTTACTTTTTTTTTTTGTTTTTTTTTTGCGCAATCCGCGACTCTACTCTACCGACAGAATTGCTTTCCGCAATTAGCAACTTTCGTCTAAGAAACTTTACTTTTCGCAACGCAAAAAAAAATCGCAAAATTAAATTTAAAACAAAATTGGCTGACCCTATCAATTCGCTGGTAGTCACCTTTTTTTGTTCCACAGCTCCCGCCAACCACACACACATATTCACACGCCCACTCTCTCGCATATTCATTCAGCGCTAGTGGACCCAACGACGGGATTTCTCGCTACACAACTAGCAAGCTTTGCTAGTGTGTGCACGGGTGTAAGACTACGCCTCTCACACATTCCATTTTCTCCATTCATATTAAACTCCTCAGTCTCGGAGTTCGCTCCCGCTTCCAGTTATGACTGGGAACTCCACTGAGCGAGTTTATGGAAGCTGTGGATCCTAACTATGCCTACCATTTCCCCTACTCTTAGGTTCTACATACAATTTATTGCGAAAAGCAGAGTTTCTTTTCCTTCTGATTACCGGGTAATTTTCCCCAATCGGAATACACTAAAAGTTTTTGCCAAAATTGACACGATCGCGAAGGGGGAAAGGAGTTGGACGAAACGATAGCTTGAGTGTTGGGACCAAGGGAAAAAGTGTCCATACATTCCAAAAGGGATTGTATCTCAACCCAACCATCCGTTGGATCACCGCCCCTAACAAAAGCCAAGCTTAGTGCCTTTGCAAATAATAGTTTTTATTTATTTATTTATTTATTTTTTTTGCGAATCCCTAGCTACTCCGGTGGATCGGCGTTCAGATTTGGGGGGGGGGGGGGGGGGAGTGACCAATAGCGGGTCACTCCCTACAATTATTTATTTATTTTTATTTCGTCATTGAGCCCTTCTGCCCCTTGGCCGCTCTGCCAGTTTGTACTTTTTTTTTTTTTGTGCCCTTTTATTTTTTTGTGTGTTTGTTGGTTGTTGTTGGTTGTTGTTGGTTGTGTTGGTTGTTGTTGGTTGTTGTTGGTTGTTGTGGTTTGTTGTTGTGTGTTGGTTGTTCCATCGGTGGAGGCTGTCTTTTACTTGGCCGTCCGCCTACAAGCCTCTGCTGCTCCTTTGGTGCTCCATCGGTGGGGTGCTGGCTTAAAAGGGGTCGTCATCCCTTCACCCATCGAACCTAACTTTTACAGCTGGTGCGTCGTTGGGGTGTGCTCGATTTTCTTGGCCGTCCGCCTGCACACCACTGTTGCTCCTTTGTTGCTCCCTCGTTGGGGTGTTACTGTAAAAGAGATCGTCGTCTCTTCACCCATCGATCAATTGTTTCGGTGCATCCACATCCATGATTGTGATGTGATGCTGGTGCTTGTACCCCCCCATCGGTAGCGGGATGGGGTGTTCCCTTAGCCTCTTATTGCTTGGCTATCGTTGGGGCGTAGGTTCCAGGGATCGCCATCCCCCACCCGTCATCATCGTGTTGGGGTGTCTGGATTGAAAGACCGTCCGTCCCCACCCGTCGGCGACTTTCAGAAGTCCTGTCTGATGCAGCTCGGTGCGAGTCTCCCGTCTATCTATGGGCTCCGACAACGGTGTTCCTGGGTTCCTGGTTCGTCGTGAGTCTCTCTACTGTCCTTAGGGTTTCACCGACCGTACGTTCTCCTCTGCGGGGAAATCCGCGCGTGAACCTATGTGGGTTGTTTTCCGAGGTCTAGGGTTGGTGGGCCACTGGCTGATGGGACCATGGCTGCCCTCCACCTTCGCCAGAGCTTCGGTGTTCTCACTCAACGAAAAGAGGGTCCGAAGGGACTTGCAAGAAAAAGAGAGCCAATCTTGTTACGGAAAAATTTACCGCAACAACATATTGGGCGCAACAAGGTGAACAAGTCCCACGAAATATCATAACGTTCATAACATAAATGTTTGGATCCGTAACGTAGCTATTACTCCAGAGGAAGCGTTGGACATGTTGGTCAGCTTCCCTGATTGGAGTCTGACGAAACATTTCCGCAATATCTGCGTAGATGCCTATAGACTTAGCCCTGAATTTGCAAAGAACAGACGCCAAGGAAGTAAGTTGATCGGGCCCCTTAAAGAGAACGGAACCCCCTCTACTTTGGCAGCTGCATCCCAAACCATGCGTAGTATTTCTGGTTTGTTTGGGTTTCGCACAGGGAAAACAGGCAGGTACCAGCAGCGAAGTTGATTCGTTACCTCTGGACGATAGCATCCTTGCAAAGCCTTTGCTAACGTGGTTCTCGATTTTTTCATTTATAACGGCAGTCAACTGCGAGTCTCTATTCAAACACTTACGAAGGCACAACAAACGATTCATCGCCATATGAAGACTATCTGACATTTGAATTTCGCTGTACTACCAGAGTAGAGCCGTTTCGTAGCGGCCGTCTATTCAGCAACTCAAGAGCACGCTTCTCTTCCGTTAGAGCTAACAGGCTCCTTGGACTTCTCCACTGATGAAATCTTTAACGAGCCTCTGCAGATTCGTATTGGATTCTCTTGCTCATATCCGCAAAGATGGATGGCCGTTTTTGAGCATGAACCTGTGGACCATAAGTTAGAGCAATTACCTTGAATTACTCACTCCAGCACACTAAGGGAAACCCTAGCTTGAACTTTTTTAAGTCAATGAGCAACGCGGGTGAACGTTTTTGTAGGGCACAATAGGTAGGCCTCGGAAATACTCATATTTCAACTTCAGATTCCCAGGATCCAAAGATTGCGCAGGTAGCTGTACACTCTTAACGATGTGAATGCCTATGAGCTTCACTGCATTTTCTCCTCTGGTGGAAATTTGCAGGCCCAAATTTAGCTGATTGACTATTTCCTCGTCCATTAGGGTCGGCGATTAGCCATTATCTAGAAAGGCGGGTGTTTGCACTTGACTATTGTTCCCATTCAAAGTGACGGTGACTATGCGAAACAGAATGGAATCAGAGTTGTGACAGTGAGTGCTGGAAATCATACTGCTGCAGTTAAAACGTCTCGTTCGCCTTTATCATCATGTTCAGCATGTTCTTCTCGACATTGTGGAGCAACCGGTGATGTTTATATGTGCAGTTGTTTTTGTAACACACGTCTACTGATTTGCATCGACAATATAGCTGATTTTCCCTTACCGCTACCCATTTGGCTGCGCTGCTAGCCTGACCAAGCTCTTGGCAAAGAACCACAGAAGAACATTTCCGGCGATAAAAACAACAGCTGTGTTTGACTGGTGATAATGACGCATTTCTGTTATGGTCCGCTTGTGTTGAATGCACATGTAGGAAACTCTTCGGTTTTGCATTTCGAGGAAGAGCTTTCCCTTCTCCTGCGTTGGAAGCGTTTGGAAAAAATATTCCATTTAGGGCTTTAGCAACGCAAAGACACCAACCGCTGAACTTTGATAGATTATAAACCGATTGAAATTGTTTGTACATTGCCCAGCTGAGACGTATGGCGGATGGTAGTTTATCCGCCAGTTCTTGTAATAAAGCTTGGTTTTTCAGTTGATTTACCTGCCCTGAAGCCTCCATTGTATCGCAGAGATTTTAATCGGAAACGGCGAAGTTGACCATACCATCCAGCTTGTCAGCTTTTGGAGCTGGCATTGCGTTAACTCTTTGTAAAAGTGTGTGTATAATCAACTCTGATCTTCCAAATAACATCTTAAGCGTGAAGATGATTATAGTCCCGCAATAAGGTTGAATTAGCAGAGACCTAACGGCATTTAAGGCCTTGCCCTTTAAAGCTTTTTGCAGTCGTATGATGTAGAGGCATGGGTGGCCGTGGCTCAAGTGGTAGTGGACTGGCTTCCGAAACGAAAGGTTCGGTGTTCGAATACCAGCCTCGCCCGAAAGACATATCATCCACTTTTTCAGTTAACGAAAAATCAAGTAAGACGAGTAGTTGACTAGAAATCAACATCAAACCAACTTCCACTAAGAATTTAGTCTCCCCATTAAATGTTGGATGCCACCCATGGAGCGAAATAACCACTGAGCTCAAACATCTTTCTTTCTCTCTCTATCCCATTTTCCAAAAAAAACTTAACACATGCTGAGACATTATACAGTGCCTCACAAAATTGATCAAATGATTTGTGAAACAAACATCAGTCGATTTATAACGGTAAAGTTGTTAACCGGTGACCGAGAATTTGCTGTTATTTTGTGAACACATGTTTTCTCATTTCATGAAATGCGATTTAGTGATAAAAATTTAAAACTTCATTGTTATTTGTGAAGTGCTGGTGAGTGGTTGATTTGATCAATTTTGTGAGTTTAGGGATCGCACACTTATTGTGACACAAAAAGTTAATTTTACAAGAAATAAATGGTAAGTAAACGTTTTCCTGTATAAAAGACTGTTGCTAAAATTAAATCAAGTAAGTGAAGATAATCTTACTATATTTCCGCTGAATATGACAGATTGAAGATGAAGCCAATTCCATCAAACTTAGTCAAAGAAATCCAGAAATTGTTGGAAGAAAGGAAATCCCACTGTCAAATTTCTGACCAACTGGGCATTTCTGTTGATGTCGTTAGTGAATACAGGCGAAAGATAAACTCAACATCAGTACCACGGTTGAAGGCGGAACGAAGACCTTTGCTATCAAGGACCATCCAACGCAAGATTTGCCGAGTCATAACAACGGGAGAGGAAAAAAATGCTGTTTCAGTACAGAAGTCTCTAATTAGAAACGATAGTACAGAGACAGAACGTTCCTGGATTTTTAACGTAAAACACCTGTTATTTAAGACCTTATTTTTACGAGATGCCCATACATCTATAGGGAGCAAGGATACGCCTTGCCATCGCTAATAATACTCGCTTATATATACTCGTACTAATACTCGCTTATATAAGATACCAAAGCAGAACTTGTGTTGGAGGCACAAGTTCCACCCTTGTTATGAGTCGAGGCGGACCTAAAACCTCTTGCTGTTCTTAGGGTCACAGCACCCAATACTTTATTTGCAACTCTACAATGGGCTAAACCAAAAAGGAAAACCGTACCCGCGATTTGGGTTTAAACCACAGCCATCATGACGCTCCCACAAGGGGGCCTACCTTTAACAAGTCAGGCCCGGACCGAGATCCAGGGGGCTCCTGACCCCCATGGTACTGTGTTTTAAGTCCTGGTATGGACTACCGGTGGTCCAGCCGCCAACAAGACCTATGACCGGCAACTTGTAACTGGTCAAATCGGAGCAACCATTCAGAGGCTGTAATCTGAAGATGTTTACGATAAGACCAGTAAATATGCTCTGCCCCCGCTTTTTATTAGACAACGTCATTGATGGGCGAAGCCTTGATAAAAGCCATTTCTTACAAGACGTCGTAAGAAACTTCGCCGGGATTTTGCCAAAAAATACAGAAATTTCACTGAACCTGACTGGGAAAGGGTAATTTTTTCAGACGAAACCAAAATTAACCGTTTTGGGTCGGATGGAAGAGAATGGACTTGGGAAAAAACAGGGCAACTTTTAAGAAGACGTATGGTAAAAGAGACTGTTAAGTTCGGTGGCGGAAATTTGATGATATGGGGTTGTATGGCTGTGAGAGAGTGGTCGGAAGAACGACAGCAGTAGACTACATTTCAATTTTAGATAGGAGTTCAGTCAGAAATTTGGAAAAATGGAACAAAAATGCTTCCAACGTTATCGTTATCATCCGAAGCATACTGCTAGAGTAACAAAAGCTTGGATCCAACAACGTGGGATTAAAGTCTCACAGTCTCCAGACTTAAATCCCATAGAGCATTTATGGCAACACCTGAAACGAAAACTTGCAGAATACTCAACACCAGCACGAAATCTAGATGAACTGTACGACAGAGTTGACTCAGAGTGGAATGCAATGCCTTCAGAAACGTGTGAAAATTTGATAAACAGTATGCCACGCCGTATTCAAGCCGTTTTGATCAAATACTAATCTACCTTACTTGTAATTATTTTTCAGAAATAAAGATAAAGAACAAAAAAAAATAAATAAAACAGGTAAAAGTCTAATAAATACTTACGAGTATTCTTGAAAAAAGTGTTTAAATTATTCTGCATAGATTTAAAACTGTAGGAATAAGCTACATAATCGACTTCATGCAAAACACTTGATCAATTTTGTGGGACACTGTAAGTGTATTCATACCCATTTGAGTGTTAAGTTCTTTTTAAAAAAAAAAAAAAAGTTGTATTCTTCCACATCATTGGACCGGGGTTACTTTTTGCAGTTCATACTTGCACTCGCTCCAGTAGGAGATTCCTTTAAATATTTGCACTGGTTACAGTAACAAGAATTTGTAAAATATTACTACACTTAGGCAACTTTTAATCATATCTGTACAATTTTTCCAAATTCACAAACAAATTCATTAAATTTTATTGATTATTAAATTCTTAGGGGAACATTACAAATTTTTCTTATTCCATTTTGTTAATTAATTAATTATTGGCCCGGGTCTACCCCGGACAACTTTATTAAGCAAAAACTTAACTAAAAACTAAACTAAACTTAACTAAACTAAAAACTAACAAAGATATTCTTAACCTAATGGGGCGAGGAGAAATGGTGGACGAGGAAGATGTTAAGGGAGTGGCGTATTGAGCAGTGCTTTTTTCATTTCGTGTTTGCTTCTATTTACGTCAAAGACTTCGGCGTAGTTGTTCGTTATACGCAACATTCTAGATATGGGTTCAATGTGACCGTAGTTGGTGCGGTGAGTTCGGATCAGGAAGAGTGGGACAGATCTTAGATTACGGGGATTGGGAGTGAATGCAATATTTTGCGTTATTCTCGAGCACTCGATGTTTCCAGTCAGTAACTGGTGGATAAAAAGTACATCAACGACTTCACGACGTTTTTTTTAGGGTATGCATGCTAATTAGTTTTATCCTATTTTCATAGAGGGGTAATCCATATGGGTCGGCCCAGGGTAGACCACGAAGTGCGAAACGGATAAACCTGCATTGGACTGCTTCTATTCTTTGAATCTGGATTAGTTTATAGGGTGACCAAACTTGGCTGCAGTATTCGAGAAGAGCCCTTACAAAAGTAATGTACAGGGTTGGAAAATTCTTTTGACCAGCGTTTGATAAAACCAAGTGCAGAGTTAGCTTTATTTGTAATGCTGTCAATATGTGAGTCGAAATTCTATTCCCTGTCACAAATTATTCCTAGATCCCGTATTTGGGTAGTGGAAGAAATAGGCTCATCGCAGATGAAGTAAGAACTTAACACTCAAGTGGGTATGAATACACTTATAATGCCTCAGCATATGTTAAGTTTTTTCGAAAATGCGATAGAGAGAGAAAGAAAGATTTTCGGGCTCAGTAGTTATGTTCTATCGTCGCGCAACCGTGCTTTCTCGTAGAAGAGAGAAGAGTCTAGCTACGGAATCGATTAAAAAGACTAATTAATGTTCTTTATTATATTTATTTTTACTCTTGTGACTAATGGTCCACCGTCTTCAGCGTCGCTGCAACCTTGTCGTCCGTATTAGTCTAATTAATCAACTGTCTTTCTTTTCGCATCGTATCTCTTTTATAACCTTTCCTGTGCGTAGCCAAATCGGCTTGCGCAACCACTCCCATAACACTTACCATCATTCACCGCTTGTTCCAGTTTATTTTGCAGCTTGGGTGGTTTTTCTTTTGTCAGTTTCAAATGTCATCCCATTTGTCATTCACTTCCACACTCCGAACATTGTAAGTGCAATCCCATTCATAATTATTCATTAATTGTTTCCTGGGATCGACCCAAATACGAAACATGTTCAGCGTCGTATTTCGGCAGTGCGGCGAATGTACGCCAGCACGTATGGCATATGGTATACAGTATTTACATGCGGCTTCGAATTTCGGTGAATGACTCGGGTATGAACTTGACCGCAAATGCATATGCAGCTGGATAAGTGGATTGTTATGATAGCAAGTGCTGGGATCATGCGGTGTGTGAATCACAACAGTTATTTCGCTTCATGGGTGGCATCCAACATTTAATGGGGAGACTAAATTCTTAGTGGAAGTTGGCTTGATGTTGATTTCTAGTCAACTACTCGTCTTCCTTGATTTTTCGTTAACTGAAAATGTGGATGATATGTCTTTCGGGCGAGGCTGGGGTTCGAACAGCGAACCTTCCGATTTGGAAGCCAGTCCACTACCACTTAAGCCACTGCCACCCATACCGAAAACTTATTTAAGTCATCTTGCAGGCAATGGCAGTTAGAAGGCAATGAAATGACTTTGGAAATTCTCATGTCATCAGCGAAAATAGAAATATTACAATTTATGTCGTTAATCGTCAGGATAAAGATGATTGGCCCAAGGTGACTACCCTGAGGGACACCAGATGTTGCTTTAATTGGGTCGGATATTGAAGATCTGAAGATGACCCTGTATTCTCGGTCTTCTAAATAGGATTTGGTCCATGCCACAAAATGAGGGGAAAAGCCAAGTTTTTTTAGTTTAAAATGATAAGTTGGTGAGAAATTTTATCGAATGCCTTGCTGAAATCAGTGGAAATTGAATCGACTTCATCACCGTCTTCTAAAGCATGAAGCGTCCTAGAGACAAACTCTGTTAGGTTAGTGGTCGTTGATTTACCTTTCATGAAACCGTGCTGATTTGTACAGATAGTTGGCCTACAGTACGGAAGCAGTTGTTGATAGACTATGCTTTCAAACAGTTTGGGTATGCAAGAGAGTTTTGCTATGGGCCTATAATTATCGACTTCGGCCTTACTTCCTTTTTTATGAATAGGAATGATGTAAGATTCCTTCCATAGGAAAGGGAAAGTACCTGTTGAGACAGACAAGTCAAATAGGGCAGCAAGGGGAGGACCGAGATGGTTAACACACTCTTTTATTACAATAGCCGGGAGGCCATCAGGTCCGGACGAAAAATCATTTTTAAGTTTGGTAATGCTTTCAGATACCAAAGAAGTTGTTATATTTAGTGAAATGAATGATTTCTCAGGATAGTTTCTCATATACTCGTAGCTAAAGTAACTAGGATCGGGTTCAGCTGTTTTCTTAGAAAAAGATTTATTAAAATGACAGGCAAAAAAAATTGCTATCGTTTTTGGGTTCGCAGAAGATTCACTAAGAAATTTGAGAGTAGATGGGTAGTCGTCTGATTTTCTTTTGGTACCGCCTGAAATAAGATCGCAAAAAAAGAAAAGCAGAAATCGTCTCAGGTTTCCGGTGGTTTCAGCTGTTATATTCCCAAGTGGGCAAAGACAGTCACAGTCCTAGACTCTGAAGAGATCAACAGATCAGAAGAAGTCAGGGCTGTTACAGACTCATTTTTTCGTGTACAGACATCTTCGAATAACTCATATATTGGATTATGTTTGGGCATATTGTAGTCAATTTGCAATAATTTACTAGGTAGGATCGGATTTTTTCTGCTCTTGCTATTAGAAATAGTAACTGAAACTCCTGTCATGCAATGGTCAGTAATCATCAGATCGAGAACACATTTTCGCAATTATTAAAAAAAATGTTACCAAAGTGATCCACACATTTTTTTAATATAATTAAATTAATGTATCAAAAGTGATTTTATTTTTTTTCGACAAATATGTAATTAACCCCCACCTTTTGCAACTTTGAAACATGTCTCGAGTATTTATAAATGAAAAAAAATTAGGGCATTTCATTTCAACTCAGTGGTTTTCAAGATACGACCCAACATTGAAACACAGTTTAACTTTAACTTTACTTTAATTCATTAAAAAACTTAAAGCTATACAATGGTTATTTAAATGTTCAAAAAGAAAAACAGTACTAAAAGTTGAGATACAAGTGCTTTTTTTTATAACCGGCGCGCGCTCAATGGGTTTTTGTACCCTTAAAATGTTCGTACACAGCGCGGGCGAAGGAAATTTAGGGAGGAAGAAAAGACAGGTACCGATGTACATTGTTTTTAAATGTTTGCAAGTTACAACGACCGGGAAACACAGAGGTCGGCAGGGCATTCCATAAGCGAGTTGTACGGCTTAGGAAAGAATCGCGATATATTTAGAGTACGTCCGAAAATGGGCTTGAGGGTAAACTGATGAGCATTCATAGCGAAACGGGTGTTACGGTTGAAAGTTTGAATGGGCGGAATGCTACTGACGATTTCAATGGAGCACTGGTGGTGGAAATAGCGATAAAACAAGGTGAGACAGGAGACATTACGTCGGTGTTCGAGGGTGTCAATTGATTGACTGATATTAGTATCACCAATGAGTTTTATCGCATGGTTTTGAATCCTATCTAGCAGGTGCAGAGATCTTTTAGGAGCGCCTGACCAGATGTGGACATTGTACTCCAATTTTGGGCGGATGAATGCCTTATATACTGTGGCCAGATCAGAGTGGGTAAAATATTTCATACATCGCTTGAGAAAATCTAGACATTTCGCTGCATTTTTGGCGACATCGAATATATGGTCATTCCAACGTAGGTTGCCACTGACACACATACCGAGAATGGAAAGGTTATCTGTTCCGACGATGCAAGTACCATTCATGGATAATGGCTAGGTATTTGAATTTCGCTTTAATGACAGCAGACAGCATTGAGTTTTGGAAGCATTAAATTCCATTCGGTTGATAGTTCCCCAATTGGTTATGCTGTTAATATCGGAATTTCATAAGCTTAGCATACGCTGCCGTTCCCGTTCTACAGACGAAGAGTAAGGGTGTGAGTCGGGAACGAATATGAAAAGCAGAGAGTATAGTCATCAGCAAAGGAATATATTGGATTGGAAATAGCAGACAAGAGAAAATTAAAAAGAGTGGCGGGGACAGAACGGAGCCCTGGGGCACACCAGCATTTATTTTTTGAACGTTGGACTTGAAACCATCCACGACAACTTGAATTGAACGTTCGGAAAGGTAATTTCTAATCCATTGAAGAAGAGAGTCATCGATCCCAAAAACACGCATTTTCAACAAAAGAGCCTGATGCCAAACTCTGTCAAATGCCTTAAAAATATCAAGTGCAACTATCTTGCTTTCGCCAGATTGATGTACGCTTTGGTTCCACTTTTCGGTGAGACATGCCATCAAATCACCAGTGGACCTGTTGCTACGAAAACCATATTGCCGGTCATTGAGAAGTTTTCGTGTTTCGAGATATTTCATGAGCTGACGATTTATCAGCATTTCCATGACCTTGGAAAGAAGAGACGTAAGTGCAATGGGTCTGTAGGAGGATAGAGAAGAAGATTCGCCTTTTTTAGGGACGGGCTGGACAAATGCTGTTTTCCATCTGCTCGGAAAGAGTCCTAAAGAGTAGGACTGATGAAAAAGCTTACGCAGTGGTTTTGCCAGCGTGGAAGAACACCTCTTCAGAAGAAGGGGAGATATACCATCTGGACCAGCGGATTTATGCATGTTGAGATCTTTGAGTACTCTTGCTACTACACGAGTGCGAAAGTGGATTCGTCCCATTGTAGATTCGACGCACTCAAGTGTAGGCGGGGACAAAGCACAATCTGGGAGTGTTGAGCTAGCCGCAAAGTATGCAGCAAGCAGATTGGCCTTGTCCAAAGAGTTGACAGCTGGAATGTCATTGTAAATGAGCGTTGGGATGGAGTATGAGGCAAAATTTCTAATGTTTTTGACGAATGACCAAACATTTTTACTGCCTTTGGGACATTGCAGTATTTTTTGCCTCAGGTTTTGGTCATATTGGAATTTCACACGCTTAAGAAAGGCGTTGTAGTCATTTCTGGCTCGTTTAAACTTTTTTCGGTTTTCGTCTGTCTTGTTGGTCTTGTAGGAACGAAAAAACAGTTCTCTAACCCTGACAGCCTCTTTACAGCTCGAGTTGTACCACGCCTTTTCTTTTGGATTGATACTCTTCATCCGATGTGGGATAAGGTTTCTCATTCCAAAGAGAATAGTTTCTGTGATCATGTCAGCAGCGGCATCCACGTCGTTATCGAGGAAACATAACGACCAGTTAAAATTCCTAAAGAAGTTGTTAAGTCCGATCCAATTGGCTTTCTCGTATTGCCATACGGTTCTTTTAGGAATCTTTTCTCTAACTGTGTGGTGGGTGTACGAGAATTTAGCTGATATGGCACAATGGTCCGACGAGCCTAGAAGGGAGAGCACATCGACGCAGTAATTGTCAGAGTGAGAAGTTAAAAACAAGTCCAGGGTGTTGGCGGTATGACTATCAACGTCTGGCATGCGTGTGGGCTCATTTACAAGCTGGGTTAAGTTATTTTCCGCAGCGAAGATCTCAACACACCGTCCTTCGGGTGTTGTCTGTCCAGAATGTCGAAGCCAACCAGAATTGTGTATATTGAAATCGCCCGTATTCACGATTTCAGTATGAGGATACAGGGATACAATTCTTTGAATGGAGTCAGACAGCGCATCAAACTCGTAAAAGGTCAAATTGCTGTCCAGTTTGGGGCTTCTGTAAATAAAGCAGTAGTCGATAATTTGCTTACGGAGATGGAATTTTAACCACATGAAATTGAATTCCGGATTGGAACAGGGACTACATTGTGGTGGAATTTGGTAAGCTACATCAGTGCGCACATAAATGGCGAGACCGCGATGGGGAAAGAATAGTGGCACTAGTTCCTAGCCAAGTAGCTTCAGATCATTGTGGTCTGAGAGGTGTGAGCGGGGATCTACCTGTGTTTCGCTAAGTGCCAAAACAGCTGGTCGGTACTTACAGACGTGGACGTACGCAGAAAAGTGATTACTTTTTAGCCCGCGTATATTGGCTACGTCCACCCTGAATTCCCTCGACATAAACCCAAACAAACACAGTAAACACAAACACCGACGATACTAAGCAGGGCTGCGAAGTGAAAATTCTGACGATGGTTTACTGAAACAAATTGCTGTAGGTGTTATGCTCTTACAACAATATGAAACAGTACACCAACAAAATCTTCACACACAACCCGCTATCCATCAGTTGTTACATACACTCAGTCACTGCCCGTACCGCGTGATAAATACATAAATAAATATTATTATTATTATTATTATCAAAGGAACGATACAAATTAATTTGTAGGGTCCGGGATTTAACGCCGGGGTACTATACCCATGTGGCGAGTTTTGTCAACGGCACGCGGAGTACTGAGTTCCCATGTGGTCACCCACCTACGTACTTACGGCGCCCGATACTGCTAACTTTATCATTTACAATAGTTTTACCTGATGGATTAAAGATGTTTATGTTAGTTAATATGCCGTATGTAGACTTTTGTCATTATCCATTTTTCGTTTTTTGTGAATCACTTGTTAAGTTTTGGTTAAATTCATTTATTTTATAGTTTATTAGTAATAAAAAGAGATTTGAAACAAAACTGCATCATTAGATTTTTTCATAATCCTTTTGAACTCGTTAGGTTGTAAGAATGGTGGTCGTAGGTAGACTTTTGTCGCTCACTGTATGTTTAGGAGGGGATGCATTTCCGACCCCCCACCCTTACAATTTTTTCTCAAAATATCTCAATGAATCTACCCTTAAAGTCTTCAACGCATTATCCGGAACATACCGTATCTATCCCAGAGCCGCTGTCTGTGCTACTACTGCTGCTGCTCTTGCTGTTGTTGCTACAGCTGCTGCTCTTGCTGTTGTTGCTACAGCTGCTGCTCTTGCTGTTGTTGCTACAGCTGCTGCTCTTATCGATACCCGTCACTTTGGTTGTAAGATTTTTTATTAATCTTCTTTGCGAACATTGTTCGTTGTTTTGTGATTAAATAAGCAAATCTTACACCGATAATATAATTCGCTTTGGAGTTTTGGGGTGCAATTTTCGATATAATCGTAGCATTGCACGATTTTAGAATCATAAATTTCAATAGATAATGCTACGGGGAATGTTTTTTTTTGCCTTGCTAGTTGCTCGTTTACGGTAGGCACATACGATTTTGATGAAATTGCTGAAAAACTGCTGTCGCTGCCAGCTTATTTGCTTTCCAGGTTGTTGAACTCCGCATTTTTAGTTCATACGTCATTCAGCTATTGCAGAAAACGATTGTTTGTATCTCGAGCTCTCGAGAGCTTGGCGCAAATCAATTCAAGTGTATAGTCGCGCCCACTGTTCAAGGGTACGGTCGACTGTACTAGTGGGTACTCATTTCTGCTTTATTTTCGTTAGCACTAGCTTGACTATTATTGTTATTTGGCTTAAATTTTAACAGAATGGGTAAATGAAAAGAGCGTCGTCTCATCACTGTGCGCCCTTTGCGTCGAAACGGGTTTGATTTCAACTAATATGTAATAAAAACTTTGACTCTGAAAATGTCCAACAATGTGCATCTAAGCCCTTGTAGTGATTCTCTTTATCCTGTTTTCATGTCTAAGGCCCCTAAAAAGCCAAAAAGATATCAGGAATTCATTAATAAATTTTCTTCTTCCAATTACACCCAACCTTTTTTAAGTGAGAGTGAGTCTGACTTAAGTGATTTTATAAATTCCAGCGAATAATGAACGCAGTGTTTATACCGCTCATTCTGATAGTTCTCCGAGTATGATATCTTCTAGGCTCCACGAATGCCAAATGCGATCAAGGATATCCCAACGTTCGAGTTTCTTGCGAACGAAGAAGAAATCTTATCACTTATAAGTACATTAGATGGTACACCGCGTAGTAACAATTTATTAAGGGCGACCAGCAATAAAGTGGTTGGTCCAGTCACCGAGATTTTTAACATGTACGGGACTACTCTTAATTTTGGTGGAGGTCAACGCCCCTATTTATTTGGCTTCAATTCAATTCAATTTCAATTTATGTGATTGGATTGTATAAATAAGGCATGCAATCGTCTTTTATAATTGTTGAACGGAATATCCTCCGTTTGCTATCAGGCACATAAACCAAATATCTTGCTGAATTGTGAGACAAGCACTTGAACCTGTTCACTTGATGAAGATGTTGTGGCGGATTAAAAACGCTTGGTTGTTGGTCAATATTGAACTGAATTAAACTGAACATTTATTTGTTGGGTGAATGCCTCTTTTATACATCACAGCTAATAACAATATTGCTTACACCTAGAAATATCATTAATGACCTAAATAAACAAGTGAACATAATAAACACTGTCGTTTGTTGTCCCTTAAGTATGCTTCGTTCGTTGCTCCGTGGTGTTGATTATGCATTTATGCCTTGGTAGTTCGTTCGTTGCCCTATGCGGTGTGTTGTGCGTATTTCACGTATATTGTTTGGCCTGAACATTCTCCCCCGCGTTGAATGGGTTGCCTTAAACAATATATGTTATGTACTCAGATTTCGCTGACATGATATTGAGCTCCAGGTTGTAAAACAGGTGTGGAATTAAAATTTGACGTCATTCAGCTGTGCAGTTTGCAGATGATTGTGATTCCGACTGAGATCGAAAGCAGCAGAGCCAGATAGCTAATTAAATGGTGATGAATGTTGTGAACGAATACCTTGTCATGCAATTCTAGGAGTCTCTGAGTTTGCAGATCGGCAAGTTGACCTTGAAGAGTAGTTAGTGATTCCAGAGAGGTATTGTGGTAGAGTGCTGGAGTTAATTCTAATGCGGCCTGAACTTCGCTGGGTCTGGCAATTGATGAAATATTTCCGAAGCTGATGTAGGAGGAATGCAGATAGTTCTCAAACCTTGTTACATTTATTGGTGATGCGCACACTATTGGCAACAGCAACAAAGATAACATGATGGTTGTCATTAACGAAACATATGATGTCTTCCTTGTGGGTGGTTGTGTCAAATTAATGGTAGGGAGTTCGGATTGTGCGGCTGGACCTGGCGCTTCAGTTGTATTTGTTTCACTGCTGTTGTCGGTTTCTTTAAATAATGGTGCTAAGCAATGGATTGGCCGCTTCCATATTTCCGTACCGGTTTTTTGACGTTGACTACTCGAACCCTGTTGTCGTCTCCCTTAAACACTTGAACATTGAAGAGTCGGCGTATTGTCTTCTTCTTGTGGACTTAGGACACCCGCATACGTCCCGCTCTATTCAAGAAACAAAGGTAAGATCAGAACTTGTATATAACTAGAGACTGCCAAAGGCTCCTACTGGCTAGCATCGGCATACCTTGGCCACGATCATGTGGGCCCTCTCCCTGGTGATAACCTAGAAAGGGTGGTACTGGAGGCTGGAAGACAAAAAACTGACCTCATCATCGGATGCGACGCTAACGCGCATCACACGGTATGGGGCAGAACCGACATCAATAACAGAGCTGAGTCACTTTTTGACTATATTATAAGTACTAACCTCTGCATTTGCAATATTGGCAATGAGCCCACTTTTATAACCAGAAACCGACAAGAAATATTAGATATAACTCTTGTCTCCGACAGCATCACTCAAATGCTAATGAACTGGATGGTATCGTCTGAACACTCTTTTTCAGACCACAGATACATCCAATTCAGCCTGAATAATGCTCCTCCTAGTCAACCATCATTCCGGAACTACCGGAAAACTGATTGGCCAAAATACAGAGGAATACTGTCAGAAACGCTATCCTCTGAACTATCAAGTCCCCCGCGTGACGCCAATGAGCTTGACATGAAGGTCAGAGATTTCACTCTGGCTCTCAATCAGGCTATGGCCGCTTCCTGCCCTCTTATTCAACCTAGAGGCAAGAAAAAGCCACATTGGTGGGCATCAGCACTGGGACTGCTCAGAAACACTTGTAGAAAACTTTTCAACTTGGCAAAGAGCACAGGAAAAGTGACTGACTGGGACTCATACAAAGAATCCCTCAAATTATACAAAAAAGAACTGAGGAAGGCAAAGCGACAATCCTGGAAGTCCTTCTGTGACAAAATCACGGAAACCTCCGAGGCATCACGGCTAAGAAAAATCCTCTCCACAAATCCTATGATGCCTAGCTGTTTGAAAAAAACCGATGGCTCTTGGACTACCTCAAGTGATGAATCACTCAACCTGCTACTGGACACCCACTTTCCAGGTAGCTCTCAATTCACGGTCAGTAGCAACCCAAACGGGTCTACTGCAACCGGGACCAAAATCCATGGTCTGATCACAAGAGACAAACTGCTCTGCGAGCTGCATAACCTTAAACCATACAAGTCTGCTGGTCCGGACGGTATAATACCTGCCAAGCTATAGAGGTCCTCAAATATTATGAGGAGTTGCCTAGAACTTATCCACATTCCACTGTCATGGAGAGAAGTCAATGCAGTGTTTATCCGCAAAGCCGCAAAATGTTCTCATGTCGTCCCAAAGGACCTTAGACCTATAAGTCTATCATCTTTCCTTCTGAAAACTCTAGAACGACTGATTGATATCCATATACGAGCTAAAATTGATCCAAGACTTCTGTCAACGGCTCAACATGCCTACTGTAAAGGAAAGTCGGTGGAAACGGCTCTGCATTCACTGACTAGCCACATCGAACGATCCCTATAATATAGAGAGTACACAATGGTTGCTTCCCTGGGCATAGAGGGTGCATTCAACAACGTCAACACATCCGCAATCACGACTGCGCTGTCAACTCTGCAGGTAGACGACTCACTTTTGGAACTGATCAGTCTTATGCTAAAAAGCAGGATAATCAACTCCAAACTGGGTGAGACTTCTGCCAAAAGATGTGTTAGCAGAGGTACGCCGCAAGGCGGTGTCCTCTCTCCCCTTCTCTGGAACTTAGTAGTAAATGAACTGCTGATATACCTGGAAGCGGGAGATAGCAGGGTGATTGCCTATGCAGACGACGTTGCTATTGCCGTCTCAGGTAAGCATCTTAATACCATTAAAGAACTCCTTCAATTAAACCTCAATAGATTAACCCGTTGGGCAGATCGCTGTGGATTGGAAATAAACCCCCATAAAACTGATCTTGTCCTCTTTTCCAGGAAATATAAAATTCCAACTATAGTCCCTCCTTCAATAAACGGTACCAGTTTAGTGTTTTCCGATACAGCAAAATATCTGGGTCTCATTTTTGACAGAAAACTAAACTGGAAACCTAAAATTCAAGAAAGAGTCAATAAAGCTACAATAGCTTTATTCTCTTGCAAAAAAGTCATTGGAAATAAATGGGGCTTTCAACATCGGCTGTACATCTCACTGGCAGTACATCTCGGTCTTAAGACCGATACTCACTTACAGGGTGGTAGTCTGGTGGACGGCCTTAGAAAGTGCGGTTAACTGCATTAAGCTAAACAGAGTCCAAAGAACAGCATGTCTATGCATAAGCGGAGCATTGCGGTCTACCCCCTCTGCGGCATTAGACATTCTGCTTCATTTAACACCCCTCGATATTTTCAGCAGGCAAGCGACTAAACAGTGAACAAATAATCCATTTGGCCACGCCAGTATTCTTAATGCTTTAGGAATCCCCACAGATAACATCGATTACACCACACCTGAACTTTGGTTTGACACCACACCTGAACTTTGGTTTGACAAAAACTTCCATATAAGCTTCTCCTCTAGATCCTTCTGGGAGGAGGATGCTTTCATGGAGGACAAGTCAATCCATCTCTACACAGATGGATCTAATACCGATAGCGGAGTTGGTGGCGGCGTTTTCTCAGATACGCTAAATCTAAGCCTCTCTTTCCGTCTTCCAAATCACTGCAGCATGCTCCAAATGCGGAAATTTTAGCGATTAAAGAAGCACTGTCCTGGCTGAAGAAAAACGTGATAAGGATATCCGCATCTTTTCGGATAGTCAGGCCACTATCAAATCCCTGGACTCAGTCTCACTAAATTCTAAAACCGCCCTTGATTGCCGATCGTCTCTTATGGAGATGGCGGAGCAGTTCAACCTTCACTTCTGTTGGGTGCCGGGCCACAGAGACGTTCCAGGGAATTGTAGAGTCGACGAACTCGCCAAAATTGGAACCACTCTACCTATTCTACCCGAAAGGGGTAGCATAGGTATCCCAATCGCTGTGTGCAAACTAATATTAAAGCTGGATGCCAATAAAAGAACAGACCTTAGGTGGACTGTTGGACCAACATGTCTAGCGACCAAACAAATCTGTCCAAAACTGGATCTGTATCGCTGTAAGTGTCTGATCCATCTAAATAAGGAATATCTCAGCGCTATCATAGGTGTCATCACTGGACACTGCCTTATAGGCAAGCACGCAAGAAGGCTTGGAGCCTTTACAAATGATTTCTGGACGAGGAGGAGGAGGAGACAACCCTTCACCTACTCTGTACATGTCCAGCTATCTCCCAGAGAAGAAAACTTCACTTAGGAGCCTTCTTCTACAACGACCTAAACGATCTGAAAAATAGAGACGTAAACAGTCTCCTTCGCTTCGTCAGAAGCTCAAACTGGTTCCATCAGTAAGAGGATCATAGATCCACGTGGCATCACAATGGGCCATTAGGCCTAAGTGGGTTGGTTTATCCAACAGCCACTCTTACCTACCTACCTAATGCCACACCAGCAAATACGCGCTTCATGTGGTGTTTGGCGGACTTAACAGCAGCTTCCCACAAACCTCCAAAATGTGGGGATCTTGGAGGAATCGGTTTCCGTTCGATACACTTCTCTGCACAGTGATTTCTAATGGATGCTGTTCCTTCCCCCGTAAAGATCTTTGAATAGAGTTCATTGAGCCTGTGGGTGAATTCTTTGAGCAAGATCCACCTCCTAAAAATCAAATCTTTTTCCAAATAAAAACATTTTAAACAATGCCACTAAGTGTTACACTTTAACAATAAAGAATAGACATAAGCAGAAGCTCATTATCTTGGACAATTTAGTTCATAAAAGTAGTTTTTGTAAAGTATTAATTCATGTGATAAAAAATTCTCTATTTTGTTAAATGACTAATTTCTTGTTCTTGCCTTTATTGAGTGACAATCAGCCGTTAAAGTGCTTAATTGCTTCATCAAATACCACAAATCTTCAAGGATCAAATTGAGGACTTATTACACTATCTCTTGCACGGTTCTCTTTTTATGAAAACTAGTAACAACTAATCCCACCAAGCTTCACACTTAGTTCCAGCTCCCCATCATCAAACAATCACAAGATATCATAGACATCACACATCAAATACACAAACCAAATAAACAAGATATCACATATCAAATACATAAACCATAAAACAAATTTACTCCGAATATTCGAGCCAAATACCCTTCTTAAGAACAAAATTATTACACTGAAAAAATTAAAGAAAAGTAAATAGATAAAAATCAAAAACACAAGAAATTAAACAGTGTTGGGCGCGGTAAGTACGTAGGTGGGTGACCACATGGGAACTCAGTACTCCGCGTGCTGCTGACAAAACGCGCCACATGGGCATAGTACCCCGGCGTTAAATCCGGGACCCTACAAATTAATTTGTATCGTTCCCTTGATAATAATAATAATAATCAAAAACACAAACGAGTATACAGATATAAAATATACCAGGCCAACAAAATGTATTCGTGCAATGAATACTTTTCGAACCTTCCCGTAGATGGTGACTTTATTACGTGCTATAGGTGTGAACGTAAAATGCATTATGGATGCAGCACTATCTCCGAAAGATCTTACCGGAAAATAACTACGGCTAAAAAGGAAGAATGGAAATTCCCAGCCTGTAGAAAGGAAATCATGGCACCTTCCATATCGAAAACAACACCAACTGAAATAACTCCACTTCAGCCAATGTCAAAGAGAATGAGAAGTGTGAGCTCTCCTGATCCAGCCCAAGATCATAGAAATAGTGCAGCATTAACATCATCAGAAAGTAATCAATACCTTCTCATAGAAATGCGAAATATGCGAAAGGAAATGACAGAAATAACACATAGTTGCGAATTTGTAGCAAACAAGTACGAAGAGATCAAACAGCACATGACTTTAAATAATGAAGCACTTCAGAGATTATTAAATGAAATAATTGACTACGCTGCTGTTGTCTACTGCAAGCATGATTCCCTCTCTCAGCATAAGTTACTCGTAGCCTTTAATGATACGATAAGGTATGTCTACGGACTTCCCCGATACAACCACGCCTCACACTACCATAACTCTGTTCTTGGTTGTTCCCCCAAACAATTTCTCGACCTAAGATATTGTATTGGGTATATAACTTAATTCCTGGGGTTTTTTTTTCAAAATTTGAACGTTTATTTAAGAAAAACATGTACAATAGTATTATTCAAAGTTTTGCCCATCTGAAGCTATGACTTTTTCCCATCTTTCTGGCAATTTGTGGATCCCATCTTAAAAGAACTGCACCGGCTTGGCAGCCAAGAATGAATCAAGCCAATTTTTGATATTCTGCTCTGATGTGAACCGTATTTCAGTCAGGGCGTTCTGCATCGACCGGAACAAATGGTAGTCAGAAGGGGCAAGGTCTGGGCTATAAGGCGGGCGGGGTAAGACTTCCCATCCACTTTTTTCCAAATAGTTCTTAACCGGAATAGCAACGTGGGGCCGAGCGTTGTCATGATGGAAAATTATTGCCTCGTGTCTGGTCGCATATTCCGGGCGTTTGTAGGCCACTGCTCTTTTCAAATGGATTAATTGTGTTCGGTAGCGTTGTCCATTGATGGTTTCACCCGGTTTTATCAGCTCATAATACAGCACACCCATCTGATCCCACCAAATACAGAGCATTACCTTCGCGCCATGGATATTCGGCTTTGCCGTTGATTTGGCTGGTTGGCCGAGTTTCACATATGATTTTTTGCGTTTGGGGTTGTCGTAATGGATCCATTTTTCATCACCAGTAACAATCCGATGCAAAAATGACTTCCTATTGTGGCGTTCCAGCAGCATTTCGGACATGCAAAACCGCCTTTCGGCGTCTCTCGGCTTAAGTTCATGTGGAACCCAATTTCCTTGCTTTTGAATATATCCAGCTGCTTTTAAACGTTTTGAAATGGCTGCTTGAGTGACACCCAAAGATTCTGCGAGTTGTTCTTGTGTTTGGCAACAATCTTCATTGAGTAATGCTTTCAGTTCTTCATCTTCAAACTTTTTTGGCTGCCCAGGGCGTTCATTGTCTTCCAAGACAAAATTACCACTTTTGAATCGTACAAACCACTTTTGGCACGTTCGCTCAGCTAGCGCATGTTTACCATAAAGTTCCACCAAAATACGATGACTTTCGGCAGCAGTTTTCTTCATATTAAAGTAATGAAGAAGAACTCCCCGCAAAAAGACTTTTTCAGGCACAAAGTTCGACATATTAGAGCGAAAAAAAATTATTGTTGTTTACGCTTCAAATGAATGACATAAACTGAAATGGAATAATAACAATGGAATAATACAAGTTACGCCATCTTTTAGCAAACCGCACGAAGTTATAGACCCAATATATGGAGTGAAAAGTGACCTCCTTGACCGCCAGAATGCGCTGATACTGCAAAAAAGGTTACGGTGCCTTGAAGTCCGTTCATATCTAGGCAGACATGCCATATTTCAGTGTGATACTGTCTTTAGTTTTGTTTTGACAGCTGATTGTTGTTGACAAGTTTGGCATCACGTTGAGTATGGACAAAAACGATTTTCGTTCTCTCATAAAACATTATTTTTTGAGAGGCAAAACGGCGAAGAAAACAAAAGAAAAGTTGAATAAATATTATGGGGCTAATGCTCCGTCAGATTACACCGTCAAATATTGGTTTCGAGAGTTTCGTGGTGGCCGCAACTCCACTATCGATCAAGTCCGCAGCGGCAGGCCCTCCGATGCGGTTACAGAGGACATTGTCAAAAAAATACATGAAATGGTGTTGGCTGACCGGAAAGGGAAGGTGCGCTAGCAGATTCCACAAATTTTAGTACTGAGCGCACACGCCATATTTTGGGCAATATTCAGCATATGAAAGAGTTATCCTGCAGCTGGGTGCCGCGTATGACCAAAAACATGAAGGCGAGAGCACTTCGAAAGAGTTTTTGGACTTCTTATTATTATTATTATTATTATTATTATTATTATTATTATTATTATTATTATTATTATTATTATTATTATTATTATTATTATTATTATTATTATTATTATTATTATTATTATTATTATTATTATTATTATTATTATTATTATTATTATTATTATTATTATTATTATTATTATTATTATTATTATTATTATTATTATTATTATTATTATTATTATTATTATTATTATTATTATTATTATTATTATTATTATTATTATTATTATTATTATTATTATTATTATTATTATTATTATTATTATTATTATTATTATTATTATTATTATTATTATTATTATTATTATTATTATTATTATTATTATTATTATTATTATTATTATTATTATTATTATTATTATTATTATTATTATTATTATTATTATTATTATTATTATTATTATTATTATTATTATTATTATTATTATTATTATTATTATTATTATTATTATTATTATTATTATTATTATTATTATTATTATTATTATTATTATTATTATTATTATTATTATTATTATTATTATTATTATTATTATTATTATTATTATTATTATTATTATTATTATTATTATTATTATTATTATTATTATTATTATTATTATTATTATTATTATTATTATTATTATTATTATTATTATTATTATTATTATTATTATTATTATTATTATTATTATTATTATTATTATTATTATTATTATTATTATTATTATTATTATTATTATTATTATTATTATTATTATTATTATTATTATTATTATTATTATTATTATTATTATTATTATTATTATTATTATTATTATTATTATTATTATTATTATTATTATTATTATTATTATTATTATTATTATTATTATTATTATTATTATTATTATTATTATTATTATTATTATTATTATTATTATTATTATTATTATTATTATTATTATTATTATTATTATTATTATTATTATTATTATTATTATTATTATTATTATTATTATTATTATTATTATTATTATTATTATTATTATTATTATTATTATTATTATTATTATTATTATTATTATTATTATTATTATTATTATTATTATTATTATTATTATTATTATTATTATTATTATTATTATTATTATTATTATTATTATTATTATTATTATTATTATTATTATTATTATTATTATTATTATTATTATTATTATTATTATTATTATTATTATTATTATTATTATTATTATTATTATTATTATTATTATTATTATTATTATTATTATTATTATTATTATTATTATTATTATTATTATTATTATTATTATTATTATTATTATTATTATTATTATTATTATTATTATTATTATTATTATTATTATTATTATTATTATTATTATTATTATTATTATTATTATTATTATTATTATTATTATTATTATTATTATTATTATTATTATTATTATTATTATTATTATTATTATTATTATTATTATTATTATTATTATTATTATTATTATTATTATTATTATTATTATTATTATTATTATTATTATTATTATTATTATTATTATTATTATTATTATTATTATTATTATTATTATTATTATTATTATTATTATTATTATTATTATTATTATTATTATTATTATTATTATTATTATTATTATTATTATTATTATTATTATTATTATTATTATTATTATTATTATTATTATTATTATTATTATTATTATTATTATTATTATTATTATTATTATTATTATTATTATTATTATTATTATTATTATTATTATTATTATTATTATTATTATTATTATTATTATTATTATTATTATTATTTTTTTTTTTTTTTTTTTTTTTTTTTATGAGGGTGTGGTGAGAATCTTCATCAGCTAGGAAGTTGGCCCAGCTGCCTGCTAGCAAATTTACATCCTAGCAGGAGACCCCGTCGAGCATCCGCACTCGGCGGGAGTGTCAGATTTTTACTGACTAAACTCACCCTCCCTATGTTCACCAGTCGGACGGGGACCGCGTTAGCATTACTTCCGTCCGACCGGCCTTTCTGTGTAGGTTACAAAGCCCCCTCTCAATCAGTCATCTCTCAGGCATCCATCCGCATTTTTACCCCTCAAAACGGTCTCGATAAAGGCCGCCAGAAGACCCCAGTGACTGTTATTTTGGAGCATCACGCCTATGATGTTGTCCGGCGTGATTGCTCCTACAACAGTCTCGATTTCCTGTCGGCGTCTTGTCCATCTGTCGCAGTCGAAAAACGTATGTTCCGCGTCGTCCCTGTCGTGTCCACAGTATGTGCAGTTCGGTGTCCGTACTCGTCTCAGTTTGTAGAGGTAATACCGGAAATAGCCATGTCCAGTCAGAAATTGAGTGGCGTAAAAGTTGACGTCCCCAAATTTCCGATCTGTCCAGGCTCTCATGTCCGTTATTAGCCTTTTCGTCCATCGTCCTTTGGTTGTGTTTGTCCAACGGTCTTCCCAGTCTCGTAGTGTCTGCTGTCTTTCCCTTTCTGCCGCATCCGCTCTTCCCGTCTCGGCACTAGATACATAGATCCTCCTCCGCTCCAGCGCAAGAAGGTCTATGGGGATTACCCCAGCCACAACAAGAACAGCCTCTTGCGAGACAGTTCTGTAGGCCGAGGCAACACGCAGTGCCCCCCGTCTCTGTACATTTGTCATCGCTTTGGCGTACTTCTTTACCCGGAGCGCCTCTGCCCAGATTTCGGATCCGTAAAGTAGTATCGAGTGGATGGTCGTCATTAGTAGTTTGCGTTTATTTGGTCGTGGTCCCCCGATGTTAGCCATGAGGCGACTCAGGCAGGTCGCTCGTTGCGACGCCTTTTTGACCGCTTTCTGTATGTGAGGCCAGAAGGTTAGTTTCGTATCAAGGTATAACCCAAGGTACTTGACTTCCCCTCTAGTCGCAATCGTTGCCGTTCCAACTTTCATCGGGAGAATCGTCTGTATCCGTTTTCTCCGTTTTCTCGTTAGTATGATCAGTTCAGTCTTGTTTTCCGCGATATTAAGTCCGCGTTTCGTCATCCAGTCGTTTATCCGTCTCATGACCATATTTAGTTTCAGCTGTGCCAGGTCGGGATTACGTTCGACGATGATGACTGCCGCATCGTCAGCGTAAGCGACGATGTAGCAGCCATCTGGCAGCTCAATTCTAAGTAGGTCGTCGTACAGTGCGTTCCAAAAGTCCGGTCCAAGGATTGATCCCTGTGCGACACCAGCGGTGACTATCATGGTCTCTGTTCCGTCAGTCGTTTCAAATATGATCTGTCTGTTTCGTAAGTAGTCCTCGACAATCCGGACGAGGTAGCCAGGCACCCGAAAAGCCCCGTCAAGGGCCTCGAGAATGTCTACCCACCTCGCCGAGTTGAAAGCGTTTTTAATGTCCAGTAGCGCGAGGAGTACCAAAGGGCGTGCCTGGTCACATTTTTCTCGCGTTCTCTGGTATGCGTCGACAACTTCTTGTATCGCGCCTATAGTCGATCGTCCTTTTCTAAAACCGTACTGTCGGTCGGATAGGCCGCCGGATGCGTCTATCGCGTTAGTCAGTCGTGGTCTAAGTAGCAGTTCAAAAAGCTTTCCCGTCGTGTCTAGTAGGGCCAGCGGTCGGTAGGCCGAGGGAGAGTCCGGGTCTCCCTTGCCCTTGCTTAGGAGAACCAATCTCGCCTTCTTCCACCGGCCACAGAAGGTCCCACTTTTCAGGCAGGCGTTGAAAAGGTCCAGGAGGATGTCAGGTCTGTGGATAGCGGTGGATCTGACTATCTCTCCTGGAACGCCGTCTGGTCCGGGAGCCTTTCCCGGCTTCATAAGGGATGCAGCTTGTTTAAGCTCTGTAACCGTGAAGGGGGGAATGCTGTCCAAGTCAATGCGTCTTTCGACGTCTTGTCTCGTCGGGTGCGTCGGGAAAAGTCCGTCCACTATACGTCTTGTTGTTTCCACGTCTCTTATGTTGGGAGGAGAGCGAGCTCCCAGTTTCCCAGTGACAATTTTGTAACCGGTTCCCCAGGGGTCGCGCTCGACCTCATCGCAGAGGCGCTTCCAGCACTGTCTTTTACTATCTTTAATTTTGACTTTTAATCGTTTCCGTGCTGTTCTGTACTCTAGTCTAAGCGCTTCAACGCGAGGCCCACCAGCTTCCCGGGTAAGCTTTCGCTTTTGAGCCAGGCACACCCTTCGCAAGTCGGCTATCTCTTCCGTCCACCAGTACTGTTGAGTTCGGCCGGGCGATACACCCTTATGGGGCATGGTGTCACGGCAAAACTTCTCCAGTAACTGGGCGGTCTCGTCCGCGAGTCTTTCAGTACGTTCATGACAAGTCAGGTCTTGAGGTAAACCGCTTTCCGGGGCCAAGGCCGCGCCTAGCATTTGCCTCAGTTTGTCATAGTCCAGTTTTTTCGTGTTCCACCGCTGGGGTAGGGGTCTGTTCGTTTGTCTGTTTGTCATGGCATCGCTTATCCCAAAGGCGATGTACTGGTGGTCACTAGAACTGTAGTCCTCCAGCACACGCCATTGTGTGATTCGCGGTGCCAGTCTATCTGATGCGAATGTCACGTCAGGTATAGAAAAACCGAATCCTGGTCGTCTGTATGTCATGGTACTCCCGATGTTCATGGTTACTAGGTCAAGCCTTGCGGCCATTTCTAGCAACAGTCGTCCACGTTTGTTCGTTGTTGTCATGCCCCACTCGATCGCTCTGGCGTTGAAATCTCCCGCCAATATTAGATCTCCCGTCATGTCCCGTAATCCGTCTTCTAGGAGTTCCAGCTTTGCATCGAGTTCCGAGGCAGTGCAATTTGGGGTCAGATAGACACTCACGATTACGCAGGAGCCGATTTTCACCCAGACGAAATCTTCGCCCGCCCCGCTTTTGGATACTCCACCTCGGCTGGCCCCCCTTATCCATAGAGCAGATGTTCCGCTCGCGTTGGAAAACCAGTATCTGTCAGTCTTGTTTCGTAGCTGTTCGGAGATGATCAGTACGTCAGCGTCGTATTCGTCTGCCATTCTTGGCAGAAGTAAGAGCGCAGTCTCACTCCTGTTCAAGTTGACTTGTAGTACGTTCGTCATTTTGTCTGTCTCGTCTTCTCCCTGTCCTTCCTTTCTTTTAGCGCTGCCCTGAACACTACGCACCCGCCGGAGCCAGCTACGTGAATAGTATCTTCGTACTTTGCTTCGGAACAAAGAAAGCATGAAGGTCGATTTTTACAGTCCCTGTTGGTGTGGTTAGAGGAACCACATTTCCAGCAGGCATTGCTTCGGTCTAGTCCCTTACAGTTTTTTTTTGTGTGTCCGTAACCCAGGCACTTGTAACATCTCGTTACTACTGTCCTGAGGCGGATGCGGCAATTAACCCACCCAACCCTAATTTTCCACTTTTCGAGAAGTGGCCCTGTCCTATTTCTGTCAACGTTGCAAGCTGCCATACACTGTCCGTATTTATTCGGTCCAAAAATGTGAACGTTTAGTCCGTCTTTTTGTCCAATCTCACGAGTCAGTGCCTGCTCGACTTCGGCGACGGTGGTGACGCAGTCCAGGTCCATAATCTCCAGCGCGATACTGGGGCTCATGTCCTTGACCTGTCCAGCCCCCCCAACCGCCTCCTGAAGTGAGCTCTGAAAGACACTGCTGTCTACGTCGTTCGTCTTCGCTTTGATCAGCAGTCCGCCGTCTTTTGTCTGCCGGTAGCCCTTGATCCTGACCTTGGAAGCCTCAGGGTCTACTTTTTCTCTCACCGTTCTTAAAATGTCAGCGTACGTCTGTCCTTCACTTGGTCGAATCAAGACCGTTGTACCTTTTCGAGGAGCCCTTTGCCTTGGTTTTTGCTTTTCGTCTGGCTTCCGAGACTTGTCTTGCTTTTTAATTTTTTTCTGCACCTTGACCCATGCCTCTGTGTTGGCTGTTCGGGTTGAAGGTACAGCTTTCTTGGCAGCGTTCTGTTGATCAGGGGTCATTGTTTTTTCGCGTTTTCTTTTTGGCCTCTGTCGGTCCTCCACGACAACCGAACTGAGTGATTTCTGTCGCTCGTACTCACTCAGGGCGGCGTCCGTAGCCTCGGTACACTTGATGACGCCCTGCTTGATGACCATGCTGACATTGGTCTGCTTGGCCATCTGAGCGTTCATTTTCGCGAGCTCTTTAAGTACTTTTTGCAAGTTAAGAGTGACCAAGTCCGACGCGCCTTCGATTTCTGAGAGCTCGGTACCAGAAGTGTGACCTTGTTCGCTTAGGAAGCTGGAGGCACTCGAGGTCCTGGACCTCGAAATCCCTGGCAGTAAATGCGATCTAGCGTTCGTTGCTGCCGCGTTCGCGCTCGCGCAGTTCGCATCGCGTTGCGTTTTGTTCGGGTCTCTCATCTGCCCGTCCTTCCTTTTTTGCATCTGTTTAGATGCATCCTCCTTTCCACCTTTTGTTTTATTATTTAGATTATGCATTCGAATCCCACGAGTAGCTAGGGAATGGCGGTCGACCTCCACAGAGCCCCGCATGTGGAGGTAAGGCTACTTACTCGGGGGGGGCGCCTGGTACCCCCGAGGAACCGTTCGCGACACCTATCAACCCTGGTGCCAAGAGAGCCACCTGAGCACGGTATCTTAACACTACGTGGCTTAGGGTGGTTATTTTGCTCCAACTGTAAATATGGTTTGGATTGGGATAATCAGTTCGCTACACTACTTGACTTTGGCCTGCTTGACTTAGCTGACCCTGACTCAATAAAGCCGACAGTCTCATTGTAGCAAGCGTCTAAGCCCCCCGCCACGTCAAGGCTTATCCCTGGGGGGATTATTATTATTATTATTATTATTATTATTATTATTATTATTATTATTATTATTATTATTATTATTATTATTATTATTATTATTATTATTATTATTATTATTATTATTATTATTATTATTATTATTATTATTATTATTATTATTATTATTATTATTATTATTATTATTATTATTATTATTATTATTATTATTATTATTATTATTATTATTATTATTATTATTATTATTATTATTATTATTATTATTATTATTATTATTATTATTATTATTATTATTATTATTATTATTATTATTATTATTATTATTATTATTATTATTATTATTATTATTATTATTATTATTATTATTATTATTATTATTATTATTATTATTATTATTATTATTATTATTATTATTATTATTATTATTATTATTATTATTATTATTATTATTATTATTATTATTATTATTATTATTATTATTATTATTATTATTATTATTATTATTATTATTATTATTATTATTATTATTATTATTATTATTATTATTATTATTATTATTATTATTATTATTATTATTATTATTATTATTATTATTATTATTATTATTATTATTATTATTATTATTATTATTATTATTATTATTATTATTATTATTATTATTATTATTATTATTATTATTATTATTATTATTATTATTATTATTATTATTATTATTATTATTATTATTATTATTATTATTATTATTATTATTATTATTATTATTATTATTATTATTATTATTATTATTATTATTATTATTATTATTATTATTATTATTATTATTATTATTATTATTATTATTATTATTATTATTATTATTATTATTATTATTATTATTATTATTATTATTATTATTATTATTATTATTATTATTATTATTATTATTATTATTATTATTATTATTATTATTATTATTATTATTATTATTATTATTATTATTATTATTATTATTATTATTATTATTATTATTATTATTATTATTATTATTATTATTATTATTATTATTATTATTATTATTATTATTATTATTATTATTATTATTATTATTATTATTATTATTATTATTATTATTATTATTATTATTATTATTATTATTATTATTATTATTATTATTATTATTATTATTATTATTATTATTATTATTATTATTATTATTATTATTATTATTATTATTATTATTATTATTATTATTATTATTATTATTATTATTATTATTATTATTATTATTATTATTATTATTATTATTATTATTATTATTATTATTATTATTATTATTATTATTATTATTATTATTATTATTATTATTATTATTATTATTAATATTACTTTTTATTATTATTGCCTCAGCCAAGATTAAAAATTGGAGAGTTATAGAAGACTTCACAGGCAGCGATCATCCATACATCGCTTACGAAATATGCAGCCAAGAACGCGCCATCAACCCGAACCGAAGCCGAAAAACACGATGGAATGCCAATAGAGTCACCAGGGGGAGAAGAAGAAATGCGGAACTCAATGTAAACACTGTAACTGAGTTCAGTAATGCAAGGACCGAGTTCAAGAGAGCAATAAAACAGAGTAAAAAGCACAAGTGGGAAGCCCTTCGCCGAGATGTGGGCAACGATCCCTGGGGACTAATCGTAATGCGAAAGCTGGGAAGATGGATGACAGCGAGGAAAAAATGAAGAACATAGTGGAAACTTTATTCCCAACTCACCCCACCAGACCCCCTGACATCCCCATAACTCCACTAGAAGAAGTCCCACTATTCACTGAAGAAGAGTTGACTCTGGCGGCGAAAACCCTGCAGATCCGAAAAGCCCCCGGCCCTGACGGAATACCAGCCGAGATTCTTAAAAAGATAGCACAAATATCCCCACAACTGCTATTGAACATGTACAACAAATGCCTGCAAGAAGCGGTTTTCCCCAGAAGATGGAAAATGCAACGACTGGTACTAATCAGCAAGGGGAAAGGCAACCTAGACACCTCATCAGCGTACAGGCCTCTATGCATGCTGGATATCGCAGGGAAACTTCTGGAAATACTGCTGAAGACGAGGATAACAGCAGCCATACAAACAGCAGGAGGTTTAGCCGAAAGACAGCACAGCTTTCGAAAGGGCCACTCTACTATCAGAGCAGTTAGAGAAGTGATAAAGTCCACCCAAATGGCCCAAAAAGGAAATCACCACTCAAGAAAGATTGTGCTACTAGCAACTCTGGATGTCCGAAATGCTTTTAACTCAGCCAGATGGACGGACATAATATACGCGCTCTTGAGGATGGTGAAAGACTACCTAAAAGACAGAGAGCTAATCTACGATACCAAAGAAGGCGCGCGGAGAAAGCAAATCACCGCTGGAGCAGCGCAGGGCTCAATTCTGGAACCCGGCCTCTGGAACATCGCTTATGATAACCTCCTTCGCATGGAGATGCCACAAGACACGCTTCTAGTAGGCTACGCGGACGACATTGCCGCAGTGATAACAGCAAGGGATATTCATAATGCACAAATGAAATTAAACCAGGTGATGAGAAGAGTCCTACCCTGGTTGCAAGAACATGGCCTAGGCTAGCTGCAGAAAAGACAGAGATAGTCCTGCTAACCAAAAAGAGAATCCCGACCAGAGTTGATTTTCAGGTAGGGCAAGAGACGATCACCAGCAACGAAGCGGTCAAGTACCTGGGGGTAGTCCTTAATACGAAACTCACCTTCTGACAACAAATAAAGGGCGCATCAGAAAGGGCTGCAAAAGTAACGACAGCACTAAGCCGACTAATGGCTAACATAGGAGGCCCGACGGCTAGCAAAAGAAAACTTCTGATGACGGTAACAAACTCTATTCTCCTGTATGGGTGCGAAATATGGGCTGAAGCCCTGCGCCAGGAGAAATACAGAAAACAGATGGCCGCAGTCCAAACACGCGGTGCGTGTACCAGAAGCAGCTATATTGGGAGTCGCGGGAACAACCCCCATCGATCTCATCGCAACAGAGAGAAAATACATATACGATAGGAAATCCGAAATTGGAACGGTAGCAGCTGTTCTTGAGGCGAAAGAACATACGAAACAACAATGGCAGGAGAGATGGAACTCAGAACGGAGGGGCCGTTCGTTGGACTGTTACAATAATCAAAAGCGCTGACAAATGGGCACAACGAAAATACGGCGAAATAAACTACTATGTCACCCAGTTTCTAACCGGACATGGTTACTTCAGTAACTACCTAAAGAAGATCGGGAAAGCCAGAAGCGCTTTTGCCAGTACGGAGACTCTGAAAACGATGACGCGAAACACACGTTTTTCGAGTGCACCAAATGGTTAACAGAAAGAAGCGAGCTGGAACAACTGCTCGGCCCTATCACTCCAGACAACATCGTCGAAAAGATGTCGGCGAATGCACGGAACGGGGATAGAGTGTGTGAATACACTGAAAAGCTGCAATCCAGGATAACGACATCGATAAACTGACGTCGAAAGAGGAGGTCGAAGAAGCTGTCAAATAAGAACTCATTGAACCTAAATTGAGCCTACACACAAACTTGGCCAAACCAACAGAAAATATAGGCCGATCATATATATCAAGAGCGCTAAATAAAGCTCTTGATAGTTTTTCTTGTGGAAAAATTATGCCACAAATGAGAAAGGAAAGTTGATAACAGTTTGGGCACTAGACAAACTTAGAAACTACCTGTACGTAGCCAAATAAATTAAAATTCTATCTGACTATCAATTATATTAACATTTACACAAAGTAGTAGAAATACCACCTCTAAACCCAGAATATGGTAAGCTAGAATCAAAGAATATAACTATGATCTCATGTACGGGCCGGGTATAGTCAATTTGGTGGGAGATGCTCTATCCAGACTAGAATTAGAATTAAATAGTTTAACTTCACTCAACTCCGGAGCAATCCACAGCGCAGAAGAAGATAATCAAGACCTTATCCCACATTGCGAGGCCCCTTTATATGTATTTAGGAATCAGCTAGCAATCACGAGGTAAGTGCCTTTGAACAACCGCATCCGAGCTATTATCGACATTACATGTCGCAGGCACTAAATGAAAAATTAAACGCAAACATCATCAATGGAATACAGATCCCAAAGCAATACTCAATATTCCAGGAGATATAAATTAAACTTATTTAATTTTTATTGATAAAAATAAAGAAAAGAAAAGAAAGGCCTTTCTGCCTTTCCAAAAATCAACTACTAAAGTAATGAACTTAAAGCTACCTTATATACTATGTACATTATTGCTGAGACTGCAATTACAGGTGGACATTGGTCGTTATGTGCTGACCTTGGGAAAGCTGCTGACACGTCAAATTGACGGTGGCGCGTGTAACAATCGTCTGCGCAGGTTTCCCATCTGGTGCAATGTTGTTTGTGTTAACTCTTCCGCCCTTAAGAGTGAACGTCTGCGTTCACTTTTTAGAAGAATGGAATTTGGTTGATACGACCCATTTTTGCTACTCTTGGTATTGGGGAAGGTGAAGGTGTGCTTTCCTCTGTCTCTGAAGGTTCTGGGTGGTTTTCTGGTGCCTTATTACTTCTGATAACTTTTTGGAAGATTGCTATTACGATGATAAGAAGTAGTAGGCAAACTCCAATATTCAATATTGTATTATTTTAGACTTTGGTCTTGAAAAGTTGAATGTAGTGTGTGTAGTTGGCGTGGAGTTCCTTAATCATCTCTAGCGATGAAATATTCTTCTACCTCGTGATTTCTTGATGTGGGTTGTAAGATTGCCGGGAGAGGGTTGAAATGCGTCAGCTCGAAAGATTTAAAGACGTTTTTCCCAATTTGGATGCTGGTGTTGTGATACTTGATGAGGAACGTACCATTAAGAGCCACCTGGTCGTTGTCGATTATGATTTTTCCATTATATTGATTTAGGAAAATGATGTCAGATGATATTTCTTCGAAGGCCGTAATATGTTGGCTGTTACTTTCAGTGCAGTTTGCTGGTGTGCTATTTAATAAATTTAGAATACAAGTCGTGTTGCTTAAGCTAACGATATTATCCTTAGGACAGATTGATAATTTATTTATTATTATTATTATTATTATTATTATTATTATTATTATCAAGGGAACGATACAAAATTAATTTGTAGGGTCCGGGATTTAACGCCGGGGTACTATGCCCATGTGGCGCGTTTAGTCCATATACTTCGCCCTTACATTTTATAATCTTATTGAAAATGATTTTATTTATTTTATTTGCTTCTTTTACTGGTCTTATAGCTAATCTTTTACAAATTGCTTCATCTACGGTTGATAGGCTTACTATGTATAAAAGAACATAATTATTAAAAGCTATTTTTATTTCGGAAAATACGGTTGCTTCTTCTAAATTCGTGAAAGGTATTTCTTTATTATATATTATTTTTTCAATGACATTTATTTCTGTATTTGACAAAAGTAAGAATTTATAATATTGGCTCTTGCCCAATGCATGGTATATACTAGGTGGGGTGAAAAGCCTCCTTGGAAATTAAAAAAATTTTTTTTTTTAAATGTTTTTTTATATTATTCAATATAGTCCTCTTTTAGTTTGATACACTTATTCCAGCGATTTTCCAACTTCTTGATTACGTCCGAACAGTAATTTTCCGGAAGGTCTACAAAATACTCCTCCGTGGCGTCGATGATTTCCTCGCGTGAGCTGCATTTTTTATTGACGAGCCATCTTTTGAGGTTTGGGAAGAGATAGTAGTCCGATGGATCCAAATCCAGTTACCAATCGACGCCAAAAGTCCGTCCGATTCCGCATCAGCAAGTGATCGGTAGTGGAGATGCGGCCACCACGAAACTCTCGAAACCAATATTTGAGGGTGTAATCTGACGGAGCATTAGCCCCATAATATTTATCCAGCTTTTCTTTTGTTTCCTTCGCCGTTTTGCCTCTCAAAAAATAATGTTTTATGAGAGAACGAAAATCGTTTTTGTCCATACTCAACATGATGCCAAACACGTCAACAACTGTCAGCTGTCAAAACAAAACTAAAGACAGTATCGTACTGAAATTTGGCATGTCTGCCTAAATATGAACGGACTTCAAGGCACCATAACCTTTTTTGCAGTAGCAGCGCATTCTGGCGGTCAAGGAGGTTACTTTTCACCCCTGTACATTATATATTACACAATATTGGTTACTCCTTTTTTAAAAATGTCTAGTTTATATTTTACGTTTGTCTACAAGTAGACAAACAACATTATATTTCTCATACTTAATTTTGCTGAGCGCGTACATACTTTGTAAAAATTCACTTTCCCACACCAAAATTAGCTGAATGCGCGTCTCGCATATCAGATTGCATCACAAATTTATTTTGTATTAAATGTTACATTTGAAGTTGGAATGAAATAAAGATTCATTGTCTATTTTACAACCGAACCATCAAGTGCCTTTTTCTGTGCTTTGAACAACGTTTAATATAGTTTCTTCCATTAAGTTCTTATTTTCTTTTACAAATTTACTTATATCATTAGTTCTGTTTTTTAGATCGTTTTTCTTATCTATTATTAGTTTATTTATTATAATTTGTTCTCTAATACATTATTAATTTTTTCCTGGATTATTTGGAGGTCGTGTTGGTCGGGATTACCGAGGGATCTTTTGGTTTTGGGTTGGTTAGGGATTAAACGTTTTAGGAGGGATTTTATGGATGTTTCTAGGGATAAAAGGTGGAAGCTGGTGTGGGAGTTTTGTAGGTGTTCTCTCATAGAGGACTCTATATTGTCAATATTGACTAAGGCTTGCGAATATACTGATGGATCTATTTGGTGAATTATTTTGTAAGTTTTTGTTTGCATTCTAGATGTGCCTGTGTCACTAGTCTTGAGTTCGTATAGTCCAGTATCTGTACGTCACATGCGCAGTTAGTCAGTAGGCACCTAAAAAGAAAGATTTCGAAAGTCTATTACGATTTTATGTGTGATTTGTGAACAACTTTGCCGGATTGGGTGAGGGCAGTGGGTTTTCTATTTTATTTGACAACTTCTTACGCATACCTGGTGGTACCGTGGCGACCACCGACGAGTGCACACGTCATCCTGCACTCGCATTTCTCCGTGCTGTACACAAAGAAAAAAAAAACACGCGCAGTGTTAAAAAAAAAACCCCAAACCACCGCGCGCGTGTGAAAACAAAAAAAAAACAAAACTAACACAGTGCACAGTGCCAAAAAAAAAAATAAAAAATTATCACACAGTGTGGGAATCCTACACCTCTCCCGCTCCTGGTCGTTGTACTGTTGCTTGCACTCTGCCACTGCCGTTGCTGTATTTATCATACGGTACGGGCAGTGGCTGAGTGCATATAACAACTGATGGATAGCGGGTTGTGTGTGAAGATTTTGTTGGTGTACTGTTTCATATTGTTGTAAGGGCATAACACCAAATTCCACCACAATGTAGTCCCTGTTCCAATCCGGAATTCAATTTCATGTGGTTAAAATTCCATCTCCGTAAGCAAATTATCCACTACTGCTTTATTTACAGAAGCCCCAAACTGGACAGCAACTCGACCTTCCACGAGTTTGATGCGCTGTCTGATTCCATTCAAAGAATTGTATCCCTGTATCCTCATACTGAAATCGTGATTACGGGCGATTTCAATATACACAATTCTGGTTGGCTTCGACATTCTGGACAGACAACACCCGAAGGACGGTGTGTTGAGATCTTCGCAGCGGAAAATAACTTAACTCAGCTTGTAGATGAGCCCACACGAATACCAGACGTTGATAGTCATACCCTGGACTTGTTTTTAACTTCTCACCCTGACAAGTACTGCGTTGATGTGCTCGCCCTCTAGGCTCGTCGGACCATTGTGTCATATCAGCTAAATTCTCGTACACCCACCACACAGTTAGAGAAAAGATTCCTAAAAGAACCGTATGGCAATACGAGAAAGCCAACTGGAGCGGCCTTAACAGCTTCTTTAGGAATTTTAACTGGTCATTATGTTTCCTCGATAACGACGTGGATGCCGCTGCTGACATGATCACAGAAACTATTCTCTTTGGAATGAGTTGCTTTATCCCTCATCGGATGAAGAGTATCAAACCAAAAGAAAAGCATGGTACGACTCGAGCTGTAAAGAGGCTGTCAGGGTTAGAGAACTGTTTTTTCGGTCCTACAAGACCAACTCGACAGAGGAAAACCGAAAAAAGTTTAAACGAGCCAGAAATGACTGCAACGCCTTTCTTAAGCGTGTGAAATTCCAATATGACCAAAACCTGAGGCAAAAAATACTGCAATGTCCCAAAGGCAGTACAAATTGTTGGTCATTCGTCAAAAACATTAGAAATTCTGCCTCATACTCCATCCCAACGCTCATTTACAATGACATTCCAGCTGTCAGCTCTTTGGACAAGGCCAATCTGCTTGCTGCACACTTTGCGGCTAGCTCAACACTCCCAGACTGTGCTTTGTCCCCGCCTACACTTGAGTGCGTCGAATCTACAATGGGACGAATCCACTTTCGCACTCGTGTAGTAGCAAGAGTACTTAAAGATCTCAACATGCATAAATCCGCTGGTTCAGATGGTATAGCTCCCCTTTTTCTGAAGAGGTGTTCTTCCACGCTGGCAAAACCACTGCGTAAGCTTTTTCATCAGTCCTACTCTTTAGGACTCTTTCCGAGCAGATGGAAAACAGCATTTGTCCAGCCCGTCCCTAAAAAAGGCGAATCTTCTTCTCTATCCTCCTACAGACCCATTGCACTTACGTCCCTTCTTTCCAAGGTCATGGAAACGCTGATAAATCGTCAGCTCATGAAATATCTCGAAACACGAAAACTTCTCAATGACCGGCAATTCGGTTTTTCTCACCGAAAAGTGGAACCAAAGCCTACATCAATCTGGCAAAAGCAAGATAGTTGCACTTGATATTTCTAAGGCATTTGACAGAGTTTTGCATCAGGCTCTCTTGTCGAAAATGCGTGCTCTTGGGATCGATGACTCTCTTCTTCAATGGACTAGAAATTACCTTTCGGAACGTTCAATTCAAGTTGTCTTGGACGGTTTCAAGTCTGATATTCACAAAATAAATGCTGGTGTGCCCCAGGGCTCCGTTCTGTCTCCGACACTCTTTTTAATCTTCATTAATGATCTCTTGTCCGCTACTTCTAATCCAATTTATTCCTTTGCTGATGACAGCACTCTCTGCTTCTCATATTCGTTCCCGGACTCACGTCCCTGCTCTTCGGCTGTAGGACGGGAACGGCAGCGTATGCTAAGCTCATTACATTCCGATATTAACAGCATAACCAATTGGGGAACTATCAACCGAGTGGAATTTAATGCTTCCAAAACTCAATGCTGTCTGCTGTCATTAAAGCGAAATTCAAATACGCAGCCATTATCCATGAATGGCACTTGCATCGTCGAAACCGATAAACTTTCCATTCTCGGTATGTGTGTCAGTGACAACTTACGTTGGAATGAACACATATTCGATGTCGCCAAAAATGCTGCGAAATGTCTAGGTTACCTCAAGCGACGTAAGAAATATTTTACCCCCTCTGATCTGGCCACAATATATAAGGCTTTCATCCGTCCAAAATTGGAGTACAATGCCCACATCTGGTCAGGTGCTCCTAAAACATCTCTGCACCTGCTAGATAGGATTCAAAACCGTGCGATAAAACTCATTGGTGATACTAATATCAGTCAATCAATTGACACCCTCGAACACCGACGTAATGTCTCCTGTCTCACTTTGTTTTATCGCTATTTCCACCACCAGTGCTCCATTGAAATCTCCAGTAGCATTCCGCCCATTCAAACTGTCAACCGTAGCACCCGTCTCGCTATGAATGCTCATCAGTATACCCTCAAGCCCATTGTCGGACGTACTCTAAAATATCGTGATTCTTTCCTAAGCCGTACAACTCGCTTACGCAATGCCCTGCCGACCTCTGTGTTTCCTGGTCATTATAACTTGCAAACATTTAAAAACAATGCACATCGGTACCTGTCTTTTCTTCCTCCCTAAATTTCCTTCGCCCGCGCTGTATACGAACATTTTAAGGGTACACAAACCCCTTTAACGCGCGCCGATTATAAAAAAAAACACAAAAAACCTAGGAGAGAGTTTTGACCCTATTCTCTTGTTTTTCCTAATCAAAAAGTTCCCAGAATTTCAGAAAATTTAAATTACAAGTTTATTCATCTAAATCTATATTGTCCAGTTCAAAGTAATCCCCATCGACTGCAACACACTTATGCCAGCGCTTGGTCCAATCCTCAAAACTTTTTTCATATCCGGTTTTCGGTATGTCCGTCAGTGCTTCCTACGATTTTTCTATTACTTCCTCTCGGCTGCTGAAACGCATTCCCCGTAGTGGTTTTTAAACTCGATTGAACAGAAATAGGTCACAGGGAGCCAAATCAGGTGAATTCGGTGGGTGCTGGATGGTATTTGTTGCATTTTTCGTCAAAAAATTACGAATAATGATGGCACTGTTCAACAGTACGTTCATGATGCAAAATCCACGAGTTTTCTGCCCACAATTCTGGTCTCTTTCGGCGAATTGCTTCACGCAAATGTCTCTTAACGCCCAAATAATACTCTTTGTTTACTGTCTGGCCTTCTGGCAAAAATTCATGATGCACCACACCGTTGTAATCCATGAAAACGGTGCGCATTGCCTTCTTTTTTGACTGAAAACGACGTGGTTTTTTTGGTCTCGGCTCATTTGGTGAACGCCATTCACTTGCCCGATGTCTGGATTGCGTGTCGTGCTCATACACCCACATCTCGTCTCCAGTAATGATCCTTTTGATGAATGTGGGATCGGATTCAGACTCGCAAATCATCTCTTTTGCGACGTCAACACGGACCCTTTTTGCATGAAATTGAGGTCTTTTGGCACCAACTATGCTGCTACATGACGGAAACCTAAATCATTAACCAGAACGTCTTGGACGGATCCATAGGCAATGTTCAAGTCCTCCGCTATCTCTCTGATGGTTAATTTGCGGTTATTGGCCAACATTTCTTTTACTTCATCAATGTTTTCGTCGGTTTTCGATGTTAATGGTCCGCCACTGCGTTCATCATCTTCGATTGACTCACGACCACTTTTGAACCGCTCGACTGGAGCGAAATAGCCACTGAGCCCAAACATCTTTCTTTCTCTTTCTGTCTCATTTTCCGAGAAACCTTCCACATGCTTTGACCTCATAAGTGTAGTCATATCCATAAATTGATGTATCCTTAAATAAAGTATTCAAGATCTAAATTGAAGAGCTTATTTTTGTTAGGAAAAGATGAAAAAAGGAAAAAATAATAATATGGAGTTCAAAATATATTCCATCTTATTAAGCGGGATAGGGCATGTCATAACTGAGTGTTAAGTTCTTTAAAAAAAAAAACAAAAAAAAGATGGATGAAGATGGATGAAGATAGCCACTGAACTTAATTGTTTAGGTCCCGCCCATACGAACCTGGGAGAAACGGCCAAAGGTAATAAGAATTGTAAGACAACTAATTGTGCATCTATAAATTGTTGGATCTTATTACGTTTCGACAGATTTAAATTTTAAAGTAAAAAAGAAGTCTGAAAATAACATTGAAATGAGGACAACGGTGGGTGGACCAAATAAATTGCACACCTTTGACCACTTAGAAGAAACCGTAATAAACTTATTAAATATGAACTCTATAGTGGGTCCACCTGATTTGGAATTCGGGGAAGAGGCTGAGTTTCCAAGAATAGAAAATACCAGATTTCCTACGAAATGAAAATGAGGATAAAGTAGGTAATTTCCTACAAAACCACACCATTATCAGGCAGAAGATATCAAAACATACAACCTAATAGAAAACAAAATTAAAGTGTACAAGATAGACTAATTTTACTAGAAAGGCAGACAAACGCCCAAGAGTCATTTTATAATCATTTAAATTGTACAATGCAGGAAATCAAAGATAGAGTTAAAACAATAGAAGAATATGCCAGAGCGTCCAATTATTTAAAAAAGGATACAAAGAATGAGTTTTTGGCCATTGAAAAAGAAAAGCTTGAAATATATAAAGACGAGGTTAGAAGTAAGCAGAAAGCCAGAACAATAAAACTCAAACTTAAGCAAGAAATTTTAGAACTGCAAAAAGAAATGCATACAAGGGGACATAAATCATGTTTGAAGTAATCATGTCCTTTAAAACGCTTATTTTATATGTTTTACATTTAAATGAAGTTCCTATTTCATTTTATTTTTTTTTCATGATAAAAATTGTTATTTAGTTTTTTGGTGAATATTATACATATTATGAAGTACAATAAAAGTCATGTTGATATGTTTTTTTTTTTAAATTTGTGTATTTATATTGTAGATCTAAGAATATTGTCTCAATATTCAAACTCATTTCTTCATCAACATAAGTTTCATTATGTATATCTTCCTCAAATAGCGGAATAGATTTGGCAATGCAAATATCATGCAAGGCTTCATAAATATTTGTAATCTGCGTCGCTTATTTCGACTATAATGCATTTCTCGTGCCCGCAGTAAGCACTTAAGCCTGTTTTTTTAGGACGCCGATTGTACGCTCAACAATGTTTCTTGCTTTTGCATATTTTTCTGGATCCCGATACATTGTAATGAGATACATTGATACCGAATAGCATATCCAGAATCTCCTAGAATATTTTAAACTTAGAAAACAAAATTGCTTACATTCTAGTCTTCTTGATACCTAAGAGCTAAGTATTCGTGTTCCCATTCTGCCAAAATTGCTTTCAAGTTGGACATATTGAAGACATATGAATCGTGCCGTGCAATAATGTGGCGAATTCTCATCATATCATCACAAACCTTAAGTATATTAATTAAATATTTAAATAAAACTAGGCTCGCCCGTTGTCGAAATTCAACGATTATGTACAGTGGCGGGCAAAAATGAATACATGTTGCAAGTGAATGAAATAAAATGCAAAATTTTTATGTTTTGTTTCATTTTAGCTTTATAAACTATATTCATTCTTAATCCTAAAATGTTGATTTACTTTTAAGCCAATAAAAAAAGAATAAAAATATCCTTCAGAGATAACTGTAAAAAACGAAAATGTGAAAGAAACCATCAATCACTCAATTTTGCACGTATCTCCCAGTCCTTTTCAAAGTCCCGTTATTCTGCAAATTTTTTATTTTTTATAATTTACGCGCGCCAAAGGGGTTATAAACCCTTACACTGTTGCCAGGGCGCGGGCGGAAAGATAGAAGGAGGAGAAAGGAAAGTATTGCTGTGATGTAGTGGTTTGAAATAAAGAAAACAGCATAATAATTTTACTTGAAGAAGGACTTTCTTCACAACAAATAGCCAAAAGAATACAAGTAAGCCAACGCAGCGTACTTTTGTTTAAAAAAAGAAGAAATGTGCAGTCCAGTAATGTCAATCCAGGACGACCAAGGCTTTTGACTAACGCTGATGTGCGCTTATTGGAGCGTTTGATGAGGCGAAGAGAGTGCAAGACACGAAAGGCGACGGCGAAAGGCTTAAAGTCAGCGAGTGGACAGCTAGAAGGGCCTTACGTAAGATTGGCTTAGAGGCAGCTATTAAGCAAAAAAAAGCCAGCGCTTTCCGACAAAAATGTTAGAGTTCGCCTTAAGTTCTGCAAAGAACATAAGAACTGGAGCATTGATGATTGGAAACGAGTTATTTGGTCCGATGAGGCAAAAATCAATAGATTCCAGTCAGATGGCAAGGAGTATTATTGGCATCGACCAAATGAAAGTCTCCAAAAGTACCAGATGAAAGAAACCATGAAGCATGGAGATGGAAGCTTAACAGTGAGGGGATGTTTCACCTGGTGGAATGTCGGTCCGCTGGTAAAAATCGAAGGGATAATGAGAAAGGAACAATACCTTGATATTCTGCAACAAAATTTACCAGAATTCGTGGAGGAAGCAACTTATCCTGTCGAGGAAATTATATTCCAGCAAGACGGAGACCCCAAACATACTGCTAGAATTGTCCAGAGTTGGCTTGGAACGCAGCCTTTTCACACAATTAAGTGGCCAGCACAGAGTCCGGACTTAAATCCGATTGAAAATCTCTAGGCGATTCTAAAAAAAGCTTCTTGCGGCCTACGATAGCCACCCAAAGACGAACGCCAATCTATGGGAGTGAATACAAGAACAGTGACCAAATATTCCGCACGGAAATATCGAAGCACTGGTGGAAAGCATGCCAAAAGCAATAAGAAATGTAATTAAAAACATATGACTATGGACCAAGTATTAAATAGTACCAGAAAAACGTAAATAAAAATAACTTAAGAAACGTGCAAAATTGAGTAAATGATGGTTTCTTTCACATTTTCGTTTTTTACAGTTATCTCTGAAGGATATTTTTATTTTTTTATTGGCTTAAAAGTAAGTCAACATTTTAGGATTAAGAATGAATATATGTAGTTTATAAAACTAAAATGAAACAAAACATAAAAATTTTGCATTTTATTTCATTCACTTGCAACATGTATTCATTTTTGCTCGCCACTGTATTTAAATACGTGCTATAATATTTGAAATTTTATAATTTTTTTAAGAAGAAATACACTTTCTTTGCCACAAATATTTTAAAAAAATTTCAGTTTAACAAAATTACACTTTCACTCGCACAAAATATAAATGAAATGAACACTGAATAACACTCGAAAAAAAGTTGAAAAATATTTATTCTACTCGCTTCGTTTGCTAAAAGTGGAATGAAGATTGTAACATAAGTTTAAGCCAAAGTGCTTCACCCGAAAATCCATTTTAACAATTTAGAAATGAATTTTCGGTGGAAATAACCCTGCTACTTCCCACTTCAATAAAAAGCGTTCCCTCTCTTTCGGACAATCTTCCTCCCCACGCCAATGTGAACAGGTACTAACAAATACACAACGTGATTTATTCCCTGCTATGTGCAGCGCTCTTTCTCCTTTACACAGCTTTTCTACTAATATATATATAGTATGCAGCAAAAGTCTTGATACCCCAACCCATTTTCTCTTCATCGCAGGATATTATGTTATTAAACGCCTTCAAACAAGTTGTTTCTTTGCTCATAACATATGTCTATTTGTACATTTTGAAATCCAAAAATAAAAAACCAAACAATTTATTCAAAAAAAATAAAAATGTTCCGTTTCGTCCAAAAATAACACAGCAAAAGTGTTGATACCCTTGAAGATTTACCTAATACTTGGTTGGATATCCGTTGAATTCTTCAACTTCCTTAAGGCGTTCTGGCATCGAATGCGTTAATTTTTTTAGAAATTCAGTTGAAATTTCTTGCCACTCTGCCAGAAGTAAGGCTTTCAACTGGGGCTTCGACGTTATAACATGTTTGCGTAAGCGTTTCTCTAAGTGATCCCAAAGGTGCTCTATTGGGTTGAGATCCGGGCTTTGTGGTGGTGTTACAAGCAAGTGAGGGGCTCTATGTATCAACCACATTTTTACAATTTGGGCGACATGTTTGGGATCATTGTCCTGTTGAAAGTAAAAATCGTTGGCAATTACCATTTTTTGTGCACTTTGAAGCAAATTTTCTTGCAGTATTTTTAAATACACTTCCTTTGTCATGATTTCGTCGATTATGACTAAGTTTCCGACGCCAAACGTGGACATACAGCCCCATACCATAACACTACCACCTCCGTGCTTTACCGTTTTTCTCGTGTTTTTTTTCGGATTTAGAGCCTCATTTGGTTTTCTCCACACCCTGGAACGGCCATCTGAGCTAAAAATATTGAACTTTGACTCGTCTGAAAAAATTACCTTATCCCAGAAGTCGAATCTTTTATTCTTGAATTCCTTAGCAAAGTCCAATCTTTTCTTTTTATTTGTTTCACTGATTAAAGGCTTTCTTCTAGCAGTGCAGGACCTATACCCCTTTCTTTGTATGGACCTGCGTACTGTGTCAGCTAAAACAATTGTATATAGAGAATTCTCTAGCGTTGTGACTATCTTTGGCGCACTTTCAAAAGGATTTTCTTGAATAATTTTCTCAATCGCTCATTCATCTCTAGCCGTTAAGGCTCGAGGACGCCCAGATTTTGTTTTGTTTTTGATTCTTTTTTCTGTTTTATATCTGTTGATTACTTTTTGAACAGTGGGTTTAGTTCTCCGAATTATTGCAGCGATTTGTGAATATGATTTTCCATCTTTATGACCGTTTATGATAATTTTTCTTTCTTCTATTGTTAATTCTTTTCTACCCCATTTTAAAAAAATTAGTATCTACTCACTTTATTGTGTTACACCAACTTCGGATTTTGTCAAACTAAATAAATTTATTTTTACTTTGCATCGAAGATCGTCATATTCTGACACACAATCCTTATTGCTTAAAATTGACCGTTATTTTTGTAAAACAACATGCATAAACCAAGAGTATCAACACTTTTGCTGTGTTATTTTTGGATGCAACGGAACATTTTTATTTTTTTTGAACGAATTGTTTGGTTTTTTATTTTTGGATTTCAAAATGTACAAATGGACATATGTTATGAGCAACGAAACAACTTGTTTGAAGGCGTTTATTAACATAATATCCTGCGATGAGGAGAAAATGGGTTGGGGTATCAAGACTTTTGCTGCATACTGTATGTAATGTTCTTAAACCGAAAGTGCATGCGTTTAGCAAACACACAACACGAAAGCAACAGTTGTCGTGTACACAACAGAAGTGTCGTCACTCGTCACTGTTTCTCTTTTTTTCATTTTGTTTAGTCTCTATCCCACTTAGTTAGGATAGGCAATCGTGTAGTGACTTTCGCAGTCACAAACTTACATAAAAAAGAAAACAATGCATTTCATAAGTCAAAGCAGTCAAGCAAATTCCTTATGAACCACATGCACAAAAACGATTCGACTACACGCTTACCCCTAGCATCTTTCCTTTTCTTGACTATTGACTTTCAAAGGTGAGCAGACTCGAAAATATATTTTTTTTCTGTCAGTAAGCTATGTTGTAAAATAACTTAATTTTCTAAATGTGTTTACCAAGGTTCTACTCAACCGTTTGGCAAAATGATGTGCACATCTACGCGAAATTACCTTTCCAATGGTGTATCATGCTATTCGGTTGAGTAGGACGGTGTATAAGCGTACGACAAAAATGGGCAGCACGCATTTATATACAGATTGTATGCACCTACAAAACTCATTTTTCAAGCTCACTTCCTAAGATCCATGAGCACAGAACCTCAACGCTGTGGCAAGCTTATTTATATTGGGAATTGATACGATTCTTTTTATCGGTTTAAGTATTGGATCGATAAAGATCTGCCAAGGGTTCAATAAATGCGTCTTTGACAAGCAGAAATATTTCAGAAAACTGTACGAAATTATTCAATGATTATTAGGAAGATCTTCAGAAGGCATCCTACTAACATTCTTTCCACCAATTCCAACGGATTAGAACCATCTCCTATTCTTCTTCTTTTTCTAGCCAGTTCCAAAAACCTCTGATTATTTTGAGATTTTGAATCAGTAAACTAAATTTCAATTGAACTCATTTAGTTTTTTTGAAAATAATATCCTATTTATATTTACTAGATGAAGTGAAAAGCGACCTCCTTGTGAGTTAAACATTTTTTTTTTTAAATGCTTTTTTATATTGTTCAATATAGTCCTCTTTTAATTTGATACACTTATTCCAGCGATTTACCAACTTCTTGATCCCTGCAAAATACTCTTCCGTGGCGTCGATGATTTCCTCTCGTAAGCTGAATTTTTTATTGATGAGCCATCTTTTGAGGTTCGGAAAGAGATAATAGTCCGAGGGATCCAAATCCAGTTACCAATCGACGCCAAAAGTCCGCCCGATTCCGCATCAGCAAGTCCAAACACTCTTTCGAAGTGCTCTCGCCTTCGTGTTTTTGGTCATTCGCGGCACCCAGCGGCAGGATAACTTTTTCATATGCAGAATATTGCCCAAAATATAGCGTGTGCGCTCAGTACTAATCTTTTCTGGTATCTGCTAGCTCGCGCACCTTCAATTTCCGGTCAGCCAACACCATTTCATGTATTTTTTTGACGTTGTCCTCTGTAACCGCATCAGAGGGCCTGCCGCTGCGGACTTGATCGGTAGGGGAGTTGCGGCCACCACGAAACTCTTGAAACCAATATTTGACGGTGTAATCTGACGGCGCATTAGCCCCATAATATTTATCCAGCTTTTCTTTTGTTTCCTTCGCCGTTTTGCCTCTCAAAAAAGAATGTTTTATGAGAGAACGAAAATCGTTTTTGTCCATACTCAACATGATGCCAAACACGTCAACAACAATCAGCTGTCAAAACAAAACTAAAGACAGTATCGCACTGAAATTTGAAATTTGTCTGCCTAAATATGAACGGACTTCAAGGCACCATAACCTTTTTTGCAGTAGCAGCGCATGCTGGCGGTCAAGGAGGTCACTTTTCACTCCATCTAGTATTTGAAACTAATATTCAAAACCTCTAAATATAAAAACGTTAAACATCTGTTTAAAGTATATAATATTCACAATATTGATACTGGTATTGGGTCTACAAGTAAGTTTCCAGCGTTTTTTTTTTTCAAAATTTGAAGTTTTATTATGAAAACATGGTTACAATGCTTTATTCAAAGTATCGTCCATCGGAAGCTACAACTTTCCCCCATCTTTCTGGCAATTTATGAATTCCGGACCAAAAAAAATTTCTCGTCTTTCGAGCCCAGGAACGTATCGAGCGAATTTTTGATTTCCTCTACTGAGCTAAAGCGTATTCCCGTAAGAGCGTTCTGCATCGAACGAAACAGGTGGTAGTCAGATGGTGCCAAGTCTGGACTGTAAGGCGGGTGAGGCAGAATTTCCCATCCACTATTTTCCAAATATTTTTTCACCGAAACCGCAACATTTGGCCGAGCGTTGTCGTGATGAAAAATGACGGACTCATGCCTGGTCTCATATTCTGGCCGTTTTTCTTTTAATGCCCGCTTCAAAGGAATTAGTTGGGTTCGATATAATGGTCCTTTGATGGTTTCACCACTCGGAAGCAGTTCGTAGTATACGACACCCTTTTGATCCAACCATATGCAGAGCATGACCTTATTCACGTGAATATTTCGTTTCGGCGTCGATTGGGCGGGCTCGCCGGGCTTTTTATACGATTTTCTGAGTTTAGGATTATCATAATAAATCCATTTCTCATCACCAGTGACAATACGATGCAAAAATGATTTATTTTTATACCGCTGCAGTAACATTTCAGACATGCAAAATCGCCGTTCGACGTCTCTCGGCTTCAATTCGTACGGCACCCAGTTTGCAACCTTTTGAATGAATCCCAGTGCTTTTAGGCGCAGGGAAATGGCTTGTTGCGTGACGCTCAATGATGAAGCAAGTTCTTCTTGAATCTGACATGGATCCTCATCCAGTAAAGCGTCCAATTTCTCGTCTTCAAAACTTTTCGGCTTTCCGGGGCGATCTTTGTCTTCAACTCCAAAATCACCACTTTTGAACCGTTTGAACCACTCGCGGCACGTCGATTCACCAATACATTCCGCCCCATAAGTTTCCGAAAGCAAACTATGGGCCTCAGCCGCACTTTTCTTCATATTAAAGAATAAAAGCAGCGCTTCCCGCAAATGACGTTTATTTGGCTGGAAATTTGCCATGATTTTGCTCGATAAAATGTACGACACCGATAGAACTGCTCAAATATAACGCTGCAAAGTTGTTGACAGATACAAAACCTACAAATAAAACACATGAGGTCTGACATTTCTGCCCGGGATCCACTGGTGGCGCCATCTCTGACAAACGCTGGAAACTTACTTGTAGACCCAATAATTCACAATATGTTGTCGATTGAGTTACACAATACCAAAAGTAAAATCAATCGATGCACTCTTGGCAATTGTCGAGGTACGGACGACTACAAAAAATTATAACAATAACTTTCAGTTCAAAGTGCCATGATAGAGCTGAAAAGAAATGAGAATATCTTAAATAAAATAAAACTTAATGGTTTTCCGGCATTATTTATATTTGCTCTGGTACACATTTATGGCCCATTTTCAGGCATAGACATTTAAAAGCAATAATTTTATTCTTCATTAGCTTTAACATCAAGAATTACAACTGTATGGATTTAAAATTGTTATGTTTATGTATGTTTTTTCTTATTAGTTTAATTTATATTTCATAGACATGAATTTTTTTTTTATTATATTGTTTAATTTATATTTCATAGACATGAATTTTTTTTATTATGTTGTTTAATTTATATTTCATAGACATTAATTTTCTTTATTATGTTGTTTAATTTATATTTCATAGACATTAATTTTTTTTATTATGTTGTTTCATTTATATTTCATAGACATAGATTTTTTTTTTATTTTGTAGTTTAATTTATATTTCATAGACATGGATTTTTTTATTAGTTTAATTTATATTTCATAGACATAGATTTTATTTTATTTCAGTAATATTATTCTTCAAAAGTTTTAACATCAAGAATTACAGCCGTATGTATTTTAAATTAGTATATGCTGTTTATTTTAATTTATTTATTCATAGACATCGATTTTTTTTTTTCATCTCAGTTGGATATAAAACAGTTGTAAGTACTTTTTAAGCAAACCCAAATCCTTCGGAACACTCATGAATGGCCTTTGTTAAACAACTTCTTAGTTTCTCAAATGACTTATAAAGGGGTAGATCCAGCTGATTAAAACTGAAAAAAAGTAAATACAATTCAGTTTTTAATACAAAATAATAATAGAATAACTAAATGTATGTATATAAATAAGCAATGAACTGAAATTGTAGAAACATATTATTTTAGTTTCAATGAATAAAGGAAAACAAAAATATAAAAGGGTGCGTTCATAAAAAGTATTCCAAAACTCTACGTGATTTTACTCACAACTCGTTATGGAACGTACTTCTGAACAGGCTGCGTGTGTGGTGTGGTAAGCAGCCTACCTCACTCTCTGAGAGCCAGGCGAGTAGCAACAGTCACTTTCACATTCTCTAATATGCCTTAGGCATATACTCCTCTTAAATTTGTAGCTGTAGCTTTAGCGTCAATCGGATTATAACAGAACGGGCCTTCTTTATAAGCAGAATCAATATACCATAAGAGCTGTATAAATTTCGCCGTATGCCCTTCGGGCTTCACAATGCTGCTGCTACTTGGCAGCGTTTTATAGATACAGTCCTTGGAGCCGACCTCGAACCGAACGTATTCGTGTATCTTGACGATGTTATCATTGTATCAGAAACTTTCGAGAGACACCTGAAAATCTTAAAAGTTGTTCTGTCACGCATTAAAGACGCGGGTTTGGTTTCCTTTAGCTGAGTCGAGAAAAATATGAGTTTTGCAAACCAGAGCTGAAATATTTGGGATATATAGTCAGCGGGAAGGGACTTTTAGTGGACCCCGACAAGGTGAGGTGCATGGTTGAGCATCCTCGGCCCACATCAGTATCAGCGGTACGAAGGTTCATCGGTATGGTATCATGGTATAGGCGATTCGATTCCAAATTTCTCCGTTTTGACTTCCCCCATAACCGAACTTCTTAAAAAGAGATGCAAGTTTTTATGGAGCGAGGAATGTGAAAACGCATTTCGTATCTTAAAAGACAATTTGGTGAATGCACCCATCTTCGCTTGTCCAGATTTTTCCTTACCCTTCACCGTGCATACAGACGCTTCGGGTTACGGGATGAGGAAACAGTGATTAGTTACTTGAGTAGATCTTTATCCAAGACGGAGCGGAATTATTCGACAACGGAACGTGAGTGCCTAGCAGTTCTATGGGAAATTGAAAAACTCCGTCCGTACTTGGAACGAGAAGTAGCTTTATTGTAGTAACTGATAACCACTCCTTACTATGGCTAAATAATTTGAAGGATCCACAGGGTAGGTTGGTTCGGTGGGCTGTCAAAATGCAGCAGTATGATTTCATGATTTTGCATAGGAAGGGTAAGAAGCACTTGGTTCCCGACGCATTGTCCAGGGCAAACCAGGACGTAGCGTCACTGTCGATATCCACCAAGGATGCTTGGTATTTAAAAATGCGGGATTTAGTTAGTTTGCACGGAGAGAAATACCCTGACTGGAGGGAACAGGATAGGATGCTTTTTAAAAAGATACCGGTGAGATATCCAAAACTGACGAGCGAGGGTAACGAGTGGAACAAAGATATTCCGAAGGATGGCAGGGCAGAGGTGTTGAGGCAATGTCATGACGATGTTTTAAGTGGACACGGAGGAATACAAAAGACTTTGGATAAGGTTGCTAGGAATTATTTTTGGCCCAAAATGAAATCCGACATAGCCCGCTACGTCCGTAGTTGTGAAATCTGCCAAACGGTGAAGCCTGACTTACGAAAGGCCGCAGGGCTTATGGCTTCCCGATGTAAAGTAAATAAGCCATGGGATATGCTATGTGTGGATTTCATAGGGCCACTTCCGAGGTCGACAAGGGGCTACGCCTATATTTTGACAGTATTCGTCTATTTTTCAAAATTTCCATTGTTCTTTCCTGTGAGAACGGCTACTGCCAAATCTGTGAGAACCATTTTAGAGGAGCAGGTGTTTTTGGTATTTGGTGTGCCTAAGTGGATCGTATGCGACAATGGGGCACAGTTTTCAAGTAAGGAAATGTCTGAACTAGCGGATGCCTACGGCGTAACCATTGCCTTCACCGCATATACCATAAGAGTGGTCACTAAAATAGGTACCCCGTTTTTATTAACGGAATTCCCCGTCATGTTTCTAAAAATCAATGCCTCTTACTTTTTTTTAAAAGTGGTAATACGGTTTTCTTGTGAAATTAAAAGATCCGTTATTTAATGTTACATTGCCGACTGCACAAATTGATTTTTGTGAGCAAAGCTGAATTTTTGTGGCCACTGATATAAGGTACTTTGCGAATATCTTTTGCTTTAACTTGATTTTGATGAGATTTTGGTCAGAGGGTTTGTTTAAAATCACAATTATATTATTAATTCAAAATTAATATTAATGTCAATAATACAGTAGATGGGACGTGCACAACATTGTACGGTTGAGAAATGCAGGCTTGTTATAAAGTATCTTAAAAAATGTTTATTTTGGAACCTTTCATTCCAGATTACAATTTATTGAGAGTCGTGGAGTGCACAGCTCAGTTTAAATTATTAACACTACTACATTCAAAATGAAGTGCTCACTTTGTACGAAAAAAGTTGAAAGAAGTTGTTCCGATAAGATATCGTATGGTGATTGTTTGAATTTTTTTCATATCTCGTGTGTTAATCTAACTGAAAAGGATGCGGAATATTCAATCCAATCAAGTGGCCAATCCTTTCGTTGTGACAAAGCATGCACATTCGCTTTAAAACAACAAAAAATGTGAAGGCAAAACTGAAACTGCACCATCTACTTCTGATGGTAACCGAACAGCAAAGTCTAGTACCACCAACACTCGATCTACACCAGCCAAATTCGACACCAATAAAGATGACAATGAATGCACTCTTCAAATGATTCGTTTGAAACTTACAAAGCTAGAGGAAACCAACAATCGTTTCCTGTCATTACTCAACGAGCTACGGACAGAAAATGCAGATCTGAGAGCTAAGGTTGATGTACTGGTGAATAGACTCAACTGGCAACAACACCTACTCAGAAATTGCATCGAAATTGTTGGTGTTCCAGATGTCAACAACAAAAATGCAACTGACACGGCCAAGCAAATCTTCAAAAATGCAGTCTATTGATGTGCCCGATGCAAAACTTGAGAGATGCTACGTAAAGAATGTGCAAACCAAAGCAGGAAATAACAGCTCTTCCAAAAACTCAATAATTTGTGTTAGGTTCACTGACCTCTCAATCAAGCAGCGAATAATGCATGAGAAGAGAAAACAGAAAAAAAAACATCAGCTGTAACATTATCAGTGAGAGTGGCCACAGCAGCAGCAGCGGTAGCGTCTCTGAAATTTGGATTTATGGCTTTGAAATTAATGACTACTACTAAAAGTAACCTCCTTGACCGCCAGAATGCGCTGCTACTGCAAAAAAGGTTATGGTGCCTTGAAATCCGTTCATATTTAGGCAGACATGCCAAATTTCAGTGCGATACTGTCTTTAGTTTTGTTTTGACAGCTGATTGCTGTTGACGTGTTTGGCATCATGTTTAGTATGGACAAAAACGATTTTCGTTCTCTCATAAAACATTAATTTTTTGAGAGGCAAAACGGCGAAGGAAACAAAAGAAAAGTTGGATAAATATTATGGAGCTAATGCTCCGTCAGATGACACCCTCAAATATTGGTTTCGAGAGTTTCGTGGTGGCCGCATCTCCACTACCGATCACTTGCTGATGCGGAATCGGACGGACTTTTGGCGTCGATTGGTAACTGGATTTGGATCCCTCGGACTATTATCTCTTCCCAAACCTCAAAAGATGGCTCATCAATAAAAAATTCAGCTCACGCGAGGAAATCATCGACGCCACGGAGGAGCATTTTGCAGACCTTCGAGAAAATTACTTTTCGGACGGGATCAAGAAGTTGGAAAATCGCTGGGATAAATAAAAAAAAAACATTTAAAAAAAAAAAAATCATTCCCAAGGAGGTTACTTTTCACTCCATCTAGTACTTGACAGGTTTTAATTTCTTTGCAAATCCTAATGAATGTTACGCTGCAGGTGGTGTCGGGTGCTTTTTTAATGGGCAATACAGAGTTGTTGAAGCAAAGAGGGTCGATTTTAAGAGTGCGGACATTCTAAAGGTCTCTATTGAATTGAACAATGTTGAATATGTATTTTTATGTGTTTATAGACTACATATGTTTTATGTTGTAACGTATATTGAAGGATTTTCTTGTCTGTTAGAGAGCCTTAAATCCAAAAATTTAATTTATATTGGGTGATTTCAATTTAAACTTACTAGATAACAGTGATACTGTATCTACGGACTATCCTGCTTTATAACTGAACCTACGAGGATGGTGTCGGGAAGATGTTTGGATCACATTTATGGTCATTTTTTCAATATCTCCAGCTGCTGTGAGAAGTGCATATTCGATCTTAAAATCTCCGATCACACAATGACAGCGTTATTAATTAACTCTTCCTTGCGGAAAAAACATAATAATAAAAATGCAATCAAAATAGCGAGAAATATTGATTTCCTCAAGCTAAAAAACAATCTGTTTTTTGAACGTTGGGGTGATGTTTATCTGGAAGGTGATCCGTCCGTTTCTTATGCACTGTTTATTGATCGTCTCTTTAATCATATTACCAACTGCACCTCCACTGTATCCTTGAAAAAATCTCGTAAAAGACTTAAATCTTGGATATCATCAAGCCTTATTAATAAGGTGAGATGTAAAACCAAGCTTCGAATAAAGTGTTCAAAATTTCCTTCCAACCTTAGGTTGAAAAATCGGTACAAGAAACTATGCTACCAACTTAAAAAAGAGATTCCCATTTGCCGCGATAGTTATTATCGAAATCAGCTCCTTTTTGCCAATGCAAATATCAAAAATGAATGGAAGGTGATCAATGATATTCTAAAGCAATCCTCATCCACTAATAAACCCAACGGGATTCGTGTTAATAATGCTGTAGTTTCTGATAAACTTCGATAGCTACAAATTTACCAGCACAAACAAGTCAACGCAGTTGTGGCTTATGTTCGGTTGTTGGTAGCCTTTGTGAACTACTGCAAAGGAATAGTTTTGCCTTTGAGCCTATAACTGCTTTCGAATTTTTAAAACTAATTGGTTCTCTAAAAAAATTCTTGTGCTTGTGGATGGCATTTCTAATGTACTGTTGAAACGGATCGGTTGCTTTGTAATTTTAGCTCTTATTTTTAATCGCAGCATATTCTTTGGAGTTTTTCCTGAAGACCTAAAATGTGCTGACGTAGTTCCATTTTTAAAAAAAGGCTCTGCAGAAGATATGAGCAATTATAGAACTATTTCTCTTCTTCCTGCTTTCAGCAAAATCTTTGAGAAAACTGTTCAAGTAAGGATCATATCCTTTCTAAGCAAAACAATTTTTTTTTAGCTCGGTGCAATTTGGCTTCCAACATGGAAAAACCACCGAAAAACGCAATACGTTTTTGCTCTAGCGTTTGCCTAAATCTTGAAGCTAAAAAATTCACTGCAGGTCTTTTTGTGGATATTATAAAAGCCTTCGATATGCTTAACCACTTAATTTTATTGGATAAGCTTGAGAAAGCTGGAATTCGTGGGTTTATGCTCTCCTGGGTTAGGTCTTACCTTTCCAATCGATCTCAAAGAGTGAAGGTTGGCGAAACCAGGAGCGAAATTCAGTTTTTCAATTTGGGAATTCCTCAAGGTTCCCTATTGGGACCCATTTTTTTCCTTATTTACATTAATTCCCTTTTCAGTCTAAGTTTTAAAGGGACGCCTTACTACTTTTGCAGAAGATGTAGGCTGTTCTTGTGGTGCTGATAGCGCTTTGAATTTGGTATCTGATACTAACTGGGATCTTTATTTGTTAAGAATCTGGTTCCTCGAACATAGATTGAATCTTAGCTCCAAAACTAGAATTATGTACTCGTAGTTCAATTTCTCGACAACAGATTGGTTAAATTGCAGAACTTTACTTTCACGGACCAGAATGCCTAAGATTTAAACTGGCAGATTGTACTTGTGCTTCCGTTTTATCTTGTCCAACTTTTTGTAACACTTTTAGTTGCAGCGACAAGTGTTTTTTAATTGAAAGTGTAGAGGAGTTTAAGTACTTAGAACTTCCTATAGATTCTAGGATGCTAATCATACTGAATCGTTAAGAAAATATTTTCGTCGTACTCTCCGGAATTTTTACTACTTGAAAAACGTTTGCTCTAAAAGATTATTGAAAACCATCTATTATGGCATTTTTCATTCGAAGCTCCAATATGGTATTTCTTGTTGGGGTGGAACTCATATAAATAAAATTAAACCAATTTTAATCCTACAAAAAAGTGTCCTAAGAATGATATGCCGAAAAAATCGTCGACATCCCAGTTATCCATTATTTCGTGATATGAAAATTCTTCCTGTCGGTCACTTGTATTGTTTTAAAGTATTGAAAACTTTCTTCACGAGATCCGGTAATCATAATTACAGATTAATTTCCGAATACACTAGCGATCACTAGGATGAGGCCATACATTTTGCAATCGATTTTCACTCTTTATACCTGTTTGAAATTTTGTACCCGCAAACATTTACTACCTGTGAACAAGTAGATATTTTCTCAACAGGAAGTCATAAAATTAAAGGGTAAATAACAAACGACCGTTTGAATTTCCCATGACCAAACAATGAACTTGAAACTTGAAAAGCGTATAAAAAGATGCGCCTTTAATGTACACAATTCTGGACAGACTGCACTCGAAGGACGGTGTGTTGAGATCTTCGCAGTGGAAAACAACTTAACCCACATTGTAAATGAGCCAACACGAATACCAGACTTTGATAGTCATACCGCCAACACCCTGGACTTGTTCTTAACTTCTCACCCTAATAAGTACAAGGTCGATGTGCATTGTGCCATAACAGCTACAGTGACTCAACGATTTGATCACTTGCATACCAAGTAATCTGACTTTTGATCATAACTTTTTTATTTATCCTCATATCATAATTCATTAAAAAACAATAGAGATAGAAATTCATTTGTTAACTTATTTTAATTTAACAAAAGCAAAAATAGTGCATTGATCAATTAGTTGACTTTACTAAACTAATCCTGTTCAGTATTTCATATGGCCTCCTTTTGCTTTGAGAACTGCTTGTATTCTTCTTGGCATGGATTCTATTAATGTTTTGCATCGATTTGGATTAATATTTTGCCAAGTAGTAGTTTGAGTTCGGTGCCATAATGTTGGTAAATTTGCACAATCTCCTGGCAAATCTGTAATTGCACGTTTGACTTCAACCCAAAGATGCTCAATCGGATTGAGGTCTGGCGATTGTGGTGGGCAATCAAGTACTTCGAAATGATTACTTTGTAGCCACGCTTTGGTAATTCTGGCTGTGTGTTTCGCATCATTATCTTGCTGGAAGATAATGTCCAACACATTTTTGTTCCAGTTTCCAAGACTTGTTAAAAGCCCGCTTTCCAAAATGGTGATGTATTGAGCGGCATTCATGCGACTCATTACCTAAACACATTGACCAACCCCATCCATTCAAATGCATCTCCAAATCATAAGATTTCCACCTCCAAGCCAAACTTTAATGCTGGCTTGATGTGGCGATCGCTTATTGGCTTACTAGGCTTTCTCCACGTCCACTGAAGACCATCGGACCTAAAACGATTCATTTTTATTTCGTCCTACCAAATCACTTTTGCCCAGTTACTAGCACTATAGTTTTTATACTTTCTGGCGAATTCCAGGCTTAATTTTTTATGACGGTCTGTCAGAAGGGGCTTTTTTTCTTTTTGCACGCCCGTGAAAGCCGTTCTTGCGCAAAATTTTCCTAACACCCGCAGTTGTTACAGTAATTTTATCGTTTTGTAACAAATCCTTATTGATCTGGGCCGCATTGTCATCTACGCCATACTTTATTTGTCGTACAATATTCCGCTGCAAGGTAGAATTCAAAACTGGCTTCCTTCCATCGCTATTTTTTTCAATTTCAGTGCCCAAATCTTGCGTATTTTAGATATGGATCCCAATGACACTCCAAGTTTTTGATAAATTTTTCTATGGCTCATTTTGGAAACAATTAACCTTTCCACATTCTTTTCTTTTGCTTTTTCATCTTCTATCAAATTCAAGACAGTTAAAAATGCTCTCTTAAACTGAAATTTAAACTTGCCTTATGTTGGATTCCAATATTAATTTATTCTTGATAATCAAATTTATTTAATTTCGAGAGAAAACACTTTAAAAAAAACCAAGCTTTGCAACCCTTTGTGCTCAAAATACGACGCTTCGCAATATACTGCGCCAGTCTCAACAAATTGATCACATGCATTGTCTAAGAACTTTTTCGCTTTTGCTACGCTGATTCTTAATCACTCCATTTGTTTTGAGTGAAAATTTAGTTATACTAACAGTCAAATTGGAAAAATTACAGCAAAAAGTTGTATTTTCTTCTGATCATGTGATCAAAAAGTTGAGTCACTGTAATTTCGTACATCGACTATACAGTTAGAGAAAATCTTTCTAAAAGAACTGTACGGCAATACAAGAAATCCAATTGGAGATAACTTAACACCTTCTTTAGGGATTTCAACTGGTCGTTATGTTGCCTCGATAACAACTTGGATGCCGCTTTGATATGATCATAGACACTATTCTGTTTGGAATGAGATCCTTTATCCCTCACCGGAAGAAGAGTATCAAACCAAAAGAAAAGGCGTTGTACGACTCGAGCGGTAAAGAGGCTGTCAGGGTTAGAGAAATGTTTTTTCGGTCGAACATCATCGACGTCTTCAGAAGAAATTGTCATGCAACGTACCGAGCCCAGTTTAAGAGTAAGGTACCAATAAACTTCTTAAGGATGGAGGTGTTATGCTGATGCAATGTTGATGCAGTAAAACGTGCCAGACAAAGGTGTCATACAGGTAAAATGATGATGAAGTAAAACGTGCCCAACGGAAAATACTTTGCCACAAAAATTGAGGGGTAATATTTCATTAATGCCACCGATGCCGATGGTCAGAATATTATTTGAGTTTAGTTCTGACCTCTACCAAAGTTACTAAAACTATTTGTTTTTATTTTTTTATTTTTATCCTCTCTTCGTCGGTTGTTTCACCGGTTTTGCATATACAACATCCAATAGTTGTCTCGCCGGTTCATAGTTACACAACGGTAATACTGGAGGTAAAAGCCCAACCAGAATCCAGCCCGCGTGTGTGAGTTGTTTTCATTTACAATTTTATGTCCCAGTCATAACAATATAGTATATCTCGGACCATTGCTGTTGCACTTGAAGAATGCTTCAACTATTCACCTTTCACTGCAGTTGGAAATATAGCCCACACAAGAAAAATACCTCTACTTTAATGCTATTACTAGTTAAGAATTGTTTCTTTTGTCTCACACACTTACTTTTTATGTGCTCTTTAATGTATATTCTTTTCTTTAAATAAATAGTTTTTTTTCCAAAAATACTGTGTTCAGTGTTATGAGCTTTAGAAAGAGAACCCCATATTTTGAAAAATTTTAGCAAATTGTCCCTCATGTTTTTTTTAGTAATAGAATTGATAGGGATAACTTTCAAGCCTACCAGCCAGGTTCCACATTTCACTGTCACTCGATATGAAATTAAAATCGACCGAAAATTAAATTTGGTGTTCTATATTTCACTATTATCGATTTCGATTTCAAAATTTTCGAAATTGAACCAACGTGAAATGTTTGTGTTCCAGAATTCGATTTTGTCGATTTGCAAGTGATTTCAAATCGAGTTTGCCATTCGTTGTGAAATAGTTTTTGAGCATATACACTTGCGGTCATAAAAACCGCATGAGTTCTCAAAAAATGCCTAATTACATCAGATCGTAAGGGTTTTTCCCATACTAATGAAGTGTATTCCATTCCCCATAGCGGAGTTCGGCCTCGTATTCAGTGCAAAAAAAATCTGTTTGAATTGAGTTGTGACGGTAACAAGTAAAAAAATGTGAAATGTCTGGTAAATATCATCAATTGACTTTAGCCGAAGAAGGGCTTGGCTATCGTGAGATTGCGGTTAAAATAGAATGCTGTCATTCAACTATCGTACGACTGATGAAGAAAAAAGAAAATTTGGATCCACTGGAAAGGAAAAAAGGCTCGGGACGCAAACGTAAAACAACCCAGAAGACGGACAATGTATTACAACGAATTACAATGAAAGATCGATTTAACAGTGCTGTCCGTATAAGAGCAGAGCTGAGTGAATTTCATCAAGTTGATCTAAGCAACGAAACCATACGTCGACGGCTACGGGAGATAGATTTATATGGAAGACGACCAGCGAAAAAAGCTTGCTTGACGTGGGCAAAAAAGTACGAAGATTGGACGCAGGATGATTGGCGATATGTGATATGGTCCGATGAAAGTAAATTTAATTTGTTGTGTGTCGACAATTTGCCATATGTACGACGGTCAGCAGGTGAAAGGTTCAAAGACGAGTGCATAGTCAAAACAGTGAAGTTTCCTCAAAGCCAGATGGTGTGGGGATGTTTTTATTTTTACGTTTTGGGTCCTTTGCACTTTGTTAATGGAACTATGAATGCTCAAAAGTATGAAGAAGTAGTAAGGGTGCCAGCAATTGAACAGCATCATTCGCACCTTGCCACCGCGATAAATCCGTAAGTAAAGTGTTATAAATCAACTTCTAGATGTCTACTTTATAAATAATAAACAGACAAGTAACTAGAGTCTTTCAATAATTTTCAGCTCAAGACAACGTTTGATGACCTCGGAATTCCCAGACTAGACTGGCCAGCTAATTCGCCCGATTTAAATCCAATCGAACACTTGTGGCATGTAATGAAACGTAAGGTGAGTGAACATAAACCAGAGAGTAAAAAAAAGCTGAATGAAGCTCTGGAACATGTATGGAATACTGAAATTTCAAGGGATATTACTGAACATCTAGTAAACTCGATGCTTTCTAGAATAAAAGCGGTTATAACCGCCGAAGGAGGAGCAACTCGGTATTGATAATTTTTTGGTAAAAGTGGCATATCTAAACATCTTATATCCACATACATAAAAAATGTATCGTTTGATTTTGTTAACCAATGACTGTATTAAAATATTTTAAAAAAATAAGAAAATTAACTGGTTTTTCTTTCCTTGTTAATATCTTTTTTCAAACATTCAATAAACAGATGGAAATTAGATAGAAACACTTATAAACTACTGCGGAGTACTCAACAAAAATTTCATTTCATTATAAAAATTATTATCGTAGTTATTAAAAATTTTTCAATCATTTTGATATGGTGCCGTTTTTATGACCGCAAGTGTAAGTAAGAAATTGCATTTTTAAAAAGCTTATTTGGCTAAAAATATATTTTAAACAGGGGTAAACATAAAAATAATGCGCAGGAGGCAATATTTGTCAAATTTATGGAGCAGCACAATGATTTGGCAAGAGCATTTGTCAAATGGGACCGAGTTCTCACCGAAGTTTTGTGGGAAGACTTAAAAACTGATCTCAACAGTCATGGGCCACCGCAAAAGGATGCGAGTGGATGGAAAAAGGCAAATAACTAGCAAATATGACAACCATAATTTCCAAGAAGAACAAAAAGTCGAACCTGAACCTACAATAACAGCAGGATTTACTTAGTTCGTCGTCGTCTGACATAAATTTTATCCAAGTTGGACAAATTCGGTTTTCTAAAATTGTTAGTACTTGTGTCAAAATTTTGGACACAGTGCTTCGACCCAAAGCAACATCAGCATCTTTCTCAGTTGACTTTTGAAAGTTGCCTTCGGCAACAAAACGCAAGTTTATGGCTAACATCGAAATTCCAAGAATTGAAGATTGTTTAAGGTGTGGCTCAACAATTTGTAGTACCATTCGGAAGGTACATTTATTAAGAAGGTAGTATGATATGAACCTATATTTTATGACAAATATGTAATTAAAACTTTAGTTTTATGATCACACCAATTTTTAGATTTAAAAACAAGCAGCATCTGCAATTTCCAAAGGATTCGATACATCTCTCAGCCTTCGTCTCTTTATTTTTTCTTCTGCATATTTCCGCCTTTCGGTCTGCAATACCGCAGCAATTAACACAGCATTCATTACAAAATCTTTTAAATGCTTTAAAACGCGACAAATACCAATTTTGTTTAGCAATCAACATTTTTTTAAATGTAAAATAGTTTAACAACGCCTGAAATGACAGATATCAGCTGTTTTCAATTTCACAGAAGTGATTTCGAAAGAAAAATTCGGAATTGGCAAATCGATCGAAATGTGGAACACTGAAAATGAATTCACTAGATTTTCAAATTCGATTTCGATTTCATTTCACTCGATTTCTGGAACCTAGCAGTATTGACATTCTTGTTCAGTATTTTTTCTCATCATCACTCCTCAACAACGCTTTCGCGTCGAAAGATTTGTTCGCCTAAATTATAACACGCTTTGTCCATTTTTTGGTGCGCATACACAATTGTCCTCATCGAAGAAAATATACGGTTTATATTTTTTTTTCATGAATGAGTCCGCGTCGGTTAATCGAAATCGTTAGCAGATAATGCTAATATTTTAAAAGATAAATTGGATTCATTTAGAATGATTCGGATAAGATGTGGTTTTAACAGGATGGCGCTACATGTCATACCCATTTATTGAATCACAATTTGGGTAGAAGGTGATTTCGCGAATTGGGTATTAACAGTTTCCTTTAGGTAACCTAGAAGCATTGCCTTATGCTAGTAACCCAGTAACTATTGACGATTAGGATTTCAATTATGTGGCTGTTACTCGGAAAATAGGGCTTACTTGAAAAAGTGGACAAAAATTGAAATGACGGAAAGCCCTACGTAAAACGTAGTCGAGATGGTTGTCCAATTTTTTTTTTTTAGGTTTTTTTATTTCAATTAATCTATTTCCATGTAGCTACTCTAAAAAAAAAGCACTCATAATGGACAAATTATTGAAAAAGTTTACTTACCATGTGTGAGCACAGGGTAAACGGTCAGTGGATCGGTCATCCCGGTGTATTTGGAATTTCTGTATACCGTTCATACCTTCAAGAGCTGAAAAACCTTGCAAAGGTACTTTTGAAGTTCCAGTAACAAACTGTAAAAATTTTGCGCGATCAGCTTGATCAAAACTTCGAAGTGCACGCCAAAACCATTGGATCTGAAAATGGATAACAGAAATATATTTTAACCTAAAGTTAATTGATTTTGTTAAATTACTTGAGGCGATTTTGAGTTATATTTGTGATATTCGGTATTTTGCTTTAAGTCTTCTATGTCAACATTAGGAAGTCCTGAAATTAATAATTCCAATTCTTGCTCGTTGAAAATTGATATAAGTCGTTTAGGTATGATATCATAAAATCCCTCCAAAAATGCATTTAATCTAAAATAACAAAAGTTAGTATCCATAATTAACAATAAAACGAAAATATACATATTATATTTAAAAGAAAAATAACTTACTGCTGCCTTATTGAACCACTCATTTTTAACTGACAAACTAAACGGATATAATCAAATTTATTTTGCTCAGTGACTGGTATGTGTCTGCCATTAGGGGTTAAATCGCGTATTTGTGTTACGCCAAATTCTTGAACTTCTGTAGAAAATGTTAAATCATATCCAAGTGAAGTAACATCATTGTTCATTAGATATGCGAGACCTTTATAGAATTCATAATCTTGGGATTCCATATCAGTGTATTTAACTTGTATTCCAAGAATATGCTTGTAAAAGGATCGCGTAAAATAACATTCCAGAAGCTTATTATCGTGAATTGCTTTAGCTATAAGATCAATAATTAGTCAGTTAATCTAAAAATATAATGCGTGGTATACACTACTTACCAATAACACGACCGACAAATTTAAAATAACACAAATGATTAGGATTTGCATGACTTGATGGATTTATCATATAGGTTACTCGATCGCCCGGTGAAACACAAAACAACGCATACATAGGGTTAAAAATTTCCCTAGAGATTATGACATACCACTCACGAAGAAGTCCGCCAGCATCCTGCCCTTCTTCATCTAAAGTAGAATTGATAAATTATATCTAATAATGTATATAACTCACAATATAACATTGATTACCTTCAAAAACAATATAAAACCGATTCTTCCATTCTTCTGGCCCACGACGATACAACTCTCGAAACGAATCTTCAAACACAGTAACTCGCCGTACATTCACAGTTAACTCTTCACGACGTACACCTTCATCCATTCGCTCTAATTCCGTGCGGAAGTATTTCCTTTTAACGTCGAAATCTAAAATTCGAGTATGATCAACTAGTACCGAAAATGGACCATCAGATAAATGAGTTGTAGATTGACGAAGAATTTGATTAAGAACCGTCCGATGTTTTTCAGCAAATTCAAGGAATTTTTTTTGGTCACGTCTTTGTATTTCTGCATCTCTGACAGATGCGGCAGCTGCTGCTGATGTTGATGGAGTTGTATCCGATTTAGACGATCCTGAAGAGTTATTAGGTGGTTCAGACGAGGAACTCGACCCCAATAGACCATTGCTATCTTGTCCCCCCATCGATTCATCTTCACCAGCTTGTTGAGATGTGTCTCCACTAAGTGGAAATTCAAATCTGTCTGCTGTTGCGGACAAAGCGGTTACTGAACGCCTAGATATGGTCAAGGTATCTGTACGTCCAGGTCTTGAATGGTTAGTGGTACGGTATGTTTGTGTTGACGGTTTCTTTTTAGATGCATGTATCAGGAAAAATGCTTCAACTGCTGGTTGCAAAATAAGTACTGCGTGTTGATCATTAGTCATTTCAAGATCAACTAAACATTCACTAAGTGTAAACCAAAGTCCATCTAAGCAAATCACTTCGCTCAACGGCTCAATTTCGGTCAGTGTAAGCAACGCTTTATATTCTATTAAATCACGAACTTGCATAAATACTTTAAGGGTCCGAAGGAAAAATGCTTGAGACGAAGATTTGGCAACCAAGGGAGCCATACTGGACAATTGAAGTTCGCAAGTTGGTTTGCCTTTTGTTGGAGCTGAAATAACAACCTGTGCAGCAGTAAAACGATCATTTATTATACCACCGCGACTAGTCAGAGAATGACTTTTGCTTGCAAATGAATCATTCTGTTTTGATATCTCAATATTGTGGTCTTTAACTTCTTTCATGAGATCGATTATTTGCTTTCGTACCAACTCTGCTAACCCCATTATACCACGAATCAATAATTGGACGACAATTGCGTTTGCGCGACGAGAGCACTGACTTAGATGTACTATCAGCTCTGTGGCATACTCCAGTCCTTCTTCAGAACAACTTTTTGTTGTCAAAACTTCGATAGCTATTTTTAGTTGTTGAACTTCGCTAGGATATAATGATGGGGGTCGTATTTGTGAAAGTTTGCGACGTTTACTGCTACGAGAGCTGTAGTCGCTTCCAGAATCGTCATCACTCTCAATTGGAGCATCAGGTTCACTATCACTATCATGAACGTCAATTACTTTTGTTATTTTCAAAATTTTTGGTTTTGGTGGAGCATCTGCTTTTTTTGCAGGATTAGTAGGTTGAGCCGATGATGCGGGAATGGTAGATGGCTGCTCTAGTATAGATAACTCTGTAATATCAATTGGATCATCCTCTGGAGCGAATGGCTGGATGTGATCTTCTTTCGGAAGTTCCATTCCTAAGGAAGCTAAGAGTCGAACTAGCTTATCAGTTAGTTGTTGAGATCGCTTAATCACAACAAATGGCATAAGCGATAATAACTGGGCAAAAGGAGAGTCATCAAAAGATAAAAATTCTAATTTTGCACGAATCGGCTGTGGGTTGAGAATAAACATTGATGCAACTTCTTTAGAGCTGTAATTAGGCTGTAATGGTCGGGTTGTACAGTCCAATTTTAAAAGCACGTCAAATATTGATGGTGTCCTTTTTGTTGAAGGTGGTTTTATTGGATGCAATCTTAAGAACTCTGCCCTAGGCATAGATAGTAAATTTGTAGTATTAGAACGACCGGCGTAAATATCTAGCTTCTCAGAGTGTATAATTTTTGGTTTCTTAGCTTTGTTCGTGCACCAAGCTCCTAGAGAACTTGAGCTTAGAACACTATTAGTGCTGTTAGAGCTACTTGGTGTTTTGTTCTCTGTTGGTGGTGATGTCCCATTGCAAGTACTGGTACTGTCCATTTTAGGAGGCCTTTTGAATGGTACGAAATCTTTTGGAAAATGTCGTGCTAATGTAATGAGAAGATCAAGGGAATTTCTGCAAACCATTTGAGCTGCTTGTGGATGAATTCTTATAGCGTAGCCTATCTCCCCGCAATATGGCTCCTCTTGAAAAAGTTCTTCAACGCCACGTTTTATCAGGAATACACTAGATCGATAACCTAGAGCTGCGTCCACTCTAAGTGTAAGATACTGTGGCCTGCTGATAAGTTTATCGTTAGTTCTAGTTAAATCAGTCTCGTCAGCCATCTTTATAATAGAAATTAAAGAATCAATTATCCACTCCCTTGTTCCGGTGTGATAACATAGATGTCGAATTACACGATGAAGACGAATTATATTGAATTTAGTGTCCTCAATAAACAACATAAGGAGCAGGGAGGAGAGTGCGTCAACGTCAAGAAGACTACCTTCATTTTCCATTAGAGCTAATGCCATTGGTTTTCCTTGGAGCTGTTGTTGTGAGTGCCCTTCTGCTTGAGTATTGGAGCAGGAAGATTGAGAAGTTGAATTGTACCAAATAGAGTTTGTGTGCCAACTAGGGCGATCTCTTAGATATTGAATTGTGGGAATTCGTGGAGGAATGTATGCTGTGAAATAAAATATATATATTTCAGAAAAAATAATTTACAAATTTATAAATATATAAACAGAATTAGTAATATCATTCACACAAGTATACCCAAATACAAGTATATATAGATGTATAACTTAATATACAGATATGAACTAGCAAGAACTTACTCGTATTTATTTAATCAACTTAGCCTTTAAAGTCAGGCCCTTAGCGTTTTTACCTTGCACAGGGAGTCCTATATACATTTTTTATAAACATTGCTTGGCAGAAATATTATGACAAAAATAAAGCTAATAAATATTTTTAAAAATTGATTTTATTTTGTAGTTAATTGAACAAAATGAAAAAAAGAGAGAACAAGTGATTCGAACATGCACGCATGCATATATGTACGAATGTGTATATATTTTACTATTGTAAATTTAAATATAGAAATCATTTGAGTGATGCTGTCTGGCTTAATATAATTATACACAAATATTAATTATATTAACCTCTGGAAATAATATTGAAATTTGGCACGCAAGCGTTGCAGTCATTCCTGGATCGTTTGATCATTTTCCGGTTTGATTGGTCCGAAAAAACATTTCTCTAACCCTGATAGCCTCTTTACCGCTCGAGTCGTACAACGCCTTTTCTTTTGGTTTGATACTCTTCTTCCGGTGAGGGATAAAGGATCTCATTCCAAACAGAATAGTGTCTATGATCATATCAAAGCGGCATCCACGTTGTTATCGAGGCAACATAACGACCAATTGGAATCCCTAAAGAAGGTGTTAAGTCGTCGTATTGTCGTACAGTTCTTTTAGGAATATTTTCTCTAACTGTCTACTCGACGTACGAAATTAGCTTTTATGCCACAATGCACTTTTACTTATTAGGGTGAGAAGTTAAGAACAAGTACAGGGTGTTGGCGGTATGACTATCAAAGTCTGGTATTCTACCCAGAATTGTGTACATTAAAGCCGCCCGTAATAACGGTTTCAGTATGGGGATACTGGGATACAGTTCTTTCAATGGGGGCTTCTGTAAATAAAGCAACAGTGAATAATTTCTTTACAGAATTGAACTGCACCCCTGTGAAGAAAACCTACGTGGCCACCTTAATTTGCATGACATCTAACGCAGTCCATATTGAATTGGTAGAAGACTTAGCAGCAGGGGCCTCCGTTAAATTTTTCACTCGATTTGTGAACCGTCGTGGCCCACGCTTTCGCTAACAGCACCAATGGAACGGTATTGGTTGGCGCAAACAGAATACCGCAATAGTAACACATTGGCTGAAAAGTCCGTGGCGTTTTATAGTAAAGCACAAAATTTTTGCAAAATTCAACTTTATCTATCAATATAGTTGCCGCCTTCGAGGGCGATACACTGATTGAAACGATTTTTCAACCTTTCGATACCAGTTTTGTAGTTCGATTTCGGTTTAGCCTCAAAATAGGCCTCTGTTTCGGCGATTCGGTCTTAAATCTCTTTCCGGCGAGCACTCGTTTGAGGTCTGCGAACTGGAAATAGTCGCTGGGGGCCAAATCTGGAGAATACGGTGGGTGGGGAAGCAATTCGTAGCCGAATTCATTCAATTTTGCCATCGTTTTCATCGACTTGTGACACGGTGCATTGTCTTGATGAAACAGCACTTTCTTTTTCTTCAAATGCGGCCGTTTTTCAGCGATTTCGTCCTTCAAACGCTCCAACAACGCAATGTAATAGTCGCTGTTGATAGTCTGCCCCTTTTGGAGATAGTCGATGAAAATTATTCCATGTGCATCCCAAAATACTGATGCCATAACCTTGCCAGCCGAGGACGAGGTTCGTCGCCTGCTCGCCACTCAGCTGACTGCCGACTTGACTCTGGTGTGAAGTGATGGAGCCAAGTTTCATCCATTGTCACATACCAACGCAAAAATCCGGCTTTATTGCGGTTGAACAGCTTTAAACACTCCTCTGAATCATCAACACGTTGTTGTTTTTGGTCGACTGTGAGCAAACGTGGCACCCACTTTGAACAGAGCTTTCGCATGTCCAAATATTCGTGTATGATATATCCAACACGCTCTTTTGATATCTTCAGAGCCTCAGCTATTTCATTTCATTTTGTGGACTTTTTTGATGTTTTCATCTGAAACAGCCTCTTTTGGACGTCCACTGCGTCCATCATCTTTTCGGTGCTTGTATGACCACTTTTAAATTTTTCAATTCACTTGCGAATGGTTCGTTCGCCTGGTGCAGAGTCCGGGTAACACTTATCAAGCCATTTCTTTGCATCGGCTGCATCTTTTCCCATCAAAAAGCAATGATAAATCAACACACGAAATTGCTTTGAATCCATTTTTTTCACAATAACAAAAGTTGCTTCACCCACAACGCTATATCTCGAGAACTAATCGTCCGACAGCTGTCAAATTTATACACGTATATTTTGAAGGTTGATGCTAACTGAAAATGGTATGGATTTAATTCAAGTGGTGCCCTCTCTTAGAAACGGCACTGACTTTTCAGCCCATGTGTTACTTAAACGAATGGCATGACAGCTACATACTTTAAAAGTTGGCAAACAGAGCTACACAGTGAGGGTCGTCTCTGGGCGGCGGCTGTCCAATCAGCGAAGAAAAACATGCTACGAGTCGTTGGCACTCAAACCATCAACTATAGACAACGGCATACACTACTTGTGCACATTGAGGCCTGCTTAAATTCCTGTCCATTAGTGGCTTTACATGACGGCATTGATGACAGAATTGCGCTCATCCCAGAAAGCTTTCTCATTGGTAGATTTATCATTGCAGTTCCAGACAAACCGATTCTGGAAGTACCCACAAATCGACTTGGCTATTGGCGACATCTCAGGCAGATGCAACAGCATTCTTGGAAGCAATGGCAATGGTCAAAATGGCAACAGCAGGCAGAAAATATCAACATTGCTGAAATTGTTGTCATCCGAAATGAAAAATTACCAGACTTCATCCAGACAGAGATGGCCTCATTAGAGTTGTTACAATCAACCATTCTACAGGCGAATGCACACGGCCCATATAGAAGATTGTGCAAGATTGTTGATAGTTCTGAATGCACCCGTCCAGCCGGAGAGAATATTTGTTATTTTGCTGAATAAAATCAGGACACAGACCACTCTATAGATTGGAAAGGCACTACTGAAAAAGACGACCACAATTCAGGAATAACAACCACAACCAAGTTCAACATACGGTAATTTTTTAATTTTCCAATCAGTTGGGCTCAAACTTGTCTTGGCAACAATAAACTTCTTCTGAGTCTATAATCTAAATTTTTGGTTATTATTATACAACAACTATAAACCGACATCATGTTTATCTAATATATACAGTGGGAAGCAAAACTGTCCGGATGTTTTGCATTTCTATAGTTATGTTAACAAAATAAGGAAGTTAATAGCAATTTGACATATATTTTTGATTTATTTATTTAATTAAACGTCTTTCTTAAAATTAACTAACAGAAACTAATAAAAAAAGTTAATTCTCAAAACAAAAATAAACAAAAAATACAGAATTTTCCATCCGGACACTTTTGCACATTAGTGAATTTTTTTAGTATTGTTGTCTAATTGCTATCATCTTAATACTTTGTCCAAAGTCCTTTGGCTTTTAGCACACTCTTAATTCTTTTAGGCATACTCTCCACCAATTTTTGTATGATTTTGTGGTCAATATGCTGCCATTCTCTCTCTATTCTTTCCCAAAGTTCGTCGATGGTTTTTGGTGGATTTTCATACGCCCCCAGCCTCCTTTTAACTATAGCCCATCAATTTTCTATAGGGTTTAGAACCGGGCTTTGTGCAGGCCATTACATCAATTGAAAATTCTGATTTTGGAGCCAATTTTGAACAATTTTTGCTGTCTCCGTCTTGCTGGAACACGATTTCTTCAGCGGGATATGCGCACTCATACACAAATTCAGGAAGATTGGTTTGGAGAATGTTCAAATAATCTTCCTTTTTCATAATACTCGTACCTCGGATTCTCACCAATGGACCGATGTGCCACCATGTAAAACAACCCCAAACCATTATCCCCCCACCACCGTGTTTCATGGTTTCCTTTACCTGGTGCTTTTGGATACGCTCGTGAGGTCGATGCCAGTAGTACTCCTTACCATCTGATTGGTAACGGTTAACTTTTGTTTCATCGCTCCAAATATCTGTAGTCCAGTTTTTGTGCTCCTTACAGAACTTTCAGCGTCGTTGAACATTTTTATTTGAAAGAGCCGGCTTCTTTTCTTTTACACTGGCGACCAGCCCTACTCTTTTAAGCGCAAGTCTAGCTGTCCATGTACTGACATCGTTGTTTATAGTTTTTGCCGCATTTTTGGGTGTCCGAATGTCCTTTTTATGGAGCAACCGCTCCATCAACCGAGCGTCGCCATCAGAAATGATTCTTGGTCGGCCTCCATAATCGCTGATACAAACCACATCTGGCGTATTTTAATATCACTAACCGTTGTTTTGCTAAGTTCAACTGTTTAACAATTTTACGGCACGAATAATTCTTTTGTAATAAATTTACGACACTATTTTCAAGATCAATTGGAATTTTCTTCATTTTTTACTCTTTTCTTTCCTTAAAAAACCAAAAACACAGCACAACAACAAATTATGTACTAGCCCTTTACTAAGATTATAAACATCAAAAAGCAAAATCCGTACGGTACAAATAACAGTAAAATATAGGAATAATATGGTATTATCTCATTACGACAGTAATGTGCAAAAGTGTCCGAATGAAGTATTCTGTATTTTTTGTTTATTTTTGTTTTGAGAATTAACTTTTTTTATTAGTTTCTGTTAGTTAATTTTAAGAAAGACGTTTAATTAAATAAATAAATCAAAAATATATGTCAAATTGCTATTAACTTCCTTATTTTTTTAACATAACCATAGAAATGCAAAACATCCAGACAGTTTTGCTTCCCACTGTATGTATATTTTTTTGGTAATTAGTTACTTTCATGTTGGTCATAAAAAATCGAAAAATCAACTTTTTGAAATTTGTTTTTTTTTTTTAATCGTTTGTTTTGACTGCGGATTTATGATGAAAATCGCAGAAATAAGAAAAAATTAATACTTTCAATAGTTTTATGGCTAAAAAAAAAATTTATTTTTATCAGTCACCGACTAACCTTCAAAGCGTGCACTTGTCGTTCCACTAGTATCAATTCAGTACTAATTTGACATTACTCATTTCAAAAGTCAAACATACATACAACCATCTCTTTTCCTCCAACTTCTTTAATTGTACCGCGACCGCGTGTTTAATATAATCGGAGAACGGTCAAACCTTTCACCAAACACGATGGCCCCGGGGCCAGGAAGAAAAATAAACGGTAGCAGATTTGACTTGTTAGCAGATTCCATTAACCTGAAACCTAGCGCAAAGAAAATCAAAAACTCCTCACTAACTGACTTCCCCAAACACCCTGAAATTACAAAATCTAAAACCCCCAAATTCATCACAATCTCCCCGGAAAATGAAAATCAGTCTTTTTCTAACAAAAGCGTATTCCTACTTAATAAGACTATTGATGCAATAAGTAAGGAATATGAAAAGATATCACTACTACGAGATGGGAATATTTTAATTCTCACCAAATCGCAGACAAGTTTCTAAACATTTCTAACTTGGCAGAAATACCTGTCTCAGTCAAATTGCATGCCAATTTGTCTAATAAACACAGCAAAAGAAGAAATAATAGAAGAATTAAAACCACAAGTTGTTATCGATGTGCACAAATTCGTTAAGAAAACAGACACAGGCGAGCGGGCCTGTGCTCTTCACCTTTGATCGTTACCAACTTCCATAATATATTGACATTGTTTGGTACAAGACCAAAGTAAATGAGTACATCCCAAATCCAATTAGGTGCAAGAGGTGTCAAATCTTGGGCCACACAGACAAAAACTGCGAAGAAAATCAAATTTGTGAAAACTGTAGCCTTCCATCACATGACCCAGCAGTTTGTACCACAACATTGTGTGCAAATTGTAAGGAAGCACATCCATCCTCTTCTAACACACGTCCAGCATACATACAGAACAAAGAAATCCTCACAATAAAAACTATGGACAAATGTAGTCTGGCTGAAGCAAAACGCACATACAGGCAAGTTAATCCGACGAAACCTATCTTTTAAACAAAAACATATGCATCAAAAGCAAAAGAAGCCTCTACTGCTCCTAAGACAGCAACTAACAAACTATCATCAATAAAACTTAAACAGCCTCCTAACACGCCCGTTTACAACAAAGACACGTATGTGAAAGCAACATTAACGACACCTGAACCATCAACATCTTCTACAGCCCGACTCAAAGCATTGCAACAACCAAATGCCCAAATCAACCTAAAAACACAAAAACAAAATCGCTCGTTTCCACCGCCATCTCACAATACCAAACCTACTAGTCCACCAGAAACCTTACCAAACAAAACAAGCCTTGCCACCGAAAATAATAACAAACTAAACTCACCATTCTCACATACGAGTATAACTAAAAAGCTTGTTCAAGAAAAAAATTACTTCATGTCTAAATCAGATTCAGAAGAAAATGAATATTAAAAATACTCCAGTGGCTGGAGAGATAGCGAGGGGTGTACAACCTCCACGCTCTCACCTCAGCCAGAGAGGCCCACGACCAACAATAACTTATCAAAATCGAAACTTACTAACAGCAAACCCACATATAACAAATAAAATTAAAATACTCCAATGGAACATACAAGGATACTACAACAACCTCCCATATTTGAACATTCTCGTCCAAAAGTACAACCCCAACATCATAGCCCAGCAAGAAACTAAAATCCAAAAGTACATAAAAATCAAAATACAAAAAGGTACATCGCTTACTTTAACAACAAACAACATGAACGCAACAAAGATGGTACTGCAGTACTAATTAAATCTAATATTCCACATACATACGTAAGCTGTCAACATGGAATGCTCACCCAAACCGTGAAATTGCACCTACCCTCTTATCCGCTAACAATCCAGAATATTTATAGAAAAACAAACCAAGATACTTCCCAACAAGAATATCATAGTCTGGTAGCAAATCACTTGCAGCATAGCATAATACTAGGAGACTTCAACGCCAACAACACAATGTGGGGTTCTCCACAAACCAACAGTGCTGGCACTATAGTACCTAGCTGGCTAAACAATTCAGATTTAGTACTCCTCAATGATGGATCTCCAACACATTTCTCCACAAAAAACACTTTTACGGCCATTGACCTGACAATTGCCTCGTCGACTGAAGATTGCCGCATGCTTGAGACCTTGTACGTATTTTGACATCTGTTTCTTGTTGTCTTTATTTTTTTGATTCCTGAGCTTCTTCTAACAATTCTCCAGATGGTAAGGATTGATGCTCGATTATATTTTGACTATGAGCCAAAATTTTATGTAGAGTAAGTGTGAGTTGTTTTTCGGGATATTTCTGGTTTAATAACTCTGCTATTTTCTTGGCATACTCCCCAAATTTGAGAGTGTTAATCTTTCCCCTGCAATTCAAAACACTAAGTACTACTTCAAGCCTCGTTATTACCTCTCTATTGATACCAGTTATACGAGCTGTTGCCTCTTAGCCTCGAAGTATTTACATCGTTGGTATTTCCATATCCTTATTTTAGTCTTTCCGAAAGTACTTTCGGATCTCTTGCTCTCTTAATTCTTCTGCCTCCTTAATTTCAATACATTCATCAATATCCTCTCCCTCTTGTCGAAGTGTATATGCAAGTTTCAAAATAAATTCAATGCACCTGATTTTTGCATGCAATAGATAGATTCCATATTCGTAGTTATGTTCGTCATCATTTGATTCATCTTGATTATTGAAGTTGTTTTGCGTATGGGACATGGCCGCGTTTTACTTTACATGTTATTTCATTCAGGATTTTCCGTAAATCATAGTTAAAAAGAACTCGTGGTTGACATCTATCTCTATTTTGTCATAAACTTTATATTCAATAGGTTAAAGATTGGCAATTTGTCTTCAAACATCTTCAGTGGTTATGTTTTTGGTAGCATTTATTAGTTTTTGTTTTTTGGTGAACGCTGAGCACTCAGTTATTGATTTCCTTGGCCTTTATCTAGATGACTTTGAAGTACTTGGTAAATCACGTATTCTTTATGTTCTTTGAGTATAGATGTAGAGACAAGTTTCTTTTGTTCTTTTCGAAATTCCTTCTCGATCTATAGGCGACGTATTTTGATTGAAGATGCGTATAAAGGTGATGGTATTTTTTTTTCCAATTTCGGACAACAGCCTTTCATCGGACATAATGGTAATAATTTTTTTACGATCTACATGAACTCTTTTTTTATTCGAGATGTTGACAAAAATTTCTAATAAATTGTTGTATGAAATGTCCATTTTTACGTTTTAGCTAATATTTCTAATAATTGATTCACTTTAACTAATCATTTGAACGAAACCGGTCATCTTTTTATACAGCGCTGTGAGAAATTATAAACTCAAACTCAAGTTTGTATTTCCCTTGTAATGAATAATAAACATTTATTATAAGTTTTGTTCCAAAATGTTGTCAAATGATTACTATTCTTGTGAAAAATTCCTTACGCATATTTTTTTTCTTCTTCTTCTTTATTTTATTCAAGAAACTTCAATGTAATATTTAGTATATAGTAGATTTTATCAAATTTTAAGTAAGCCTTCAAGTTTTTAAAAGAAATAGCTGAGTACAATCTATTGTCTTCTGCAAGACAAGTGGTGAAAGTACTTACCAATTATATAATTTAATCCAATTTAAAATATTGCTACTATTGATGTGAATACAATCGGTAGAATATGGAAGCAAACGATTCATTTACACTACAATTTCAGAATGGTTAAACGAAAAAAACCATTTTTACAATATATATCATTTAGAAATACTGTTAAACAAGCGAGGAGCAGTAACATAATAATAACGTGAAAAATACATTTTTTGAATTTTTGGTACACTTACGAAGTTTCTGGTGTTGATTCGCAAGTTACAGCTATCGTGCACTCTAGCTGAATAATACCCGGGTTTCACAAAAAATATCTTTACAATTTTGTAGCAGTAAAAGTGCCTTAAAGGAAGAAATTCGAGACCTTTGAACAGCTCAAAGCTGGGGGTTTTGCGATTAGCTTTACAAATAATTCTTATCGCATGCTTCTGCTTTGTCAACAAAGGTTATATGGTATTTTATTGAAATAAGTACCACCGCAGCAAGAAATTCCATATTGAAGTTTCGATTTTAGTAAACCATGATAAACCAAACAGGTAGGTTGCAGTACATACTGAGGTGGAATAGTTGCCTTACAACGCCATTCAGATATTGTTTCAACTATGTTGTATGTTCTTTCCAACTAAGATTTTGGTCTAGTATAATACATATTTAAAGCTGTCAACACGTTCAATTAAAAAACAGCTCTCACTACAACTTACTTAATTGAAAAAAAAACATTTCTCCCAAAACAAATCGACTACAATTTGGTGAGTGATAATATAAAGGCAGTTCATCAGATACTTTATCTTTGATATTAAATACCATGAATTTCGTTTTGTTGCTGATGATCAGTTTATGATAATTAAACCATCGCGATCGTCTTAACATAACTAAGTCGCTATTAACATCTGCAAACATATCAAGTAAACTACTATTGGAATAGAAAAGAGATGTATCATCAGCAACTGCCGTGATTTTGCCTTCAAAAGGTTGTATAAATAAGGAGTTTATATAAATTAAAAATAGTATCGGGCCCAAAACTGATCCTTGTGGAACACCTACACTTGCGGTCATAAAAACCGCACCACCTAATGAGTTCTCAAAAAATGCCTAATTACATCAGATCGTAAGGGTTTTTACCATACTAATGAAGGGTATTCCCCATAGCGGAGTTCGGCCTCGTATTCAGTGCAAAAAAAATCAGTTTGAATTGAGTTGTGACGGTGATAAATAAAAGAAAATTGCCCAAGTTTAGATGGCGAGTGTGAGGAAAATTTTTCGGTCTTTCCGATCGCTCGTTATATAGTGGTGTGAAAACCCTTAAACATTCGAACACACAGATGCGTTTATTTCACACCCAGGGTTTCTTTATGGGTATCATGTGAGGTTTTGTATTCAACTTGGAAAGTCTCCTACCAGGGCCGCTTTAAAGTTATGGTAGGCACTGAAGTAAAATTTTTTTGTGGGTCTCTTAACTTTTTTTTTTAAATTGTATGCATGCCGTATGATCTCATCATGCAGTTACCCCACTGAACGCAATCGTTGTTTGACACTTGCTAGCTGGCAGCACATGAATAAGTCCATAACGCAGCAACGCTGTTCCAAGATTTCTTTTTGTCTTTGAATTGAGTTGTGACGGTGACAAGTAAAAAAAAGTGAAATGTCTGCTAAATATTATCAACTGACTCGACTTTAGTCGAAGAAGGGCTTGGCTATCGTGAGATTGCGGTTAAAATAGGATGCTGTCATTCAACTATCGTACGACTGATGAAGAAAAAGGAAAATTTGGATCCACTGGAAAGGAAAAAAGGCTCGGGACGCAAACGTAAAACAACCCAGAAGACGGACAATGTATTACAACGAATTAGCATGAAAGATCGCTTGAAAAGTGCTGTCCGTATAAGAGCAGAGCTGAGTGAATTTCATCAAGTTGATCTAAGCGCTGAAACCATACGCCGACGGCTACGGGAGATAGGTTTATATGGAAGACGACCAGCGAAAAAAGCTTGCTTGACGTGGGCAAAAAAGTACGAAGATTGGACGCAGGATGATTGGCGATATGTGATATGGTCCAATGAAAGTAAATTTAATTTGTTGTGTGCCGACAATTTGCCATACGTACGACGGTCAGCAGGTGAAAGGTTCAAGGACGAGTGCATAATCAAAACAGTGAAGTTTCCTCAAAGTCAGATGGTTTGGGGATGTTTTTCTTTTTACGTTTTGGGCCCTTTGCACTTTGTTAATGAAACTATGAACGCTCAAAAGTATGGAGAAGTAGTAAGGGAGTTTTTGGTACCAGCAATTGAACAGCATCATTCGTATACTGACAAGTGCATTTTTCAAGATGATTTTGCACCTTGCCACCGCGCCAAATCCGTAAGTAAAGTGTTATAGATCAACTTCTAGATGTCTACTTTATAAATAATAAACAGACAAGTAACTAGAGTCTTTCAATAATTTTCAGCTCAAGACAACGTTTCATGACCTCGGAATTCCCAGACTAGACTGGCCAGCTAATTCGCCCGATTTAAACCCAATCGAACACTTGTGGCATGTAATGAAACGTAAGGTGGGTGAACATAAATCAGAGAGTAAAAAAAAGCTAAATGAAGCTCTGGAACACGTATGGAATACTGAAATTTCAAGGGATATTACTGAACTTCTAGTAAACTCGATGCCTTCTAGAATAAAAGCGGTTATAACCGCCAAAGGAGGACCAACTCGGTATTGATAATTTTTTGGTAAAAGTGGCATATCTAAACATCTTATATACACATACATAAAAAATGTATCGTTTGATTTTGTTAACCAATGACTATTAAAATATTTTAAAAAAAATAAGAAAATTAACTGGTTTTTCTTTCTTTGTTTATATCTTTTTTCAAACATTCAATAAACAGATGGAAATTAGATAGAAACACTTATAAACTACTGCGGAGTACTCAAAAAAAATTTCATTTCATTATAAAAATTATTATCTAACAATTTTTTCAATCATTTTGATATGGTGCGGTTTTTATGACCGCAAGTGTATATTTAAGTAGTTCTGCGAACTAAAAACATTTTTAATCTTTACCACTTGTTTCCAATTTGTTAAATAGGAGCAAAACCATTTATCAATTAAGCCTCTGAATCCCGTTAGTTTGAAGTTTATTGAGTAACAAAGTATGATTCACCATACGAAACCCTTGGTTATGTCAATAAAAAAGGTCGAATGAATTTGAGAAGTATTTAGGTTGCTATATATTTCTGCAGATAATATCAATAAAGCACTTTCTGTCGATCTGCCACTTCTAAACCCCAACTGAAAATCACTTAGGAAATGAGTCCTATCTATGAACGATAATATTCTTGGTGTAATACCTTTTTCAATAGCTTTAGAAAAATCGGATAACATAGAAATGGGCCGATAATTGCTTAATAACATTGTATCACCTTTTTTTGTGCAGTGGTGTAAAACTACAGCAGTTTTCAAACTCTCAGGAAGAACTCCTTCTTGCACACAGAAATTAAAAATAAAACAAAGAACATCGGGAATATTAAAAGCAATGTGAGCCAATATAAAGCTTGGAATATTGTCAGAAGAAGACAAATTTATTTTTTTATAATTAGCGCTCAAGGGGTTTTGTACCCTTAAAATGTTCGTACACAGCGCGGGCGAAAATTAGATGTTTTAAACGATAATAAAATTTTATAAAACTCAAGCGAGGAAAACTGTTCAAAGAAGAAACTTTCTGATTCTTGTATTAAATTTTTATAACAACGAAATGTAGGATGAGACTAATTTGGGTACGATATCCCCTTTTCCATAATCCCCTGTGCCAAAATCCCGTCGGCAGAAATGAAAACACAAAAACGTGAGAACAGTAACTTTTACATATTATCATCAATAGCAATCTTTGTAAAACAGCGACAGGATATGCATAAACAAAAATAACGACAGCACATTTGGCCGAAAACAATTAAAGCCAAAATATACTCCGCAATTTTGGTCCATTGCAGATTCTCACGTCTTTCCGAGAACACAAAACAACGTGGAAGCTTGGCATAAACGTTTCCAAGTTTTGATTGGGAAGCCCCACATTGAGCTTTATAAAATCATTCCAGAACTAGCCCTGGAGTATATTGTTGTCAAAAGCAATATTGAACAAATGCTTCCAGGGCAAGGAATAAAGAAAAGACGATCACTGGAAATAAAGCGCAAGAAGTTAAAAAAGCTAATTAAAATCGAGAATCATCTGAAAAACTAGACTTCCTGAAGGCAATTGCGCACAATATTGCGCCTAGTCGTTATAATGATAATATTATCTATCTATCTATCAATATATAGACTGTGTAAGAACGCATAATGGCTACATTGTTTTTTTTTTAAGTTACTTCGTTTTTTTTATATAATATACTCGTATTATAATACATACATATGTATATACATATAAACCTGAATTAATAAATATAAACAACAACGTATAAAACAACAAAACAAGAAAAAAATTTCTACGAGTATAACATCTAAGGACTGAAACGAATAAAATCTGTAAATTTTAATGCGGGCTATACTTCCAATGCGTAAAAATTGCAATCCCATTTTGTACCCAAATTAGCCTGTATATTCTCTAGTTTCAGTTTGTTATTGATTTTAGTTCGGTGCGGTTTGAAATATTTATAAAATATGAGTCAAGAAGAACGCCGTAAAAAGATTATCGACAAATGGCTCGAAAATACTTCGCGTCCAAACCATTTCAACGCCAAAAATTTAAACATAGCACGCAGTACAGTGGATTCTGTTATTAAACGATATTTGGAGACGTTGACAGTTAAGCGAAAACAGAAAAGTGGAGCTAAAAGTGGAGCACATGATACAAATTTGGACAGGAAAATAGTGGGTACCATCCTATAAAACCGAACTATGTCATCCAGAGATGTTGCTCGGAATACCAACCAAACAATGGTACAAAGATCTAAGAAACGTAACGGTCTAAAAAAAAACACGAAAAAAACAAAAAAATACCAAAAGTTACTGAAAAGCAAAAAAAAAAACACGCGAGCCCGAAATCTATACGAGTTGATCGGCAACAGGAAAGCGTGCTTGGTTTTAGATGACGAAACTCATGTCAAAGCCGACTTTACTACTCTTCCAGGTGCGCAGTTTTACAACTCGTTTGAAGCTGAGATTCTTCCGCAATCAACAACATCGATTGGGATGGAAAAATTCGGGTCAAAATATCTCGTTTGGCAGGCCATTTACCAATGTGGACACAGAAGCTCATCGTTTATTACAACGGGAACAATTAACGGAGAAGTGTACATTAACGAGTGCCTAAAAAAACGGTACATTCCTTTTTTAAACAAACACGAGGGTTCAACATTATTTTGTCTCTGATTTAGCTTCAGCTCACTATGCGCATGCGACGTTGAGCTTTCTTGTTGCTAAAAATGTCGACTTTGTCCCAAGAGACATGAATTCACCCAATGTTCCACAGTGCCGTCCCATTGAAAGGTATTGGACTTTGGTCAAAGCTAAATTGAGGAAAAGTGAGCAGTGTGCAATGGACGCAAAAGATTTTAGTGCTAAATGGAGAAGAGCATCCAAAAAGATCACGGATGTAACTGTCACCAACCTTATGAAGGACATTCGAAAAAGTTGATGACAGAATGGGTACCCAAATAATTTTTTTTGTTTTTTGTAATTGTGAATGAATTTAATAAAAACAGAGTTTTAAAGCAAATAAAAAAAATTTACATGAATTATGAAAATATTTTTTTTTTTTACTTTGAAGTTTCCAAATTTTATTCGTTTCAGACCTTAATAACACTTTCTAAAAAAAAACGGGGGATTTCCAATCGAGGGATTTTGAAACGGGGGATTATGGGCAAATGCGTGAATTCAAAACAGGGGATTTTAGAGAACGGGGGATTTTAGAGCACGGGGGATTGTGGAAGGTGAGATTTCGGGGTGCTACCATTTGAAACACCATTTATTAGATCCTATATTAAAAAAAAAAATATTAAATAAATTACCAACTTCTAAAGGTTCAGTTACAATCAGATTATTATTTTGAATAAAAATATCTGTGTGAGGTTTATTTCTGTTCAGTATCTCATTAACAACTCGCCATTCTTCTTTAGAATTACCAAGTTTTCTTGTTAATTTATTTCTGAAATATTTATTTTTACAAAGCGGTATTTCCATTTTCACTTCTCTACATAACTTTTGGTAATATTTCGTTAGTCTGTGATTACTAGGATGTTTACTGATAATACGGGAAAATTTCTTTTTCTTTTTAATTTTCCTCAATAACGAAGAAGTCATCCATTGCATAAGGCATTTTAGTTTGTTGTTGCGTTTACATATCCTCTGGCTACAATTCTGAATATGAAATTGCAGCTTAAAGAGAAACAGATCAAATGCAATTGAAGGGTCGATCACAGAGTAAACTTTATCCCAAAACCTAGATTTAAGTTTGATCTCAAAGCGACAAAATCAATTTTTTCGGAATTCCAAATCCTCAAATGGTTTTTCCCGAAAAACACAACAACTGAGTTGAATACCAGTTAAACTATGATCAGTTATTCTTAGGTCTTGGATAATTGTGTTATAGTCAACAGAAATATTTTTGTGAAATTTTATAAAAATAATCGAGTAGACTCATTTATCACAGATTGAAAACCAAATGAAGAAAGCGCAGCTAAGTAATTATCGACATCCGGTGAATCACACAGGTTGTTTATATTGAAATCTCCCCACAAAATTATATTTTTACATTTTTGACTATCCAAAAATTCCGACATTACATCCGAAAAAGTTTTTCCTGTACACTTACAGTACTGTGGAAAACCTAAGCAACCATCTGGAGTCAGCACTTCTTAGTAAATCTTTCAACTTTCTACTCCACCAAATAAAAAGAAATGGATATATAATGACGTGTAATAGAGTGTATTTTGAAATTCACAACTTTTTATTAAAGTAATAATACTTCAGATTTAAAAAAGAACGCAAAAACCAACAAAGTAGCCAAATTGAGCTGTGCAAAACCTAAGCAACTTTGTAACCCACTGTAAAAAAAAAAAAGCTAACAGTACTTTTCCAGTCAGGTTACACATGAAATGTTGTAAGCTCTTTGTCTTTGATCTTGAGTGATTGTCTTTGATTAGTTTTCTTTTAAGTTAGTCGCATAATTGATAGTTTTTAATAATGTCGCGCCAAAGTTATTCTTCTTCTCTTAAACTAACGATTATTGATGAACTTAAGTCTGGAGATACTCGGGCAACATTAGCTAAACGTTATAATATTAATATATCGATTATTTCACGTTTAATAAAAAAAAAAACGAGTGGTTGAATGTCAAAATGTTGGTGGTAGGCCGCGTAAGACAACATGTCGAATGGATAGAAACATGTGTGGTGTAATTAAAAAACAATCGTTCATAAGTTGGAATGAAGTCGTAAAATTACTTGATTTAAACATTGATGCTAGCACGGTGCGAAGACGTGCAATTCACAATAATCTTCGAAGTTACAGGCCGTGGAAAAAACCACTGCTCACAAAAAGACATTTAAGGAACAGGTAGTGCAATTAAATTCTTTAAACATAATTCAAGCTAAAATCTTTTTTCATATTAGGCTAAATTTTGCAAGAAAATACCAACACTGGTCTCCTGAAAAATGGAAAACAGTTCTTTTCAGCGACGAGTCAAAATTTAATTTAATTAATTCTGATGGGATATGTTATGTGAGACGTCGTAAAGGGCAGCGACACTATCCTATAATCTGTACACCCACTGTAAAGCGTGGTGGAGGTAGTGTGATGGTGTGGACCTGTTTTTCGGCAGGAGGTAGATATATGGTAGGTCCATTCTACAAAATAGACGAAATCATGGACCGATTCAAATATAAATCCATTCTAGAATCGGTAATGCTACCATATGCGGAGTGGGAAATGCCACTTCGTTCGGTGTTTGAACAGAATAACGATCCGAAACACGAAGTTGGTAAAGGAGTGGTAAACGGACAGTGGGATTCAAGTTCTTGATGGCCGGCCCAATCACCCGACTTGAATCCCATCGAAAACCTGTTTGGTATCCTTAAAACCCGTGTCGCTGGACAACGCTTTTCCAACAGGTCTCATCTATTCAATGCTTGGAAAGTTGAATGGGAAAATATATCCCAGTATACACTTTCAAAGTTAATTACTTCTATGCCTCGTCATTGCGCCTCTGTTCAAAATAATATTCAAAATAAAGGATATTACACAAAATATTAAAAAAGTTGCTTAGGTTTTGCACAGCTCAATTTGGCTACTTTGTTGGTTTTTGTGTTTTTTTTTTTAAACTCTGAAGTATTATTACTTTTATAATAAAGTATAATTAAAGTATCATTACAAGCCGCTGCAAATGTAAAGTTTGGAATTATATCATAATCGGTCTTCTCTTCTTCAAAAATCAAAATTTCAGAAAGAGAAATTAGATCTGGTAAATGATCCAGGGGTGCGAGATGAGAGAAAAAATTATTAAAATTGGTTCGCATGCTGCGAATATTTTGATGTATAACAGAAAAACCGGAAATTTGCTCATTGTTTTGATGCTCTACACAAAAGACATTTATCATTATCAGATGTTAGAGAGAAAAAAATATCATTATTGCTTAAATCATTTGGATTGAGGATGTTTACATGAATTAATATTATTCATGATCATAAGATAAACAAAAATAAAAAAGATTTTTCAATTAAGTTAAAATTATAAATGTCCTCAAATGATTTAATCTTTATAACTTTATCTCCTTCTCTTCTTCTTATGAAAACAGCTGAGTCTCTAATCCAAACAAACTTACATTTGTTATTGTGTTTTAGCTCATTTGCCTTCCTTAATAAATCCCTTGTGTATCTGGGGAGACAATCGTTGATGTAAATGTCGCTGCAGTTGTTGTTGTTGTTGTTGATGTAAATATCGCTGCAGTTGTTGTTGTTGATGTAAATGTTGCTGCAGTTGTTGTCGTTGAAGTGAATGTTGCTGCAGCTGTTGTTGTTGATGTGAATGTTGCTGCAGTTGTTGTTGTTGATGTAAATGCTGCTACAGTTGTTGTTGTTGCTACTGCTGCTGCCTTGAACAGCGAAGATTTTCTTCATTACAGATTTCTTCTGTGACACTGTTGAAACCTTCACGCACACGATTTTGTTAGAAGCACTTTTTTTTTTGTTTTAGCATGTATGCTCTTAACAAAGCATAACGCTAGAGTTCATCTCTTCACCAAGAACAGCTGTTAGCAATTTGTCGGCTCTCTCATTTACGTTTGAATTGTCAACGTCTGGGATGCCAATAACGTCAACTGAACACTGTTTCTCCCCCTGCTCCAGTATATTCAGCTTCGCCTCCAGATAATCAACTCGCTTATTGAGAGAGGTATTACAATCCTCAAGAGATTTGATTTTTGTAAGCGCCTCGGTATTAACTTGCTTGAGCTGAATAATTTCGGTTTTTTTTTTTTTTTATATAATTTGCGCGCGCTCAAGGGATTAAGTACCCTTAAAATGTTTGCACACAGCGCGGGCGAAAGAAAATCAGGGAGGATGGAAAGAGAGGTACCGGTGAACGTTGGTTTTAAATGTTTGAAGGTTATAATTAATTGACTAGGAAATAAAGAGCTAGGCAGGACATTCCATAAGCGAGTTGTACGGCTTAGGAACGAATAGTGATATTTTAGAGTACGTCCGAAGGTGGGCTTGAGGTTATACTGATGAGCATTCATAGCGAGATGGGTGTTACGGTTAAAAGATTGAAGGGGCGGAATGCTACTGGCGATTGCTATGGAGCACTGGTGATGGAAATAGCGACAAAACATAGTGAGACAGGAGACATTACGCCGGTGTTTGAGAGTGTCCATGGCTTGAGTGATATTAGTATCACCTATGAGTTTTATCGCACGGTGTAAAGCATTTGCAAAGTTATTGATTGCTGAACCATAATGTTTTGATCGTGGGGAGCAGGATTTGTCATTGCAGTAGATGGACTCTTTATTGTTATAGATGGACTAGCAGTATCCTTAGATGAGATGAAGTTTGCGGATTAGGTAATGGGAGCATCTTCCAATATTGACTTTCTCCGCTAAGTAACACAACTACCTTACTTGTACCCCTGAGCACTTTTTTCATAGAAGTCCATTTCTCTTTTCTCCAATTTGCAGAAAAAGAAAAGAAAAAGAATATGGAAATATTCTTTACAATTAATGCACTGGATCTTAAGATCGTGTCTATCAATTTTTAAGTGGCACAAGCCGCACTTCATTTTACACTATTTGTTTTACCGAAAGAGCAATGAAATGAGGTTCACAGATTTAAATTGAGTATAATAAGAAATTTTTACTTAGAATTTTAATTTAAAAGAATATTTTTAAGCAGAGCGTTTCTCTATACGTGCGTTCCCATCAACATTTCTATTATATCTCTTGCAGTAAGTTTTGAAGTCATCAGATCTATAACAGTTAATTCAACTGAAAATTAAGTACTGATTCCTCACCAGGAACTTCCAAGTGGTATTTTCGTTGCTAACACAATTGTAACCAGTACCCGAGCATACATACGGATAATCAACACCACTAATGAAAAGGTGGTTATACCAGACTCTTAAGGTCACAACAGAAAGGTTTAACGACTACAAAGATAATATGAAATTACAAAAACTGTCAGAAAATTTTACAAACTCTGTGAAAACAAAGCTTCAAAAACTATGTAAAAAATTCATGGACGTCTTTCCGCTCGAAATTGACTCCATTTTAGTTAATAATTTGTATAAGCAGCAAATATGCCTAAAAATAGACGAGCCTACATACATAAAAAAATACAGAATTCCTCATTCCCATAAAGATGAGATTATTAAGCTAGTATAGATAAGTTAATAAAAGACGATGGAATTGAACCATCTGCTTCTGAGTACAACAGTCCAATACTGTTAGTACCGAAAATCTCTAGCAGGAAAAGACTAAAAAACGATGGAGGTTAGTTGTATACTATAGAGGAATTAATAAAAATTTAATTGCAGACAACTTCCCTTTGCCAAGAATAGATTATAAACTCGACCAACTAGGCCAAGCAAAATACTTCTCTTGCCTTGAATTAATGTCAGGTTTTCATCAAATAGAACTAGATGAAAACTCAAGGGCCGTCACATCCTTATCACTAGACAAAGGTCATTCCGTTTTAAACGTCCTCCATATGGTCTGACGACTGCTTCAAACTCATTACAATGAATGCGCAGCTTTTCTGTATATGGATGATTTAGTTATTTTGGGTTTTGCTGAAAAGCATATGTTAGATAATAACCTGACAGATGCCGAAAATACAATTTAAAATTTCATCCCGATAAATACTCTTACCTATACTTCCTACCTTGGGTATGCCGGTTGATAATAAATTTCAAAATATCGTGGATTATACTATAAGACCCCTACAAATGCCGATGCGACCAAACGATTTGTTGAATTCCCCAATTACAAGTATTATAAACGTTTGTTCCTAATTTTTTTACGAGGCTTTGTAAGAAAAATCTTGTTTTCAAATGAACAAAGGATTGTAAAGACACATTTAACTACCTTAAAAATGCACTTTAAATCCCTACATACTGCATTATCCAAACTTTCAAAAGCAGTTCTGTATAGCCGCCACAGATGCTAGTAAATACGCATGAGGTGCTGTACCCAGTCAAGATTACGACGGAATGCAATTCCCCATAATACACGCTTCAAGATCTTTTACCAAGAGTGAATGCAATAAGTACGCAATTTAACAGGAACTAACCGCTGTACATTGGGTAATAACATACAACATATTCTCGGTATCGGGGTGAAGCTGTGGTTGTATATATAAATTGACTTATTTATCAAGTAATACTATTATTTTAGTGCATTCATGTAAAATTTCATAAAAATGTGATTATTAATTCGCGTTTTATCTCTAGTTAAACAGAATCATAATGGCAACTGAGGCGATGATGGTGAAAATTGAGCATCGCGCTGTAATTAAATTTCTCACTAAGCAAGGAAAAAGTCAAAAAACTATTCATGAAGAGATGGTGGCTGTTTACCAGGGTTCCGCACCTTCATTATCAACTGTGCAAAAGTGGTCAAGTGAGTTCAAGAGAGGCAGAGAGAGCATTGAAGACGACCCCCGCTCCGGCGCCCCGGCTACTGCTTGTACGGGAGAAAGCATCAAAGAAGTCGAAAAACTTGTTCTTGAGGATGCCCGAATAAAGGTGAAAATGATGGCAGAGATCACCAAGCTTTCAATTGGTACCATTCACACCATTCTTCATGACCATCTTAGCCTTTCAAAGGTCAGTGCAAGGTGGGTGCCACAAATGCTCACAGCGCCTCAGAAAAAAGTGAGATTCGCATGGTGTAGAGAGCTTTTCGAGATGTGTAGTGAGAACGCGGACGGTGTTATGGATCGAATTGTTACTGGGGACGAAACATGGGTCCACCACTATGACCCTGAAAGCAAACAAGAGTCCATGCAGTGGCATAAAAAAGGAACAGACCCCCCGAAGAAGTTCAAAGTCACTCCGTCTGCCGGGAAGCTCATGGCCACAGTTTTTTGGGACTCAAAGGGAATCTTGCTCATTGAGTACAAAAAAAAAGGTGAAACCATCAACGCCACATCCTACGCTTCCACTTTGCATAATTTGCGGGAGGAAATTAAAAAGAAAAGACGGGGTAAACTCGCAGCGGGTGTGTTGCTTCTTCATGACAACACTCCTGTTCACACGGCGCGAGTTTCCAAGGCTGCTGCGCGAGATTGTGGTTTCGAAGAAATCCAACATCCACCCTATAGTCCAGACCTTGCCCCTAGTGATTATTTCCTGTTTCCGGATTTGAAAAAATGTCTTCGTGGAAAAAGATTTTCGGATCATGAAGAACTCAAGTCGGCAATAAACGGGTATTTAGGAAATCTATTTTTTTGAGGGTTTAAAAAAGCTTATCTCAAGATGTAACAAATGCATTGATGTTAGGGGAGATTATATTGAAAAATAAAAACAATTTAAATTGAAGTCGCATTTTCCTTCATATCGATACCGAGAATAAGCTGGTAGTAAGAATCTCTGTTATTCATACGGATCTTTCTGTACATCTTTTCTATATCAGCGACAAAGGTAAATTAGTGCGTTCTCCATCTCATAATAATGTCTACTATGTTCATTCAAGGATGTTCCATCCGAAGTTCTTGCCGCTGCATCAAAGGCTACTCTAAGCTTGGTAGTCGAACTGGACTTCTTGAAGACCGAATCATGGGGAACAAACTAGTGAAATGGTGTCTTTAAGACTGCGTCCGAGAAAACATCGGTTTCCTCCATGTGATTGAGCAATGAGTACTCTTTGACGCATTCAACTCCTAACACTTCTTAGTGTATTTAAAGGGACTCTACCTAGTAAAACCCAGCCGAGCTGGGTCTTTTGAGCAATTGGTAACGTCGCACTGTCCCCTCGATGTATCTCCGGCATTACGAGATCAGCGAATACATCGCTGTCTAAAAGTAAATTCACTCTTGATGATTTGTGTAACTCAGGATCTGCCAAGAGTAAGCCCTTAATGTGGTTCCAGATGCTGATTTAAGAACGAATGCATGAGTGTCTGTTTCAAATGGTGAGTACAGTGAACCGATTGCAATGTTTACATAATTGTCACAAGTTCAATTTTTAAATCCAATTGCAACGAAAATACCAAAGGAAAACTTTTACGTGGATGACGTGATACACTGGGCAGATTCAGAAGATGAAGCCTTTGAAATGCAAAGACTGCTCACTGCAATGCTTAAATGCTGGGGATTCCCGCTAAGAAAATGGGCCAGCAATAGTGAGAGCCATACCTGCCAAGAATCGAGAAGTGCAACTTCTTTTCTCATTCGGTGAAGCGAGTACAACTAAAACTCTGGGAAGGATATATTTAAATTCAAATTTTGTGTCCATCAAACAGAGTCAAACACGAAACGAACCATTTTATCTGATATAGCTCGCCCAAATTATCCAATAGAATGGAATGCTCCCTGTCGGAAAAATCATAATGCCGAACATTTGGAAAAAACACTAGACTTGGGACAGCGAACTCAAGCCCGCTATTGTTTCGTCGTGGCATGCCTTGAAAGTTGAGTTAGCCGCACTCAGTCCCCTTGAAATTCCTCGCTGAATAAACATTGCCGGATCGCAACTTGAGATCTACGGATATTGCGATCCCTCCGAAAAGGCCTATGCAGCAGCGGTATATGTGCGAGTAATCAATAAGAAAAAATCTCGGCCAATCTCTTACTTTCAAAAACAAGAGTTGCACCCTTCAGAAGCAAACCGCTGGCAAGGTTAGAGCTGTTTAGAGTACTTCAACTAGCACACCTACTGGCATACACCACGAGGACCATGAAACTTCAAGCTGTAAAAATATTTGCCTGGTGCGATCTCAAATCGTACGTACTAGCGTGGATTAAAACAGCCCCGCACGTTCGAGCCACATTTGTGGCCAACCGAGTTGCTGAAATTCAAGAACTAACAAATCCTAACTGCTGGAACTATGTTTCCTCCAAGGAAAACCCGGCGGAAGTAGCACCTAGAGGATTATCTTCCAAGGAGCTCTTTGAAAATAAGCAATAGTGGTATGGTCCGCGGTTCTTACAAACGTTTGATGAGAAATGCCATCCGAATGGAAGGTACAAAACACGGACAACCGCAGAGTTGTCAAAAACAAAAAATCTTCTTATCACAATAGGGTGTCCCTTTAGGACAATATTTCACCTTTATGTTCATTACACCACGTGTGAAACAAATCAACTTTTCTGACGGTTTTCTTCTTTACAGCGCTAGGTAAGAGGCACGGCGTATTGGCTGCGATTTATCAACAACGCACTAAATAGATCGACGGGTTTATCTGGCCGCTATCCGTAGAAGAACTTGCAACAGCCCGAACGCGATTAATCACCACCGTGCAGCCAGAATTTTTCGCTGAAGAAATATTAAGCCTGCTAAAGGGAGAAAATGTGTCCGAAGGTAATAAATTGGTGAGACTATCGCCCATGATTGACGAAAAACGGATAATACGAGTCGGAGGGCGACTAGAAAATGCAGATCTGCCTTATTCTCAACGCCATCCAATAGTTTTACTAGCTAATAATGTCCTCACGGAGTTCATAGTTCATGCTGCTCATATGAGATCGCTTCATGGTAGTCAGCAACTCATGATGGTAACCCTTCGCACTGAATATTGGATATTGAAGCTTAAATCGAACGTTAGAAGTTGCATTCATAAGTGCTTGAAATGCTATAGACGCAAAGCAGCTCCAATGCAGCAAAAAATGAGAAACATCTGGTGTATGCCGGTCCGGTGCAGTTAAAGTCATAGAAGGGGCGTTGCAGCAAAACCAGCAATGCCTACATTGCAATCGTCATCTGCTTCAGTACGAAGGCAGTTCATCTGGAACTTGTTAGCGGTTGTAGCACTTCAGCGCTTATTGCAGCCTTTAGACGATTTATTGCCCGCCGTACTTCCGGCCATATTAAAAAGGTCCCTGTAACAGGCGATCATCGCCCATTGTCATACCTCTTTGTGATGAAAAACCCATCGTACAAACTCACAAGAATGAGATTCGACTTAGAGGAATATGACTTTGCCGTAGAGTACCTGAGAGGTAAAATGAACTATGCAGCTGATGCTTTATCACGCATGGAATTTAAAGATATACAAGATTACAAGATATTGTTATTATTAGAGATGTTTTAGGCGCACCCGACCATATGTGGGAATTGTACTCCAATTTCGGGCGGAAAAATGCCTTATATATTGAGGACAGATCAGAGCGGGTAAAGTATTTCTTACATCGCTTGAGGAGGCTTGAGGCTTGGCGACATCGAGTATGTGGTCATCCCAATGTAAGTTGTCATTGACACACATACCGAGAGTGGAAAGTTTATCGGTTTCGACGATGCAAGTGCCATTGATGGATAATGGCTGGGTATTTGAATTCCGCTTTAATGACAGCAGACAGCATTGAGTTTTGGAAGCATTACATTCCACTCGGTTGATGGTTCCCCAATTGGTTCTGCTGTTAATATCGGAATTTAATAAGCTTAGCATACGCTGCCGTTCCCGTTCTACAGCCGAAGAGCAGGGGCGTGAGTCCGGGAACGAATATGAGAAGCAGAGAGTGCTGTCATTAGCAAAGGAATAAATTGGATTAGAAGTAGCAGACAAGAGATCATTAATGAAAATTAAAAAGAGTGTCGGAGACAGAACGGAGCCCTGGTGCACACCAGCATTTATTTTGTGAATATCAGACTTGAAACCGTACAAGACAACTTGAATTAAACGTTCCGAAAGGTAATTTCTAATCCAATGAAGAAGAGAGTCATCGATCCCAAGAGCACGCATTTTCGACAAGAGAGCCTGGTGCCAAACTCTGTCAAATGCCTTAGAAATATCAAGTGCAACTATCTTGCTTTCGCCAGATTGATGTATGCTTTGGTTCCACTTTTCGGTGAGACATGCCATCAAATCACCAGTGGACCTGTTGCTACGAAAACCATATTGCCGGTCATTGAGAAGTTTTCATGTTTCGAGATACGAGGGCGGGTCAATAATTCCGTGCATTTTTGAATTTCTGACCTCTTTACTGAAACAGCAACACTGCTCCTGTCAACAGGCATTTGTCAGTTGACTCCTGTCAAAATTTAAACTTGCTGCGTCAGTTAGTTTGTGTTTGACAGCTATTTTTATCAGACTACTCACTAATTTGAGGAGAAAATGGAAAAAAGTGAATTTCGTGTGCTTATTAAGCATTATTTCTTGCGAAAAAAAAACCATTACCGAGACCAAGGCTAAGCTTGATAAATACTATGGGGACTCTGCACCATCGATTTCAATGGTAAAAAAGTGGTTTACTGAATTTCGTTGTGGCCGTACAAGCACTGAAGATGCCGAACGTCCTGGACGCCCAGTTGAGGTCTCTACACCCGAAACAATCGAAAAAATTCACGATATGGTGTTGGCCGACCGAAGATTGAAAGTGCGAGAGATTGTGGAAGCCGTAGGGATCTCGCATGGCTCAGTGGTTTCAATTTTGAATGATCACTTGGGCATGAGAAAGCTTTCCGCAAGATGGGTGCCGCGTTTGCTCACAGTCGACCACAAACGCAATCGTGTAACAACTTCACAGGAAGGTTTGGCGTTGTTTAATCGCAATATGGAGGAGTTTTTGCGCCGTTTTGTAACCGTGGACGAAACATGGATCCATCACAACACACCAGAGAACAAACAACAGTCAAAACAGTGGGTTTCTAAGGGTGAATCGGCGCCAAAGAAGGCCATGGTGGGTTTGTCAGCCAATAAAGTTATGGCGACTGTTTTTTGGGATGCACGCGGGATAATCCACATTGACTACCTTCAAAAGGGAAGAACAATCAATGGGGAATATTATGCCAACTTATTGGACCGATTCAATGACGATTTGAAAAAAAAAACGACCTCATTTGGCCAAGAAAAAAGTTCTTTTCCACCAAGACAATGCAAGGGTGCACACATGTGCAGTTGCCATGGCAAAAATCCATGAATTGGGCTATGAATTGCTCCCTCATCCACCCTATTCTCCAGATTTGGCTCCGAGCGACTACTTCTTGTTCCCAAACCTGAAGAAATGGCTTGGTGGAAAAAGATTTGACTCCAATGATGAAGTCATCTCGTCATTTTGAGGACCTCGACAAATCATTTTTTTTGGAAGGGATAAAAAAATTGGAGAAGCGTTGGACAAAGTGTATAGAGCTCAACTGAGACTTCGTTGAAAAATAAAATTATTTTTTTATCAAAAAATCTGTTTTAATCCAAAAGTCACGGACTTATTGACCCGCCCTCGTATTTCACGATTTTTTAGGGACGGGCTGGACAAATGCTGTTTTCCATCTGCACGGAAAGAGTCCTAAAGAGTAGGATTGATGAAAAAGCTTACGCAGTGGTTTTGCCAGCGAGGCAGAACACCTCTTCAAAAAGAGGAGAGATATACCATCTTGACCAGCGGATTTGTGAATGCTAAGATCTTTAAGAACTCTTGCTACTACACGAGTGCGAAAGTGGATTTGTCCCATTGAAAATTCGACGCACTCAAAAGTAGGCGGAGACAAAGCACAATCTGCGAGTGTTGAGCTGGCCGCAAAGTGTGCAGCAAGCAGATTGGCCTTGTCCAAAGAGCTGACAGCTGGAATGTCATTGTAAATGAGCGTTGGGAAGGAAGATGAGGCAGAATTTCTAATATTTTGACGAAACATGCTAGAAAAGAGGTAGCACTAACTGCGAGGACTTTCGGCTCTATTGATTTGTTTTGAGATTAAATTAAATATTAAATTTAGACATTTTCAAGAGATTCTCGTAAATAGAATGTTGTGAAGGGGTTAACAGTTGATTCGTTTTTTTACATGAGGGAGATTTCCTATACCTAAGATGTTATGTCGATTGGAGAGTTATAGGAATGACACGTAGGCAAATCTTCCTTCTTGAGGAGGTGTTGGTTGGTAGACTCAGTGTGACCTAAATGTAGTCTAACAAACGTCGTCTTCATCGATTTGGAGGAAGAGCTGGGATAAATTGGATGTGATTTGTCAGTGTTAATGATGGAATAGTGATGTCTATAGCTACTCCAAGAGTTGGTGTATGTGGCCGATTTATAAACTGGAGCACGGTGTGCAGAATTGGCGGTGAGGTCAGCAAATTCATTTCCCATTATGCCTACATGGCTAAGGATGGGATCCACATCAGCTTCAACTTGTGAGGCATTCTTATGAGATCGTCTCTGATTTTGTTGATGATTAAAGCGTTGTTATTAGGATTTTCAACAGCATATATTACAGATAAGCTATCTGTTCATATTACAAAATTTACCACGTACTTTTGAGGATACTTCTATGGCTTTTAGGATAGCTAGTGACTCGGCGGTAAAAATGGATGCGTTGGTTGATAGTGAGTGTCACCATTTTTGTGTATGGCGGCAAATGATGTACTGTCCTTAGTTTTTGACCTGTCTGTGAAAACCAAACTCCAGCCTTTTACGTCTTAGATCTGAGCTAGCTGCGGCAAAAATGGCATGGTAAATTGATTTTGGCGTACTTATTTTAGGATATTGTGCCAGTTCCATTAGGAAAGATGAGGGGCTAATGTTCCATGGTGGATGCGATTGAGTGTGCTTGCCAGAGCGACCTATGGCAATTTTCATATTTTTTGTCATTATTAAAAATGAGGAAATAGCAGATTGGAAGCGCTTGGAGCTTTTCCTGTTCATACAAGAGATGACGTCTCTGTCAATGATTGAGCCATTTGAGAAAGAGAGTTTTATAGACAGTATCGTTTTTGTTGCTTGTATCCGGTCTTCTATGGTTGATAGTCCAGCTTCCACTAATATAATCTTAACGGGGTTTGTGGGGAAAGCATTAATGCTCCTACGGGCCGCTTGATTGTAGGGTGCCTTTATAATATTGATCGTAGTTTTTGGGCTGTTGCCATACTTAAAACTATAACTCTCGAAACTGAACAAAGGGTGTTAATGGGCGCATTACATTTTTTACTTTCTAGGTAATTGACAACGTTTGTCCTCGCAGTTAGGCTTTTTTTTAATTCTAAACAATGATACTTCCACTTATATCTACCACCTTGATCAAAAAATTCCCGGGGGACACCACCGTGTGGTGCTCCCATTGTTCCGATTAGAGTTCTGCTTTTTGTTAAGTTGGTAAATCTGTTGCTGACATTCCCTCTAAATCTTAGCGTCATAGCTTGACATTTGCAAAAGTTACGTAGCCAAGAGTACATCTATCTGTGTGTGTTGGCGATTTTTTACAATTTTAGAAATGGATTTAAATTTGCAACAACGAACTTGTATTAAATTTTGCGTAAAAAACGGATTTAATGGTGCGCGAACATTGGAAATGTTGGAAAAGTGTTTCGACAACGATTCTCTAAAGAAAACGGTCGTTTACCAGTGGCACGAGCGGTTCAAAAGTGCTCGTGAGTCAATCGAAGATGATGAGCGCAGTGACAGACCATTGACATCGAAAACCGACGAAAACATTGATGAAGTAAAAAAAATGTTAGTCAATAACCGCAAATTAACCATCATAGAGACAGCGGAGGACTTGAACATTGCCTATGGATCCGTCCAAGACATTTTGATTAATGATTTGGGTTTCCGTCGTGTAGCAGCAAAGGTGGTGCCAAAAGACCTCAATTTCATGCAAAAAAGAGACCGTGTTGACGTCGCAAAAGAGATGATTTGCGAGGATCATTACTGGAGACGAGACGTGGCTTTATGAGTACGACATGCAATCCAGATATCAGGCAAGTGAATGGCGTTCACCAAATGAGCCAGAAGGCCAGACAGTAAACAAAGAGTACTTGGGCGTTATGAGACGTTTGCGTGAAGCAAGTCGCCGAAAGAGACCAGAATTGTGGACCAGAAAACTCGTGGATTTTGCACCATGATAACGCACCGTCGCACAGTGCCATCATTATTCGTAATTTTTTGACGAAAAATGCAATAAATACCATCCAACAGCCACCGAATTCACCTGATTTGGCTGCCTGTGACTTCTTTTTGTTCAATCAAGTTAAAAAACCACTACGGGGAACGCTTTTCAGCAGCACTGATGGACATACCGAAAACCAAATATAAAAAATGTTTCGAGGATTGGATCAAGCGCTGGCATAAGTGTGTTGCAGTCGACGGGGACAATATACATAGATTTCGATGAATAAACTTGTATTTTTAATTTTCTGATTAATTTGCGGAAATCTTGATCAAGGTGGTATTATGAAATACTATGCCAAGAATACTTAAATTGGTAACATTATCAATATTGAAATTGTTATAATTAAGACTAAGATTGTTGCAAGAGGTCTTACGACAGATGTGTAAGGTTTTGCATTTATCGACAGAAAGTTTAGCACGAGAATGGGTAGACCATTTCGATATATCGTTAATAGCATTCAATAGTACGTTTTTTTTACACCAAGATCATTGTATTTACTCAGAATGTATATGTCATCCGCGTAAACACAGTGCTTATATCGTCAAAGGCAATGATGAATAACACCACTGATAATGGCGACCCTTGCGGGATTCTTTTAAAAATGCAAAAGAAGGCGAAAAACAGTTGTTAGATTTTACGCAGATTCTTCTATTGGTAAGGAATGAATAAACATAGTTATACATTTTGGGACCGATACCCCATGATCTAAGTTTATCTATCTAGGACTAGGTGGATGCCTATTCTGTTGAAAGCTTTTTCGAAGTCCAATGCAAAAATTGTGACATGATTGCGGGCGAATAAGGCATTAGAAACGTAGAAGTCGATATGTAGTAATGCATCAGCACAACCTTTGCCTGGTTGAAATGCTGTTTGGTTTGGGCTTATGAGATCTTTTGATTGGATAAACCAGAGTAATCTTTTGGCAATTATTTTCTCAAGTACTTTGAGCATACATGGAATAAGTGAAATTGGTCGAAAACCGTTAACATCGCTCATATTTTTCTTTGGTTTTGGTAGAGGGAGAATGTTTGCCAATTTCCAGTTACGGGGAATAAGTCCTGTGTTGAGAATATTATTATATTGTATATTGAAACCAGCCTAAATGTAGTTGAAGAAGGGAGATTACTCAGCATAGGGTATGAAATTCTGTCTCTACGTGGAGTTTTGCCGCTGAGCTTGTTAAGACAACAATCGAACTCTAATTTTGTGATTTGTCCTTCAATGCGTCGAGCTAATGGAGAGATAGGACCACTATGGAAGGAGGTGGATAGAGCAGCAATTTTCCTGTTAATGAAGTTGGGATGGAAATTTGCATCTTTAGGTTTGACCAAGTAAGAGCGAAGTGGGAACTAATGTCAGCATGGTATAGAATAGGGGTCCATCCAGTGGGAGTTTCTATGGCTCTAATAGTTTTTTGACTATGGTCGCAGGTTAGGCAGCGAATGTTATGCCATATTTTACTACAAGATGAATTTGGGCCTAGTGACGAAGTGAAATTCTGCAAACCTTTTTCTTTGCTGGATTTTAGTTCTCTGCGAAATTTAGCATTGTTTTTTTTTTTAAATATTACTAAGTTATACTGATTAGGACACCACAGCCTCCATGGTGTGACTTTTTCATTTGTCAGGAAGTTTAGCTCTTGACTCCACCATGGTACAGTAAGTTTAGGGACTTTAGCCGAACTTTGGGGGATTGATTTGTTTGCTGCAGTACGAATGGTTTTGTGAAACTGAGCAGCCTTCTTGTTTATGTTGGTCGAAGTGGTACATACTGAAAGATAATCTAAAATGTGCTTTTTTGAAAGGAGCCCAATTAGCAAACTTGCGGCTTACTGGTATTCGAGGGTAAGCTGGAGCAGTGGTGATCGAGGAAGTAATAGGAAAGTGATAGCTATTAAGAAGATCATCCAAAATTTGCCAGGAGGCCTTAGCATATAATTCAGGTGAGCAGCATGTTAGGTCGATATTGTGCGTGGAACAGTGTGTGGGAGAACCATCATTTAAGCTCATAAGATTTGAGTCTGATAAAAAGTTTTAAAGAATGGTTTCCCTGTGATTGTTGATAGGCGAACTCCAAAGCGAGCTCCAGGAGTTAACATCACCTGTTATTATAATTTGAGTAATAATTTGCCCAAGGATATTGGCTGAGTCATTTGCCGTGAAAACTGGGTCAGGAAGAATATAAATACAAACTATAGTAAATACGCGTTGGAGTTGTATTTCATAACCTAGGGTTAAGATGTTCGAATTTATAGATATTGACTTGCGCGGGATGTTATTTTTTTTATTAAAATACCGATACCTTGTTTCGATGATAAGTTTGTAGGGAAGTTATGGAAATACCAAAAATAAGTTTTTGGTGGTAGTTTTTTTTTTTTTTTGGAAAATGGGATAGAGAGAGAGAGAGAAAGGAAGATGTTTGGGTTCAGTGGTTATTTCGCTCCATGTGTGGCATCCAGCATTTAATGGGGACACTAAATTCTTAGTGGAAGTTGGCTTGATATTGATTTCTAGTCAGCTACTCATCTTACTTGATTTTTGTTAACTGAAAAAATGAGTACTAGGTGGGGTAACCTCCTTGACCGCCAGAATGCGCTGCAACTGCAAAAAAGGTTATGGTGCCTTGAAGTTCGTTCATATTTAGGCAGACATGCCAAATTACAGTGCGATACTGTCTTTAGTTTTGTTTTGACAGCTGATAGCTGTTGACGTGTTTGTCATCATGTTGAGTATGGACAAAAACGATTTTCGTTCTCTCATAAAACATTATTTTTTGAGAGGCAAAACGGCGAAGGAAATAAAAGAAAAGTTGGATAAATATTATGGGGCTAATGCTCCGTCAGATTACACCGTCATATATTGGTTTCGAGAGCTTCGTGGTGGCCGCAACTCCACTACCGATTTAGTCCGCAGCGGCAAGCCCTCCGTTGCGGTTACAGAGGACAATATAAAAAAAAATACATGAAATGGTGTTAGCTGACCGGAAAGTGAAGATGCGCGAGCTAGCAGATACCACAAAGATTAGTACTGAGAGCACACTGGATTTGGATCCCTCGGACTATTCTTCCCAAACCTCAAAAGATGGCTCATCAATAAAAAATTCAGCTCACGCGAGGAAATCATCGACGCCACGGAAGAGTATTTTGCAGACCTTCCGGAAAATAACTTTTCGGACGGGATCAAGAAGTTGGAAAATCGCTGGAATAAGTGTATCAAACTAAAAGGGGACTAGACTATATAAAAACAATTTTTTTAATTCCCAATGAGGTTACTTTTCACCGCACCTAGTATGTCTTTCGGGCGAGGCTGGGATTGGAACACCATACCTTCCGATGTGGAAGCCAGTCCACTACCACTTGAGCCACTGCTACCCATTGGTTTTGGTTTGAATTGGATTCGCAATGTGTTTCTTGAATGGATATGATACTGGGACGATATTCTTTTATTAGTATGTTAAGTTCATCGTAGTTGTTTAAAAAGCCCTTCATGTTCCATCTTAAGATATCAATTTTAGGTTGGCGTATATTAAGCTGTTGAGATATCGAACGTCGTGCACCCCACTGGCCGGAACCAGAGTTGGCTGCCCTCGCTCCCGCTGCCGACAGTGAAATCCACGACGATTTGGTAGGAATAGTTTTGTTGTTTTTATGCATTATCATCCGTATCAGGTGTATTAATATATGTAGTACGTATTAGCATTTAACATTTTTCTTGTAAGTGAAGTAATAGGTGAGTTTTGAGCTTACATTTAACCGCTGTTGGTTAGTGGTGTATTAGGAAGAGGTATGTGTAGAAATGGATTGTTTGTGATGATAGAGAAATTTGAGCTTTTTTCATTGTTTTTAGTTAGTGTTGTTGATATGGTATGAGGTTTGGTTGGTCAAGATGTGGTTGTGGTGTTTGCGAGGGTAGTTTGAAGGGTAATTTTATCGTTGGTAATAGGTTTAGCTTGAGGGATTAGTGTGTCAGTGTCACTCGAGCTTAATCGTGGGAGGTTTTCCGAGTTTTAATTTCAAAATTTCTTTGCTTTGAAGATATTCCGGGCAGTCTCTTGAAGAAGAAAGGTGATCATCGGCGTAATTAGCATACATGAGACATGTGCAGTCGGAAGGGCTGTGTGGGGGAACATTACACGTGGGGCAAAGCACTATTTCTATTACACCTTTTCTTTGTGTGGCCGAGAAGCTGGCAGTTTTGACATCTCATAGGGTTTGGGATATATTCTTGAATTTTGGCTTTATACCAACCTATTTCAACCGATGGGGGGATTTGGTAGTGCTCGAAAGTAAATAAAATAAGCCTGAGGGGCGAATGCTCTCGTCCACGTGCTTAGTGAACTTGTACACGTCAGTGACACCTTGTGACTTCATCTCTGAAATGATTTCTTCTTCTTTTATGTTTGTTAAATAGGGCGCATATACTATACCTTTGGAGGAGTTGAGGCTAGAGTGCAAGTTTACAGTGACTGCACACTGGTTTGCTAAATTGGTGATACGTAAGAATTTGTGCGCTACCTTTTGGGATTTGGTTAGCATCAGTATGTTGCCGTCTCTTAACTGCGATACATTTTCGTACTCAGTGCTAATAGCGTCTATTGCTTTCCGTAGTTCAGAAGCAAGTAGTTTATCAGTCTCCTTTGCAGAAATCATGACAAATCTAGGGTTCTTAAAGTTGGAGGCAGGGGAAAAACTTGGAAAATCCCCATGGATTATGGATCTATATGTTTTTGGTCGGGGTTCAATGAATTGCTGATCAGCAGCCAGTTCACAAAAACAATTTAATCTAAGAGTGAACAATTTGTATTTAGCGTACGTTCCAATTGCCTATAAAGACCATTTTTTACATTTCTATACCGCTACACCCAAATTGTTTAATAATTCTACCATTTTCGGATAGTTTAACAACTACTTTTACGTTATTTTCAAAAAAGGTTAAAGGTTGACTTTAATAATATAGAATCCTTTTTTAGAACATCTACATGATTATCAGCACAAGTCATTCATATATTTTATACTTAATATATTTTATATTTGAATATGTTCAATTTTTTTTGTTTTCTTTTTTTTTCCACTCTTTCTCTTTTCATTTTTACTTCCTTTGAATATGTATGTAGGAATGTATAATTTGCACTTTGTATTTTAACACTTTATATTCTTTTATTTTACTTTGTATTTTATTACTGTCGTCTAAGTTAGTTTGTATTTTATTATTGTCGTATTGATTCTATTCTCAGTTTGCTTTCCGATCGTCGACGTTTAGTCATAACTCACAGTTTATATGCTATTAATGTCATATCGATTTTACTTTCAGATCATCGACCGCTGACCATGTTGTTTATAGTATGTTTTGAGCTCTAATCACCATGATGAGACATCCATCGTACGCTCGTTAGTCGAACGTAATGGCCTGAATTCGTTTCGTTCTTTGAGTCACAACTGTGGAGGTGTGGAATCGATTTCATTGATTCATCATGGATCGAATGCATTTGTTGACCTAGATAAACGGTCATAAAAGGCAAAGACACGCGATCATTCTTATAGCAATACAATGACTCCACCGAAAATAGCATTGATCTTATTGGGAGCGTGCGGCGGATGGATGGCGCTATCGTTTATAGTAAAACTATGGACTTGGCACCAAGTTCTGTTTTGGTTTGGCCTATGGAATTGGCTGTCATGAAAGTGAGGAGTCAACGAGCGAGCAACGGTCAGAGAAAAGAAGGAGTCTTGTTCGTTTAAAGCCGGAATACGGTCGAGGGTCCGCGTTGAATTTAATAGTTTAAGTATAAGATTGAATAAAGTCTAAATTTAAGATAAAGTTGTACTTGTTATTTACCTAATTTTAAAATAAAGTTTAAAAAAGTTTTACTACATGTATATATATATATTTTTTTTGTTCATTCTAATGGATTTAGATTTAAATATTGTTACCCCACATCAATTGTATAATTGTATTTTATAAATTGAAGAGTCGTTCGGCACTAACACCATTTTGTTTAATTTTTTCTTTAATTAAATATAGATTGTAAGAAATCGCAGTTGTACCTATAAAATGGAAAAGGGAAATGAAATAAAATAAAATAAATTCCCGGTTTTTAATTTATTTGGCCCCGGGGCCATGGCTATGTAATTAATCACTAACTGCGCGCGTAAAATTGAACACGCGTCTTTGACAAAAGAAAAATAAAAAGTATGTAGAGTAAGCGGGATAGATAGAATATACACTCTATCGAGAGAAAAACTCTTTGCCAACACACTTGCACCAGGGAAATTCAAACACGATGTGAACGCTACGAGAGCTAGTCGTAGAAGTTCACAATAAGACTTCAAAATAGAAAGGCACTCCAAGAAGAGATAAAGCCTCGGAAAGAGCAAGAAAAGTCACCTGAATTTCTTCAAAATTCGATAAAATGAAAATGAAACTGGGCAAAAGATTAATTATTGAAAGTAACGACATTACAGTTCATGGAAGAATTGGTAGCTATAGCCGTGGCTCAAGTGGTAGTGGACTGGCTTCCAAATCGGAAGACTCCGTGTTCGAATCCCAACCTCGCCCGAAGGACATTCATTTTTCCAGTTAACAGAAATCATGTAAAATGAGTAGTTGTCTAGAACAAGCCAACTTCCACTAAGAATTTAGTCTCCCCATTAAATGTTGGATGCCACCCATGGAGCGAAATAACTACTTTCTTTCTTTCTCTATCCCATATAAGTGTATTCATACCCACTTGAGTGTTAGTTACGTTCTTTTTTAAAAAAAAAGCTCGCTATGTTTTTTTCAAAGTTTGTAAAAAAAGCTAATTGTAATGGAATAAAAAGGTTCCAATTATCAGAAAATGATAATTTTTTTGTGGCCGTCCTTTAATAGCAAGGATTTCACGCTTTTCAAATTTGTTAACTGCCTCCTGTTCAACGTGCACTTTTCATAGACTTCATAGTCAAAAGAAAAACTGACAAGGAAGAAAGAGGGATACCGATTTGCGTTGGTTTTATACGAGGGTTGTCTGTAAAGTTTCCGACCACTACGAAGTTTCAGTCATTTTGGACGCGCAGTTTTTAGTTGACAGTCCTTTGATCGAGTCGATGTGAGTGTTTTTTTGTGAAAATGGAAAAAATTGAGTATCGAGCTGTTATTAAATTCTTGTTTTTGAAAGGCAATACACCTACGCAAATCAAAAATGAGTTGGACTCTGTGTATGAGGACTATGCACCATCATTTACCACATTGAAATTTGGGGAAGCTGAATTTAAACGTGGCCGTAAGGGCTTGGGAGATGATGAACGTTCGGGACGTCCAAAAACTGCAACCACTGACGATAACATTGCTACAGTTCACCAAATGGTGTTAGACGACCGCCGAATTAAAGTGAGAGAGACAGTAGAGATTACGAAAATGTCCAAAGAATGTGTTTGTTATATATTAAATCAAGATTTAGGCATGAGAAAGCTGCTTACGTTAGACCAAAAACGTGATCGAATGAACATTTCCAACGCTCTGTTGGCGCAGTTTAGGCACAATAAATCCGAGTTTTGGCGCCGATTAATTATTGTAGATGAAACTTGGATACGCCCGAAACAAAAATTCTTTCAAAAGAGTGGACTGCAAAGGGCGAGCCGGCTCCAAAAATAAAATAAAAACTGTTTTTTCGGCTGGGAAAGTGATGGCGATTGTTTTTGGGATAGTAAGGGAGTTATCTTAATCGATTATCTTCAAAAAGGAAAAACCATTACAGGAGCATACTACGCATCATTACTTGCCAAGCTGAAGGCAGAAATTGCGGAAAAACGGCCACATTTGCAGAAAAAGAAAATCCTGTTTCACCAAGACAACGCCCCGTCTCACACCTCAGCGGTTGCCATGGCCAAAATCCATGAATTACGGTTTGAACTTTGACCATCCGCCTTATTCACCAGATCTAGCCCCAAGCTACTTCTTTTTGTTTCTCCATCTAAAAACTGAGCTCGGAGGACAGAGATTTTCGTCAAATGAGGAGGCAATTACCTTCGTGAATAATTATTTTGCCGAGAAAAACGCCAAGTATTATTTGGACGGGTTAGAGAGATGGGAGCATCGCTGGGAGAAGTGTGTAGGAGACTATGTAGAAAAATAAAAAAAATATTTTGAGAAAAAATGTCTTGTATCATTGTTTGGTCGGAAACTTTTCAGACAACCCTCGTATTTTCCTAATATTATAGAATTTGTATCTGCCATTACTCGTCATAAGTTCACTTATTATACTATACTTCTCACATTATTTTACTTAAAAGGTAAAAATTCTGATACCAATATTAAAATTGGTATAGAGGATCCAGATTCATCGGAGCAAAATCCTTATAGCGTTAGGAGTTACGTCACAAACATCACTCCCCTTCAGTTCCGCTACATGCCCTTCTTTTTCTTCTCAACCAAATGACAAGCCATCTACAAATTAATTCCTTTCCCACATTTCACAATTATAAAAAGAGGTGAAAGGATCAACGTCAGTTTATAGTGTAAAAACCAAAGTATGAAGATAGCAAAATAAGTTATTTTCTTTTTAAAAACTCGGTTGGTGAACCCTCATAAGTAATTTCAGTTTGATCTTAAGCCAATCTTTAAACGTACTCTGAAATACTGACAACACACTCACGGAACGTCCCACCAGACAAACTTATTTACAATATTTTACAGCCATTTCAATCCACAAATGTTAAAGACCAGCATGCAGCATTACTTTGATTGTTTGTCCAATTTTTTCTTGGCCTGCTCTGTATGTATTTATCCCCTTGAGACAGACAACAGTAATCAAAATGTAAACAAATAGAAGCCCATGAAATAACATAATATGCGCCGACTAACAGTATGAATAAACATTCTTGATAAAATCAATTATATGTTGTACATACCTGTTCCACCTAATGATGGAGTCGAATTGGCTTGATTGGCTAGACGGTCTTGTAAGACTTGACGATTACGATGTTCCCAATCCCGTCGCAAGTTCTGTGCTTCTGCAACAAGTTCAGGCGGTAAACTTGCGATCTGCGAATCTTCCATATCAGTTAGTATCTAATAAAGATAAGTTAGTTTACAATATTTGAAATTATTATTCATTTTATTTGTATGAGTATAATGGAACTTACCGCTTGTCTTAAGGATGGTTGCAGGTTTTGGAAAAATGCCGCAGCATCAACTGGGTCATTTGGATTTGCAGTTTGTGCTGCTTGTCTTTGCTGCTCTATACGTTGTTGTGATAATACTTCTGCTTGAATACTTGGTGGTAGGGCAGCCAAAAAATCTGGATTAACTTCAATCAGAGATTCGTGCTCGGTTTCAATTGCACTAAGTTGAGCCCTCTGCCGGCTCCGCTGTGCCCGTAAATGTTCTTGAATTACCTCTTCTCGCATTTCACTTGGAAGTGCAGCCAAGAATGATGGATCAACACCTTCGGGAACTTGAAGATCCCCAAGAACTTCGCGTACTTCTGCAGTCATTTCAGGGATTCTTGGTGTAGCAATAGACGCTGTTCTGACGGCAGACATTTGCGCAGATAATGAAGAATTAGCTGAAGAAGATGGCATATTGTTTGAGTATGTAGCTGTTGCTGTAGATGTGGATGTTGATGCAGAACTAATCACATCAATGTTTGAATCATTAGCAATTGTTTGAGCATCTGGGTTTTCATTTGGTCTATTTTGAGTTTGATTAGAGAGCAAAGGTTCTTGTAAAGGACTGGCTGATGAACCGTCAGCCCTTTCCTGAGAACGAACTGATGCCGAGAACTGTAACAATAAATATTTTTAATGAAATAAACAAAATTGACGTAATTCCAAACAGTTCAAAATTTAAAAAAGGAGGTTTCCTGACTGAAATGACCAATTGTGAGTTCACTTTGTACAAATTGAATATACCATACACAATTCATTCAAAAAGCTACGGTACTTAATGTAAATAAATAAAAATAAAATGTACAAGTGGCGCTACTATATTTCTATTATTTTGCGATGGAACTATTGTGTTGTCATGAAAGTAATTTCGGTTTTTACAAGTAGATCGCATTGTGTTTGTTGATTTTTACTTACATATGTCAAAGTTGTGATATTTTTTCTTTCGATATTTGATATCTGTCAATGCAAGCTTACTTTAGAAGCAAATCGGTCTTAATTTTGTTTGCACCTGTTAATACAGAGTCAATTGTAACACGTATTGTAGAAACTAACATTTTCGACATACTATTTCACTCTTATATAACCGTAAAGGCAAGAAAACTATAGAGGTTCACAGAGTTATGGAAGTTTATGGTGTTAGCTGCTAAGCAGAACGCTCGTGCCAGAATTGGTTTAGGAAATTCCGTTTTAAGAATGCTTACTCAAATATGATCAACGTTCTGGTAGATCAACAGAAGTTGATGATGAGTAGATCAAAGACTCGTAGAAAAACTCAACTCGATATTTGGGTTCTATGGATCGTTTTCAATAACATCAATCAAAAACGATCATGGTCTAAGCGTGATGAACCAGCATGCGCTATGTGTAAACATTTTAAGGAGGCACAGAAACAAGGTGTTGTATATTTTGAGCTCCTTCCAAGGAACGATCAATTCAGATGTTTACTCCCAGTAACTAAAGGAACTGGAGGAATCAATCAAATAAAAAACGCCAGAAATGGCAAATCGAAAGAGAATCGTGAATATCGCGTGTAAACCTGTTCTAAGTACAACAGGTTTTACGGTTAACTTTTATTCTATTGTATTATAACATGAGAAATGCTAAGGAACATACCTATCTTCTACATACAGTGTTGGCCAAAATTATAGCACGAAAAATTCTCACTTAAGAAAAAAGTAAGGAACATTAAAAAAAAAAAACTTGTGACAGCTTAAAAATGTTTATATTTTCCTATTCACAAAATATTACTCTTTGATTTACAGTTACTCACTTTACGTTAAATCTTATCCAATTTTTAATAAAATAAATGAATTAAAAATCAATTGAAAAATAAGTGGACAAAAACTAAAGCACATGCACCCTGTTATTGCCTTCAGTCAGCAAATTTTACCGTTTACTTATAATATGCATCAAAGATTACTGTTTTTCTTTTCAAAAACATTCTAAACAATGGAAAAGAAAATTATTTTTGTGTGATCGGCGGCATTTTAAATCAGAAGCTTAAATTGTGTTTAATTGTGACAAAAAGGTGATAAAATGGCTCGTAATAAGTATTCTGACGAAATAAAAGAAGAAATAGTTTCTGATTTTGAAAGCGGTAAATCGGTCACATTTATTGGAAAAAATTTTGGTATAAGCCATTCGGTGAATTCGCGAGTAATAGCTCGATTTCGTGCTCGGGGAAATGTCCAAACAGCGCACAGTGGCGGTAGACCCGTCGCGAGGATAAAAGGCTTATTCAAAAGGACCCCTGTATATCCTCAAAATGTGTACAAAAAGAACTGGGCATTGAGATCTCAAGTAGGACAATTCGGCGAATTGTGCTTGATAGTGGCTTAAAATCATATCGTCCTATACAAAAGCCATTTATTGTATTTCTCTAAAAAATCACCGCGTGAGAATTGAGTTTGAAAAGGCACACCTTAACTGGACCGTAGCAAAATGGAAAACTGTACTTTTTTCTGACGAATCCAAATTCAATTTAAAGGTTTTCATTCGGTACGGAGGCCGAAAGGCGAAGGCCTTAAATCCACGATTCACCAAGGGTACAGTGAATACGGTGGTGGCAGTATTATTGTGTGGGGATGTTTTTCCGGTCATGGAGTCGGGCCAATTCATAGGATTAGTGGTATAATGGATCGTTTCGTGTACCGGGATATCCTTCAAAACGTCGTGCTTCCTTATGCTGAGGAGAATATGCCGTTGCGATGGATTTTCCAACATGACAACGATCCTAAACATACCGCTAAACTTGTGAAGGATTGGCTTAACGAAAGCGAAATAACTGTAATGAAGTGGCCAGCGCAATCCCCTGGTCTCACTCAAACCCTATAGAGAATCTATGGGGAATTGTAGATCAAAGGATTGATCGCACGAAATGCAATAATTTGGACTCACTGCTACGACAAGCACAAATTGCCTGGAATAACATCCCAATACATAATATTGACAATCTAATTGCCTCTATGTGCTGCGGTAGTCAAAAATAATGGATATGCCACTAAGTATAGGTTTCAAAAAATTTTTTTTATGTTATTTGTTTATAAATTCGAAAATGTGCTTTAGTTTTGTCCACTTATTTTTCAATTATTTTATTTTATTTTATTAAAAATTAGATAAGATTTAACGTAAAATGAATAATTGTAAATCTACTCTTTGACATTGTGTGAAAACGAAAATATAAAAGTTTTTATACTCTCATGACCTTTTTTAATATTCTTTAACTTTTTTCCTATATGACCATTTTTCGTGTTATAGTTTTGGCCAACACTGTATGTGTAGTATATATGTATGTAGTTGTAATTAATGATTCTTTTCCCAATAAAGTACAGTCGACTTGGCTTTGTCACCGAAATTACGTTTTTCCTTGCAATCTTCTCTTAACCTAGACTAAAAGTTATGCGGCGTGCTCTGTTTTCTAATCCAGGTGCTACAGTTAAAATTTTGTTTTGCAACTGAATATTAGTGGATAGCATTTTCTACGGACGTACGTCCGCAATTGTGCCGCATTGTCGGCTGGCTCTTGCTTGGTTGATCTAGCCGATTCATCGTTATTGATAACTAAGCTTTTTGGCTAAAAATCTGTTTCTGTGATCAGTCACTTAACATACTCGATGGATCTAGACCTGGCCGGATTTTTTCTATTCCCTGAGCTGAAGACTGATATGAGCTAAAGACTTCCATGAAAGGCAGTTGATGACGTGAAATCTATTCAACTATGTGTGATGAGGGTATTGCGAAGCATATGGTATATTGAAAATTGAAGAAATAGTTTTGTTTTAACTTGTTTTTCTTTCTTTTTTTAATCCGTTTCGGATTTTTTTTAATAAATTGTATAATTCTTTATTCCCAATACCAGATGAGAAAGTAAGGAAAGCGGGCTCATAAACAAAGTTCGGAAAATATCAACTTGCAATGAGAACATTATAATAAATCTACTTTGTAGATTGTTTAATACAAAGTTAACGCTTTCATCTCTTGAGAGCGCGCAGATTATATAATAAAAAACACAAGCCAGTATATTGTATTCACACCAGGCAATCAAAGCCACGACTTTAGCCCACTGAACCAAAATGAAATAAAGATAAAAATACCGTAACTCGGACCAAGCAGAGCTCTAGTTCAGATGGGCTACCCCAGCAGATATGTGTATGTAGGTTAACGGGTAACACAACTCCGGCAAAATCAGCTTAGTGCGTATAGTTGTGCTAATTCATCGAAGAACGTTCAAGCCGCAACGGGAATAACGAACGGCACAAGGCACAAGGTCAACAGTTGTTGGAGATGAAGAAAGCCAGACAATGCAGCGGTGCCACCACAAGTAGATTTTAGTATCAGTAGTTAGTTTAAGTTGTACTCTTGAGTCGAACGCTTCGGCTAATAAAAATCAATTGTTCCGACACATAGTGTTAATGCTAGCTGTTTAATTATATTAATTTGTATGTATTCTACCCGTGCAGACGAATTGCAGGATACCGGGGTATGTGTTCTGAAAAAATACTTTCGAACGGCATTTTATTTTCGGTACTGATCCATATTTTAACAATAAATAGGATATTACAGGTTTTATAAGACGATGGAAATTACCACAGTAATCGGCTTTGGACCGCCACCCATTTCTACACTATCTCTAGGTAACATTCTAAAATTCCAACTTACCTGTGATAAAACATTTTGTATTTCATCATCAAAATCCATTATTACGTCTTCAACGTTTAATTCATCGTCGTCGTCCTCTTCATCCTCATTATCATCGTTTTCCTCGTTCTCTTCATGAGCCTGTCGTTCATCATCATCATCTTCCTCATCTTCTTCATCCTCGTCTTCCTCTTCATCTTCATCATCGGGTAATGGTACCAAAGCAGCTTCAGCTATTTCTGCATTTAAATCCTGGTGCATATCTATGTTATAATTACAGTTGAGACAAATTTGTATCATGTATAGTTAACAAAAAATAATTACTATAGTTTCCAGTTTCGTTCCCAATTTGTTGGTGAGCTGTATATACTTGTGCTGAACCTGGAATGAGGTTGGATGCAATGTCCTGAGTTCCTCTGTCTTGGAATGCATTTTCTAAATAAATATTTATTTTAGTTATATACATATGTAAGTTATTTTTCCACCTACGGGTGTTAAAATTTGAAATTTTATTAAAAAAAAAAAAAACGTAAAAAAGTTAATTCTGCCATTGTCCACATATATTAAAAGTTATGGACGAGTGAAACAGCCGCCATTTGTATGAAACGAATCATCGTCTTGTTAAAATTTATTAATCTGTTTTGAAAATGAATTTGTTGTTGTTGGTATATTATTTCAATAATAATAAAAAAAAAAAGATTTTGTCTAAAAATTATCACTTTCTTCTTGCTTCACTTTAGGCAAATGACCAATGACAAATGCACAACATAACTCATGGTCAGTTTAATACAGTTCTTGAGTTAACTCTATCTTCCTGTTATCCTCTTGATGAATATCCTTACTTAAGCAAAATTCGTTAGCTTAATGTTTAATCGTTGTGAACTATTGCGAATTGATGTGCATCTAGGACTTCAGCAACGGTTGCACTAAGTTATTTCTATAACTATAAATTCTACCCTGATGTTGAACTGAATTAGTTTTCTTATATTTATAAACAGTATTTGAACCAGCTGTGCATGTATCAATGCGTTTTTAGCGTTTCAAATTCACTAACCTCAATGTTACCATTAAGTTGTACCACACAACATGTCTGATTTGCAGTAAAAAATTAAAAAAGATATAATATAATTGGATTACAAAATTTTTATTTTATCAATATATAATACTCCCTTCCAATGTGATTCAAGGTCAAATATAGTATCCTTTTTTTTTTTTTTGTTCAAGTCCTGCCTCTGCTCGGTTTCGGGAAATTTTTTGTCGGCAAAATGAGCTCAGACTGCGGAAAACGTGATAGTTCGTTGGAGAAACACCAAGAGGGTGTGGTGGATGGGGGATTGCGAAAGAATTTTAAATCGTAAATGTAGTTTTTGCATCGTTACACATGAAGTATGGGGCCTAATATTTTCATGTAATAGGATTGCACCATGCCTATTGACCATTAACTTTTCTGGGTAAAGGCCAGGCTTGGGGATGGGATGTGCCTCGGTTTTTGTCTGCATCCACAAGCCAACCTTCAGCGGCTGTCATACGGAATCCACTTTTCATCACAGGTGACTATCCGGTGCAAAAACGGCTCACTTTTGTGTCTTAAGCTAAGCGATGCACAGATTTTTAGCCGCCGTACGGACGCACTCAGTTTATGGGGTACCTATTTGTCGAGTTTTTTTTTTTTTTTACATTTCCTATGATAGAGAAGTGTTGTCAGCATATTATCATATGGGATATATCCATGTTCTGTGCGATTCCCCTCCCCCTTTCACCCCCCGATTTCTACTTCCACCTTTAGTCTTACGACATCGTCATCAATTAAGGTTTCAGGTTAATCGCGTGGTTAATCTCCGACAATGAACTCTCCGGAACAGAAGTTCTTAAGCCAGCCATCGAATAATGCGTTCATTTATATCCAAGTTTAATTTCATACAGTCTGAATTGGAGCTACTCCGACAGCATGTTAAACAAATCCTAGGACATAAATTACTCTACTTGTACCGAACCCTAAGTGTCAGCTGTCAAACACACGTACTTTCTTTTTTTTTTTATAATCGGCGCGCGCACAAGGGGTTTTTGTACCCTTAAAATGTTCGTACACAGCGCGGGCGAAGGAAATTTTGGGAGGAAAATTTTGGAAGAAAAGACAGGTACCGATGTACATTGTTTTTAAATGTTTGCAAGTTATAACGACCAGGAAACACAGAGGTCGGCAGGGCATTCCATAAAAGAGTTCTATGGCTTAGGAAAGAATCACGATATTTTAGAGTACGTCCGAAAATGGGCCTGAGGGTATACTGATGAGCATTCATAGCGAGACGGGTGTTACGGTTGAAAGTTTGAATGGGCGGAATGCTACTGGCGATTTCAATGGAGCACTGCGGGTGGAAATAGCGATAAAACAAAGTGAGACAGGAGACATTACGTCGGTGTTCGAGGGTGTCAATTGATTGACTGATATTAGTATCACCAATTAGTTTTATCGCACGGTTTTGAATCCTATCTAGCAGGTACAGAGATGTTTTAGGAGCACCTGACCAGATGTGGGCATTATACTCCAGTTTTGGGCGGATAAATGCCTTATATATTGTGGCCAGATCAGAGAGGGTAAAATATTTCTTACGTCGCTTGAGGAAACCTAGACATTTCGCAGCATTTTTGGCGACATCGAATATGTGGTCATTCCAACGTAAGTTTTCATTGACACACATACCGAGAATGGAAAGTTTATCGGTTTCGACGATGCAAGTGCCATTCATGGATAATGGCTGGGTATTTGAATTTCGCTTTAATGACAGCAGACAGCATTGTGTTTTGGAAGCATTAAATTCAACTCTGTTGATAGTTCCCCAATTGGTTATGCTGTTGATATCGGAATTTAGTGAGCTTAGCATACGCTGCCGTACCCGTTCTACAGCCGAAGAGCAGGGGCGTGAGTCCGGGAACAATTATGAGAAGCAGAGAGTGCTGTCATCAGCAAAGGAATAAATTGGATTAGAAGTAGCAGACAATATATCATTAATGAAAATTAAAAAGAGTGTCGGAGACAGAACAGAGCCCTGGGGCACACCAGCATTTATTTTGTGAATATCAGACTTGAAACCGTCCAAGACAACTTGAACTGAACGTTTCGAAAGGATCCCAAGAGCACGCATTTTCGACAAGAGAGCCTGATGCAAAACTCTGTCAAACGCCTTAGAAATATCAAGTGCAACTCTCTTGCTTTCGGGAGATTGATGTACGCGTTGGTTCCACTTTTCGGTGAGACATGCCATCAAATCACCAGTGGACCTGTTGCTACGAAAACCATATTGCCGGTCATTGAGAAGTTTTCATGTTTCGAGATATTTCATTAGCTGACGGTTTATCAGCGTTTCCATGATCTTGGAGAGAAGGGACGTAAGTGAAATGGGTCTGTAGGAAGAGAGAGAAGAAGATTCGCCTTTTTTAGGGACGGGCTGGACAAATGCTGTTTTCCATCTGCTCGGAAAGAGTCCTAAAGAGTAGGATTGATGAAAAAGCTTTCGCAGTGGTTTTGCCAGCGTGGAAGAACGAACACCTCTTCAGAAGAAGGGGAGATATACCATCTGGACCAGCGGATTTATGCATGTTAAGATCTTTAAGTACTCTTGCTACTACTTATCTTATAAAAAAGTTATTTGCCCGTTCTGACAAAGACGTTCCCTCGAAACTTTGTTATTTCGGACTTTAGTGAAAATCAGATATTCCGCGTAGTACTACCTAATACTTGTGTCAATGACAGCAAATCTAATGCAAATTTGAACACCCTTCATTTTAATTAGTACCTATTTAAAATTAACATATTTTTTTAAATATATCTATGGAAATACAAAAGATTTTAGAACACTTTTCGGCTGCAGGCGCAACAACAGTATTTAGTTTTTTTTTTTTTTTTAAATAAATCTTACCCATGATATTTCCAGCGGCACGTTGTATTCTTTGCGATCTCCTATTACTGCAATTTGTTTGCCTTGTGATTAAAATTCTGGCATTACCTATCGTAAGTTAAAATTTTTTTTTCATATCTGGACTAATCAAATAAGAATAATAAAATATAGTAGTTACCGGAATCATTTGGAATATCCAAACGGTCCGCATTCTCCGTTGCTGTGTTTGTATTATTTGCTGATAAATTTGTGTCACGTTGATCCGAATTTCTAGGAACTAAAACAGGAATGGCACTTCGTCTACAATTTGAAGTGTTTGCATAGCTGGTTGATTGAGTAGATGCAGACAAAGTATGGCTAGGTGTAGAATTAGCTGCATTAGTTCCTGTCTCCTGTTCTTCTCCGGATATGACTGTAGTTGGGGTCTGTGGAACAAAAATATTTGTCTTTCGTTTACGTTTTTTAGTTTTTTTGCGTAGTTCCTGTAATTCTGGAATTAGCTGATGAGCTACAGTCAAGCATATATCAGGTTGGGATTCCATGTCCAAATTTTTTGCTTCTTCAAGCCACCAATGGAGAGCTGCTTATGCATATAACGATTCATTTAGCAATTAAGAATAATGGATAAAAAAAAAGTGATTTTACTCACCATCTTGATTGAAGAGCTCATATTGTACATCGTCTGGATTGAATGTAAAAGGAGCACAATACTGTTGATCGACAAACAATAATCGACGTGAATCACGCTGCAACCTAGAATTAGAGTTTGCCGATCGCCCATCTCCATTTTCTCCACCACCAGCTGTAGTACTGGCATTAACATTAAAGGTTGTATTATTAGATGAACCCAAGAGCCCGCTTCCATTTGCCATATTTGTATTTTCATTTGATGAGTTTGATCCTGCAACAACTGCATTAGAAAGCGTTTGGCCATGGTGGATGTAATAATTAAAGCGAGCTATTAAGTCTAAATAAAAAGCTCTTAATAACGTAATAGGATAACTGTAAGATATTGTATGGTTACCATCATCGACATTGCCATTGCTGTTTGGTGCAGCTGTGCTTATACCAGGACCTGGTGTGGCCCGTATTATACCAATATTAATACTTTGGCGTTGTTGTTGTTGTATAGGATTAAATGAGCGGCTCAAGACACCAGCTGTTGTATTACGTTGCTGTCGCGTTTGATGTACTAGGCTCGATACGCGATTGTCATTGATTACAAAATTCGAACCACCGTTAGAGCTTCCACTACTAGCTCCTAATGCTGCACTGCTGGTTCCGGGTGTATTAGCGCTGGCTAAAAATATTCGACAATGTTAGCATTAATTAGTTTATTTTATTCAATATTCTTGTATTGTATTTTCTGTCTTATGAGCAAGAAAAAATAATTTATAATTAATTTCCTCTCCATATTGATTAGGCGGCAGAAAAAAAAAATATTCACATCATAACTCCGGAGGTTTCCGAGGGCGAACAATATGAGGCTTATATGCAAAAGGAAGAATGAAAGGTAAAACGTATTACGGCACTGTGAAATGGATATGATACGCGTTGAGGGGTAAGGACATGAGATGCGTTTACATTGCTTATGTGAGGCAAATGTGACCCATTAATTCAGAAACAGCTGGACCGATCTCACCCAAATTCTGCGCATACATATTTTAGCCCATTTTACAAATTTAAGGTGCAGGATTTTAAGGAAATACAAAATAAACATACCGTGTACAGAACGTTTTAAGGAAACTTTTTCTTTTCTTTTTATAACATCTATTTTTACGAAAGTGCGTTGAATTTTAAAACATAATAAGACCAAAATCAGAACTGTAGCATTTGCAGTTTTGAAGATAATCGGGCAATTGTGCAAAGCACGGCACACTTTTCAGGAGACGCAAAAACTAAAAGCGTACTTTTTTGTTACTGAAAAAAATTCAAAACTTATTTTTAATGTTTTTTTTTGTCATTTTTAATTAAACAATAATTATCATAATGAATTCAGTGAACAGCAATACCCACATCTAAGAAGTAGGGAGTTTGGAAGCAATAGGATTCGTGGTCTCATGCGTTGCTCACCCAGTTTGACTGAAATTTTAAAGCATTTCTACAGATCGGAAAAAGGTTCCGTTTGTCGCATTCAGTTCTATATTGTCTATATTAGATGACTGAAATAAAAAAAAAATCGGTTTTGGAGTCAATTCTCAAGTAGCGAAATATCAGTAACAGGCCAGTTACTTCAGCGAAGCAGTAACAAAAATGAACAAATAACGTGCAATCGTGCAATGGCACAGATTGGCCGACAATCGCAAATTTTGGATTTAAATGGCTAGCGATTTTATTCAATGATGAGAGGCGATCGAATGCCTAAGCAGTGGAGAGAGTTTTCTGGTTCCACTGCATAAAGACAAATTACGACGCTAGAAATTGTAACAACTACCGATCGGTGAAACTATTATCGCAAACTTCGAAAATAAACGAGGGGGTTCTAAACAGTTGACTAAGGAATATTATTAAATGGAATGGCAGTGAATGTGCCTTTGAGACGGGCATGGGCATATGACGCGAGCCAAAGTTTACGAATAACGATGGAAAAACATCAAAAAATTTCGAAGGATCGGCATGTCGTTTTCATCGACTTGGGAAAAGCGTTCAACAGAGTTCTCAGAAATCTCATTTTGACGCGCTAATATTTTAAAATGTACTCGGGACATATGTTAAAATGATATGCGATATGTACGTTGACGTTCACACAAATTCGAAGTTTAAGGAGTACATCAAGGCAGTGTAAAAAGTTTGTAAATCTCGCGCAAGATTTTCTATTGAAGCAGCACATCGAGTTCGGACCAACTTCTTTTCTTTACGCCGATTTTTTAATTTAATTTTATTTACATGGAACGCATTCACATTAAGAATCAAAATTGTCTTTGCTGTAAGATATTGGGTCTATAACGTGCGGTTTGCGGTGGCGTAACATGTATTATTCCATTGGAACATGCGTTGGAAAGCTATTGTCATTGTACGTCATTTCATTATATGTCATTCATTTGAAGCGTAAACAACAATAATTTTTTTCACTCAAATATGTCGAACTTTGTGCCCGAAAAAGTGTTTTTGCGGAGAGTTCTTCTTCATTACTTTAATATGAAGAAAACTGCTGCCGAAAGTCATCGTATTTTGGTGGAAGATTATGGTGAACATGCGCTAGCTGAGCGAACGTGCCAAAAGTGGTTTGCACGATTTAAAAGTGGTGATTTTGGCTTGGAAGACGATGAACGTCCTGGGCAGCCAAAAAAGTTTGAAGATGAAGAACTGGAAGCATTACTCTATGAAGATTGTTGCCAAACACAAGAAGAGCTCGCAGAATCTTTGGGTGTCACTCACGCAGCCATTTCAAAACGTTTAAAAGCAGCTGGATAAATTCAAAAGCAAGGAGATTGGGTTCCACATGAACTCAAGCCGAGAGACGTCGAAAGGCGGTTTTACATGTCCGAAATGCTGCTGGAACGCCACAAAAGGAAGTCATTTCTGCATCGGATTGTTACTGGTGATAAAAATGGATCCATTACGATAACCCCAAGCGCAAAAAATCATATGTGAAACCCGGCCAACCAGCCAAATCAACGGCAAAGCCGAATATCCATGGCGCGAAGGTAATGCTCTGTATTTGGTGGGATCAGATGGGTGTGCTGTATTATGAGCTGCTAAAGCCAGGTGAAACCATCAATGGACAACGCTACCGAACACAATTAATCCGTTTGAAGAGAGCAGTGGCCGAAAAACGCCCGGAATATGCGACCAGACACGAGGCAATAATTTTCCATCATGACAACGCTCGGCCCCACGTTGCTATTCCGGTTAAGAACTATTTGGAAAACAGTGGATGGGTTCTTACCCCACCCGCCTTTTAGCCCAGTCTTTGCCCTTTCTGACTACCATTTGTTCCGGTCGATGCAGAACGCCCTCACTGAAATACGGTTCACATCAGAGCAGAATATCGAAAATTGGCTTGATTCATTCTTGGCTGCCAAGCCGGCGCAGTTCTTTTGGGATGGGATCCACAAATTGCCAGAAAGATGGGAAAAACTCATAGCTTCAGACGGGCAATACTTTGAATAATACTATTGTACATGTTTTTCTTTAATAAACGTTCAAATTTTGGAAAAAAAAAAACCACACGAATTAAGTTATGTACCCAATACATGTGTAATTCAAGCTTTAGTATCAACGTGTTTTGGGCTAGGAAAAAAAAAATAAGTATTACAGTATTGTGCAGTTCTGAACTACTTAAAAGTTAAGCTGGGAATGAGCCGCTATTAAAAAACTTGCATATGTTTTGCACAGCTGCATATGCGAGTTCTCAATTTTCTTTCTTTCCCGCAATCACCTAACGGGACATACCGCGGATGTCTTTGTTTCCAAATAAAGAGTATACATTGAATAACAGAATTTTGTAAGACAAATGTAAAAAGTTACTTTTGTATACAGTGGATCACAAAAGTTTGGTAATGAAAAAAAAACTTGCAAATGTTTTGCACAATACTGTATATTAAGTAATTGTAATGATAAGATATAAACGAGGAAAAAATAAATCAACGAACTTAATTTAATGATTAATTTAAAAGAAATGAAAAAAGGTAAAATAAATAAGAAACAGGAATATTAAATTATTTTTATATGTCATACGGCGCGGGCAGTGACTGAGTGTATGTAACAACCGAAGATAGAGTGTTGTGAGTGCATTGTTTCCTATTGTTGTAAGGGCATAACATCTACAACAATTTGATTCGAGTACCGAGTCGACCACCAGTACACTCGTGAATTTTCCTCGTCTCTTTTGTGCGAAAAAAACATTCGCATCGCGTAAATGAAAGAAAAAAAAAACCATACAAACCACCGCGAGCGAGTTAATGACGTAATCTCACTCTCTGCCTATTCCGTCACTCTTATCAAGTCACATACACCAGATTACATCATCATTTAGGAATGTAAACAACATTACCACCGACATCACCTAAAATGCATTATCGCGAAATGCATTATCAACACAAACAATTAACAAACAACGGAATAAAACAACAAAAAACGGAATATTCCATGGTGGCCGTGGTGTAGTGGTACTAGCAATCGCTTCTCACTCGGAGGGTCAAGATTCGAATCTTAGCCACGACAAGTTTTAATTTGTGTAATTGAAACTCAGTCAGAAAAATCTGCGTGTGAAAGCATAACACTGATATGTAGATTTGGCTGTTGTAGGGTTTTCAAGCACAAATCAACCGTTAAAATTCACAACCGGAATCATTCCGAGTGAAGAAAATCTCTCCGTCGTATTCGGACTCCCACCCCTGGAGAGCCAAGATCGAAATCAAACACACCTGAGTTTCAAACCACTACATCACAAACAATGCTTTCCTTTCTCCTGCTTCTATCTTACCGCCCGCGCCCTGGCAACAGTATAAGGGTATTCATAGCCCCTTAGGCGCACGTAAATTATAAAAAAAAAAATAAAAAAAAAATGGCGATAACAGCCGTCGCAACAATAGTATAAATAGCATTAAGATCTTATATAGTGGTTAGTCTTACGAATATCAATAAAAAGCACGCATTTCTGCGTAGCATAAAATACAATAAATAACATTTTTACTCAACCACCAACATTAACTGGGGACTCGAGGCTGTCCAACTCTTGACTGCAGCCAAATACCACATTGATCAAAATGTTCCCGCACCACACCACCGTGTGGCGCTCACATTCTTCCGATTTGATCTGTTGTTCACATTCCCTTAAGATCTCAGCATCATAGCTTGATATTTGCAAAAGTTACGTAGCCAAGAGTACATCTAGCTCTGTGTGTGTTGACGATTTTTTACAATTTTAGAAATGGATTTCAATTTGCAACAACGAACTTGTATTAAATTTTGCGTAAAAAACCAATTTAATGGTGCGCGAACGTTGGAAATGTTGGAAAAGTGTTTCGGCAACAATTCTCTAGAGAAAACGGTCGTTTACCAGTGGCACGAGCTGTTCAAAAGTGGTCGTGAGTCAATCGAAGATGGTGAACGCAGTGGCAGACCACCGACATTGAAAACCGACGAAAATATTGATGAAGTAAAAGAAATGTTGGTCAATTTTCGCAAATTAACCATCAGAGAGCTAGCGGAGGACTTGAACATTGCCTATGGATCCGTCCAAGACATTTTGGTTAATGATTTGGGTTTCCGTTGTGTAGCAGCAAAGTTGGTGCCAAAAGACCTCAATTTCGTGCAAAAAAGAAACCGTGTTGACGTCGCAAAAGAGATGATTTGCGAGGCTGAATCCGACCCCACATTCATCAAAAGGATCATTATGTGTGCGACACGCAATGCAGACATCAGGCAAGTGAATGGCGTTCACCAAATGAGCCGAGACCAAAAAAACCAAGTCGTTTTCAGTCAAAAAAGAAGGAAATGCTCACGGTTTTCATGGATTACAACGGTGTAATCATGAATTTTTGCCAGAAGGCCAGACAGTAAACAAAGAGTACTCGTATTACATATTTGGGCGTTATGAGACGTTTGCGTGAAGCAATTCGCCGAAACAGACCAGAATTGTGGCCAGAAAACTCGTGGATTTTGCACCATGATAACGCACCGTCGCACAGTGCCATCATTATTCGTAATTTTTTGACAAAAATGCAATAAATACCATCCAACAGCCACCGAATTCACCTGATTTGGCTCTCTGTGACTTCTTTCTGTTCAATCGAGTCAAAAAACCACTACGGAGAACGCGTTTCAGCAGCCGAGAGGAAGTAATAAAAAAAACGCAGGAAGCACTGATGGACATACCGAAAACCGAATATAAAAAATGTTTCGAGGATTGGATCAAGCGCTGGCATAAGTGTGTTGCAGTCGATGGGGATTACTTTGAAGGGGACACAGTATAGATTTAGATGAATGAACTTTTATTTTGAATTTTCTGAATAAATTCCGGGTAAATAAGAAACGACCGTTGGAATTTCCCATGATCAAGCAATGAACTACTTGAAAAGCGTATAATAAGATGCGCCTTTCATTGTTTGTTCTTGGGAAATTCCAACGGTCGTTTCTTATTTACCCGTTGGAATTTCCCATGATCAAGCAATGAACTACTTGAAAAGCGTATAATAAGATGCGCCTTTCATTGTTTGATCTTGGGAAATTCCAACGGTCATTTCTTATTTACCCTTTAATTTTTTTGACTTCCTGTTGAGAAAATATGTACCTGTTCACAGGTAGTAAATGTTTGCGGGTACAAAATTTCAAACAGGTATAAAGAGTGAAAATCGATTGCAAAATGTATGGCCTCATCCTAGTGATCGCCAGTGTATACGGTATATATGCCTTTGCTTTTCCATGCCATTAAAAAATATCCTCCGTATGCATATACATTAGAATTTACGTACATGTACATACATATATGAGTATTCATACAATCTAAAACTTACATGAAACTGTGTATCGAATGATTGGAACTCCATCCAAATTGCGATCACCTGATGAGGTCCTGGGATGATTAGGGGCGTAAACATGGTCAAATACTTCAATAAATTGGCGGGTTTCCTCATCAGCATCAGCTTCGCTGCGATCCTCGGCTTGATCCTCATTTCCATCTTAAAGAAACGTACATAGTATAATTTACGTAATAAATGCAATACATTTAAATGTTTTGATAATATTGTATTGTACATTAAATATAATATGTAAAATAATTAAATATCACTTATGCAAAATCAGATATTTCTCTGCAAACAGCGAATGTTGTCTCTTGTGACTGTTCACGTTGATAATGAAACATAAAGAAAAAAAAAGTAAAAGCGGTGTGAAAAACTATGTTTATTTATTAACTTGAACGAGGTCGTCTCATTAGGCGGCCTTTGTCGAATGATGAAGGTTGGGTATAAACTAAAGGTTATCACATGTTATGTCACATTTTCAACTATAATAAAACAACGGGTTCTTAATTAACCCTTATCCCTGTACTTAAAAAAAAAAACTCTCTTGGTATTTGTGGGTCACATTTGACCAATATGCTTTTTATTAAACAATCACAATTTTTGCATCTAATTTTTTGTTCAAAATGGTTTTTACAAATAAATTTTAAACATTTTGAACATTTTGTTGAATATTTCGTGCTGTTGGAGCGACTTGGGCACAAATACCAGTGAGATCTCTTTAATGACGACACGTAGCTTGTTCTGGATTTTTTCGTGTTTGGGAAATTTTGACCGATGTGTACAGGATAAGGGTTAAAGGGTTTTATTAATTCTTATTATCGAAGTCCACGTTTGTGGTCGCTCCGTGGTGTCCAATCAACTGAATCTTTCGGTTCACTCAGACGACTGACCACTTACAAACACACACAACAATCGTCTCCACTTTAGATAAGTTTTCGATAATTTCAATCTCTAACCTCAATTCTATTTACTTTTTTATACTTCGTTGTAATCCGCTCAGATCTTGGAAGATCTAGTTGATTTTTATTATTTACTAATCTTTTGTTTATATTTCTTTTTTATATTTATTACTTTTTTTTTGCCATTCAATTATTTAAGCTTGGAGAAGATTCATTATCTTGACTTAAACTAGGTGCTTCATTATCATGTTTCAAAAATGGGTTACTGTAATGCAGACCTGTAAAGTACTTAAGTATTTCAGGACTTCAGTCCTCTCAAGTACAAGTACTAGGTACTGGTACTTGTACTTCAGTGCCTTGGTACTGGTACTTGAAAAAAGGCAAGTACCAGTATTTTTCAAGTACTTGTGCACAAGTACCAAATATCAGGTACTTAAGTACCAAAATACTTGAGCAGTACTTCAAGTACTTGACCAGTACTTTCAAGTACTTCCTAGCATATTGAGTAAGATTTGTTACTACGTCAATTTGTAAAGGAAAATTATTATGTATTTCATCAGGAGAAAGTGTTTCTTTGAGCAACAGACTCAAAACTGTAATTCCAGTTATTGTTATAGCAATCATAAGCGAGCGGTTCATTAATTTCTAGCCATTTATGTATGTATAAATGCATTTATTTACTATTTATTATACCTGAAGCAAATGATGCCATCATTGCAGCTGTTTTATGTCCAAAGATTAAGACTAAACGGTTTAAAGTATTTAGCGATATACCTCATCATCGTACCATCGATGACATTCATGCATTAGTACGGAGTAAAGCTGAGCAAAAGGTAAAGGTAACTGGAAGTTTAGAAGGCGATGAGGGGATTTATACTGAAAGTTCGGCTGGCTGTGTTCCCCACAAAAAAGATTTTTATGATTTTGATGACGGTTAGTGTTTGTGTGAATTAGAATAGTATTGAGGTCAATCCTTGTCAGATGATCAAACTTTGGAATGTGGTAGGTCATATATGAAAAAAAAAAAAAAAACAAACAAATAGAACGAACGGGGGTGTACTTCCCTTAAGATTTGTTAAAACACTTTAAGGGTATCCTTGACACTTTGAACGCGGGAAAATTATAAAAAAAAAACACAATTTCAAAATTTAGTCATCCGAAATGGAATCACCTTGCATTTATGTATAAACTCTATGAATTTTTTTTTCAGATTCTACTTCATTGCCAACTGCCACATCAAGTAGTAATTTGTCGTTGTCCAGAAAAATTGAGTATGAATACTCGACCTATATAAATGATCCGAGCGTTGGAAATTTAATCATTATGCTGGACAAATATCCAGTTCTGAAAAAATTGTCTATGAAGTTGAATACGACACTGACTTCTTCAGCGCCTGTAGAAAGACTTTTCTCATTCGCTGGTCTGGTTAATTCTCCAAGACGTCATGCCCTTACTGATCAACACTTTCAGAAATTAGTTTTGTTAAAAGCTAACTCGGCTTTTCTAAAAAGTATAAACCAAAAATAATTTATAAAGAAAAATTTGAAACAATTAGAAGTTGGACACAATGTTTTATCCTGAATTCGTTAAAAAATGTTAACATTTCTATTTATAAAAATTGTGTAAGACTAAAATAAAGTACTTTACATTGAAGAACTGAACAAGTACTTAAAAGTACTGGTCAAGTACTTGAAAGTACTGCTCAAGTACTTTGGTACTTAAGTACGCGATACTTGGTACTTGTACACAAGTACTTGAAAAATACGGTACTGGCACTGGTACTTGAAAGTTTACAGCTCTGCTGTAATACCATATGTACATATTTTTCTTTTTCAAAATGCATTTCTTGATATGACTAAAATTAACTAAACGAACTGAATTAAGGACTGAAACGAATAAAATCTGTAAATTTTAATGCGGGCTATACTTCCAATGCGTAAAAATTGCAATCCCATTTTGTACCCAAATTAGCCTGTATATTCTCCAGTTTCAGTTTGTTATTGATTTTAGTTCGGTGCGGCTTAAAATATTTATAAAATATGAGTCAAGAGGAACGCCGTAAAAAGATCATCGACAAATGGCTCGAAAATACTTCGCGTCCAAACCATTTCATCGCAAAAAATTTAAACATAGCACGCAGTACAGTGGATTCTGTTATTAAACGATATTTGGAGACGTTGACTGTTAAGCGAAAACAGAAAAGTGGAGCACATGATATAAATTTGGACAGGAAAATAGTGGGTACCATCGTAAAAAACCGGAATATATCATCCAGAGATGTTGCTCGGAAATGTAATACCAATCAAACAATGGTACAAAGATCTAAAAAACGTAACGGTCTAAAACACGAAAAAAAAACAAAAAATACCAAAAGTTACTGAAAAGCAAAAAAAAGTCATAAAAACACGAGCCCAAAGCTATACGAGTTGATCGGCAACAAGAAAGCGTGCTTGGTTTTGGATGACGAAACTTATGTCAATGCCGACTTTACCACTCTTCCAGGTGCGCAGTTTTACAACTCGTTTGAAGCTGAGATTCTTCCGCAATCAACAACATCAATTGGGATGGAAAAATTCGGGTCAAAATATCTCGTTTGGCAGGCCATTTACCAATGTGGACACAGAAGCTCATCGTTTATTACAACGGGAACAATTAACAGAGAAGTGTACATTAACGAGTGCCTAAAAAAACGGTTGATTCCTTTCTTAAACAAACATGAGGGTTCAACATTATTTTGGCCAGATTTAGCTTCAGCTCACTATGCGCATGCGACGTTGAGCTTTCTTGTTGCTAAAAATGTCGACTTTATCCCAAAAGACATGAATCCACCCAATGTTCCACAGTGCCGTCCCATTGAAAGGTATTGGGCTTTGGTCAAAGCTAAATTGAGGAAAAGTGAGCAGTGTGCAATGGACGTAAAAGATTTTAGTGCTAAATGGAGAAGAGCAACCAAAAAGATCACGGATGTAACTGTCACCAACCTTATGAAGGTCATTCGAAAAAGTTGAGGAAATAATGGGAACCCAAATAGTTTTTTTTATTTTTTGTAATTGTGAATGAATCTAATAAAAACAGAGTTTTAAAGAAAATAAAAAAAAATTACATGAATTATGAAAATATTTTTTTTTTTTACTTTGAAATCTCCACATTTTATTCGTTTCAGTCCTTATTTACTTTTATCAAGCAAGTTAAAGCGCTTAATTCTTTTAAAAATATACCTAGGATGCATTTAAAAAAAAGGATACCTATGCCGGTTTTGAAATAAAATATTGTCTCCCTACAGGAACTTCGTATTTTTAAATGAAGTAATTGCTTTGCACTCATTTCTCTCCTTTATTAGGCTTTACTCTTACGTTTTTGTGACAAATTAGCATTTTTATAAACTTGTGTGTTTTTGTTCAAATTATTTGATACAATTTTTGGTCCGAAGGCGAAAATCAGTTTCAATGGAGTCTTCGAAGTTTTATTTAGCGGGCTATTGCATTGGTTCAACAGAAATTTGGAGATCACTTTCTGTATGTCCGCATTGACATTTTCCAAAAATTGTTTTTTTTTTTAGATCTTCTTCTTCTCGTTTGTATACTACTTTGTGGGTGATACGGTGGAGACTTACTTATTTTAATACCGTTGTTTTTACAAGAACTGATAAATTTAAATAACCCAAACGGTCGGCCAATGTCGGTAACTATGCAACCCTGTGAGACCAAGGGTTGCAAAAAAAATTATCCAACAATCGAATTACATTTTCGGCAGTAATGATAGGAATAGGTACTACATCTGAATATTTACTGAAAACGAGAATTAAAAATTGACATTTCGAAATTTGAAATTTGACATTTGAAAAGTATATTCGCAAGTGTACCACCAATTAGATGCAACCTGTCATTATTGACTGAGAAATATGATACTGTTGTATAAAATGCTCGATAAATTTTCCAACACAACCTACCCAACATATTTTTACCATGCGTACAAAGTTCATACTGTATGAAGTATGAACTCAAGCCCCACTCCTTAACTCTGTAGGGATAACTAACTATGGAGAAGAACATGCCTTTTTCCGAAGACTACTAAAATATTTGGTCAACGGGTTTTCCCGATAAAATCGTATATTCATGGCAAGCCATACGTATAAAAATGGAGACCATCAGTTAAAGATAAGCTGGTAAATTTGCTTTATGCAAGTTGTAAGAAGAGAGAGTAGGCGACGAAGTCGACTGGGGTGGAGTTATGGAAAAACGAGGGAAGAAGATGGGGTCAAAGTTATCAATAGTTGATAGCGTTAAAGGGCAAAACGTTACTGTGGAGCTAAATGACATCGCTAGTGAAAATAAGGTATATTCGTCTACCGATGGAATTAGAGACGCCACTTACTTGGATATAGGCTTGAGCCTGTTATACGATCAGTGATTAGATATTGATGAACTAGCGTTTGACGCGGTAAAAAAGAAGTGACCATTGCACGGAATCCATTTCACCAAATATAAGGTATCGTCGATGGAATCACTTAGGTCAGTAAGTTGGTTAATCGCTTTTATAGCAAGGATGTAGGATTCGATAGGTTCAGCCGGGAGAATGTAGCAACACACAACGTACAGGGAGTGTTATTTTAATTGAAACAAAGTCAAGTTTAACAGAAGAAGGGTGAAGGCTGTTGTGAATGGCAAGTAGGGCATGAGATTTAGACAAAACAGCACGAATTTTATAGCGCACGCTTATTACGTTTTGGTTGTAAAATGTAATAGGGAGTTTGTTGCATTGAGGAGTAGGGGGAATGAAAAAATTCATCATGGCCACCACGGCTACGCTGAAGGTGAGAGACTCTTTTAGAGTTTACATAATTCCGGAAAGCATCAAAGTCATCTCCAACGTTTTAAGGTGGTGTGTTGAAAATTTCGTGGTACCTGATGTAAAGATCCCTGAGACTAGTTATATCAGTAGGAAGGGCTTCCCGAATGATATAATTTGCTGTCTGTACAAATCACGTGTTTCCCTTTTGCTTTTATGGCTTCTTTTGTAGAGGAACAAAGATGGCAAGTGCCTCCGTAGTAAAGGTAGAAGCAAGTTGTGGCAGTAATCCAAGTTTTAATATATTGCCATTTTCAAATGTGATTGCCAACGGCGTTTTGAATCCACTTTTGGAGCCGTCTGTAAACAAGAATTTTCAGTTTATGGCTTTGAGAAGGGTTGAAATGATTTAGAAATGTTTCTAATGTATCTTTTTGCAATGGTGAAGCGTTGTTGGATTTAGAGATGTTGAAAATGGCTGATGGAATCTTCTTTACTTGTGTACGTTCATGCGTAAAGTTTACTTCTTTTTCGAAAAAGCTACTTTCGAATATAGTACTGAGGTAACTGCTGCTCTTCGCTCTTCGCTCTTAGAAAATCGGTAGACCCGCTTCGACCAAAATGTTTTTTATTGGTGTTGTGCGGAAAACAGCACCTTTCCTGCACCTTTCCTGATTATAGATTGGTTTAAGGATTTGGATAGTTGATTTTCGAGTTTTGCCATATATATTGATGCCGTAATCCATTTTATTATATTGCAAAGGATATTAATGTGTACGCTATTTTACAAGATAAGTATTTAATAATAAATAGACCTTGCAACTAGAGCTTTCTTAAGATCTAAACAATGGTTTTGATCAGTTATACTCGTATTTACAATTAAGTAAAAGTCATAGGATACTAAAGTTTTGTACATACTCTATTTCTACATTATTAATAACAAGTGCGACAAACATGTAGGACACCTTGGTGTGAAAGTGTGTGTTAGTGAAAGTTTAGCTCCGGAGAGAATTGTCCACTCTAATATGGTTTAAGTGCATTAGTTAGGTGCGTTTTTATATCATCCACGTTTTGACTTTTACACAGAATGAATACGTCATCTGCATAAAAGCAGTAACTTACTAACTTGTGATAATATTGCACATATACAGGGTGTCCCCTAATTCGATGACAATAATTTGGGAAATGATTCCTGGGCATATTCTAAGAAAAAAATCGTTCAATGTTGACATCATTTATCGAGGGTTTAAGAAAAGGCTTGCTTTGGTGTACCCTGACCCATGTTAATGGAAATTGATCTGTTAGTACTAATGGTATAAACTTCCTGTAGGACTTTTTTTTTAGAAGAAATACCAGTCCTTATAACGGCGTTTAAATAAAGTTGATATCTCGTTTGAGTCTTCAGATATCCAATTTCTAAGCCTGTTCCATTTTCATTGCCCACGCTAATTTTCGACTTTGAGGCTACTTTTCTCCAGAAAATACCTAATTAACATAATGTTTTACTATTTTTTTCTTATGAAAGTAACAATAATAAAACAAAAAATCTTCATCAAGCTTGCACAAAAACCCACAGATTTTGTGGTACTTGGAGAAACCTGCAACAGGTAGAAAAAGGAATTTATGATTTTGAACCATCGTTCCTAACAACAGTAGACAATACATACTCGAAAAAGTGGTTTTCCACGAATTACTAATTTTCCAATATTTTTTTAAAATTGCATTTTTTTTTTATAATCGGTACGTGCTAAAGGGGTTTTGTACTCTTAAAATGTTCGTACACTGCGCGGGCGAAGGAAATTTATGGAGGAAGAAAAGACAGGTACCGATGTACTTTGTTTTTAAATGTTTGTAAATTATAACGACCAGGAAACACAGAGATCGGCAGGGCATTCCATAAGCGAGTTGTACGGCTTAGTAAAGAATCACGATATTTTAGAGTACGTCCGAAAATGGGCTTGAGGGTATACTGATGAGCATTCATAGCGAGACGGGTGTTACGGTTGAAGGTTTGAATGGAAATAGCGATAAAAAAAAGTGAGACGGGAGACATTTCGTCGGTGCTCGAGGGTGTCAATTGATTGACTGATATTAGTATCACCAATGAGTTTTATCGCACGGTTTTGAATCCTATCTAGCAGGTGCAGAGATGTTTTAGGAGCACCTGACCAGATGTGGACATTGTACTCCAATTTTGGGCGGATGAATGCCTTATATATTGTGGCCAGATCAGAGTGGGTAAAATATTTCATACATCGCTTGAGAAAACATAGACATTTCGCAACATTTTTGGCGACATCGAATATATGGTCATTCCAACGTAAGTTGTCATGAAAAGCAGAGAGTGCTGTCATCAGCAAAGGAATATATTGTATTAGAAGTGGCAGACAATAGATCATTAATGAAAATTAAAAAGAGTGTCGGAGACAGAACGGAGCGCTGGGGCACACCAGCATTTATTTCGTGAATATCAGACTTGAAACCGTCCAAGACAACTTGAATTGAACGTTCTGAAAGGTAATTTCTAATCCATTGAAGAAGAGACCAAAAGCACGCATTTTCGACAAAAGAGCCTGATGCCAAACTCTGTCAAATGCCTTAGAAATATCAAGTGCAACTATCTTGCTTTCACCAGATTGATGTACGCTTTGATTCCACTTTTCGATGAGACATGCCATCAAATCACCAGTGGACCTGTTGCTACGAAAACCATATTGCCGGTCATTGAGAAGTTTCCGTGTTTTGAGATATTTCACGAGCTGATGGTTTATCAGCGTTTCCATGACCTTGGAGAGACGGGGGACGTAAATGCAATGGGTCTGTAGGAGGAGAGAGAAGATGATTCGCCTTTTTTAGGGACGGCCTGTACAAATGCTGTTTTCAATCTGCTCGGAAAGAGTCCTAAAGAGTAGGATTGATGAAAAAGCTTACGCAATGGTTTTGCCAGCGTGGAAGAACACCTCTTCAGAAGAAGGGGAGATATACCATCTGGACCAGCGGATTTGTGAATGCTAAGATCTTTAAGTACTCTTGCTACTACACGCGTGCGAAAGTGGATTCGTCTCATTGTAGATTCGACGCACTCAAGTGTAGGCGGGGACAAAGCACAATCTGCAAGTGTTGAGTCGGCCGCAAAGTGTGCAGCAAGCAGATTGGCCTTGTCCAAAGAGCTGACAGCTGGAATGTCATTGTAAATGAACGTTGGGATGGAGGATGAGGCAGAATTTCTAATATTTTTGACGAACGACCTACAATTTTTACTACCTTTGGGACTTTGTAGTATTTTTTGCCTCAGTTTTTGGTCGTATTGGAATTTTACACGTGTAAGAAAGACGTTGCAGTCATTCGTGGCTTGCTTAACCTTTTTTCGGTTTTCCTCTGTTTGGTTGGTCTTGAAGGACCGAAAAAACATTTCTCTAACCCTGACAGCCTCTTTACAGCTCGAGTTGTACCACGCCTTTTCTTTTGGATTGATACTCTTCATCCGATGTGGGATAAGGTTTCTCATTCCAAAGAGAATAGTTTCTGTGATCATGTCAGCAGCGGCATCCACGTCGTTATCGAGGAAACATAACGACCAGTTAAAATTCCTAAAGAAGTTGTTAAGTCTGCTCCAATTGCCTTTCTCGTATTGCCATACGGTTCTTTTAGTAATCTTTTCTCTAACTGTGTGGTGGGTGTACGAGAATTTAGCTGATATGACACAATGGTCCGACGAGCCTTGAGGGGAGAACACATCAATGCAGTACTTGTCAGGGTGAGAAGTTAAAAACAAGTCCAGGGTATTGGCGGTATGTGTATCAACATCAGGTATTCATGTGGGCTCATTTACAAGCTGGGTTAAGTTATTTTCCGCAGCGAAGATCTCAACACACCGTCCTTCGGGTGTTGTCTGTCCAGAATGTCGAAGCCAACCAGAATTGTGTATATTGAAATCGCCCGTAATCACGATTTCAGTATGATGATACAGGGATACAATTCTTTGAATGAAATCAGACAGCGCATCAAACTCGTGGAAGGTCGAGTTGCTGTCCAGTTTGGGGCTTCTGTAAATAAAGCAGTAGTGGATAATTTGCTTACGGAGATGGAATTTTAACCACATGAAATTGAATTCCGGATTGGAAACAGGGACGTAAATGGCGAGACCGCGGTGAGAAAAGAATAATGGCACTAGTTCGTAGCCAGGTAGCTTTAGATCAGAGTGATCTGAGAGATGTGGACGGGGATCTACCTGTGTTTCACTAAGTGCCAAAACAGCTGGTCTGTATTTGCAGACGTTGATGTACGCAGAAAAGTGATTACTCTTTAGCCCGCGTATATTGGCAATACCTACTCTGAATTCCCGAGTCATTATAAACAAAGACAAACACAAAAAAACACACGATACTAAGCAAGGCTGCGAAGTGAAAATTCTGAATCAAATTGCTATAGGTGTTATGCCCTTACTACAATATGAAACAGTGCACCAACAAAATTTTCACTCACAACCCGCTATCCATCAGTTGTTACATACACTCAGTCACTGCCCGTACCGTGTGATAAATAACATAGTGGCCGAGTGCAAGCAACAGTACAACGACCAGGAGCGGGAGAGGTGGGATACCCCCGCACTGTGTAATATTTTTGTTTCTGTTAATTGCACTGCACTGTTATGGGTTTTTTTTTTTGTGCAGCACAGGAGAGATTACTAGTGCAGAATGACGTCTGCACACTTCGGTGGTCGACACGGTACTCGACCGACTATTAAAGAGTTTTAAAGTGTGCTCTTTTATTTGACTACCTATCAAAACCTCATTTCCTTACCCGGTTCCTTAAAAGTTCTCAGAAGAGTTAGATTTAGGGTATGAAGGCCTATTTGGAAAATATACCTTACAGAAATGGTATAAAAGATTAGGAAAAAAATTAATTCATCAGTTTAATTTTTTACGATAAGTTTACAGTTGCTTAGAAACGCTGTTTGAAATGTCAGCATTTACAGACCAAGTATACGCAGATATTATTAGTGGGCTATGCAATGGAAGTTCAATTAGTGCGCGACAAAAATACCATGAACTTTATCCTAATCGACGACTTCCTAATAAAAGAGTATTTATTAATACGTATCGAAGGCTTCGAGAAACGGGATCAGTTTCGAATACAGGACCGAATGCAGGAGCTCCACAAGTAAGAAGGATTTCGGCTGATGAAAGAATACTGGATGCTGTTACAACTGATCGATCAATCAGCATCAGACGCTTAGCTTTGCAATTCAATGTTTCCAGACATAAAATTTCTAATGTACTGCATGGAGAAAATCTTTATCCATACAACCATACACCTGTACAAGAACTGCTTCCCAATGATTTGGAAAAGAGACTTGAGTTCACTAACTGGTTGCGGGAGCGGAGCTTGGATGACAACCAGTTCATTACCAGAATTCTTTGGACGGACGAATCTCAATTTACAAGAGATGGGATCACAAATTTTTACAATCTTCATACGTGGGCTGCGAACAATCTCCATACAATGAGACATATATCATTTCAATACAAATTCAGCGTCAATATGTGGGCAGGTGCACTTGGAAACAAGTTAATCGGCCCCTTCAAACTACCACCTAGGTTGAATTCTAGAACTATTGGACCACATTCCACTGCTTCATCATATTTTCAACAGGACGGTGCTCCAGCCCACTATGGTCGTGAGGTTAAGAATTGGCTAGATGAAGAGTACGGTAAGCGTTGGATAGGAAGAAATGGACCAGTTCACGAGGCCGCAAGATCTCCTGACCTTACAGTATTGAATTTTTTTTGTATGGGGAAGAATGAAAGAACTTGTTTATTCAACCGAAATAGCAACTTTAATTGAAAAGTGGTAGTGGACTGGCTTCCAAATCGGAAGGTTCGGTGTTCGAATCCCAGTCTCGCCCGAAAGACATATCATCCATTTTTTCAGTTAACGAATAAGACGAGTAGTTGACTAGAAATCAACATCAAGCCAACTTCCACTAAGAATGTAGTCTCCCGATTAAATGTTGGATGCCACCCATGGGGCGAAATAATCACTATGCCCAAATATCTTTCCTTCTCTCTTTATCTCATTTTCCAAAAAACTTAACACATGCTAAGGCATTATAAGTGTATTCATACCCACTTGAGTGTTCAGTTCTTTAAAAAAAAAAAAAGAAAAAACAAAAATCGTATTTTCGAAACGTCATTAAAAGAGAGGCAGCAGTTAGCATTAATAAACAGTCGCAGTGCAATCCAAAAACGGGCTCTAGCATGCATACAAAACCAAGGAGGACAGTTTGAGTACCTGTTATATCTATTTTAGTATACACATAAAGTAAAAACTACCTAAGACCACGCAAAATCATTTATTAGGGGACACCCTTGTATATTCAAAGGCTATAGAAAATAGGCAACAGATAGAGATGATCCTTATGGGATACCCATTTGTAAAGGACAGACACCAGAGAAGGAGTTATTGACCTTAATACAAAATTAGCTAATGAGAAATTCTATTAATGAGAAATGATCTTACATAAATTATATATTTTAAGACCAATGCCCCATTCATTGCGTTTTTTAAAAACGATATGTATCCCCATCCTGTCGAACGCTTTTTCGAAATCAAGAATAAATATTGACAGCTGGTTTTCGGAGTTCAAGACTCTGGAAATATAGTGTTTTATGTAAAGGAGCCTTCCTTTGAGTGCAACCGCGGTTGGCCTTGATTGGGGCTCAGAAGTTGCTTCATTTTGCCGTACCAGAGTATTCGTATTCCTATTATTTTTTCGAGCACTTTAGAAAAGGATGGAAGGAGGGAGATAGGTGGGTAACCTTGTGGTGTGGATTTTTCTTTTCTTGGTTTGGGAATGGGGATTACTGAGGCTATTCTCCAGCTTTGTGGGATGAAACATGCATAGACGATGTTGTTATAAAGTTTGAAAAGTCTTTGCTTTACCGCGTTTGGAAGATTTTTAATCATCTATCTCTGCTAGGAGTTTTTCCTTTAAGCTTTGTTAGGCTTCGAATTCGACTATATGTTAGAGATGTCACGATCAATGAATTTAGCTTGCAAATTGCAAGCGGATAAGGCTACAGTATTTAAAATCGATTGGTATTTTAGGTCATTTAATTTGGTGGAAAAATTGGAATCATTTGCATATTTGGACCAGGTGTTGGCGATGTAATTACTACTCGTAATTAGGGTTGGGTGAGAAAGTTATTCACTTGAGGTGTTATTGTAGTTAATGGCAAGTGATGTGAAATTACCCGTGAGGGTTCGGATGCTATTCCAAATTTTGGTCAGTGAGGTGTTGGAATTGATGCTGGAGGTGAAATCTTCAAAACTTCTAGTTCTTGTGATTTTTAGCTCTCCAAAATTTAGCATTGGATTCCCTAAAAGCTATTAGATTATTTTGATTACTGAACTTTCTGAATTTTTTCTAAGCTTTCATTTTAGCTTGGCGGAGCTCTCCTAGTTCAGGATTTCACCAGGGGACTCCTCTTTTCGAGTATTTTAAATAGGCTTGAGAAATAGCTACGTTTCAGCAGTGCTAATTGCTCTTTGGATATCAGCCGCTTCTTTGTTGGGATTATTTGTTATCTTCTTTGGATTCAGAGATTTAACTGTTCCACTTTTAAATAATGCCCAGGTTAGCTGAATCTATTTTAAATTTATTAAGGGGAGAATTGTGATGGGAGTTATGTTTAAGGTTAAGAGTGATGACCATTAGGAAGTAGTCACTATTGCAGAGGTCATCAGGGATGTGTCAGCATATTTTGGGTAAAAGTTCTGGTTAAGGGCAGGTTATATACATTGACTGCCAATCTGTATTGAATTTTGTTCCAAGCGGCTATCAATTTCGAATGTCAGAGCTTTATTTGAATATACACTGCAAATGGGTGTTTGTATTTGTGAAGGTTGAAGTTGGAGTGGTAATTATTGTAAAAATTTAATCATGTTTGGGTTTTGAGTAGATTGAAATAAATTGAGTGTCAGACTGATTTGAGTAGAATATTTGATTTGGTTCGTTGAGTGGAGAATTGAGTGCATATCTTTTGCTGTTGTTCCTGTTACTTATGTTGGGAACTATCGTACACATAAGGTACCACTTTATTTTATAAAAAAAAAAAAATTTAACGTTCTGGCACAGATCTTCACTCGAGAAATTCACCAATAACACACGTGTAATGTTGTCTTCCAAGGCTGCAAATGACGCTGGTTTATCGGCATAGATGAGTGATTTGACGTATCCCCATAAAAAATAGTCTTAAGGCGTAAAATCGCACGATCTAGCCGGCCAATTCGTCAGTCCAAAACGAAAGATAAATTGCTCACCGAACTCGTTTCTCAATCGGTCCATCGATTCGCGTGCTGTGTAGCATGTAGCGCTGTCTTGCTGGGACCACATGTCGACCAGGTTCAGCTCGTGTCTTTTGGACAAAAAAAAACTTCCAAATGATTGAACGATAGCTGGCACCATCGATACTAACGCTGTTCTTATTGTCATCTTTGAAAAAATACGGGCCAATAATTACGCCGGACCATAAACCGCACCAAACAGTGCATTTTTCCGGGTGCATTGGCAGGTTGCTCGTCGGACCAAATACGACAGTTTTGTTTATTAAGATTAAGATACATTGAACAAAAAATTAGCTTCGCCGCTGAAGACAATTTTTCGATAAAATTCGACTCTGCAGCAGTTCGATCGGCTTCAGTTCTTGCACGAGGTCTATTTCGTAAGGTTTTGAACCAAGATCTTTGCGTGGTGGCTTGATGTCCAATAGCGTGACATTGCTGTGAAATTTGGTCACTATGGCTTCTTCAGTAGGGCGATTATGACGACCGTAAAATGGTCGAAGTACGCGAAAAACATTTTTCACAGCGCACGAATTTTGATAATAAAATTCACCAATTTGTAAGGGTTGTTCGGGTGTAAGTCTTTCCATTATGAAATGGCAGTGATGTTGTTTGGCATGTTTGACTTTGACACATGTCGCGAATCACGCGCGAGCTGTGAAAAATTTAACACTACACCAAACAGGAAAAACATCACCATTTATTAATGTGTGAAATGTGTATAAGTTGTAAAATGTATATAAGGTATAACCTCTTCCCCCACCAACCCGCCCGCGTTTGACCAAATGTTGGGATGTATGAATATGAATGAATGAATGAATGAATGAATGAATGAATGAATGAATGAATGAATGAATATGAATGAATGAATGAGTATGAGTGAATATGAATGAATATGAATGAATGAATGAGTGAATATGAATGAATGAATGAGTGAATATGAATGAATGAACGAATGAATAAAACTATTCGATAGTTTAATTCAATCAGTTACTAACTATCGATAGTTTAATTCAATCAGTTACTAACTATCGATAGTTTAATTCAATCAGTTACTAACTATCGATAGTCGAATTCATTCGATTGTTCCCATCACTACTATTAAATTTATGAGGTGAAGTAACTGATTGGCAGATTAAGGGTGTTTTGATTTTTTCGTTGTTCCTGACTTCCTAATTTTTGTGGTTTTATTGGTGGAGAGGAAGTGTTTGTCTGAATAAAAACTGGTTTTGGGGTGGGGGTTTTATCGAGATTTAAGGAGTTTTCTTAGCTTGGAAAGTTTGTCGAGAGCGGGGAGGGCGGTTGCGACTGAGTGTAGGTTTTAACGATTGAGCAAAAAGTTGATGAAAAGCTAGGAACGGGACTTCGCTGCTTGAATATTTGGTTTTTATTTTTAAAATCCCTTTAGCTTGAAAATATCTTTTGCAACATTTGGAGGAAGATGAATGTTACAAGATTCGCAACAAGCATTTCCCTTGCATCTTTTGGATGTGTGTCCTAACAACTATTCTTCAACTCTGACATTATACCAGCCAATATTCAGAGTAGTTGTGGGTCGAAAGTGAAAAGAATGAGACCGGTAGCGCGATAGTTGTTCTCAGGTTTTTTTTTTAAATTTTAATACACCTCGGGTTATCGGGTTCGGTAAGGCACGATCGCTGAGGGGGTTTTCCACGGATTCGGGTGGATAATAATGGGTTTGCGGTTGTTTGCAGAGTTGGACATTAAAAGCGTATTATTAAGCTCAAGAAGCGGAAAATTTAGCATAGAAGCACGTGGCCCAGAGGCCATAGAATCTTCACTAGCGTAGGAAGAGAAAGATAAGAACAAGAGGTCGATTATGTGGCTATGAAAATAGTGGAAAATCACAAACGAAAAAACCGAGCGAGGAAATAAGTTCCGAAGGCGATGTTGTTGGTTCAGAGGATATTTCATGACTGACTCATAATGACAATATGATTATCATAGAAAGAAACAAAAGTCATATACCACAGGTCCGAGAGCTTTCGTAGCTAGTTTTAGTTACTTGTTAACAAACAATAGTAATAATAATAATAACGTTGGGTGACACGAATAAATAATATTTTATCGATATACTGCTTCTAGCACACTATAAAAAATATTATAAAAAGTGTACAAATAAATTGACATATATTATGTATATCAATTAAAATAAATTAATTAAAAAAAAAAAAGAAGAAAAATCCAAATACTTACCATCATCATCTCCATCACGATCCTCATTATCTTCTGATGCGTTTGACTCTGAATCGCTTGACTCGCTGCTTGTTTCAAAAGCAATTTCGGCATTTGGGCTGTCATTTTCGTTTAAACTTTCACTAAGATGTCGATCAGAATGAGGGCGGCCTATCATAAGACCCCCATTAAAGAGTTCATGATCGTTTTCCAAAACACCATCAAATATGTGATTGAACTATAAAAGTATATGTGAAATAATAAAGTATAGTAAATGAAGAGTTTACAAACCTGATCACCTGTTCGTGTTAAATCACCAGTAAAGAAGAACCCAGTTGCTCTTTGGCGACTGGCAATTACACTTGGTATATTTTCTGCCTCAATTCCATTGGTTGAACGTCTAGATAACGTATGTCTTCCAGAATTGTTACTTGCACGTCCAGGCGCGACATTTAAAAGTTGATCACGGCTACGTCGACTTGATTGTTGTTGCGAGGCCTTTTTCTTAGCGGACAAAATTCCAGGGGCAATTGTTAGTCTTAAAAGTGTTTCCATTGGTTTAAGCGCAGTATTAAGGGTTGTTACAGAACTTGGATTTGACAAATCTAAATGTAAAATCATTTTAGCCAAATCAGTCATTATTCCCTTGCGTAAAAGTATTAAAAATATTTCATTGCGGTGCGGTGATATTTTGTTAAGCGGTGCTGGGTTATCAATCATTGTTGGCAACAAACCAACAAAAACCTGCAAACGCATATGCTTTTCTAAGCACTCTGGCAAATTTATAGCCCGTTGTATAGCGGCTTTAACCTCGTCTATGACTGCATTTTGAATTATAATCTGATCAACACAATCAGAAAGTGATGTGATTAATACGCGCGCCATTGTACTGACTTCACGATCATGGGAATTTTCCTTCAGCGGCAAAAAATTATCCAAGATAAACGATAACGCTGATTGATTATGTTTAATCAATGCACTTTCACTCGTAGCGTATATATGGTCTGTAATTAATTTTGGAACAAACGTTTGATAAGATCTTACAGCATCTGCTAAAATTTTTAAAATAGTCGATCTTGTCAGTAGTGGTTTGTCATGTAGATGACTGCAGCTAGGAATGTGCCATCCACAACATTGGTCATTTTGGCTATCATCAATTGGGGCTTTTTGTAGGGCTGCTGCATCAGTTGCCAAATAAGCATTTTTTGTCGCTGGAAGTCCACCAAATGTTAATGGCGGTTTCTCTATATATTGCAACCTTGGACCAGGAGGTGGTGGAAAATGAGCACATGGTACAATTAGTGTTTTCAAAAGTTCATTAATAAGATTAACTGCTATATCATTGCCATTTGAACAGTTGTTGCTGGAATTACCTAGCTTTCCATCATCAGCAGGAATTGGCGAATTGAGTTTTTTTAGCAATGTTAAGGATTTGACTATAAGACGTGTATCATCATAACAATCTGTTTTATTCTTTAACATATTAACGTCTAAACGCAATACATTAGAAGCAGCTCGTAAAAAAATTTTCGAATCTCTTGCAACAGCTGAACTTATTTGCCTCAGTACAAATATTAAATCACGATGACCGTTTGGAATTGGAGAAATTGTCCGCGATGCTATAATTCGCTCCATGGTTGCTAAAAGTGTATTCGGCTCCTCTAGAACATGTCGAATTAACAATATAGCATATGTAGGAAAACCCATATAACCACACATTTGTCGCATATTCAATAAAAGTTTAATTCCACCATTATGTGCAAAAACTTTAGCATTTTCATAATCTTTCGTCAGTCTAACACAAAGTTTAAGAATAGAATTGATAGTATCCAAGTCAATAGCAAGTTTTGGGCGCAATAAACGCACTAGACAACTAACAATCGAACCAGTATCGTACTGTTGTAAGCCAGTAGGTTCATCGTGTAGAATTATTTTGCTATTTGTAGAATCTAAGTCTTCTTCAACGTCATCTTCAAGTTTGCTGTCATCATCTATATCGAATAAGCTGATTGTATTAGATTCAGTGTTTCCAATACCTATAGAATCGGCGCTTCCCGATGATGAATGTGAATGTGGAGGGATACCAGCTACCTGAGATCCAGCTGATCTTGTGTTCACCCCACTGGGGCCAGCTTCTAACTGATCTTCAGAGCCAGAATCAGAATCGGATGAAGTATTTGATGTTACGGTTGCAGATTCACCCTTAGAACTTTCATTAAGTTCTGTTACTTTCAATCCAGGAATAACAGGTCTATGGTTTCCCGTAGCTTCATTTACTTGAGACATGCAATTAAAATTTATGGTATACTTTTGTCGACCACATGTAATGCGAACTGATCGTTCCCCAGATATAAAAGCATTGTGAATTATTCCGTTGTTAGTGGTTGAATAAGCATTCCATTTTCCAGCTGAAGAATCAAACCATTTCCAAGTTCTTGTGGTAACTGCGAGCATATTCGCCTTGCGTTGCATAATGAGGCAGGCGTTATCAATTGAATCAATAAATTCAATTAGGTGTTGTAGCCATCGCGGAGTTATTGGTGGAGCACCCAATGTAATCTGCTCCTGAAGGATGGACTCAATTTTATGTAGTAGCATTATTAGTGTGTTTAAAGATTTTTCATGTTTTATAGCTGTACAAAATGACTTGCGCATATCTCGATATATCTCATCGAGTAGCAAACAACCGACTTTTAACCGAATGTACATTTTTATACCATACCGGCCAATAAGTATTTCTTCGCGTTTAGATGAATTTAAAGCATCACGTGCTTTTAAATTATGTAAAATTTTTTCAGTCCAGTCTGTGATATTCTGCACTAACACTAGTAAGAATTTTTGTTTCATTTCTGGAGTATGGCGACGATAAAGCACAGCCAAAAGATCTGCGCCAGATGTAACAGTATCAGGTAGGTAATCCATTGTATTAAATGTTTTATCAAATGCTTCACGACAAAAATTATCAATAACCACAGGGTCAAGTAGTTGTACGGCTTTCCAAGTTTTTTTATTTCTTGACTCAGGTTCAAATTGTGAAGTCGCCCGTTGTGGTGAGGCGGAAGATGAAGGGGAAAAAGATGTTCTACAATCACTTGATTGAGGTGGTTCCATTTGAACTGAATTCCGATTGTTAAGCCTATCGTCATTGTCCTCATTATCATCATTTTCCTCATTATCATCGTTATCGTCGTTATCATCGTTATCATCATTTTCGTCTTCAGGATTCTCATCATATTCATCATCTTCTTCAATATCCTCAATGTCAATATCCTCTTGGTCATTCGCCACTGTATGGGGCAATGATGTGGGACTATTTGTTTCAGGACGATTAAGCAAGAAATCGGTGGCCTGTTCAATAGAGCTTGTATTAGCAAGAGCTTCACTTACATGAGCTTCAGAAAAACCCATGTCCATAAAAATTTGAAAGTGATGTAGGTTGACAGTTTTTTTAATTGACCCTTTGTTACTTTGGCGAGCTTCTTCTTCATCTAACTTTCTTAGTTCCTCCTTTCGTTTTAAAAACTTTTCACGAAGCATTGATTCACTTCTAATAATATGCTTCGTAATAGCCATTATGGACTCAGCCATTCGTATTCCATAATTCTGAAGTGGTTTTTTGTCCCAAATCTGACTAATTGCATTTAGTGCCAGAGAATGAACTTTAACAACATAAAAAACCGGTTCAAAGTTCAATAATTTGTTTGATGAAGTAGATGTCTGGCGCAAATTAATAAAATGTGGGGATTCAAAGATTGCACGAGGGTTAACCATTTTTTCGAGCAATAAAAGCCATGCATCCAAGAATTCTCCAGTTCCCTCAGCAAATTCATTGCCTTTAATAAATGCATCTTTATCTTTTTCGGCACAGCCATAGGTAAGCGCCCACCGGAACATAGCGAAGAATGCATCAAGCCCACCTTCTTCGCAAAATTGTGACAGCATCAAATGGAATGCATACCGTTTTTCATCGAACAGCATTGGGCCGGTAAATCCCACCGAGCAAATAAGAAATGTCAGTTTTAGTTTGGGCACAGTGGGAGAAACAATTTTGTCATAGCAAAACCCATTCACTAAAATGTAACTTAGGACCCTGGCAATGTCTCCCGCTTCAACATATGGAAATTTTGCAGCAGAAAGTATTTCTGTGGCACGTCGTTGACGTCCAGGCGACCCAACACAAAGTTTTACAAGATTTCCAAATAATTCAGCCAAGGCGCGCCCAAGTCTTGAAGATGCCGCTAGTAAGGCTTTTATAAAACGCAATTGTCCTGATGTGTCTTTTTCACGAGATTTAGCCCCTTCTTCTCTGTTCTCTCTTGGTTGTTCAAATCTTCCATTTCCATTATTTTTTTTCCCAGTATCCTTCTCTTCCTCGATTTTTTCCTCTGTTGACATAGGTGGTACATATACTACTGAATCAGAAGAAGAAGTGGTAGAATCTATTGATATTGCCTCGTCAATATTTTGAATAGCAGGTTGATTAGAAGCACCAATTTGAATTACTGAATTATTTCTGGGTGGCATTGGAGTTAAGCAAACGACGTCATCATCTATTTCCATATTAATTTCTGAATGGTTATTCCGCTGTAATGTGATCCGACTGGACCCGAATTGTGGAGCAAAGTTTTGTGAAAATGTTGATGTAGAAGCACGGTCAAGAGATAATGTAGGACCTGATTCAGAATTAACAGCAGAAGATAAATTTAAAGTTAATCTCGGAGTAGATGATGTGCCAGACATAGAATCACGTAATACTGTTGATGCTTGTGGCAAAGTTGGGAAAGTTGATTCTTCATCAATCTCAATAGTTGTTTCTCTTAATTCAGCTTGGAGCCGAGTGACTCCATTACAAGTAATATTTGGGTTTTTTGGTGTGTTTTCTTCTGAGCACATGCCTAACAAAATTGTGCTTTCCCACACCAAGGACGTATACAATTGAACCAATCTCTGAAGTAACTTTTTTCCTTTCACACAATCAACTCCCCATTTTCGTAACAATAAAATTCTAATATCATTTTGACTGCTACGACAAATGTGTACCAACATTACTATATAACCATGAACTGCACTCATAGCATGCAATAATGGAGTATACGCAGCATTAGAAAACCCAGCATCCATTTTTGGACAATTTGTCAGTTCTTTAAGAAGAATGCTCCCTTCTGAAGAATTCAAGTGCACAATAAGCGGGTTTAGCTGCTCTATAATTTGTGAGAGCTGTACTATAGCAACTTCAATTACCTTAGTTTCGTGAGCCTGATTTAGAATCGATTTGCAAACTGTAGCTACAGCTTGAGCTGTTGTTGTGACGGGTGAATCAATTGGTAAATTAGGCAATGACAAAATTGAAAGAAGAGGTTGAAGACCTCCAAAATTTACAAATTCGCGGCAATGTTCGCCATTGGTTCCGTTACTTATAATCGCATCAAGGAACTTCATTACATTTAAAATGTAGTCAATTAATGGAACTGGTTCACGATCTTCTTGGGCAAAGTGCAAACTACATCGAGTGAAATGATGTGAAGTTGATGATGTAGACAAGTTTTCTGTCTGAGAAAATGAAGATCTGCTACAATTGCAATCTGCATTAGAATTTCTTTGTTGGGATGTTGGTGATAAATCTTCATCGTCATCATCATCACCACTACTTCCATTGCCGTTATCTTTATTTTGACTCCGCGTTGCATTTCCAGATTGTGATCCGGACGAGACATCTGACTTTCCATTATTATTTGCTCGCCAACAAATAAAGTGAGGATCGCTACCAATACGAACAAGCTCAATCAAAAGTTTTATAATTGATTTCGTCGCATCAGTACGTAGACTTGGATGATGTTTCATTAGATCGTCCATGGCATTTCCTAGGTTTGTTGCTGTATCCCCTAACGGATCAGAACTCCGACGGCGTCTCATTGCTACTAGGTAGTCTGGTGAAAGTAGTACTTGGAAAAGTCGATCAAACGGACGATAAGAAGCAAAATCTTTAAGACCGCGTGCGTTCAGGCATAATGCAGAAAATACATTTGGTAGGGACCCAAGAACTTCTCTAGTTGCTGGTACTTCCTTGCGTAAAAGTGATTGCAAGACTATATCAGTCAGTCCACTGTCTTGCAAAGTAGATAAAAGTGAAGGTTCTTGAAATACATATACAGTGACGACATCTGTGGCCAATAAAAACAATGATGGCCCATAGTATTCTGCATTGCTGATTATATTCCGTAAAGAACGTGGTAAGCTTGTTTCCATAATATTTCTCATACCACTGTTATATGCACTGTCCTGAATACTTTTCTTTAAGAAATTTAACATTGATTTTAAGAGCGCTGCGCGTTGTGTAACACAAGTACATTTTTTTTCGTTTTTCATTAAGTTTGTAACTTTTTTAGAAAACAGTTCGTTTTGGGCCGCAAATGATGTTGACGGCTTATTCGATTGTAACTGATTTTCACCCTCGGAGGAGTGATTGCTGTCTTCATTTCCTCCCTTTTCTCCATTTTCAGAGTCCATTGCTGTTGCTTCGATGTCGAATTCTTCTACATCTTCTGCATTGAGATTTTTAGGATTTTCATATTTATCAGCTGGATCAAAGTTTAATGTCGTTTTTGTTTTCCTTCTACCTTTTAAGGATATCTGCACTTTGCGACAATGATTAACTTCTGTCTCAAGCCTTTGGATAAACGCACCTAAACCATTGTTGCTATGAAATGAATGCATATCAATATTGGTTATCAGGTCGATAACACGTACTGCTCGGGTGACAAATGTTATATGTTCTAGATCGACTCCTGGCCAGTTTATAACACGCAATAAAGATTCCATCATTCCACATGAGACTAAAGCTTCTCCACCAGCCTCGTATGAAGCTAAGTGATAAAGAAAGCTAAATAGTGCTGTTGCCAATGAAAGAGGGAACTGATTTGTCAGTTTAAATGGGTCGAATTCGGGAGTGCTTTCAGAATTTTCATATGCATAAGTATATTGATGTATAACCGAGTAGGTTGCTTCTAAGTTGATGTCTTTTGCTTGTATAGAAATTAAATGATTGATGCATGCCCGAACTAAGGTGGGTAGGAATCCATGGTATAAGGAGGCTCCAGTTACTTCGATAATTTTAGAAAGACGAGAACCCGGTTTCCTTAACAATACGGAAAAGAAATAAATAAACATTAGAATACAAATATAATGTAAATGATTTATAAGATCTAAGATTCGCATTTATAATATAGATTTCATTTAAAATTGTATTTCAATTATTATAATATAATATAAATAAATGAGCATGTTTTTAGAATAATAAGTTAAATTGCATATCTATAGTGGCGAGCAAAACTGGATACATAATCTCATATTTCATAGTTTTATTTTAGTCAATAAAACAAATTTCTGCAATCAGAGTTCAATCAAATTTTCAGAATTCTCAATTGGAGACAATGGCATAATTACAAAAACCAAACAACGCAAACAACAACCCAATTACCCAAAAAACCTCCACTAACGCCCTTTTTCATTGTTTTCGTTCGGAATACGAGTATACCATTCAATGTAATTTGTTTTCTTACCGCATTTTATGACTTTTGTACTATTTTTGGGTCGACACTAGATTTAAGTATTTGGAAGTAAGCGATATTTAGCTATCGTACAACTCATAAAAAATACATTCAAAATCAGAAAATATGCGAAAACAGCATCATTTCGATGTCTGGAAGTGGTAGTCACTCGGCTGGAGAAATAACCAAAAAATTAAATATTTGCCATCGTACTGTTCAAATGGTGGGAAAAGAAAAAAAAAAATATTAATACAGCACGCAATTCTGAAGGTCTATCAAAACTTTTAATGGATGGAGATGCTCGCCTAATTGAGCGACTTGTGAAAAATAAAGATACCAAATCGTCTAATGCTACAGTAAAAATTATAAAAAAGAATTTTAGCGGATGAACGGCCTGTAGAGCACCCCGTCTGATTGGCCTAGTGGCCGTAGTAGAATAGAAGAAACCAGCTTTATCTGATAAAAGACGCTAGGCTTAAGTTTTGCAAAGACCATAAGAACTGGACGGTGGAAGATTGGAAACCCGTATTCGTAATTTGGTCCGTGGAACAAAAATGAATTGTTTTTAAGTCAGATGGAAAGGAATACTTGTGGCGGCACTGACCGATGTATAAGTATTGTACGAGTAGATATGTATCTGCACTTAGGGACACATCTACACGCCGACATATACGTGCAATATACAGCCATGGCTATATAAATAGCACAAATTGACTCGTAATGGAAATAGCCGTATACTTCAAATTGTACTTGTACTATAGTAAAAAAGTTTTATTCATTTGAAATCGTAAGTAAAACAGAAATAAAATTTACTTCACTAAAAGCATATCTTTATATTCAGCGAATGTTTGAGGGAAAGAACTTAGGGAATATGAAATTTCTTCTGGACACGTAAATAAATAGCACAAATACATTTTCCTGTAAATAATTAATAAATAATGAATACACGGCTCAGTATCTCTTTTGATTTTGATATCACCTTATCAGTACCTCGTACTATAGCCTGAATTTTTAATTACAGCCAGACATCGCCTTTCCATACTCTCTACAAGCTTCTGGCATCTACTCTTCGGAATGGAATACCAAGCTTCTTTTATTCCCTCCCATAACTCATCATTGTTTTTATAATTTTGTTGCCCAATTTTAAGCTTTACATCATGCCATAAATTTTCGATAGGGTTAAGATCGGGGCTTTGAGCTGGCCAGTCAAGAACGTCAATACTTTCCCGCAAAAACCAATCTTTCACCACTTTAGCTGAGTACTTTGGGTCATTGTCATGCATGAAGATCCAATTTACTGGCAAAGACTCGAAAGCGTAAATGGACTGAAATTTGTCCATTTTGTCATTGATCCTTACAATAGGTCCAACTTCATGCCAGGAAAATGCACCCCAGACCATGACGTTATCCCCACCATGCTTAATCGTTTTTTGGGTGTACTTGGGATCCAAGGCTTTACTTATTGGGCGATGCACAAATGTTTTTCCGTCTAGCCCAATTCTATTCACCTTTGTACCCTTTTCCAAAACTGCAGGTCCTTATTTTGATAAGTTCTTGCAAATAATAAACGCTTTTCTAAATTTTTTTTTTGGAAAGCAGTGGTTTCTTCCTGGAGATGCGTCCAAATAGGCCAGCTTTATTTAACCTCCTTCTAATGGAACGGCTTGAGAGATTTAAGCTAAATTCCTCCCGGATTTCATTGCATACCTCGCGAGATGACTTAAAAGGATCCTTTTTGCATAATGGTTCTATCGATCAGAAACGTGGTTTTTCTTGGTCTTGGACTGCGATTTTTGTTACGGGTTAAGTGAATCTGATCTTCTTTTATTAGTTTAATAGCGTTATAAACCATTTTTCTGGAGCATTTCAATTTTTTGGCTATTTCAGCTGGTTTTTTGCCGTCTCGATGAAGAGTATAAATTGAGCTCTTTTTTTCGGAAGTGCAGTGCTTACTTCTTCCCATTGTAATAAAAAATTTAATTAAACACTATGCGAAAATATAATAAAACAAAAAAAATTAAGACTACACAAATTATTTTAAGAGATATTCCAATTACCACGATTTGTGCTATTTTGGTGTCCAGCCACAAAGAATGAAACAGCAGATTTGACATATGAACTCACTTATTTTTTCTCCATAATTTACTATAGCATAGAGAGAATCAGTAGCACGCATAAAAGTTTGCCTTACATCATTTAAAATAAAAGGAGTACAGTACGGTACAGTTAAAAAGTGAAGTGTGCATTTTGTTTCGCCATGTGCCATTTATGTGGTCATAGCTGTACATATATTCAATTGCAACAAAAACGAATACCGAATACCAAGAAATACAAGCACCTACGAGGGGCGTTCAAGATATTCTCGGTATCGGGGTGAAGCTGTGATTGCATATATAAATTGACTTATTTATCAAGTAATACTATTATTTTAGTGCATTCATGTAAAATTTCATATAAATGTGATTATTAATTTGGGTTTTATCTCTAGTTAAACAGAATCATAATGGCAACTGAGGCGATGATGGTGAAAATTGAGCATCGCGCTGTAATTAAATTTCTCACTAAGCAAGGAAAAAGTCAAAAAACTATTCGTGAAGAGATGGTGGCTGTTTACCAGGGTTCCGCACCTTCATTATCAACTGTGCAAAAGTGGTCAAGTGAGTTCAAGAGAGGCAGAGAGAGCATTGAGGACGACCCCCGCTCCGGCGCCCCGGCTACTGCTTGTACGGGAGAAAGCATCAAAGAAGTCGAAAAACTTGTTCTTGAGGATGCCCGAATAAAGGTGAAAATGATGGCAGAGATCACCAAGCTTTCAATTGGTACCATTCACACCATTCTTCATGACCATCTTAACCTTTCAAAGGTCAGTGCAAGGTGGGTGCCACGAATGCTCACAGCGCCTCAGATAAAAAGTGAGAATCGCATGCTGTAGAGAGCTTTGGAGATGTGTAGTGAGAACGCGGACGGTGTTATGGATCGAATTGTTACTGGGGACGAAACATGGATCCACCACTATGACCCTGAAAGCAAACAAGAGTCCATGCAGTGGCATAAAAAAGGAACAGACCTCCCGAAGAAGTTCAAAGTCACTCCGTCTACCCGAAAGCTCATGGCCACAGTTTTTTGGGACTCAAAGGGAATCTTGCTCATTGAGTACAAAAAAAAGGTGAAACCATCAACGCCACATCCTACGCTTCCACTTTGCATAATTTGCGGGAGGAAACTAAAAAGAAAAGACGGGGTAAACTCGCAGCGGGTGTGTTGCTTCTTCATGACAACGCTCCTGTTCACACGGCGCGAGCTTCCAAGGCTGCTGCGCGAGATTGTGGTTTCGAAGAAATCCAACACCCACCCTATAGTCCAGACCTTGCCCCTAGTGATTATTTCCTGTTTCCGGATTTGAAAAAATGTCTACGTGGAAAAAGATTTTCGGATGATGAAGAACTCAAGTCGGTATTTTGCAGAGAAAGAGGAAATTTATTATTTTGAGGGTTTAAAAAAGCTTATCTCAAGATGTAACAAATGCATTGATGTTAGGGGAGATCATATTGAAAAATAAAAACAATTTAAATTGAATTCGCATTTTCCTTCATATCGATACCGAGAATATATTGAACGCCCCTCGTAGATTGAAATATATCAAATCCTAACATTGGAAGAAGCGGAAAACAAATAATAAAATCGATATAGTGATATCGAATGTTTTCAACCATACTGCGTCCCAAGAAGTAAAGTTGTCTTATGAGCGATACCTTTTTTTTCCGCATTCAAAAAGAAAAAAAAGAACCGTTTGAACAGTTTTTATCGGATGTTGTCAATTTAGCGGGGAACTATGGATTTCAAGAGCAGGGAGATGTGGAACAGGGACAGTCAAGATGCAAAGGCAGGGTATGCAGCAAGTTCAATCGAAATCATCAACAGGGAAAATGTCGCAGTTAGAAAAAATGTTTAGCTTGTGGAAAATCTAATAACTTTCCAGCGATCTGTATTTCTAACCGAATTAATAGCGTCAATATTAATGAGTCTACCCATGGTAGACAACAAAATTTATTGTAATAAAGCATAGGCTCAATTCTGCGTTAGTAAAGTATGTGCAAACGCGAATAGACGTATTAAATCTTCGAGGAGCTGTAAGACGGCCTTATTGTTGGTAATCGACGATATTAGAAAAGCTGTAGATGAAAACAATGCCACCATTCTCACCTTCCTCGACTTTTCAAAGGCCTTTGATACTGTCAACCACACAATTCTTTGCTCAATACTAAGAAAAGAGTTTATGTTTTCACTCCATTCAATGAAACTTATTTCCTCTTACCTGCAATGGGTGAGCGATTTTCAAGGTCTTTGCCAGTAATGCAAGGTGTGCCTCAAGGCTCAATTTTGGGACCACTACTTTTCTCTCTCTGTTAACAAATTACCTAAGATAGTCAAGCATGTCTCTATACACATGTTTGCTGATGATGCTCAGATCTATCTAAGTTTTCCTCCAAAACACTACATCGAAACTAAAAGGCTAATAAATGAAGATCTTCAGCGTATACTAAACTTGTCGACTGAAAATGACTTACTTCTCAACCCCCTTAAGTCAAAAGCACTCGTGGTCCACAAAAAATTGCTAGATATATCGCATTTTCCACCTATTCAACTAGCCGGAAGCCAGATAGACTACGTTGATTCTGCCAAAAACCTTGGTATTATCTTCAACCGGACCCTAACCTGAACTACTCATATCAATGCTGCTATTGGGAAAGTATATGGTGGGCTACGCGCTCTTTGGACTACAAAACTTTTCATTCTAATAAAAACAAAACTCCTACTAGCAGAAACTCTTCTTTTACCCATGCTTCTTTATAGCTGTGATATCTTCTGCTGCCCAGATTACAATACTAGGAGAAAGCTTAATGTCGTGTATAATAATATTGCCCGCTTCATTCTTAATTTAAAAAGATATGACCATGTTTCCCTATACGCAAAGCAAATAAGCGGTTGTACCTTCGACAATCTGCTTATATATAGAGCCCTATGTCTATTGCATGATATCTTGCAAAGTAGGCAGCCGAACTGTTAATTCAATAAGCTTCGATTCCTTCAGTCAACCAGATCGCGCTTGCTGGTTCAAACAAGTTTTGCCTGTTCAACCTTCGAACGTCAGTTTTTTGTTAGCTCAGTACGTTTGTGGAATTCCCTGCCCATAAACATTAGAAAGATTCGTAGCACAAATAATTTTAGATCATCTGTTTTAAAATATCTGGCCACTGGAACTGTCACATAACTATAATCTTAAATGCCCGTAAACTCTTTTATGAAAACACTTTTGTAACTTCTTTAAAATCTGTTATTAATTATTTTGTAACCTCCATTATTATTTCTTTCATGGATTACAACGGTGTAGTGCATCATGAATTTTTGCCAGAAGGCCAGACAGTAAACAAAGAGACCAGAATTGAGGGCAGAAAACTCGTGGATTTTGCACCATGTTTTTTTTTTTTTTTTTTTTTTTTTTTTTTATATAATTTACGCGCGCCTAAGGGGTTATAATACCCTTTTACTGTTGCCAGGGCGGAAAGATAGAAGGAGGAGAAAGGAAAGCATTGTTGTGATGTAGTGGTTTGAAACTCAGGTGTCTTTGGTTTCGATATTGGCTCTCCAGGGGTGGGAGTCCGAATAGGACGGAGAGATTTTCTTCACTCGGAATGATTCCGGTTGTGAATTTTAACGGTTGATTTGTGCTTGAACAGTCAAATCTACATGTCAGTGTTATGCCTTCACACGCAGATTTTTCTGACTGAGTTCCAATTATACATATGAAAACTTGCCGTGGCTAGGATTCGAACCTAGACCCTCCGAATGAGAAGCGATTTCTAGTACCACTACACCACAGCCACCCCCTTAATGTGATAATGCACCGTTGCACAGTGCCATCATTACTCGTAATTTTTTGACGAAAAATGCAACAAATACCATCCAACAGCCACCGATTTGGCTCCCTGTGACTTCTTTCTGTTCAATCGAGTTAAAAACCAACTATGGGGAACGCGTTTCAACAGCCGAGAGGAAGTAATGGAAAAATCGCAGGAAGCACTGAAGGACATACCGAAAACCAAATATAAAAAATGTTTCGAGGATTGGATCAAGCGCAGTAATTGTGTTGCAGTCGATGGGGATTACTTTGAAGGGGACAATATAGATTTAGATGAATTAACTTGTATTTCCAATTTTCTGAATACATTCCGGGAACTTTTTGATCGCGGTAGTAGATATCGCACGACGAAGGAAAAAAAATGACACATTTTCAGTCAATTGGGATTTACTACTACGTCCCAGTTGCAACCTTTTGTTCGAACTACACCAATCGAACTTAAATTCATGCGGTCATGCGGATGTATGTGCATGCAACCCTTTACTACACAAGAACAAAAAATAAATAAAAAAAATTACAAACAAACTGATTTCCTGGGTATGTAGGTTTGTATGTACATATGTATACCATATTACGTATTTATTATCTTTTTTCCCCTAATCGTCGATTGTGATATGGTTATGAAAGATTAGGTGCAGATGAATTTTTATTTTTAATTGCTCCTAGGTATAACCATAGAGCATCTCTCTGCCGTATTTCAAATCTCACTCTTTGTGATTCAATACACCTTTTGCTGAGAGAATTTGAATTTTCTGATGTTTGCTTTTAACTCTTTTGTTCGTTCGCCAGGATGAGTATTTTTGTAATAGAACAAGGAGAGCAAAACAAAGCAGCTCTTTTCGATGGCTGAAGCAAATGTTATTTTCATCAAACCGACTAGGATCTCTTAAATTTGTTTGTCTAATGCATTCCAAAGCCATCGTTTCCCCAATATTTTTCATGTGAGTTTAAAAATTACATGAAATATTTCAAAATGAAACCTACATATGCTTAAAAACTCGTCAGCAGGTGCCAAAAGACTGCTAAAATCACTATTTTGCGAAAAGTTTTTCGCAACTCAGACGGGCGTGTTATTTTTTCACAATTTTTTTGGAAGCTTTTCGAACAGTTTGAACAGGTTTGCTTTAAGAACATTTTATGAGCTAGATATCCTGCAAAATATCGCATTGCTGTTGTTTCCAAAGAGACAGGAGATGGCTCTAATATTGTAGTTATAATATGCTCTTGTAAACTTTCATCGCAATGCGGGGTTTAATATTAAAAATTCAACATCATCATCTTCGCAGTTACCCAATAGTGTAAAAGTAATAAGGTTAGACGAAAGAATTTTTAACAAGATAATATTAAATTCACATAGTGAGGGATTTTTATTATTGCCACCCTTTGTGCGTATAACAGAAAACAAATTTTCTAAGACGTCTTGGTGAATTCTCTTAGCAAGTAAGTAATCCGCCTCGGGATGCAGTTGGACTATCCAAAAGCTTTGCGCGAGAGTGCTTATTTAAGCTGAAATCTGATATTACGCCAAGAAATAGAAACATTAAGGTACAAATCAACGGGCAAACACTTCAAATCGGCACTAAATCATAAGGGAATCTTGTAACCATAACAATGCTGGACCGCATACAGTTAGGAAAACCCCCAAAATAATTATTTCATTTCATTTATTTATGAAATTGCTTACAATAAGAGGACAACATGTGACTTTTAATTTCTGCAGCCTATAAATAATAAGAGATGTGCAGGTAGTAGTAATAATTACATAAAATGTTACAGGAGATCTACCGTGTTGATTTTATCTACAAACCTATAAAACTAATAATGAAATAATTCAAAATAAAAGCTTATACTTGTATATAAATTTCAAATGGACAGGTATTTTTTCAGAGAATAGTTAAAATAATGAATGCCTTTGATTTTCCTTATACTAGTTGGCAAGGAATTCCACAGCCGAATGCAGGAAACAATAAACTGACGTTCGGAAATTAGACAAGCGTAACCTGTACGCACGAGAATACATGATCCATTTGACTGAGGGAGGATTAATTTATTATACAAATACTCAAGTTTTTGTGTTTGAATAAGTTTTTGTAAAAAGCATAACGTTTTATATTTAAGCAAGTTATCGGAAGTGCAACCGCTTATTATTTTCGTATATCAGGAGACATGATCATATCTTTTTAGATTAAAATACATACCGGGCCATATTACTATGTATATAAAATGTTAAGTTTTCGTCTAGGGTCATAATCCGGACAGCAGAATATCTCAGAGCAATAAAGTAAGATAGGCAAAAGGAGGGTTTTCACCAGTAAGAGCTTCACCCTTGTGGGGATGAAGTGCTGAGTAACCCATAAAGCGCTAAGTCCCCCATACACCTTATACCGATAGCGATAGTTAGTCTTATTGAATATCAAGCCCAGATTTTTAACAGAGTCGACATATAGATAGATAGATATATTTTATTTCTTACATAGTGTAACAATGGTTTAACAATATTTGTACAATTTGCTCTAGCTTGCACAGAGAAACGGTCTATATAGAACCTTACTGCTGAAAATATTATTGTTTAATGAGGGAGGATATGTAGTACAATAATTAAATGCACAATCGGAGGAAAACTATAGAAAAAAACCTCCATTTAGGTTAAAAAAAAAGAAAAAGAAAAAGAAAAAGAAAAAGAAAAATAAATAAATAAATAAATAAATAAATAACAATAAATAAATAACAAACAAATAAATCAGTGAACAATAAATAATGTTACAAAAAAGATAAATAATAATAAATAATAACTAGAAAGTAAATAGTAAATAGATATATAAATAAATAATAATAATAGGCAAATAATAAAGCTTTAAGGTGAAAACATAAATAAAAGGTTATAACAGCTGTAAGTCTCTAATAAGTTGATTATCAACGTCAATTAATCTGGACATGAACTTTTCATTGAGAATTTCAATCCTTCTACCAATCTGGATAGCACCTGCTCTTTCGTGCAGAATAAGAGTTGAGAAGTCTCGCGGTAGGTTGAGCATCATTTTTAACACCTTATTTTGTGCAACATGAAGCCGCTTAATATGAGTGAGTTTTCGCGCAATTACCCAATACATGAGACCCGTAAGTCATCAGTGCTTGGAAAAAGACCTTAAAAATTATTATTTTGTTCTTTTTATTAAGGAGTGATTTACGATTGATAAAAGGGTAAAGAATTTTTATTAAAATATCTATTTTGGCTAAAGTTTCTCGTATATGATACCCGAAGGTCAATTTCTAGTCTAAATACACCCCTAGGTACTTTACAGTATTGACCCACGGTATGTTGGAGTTGTCTAAGTTGAGACTTCCAGTAGGCAAGAAGCAACTAAGCCTTCTTCTAGTGAAGAACATAGCTGTGCACTTATCGACATTTATTTTTATTTTCCATCATTCATAGTAATCGAAAAATGTTTGGATTCCAATTTGAAGATAACTTTCTATCATTGGCCCATATTCGTGGGAAGAGTATAAAGCCAGATCGGCTGCATAGAGTGCAATATCACAGTTGGAAACTCTGGATCAACAAGAAAAACATTGAAGAGAACTGGGGCCAGAACTGAGCCGTGTGGAACTCCGGCTGGAACAGGATTTGTTGAGGAGAAGGTTCCATAAAGATCTACTTTAAAGACTCGATTAGACAAAAAGCTTTGTAGTATTTTTATAAGATACTTAGGAAAATTTAGTTTTATCAGTTTGTATATAAAGAAATTGTGCCAGACTGAATCAAAAGCTTTTTCAATGTCTAGGAGGACAAGGCCAGTTGACTTTTTAAAATTAAGCTGTTGCTTAACAGTCTTACAAATTCTTAGTATTTGATGCGTAGTACTGTGATTCTTTCTGAATCCAAATTGCTCAGGAAGTAGAATGTTAGTAGCACTCAAAAAGGCATCAATTTTGATTACTTTTTCAAAAATTTGGTTAAAGCCATTTAGAAGACTGATTGGTCTGTAATTGACTGGATTGGATGGATTCTTCCCATGTTTTAAGAGTGGAACTACCTTGGCTTTCTTCTAAAAATCAGGGAAGTATAGCATTTTTAGGCAGGCATTGATGATGAATGTTAAATATATCAAGGCACTAGTTGGCAACTGCTTTATCACTTGATTATTTATGCTGTCAAGACCAGGGGACTTACGATCTTTTAGGTCCGAAACTATGAATTTTATGTCCTCAATAGTTGTGAATTTATTAGAGGATAGGGAAATAGTGGAGTTGTTCAAAACAGTTATCTCGTTTTCAACCTCCGGTTCAAGAGGAGATAACAAACTATTTGTCGTCGTATGGTTTTTAAGGAATGTCTTTGCTAGGATTTCCACTTTGTCTTCATTAGTTGATACTAGAGACCCGTTAACTTCGAAGTTAGGACAGTAATAGTTTTTCTTGCGCAGTATCTTAGCAACATTCCAGAAAGGTCTAGAGTTGGAATCGAGTAAACTTAATTTATTTATAATTTCATTCCAATAACAAAAACAAAAAAAAAATCAAAAGTTACAAAATATTTGTGTTTTTCAATAAAATTTTAAACGATATTCAGCAGTATTATTTTGTCCATAACTGTATATCTTTGATAACCCGGGAAAATTTATTGAACCTTGGTTGGGAAATGATAACAGTACAGACCAGACCTTGCACCGTCAGATTTTCATTTATTTCAAAGTTCGTAAAACTATTTGAAGGGTAAAATAGTTCATAAATGTTGATGATCTAAAATAGCACTTGGTCCAGTTTGTACTGATGTGTGTGACTAGAAATTCTATGAGCAAGGAATCATGAAGCTGCCAGAAAAAGGTGGCACAATAATTATTTTGTATAAAAAAATTATTTATTCTATACAAAAAAAAACAAAACCGAAATTATATTCTTGCCAACCTAATAGTTGCAAAACACCTAAGGAAACTAGTTTTCAATTTCATATATCTTATTTTATTATACTCAGAATGTAAAACAAATTGAAATTTTGAGAATGAATTCTTTACGGTACTTACTTTGGAAAATGTGGGTTTCTATCTAAATGTATTATAGATGTCAATGTCCTTAGCGCTGCTGCTCTTATTTCTACTAAATGGATCTCCTTCATTTCCAGAAGTTCCACTAATTCCTCTAAGAATCCGGGATAGAGCAAAGAATGAATGTTATCTTGCAGTGCATTTGAATACACCAATACAGAGATAGCTTGCAAACGTGCTTGCACAAATTGTAATCGCATGCGATAATTGCGAAAAGTAGCTGCCAAACGTATACGAGTCAAAATGTGCATCTATGAAATAAATAAATAAAAAAAGAAAAAAAAAAGGAAAAAAAAAGGAGAAAAAAAAGAAAACAGAGAAACATGTGTTTATAATTGCATTTTTTTTGCAATAAAAACAACATAAATTGACTTCATTTTCATTTCAATCGGGATCGGCAAACGCACCCTTTGATCGTCCCCCAAATGTGGAATTTTATCACACACTACCTTGGCTATTGAGGCTGCGGATTCCCTCATCTTGTCAAGGCCCGGCACTTCTATATAATCCAGTGTTCCCGAAGTATTATAATACTCAAAATAAAGTGTTGAAGAAGAGACTGGCAGCCTAGCATCTTTTTTACAGCATTGGGACAGTGAAAATCCATTATCCTTTCCTCCCCAGCTCTATCAATAAAACAACATAATTTAAAATGTAAATACATTCTTTCATGTGAACATAGATACTCCTCCTTACCTCCGCAAAATTGTATAGTTTGGTGAGAAGTAAAACTTTTTTGATGCTATTTAAACGGGGAATAAAGTTGCTGCGCTTGGAAAACATGTATAGCAAATTTAGAACGCACATAACTACATCCATATTAGTTGATGATAATAACTGCGTCAAATATTCAATAGAGTTATACAAATGTCTTGAAAACGAGTGTTCTATGAGAAGTGTTGTAAAGTTAATCACATAAAGCAAAAGTCGAACGTCCTGAAATTAAAAAATACTCGTTTAATTTAACTTCTTGCTACCAATATCATTTATTACCGATGGGGTGTAGTTAGTGTCACAATAAAGTGCAAATTCATTATCTGGATTTTCTTTTGATGCTTCAGCTAAGATATCATCAAAACGATCTAATAATTCAATCCAATGATAAAGTTCACATTTTCCATAAATCCATCCACGCAGTTTCTCCAAGTACTCCAAAAGTTCTTTTTTCGACTTGCGTGCAGCCATTTCTTCAATTAGTTGTCGGCACTCGGGAGTCAGCTCCGATGTGCCTTTTTTAAGGCGATTTATATCAACCTTCATTATTGCAATTTTGATAAATCAAATCCAGTTTTATCCGAATATCATATCCAAAAGTAAGATTTACGCACTAAAAATAAGAATAAAAATAAAAAATTACGTTAAAGACACAATATACATATTTTCTTAATTATATATAGGTAATTAAAAAATAAACTAAACTCAAATTTCCTACATATGTATGTACATATGTATATTCGAGGGTTGTTTGAAAAGTTTCCGACCGCAACGTAAAGATAGCAGCACTCGTCAATAAAAGCTAGTGAATGCTAGTTGTGCATCTTTTGGCAGTTACTTACCGAAGTTTCACTCATTTTGGACTCGCAGTTTTTACTTGACAGACTCGACAGTTGAGCGAGTCGATGTGAGTGTTTTTTGTGAAAATGGAAAAAATTGAGTATCGAGCTGCTATTAAATTCTTGTTTTTGAAAGGCAATACGCCTACGCAAATCAAAAATGAGTTGGACTCTGTGTATGGGGTCTCTGCACCATCATTCACCACAGTGAAATTTTGCGCAGCTGAATTTAAACGTGGCCGTAAGAGCTTGGGAGATGATGAACGTTCGGGACGTCCAAAAACTGCAACCACTGACGATAACATTGCTAAAGTTCACCAAAGTGAGAGAGATAGTAGAAGTTATGAAAATGTCCAAAGAACGTGTTTGTTACATATTAAATCAAGATTTAGGTATGACAAAGCTGTCCGCACATTGGGTACCGCGTTTGCTTACGTTAGACCAAAAGCGTGTTGTAATGAACATTTCCATTAGGCGCAATAAATCCGAATTTTGGCGCCGATTAATTACTGTAGATAAAACTTAGATACATCATTATATGCACGAAACAAAAATTCAGTCAAAAGAATGGACGAGCCGGCTCTAAAAAAAGCAAAAACTGTTTTTTCGGCTGGGAAAGCGATTGCGACTGTTTTTTGGGATAGTAAAGGAGTTATCTTAATCGATTATCGTCAAAAAGAAAAAACCATTACAGGAGCATACTAAGCATCATTACTTGCCAAGCTGAAGGCAGAAATTGCGCAAAATCGGCCACATTTTCAGAAAAAGAAAATCCTGTTTCACCAAGACAACGCGCCGTCTCACACCTCAGCGGTTGCCATGGCGAAAATCCATGAATTACGGTTCGAACCGTAAGCGGCCCCAGCGAACCCCAAGCGACTTCTTCCCTCATCTAAAAACTGCGCTCAGAGGACAAAGATTTTCGTCAAATGAGGAGGCAATCACCTTCATGAACAATTATTCTGCAGAGAAAAACGCCAAGTACTATTTGGACGGGTTAGAGAGATGGGAGCATCGCTGGGACAAGTTTGTAGAGTTACAAGGAGACTATGTAGAAAAATAAAAATAAAAATTGAGAAAAAATGTCTTGTATCGTTGTTCGGTCGGAACAACCGTCTACCACCGGAAAAAACAGCATCAAACAATTATTATGCTGCTGCAATGGAGAGGAAAAAAGATTTATAAGAATCAAGGCAATGTTTAAGCAAAACAAATTAACAAGTGTTTGGTGTGTCTGTGTGTTGAGTTGTCTCACTCTCTCACTCACTCACTCTCGCGAAAATTACGTTTGTTGACACAAAAAAGGATTGTTGGCGATTGGTTGCCAGGTTAGATTAACGCGAGTTCTTTTCACTTATAATCTTTTATTTACTAAGAATTGTCAAATGCGTATTACTACTTGTTTCTGCTGCGCACTAAACCGAAGTGTGTGGCTGGTATTTTGGTAAAAAGTTTGTAGACATACCGTCGCCATCGAAAACGGCAGATGGTGGAAATTTCCTTTTGTTCTTGACGTTGGCCATCTGTTATCGGGTGCTGACACTTAATTCTGCGGTGAAGTTGCCGCAGATTGTTTGATTTATGTAGCCTGATGATTTAAGTGGGATTGATTATAAATCTTGGATTTAGATGGGATTTGTAGACGTCAAATCGTATGGCACATCCTCGGGATTTAGTGAAGATTTAGGTGGAAAGAAAGATCTATATACATACATATGTACATAGATCCAAATCTATCGACTTGACTTCTTCAACGCTTTAAATAACGGCAGCCATATTTTCTGTAGGGTGTGCATTTCGATGATGGATAGACCTTACGACATTTGTAGCAGAGCAAGCCTCTTCGATTTTTTATTTTACAATTTTGCCTATAGTACGGTCAGAAGGACGATTATGTCGCCTATAATCTGCTCGTAATGCGCGAAATGTACTTACTACCTAAACATTATTTTTGTAGTAAGTTTTCACAATTTTAATTCAGCAATCCTTAAACGATGCATGTCGTAAAATGGCAAACCTTAAACTAAACGTATACCAAATAGTTTCGCATGACCGTTCGGTTTGACATATGTGGTTGAAGCAGGAATATCAAATCCGAACTATGAATTGGATGACTCTATATTAAGACATTCGTTCTTTGAGAACTAGGAAAACTAAGTTTACTGTACAGAGGCAGATTTACGCGTTTGCCATAAAGAAGAAAAAACGATCTGAATGTAATTTAGTTTTCAAAACTTTTTACTTATACTATACTTTTTTATTGAACATATATCGGGCTAAATTGCTGTAGGACGACGTTTAATTTTCTTTTGGAATGTAGTCAATATTACAAAACACTTGACAACAGTATGTAAGAATGGGTAGAAGCAAAAACTTTACCAGAATCATTTTTATGGTAATAGGAATACGAGGGTAGTCCCAGAAGTACCCGACCTTTCATTTGAAAGGCCTCAATTAACCCACATCAAAACGGGAGAGACTGCTCCTTCATTTACAACAATAAAATATTGGGTGGCAGAGTTTGAGCGAGGCCGTACGAGTTGCCAAGACGAATATCGCAGTGGTCCACCAAATGGGGTGAGTTCGCCAGAAGTGTTGAAAAAAATCCACAAAATGGTATTGGATGACCGTCGATTGAAAGTGCGTGAACTAGCAAATACAGTAGCCATTTCAAAAACCACTTTTCATCGCATGTTGACTGAAAAATTGGACATGCTGAACGCAAGATGGTTTGCCGCGATTACTCACAATGGAACAAAAACAGCGTCGTGAGGATGTTTCAATCGAGTATTTGGCGAACATGGTCCGTCACTTCACACCGGAGACGAAGGAACAGTCGAACAATGGACTCAAAGGGGAGAATCGACTCCAAAGAAGGCGAAGACAGTTTCATCTGCAGGCAAGGTCATGGCGTCAGTTTTTTGAGATGCGCGTCGGATTATGTTCATTTATAATCTTCAGAAAGGAAAAGCAATCAACGATGTGTATTATGCGAACTTATTGCAAAGATGAAATCAGGAAAGAATGACCGCATTTGGTGAAGAAAAAAGACAATGCACCAGTTCACACATCCGACATCGCAATGGCCAAAATCAATGAGTTGAAGTTCGAATTGCTTCCTAATGAACCCTATTCGCCAGATTTAGCCCCCTCGGAATATTTTCTGAATTTGAGAACATGGCTCGATGGTAAAAAATTTGCCAACAGTAAAGAGGTGAACTCTGCGGTTGATGGCTAATTTTAAGGAGCTCGAAAATTCTCACTAAAAACAGGGTATCGAAAGTATTGAACATCGCTGGGAAAAAGTGTATTGAACTAAAAGGAAACTACGTAGAGAAATAAACATATTTTTCCTCAATTTTTTTGCGTTTTCTTTGTTAGGTTGTGTACTTCTCAAAATACCCTCATACCTTCTGCAAAGTTTTTTCAAAAAGGTGTTAACTCAAGAATACTGCCTGTTTTTAAATAAAATTAAATTTTTCAGTGAACTTCAATTCGGTTTGAGAAGTGAGAGAATTTATAATAGGGTAAATGATTCCCAAATTGCCGTTACGTTATTTATAGATATCTCAAAAGATTTTGATATACATACACTTGCGGTCATAAAAACCGCACCACCTAGTGAGTTCTCAAAAAATGCCTAATTACATCAGATCGTAAGGGTTTTTCCAATACTAATGAACGGTATTCCCCATAGCGGAGTTCGGCCTCGTATTCAGTGCAAAAAAAATCTGTTTGAATTGAGTTGTGACGGTGACAAGTAAAAAAAAAGTGAAATGTCTGGTAAATTTCATCAACTGACTCGGGACGAAAAAGTTCAAATATTGACTTTAGCCGAAGAAGGGCTTGGCTATCGTGAGATTGCGGTTAAAATAGAATGCTGTCATTCAACTATCGTACGAAAAAAGAAAATTTGGACCCACTGGAAAGGAAAAAAGGCTCGAGACGCAAACGTAAAACAACCCAGAAGATGGACAATGTATTACAACGAATTAGCATGAAAGATCGCTTTAAAAGTGCTGTCCATATAAGAGCAGAGCAGAGCTGAGTGAATTTCATCAAGTTGATCTAAGCGCCTAAACCATACGTCGACGGCTACGGGAGATAGGTTTATATGGAAGACGACCAGCGAAAAAACCTCTCCTAACCACAAAAATGAAAAAAGCTCGCTTGACGTGGGCAAAAAAGTACGAAGATTGGACGCCGGATGATTGGCGATGTGTGATATGGTCCGATGAAACTAAATTTAATTTGTTGTGTGCCGACAATTTGCCATACGTACGACGGTCAGCAGTGAAGTTTCTTCAAAGCCAGATGGTTTGGGGATGTTTTTATTTTTACGTTTTGGGTCCTTTGCACTTTGTTAATGGAACTATGAACGCTCAAAAGTATGGAGAAGTAGTAAGGGAGTTTTTGGTACAAGCAATTGAACAGCATCATTCGTATACTGACAAGTGCATTTTTCAAGATGATTCTGCACCTTGCCACCGCGCCAAATCCGTAAGTAAAGTGTTATAAATCAACTTCTAGATGTCTACTTTATAAATAATAAACAGACAAGTAACTAGAGTCTTTCAATAATTTTCAGCTCAAGACAACGTTTGATGACCTCGGAATTACCAGACTAGACTGGCCAGCTAATTCACCCGATTTAAACCCAATCGAACACTTGTGGCATGTAATGAAACGTAAGGTGGCTGAACATAAACCAGAGAGTAAAAAAAAGCTAAATGAAGCTCTGGAACATGTATGGAATACTGAAATTTCAAGGGATATTACTGAACATCTAGTAAACTCGATGCTTTCTAGAATAAAAGCGGTTATAACCGCCAAAGGAGGACCAACTCGGTATTGATAATTTTTTGGTAAAAGTGGCATATCTAAACATCTTATATACACATACATAAAAAATGTATCGTTTGATTTTGTTAACCAATGACTATTAAAATATTTTAAAAAAATAAGAAAATTAACTGGTTTTTCTTTCTTTGTTTATATCTTTTTTCAAACATTCAATAAACAGATGGAAATTAGATTGAAATACTTATAAACTACTGCGGATTACTCAACAAAAATTTCATTTCATTATAAAAATTATTATCGTAGTTATTAACCATTTTTCAATCATTTTGATATGGTGCGGTTTTTATGACCGCAAGTGTATGTAGTGGCTCATTCGCTACTACTTAGCAAATTGTATTAGGTGCGCCATTAAGTTGCAACAATGTCTCCAGCAGTAGATGCTGGTCGATTTTGACATATCCAAAACGTCATGAACCAAGCTTATATATATGGTAAACGAACCGTTTTGACACATTAGTGATTTTGTATTGGCGTCATATACTTTTGGTTCTGGAAATGTCTGATTTTGTGCCAAATAATCGTCTTGCGGGAAGTGTTGATTTTCTTCTTTCATTCGAAGAAAACAGCAGCTGAAGCGCATCGAGAGCCCCAAAAAGTGTACGGAGATGCTGTTCTAAATGAAACCACGTGCCGTCATTGGTTCCGTCGGTTTTTGAAAAATAAAATTTCAAATTCAAAATTTTGAAAAAACATACGTTTTTTTTTTTGCAAAATTGAATTTTTACTAAATAGTTAACTAAAATCTTAGTTTTTCTCTTGCTTTCCGATTTTATTTCATTCATTTTCCAGCAACATTTTTTTCTTAAGAGAACTAAGACCAAAATTTCAACTAATTTAATTTTGTGGTCCAAGCATGAGTCATTCGAAAACCATTCATTTGTGGCCGTTTTGCATTTTTCAACAATCTTTTCTCTGATATGTTTTATGTCAGGACTACCTCAAAATATGGAATCGAAAACCAAAATATGTTTCTTACTTATTTCGAAAAATTGATGAGATGGCGCATTAAGGTTCCCAAAATCTGAGTTGCGATTGTAATTTTTTTGAAATAAGAAAAGTTCAGATGGAGCGCTTATTACTTTATCACTTTTCTTAATTCCAGCGCAACATATTTCATAGTTTATTTTCGGGCCAACTTTAAAAGCGACATAGCCTATGAAATACTTTATTGCTACCAAATCAATTTTCATTTGAATATCTTCATTTCCAAAATGATCGCCAACGAAGAAATCAGGATATTTTTCGAGGATATCAAAATCAGGCAGTTTCTTGTCATATTGCTGATCATTTTGAGCCGCTGAGATGGTTAAAAAAACATTTTCATGGCATCTAATAATGTTAAGCATGGAATCGTTATCCTTTTCGCAATTGCTTAATTAAAGAACTAGATTGAATTATGTTAGTAGCCATCCCTTTTGCAATTATTATATTGAACTCATATAGAGATGGGTTTTGATTGTTCCCTCCTTTCTGCCTTATAACTGCGAATAAATTTTACAATGCATCTTGGTTCAAACGATTGGTTAGTAGGAAAAAAAAATGCCTTCAGAACAATCGTTAAATAAATCATCGGCAAGTTGTAGTACTCCGTTTATAGACTGTTCAATCCCTTTCAAAAAATAAACAGTTTTTGATTATTGAACCAAAGAAACTTGAGCAATGTAACTCTTAAAAGTTTTTAAAAATTCATGAGCGCAATTATTTTTTTGTGTGGCTGATCTATAAAAATTGTCGGAATTTAAGAAACCGCTATTCATGCAGTCAAAAACTTGCTACGAAAAGTTTTTGTAGAAACTGAAACTTCCGTTGAACAGTTCCTAAAACCACAAGTCTGTATAACTGTACCAATCGCTTCACTTACAGTTCTACTAAGAATTTGAGTTGCATACTTGACTCGCATTTTATCGAAATCAGTAGAAAATATGTGTTGACTGACTTGTTAGTCTCGGGCACATTCTTGTTTTGCTATTTTGTTCTAGCTGCCAAAGCTCTTTAACAACTTCGAAACTAACCAAGCCATCAGGAGTATTAAGATCCGACTTCAACAGACAGTTACGCAACGATTTTATCAAATGTGGAAAGTCATATAAACAGACGATTTTAATGCTACTAATGAGCATACACTGGCGATCACTAGGATGAGGCCACACATTTTGCAATCAATTTTCACTCGGTATATCTGTTTGAAATTTTGTACCCGCAAACTTTTACTACCTCTGAACAGGTACATATTTTCTCAATAGGAAGTCATAAAATTAAAGGGTAAATAAGAAACGACCGTTGGAATTTCCCAAGATCACACACTAAACTTCTTGGAAAGCGTATAAAGAGTTTTTGTCCATAACAATGAACGAATATTTGCTGGAACGGTCATTTCCAAAATTGAAAAACATTTTCGGACCCCTGGTTGTTAGAGGTTGGATTCAATCAGAAGACGTGGAACTTTTGCCAACTTGGTGACAAATACATAATAACAGTGCCTAAAATGAGAAGTCTAACTATTTTAGTAAATAACATTAAAGAAGAATGGATTTGCAGAAGCAATAGAGAAACAAAACATAGAGTATGACGTCAAATGCGTTAAATTTTATAGGGTGCCTCGAAAAGATAATTTGTTTAGAACAATTATTGAAATCGAGAGTAAGACATATAACAAAATTATGGAAGTCGGTAAAGTTAGTGTGTGCTGGAGTAGGTATTCAGTGTATGAATACGTTTTTGTAAAGCAATCCTACAACTGTTGGGATTATAACCATATTGCAAATAAATGCAATAAAAGCATAATCTGTGCCAAATGTGGTGAAAATCATAATGCTCGTGTTTGACAAAAAGAGCAATTTAAATGTAATAATTGCAATGATGCTAATATAAAACTAGGCTTTAGCTTGGATATTAGCCATGACAGCAGGGATAGGAACTGTGAAGTGTTCAAAAATAAGTATTTTTGGTTTTTTTTTTGTAAGAACTTAACACTCACGTGGATATGAATACACTTAACATATAATGCCTCGGAATGTGTTAAGTTTTTTGGAAAATGGCATAGAGAGAGAAAGAAAGATGTTTGGGCTCAGTGGTTATTTCGCTCCATGGTTGGCATCCAACATTTAATGGGGAGACTAAATTCTTAGCGGAATCTGCCTTGATGTTCTAGTCAACTACTCATCTTACTTGGTTTTCGTTAATTGAAAAAAATGGATATGTCTTTCGGGCGAGGTTGGGATTCGAACACCGAACCTTGCGATTTGGAAGATAGTCCACTACCACATGAGCCACGGCCACCTACGTATAGGTTAGAAAAAAATAAAATTGAATTTTAGCAACCAAAATTTATTAAAGCAGTCTATTTAAATATAAAAAGTATTTTAAGTAACTTGAATGAGCTCGAAACAATGTTAACAAATAGCCAATTTGATTTCATTTTGTTATCTGAAACTTGTGTTACTAATGAAATAGACGACTCGGAGCTGCATTTAAATATTTATGTATAATATATATACATACAGTGTTGGCCAAAACTATACCACGAAAAATTCTCACTTAGGAAAAAAGTAAGGAACATTAAAAAAAAAAAAAATTTGTGAAAGCTTAAAAATGTTTATATTTTCCTGTTCACAAAATATTACTCTTTTATTTACAGTTACTCACTTTACGTTAAATCTTATCCAATTTTTAATAAAATAAAAAACTAAAGTCAACGGCCTCGCCACACTGAAAGCGTCGGTTCCCGCTAGATCACCGAAATCAAACAGTGTTGGGCGCGGTAAGTACGTAGGTGGATGACCACATGGGAACTCAGTACTCCGCGTGCTGTTGACAAAAACGCGCCACATGGGCATAGTACCCCGGCGTTAAATCCCGGACCCTACAAATTAATTTATATCGTTCCCTTGATAATAATAATAATAATAATAATAATAATAAACTAAAGCACATGCACCCTGTTATTGCCTTCAGTCAGCAAATTTTACCGTTTACTTATAATATGCATCAAAGATTACTGTTTTTCTTTTCAAAAACATTCTAAACAATGGAAAAAAAAAATATTTGTGTGTGAAAATGCTGCCACTGAAAAAAGACTTTCATGGTATTAATAAAAATATAATCACGGGGTGGCCGTGGTGTAGTGGTACTAGCTATCGCTTCTCACTCGGAAGGTCAAGGTTCGAATCCTAGCCACAGCAAGTTTTCATTTGTGTAATTGGAACTCAGTCAGAAAAATCTGCGTGATTTGGCTGTTGTAGGGTTTTCAAGCACAAAACAACCGTTAAAATTCACAACCTCACATTCCGACAGAAGAAGAATCTCTCTCCGTCCTATTCGGACTCCCACCCCTAGAAAGTCAATATCGAAACCAAACACACCTGAGTTTCAAACCACTACATCACAACAATGCTTTCCTTTCTCCTCCTTCTATCTTTCCGCCCGCGCCCTGATAACAGTAAAGGGTATCATAACCCCTTAGGTGCGCGTAAATTATAAAAAAAAAATCAAAGACGGTATTAGGGCCAGCATTGCTTAAAATCATAAGGGGTATATTCCCAGATAGCTGGAAGACATCAGTTATCGTGCCAGTACAGAAAATTGCAAATACATATAAATGTGAAGAGTTCAGACCGGTAAATATGCTTCCAGTATATGAAAAAATCTTAAAAAAGACAGTGCAAGTGCAATTTGAAAAGTTTTTGGATGAAAATGACATATTAGCTGAACAACAATCCGGGTTCAGGAAAAAACACTCTTGTGAAACTGATATAAATTATTGTCATTGCAAAGTGGAAGGAGGATGTACATAATAACAAGAAAGTGGCTGTAGTTTTCTTGGATTTGAAGATGGCGTTCGAGACAGTGGATAGAGACATCCTACTACAAAAACTACGAAGATATGGTGTAAGAAATGAGGAATTCAATTGGTTCAAATCTTACTTAGGCGACAGAAAATAGTTAGTAAAGTTTAATAATATATTTTCGGACCCATTAAATGTTGATCTGGGCGTTCCACAAGGATCAGTCCTCGGTCCCTTGCTAGTTTTGTTGTATGTAAATGATATGCAGAAAGTAATTAAATATGGGGAGTTAATATTATTTGCGGACGATGGTCTACTATTCGTATCTGAAAATGATGTTGTTAATTGTAAAGCCAAACTTAAAGAAGATATATTAAATATAAGAAAGTACCTTGACATGAATAAGCTTAAATTGAATGTTGACTAAACTAAAGTTATGTTCCTTAATGATATTTAGCCATGTAATAGTTTTAATGGTTTTGAGTGTGTGAAAAAAATCAAGTATCTGGGTGTAATAATCGATTGCAATTTAAATTTTAAATCTCATTTTGTGTATGTACGTAATAAACTTGCAAAGAAAATTGGGTTCTTTAGAAATAAAAATATATAATTTTCAAATTTCATTTTGAATATTGTGTAACTGTGTTGTTTTTGCGATCAGCCGAAGTGTTTAACAAAATGCAAAAATTAAAAAATAAAGCAATGCGCTGAATACTGAAATGTAATAGATACACTAGTATTAATTATATGCTTGCAGCTCTAAGATGGCTTATTGTAAAACAAAGAATTGTAATGTGTGTGCTTATATTTATATTTAAAATTAAAAACAATTTAATGCCAATATATTTAAGTAGAAAACTTTCAATGAGAATCAATGTACAGCCATATAATTTAAGAGGTAACAACAATTTTAATTTACAATTTTTTAGAAACAGAAAATCACAAAATATGTTATTTTACAAGGGACTTAAGATTTACAACGAACGATTTACGATTTAAATATGAGGTAAATTCTTTTGTTAAATTCAACCAAATAACAAATTTTTGATGTATTAATGTATGTATTAATAGCAATAAATAGCTAAATAAACGCTTTAATAAAAAAAATAATAATTGGCGCTTAGATTGTGTTTAATTGTGACAAAAAGGTGATAAAATGGCTCGTAATAAGTATTCTAACGAAATAAAAGAAGAAATAGTTTCTGATTTTGAAAGCGGTAAATCAGTGATATTTATTGGAAAAACAATTTGGTATAAGCCATTCGGTGACTGCGAGAGTAATAGCTCGATTTCGTGCTCGAGGAAATGTCCAAACGGTGCACAGTGGTGGTAGAACCGTCCCGAGGATAAAAGAATCATAAGGCTTATTAAAAAGCACCCCTTTATATCCTCAAAATGTGTACAAAAAGAACTGGGCCTTGAGATCTCAAGTAGGACAATTCGGCGAAGAGTGCTTGATAGTGGCTTAAAATCATATCGTCCTATAAAAAAGCTATTTATTTCTCTAAAAATAAGAATTGAGAATTGCGAGAATTGAGTTTGCAAAGGCACACCTTAACTGGACCGTAACAAAATGAAAAACTGTACTTTTTTCTGACGAATCCAAATTCATTTTAAAGGGATCTGATGGTTTCATTCGGTACGGAGACCGAAAGGCGAAGGCCTAAATCCACGATTCACCAAGGGTACAGTGAAACACGGTGGTGGCAGTATTATTGTGTGGGGATGTTTTTCCGCTCATGGAGTCGGGCCAATTCATAGGATTAGTGGTATAATGGATCGTTTCGTGTCGCGGGATATCCTTCAAAACGTCGTGCTTCCTTATGCTAAGGAGAATATGCCATTGCGATGGATTTTTCAACATGACAACGATCCTAAACATAGGGCTAAACTTGTGAAGAATTGGCTTAACGAAAGCGAAATAACTGTAATGAAGTGAACAGCGCAATCCCCTGATCTCAACCCCATAGAGAATCTATGGGGAATTGTACATATATCAAAGGATTGATCGCACGAAATGCAATAATTTGGACTCACTGCTACGACAAGCACAAATTGTCTGGAATAACATCCCAATGCATACTATTGACAATCTATGTAATTGCCTCAATGCCTCGTCGATGTGCTGCGGTAGTCAAAAATAATGGATATGCCACTAAGTACAATATTAATTTCCACAAAAATCTTTTTTTGTGTTATTTGTGTTTATAAATTCGAAAATATGCTTTGGTTTTGTTCACTTATTTTTCAATTGATTTTTAATTATTTTATTTTATTAAAAATTAGATAAGATTTAACGTAAAATGAATAATTGTAAATCAAAGAGTAATATTTTGTGAAAGTTTTTAAACTCTCATAAGCTTTTTTAGTATTCTTTACTTTTTTCCTATATGACCATTTTTCGTGCTATAGTTTTGGCCAACACAGTAGATGTGACAACTGACAGTGAGCCAAAGGCATACTGGTAGTGTTGTTGTTTATTTAAAAGAAATGTGGCAAGCAGATATAATACACGAGTATGCCATCGATAAGGATATACTGCACTCAAAGTTTTTTGTGATACTTAATTATAGTAACTGTCTACAAGTCACCAAAATGTTCAAAAAAAAAAAGTATTTTGTGATAAATTTAGTGAGTGGATGGATGAATTGACCGAGTTTTCACAGAAAGTCCTTGTGATTGGAGATTTCAATATTGACTGGATGCAAACAAATGAATTCTATAGAAGGAATATCCAAAGAACTGTGATTAATTGTAGCTTTAAACAGATTATTGCTAAGCCCACTAGAATAACCCAAACTTCGAATACATTAATAGATCTTGCAATAACGAGCTCGAAACGAATAACAGCTAAACCAGTAACAAGTTTTTAAAAATCTCTGATCATGAATCTATTTTAGCAGAGATTAATGGGAGTATAAAAAAAGAAATGGAAAGAAAAACAATCCAATTTTTAAAAGTGACTTTGCTTGATTAAGACTAATTTATATATATGTTACTTAAGTGATACAAACCAAATGGCTTCGATATTTCAAAATATTTTAAAAGAAACAGTGAATTGCTTCGTAAAAACAAAATCAGTGCGCAAAGATGAGCATGAATGGTTTAGCCACCAACTCAGAGTATTAAAAGATCGAAAAATAAATGCATACAAGCCGGGCTGGGTTTACAGATAGTGCAAATGACTGGAATAACTATATATATTTAAGAAACCAGTTTAAAAGAGAAATTAATAAGGCTAAAAGTGATTTTATCAAACATAAAATAGTTAATTCAGTCGACCAGAAATCAATGTGGAGAACGATAAAACAAATTGTACTAAAGCAAAAACAGTCAGAGATAAGTACAAGTAATTTTTGATAACATAACTTACAGTGACAATATGCTTTTGGCGAACAAATTTAACAAATATTTTGTAGGCAGTATAACAGAAATAAGTGTCTCGATCCCATATGTCCCTTTTATTTATAGGATCGAAATAAGCCCTGCCACTTTTAGATTTCGTGAAGTAGATATCTCTGATACAAAGAGAGTGTTTTCCAATATAAAAAAATAAACGGGATCCCCTCTTCATTAACATTGGCATTTTTAAGGATATGGCTGATATCATAGCAGATCCGTTGAGTAAAATAATCAACCAATCGTTTCGAGAAGGTGTTTTCCCCAACTCTTGGAAAGTTAAAAAATCAATTAAATGTGAGGATTTCAGACCAGTTAATGCCCGCCCTTCCTCTTTATGAGAAGGTACTCGAAAAAGTTGTTCACTTACAACTAGAATCATTTTTTAGCTTTCACAAACTGTTAATTGAAAATCAGTCGGGGTTTAGAAGGTGCACTTAACATGCTCATAGCAAATTGGAAACAACAACTCGAAGCGAAAGCCAAAATAATATGTGTTTTTGTTGATCTAAAAAAAGGCATTTGAGACGGTGGATCGGGAATTGTTATTTGAAAAACTAGAAAAGTATGGAGTACGCGGAAAATTATTAGCCTGGATGGTTTCGTACCTATCAGGCAGAATGCAAAGGACTAAAGTGAATAAATTATTATCTGAAGAAATTCTAATTAGTATTGGCGTACCGCAGAGTTCCAGTCTAGGGACATTTCTTTTTAACGTCTATATCAAGGAAATCGGAAGTGTAGTTAATACTAGTGAATACGCTTTCTTGTGATAATTTAGACGAAGGTATTTTAAAAATGCAACACAATTTGGATAATCTTAACGTAAGCCATAAGCAAATAAGCTTAAGTTGAATGTTTCTAAAACAAAAATGATGATAGTTAGCAACGATGTAATAAGTGATAGTTCGATAAACATTAGGATAGATAACGAAAGCCTTGAAATCTTTTCGGAAATTAAGTACCTGGGACTAGTGACAGACAACAAATTAAAATTCGGTAAACACATACAGTGCTGTACAAAACATTTGCAACCGCAATTGCCATGTGATGCGGCAGCATTTCTAACTTAGTTCTTAGTGGTTATTTAAACTGAAATATTTCTATAAATTATCGTTATACATTTTACTTAATTGGAAACAAATCAAATAGGACATATTTCTTGACAACAAAAATAAGCATGAAGTTTTTGCACTGAAACCTACAAATTGCCTGTGCAAAACATCTGCAACTAACAGTTCGCTATTACTATCCGGTACAATGATTTTGTTTTTCAACGGTAAATTTTATGTTTGCTTTCGGTTTTTTGTTTGCATTCATTCCTTGGTTTCGTCTGTCGATTTGCAGCGCATTAGTCAAATACAAGTAGTAGTGAACAGACTTGCAGTTAAAACAATTGTGTTCTTATTAATAAAATGGGTGGAAACAAATATTGTCAGGAGCTGAAGTCCAAAATTTTAACAGATTTTAATAATGAGCTTACCCAAAAAGAAATCGCGACCAAATATTCGATCCACAAGTCAAGAATTTGTCGTGTCGTTAATAGTGGAGTTGTGGTATCAGACCATAAAGGTGGCAGGCCCCGCAAAACAAGTAGAAAAGAAGACTGCAAAATTATTAATTTTATAAGGAGAAACCCCAAGGCGTCTTCCAAAGGAATCAAGGTAGAACTACAGCTGGATATTGACTCATCAACAATACGGCGCAGAGCTCTACAAGCTGGTCTTCGAAGCTACAAACCAGCCAAAAAACCGTTTATTTCGAAGAAAAATTTGAAGGCTCGTATGAATTTTGCTGAGACACATTTAAATTGGAGCCCTCAGAAATGGAAGACTGTCTTATTTTCTGATGAATCGAAATGCAATTTGTGTGGATCAGACGGAAAGCATGTAAGGAGACCGAAAGGCGAGAGGTTGAACCCCAAATTCACCAAAGGAACTACCAAGCACGGTGATGGGAATGTTATGGTCTGGGGCTGCTTCTCATCGCAGGGCATTGGTCCAATTCATCGTATTGAAGGATTATGAGATCCGAAGATTACAAAAACATTCTACAAAATGTCATGGCCCCTTATGCAGAATGGGAAATGCCGCTGGTTTGGTGGTTTCAACACGATAATGACCCCAAACACACACCTAAACTGGTCAAAAATTGGATCGCGGAGCAAAATATAAACATTCTGCAATGGCCACCGCAGTTCCCAGACCTTAGAGATCGTAAAGAGAAGAATAGGGAATCAAATATTCAAAAAAAAAGAAGAACTCTTTGCAGAAGTGGACAAGCAGTGGAAAGGCATTCCCAAATTATTTATTGACAATTTAATTGCTTCCTTGCCCAGGAGACGTGCAGCTGTCATTAAAAAATAAGGGGTACGCAATAAAGTATTAGAATATTTTTGATACTTTATACAGTTTTTAACATTTAAATCAAAGAACATATCTTGGTTGCAAATGTTTTGCACAGCAAAAAATGTTACTTTTTAAATTCTCAGCTGTTTATATTTTTAACGGATTAAATTACAATGAACCAAAAAAAAGTTGGACGGCAGCTAGACTGCAATTGCAACTTGAATATTTTTGCACAATGTAGGTATATATAAGTCAAATAAACTGTAAATGAAACTTAATTCTTTAAACATTGAAAATAATTTTATTTCCATTTTCTAAACTATTGGAAGTTATTTTAAAACAAAGAATTAACCAAAAATGTAATTTTGTAAACCCAAAAAAAAAACTTAGACAGTTTTTCCTTTATTCTATTAATTGACGCCTTTTTTTGTTTTAGCATGTTTTTATATGTCCTTTTAACAGTCACAGTCTAGACTTCCCATTTGCAGTGATCAGAATTGTTTTCAGTACCGATAGTTTAAAAAAATGGAGAAAATACAGACATCCACTGATATGAAAGAGCTAATTATAAAAATGTGGAAAGAAAAAAAAAGTGTGCGAGAAATTTCTGAAGTCGTGAAAAAACCTAAATCAACAGTCCATTATGTGATTCAAGTGTTTAAAAAAAATGGTTTCTTCAAAAGACCTAGTGGTAGTGGACGCCCCAAAAAAAATTGCGACTTCTCAAACAGAAAGAAAAGTTATTCGGTTAGTCGTAAACGATCCCAAAATTTCTGCGGTGGACATTGCTAAGGAACTCAAGGAAAATGCCATTGTACATGTGCACCCACAGACTGTCAGAAATTTTTTGCACTCAAAGGATTTAAGAGCCTACACACCTCGAAACAAGCCGCTTTTGTCTGCAAAAAACATTAAGAAACGCTTGGAGTATGCACAAGTTTATGTTCGTCAACCTTTAGAGTTCTGGAACTCGGTAATTTTCTCCGACGAGTCGAAATTTAATATTTTTGGGTCTGATGGACGCCGGTGTTTAGAGAAGACAAGGTGCTGCCTTAAGTCCGGCCAATGTAAATGCCACAGTTAAACATGGTGGAGGCAGTGTAATGGTGTGGGGTGCCATGGGGTCGAATGGAGTAGGAAGCATGGTGTTTGTTGAGGGTACCATGAACAAAATAGACTACCTTAACATCCTCAAGAACAATTTATCAGCAACGGCTACTAAGCTGGACATAAGCGAAAGTTATTGTTTTGTTCACGATAACGACCCTAAGCACTCGTCATTTATCGTACGGGAATGGTTGCTCTATAATGTGAGAAAAGTTCTTCCCCATCCTCCACAAAGTCCGGATTTAAATCCTATAGAACATCTGTGGGCGTACATGGAGAAAAAATTGAGGGAGAGGCAAATACACAGCAAAAGTGACTTGAAAAACGCCCTTCAAGAAATATGGGCCAACATACCATCCGGTATTACAAAAAATATAGTTTTTTCTATGAATAGAAGATTACAAGCCATTTTGGAAGCCAAGGGCCACCATACTAAATATTAAAATGTATAATTTTTTTATGTATTCGGTTTTTTTGTAATGAATTCTTTAAGTGTCCAAGTTTTTTTTTTGCTTTGAAATCTACCTTGCATTCTTTTTATTTGTCTTAAATTAAAAAAAAATCAGAAGATTGAATTAAAACTATTTGGAAAACTGAAGAAATTATGTTTCGTTTGCACTTTTATTGATTTTAATAGCATTACGGGTTACGATTTTGTTCAATTTTATCGTTGAAACTTGTTGCTGTCCAACTTTTTTTTTGGTTCACTGTATGTATATTATATTTTCTTCTCAATAAATTATAATATATAAAGTTTATAAAACGGTACATAGTATTTCATTTCTGCAAACTTTTACATATTAAATTTACGTTTAATTCTTCGCTACATCTAGTTGCAAATCTTTTGCACAACACAAATTTACCTAAAAGAATCCGTAAAAATATTTCAACAATAAGTGCAATAAACATTTTCAATTCAATAATAAAGCCACATTTTGAATACTGCTCCTCAATCCTATTTTTGTGCAATCAAGACATGATTAACAAGCTTCAACTCATTTATACACCTATCTGTTTCATGTTAAATGTGTTGATGTGGCTTAGTGTTAAACAACGAATTTTGATGAATGTTTTAGTGTTCGTCTTTAAAACAAAAAATTAACTAACACCTCATTATCTGTCACGTTTAGTAAACTTCGTAGGAAATGTTCAACCATTTACGCTGAAAAATAATCAAAACTTCCGCCTTCCTTTTGCAAGAACAAATACAGCTCAAAACACTTTATTCTACAAAGCACTCCGATTTTGCAACACTTTGCCGAATGAAATAAAATCAGAAAACAACTTGCCAACAGGTTTAAACGTCAAATCGTGAACTTTGTTAAATTTCAAAATTTATTGTAAGAATTAAATTCATGTTACTAAATTATTTATGTTATTTATACCCTTTTTTGTTTAACTTAATTATTTATTATAAATTTTTTTATAAATTTTTGTTTATAAGTAATCATAAATCAAAAATTGTTATTATTATTATTAAACTTTATAAAATTAATAGTTAAAAAATAAACAAACAATACCTATATAATGTGAATTTAAATTGTACGTTTAACCTTTGTAACTTTTTACTCGCAGAAAATAGTACACGATCTGATAAGTACACTTTGCGAGGGCATCCATACTATTGTAGAAACTTAAGTTCCAGCCGAGGTTCGATGAAAACGATAAAAGGAAAACAATTGGATCACTCAAAAATTAAAAAGGAATAGCATACCCTCTATCTCACTGACGAGATCCAAAATGGAGCGCCTGTGAAACCGGATTAAAAAAAAAACTTATCTAACCCCATTAACGGCGCAGAACCAATGCAATACGCGGGGAAAATATGTAATATTTGATGTAATAATACGAGGGCTATTCCAAAATCAACCTCCGATGTATTACAATTCATTACATACGTGCACTTCGGTGATGTGTTTCTACATGTCGCAACCAGTACATTATTCTCTAATAATATGCCAAGTTTCGACCGTTTTCGTTCAGTATATTTCCAATAGTTGCCGTTTTAATATGGAGAATACAATTGCCGCCTGTGAGGTACGAAGTGAATTCGTTTTTCGCAAGCCGAAGGAAATGACGCAGCTCAAAATCATCGTCGGTTATGTGCTGTTTACGGCAATGCAGTGATGAGTGATGGTTAGGTACGTGATTGCTGTAGACAATTTAAAAACGGGCGCACAGATGGGTATAATGAAGGAGGCCAAGTGCGCAAATCGATCATGAATCAAGACGTGGTTCACCAAGTTAACCAATTTGTTTGAGAAAACAAGCGTTTTACGATTTCAGATCTTGCGACAAGATTTTCCGAAATTTCTCGAACTACTCTATACAGAATCGTGTCTGAAAACTTGGGTTACCACAAGTTCTTTGCCCGTTGGGTCCTAAAACAGCTCACAGATGTTCACAAGACCCAACGTGTCAATTCAGGAAAAGCATTTCTCAAACGTTTAGAAATGGAAGGTGAAGAATTTTTACAGCAAATTGTGACTGGAGATGAGACTTGGGTCCAATATGGAAACTTAGAAAGCAAAGAACAGTCAAAGCAATGGATGCACACTCATTCCCCAAACAAGCCAAAAAAATTCAAACAAACTTTTTCCTATCGAAAAATGATGCCCTCAGTTTTTTGCGACAGTAAAGGCATATTGTTGGCCGAGTTTATGGAACCTGAAAACACAATAAATGCAGCGCGCGATTTACTGTGAAACTCTACGTAAGTTGAGAAGAGCAATCCAGAACAAAAGACGAGGAATGCTTACCAAAGGTATGGTTGTAATGTATTTTTTGTAGTTTATTCTATAACACATTGGCTGCCAAGGTAAATTTGAGAAAATTTCATGGGGTGCCAACACAAAAAATTTCAAATAAAACTACAAAAGATCGACATAAAATATATTTGCGATGTATTCTGGACTTCCAGGACGAATTTAGTCCTGGCTATTAAAATTAATAGCCATGGCACCTCATGAAAAGCTAGTGAAAGATTTTGCACTATCTTTTCATGAGATGCCATGGCTATTATAATTGATAGAAACACTTTCTGTTTTTATAAATAAAAATAAAAATATTTATTTGCTTTTTTTATATTTTTCAGACATCGTCTTGAATTTATAATTTGCTTGTCTCGATAATTTTTTTTTTTTTGGGTTGGTGGAGTAAGTGTAATTATTACAAGATCGATAAGATCGATTCTGTGTCCTATTTATACATTACTTTTATAACGTTTAGGTACTTATTGAAATATCTAATAATAATGGGCGGAAGGAGGCTCACAGTTGAAGAAATTGAAGAAATGGCGACTGGTTTGGAAAGTGACTTCGATTCAGATGACTCTTGCGCAGAAGAAGAATCGAATTATGACGATGGTAGCGATGATGATTCCGAAGGGGATAACATATCACATCTCTTAGAAGCTATAGCGATTGAGGAAGAACAAGATGACCTAAATGCACTTCTTGATGATAATGAGGAGGAAAATATTTCCACAGGAATCTGGTCGGAGTATAGGGGAAGACACAAGCATTTTGAATTTGTGGGCAGATTTGGTTTGCAGGTACAAATTTCGCCTGAGAGCACGCCTCTTGATATTTATTCCAAACTAGTTGACGTAAAGTGTTGGAGATGATATCAAAAGAAACCAATCGATATGCGGAACAAAACATAAGTATTCGCTCAAGATCAAAGTACAGCCGACTGAATAAATGAATTGAAACAAAGCCGGAAGAAATAAAAAAATTTCTTGGATTGATTATATACATGGGACTTGTTCCCCTTGGTCGTATTGAAAATTATTGGGAGACGGGTGGGATCTATGATTTCAAAATTCCACGTGCAATTATGCCCCGGAACAGGTTTCAATCTTTACTCTCATATTTGCACTTTAACAATAAAGAGACAACAAATAAGTCCGACCGATTGAGGAAAATCAATGGTCTGATGGAAGTTCTACAAAACAATTTTCAGAAGACATTTTACCCCGCAGAAGACTTTGTTATAGACGAAGCTCTCGTGCCATGGAGAGGCCGACTTATTTTCCGGCAATATAACCCAAATAAGACGCATCGTTATGGAGTCAAACTTTTCAAGCTTTGCTCAACAGATGGTTACACTTGGGCTATGAAAATATATGCTGGAAACTCAGCAACAGCGGAACGCGAGGTTGGACTTGCTAGAAACGTTTGCATGGAGCTTTTAAAAGACCTACTCAATGAAGGTAGATGCTTATATATAGACAATTTTTATATGAGCTACGAGTTGGCAAAGGAATTGCTGCAAAATAAGACCTATGTTGTTGGATCACTAAGGGCAAACAAAATTGGCCAGAGGGGAAATTATATCTCGAGAAGATGAAAATGGAATTGTACTTTTCAAATGGAAAGACACCCGTGATGTAAGAATGCTATCTACTAAACATGCCCCTGAAATGCAACCCGTAAGACGTCGAAATCCATCTGTAAATTTAGCAGAAAATCAACCGTCGACAAGTGCGAATCCATCCACTGTTTCAAGGCCAAATAATAAACGTGGAGCTTCCTTCAAACCCGCTGCGATACTTGCTTATAATAAGGGAAAATCAGAGATTGACTTATCTGATCAGATGGGTTCGTATGCCACTACGCTAAGGAAAGGTATCAAGTGGTATCGAAAACTATGCATAGAACTTTTATCGGGAATAGCAGTTGTTAACGCGTGGGTGTTATACAAATATTTAACAAAATCGAAAATTCATATTCGGAAATTCAGGGAAATTTTGGCTGCTCAACTGTTTGAAATACCCACAGCCCCCGTTCGTAGAGTTGAAACACCCCGTTCAGCAACGCACCATCTCATAGAGCGTGTATCTTCTGATGGAAAAAAAATTAGAAGAAAATGTAGTGTTTGCTACAAAAACATAACAAAATCCAAAGGACGTGAAGCAGCCCGCAAAGAAACTAAGCAGATATTCACGTACTGTGATAGCTGTCCTATCCTAATCAGGCTCAAATGTGTTAGGTTTACTTCAATACAAAACATTAAAACCAAAATTTGTTGCTTTTATGAATTATACTTTTAGTTGAAGCTAAAGTGAAATAATTTTCTTTTTCTTTATAAGAATTGAAATGAATTGTCTTTTTATTTTTCTTTTTTCTTCAATACTTTATATTATATGTACACATATATGTATCAAAAGAATTGTTCCTTGGTTTTATGAAATATACTTTTAGTTGGAGCTAGGCTTCTTAAATTTTGCGAAATTGTTTATTTATAATCCTATTTGATATAAAGTTTATGAAATGAGTTATATTATAACATTATAACACATTGGCTGAAAAGTCCGTGCCGTTTCTAAAACAGGGCACCATTTGAATTAAATCCATACCATTTTCAGTTAGTACCAGCCTTCAAAAGATACGTGTATAAATTTGACAGCTGTCGGACGATTAGTTCTCGAGATATAGCGTGTTGTGAGTGAAGCAACTTTTGTTTGTTATTGTGAAAAAAGTGAATTCAAAGCAATTTCGTGTGTTTATTTATCATTGCTTTTTGATGGGAAAAAATGCAGCCGATGCAAAGAAATGGCTTGATAAGTGTTACCCGGACTCTGCACCAGCCGAACGAACCATTCGCAAGTGGATTGAAAAATTTAAAAGTGGTCATACAAGCACCGAAGATGATGCACGCAGTGGACGTCCAAAAGAAGCTCTTTCAGATGAAAACATCAAAAAAGTCCACAAAATGGTTACGAATGACCGTAAAGTGAAGTTGATCGAGATAGCTGAGGCTCTGAAGATATCAAAAGAGCGTGTTGGATATATCATACACGAATATTTGGACATGCGAAAGCTCTGTTCAAAGTGGGTGCCGCGTTTGCTCACAGTCGACTAAAAACAACAACGTGTTGATGATTCAGAGGAGTGTTTAAAGCTGTTCAACCGCAATAAAGCCGAATTTTTGCATCGGTATGTGACAATGGATGAAACTTGGCTCCATCACTTCACACCTGAGTCAAGTCGGCAGTCAGCTGAGTGGCGAGCAGGCGACGAACCTCGTCCTCGGCTGGCAAGGTTATGGCATCCGTATTTTGGGATGCACATAGAATAATTTTCATCGACTATCTCCAAAAGGGGCAGACTATCAACATCGACTATTACATTGCGTTTTTGGAGTGTTTGAAGGACGAAATCGCAGAAAAACGGCAGCATTTGAAGAAAAAGAAAGTGCTGTTTCATCAAGACAATGCACCGTGTCACAAGTCGATGAAAACGATGGCAAAATTGAATGAATTCGGCTATGAATTGCTTCCCCACCCACCGTATTCTCCAGATTTGGCCCCCAGCGACTATTTCCTGTTCGCAGACCTCAAAAGAATGCTCGCCGGAAAGAGATTTAAGACCGAATCGCCGAAACAGAGGCCTATTTTGAGGCTAAACCGAAATCGTACTACAAAACTGGTATCGAAAGGTTGGAAAATCGTTTCAATCAGTGTATCGCCCTCGAAGGCGGCAACTAACAAATATTGATAAATAAAGTTGAATTTTGCAAAAATTTTGTGTTTTACTATAAAACAGCGCGGACTTTTCAGCCAATGTGTTATATAGTTTTTCTTTCAAAATTATAACTATCTAACAATGGTCTAACAATTTTGGTCATAATTCAGTAAGTTTTCCTTACTTGCTCAAACCAAAAACGTTTATATTACCGTAAGGTGCCAAGCAACTTTGCCCCATACCGAATTTGTACGTAATGGCTATCATTTCTGAAAGCCAGAGCCTTAAATGAAATTATAGGCGGCTATCATATTTGATAGCCATGGCACCCTGGAAAACATCACTGGCTATCATATATGATAGCCATGGCAGCCAATGTGTTAAGCTGTAATTAGTATTGTTTGATTGCATAGAAACACAAACAGGAATATAAATGGCAAAAGATACAACAAACAACGATTAAAAAAAAATCATAATTTAGAAATATAAATTGATGTATCCTTAAATAAAGTATTAAAGATCTAAATCGAAGAGCTATTTATTTTTGTTAAGAAAAGATGAAAAAGGAAAAAAATAATAATATGGAGTTTAAAATATGTTCCATCTTAGGGCATTTCATAACTGCTATTTTTACTTTGGCAATACAACGAATTCATTTTCTTGCAATTGCAATCAACGAAAAAGTATCCCGCGCTATACTTATATAAAATATAACAAGTTAAAATGTTTGGTTTTCAATGACTTTTAACAGTCTATGACATTATTTTCATACAATATACACATACGTACATATATATGTAGGTTTTAGGCAAAATAACAATATTACTCGTAATTAAATGAAAGTAAATACAAATAAAACTATAGGAATACCATTTCCTAAATTAATTACAAATAATAAGTGAAGAAATATTTATGGATATTTTTTCGTTTTGCTACTACTCGTATGTTTAACGAATTCTTAAATAATACAATTTATTATTGCCAAAACTTGCGCGTTCAAGACATATTAATCATATATATGCAAATTTATTTTTATTTTTAATAATTTGAAAAAAAAAAAAAACGTCTAGCGTTCAAGGAGGTGCGACAGTAAAAAAAAAAAAAAAACACACTTTTGCAAATACCCCGTGGTGCTTCTGCATGACAACGACGCACCACCACACACTGCTGCACGCACAAAAACTTTAGTGGATTAGTTCAATTGGGATATTTTTGATCATGCTCCCTACAGTCCTGATTTACCACCAAGTGATTATCACCTTTTCCCAAAATTGAAGTCATCCATTGCATCTCAACATTTTGGAAGTAATGAGGAACTTATAAACGGTGTGAATCAATGCCTAAACGCACTGGCGGTGCCATTTTTTTAAGTAGGATATACAAAAGCTCGTCCCACGTTACCAAAACTGTATAGATTTAAACGGAGACTATGTAGAAAAATAATTTAGATGTTAATAAAACTATTTTGTGCAAAACATTAATGCTTTTGGTTTTTTTAAAAAATATTTTTAAAAAAAAAAAACTATTTTGTGCAAAACATTAATGCTTTTGGTTTTTTTAAAAAATATTTTTCACTTCGGAGATTGATTTTGGAATAGCCCTCGTATGTATAGTATAAACAGTTAATAAAGGAAAAAAAAAAATGAATTAGCTTCGGGATGAAGTGGTAGAAATTGAGACAAGAGTCGTTGGAAGCCTTCACTTAAAAAAAAAAATAAAAATAAATAAATAATAAAAAATAACATTAGAGTTAGCTCCTTACAAAGACGTTTCTAGAAGCTCTGATTTATTTTTAATTTTCCCATATTGCACTTGGATGACATTTTTTCAGGCTACCTACGAATAAATAATATCCTTTAATTATTTGTTAGATTTTGTATAGAGGATAACAACATGTAAAACAAAAATATGTGTATAAAATATCTATAATAAAGAAAATGTTTTTTATACATACCATAAGAAAAATAATTTAAGAAATGGGTATACACATGAAACAAAAGAAAATTGTTTATTGTCATTTTTGTTTCCCGCTATTGTGATATCAATTCTTACATACATAACTACATACGTGCATATATGTATCTTTTTCTGATATCTCCATTCTAAATAGGAGTTTGATTAGTTTTCGGTGTTATTTCACAAATTTACTGAAGACTATCGGAGATTCATTTTTTCAAAATTGATTATTACCATACTACCGTGACTATGCATGCACTAACTACTTTTAGTAGAAATTATGAAAAAAAAAAAAAAAAAAAAAAACATGTACATATATGTGTACATACATATGTGTGGACATGAAAAAAAAAAACCTAAGCGTCCAATAGTTGCAACTGTTTTAAGAAACAATTTTGTTATTAGACAACTTTTGAAATAATAGATTTCCAATGTATGGCATGGCACATATAAATTTATTTTGAGAATAAAATAATGTATTAAAACAAATTTAACCGCAAATCCTTAGCCTTTTGAATTAAACTCACCGTTGACTGCATCCCTTTCTCCAAATACGATATTTGTTTTCTCATTAAATTGTTGCTCAATGGAGTTTGTAAACAGACATTTACAAACTTAAATTATTAGAATAACTTTTATGAGAATCATAGAGATATACCTAGACTTTGGTATGTACAAAACAAAATAAAAACATCTTATACACTTTTATTTAAAAGTATCCAAAAACTATAACCACTTACTAATTAGATACACTTAATTGAAATGAAAATATTATTTAGTTATTTTATATTATAATTTAAATACGAATTTAGCAAAATTATTTATCGGGAAAAATCTGTGACTGCGTTTAAGTGAAAAATGGCGACAATAAAATCGTGTATGCACATACACATAAGTGAATACACGTAATATTGCAAAAGTATGCAGACAAGCGTATAAACGCATGATTTCGGTCTTGCGTAAATCTCAGACCGAAAACAGTTACTGGCCAGAATGTAGAATATATCTATGAAGATATATATGTACTTCCTACTCAAATTATAACTGAATATAAAATTCTATTATTTACACATATTATTTTTCATGTTTGAAAAAATGCAAAAACCACAAGAAAAAAAAAAAACTAAATAACACATAAACAAAACACTTTATATTGATATATTCCAACTTACCAGCGAAGTCCTTCAATCCTTCACAGTCGTAGCTGTTTTTCTCCAAAAAACTTAAAAGCATAATCCGACTTTTGTTCGTGGAAAAAATTGTTTCTTTCTTAAAAGTCGGACATGTTTTTCATAATTTCGCAAATTTTTATTTTTTTTTTTTTTTTTGTCAATGGTAAGAACACCAACGAATCGTAAATTATATTTAAAACTAAAACTTAAAATAAAACATATCAAATGTTATTTATGTGCCTATAAAAGTATATATTTCCATAAACCTTTGCAATCAGAGAAATTATTTTAAATTTCAAGCACCTTAATAAACAAAGAATAAGTGCAGACTACTCGACAGCGTCTTCTTGCATCCGTATGAATTTAGATGAAAAAACATAGATGGCAAACTCTACTGATACTTTTGGACAGCTCATGCAACTGGATTACTAATTTTTACCTTCCCATAACTTGTCAGAATTTGCTAGAATGAGAGCAATTCACAAGTAAAATTGCTAGAACGAGATTGATTTGCACGCGTATGTGTAATGTCGATGACGTTTTTTGGGTAAAATGGTCGTGTTTTGCATAAAATGGAAGGGAATTCACACGTTTCACCGATAGGTTTAAACGGTTAAAATCCATCAAAATATATCGGGATTGGTTTTCCAATATCTGGAAAATTAGCCATCTACTTAGCTCATCTATGCACATCAGTTTATTAAAAAATATTGTAACTTAGGCTATAGATTTTCCAGTGAATGTTGTGAATCTACATTCGTTCCATTCAATTGAGACTCGGTACCGTTTTTCTGGTGGATATTTTATGAACCTAAAATCCTATACTAATTTCTGACAGTTCGATGGCTGGAACAAATTCGTATCGGAAGTTAAAAATTGGTACGGAATAAGATTAATAAATTTGTTAAAGATGTGTTGTTTTCAAATACGAATTCGGTTAAAACATGGAGAAAAGATATATAAGTTGTGAGGTGTTTCGATGGCATAGTTTAAATAGAAACGTACTTTAAAAAATGTCTCACTCTGTTTTATCGCTATTTCCACCACCAGTGCTCCATAGAAATCGCCAGTAGCATTACGCCCATTCAAACTTTCAACCGTAACACCCGTCTCGCTATGAATGCTCAGCAGTATACCCTCAAGCCCACTTTCGGACGTACTCTAAAATCACGATATTCGTTCCTAAGCCGTACAACTCGCTTATAGAATGTCCTGCCTAGCTCTTTATTTCCTAGTCATTATAACCTTTAAACATTTAAAAGCAATGTTCACCGGTACCTCCCTGATATTCCTTCGCCCGCGCTGTGTGCAAACATTTTAAGGGTACGCAAATTATATAAAAAACTACTGCTGTCACAGTACTTGAAAGATCGTCACAAGGTGTCAGATTTCTCGATTTGTTTTGAGTGCCAATAATTTTAGATTTTTTTTTATAATTTTGTGATAATCAACATCACTTGACCTATCACCCGTTTCCTGCTTGACGTTGATTTTTGGGACACCCTGTATATGTGTCGGATTCCAACTATGCGAATTTTCAGTCGCATTGAACTACGTCTATTGATTTGTTTAACCATATATTTAAAAAAAACACACTATATTACACAGTATTCACTAAATATTTAATGGAAAAATAACAACACAACAACTTCTTCGCGTTTCACAAGTGCTTTGTTTACAGTTTTTAAAGCACGTTTCTATTTAAACTAACCCATCGAACACTTCACAAGCATTTATTTCGAAACTCACACATTTTTTCTCGATATTTTAACCTTGTATTTAACAGATAAAAATGAATACTTAAACCAATTTATTTATTTTGTTCCACACCGAAATCAAAATTTACATATGAATTTGCTCCATGCAGCGAACTGTCAAAAAACAATATAGGAGTGTAGGTAAAAAAAAAATCCACCAATTTCACTGAAAGCACTTTACCGGGTGTCAATACCAGGTTTAAGAACTTAGGAAATTAGAAAATTTAAAAATATACGATTCCAGTAACTGGCTGTCATATTGTTTAAACTGTCAATTTGTATATTACAGTGGCAAAAAGTGATTGACAAAAGTGAATTATGAATCATATAGCGCCGGAATAACTTGTTGAAGTTATTAAGAAAGTGTATCAAAATTGTTGTTCAATTGTGAGCTCGCGACGAAAATTGCATTTCCTTGCGCTCCGAAAAGCGCCCGGACCATAGATAAACTAACCTAGATGTCAAACTTAAAACCGGAAGAAACGGCTACCAAAAACCGCTCAAACTTCCTGAAGCCATCAGTTGGAAAATGCTTACTTCGCGGATCAGAAATTGGAAGCAGGAGTCAGCGGCCCCAGTGCAACTATCCAAGTCTCGTAGACAAAATAATGCAATGAAAATCTCCCAGCAGAAGTAGTAGTGGGAAGGAAGCTAAAGAACAGGTCGCAATCCAAATGATCATCACTGAACCAGTAGAGGGTTGGAGTATAGACGAAATCCGTACTTCCCAGCAGGCAGATAATAACCTCAAACCAATACTGGCCTGGAAGGAACACGAGGAACGACCAAGCTAGCAGGAGTTATCGGACCTGAGCCAAACACTGAAGGCATATTGGGCACGATGGGACTAGCTTTGTGTGCAAGATGGTTGACTAAAGAGAAAATGGGAAAGTGCAGATGAAACAATATTTCATATGCAGGTAATTTTGCCACAGTCCAGAGTCAGCCAAGTACTCCATAAAATACATGACGGTATCTCAGGGGGTTATTCGGGGATAAACACGACGTTGGAGAGGTAGGCGAACGCTTCTATTGGGCAAAGAGCAAAACAAGATGTCGAGAATTTGTGCAAAAAGTGCATTAGGTGTTCGGCTACCAAGGGTCCGAAAGTGAAGCCACAGGGACGAATGCAACTACATATACAATGTCGGAGTACCATTCGAACGAATAGCCATCGACATCGTTGGGTCGTTCCCCGAAACTTTTAACAGCAACCGATACACCCTCGTGGTCATGGATTACTTCAGTAAGTGACCGGAAGTATTTACCATCCCAAATCAAGAGGCTAAGACTGTAGCAAAAAAGATAGTCAACAACTGAGTGAGCAGATTTAGAGTCGCAACGGGATCAACGGCGAAACTTTTAACCAAAAGTTTTCCAGGAAGTGTGCCAATATCTGGGAATAAGCAAGATAAGGAAAACGCCCTCAATCTGATGGAATGGTCGAGCCATTCAATCGGACCTTGAATGAGCATCTGTCTAAGGTGGTCAACAACTGTCAGCTGGACTGGGATCGACATATACCTCTCTTCTTAATGGGCTACCGAAACACGGTCCAAAGTTCAACAGGGCACACACCATCCGAGATCTTATTTGGTCAAACAGTTTGGTTGCCAAGTGAAACAAAATTTGGATCCCCACCTACGGAGCCTAAGGAGATGAACGACTACGTGGATGGCTTGCGCAGCGGGATTCGTACATTGCATGAAAATGTCCGAGAAAAGATGAAGCTAGCAAGCGACCGTATGAACACTAAGTACGACATCAAAGCGAAATCTTACAGCTTTATCGAAGGTGTTCTAGTGTGGCTGTACAATCGTCTGCGTAAGAAAGCAAATCATCAAAATTGCAACAGGATTGGAAAGGTCCATACAAGGTGATAACCCGCATTAATGACCTTGTCTACCGGATTCAGCATGGGGATCGAGGAAAATTGAAGGTGGTCCATTTGGATAGTATATGTCATCAGAACGGAGTGATGAATGACAAAGCTCTTCGGGACGGCTTTATTCCTCCAGAAGCGTTCCTCTACCTAGATATGAAAGGTCTAATCCAGGACAGATTAGCGGTGCCGCTAATCTTCCACGTCGCTCTGACAGCTGCGGACAGCTGCGGACAGGCGACTCAACTACGACAGAGACGTCAGTGGCAGTGCGGAGCGTCTCCGATTCAGTAGGGTGGTAGGGAGTCGCAACATGAGAGATGTTGCTCGGCAGCACCAACAATTTTGGTGGCTATTTGAAGGAGGCGAGGGTTCGTCGTCGAATTTCTCAAGTAATAGGTAACTTAATGTGAAGAAAAGTCGGCCGTCTGTCTATTTTATTAGCCGTAGCCGGCTTACGTATGTTTAGGTAGGATTAAGTTAGATTTAAGGAAAAAAAAAAACATAAATAAATAAAAATAAAAAAAATAAAAATTTATATTAGAACAGAGGTGGGTAACACATTCTAAAATAGGGGATAGTAGTAGATAGTCTAATTAAGATTAAGTAGGTTAAGATTTATTTTTAGGTAGTTTATAGGTTCAGTTTTAAGTTTTATAATATAACAAAAGTCCAGACACAAAATTTTTCTATTTAAAATATATTTTCTTAGTTTTAGTTTTAATAAATGCAAAAACAAAAATAAAAATAGACTGTAAGAACCGGCAGGTTGCCCATTTGTTTTCACCGTTAGTTTTGCTCAGAACCGAAAGTAGATTGGGCACTGATATAAGTGTTTTTTCACTGCACTCTTTAGACTTAAGATCCAGTATTTTTGCCGAGCATACGCTGCTATTCTTCATGAAGCGTCCTTTTGTAAGCGTCTTTAACTACTAACGCTACTCAGCGGTGACTCAATCGAATATTCAACAGCGTTAACCTCCCTCCGACTCCCCATATCCCATCTGCGTCCTTCACAGGACTGACTGTCGCATATCCCCTCTGCTTTCCTGTTCATCGGAGAAGGTCGTTTGTTGCACTGTCTGGATTATCTTCTTGTCTGCTATCTTCAATCCCTCCGGTTGTAAAAAATTTGTCATTGCGTCCTACCATGGGCGACTCCTTATCCGACGAACTTTCAAGTAATAGGCCATGGTTTTTATTATTTTGGAGATAACTCGTCAACGATACCATTTTCTCCTTCCCTGGAGACACGTACCCTTTTTTTTGTTTTTTTAAAAGAACTTAACACTCAAGAGGGTATTCTAAAAATGCCGGAGCACGTGTTAAGTTTTTCGGAAAATTGGATAGAAAGAGAGAGACAGATGTTTGGGCTCAGTGGTTATTTTGCTCCAGGGGTGGCATCCAACATTTAATGGGGAGACTAAATTATTAATGTAAATTGACTTGATGTTGTATTTAGGCAACCATTCATCTCACGAGATTTTCGTTGCCTGAAAAAAAAGTCTTTCGCTCGCTGATATTGAACCCCCAACCATCCGATTGGGAAGCCAATGCACAACCACTTGAGCCACGGCCACTCTTGCTGCTTGTGCTTCTTCTTGTTTTTCTAAACTCGTTGATTACTCGGGAAATACTGATTTCCATCGCTGTCGTAAAAATCTCGGCCCCTGCCACCACATTTTGTATTTTCAACAATTCCCCATGATGGTACATCGGCATGGTACATAGCTTCCGACGATACATCCCCCATACCACTTCTTTGGTGAGCCTTTGAATTTGTGCCACTCGGTTTACAATGAACCTTTTCCATTTTGACGATTGTGCTCCTATCCAGCATAATGTAATTGCTGAATCACCTTGATACTACATCAATTGCATCAGTCTGCGTTTTAGGGCCTACCATCAGTATATTGTTTAAGGAAGAGCCAAAAGATGGTTTGAATGTTGCGTCAAACAACTTCTTGGTGGTATTGGATTCCTTAAAGACAGTGTGATGGGGAATAAATACGTGAAACGGTGATTTCAAAACCGGATCATTTTCTTCACCACTGTCGTATGTCCAAATTGTATATTTTAATTTAATTAATTGTATATATTTAATTTTATGTATGTCGGACGTAATTCTATGTTGGCTTGGAGTCTCTTTTCCAGTTGAATATAATTTCCGACTGTGCCGCTACGCATTGGGGTCACACAAGGGTAATGCTCTTCCCTAAATCGAAGACGTACCTTATAACGGCCATCATGCAAACGTTTCGTGGTATTCAAAAAGTGCTGCTCCCATTTCTTGTCCTCTTCAGCTTCACATTTTTCGTTTGGTTGTTCCTCGATTTCTCAAAACCGTCTTAATGATGCATCTGGATTAATCAGTGAGGAAAATCTTCGAATTTAGGTGGTTCCCAACTTTCCCAGCAATATCCAACCTAAGTTCGACTTGTGTGCAATAGGCCATTTGCCCTCCTGATTTCTGACCACGTCTCCTAACGCGATCTCGCCGTAGCCATCGCTATTCAATAGGATATTTAAATTCTAAGTCAGCAGCGCTGCGTGCGGTGCCATTGCAGAGCCCAACTTACAATACGTATGTTGATAAATGTCCGTCTTACTTTTACTTTTAGCCGTTGTATTGCTGACTATGTTACAAAGGATGCCTCAGAACCTAGATCGATTAACGCCCACATCATCAGAGAGTCTGCTGCCGATGCCTTAACATTGGTCAACGGTGTAGCCAATGGAACTTGGGAGTCAGCGTTGAGATGGGAACTGTTCTTCTGTGTACGACCTGGCTGAAACTCGGAGGTATTTGGGTTGTATGCTTGTGTTGTTTTTGACTATACTTTTTGGGCCGCTGAATGAAGCTGGCAGATGGATGTAGGTGGGCTTGTGTTTGTAATAGAAGAACTTGGGATATTTGGCTCGCGTTGTGTGATGTAAAGAGTGATAACGCTGGCTGTAGAAGTAACAACATTTAAAGTGACAGTATGAGCGAAACAAAGAGGTCATGGAACGACCTCCACGCCACATACCCACCACTGATGACCGGGAGATTAATTTTAGGCAATCTTAATTCACTACTCCTGCTTCCATGTTCGCCATTTTCGTTGTTGGCAGTCGACTCGGACGTCGTGATTGGTACATCTGGAGGAAAATTTCCAATCTCGTCCAACAGATCGGGTTTATATTCGCGGTATATTTCTAAAATTTGATAGAACACATCCGAGAGTTCGGCAGTTTTTAAATGCTCTTCAACCTTCACCGCACCACCAATCTCCTCTTATACCTCTTACCTTTTCTAGCGAAGCCAACCGCATTTGCCGATAATTTTCCCGCTTTAACCTGCTGCTGTCAGCCTTTTAAAAATTCACATAATCTTTTTATATACGGGTGAGTAAAGCCAATTGTAAGTTTTCAAACGATATTTTATTTGTGTATTTTATATTTAAATTTATTATAATTTTAGATCATTATGCTATCAACTGCTTCGACTGTCCCACGGAACTATTCCCTTTCCATTTTCCTTGTTTATTAGATACGACGTTCAAATTTTGTATTATATTCAGTTATTGCACAGTTGAATTTTATATATTGTAAAATGTTTGTGTGGGTAAAAATGATACAACTTATTCCTTTCAACACAATCGCTTTATTCAATACAGTTACAGTTTACAATTCAATCGCTTTTCTCATCCTCTGTTTTTCTTTATCTTTTACTTAAGCTTACTTATTACTACTCGAGATTCACATTTCAAATTCCACTTTAGAAATGACTCGCATATCTTGGAGGGTGTTCACATTTATACTCCCCTGACGTCTCTCGAGAACATTATGTACCATGTTGTACCATAATGTTCTACATCATATGTTGATACGATCACAGACACCATTCTCTTTGGAATGAGAAACTTTATCCCTCATCGGATGAAGGGTATCAAACCAAAAGAAAAGGCGTGGTACGACTAGAGCTGTAAAGAGGCTGTCAGGGTTAGAGAAATGTTTTTTCGGTCCTTCAAGACCAACCCAACAGAGGAAAACCGAAAAAAGTTTAAGCGAGCCAGGAATGACTGCAACGTCTTTCTTAAACCTGTAAAATTCCAATACGACCAAAATCTGAGGCAAAAAGTAATACAATGTCCCAAAGGTAGTAACAATTTTAGGTCAAAAATATTAGAAATTCTGCCTCATCCTCCATCCCAACGCTCATTTACAATGACATTCCAGCTGTCAGCTCTTTGGACAAGGCAAATCTGCTTGCTGCACACTTTGCGGCCAGCTCAACACTCCCAGATTGTGCTTTGTCTCCGCCTACACTTGAGTGCGTCGAATCTTCAATTGGACGCACTCGTGTAGTAGCAAGAGTACTTAAAGATCTCAACATACATAAATCGGCTGGTCCAGATGGTATATCTCCCATTCTTTTGAAGAGGTGTTCTTCCTCGCTGGCAAAACCACTGCGTAAGCTTTTTCATCAATCCTACTCTATAGGACTCTTTCCGAGCAGATGGAAAACAGCATTTGCCCAGCCCGTCCCTAAAAAAGGCGAGTTTTCTTCTCTCTCCTCCTACAGACCCATTGCACTTACGTCCCTTCTCCCCAAGGTCATGGAAACGCTGATAAACCGTCAGCTCATGAAATATCTCGAAACACGAAAACTTCTCAATGTACGTTAAGCTCATTAAATTCTGATATTAACAGCATAACTAATTGGGGAAACACTAACAGAGTAGTATTCAATACTTCCAAAACACAATGCGGTCTGCTGTCGTTAAAGCGAAATTTGAACACCCAGCCATTTTCCATGAATTGCACTTGCATCGTCGAGACCGATAAACTTTCCATTCTCGGTATGTGTGTCAATGAAAACTTACGTTGGAATGACCACATATTCGGTGTCGTTAAAGACGCCCCCACCCCCTCTGATCGGTCCTAAATATATGAGGCGTTTATCAGCCCGAAATTGGAGTACAATGCCCACATCTGGTCGGGTGCGCCCAAAACATCTCTGCACCTGCTAGATAGGAGCCAAAACCGTGCGATAAAACTCATAGGTGATACTACATAATATCACTCACCCAATGGACACCCTCGAACACCGACGTAAGGTCTCGTGTCTCATTCTGTTTTATAGCTATTTCCACCACTAGTGTTCCATAGAAATCGCCAGTTGCATTCCGCCCCTTCAAACCTTTAACCGTAACACCCGTCTCGCTATGACTGCTCATCAGTATACCATCAAGCCCACTTTTGGACGTACTCTAAATTATCGTGATACGTTCTTAAGCCGTACAACCCGATTATGGAATGCCCTGCCTAGCTCCTTATTTCCTAGTCACTATAACCTTCAATCCTCCCTGACTTTCCTTCGCCCGCGCTGTGTCCAAACATTTTAAGGGTACTTAGATCCCTTGAACGAGCGCAAATTATAAAAAAAATTCAGCGTTCCATACATTTTTCCATTTTGCTAGAAAATTCGATAAAAATTTCCGCTCTCCAATGGTTTAATTTTCTGCTATTCAAATATGGAAATCTCCTGCTATGCTAATGTAGATGACGCTGCTCACATTCAAACGAATACCAAAATGCTACTTGCTTAAAGTTGTTCCTGACCATGACCCACGAAAACGAGGGTGTATCGGAGGATATAGGGCGCTCAAAAACATGATAAAAAAGATTTCGTTTCGCAGTGGTTGAGTGAAGAAGACCCGATTCCTTCAAGTCCGGGTTAGCCTAGTCAATATGCAAGGTGGGCCATATTTTCCATGGCCGACTTAAATACGGTAGGGTAGCTTTAAGGTTGACTCTCGTAGAGGATAGACGTGTTTTTCTGCACTTCGCTTCAATAGAGTATAAAGACGGTAATATTAACCCGAATTTAAAAATTTTTTTTGCAATCCGTCGGAACACGCGTGCTCTCCAATTCGACCAAGTTTCGTGAAAATCCATCAAAGGATTCCCCTGAAAATTACGGATGAAATCGCGCGGTGGAGAGCCGCCATTGTTGTAAGAAAAAAAGTGGTCGTCGGATTTATACGTATCGCCAACCAAACACCCGTGGCGAGCACAAGAAAGAATTGCGGTTCGTGCCCGTGATACCAAACACCAACAGGATCATGTCTTTGGTGGATACTAGAAATCGGGGGCAACTCCCGCTTCGTGCAACCACTAAGAAGGTTATTAGTTGCGCGGACCACTTTTGGGTTGTGGGCCGCGCCAAGACCATCAGCTAGTGCACCAGTAAGCCAGTGCACACACACAAATCGGAGACAACAACACCATCCGTAAATTAGTCACGGCACATACCATATATATCACTACTAGTGCCCGAGAGAGGGGCTCCTACTTGGAGTAAGTTTTGCGATGCCTCTTTATAACCCCAGTAACAGGCAAGCCAGCAATTCGGCAAGACCAGCATCGCCCCATGTAGACGAAGAGGAACAGTTGACACCAAGCACATTCATATGAGAACGATGTGGCAGAGCGTACACCTCAGAACGAGGAAAACTGTGATATCAGCGGCGATATTGCAGGGGTGATGAAACAACAGACATCATCTGACATTATGTCAACGCACCTTCAACACATACGCAGGACTCCGCCAACACAAAGCTGCAAGCCGCATCCTCATCATTGGAACGCTTCTGGACCGAAGATGAGCAAAATGCCCTAGCGAAGGCTGAGGCGGAACTCAACACCAGAGACCCGACCTCGACCTCGGGTAGACCATCTAGCCACGCTCTCAACAAGATCTAGAGAAGCCATCAAAAGAAGAAGACAAAGGGCATCCTTCGGAATAAGAGTCCAAAGATTTAGAAACACCTTACAAAGATTAGAAGAAAGCAGCGATTCCGAGTATGAATCCGCTGATGAAAACAATGACAACGACAATAGTCTAAACGAATATTTATACCAGCTTGAGGATTTAGACGACGCTGACATAACTTTGAGACACTCCATTCTCTCCTCCAGAATGCTGGCAAAACCCGCACTCGAAGGATGGGTACAAAATTTAATAGAACAATATAGTCGACCGCCCCAACGCAATGGAGGATATCGCGATAACACCAGCGACAACAGGGCGTTCGAACGACTCCGTGCCACCACAAACAGCAGCAGACGTCGCGCGATACTCTACCGACTGGCACAAAATGAACACAAAACAAACCGAAAAAGTTTAGCAAAAAAAATATTCGCAGGAGTTAGAATGAACTCTAACAATATTCCACCACCGAATGCAGATGAAATAGCACGGCACTTCAGGGAGATCTTTTCAACGGAATCTCAGACTCCCCGAACGTACCATCATCACGAAACCCATTACCATCGAGGATATAGAAGTTAATCGTAACATGATGAAAACCAACTGCCCGGGCAACGACGGGATAACTCTCAGGGGAGTAAAAGAATACCGCTCGCAAAACTGAGCTTATTATTCAATGCGATGCTTGAATAATAAGCACACCCCCGAGATGTTAAAATCCTACAGAACTCCATTATCCCAAAATCCCGAAATCCGCTGGACATTAATGATTGGCGGCCCATTACTATCCAGTCAACTATAATAAGGCTGTGCTGCACAAAATCAAGTCAACCTTCATAAACACCAAAGAGGCTTTAGAAGAATAGATGGAGTCTTCGCAAATGTGTTAGCCCTACATACTATCATAAAAGAGCACAGGAAAAAAGCGAAATCACTATGCGCCGTGTCCCTAGATTTGAGGAAAGCATTTGACACGGTATCGCATCACAGTTTGATTAAAGGGCTAACACAGATGACACATTTACAAAATACATAAAGAGCAACCTCCACCACCATCAGATGCGGGACTAACAACATCTCCATTGATATCAACCGAGGAGTGAAACAAAGGGACTCACTATCGCCGCTCCTCTTTAACACCATCATAGACGAGCTGCTTAGAAAATTGGGCTTCTTCACAGGTGTCGAAACGTCCAGAACAGGAAGACTGCGATGCCTGGCTCACGCAGACGACTTGTTATTCTTCGCTAACTCTAAAGAAGATATACCTTCTTTAAGGCCCGAGGGATGGAACTCAATACCCAGAAAAGTAAATTCCTACACCTACGAACAGTTCCGAGTAAAAAAAAAGTATACACTGACAACAACCGCATCGCATTCGAAAACCATCAAATCGCAACGGTCACCATCGAAGAGCAATTTCGATACCTCGGAGCCCAATTTAATACATCTGGCGAAATAGAAGGTACCCCGGGAACCCTATTGGCAGAACTCCAACGACTCCAAAAAGCCCCGCTAAAGCCTCACCAAAAAATTAACATGCTACGACAATTTCTAATTCCTTGCTATATTCCATACCTACAAAAACCCACAATCACGAGCAAAACATTCAAGGAAACCGACAAGAAAGTTCGCTCCTTCGTACGAAAAACATTTCATCTTCCACAAATGTAACGACGTAGTCATCTGCGACGTCGGTATCCAATGGGAAGGCCCCGAGAGTCGTGCGCTTCAGTATAACGCAAAACTCGCTGCATAATCGTTGGAGCCTAACAGAACACGACGCCAAGGATATCATCTCCACTACTATGAGAGGAAGTTGGACAATACATCAGGCGTTCATGGGCATGATGTCATCAAGAACGATAAAAACACGGTACGGTTGCTGAACACCCCAACCGAAATATGTAATATTTATTATGTAATATTCACCCTTATGCCGCGTGGCGTTTTAAAAGCGCTTTGTTAGTACGCCACACTGCAATTATGTGTGACGTTTTTACACCGTTAAACGCCATTTGTCGTTGAGTGGTTTGTGGAACCCATTGTTTGACGACTGAAGGCGTCTGAGCACTTTGACTGTTATTCTGTGAGGCGTTGGGCGACAGAAAAAACGACGGTATCTGTCGATCATAAAATAGTGAACGCCTAAGTGAGAACATCAACTGAATATATGAGTTTTCTTAACTTGTTAACTTATTTGTCAATATAAATTAATTTATTTTGTTTTGTAGGGTCAAAACAACAAATCAAAGCAATTTAAAGCCTGGTGGAACTAGTGGAAGTCAATAAACCTTTAGCTAACGGATTTAAAAGAGGATGTGTAAACGTTGATGTTAAGGCCGAATGGGACAACATCATCATGAAATTATTAAAAATCATCAAAAAACAAATCGTCAAAACACTAATATTTTTACCTCATCGCAACCAACTTGTTCCTACTGTCATTTTTCGGGACATACAACAAGTTCCTGTCGAAAATTCTAGGCGTTAACTGCAGAAAATAGATGTGAGTTTGCATTCAACAACAGATTGTGTTTCTGGTTTATTCATCATAAAACAGAGGCTAAGTGCCCAGGATCCTCAAATAAATGTAAAGAATGCAGAAAGAAGCATCACACATTACTCCATAAGCAAAACTATTAAGTGAAACCTGCAGAAGTGAAACCAGATGACTGCATTCATTAGAGGAAGTACCGACTGATGCTCCACTAACTACTGAAGAGGGAGAATGTCTAAAATTTTACGAAGAAACTACCAAAATAAATGACAACGTAGAATAGTTGTGAAGATATCCATTAAAGAAAATAAGGAATTGGGCGAATCCAGGAAACAAGTGATGGCTCGATTTCTATCTTTAGAAGGGAAACTAGATGGAAATCCATCTCTGATGAATGCATACGGTCAATTCATGGGGGAATACATTGAACTAGAGCATATGAAAATAGTTGGCGAGTCAGCATGGGGAAATTACTATGTTAAATACCTCATCACGCCGTCATTCGCGAAGAAAATTTAACACCAAAGTTGAGAGTCTTGTTTGACGTATTAGCCAAAATTTTTAACGGCCGTATTCTCAATGTTAATGCTAATAGGTCCAAAACTGCAACAAGATATGATATATTATTCTCGGGTGGCGATTGTGGTGAAACATTATATCAGCTGATGTAGAAAAAATGTATCGGCAAATAGAAATAGCTGAGGAAGAGCAGGTTTATCAGCATATGTGTATTATGGAGAAAAGATAAAAAAATGCGAGTCAGAGAATACAAATTAAAAGCAGTCACATACGGTACAGCTGCTGTATTCCGGTGATATTGCTATCACGAATATTACCAAGGAAGATTTTTATATGGTTGGCAGAGTGCATTCATTTACAAAAGGAAATAACTACACATTTTCTGAAGTATGGATTCAATTTAAGCAAATGGTTATCAAATAACAGGAACATTTTAAAAGATATATAAATGACTGGTGAGAAAAATGTAATCCAAATAGAAAGCGGTGAAACAATGAGAACTCTCGATGTCCAATGGGAGCCAAGGAAAGATTTATTTAAATTGAATCTTAAGGTGACAGGAGATAGTCAAATAATGAAGAGACAAGCGTTATTATATTTAGCTCGTTTATTTAACCCTCTAGATTGGCTCCCACCAGTAACAGTTATATCCAGAAGATGGATTGGGACGCGGTGCTATCAAACAACCTTAAAGAAGAATGGGTTGATTTCGTGGAGAACGTTAAAGAACTCCAAAACATCCACATACCTAGTTGGATAAATACGTCAAAGGGTGCCCAGTTGGAACTACATGGATCTGGGAAAGCATATGCTGCAGTTATTTATGCTATAGTGGACACAGCTGTTATGCTCGTCGCTGGCAAAAGTAAGGTAAATTCTATTAAAAATAGAACTTTGCGCTGTCCATTTGTAAGCAAAATTATTAAAAAGAACAAAGAATATTATAAAACACGACTTACGTATAGCGACTCAACAGTTACATTTGATTTGCTCAGCAACACGAAAAGCAGGGATAAATTTGTGAAAGACCGAGTAACTCAAAGAGAGCTTGTTCCTGAAGCGTAATGGTACTACGTATCATCTAAAGAGAATCCAGCAGATATAATGTCGAGAGGAATTCAACCTGGAAGATTGAAGCAGTTCGAACTATGGTGGAAAGGGCCAACTAGGCTTATGAAATCTGAAGATCAGTGGCCAAAAACCTCCACTGGAATTAAAGACAAAAGCACAGTATCGGCTGTAATGACAGTATTCGCGCAAACACACTTTCTCGTCGAATTAGTCAACAAGATTTCCAGTTTCTCGAAACTAAAACGAATAATTGTTTATATCTGTCAATTTGTGAAGATCCTAAAAGGAAGAAAACAAAAAGGTATGCTAAATGTAGAAGAACTGGACGAAGCACAAAAACTTTTAATATTACATCATCAAAACAAAGAGTTTTCGAATGAAATAAGACTTCTAAACCAAGATAAAAACTCGGATCGAACCAGAGAAGTAACAAGTTTTTATCCATTTTTAGACGAACAGGGTATTTTACGTGTAGGTGGAAGATTGCAGAATGCAGAATTACCGTATGAGAGGAAACACCCAACTATTTTGAATAAAATGCATTTAACAATGTTAATAATTAAAAAAGTTCACGCATCAACGTTTCATGGGGGATTTAGAATAATGGAATATTCATTGGAGTGTACTTTTTGGATACTAGGGATAAAAAGCGCCTTAAAGAGATATGTCAGATGCTGCTCGAATTGTAGCCGATGACCACGAAAGCAATTCATTTAGAAGCCTTAAGCGACTTGACAACGGAGGCATTTCTAGCAGCCTTAAAAAGATATCTTGTGGCAACCTTTATAGATGCCGAGTTTAAAGGAGCGATTAAACTCGGTGTAAAATCGGTGAAATACCATTTAAAACTTGGAATTCAATTCAATTCAATTCAAATTTGTTTATTTAGCAATGTTTAGCTATTCTATTACAACAAAATAATTAAATGGAAAAAAAAATTAATAATTTACAATACATTTATCTAATCATATTTAATTTTTACATAACATATGTGATAATATTTTGCTTAAATCTTATTAGCTGGCTCTCTAGCTTTAATTCATCAAATAGTACATTAAATATTTTAAAACCATTATAGAATACTGTATTTTGTGCTTTTTGAGTTCTAAAACAAGGAAGACGCAAGTTATTTCTATTTCGCACATTGTGGTTGTGCACATTACTGACATATAATATTTTATTGAATAGATAACTAGGTAACAATTCATTTTTCATTTTAAATACAAACATAAGTATATTCATAATTTTCCTTTGTTTTACACTTAACCACATCAATACACTTAATATGTTTACAATTGGTGTTAGCCAATGACACTTTAATATACTTCGCATTGCTCTATTTTGAAACTTCTGCAGTCTATCTAACATTGTTCTATTCGCTAAATATATGATTGTGGAACAATATTCAAAATTTGGTTTAATTATAGAATTATCCACATTTATTGCACTTATTATTGACATTCTTTTCCGTATTCTTCCAAAGAAACAAATTTTTTTACTTATTTTTTTTTTGATATGTACTCAATATGATTATTAAAGTTTAGTTTTGTATCAATTATAATTGCAGATTCTAAGCAGACTCTTGAAGATATGGGTACACTTCTTGCACATATAGAAGCTGTGCTAAGTTCCTGACCGTTATATGCACCTGGTCATTTTTTGGTTGGTCAACCATTGCATGATTGTCCAAAAAATATTAGCAATTACAGTATTACATCACTGGACAGATGAAAATGAATCCAAAGAATGAAAAAGGATTACAGGAATCGCTGGAAAGAAGAATATCTAACGGCTTTATAGCAGCGAACTAAATGGAAGGCTCGTCAACAAAATATAAATGTAGGAGAAGTAGTGCTGGTGAAAGAAGAGAACACACCTCCATCTAGATAGCCATTTGGTAGAGTAACGAATATACAATACACCCTGGCAGTCATGACAGAACGCGAGTAATAACTTTAAAACTTCAAAATACAACAATCAAACTACCAATCAGTAAAATCTGCCATTAGAAGTCTCGGAGGAAAAGGAAATAATGAGCGAATCAAAAGTTGTGAACTTGACAAATGTGAAACCAGCAGAGGCAGCAAAAGGGAAATCAAATTTGCACAACTGTTTTCTGATTTTCTCTATTCTATTGCTGGCCAAAGGATTGAAAGTAAGGGCATTAATTGGGGTGCTGCAATATCACCATTAGAAAATTGTACCATAATTTTCTTGGACAACATCGGTAAAGTGGATATCGAAATGTCGAAATGGAACTTAATTATCAGTTAAACGGCAAATACAGTGTACTTAAGCAACACAACCATCTACTCATTAAAAAACCAAGGAAAAAGAGAACTGAATTTGAAATTGTTGGCTCAATATACCATATTCTTTTCGGAATGATGGATGCTGACGACAGGGACGAGATGGAATCAAATACGAGAAATCTTTTGGATAGCCCGAAGAATCTACAACACTCCCTTCAACTGCAAATAACAACCATCGACTTAGCAGTCAACATTCTAAAGAAAACTACGGAGGATATAAATAGTAGCTATGAGAAAATGAGAAAGCAATTACAAACATTTTATGAAGAGATCGTCTGGACACAAAACGAAGAAAGAAGTGTATTGATTTTCCAGCTAAAAACATCGCAAATAAATTTAATATCAGAATAATATGATAGCATCCAATTAATTATAGGCCTTCTGATCGAGATAAATCAAGACCACATCAACAGAAAATTAAAAATACAAGTTTATTAATTTAAATCTATATCTACTTATGCCAGCGTTTGATCCAATCCTCGAAACATTCTTTGTATTCGATTTTCGGTATGTCCATCAGTGCTTCCTGCGATTTTTCCATTACTTCCTCTCTGCTGCTGAAACGCATTCCCCGCAGTGGTTTTTTAACTCGACTGCACAGAAAGAAGTACCAGGGAGCCAAATCACGTAAATTCGGTGGCTGTTGGATGGTATTTGTTGCATTTTTCGTCAAAAAATTACAAATAATGATGGCACTGTGCGACGATGCGTTATCATGGTGCAAAATCCACGAGTTTTCTGCCCACAATTCTGGTCTCTTTCGTCGAATTGCTTCACGGAAACGTCTCATAACGCCCAAATACTCGTAATACTCTTTGTTTACTGTCTGGCCTTCTGGCAAAAATTCATAATGCACTACACCGTTGTAATACATGAAAACCGTGAGCATTTCCTTCTTTTTTGACTGAAAACAACGTGGTTTTTTTGGTCTCGGCTCATTTGGTGAACGCCATTCACTTGCTTGATGTCTGCATTGCGTGTCGTACTCATAATGATCCTTTTGATGAATGTGGGTTCGGATTCAGCCTCGCAAATCATCTCTTTTGCGACGTCAACACGGTCTCTTTTTTGCATGAAATTGAGGTCTTTTGGCACCAACTTTGCTGCTACACGACGGAAACCCAAATCATTAACCAAAATGACTTGGACGGATCCATAGGCAATGTTCAAGTACTCCGCTAGCTCTCTGATGGTTAATTTGCGGTTATTGCCCAACATTTCTTTTACTTCATCAATGTTTTCGTCGGTTTTCGATGTCAATGGTCTGCCACTGCGTTCATCATCTTCGATTGACTCACGACCACTTTTCAACCGCTCGTGCCACTGGTAAACGACCGTTTTCTTTAGAGAATCTTTGCCGAAACACTTTTCCAACATTTCCAACGTTCGCGCACCATTAAATCCGTTTTTTACGCAAAATTTAATACAAGTTCGTTGTTTCAAATTTAAATTCATTTCTGATAACCATTACTTTTGTAGGGGTAACAAACTTTAGAGGCCAGCAACTGAGAAAACCTGTGAGATTTCATCCCTTAAAAGATCTCGGAGCTGAGATTGTATCTTTGAAGAAATACAACAAAAGAGCCATTGGAAGGAGCTTTCACTGGGTCTTTAAAATATTCCACAACAACTTATTACGTATAGATTATGGTGTTAGGAAACAAAGTTGGATACATCTTCCTCTGCAATGAGTACTAGAATTGAAAACTGATTGTACAGCTACTGGTTATGGTATTACTACAGCGAAATTGATGGAAAACCACCGCAAACAATGGTATTAAACAACGGAAAAGATATCAATCATCTGAGGACGCATCTTAGCACCCTGAAGTAAGCACACTTTGAATTGAAGACCCTGAAATTACACGCTGTTGGAGTCCATCTACATACTCCGAATAGTCTCCAACTCTCCACATAATTTTCCCAACTGTTACAAAGTCTACAAATGTCAAAATGTAAAGTAATATGTTAAAGTCAAGAAGAATAGAACAAGACACAGTGAGTTTTTTTTTTTGTATAAAGTGCCAAACGCTTTCCCGCGACGGTTAATATGAATTAAAATATTTCAGAAGTTGAAATTGAGTGACAATTTTCGCAAAATTATTTAATTTTGAAAACAATTCGATTGAAACATTGTTCAAAAAAAATAAAAAATCGAATAAAGCAATCATCCACCGTTGAACATCATCGTCCAGTATCATCGGCCCGTTTGGGATTCCGTTGTTGCAAGAATTACTGCTGCTTTATCAACGGTGCACTTTAAGGATACCGCTTTTAACTGCAAACGTACCGCATTACCCGGATCGGCATTTCTCATTTTTTTCCATTTTTTTAATTTTTTTTCCTTCGCATTGGGAAGTGCACCTGTACCACATTGCCAACGGTGCATCACCAGCACACCGCTTCACCGGAATTTCGTGATTTTTTCCCTTTTTTTGATCTGACTCCTAAGTCTTCTTCGCCTCGCTGGGAGTATTGCACTATCATGGGTTCGTTTGAGAAGCTCCAGAAGAACATTCTTGCACAGATCACAAGAGATCAGAGCAGCTTTTGTAAGAGATCAGAGGACAAAAAATTATTTATCAGTACGGATCACAATTCTTGAAAGCAATTACAAAGCAAGTTCCGGATATAACGCTGAAGGAATTATTTCAACAGAAACCGTCAAGGTAGAAGAACTGGAAGCCATCTATGAAAAAATAAAGGAGATTTAGCTGGAGCACAGAACTGAACTTTTAGATGCAATGGACAAACTAACCGCAGAACCGGTAAGTTATGTGCAAAATATATTTCAAGCAGGAAAACAAGAACTCAGGTTGCCGAAAATTAGTATCCCAGTTTTTTTCCCGGAACTACCAAAGCTGCAGGACATTCCATGACCTCTTTGTCTCTCTGATTCACAAAAATAAAACCTTATCAGAAATTGAGAAGCTTCATTATCTGAAGTCGAGTTTGACAGACGAAGCAGAACGGCTACTTCAACATCTCAACATTGATAAGGGAAATTACGAAAAGGCATGAGAAATCCTCACATCCCGCTACGACCATAAGCGAATACTCATTAACACCCAATTTAAGCTCTTCTTCGGTCAGTCAGCTCTTCAACAAGAAGACTCAAGGGGACTTAAGAAATTCATTGCTGTGTCCACTGGATGCCGTCATTCGTTACAGAATTTGGACCTGCCAGTTCAGTATTGGGACTCAATCCTAATTTACTGTATGTTGCAGAAGGCTCCAGCATCCACACAGCAACTCTGGGAGGAAAAATTAGGCAATAGGAAAGATTTACCTTCATTCAAAGTGTTTTCTGAGTTCCTAGAATCTAGATTTAGGACACTAGATGTATTGGATCAAAAGGGAAGCGTTTCCTATAACAAAAAAATAACAAAGCGGTCTTCAGAAATAAATAAAACAAATTCGTTTCATCTTAAATATATGAAAAATGGACCATTTGTGTGCAAGATCTGCAGTAAGGGTGCTCATAGTTTACGCAAGTGCAGTATATTTCTAAAAGTGGATGCAGGTATGCGAATAGTTTTTGTAGGCAGGGTAGGATTATGCCTTAACCGTTTAGCTTACAGCCACCCTACGCATCAGTGCCCTAGCAGATGCTACCGCATCACTCATTTCTGCATTCACATCAACTCACTAATCTGCCACGCACAAATTAGAACCCCTATCACACACACACACACCGTTTACTCCACACTATTCTAATCAACACACACACAATAGCATACAGTCCACTCACGCTCCATATAAATCATCCACCCCACACTCTGACAATAACATCAGACACATACAATCACCTCCATCTACAAGTAACCTGACAAATTCTTTTCAAATATCTGCTGATGCAGTAAAACAAATGCATGTTTTTTTTTTTTTTTTTTTAAAGAACGTAACACTCAAGTGGGTATGAATACACTTATAATGCCTCAGCATGTGTTAAGTTTTTTGGAAAATGAGATAGAGAGAGAGAAAGAAAGATGTTTGGGCTCAGTGGCTATTTCGCTCCATGGGTGGCATCCAACATTTAATGGGGAGACTAAATTCTTAGTGGAAGTTGGCTTGATGTTGATTTCTAGTCAATTACTCATCTTACTTGATTTTCGTTAACTGAAAAAATTAATATGTTTTTCATGGGAGGCTAGTATTCGAACACCGAACCTTCCGATTTGGAAGCCAGTCCACTACCACTTGAGCCACTGCCACCCACATTTCCATGCGACTCACCATAATACAGAAGTTCTTTTAGCTACAGCAATCGTTAAGATTGGGACAGTATCCGGACGATCCTGCGAATTTCGAGCATTAATAGATCCTGGTTCCGAGGCATCGTTCATCACCGAATCTGCCGCACAGGTGCTCAACTGCACATCTGTTGAAGTTTCAGGGCTAGGTAAAGTTAAAAATGGAACTTGTCATAATTACGTAAACATTACAATCGGTTCACTACACTCACCATTTGAAAAAGACACTCGTACATTCGTTCTTAAATCATTGACAGGTATTATTCCGGCCAACGACTTGGAACTCAACAAGTGGAACCAAATTAAGGACTTACTCTTGGCAAATCCTGAGTTCCACAAACCATCAAGAGTCGATTTACGTATTCACTGATCTCGTAATGCCGAAGATCCGTTGAGGGGACAGTGCGACGTTACCAATTGACCAAAAGACCCAGCTCGGCTCGATTTTAATAGGTAGAGTCTCTTCAAATATAACAGGAAGTGTTAGGAGCTTTGTTTCGAAACTCGATCTCGACAATCAGCTGAGAAGATTTTGGGAAATCGAAGAAACTCCATTTAGTACATCCCAAACAGGTGAAGATGAAGCTGCGAACAACAGTTCAGCAGAAAAACCAAACGTATGCTAGACGGACGCTACGTAGTAGCACCCCCGTTTAAGGAAGGTAGTTGTCCTGGGCTTGGATCTTCGAAAGAAAGCGCTTTTGTCACTGAAGAGACAATTTCAACACAACCCTAAACTACAAGCCGAATGCGTCAAATAGTACTCACTGCTCGATCACATGGAGGAAGTCGATGTTTTTTCGGACGAAGTCTTGAAGACACCATTTCACTACTTTGTTTCTCATTATGCGGTCTTCAAGGAGCCCAGTTCGACTAACAAGCTTAGAGTAGTCTTTGATGCAGCTGCAAAAACTTGGATGGAACATGCTTGAATGAACATCTTCTAACAGGACCTAAAATACAAAACCACATAGTAGACATTATTCTGAGATGGAGAACACACAAATTTACCTTTGTCGCTGATATAGAAAAGATGTACAGACAGATCCGCATGAATCACGGAGACTCTTACTACCAGCGTATAGGACCAACTTATGGTTGGCTCAAAATAGTTGCATTTGACACATATTCTGTACCGTATCTTGCCATAAGGGCGTTAAATAAGATAGTTGACGATGAACATCACAAGTATCCCCTTGGTTCCAAGATGATTCGAGACGACATGTACGCCGATGACTTAATATCGGGAGAAGATTCGGTTTATTGTCTTTTATTTTCACAGGTTTTCACTTACGAAACTGGATAAGCAAGTCAGATCAGGTTTTAGATCGAATACCACAAAACCATCGGGAGGTTGATTTCGATTTGCTTTTAGGTTTATCCAAACATATCAAAGCCCTAGGTGTGAAATGACACCCGTTGAAGGATTCGTTCTCTTTTCAAAATGTTCAGCTCGACGATTCAACAATCACAAATAGAACAGTTTTATCGACAACTCTTAAACTCTTCGATCGCTTAGGTTGCCCCCTGCATCGTCAAAGCGAAGATTATGATTCAGCAGTTATGGAAACTTGGCATTAACTGGGATAGTCAAATACCACCAAAGTACAAGAAGGCTTGGGACATCTTTCGCCATGAGCTTCCCCTCATCAAGCGCATCAAAATTCCACGGTGGATCTGCACACACAACACGTAAAAGGATCTGGAAATACATGGCTTTAGCTACGCGTCTCAAAGAGCATACGGACCGGTTTTATACTTAGATGTGTTAGATGGCCAAGGCACACTCATATGCACCTATTGATTCCTAAAACCAAAGTAGCTCATTTGAAAACAATATTTCTCCGGCGACACGAGTTATGTGGAACAGTCCTTTTAGCTAAACTGATCGACTTTGCATGCAAGGCACTCAGCTTCAAACGAGTAGTATGGACCGACTCGACGATCACATTAGCCTGGATTTCTGCACCCCCATCAAAATGGACAACTTTTGTTAGCAACCGTGTTGGATGAGACTATACCTGCCCATTTCAACCATCACAGGTCACAGCGGATGAGGAAAAAAAATTCCATTGGAATACACTGTTCCCAAGCACAAGAGAATCGCTTAAGTACTCTTATTTATTTCATCTCTAAATTAGGGAAAATATTAAAAATAATAGTATTTTGTTTAAGATACTCGTATATAGTATATCAAATTCAAAAAATTACCTATTTTCATAAACTGCTCAACACTTTCTCCGGAAAAATTGGATATAGCCATGTCCTTAGCGATAAGGATATCCCAACACGAGACGTTCTCTGAAGAATTCGTAGCAATTAAGACCAGAGCAAGGCCAAAAACATTGAAATCCTTAAACCCATTTATAGATTCTGAAGGCCTCCTAAGGGTTGTGGGCTGGTTACAAAATTCCACTCTTACATTTGCACAACTGCACCCAATTATCCTCCACAGTAACCATCATATAACCAAACCGATGATATATGACGCGCATGTCAAAACATTACATGGAGGAATCCAGCAAACCATATTTCACCTGCCTAACAAATACTGGATTTTAAAATTCGAAAGTAGTGTTAAGAAGCACATTCATTTCTGCACTATATGTTATCCATTCAGAGCCAAACCATTCCAATAGAAAATGGGTAATCTGTCAGCAGCAAGGGTCCGTATGTCGCCAGCATTTACAAACACGGGAGTCGATTATGCTGGCCCCATCGATGTAAAGGCATGGAAAGGCCGATGTTCTAAGACCTTCAAGGCGTATTTTGCAGTGTTCATGTGTTCATACATATCGAGTTGGTAACCGATATGACTACCCAAGCCTTCATTGCAGCATTAAGGAGGTTCTCAACACGAAAAGGCCTGTGCTCACAAATGTTCAGCGACTATGGTACCAATTTTGTGGGAGCCAACAAATAGCTACAGAAACTCTTATGAGAAGCAGCTCGCAGAAAAGTTAGCGAATGATGTCACAAAATGGAAATGCAGGTGAAGCATCCCCTTACTTCGCTGGATGGAAAGCAGGCGTTAAGCCCATCAAGTACCACCTTAAATGCATCGTTGGACAAGAGGTCTTCACATTTGAAGAACTCGCCACGCTTCTCTGTCAGATAAAAAAATGCCTGACTTCCCTACTTCTCTACCCTATGACCACATATAATGACGACCCGCGCAATTTCTTGTTGGACAGCCACTAGAAAGTATACTACAGCCGACTATCAGCGACATAAAAACCAATCACTTGGATAGATGGTAACGGATCCAACGATTATATCAAGTATTCTGGAGGCAGTGCAGTTCTGAATACCTATCGCGTCTACAACACCGACCAAAATGGCGTAAGATCGATCGGCACGAGTACGATAACTTTGGTGCCAAAAATTTATAACCTATGGAAGGGGAGGTCTATCTCGCCCCGTTTAGGAGGTAGGGGCAATTTTATTAAAAAATGACTTAAAATGGAAAAAAAAAATTATTAAAAAACAACGGCAATACTTACAATAAAGTACTGTATCAATTTCAAAAGTCAGAAACCTATTCTTCAACCCTAAGTTCCAGCTATATTATTTGTATCAATAGTTTTTAAGAAATTCGCATGCAAACCCTAAATTTTGATAAAAAAATTTAAAAAATGAAGTTTGGACCAATTTATTTCCAATTGTGAAATGAAGTGCTAAGTTGGATTCCTGTGGTCGATGCCTATATCAATTTTGAATCGAACCCAAAAAACCGAATGGATTTACGAGGGGCGTTCAACACATTCTCGGTATCGGGGTGAAGCTGTGGTTGTATATATAAATTGACTTATTTATCAAGTAATACTATTATTTTAGTGCATTCATGTAAAATTTCATATAAATGTGATTATTAATTCGCGTTTTATCTCTAGTTAAACAGAATCATAATGGCAACTGAGGCGATGATGGTGAAAATTGAGCATCGCGCTGTAATTAAATTTCTCACTAAGCAAGGAAAAAGTCAAAAAACTATTCATGAAGAGATGGTGGCTGTTTACCAGGGTTCCGCACCTTCATTATCAACTGTGCAAAAGTGGACAAGTGAGTTCAAGAGAGGCAGAGAGACCATTGAAGAAGACCCCCGCTCCGGCGCCCCGGCTACTGCTTGTACGGGAGAAAGCATCAAAGAAGTCGAAAAACTTGTTCTTGAGGATGCCCGAATAAAGGTGAAAATGATGGCAGAGATCACCAAGCTTTCAATTGGTACCATTCACACCATTCTTCATGACCATCTTAACCTTTCAAAGGTCAGTGCAAGGTGGGTGCCACGAATGCTCACAGCGCCTCAGAAAAAAGTGAGAATCGCATGCTGTAGAGAGCTTTTGGAGATGTGTAGTGAGAACGCGGACGGTGTTATGGATCGAATTCTTACTGGGGACGAAACATGGGTCCACCACTATGACCCTGAAAGCAAACAAGAGTCCATGCAGTGACATAAAAAAGGAACAGACCCCCCGAAGAAGTTCAAAGTCACTCCGTCTGCCGGGAAGCTCATGGCCACAGTTTTTTATGACTCAAAGGGAATCTTGCTCATTGAGTAAAAAAAAAAGGTGAAACCATCAACGCCATATCCTACGCTTCCACTTTGCATAATTTGCGGGAGGAAATTAAAAAGAAAAGACGGGGTAAACTCGCAGCGGGTGTGTTGCTTCTTCATGACAACGCTCCTGTTCACACGGCGCGAGTTTCCAAGGCTGCTGCGCGAGATTGTGGTTTCGAAGAAATCCAACACCCACCCTATAGTCCAGACCTTGCCCCTAGTGATTATTTCCTGTTTCCGGATTTGACAAAATGTCTTCGTGAAAAAAGATTTTCGGATGATGAAGAACTCAAGTCGGCAATAAATGGAGAAAGAACAAGTTTATTTTTTTGAGGGTTTAAAAAGCTCGATAATAATGCAAAATATAACCGAACAAACGGGTGACTTTTGTACTATTGTTTGGCTTTTCATACACATGTGGTAAAGCGTGTAGTTATTGATAATCATAAAGGTCATTCTATGTTCAACTTTAGTTCGAATCGGGTATTATTTATTGTGAACAAGCAATGGCGGCTAAGTATCTTCTAATCCATCCTAAACTAAATAACTTCTTAATATTTTGCTCGTTTGCGGATTTAGTGTTGACAAACAAAAATAGCATTCTTTTTTAGAAGAAATTGGTCTAATTCCCACTAAAACTTCAACTCCCTCACTGTGTTGCAATTTACGGATGAAGGTGGAAAAATGCAAAAATATAAAGTTCTGTTTGATGTGGCGATGCTCAAAAAAAAGCTCTAAAAAAAGGGTGACAAAAATTGTAGGAATACAATTAACCCATCTATCGGCACATTTTTCCATGAGCCTCAATATCGGCTAGAGATTCGCGAGGTTCTTGCGATAATTATCTCTTTTGTTATCAAAAATTTTAAAATCCTGTTTAACCGACTTTGTCACACATTAGAGTCCAAGCCGCCTCTCCTCATGAACATTTTTCGCACAAAAAAAAGAAGCAACGAAACAACAACACCACCACCAATCGTTATAAAACTCAGCAACTCTTTCGAGAGAAATGCTGTTCTGATGTCAGCTGCCAACTACCGCAAACATAATGCCAGAGAACTTCGTCTGAATGACCTGGGTATCGAGGCGAACAACAGCTGTTACCTCAATGAGAGCCTCACAAGACAAACACGCTCTCTCTTAAAAAGTGCTTTGGGCCTCCGACGGAAGAAAAAACTGTTTGCTGTGCACACAAAATACGGAGATGTTTATGTAAGACGGCGAGTGGAAAAAGCATACTCATTGGAAGCTCAGATGACCTGCTTGCAGCTGCCGCTGATATCAATATACGAGTATAACAGTTTGTTCACTCTGTAGTATTTTTATTTGTAGATATTTTAAGCTCTTGTATTTGTTCACGTCTCACTCTTTGCCTGATTTTTCCACTCTCCCTAAAACTGCACTCTTATTATATTTTTATAATCTTATTAAATGGATGGAAATGAACTCCGGGATCAACGCGGTGCAAATGAGGAATCAACGTACACTATGCTAAATGTATTGTCAAGGAATTATGAGGGACTTAGGGTATGTTATCTAAATGCGCGCAGCTTAAATGACAGTAAATTAGATTATTTGAAGTATCTGTTCTCTAAGTCATGTGTCGATGTTATTTGTGTAAGTGAAACCTGGTTCAATTCCAATCAAAAATGACTCGCTTGCTTTTCGACTGAGTGACGTAGTTTCTTCTGTGGGAATGAACATAATTAACACGACTTATCCCACTCATTTCGCTAATAACTTTTCTCCTAGCCTTTTTGACTTAGTTATTGTTTCTAATCCATCCCTTGTTTTGCTATTGATGTTTCAGACCACGATCTTCTTTTTTGTACGTATGATATTAATTTAACTCGATGTGTTGTACCCGATACTTTTTCGTACAAAGATTTCAGTGCTATCGACCTAAACACCCTCCAAATAGCTGCTGGCTCTATACCTTGGGAGCAGTGCCGTTCCAGACCTAATCCTTGTCCTTGGATCACTACTCAAGTGATTAACTCAATTAAAAAGAGGAACAAGCTACACAGTAAACGGAAGCACTCTCCAACCCACTACAACTGGTCTTTGTACAAAACGGCAGGTAACATCGCCACCTCAGTTATACGTAACGGAAAAAAAAACTATTTTCGCTTCTAAGCTAGATCCATCCCTCTCATAAAAGAAGTTATGGAGTAATCTCCACAAAATTGGTATAACTTTTTAGAAACAACAAATCTGAATTCCTTCTCGATACAAATGATTTGAATCATGCCTTTCGTGCGATTTTGACTTCAACCAGACTGTGGACCGCGTTTACTTGCTGCCGCGGCTAGAGGATTTTGCGGCAGCTACGGAGGACGACGTATTCAGATATGTAATGGCTATCAAATCTGATTCTATCGGGGAAGATGGCATTCCCGTGCGTTTCGTTAAACTCATTCTACCGCAAATTGTTTCGACTCTGACCCATGTAATTACATCAACCTTTCCGAAGTCACGGAAAATTGCACGAGTTATGCCGATCGCTAAGAAAGCTCATCCAGCATCATCTGCCGATTTTAGGCCAATAAGCATTCTGCCCTGCTTTTCGAAAGTCTTAGTAGAAAATTATAGCAAAACAAATCACAGAGTACTTAACTCTCAATAACCTTTTATACGACAAGCAATCAGGCTTTCGGGCCAACTACGGCTGTTCTTCAGCCATGGTCAACTTGCTTGAAGAGGTTAAACAATCATTTGATAAGAAATATGTCTCACTACTCTGTCTGCTAGATTTCTCGAAGGCTTTCGATAAAGTCAACCACAAGATACTGTGTTGGAAGCTAACACACTATTTTGGTTTTGGTGGTCGTGCGGTAAGGTTGCTGGATAGTTTTCTCTCCGAAAGGTGCCAAAGAGTTTTCTCCAATGGATGTAGCTCATCCCTTATGGAACTCAAGCAAGGCGTTCCTCAAGGGTCGATATTGGGTCCAATTCTATTTTGCAAATTTATCAACGATCTACCATCAGTATGCAGGCATTTTTTTGTGCACATGTATGCTGATGATGTACAATTACACCTAGCCAAACCATTTTGCAAGATCAACGAACCGACCCTACTGCTCAATGATGACTTGCAACGCGTCTATACTTGGTCAGTTACAAATGGACTACAACTGAACCCGACTAAAACTCGAGTAATTCCAATATCCAAAATAAGGTTTAACCTAGATCTTCTGCCTGACGTACTTCTTAACAACTCGAAAGTTAAAGCCGTAGAGTCTGTTACTAGCCTTGGATTTGTTATTAGTCGAGATTTGTCGGGTTATAATCATACCAACATGGTCGTAGGTCGTATCTACGGATGCCTTCGTAAGCTTTGCTTTAGCGCTTTTTTTACTCCACTTGTGTGGTTACTCTATGAAACCACCGGGACATAACCATTACATTTTTAATTTTTTTTTTACTTTTTCTTAGCCCGTACTGATCGCCGCTTGATGGATGATGAGATTGTCGATATGCTAGAGGACGTTCCATCGGATCTAGAGTCAGATATTGGAGATGTCAACGAGGAAGATGATCAAGATGAAACAGTATTGCTGCAAAATGAAATTAATCTCGTAGCAGATTGTACTGCTTTTATTCACTCTTCTGAATCTGATTGGGACTCTGAGGATGAAATTTCACTATTGCATAGAGGTAGACAATGGGAGTGCTTTACAGCTTATTTTGTAGAGGAGACTGGACCAACCACTCCATTTCGTCAGTATATGCCAATGAAGCCTATCAAGCGAGGATATAAAGTGTGAATTCGTGCCAATGAGTCTGGATACATTTCAGAGTTCCAAATTTACACTGGACGAATCTCTAATGCTACTGAGCAGAATTTAGCGAGAGTAGTCAAAGACCTTACTCGAAGCTTAGTAGGAAAAGGACACCACGTGTAATTTGACAACTACTGTAGAATTGCAAAAGGATCTGAAGAAACACTTCATATACTCCTATGGAACAGTACGCGCTAACATAAGAAATTTGCCGAGTGACTTATCAGACAAAAAAAAAATAGATAAGGGAAAATCTGACTGGCGCGTCAGCAAGGACGGACTCGCGTTTTTGAAGTGGAAGGACACTAAAGCTGTTCATGTTCTTGGGAACACCCTTGATCCTTCGAAAAACACGACAGGGTGGGGGGGTGGCCGTGGTGTAGTGGTACTAGCTATCGCTTCTCACTCGGAAGGTCAAGGTTCGAATCCTAGCCACAGCAAGTTTTCTTTTGTGTAATTGGGACTCAGTCAGAAAAATCTGCGTGTGAAGGCATAACACTGACATGTAGATTTGGCTGTTGTAGGGTTTTCAAGCACAAAACAACCGTTAAAATTCACAACCTCACATTCCGAGAGAAGAAAAATCTCTCCGTCCTATTCGGACTCCCACCCCTGGAGAGTCAATATCGAAACCAAACACACCTGAGTTTCAAACCACTACATCATAATAATGCTTTCCTTTCTCCTCCTTCTATCTTTCCGCACGCGCCATAGCAATAGTATAAGGGTATTCATAACCCCTTAGGCGCGTGTAAATTATAAAAAAAAAAAAAAAAAAGTCAATCGGAAGCAAAAGAATGGGACTTTAGTTACTATTAATTGTCCAGAAATGATTGTGGAGTACAATAAAAACATGGGATTTGTCGATAAAGCCAATTGGCTGAAGGCTTGCTATGAAATTGATCGGAAGTCCAAAAAGTGGTGGCATCGCATAATGTGGCACTTCGTTGACGTTTCCGTCGTAAATGCTTTCATAATATTCAAAGACAGGACAAATGGAAGCGAAAAGTCTTTGTCATTGAAAGAATTCAAGATTGGGGTCACAACTGGGCTAGTTGGAGCGAACGTGAATGATACTCGTAGAGGTCGCCCTTCAACCTCTGAATCAACTAAAATTAATCACTTCAAACCGACTGTTTCATTCGAAATGAGATATGATCAATGCGCCCATTTGCCAACATACGATACTTCAAGACGGTGTGCATACTGTAGCGCAAAAAGTGAACCTCATTTCCAAATAGTCCAACTCAGTCTGTCGAGTCGCATTATGTCTGTCAGGGGAGAAAAATTGTTTTGCCAAGTATCACACTAAATAAACGTGTCGTTTTATAACGTTCCTTTAAGAATGCTTTGTTTAATTTTGCTTGGAAGAATTTTCACTTATTGCCTTGTGGTCTCTCTGAGAAACCACCAATAAAATGTTGAAAATAGTGCGAAATAAAAACAAAATTTTTTTTTATGTAACTGTAAAGTAAATAATATTAAAAGAAATCATTTTTAATGTTTTGTTTTTAGAAATAAGAAAAAAAAATAATTCGGGCAACAAAGGGTTAATACGAGAATGCACATTAAAAATCGACTTGACTATTTTTAACCAACTACTGATTTACTGACAAACTGACTGACTGAGACGCGGAATGCAATGCAATTCTACCTCCTCGTGGTGCATTCTGGGAAACGCTAACTGATTTGCAATACTTTACTTACAAAGATGATAGGTTCATCAACATTAATCCTCAAAGTGAGATAACCGTAAATACCAAAAAACAAAAATCTCATAAAAAAGTAGTTTCGGTAATTTTCAATTTTCTCAAAAACTAGACTACATAAATCCATTCGGGTTTTTGCGTTCGATTCAAAATTGATATAGGCATCGACCACAGGAATCCAATTTAGCATTTCATTTCACAATTTTGAAAAAAATTGGTCCAAACTTCATTTTTTAAAATTATTTTATCAAAATTTTGGGTTTGCATGCGAATTTCTTAAAAACTATTGACACAAATAATATAGCTGGAACTTAGCGTTGAAGAATAGGTTTCTGACTTTTGAAACTGGTACAGTACTTTATTGTAAGTGTTGCCGTTCTTTTTTATTAATTTTTTTCTATTTTAAATTATTTTTTAATTAAATTGCCCCTACCTCCTAAACGGGGCCCCTTGCATAGTAACAAATGCTTGTTTTTGACCCCTCTATAAAAAACCGTTATCAATTTGTTCGCCAAAGTTATCGCACTCTCCCCATCATTTGTTCTTCTATGTTGTTAATTTGTGATTGCATGTTTTTTATTATTTCGTTTTTTTTGTTATTGTTTTCCTTTAGTTCAATTATTTCTGTAGTGAATTTTTCGACTAGGTTATTGTTTTTTTTATTATGTTTACGTTGAGTTCGTCACATTTTGAGCTGAGAAACTCGCAGCTAGTGGTTATTTTTTTGATTTCATTGCTTAAAAGTTTGATCTCAGCTCGATTAGCTGCATTAGCGTCATCATTAATGTTGGTTTGACATGGACTGCCAGCTGGTCTGACTCTCTTTGCCGAGGGGAGATCTTGTTCTTGAGACGCTAATACATTGCTTAAGGTATCCACGTTTTGGACATCACCCCTGTTTCTACAGATTTGACACCTCCACGTTTCTCTCCGCGCACCCATGGTTCTCCACGATTTCTACGTAACCGTAGTGCATTCGAAATGAAGTTTGGGGTTACACAGCTTGCATACAGCGAAATTACCTTCTGAAGGTAGACTATCACCACAATGGCTGCACACATACATTTTTGCTTATTATATATAATATTATTATAATTTTAATTTAATTTTATAAACAGAAGGGAGAAAGGGATGTTTAATAAAGGGAATATACCTGCATTCTTTTTTTAAGGCTTATGTTGTATTAAAGTCACTGACTTATAGCCTGTCAGTTCAGAATATCACTTTATCAGAGAGCACTATCAATACACGCCCGATTGCTACTTAAATTGGATTCAAAAGCAATCTTAACAGATGAACCCGTTGGACAGATCGCTGTGCATTGGGAGTAAACCCCCATATAACTGATCTTGTCCTCTTTTCCAGGAAATATAAGATTCCAATTATAGACCCTCCCTCAATAAACGGTAACAGTTTAGTCTTTTCCGATACAGCAAAATATCTGGGTCTCATTTTTGACAGGAAACTTAACTGGAAACCTAGCACTCAAGAAAGAGTAAGAAAGCTACTAGCTTTAGCAAGAGGAGGCAATTCTCCGTTTACTCTGTACATCCCCAGCTCTCTCCCAGAGAAGAAAACTTCACTTATGAGCTTACTGCTACAATGACTTAAACGATCTAAAGAATATAGACGTAAACAGTCTCCTACGCTTCATCATAAGCTCAAACTGGTTCCATGGGTGAAACGATCATAGATCCACGTGGCATCACAATGGGCCAATATGCCTAATTGGGCTGGTCTTTCCAAAAGCTACTTTTACCTACCTAACCTACCTACAGGTAGTGGCCTTTGGCATTTTATGGTGATGCCGTTTGGACTGTGCAACGCTCCGGCCACAATCGACCGACTAATGGAACGTATTTTGCAAGGGCTCACGTGGAAAACCTGGCTTGTATATCTGGACGACGTTATCGTCATAGAAAAGACGTTCGAGGAACATGGTGAAATTTAAAAAAAGGGGCTGAGAAGCTCTCGTTTGAAGCTGAACCCAGAAAACTGTGCCTGGTTCCGCCCGGAAATAAATTATCTGGGGCACATTATATCAGTGGAAGGAGCAATGATGGATTCTGACAAAATCGAAGCTGTGAAGAGTTGCCCTGTCCCCAAAGATAAACACCAACTGCGGAGCTACTTGGGACTTGCAACGTATTACAGAAGTTTCGTAAAGCATTTTGCTGGTATTGCAAAGAACTTGAATCATGTTACAGAAAAAGGCCTGCAGTTCATTTTGCCTGGAGGCCTACATTTCATGTGGTCTGCAGAGTGTGGAAAATCATTCCAAGACCTCAAGCGGCAGTTGTGGAATGCCACCATCTTTAGTTACCCATTACCCGGAAAAATGTTCATCGGGGACGCAGACGGCAGCAATGTTCCAGTTCATGATGGTCAAGAGAAAGTCGTTGCATAATACAGTAAAGTACTTTCTAGGCCTGAATGGAATAGAACTCTTCGTGAGCTTCTGGCTTTACTACTGTCAACGAAACATTTCCATAAGTACCTTCATGGACAAAAGTTCATTCTTCGCACAGACCATGCAGCTCTAAAATGACTACTACAATTTAAAAGCGTTGAAGACCAAATTTCGAGATGGGTCAAGCAGTTGCAGGGCTACGACTTTGAAGTTCAACACCGCGATGGAGAACTCCACTCAAATGCTTATGCCTTCTCTTGTTGACCCTGCGGAATCAATAGCGCACACTGCAACCGTAAAGAAGCGAGAGAACAGGTCAGTATCAAAATGATCAGGAGTGAGCCAGTGAGGGTTGGAATACCGAAGAAATCCGTTCCTACCAACAGACAGACACTGACATTGAACCAATATTGGCCAGGAAGGAACAGGACTAAATCCCAAGCTGGCAGGAGATATCAGACCGGAGCGAAACTCGAATTCACCCCGTCATTTTTATCGCGTTCTAGATTCCAATGGAGTACTAAAAACTTGTTCTGACTTTGAAGCCAAACACAGTCGACTGCTCGAAAACAAAAACTTGACGTTTATATTTATATGGGTTAATATACTCTGATATAAAATCCAGAAGAGAAATTTTCCTTCTGAAATGAAAATCAGAAGTAACTTTTTGTTTCTGAAAAAATGAGAAGAGTTCCAATGGAAGAGTTTTATGTCATATGTTCCTCTCTGGAGTGCAAAAAGGAGGCTTCTGTTGGACAATGTGAAACGAAATTATGAGTATGGATGACGTCAATCTTAAATTTTGAGGCGAATTGACATTGGAGACATATCACACGGATTCACAGACAGGGTCACACGGATCAGTGGATAGCGGTTTTTGGAACGGCCAATATCTGGAAAGCTTTCCATATATGTACATATGTTAGTTTAGCTATATGAATTAAACTAGTTGTCAGCCTCTACCAATGCTTTTGCAGGCCTGCTTCTTCCGTTAAGAAAATCATACACATGTTTGGAAGGATTTCTCCTACAGGAAACCAATCTGTAATTTCATCCTTTCAACCATTCGACGATTTTCGGGTGAAACATGACGTTTTTTCCCATATCGTTCCTTCTCTGACATGGTTATTCGTTTTGATTTTGATCGTCTAAGTGTAAGTATTTATTGATTGTATAAAAGAGACGGAAACAGTTTTCATGAGTGGGAAGTAGAAGGGTTACTTACATCGACAATCCACTTCCAAACTAATTTTCGGCTGAAATTCTGATGTTTTTTACTATAGTTTTGATCGTTGAAGTATAAGGAAGTATAAAGAAGAGGAAAAAGGGTATGTTTCACCCCAACTGCTCACATTTCAAAATTAGAAATCGTCCGTTTCAGTTGACGAAAATGTTAACACGACGTTCGTGAGCATAATTTTCATTCTCATGGAAATGTGAACATTGATTGGCGTTATTAACAGCCCGTCTCCACAGGACAAAATTATGTCAGACGAAACATCTCGCGTCTATGGTGTTTTCGAATGGAAAGGCAGAAGGCTTCTTTTTTTTTGGACTCCGATTTTTTTTTTTTTTTAAAAAAAGAACTTAACACTCAAGTGGGTATAAATACACTTATAATGCCTCAGCACGTTTTTTAGTTTTAGTTTCTTAGGAAAATGGGATAGAGAGAGAAAGAAAGATGTTTTGGACTCAGTGGTTCTTTCGCTCCATGGGTGGCATCTAACATTTAATGGGAAGACTAAATTCTTAATGGAAGTTGGCTTGATGTTGATTTCAAGTCAACTACTCGTCTTGCTTGATTTTCATTAACTCAAAAAATGGATGATATGTCTTTCGGGCGAGGCTGGGATTCAAATACAGAACCTTCCGATTTGGAAGCCAGGCCACTACCACTTGAACACTAAAAATTTCTTTGCACTTAGCTGTCAAAAATATTACATGTGTTGGTTAAGTGTCAAATTTCTATTTCGCAGTTTATTTTCTTGGATGACGGCAATGAAGATAATAAAATACTTATTATTTGTTCTTGCATCTTCTTTTATTTTTTAAATATATTTGCTTACGAACACTTGCTATTTAGTACATTTTGATATAAAAACCAGTTTTGATTCTGAAGTGAAAACCAGAAGCAAGATTTTGAAAAAATTGTGTCACTATTTTCCTCCGGAGGACAAAAAAATCTACTGCCTGCCTAATGGAAAACGCCATTAGTCTGCCTTTTTTTTGTCATCATTGAGCAAAGCATGTCAAAATATTTTATTTTATGAGCAGATGTTCATGCGACAACAGCCAAATTATTGTAGTTAGGAATCGCATGAGCGTAACCAGCAATATAAAACATACATGTCAAACAGTTCTGAAAAAAACGTTCCTCACTACTGTCGACAGAAAACTACTCCCATATACACGAAATGCAAATGCCGTTTGTAGACGGGGGATAGTAATCCGCACGCATTCAAACGCAGAAACACGATTTGTTGGATTAGTGGAAAGTATCGTAGTTTTTCGAAACGCCGATTATGGAAAGTTTGCTGTCTTTCGTTCGCTATGGATTCATACCCACCCAATTCGATTCCCAGCTTATCTGTACCATGAATCATTTTTGACGTTCGTGCTGGAAATTTCTGTATCTTATTATTGTACTTTCTGTTCTGGGGATTATATTGCAGTTTTTTGTTGTTTCCACTTTGTTGTGTTTGGAAGATTTGTCTGTACAATATATTTAAATGTAAGTTATTCATATGTTATTCAAATAAAAATTAGCTTGTGAAGAAGCATCTTTTAAGAAAATATTTGCATTGTATTATTATTTGTTGTTCAAAAATGACAATTTGTAATAGTGACGAATTTGTTAATAATAAAATAATAAATGTTACATACAATTTTACCTCTGTGGCCACAAGTCATAACCGCCTAAGTCGGTTTTTCATACTTTTCAGGAGAGCAGATCAAAGATTCAAATTATCACTACAAATCAGGAATGTTTGTTTTTAAGCATTTTTTTTTTTCACAGAATTAAAGCAGATGCATTTCTTTGCATACCTTTTAAAAATAAAAGAGAAATTAGAGAAATAGATACTTAGGCTTTTATGATTTTTATGAATTAATAATTCATAAAGCTTAAGTTGAGTTATTCTTATTCCATAAGAAAAAATAAAAAGTTTAGCTATTCCTAAATCAACATAGGTCATTCTTCTTTGCATAAGATTTTCAGATTACATTTCCTATATTACGATAGGTCGTTATTCCATGCTAATAGCTCGCTTACTTTATCGACTTAGGTTAGTGTTCCGCCTTAAGCTTGTTAGTAATTGTAATAAGAATCATTCCTGAGCTACCATCATGCTATTCAATTTTATCAAAAAATAAAAACATCTATAGATGTAGAACTATTTTTATATTAAAGAAAAAACGTATTTATATAGAAGAATATTATAAGTTACTTCGTTGTCATCTTCTGTTAAATCGGGATGAGTATTTGGCTCGTCGATGTTAGTTGGAAGATTGTCATAAAACGCATGAAATTCTGGACTTATAAACTGTTTTAAATCCATACGATCTTCCTTTTTTTTCTCGTGATATGCACGGTATGTCCTTAATTCTTTGTATTTCATTTATGCCAATAATAGCAGCACCTCTTTTGCCCACCTTTAGAATCTTAAAGGTTCATCTGTGTCTAAGGACGTTTTGTTAGATATTTCATTGCAGTTTTTCGTATAGCAAAACCATCGGACCGCATTCAATCTAAATTTTTCACCATCTTCATTTACACGTTTCCATGAAAACTTTGTTTTGGCAAGTGCAGAAAAGTTATAGAAATCATTAGTCTTCATTTCTAGCGCTCCAATCTTAACGCCAACAGTATTTATAAATTGATACTATTCTCTTGGTGTTTCGATTTGCACAATTTGTTTTCTTTTTCATCCGTTTGATGAGTGCGTAATCGCTGTCATATTCCATGTGGGTATGACCTAGTTCAAGGAACTTATGGTCAATAAAATCAATATTTTGTACATTGGAAATAAACGCAATAAACATAAACATGGCAGCAACAAAAGAGTTTTTGTTCTGTCTTGAACATGAACATCACTCTAGAATGTAACACTTTTTGTTTCTACTGTTAACATTTTCAAAAATTTATAAATGCACGATGAAATTTCATTTCCGCCATGGCGTACCATAGCTTCGTGCCACATGAAGCATTTTGAATTGTTGCTTTCCACGTCATGGACTCTTAAATTAAAACTCCAAAGCAGTCTTTTATAAAAACTTATCTTTGTTTCTTAGAAAAAGTGTTGGTAGACATTGTTGCAAGCCAAAGGCAAACGTTTTTATGTTTTTTGATTTTTCGATTCTGTTTTATCATATCGTTTTGCTTCATAAGCCGTTTCAGTCTTATTTAAATGTTTTTTTTTTTTCCTGTTCCATTAATGAGCTTTTTTCTTCCTCGTTTTGCGCAATCTTGGTTTTGGAAACAAACGTATCACAGGGGCTACAAGTGTCTACTTTTGGTGCTTTGAATCTAAGACCCATAGTTTTAAATATCTGAGAGTATTTTGAGAGGCTTACCGGATTTTCGGCTTTCAATTTATATAGCCGGTGCATGGATGAAAGATTTAGACTCGCAGGCAGATACTTTTTACTTGTGTCATGTTGACTGTAGTGACTTTCGTACGCAGGAAATTTTGAAATGTGTCTTTTAATCTCATCTTCTACCTTCATATCAATCTTAGTAGCAGGAGTATGCTTTCCTCGCAGATTTTTAAATGGTATTGAAGGACAGCCAATTTGTTTACGAATGACTGTTTTGATGAAGCTGTCAGTCTCATCGAAACACTGTGCAAAATGTTTTTTTTTACATACTTTGGAAACATTTCCATCAACTTTCAGAGCGTATTTCATGGTGTTTTCCCGTTTTCGCTTCCGGTCGAATACATTTAAAAGCGTGTCTTCAATGGAGATCATGGAACCGATATATAGAATTCTTTGCTCATAGCTTCCTAAAGACCAGTAATGCTTAAAAAGCTTTTTAAATTTGTCCATCCCAATCTTCTTATGGCATTTGCTTCTACAAATATCAAACGGTTTACAAACTCAAGCTTCTACACTGTTTCCGGAAAGTGTTTGATAAGATTGCCCATTATTTTGAAGCCTAGAACGAAGTTTTTTATTGCTTTTTTTCTTTCGGTGTCTGTAAAGCGTTTTCAATTTGAGCTCCTAATAACATCATTTCATCATCTTTCTGAGAAGCAATACTAGACGTAATGGATAAATTACAGTCTGGATCCTTCAGCGAATCGTTTGAGTCCTCCCACTGGAGTTTATCCAAAAAAACATCGTCAAGTTCTTCATCACCTTTAGCGTTCTGTGATGAAGCTAGTAAAGCTAGTCATAACATGTTTATCATAGATTATTAAATAAATACGGAAAGTACAAAAATTGTCCTTACTTCGAAGCAAGTCAACATCGATGACTGAGTTTCGTTCTGCACTACTGGTTCAAGATCATTGGGAAAAAATTCGTTGTGATACCATTGTGTTGTTGATGTATTAAAGCTATTTTTTAAATTTTTTCGACACATTGTTTCCGGTGGTATTATTAAGTTTGAATATATTTGTTATTTAAACATTTTAATAATTTTCTTATTAATATCATTATTTTCAGCCGAAAAAATTTCTTCGTCACAACCCCTGACGTTTTCTAGAACAAATCGTAATATTATTATTATTATTATAATTTATTAGCATATAATTAAATTACATACTAACTTAGGTATAGAGCGCTAGCTGCCAGGGCTTACGGCTCTAGTGTACATATTTAAATATCTATATTTAATTTTTTACTGAAATTGTGGATAAGGGTTATATTATTACAGGTAGGGAATTTGAGCAATTGACAGACTGATGGATGTGTGTTTTTAGTGCAGCGTGCGAGCCCCAGAATGTGGTTGATGTCGTAATGTCTAGAGCAGGTGTTGCATGTTGGGGGGGAGGTGCCTTTAAGTAAGTGCCGGTGTGTAAAGACTGTGTGCCCCAAGCGTAGTCTTGTGAAGATGGTGTTTGATGCTTTTGAGGTGGAAATAGGGTATGTTGGGCTGGAGCGATCTGGATTGAGCGACGTGTAATGATGTTGATAATTTTCCCAGTTCGATAAAAGTTTAGCGTCAAGTTTGTTCTTCAGCAGGCGTAAGCTATCTAGCTTGTTGGTAGCATCGAAGCAAAACCAGCTTCTGTGTCTGCTAGTTCGTTACCCTTTATACCTACGAGTATGTGGCTTGGAACCACATTAACTTGATTTTTTTGGGTGCCTTGATGATGCTGTTGCGAATCTCCGAGATCATCCCTGTGTCTTTTTTAGGGTTTTTTTATTGCATTTAGCGAGGACAGACTGTCAGAGCAGATCACATGTTTACCAGAGTAGTGGCTATAGCAATGTAGGTGGCTATGGCCTCTGCCGTGAAAACAGATACATGTGTAGGTAGTATACCTGCGTTAATTAGTTCCCCGTTTTCTTTGGTAACTGCAAAAGAGGTGCTGTTATTTATCTTAGAGCCGTCCGTAAAAATGAATGTCCACCCTGTCTCCTTTAGGGATGAAGCAATGCGGAGGAAATCAGCTAGATAAGTCTCTTTAGGAGTGTTGTTTCTGTTGTGGCACGCTAAGTCCAAAATTAGAGATCCTGGCTTAATGGTCCACGGAGGTACAGATGGAGTCTTTTCAATGTGCACCTTCTTTGGGAGGTCCAGGCTTCTGGCAATGTTTATGGCTCTTGTTATAGCCGATTGAACTCTTATTGGACGCTTTATAGTTTTTGTTGGATCAAAGTCCCTTTTGGTGATGACGTTGTTTGAGTGAAGGGGCCTTATGTAGAGTTTTGCCCCAGGTGGGTAGAGGTTGCGATTGGTTGGAGATACGCTTGGCTTCTGCCATGCTGAATTTTCTTCTTGTTTTTATTTTTAGAATCTCTTTATTTTGTAGGTATTTAGGACAAGTGTTGGAGGAGGAAGGGTGAGCCTGTGAGCAATTAGCGCACGTAGTGCGATTGCATTCAGTAGGTTCATGTGGGGGAAGGTTCAATTCAATTCAATTCAATAATATTTATTTCCACTTTAAATTAACAATTTCAATTCAATTCAATTCAATTAAATTTCATAATATATAAAAGATGCTTACATATTAATTTAATTCAAGCAATAATTGATATGGATTTCTGGGTAATTAAACAGGAAATGGTGCACTTTGTAGTAAAATGTTACCAGTAGCAAGTGCATAACATTACAATATCTTAACAAAAGACTACATTTAAGGCCGGAAAGGGGAAGCAGAACGTTGAAAAAAGAGAAAATATCTTAACAACAAGTATGAGCAGATTAGTTTATGATGACAATAACAGTATGCGAGAATGAAAGTAATGGAGCATTCTAATGTGAGAAGTAATGAAATTAACATACCACTTGAAGTAGAGATTCAACTTCAGTTTGTGAAAGTAGCCAAGCTTTGAGATTTTTCAAAAATAGACTTCTGTTTATTATTAGCTTGGATCTATCGAACGGCAGTTTGTTAAATATATTCCTGAACTTTTACTTTGTACCACCCGATATCAACGGTGTTTGGAGCTTGGTAGAGGTCGAAAGTTAGTAGGACTAAACCTGAAGGGAGTCATTTTCCATCAACAGATTTTGTAAATTTATACACGTCAGTTACACCTTGTGACTTCATCTCGGCAATAATTTCCTTTTCAGGGACATTTATCAAACAAGGGGCATACACAATTCCCTTGGAAGAGTTCAGGCTTGCGTGCAATTTTACATTGACAGGGCATTGATTTGCAATGTTGGTTATCCGGAGGAATTTGTCTGCTGCCCTTTGTGATTTGGCCAATATTAATATATTACCATCTCTTAACTGAGATATGCTCTCGTACTCGGTGCTTATATTTTCGATGGCTTTGTTTAGTATAAAGATGCTAACCGAAGTTAGAGGTTTGCTTGCGTCTTTTGGAGATATCAATACAAATCTGGGATTTTTGATGTTATTGTTCAAGGGGAGAGAGGGGAAATCGGTGTCGGTAGTTAGTTTTAGGTAGGTACGCGATGAAGTCAGTTAAAAGAAATAAGACCTCGAACTTGAAGTACAGTCCACGACGGATATAAGAAGCACTCATATAAGAACAAATCGCATATAAGAAACATGAATTTTTTTTCATTGTTGAACTGGATTGGAGTTTCATACAAATTCAGCTCAACTATGCATGTAAACGACTCACAATACACCATGCAAACACATCCTTAATGTCGTTTTCCATTGGTTTCACTCGAGGATGCACTCATTGATTCCGGATGCTCCCGGACGCTTCTTTTTGCCCAATGGAAAACGACATAAGAGAAATGACAATGATACCTACTTAAAGAATATCAGAAACGTGGTTTCTTATAAAAGAACAACTCGGATAGAAGAAACTGTCGTGGACTGTAGCTGTATGTTTTTTTTTTTTTGTTGCGCCAAAGATATGGCAATCTTCGAAAAATACTAATAGCCCCGGCTATCAGCATGCACGATTCGCAAAATTTTTTTTTATATTCAAATATGGAATAACGGCCTACTGTTCTGCCTGGATTCAGGAACGCACGAAAAAAAAGAGAAAGTACAAAGTCCCTCGTCGGGCCAGTGTGAAGTCGGGTTGTAGACTTCTGGCTTTACCGTCGGAGATTAAGGAATATCAATGTTCGATTGCACGCAACGAATTTTATTAATTGCGAATGTCCGGTAACACACTTTTTTTTTTTATTATTATAATTCATTTATTTTTTCTTATCTGTGAGGATGATGCCTTACAATATAAGCAATTGAGGAATAAGGAAAAGAAAAGGTTTATTCTTTAATCTATTTTAGACTAGTAGCGAATGACCCGCATATATACAAAAAAACAATGATGTGGGGTTTTTTTTTGTTACTAAGGAAAAAAAAAATTAAAATAATCTTATATAATAAATTCAATTTCAAACAAGATTAACAAATAATAGAAACAATTTGAACTTAAACGGTGCTCATAAACAAATTTTTGACTTGGGAAATATCCAATGAAAATAGCCAGATTTTTATTTCACTAAGAATACCGCATTCTTATTTCGTAAGGTAATCTATTAAATACCGTAGGTGCCGAAACAGAGTAAAAGTTAGAAAAATGTGTACTTTGGGAAACTGGAACTGAGAATTAACTCATAATCCATAGGCATTTGAATTTCTAAACATTGTGTTGTAGCCACTGCGAATGAGAAAAACTTTTAGGACCTTATAGACATATACTATAGAGAGCATATCTCAGTTTTTAGATCGAGATATAATGGCCAGCTACTTGTTATTCTACTGACAATGTGTTTTTGGGCTATAAGTAATGGTTCCAACACATTATTGTAAGGTCCACCCCAACTTGTCAAGCCGTATTGAAGTGTCGAATTTATGATTCCATAATAAATAACAGTTAAAAGTTTCTTGGAACAGTGAGGTTGCAATAAAAACATTTTGCCCGTTGCACATCTGAAATAAGCTTTTAATTCAATCGCGTGTGTTTTCCAACTTAAATTACTATCTATTGAAACTCCAAGGTACTTGAAGGATTCAACAGAATCTATTTTCAAACAGTTTGAACAACATGTTGCACAAAAGTTAACTTTTCCACAATTATGAGAGAACATTGAGAGCCTTGGGCAACCAGCTGAATGGAAAATAACATTAGTCTCAAGCAAAGGTGAATTTTTTAAGCTGAAAAGCATAAGCTTAGTTTTTTCGCTAACAATAAGTTCATGTTTGGCAAACCACTGTCTCAATCGCTGTAAATCACTTTGGATTCTAGCCACCGATTCAAATAAGGAGCTATTGGTGTAAGAAAAAGCAATGTCATCGGCGAAACCTGTAAGCTGTAATGTTTCCATAAAAATTTTATTTGAAAACTGAGTTGACATATATTAAAAAAAGAATCAGGCCCATAACTAAGCCTTGCGGAACTCCAACTTGTAATTCTAACTTTTCGCTAAAGACTTTGTTTATTTTCACCCTTTGAAATCTAGTTGATAAATAGGATCTAAACCAACTCAATACAGAATTTCTAAATCCAGCTTGGTAGAGTTTGTGCAAGAGAATTTTGTGGTTCACCATATCAAAAGCCTTGGTCATATCTATAAATAAAGCCATAAAAATACTAGAAATGAATGAATGCAGAATACCAAACGTAGTTTTAAGAAGCATAATTAGAACAAACGGAGGCATTTGCGAGGAATGGAAGAAAATAGCTTCTGAATGCGGATTAAATCTGTCTATTCAAGTGAATGAGCATCATCATCTTTTAAGAGAAAAATTTAACTTCGTTTTAGAGAATTTTGGGAGACATACATATGACCAATATGTCGAAGAAGCTGAATCGTCACTGTTTACGAACTATTACAGCAAACTAAACAATTTTCTAAATGAAAAAACATACTTCCTAGATAGTCACGTAGTTGACAAAATAAGTACTATTTTCAAACTGAGAGGGGAACTCGTTCAACTAAACTTTATACCCCATAGACCAGATTTACCAATACTTTGTGACCTCTGCAACATGAAGAAGAGAGAAGACATCTTACATTTTCTTGGTGTTTGTCCGATTTTAAAAGAATTTCGACTATCAATGTTCCGAAAACATGATTTAGACGAAGATGAAGTAATGAGCATTTTAAATGGAGAAAAAGGATGGAAAGTCTTATATGATTACTCAGTAGCAGCACTTTGTTATAGAAAGCGTATCATAGATGGAGATTTTTAATGTAAAACGTAAAAAAAGTATGGATTTTGTCAACCTGGTAGACGGCCACAGGCCAAATCATTAAAGACTTAGGTTAATCTTTACATTGTAAAACATTTATTGAAAATAAAAGTCAACTAACTAAAGCCATGGGACTTTTTTTTGTGTTAAAACCATCGCATAGCTCACTACAAAATTTCAAAATGGCATCTTCCGTTGATCTGCCTTCTTGAAAACCATATTGTTGGTGGCAAAAGAAATAGTTTTTGATTAGAAAGGACATATTTCGTTTTTTCACAATTTTCTCAAAAAGTTTATAAAAGTTTGGAAGCAAGGATATTGGCCTATATTGACTTACCGATTTTCTACAATCTTTTTTGTAAAGAGGAATCACATCAGCCGTTTTTAGTGCTGACACTCATATTTAATATATGACACAACACGTCAACAATAAAAAAAGCAATGCGTTTTACAAGACAGTTCGTAATACCATCGGAAGTACAAGATTTTTTTATTATTTAAACTTATTATCTCTTTATAGAGTTCCAATGGTGAAAAAGACTGAAAAACAAAGCTGGATGGAGAGGGCTTAGGTTGCAATTTCGTTGCAACAGTGGCAAAAGACTTGTTAAAGTAATTTGAAATTTTTTGGGGGATCACGAATTAGAAAATTGTCTACCTCAATTTCACAGGGGCTATCCCTACTGCTGCCCTTACCTAAGATACTGTTTACAACTCTCCATTCCTTTTTAACATTTCCACTACAGTTTTCAAACTTTGTTTTTACTTAAAGTTACTTTTAGCTTCATTTCATGACAAAGCTTTCTGTACTGCTTTATTAAATTTACGTTTTGCGGTTTGTTTTTAATTGTTTTCCGAAGCTAATTTTTCTCGTTTATTGATTTCAAAATTTTTTTTCCAATCCAAGGTTTTAGACGTTTAAGTTTAGAGTCGGTCTGTGGTTGCATTCTAGTCGAAATATCTGTGTCTTTTTAATGTTTTTAAAAATTTATCATAACCTGATGATGGATTATCATCCGAAATTATGTCCTCCCAACACTCAAACTTTAAGGCATTCACAGAAATAATCTATAATTTTTTTTTACAGGAAAAGGAATATATTTCTTAGATTGTCTCTCATTTCCAAGCTCTATTTCGAGGCAAGTCATACAATGATCCGTTATCTTTAAATCAAGAACTTCACTTAAAGCTTTTATCTTTTTTTGAAACCTAACAAACATATGATCAATACAGGTTTGTGTGCTGTCAGTTATACGAGTTGGCTCATTGATAAGTGACTTTAAGCCAAATGAAGACATCAAAAGCAAATATTTGTCAGAATCATTAGTTTCCTTTAAGATATTAATGTTTATGTCTCCTAAAACAATTAAATTCTTTGACTTTATGCTTAGCAGAAGCTCATTCAATTCTTCCATGAAAACATTTAAACTTAATCCTTTTTCATGCAGTCGATATACACACAAAACTGTGAAAAATTCTTTATTAATGTTGCATGTAATTTTGACAACATCTGCGCTACTCAAGTTATATTTTACTCTTCCACATTTGTATATTTCTTTTACATAAACTGCTAATCCACCAGCACAATAGGAATTGTTACAATTATCTATTAACTCATAACCTGGAATTTCGTCCGGATCATAAAATCAGCTAACAAATTTAACGAATCGATATGAGCAACAAAAGAACTATAGCTACGAATGTTTTGGTGTATAAATACAATAGGATTAATGATTTGATTACGAGTATTTTTTGCATCTACCGAAGGGTCATAGTTCATATTGAAAACAATAATAAATTATATCTATAAATTATTGATATACTCCAAACATCTAACTTTAACTTTAATAGCATCATCCGATTCTTTTTTACGCAAATATATACAGTAATGTCTCGCTAATCCGAATCAATTATTACAAGGGGGTATTCGGATTATCGAATTATTCGGACTAACGAGTACAGGAGAAGGCAAAGAAAAGAGGTGTTATTTAATGACAAAAATTCATGTTTATTGCTGCTTAAAACCAAAAATTGCAATAATAATAAAAATTAAAAAAAAAAAAAAAAAAAAACTTAAAACAAATTCATAACATATTCGATTGTGTTAATATAGCTCATACAGTTTGGAGCGTGAAATCAGTAATAAGCGTTTGTTTTTTCTTTTGCCCGTGCATTGCAGTCAAGACCTTTTCTTTAAGGTTTTGTAAGACTAATATATCAGAAGCAGAAACAGCCAACGCTGTTATTGCATCTTCATGCTATGACGCTAAGATTTAGAGGGAATGTCAAAAACTTAACAAAAAAAACAGAACTCAAATCGGAACAATGGGAGCGCCATACCGGGGTGTGGTGTGGGAACTTTTTGATCAGGGTGGTAAGCAATTTATAACGCTTGGAGTCAAAAAGACCCCACCTGCCAGACAGAAGATTAATAACATTTCGCTTTTCTAATTCTGCTAGCTGTAATTTCAGGTCTTCTCAGAGATATCGGTATGCGTCGTGGTGCTTGTTGAGTTGGGATCATTTTCGTATCGATTTCTAGTTTAACGCTTCCTTCCAGCAGCCCATCCCCTTTAAAAATATCACGATATGTCTCTATAATTTGTTCAGCATTAACTTCAATCTTATTATTATCTAAATTTAAAGAATTTACCTCAATTATCTCAAATAATTTAGATGCGTCGGCTGATAAAATTGAGTAACACTGCTCCTTTACTATTTGGAATGTTAGTTGCTTTTTCATACCGCCATATTGTCCACAAAGGCTTGCAGCACCAACAGGTTTTATTATATTTCCACCGAAGGCTTTTAATCTTATTCTGCTCTCATTTAATTTATATTTTCCTTTCACTATTTGTTTAAAATCGTTTAGATTAAATATGTTGCTCGTCGAGCCTGTGTCTATAATGCACTGCATTAGTTTTGGTTTACTGTTGACATCCACAGAAAATTCTATTTGTCTAAAAATCATTCCCTCGCTTTTCTTCTCAACTCCTATCTGTGCTACATACAGAATGTCTTCTTCACTTTCGGTTTCCGCTAGATTATTTACTGCCTTCCCTTTTCGGTTTGTAAATGGTGACATTTCAAACAGTGTCTCTAAGTAGCTGTAACCTTGAAGTAAAAAATTAAACATATGAATTAATTTTTTTTTTCCAATCGTTTATACAATTTCTGTTTGGTCAAGTTTCCAAATAGGCCTTCACACCCTAAACCTAACTCTTCTGATAACTTTTAAGGAACAGGGTAAGGAGATGAGGGTTTTGACAGGTAGTCAAATAAAAGAGCACGCTTTAAAACTCTTTAATAGCTAAGCAATTTTTAAAAAAATATTGGAAAATTAGTAATTCGTGCAAAACCACTCTTACGAGTATGTATTCTCAACTGTTGTTAAAAACGTTGGTAAAAAAAAATTCCTTTTTTTTTTACATGTTCCAGGTTTTTCCAAGTATCATAAAATCTGTGTGTTTTTCTGCTCACTCATTGATGATTTTCTTTTATTATTGTTACTTTCATCAGAAAAAAATAGTAAAACGTTGTGTTAATTAGGCATTTTCTGTAGAAAAATGACCTCAAATTCGAAAATTATCATGCGCAATGAAAATGGAACAGCCTTAGAAATTGGATATCTAAAGACTCAACCAAGGTATCAACTTATTTAAACGCCGTTATAAAGGCTGGTATTTCTTCTAAAAATAAAGTTCTACAAGAAGTTTTTACCATTAGTACTAACAGAGCAATTTCCATTAACATGGGTCAGGGTACAGCAAAGTAAGCCTTTTTTTAAATCCTCGATGAACGATGTCAACATTGGAGATAGACCCTTACTGTAGAACGATTTTTTTCTGAAGAATATGCCCAGGAATCATTTCCCAAATTATCGTCATCGAATTAGGGCACAATAAGGTTGGTTTTCAAACAACTAATAATCTTCCAATAATTTTTTAAAATTGTATAGGTATTAAAATTTTTTAAGCGTGTTCCATTTTTGAAACATGCATTTCCTTGCCATGTTCCTTAAAAGTTCTCAGAAAGACTTAGGTTTGGGGTATGAAGGCCTATTTGCAAAATTTACCAAACAAAATGGTATAGAAGATTAGAAAAAAAAATTAATTCATCAGTTTAATTTTTTACGTCAAGGTTACGATTACTTAGAAACGCTATTTGAGCTGTCTGCACTTGCAAAACCAAGAATACGCAGACATTATTTACGTTTATGGGCTGTGCAATAGAAGTTCAAATAGAGTGCGATAAGGAACCGACGCGTCGACTTCCTAGAGAAGGGGTATTTGGTAGTACGTACTGAAGGCTTCAAGAAACGGGATCAGTTTTAAATATACGACCTAACGCGGGAACTCGTCAAGTAAGAAGAGTTTCGGCTGATGAAAGATTACTGGAAGCTTTTACAACTCATCTATCAATCAGTGTCAGATGCTTAGCTTTGCAATCCAATGTTGTTAGGCATAAAATTTTCTAGTGTACTGCATGGAGAAAAGTTTTAGCCATACCACCATACACCTGTACAAGAACTACTTCCCAATGATTTGGAAAAGAGGCTTGAGTTCACTAACTGGTTGCTGGAGCGGAGCTTGGATGACAACGAGTTAATTAGCAGAATTTTTGGACGGACGAATCTGAATTTACAAGAGATGGGATCACAAATTTTCAAAATCTTCATATGTGGGCTGCGGACAATCCACATAACACACAATAAGACATAAATCATTGCAATACAAATTCAGCGTCAATATGTGGGCAGGTGTACTTGGAAACAAGTTAATCGGCCCCTTCAAACTACCACCTAGGATGAATTCTACAAACTATCTGGAGTTTTTGCGAATTGATTTACCACAACTATTGGAGGACATTCCACCGATTCAACTAGCTTCATCATATTTTCCAGCCCACTAGGTTAAGAATTGGCTAGATGAAGGGTACGGTAACCGTTGGATAGGAAGAAATGGACCAGTTCACTGGCCCGCAAGATCTCCTGACCTTGCAGTATTGGGTTGTTTTGTGTGGGGAAGAATGAAAGAACTTGTTTATTCAACCGAAATAGCAACTTTAATTGAATTGGAAGATCGTATTCTCGAAGCTTCATCAAAAGTGAGGCAGCAGTTAGCATCAATAAACATTCGCAGTGCAATACAAAAACGGGCTCTAGCATGGATACAAAACCAAGGAGGACACTTTCAGCACCTGTTATGACTGCTTTAGTATACACATAAAATAAAAACTACCTAAGATCATAAAATCTATGGGTCTGCAAACTTGTTGATGATATTATTATTGTTATGTTCATAAGAAACGCATTTTCTGGAGAAAAGTGACCTCAAAGTCAAAAATTATATATATATAATGTAATAGACACCCTGAATGACTCGAACTGCAACCAACTTCAGACTGCCATAATTTCCAAACCGTTCATGACAGTGAGCTCAAATTTTGACACATGACAGATAATTTTATTATTTACAAGCCTTTTAAACGATTTGCGTCTCAGTTGTGTTGAAAAATTTTTATCCACGATGGAATTCAAACGTGATAGTGTGATTGCTTTATATTTGGCTGGAAAACCACAAGTAGCTATCGTTAGAGCCCTCTAGTACCTCAACGTGAATAAAGCATTTGTGTCTCAAACCATAGCTCGTTACCGTGATACTGGCAGCGTTGCAAAACGCCATGAAGGTGGTCATAAAAATCAGCAACATCGGCAGAAATGGTTCGGAAAGTGAAGGCTCGAATTGAGCGAAATCCGCGTCGAAGTGGAAGAAAAATGGCTCGTGAGCTCAACATATTGTTGGAACGGATGCAACACATACTGAAAAATGAACTTGGGCTCAAACCATTGGAGTTCCAAAAAACACACGATCTTACACCGCAACAGAAAAAAGTTACATAGAGTCGAAAGAGCGAAGGAGTTGCTACGCTTGCACGAAAGTGGTGAGTTGCCGAATTTGGTTTTTTCCGATGAGTCGCCATTTGTTATCGAGCAATATGTCAACCAACAAAATGACCGAGTTTACTTTCCAGAGAGGTCCTTGGAAAATTTACACCTTCTGACAGCCACCAGAAAGCAGGCTGCACCGATGGTCAGTGTTTGGGCCGCCATAATCGCCGATGGTCGCTCTCCGCTCGTATCTTTGGACAGTGGCGTCAAAATTAATGCGATCTTATACCGTGAAACTGTCTTAGAGGCAGTATTGAAGCCTTGGGCAAACAATCATTTCGGTCGGAGACCGTGGACATTTCAACAAGATTCGGCACCGTCTCACAAAGCGCGCGTCAACCAAGATTGGTTAAAAAACAATGTTCCACACAAATTTTCCGGGTGCAAATCCGTTGGATTTCTCTGTCTGGGGTATTTTGAAGGCGAAGGTTGGCATTAAAATATACCAAAGTTTGGACCACCTCAAACAAGCACTTCGCCGGGAATGGGCCAAAATACCGCAGAGCCACTTGCGCGCAGCGTGCGATGCTTTCTTCGGCCGTCTCAAGACCATTATTCGCTCCAAAGGTGGACATATTGAAAACTACTGATACAATTTGAAAATTGATGTATTTTCCACCATTTTTTGCTTTGGCACAATAAAATTTATCAAAAAATAAAAAAATTATAGCATTTTAAAAAGTTGGAGTTCGAGTCATTCACCCTGTATATGTGGGATTTAAATGAAAATCACAGCAACACACTTCTTAAATTCTAAATATGTTTCTTTATTTAAACTTTGTTATCACTTATTAAATTTCACAACTCTGGTTTAAGTAACACATTGTCTGAAAATTCCGTGCCGTAAACACAAAAGTTTTGCAAAATTCAACTTTATTCATCAATATAGTTGCCTTCGAGGGCGATACACTGATTGAAACGATTTTTCAATCTTTTGATACCAGTTTTGTAGTACGATTTCGGTTTAGCCTCAAAATAGGCCTCTGTTCCGGCGATTCGGTCTTAAATCTCTTCCCGGCGAGCATTCTTTTGAGGTCTGCGAGCAGGAAATAGTCGCTGGGGGCCAAATCTGGAGAATACGGTGGGTGGGGAAGCAATTCGTAGCCGAATTCTTTCAATTTTGCCATCGTTTTCATCGACTTGTGACACGGTGCATTGTCTTGATGAAACAGCATTTTCTTTTTCTTCAAATGCGGCCGTTTTTCTGCGATTTCGTCCTTCAAACACTCCAACAACGGAATGTAATAGTCGCTCTTGATAGTCTGCCCCTTTTGGAGATAGTCGATGAAAATTATTCCATGTGCATCCCAAAATACGGGTGCCATAACCTTGCCAGCCGAGGACGAGGTTCGTCGCCTGCTCGCCACTCAGCTGACTGCCGACTTGACTCAGGTGTGAAGTGATGGAGCCAAGTTTCATTCATTGTCACATACCGACGCAAAAATTCGGCTTTATTGCGGTTGAACAGCTTTAAACACTCCTCTGAATCATCAACACGTTGTTGTTTTTGGTCGACTGTGAGCAAACGCGGCACCCACTTTGAACAGAGCTTTCGCATGTTCAAATATTCGTGTATGATATATCCAACACGCTCTTTTGATATCTTCAGAGCCTCAGCTATTTCATTTCATTTTGTGGACTTTTTTGATGTTTTCATATGAAACAGCTTCTTTTGGACGTCCACTGCGTGCATCATCTTCGGTGCTTGTATGACCACTTTTAAATTTTACAATCCACTTGCAAATGGTTCGTTCGCCTGGTGCAGAGTCCGGGTAACACTTATCAAACCATTTCTTTGCATCGTCTGCATTTTTTCCCATCAATAAGGAATGATAAATCAACACATGAAATTACTTTGAATCCATTTTTTTCACAATAACAAAAGTTCTTCACTCACAACGCTTTATCTCGAGAACTAATTGTCCGACAGCTGTCAAATTTATACACGTATCTTTTGGTACTAACTGAAAATGGTATGGATTTAATTCAAGTGGTGCCCTCTCCTAGAAACTACACGGACTTTTCAGTCAATGTGTTACATCACAATTTTTCGCTTCTATTCGCGTCAGTGGTTGATGCCAGGCTGTCATCGTTCTTTTTCATGTTTTGTTATTTCGTATGTTTCGTCTTATATTTTAACTGTAACTGTCGATGTTATTGCACATTATTTAACAGCTTAAATCGATTTCTATGCAAATTGGTCCAGTATTCGCTTTGCGATATAATTAAGAACGTATCACTAAAACAGGTTTGCTTGTAGAATTTCGCTGGCCACGGAAAAAGTTTTTGAGAAACATTCTAATTCATTTTAAATTAAAGGAGTTTTATTAGTTTTTGTTGGGTTTAGAGATATTTTGAGCGTGATATGGTGAAAAAAAGAGCTGCACAGCAGGCATGAGGGAAGTCATACAAAAACTTCGCAATATTGAAAGGTTGTCCTATAATGATATCACAGAAAAAAACTTGATTACTTGAAAATAATGATTTTTAACGACGTTACATATGGTATGTCGAGAAACATCGAACCACCGAAAGCGTAGTAAGACGTAAAAGACCTCCCAAAACGAATGAAGCTCAAAATAGGTTGATAGTTTGCACAGCAAAAAAAAATCCTTTTTTGAGCTCGAACGGTATTCGGAAAGTAGTTTTCGGCGAGGGCCCAAATGCACTTTCTGCACGCTTCATTAGAGAGCGATTGAATGGAAGTCAGCTTTTTAGGAGATCAGCCAAAAAAAAAAGGCTTTCGCAAAAAAAAAAACCGAAAGGCTAGGTTGGTTAGCTTTTGCAAAGGAACACAAAGATCGGACCATCGCACAGTGGAAAAAAATACTCTGGAGTGATGAGACTAAAATCAATAGAATGAGTTTCGATGGTAAACAATATGTTAGACGTACAACCACACCATCAAACATGGAGGAGGGAGTATTATGCTATGGGGTTGTATGTCTTTTAAAGGTACCGTACCGTTACACCGAGTGGAAAGTATAATGAACGCTCAAAGCTACATAGGATTACTGCCCTATACAGAGGCAGAATTGAAAGTAACTTGGTAATTTATGCAGGACAACGATCCGAAACATACTGCGAGGTCAACAAAAGCATGGTTTCAGAACAATTTTGTGGATGTCATCGATTGGCCGTCATGCAATCTGGGCCTAAATCCAATCGAAAACCCCTGATACAAGTTAAAAAGCATAAAATTATCAATACAAATGAATTCTATGAAATCGCAAGGGCATTCCAAGAATGCAATAACACCGAAAAAATGTCAGGACCTAATTTTGTCAATGCCAAGGCGATGTATGGCTGTAATTGCAAACAAAAGATTCCCAACAAAATATTGAGGAAGAACCGCAAAATACAATGAAAAGTTTACATATTCTCTTATCGTTCTTAATTAGATCGCCAGCTAATTTCTTGTTACCAATCTTTTTGCTATTGTCTGTTTTTAACTGATACATGGTACAAAAAAAAATTTAACAACCCAAGATGAATAAAAATTTAAATAAAAAATGTTCGAAAAACATGATTCCAGTGTATCGTTCTTAATTAGTTCGCCACAACTGTACATATAATATAATATATATAATATAATTAATTCTTTTGATTACTATCGTTTGTGTTTTAATCAAGTAAATTACCGAATTATTTCTTTTTAGAGCGTTATGAACACTGAGAATAAGTTTGCCGCAAGCGAGTCTTTAATCCAAACAATATCGGGATCTGTTAATATGGACCAAGCGTTTGACGTACAGATTATTCAACAAAAATTTAGGCAGCGAGAAACTGTTCTGGCGGTAAGTATTAACACTCTAAACTTAATACATGTGTATGCATATCTATATTTGTAGTCAAACATGCTTACGAGTACGGTAGCTAGGCAGACAAGAAAACAAAAATATTCTGGAATTGCTAGTATAGAAAATAATAGATTTTAAATGTATCCAATATAATAACGCCTTACTTGTATGCATATACATACGTAGGTGCCTATATATGATGTGTAATATACACTCAGCGAAATTGAATTAAAGACAACTTACTTTCCATTGAAATATTAAAAACAGTGTTGATTTAAGTATAACACTATTTACAAACTTATTCAATACAAACAAATGATTTATTTAAGCAAAGAAAAAAATTTACTAAAACAAATAAACATATCTTTACTTAGTTGAACAAAAAAAAACTCAATTTATACTGTGAAATTCGATTAGAGGCAGTCAAGGTAAAGTAGAAACAGAAGAAATTTTATTATAGCAAATCTAAATTAATAGTGAGTCCAACCACCAGACTTGGTTATAAGCTCAAAAATTCAACTTGGCATCGAATTAACCACGTTTTTGAACTCCTGAACTGGAACTAGAGCCCATTCCGTTGTAACGGCCTTGTGTAAATCCTCCACCCAAGCAAAATTTTCGCCCGCGAGCATAAACTCGAAGAGTCAGATTTCCCCACATGTTTTCGATCGGGTTTGTCCGGTGAACGTGCTGGCCACTCTAAAAGTTGAATTTCTTTGTCTGAAAACCACTCACGACTGGCCCGCGATACATGAATGGCAGCATTATCTTGCTGGAAATTTATGTTTGAATCCGGCTGATGGTCCAAAAAGTCTACCAAAACATCTTCAAACAGAGTAATATAAATTTCTGATTTCATTCGGCCAGAAATTTTACATGTTGGAGTCCTGCAATGATATCTAAAAGCAGCTAGTGGAGAAGCTCTCAGGATTTTTATATCATGCCAATAATAATTAAAATGGTCTGGCCCATCAATTTTAAACTTTTTTTCGTCCGTACGGATCACGCTTTTCCACTGTTTAGACCATGTCATGTGTTTTTTGGGAAAGTGTAGTCGGGCAACTTTATGTGCTTCTGTAAGAGCTGGTTTTGACTCAATTTTTTTCAAACCAGTCGATTACTGCCAGCTAAAATTTGTTGTACACGCCGTTTAGATACCGGCAACTTTAAATCTTAAATAATTTTAGAAGCAGTAGCACTTTTTTGCAACCCAGTTCGGATAATAGCCGATTTCTACGTTGGTGAAATTTATTGATTGTTTTTATTTCTCCGGTTCGCGTTGTAATTACTTCCTAATTTAATAACATTATCGATTGCGGAAGCCGATCGGTTTAATTAAATGGAAATTTGGCGATACCAGTATCATTATATCCATGGATTTTGGCGATTTCCTCATCCGATAGCGTTTTTTCTTTTCCCGTTCTGACTTGCGGCCAACAGTCACGGAAATTCAAAAGTTCTAAATGTAAAAAAAATATTTTCAATTGTAATCATAAAAAAAAACCCGTTTTGTTTCCAACTCACAGCTTTTCAGCATAAACATTTAATTGAATTTCGCACGATCATTAGTGACAAAACAGCAGATGGTGGAATTCTCTGACCGGGAGTAACGGTACTTTCAAAATATACGTTGAAGAAAGAACACAAAGCAAAATCAAAAGAAAAAAAATGGACATAAATATTCGTTTACATTAAGAACACATTTTCTGGACAAAAGTGCATCTGCCTTTAATTAAATTTCGCTGCGTGTGTTTACATTTCTAATCGTAATGTATTCAAAAATTGTAATTGGCACTTTTTGTTGTAGATACTTAATGTTTCCGCTATTTACTTAATACGTTGTCAATTATTTTTCTTTACTCTTTCCTGTATTTTGCTCACGTATATATGTATCTCATTCTCATGACTACGTTACCACATAAGAGTACAGAAACGTACCATAAACTCATTTATGTACATTTATGGTTACATTATCTTTTAAAAATCGGGTGATATTTTATTTATATCTACAACTACGAGTATTACTGAGGCTATTCCTGTGATTATCATCTGTAATGTAAGATATAAGAGATAATTGTTTAACATAATTGAGATAAGTACCCGACTGTTAATTATGCCTGCCTAAGTCTATTCACATAACTGCATATATACATAAGTGTTCAGCATTAAAATGTTAATAACAACTACTGGTGCTACCCTGGGTCTCATCATACTAAAGATTGAAACCTGCGCTATTGGCTAGGACATAATAATGTTCTTAACGTTTTACTCAGTAATTATTTATATAAAGTGAGTTTGTTTTAGAGGTATACAAATTCAATATGAAATAAAATACTTGAAGCTAATGTTAATGTCTACGCTATTAGCTGTATTTAATACATAATTTCATGCCATTAGTGTTTAAATGTGATATCGGGCATATGAGCGCCACAGTTAGCTCGAACGAAGCGCAATCATGAAGTCCAATTTTCGACAACTTTATCGAGCATATCAGCAATTAAACGGCGAATGTTGACTTCCAAGTCGTCCAACATCTCCGATTTATCGGCATAGACTAGTGACTTCACATACCCCCCAAAGAAAGTAATCTAAAGATGTGAGATCACAGGATCGTGGAGGCCAGTTCACAGGTCCATTACGCGAAATTATGCGCTCAGCAAATACTTCCTGCAATAAATTGATGGTGTCTCGCGCCGTGTGGCATGTTGCGCCGTCTTGTTGAAACCAAAGCTCTGTCACGTCAATGCTATTCAAATGAGGAACGAAGAAGTCAGAAATCATGTTTCTATAGCGCTCTCCATTGGCGGTAACATTCTGGCCGGCATCGTCCTTCAAAAAATATGGGCTGAAGATTCCACCAGCCCATAAAGCACACCAAACAGTGAGTTTTGATGGCTGCAAGAGCGTTTCGACAAAGGCTTCTGGGTTTTCTCCACTCCAAATTCGGTAATTTTGCTTGTTTACATATCCATTTAACCAAAAATGGTTTTCATCGGAGAGCAAAATTTTGCTTTGAAAATGAGGATCAGGCTGAATCATGTTTTCGGCACATTCACCGAACCTAAGAAACGTATAATGGTCACGCGGTTTCAACTCTTGCACAAAATGGATCTTATAAGCTTTTAAGCCAAAGTCTTTCGTGAAATCTTCCACAAAGTGGATGGGCATAGCTCCAATTGCTGTGCACGATGACGAATCGACTCATTCGGATCCTCCTGAACACTGCGCTCCACAACGGCAATAACTAGTTTGCACAATTTGAACGCGTTATTCTGGTGTTAATAAACATATTCATCGTCAAATGACAAAACGTACTTACCACAAATCTTCAACTGTCAAAGTGACAATCTGTAGAAACAAGGTTGTAAGTTTAGAAACCAAACCTCTAAAAAAAACTACGACCTAGGCAACGCAAATTATTTTCATGACAGATACGGTGTAGATACAATTTCCAAAATATTACAATTGAACTACAGACTACAGAGGCGCAGTGTTCCTTGTGTAACGAACGTGCCATGGACGGCGTCCACCACTTCATCGCAGTTTACCTTTAAAGTGTGAAATTCATGACAATATAGAAATCAATTTCCAAAATATACATAGAAATCGTCGGGTTTAGTAAATTTCATAGGAGAATGTGTTAAATAAATTTGTAGATCCATGGATGATGAGGACAGACAGTACGAGTATATCAAAAACCACTTAAGAGTAACAGATTCAAATAATCATGAAGTCATTAAAATCATGAATAAACAAAAAAACAAAATTGAACATGTTCAAAGTAAGATTCCCGCTGTAAGAAATAATATTTTACATCATAACATTCTTACGGATGAAGAAATAATTGGCCGTACTGTGTACAAAAATTTTGAGGGTACGCCAAATCCATTGAACATGCATCCATTATAAAAAAAGATATAAAATCGATTTTAAGAAACCTTTATTTATAACATTAGGCATAGCCAAGCTTTATTATAACATCTTCATTTTTAAAATTAAAATTCCAACTACAATAACTCCAATTACTAATTTGAATATATTGTTAAATACAAAACTAGACTCATAAATTTGAACAAAACAAGTCGAAAAAAAAATTAAAGTTATACAAATCCTATATTTATCGAAAAAAGTGATCAATAAGCCCTCCAACCTTAAAGAAACATGACCCTATGATGGTTTTGGAGCAAATACCGCCCCAAATAGCCACTTTCTCATCGTGCAATTGCGTCTCATGAATTATGTGATTATGGGTTCCCCAAAAGTGACAATTTTATTTCGAAAGAATATTAATAAATACATATAATTGTCATTCCGAAATCAGAATATTTAATTATTACTCAAAATAAAATAAAGTCTGAAGAAATTGCAATAAGACAAGAGGAGAATAATATTGAAGCAACTAAAAGATTTAAATACAGGGTGACTTACTCGAACTATAACTTTTTAAAATGCTATAATTTTTTTATTTTTTGATAAATTTTATTGTGCCAAAGCAAAAAATGTTGAAAAATACATCAATTTTTAAATTGTATCAGTAGTTTTCAATATGTCCACCTTTGGCGCGAATAATGGCCTTGAGACGTCCGAAGAAAGCATCGCACGCTGCGCGCAAATGGCTCTGCGGTGCTTGTTTGAGGTGGTCCAAACTTTGGTATTTTCAGTGCCAACCTTCGCCTTCAAAATACCCTAGACAGAGAAATCCAACGGATTTGCATCCGGAGAATTTGCAATCCATTGTGTCGAAGAAATGAAGTGTGGAACATTGTTTTTTAACCAATCTTGGTTGACGCGCGCTTTGTGAGACGGCTTCAATACTGCCTCTAAGACAGTTTCACGGTATACGATCGCATTAATTTTGACGTCACGGTCCAAAAATACGAGCGGAGAGCGACCATCGGCGGTTATGGCGGCCCAAACCATGACCATCGGTGCTGCCTGATTTCTGGTGGCCGTCCAAAGGTGTAAATTTTCGAAGGACCTCTCTGGCAAGTAAACTAGGTCATTTTGTTTGTTTACATACTACCTTGATCAAAAAGTTCCCGGAATGTATTCAGAAAATTGAAAATACAAGTTTATTCATCTAAATCTATGTTGTCCACTTCAAAGTAATCCCCATCGACTGCAACACACTTATGCGAAACGCGTTCTCCATAGTGGTTTTTTAGCTCGATTGAACAGAAAGAAGTCACAGGGAGCCAAATCAGGTGAATTCGGTGGCTGTTGGGTGGTATTTGTTGCATTTTTCGTCAAAAAATTGCAAATAATGATGGCACTGTGCGACGGTGCGTTATCATGGTGCAAAATTCACGAGTTTTCTGCCCACAATGCTGGTCTCTTTCGGCGAATTGCTTTACGCAGACGTCTCATAACGCCCAAATAATACTCTTTGTTTACTATCTGGCTTTCTGGCAAAAATTCATGATGCACTACACCGTTGTAATCCATGAAAACCGTGAGCATTGCCTTCTTTTTTGACTGAAAACGACGTGGTTTTTTTGGTCTCGGCTCATTTGGTGAACGCCATTCACTTGCCTGATGTCTGGATTGCGTGTCGTACTCATAAACCCACGTCTCGTCTCCAGTAATGATCCTTTTGATGAATGTGGGATCGGATTCAGCCTCGCAAGTCATCTCTTTTGTGACGTCAACACGGTCTCTTTTTTGCATGAAATTGAGGTCTTTTGGCACCAACTTTGCTGCTACACAACGGAAACCCAAATCATTAACCAAAATGTCTTGGACGGATCCATAGGCAATGTTCAGGTCCTCCGCTATCTCTCTGATGGTTGTTGACCAACATTTCTTTTACTTCATCAATATTTTCGTCGGTTTTCGATGTCGATGGTCTGCCACTGCGTTCATCGTCTTCGATTGACTCACGACCACTTTTGAACCGCTCGTGCCACTGGTAAACGACCGTTTTCTTTAGAGAATCGTTGCCGAAACACTTTTCCAACATTTCCAACTTTCGCGCACCATTAAATCCGTTTTTTACGCAAAATTTAATACAAGTTCGTTATTGCAAATTGAAATCCATTTCTAAAATTGTAAAAAATCGCCAACACACGCAGAGCTAGATGTACTCTTGGCTACGTAACTTTTGCAAATGTCAAGCTATGACGCTAAGATTTAGAGGGAATGTCAACAACAGATTTACCAACTTAACAAAAAAAAACAGAATTCAAATCGGAATAATGGGAGCGCCACATGGTGGTGTCCCCTGGGAACTTTTTGATCAAGGTGGTACTGCTCGATAACAAATGGCGACTCATCGAAAAAAAAACAAATTCGGCAACTCACCACTTTTGTGCAAGCGTAGCTACTCCTTCGCTCTTTCGACTCTAACTTTTTTCTGTTGCGGTGTAAGATCGTGTGCTTTTCGGAACTCCAATGGATTGAGCCCAAGTTCATTTTTAGTATGTGTTGCATCCGTTCCAACGATATGTTGAGCTCACGAGCCATTTTTCTTCCATTTCGCTCAATTCGAGCCTTCACTTTGAGAACCATTTCTGCCGATGTTGCTGTTTTTTCATGACCATGGCGTTTTGCAACGCTGCCAGTATCACGGTAACGAGCTATGGTTCGAGACACAAATGATTTATTCACGTTGAGGTGCTGGAGGGCTCTAACGATAGCTACTTGTGGTTTTCCAGCCAAATGTAAAGCAATCACACTGTCACGTTTGAATTCCATCGTGGATAAGAATTTTTCAACACAACTGAGACGCAAATCGTTTAAAAGGCTTGTAAATAATAAAATTATCTGTCATGTGTCAAAATTTGAGTTCACTGTCATGAACGGTTTGGAAATTATGGCAGTCTTAAGTTGGTTGCAGTTCGAGTCATTCAGGGTATACCTATAAACTATCATAGTTTATAATATGATGGTATGGAATGTTCCTCTACTCCTATTATTGCAGTATTAATAATCTTCTAATAAAATAAGTGATAGGATCCTGGAGAATCTTAATGGTCAATGCAAACCCATAATTGACGAAAAGATCTGTATGTGTACGTACGTAAATGTGCTAATACAAGCGACTTATATCCTGCACCCATAATACTGGCTTGCTCAACTCCGCTGAGTTTTCGCTCACTTTTGCTTCCATTCGTAAAGCCCGAACGGGAATGCATTTCGTACGAAAATTTGATAGCTAATAGCAATTTCTATTTGCGATTACAAAAAACGGTGGTTCTTCTTGAGAGAAGTAAATTTATTGCTTCAACACAATTAGTATTAGGAAGGACACAGAAAAAGCGAAAAACAAAAATAAATAACAAGTGTTGAGGGCTCTGTAAATGTTTATTTTCATTAATTTTTCATAGACGATTGAAAATAATTTTCTCGAACAAATGCACATACATACGAGTAAATAAAACATATGGCAGCTTGACTTGACAGATGGATAAGTCTCAAAATCCTACTATGGATATTTTGTTCATTTGAAGCAACTTATGGACACATTTCATCCAGATCGGGGATTAGCTTCAGTTTGCTTTCATTAACCCTTAAGGAAGAATGACTTACAATGGGAAGCAAAACTGTCCGGATGTTATGCATCTCATGGTTTTGTTATCAAAATGAGTAAGCTAATACCAATTTGAAATTCATTTTAAGTTTATTTGCTTTATTAAAATTTTTTATCAAAATTCCATTATAAAAACTTGTAAAAAATTCATATCATAAAAGAAAAATTAACAAAAAACAAAAAATTCTCTATTCGGACACTTTTGCACATTAGCAATTTTTTTAGATATGGTTAGCTAATCGCCATCCATTTATAAAAACTAATATTTTGTCCAAAGTCCTCCTCCACTCTTAATTCGTTTAGGCATACTTTCCACCAATTTTTCAATTATTTCGTGTTCTGCCATCTTTGCACTCTTTCCCAAAGTTCATCGATGGTTTTCGGTGAATTTTCATATGCACCCAACCTCCTTTTAATGATTGCCCACAAATTTTCAATTGGGTTAAGATCCGGGCTCTGTGCAGGCCATTGGATCAATTGAAAATTTTGGGCTTGGAGTCAATATTGAACGATTTTGCTGTATGCTTCGGATCTCGGTCTTGCTGGAACACGATTTCTTCAATTGGATACGCGCACTCATCAACAAAATCTGGTAGATTGATTTGCAGGATGTTTAAGTAATCTTCCTTTTTCGTAATCCCTTGGATTCTTACCAATGGGTGGATGTGCCACCAAGTAAAACAGCCGCAAACCATTATAGTCCCCGCCTCCGTGTTTCATCGTTTGTATCACCTGATGCTTTTGAAGGCGCTCGTCAGGGCGATGCCATCTGATTGGTAACGGTTAACGGTTAACTCCTTCCATCTGATTGGTAACGGTTAACTTTAGTCTCATCGGTCCAAATTACTCGTTTCCAGTCATCTACAGTCCAGCCTTTGTGCTTCTTACAGAAATTCAAGCGGCGATGAACAATTTTTTCTGAAAAAGCCGGCTTCTTTTTTTTTACGCTTGCGACCAAACCTATTCTTTTTAGCGCACGTCTAGCTGTCTATGTACTGACATCTTTTTCTATGGCAGCAGATTTAGGTGTCCAATTATTGTTTTTCTGGAGCAATTACTCCATCAACCGAGCATCGCTATTGGAAATGATTCTTGGTCGGTGGCCAAGGTTGTTTGCACAAATAACATTTCGGCGTTTTTTAATGTCATTAACTGTTGTTTTACTTATTTTTAACAGTTTAGCATTTTACGACACGACGACATTTTTTTCAATAAATTTACAACACTATTTTCTTTGTCGATTGGAATTTTCTTCATTTTTATTTTTTTAAAAAAACAACACTACACGGTAGAACAACAAACTATGAATTAAATACAAATAAACTACATCAACTTCAAAATAATGAATTCTTGCAGTACAAATAACGGTGCAATTCATGCATACAAAAGAATACAGTTTTGAAATCAACTAAGTGCAAAAATGACTGAATAGAAATTTTTTTTTGTTTTTGTTAATTTTTCTTTTAAGAATTGTTTTTATAACGGAATTTTGAAAAAAATGTTTAATTAAGTAAATAAACTTAAAATTGATATTGATATTGGCTTACTCATTTTGATAACAAAATCATGAAGATGCATAACATCCGGACAGTTTTGCTTCTCACTGTATGTCAGCATCGGAAATTTTCGCAACAGATAATAAAAAAAGTTTATGTTAAAACCTATAACGGAAATGCCGGCGCTAATGCTTACATCGAAAATGCTGCAAGTGAAATTGAGATCAGTAAACAAATGTATTTAACATGAAAATTGATGATTGGAGAAATTTCCGACTGGAAACACTTCTCCGATGACTTAATTGTAAAGACAAGAAAAGTCAGTAGTTTCTAAATCGTGCCTCTGAAGAGCACATAAAGTTACTCAACAAGTTAAATTAATTTATGTTTCGTGGTAGTTAATTGTGGAAATTTTGTTTTTTAAACACACAAGATGAGGTGAACTTACGAGTGCAGTAATAGAGGGAAGCGCGGCACCATCATGTAGACCTTAGAGTACGTTGCAGCAGAGGTTGTAATTTCCGAAAGGATGTATCTTGTTCGTTGATTTGTGGCATGATTTCTTGCCTCAATTGTTGACTTATGTATATGATTATTTCCTTAGTTCAATTGAATTGAACTGAATGATACCGAATTCGGCCTTATAATCCTTATCTCCAATAACGCTAATTGGAGTATAAGTTAACAGATTATTCTACATAATTCAGAGAATCGCGTATCCAATTACTTTGCACGCGCATTCAACATTCCCACACAACAACAACACCTGCAACCTGGACAAATCCAACAAACACCAGATACCTGCAAAGCGCAGAATATGAGAAACAACATGTTGCTGAGTTAGCATGAAAATAGTATTTAAGATCTAGTTTTAAGAATAATTGTTCAGTTGTAATCAAGTATTTTTTTTTATAAAAATTTAAATATAAATTTTTAATTGGCCCTGAGCAGGGACAGATATCTAATAACGCATTCTAGTGTCGGTGTCCTTAAGTAGTGCGAATACATAGAATAGTGAGCCAGTGTCCTGAAGTAGTGCCCGAGCTCCGCGAAATCAGTGTCTGTCCCAGAACCCAAAACATAGAGCCAGTGTCCTAAGGTAGTGCCAGAGCTCAGAATAAATAGTGTCCGTCCCGGAACTCAGAAGCAGAGCTAGTTTCCTAAAGTAGTGCCAGAGCTCCGAATGAATAGTGTTCGTCCCGGAACTCAAAAGCAGAGCTGGTGTCCTAAAGTAGTGCCAGAGCTCCAAATAAATAGTGTCCGTTCCGGAACTCAAAAGATAGATTAAGTTCGAAAATAATAAATAATACAGAACTGAACTAAAAATAAAATAAGTGAGAATAAGTGAGAAGCATCGTACTGCTAGCAGCCCCTAAGAACACCTCTAGTTTTCCGCGAATAAAGTGCGAGAGGCAGGATCCTGAGTCACCAGTTTTGTACAAAAGTGAGCAATCTGCTCCGCCAACGTTCGAATGCAACTCATTTTAGTTTTGTAAGTTTATTAAAAAATAACACATATTACTATAGTGCTAAGCTTAAGGAATTAATTAAAAGGAAATTATTAAAAAATTAACATTAAGAAAATTTGGAAAAAATTTAACGAAGAAGAAAAATAATAATACATTTTATTTTAATTGTATTTCTGTGTCTTTGTTCACAACTGTACACACTGGGATTATAGTGGGTTTTTTTTTTTTCATTTTGCACTTTTTCGGGCACATTCCGTTGTTTTGTCAGATTGCGCTCCACTTATTAAGCAGTAGTATGTAACTTAATAGTATTGCTTTCTCGGCTTGTATTTGAGTATTATTGTGTCGCAATCATTTGAAACTTTAAGACCATTAGTGTACCACTTAATAACATTGCTTTCTCGCAGTGGTATTACATTGTTTCCTAACATTAGTGTTTTACAATAGATACTTTATGTTAACTCTATCGAGCACCAATTTATGTTTCATTTGATCGAGCACCGACTGCTCTAATTACATATGAGCGAGTTTTTAAAAAGAAAAGTATTGTATATTATTTGATTTGATAATTTTTTACCTTCTACTTGGCGTCAGCTCTTCTACATCTTTTTATAAGGACTGAAACGAATAAAATCTGTAAATTTTAATGCGGGCTATACTTCCAATGCGTAAAAATTGCAATCCCATTTTGTACCCAAATTAGCCTGTATATTCTCTAGTTTCAGTTTGTTATTGATTATGGCTCGAAAATACTTCGCGTCCAAACCATTTCATCGCAAAAAATTTAAACATAGCACGCAGTACAGTGGATTCTGTTATTAAACGATATTTGGGGACGTTGACAGTTAAGCGAAAACAGAAAAGTGGAGCACATGATACAAATTTGGACAGGAAAATAGTGGGTACCATCGTTGAAAACCGGACTATGTCATACAGAGATATTGCTCAGAAATGTAAACCAACCAAACAATAGTACAAAGATCTAAAAAACGTAACAGTCTAAAAACACGAAAGAAACAAAAAATACCAAAAGTTACTGAAAAGCAAAAAAGTCAGAAAACCACGAGGCCGAAAGTTATACGAGTTGATCGGCAACAAGAAATCGTGCTTGGACTTTACTACTCTTCCAGGTGCGCAGTCTTACAACTCGTTTGAAGCTGATATCCTTCCGCAATCAACGACATCGATTGGGATGGAAAAATTCGGGTCAAAATATCTCGTTTGGCAGGCTGTTTGCCAATGTGGACACAGAAGCTCATCGTGTTTGATACAACGAGAACAATTAACGGAGAAGTGTACATTAACGCGTGCCTAAAAAAGCGGTTGATTCCTTTCTTAAACAAACACGAGGGTTCAACATTATTTTGGCCAGATTTAGCTTCAGCCCACTATGCTCATGCGACGTTGAGCTTTCTTGTTGCTAAAAATGTCGATTTTGTCCCAAAAGACATGAATCCACCCAATGTTCCACAGTGCCGTCGCATTGAAAGGTATTGGGCTTTGGTCAAAGCTAAATTGAGGTAAAGTGTGCACGTAAAAGATTTTAGTGCTAAATGGAAAAGAGCGTCCAAAAAGATCACGGATGTAACTGTCACCAACCTTATGAAGGACATTCGAAAGAAGTTGAGGAAAGAATGGGAACCCAAATAATTTTTTTTATTTTTTGTAATTGTGAATGAATTTAATAAAAACAGAGTTTTAAAGCAAATAAAAAAAATGTACATGAATTATGAAAATATATATTTTTTTTTACTTTGAAGTTTCCAAATTTTATTCGTTTCAGTCCTTAATAGTGTAAAAAGAACAAATTTGTGGATAGGTTATTATTTGACTCGTTGTGCATGCACCTTGGGATGCTGTGCATACGTATGTATGTACCTGGATTGAATATAGAGCACGCATCTTTGGTCACCTGAGTACCTAGATGCTGATACCGCAATAGGTTGGAAGGAGGAAAAGGGAAAGTGAGTTTTGCTAAAGGGGAGTGATCTCTGCGCCGTAACAGGATAGTAATCAAATTAAGTAAAATAAATCAGTTCTGTTACGTCGAAGGACATATATAGATTATGTGTAGAAAATATCTTAGAGAGTCCTCATAGGGCACAGAATAGGATAGTATAAGATATATAAGCTAATTTTTAAGAGTTTCTTTTTGTCTAGTTCATAACTGAGTTAAATATAAAAACGCATATAAAATGAGAGTCTTCAGAGTATTTTTCATTTTTGTTCTGATTATTTCAAAGTTAGGATGTTTGATTTCATTTTCGATGCAATTTGGGTTTATTTGTATCAAGTGTACACTAAGATGCAAAAAAAAAGCCCCACTCAAGAAAAAACAGAACATTTTGATTTTAACCTGCTCTGTTTACAGTGGTATTAAAAGGGTGCAGATATCTCGTTTTTATTCGTAGCAGGTAGGTCAATCTTAAGTGGTTTAACCACAAGAACCAACGCGAGGGTCGTGTTATTCCAGCAAAAAAAAAATCTAGAATAATTATAACCCTCTAAAAATAAGTTTCTAGGATGTTTGATTTATTGTTTTATAACTTAAAAAATAGAATTAACATTACTTTGTTAATTTTTTATACCGTTATTTACAATAGTTACCAAAATTACTTCAATTTATTTTAAAGAGGATGTTTTCCTTTTTCAATATGGCGTGTGGCCATCTTTGGCGTTTATAAGGGATTCAACTCTGTTTGGCATTGAATCGTAAAGGCTGGTGATATACTCGTAGCTGGTATCAAGTTCTTCATACGAAATTTTATTGGTGCGACTTTTTAATTGCTGCAAATTTCTGGGCTTTCTATTTCTGAACTTTACACCAATTCGATGCCAAACGTGCTCAATAGGATTCACGTCAGGACTATTTCCGGGCCAATGGAGTGAATTTATACCAAACTGTTCTTTGAAGCTTAGAACCTGGGAAAAGAATTAGTCAAAATCGATTAAGATCACAATAAAATTGCAAAATAACAGTGAGCAATTCATTGTTTACTTACGGTCTTAGCACGATGGCAAGGTGCGGAATAGTGCTGAAACTAGCCACCCGTGTAGTACTGGGTCACTTCCTCTATAGTTGGAACCACTCCATTTTCTATAATCGTACTTTAAAGCATTTATGGATATGCACATTATGAAAAGAGTTCCGGCAGTTATGATCAACCAAACCATGAAACCTTTAAACCTCTGCGGACGAGCTGCAGCACATTCTTCCTTCAACCGTTCTCCAGGTCCACGTTTTTTTTTTTTTTTTAAAAAACTTAATACTCGCGAGCGTATTACTACTCCTAAAATGCCTGAGCACGTGTTAAGATTTTCGGAGAAAACGGGTAGAGAGACAGAGAGAAAGACGTTTGGGCTAAATGGTTATTTCGCTCCATGGGTGGCATCCAAAATTTAATAGGGAGACTAAATTATAAGTGTAAATTCACTTGTTGTATTTTAAGCAACATGAACCCCGAACCGTCCGATTTTGAAGCCAATACACTACCACTTGAGCCACGGCCACGTCGAACTCTGGTCTTTCCATCTGAAAATTCCAGGTTGAATTTGGACTCATATGAGAAGATGACCTTTTGCTAGTCATCTCGGCCCAACTCTGCCTTTCTCTTGCCCATTCCAGACGGCTCTTCTTTGTTCTTTTTTTTTTTTTTTTTTTTTTTTTTTTTTTTTTTTTTTTAAAAAGAACTTAACACTCAAATGGGCATGTATACACACGTCAGCATGCGTTAAGTTTTTTTGAAAATGGGATAGAGAGAGAAAGAAAGATGTTTGGGCTCAGTGGTTATTTTGCTCCACGGGTGGCATCCAACATTTAATGGGGAGACTAAATTCTTAGTGGGAAGTTGGCTTGGCGACTTCGAAAACAGGGGAACCTCAGACTAAAATTACTGCTAAGGATCCTAATTATGTTACTTGATAACGAAAGCTTTTTTCCCGTTTAATAAAAATAGGAACACAGCAGTTCAAAGCCAAAATTTTCTGTTTTACTTGAGTGAGGCTTTTTTGCATCTTAGTGTACTTCTTGTACTAAAAGATCCTGTTGCCCATTATATGTACTTATATAATATATATAATTATATTTTTTTTTTTAATTTTTCATAAGTAATTTCTTTCTAGGTTTTTGAGGCGTATCAAATTGTTGGTAACGAACATGCAAATCGTCTCCTGGCGCTTGTTTCTTCAACAGGAACATATGCAATATTTTCGCTAAATGCAACGCGACTTCCACCAGAGTTAATTTCGGACCTGACAATAGACAAAATCTTTCCACTTAATGATTTCTTTTATTTCGGAACAGGTACCTATTGATATCATTTTACATATATACTTTTATCAACTCTATTTTCCTTTTGTTTTTAAACCCTAAAGCACAGATAATAAATCTATACAGATGTCTTATCCCTGTAGAAAAAAGTGGTTCACTTTTGTTCGGTTAGTCGACAGGGGTCCAGCCGACACGAGCTTTCGGAGCTTTTTTTATTTTCTCTCTTTCTCGCTTTCTTTACTGAAAGAGTTTTTTTTTCTCTCACCACAAGTTGTGGGCAGTGGCACAAGGAATATGAAAAACATTTACAAGGGGCTTACGGGAAGGGGTCTGAAGACTTGACTGTTTGTTTTCATTCGACTGCAACAGGAAATTATATAATTTTTCATGAATTGGTATTTCGTTTGATCGAATGGGTATGTACATATGTAAGAAAGAAAATATAATTCGTGTTATTAATCTACAGTGCATATAAATAATAATAAGTAATTGAATAGTAATTAAATGATAATTAAAATGCACAGGTTAAACTATCATATTTACATACCTATTTTTATTTTAATGTATTTTACCCATATATGTATTACTTGATATATGTATACACTGGCGAGATCACTAGGGTGAGGCCATACATTTTGCAATCGATTTTCACTCTTTATACCTGTTTCAAATTTTGTACCCGCAAACATTTACTACCTGTGAACAGCTACATATTTTCTCAACAGGAAGTCATAAAACTAAAGGGTAAATAAGAAAAGATCGTTGGAATTTTCCAAGATCAAACAATGAACATATAAAATGTCTTAAAAAACCTTACATTTGCGGCAAACATTTTGAAAATGCTTTTTTGGAGAAGAAATATTTAAAAACAAACGCTTATCCCCCTCTCTTTTTAAAACGAAGCGAGAGTGTTTCGAACTCTGAAGACGGTTCTGTTTGCTTTGATTCAGTCAAAGCTAAGATTATGTATGAAAATTACAAAGAGTTCGAGAACTCAGGAGAACTAAACTTGGCTTCTAAAAATTTATCAAGGCCAAAATGCAATGATCACATTGAACTTGCTTGCCCCAATTGTGAGGCTCATGTAAAAATGCAATCTTTTTACATTAGGAGAATTGAAAAGCTCAAAAAATTGAACAATGTCTTGAGAATAACTATTAAAGAAAATTGAAACCAAATATATTAAGGAAAATTCGTCGTTTAAAAAAGCCTTCAAGCGCCTGAAAACCGGGGGTGGCCGTGGTGTAGTGGTACTAGCAATCGCTTCTCACTCGGAGGGTCAAGGTTCGAATCTTAACCACGACAAAAGTTTTCATTTGTGTAATTGGAACTCAGTCAGAAAAATTTGCGTGTGAAGGCATAACACTGACATGTAGATTTGACTGTTGTAGAGTTTTCAAGCACAAAAAACAACTGTTAAAATTCACAATCTGAATCATTCCGAGTGAAGAAAATCTCTCCTTCCTATTCGGACTCCCACCCCTGGAGAGTCAATATCGAAACCAAACACACCTGAGTTTCAAACCACTACATCACAACAATGCTTTCCTTTCTCCTTCTTCTATCTTTCCGCCCGCGCCCTGGCAACAGTAAAAGGGTATCATAACCCCTTAGGCGCGCGTAAATTATAAAAAAAAAAAAACATGCAAGAGAAAATCGATTCATTGCTTGGTACTCATCAAAATGCTGACTTTTTCGAAGCTCGTCTTATCACAGCGTAAAAATGAATACACCGAAAAGGAGAAATGGATTTCACATTCACATTTCTTCATTGCACTGGTGGATTAAAATTAAAAGTCTGTCATCTGGCTGAAATAGAAATGTTATGCAGGAAAAATTAAGGAAATAACCTCGAAATTACCACCAAAGAAAAAGAAGTTGTGGTTATGTTTGATGAGATGAGCCGTCAGATGGGTCTAACCTACAATAAATTTAAAGATTTTATCATTGAAGGTTTTTTTGATTACGGAAAAAATCAAAGATATAATACATACATACATATAATACATATGTGAAAATTTTAAGCAAGTTTTATATCACGCAATATAACCAGCAAAGAACTTGAAGTTGAGGTAAATAATTGCCTTGATATATGCGCAGAGTTGAAATTAAATGTAAGAGCTATTTGCTGTGATCAAGGAGCCACTAATCGTAGTTTATATAGTAAGCTAGTATAAATGGAAAAACCTTATGCTTTATTTACAAAAACAAATCCATATAGGGAATGTATGATATCCCGCATCTTTTGAAAATTATTCGAAACAACTTAATAAAATACAATTTGACCACTTTTGATGGAATTGTTAGTTGGAAGGCAATTGAATACATTTATAATACATAAAGAAATAATACTACCAAAATATGCCCAAAACTGACAGCGGCACATATTGACCCTACTGAATTTAAAAAGATTGATTGATTGATTGCTTTGATTTTATTCTTTTCTTACAATTTTATGATACAATTTAATATATTACATACCATAATTCATGTCAAGGGGAAAAAATAAGAAAACAAGAAAAGTTGGTGACATTCCATATTTTAATTTGAAAAAAAAATAGAGTCGAATGCCACTTCATTGGATATATACAATAAGAGATACGTTTTGGGTGGGGTGACCCTCAAAAAGCAACTTCATAAAAATTAAGTAATAAGTTAGTTCATAGAAAATTTAAATCAAAAACGCAATCAAAAGTAATTGCTGAGAGAAGCAGTATCAAAATAATAAAAGCAATAGATATATTTATACTAGAATATCAGAAATTAGAGATTCTAAAACAACAAAATTAAAACCAAAAAGCCACATTTTAGCGCGTTCCATAAACGTTCCCGATATTGATATTGCCCTAATCGACTGGGGGAGTTTATTAAACAACCGATAAGATAACACAGAAAAGTAATTACGATACGCAGTGGTATGGAAAAAAGGTACAGATAACATTTTTGAGAGCGGTTTCCCCGTAAATTATAATTTGAAATAAGACGAAAGTTACGGTTACCAGACTTCATGAAAAACGTCTTTAACACTTTAAAGCAATACAAGTGGCGGACCGGAAGAATTTTTTTGTCGCAGAACAAAGAAAAGTTTGGATATCTACCAGGTTTATGACAGATTTTCTGTAAAATCAGCAACGGTTGCATTTTATTTAGGTAGATGCCTCCCCAACAAGTAATTCTGTATTGCAGCTTAGACTGGAAAATTCCATAGTAAATTATCTTATTTGAGCATAAATTACGCAAAAAGTAAAAATGTCTAAGTGTGCATCGAAAGTACTTTCTCAATGAGTCTATGTGATTCAAAAAACTCATTCTTGAATCAAGTGTGAGCCCCAAGTACTTAGTCGTCGACTATCTTAATTAAAAAAAACATTTATCACTACAGTTTAGACTACTACAAAAAGTAGGAGAGAGAGACGAACAATTACAGTTAGACAGTTTGTATTTTTCACACTCAGGTGCGTGGAAGTACACATTTGCTCCAATTTGTGCGTGGAAGATAAGATAAAAAACATTATTTTAGTTTTAGAGCTTATAACAAAATTATGTATTGCAAACCAGTGTCTCAATAAATTTAGATCCCAATTGATATCAGAAACCAGGTCCAAAGGACTGTTCAGACCATAAGAGAAGCCTATATCATCCGCAAATGCAGCACGTGAACCTTTAAGATTAAGACCAAATAGTGAATTGATATAGATTATAAATAGGATTGGACCCAAAACAGAGCCTTGAGGTACACCCAGATTCAAGAACTTAATTTCGCTCCTAATTTCATCTATCTTAACTCTCTGCGACCTATTTTCCAGATATGACCCGAACCAATTAAGGATAAATCCACGGAAACCAGCGTTTTCCAGTTTTCCGGTTTTCTCAACAAAAAATTGTAGTTAACCATATCGAAAGCTTTGGTTATATCAATAAATAAACCAGCCGTACATTTTTTTCCATCGAGGTGTGACATTATTTGAGAACAATACTGTAAGAGCGCATCCTCCGTCGAGTTTCCTTTTTGAAATCCAAATTGGACGGGATTAAAGAAATTTGTTTTAGTTAAAAAAAACTCACTATCCTATTTTTCATTAGTTTTTCAAAAACTTTGCTGAAAGGAGTGAAATGGGTCTATAGTTGCCGATCTCAGTAGCAGAATATTTTTTAAACAATGGAATGACATCTGCGCATTTGAGGAAAGACTCAAGATGTCAAGACATCCACTATGAAACATCCAATTTGTTTGAGGGCAAAGTTACAGATACCACACGAATCCGATTTATTTAAGGTACCAATAACTTTTAAGATTTCAAGAGGAGTTATGGGCTGAAAAACAAAACTAGTACATTGCAATGTTTCAGCACAAACAGACGGACAAAGAGAACAAGATGATTGGACTGAGCAAGGTTGTAAGTTGCAGACTATATTGGCAAAATAGCCATTAAATGCATTAGCAACAGCATGCTTGTCAGGTTCTAAGCAGATCTGTATCCTGTGGAATTGAAGCTTTAATAAAACTGAACAAATTCCCAGGCCATATAGCTCGATTTGCGAAATCGGCTGCTGAATTTACTAAAAAAATAGATCGAAGAGGCCTTCGATCTTTTAAATGGAAAACCAGCTCTTGTACGGAATGATAAAAATATCCATTTTACAATATAATAGAAATAAAGGATTATATATTCAATATTAAACCCATTAACGCAACAAATAGATCATTCTGTTTCAAAGGTTTTGTTCGAACTATAGAGTGCGTTTTAAGAATAAAGGAAACGTTATTCATGAATCATGATGATTTATATTACGTTTATGTAAATAAATTTAATCAAGATCCATTAGAAAACTTGTTTGGGAAAATAAGAGCACGGAACATAAATAGAAGTAACCCCAGCTCATTGATAGCCAAAGTTATATCGATTAAATTTCTATTTAAATCGAAATGGTCCAATTACGAGGAAGACGATTCGGAATACTTGCAGGTGGATTAAAATGCCGTGTTGCAGAATGATACAGAGGAGCAAACAGTGCTTAATGAGAATATTCTTCAGAATGAAAACTGTTTTGAAAATAACATGAATTCTAATAATATAATTAACCCATTAGAAGAAAACACAGTATCAGTTAAGGTACCGCAAGTCAACGACCTTGCTATTAGATATTTTGCAGGATACTGCTATTTCAAAGTAATAAAAAAGTTAAATAAAATCTGTGGAAATGTGAAAAGACAAACACCGTTTCAATCTAACAAAAGTACTGATAAAATTAAAAGAATATGATAATTCGAAAGAAAATACAGTTCTCTTGTGATCAAGTATGCCGTCTTCACATATAAATATTCTCCGCATATTTTGAAAAACTGCCTTTTGTATCTAATTTAAGAGAAAACAATCAAATAATATATAAAGGCAATAAATATGAATTTTCCGAAATGGTTTGATACCTCTAGTGTATGTTAGGAGGACAAGATTAATTTAATAAATTTCTCAATAATTGCATTGCTCTGGAAAAATTGTAAATGGGTCTTTGATAAGAACATAAATAAAAACACGATTCCCAGAAATACAATAAAAAAATTGCAAAATGTAATGAACGCTTAAAAATGTAAGTAAGCCGACATGATAAATTGGCAACGATTGTTGGAGGGTTGGGAGAGTGGGAGTCGATGACCTGCTCGTGTCCCCTGGAAACTACTGAAGTAAGGGTGATTTAACTATAATTTGTCAAAACATGTAATTTCTTAGAATTAGTTTTTCAATTTTGTACTTAAGTAGGCCAAGAGCAGTGATCAATTATTATACAGGTATATATATAGATAACGCTATGTACATATATTGGAATATATACGTGCAATTTTTTTTTTTAAAAAATATATCAAAGTAGGTCCCTTGAGAGCGTACACAGCGATTCTAACGAAGCTGCCACTCTTGGAGGCAATGCTGGAATCCAATTTCGCCTTGGTCGTAGTTTTTTTTTCTAAATTTTCTACCGTGTCGAATCCTTACTCTTAAGGTAAGTTTTGATTTTGTGGAATAAAAAAAAATAGCATGGGGGCAAGTCCAGACGGTGCCATGAAATAATTCCAAAATTCGGCTTTATTTCGCTTTGTAGAAGTAAGGCTGAATATTAGCGATCGGCCTTATTTGACTTTTCATTGTTTTAATATAAATCAATTGTCATCAGATCATGCTACAAATTATTCAAATAAACGGTACCATGGTTTAATCGACCAATTAAAATTACAACTAAAATATAATTGCTAAGAAGTTATAGGTTCCTGCCTGACAGTTGTTGACACTCCCTTAGCGGAGCGACCTGCGGAGAAAAGGGAGAAATCCTGTTAGCGAGCGAAGGGAGCCACCTTCTTGAAACTTGAATGGAACACATATTTCTACATTCAACAATTCGGCTTTATTTCACAAGCAATGGTCGGCGTTATTTCACTTTGTCATTGTGAAATAACGCGAAATTCCAAAATTCCAAAATTCGGCGTTATTTTACTTTATGAAAGCGGCGGAATTTTGAATTCGGCGTTATTGCGCTCGGCGTTATTTCACGGCACCAGTCCGGACTCATTTGACAAAAGCACTGATAAAAAAATGTTTCTCTGGGATTGATTTGACTGAACCCATCGTAAACAACCTGATTGGACCCTATCAGTGCGGTTTCACGCCAGTAAAGTCCACAATCGATCAGATTTCTACACTCCTGGATCCTGGAGAAAACCCAAGGTGTCCAGATCGATACCCACCACCTGCTAATCGATTTTAAGGCTGCCTATGACAGCATTTATAGAGACGAGCTATGTAAAGCGATGTCTAGTCTTGACATCCCTGCCAAACTCGTCCATCTGTGCAGGATGACGATGGGGATAACGCCCACTGCTGAGGTATATGTTTGCTTAATGTCGGCTATATGATTCTATTCAGTGTACTGTGTGAACGTGTAAAACCTCTTCGGTCCACAAAAATTTACCGAAAGCAGTGTGACTTCCAGCCTGGAAAATCTTAGAAAGAACTTGCCAGTTCCAAGTCAATACCTACCACCTATGCTTATGATAGCCTAATTCGGGGTCCCAAGAAAACTTATACGGTTGTTTCGCATCGCACTAGAAAATTTGCGATGCGCCTTACAGCTTAGCAACAAAACCTCCAAATTTTTCCAAGCCTCCATCGGGTTCCAGCAAATAAATACGCTCTCGTAATATGTTTTTTTTCAATTTCATATTAAAATACTCGTATTATGTAACCGCAGACATATATAAGCACAATAAGGATCTGCCCAGCTGTTGGGATACGTCATTGATATAGACACTTCAGGGTGGCCAAAATCTGCCGCCATTGTAAAGTACATTTTGTCGAGCAAAGATAACCCCGTCGTCTACCAAATTGTACAATTTGTCACTGTCAACGCTCATTACTTTAGAAGAGTTCCTCTTCCTCTGGGTTAATGCAAACTCTACAAATGACACCTTGTCGAAGATTACCACCAGAATTAGCCTAGGCAACCGGTGCTACGTCAGTCTGGTTTAACAATTTGGATCCAAAATCCCTACTCCAAGGAACAAAATCATACTCTATATAGTATTGATTTTACTAGTTAAAATATGGTTCATTCATGGCTGTCGGAAAAATATTTCCAATATACTTACTTAGGTGGCGCTACAGTCCGGGGTGGATCAAGACTTCAACCAACAAGCTTTTCCACCTGGCGCGATCTTTCGCCAGCTGTTTCCAGCGGTGCTGCACTCCAAGTTGGTTGAGATCCCATTCCACTTATTCGCACTACCATATATTCGGCCGTCCCTTACTGCATTGTCCCCGAGGCTCGGAATTGAATATTTTGGATCTTTATTTACAAATATTTTACGTATAGTTTTAAAAACTCCCTTTTACGTAACTTGGACGAAAAGGGAGCAAATATGTACTCGTAGATATACATTTTCCGTATAAGTTCGATGTTGCTCAATGGTTGAAAATTTATCAAATTTTGTAGGTAATCAATGTCCTAAGCACAAAATTTGACAAAAATCCAAATCGGGAAATTGCTCTTGCCCTTATGTACATACAGTACTGTGCAAAACCCAAGCAACCATCTGGAGTCAGCATTTCATAGCAAATCTTTTCAACTTTCTACTCCACCAAATAAAAAGAAATGGATATATAATGACGTGTTATAGAGTGTATTTTGAAAGTCACAACTTTTTATAAAAGTAATAATACTTCAGATTTAAAAAAGAACGCAAAAACCAACAAAGTAGCCAAATGGAGCTGTGCAAAACCTAAGCAACTTTTTTAATATTTTGTGTAATATCCTTTATTTTGAATATTATTTTGAACAGAGGCGAATAAGGCATAGAAATAATTAACTTTGAAAGTGTATCCTGTGATATATTTTCCCACTCAACTTTCAAACCATTGAATAGGTGAGACCTGTTGGAAAAGTGTTGTCCAGGGACACGGCTTTTAAGGATACCAAACAGGTTTTCGATGGGATTGAAGTCGGCTGATTGGGCCGGCCATTAAAGGACTTGAATCCCACTATCCGCTAACCACTCCTTTATCAACTTCGATGTGTGTTTCGGATCGTTATCCTGTTGAAACACCCAACGAAGTGGCATTTCCCACTCCGCCTGTGGTAGTGGTACCGATTCTAGAACGGATTTATATTTGACCCGGTCCATGATTCCGTCTATTTCGTAGAATGGACCTACACCTCCTGCCAAAAAACAGGTCCGCACCATCACATTACCCCCACCATGCTTTACAGTGAGAGTGCAGAATCTAGGATTGAGTCGCTGCCCTGTACGACGTCTCACATAACATATCCCATCAGAATTAATTAAATTAAATTTTAATTCGTCGCTGAAAAGAACTGTTTTCCATTTTTCAGGAGACCAGTGTTGGTATTTTCTTGCAAAATTTACCCTAATATGAAAAAAGATTTTAGTTTGAATTATGTTTAAAGAATTTAATTGTACTACCTGTTCCTTAAATGTCTTTTTGTGAGCAGTGGTTTTTTCCACGGCCTGTAACTTCGAAGATTATGGTGAATTGCACGTCTTTAATGTCATTAATGTTAAAATCAAGTAATTCGAACTTATGAACGGTGGTTTTTTAATTACACCACAAATGTTTCTATCCATTCGACATGTTGTCTTACGCGGCCTACCACCAACATTTTGACTTTCAACGATTCGTTTTTTTATTAAACGTGAAATAATCGATATATTAATATTATAACGTTTAGCTAATGTTGCCCGAGTATCTCCAGACTTAAATTCATCAATAATTTTTAGTTTAAGAGAAGAAGGGTAACTTTGTCGCGACATTATAAAAAAATATCAATTATGCGACTAACTTAAAAGAAAACTGATCAAAGACAATCATTCAAGATCAAAGACAAAGAGCTTTCATGTATAACCGGACTGGAAAAGTACTGTTAGCTATTTTTTGTACAGTGGGCTTAGATTTTGCACAGCTCAATTTGGCTACTTTGTTGGTTTTTGGTTTTTTTTTTAATCTGAAGTATTATTACTTTTATAAAAAGTTGTGACTTTCAAAATACACTCTATAACACGTCATTATATATCCATTTCTTTTTATTTGGTGGAGTAGGATTTACTATGAAGTGCTGACTCCAGATTGTTGCTTAGGTTTTGCACAGTACTGTATATATACCTTCATAACATGTATTAGCGATTAAGACCTCGTGCTTCAAATACCAATCACTTTTATAGTGTGGTGCAACGTCATACCCACCCCCTTCAGCACTTCCACATTCACGGATCATCGATCTCATGATCTTACAATAAAAATTATATTCCTACCCCGATTTAATTTACATTGCATAACAAGTTACAAACAAAATAACAAGCACACGTACATAAACCCAAGCAAACCAGTTATACTGGGCAACGTCAACGTACCACCTTGATCAACAAGTTCCCGGAGGACACCACCGTGTGGCGCTCCCATTGTTCCGATTTGAGCTCCGTTTTTTTTTTTTTTGTTAAATTGGTAAATTCCCTGTTGACATTCGCTCTAAATCTTAGCGTCATAGCTTGACATTTGCAAAAGTTACGTAGCCAAGAGTACATCTATCTTTGTGTGTGTTGGCGATTTTTTACAATTTTAGAAATGGATTTCAATCTGCAACAACGAACTTGTATTAAATTTTGCGTAAAAAACGGACTTTATGGTGCGCGAACATTGGAAATGTTGCAAAAGTGTTTCGGCAATGATTCTCTAAAGAAAACGGTCGTTTACCAGTGGCACGAGCGGTTCAAAAGTGGTCGTGAGTCAATCAAAGATGATGAACGCAGTGGCAGACCACCGACATCGAAAACCGACGAAAATATTGATGAAGTAAAAGAAATGTTGGTCAATTTCCGCAAATTAACCATCAGAGAGCTAGCGGAGGACTTGAACATTGCCTATGGATCCGTCCAAGATGTTTTGCTTAATGATTTGGGTTTCCGTCGTATAGCAGCAAAGTTGGTGCCAAAAGACCTCAATTTCGTGCAAAAAAGAAACCGTGTTGACGTCGCAAAAGAGATGATTTGCGAGGCTGAATCCGACCCCACATTCATCAAAAGGATCATTATGTGTGCGACACGCAATGCAGACATCAGGCAAGTGAATGGCGTTCACCAAATGAGCCGAGACCAAAAAAACCACGTCGTTTTCAGTCAAAAAAGAAGGAAATGCTCACGGTTTTCATGGATTACAAAGGTGTAGTGCATCATGAATTTTGGTCAGAAGGCCAGACAGTAAACAAAGAGTATTATTTGGGCGTTATGAGACGTTTGCGTGAAGCAATTCGCCGAAAGAGACCAGAATTGTGGGCAGAAAACTCATGGATTTTGCACCATGATAACGCATCGTCGCACAGTGTCATCATTATTTGTAATTTTTTGACGAAAAATGCAACAAATACCATCCAACCGCCACCGAATTCACCTAATTTGGCTCCCTGTGGCTTCTTTCTGTTCAGCCGAGTTAAAAAAACCACTACGGGGAACGCCTTTCAGCAGCCGAGAGGGAGTAATGGAAAAATCGCAGGAAGCACTGATGGACATACCGAAAACCGAATATAAAAAATGTTTCGAGGATTGGATCAAGCGCTGGCATAAGTGTGTTGCAGTCGATGGGGATTACTCTGAAGGGGAAAATATAGATTTAGATGAATAAACTTGTATTTCAAATTTTCTGAATATATTCCGCGAACTTTTTGATCAAGGTAGTATGATACCTTTGCAAATCGCAGTCCGTTCAAGTTGAGGTGGGCGATTTTTTCTTTTTTATTCATTTCTTTCGTTCGTGTATTGTTTTTACATAGGAGGTAAACGACTTTGCATATGTGAGTGGCAAGTGCCAAGAGTAAAAAACGAAAAGTAATAAAATGATTTTTCTGCTCTTTGTAAGAACTTGCAGCGTTTTAAAAAGCTCTTTTTTTTTTGCTTGATTTCATTTACAGGACACATCTATATAGATTTATTATCTATGGCTAAAGTATTTCAAAATATAATTTTTATTGAGATTACTTGTATTTATATCAGTGCATTTATTGTAGTTATGTGTATGTACTTACTTGTATGATGTAAGCAATACAATATAAACCGGGTTTATTTTAGATTGAATTTAAAAAAAATGCAAACATTAAATAATTTCCATATTCTTGAATGACTTTGTATAAATTTCTCCGTTTTTAACCGAAAGTTCTATATGCAGGTTCGAAAAACTCCATATCACAACTTCAATTTGAATTGAGCACATCAGGTGAAATGCCTTCAACGTTTTATTACTATCCTATAGGCAGTGTCGGAATAAATGATTTTGATATGTTTAAAATGCATGTTCTCTCAGCAAAGCGTTCTTTTGAAACAATGCAACAACATCAGCTTCAATTGCAAGTGGCAGGGAATGAAAATGAGATAATTTTGAATCAACCTAGCTTCGGTTTTGGTTGGCTTAATGCGTACAAACAACAAGACGAAGATTTAACGGCTATTGATAGATGCATTGCTGATGGAACAAAACGCCTTAAAAAAGGCGAATCAAAATTTCAAGATGAATTAAAGAAAAGAGAACACGAGTTTATCGTATACAAGGACTACCGGTAAGTATTTAATGTTTCTGTTGCATTTTATGGTGCAAAAAAAAAATTATACTGAAGTATCAATTATTTTGTCTTTATGTTTTCTCTTCAACAGTAGTGAGTTGTGCATTACATTTAAAATAAAAACAATTGCTCTCATAAATATGCACACGAATTTATAAATATATTTACATCTGCATGTATGTAAATATGTTCACAGATATGCACATCACATTAATGTTGAATGGGGATGGCTTTCATAATATCCTAATCGTCCATTCAGAATTGATTACTGATTGATTGATAAATCCTCAATTGGATTGTGATTAAAAAAATAAAATACTTAACATTTTAGTGCGTATGATTACTCTTAAAGTGCCTAAGCATTTAATTTTAATATATCGTTCTATAGTTTTGCACCGAAATTAAGTCTATACATACTAGTCTATACATGAAAAGTAACCACCTAATGTAAAAAATTTTTTTTATTTTATTCAATATAGTCTCCTTTTAGTTTAATACACTTATTCCAGCGATTTTCCCACTTCTAGATCCCGTCCGAAAAGTAATTTTCCGGAAGGTCTGAAAAATACTCCTCCGTGGCGTCGATGATTTCCTCGCGTGAGCTGAATTTTTTATTGATGAGTCATCTTTTGAGGTTTGGGAAGAGATAATAGCCCGAGGGAGCCAAGTCGGGCGAATACGGTGGATGCGACAGCAATTGGAGCCATAAGCCATTGATTTTAGCCGTGGTTGCAATGCTCTTGTGAGCCGGCGCATTATCTTGCAAAAACAAAATTTTTTTCGCTTCATGTGAAGCCGTTTTGCAGAGATTTCGGGCTTCAATTGCTCCAATAATGCACAGCAATACTCGGTGTTGATGGTTTTTCCTTTTTCGAGGTAGTCCACGAAGAGTATGCCATGACAATCCCAGAAAACCGACGCCATAACCTTTCCGACCCATCGAGTCTCCCTCGGCCGCTTCGGAGCTCTCGTGCCGGCTTCAGTCCATTGCCGGGCACTCATTCTGTTCTCTGGTGTGTAATAGTGGGTCCAAGTTTCATCAACAGATACCAATCGACGCCAAAAGTCCGCCCGATTCCGCATCAGCAAGTCCAAACACTCTTTCGAAGTGCTCTCGCGTTCGTGTTTTTGGTCAGGAGTGAGCATTCGAGGCACCCAGCGACAGGATAACTTTTTCATATGCAGAATATTGCCCAAAATATGGCGTGTGTGCTCAGTACTAATCTCTGTGGTATCTGCTAACTCGCGCACCTTCACTTTCCGATCAGCCAACACCATTTCATGTATTTTTTTGACATTTTCCTCTGTAACCGCATCGGAGGGCCTGCGGCTGCGGACTTGATCGGTAGTGGAGTTGCGGCCACCACGAAACTCTCGAAACCAATATTTGACGGTGTAATCTGACGGAGCATTAGCCCCATAATATTTATCCAACTTTTCTTTTGTTTCCTTCGCCGTTTTGCCTCTCAAAAAATAATGTTTTATGAGAGAACGAAAATCGTGTTTGTCCATACTCAACATGATGCCAAACACATCAACAACAATCAGCTGTCAAAACAAAACTAAAGACAAAATCGCAATGAAATTTGGCATGCCTGCCTAAGTATGAACCGACTTCAAGGCACCATAACCTTTTTTGCAGTAGCAGCGCATTCTGGCGGTCAGTATATAAAAATTATAGCTCATGGCCGACATACATTGTTTTATTGTGTCCTTCACCTCCGTCTTAAATATATTGATAGTGGGTGGCCGTGGCTCAAGTGGTAGTAGACTGGCTTCCAAATCGGAAGGTTCGGTGTTCGAATCCCAGCCTCGCCCGAAAGGCATATCATCCATTTTTTCAGTTAACGAAAATCAAGCAAGACGAGTAGTCGACTAAAAATCAACATCAAGCCAACTTCCACTAAGAATTTAGTCTCCCCATTAAATGTTTGATGCCACCCCTTGGACCGAAATAACCACTGAGCCCAAACATCTTTCTCTCTCTATCCCATTTTCCAAAAACTTAACACATGCTGAGGCATTCATGGTATTCATCATACCCACTTGAGTGTTAAGTTCTTAAAAAAAAAAAAAAAAAACAAAAAAAAGTACACTTTCCTTCGTTTATTTCTGCTGTTTTTGTTGTTGCGGTTTCTGTAGATCTTGCTGTTACTGTGATTGTGTTTTTCTCTACTGTTGATTTTGTTTATGTATTTTATGATATTATTGTTGTTGCTATAAATTAAACTTTGGATATAACTTATGTTGTTGCAATTACCGCACCAAGTTACGCACTATCAGCGCATGCTCTGCATAGGTGACAATTCAATAATGCACAAGATTGAAAATAATGTTTTGCTGCACCGAACGCAGGTATGGCGGCTGCTGAATGTTGCTTGAATAAGAAATTCAAATTTTTCAATTCATGTAGGATCTGGCTCTCGATTCTACTGGTAGTAATAAAACACATCGCTTAGGTATTAAGAATTCAGGTTTATTAATAAAATACGATTAAAATTAATGCTTTGTACTATGACCCGCCGACTTTGCTGAGTTGAGTTTGCAGACTGGTTAAGGAATTTACTTTCGTTCTTGGCTGTTCTTATGATTGTGCATGTGCGTGTATGTGTAAGTCGGTTACATCGCCGCTCTCTGTCGTAGTCGTTCGTTCGTTCTTTGTCTGCTTCTTTTCCCACATACATATGTATATATTGATAAGTTTAAAACACTTTATAATACACCATATACAAATAACATAATAATCCATAAGCAAATAAATATAGAGATAAACTGTAATAATGGAAGCAATTTAAGATGCCCTCACACAACTTACTGCCGCAGTAAATGCTCAAATTGCGGACCCAAGAATCGTTAAACAAAGGCTTCTGGCATCAGAAAATCAAAGAAAAGTGAAAAACTGCTTTAACAAATGCAACAAGAAATGAACAAGAGCTAAAACATATTAGCAAGTTTCCAGACAGCGCCAAAGACATCCAAGGATTTGATGAAAACTGAACCCAATACATATCTTGGGTTCACAATGTAGAACAAATTGTAAAAGATCATGATATAGTCCAGGATAAACTTATCTAGAGAGCAATACGACGAAAAATCAGAGGTGGAGCAGAAACAGCTCTTATATCATATAATATATTTATTTAACAAAGATTGGTAGTCAATAAATAAATGTTTGTCTGTTCACTATGCGGACAAAAGAGATTACACTAACTACAGAGATGTACTATACCAAGGAAATTCTAACAGATGAATTTGGGCAAACGTAAATCATCGTCATGAGTGTTAAGTTCTTCAAAAAACAAGTTAATCGAAAATTATAGAAATCGTGCATTATATGTCTTTATTAGAGTACTTAATGACTAAGATACTTATTATTCAAAAATCAAAAACACTCCCGGAAGCCTATGCCTCATGCCTATAAATTCAAAACTTAAATAACAGAAAATTGGCAATACACCAAAATAATGTACATAACACCATCACCGATTAACCATATATTCTTGCCTTTAAAAACACAAACTCAGGTAAAACCAAGACCGGTACAACACAAAAATGTGACATCTCAGTGAGGGCACTCCCATTAGGCCACTGCCGTTATTGTACATATATGTATCTCTGTTCTGCAGCAGAAGCAGTGACTGAGTGCATGTAACAACTGATGAATAGCGAGTTTCGAGAGTGAATTCTTTTGGTGCACTCTTTCATTTTATTGTAAGGGTATAACACCTACAACAATTTGATTTAGTAAATCAACGTCCGAATTTTCACATTGCAGCCTTGCTTAGCATCGTCGGTGTTTGTGTCTTTTGTGTTTGTTTTTCTTATAATGACTCGAGAATTTAGGGGGCACATACCAAACTTACGCAGGCTAAAAAGTAATCACTTTTTTGAGTACGTCCACGTCTGTAAATTCAGACCAGCTGTTTTGGCACGTAGTGAAACACAGGTAGATCCCCGCCCACACTTCAGCTCACTTTGATCTGAAGCTGCCTGGCTATGAACTAGTGCCATTATTCTTTTCTCCATTTACGTGCGTAGTGATGTAGCTTACCAAACTCCACCACAATGTAGTCCCTGTTCCAATCCGAAATTCAATCTCATGTGGTTAAAATTCTATCTCCGTATGCAAATTACACTATTGCTTTATTTACAGAGATCCCAAACTGGACAGCAGTTTGACCTTTAATGAGTTTGATGCGCTGTCTGATTCCATACAAAGAATTGTTTACCTGTATCCTCATATTGAAAGCGTTTTTACGGCGGATTTCAATATACACAATTCTGGGTGGCTTCGAGATTCTGGACAGACAACAACCGAGGGACGATGTGGTGAGATCTTCGCTACGGAAAACAACTTAACGCAGCTTGTAAATGAGCCCACGCGAATACCAGACGTTGATAGTCATACCGCCCACACCTGGATTTGTTTTTAACTTCTCACCCTGATAAGTACGCCGTTGATGTGCTCTCACCTCTAGGTTCGTCGGACCATTGTGTCATATCAGCTAATTTCTCGTATGCTGACCACACAGTTAGAGAAAAAATTCCTAAAAGCGGACTTAACAGCTTCTTTAGGAAATTTAACTGGTCGTTATGTTTAATCGATAACGACGTGGATGCCGCTGCTGATATGATCACTAACACTATTATCCTTGGAATGAGATCCTTATCCCTTATCAGACCAAAAGAAAAGGCATGGTACGACTCGAGCTGTAAAGAGGCTGTCAGGGTTAGAGAAATGAAACGTTTGTTCGGTCCTGTAAGACCAACCCGACAGAGGAAAACCGAAAAAAGTTCAATCGAGACAGGAACGACTGCAACGTCTTTCGCAAGCGCGAGAAATTTCAATACAACCAAAAATTGAGGCAAAAAATACTACAATGTCCCAAAGGTAGCAAAAATTGTTGGTCGTTTGTCAAAAACATTAGAAATTCTGCTTCATCCTCTATCCCAACGCTCATTTACAATGGCATTCCAACTGTCAGCTCTTTGGACAAAGCCAGTCTGGGCTTCTCCAGGTGCATGTGGTTTGATTGTATTCAGAGTTTCGGGTTTCTTAAGCTTTTTAAGTGGCTTTAAAACGCGTTCCTTCTATTCTAAGCTTAGACTCAACATCAAAAGGTAATTCTTCGCCCAATCTTTCCATAAGATTTCGAATTTTTCGTTTTTAGCTCTGTTTCCACATTCCTGGAATTCCTATTCCGGTTTTCTCTTTTGAAGCGAGAACTCTTCAGCTTTTAAAAATCGTTCTTGGGTCATTTTTTTTCTTTATACTTTTTGAAAAGGTGTGATACAAAATTTTTACTGTATTCAAGGCATCTTTTATGAGCAGCTTCATCAAGAACGGTTATTGACTTTTTTGACATGTTTTGCAGTACAAACAGCACTTTCACAAACCGTTACTGATGACTTAAAAAGATTTTCACTCTGAATCAACAAAAAACCTTCTTGGCGTGAAGCAAATGATAGCCATGAAAAGGGCGGATTGATACCTGTAGGAGAAGAAAAAAGAATGTTGCGCTGAGTTTCAGCACTTTAATTAAGCATTATTTTAAAGGTAATAATCCGATCTTCAAATGAAAAAAGTTTCACGATGACACTTTATCGCACTTTTTTTATGGAACAAGAAATAAAAAAGAAGTTAGCTCGTCACTACAAAAAAATTTACCATAGTGACAGAGCCTTATTTATATTATTATTATAAGTTTATTGACAACGAATTCAATAACATTGACAATAATAGAATATACAGCTTGAGCAGCTAGGGCCTTCAGCTAGTTGTACTTAAAATTAGTTTTAAATAAGGTTTTCTAAATTAAGTGCTTTCATCAACCTATATACATTGTGTACATTTTCATATGTGATTGTGGATAAAAGATCGGATAAATTTTTATGAGCTATAGATTTACAAGTTAAGTGCATTTGTTTACATGAAATAAGATGACATATGGTGAGTGTTTGGTTTTCGTTGCATAAGTGGCAGAGCGGGGCCGTTTCGTTAGTGATTAGGAGTTTGTGGGTCATGTTGGTATGACCCATTCGCAGTCTTTTTTTATCTTTTCCTGTGAAATACCCCCAGGATAGAATGATTTTTCGGCATTAGGGTTAAATTGTTTGTAAATGTGTTGGTAGTTTGCCCAGTTGGTTTCCCTCTTATATTTTTTTATGTCTTTTTTGTTGTGCGCAAAGAATGTTATAAGAAGTTCTTTTAAAGCTGATTTAGCAACGGCGTCTGTGACTTCGTTTCCATTAATTCTACTGTGCCCTGGAATCCAGCAGATCTTTAGTTTTCCACTCCTAGTTATGAGTTTGTCACGGATGCATTCGATGATTTCGCTGTCATTTTCTATGTTTTTAATAGCATTTACAGAAGATAGACTGTCGGTGAAAATGATTTTCTTTTTGTTTTTGGTAACACATCCGATTGCATTGAGGATGGCAAAAGCTTCTGCTGTGAATATAGAGGTGAAAGTCGGGAGAAGGCCTTTACGGATCGTTGAAAGGTCCTCTCCAATGACAGCGAATGATGTTGCGTATTGCGTTTTTGAAGCATCGGTAAACATGAGGTTCCATCCTTGTTCCTTGTGGTTTTTTGCGATGTCCAAAAACTTGGCTTTAAAGACTTCGTTACTTGTTGATGTGGTGGAATGTTTGCTGAGGTTGGTGTGAATAGAATCTTTTAGTTAATTCTAAGGTGGATTGGATGTTGGCCTAAATTTGTGAATGACAATCGAAATCTCAAGGTCTTTTGCGGATGTGAGAGCTGATAATAATGTCGATTGAAGTCTTGGGGTTTTCTTCTAGAATTTTTTGGGCGTCGTTGTGAATGGGAGATATTCTGGAGGAATTTAATTTATGTATCGTATACGTGGTGAGTTATTCGATTCTTTCTGTAATGTGTGGTAGTCCAGCGTCAGTTAGGAGGTTTCGAATTGGAGTTGTACGAAAGGCCCTCATACCGCTCCTGATAGCTGCATGGTACGGTGTTGTGATAAGTTGAGTTGATGATTTTGAACATTTACCATATATTGCTAAGCCATAGTCGATCTTATATAGAATTACAGATTTTATTACGTTAATGATACTATTAATGTTACAATTACTGTTCTTAGATGAAAGGTATTTTATTAGGTTAACTCTAGTGTTAAGGTTCTTTTTTAAATTGATACAATGATTTTTAAATGAAAATTTGGAGTTAAATATAACGCCAAGTATTTTAGCAGAGTTTACGTTAACAATATTTGTGTTATTTAATTGTACTGAGATGTTTTTATTGCAATTAATTTTTTTACATAAGTGCAGAATTTCACATTTTTGCATTGACAGTTTTGATCCTGAATATTGCCCCCATTCTGAAAGATGTTGGAGAATATTGGTAAACGTAGTGGCAAGAGACGTTAAGTCATTGAAACTGGAGTGAATTATAAGGTCATCAGCATAGAGTGAATGACCAACAATATTGTACCGGTCTATTATTGAGCTGATTTCATTAAATGCAATTATAAAGAGGGCAACGGATAGGGGCGATCCTTGTGGAATGCCGTTTTTCAGTTTATGAATTGTAGAGTAGGTGCCATTTGCTTTGATGCGAAAGAACCTGTTACTTAGAAAGGATTTAATATAATTAAAAATTTTGGGCCCAATTTTCCACTTAATCAATTGTTTTAAAACTACATGTATGCCAATACGGTCAAAGACTTTCTCGAAATCGATTAGCAGGACTGAGACGTGTTTTTTTGCTGAGAGGGATGAGGTAATGATTTCGTCCAAATGAAGAAGTGCGTCGATGGTGTCGCGTTCTTTTTTAAAAGCCACTTGGCGGGGGTCTATGAGATTATTTTGTTCAAGGAACCAGAACAATCGTTTGGATATTATTTTTTCTAAAATTTTTCCTGTACATGGGAGGAGCGATATTGGGCGGTACCCGGAAATGTCAGAAGGTTTTTTTTTGGTTTAGGAATGGGAACAATATTGGTCATTTTCCATGTATGTGGAATTGTACCATGGTTAAATATTTGGTTGTATAGATCCACTAACCTTTTTTTAAAGGTTGTGGAACTGTTAATAAGCATGGCATAGGATTTGCGATCAAATCCGGATGTTCTCCCTTTAACTAAATGTAGGCAGCTTGTTAATTCTGTCATATTTAAAGGACATTTAATTAGAGCCGCTGAAGAATTGATTGGGTAAGATGGAGTTGCCAGGTTGACTACAGATTGCTTTTCTAATATAAAATTGGAATGGAAATTTATATCACCGTTGGAGTGTTCTCATGTTTTCGCAAAACACTCGACAATTTCCTGTGAACACGTGATATTTTTTGATTCATACTTGATAACTTTGATTGAGTTAAGCACATAGTTTCCGGTGAGGGCTTTCGGACCAAAGCTTTTTGGATGTGGAGGTTGGATTGATGTTGGAGGTGTATTTTTCAAAACTAGCAATTTTTTCTGCTTTTACGACTCTACGAAATTTAAAAATATTTACCAACAGCATAGTGTTATTTCACTATAACACTGTATAAACATCTGTTAACGCGTGAAAAGCAAAATCGAGATTGAGTAAGCTTCATGCACTGCGTTGAGATGCTTCCCATTGATAAAGAATTTTAGAATTAAAGAATTTTTTTTGTTGTCTCTCATTATTTGAGTGGTTGACTTTAAGCCTACCGGTATTTTTTTTAATAGTAACAATGTTTTTTTTTCACTTATGGCCAGCTAGTGTTGTACTTAATCGCCCAGTGTGCGGCGCCTGGAACTAAACAGAGATTGTGTACTTTAGTCATCCCAGTTGCATTCAGGGAACAAATTCTCAATCTTTTGCATGATGATCACATAGGGATTGTAAGAATGAAGTCGCTTGCAAGGGGACTTCTCTGGTGGCTTCATATAGATAATAATATTTAGGATTTTGTTAGAACATAGAACCAGGTCTAAGTTCGTGGTCAACAACAACATTACCCTTCGAACGACTCCTCATGGGGAATTCCACTGTGACGTTCGCGACATTTGAACATTTTTTTTCAATATTTAAATCGTTCTAACATAGCACTGGCAATACTTGTGGATTATTGAAACATATTATTTATAAGCGTAATATCAATTGACTTAAAAACAAAAATATCATATGTTTCCCTGTAAAAGAAAAAGAATAAAAAATAGTTCTGTATGGTGTGACGCATGCCACATTGATGCTACCAATATTTTTCTTCAAATCTTTTATTTAACTAATTTAGCTAAACTAGTGTCTAATGAATTGAAACAAAAGCCATTTTTTGCTTCGATTTCAAGGAAAATAAAATTTAAGAAAATTCAAATAACAAATAACAATTCACTTTGGTAGGAACAAAAAGTGGTGTGTGACGCATGCGACATATGATGTGACGCACGCGACACATACGATTTTAAAAACTGTAGTTAATATTTTTTAATTTAAACATTTCCATTTTTGGATCCATAGAATGTTGCTTAGCATGAATTTCATCCCCAATACACTGCAAAATGTGAAAATTAGAAATGCCTGTGATGGGTTGCACTTCTTTCCATGGCGATATTTCATCAATCTTGCATTTGATTTCATCCTCTGAAATGTAGACTATTTTGGTGTTTGGCACTAAAGATTAGGCAACGGAAGCAAAATCTTTGGCAGACTGCATAATTAAACCGTTGCCTTGAGACATAGACTTTTGTTTTACTAAACGTTTAATATTTCCACCTATTCCATCGAGGATACCCTTTCCATGCGAAATCGCAAAATACTTCCACATGAATGAAGATGGAGGAGTTTAGCCATATACTTGTTTTTGAATTCGGAAGATGGACCATCACTCCATATTACATTGGTTATATCTTCACTTCTTCTTTCAGACATAATAGAGTCTAATATATAATTAACAAATACAAATATTGCGTTTTTATTTTTTTGTTGTGTGTCCGAACATATGGCATAAGATTGCAGTTTATTTTCGAAAAAGACCACTGCTGTGAACAATGTTACACTCGCTCTAGACCACAAAGTGCTTTTTACTTCATTTGGATATTCATTTGGATTTGCAAAATTTGAGTTGATGATGCTATTTTATCTTTTAGGAATTCATCATTTTGTATTCTTTTAATATTAACATGTTTTAAGAAACTACAAAAATCTTCTTCAGTTTTTTCTAATAATTCTCCAACGCTAGTTTCCTTTAAAATTAATTTCAATTTGTTGTTTTCAGTTTTAGACCACTCTTTCCAATTTACGTCTTTAGCTAGGTTATTTGGTTTTTTAATTGTTCTAAGGTTTGTACATTTTTCACATGTATTTTGCCAGCAGTTTGAATTGGGAGTTGTATCACATAGCACATCTTTAAAAAAAACTTTGGGAATAAGGGATGTTTAGTCCTTTGAGCTTCATTATAAAATTTTCGTGTATAAGATATTTACAACATTCATTTGGAGTATCTTTTAGAAGTAAGGTGTTTTTCGGACGTAAACTACAAAATTTGGAAAAACAAATTCTTATATCTACAAATTCTTCTTTGAAAATGAAGAAAGCTTCCTTGAGAAACTTTGTCATATAATGTTTTTGAAGGATCCTTTTTTGACCATTTTCCCAAACAGCTATACTGTCTTTTAGGCCAGGACAAGTAGACACAATATCAGGCCTGTAAAAAAATTCTGTCACAATTTTTTCCTCCTCTGTATGACTTTTTTCAGTTTTTGAACTAGTATCCATATCTGTAGCGAAATGTATCCCTATACGGTCCATCACACCCTTGACTACACATTTTTTTCTTTTCCGGGCAAGTGGGAAGACTTCTTAAGCATTTAAGAACGGCTTTGCTATATATTTGACGACACCTATAGAGATAATAATTCGTAGTTATGGAGACGTCGGCGTTTTGGGAAGTAGTTGGTAACGATTCCGTTTTTTGTATTCTTTGCCTTTCCCTCTCCCGGCGTTTCTGATCTCTTTTTCGCTTCCTTGATTCTTTTCAATCTATTCTAGACATACCTTCTCTCGTTTTCTTTTTTTCTATATTCTGGATCCGTCAGTTTCTTCTTATCCCTATATTTCATTGCTCTAGCAGCATCTGTACTCATTTTCGTGTTCTCCATCGTAGATTAAAAAGGCTAAATCAAAAATTCGACTATAAGATCTTTCAACCTAGTACAAATGAAAATTTACCTAAAAACGTGACGCACGCAACAAAACAATTAATAGCAAATTGAAAGCAAGAAAAAACTGCAGAAGATTCAAATATAGACAATCTACTTAGAATAAACAATTCTGTCTGTACTATACGACTCACAATGGAAAACAATGTCTTTTTAGCGTGACGTACGCGACCGTATAATCCGCAATTCTATGGTATCGCAGAACGAGCTGTAGGGACGGTTAAAAGCAGCCTTAAGAAATTTTTGATTGACGACTAAACGTGGAACATACGGATTGGGTACAAAATAGATATTACTATATTATTATTATTATGATTATCTAGATTAGTTATTTAAAATAACTAATTAGGTATAATATTTAGGAGCTGTAGCAGCAAAGGCCATCTGCTCTCCAGGTTAAAAGATTTATATGATGACGTTAAAGGTATTAAAGAGATCGCGGATAGTTTTTATATTTGCGGCAGTGATATTTTTTAGCAAGTCTTGAATGTTGTGGGTATGCAATTCCTCGAGATGTTGTAGAAGATGTTGAAGGTTAAAAGTTTGGTTGCACTTTGGACGGTTTGGCGGGCTTTCATTTTTAAGTAGATATTGATGAGTTAATTCAATGTGACCCAGACGCAATCGGCCAAAATTAACTATGGATTTTTTTGGTAACACAGGATAGGTCGGAGGATTTTTATTGGGATTAATGGATTTATAGTAGTGGGAATATGTCTGCCACGTAGTTTGCTCTTTGTCAGTAATTATGCTTTTAATAAGCTTATAGTAATCTGCCTTGTTTATGCAGTCAAAGGTTAAAGTCGGATAGAGAATCGCCCTACTGCACAATCTGCAATTTCGTTGCCCAAGATACCAACGTGGCTAGGAACCCACATGACTTTCAATGAATTATGATGTCTAATAATTGCAACTTTTAGTTTGGAGATTATTGGCGAGGTATTGTTTTTTTTTTTTTATAATCGGCGCGCGCTCAAGGGGTTTTGTACCCTTAAAATGTTCGTACACAGCGCGGGCGAAGGAAATTTAGGGAGGAAGAAAAGACAGGTACCGATGTACATTGTTTTTAAATGTTTGTAAATTATAACGACCAGGAAACACAGAGATCGGCAGGGCATTCCCTAAGCGAGTTATACGGCTTAGGAAAGACTCACGATATTTTAGAGTACGTCCGAAAATGGGCTTGAGGGTATACTGATGAGCATTCGTAGCGAGACGGGTGTTACGGTTGAAAGTTTGAATGGGCGGAATGCTACTGGCAATTTCAATTGAGCACTGGTGGTGGAAATAGCGATAAAACAAAGTGGGATAGGAGACATTACGTCGATGTTCGATGGTGTCAATTGATTGACTGATATTAGTATCACCAATTAGTTTTATCGCACGGTTTTGAATCCTATCTAGCAGGTGCAGATGTGTTTTAGGAGCACCTGACCAGATGTGGGCATTGTACTCCAGTTTTGGGCGGATAAATGCCTTATATATTGTGGCCAGATCAGAGGGGGTAAAATATTTCTTACATCGCTTGAGAAAACCTAGACATTTCGCAGCATTTTTGGCGACATCGAATATGTGGTCATTCCAACGTAAGTTGTTACTGATACACATACCGAGAATGGAAAGTTTATGGGTTTCGACGATGCAAGTGCCATTCATGGATAATTCATATTTTCGCTTTAATGACAGCAGACAGCATTGAGTTTTGGAAGCATTAAATTCCACTCGGTTGATAGTTCCCCAGTTGGTTATGCTGTTAATATCGGAATTTAATGAGCTTAGCATACGCTGCCGTTCCCGTTCTACAGCCGAAGAGCAGGGGCGTGAGTCCGGGAACGAATATGAGAAGCAGAGAGTGCTGTCTTGGATTAGAAGTAGCAGACAAGAGATCGTTAATGAAGATTAAAAAGAGTGTCGGAGACAGAACGGAGCCCTGGGGCACACCAGCATTTATTTTGTGAATATCAGACTTGAAACCGTCCAAGACAACTTGAATTGAACGTTCCGAAAGGTAATTTCTAATCCATTGAAGAAGAGAGTCATCGATCCCAAGAGCACGCATTTTCGACAAAAGAGCCTGATGCCAAACTCTGTCAAATGCCTTAGAAATATCAAGTGCAACTAACTTCCTTTCACCCGATTAATGTACGCTTTGGTTCCACTTTTCGGTGAGACATGCCATCAAATCACCAGTGGACCTGTTGCTACGAAAACCATATTGCCGGTCATTGAGAAGTTTTCGTGTTTCGAGATATTTCATGAGCTGACGATTTATCAGCGTTTCCATGAACTTGGAAAGAAGGGACGTAAGTGCAATGGGTCTGTAGGAGGATAGAGAAGAAGATTCGCCTTTTTTAGGGACTGGCTGGACAAATGCTGTTTGCCATCTGCTCGGAAAGAGTCCTAAAAAGTAGGACTGATGAAAAAGCTTACGCAGTGGTTTTGCCAGCGTAGAAGAACACCTCTTCAGAAGAGGGGGAGATATACGAGGGCGGGTTAATAAGTCCGTGACTTTTTGAATTTCTAACCTCTTTACTGATACAGCAACACTGCTCCTGTCAACAGGCATCTGTCAGTTGATTCTTGTCAAAATTTAAACTTGCTGCGTCAGTTAGTTTGTGTTTGACAGCTATTTTTATCAGACTACTCACTAATTTGAGGAGAAAATGGAAAAAAGTGAATTTCGTGTGCTTATTAAGCATTATTTCTTGCGACAAAAAACCATTACCGAGACCAAGGCTAAGCTTGATAAATACTATGGGGACTCTGCACCATCAATTTCAATGGTAAAAAAGTGGTTTACTGAATTTCGTTGTGGCCGTACAAGCACTGAAGATGCCGAACGTCCTGGACGCCCAGTTGAGGTCTCTACACCCGAAACAATCGAAAAAATTCACGATATGGTGTTGGCCGACCGAAGATTGAAAGTGCGAGAGATTGTGGAAGCCGTAGGGATCTCGCATGGCTCAGTGGTTTCAATTTTGAATGATCACTTGGGCATGAGAAAGCTTTCCGCAAGATGGGTGCCGCGTTTGCTCACAGTCGACCACAAATGCAATCGTGTAACAACTTCACAGGAAGGTTTGGCGTTGTTTAATCGCAATATGGAGAAGTTTTTGCGCCGTTTTGTAACCGTGGACGAAACATGGATCCATCACAACACACCAGAGAATAAACAACAGTCAAAACAGTGGGTTTCTAAGGGTGAATCGGCGCCAAAGAAGGGCAAGGTGGGTTTGTCAGCCAATAAAGTTATGGCGACTGTTTTTTGGGATGCACGCGGGATAATCCACATTGACTACCTTCAAAAGGGAAGAACAATCAATGGGGAATATTATGCCAACTTATTGGACCGATTCAATGACGATTTGAAAAAAAAACGACCTCATTTGGCCAAGAAAAAAGTTCTTTTCCACCAAGACAATGCAAGGGTGCACACATGTGCAGTTGCCATGGCAAAAATCCATGAATTGGGCTATGAATTGCTCCCTCATCCACCCTATTCTCCAGATTTGGCTTCGAGCGATTACTTCTTGTTCCCAAACCTAAAGAAATGGCTTGGTGGAAAAAGATTTGACTCCAATGATGAAGTCATCTCGCAAACAAAGGCCTATTTGAGGACCTCGACAAATCATTTTTTTTGGAAGGGATAAAAAAATTGGAGAAGCGTTGGACAAAGTGTATAGAGCTCAAGGGAGACTACGTTGAAAAATAAAATTATTTTTTTATCAAAAAATCTGTGTTTTAATCCAAAAGTCACTTATTGAGCCGCCCTCGTACCATCTGGACCAGCGGATTTATGCATGTTGAGATCTTTGAGTACTCTTGCTACTACACGAGTGCGAAAGTGGATTCGTCCCATTGTAGATTCGACGCACTCAAGTGTAGGCGGGGACAAAGCACAATCTGGGAGCTAGCCGCAAAGTGTGCAGCAAGCAGATTGGCCTTGTCCAAAGAGCTGACAGCTGGAATGTCATTGTAAATGAGCGTTGGGATGGAGGATGAGGCAGAATTTCTAATGTTTTTGACGAATGACCAAAAATTTTTACTGCCTTTGGTGCAATGTCCCAATTTTTTGCCTCAGGTTTTGGTCATATTGGAATTTCACTCGCTTAAGAAAGGCGTTGCAGTCATTTCTGGCTCGTTTAAACTTTTTTCGGTTTTCGTCTGTCGGGTTGGTCTTGTAGGACCGAAAAAACAGTTCTCTAACCCTGACAGCCTCTTTACAGCTCGAATCATACCATTCCTTTTCTTTTGGTTTGATACTCTTCATCCGATGAGGGATAAAGCATCTCATTCCAAAGAGAATAGTTTCTGTGATCATGTCAGCAGCGGCATCCACGTCGTTATCGAGGAAACATAACGACCAGTTAAATTTCCTAAAGAAGCTGTTAAGTCCGCTTTTAGGAATTTTTTCTCTAACTGTGTGGTCAGCATACGAGAAATTAGCTGATATGACACAATGGTCCGACGAACCTAGAGGTGAGAGCACATCAACGCAGTACTTGTCAGGGTGAGAAGTTAAAAACAAGTCCAGGGTGTTGGCGGTATGACTATCAACGTCTGGTATGCGTGTGGGCTCATTTACAAGCTGGGTTAAGTTATTTTCCGCAGCGAAGATCTCAACACACCGTCCTTCGGGTGTTGTCTGTCCAGAATGTCGAAGCCAACCAGAATTGTGTATATTGAAATCGCTCGTAATCACGATTTCAGTATGAGGATACAGGGATACAATTCTTTGAATGGAATCAGACAGCGCATCAAACTCGTGGAAGGTCGAGTTGCTGTCCAGTTTGGGGCTTCTGTAAATAAAGCAGTAGTGGATAATTTGCTTACGGAGATGGAATTTTAACCACATGAAATTGAATTCCGGATTGGAACAGGGACTACATTGTGGTGGAATTTGGTAAGCTACATCACTACGCACATAGATGGCGAGACCGTACATTTGATTAAATGTGTTAAGTATAAGAAAGAACAAAATAGAGAAGAGAAAGAAGTGTGAGAAGACGGCATTTTTGAAGAGCTGCTTGTGGCATTCGATATGCCACTGATGTGATGGGGTGGTAAATTGTAAGGTCTAATAGAGTGAACTAAAATTTCTCAAACATTTCTTTGCTTAACGGTAAAATCAGAGCAATTCATTAAAAACCGCGATGGGGAACGAATAGTGGCACTAGTTCGTAGCCAGGTAGCTTCAGATCAGAGTGGTCTGAGAGGTGTGGGCGGGGATCTACCTGTGTTTCGCTAAGTGCCAAAACAGCTGGTCGGTACTTACAGACGTGGACGTCAGAAAAGTGATTACTTTTTAGCCCGCGTATATTGGCTACGTCCACCCTGAATTCCCTCGACATAATCCCAAACAAACACAGTAAACACAAACACCGACGATACTAAGCAGGGCTGCGAAGTGAAAATTCTGACGATGGTTTACTGAAACAAATTGCTGTAGGTGTTATGCCCTTACAACAATATGAAACAGAAAATTTTCACTCACAACCCGCTATCCATCAGTTGTTACATACACTCAGTCACTGCCCGTACCGTATGATAAATACAGTAACGGCAGTGACCGAGTGCAAGCAACAGTACTACGACCAGGAGCGGGAGAGATGTAGGATTCCCACACTGTGTGATAATTTTTGTTTTTTTTTTCTATGGCACTGCACTGTTTGTTTTTTTTTTTTTTTACAGCACGAAGAAATACGAGTGCAAGATGGCGTGTGCACTCGTCGGTGGTCGGCACGGTACTCACGGTACACGGTTTGGGTTAAGGATAGCTTTAATAACGGAAAGGCTGTCAGTACAAAGCACCCACTTGCTGTGTTTGATTCCCGGCACCGATACGGCGATGCCCCGAACCAAACGATAGCACTTTCTGGGATCCAGCAATCCCCGCGGTAGCGCTTTGATAGCAGCTAACCTGGGAAACGAAATGGGCGCCACGTGATTTTTCCTCCGGAATCACGAAACCTCTTGACACAAAAAAACGGAAAATCTTCCCCGAGAGAAAAACCAACAAAAGGAATAAAAAAAATCTTCTTATTCCCTTAACGTTATAAAGCCCCGTTGGGGCTCGACTCGTCGATAGAGTGACCCACTATTCTTACAGTCCCGATACGCCAAACGCTAGATAACGGGTCGCGTGTCCCGTCTCTTCTCCGGAATTTTCGCACGCGCGGCCTACCGGAGTTTTAATTTTACACTGCACTGCACTAGCTTTTATTCTGGCGGGTTGTGTGTGCCCCTCTCTGGCACAATGTGACTCCCGACAATCTTGCTACTCCCGCTTCTGTGTCCTCCTTCCTGTCCTAGTTTCCCTTTTTCCCAAGCACAACTCGCGACTCTACTCTACTTTTTTTTTTTTTTTGCAAAGAAAGAAAATTGCTTGTCGCAATTCCAAAGTTTCGCACAACTGAGATTTGACGACTGCTGGTCGTCACCAAAGTGACCTCCAGATCTTTTTTGTTCCACAGCTCCCGCCAGCCACACACACATATTCTCACGTACACTCTCTCGCACATTCATTCAGCGCTAGTGGGTCACTCCTTACAATTCTTTATTTATTATTATTTTTTTGTAATTGGGTCCTTCTGCCCTCTGGATTCTCTGCCAGTTTTGGGGTTTGTACTCTTGTTCTTTGTTCAATAGTTATTGCTGGTTGGTGTTGTTTGTTGTTGGTTGTTGGTTGTTGGTTGTTGTGGTTTGTTGTTGTGTGTTGGTTGTTCGACGTTGTTTGCTTGTTTATGTGTTTATGTGTTTGTCTGTTCCCTCGGTGGAGGCTGTCTTTTACTTGGCCCGCCTACAAGCCTCTGCTGCTCCTTTGGTGCTCCATCGGTGGGGTGCTGGCTTAAAAGGGGTCCTCATCCCTTCACCCATCGGGCCTAACTTTTAAAGCTGGTATGTCGTTGGGGTGTGTCCGATTATACTGGCGGTCCGCCGGCACACCACTGTTGCTCCTTTGTTGTTCCCTCGTTGGGGTGTTGCTATAAAAGAAGTGGTCGTCTCTTCACCCATCGATCACTTGGCTCGTTGCTAGCTCTGGCTAGCTGCATCCACATCAGTTGTGGGATGTGATGCCGGTGTCCGCACCCACATCGGTAGCAGGATGGGGTGTTCTTTAAGCCTCCTGTTGTTGGTTTTCGTTGGGGTGTCTGGATTGAAAGGACCGTCCGTCCCCCACCCGTCGGCGACGCCACCTCCGTCAGAGCTCGGTGTTCCCACTCAAAGAAAAGAGGGACCGAAGCGACTTACAGGGAAAAAGAGAGCCCAACTTGTTGCGGGAAAATTTACCTCAACACACTGTCCTTTAGACCTTACAGCGTAATTGCATGCTTCCGTAAGAGCTGTAGCTTCGGCTGTAAAAATTGAAGCAAATTCTGGAAGAAAGCCATGTTTAATTAGATTTCCATTAGTAGTGGTTACTGCAAAACTAGTTTGGTATTGATTTTTAGAGCCATCGGAAAAAATAAATTTCCAGCCTTTTGCCATAAGATCTGTTTTAATAGATTCAAAAGTTGCATGAAATAATCTTGGAGGGGGTATTATTTTTATGGTAGATTGCTAGAGATAAAATAAAATTGCTGGGATCGATGTACCATGGAGGAAAGCAGGGGGTTGAAATGCGAAAAGCGTTTTGTGGTAAATTGGATTCTTTTAAGAGGTGCCAAATACGATCTATTGCAGAAGGAAGCCTTTTGTTCCGGCGGGAGCAAAGAGAAATGATAATGGTATTGCCAGCAATAGACTTAGGAGGGAAAAGGAATTTCGAGCATAGTCTCAAATTTGCCTGTAAGTGTTTTTCTTCTAGAGATGGTAAGCCGGATTCAGCCAAAATGTTCTTAATGGGGGTAGTAGGGAAAGCAAAGACAGATCTACGAATTGCTTGGTGATAGAATGGCTTCAAAATTCCAAAAACAGATTTAGGACAGTTGCCATAGAAGCACAAACTGTAATCTAATTTGTTTAATATGAGTATTTTGTTTAGATAGCATAAGGTGTTAATGTGGATTTTACACTTGCTCGAGGAAAAAAATTGTATAATGTTAATTCGGGGAATAAGGTTCTTTCTAAATTCTATGCAATGAGTTTTCCAATTGTATCTATTGTTGAATATTAATCCTAATAGAGGAAGATTATGGACGTTTTGTAGTTGGATTCCGTTGATTTTCACAGACAAACCCGAGCATATTTTTTTCCTGCATATATGTAGAATCTTGCTTTTTTGTAACGAGAGGCTTGCCGCCGAACGAGTTCCCCAATCATCAATTTCCTGCAGAGTGTGTAAAAAATTAGTTACAGTGTCAATGTTGCTGTTGTTTTTACTTAAAATAAAAACGTCGTCAGCGTAGATGCAGTGGTAGATGTTCTTGTATACTAAGATTATTCGACTGACGTCATCGAAAGCAATTATGAATAATACCTCTGATAAAAGTGAGCCCTGGGGGATGCTATTTTGCAGAGGAACCGTTCGAGAATAGGTATTATTAACCTTAACACAAAACTTTCTGTCAGAAAGGAAAGCTTTGATAAAGTTGAATATTTTTGGGCCTATACCCCATTCTTTTAATTTATTAAGAACCCTATGGATACCGATTCTGTCGAAGGCTTTAAAAAAGTCTAGTGACAAGATAGTAACATGGTTTTTGGCAGATAATGCAGTCGATATGAAATGGTCAATATATAATAAGGCATCTATGCATCCTTGATTGGGCTTGAAAGCAACTTGATTACGACTGACTAAATTCTTTATAACTATATACCAAAGAAGTCGTTTGCTAATGATTTTCTTCAAGATTTTCGATATACAAGGCAAAATAGGGCGGTACCCGTTAACAATATGAACGTTTTGGTTTGGTTTAAGAATAGAGATAACAGTGGCAGTTTTCCAAATTTGAGGTATGGTGCCGCTCGAGAAAACATGGTTGTAAAGTTGAAGTAAATTGAGCTTTGTTTCATTAGGAAGGTTTTGAAACATGGGATATGACAGTTTATCTCTGCCTGCGTGTAATTAAAGAAGTTGAATTAGATTTGATGCACCGAATCGTGATGAGGAAGGAATGTAGTACTCCGCTACACTACTATATTCTCACCCCATAATCGAAACACACAAGTGAATCATAATCCATACCCATAATCGAGACACAAAGTCCAGAACAAGTGATTCCCATACCAACGTCACAACTCAGTGGAGAATCCACTTTACGCTGCCACAAGCGAAACACTTGTAAACAAAACACTTCAATGCATTCACCCCGAAGTGTGCTATATGGGTCAAAGCCAAAAATGCCGACTCGACAATAACAACACAGGGCATGCACTAAGTGTCGCTGCACTTCGTCAGCAAGCAGTTGTACACAAAATGAATCAAATTACCGACCGATCGTACGAACGATCATGAGAGCCGACACCAAAGGGTAACTAACTGGGAAACTTAAATAAGACAATTAAATCGGAAATCCAAATCAATGAATGAAAAATGCATTGTGGGAATTATTTTGTACTGAGGCTATTGCGTAAGAATGCAAGCAAAATGATCTACAAATTTAGGATAAAAGGCAGTGGTTGGAAAGGTCAAAATCAGAGATAGAGAAATACTCCAAACAATAGAGATCGCAGCCCTTGCTTACACAGCGGGCCTTTATTGTACTATAAATTATTTAAATAATTCAATACAAAAAATCTAAATAGTAAAGGTCGCAGCCCTGGGTAACACAGCGGGCCTTTAACTATAATAAAATTAAATAAAAAAAACTATTATAACGATTTCATCAAAAGTCTTTTCTCTCTCTCTCTCCGGTTCAAGCTCTCTTCTCCGTACTATTACACGGAGCAAGCAATCGTAATACAACAATTGGTGGCAGCGGTGGGATACCCGTAACGAACGGATCCTGCTACCAACTACGAGTCTATACTGAACTCGATGCGTACTGGGGCTAAACACCAGGAGTAAAAGAAAAAAAAAAAAAAGTGGAAAAAGTGAAGAGTGAAAAAGAAAGTCCCATAAACATAAGACCTGGCGAATTCCAAATCGGACGCCGGAGGCAAAAGTGGGTAGTGTCAAAGACCAGGTTGAAATTATCAACTTTAGTGCGAGAAGCCTACCTGGCACATCACCAGCAGAAAGAAAAGAAGGGGCAGACCAACAAAAAAAAATAAAAAAATTTCAACAAAGGCAGAACAACAAAGAAAAGTAAATATTAGACATAAGGAATTTTTTTTTTTTTTTTAAAAGGGGTTTTTTCATTTACATTATTTGCAATTTTTACAAAACAGTTTTTTTTATTTTGAAAATTTTTTTTTTATATATATATATATGCTCGTATATCTTTTAAAACCTCTTAAAGCGTTCCCTCTAAAATTACTACCACAGGTTGTTATTTTGCAGCTTTTCGAAAACTTACCTTTTTCCAATTATTCAGACCCTGACACTAACATGTCAGAGTATAAAATCAGTCTTCATGACATATATAACCTGATCCCAACGGAATCAGGTTTCAACGGAAACCCGAAAGAGTTAAATAAATTCATTGCGTCCGGTAACATTCTATTCACGTCAATAAAGAGAGAGCCAGAACACAAGCTCTTTCTAGAGTTTGTGAAAAAGAGGCTTCAAGGACCAGCATTCGAGCTAGTCCAACTAAAATATTTCACTAAATGGAACGACTTAGTATCTGATTTGAAGAACCAATTCAGGGAAGTAAAGTCGCAGTAATCGGTATGGAATGAGTTGCTGAGGGTGCAACAAAGGGCAGACGAAACAATCAAAGAATTCGGTGGTCGCATCAGCCGGTTACTGATCTCCCTAAACTCTGCTACTTTCGCCACCACCAACGACGAAGCTATCCGACTGTTCTTAGCCGACGAAAACGATCGTCTGGCCATCCAAGTTTTCGAGAATGGATTAAGGAACCAGAACCTCAAATTTATGGTTTAAGCACACGGTGAAAAGGACCTGAAACGAGCAGTCTCCTACGCGGAGGAGCATTCGGCTCGTCTTGAGCGGACCACTGCATCACAGGCAACTAAATCACAGGCCCGTTTGTCAGACATGTACTAAAGTCGGACACACGTCGGCCACTTGCTTCAGCAAGCCAAACTTAGCTAATTCTTCAAACAAAATAATTCGCCAAACTTGTAATAAGGTAGGGCACACATCCCCAATAAGTTTTAGGAACCCCAATATTGTTCACAAATAACCTGTCTGCCAAACCTGCAACAAGGTGGGACACACTTCGGTCACATGTTACCAAAACACGAATTTTCCAAATTTCGCTCCACATGACATCAAAAAAGAGGTGCAGCTCTTAAAATGTAGCTATTGCAAAAAGACGTATGTAGGACACGTCTGATAGATATCGGAGTTTTGCCTAAACTAAACCCTTTTCGGAGAAACACTCCTGACACCGGTCAAACAAATCACCCACAAAGCGCTCTCCCCGAAGTTAGGCAATTCGCCATCAATGGTAACCAGCAATTCCTAAATGGAACAAACAAGGGAAGATGCAGTCGAAAATCTATTCCGAGTACAGGCCCAAGCCGACATCCACTAGTTAAATTAACTACGCTCGTATAATTCTGTCCTGAATATAAAGAGCCAGTGATACGAGTTAAATTTAGTCCATCGGACAAGTATTCGGCAACGTTCTTGCTCGACACAGAGGCTGACATCAGCATAACCAAGTTGACAAGAACAAAGACCAACATTCCAAATTTAAGTAAATGCTTTTTATCCACGATAGCGCGTGATTCAGTTCAAACTATAGGGCAAATAGTTGGAACTACAGAACTAAAGACTGAAGAATAGTCGACCCCGCTAGAACATTCATTTCAAGTGGTACCTAGCCAATTAAACCTATCATTCGATGGCATACTTGGAAACGATTTTCTGACTAAGTTTCAATGTTACATCGATTATCCCAAAAGAGAAGTAACATTAAAAACACTAGAAGCAACAGTGCAGCGGAATAAATACCGAGGTAAGTAAAAGAAAACTCCCGGCCAACAGTAAGACTAAGTCGAACAAGAACTTAGAGGACCGAGGAGAATAAGAAGAAACTCCCGACCAACAGTAAGACTAAGTCGAATGAGCACTTAGCGGTTAGGACCGAGGAGAATAAGAAGAAACTCCCGGCCAACAGTAAGATTAAGGAGAACTTAGCAGTTAGGACCGAGGAGAATAAGAAGAAACTTCCGGCCAATAGTAAGACTAAGAAAAACTTAGCAGTTTGGACAGAGAAGAATACTAATAATACTTACAGCATACAACAGTAAGACTAAGCCAAGAGAGAACTTAGCAGTTAAGACTGAGGCAGATAATAGTACTAACAGAAAATCCACATTAAATAATAAAATAGAAAAAAGAAGGGTGAAACCCCGATAATAGAAATTCCTTTCGATGATATAAACCAAAGAGACTTATTAATTCATAAAAAGCAAGTTCTTCCAGGCATTTGTCTCGGCGAGAGCGTGACCCGAGCCAACAATGCGAACATCAAAGTTCTAATGATGAATACCTTAAACAAGGAATAAGTTCTAAACACAGAAGACATCAATATCGAGTGGGGCACCCTGGAAAATTTTAGCTTGGTAACTGATAAACCCAACGACAAGACCAAAGGCAGACTATACAAACTCAAGTCATTCATAGACCTGGATCATTGCAACCGGGAAGAAAAAGAAACGGTGTTCAATATCTGCAGAGATTTTAATGACTTATTCTTTCTTGAAGGCGACAAACTCTTGTGTACAGAAGCTTTAAGTCATAGAATCATAACTGACCAATATAAGCCTCCATTTTACGTGAAACCTTACCGACTCCCTGATGCAAACAAAAATGAGATCCACAGACAGGTGAGCGAAATGCTACAGGAAGGAATAATCCAGCCTAGTATAAGCCCGTGGAACTCCCCAACTAGGCAGGGCAAAAGATTTTGTCACCCTCGATTTGGCAAACGGATTTCATCAAATCCGTATGAACAAAGAAGATAGTTGCAAAACGGCATTCAGTACCCCTTATGGACATTACGAGCACAATCGTATGCCGTTTGGCCTGAGAAACGCCCCAGCAACCTTCCAACGTATGATGAATACAGTACTGACGGGTCTACAAGGATTCGACAGTTTCGTGTATGTCGACGACATCGTTTTGTACGGTTACGATTTGAAAGATCACAACGCCAAACTAATTCGAGTCTTTAATCGGTTACGTCAAAATAACCTAAACCTCCAGCCAAATGCAATTTCTTAAAGAAAGAATTGATGTATTTAGGTCATATCATTTCAGAACGCGGCCTCAAACCAGATCCCGAAAAAATAAAAGCGGCAAAATCATTCCCTATACCTAAGTCTGTGAAGGGAATAAAATCGTTTTTAGGATTCGTAGGTAACTACAGGGGATTCATCCAAAATTTCTCTACAATAGCAAAGCCATTAATTAAATTATTAAAAAAGAATGTCGATTTTAGATGCATTCTGCGACGAAGCATTCCAATCCTTAAAAAATAAAAAAAAAAAAACTCCAATCAAGAAAGAAAGTGTAAAGCAACACACTGTTCGTGTAACCACCCGTAATCAAGACAAAAACGGGGAATCTTCGCAAGTTATATGCCTTAATCCACCAGAAATTCAAATTCTTTCCAGTCTCATTCTGCACGAACAGACAGGATCAATTTTCGCGGACAAACTAGCCAAATACAAGGTCATAGTATTGCCCTTAATAGACTCACCTGACGAAGAGATCCTGAAATCCAAATTTCCTCAATTTAAGAAACCACAAGCAGGGAAAAGTACCAAGCTGGCACTGCATAAACAAGTACCTATTCATGTTGTCACTCTCCCAATACCGATCCGCAGCCAGTCTGACGAAAAGATTGTGCCGTCTTGTCTGAACGACATCAAAGAAACATGTACGAAGGAATGTTTTAAAACTATAGGATTTTCTCTATCCGCAATAGGGAACGACCACAGGTTAATCTTCAGAGACCTTCTTGAAAAAACCTTTCAATAACGGACCCCACAAACATACGTGAATTACTCGTCGAATATCACGACTCACCATTCGGGGGATATCAAGGAACTACCCGCATTCAAGCACTGGCTACACACCTTATGAACTGCTTTATGGATATCCAGCCAACGTCCCCAGCAAATTCACACAGCAGCCAAAAGTTGCATACAACTATGAGAACTATGCGAACGAAGTAAGGACATGATTGCAATACGGATACCAAGCTGCCAGAGAAATACTTAAAAGAAAAAAGAAAAACTCAAAACAATATTTCGATAAAAAATCAAATACTAACAATTTCAATGTCGGTGATAAGGTACTATTAAAAAACAATGCTAGAAAGAGCAAGCTGTCTCCATTATGGGAAGGTCCATTTGAGGTAGTAAAAATTCTATCTAATGAGAACTCCATAATCAAAACAAGAAAAAAGACCAAAGCAATCCACAACAATAACCTTCAACCTTTCCAAGAATAGAAATGCTAAAAACTCCATTTAACAAAACGTCTCTAAAACATTACAATTAACGAAACACCTATCTTTATCCTATCCTCAAATTAAAAGGGAATCAAACAATTTTTTTCCCCCACTAAAATAAAATATAGCCAAACATAGCAAATTACTTAATGGTGCTGTATATGTAGACGCTGGCCACGTCAATTGCGACTGCTGAAGCCATGAGGGGCCATTCCACCACAAATGGTTAGATTGGAGGTCAAGTGGAAGCACTCCTCTGGTTGCTAAGCCAGCGGAATTATCTAGTGAACGGACATGGTGCCAGTAAGATTTTGGGAAATGTGTTTGAATTTTAGACACACGATTTGAAACAAAGGTTTTCCAGGTATATGGAGGCTTGCTTAGCCATGCTAAGACGATTGTACTGTCAGTCCAAAGAAACTGTTTATAATTTGTAATTTTTAAATGTGGTAGGGTATGGCACATTAAGTTTGTCAAGAGAACCGCTCCACAAAGCTCAAGTCTTAGCAAAGGTACTTGCTTGACCGGAGCTACCTTACTCCTGGCACATATTAGATACGAGGACCAAGTATCCGGACCTTGCTGAATACGTAGGTATAAGGCGGATGCATAAGCATGCTCAGAAACATCGCAAAATCCGTGCACCTGGATCGAGCTATGAGGAGTATATTCAACCCACCGAGGAACTCGAATGTATTGGATATTGGCAAGTGCAGCGGAAAACGTTGTCCAGCGTTGACACGTAAGGGGCATGAGTGGCATGTCCCAAGGCGTCCCATCCCGCCAGACTTGCTACAAAATCAGCTTAACAGTAACAACTACTGGGGCTAACCACCCTACCGGATCGAAAATCCGTGCAACGACTGATAAAACTCCACGCTTTGTCACTGGAGTACTATAATCGAAGATTGATGAGAAAAATTGAAACGAATCAATCATTGCGTTCCATGATATGCCTAAGGTCTGTGTCACACTCTTGTCATCGAATTTTAGAAAATCTTCGTGATAGAGAAAATGCTGGGGAAGAGTTTTTATGAAGTTGACACTATTTGATGTCCATTTTCGTAATGAAACACCTGCAGAGTTCAAGGCCGATACCAACTTTTTTCGCGCCTTTAAACACAATTCGAGATCGTGAGCACCCGACAGAACATCATCCACGTAGAAGTCATTTTTCAGAATAGAAGGAGCTATCGGAAATTCCGATTCTACATCAATAGCAAATTGTTTCAAAGTGCGAATAGCTAGGTAGAGTGCGCAATTCACACCAAACGTTACTGTCTTTAACTCATAGTCTTGACATTGGTCTACAACCGACTTTCCGAAAAGGATTCTTTGATATGAGTTAGGTAGTTAGTTAGTTAATTGACTTTTACTTTCAATAAATGTTTTACAATGTAACGATTAACCTAAGTCTTTAATGGTTTGGCCTGTGGCCGTCTACCAGGTTGACAAAATCCATACTTAAGTTTTACATTAAAAATCTCCATCTATGATACGCTTTCTATAACAAAGTGCTGCTACTGAGTAATCATACAAGACTTTCCATCCTTTTTCTCCATTTAAAATGCTCATTACTTCATCTTCGTCTAAATCATGTTTTCCGAACATTGATAGTCGAAATTCTTTTAAAATCCGACAAACACCAAGAAAATGTAAGATGTCTTCTCTCTTCTACATGTTGCAGAGGTCACAAAGTATTGGTAAATCTGGTCTATGGGGTATAAAGTTTAGTTGAACGAGTTCCCCTCTCAGTTTGAACTTATTTTGTCAACTGCATGACTATCTAGGAAGTATGTTTTTTCATTTAGAAAATTGTTTAGTTTGCTGTAATAGTTCGTAAACAGTGACGATTCAGCTTCTTCGACATATTGGTCATATATATGTCTGCCAAAATTCTCCAAAACCAAGTTAAATTTTTCTCTTAAAAAAGATGAGGATGCTCGTTCACTTGAATAGACAGATTTAATCCGCATTCAGAAGCTGTTTTCTTCCATTCCTCGCAAATGCCTCCCTTTGTTCTAATTATGCTTCTTAAAACTACGTTTGGTATTCTGCATTCATTCATTTCTAGTATTTTTAGGATATAGTTGAAGTGCATTTTGAGCGTGTACAAGATGTAGCATATAGTTCGGGGTATTTTTTGGTAATCGGAAAAGCTTCTTCAAAAAGTAGCGAAGAAATTTTTCCACAGCATCGTAGCCTTTGTAACCCCATACCTGAGCTCCGTAAAGCATTATCGACGCTGCGGTTGCGTGGAACAAAGTTTGTTTTGCACTTTGCGATACATATTTATTTTTGAAGCAACGTTCCCAAATCGAACAGATAGCTCTTTTAGCAACAGCCAATTTTTCCTTAAAGTGTGGTTTGAAATTTAAGGAGGACCTAGGTATCTACATCTGGATACTACCTCAATCTCTTCCACGTCTAATTTCCACTTTTCCAAATGTGAGAAGCGTCCTCCTGCATTTCTGAATATCATTATTTTTGATTTATCAAGATTTACAGTGAGATTCCAACTTTTACAGAACGCATTAAGCCTGTTTATCATTAACTCCAACAACAACCTTGGGTTGTGTCACCCAGAAAGACGATATCATCAGCATACATTAGCGCAGGAATTGATACACCGTTGAATCTTATTCCACCTTTGACATCATCTGTTACCTCATTGATGTATAATATAAAAAGCAGAGCACTTAAAATACAGCCTTGTTTAACACCCATCGAAGTTTCGAACTCTTCAGAAATTAAGTCTCCATCCCATACATATGCAATATTATTCTCATACAAGGCTCTCAGGATTCGAATAATTTTACTTGATACACCGATTTTGGAAAGCTTGTAAAAGAGTGCTTCACGTGGTGCTGAATCGAACGCTGCTCGAAAATCTACAAAGAATGCGTACAACTTTCTTTTCTTGGTTATTCTGGTCGATTGTAGAATAAACTTTCCTAAATCCAGCTTGGAATTCTTTAAGGATGTTATGTTCTTGTACCCATTCATACAATCTTTTGTAAATTAATGAAGCAAACAATTTGGCTGAAGTGTTTAAAAATGTGATTCCTCTGTAGTTCTTCGGGTCCCTGTAATCGCCTTTTTTGTGTAGGGGAAAAATTATTGCTTTCCTGAATACGTCGGAGATATTAGCAGAGGCGAATATTCGATTAAATTCAATTGTGAGAGAATTCATAAACTCATATGTGCAATTTTTATAGAACTCAAACGGGATGCGGTCAATACCAGGTGCTTTATTTGATTTCGATTTGCATATCACTTCATTGACTTCTTCCAGAGTAAATGCAGAGTCTAATTTTTCGTCTAAGAGCAGAGGGGCTGCATATTGATGTAGCGGCGAGGTTAATGGGGCATTAAGAAGTTTATCGAAATGAGTCCTGAGTTGCGGGGCTTTACGAGTTACAGAGATGTTAGACGTGTGTTCGTTTAGGTATTTGACAGCTTTCCAGAACTGAGCAGAAGATTTTGAATTATTTATAATCGCAATGTTTTGTTGTTCAAAGGCTACTTTTTTGGTGTAACAGATGTGTTTGTATTCCTTGCTGTCATCTTGATAGAGTGCTTTAAAAATACTGGAGTTATTCGACCTTCGAAGTTTGAGAAATTTAAATGATTTGGTTCTAGCTTTCATGCAATCAGAATCATACCATTTTTGTTTATATTTTGTTTATAGTTTTTAAATCTTTCGGAATGGATTTCTTTATTATTTCCGTCAGAGCTTCAATATTGGCTGTATAACGCTGTGTGCGTAGTTCCATAAGATTCACATTCATGTTTCGCTGATACGATTCCATTATTCAGTCATTCCAGACATATTTCGCAGAAGGCTTAATGGTTTTGTGGTAGAATTAAGGGTTACTTCCAAGGGCATGTGGTCCGAAAAGATCTCGGTTCCTATTTGAAAACTGTCTAGAAGCTTGAGCCAATTTCCCGAAACAAAACAGTAATCTATTATTGAGCATGATGTTCCTCTGATAAAGGTCAATTCGCCATCTGGATCTCCTTCGCAACTACCATTCAACAAGCACATGTCATACTCATCAGCAAGTTCAATTATTTTTGCTCCTTTGTTATCACAAATTAGGTCTTTAGATCTGTGACACAGTTCCAGCAGAGTACTGTTGTATCCCGATGCGAAATTATTTTGTGTGAGTCCTACACGACCATTAAAATCCCCAATAAGCATTATATCCGTACAGTCCAAGGAGTGCAGTGAGTCGCAGAGTTTATCGAAATCACGCTGCCAAAGATTACAGTTTAATTAGATTAGTACCAAAACTACATCCAGTGTATTCAGTTTTAAGTTAATAACATCCATTTCGCCAGCTTTTACAAAAATACTAGTATACAGTCCTTCGAGGTCGTCACGAAAGCCGAATAGTGTTCCACCACTTCCTCTCCCAAAAAGTGAAGTTTTTATAGCAGGAGCCCAGATTAATTCGTAGTTTGAGAAAATATTCTTAAATCTAATTTCTTCATTATCTAATAGATGTGTTTCAAATAATACAAAAATATCAAAACTTTTTACATAATTAAAAAATGTTACAAAATTCGTTTTGTTTTTTTTAAACCTGACACATTGTAGCTTAAAATTTTTATTTTCTTGATAACTATGTTTTTTTCAGCATCATTCTGGTATACATGGGCACATCATGCGTCACGTACAGCCGCCTTAGAGCTTGTGGATGGATACAAAGATTTTTCGCATATTGGTGTTTTGCTAAGTTTGGCATCACTGCTGCGATTGACATTAGCCGTCAAATTTGAAGTTTTGTGAGAAGTATTCTCTTTCGTAACTGTTTTGTTTGTATTTCTGATTTCATTAATAAAAAGATTTTTATTTAACGAAATGTCACCAAAAATAGATTGTATTATTTCAATGCCACTTTGTTCACCACACCTTAATCCAAGCGCGGAGTCCCAAGTAAAGACATTCTTGGCAATGTGGACCATGTCATCCCGTAGAGAAATCTTTATTGATGCGTCTTTTTGACGAAGCTCCTTCATGATTGGAATCATTTTTTCCCGACGGTGTCTAACGTTAAAGGGTAAGTCCTTTTGGATGCTTATTCTAGTACCCTTCAATTTGAAGGCATTCCTCATCACGCTCCAGGCAGACTCCTTCGATCTCATCTTTAGAACTATCGTAGACTTGTTCGTGTTATGGCTGTGTATCCTATACGCAGCCTCGACGATTTGATTCGGAGTTGAGTCAACTAACCCGGCGCAAATGGATTTTGCCTTATCGCTCATGTCTACTTGATCTTCAACAGGCAGGTGAACAACAAGATTCGCTTCAGTACTCATCTGTACCAGTCGGTCAAGCTGGTTCTCAAGACGTTTATTTTGTTCTTCCAGATACACAACTTTTTGCTCAAGTTCTTCTTGTCGCATACTCATTGCTGAGATTTGTTTAAAGAAATCTTGCAGATCTGCCTTTGAGGCTAATTGTTCCACAAGTTTTTTGTTGTTTTCGAGTAGAATTTCCTGCATTCTCTCAACACTCAGAGTAGAACCAGATAACATAGCGAGTTTTGGTTCAATTTCACTCAAGCTTTGGTGGCGTGTTCCGGAGAGGTGTGGGATATTCCTCTTTTTACCATTTATAGGTTAGTTTAATGATGGAATTTTTAACTTGACTATAAAATAGCTTAGGTGTTAGAACTTACTCGAATTTCAATTGCCTGAGGTAAAGCGTCTCTTAATTTATAAGGTGAATGTGTTTCCTCAATTAACTTTCACTTAAAACACTTTTCTTTTTTGCTTTTTGATCCGGAGATAAATTTTTTGCTTTCACTTTCGCTTCTGTACACGTGTCGAACGTTAAATAGTCAATAATGTCAATATATTAAATCAAACCAATGTATAAAAAACAAAAAATCAAATCAAATGAAAAAAAAAATTCATATCTTATCAAGAAATTAAATTATTCAATAATGTAATGCTAGAGACTAAGAAAAACTTTTGTAAACCTCCACACCCACTGCCACTTTGTCAGAAAATTAACCTGTTCAAGGTAGTAATTTTCTTCTCATTAGGGGGATGGGGTGTAGTACTCCGCTACACTACTATACTCACACCATAAGCAACACTTGTATCTTCCAATAGCAACAAGTACACCATAATTCACACCCATAATCTAAACACACAAGTGAATCATAATCCATACCCATAATTGAGATACAAATTGCAGAACAAGTGACTCCCATACCAACACCACAACTCAGTGGAGGTTCCACTTTACGCTGCCACAAGCGAAACACTTGTAAACAAAACACTTCAATGCATTCACCCCGAAGTGTGCTATATGGGTCAAAGCCAAAAATGCCGACTCGACAATAACAACACAGGGCATGCATTAAGTGTCGTTGCACTTCGCCAGCAAGCAGTTGTACACAAAATGAATCAAATTACCGACCGATCATATGAACGATCATGATCATATGAATGATCATGAGACACTAGATTTGCATTTACGTGTGGAGAAAATTGAAACGCATATTAACAAATCAACCTTCCTTGATGACGATATAACAGATTTGAGAAATAGATGTGACGCACTAGAAAGGAAAGAGGTTGCAGCTGATGCAATTCTTTTGGAGAAAATTTAAAATCAATTTTCCACCGCTTATGTCATGTCATCGAAAGCAAGCCTCCAACTTTAAAAGCTTCGTTCTCGGCATCGAGACAACACTAATGATCCACCCATCATATTAAAATTTAATTCGCCAGAAGAACGTAACAATGTACTCAAGGCCATTGCCGAACATCGCAAAAGAGAAAAAAGACAGCCTTGCCTAAGAGATGTTGGATTGGATTCAAATAAACCAATCTTCTTAAACGAGAGTCTAACGAACAGAAATCGTTCTCTCCTTCGACAAGCTGTTCGCATGAAGCAGCGAAAAGAAATTTTCTCAGCTACTACCAGATCTGGATGTGTTTTCATTAGAGAACAACAACTAGGACAACATATATGCATACACGACGATGGGACGTTAAATGCTCTTTCCGCGAGATGTCAACCACCAAAATCTGTAGGAGCAACAGAACCTGAGACTCTGTAATTTTGCACTTGGATACTTATTAATTTATCAAATTAGATCAATTTTGTAAAAATTTGCCAAATGGATTTGCACTTTCCACTCTATTCAACTCTATCTTATTTTAGCTTATTTACTTTTTCTGTCATTCTTTGCCTTTTTACTCTATTTTTCTCTTTTCTTCTTTCTCGTCATTCTTCTGTTTCATTTCATTTAATTCCAGAAGTACAATAAATAATGTCATAATGGTAGTTGTTGTTTATCGCTTGTGTATATTGTTGTTGTACCCAACATGATTCATAATTTTCAAACACAGGGTAGTCACAAAGATGTTTCAAAGATATTATTAAATGTTTTATGTAAACAAAAGAAGGGTTTCAGTATATGTCTTTTAAATGTTCAAAACTTAAAAAAACAAAATAGATGAAATGTGCTCAATTTTTAACGATAGTTTGGTCGATGTTGTTTGCTTGTCAGAAACCTGGCTATGTCCGGAAATGGGTGATGACCTTTTTAAACTGAATAATTATCACAAACCCAAACGTTCAGATAGACAAAATGAGATAGTCGGGGGAGTAGCAATTTATATTAAAAAAAAGTATGGATTTAATTTGGCAAAAAAATCAAAGCCGAATGAACTTATAGAGTACATTTTTGTCGAAATCACACATACTTGTGACAAAATATTGATTGTATGTATATACATGGCACCAAACACAGCAAACTGCTCTTATATAAGAGTTTTGTTAGAGGAATTGTCTCCAGTTTACGCGAAAGTTGTACTTTGCGGAGACCTTAATTTAAATATTCTGGAAGGAAAAGTAAACAATTCGTTGATATGGTAGAATCTTTTAATTTACATTTTGCAAATTATGATCAACCAACTCATTTTACGCCTAACAGACGACCCTCGCTGTTAGATGTATTTATTGTGCCTAATCCTGATTCCATATTGCACTACGACCAACTTCTTGCACCTGCTTTTTCACACCATGATTTGATATATTTGAACGTAAATACATTTCCAGTAAATGTAAATCAAGGTGAAGAAACGTCGTATAACTTTTCAAAAATTAGTTTAAATGCATTGCTTAGTGATTGTAGGAGTTTGAATTGGACACTAATATATTTGTTTGTTATTTGTTTCACAAACATGTACCAATAAAAAAAAAGTTTCTAAAAAGATGAATATTCCCTGGCTAACATCAGAAGTCCTAAGTCTTATTAGTAAACGAAATCTTTACGCAAGGTGGAGAAGATACAAATGTTCAGCTATTTACAATGAATACGCTACAGTAAGGAACGCAGTTACCCTTCTGATTCGAAATAAGAAAAAGTCTTTTTACCAGAACAAATTCAACTCCGCCGATTCTACCTCGAAATTTTGGAATAACGTTCCGGAGATGGGACTGAAGTCTGCTAAGGAATCTATCCCTGATAACACCGACCTGGATGTGCTTAACAGAAAGTTTGTTCAAAACAACTGCAATGCAATTGATTTTCAGAAGGTCCCTTCTAACACCGACCATTAGCAAGAAGTAATGTTTTCACTCTCCGGAGTTGATGAGTTAAGTGTTGGCCAAACAATTCTCAAGATCAAATCCAAAGCTGTTGGCTCGGATGATGTTTTCCCAGTTTTTATTAAAATTCTTCTACCTGTACTACTTTCTCACATAACCCACATATTTAACTCGGTCATAACTAAGTTAGTTTTTCCCGATAGGTGGAAAATTGCCAAAATTTTACCACCGCCAAAACCATCAACTTCTAACAATATCGAATACCGACCAATAGCGATTCTTCCTTTTTTAAGTAAGGTATTTGAAACTATTTTTAGTAACCAAATAAAATTATTTTTAAATAGAAAAAATCTTATCACGAAATTTCAGTCCGGTTTCCGCGCTAAATATGTTGGGTCTTATAGTATTTCTTGATTTTTCTAAGGCGTTTGATAGCGTTAACCATTCGTTATTATTGATGAAGCTGGAAAGGCAATTTTTCTTTGAAAGCTCCATCTGCAATTTAATGAGTTCATATTTATCAGATCGGTCCCAATATGTATGCGTCGGTAATAGATGTTCTTCGCTTCTACAAGTCACTTCAGGTGTCCCTCAAGTTTCTGTCCTGGGTACTTTGTTATTTTCATGCTTTATAAACGACATATCTAAGTGTTTTACGACCTGCGAACAATATATTCTCGGTATCGATATGAAGGAAAATGCGAATTCAATTTAAATTGTTTTTATTTTTCAATATAATCTCCCCTAACATCAATGCATTTGTTACATCTTGAGATAAGCTTTTTTAAACCCTCAAAAAAAATAAATTTCCTCTTATACCATTTATTGCCGACTTGAGTTCTTCATCATCCGAAAATCTTTTTCCACGAAGACATTTTTTCAAATCCGGAAACAGGAAATAATCACTAGGGGCAAGGTCTGAACTATAGGGTGGGTGTTGGATTTCTTCGAAACCACAATCTCGCGCAGCAGCCTTGGAAACTCGCGCCGTGTGAACAGGAGCGTTGTCATGAAGAAGCAACACACCCGCTGCGAGTTTACCCCGTCTTTTCTTTTTAATTTCCTCCCGCAAATTATGCAAAGTGGAAGCGTAGGATGTGGCGTTGATGGTTTCACCTTTTTTTTTGTACTCAATGAGCAAGATTTCCTTTGAGTCCCAAAAAACTGGCCATGAGCTTCCCGGCAGACGGAGTGACTTTGAACTTCTTCGGGGGGTCTGTTCCTTTTTTATGCCACTGCATGGACTCTTGTTTGCTTTCAGGGTCATAGTGGTGGACCCATGTTTCGTCCCCAGTAACAATTCGATCCATAACACCGTCCGCGTTCTCACTACACATCTCGAAAAGCTCTCTACAGCATGCGATTCTCACTTTTTTCTGAGGCGCTGTGAGCATTCGTGGCACCCACCTTGCACTGACCTTTGAAAGGTTAAGATGGTCATGAAGAATGGTGTGAATGGTACCAATTGAAAGCTTGGTGATCTCTGCCATCATTTTCACCTTTATTCGGGCATCCTCAAGAACAAGTTTTTCGACTTCTTTGATGCTTTCTCCCGTACAAGCAGTAGCCGGGGCGCCGGAGCGGGGGTCTTCTTCAATGGTCTCTCTGCCTCTCTTGAACTCACTTGTCCACTTTTGCACAGTTGATAATGAAGGTGCGGAACCCTGGTAAACAGCCACCATCTCTTCATGAATAGTTTTTTGACTTTTTCCTTGCTTAGTGAGAAATTTAATTACAGCGCGATGCTCAATTTTCACCATCATCGCCTCAGTTGCCATTATGATTCTGTTTAACTAGAGATAAAACGCGAATTAATAATCACATTTATATGAAATTTTACATGAATGCACTAAAATAATAGTATTACTTGATAAATAAGTCAATTTATATATACAACCACAGCTTCACCCCGATACCGAGAATAGTTTGAACGCCCCTCGTACTTTACAAATAACTTGAATTGGAATTTTCACGTAAACAAAGTTATATCAAAAATTTATGGTGCTCTACGTGGTCTAAGCCCCACGACAAAGTATCTTCCCACAAATGTTAAACTTAAGCTTGTTAAATCGTTCATTTTACCGTTATTTATTTATGGATCTGAAATATATTCGGACATAGACTACTTATCCAAAAGGAAACTTATCATGGCAAACAATATCTGCGCTAGATATATTTTTAATATAAAAAGGTCTGACCACATTTCCGAATATACCAATAAAATAACAGGCTGTTCACTATTAGCTCTTATGAACTACAGAACAATTAAACTATTTCACAAAATTATAACAACCAAACAACCGGATTACCTTTTTGAAAAAATTAAGTTCGCGACTAATCCAAGAACAATGAAAATATTAATTCGTGCGTTTTTTTTTTTCAAAATTTGAACGTTTATTTAAGAAAAACATGTACAATAGTATTATTCAAAGTATTGCCCATCTGAAGCTATGTCTTTTTCCCATCTTTCTAATAATTTGTGGATCAAATCCCAAAAGAACTGCGCCGGCTTGGCAGCCAAGAATGAATCAAGCCAATTTTGGATATTCTGCTCTGATGTGAACCGTATTTCAGTGAGGGCGTTCTGCATCGACCGGAACAAATGGTAGTCAGAAGGGGCAAGGTCTGGGTTATAATATATTTTCATAATTCATGTAAATTTTTTTTATTTGCTTTAAAACTCTGTTTTTATTAAATTCATTTACAATTACAAAAAAAAAAAAAAATTATTTGGGTTCCCATTCTTTCCTCAACTTCTTTCGAATGTCCTTCATAAGGTTGGTGACAGTTACATCCGTGATCTTTTTGGACGCTCTTTTCCATTTAGCACTAAAATCTTTTACGTGCTCAATTTTCCTCAATTTAGCTTTGACCAAAGCCCAATACCTTTCAATGGGATGGCACTGTGGAACATTGGGTGGATTCAAGTGTTTTGGGACAAAGTCGACATTTTTAGCAACAAGAAAGCTCAACGTCGCATGAGCATAGTGAGCTGAAGCTAAATCTGGCCAAAATAATGTTGAACCCTCGTGCTTGTTTAAGAAAGGAATCAACCGTTTTTTTAGGCACGCGTTAATGTACACTACTCCGTTAATTTTTCTCGTTGTAATAAACACGACGAGCTTCTGTGTCCACATTGGCAAATGGCCTGCCAAACGAGATATTTTGACCCGAATTTTTCCACCCAATCGATGTTGTTGATTGCGGAAGAATCTCAACTTCAAACGAGTTGTAAAACTGAGCACCTGTAAGAGTAGTAAAGTCGGCTTTGACATAAGTTTCGTCCTCCAAAACCAATCACGCTTTCTTGTTGCCGATCAACTCGTATAGCTTTCGGGCTCGTGTTTTTATGTCTTTTTTTTGTTTTTCAGAAATTTTTGGTATTTTTTGTTTCTTTCGTGTTTTCAGACCGTTACGTTTTTTAGATCTTTGTACAATTGTTTGGTTGGTTTACATTTCTGAGCAATATCTCTGGATGACATAGTACGGTTTCTTACGATGGTACCCACTATTTTCTTGTCCAAATTTGTAGCATGTGCTCCACTTTTCTGTTTTCGCTTAACTGTCAACGTCTCCAAATATCGTTTAATAACAGAATCCACTGTACTGCGTGCTATGTTTAAATTTTTTGCTATGAAATGGTTTGGACGCGAAGTATTTTCGAGCCATTTGTCGATGATCTTTTTACGGCGTTCCTCTTGACTCATATTTTATAAATATTTTAAACCACACCGAACTAAAATCAATAACAAACTGAAACTAGAGAATATACAGGCTAATTTGGGTACAAAATGGGATTGCAATTTTTACGCATTGGAAGTATAGCCCGTATTAAAATTTACGGATTTTATTCGTTTCAGTCCTTATACAACATTGTGATATCAGACTTATTTTTGAAACCGCATTGTGACCAGCAATTTTTTATGTTGTAGCATGGCTTCGCGACGTTTACTTCTACAAGATATCACTGAAATATTTGAAAGTATGCAAGATAGTGGAGATGGAATGGATTTCTCTGATGACGACCTCTTGGATGACCCAAATTGTACACCAGAACTCGAACCAGATTCTGAAGAAGAGGAAAATCAAAATTTGGAAGCGAACATAGCGAATATTGACGTGATTAATAGCTTAGAAAAGATGTGTAATGAAGTATATCCACAACATCATGAATTGTCTGACGATATACAGCCTTCAACTAGCAAAAAGGGAAAAAACATCATATGGAAGAAGAAGAATTTAGTTTTGAATGACATTCAGCTTGCTATTCTAGGTGAAATAACCTTGCCATTAGAAATTCGCAAACTTGATATCCCAATTCAGTTCTTTATGTATTTGTTCACAAATGATCTCATCGAAATGATTAAAAACGAAACTAATTTATACTCCATACAAAAAAAAAACCCTAAAACCACATTTACCGTGTCGACATTAGATATACATCAGTTTATTGGCATCGTTTTCTTTATGTCCATAGCTCATCTGCCAAGAGTTAGGAGCTATTGGAAAAACTCTATTATAATTCCGGCTATTCAAGAAACAATGTACCTCAATAAGTTCGAAAAGATCCGGCAGCTTATTCATTTTAATGACAACAGCAAGAATGTTCCAACATCGCATCCCGAGAACGACAGAATCTTCAACATAAGGCCTGCTATTGATAAATTAAATGAGTCGTTTATGAAAGTCCCATTTGAGCAATATTTGTGTGTGGATGAACAAATTTGTTCCACCAAGTCAAGAAATAATTTGAAGCGGTACAACTCTAATAAACCTAATAAATGGGCATATAAATTGCAGGTACTAAATGGTGTTTCAGGGTTTGCTTATAAAGTCGAGATTGAATCAGGCAAAGAAAATGTTGTCAACCCAGGGGAACCAGACCTCGGAGCCTCTTCCAACGTTGTTATGCGTTTAGCAAAGATTATTCCTAGGCATATGAATTACCGTCTTTACTTTGACAACTACTTCACTTCCATTCCATTATTAGGATATTTAGCCAAGGAAGGTATTTTGTCTTTGGGAACAATAAGAAGGAATCGTATACCCAATTCAAAACTACCGGATGGGAAATTATTTAAAAAACAACCTCGTGGTGCTTTTGTTGAGTATGTTGCCAATGTAAATAGTGTTGATATTTCTATTACATCTTGGCGGGATAACAAAATTGTGAACTTAGCGTCAAAATTTGCCGGAGATATTCCTAAGTCTACAGTGAGAAGATATGACAAATCTAACAAAAGATATATCGATATTGACCGACCGTTTGTTGTTGGAGAATATAACCGCCACATGGGTGGCGTTGACTTAATTGACAGCATTATGGGAAGATATAAAATTTTGCTAAGAAGTAAAAGATGGCAAGTGAGAATGTTTTATCATTTTCTTGATCTTACTTTAGCTAATGCTTGGCTTTTATATAACCGTGTAAAAAAAAAGACTCCTTCTACGAGTAATGACAAGATATTGAGTTCAGCAGACTTTCGACTTGAAATTGCAGAAGTTCTGTGTAAAGTAGGCACTAAACCAGCAGAAACCAGGAAACGAAAGGTTAACTTAGAGGTTGAAATTCAGGCAAAAAAAACACAAAGGCCCCACTCAACATGTTCGACCAAAACCTGTTCGACAAGATCAGATTGGACATTGGCCTGTATGGGCTGATAAACGAATAAGGTGCAAGTACCCAAGTTGTAAAGGATACACTCAAACTTCGTGTGAAAAATGTGGCGTGGGTCTCTGCTACAATAAAATAAATAATTGCTTCAGAAGCTTTCATTTGGAATGAAAAGAATGGCTTATGACATAATGTTGCATATATGCAACAAAGTGTTTTTTATAAATAAAATAGAAATAAACAAATTAAGTGCATTTTCATTTATCAGATTATAGTTTTTGGCATCAAATTAATCTGAAAATTTACTCTTTTTTAAATTTTGACACACTGCGATACAAAGGGTTAATTTTGTATTGATGATTGTTGTTACTGATCAATAACATAATTTTGTCCCAGTCCGCAGCGTCAGGGTTTCCGGCGATTCATTTTCAAGCAGAATCAATCCAGTCTATTGATCTAGCGGTTCTATTTTTCCTTCCTTTTAAGAGGGTCAGTTTTTCGTATATCTTTCTCGCATAAAACTGAATTGTGGTTCTCTTTTCCAGGGTTTTAATGGCGTTGGAGTTTATTGACATATTGACTGTTTCTATCATGCGCTCGAATTGTATTAGATCGATAACGTGCACCAATTTGAAGTGACCATTGATGATCCATCCCTTGCCTTCTTTAACCGTGACAATTGGTGAGTGTTAATTGAAGATTCGATAGGCATGGACAAAAAATAGGGAAGCGATTTTGGAAATATTCAACAATGGGATTGGGATGTTCTTGAAAGCTAAACTAGAATTATCTCAAGAGCAATTAATTTTACCGAATATACAATTTTTATCTTAAGACTAAAGTTCTAATGATTATTGGAAAATCTTAATGAAAAAGTATTTTTTTTCTTTTAATTTAATTTCGGTTTAATTTTAGTTTATTTTTAATTTAATTTTATAATTTATTGTTTTATTTTTTCCGTATTAACGTATTTTGTTAAGTTTTAAAAATGATTTCCTCCTGTATGCAGATCATGTGTACTTTTTTAACATAATTTTACAGTTACAAATGTTATTATGTTCAATTCTTGAACCTCTTAAAATCAGGTTTCTTATTTAGTAACTGATTTAGTGCGCGTGTGCTTAAACATTCCCTTTTCTTCATGGTGGATTGAGCGCAGCTCGACGCGCCAAGACTTTGAACGATTTTATGAATAATCGTATCCAAATAGTGATATTAACGATGGCATTTGGCATAGGCCTTTAAATTACAACGTGTATTATTATTGAATACATTTTGCATGAAATAGTTAGGCACAATCTGTTTAATTTCCAATGACAGGAGGTGAGTGTACCTGTCATTTCTTGATTTGATTATTTGAACAATTTATTGATGGGGATATGCAATAAAATAAACTCATTAAAAGACACAAAGAAAGTTGTAAAAAGAAAGAAACAAAGAAAGAAAATATAGTAATAGTAACAAAAGTGGTGAACATGAAAAAATATCAGCAGTAGAGCAAAATTGTATTTATTATATTGGGTCTACAAGTAAGTTTCCAGCGTTTGTCAGAGATGACGCCACCAGTGGATCCCGGGCAAAAATGTCAGACTCCATGTGTTTTATTTGTAGGTTTTGTATCTGTCACACAATTTTGCAGCGTTATATTTGAGCAGTTCTATCGGTGTCGTACATTTTATCGAGCAAAATCATGGCAAGTTTCCAGCCAAATAAACGTCATTTGCGGGAAGCGCTGCTTTTATTCTTTAATATGAAGAAAAGTGCGGCTGAGGCCTATCGTTTGCTTTCGGAAACTTATGGGGCGGAATGTATTGGTGAATCGACGTGCCGCGAGTGGTTCAAACGGTTCAAAAGTGGTGATTTTAGAGTTGAAGACAAAGATCGCCCCGGAAAGCCGAAAAGTTTTGAAGACGAGGAATTGGACGCTTTACTGGATGAGGATCCGTGTCAGATTCAAGAAGAACTTGCTGCATCATTGGGCGTCACGCAACAAGCCGTTTCCCTGCGCCTAAAAGCACTGGGATTCATTCAAAAGGTTGGAAACTGGGTGCCGTACGAATTGAAGCCAAGAGACGTCGAACGGCGATTTTGCATGTCTGAAATGTTACTGCAGCGGTATAAAAATAAATCATTTTTGCATCGTATTGTCACTGGTGATGAGAAATGGATTTATTATGATAATCCTAAACGTAGAAAATCGTATACAAAGCCCGGCGAGACCGCCCAATCGACGCCGAAACGAAATATTCACGTGAATAAGGTCATGCTCTGCAAATGGTGGGATCAAAAGGGTGTCATATACTACGAACTGCTTCCGAGTGGTGAAACCATCAAAGGACCATTATATCGAACCCAACTAATTCGTTTGAAGCTGGCATTAAAAGAAAAACGGCCAGAATATGAGACCAGGCATGAGTCCGTCATTTTTCATCACGACAACGCTCGGCCACATGTTGCGGTTTCGGTGAAAAACTATTTGGAAAATAGTGGATTGGAAATTCTTACTCACCCGCCTTACAGTCCAGACTTGGCACCATCTGACTACCACTTGTTTCGTTCGATGCAGAACGCTCTTACGGGAATACGCTTCAGCTCAGTAGAGGAAATCAAAAATTGGCTCGATACGTTCTTGGGCTCGAAAGACGAGAAATTTTTTTGGTCCGGAATTCATAAATTGCCAGAAAGATGGGGGAAAGTTGTAGCTTCCGATGGACGATACTTTGAATAAAGCATTGTAACTATGTTTTCATAATAAAACTTCATATTTTGGAAAAAAAAACGCTGGAAACTTACTTGTAGACCCAATACATTAATTTATATTAAATTATATTAGAAACGTCAAAAGAGAATAACCACTTCCTTGTATGTTTAAGAAAAACTGCTTTCACTCTCTCACATCTAAGGTTTGCCGGTAATGCGTTAAAAAGACGGGGTACAGTTACTGAATAAAAACGTGTATACTAGATGGAGTGAAAAGCGACCTCCTTGGGAATTAAAAAATTTTTTTTTTTTTAAAGTTTTTTATATTATTCAATATAGTTTCCTTTTAGTTTTATATACTTGTTCCAGCGATTTTCCAACCTCTTGATCCTGTTCGAAAAGTAATTTTCCGGAAGGTCTGCAAAATACTCCTCCGTGGCGTCGATGATTTCCTCGCGTGAGCTGAATTTTTTATTGATGAGCCATCTTTTGAGGTTTGGGAAGAGATAATAGTCCGAGGGATCCAAATCCAGTTATGAATCGACGCCAAAAGTCCGCCCGATTCCACATCAGCCAGTCCAAACACTCATTCGAAGTGCTCTCGCGTTGGTGTTTTTGGTCAGGAGTGAGCATTCGCCGCACCCAGCGGCAGGATAACTTTTTCATATGCAGAATATTGCCCAAAATATGGCGTGTGCGCTCAGTACTAATCTTTGTGGTATCTGCTAACTCGCGCACCTTCACTTTCCGGTCAGCCAACACCATTTCATGTATTTTTTTTGACATTGTCCTCTGTAACCGCATCGGAGGGCCTGCCGCTGCGGACTTGATCTGTGGAGTTGCGGCCACCACGAAACTCTCGAAACCAATATTTGACGGTGTAATCTGACGGAGCATTAGCCCCATAATATTTATCTAACTTTTCTTTGGTTTCCTTCGCCGTTTTGCCTCTCAAAAAATAATGTTTTATGAGAGAACGAAAATCGTTTTTGTCCATACTCAACATGATGCCAAACACGTCAACAACAATCAGCTGTCAAAACATAACTAAAGACAGTATCGCACTGAAATTTGGCATGTCTGCCTAAATATGAACGGACTTCAAGGCACCATAACCGTTTTTGCACTAGCAGCGCATTCTGGCGGCCAAGGAGGTTACTTTTCACTCCACCTAGTATTGCAGAATGGCCCTGTATAAAAGTTTTGTCTGCACTATCTCGAAATCGCCCAGGATTCCTTCAACAATATGAACCCATGTCACATACTGCGTGAGGCTACCCTCATAGACTTGTAGTTCCTTGACGCAATCTGGCAACCTGGATATGTCGCGCAGCTCTGTCTCGGTACGTGGAGCACACAACCCAATTTGCCTAACAGGATCTTCCGGTTCCCGGGTGCGCTCATCGTAAAGGACCTAAAGCCGGTTTTCTATGGCCTTTATTTGTCCTAGGATGGCATTCACTGCACCCGTCACTTCGGTCAAGGCTTTAGTTACCGATTCCATAATAGTACAATATACAATACCATTATGGTTGTTTTTTCTTGGGAGGATCTTTGTGATCGTTTGAGAAGTTGATGGGGCACTGGTGTTGCGCTTCTTACATTGATCACGTACTAAAAGGGCGTTAATACTAAAGAAGCCTTTTCTATTAAAGTATAGATTGCTTTCTTGGTGAGGTTTGCGCATTTGTATATGGGTCCCATCTACACTACCGATGACACTAGGTATTTGATATTTTTCAAGAAAATATCTTCTAGTTTTCTGTTTTTCGTTTTCCGTCACGTGTTTTATTCACTTTCGACACCGTTGAGATTCCAAAGCTTTTAATACCTCATTTATCACTTTGCTCACTGTCGGTCTGGTTAAACCGATGTCATGATCTCTCCCAACCGATCTTTGAAAACTTCCCTCAGCCAAAGAGCGAAGCGTTGCTGCAAGTTTATGTGTGCTGGGAATTGATGAAATCTTAATTACTGACTCTATTTCTCCCAAAACATTTAAAAATACGTCTTTGTTCAGTCCATTACAACCTTTGAAACTGCAAAAATTTAAATAAATTCCTTTAAAAAATATCTATAATCAGATAGTTTCAGGAAGATCCAAGATATTAGCATTTTCACGTAACATTCTCCTTCTATTTTTTTCTCTTTTATGTTTGAATCTTATTTTATTTAAGATAGAAAAAAATATTCCATCCATTACGAATTGTTAATAGTTTTTACTTTTAAAGAAATAATTTTCACTCCACGAAATAAATTGTAACTATAGCAACTACATAATTGACAGTTCGAACATAAATTCGGAAAGATCGAAAAGTGAATTCGAAACAATCCAAAATGTGGAACACGAAATTTCATTCCGAATGAAATTAGAATGTGAATTGAAATCGATTTCGATCGTAATGTAGAACATGGGTGTAAATGAGCATATTGCCTTTCCATTAGGGCAGTTCGGCGTTTGATTACCAACCGGGCCTGAAAATTATTCATTTTTTCCAGCCTAGAACAACAACAAGCCAACTTACCTATATACTAATACTTGTGCCTCCTCATTAAATGATGGATGCCGTCGATGTTGCGAAATAATGCAATCTCTTTGAAGCATATGTTTTAAATTTTGTTATTTTCCATTAGTAAACTTATATTATAAGTTTTTTTCGTCGAAACGTACGAGGGGCGATCAATATATTCTCGGTATCGATATGAAGGAAAATGCGAATTCAATTTAAATTGTTTTTATTTTTCAATATAATCTCCCCTAGCATCAATGCATTTGTTACATCTTGAGATAAGCTTTTTTAAACCCTCAAAAAACCCTCTCTGCAAAATACCCATTTATTGCCGACTTGAGTTCTTCATCATCCGAAAATCTTTTTCCACGAAGACATTTTTTCAAATCCGGAAACAGGAAATAATCACTAGGCACAAGGTCTGAACTATAGGGTGGGTGTTGGATTTCTTCGAAACCACAATCTCACGCAGCAGCCTTGGAAACTCGCGCCGTGTGAACAGGAGCGTTGTCATGAAGAAGCAACACACCCGCTGCGAGTTTACCCCGTCTTTTCTTTTTAATTTCCTCCTGCAAATTATGCAAAGTGGAAGCGTAGGATGTGGCGTTGATGGTTTCACCTTTTTTTTTGTACTCAATGAGCAAGATTCCCTTTGAGTCCCAAAAAACTGTGGCCATGAGCTTCCCGGCAGACGGAGTGACTTTGAACTTCTTCGGGGGGTCTGTTCCTTTTTTATGCCACTGCATGGACTCTTGTTTGCTTTCAGGGTCATAGTGATGGACCCATGTTTCGTCCCCAGTAACAATTCGATCCATAACACCGTCCGCGTTCTCACTACACATCTCCAAAAGCTCTCTACAGCATGCGATTCTCACTTTTTTCTGAGGCGCTGTGAGCATTCGTGGCACCCACCTTGCACTGACCTTTGAAAGGTTAAGATGGTCATGAAGAATGGTGTGAATGGTACCAATTGAAAGCTTGGTGATCTCTGCCATCATTTTCACCTTTATTCGGGCATCCTCAAGAACAAGTTTTTCGACTTCTTTGATGCTTTCTCCCGTACAAGCAGTAGCCGGGGCGCCGGAGCGGGGGTCGTCTTCAATGCTCTCTCTGCCTCTCTTGAACTCACTTGACCACTTTTGCACAGTTGATAATGAAGGTGCGGAACCCTGGTAAACAGCCACCATCTCTTCATGAATAGTTTTTTGACTTTTTCCTTGCTTAGTGAGAAATTTAATTACAGCGCGATGCTCAATTTTCACCATCATCGTCTCAGTTGCCATTATGATTCTGTTTAACTAGAGATAAAACGCGAATTAATAATCACATTTATATGAAATTTTACATGAATGCACTAAAATAATAGTATTACTTGATAAATAAGTCAATTTATATATACAACCACAGCTTCACCCCGATACCGAGAATATGTCGAACGCCCCTCGTAATCTTGAAAATATGTATTAGCCCGTTTGCTTGTAGTTCAGCCGTGCACCATTACTTACTCTTGTCGTTCGTTTTTACTGCTGTCACGGTTGCTACATTTACAGTCTTGATTGCCTCATTTTGCAGCGTTAATATACTTTTTCGAGGTGTATTTTATAGATGTTATCAGAATTTCCGCTATTCTTAGTCCATGCTTGTAAAGTTTATCTTTTATACTTAAATGCTTTCTTTGCTTCATCGTTCCACCACCAAGCTTTTTTATTTATGTGCTGCCGACCTTTAAAAATACTGAGCAATTTTTTAAGGCGTTGCTGAAATAATTTTTGTTTAGGCTAAACAATTTATGTATATTTTATAAGATTTGTTACAGAAAACTACCACCTAGGTTTATTTATAAAGAATAAATAAAATATTTTGGAATACGAGCCTAAATGTAGATGATTATTGACTTTAAAATTTTAGAATTTATTGCGGAACATGGAATATCAATGGTCAGCCGTATCGTGAAAGCCCCTTGAAATTATGGCTGGCAGCTTCTGAAGACCCACCAGATATCTACGCTATTGCCTTGCAAGAATTGGACCTTTCTCCGAAAGCCATAACTTTCAACGAAAGTCGTCCTGATCCTATTTGGATGTAAGCACCTTACTATTTACATTTGAAAGTTATTAAAAAAACATTTTATTCGTAGTCAAAAAATAATGGATAATCTTCATAGCGGAGCTATATACGAAGAACTAACCTCAGTTCGTCTTGTGGGTATGATGCTAACAATAATTGTTCGGAAGGAGTTGCGTTCAAGTGTAACACGTTATAAAATGCAAACAGTCGGCACCGGAGCACTAAATTTTATGGGAAATAAGGGTGGTGTTGGTGTTAGTTTAACGCTTAATGAGGCTACCATTTGTTTTGTAAATTCACACTTAGCTGCACATTTAAACGAAGTTGAGGCGAGAAATCAGAATTTTGCAGAGATAAACAAGCGATGTATTTTTGATGATATTTTTGATCGAAGGCAGATTTCGCAACATGAGTAAGTAAAAATTTAAAGAAAACAAATAATCTTATGTCTATACACATACATTTTCAATATTTTAACGGCACTTAAATTAAAGTAAGAAAATATTCGGATTCGTATTGTATATATAGCTAACCCACTATTTCCCAAGCAAAGAAAACCGAAATTATTTAAGATTATTTTTTTCTATTTTAAATGCAAAGCTGCAGTTAAGATAACGATTAAAAAATAATTAAAATAAACTGAACGAAAGAGGCTGTGGAATACGTATACGCAACATCCACTTCGTTCTGGGGAAAAAATTCTATAGTTCGTAATTCTATTCTCATGAAGGTCAACGCCTGCCGTGTGTTTGTGACAACATTGTGACAACTGGCTAACTTCATACTGCATTTGGGAATTACTTTTCCGATATTCTACATTTCAGTCTTTATCAGGAATGCATCAGTAAATGCGGTTTCGTTTTCAAAGCTTAGAAATCTTATGAACATAGTTCGAGTAGGAATTAGGATGCGCTTCTATAAGAAATCGAGCTATCAAGTTTAAGGGTACACGCAAAACAACTGAAAGCAAACCATATCACTATCTATCAACGCCTTGAAAAGACGGGAAAAGTCATAAATTTGTGAATATGAGCACCAGGACATCAGAGCAGAAAAAAAAACCTTCGAGAAGATATCGATGCTTGCAATACGCTTTGTCACTACCAACAACTGTGTGGCATCCAATGACTTTACGAATATATTGTAGATAGAAATAACCGCTCAGTTCAGTGTCATAAATGCAAGTGTTCTTTATTGTATCATAAATATTTAAGATGGGAAAAATAAATGAGAGAGGGAGATTACAAATTATTAAGTTGATCTCTATGTTTAATCTCTCAAGTTTAAAATACAATTCTAAATTCATTAAGGACAAACAGCTTCTTAATCCTCTGGAGTCAGGGTTCCGGTGCGGACATAGCTGTGTATCAGCTTTATTTAAAGTTTCTGACGATGTAAGACAAGCAATAGACGCTGATTATACAACTGTGATAACGCTACTTGACTTTTCTAAAGCATTTGACTGTATAAATCCCAATATTCTCTGTGATAAACTTACGACATATTTTAACTTCTCTGACACATCTAACAAATTATTGTAATTCATTCATATATGACTAATAGCTTGCAAGCTGTTTCATGTAATACTTAGTAAACTGTCTTCGTTTCTTCCTGCTAATCGTGGTGTTCCCCAAGGAACTATTCTTGGTCCATTATTGTTCTCTCTTTTTATAAATGATCTAGTCTCCATTTTATTGCATTGTCAATATCATATATGTATATGCTGGCGATGTTCAATTATACTTTAGCTTCCCTATTGGCATAATTGAAGATGCACTTGCAAAAATAAACGACGATCTATGTTCTATTCTCGAGTGGTCGACACGCCACGATCTAAAGCTGAATCCTGACAAAACTAAAGCCATACAAATGTCTAAACATCAACAGTATATCCCTGATTTCCCTCCTATCCTTTTAAATTCCTCGCAAGTTGAGTACATTAACTAGGTAAAAAACCTTGGAATAACCTTTAACAATAAGTTAACTTGGGATATTCACATAAATTCTATAATCAATAAAATATATGCGTCTCTACGTGGATTACCCATTAGAAAAACAATTTTACCTACTCAAGCCAAACTCAAATTAATAATATATGGCTGTGAACTGTTTGCGAATTCTGACTCGTACTCGTTTCAAAAATTATAAGTTGCTTTCAACTCAATTGCGCGGTATGTTTTCAATGTTCGTAGATTTGATCATATTTCATCTGAAGCTCGTCAACTCCTTGGATGTGACTTAAAGACTTTTTTTTTAAATATCGTTGTTGTGCTTTGCTCTTCAAAACTATTCACGTGAAGGAACCTATCTACCTGTTTAACAGAATTCATTTATGTTCATCAAATCGCTACATAGTCTTGCGTCCTGCCACATTCACCTGCTTAACATCACGCAGGCAATTTTTCATTTATGCTGTTAAGCTTTTTAATGGTCTACCCATTCGTGTGAAGTTCTTAATCGAACGCCGTAAATTCCTAACAGCTTGTTTCGAATACCTCTCCAGTTTGAACTGATTTATTTTCTTTTCTCTCTTTCTTGGTTGCGCTTGATTTTTCTTTAACTCAAAATTTTGTTTTCTTTTATTTATTACATGTAACACATTGGTTGAAAAGTCCGTGCCGTTTTATAGTAAAACACAAAATTTTTTTTCAAAATTCAACTTTATTTATCAATATAGTTGCCTTCGAGGGCGATACACTGATTGAAACGATTTTTCAATCTTTTGATACCAGTTTTGTAGTACGATTTCGGTTTAGCCTCAAAATAGGCCTCTGTTTCGGCGATTCGGTCTTAAATCTCTTTCCGGCGAGCACTCTTTTGAGGTCTGCGAGCAGGAAATAGTCGCTGGGGGCCAAATCTGGAGAATACGGTGGGTGGGGAAGCAATTCGTAGCCGAATTCTTTCAATTTTGCCATCGTTTTCATCGACTTGTGACACGGTGCATTGTCTTGATGAAACAGCATTTTCTTTTTCTTCAAATGCGGCCGTTTTTCTGCGATTTCGTCCTTCAAACACTCCAACAACGGAATGTAATAGTCGCTGTTGATAGTCTGCCCCTTTTGGAGATAGTCGATGAAAATTATTCCATGTGCATCCCAAAATACGGGTGCCATAACCTTGCCAGCCGAGGACGAGGTTCGTCGCCTGCTCGCCTGCTCGCCACTCAGCTGACTGCCGACTTGACTCAGGTGTGAAGTGATGGAGCCAAGTTTCATCCATTGTCACATACCGATGCAAAAATTTGGCTTTATTGCGGTTGAACAGCTTTAAACACTCCTCTGAATCATCAACACGTTGTTGTTTTTGGTCGACTGAGATCAAACGCGGCACCCACTTTGAACAGAGCTTTCGCATGTCCAAATATTCGTGTATGATATATCCAACACGCTCTTTTGATATCTTCAGAGCCTCAGCTATCTCGATCAACTTCACTTTACGGTCATTCGTAATCATTTTGTGGATTTTTTTTGATGTTTTCATCTGAAACAGCCTCCTTTGGACGTCCACTGCGTGCATCATCTTCGGTGCTTGTATGACCATTTTTAAATTTTTCAATCCTCTTGCGAATGGTTCGTTCGGCTTGTGCAGAGTCCGGGTAACACTTATCAAACCATTTCTTTGCATCGGCTGCATTTTTTCCCATTAAAAAGCAATGATAAATCAACACACGAAATTGCTTTGAATCTATTTTTTTCTATTATATATCTCGAGAACTAATCGTCCGACAGCTGTCAAATTTATGCACGTATTTTTTGAAGGTTGATCTAACTGAAAATGGTATGGATTTAATTCAAGTGGTGCCCTCTCTTAGAAACTGACTTTTCAACCCATGTGTTATTTTCTTATTGTTCTCTTTAATTTTAAATAAGCATTCTTTTCTTTAAATGTTATATTATATCCTGTACTAATTAGAAGTTTACCTTGATGTAAAGTGTTGTTTTTGAACTGATAAACTAAACTAAAGTAAACTAAACTAAGTTAATTTAACAAGGTTTTTTTTTCTTCTGTTTTGTAAAAAAAAAGCAAATGATTCTTATTTGATATATTGTGTATAAACGATATCCTTTTGCTTTTCATAACAGTTGAAGTAATATGCGTGTACATACATATATATTTAATAATCAATTTATTTGAAAACAATTCCTGACCTTGTACGAGATTTTTATTTTTTATTTTTATAATTAGATGCACCTTCGGCTTGTTAAAATTAGTAATTTTGTTTGTATTGTAATATCGTTTCAGACTTGACTCTCATTGTCAGCTAACGAAGTTCTTTTAACATTAATTATCGAAGTGATCATGATAGAAATTATAGCGCAATATGTCTTTGTTCTCTTTTTTTTTAAATTTAGAATTTCTTCTATATCCTCTATTTTTTGAAGGAATCAAAACAATATAAGATCTTGGGTAACTCAGTTTTTACTCTATGTAGCCTATTTTCCAATTATTTTCAATTTTGCAATAAACTTAGTCGTTAATACTAATACACTCTTCTTACGTGTCTATTGTAATATTTTTAATTTTGTGATTGTTTGTGTTTGCATTTTTAATATTGTTGTCCAATTCAGATTTTAAAAGCTTCGAGTGAATTGGTGGCTTAATGCATGGTCTTCTATTAAATAAAATTTAGACTAATTACAGGCGTATTATTCTATTCCAAAAGAGCTAGATAAAAATCGTAAGCCTTTAACAAACTCTTTGCTATTTAGACTACTCTCTCTGCAAGTCTATTTGACTCAGGATAATGAGGACTGCTAGTCAAAATTTCAAAATTCAATGTACTGGCAAATTCTCAGCATTTAAGAGAAATTAATATATTAATGTATTACAACTTATGTACTCGTACTATATCCTCCTACTCCTACTCTCCCCTCACTCTACTTTTCTATCATTATCATTTTATTTTTTATTTTTATTTATTTATTTATTGATAAATTATAAATACACATTTAAAATTATAATACTTCAGTTATTTATTTAACTAAGAAATAGTTATGTACAATCTGTTGCCTATAGCAAGTGGCGAAAGTACTTATAAAATTAAAAAAAAAAAAATTTAATTAAACAATAATATTAAAAAAAAAACTATTGATGGGGATAATACAATGCGAAAGTCTTGTTTAAAAATTTAAAAGAAGAAAAGTAAAAACAATAATAATTTATATCACTGAATTAAAAAATGTATCTATATCATTATGGTCAAAAGTGAAAAGCCATTTTTTAATACTATTTAAAAATACAGTTTTCTTCCTCTCACATCTAAGGTTTTCTGGTAAAGAATTATAAAGTCGAGGAGCGGTAATAAAATGGAAACGTGAAAAGTGTTTTTTGAAAATAGTTGGAGTAGTTACGAAGTTTCTTGTGTTGACGCGCAAATTATGACGTTCACGAAATCTAACATAGTAAAAACCGGAATTTTCGTAAAATATTCTTAAAACTTTATAACAATAGAGATGTCTTCATGGAAGAATTGCTAAACATTTGAACAACTCGAAACTAGGTGTCCAACGATCGACTTTAACCATTATTCTAATAACATGTTTTTGTTTAGATAACAAAGGCTCTATTTTATTAAAATACGCGCCACCCCAGCAAGAGATACCATACTGCAACTTTGATTTAAATAAACAATTGTATACCATTTTTAAAACATTAAGATCGCAGTAGAGATTGAGATGGTACATTTGTCTAACAACCCTATATAAATAATGCTTTAGATAAAGAGTGTGATCATTCCAATTAAGCTTATTATCTAATATGATGTCCAGATATTTAAAGCTGTCGACACATTCAATTCTAAAGCAATCCTCGCTACAATTTATATTTTCATCAAAAGGCATAACACCAGGGGCAGTTTGGTCATTTAGACGGAAACGTAGGCAATTTGGTGAGTGATAATAAAGTGGCAAGTCATCACAAGTTACACCCTTGATATTGAATTTCATAAACTTAGTCTTACTACCAATTACCAGCTTATGCTCCTTGAACCATAGTCGTAGTATATCTAGGTCGTTATTAACATCCAAAAATAAATTTAAATAGTTGTTGCTTGAATACGATAATGCAGTATCGTCAGCAAATGCTGTGATCTCAACGCATTTTTGACTCTTACAATTTGCTTGCGATTCGAGAGATTGGAAGTAAACCAGTCGTGAATAAAACCTCTGAAAAACGCATTTAAGAGTTTATTTAAAAGCAAGTTATTATTCACCATATCAAATGCCTTGGTTATATCGATGAATAGGCAAGAAGAAATCTGGGAGGTATTCAGACTAGTATAAATTTCCCCAATCAGTTTTAATAATGCAGTTTCAGTAGATCCTATCTCCTTCATATTTTACTAATCACTTTCTATCTTCCTGTCATTCTTTCTAGTTGTTGTGAATACGGCTTTAATTGTTCACGGTATACGCTTGCGCTTCCACTATATGTGTTTATTTATCTTAATGTTGGCCCATAGTAGCTGGTGATTTCAATTATATCTCTGGGCGGTCAATGATAAAAATTCTTTCAGAAGTTGACAATGGCCTAAAAGTATGATATATTAATGCCCGTAGTCTAAGTTTAAGTAAACTTGTGTGAGAGAACTTACACAAAAAAAAAGAAGAGAGTCAGACGATGTTTGGTATTACCGCTTTTATTGACTGTACTGAACTGATTATGAGTACACACAACACAATGCCTTTTTCATTAGAATATAACCGCTTCGAATAGATCGCACAATCGGATGGTAACAGGATGTTATGTACATAATGTGGACCAGTGTACACACTTGTGTTTAAAAGTGAACGAACATTTTTTTAATAATTGCCTACAATTCGGCCATCCTGATCGTGTTATCGCCTCGATTGCATTGATCTGTAAACTTATACATACGCTTTATATCATAATGATAAATATTTACTCAATGCTTATTTTAATTCAGTTATTTAAATTCATGTTTTTCATGTAGTTACATTCATAGAATACAAATAATTTGTTTTATATTGATATTGTGATTCGTTCATACAAATATACAAATTTATTCATTACTTCAATAATATGACAGATACTGTATATTTAGATTCAAAATAAAACTTGCAAAAAATTGGTCAGGATCGTGAAGAAGTTCGTTATTTGAATTCATTTACTTTACTTTATCGGCATCTTCTTCGAGGTTCACAATTTCATCTTCATCACATTCATTGCTAGATGGTATCAAAAAAGGCCTCATATTTGCTGGTGACGATATTCCTTTGTACGGCAACCTAGAGACCTGCATATTTTCATCGTCTGTTATTAAGTATCGATCATTTGGAAGAACCTTTTTTGTTAACACCAGAAATTGCTGTCTTTCTAAGCATCACATAATCTCCTTCTCTATATGTTTCTGGTTTTTTATGACACTTATCGTAATATTCCTTATTGTATTTCTGACTTTTTTCAATGTTCTTCTCAGCCCTAGCTCTCATATCTTTAAGGTTATACATTTTCCTTCCGACATTTTTGTCCAACAACTCCATTACCCTATCACAGAATTCACCTTTTTGGTTTGTTCCAAATAACAATAAACTTGGAGAAAATCCTGTACTTCTATTCTATTCACAGTATTGTTCAATGCAAACTCAACTTTAACTAAATGCCGGTCCCAGCCGCTCATTGTACTGACATCGCACTCTTTGGCTATCATTGGAATAATTACTCCGGTTGACGCGTTCAACTTGACCGTTTGATTGAGGACTATGCGTAGCGATTTTCACATGTTCGATATTATTTTCTTTCAAAAAATCGCTGAATTCTTTTGAGATGAAACATGTTCCTCGATCTGAAACGATTCTGTTAGGTCGTGAGTAATTTTCAAAGAACGACTTCAAACAGACGAGAGCTTCATTACTTTTAGTCGTTCTTACTGGGTAAAGTTTGGTGAACTTTGAAAAGCCATCTATAACTACAAGAATATGTTTCTTGCCTGACTTGGAATTTGACAATGGGCCGAAGGGATCAACGTGGAGTGTATCAAAAGGGACATCTCCTTTTGGTATAGGATACAACACTCCTTGAGACTTACCCGAGTCAGGTGAGAAATAAATACACTTGAGGCATTTTCTAATACTATCCCTGATTTTTTCCTTTATTTTGGGAAACCAATATCTTTTGGATAGATGCTCGAAGCATTTATCCATACCTAAATGACACATAGCCTCATGATGCGTCCGTATCACCTCATTCTCCATATTGAATGGTACATAAAAAAGAACTTTATATTTTGCCTTGGGGTATATCAATCCGTCTATCACCTCAAACAACGCGCTTTCGTTTTTTTCTAAATCTGAAGCTACTTTTGGGTCCTGCCTTTGTGCAGCAGCTAATACAAACTCAAAACTATCGTCTTCAACGTACAAAATGTTAAAAGATCTGCTTAAGGCATCGACGTGAGACATTCGATCGCTTTTTCTGTGTTCAACTTTATAATCAAAGGTTTGGAGTTCCAAAGCTCAACGAGAAATACACGGATTAAGCGACTTCTTTTGTAGAGTTAATGTCAGAGCTTGGCAATCTGTCACGATTTTGAGAAATTTACTTTCACTTTCAGTAGCGCGCTTAGAAAAATATAAAACCGGATGAAACTTTTCATCGGTTTGTTTCTGCATTAAAACAGGCCCAAATCCAACACTACTAGCATCGCAACGCAATTCTGTCAGGTTGTGTGGGCTATAGATTGATAGTACTGGAGACGAAAGAAACTTTTATTTCAAAAACCGAAAAGCTTCAAGTTCTTTTATTCCAAATGTAGACGGGGTATCTTTTTTATGGAGATCATACAGTGGCTTTGCTAGTCGCCTAGTATTTTATGAAGCTCTATTCTATGTGAATAAGGCAACCTCCTAGGAGAACAATAGAAAGGTATTTCCTTTGATAACACTATCTTCATTTCAAAATCAGGTGGTGATAAATTATTTTTAATGGGGGAAGGTGAAGGTATAACAATATCTGTGATTCTATCTTTTACATGTTGGGGTGTGTGAGTTATGTTGTTACACCAACAGTTTAATAAAAAAAAAACACTTTATTTATCACAACTCTTAACTCTGTGGAAGATAGCGAAAGAGAGCCAACCGAACTAAACTCATCTTCATGTTTTATATGGCAAATATGTTGACGCAGCTTTTCGGATAAACACAGGTTTACCTGTGGGAAAGGAATGCGCTTTGGCGAAGGTGTCATATTTGCCAGCGCGTGTAGCGCAAAAGTGAAACGTTTGTAAAAATGATCCGCGCATTGTTGGTCATGCATTCTACGCGTGATTGGTAGCTTTGCATGCAACACAATAAGCGAATGTTATTAAGAGGAAAACGGAAGTGAAGTCTGTGACGTAACATGTGACTTACAGTTTTCCTGTTCTACGTCGATGTTGAGAATCTGCTGAGTAACATCTTCGATATCGTTTTGAATGTAATGATTGACTTCCTTGTGAACCGCAAACAGATTCTTGAAATTCGCATTGAAATTGTTAGACACTTCCTTTTTTAAGACCAAACCAATTTTTTGTAGAAAGTTTCTCCCAAGTACTCATTGAGAAATTCTCTACAACAAATACTTTGAGATCAATAAATATGTTTTCATAAGTAATTTTACAAAAAATACTCCCCAATATTTGAAGCGGACTTCCGTTGCCTCAGCAATATTTATCTCCCTCAAGATCATATTTCGTGACCATAGATGTTGGTAAGAATTAATGCTGCTCGAAGCTGATGGGACTCCCTGAGTTCAACAATGTCCACAAAACTGTTGAAATTTCCATCTCCTCAGAACTGAATTTGAAATTGATCCACTTTTCGAAGTCGTTGACAGCACATTTTTTGGGTTTCTTTGCGGAAATATCAACAGCAATGGTTGGATTTACCGAAGAAGTTTCTTCACAGCGTGGTGTTTCAAGGTTTGATTGAAGCATCATTACTGATTTCGTTTTTGCACAACTGGTCGAAATATGTCCCACTTCTGAAATTGTGAGAGAACTTACACAAAAAAAAAGGAGAGAGTCAGAAGATGTTTGGTATTACCGCTTTTATTGACTGTACTGAACTGATTATGCGTACACACAACACAATGCCTTTTATGTGGTTATATTCCATTGGAATATCACCGCTTCGAATAGATCGCACGATCGGATGTTAACAGGATGTTATGTACATTATGTGGACCAGTGTACACACTTGTGTTTAAAAGTGAACGAACATTTTTTTAATAATTGCCTACACTTGATTACTTAAAATATGTCTTTGAAGGTTTGGAGATTGATTTAATTTGCATTACAGAGACCTGGTTTGATTCGGACATGGATGATGATATAGCTAAGGAGCACCTGTTTGAAATATCAGGGTACAAACTTATAAGAAATAATAGGGTCACCACTACATGTGGTGGTGGAGTTGCAGTATACTGTAATACCTCACTAAAATTCAGAGAACTGAAGAAATCGAAAGAAAGCGTGGTTGAGTATCTCTTAATAGAAGTAAGCGATGGCATCAATAAATGCCTCGTTGGAGTTGCATGCAATCCAAACCGATGCTACTCTCCAGAGCCATTATTTACCGCAGTCCACGAATATATTGCACTCTATGAGCATATTACACTGGGCAACAATGAAAAATACTCGGACATACTGAATAGTGTTTCTTATAGTACTCGACCTGTAGATAACGGGAAAAATAATATTTTGCTCAGGTCACGTACAGCAACCTAACGGCACACACTTTTACATCTTTATCGAACGAGGTCAGTTCTAATAGAATCGCACATCGTTTAAATCGGTTTTTCTGTTAGTAATTTAAAAAAATAAAGTAATTTGCGTAAGAAGAATATTAGAAGTGCATTAAAGTGATAAAATGCCACGATCTTGTGTTAATTGTCCAGATATATTACTTTTCTTATTTTAAATTTAAAATAAACCATCAGGATAAACTCTGGGCACCACACATTTGCTGCCTTAGGTGTCACCGACAGCTAAATGGTTGGTTTAACGGGTCATTTTCTGCAATACCTTTTGGAATGCCTATGATATGGAGAGAGCCCCAGAGTCACACAGATTGTTACTTTTGTTGCACCAATGTGAAGGGATTTTCTCGAAGATCAAAGCATTCCATAAAATATGCAGATGCCTCTTCTGTAACAAGACCAGCACCTCATACAGAAATTCTGCCAGTTCCAAAGCCACCTTCCGGACGCCTTTCGGACACAGAAATAAGTTCGTCATATTGTTCAGAAGAAATCATGGATGATCCCGAATTTGAGCTCCCTACACCTTCTGATGCACCATATCTCATCAGTCAGATTGAGCTTAATGACCTCGTCAGAGACTTGGATTTGTCTAAACAAAAGTCTGAAATACTGAGCTCAAGGTTAAAGCAGTGGAATCTGCTCAAGCCTGAGGTAAAAATTACAGAGTACCATACGCGACAAAGTGAATTTGTTCCTTATTTTTCGAAAGCCGATAACTTAGTGTACTGTAATGATATTAATGGCTTAATACTCTCACTGGGTTATGAGCACAAAACCGAAGAATGGCGGCTATTCATCGACGCATCAAAGGCTAGTTTGAAAGCTGTATTGCTTCATAATGGTAATAAGTTTCCTTCAATACCTCTAGCGCAATGGTGTGAATTTAAAAGAAACCTACGATGTTATGAAATTTATATTGGAAAAAATTGAATATAAAAAATATAACTGGTCGATATGTTCGGATTTAAAAGTTGTTGCTCTACTTCTTGGACTACAACTAGGTTACACCAAATTTTGTTGTTTTTTATGTGAGTGGGATAGTAGAGCACGATCGGAGCACTTTGTGAGAGTAGATTGACCTATAAGAACAAACTTTATTTGTAAAGAAAAAAATATAAGGAATCAAATTGGGTCTTATAAAAAAAACTTTGTAAAGGCGATGAAGAAAGACCAACCTGGTTTCAATTTTTTGAAACAAAAGTTCCCATTACTAAGCGAAGCAAAAATTAAAGAAGGTATTTTTGTGGGTCCAGACATTAGAAAGCTTATAAAAGATCCAGCTTTCATTCCTACTCTGGATTCATTAGAAAAACAGGCCTGGTGTTCATTTGTGAAAGTAGCAGAAAATTTCCTAGGTAACAATAAGACTCCAGGTTATGCAGATGATGTAAAGAAAATGCTGGATACTTATCATAAAATGGGATGCAACAAGTCGCTAAAACTTCATTTTTTGCATTCGCATCTCAATTTCTTTCCTGAAAATATGGGTGATGTAAGCGATGAGCACGGCGAGAGATTCCACCAAGACATTGCTGCAATAAAGCAACGATACCAAGAAAAATGGGAGCCATCAATATTGGTACATTACTTCAGGTCGCTTATAAGAAAGACTTCGAGGTGTTCTTATAAACGGAATGCAGATGCTTCCAAAAAAAACAACAAAATTTTACAAGAAATAACATTTTTCGGTAATATTTTTGGTTAAATTCTTAAATTCAAAAAAGCGTTTTCTCACAAAATCCCGATGTGACCTGGCTATTTTATATAGTTTTCCTGATTCTATAAACTCCAACGATTACGAATCACATAATTTTATCTCCGAGTAAAAAATAAATATTTTTTTTGTTGACCAGTGTTATTATTTGTGGTGACCTTAATGCTGGCCTTCTAAAAACCGACAGTAAATCTCGCCAACTTTTAGATTTCACGGCTGGTGCAGGGCTATCAATTGTGAACTCCTTCGCTACCCACTTTTCTCCTAACAACCCCCCAAGCCTACTTGATGTCATCATGGTTTCAAATCGTTCTAATGTCTTACTCCAAGACCAGCTACCTCTGGGTGGTATGTCAGATCATGATCTTATTTTCTGTACGTACAACGTTGACTTACGTCGTATCCCAATACCGACATCATTTAATTTTAGAGATTTTTCAACTGTAGATAATGACGCATTACAACTAGACGCAAGCCTTCTCCCATGGCGTAATTGCTATTTCGCCTCTAATGTGAACGACAAAGTCAATTATTTGCAAACTCTAGTACTTGGTTTATTCAACAGGCATATCCCTTTAAAAACGGTTGCAATACGTAACAAAAAATGTCCATGGTTCACTAGTGAAGTACACCATGCGATGAAAACACGTAATAAGTTATATGCTAAATGGAAGTCATTGCCAACAAATCTTAATTGGGAGATATTCTGTCGGGCACGTAATCGCTCTACTTACATTACAAGAAGAGCAATAAAAAAATATATTTCTTATCCAAGTTGAGGCCTGAACAAACCTCGAAAAAGCTGTGGAACAACTTGCGTGCAATTGGTATTGGAAAAAAATCGACAATTGATAGAATAAGAGGGCGGTTCAATAAGTCCGTGACTTTTGGATTAAAACACAGATTTTTTGATAAAAAATAATTTTATTTTTCAACGTAGTCTCCCTTGAGCTCTATACACTTTGTCCAACGCTTCTCCAATTTTTTTATCCCTTTCAAAAAAAATGATTTGTCGAGGTCCTCAAAATAGGCCTTTGTTTGCGAGATGACTTCATCATTGGAGTCAAATCTTTTTCCACCAAGCCATTTCTTCAGGTTTGGGAACAAGAAGTAGTCGCTCGGAGCCAAATCTGGAGAATAGGGTGGATGAGGGAGCAATTCATAGCCCAATTCATGGATTTTTGCCATGGCAACTGCACATGTGTGCACCCTTGCATTGCCTTGGTGGAAAAGAACTTTTTTCTTGGCCAAATGAGGTCGTTTTTTTTTTCAAATCGTCATTGAATCGGTCCAATAAGTTGGCATAATATTCACCATTGATTGTTCTTCCCTTTTGAAGGTAGTCAATGTGGATTATCCCGCGTGCATCCCAAAAAACAGTCGCCATAACTTTATTGGCTGACAAACCCACCTTGGCCTTCTTTGGCGCCGATTCACCCTTAGAAACCCACTGTTTTGACTGTTGTTTGTTCTCTGGTGTGTTGTGATGGATCCATGTTTCGTCCACGGTTACAAAACGGCGCAAAAACTCCTCCATATTGCGATTAAACAACGCCAAACCTTCCTGTGAAGTTGTTACACAATTGCGTTTGTGGTCGACTGTGAGCAAACGCGGCACCCATCTTGCGGAAAGCTTTCTCATGCCCAAGTGATCATTCAAAATTGAAACCACTGAGCCATGCGAGATCCCTACGGCTTCCACAATCTCTCGCACTTTCAATCTTCGGTCGGCCAACACCATATCGTGAATTTTTTCGATTGTTTCGGGTGTAGAGACCTCAACTGGGCGTCCAGGAGGTTCGGCATCTTCAGTGCTTGTACGGCCACAACGAAATTCAGTAAACCACTTTTTTACCATTGAAATCGATGGGGTAGAGTCCCCATAGTATTTATCAAGCTTAGCCTTGGTCTCGGTAATGGTTTTTTTTCGCAAGAAATAATGCTTAATAAGCACACGAAATTCACTTTTTTCCATTTTCTCCTCAAATTAGTGAGTAGTCTGATAAAAATAGCTGTCAAACACAAACTAACTGACGCAGCAAGTTAAAATTTTGACAGGAGTCAACTGACAGATGCCTGTTGACAGGAGCAGTGTTGCTGTTTCAGTAAAGAGGTCAGAAATTCAAAAAGGACTTATTGACCCGCCCTCGTACTAGACAAATTAGGTAGGGAAGGTCCTTTGGCAGACCTATATGGCATTCGTGCCCTGCCAGATAGTTAGACCTAGATTTTCATATACCGCACCTTAAACATTAAACTTAACACTCAAGTGGGTATGAACACACTTATACGAGTAATGCCTCAGCACGTGTTAAGTTTTTTGGAAAATGGGATAGAGAGAAAGAAAGATGTTTGGGCTCAGTGGTCATTTCGCTCCATGGGTGGCATCCAACATTTAATGGGGAGACTAAATTCTTCGCTTGATGTTGATTTCTAGTCAACTACTCGTCTTATTTGATTTTCGTTAACTGAAAAAATGAATATGTCTTTTGGGCGAGGCTGGGATTCGAACACCGAACCTTCTGATTTGGAAGCCAGTCCACTACCACTTGAGCCACGGCCAACTAAGAATCAAATAAACCGCTGCCGCTTTAAATTTGCGAATAAATATTGGGTCTACAAGTAAGTTTCCAGCGTTTTTTTTCCAAAATTTGAAGTTTTATTATGAAAACATAGTTACAATGCTTTATTCAAAGTATCGTCCGTCGGAAGCTATAACTTTCCCCCATCTTTCTGGCAATTTATGAATTCCGGACCAAAAAAATTTCTCGTCTTTCGAGCCCAAGAACGTATCGAGCCAATTTTTGATTTCCTCTACTGAGCTGAAGCGTATTCCCGTAAGAGCGTTTTGCATCGAACGAAACAAGTGGTAGTCAGATGGTGCCAAATCTGGACTGTAAGGCGGGTGAGGCAGAATTTCCCATCCACTATTTTGCAAATAGTTTTTCACCGAAACCGCAACATGTGGCCGAGCGTTGTCGTGATGAAAAATGACGGACTCATGCCTGGTCTCATATTCTGGCCGTTTTTCTTTTAATGCCTGCTACAAACGAATTAGTTGGGTTCAATATAATCGTCCTTTGATGGTTTCACCACTCGGAAGCAGTTCGCAGTATACGACACCCTTTTGATCCCACCATATGCAGAGCATGACCTTATTCACGTGAATATTTCGTTTCGGCGTCGATTGGGCGGGCTCGCCGGGCTTTGTATACGATTTTCTGCGTTTAGGATTATCATAATAAATCCATTTCTCATCACCAGTGACAATACGATGCAAAAATGATTTATTTTTATACCGCTGCAGTAACATTTCGGACATGCAAAATCGCCGTTCGACGTCTCTTGGCTTCAATTCGTACGGCACCCAGTTTCCAACCTTTTGAATGAATCCCAAAGCTTTTAGGCGCAGGGAAACAGCTTGTTGCGTGACGCCCAATGATGCAGCAAGTTCTTCTTGAATCTGACACGGATCCTTATCCAGTAAAGCGTCCAATTCCTCGTCTTCAAAACTTTTCGGCTTTCCGGGGCGATCTTTGTCTTCAACTCCAAAATCACCACTTTTGAACCGTTTGAAACACTCGCGGCACATCGATTCACAATACATTCCGCCCCATAAGTTTCCGAAAGCAAACGATAGGCCTCAGCCGCACTTTTCTTCATATTAAAGAATAAAAGCAGCGCTTCCCGCAAATGACGTTTATTTGGGTGGAAACTTGCCATGATTTTGTTCGATAAAATGTACGACACCGATAGAACTGCTCAAATATAACACTGCAAAGTTGTTGACAGATACAAAACCTACAAATAAAACACATGGGGTCTGACATTTCTGCCCGGGATCCACTGGTGGCGCCATCTCTGACAAACGCTGGAAACTTACTTGTAGACCCAATATATTTTATACTCATTATAATGCTTATTTATCGTTCTATTATACAAGAATGGGACAATCTTATGTTTTTTTTTTCGATTTCTTCCCGTCTAGCGGAAGAAAGCCTCTTTTAGCTAGCCTAGCAAGTATGCAGAAAGACGAAATGAATACTTCCCCAATATATTCAGCTTTCCTTTTTCCTTTCGGGAGGTCTAACGCCTTAATGTATTTGGCATGACACCACGGTTGTTGTAACACAAAAGTTAAACTGATCGCAAATATGGCTCCAATTAGCGCTGAATAAGAAAAAAAATTTAATGTGGAGAGTAATCGATCAATTTCAATTCAATTTCATTTTCAATTTCAATTTATTTGATATAATTCGGGATTGTACAAATAAGACTTGCAAAATGTCTTATAGCACATATTTTAGGGTAACATTATACGAGTACGTATTCAATTCTTGTTAATGGAAATTTGTCACTAACGATTTTGTCGTTCAATTTACGAAAATCTACGACCAGACGCAATTTCTTTATATTTCCATCACTCTTTTTCGGCACTAGCAATGGTGGTGAATTGTGTGGACTTACTGAATTTTTTATTATGTTATCTTCTAGTAAATTTTTAACTTGTCCTCTTATTTCCGAATTTTGTGTGTTGTGGAAGTCTGTAGTTTTTAATGTATACTGGGGTGTTATCTATTGTGTTTAGGTTTTGAGTGTAGAAATTATTAGTTGTTAACGGTTCGTTTTCTAGATGGAAAATGTTTGTTCTTGTTTCTATGTCAGAGTGATCTATCTTTAGTTCCTTTAACAGTTTTTGTAATCTTTGTTTATCATATCTTGTATTTCCTATTTTCATAACGCTACTAGATGGAGTGAAAAGTGACCTCCTTGACCGCCAGAATGCACTGCTACTGCAAAAAAGGTTATGGTGCCTTGAAGTCCGTTCATATTTAGGCGGACATGCCAAATTTCAGTGCGATACTGTCTTTAGTCTTGTTTTGACAGCTGATTGTTGTTGACGTGTTTGGCATCATGTTGAGTATGGACAAAAACGATTTTCGTTCTCTCATAAAACATTATTTTTTGAGAGGCAAAACGGCGAAGGAAACAAAAGAAAAGTTGGATAAATATTATGGGGCTAATGCTCCTTCAGAATACACCGTCAAATATTGGTTTCGAGAGTTTCGTGGTGGCCGCAACTCCAATACCGATCAAGTCCGCAGCGGCAGGCCCTCCGATGCGGTTACAGAGGACAATGTCAAAAAAATACATGAAATGATGTTGGCTGACCGGAAAGTGAAGGTGCGCGAGCTAGCGGATACCACAAAGATTAGCACTGAGCGCACACGCCATATTTTGGGCAATATTCTGCATATGAAAAAGTTATCCTGCCGCTGGGTGGCGCTCCTGACCAAAAACACGAACGCGAGAGCACTTCGAAAGAGTGTTTGGACTTGCTGATGCGGAATCGGGCGAACTTTTGGCGTCGATTGGTAACTGGATTTGGATCCCTCGGACTATTATCTCTTCCCAAACCTCAAAAGATGGCTCATCAATAAAAAAATTCAGCTCACGCGAGGAAATCATCTTCGCCACGGAGGAGTATTTTGCAGACTTTCCGGAAAATTACTTTCCGGACGGGATCAAGAAGTTGGAAAATCGCTGGAATACTTATCTGGATACACTTATCAAACTAAAAGAGTACTATTATGTTACGTAACAACGAATTAATTGATCTCAGTAATATTAGTTTAAGTAATGAAACAATAATTAATACAATCTTTCGAGCATCCTTAAAGGATTTAACCATTTTCCACATGAATATTAGAAGTATGAGAACTAATTTTGATAGCTTTTGCTCATATTTGTACAATTGTTTTCCAGTTTTACCACATGTAATAGTGTTAAGTGAAATTTGGATTTTTAAACATGAATTTAGCAATTTCTCGATTGAGGGCTATATTCCATACGGAAAATGCAATGAAAAGTACGAGTATCCAGCCGGTGGTGTAGTACCTTTTGTCAAAGACGATTTAACGGTCGCGAAATTCTCTACGCCTGATCTAACTAGTGCAGATTCTCTAATCATAAAACTTCAAATTGATGATATTTCTTTGGACATTATATGCATGTATCGGCTGCAGTTTGTCCACAGGGATATTTTTCTAAAAGAAATTGAAGACCTTCTTAGTGGGATGAACAGTCACAATATTTGCTTTGTTGGTGATATTAATATTGACATATTGAACTTTCCTTCGAGTTGTGATAATTATATACTCCTTTTGTGTTCCATGGGTTTTGAATCTCTCCTTAATGAGCCAACAAGAGTAGCTGATAGTTGCAAAACGTGTATTGACCATATTTTTCTCCGCACGAAAAACAATATTCTAAATGTTTGTCCGTTTGTACTGGAATGGGATATAACCGATCACTATGCTACAGGTGTATCCCTCGTTAATCTCTTGGGAAAATCATTAAACAATGATAATGAACTAAGATCGATAAAAGTGGGTGAGTTTTCACGTGTTGATTTTCGTAAGTTGAAGGAATAATTGTCACAGGAAACATGGCATAGTGTCTATAACAATAGTTGTTCTTCAGAGTCTTTTAGCTTATTTGTGAAGATTTTTTCTAACTATATGGCTCTAAGTCGGTGTTCAAATCCTAAACGTAGACCACAAAAAATTAAGCCATGTATGACTGACCAACTTTGCGAAAAAATTAAAGAAAAAAAACAAGTTTTATATTAAAAATAAAAATAAAATGCATATGTCTTCAATAAAAAAAGTTTATCAAAGGATGCGGAAAGATATACTGCAGTACAAAAAGAATCCTACTATAAACATAAGTTTAACGAATGCAGATGTAATCCAAAACAGCAATGGAACATTGCTAATGATCTGCTTGGTAAAAATAATGTTGATAAAGCCATAAGATGTCTAAGATTTTCTGATAGTACGACCACTACAAATGATTCAGAAATGGCCGACAATTTAAACTCGTTCTTAAGAAATATTGCCGAAAATTCCAAACCAAATTCTTGCAATATTAATGCAATAAGCGCTTCGGAATATCTTCTAGACAACGAAGTTCTTTCAACATTCTTTTTTAGTACTGTAACTGAAAATGAAGTATCTCTTGTTGTATCCAACTTAAAGTTGAGAAATTCATGTGGGATTGATGGTATTAATAGCTTAGTCGTAAAAAAAATGAGCGATCACATCATTAAGCCGTTAACTTATTTAACTAATCTCAGTTTTGAAAGTGGTATATTCCCGGAGTGTCTTAAGACCTCTATAATAGTTCCAATACACAAAAAGGGAGACAAATGTGATCCAGATAACTATAGACCTATCTCATTGTTGTCGGTTTTTTTCAAAAATCTTGGAGAAAATAATTACAAATAGAATGCTTGAGTTTCTCAATAAATTTAAAATCTTGAACAAGAATCAATTTGGATTTGTCAAAGGCAAGTCTACTGAAGATGCCATATTGTCATTCTTAGAAGGTATTCACGATGGACTCGACAAGAGTAAAAAAACTGCTGCTCTTTTTCTTGATTTAACAAAAGCATTTGATCTAGTCAATCATCAGCTCTTAATAAAAATTCTTCATAGAATTGGATTCAGAAGCAATATTTATAAATGGTTCGTCTCGTACCTTCAAAACCGTAAACAGCTTGTGCGTGTAAACGCTACTCTAAGCTCGTCTTTAGATAACCCCGGGCTTGGCGTTCCCCAAGGATCGGTCCTTGGGCCCTTCCTCTTTATTATTTATATAAACTCGATTTTTAAATTAACACTAAAGGGAAATATTAGAGCATTTGCTGATGATTTGGTTCTCTCCTACGTCACTACTACACTACATAAAAACAGAAATGATTATTGACCTCTCCATACTAAAGAACTGGTTTACGCTCCACCAAATGGTTTTAAGCAGCAAATCCAAAGTAATGTCATTTTCTCTTTGCAATCGGTTGATCATCGAAGGAGTTTGTCTCCACGATTCTAACTGCAACAATGATAACTGCACAAATACAACTAGAATCTGTCTCAGAACTTAAGTATCTCGGTGTGACCATTGACAGCAAACTGAATTGGAAAGCCCATATTGCCGATATTAAAAAATGTTTAAATATAGCTATGAGCAAAATTTTTCACCTACGTAAATTAGTGCCATCTAATCTACTGACCACTATTTACTATGCGCTTGTCAACTCTCGTTTAGAATATGGAATTTCGTGCTGGGGCAACGCCTATGCTAAAAACCTACAACCTGTTATCACCGCCCAAAAGAAGATAGTTCGTGTTATGATGTTTAAATCCAAATGGGAGCCATCATTTCCATTGTTCCAATCTCTTAATATATTCCCACTCAGACACCTATTTGTTTATAAAGTGTTGAGAATGTTTTATTTGCGAGGCGGTTACTTGAACCGCAGAAGAGGTGGTACCTTAACATATACTTCTAGGCAACCGTCTGCAGTCACAGTGCCAAGAGTGAACAAAGAGAACTACAGACGATTTGCAACCATTATAGCACCCTTCATATTCAACAGACTCCCCCTAGATATGTGCAATCTTGTCCAAAGCAAATTTAGATTCCTTAAGAACTTAAGAACCTGGCTACTTTCCAGGTCAAGCGTAGAAGAATTAATGCAGGTTATTTCTTAATCTTTATATGTGTTTCATTACAATTCGTATGTATTCATCTTTTTGCCTTTCTTCTCTTACTGTTTACCTTTCATTGCATGTAACGAAAATTTCTTCTTTCTCTTATCGCGGATTTTATGAAATTAATTAATATATTCAATAAATAATACACTTACCACTGGTAATCCAAGTACCACTTAGTGTTCAAAAGACACCATTTCAATACCTTCATAAACTATATTTACTGCAAAATTCATGGTTAAAATTCTAGAAAATTATTTTACGAGGGCGGGTCAATAAGTCCGTGAATTTCTGACCTCTTTACTGAAACAGCAACACTGCTCCTGTCAACAGGCATCTGTCAGTTGACTCCTGTCAAAATTTAAACTTGCTGCGTCAGTTAGTTTGTGTTTGACAGCTATTTTTATCAGACTACTCACTAATTTGAGGAGAAAATGGAAAAAAGTGAATTTCGTGTGCTTATTAAGCATTATTTCTTGCGAAAAAAAACCATTACCGAGACCAAGGCTAAGCTTGATAAATACTATGGGGACTCTGCACCATCGATTTCAATGGTAAAAAAGTGGTTTACTGAATTTCGTTGTGGCCGTACAAGCACTGAATATGCCGAACGTCCTGGACGCCCAGTTGAGGTCTCTACACCCGAAACAATCGAAAAAATTCACGATATGGTGTTGGCCGACCGAAGATTGAAAGTGCGAGAGATTGTGGAAGCCGTAGGGATCTCGCATGGCTCAGTGGTTTCAATTTTGAATGATCACTTGGGCATGAGAAAGCTTTCCGCAAGATGGGTGCCGCGTTTGCTCACAGTCGACCACAAACGCAATCGTGTAACAACTTCACAGGAAGGTTTGGCGTTGTTTAATCGCAATATGGAGGAGTTTTTGCGCCGTTTTGTAACCGTGGACGAAACATGGATCCATCACCACACACCAGAGAACAAACAACAGTCAAAACAGTGGGTTTCTAAGGGTGAATCGGCGCCAAAGAAGGCCAAGGTGGGTTTGTCAGCCAATAAAGTTATGGCGACTGTTTTTTGGGATGCACGCGGGATAATCCACATTGACTACCTTCAAAAGGGAAGAACAATCAATGGGGAATATTATGCCAACTTATTGGACCGATTCAATGACGATTTGAAAAAAAAACGACCTCATTTGGCCAAGAAAAAAGTTCTTTTCCACCAAGACAATGCAAGGGTGCACACATGTGCAGTTGCCATGGCAAAAATCCATGAATTGGGCTATGAATTGCTCCCTCATCCACCCTATTCTCCAGATTTGGCTCCGAGCGACTACTTCTTGTTCCCAAACCTGGCTTGGTGGAAAAAGATTTGACTCCAATGATGAAGTCATCTCGCAAACAAAGGCCTATTTTGAGGACCTCGACAAATCATTTTTTTTGGAAGGGATAAAAAAATTGGAGAAGCGTTGGACAAAGTGTATAGAGCTCAAGGGAGACTACGTTGAAAAATAAAATTATTTTTTTATCAAAAAATCTGTGTTTTAATCCAAAAGTCACGGACTTATTGACCCGCCCTCGTAATACCTGTGAATGTACCTTTTAAATTATTGAATTTTAAATATTGAATGAATAATTAATTGTATAATAATGTAAATTTGAAATGGAATAAATAAATTATCTTATCTTATCTTATCTTATCTTATCTTATCTTATATTGAATAATATAAAAAAACATTTAAAAAAAAATTTTTTTGATTCCCAAGGAGGTCACTTTTCACTCCATCTAGTATAGTTGTCCAATTTTACTAGTTCTGGTTTGATGTTTAATATGACATGAACAATACCTTTCGCTGGGATTATTGAGTTGGCTATGAATACTCCTCGCTTAATTTCTCTATTCAATATAACACTGTCTTCAGTTACCTTTAAATTGATTGGTTATACAGCTTCTGTTCTAGATGGAATCTTTATTGGGTTTTTATTTTTTGCTATCATTGGAATAACTACTTCGTTTTCACCTACTGTTGTCGTTAGAGTGTATGTCTCATAGTCTATCTTGCACATGTATTGCGTGAAAAAATCTTCCTAAAATACCAACTGTTGCTATGGGAAAGTTCGTATCAAATGTGAAATTTATGTTTTATAGTGTAATTTGCAAGTTTGAGACTTAGGTCTATTGTCCCTAGTGATTGTATTTCTTCTTTGGTTATTCCTGTCAGTCTACATTTTTCGTTTATTTAGTCATTTGTGTCTATACTGTCTTCTTTGCATATTGATATGTCTGCGCCAGTGTCTATAAGGTATGTTAGATATTCCTATCCAGCTTAGCTATGTACGCTGATACATAGTTAATCGGATTATCTGTAATATTGAGTACTACTAGTTTTGGTATCCCGGAGTAGCTATCTCCGGGCCATTTACGTTTCCCTGATCTTGGGTAATATTGACTCTCCTGTTGTTTGCCGGTCTATTTGAATTATTTCTTGTACAGGAGTTGTTCTTTCTTGTTTGAGGATTGTTATTGGGTCTATAACTTAATTGTACGTCATTTCAGTATATGTCATTCATTTGAAGCGTAAACAACAATAATTTTGTTTCACTCGAATATGTTGAACTTTGTGCCTGAAAAAGTGTTTTTGCGGGGAGTTCTTCTTCATTACTTTAATATGAAGAAAACTGCTGCCGAAAGTCATCGTATTTCGGTGGAAGTTTATGGTGAACATGCGCTAGCTGAGCGAACGTGCCAAAAGTGATTTGCACGATTTAAAAGTGGTGATTTTGGCTTGGAAGACGATGAACGTCCTGGGCAGCCAAAAAAGTTTGAAGATGAAGAACTGGAAGCATTACTCTGTGAAGATTTGGGTGTCTCTTAAGCAGTCATTTCAAAACGTTTAAAAGCAGCTGGATATATTCAAAAGCAAGGAAATTGGGTTCCACATGAACTCAAGCCGAGAGACGTCGGAAGGCGGTTTTGCATGTCCGAAATGCTGCTGGAACGCCACAAAAGGAAGTCATTTTTGCATCGGATTGTTACTGGTGATGAAAAATGAATCCATTAAGACAACCCGAAGCGCAAAAAATCATATGTGAAACCAGGCCAACCAGCCAAATCAACGGCAAAGCCGAATGGCGCGAAGGTAATGCTCTGTATTTGGTGGGATCAGATGGGTGTGCTGTATTATGGGCTGCTAAAACCGGGTGAAACCATCAATGGACAACGCTACCGAACACAATTAATCCGTTTGAAGAGAGCAGTGGCCGAAAAACGCCCGGAATATGCGACCAGACACGAGGCAATAATTTTCCATCATGACAACGCTCGGCCCCACGTTGCTATTCCGGTTAAGAACTATTTGGAAAACAATGGATGGGAACTCTTACCCCACCCGCCTTATAGCCCAGACCTTGCCCCTTCTGACTACCATTTGTTCCGGTCGATGCAGAACGCCCTCACTGAAATACGGTTCACATCAGAGCAGAATATCAAAAATTGGCTTGATTCATTCTTGGCTGCCAAGCCGGTGCAGTTCTTTTGGGATGGGATCCACAAATTGCCAGAGAGATGGGAAAAAGTCATAGCTTCAGATGGGCAATACCTTGAATAATACTATTGTACATGTTTTTCTTAAATAAACGTTAAAATTTAAAAAAAAAAAACCGCACGAATATATTTATATACCCAATAATTTAATGAAATTATTTTCCATACTTAACATTTTTATTTAAACATTGTTAACATTGTTTCTTGTTACTTGTTTTTTTTTACATAATTCTTATAGTAATTATTTATTTTGAACATAATACATAAAATAGTAACTAATATTAATGCTGTGTATAGGGCGATTGTTATTGGGTCCACTTTCTCGTTTACAGTCACGTTCTCCTTAGTGGTGTTGTTTCCCATCTTGGTCTTCCAGTTCATTCAAGATGTTTGTATTTTACGACAATCTTCTTTAGGTTTTCGATCTCTGTTGCCTTGTTGCAGGGTATTGGTACTTCTTCCTGGTTTTTTATTATATTCTCGAGGTAAGCCAATCTCTTGCGGTCTTTGGGCTTCTTACCTCCCCTCTTCTTCTTGGGCGTTATTAATTGTATTTATTGGATCTTGGTTATCCTTGTTTCCTGGTTTCGCAACTGTCGTTTTTTATATTCATCTATGGTCAGCTTCTTGGGGCCTGACGTCTCTGGTGTTGGCGTGTATTTTGGTACACCTACGACCTCTCCTGGTGTGTATTCTTCTGTCATTAGTGGTGGAATCAGTTTCGCAGTATCAAAATGTTGGGCACTTTCTTCTCTGAATCGTACTTCGCAGAAACACGATGTAAATTGTCATGGAATCATGCGAGTCGGTAGGATCGCCATGTAATGTTTAAGGTGCGGTATATGAAAATGATACTGAGCAACTTTGTACGGATATCGGAACTTGGGGTAGCAATCGATATGCTGCTTCGGATTCACCATACGGAAAAGCTTCTATTAACCTGTATGCAAGACAAAGATAAGTCGCTAAGAAAAATAAACAAAAAAGGTAACAAACCTGGTTTGAGCTAATCTTAGAAATATATTGTTGCTTGTTGAAGATGGTGCACGTCCAGTAAAGATTGACCGTATGTTACGAAAATCGTCGTAGAAATCACTTAAAATTCGGAGTAAAGGTTTTGATTTTTCTGAATAGATGCTTACCATTTCATTTTTAGCAATATTGTACACCACGTATAATTTTATTGCTTCTAAATTATCAAGCGGTAAATTCTGCTGTTTAGTGTTATCAAACCGAATTAATAAGTTACGTCCATCGATGAATTGAATCTTGTGAATTTCCAATGATTTATACTGTAAGTGAAATAGGTATGTGTGTGATAAATCACTAATACATTTATTTGAAAGATGCTTTTAAGCGGATTTACAAAGAAAGCTAATTGGTATAATTAAAAAGCAAATACAGACTGAATTTAGAGACTGAAATTTCAATCAAACCTAACCTACTCAACGGCAATGCTCTTCCAACCTGTCTCTACCCCTTTCCTACCTTTTTCGTCTATCCCTTACATAGGGAGAATTCCCCCAGATTTGGAAGACCTCTTTTATAATCAAAATACACAAAAAGGGATCTAAGCATGAAGTTACCAATTATCGTCCCATTGCTAAACTCTCTCATATACCCAAACTCTTTGAGAACATTTTATACGAAGCCTTAAGCTTCAAATGCAAGCCTTTTATTTCACCCCGACAACATGGATTTCTAAAAGGGAGGTCAACTACAAATCTAGTTGAATTCGTGTCTTTTGCTCTCTCAGCCTTGGAAAATGGCAAAGAAATCGATGTTATTGCAACTGATTTCACTAAAGCGTTTGATAACATATCTCATCAAATGATCCTCTTCAAATTGTCTGCCCTCGGCTTTGAGCCTCTCTTATTAAAATGGACTTCTTACCTGGTAAACCGATATTATAGTGTTCGGTTCAGATCCGCCCTTTCTGTTCCATTCCTGGCCTCATCTGGAGTTCCACAAGACAGTCATCTTGGCCCTCTTCTCTTCATTCTTACTATTAACGATGTTGAGAGGGTCATTAAACACTCTTCCCTCTCCCTTTACGCTGACGACACAAAATTTGTTAAAACTATTTCCTCTCCCCATGACTCTGCCCTTCTTCAAGAAGACCTTGGTCGGTTTTCCATCTGGTGCCTCAAAAACTGCCTATAACCTTCTCACGTAAATGCAACCCGTCTCCTCCCCGACTTTATTTTCTCCATGGTCAACCAATTCCCCTGGTTCAGTCTCTTCAAGACATTGGCATATTATTCGACTGTGAGCTTAATTTCCGTTCGCATATCGATAAGATGATCCTCAAAGCTAACTCATCACTTGGCTTTATTAAACGATGGTCCAAGGAATTTTCCAACCCGTATGTAATCAGATCTCTCTATATTACCTTTGTTCGCCCTCTGCTTGAGTATGCCAGTCAAGCTTGGTCCCCCTTTCACCGGGTTCATGTTTCCCGAATCGAGGGTATTCAACGTCGATTCCTCCGATTTGCTCTCCGTGGTCTGCCGTGGAACGACTCAAACTTCTAAATATGAATTCGTTAGAAGAACGTAGGAATACTGGTGACATTCTTTTCATTCATCGACTTCTCTCAGGTTCCATCGACTGTACATTCCCTTTTGAACTCCATTTCCTTCAATACCAACCCCCGCAATTTACGTTGTCCTCGACTCTTCTATCTACCGGTCCACCGCACTTCTTATGGCTCCAACGAACCAATCTCCCGAATGCTCCGAAAGGTCAACTCAAACCTCTCCCTTTTTGATTTTCACCTGAGCACTCCTCGTCTCAAACAAGATCTCCTCCATCGCTTCCTTGGTCCCCAGCTCTTAAGCCTTTCTGTTGGTTAAGTTAGATTAAGCTTGTATTAAGCCAATAAATGGGGGCCTCAGCCCCCGCCAAAATTAAATTAAAATTCTCTAGGACCTGTGGGGCACCGTGGATCAAGTGGTAGTGTATTGCCTTCCAAATCGGACGGTTCGGGGTTCAATACCAGCCGTGCGATGAATGGTTGCTTAAAATGCAAAGTCATTTTACACTAATAATTTAGTCTCCCCATTAAATGCCACCCATGCACAGTGTGACAATTCGCTCATTTAGCGGGATTAAATTAATAGCGCTCAGATTTAAATGTTTTTGTGAAATGTTTTTTACTTACTTTTATGAGAATTGTTTGTAGAAAGAAATGTAATAAATTTTGTAAACATATCTATAACAGTTGTGATGAAAAAAAAACATACAACAGCCAATAATTTGCATTTTATTACTCAGTTGGTACTCGTATATTTAATAATTGTAGAACTTCGTGTTCAATTAATGTTTTTTTTTTTTGTTTTTGGAATTTTTAATTTTTTAATTTTAATTTTGGTGGGGGCTGAGGCCCCCATTTATTGGCTTAATACAAGCTTAATCTAACTTAAAAACTAACAGAAAGACTTAAGAGCTAGTGACCAAGGAAGTGATGGAGGAGATCTTGTTTGAGACGAGGAGTGCTCAGGTGAAAATCAAAAAGGGAGAGGTTTGAGTTGACCTTTCGGAGCATTCGGGAGATAGGTTCGTTGGAGCCATAAGAGGTGCGGTGGACCGGTAGATAGAAGAGACGAGGACAACGTAGATTGCGGGGGTTGGTATTGAAGGAAATGGAGTTCAAAATGGATGCACAGTCGATGGAACCTGAGAGAAGACGATGAATGAAAAGAACGTCAGCAATATTCCTACGTTCTTCTAACGAATTCATATTTAGAAGTTTGAGGCGGTCTTGATAGGGAGGTAAGATTAAAGGGTCGTTCCATGGCAGGCCACGGAGGGCAAATCGGAGGAATCGACGTTGAATACCCTCGATTCGGGAAACATGAACCCGGTGAAAGGGGGACCAAGCTTGACTGGCATACTCAAGCAGGGGGCGAACAAAGGTAATATAGAGAGATCTGGTTACATACGGGTTGGAAAATTCCTTGGACCACCGTTTAATAAAGCCAAGTGATGAGTTGGCTTTGAGGATCATCTTATCGATATGTGAACGGAAATTAAGCTCACAGTCGAATAATATGCCAAGGTCTTGAAAAGACTGAACCAGGGGAATTGGTTGATCATGGAGAAAATAAAGTCGGGGGGGAGACGGGTTGTATTTACGTGAGAAGGTTATAAATTGACATTTGGCTATATTAAGTTCTAGGCAGTTTTTGAGGCACCAGATTGAAAACCGATCAAGGTCTTCTTGAAGAAGGGCAGAGTCCTGGGGAGAGGAAATAGATTTAAAAAATTTTGTGTCGTCAGCGTAAAGGGAGAGGGAGGAGTGCTTAATGACACTCTCAACATCATTGATAGTAAGAATGAAGAGAAGAGGGCCAAGATGACTGCCTTGTGGAACTCCAGATGAGGCCAGGAATGGAACAGAAAGGGCGGATCTAAACCGAACACTATAATATCGGTTTACCAGGTAAGAAGAAATCCATTTTAAAAAGAGCGGCTCAAAGCCGAGAGCAGACAATTTGAAAAGGATCAATTTATGAGATATCTTATCAAATGCTTTAGTGAAATCTGTTGCTATAACATCGATTTCTTTGCCATTTTCTAAGGCTGAGAGTGCAAAAGACACGAATTCAACTAGATTTGTGGCAGTTGATCTACCTTTTAGAAAACCATGTTGTCGGGGTGAAATAAAAGGCTTGCATTTGAAGCTTAACGCTTCGTATAAAATGCTTTCAAAGAGTTTGGGTATATGAGAGAGTTTAGCAATGGGACGATAATTGGTAACTTCATGCTTAGATCCCTTTTTGTGTATTGGGATTATAAAAGAGGTCTTCCAAATCTGGGGAAATTCACCCTGTGTGAGCGATAAACGAAAAAGGTAGGAAAGGGGTAGAGACAGGTTGGAAGAGCATTTCTTAAGAAACATGGCGGGGAGTCCGTCTGGGCCAGGTACAAATTCATCCTTAAGATTTTGTAACTTTTCTTCAATAACTGCAGGATCGAAATTTTGAGTGAGAAAGGGACCAATAGAGAAATTTGGTAGATCATTGAAGTAAGAGGGATCTGGTACGAAGGAGTTGTTGGCAAATGATTGTTTGAAAAATGTAGCAAAAAAATTGGCGATGGTAGGAGGATCACATGAAGTTTTGGTTTCGAAAGCGAGGGAGGAAGGATAACCATCAGTCTTACTTTTGCAATTGACAAATTGAAAAAAAGACTTGGGGTCATTTATGAGATTGGTTTGCGCACTATTCAGGTAGCGCTGATAGAGAGAGTTATAGAGTTCAATGAAATGAAGATATGTACCTAGATAATTTGAATAGTCGGAAGAAGAGTGGGTGCGAAGGAATACCGCCCATAACTTGTTTCTTTTGTTTCGTAGAGAGCGAAGTCTACGATTATACCAAGGAGGGGATGTAGAAGAAGTTTTATGGCGGGAGTAAGGCACATAAAGGGAGATGGATTTGAATATTTCTCTGTAAAAAATGGAGAGGGCATCAACCAGAGATAGATTGGTAAACTCAAAAGAAGCACTGCTTAGATAGGTATTAATTTTACGGAAATTAGCTTTGTGAAAATTGTAAGAAAATAGAACTGCGGGGGGAGGCGACTGAAGGGGAGAGTTGTGGAAAAATGAGAGAAGAAGTGGAGGATGAAAGTTATCAATAGTTGAAAGAGATAGGGGACAACACGATACTGAGGAGTTGATGGGATCAGTTGTGAAGATAAGGTCTAATTGCCTTTCCATATAGTTGGAAACGCCACTGACTTGGCATAGACTAGAGTCTGTTAGCCGATCTAAGAATAGGCATTCCTTAGTAGAAATGGGATTGGAAGCGATGAAAAAAGATAGGTCTTCAGATGGAGTCCATTTCAGCTGAGGCAGATTAAAATCGCCGAAGATAATGATATCATCAAGCGATTCTGATAAGTCGATCAAATTGTCAATTGCTGCAATAGCAAGTTGGTAGGATTCGATAGGTTGCGCCGGAAGAATGTAACAACACATAACGTACAAGCATCTGCGAGTGAGGGTTATTTTAACCGACACAAAGTCGAGCTTAGGAGAGGATGATGTTGCAACGAGAGAGGAGTCCAAGCTGTTGTGAATAGCCAGTAGGACACCTCGACAAGGGGATTCAATCAAGGGGGGTGCGCGATCGTCATCCCGAAAAACATTAAAAGAAGGAGGGAATAACTCCTGGTTTTTTATGTTGGGGATAAGATTAGTTTCGGTCAGAGCATAGATATCAAATGGGAGAGCGTGAGATTGGCGGAAAACAGCGTGGGTTTTAGAACGGAGTCCTCTTACGTTCTGGTAATAGAAGGTGAGAGGGAGGTTTTTGCATGACTTTTTAGGGTCGAAAAAATTTATCATGGTCAAGGCGACTGCGTTGGAGGTGTGAGACTCTTTTAGAGTGTACATATTGGCGAAGAGCGGCAAGATCGTCTGCAACTTTTTGGGGGGGCGTATTGAAAATCTCGTGATACTTTATATAAAGTTTCCTGAGACTGGTAACGTCTGTAGGGAGGCCTTCCTGCTGGATAGAAACCATGACGCTTGTTTTTGTTTTACCCTCGTAGCACACCGAGTCGGATTTATCGTGCAGATAGGCGAGATATAGACGTATATTCTCATATATCTTTTTATCTCTAAGCCTAGAGAGCGCATAGCGACATTCGGTGGTATCGCTAGTTTGCTGCGTTAATTTAACAATGGGTGGCGAAAGGGGGTCAATAGAAGAGGGAGTGGTTAATGAGTTCGGTGTCGCAACGGCTGGTTTTTCTGAAATAGGGTTTAAAATGTGAGAACTGATGAAATTGGGATACTTAGCTCCAGTTCTGAGGTCGAAATTAGGGAAAGGCGTGTGTGTTACGGGTTGAATGGTGGGAGTTTGAGTGGCAGGAGTTTGAGTTGTAGGGGTTAAGTCGAAAGAGACACGTTGACGTTGGGGCTTGGCTTGAGGTGGAATAGGGGGAGTTGGAGTTTGGGTGGGCGGCTTAAAATTAGGAAAAATTGTTGTTTTAAAACTCCAATTGGAGCTGGGTTTGTTGTGGGAAGAGGAGGTGGGTTTTGGCAAATTGGATTTATTTACTAACTTATTTCTTGGTTTAGGTATAACGGACTGCTTGGCTTTATCCTGCTTCTTGGGCGTATTTTCCAACCATTTGCAGACACGCATCTTTCCAAGATTGAAATTGTTGCTGGCAGGATTGTGGAATAACCATTCGTACTTGGTTGGAAGATTTAGCTTGAAGCTGCGCTTGCTTCTGTGGTGAGATGTAGGAAGCAAATTACAGTGGCTAATGGTAATGCCATATTTCTTTTCGAAGAAATTTGAGATCCAATCAACATCAGCGTTTGGGGGGGCGCCTTTGATAAGAAGCGTAGTGACCAATTGATTCTTCGAAGCGAGCTTATCAAGTCTACGTTGCCATTCGGAAGGTGTCCAAGTTGAATTAAAATGACTGATAAGCTTCCGTGGGGCAGCGACTGGAGGAGCTGACATAGAAATATTTTCTGCTGTTAAGTTGGAAGAAACTTCGCAGGAATCAGTGGGTTGAACCGTCCGCAGATGACTTATGTGTGGGGGTGAGCGTGAATCCACTTCAGGTTCCATTAATTCAGCCATGAGTGATGTATTGTAGGGAACATTCTGGTAAGGCTGCGGCAAGTTTTGTGTATCAACGATTTTGCTGTTTATTGTTGCGATGTGATGTTCAATATCGCATACGAGGGATCGAGTCGCGGTAAGTTCGTCGCCGACATCGTTCACTTTATCGAAGATAACTTCGAGCATGGGATCACAGTGTTTGGGAGAGAGTTGTTTGTGTGACGAGGACTGAAAATGAATGTCTATGTCGTCACGCAGGGAGTTTATCATCTCGCAGGTTTTTTGGTTGGAGATAACCTGCGCAGAACACATAGCTTTAATGTCAATCAACACTTTATCGAGGTGACGTAAGGGAGTTTCTTCATTCCTGGATCTCCCGGAGTCTAACTCGATAAGACCAGCAATTTGTTTGTCCATGTGCTTTACTTTGGATTTTATTACATCGGCTGAGTTCTGCACTGAGTTACGTAACTCTTCAACACTTTTAACACTGTTTTCTATTACCGAAATTTTATCCGTAATCTTTTTGGCGAGTGCGTCCTGGTAGGAGTCATTTGAATCACTTAGGCATTTTATTGCCAAAAGTACGTGTGAAAGTGAGATACTCTTACACTCATCACAGAAGAAAAGTAGGTTATCGGAAAATTCTTTAATAAACACCGTGTTTCTTTTATTTAACCCGACACAAACGGCATGAAAGGCGTTCCCACAAATGCCCTTGCAAACTACCCAGTCAGCATTGCTGTCATCGATTACACAATTGGCAATTCCGCAAGACATATTCAAATTGGTTGTGTAGGTCAGTGAGGGTATAGATATAGGTCGAGTTATTTTTTTTTTTATTTATTTATTTTTTTATTTTTTTTTTTATTTATTTTTTTTTTGTAGATAGGGGCTTTTATTTGCACTGAAATCTGCCAGTAGACAAAAAAAAAATAATGAATTCGAGCACTGGGGGTTATTAACCGGAAAATGCAATTTAACGAGATTTATAACTGAAAATTGAACAGGGGAATAGGGAGAACAAGAAAAACACGTCTAACTGGTTTGAGTCGCAATGAAACAATGGAATGCATCGAAGACTTACCAAAAATGGATCTGAGAATACTGGCAACCTATTAAGAAGGTCAGTATTCGTATCCACTCGCGAGGTTTTCCTGGTAAACAGCTCCCTAAATTCTCGATTTTCCTTGTTTGTAGCTTCTTGAGCTTCCTCGGAAAGTTGTCCAATTGAAAGTATACAAGTAGAAATTATTTGTTTCCCATGAAATAATGCCTTATGTACACTTACTGGCATATAAAACCAGCCATACTTTCTGATATATAGCTCTCTCGTTTCTCTTGCAAATGTTTCGAAGGCATCTATGTCAATTGGAAACCCAGACCCAATCGCTTCTAAAATTATGTGAATTTTTTTGGTAATTTCCTTATCTATTCCTGTTATTTCAGCAGTTTTTTCCTCATCTCTGAAAAATCTTCTGGCCGTGTTTCCATCATTCGTATTGCCTGACTGTTGAGTTGGCATATCAACCAATAACCCAGTGTCCGCTCTAAATCTATCCTGAATCAACTTTTTTCTTGCGTTAACCTCTTCTTTACTCTCTTGGTCTCTAACCTGCCAAACTTTAACATCCAGTCTATAAGCGATATGTAGGATACATTCCATAAATCGGATCCAAAAGTGAAGGGGACTTAGCCGATAGGACATTGCTTGTTGGTCCACTTGCTTTTCTGAAAGTTTGGTTGAATTGTTCATTTCAGATGGTTTTGCTGCGCAAATATAACAGGTTTGTGACGTAGAAGTTATAGGTGATAAAGCAGTACATATTTTGCCGTTGATCATGGTAAGTAAGAAAATTGGTTTTATTTGGATATGAAAGCTGTCATTATTTATCTCAACTGGCTGTAACATTTTAATTTGTTGTTGTATTGAATCTACTTCCAACTTGATCAATTCTGTCGTTTCTTTTGCAAAGTTCAATTTAATAGGCCGGCAGTATCTTGTGGATGATGAAGCTGGATTTTGCCAAACCACTTTTTTTATTTTCTTCCTGTAAGAAATATAGTTGAATTGGCAACATGGAAATACTAAAGAGGTTTTCATCGAAATGATGACCTTTTTTTTTTATAATTTACGCGCGCCTAAGAGGGTTATGATACCCTTTTACTGTTGCCAGGGCCCGGGCGGAAAGATAGAAGGAGGAGAAAGGAAAGCATTGTTGTGGTTTGAAACCCAAGTGTGTTTGGTTTTGATATTGACTCTCCAGGGGTGGGAGTCCGAATAGGACGGAGAGATTTTTTCTTCTCTCGGAATGTGAGGTTGTGAATTTTAACGGTTGTTTTGTGCTTAAAAAACCCTACAACAGCCAAATCTACATGTCAGTGTTATGCCTTCACACGCAGATTTTTCTGACTGAGTTCCAATACACAAATGAAAACTTTTGTCGTGACTAGGATTCGAACCTTGACCCTCCGATTGAGAAGCGATTGCTAGTCAGTTCAGTTTTTTTTCAGTTTAAATGCATTTTTATTATACTTCATTAATTAATTCTTACATGCTAGACAAAAAAACGCTTAAAAATTAGCTTAAATAACTTAAAAGTAATCTTATTCTAACTTACTGGCCCCATGCGGGCACTCTAGGTTAAACATAATACTTAATCTATGTCTTTCGACGGTGCTTACAATCTATTTTGTTTTTTACATTTATTAACACTAAAACTAAGAAAATGAATTTTAATTAAAAAAAAAAAAACTTAGTATCATGACTTTTTTTTGTTATAATATAAAACTTAAAACTAAACCTATAAGCTACCTAAAAATAAATCTTAACCTACTTAGACTACCCCTTATTTTAGATTGTGTTACCCACATCTGTTCAATGTAATTTTTTTTTTATTTTATTTTTTTTTTTTTTGCGCCTTAAATCTACTTAATCCTACCTAAAACTATGTAAGCCGGCAATGGCTAACAAAATAAACGGATGACCGACTTTGCTTCACATGAAGCTACCTATAACTTGAGGAATTGGACGACGAACCTTCCCCTCCTTCCAATAGCCACCAAAATTGTTGGTGCTGCCGAGCAACATCCCTCATGTCGCGACTCCCTACCGCCCTACTGAACCGGAGACGCTCCGCACTGCCACGTGCGACGTCTCTGTCGTAGTTGAGCCGCCTGTCTCCAACTGTCCGAGCGACGTGGAAGATTAGCGGCACAGCTAATCTGCCCTGGATCAGACCTTTCATATCTAGGTAGAGGAACGCTTCTGGAGGGACAAAACCTTCAAAGCGAACTCTCTCATGATACATATAATTGGGGTAGTAAGCCCCGGAGATCAGGTTGTTTGACAAGGTCATTGCTCTTGCAATGTGCCTTCGAGTCAACTTAATGACGAAATTGTCCACTCTTATTAGGTTCGCCCTATTGTATAGGACCTCATTAGGTAGGATAGAATTTTATGTACTCCGACTCTGGTGTTCTGTATAAGCGAAGACAAGCCCTCTCAAACACCCGAATCTTTTCCAATAAGCTTGCTCTCACGTTGAACTACACGGGACAACCAAATACAAGCATAGGCCGGATAAGGGCCATGTAGCAGATCACCTTCACCCTCGCATCGAGTTGGCTGTTATAAAACAGTCTCTTTGTAAGGCCAAAAGCACCTTTGGCTCTGGCCAGAGCAACATCTATATGTTTGTTGAAATACAGATATTGGTCTAGCTAGATCCCAAGGTATCTGACTACATTTCGACAAGCAAGTGCTGTCCCACGATCGAAAACTTCCGCCAATTCTTTCTGGTATCCCTAGAGGCCCCAGACAAAGGCGTCCTAAACAAAATGGTTTCCGACTTCTGAAAGTTGATTTTCAACTTCCAGTCATCGCAATATCGTCTAATTTTATCGAAGTCACGTTGCAAGAGTATGTTAATTATCTCAATCTTTGGACCTGATCTGTACGCGATTAAGTCGTCTGCGTACGCTATGGCATGGTGAAGTGAACCTATCAGATCACTTGTGTAAATGTTGAATAGGATCGGCGAATTTACCGCACCTTGTTGCAGACCGTTTTTAATGTTAAATATTCCAGCAGAAGTCACATCGCCATTCTTCACGATGAACTGTCTACTGGAGAGCATATCAAAAAGAATATACAGCAGTGGTTTACTAATGCCCAACCTGTCCAGCTTGAAAAAGAGTCCTTCTAGCCATACGGTATCGAAGGCCTTCTCCAAGTCAATCAGGCAGGCACCAGTGCACTGGTTCTTGCCTTTGTTCCATTGGATATCAGAAACCAGTTTGGACGCAGCATGAATGATATCATGCCCCGCCTTGAAACCGAATTGATTATCCGGAAATATATGTTTATCCTCAACCCACTTAGTCAGAACTCTATTGACCACCTTCTCGAAAACCTTACTGATGTTTGGAAGAAGACTGATCGAGCGGCGATTCGCCGGATTGGATGTGTCTTTATCCCTTTTGGGGATGGGATGTACGACCGCAGTTTTCCAATGCGCTGGATAATGTGCATTATTTATTGCATTATTAAATAGGGTGGTATAAATGTCCACCGCTTCCAGTGGGAGATGTCGAAGCACAATGTTCGGTATTTCATCGGTTCCCACTGATTTCTTACTTCTAAGCGATTCGAAGATCGTTTGGAGCTCCTCCTTCGAAATGAAAGGGGGTAGTACACTATCGTTGGCGATGACGTTATTTGACCTATTCCCGTCACTAAACTGGGTGAAGCCCGAGTTCTCGAATCGCCAATTCTCTATTTCATTTCGAAGGTAGAAATTGTGTACAAGGACTCGATTCTCCAGGTCGTGGTTTGGGCCAATGATATCATTCGCCTTGTACACTTCCTGGAAAGTCGCTCCTATAGTCTCTATCTGCTCCTGCGGATCCTCGATCACAAAGAAGTTGTCATCATCAACGGCCTCACTTGGATCAATGCCTGCTGCTACAAGTATTTGTTCGTCGTTCGGGCGATTTTGAGACATGGAAGGTCGTTCTGATTATTTCTCCGAAATATTTTATTTATTTGCGGGAACATATTCGGGTTGCTGGTGTTTACAGCCCGAATTTTATTGTTCCAATACAAACTTACAGAGTTTCTGTAATTTTCCTTTATTAATGTCTGGAGGTTTTTAATCGACGACTTCAATGTCATGATCTCCGGGTTATGTCTGTCCGTAAACTGTCTGTACAAGTCTACTTTTATGTCGGTGTAGTGCGTCAATGGTTGCGTTGCGGAATAAGTCTTCGTCGTCAGTGTGTTGATACCGAGGTATCGTTTTGTCCATTGTTCGTTTGATTGTATCGTCCATTAGTCTAATATACCTGTCAATCTCCTCGTTTGACAGATTTCTGTTGGACGGTGGGTAGAGCGAATTCGAGGAGAGTGCTCTCGTCAGTGTTCTGGTGAAGTGTGTCCAACGCACCCTACTATAATTGTAGGAATACCTTTGAACAAACTCGTCCAATTCCGCAATTTCGTTGGGAACAGTTATTTCGGTGCTGAGACCGCAATGGTCACTGTCATACACGAAAGTGCGTAGACAGTTTATGGTTTGTTGGTTAGCGCATGTCAGTTTTATTCGTGAGTCGAACAGCAGAAGATCCAAATAGGACCCGTGTCTGGGAAACGACGGACTATCCGTCGCCTTAAGCCCGAGTCGATACATTAGGCTGTGTTGACCCCACCAATTGAATAGTAGGTTCCCTCTAGTACGAGGGCGGGTCAATAAGTCCGTGACTTTTGGATTAAAACAGATTTTTTGATAAAAAAATAATTTTATTTTTCAACGTAGTCTCCCTTGAGCTCTATACACTTTGTCCAACGCTTCTCCAATTTTTTTATCCCTTCCAAAAAAAATGATTTGTCGAGGTCCTCAAAATGACGAGATGACTTCATCATTGGAGTCAAATCTTTTTCCACCAAGCCATTTCTTCAGGTTTGGGAACAAGAAGTAGTCGCTCGGAGCCAAATCTGGAGAATAGGGTGGATGAGGGAGCAATTCATAGCCCAATTCATGGATTTTTGCCATGGCAACTGCACATGTGTGCACCCTTGCATTGCCTTGGTGGAAAAGAACTTTTTTCTTGGCCAAATGAGGTCGTTTTTTTTTCAAATCGTCATTGGATCGGTCCAATAAGTTGGCATAATATTCCCCATTGATTGTTCTTCCCTTTTGAAGGTAGTCAATGTGGATTATCCCGCGTGCATCCCAAAAAACAGTCGCCATAACTTTATTGGCTGACAAACCCACCTTGGCCTTCTTTGGCGCCGATTCACCCTTAGAAACCCACTGTTTTGACTGTTGTTTGTTCTCTGGTGTGTTGTGATGGATCCATGTTTCGTCCACGGTTACAAAACGGCGCAAAAACTCCTCCATATTGCGATTAAACAACGCCAAACCTTCCTGTGAAGTTGTTACACGATTGCGTTTGTGGTCGACTGCGAGCAAACGCGGCACCCATCTTGCGGAAAGCTTTCTCATGCCCAAGTGATCATTCAAAATTGAAACCACTGAGCCATGCGAGATCCCTACGGCTTCCACAATCTCTCGCACTTTCAATCTTCGGTCGGCCAACACCATATCGTGAATTTTTTCGATTGTTTCGGGTGTAGAAACCTCAACTGGGCGTCCAGGACGTTCGGCATCTTCAGTGCTTGTACGGCCACAACGAAATTCAGTAAACCACTTTTTTACCATTGAAATCGATGGTGCAGAGTCCCCATAGTATTTATCAAGCTTAGCCTTGGTCTCGGTAATGGTTTTTTTTCGCAAGAAATAATGCTTAATAAGCATGCGAAATTCACTTTTTTCCATTTTCTCCTCAAATTAGTGAGTAGTCTGATAAAAATAGCTGTCAAACACAAACTAACTGACGCAGCAAGTTTAAATTTTGACAGGAGTCAACTGACAAATGCCTGTTGACAGGAGCAGTGTTGCTGTTTCAGTAAAGAGGTCAGAAATTCAAAAATGCACGGAATTATTGACCCGCCCTCGTATTTGGTGTATTATTTCCTCAATCACTATGTTTGGCGTTGAAATCTCCGCCGATAATGAAATAGTTATCTTCCAATTCCAGCCTCAGGAATCGAAAAAGTGTCTCGAGCTCTGAGATGAATAAGGTGGATTGAGTAGCTTTAGGTGCATAGACACCAGGTATAAACGCTTTCCACTACGGAGAGGGATGTACATGATGCATGCTTCCAGCACCTGGAACCTATGTACTACACGACTGTATATTCTTTTGAAACGCAGTCCTTTTCTAACAAAGATCGCAACACCACCTCCTTGAATGGAGTTTGGTCGGTTTCCCCGTAATATTTTATATCTTCTGTGCCTCATTTTGTGTCTTTTAGTAAGCTGAGTTTCGCTAACCAAAAGCACATCAGGGGCTTGGTCTTTAAGCAACTTAAACAGTGTGGCTCTTCGTTCGAACGTAATCAGTGAATTAACATTCACTGCAAGGACCTTCAGGGTTTGCTCCGCCATGTACGTACCCATTACGACTGGAGGTGCGTTAGTCCCGGCAGCAGCGCGTATATTTGATCTACCCGCGTAGCCTGTTCCTGTATTTGACGCTGAAGCTGAGCCATCTGCCCCTGAATAGAGAGCAAGATAGCCAGCATGTCAGGTACAGGTTCCGGTGCTCTAGGCGCTGGGGCCTGAGAAGCTGCCTTTGCTTGTTGTACCGTATTTCCCCTACCTGCCGCCATTTGGGCGTAGGTAACGTGGGGAGTAACGGCTGGTGTTTGTGCCTGCACGAGTGGACGTTTAACTTCCACTTTCTGCTGCCGAGCCAGGTTTACTCGTTTTATGTATTGGAATTTGGGACAACCCCGATAGTTTGCGATGTGTCCCGTGTTCCTACATAAAGCACAAGAGAGTTGGCTTTTTCCAGACGCTCCGTCCTTATCTAGAGCGCATTCCTCGGATTTGTGGTTCTTTCCGCACTTCACACATCGAGGCTGCATTTCGCATTTCGACGCGGCGTGCGCGAACCTTTGGCAGCGAACACATTGTAAAATGTAAAATGTTTTCGCTCCTCTTTAATTTTTCCCAGTGTACAACCTGGTAGTCTAGGATTTTGATACTCCTTAGACCATCCAGTTTGCTGTCGGGACTTAACTGAATCAGGAAGAACGATAGTTTCCGCTTCTCCCTTTTGGCTCTAGCCGTGACAAATGGCTTGACTCCCACGAATTTGAGCCCTTCGCACTCCTTCCCTTTCAACAGTGCAAGGAGCTTTTCCGGATCAGTCGACGGTTCTAACCCCCTCAGCAGAATTGTCTGCAGCTTTTCACCCTTAGGGGTGTAGGAGAAGAACTCCGTCGTCGAATCCTTCAATAAACTTTTAATTTTGCGGTAGCGCTCCACTGTATTGGAGTGGACCGCGTGCCTATCTAAACTAAGTCTTTTAACAAAAAAATTATTTCCTATGGCCGACTTACATAATTCTATTGTGTCTTTCAACTCCATTTTGTTGATTGGAGGTACCCGTAGTTTTGTTGATTTCTGTTGTTGTTGTTGTTGTTGTTGCTGCTGATGTTGTTTCTGCTGTTGCTGCGATTTTTGTTGCTGTTGTTGTTTTTGCTGTTTATGCTTTTGTTGTGGTTGTGCATCTTTCTTTGTAAGTTCTTGTGCATGTTTCTGTGTTTGTTGTTGTTTTAACAGCTGTTTCTGTTTTTGTGGTAGCTCCGCGTTGACATTTTGTTGTTGCTGAGGGCTCTGGAGTTGTAGTTTTTCCATCTCCCTCCTAGCCACCTGCTTCGCTTTTATAGCAAGCACTTTTTGCTGTAGTTGCTGTATGCTGCTATATAAGGCTTTGACCTCATCCTCCTCGTCATCTGATTCCGAGGCAGCTAGGGAGGCAAAGCTATTGTTTCCACCCATATAGTGGCCTTCTCCGCCATCAGACACATATGGGTATTCGTCTGGCTTCTTTCGTTGTTGTGTTGCTGCTTTTGTTGAGGTTGTTGGCGCCTCTTCCCTTGCTCCACCAGGCAGCTTCTCAGTAGATGCTGATAGGGAAGGGCGCTTCACGAGGTTTGGAGTAGGTTTCAGCTTACTCCTCTTCTTAGCTGTAATTTCTGAATGGGCCGAAACTACGGTCTGGTCATCAGATGACATCGCGCCATCTCCCGGTCCCGCTATTTGGATAGCGGACCGTTCACCCGCTCATCCTCGGGTTTTTCTGAATTTATTTTAATTATAATTGACTTTTGGATTTTCAAATATAAAAAAAAAGTCCGTCTTGTTTCGGGGATCGAAACTGCGCCCCTTGGTTTGTCGGCCGACACTACTACTGTTGCGCCACCGAAGCACTTGTTTTATGTGTTTGTGTTTTATGGATTGTCGGAATGTTTGCAAAATTTCTGGCATTGACTCGTAAATTATAATTTTCATCGAGTCGAACAGCATAAAATCCGGACTTCAAAAAAAAAATATTTTTAAAACTTTGTAACAGTAAAGATGCCCTTATTGGAAGGATTTCGAGACTTTTGAATAAATCGAAACTAGGAGTTCACTTTACACATTATTCTGATTGCATGTTTTTGCTTTAAGAGTAAAGGTTGTATTTTGTTGATACACCGTACTGCAGCTTAGACTTTAAAAAACCATTATATACCAACTTTAAAGTAGGCAGTCGACAATACAGACTAAGGTGATAAAGTTGCCTTACAACGCAATTAAGGTACTTTTTAAGGTACAAAGTATGGTCTTTCCAATAAAGTCTCTTGTCCAATTTTACTCCTAAGTACTTAAAGTTGTCAATGCATTCAATTTTAAAACATGTATTACTGCAATTTAAACTATTGTTAAATGGAAAAGAATTGCGACCATCGACTAAGCTAAAGCGCATACAGCTGGGTTCATAATAGAATAAAGGAAAATCCTCACAGGTGACACCCAGAATATTAAAAATCATAAATTTAGGTTTTTTGCTTATGACCAATTTGTGGTATGTAAACCACCTTCGCAATAAATCCAAATCATGACGTCGAAAAAAAGATCGAGATAACTACTCGTATTATTGGAATACGAAAGCGCTGTGTCATCAGCAAATGCTGTGATTTTGCCTTTAAAAGGTTGAATAAAAGGGGAATTGACATATATCAAAAATAGAATGGGGCCAAAAACAGAACCTTGTGGAACACCAATATTGATTACTTTCGGAGAACTAAGCTGATTTTGGATCTTCGCCATTTGTTTACGATTTGTAAGATATGATGGAAACCAAGAATAAATAAAACCTCTAAAACCCGCTTTGTATAGTTTGTCTAATAATATTCCGTGATCCACCATATCAAACCCCTTCGTAATATCTATAAACAGGGCGGCTGGTATTTCAGATTTGTTTAAACTATTATATAATTCAGTAGTAAGTTTCAATAAAGCATCTTCTGTAGATTTCCCACTTCTGAAGCCGAATTGTGAAATGCTCAAAAAATTAATCCTATCTAAGAAAGACACAATCCTAGATTTAATACCTTTTTCGAGAATTTTTGAAAAAACTGACAGTAGTGAAATAAGGCGGTAGTAGTTATCAAACTCATGAGTATTACCCTTTTTGTGAAGGGGTATTACTATCGCTCTCTTCAATGAATCCGGGAAAATACCCTTTCGAACACTGAGATTGAATATAAAACTCAGAACGTCTGAAATTTGAAATGAAATGTTTTTTAAAACAGAGCAAGAAATCTGATAAAAGCCAGGCGAACACGTTGTTTTTAGTGTCATTATGATTTTGTGAATTTCAAATGCAGTAAATTCTTTAAAAGCAAAAGTTGCTGGTTGAAAATGCATATGACATAAATTAAAAGAATTTAAAGTTGGACTATTGTTTAATGCGAAGTCTTCAGAAAATTTAGTACCAGTAAAAAAATTGTTGAATAACGTTGCGACTTCCACAGGCTCAGAAGTCATTACATTATTACTTGTTATAGATATATCACTATTAATAGTAGTTCTATTTAAAATTTCACTTACGACTGACCACTCCTTTTTAGCATTACCAACATTTCTGGCCAGTTTATTAGTAAAGTAAGAATCTTTACGACGTGAGATTTCAGTTTTCATATTTAAACAGAATATATTGTAGAATTTTTTATGCCTGTTGTTGTTAGGATGCTTTTTAACTTTTTGATATAGTTCTTTTTTCTTTTTGATTTTATTAAGTAGGGAAATGATCATCCATTGCTTAATGCGTTTTAAATTGTTGGTTTTATTGAAAGTATTCTGACTACTTGTTGAAATATATGATTGGAGCTTTTCAAGGAATAGATCAAAAGCACCGGAAGGATCCTGCGCAGAATAAACGTCTTGCCAATGTTCAAAAAATAGTTGTTGTTTTAGAACTGCAAAGTCTATTTAAATTAGTTTTTTATACTCGGGTTTATTAGCTCTAAGTATATTATGATCCAGTTGTATACTAGTTAAACTGTGATCTGTAATATTTAGATCATAGACCATTGTTTTATAGTTAACACTATTGTTTCTATGCAGCCTTATAAATATGTGATCTAAGCAGGACCTACGAGGGGCGTTCAATATATTCTCGGTATCGATATGAAGGAAAATGCGAATTCAATTTAAATTGTTTTTATTTTTCAATATAATCTCCCCTAACATCAGTGCATTTGTTACATCTTGAGATAAGCTTTTTTAAACCCTCAAAAAAATAAATTTCCTAAATACCCATTTATTGCCGACTTGAGTTCTTCATCATCCGAAAATCTTTTTCCGCGGAGACATTTTTTCAAATCTGGAAACAGGAAATAATCACTAGGGGCAAGGTCTGGACTATAGGGTGGGTGTTGGATTTCTTCGAAACCACAATCTCGCGCAGCAGCCTTGGAAACTCGCGCCGTGTGAACAGGAGCGTTGTCACGAAGAAGCAACACACCCGCTGCGAGTTTACCCCGTCTTTTCTTTTTAATTTCCTCCCGCAAATTATGCAAAGTGGAAGCGTAGGATGTGGCGTTGATGGTTTCACCTCTTTTTTTTGTACTCAATGAGCAAGATTCCCTTTGAGTCCCAAAAAACTGTGGCCATGAGCTTCCCGGCAGACGGAGTGACTTTGAACTTCTTCGGGGGGTCTGTTCCTTTTTTATGCCACTGCATGGACTCTTGTTTGCTTTCAGGGTCATAGTGATGGACCCATGTTTCGTCCCCACTAACAATTCGATCCATAACACCGTCCGCGTTCTCACTACACATCTCCAAAAGCTCTCTACAGCATGCGATTCTCACTTTTTTCTGAGGCGCTGTGAGCATTCGTGGCACGCACCTTGATCTGACCTTTGAAAGGTTAAGATGGTCATGAAGAATGGTGTGAATGGTACCAATTGAAAGCTTGGTGATCTCTGCCATCATTTTCACCTTTATTCGGGCATCCTTAAGAACAAGTTTTTCGACTTCTTTGATGCTTTCTCCCGTACAAGCAGTAGCCGGGGCGCCGGAGCGGGGGTCGTCTTCAATGCTCTCTCTGCCTCTCTTGAACTCACTTGACCACTTTTGCACAGTTGATAATGAAGGTGCGGAACCCTGGTAAACAGCCACCATCTCTTCATGAATAGTTTTTTGACTTTTTCCTTGCTTAGTGAGAAATTTAATTACAGCGCGATGCTCAATTTTCACCATCATCTTCTCAGTTGCCATTATGATTCTGTTTAACTAGAGATAAAACGAATTAATAATCACATTTATATGAAATTTTACATGAATGCACAAAAATAATAGTATTACTTGATAAATAAGTCAATTTATATATACAACCACGGCTTCACCCCGATACCGAGAATGTGTTGAACGCCCCTCGTATAACGTGTAGGTTGTGCCAAAGCAGAATCCATACCGAAACACGATAAAATTGACAAGTAATGATCAGTATGAACTGTTTCAGACAGGATGATAATATTCAAATCACCAATGAGTACTAAATTTTTACTAGTTTGAGATACTGAAAATACCGACAATTCTTCTAAAAAAGTTCTTATTGTACATTTATGTAATCTATATATACGAGGGCGGGTCAATAAGTCCGTGACTTTTGGATTAAAACACAGATTTTTTGATAAAAAAATAATTTTATTTTTCAACGTAGTCTCCCTTGAGCTCTATACACTTTGTCCAACGCTTCTCCAATTTTTTTATCCCTTCCAAAAAAAATGATTTGTCGAGGTCCTCAAAATTACGAGATGACTTCATCATTGGAGTCAAATCTTTTTCCACCAAGCCATTTCTTCAGGTTTGGGAACAAGAAGTAGTCGCTCGGAGCCAAATCTGGAGAATAGGGTGGATGAGGGAGCAATTCATAGCCCAATTCATGGATTTTTGCCATGGCAACTGCACATGTGTGCACCCTTGCATTGTCTTGGTGGAAAATAACTTTTTTCTTGGCCAAATGAGGTGGTTTTTTTTTCAAATCGTCATTGAATCGGTCCAATAAGTTGGCATAATATTCCCCATTGATTGTTCTTCCCTTTTGAAGGTAGTCAATGTGGATTATCCCGCGTGCATCCCAAAAAACAGTCGCCATAACTTTATTGGCTGACACACCCACCTTGGCCTTCTTTGGCGCCGATTCACCCTTAGAAACCCACTGTTTTGACTGTTGTTTGTTCTCTGGTGTGTTGTAATGGATCCATGTTTCGTCCACGGTTACAAAACGGCGCAAAAACTCCTCCATATTGCGATTAAACAACGCCAAACCTTCCTGTGAAGTTGTTACACGATTGCGTTTGTGGTCGACTGCGAGCAAACGCGGCACCCATCTTGCGGAAAGCTTTCTCATGCCCAAGTGATCATTCAAAATTGAAACCACTGAGCCATGCGAGATCCCTACGGCTCCCACAATCTCTCGCACTTTCAATCTTCGGTCGGCCAACACCATATCGTGAATTTTTTCGATTGTTTCGGGTGTAGAGACCTCAACTGGGCGTCCAGGACGTTCGGCATCTTCAGTGCTTGTACGGCCACAACGAAATTCAGTAAACCACTTTTTTACCATTGAAATCGATGGTGCAGAGTCCCCATAGTATTTATCAAGCTTAGCCTTGGTCTCGGTAATGGTTTTTTTTCGCAAGAAATAATGCTTAATAAGCACACGAAATTCACTTTTTTCCATTTTCTCCTCAAATTAGTGAGTAGTCTGATAAAAATAGCTGTCAAACACAAACTAACTGACGCAGCAAGTTTAAATTTTGACAGGAGTCAACTGACAAATGCCTGTTGACAGGAGCAGTGTTGCTGTTTCAGTAAAGAGGTCAGAAATTCAAAAAGTCACGGACTTACAAAGCAATAGTGTAAGCCAGAGATTTTGCAAGAAACACTTATTATGTCTGCACTATCCAAATTCCACTTTTTAATTTCGCAATCAAGTAGATCATTTCTATAAAATACTGCAACACCTCCAGCTGAATAGTAATTATTGCAATCCGGTTCAAATATGAAATTAGGTATTTTATATTCAGAAGATTCTTCATCGAAAATCCAAATTTCGGATAGGAAAATAATATCAGGCAAATGACTCAGGGATAAAAGATGTGAGAAAAAACTGTCGAAATTACTTCTCATGCTGCGTATATTTTGATGAACTACAGAGAAACCAGAATACTGACTAACATTTGAATGTTTTACACAAAAACATTGTAAATTATTAGAACTTAAAGTGGAAAAGCTATTATTAATACATAGTATATCTTGAGGATTAGTAATTAAATTATTACTTATATTTATATTAGACATAGATTAAGACTAAAAATTAATCGGAAAGTTTGGTAAAGTCCTCAAACTTATCAATTTTAATGACCTTATCACCTTCGCTTTTCCTTATTAAAATTACAGAATCCCTCACCCAAACGAACTTGCATTTGTTGGTTTTCTTGAGATCATTAGCCTTTTTTAATAATGCTTGTGTGTAGCTAGTCAGACTATCGTTTATGTAGATTCTTCTGCTGTTGTTGCTATTGTTGTTGTTGCATGCAGTACCATAAATATTAGTTGTAATGTTGTTCCTTTTCTCTCGCATTTTGTTCATCACAGTTTTTTTTATGTATAAAAGAAGAACATACAATACTGGAATTTGCATGTGGTCTGCCCTTTTCATTTAATTTAATATTCTTTACGTAACATGATTCAATTACAGAATCACTAGCAACCTCTCCATTCACTGCATTTAAGAGCGTACACACTTTCTCTTTAACGTTGGCATTGCTAACGTCTGGAATACCGACAATATCGACCGCACACTGTTTCTCTCTTTGCTCTAATATGTTCAGCTTCATTTGAAGTATGTTGATCTTTTTAGTAAGAGCGGCATTGTTGTCTTCAAGAGATCTCAGCTGCTTGAGTGCATCTGTATTTACTTGCCTGAGATGAACAATTTCGGTGTACAGCAACTGTAACGTAATAGTTTGTTGACCCGTATTGTTGTCGTCATGGGATGCTGTTGTTAAAGTTGCTGGAACAAGAGTTAATGCGGATGTACTTGGAGTATTATAGTTCTTGCCGGCATTGGCAGCAGTAGAAGGAGTGGAGCTCTTAAATGAAACGATGTTAGGAGATGGAGATATGGAAGAATCTACTAATATAGATTTTCTACGCTGAATCGTACACTTGTCACATTTGTAGCCTTGACTACTCTTTTCTAAAAAGTCAAATTCTCTTTTTTCAAGTTTGGCACACTTAGCGTGTAGAAATTCTTTACAATTCACACACTGGATTTTCAGTTCATGTCTATCGACCTTTTGATAACAAATAGAGCATTTCATTTTTCTTTTTTTCCTTTCAATATGACTTGGCTTTTCCCCTCATTTTGTGGCATGGACCAAATCCTATTTAGAAGACCGAGAATACAGGGTCATCTTCAGATCTTCAATATCCGACCCAATTAAGGCAACATCTGGTGTCCCTCAGGGTAGTCACCTTGGGCCAATCATCTTTATCCTGACGATTAACGACATAAATCTCATTTTAAAGAATTGTAATCTTTCATGAGAATTTCCAAAGTCATTTCATTGCCTTCTGACTCCCATTGCCTGCAAGATGACTTAAATAAGTTTTCGGTATGGTGCAAGCAAAACTTTTTGGAGCTTAATGTCAGCAAATGCCAAGCGATAACCTATTCCCGCAAACGTTTACCTCCCCCTCCAAGAAACTACTTCATCTGCGATGAGCCTATTCCTTCCACTACCCAAGTACGGGATCTAGGAATAATTTGTGACAGAGAATTGAATTTCGACTCACATATTGACAGCATTATAATTAAAGCTAACTCTGCACTTGGTTTTCTCAAACGCTGGTCGAAAGAATTTTCCAACCCTTACGTTACAAAGTCCCTGTACATTACTTTTGTAATGCCTCTTCTCGAATATTGCAGCCAAGTTTGGTCACCCTATAAACTAACCCACATTCAAAGAATAGAAGCAGTCCAACGCAGGTTTATCCGTTTCGCACTTCGTGGTCTACCCTGGGCCGACCCATATGGATTACCTCCCTATGAAAATAGGCTGGAACTAATTAGCATGCATACCCTAAAAAAACGTCGTGAAGTCGCTGAACGCAAAATATTGCATTCACTCCCAATCCCCGTAATCTAAGATCTGTCCCACTCTTCCTGATGCGAACTCACCGTACCAACTACGGTCACTTTGAACCAATATCTAGAATGTTGCGTATAACGAACAACTACGCCGAAGTCTTTGACCTAAATAGCAGCAAAAACGAAATGAAAAAAGCACTGCTCAATATGCCACTCCCTTAACATCTACCTCGTCCACCATTTCTCCTCGCCCCATATTAGGTTAAGAATATCTTTGTTAGTTTTAAGTCTAGGTTTAAGTTTTTGCTTGTTAATAAGCTAAATAAAGTTGTCCGGGGTAGACCCGGGCTAATAATAATAATAATAATAAATGATACAAGATTTTACACAGTTTGAATTAACTGACACTCTAGTTTTACTTTAAAATTTAAGCTTTAATTATTTAAAATTTGGAGGACGGTTTCCTTATACGTGTTACCCCATCAAAGTACAACAAAGTAGTGAAGTCGAAGAATTTCGTAAGTTGATCAATTTAACAATGCATGACACTGAAAGCATGGAACAGTATTGAATTGACTTTAATTCTATTACTACTCTGCTACGAGAAATGGATGCAAAATTGGACGAAGAGCTGCTTGCTGTGCTGTTGCTGGATGGCCTACCTGAGAGCTACAAGGAGATACAAGCTGCATTTGACGCATAGAGGGATTTTCCTACTGTGGATGTGCTTTGTGCACGGCTTCTGGAAGTTGGCGACAAGAGGAAAGTAACAAACGAAAGTAAAGGAGACGCCCTGAAAGTAAAACATTTTAAGAAAAACACTTCATCTCAGAAACCAGGTAGGAGTAATAATTTTCAATTTAATTGTCACCGATGTGGACGTAAAGGTCATATGAAGCGAGACTGCCGCGTTAACATACGTAATGAGAAGTTTCAGCTAGTTGAAAATTTAACTAAAGTGCATGAAGAAGCATTTATTGCAAAGCAGTTAGAACAATCAGTTATTCATGAGGACAAAGCTTATGCATGCGATACAAAATTAGATAGCATTAGATGGTATATCGATAGTGGAGCCACTTCTCACATGTGCTGTGATAAAAATTTGTTCGTGGAGTTAGATTTAAACTGGGTGAGACTTCTGCCAAAAGATGTGTCAGCAGGGGTACGCCGCAAGGCGGTGTCCTCTCTCCCCTTCTCTGGAACTTAGTAGTAAATGAACTGCTGATATACCTGGAAGCGGGAGGTAGCAGGGTGATTGCCTATGCAGACGACGTTGCTATTGCCGTCTCAGGTAAGCATCTTAATACCATTAAAGAACTCCTCCAACTAAATCTCAATAGATTAACCCGTTGGGCAGATCGCTGTGGATTGGGAACAAACCCCCATAAAACTGATCTTGTCCTCTTCTCCAGGCAACATAAAATTCCAACTATAGACCCTCCTTTAGTAAACGGTACCAGTATAGTGTTTTCCGATACAGCAAAATATCTGGGTCTCATTTTTGACAGAAAACTAAACTGGAAACCTAACATTCAAGAAAGAGTCAATAAAGCTACAATAGCTTTATTCTCTTGCAAAAAAGCCGTTGGAAATAAATGGGGCTTTCAACCTCGGATTACCCACTGGCTGTACATCTCGGTCATAAGACCGATACTTACTTACGGGGTGATAGTCTGGTGGACGGCCTTAGAAAGTGCGGTTAACTGCATTAAGCTAAGCACAGTCCAAAGAACAGCATGCCTATGCATAAGCGGAGCTTTGCGGTCCACCCCCTCTGCGGCATTAGACATTCTGCTTCATCTAATACCCAGCAGCTATACGCCTTAAAGCGACTAAACAGTGGACTAATAATCCATTTGGCCACGCCAATATTCTTAATACATTAGGAATCCCCACAGAGAACATCGATTACACCATACCTGAACTTTGGTTTGACAAAAACTTCCATGTAAGCTTCCCCTCTAGATCCTTCTGGGAGGAAGATGCTTTCATGGAGGACAAGTCGATCCATTTCTATACAGATGGATCAAAAACCAATAGCGGGGTTGGTGGCGGTGTTTTCTCAGATACGCTAAATCTAAGCCTCTCTTTCCGCCTTCCAAATCACTGCAGCGTGTTCCAGGCGGAAATTTTGGCGATTAAAGAAGCTCGGTCCTGGCTGAAGAAAAACGTGATATCTGCAAAGGATATCCGCATCTTTTCGGATAGTCAGGCCGCTATCAAATCCCTGGACTCAGTCTCACTGAATTCTAAAACCGCTCTTGACTGCCGATCATCTCTTATGGAGATGGCACAGCAGTTCAACCTTCACCTCTGTTGGGTGCCTGGCCACAGAGACGTTCCAGGGAATTGTAGAGCCGATGAACTTGCCAAAGTTGGAACCACTTTACCTATTCTACCAGAAAGGGGTAGCATAGGTATCCCAATCGCTGCGTGCAAACTAATATTAAAGCTGGATGCCAATAAAAGAACAGACCTTAGGTGGAGTGTTGGACCAACATGTCTAGCGACCAAACAAATCTGGTCAAAACTGGATCTGTATCGGTCTAAGTGTCTGATCCTTCTAAATAAGGAACATCTCAGCGCTATCATAGGTGTCATCACTGGACACTGCCTTATAGGCAAGCACGCAAGAAGGCTTGGCGCCTTTACAAATGATTTCTGCAGAAGCTGCATGGACGAGGACGAGGAGGACACAACCCTCCACCTACTCTGTACATGTCCAGCTCTCCCCAGAGAAGAAAACTTCACTCAGGAGCCTTCTTCTACAACGACCTAAACGATCTGAAAAATATAGACGTAAACAGTCTCCTTCGCTTCGTCAGAAGCTCAAACTGGTTCCATCAGTAAGAGGATCATAGATCCACGTGGCATCACAATGGGCCATTAGGCCTAAGTGGGTTGGTTTTTATCCAACAGCCACTCTTACCTACCTACCTACCTACCTACCTAGATTTAAACTTCTCAGGAGCTGTGGAAGTAGCTAACAAGAAAACTGCTCAGGTTAAAGGCATAGGAACCGTTAAGTTAACAGTTGAGGTTAAAGGAAAAGGCAAAGACATCTTTCTATACCGGTGTCTTTTTATTCCTAGTCTTAAAAGTAATCTCCTCTCAGCCAGCAAAGCAACAAACAAAGGTTATAGAGTAGTATTTGAAGGGAAACGCGCACAAGTCTTAAAATCACAAAAAGTGAATTTTGTAATAAAACCGCAACAGTGGTTAAAAATAGTAGTAAAAGTAAGAATGAGAACACATTGGAAATTTGGCACAAGAGGTATGACCACTTAAATGTAGCTTCATTGAAAAAGTTAAAAGATTCTCGGATGGTAGAAGGACTGCCATATTTTGAAACAAATTTGATAGATTGTGTAACCTGTATTCGAGGGAAACAACCAAGACTTCCATATTCAACTAAAAGAGATAAATCTTCACAAGGGCTGTTAGACATCATACACACTGATTTGTGCGGGCCTATGAATGTAGAATCAATTAGCAAATATCTGTATTCTGCAACATTTATTGATAATTTTTCCAGGAAGGTGTTTGTTTACTTTTTAAGAAAGAAAAGTCAATATTTTGAGGTTTTTAGACATTTTAAAAACCTAGTTGAGAATCAAACTAATCGAAAAATTAAAGTCCTTCGAAGCGACAATGCACGGGAACTTCTAAGTGAGGAATTTTCTACATTTCTATTAAATCATGGTATTAAAAGGCAGTTAACAGTTGAGTATTCTCCTCAGCAGAACGGTGTTGCTGAACGGATGAACCGTACACTGGTAGAAATGGCTCGTTGCTTCTTAATTGAAGGAAATTTTCCAAAATTTCTTTGGGCTGAACTTGTCCACACTGCTGCCTAGATCCGCAATCGCTGCCCCACTTACCTCAACAAGCAAAAAACCCCGCAACAAATTTGGACAGGGCGAATACCAGTTGTCAGTCATTTTCGCCAGATTGATTGTAGGGCTTTCGTTTTGAATAAAACTTTAAAAACTAAATTTAATCCTAGAAGCGAAGAGTTTGTCTTAGTTGGTTATTCCGTAGAGTCCAAAGCATATCGCTTATGGAAGAGAGGCTCGCGAACCATTGTAAAAAGCCGAAATGTAAGATTTATAGAAAATGCAAAAGATCATAAGGAACATGGTTCTGTCGAACATCCAGAAGAGAATAGAATTTCAACAAACATGTATGAATTCGAGCAGAAGAATAAAACAGAAAAGGAAATATCTTCAATAAAAGAAGACATTCAAGTTAAGGTAGACGAAGAGGAAAATGATAGTGAGGAAGAGTTTCAAAACACAGAGGGTGAGTGGCAGAATGCAGAGAGATAATCAGGAGAGGGAAGCGGAGAGAAACGCGGAAGCGAGTGAGAAGCAATGTGTAAAGGATTCAAAGGAGATGGACAATATAAATAAGCATAACATCATTAGGCGCGTACTTAGACCGAGAAAGAAAGCTAAAAGCGTAAGTGAGGTTCTATTAAGTACAATATTTAAAGATCCAGATAACTTTAATGAAGCGTTAAGTTCCCCACAGTCATCAGAATGGTTTCAAGCTATGGAGGTTGAGCACGAATGTTTTATAAAAAACAAGACCTGGGAATTGTGTGATTTACCAGACTGAAGGAATGCTATTGGGTGCCGTTGAGTTCTTAAAACAAAGTATGGATCGGATGGTGAAGTAGAGCTACTCTCAGAAATTTGGCATAGATTATGTAGAAACTTATTCGCCAGTTGTGCGTCAAAGTTCGCTTTGCATCATTTATGCATTATCAGTAGAAAATGATTTAAATCTTACTCATTTGGATGTGTCAACCGCTTTTCTGAATAGCGAACTTGAGGAGGAGATTTTTATACAACAGCCTGAAGGATTTGTTGATGTCAATAATCCAAGAAAGGTCTGTCATTTAAAAAAGGCGGTTTGCGGATTAAAACAAGCAAGTAGACAATGGCACAAATTTCTTACGGATAAACTCATGGAATTAAATTTAAAACAATCAAAATATGATAATTGTATTTATTTTAATATAAGTGATAAAGAATTCACAATTCTTGGGGTATACGTAGATGATATTATCATTGCTTCAAACTATCAAGCTAAAGTAGAATTTATAAAAAGAAAACTCTCTGACAATTTTGAATTACGTGATCTTGGAGAACCATCACTTTATGTTGGACTAGAGATTGAAAAGAAAAACAAAACAATTTCAATATCCCAGACAAGATACATACAAAATTTATTATACAAATATAATTTACAAAACTCTAAATTAAGTAAAATTCCTATGCAGGTAAAACTGCGACTGGACAAGGAACAAACTATTACAGGGGAACAGGCTTCTGTACAACTACAACAGTATCAAGAACTCATTGGATGTCTAATGCACCTTGCAGTCTTTAGTCGTCCCGATATAGCTTTCAGTGTAAGTGCGTTAGATCAATTTGCTCAGCATCCTAAAATGCAGCATTGGATGGCAGCTTTGTGGGTGTTGCGTTACCTTAACTTTACAAGAAATGCAAAACTTCTTTTCCGTAAAACAGGACTTCCACTAATAGGCTTTGTTGATGCCAGCTGGGCAGTGCTGGCGGTGCCATTTTCTAAGGAGGGCATACAAAAGCTCGTCCCACGTTACCAAAAATGTATAAATTTAAACGGAGACTATGTAGAAAAATAATTTAGATGTTAATAAAACTATTTTGCGCAAAAAATTAATGTTTTTGGTTTTTTTAAAAAATATTTTTCACTTCGGAGGTTGATTTTGGAATAGCCCTCGTATGTATGTTGTGAATGCCCTACGAGAGAATCAGGAGACGCATCTTGGAAGGCGATTTTTTAGATAATAAACATATAAAATGATGTAGTGATTACTATCTTTACTTTACTTTACTTTCGTTATGTTATTCTAAAAATTATCTAGATTTTTATACACGTATATGTATAAAAAATAAAATAAAAAATAAAAATACTCGTAAATAAATAAATAATAGGTAATAGTAATAATAAGAATGTCAATCTGGTGGACGGCTTTGGCCAAACCTAATAGACTTAAGATAACAACAAAATGTATCTAAATTTTTTTATGTAATAAATCCAAGAAAATTAAATAAAACTAACTACACTTGCGGTCATAAAAACCGCACCACCTAATGAGTTCTAAAAAAAAAGCCTAATTACATCAGATCGTAAGGGTTTTTCCCATACTAATGAAGGGTATTCCCCATAGCGGAGTTCGGCCTCGTATTCAGTGCAAAAAAAAATCAGTTTGAATTGAGTTGTGACGGTGACAATTAAAAAAAAGTGAAATGTCTGGTAAATATAATCAACTGACTCGGGACGAAAAAGTTCAAATATTGACTTTAGTCGAAGAAGGGCTTGGCTATCGTGAGATTGCGGTTAAAATAGGATGCTGTCATTCAACTATCGTACGACTGATGAAGAAAAAAGAAAATTTGGATCCACTGGAAAGGAAAAAAGGCTCGGGACGAAAACGTAAAACAACCCAGAAGACGGACAATGTATTACAGCGAATTAGCATGAAAGATCGCTTTAAAAGTGCTGTCCGTATAAGAGCAGAGCTGAGTGAATTTCGTCAAGTTGATCTAAGCGCCGAAACCATACGCCGACGGCTACGGAAAATAGGTTTATATGGAAGACGACCAGCGAAAAAACCTCTCCTAACCACAAAAATGGAAAAAGCTCGCTTGACGTGGGCAAAAAAGTACGAAGATTGGACGCAGGATGATTGGCGATGTGTGATATGGTCCGATGAAAGTAAATTTAATTTGTTGTGTGTCGACAATTTGCCATACGTACGACGGTCAGCATATGAAAGGTTCAAGGACGAGTGAATAGTCAAAACAGTGTAGTTTCCTCAAAGCCAGATGGTTTGGGGATGTTTTTGTTTTTGCGTTTTGGGCCCTTTGCACATTGTTAATGGAAATATGAACGCTCAAAAGTATGGAGAAGTAGTAAGGAAGTTTTTGGTACAAGCAATTGAACAGCATCATTCGTATACTGACAAGTGCATTTTTCAAGATGATTCTGGAATACTGAATACTATCAAGGGATATTACTGAACTTCTAGTAAACTCGATGCTTTCTAGAATAAAAGCGGTTATAACCGCCATAGGAGGAGCAACTCGGTATTGATAATTTTTTGGTAAAAGTGGCATATCTAAACATCTTATATCCACATACATAAAAGATGTATCGTTTGATTTTGTTAACCAATGACTGTATTAAAATATTTAAAAAAAATAAGAAAATTAACTGGTTTTTCTTTCTTTGTTAATATCTTTTTTCAAACATTCAATAAACAGATGGAAATTAGATAGAAATACTTATAAACTACTGTGGAGTACTCAACAAAAATTTCATTTCATTATAAAAATTATTATCGTAGTTATTAACAATTTTTCAATCATTTTGATATGGTGCGGTTTTTATGACCGCAAGTGTAACTAACTTACTAAAAAAGTCCCATTAATTTAACTCGTATTTTTTTGTTGATTTCGTTTCCTTATCGATGATTTATTTAAATGATTATACCAATATTTTTAGCCACATATTTTGGATTGGTGATTTAAATTATCGAATAGATGAGATTCCGGGACAGCGTCTTGACATAAATAATTTCGATAAACTTCTTACACTTGATCAGCTAAGAGTGGAAATGCGAAAGGGCAATGTTTTCCAGGGCTATTCCGAAGGCGATATAAAATTCCGCCCAACGTATAAATATGACGTTGGCACGGATAAATATGACTCAAGGTAGTTACATATATACTTTTCTAATACTGATCTATCAATCTTTTTATGCAGTGAAAAGAGTCGTGCACCCGCTTTTTGTGATAGGATTCTTTGGAAAGGTGACCGCATCAGGCAAATCACTTATAATAGCGTTATGGATATAAGGCAAAGCGATCATAAACCCGTTTATGCTGAATTCGTCACTGGTGTAGGTTTTATTTTTAAGAAAATTTTTTTAATTTCGTGGAATAAGAATAGAAACATTTTTATTTTTAGATAAAAACCAAAGATCAGAAATTATATAAACGGGTCCATGAAGATGTTTTGAAACGAGTAGATAAATATGAGAACGATAACCAGCCACAAATCACAGTAGAAAAAACTGATATAGATTTTGGAGTGGTTTTGTTTAATGAACCTGTTATTAGAGACTTGACTTTAGCTAACAACTGTCACTTACCAGTTGAGTTTACCTTTAAGCCGAAAGATGAAAATAACAAACAAATATGTGAGAGCTGGTTAGACATTGAACCAAAAAACGGAAACTTAATAACAGGTAAGAACATGCACACTATTGACTTGAAGGAGCCATGAGTATGTAATGTCTTAATAACCTCATAACCTTATTAGATTTTCTTAAATGTAGAAAATATTGTCCCTATAAATTGTAAATGCAAACTGCATGATTTTTCTGTTTTTCTGATGAATTTAAAATTTGGATCTTAACCCTTAAGTTCATCGACTTAGTCGGTTATTCAATATCAAAATAGTACGAGTATGACGTGTTTTAGTTTTTTTCTTAAAATAGAAAAAAGTGCGTTATAATACGAGGGCGGGTCAATAAGTCCGTCTGACCTCTTTACTGAAACAGCATGTCAACAGGCATCTGTCAGTTGACTCCTGTCAAAATTTAAACTTGCTGCGTCAGTTAGTTTGTGTTTGACAGCTATTTTTATCAGACTACTCACTAATTTGAGGAGAAAATGGAAAAAAGTGAATTTCGTGTGCTTATTAAGCATTATTTCTTGCGAAAAAAAACCATTACCGAGACCAAGGCTAAGCTTGATAAATACTATGGGGACTCTGCACCATCGATTTCAATGGTAAAAAAGTGGTTTACTGAATTTCGTTGTGGCCGTACAAGCATTGAAGATGCCGAACGTCCTGGACGCCCAGTTGAGGTCTCTACACCCGAAACAATCGAAAAAATTCATGATATGGTGTTGGCCGACCGAAGATTGAAAGTGCGAGAGATTGTGGAAGCCGTAGGGATCTCGCATGGCTCAGTGGTTTATAAATTACTCGGGTTGTATCTTTAGGTAGGTTTTTCTGGTGATTTAGGCGTTCTTAAACTTCGTGCCACCTATTCGTTCACGGATCTTTACGGTAAACAAACGGTGTTCTACTTTTTTGCGTACAGTAAACGTGCAATTATATTACATAGTCTAGATAAAGCCAAGTTGACCTAGTGTGTTTGAACAGAAAACCTCGCGTCGCGGGTACAATGACAGCCGAAAGAGTATAAACTATGGGGACGTTCAGGCGATGAAAAATAACGAGCATTCCGCTCTCTCCAAAGTAGGGCAAGCGGATGGGCTCATCAAAGTGCAGGAAGGAGGTGTCAAAGAAAGACATCCGTCGACATCGTCAGCCACTGAGATGGCACCAAAATAGAAAAGGAAAACAAACCCAACTTCGAACGCAATCAAGGGACTCATCCTATTGGCTTCAGCACAGTGTTCTGTTCCCAGACACGGCTCCTATTTGGAACTTCTGTTCGACAATCGTATACAACAGACAGGCGCGACCCAAAATATTGGGTCTACAACTTAATTCATGCGGTTTTTTTTAAAAATTAGAACGTTTCTTTAAGGAAAACATGTACAATAGTATTATTCAAAGTATTGCCCATCTGAAGCTATGACTTTTTCCCATCTTTCTGGTAATTTGTGGATCCCATCCCAAAAGAACTGCGCCGGCTTGGCAGCCAAGAATGAATCAAGCCAATTTTTGATATTCTGCTCTGATGTGAACCGTATTTTAGTGAAGGCGTTCTGCATCGACCGGAACAAATGGTAGTCAGAAGGGGCAAGGTCTGGGCTATAAGGCGGGTGGGGTAAGACTTCCCATCCACTGTTTTAGAAATAGTTCTTAACCGGAATAGCAACGTGGGGCCGAGCGTTGTCATGATGGAAAATTATTGCCTCGTGTCTGGTCGCATATTCCGGGCGTTTTTCGTCCACTGCTCTCTTCAAACGGATTAATTGTGTTCGGTAGCGCTGGCCATTGATGGTTTCACCCGGTTTTAGCAGCTCATAATACAGTACACCCATCTGATCCCACTAAATACAGAGCATTACCTTCGCGCCATGGATATTCGGCTTTGCCGTTGATTTGGCTGGTTGGAGTGGTTTCACATATGATTTTTTGCGCTTGGGGTTGTCATAATGGATCCATTTTTCATCACCAGTAACAATCCGATGCAGAAATGACTTCCTTTTGTGGCGTTCCAGCAGCATTTCGGACATGCAAAACCGCCTTTCGACGTCTCTCGGCTTGAGTTCATGTGGAACCCAATTTCCTTGCTGCTTTTAAACGTTTTGAAATGGCTGCTTTAGTGACACCCAAATCTTCATAGAGTAATGCTTCCAGTTCTTCATCTTCAAACTTTTTTGGCTGCCCAGGACGTTCATCGTCTTCGAAGCCAAAATCACCACTTTTAAATCGTGCAAATCACTTTTGGCACTTTCGCTCAGCTAGCGCATGTTCACCATAAACTTTCACCAAAATACGATGACTTTCGGCAGCAGTTTTCTTCATATTAAAGTAATGAAGAAGATCTCCCCGCAAAAACACTTTTTCAGGCACAAAGTTCGATATATTTGTGTGAAAAAAAATTATTGTTGTTTACGCTTCAAATGAATGACATATACTGAAATGACGTACAATGACAGTAGCTTTCCAACGCATATTCCAATGGAATAATACAAGTTACGCCATCTCTTAGCAAACCGCACGAAGTTATAGACCCAATAAATAAATGTATGACAGTGACTATTGCGGTCTCAGCACCGAAATAACAGTTTTAAATGGAATTTGAGGAGTTTGGTCAAATATACCCAGAATACTGTCCACAGCACACTCCTCGAAGTCGTTCTACCCACCGTCTAACAAAAATCAGTCAATTGGAGAGATTGACGGATAACTAAAACAAAACAAACAATTGACAGCATGATACTTTGGTATCATTAACACAAAACTATATTGTTATCAAGACTTAAAACCCTGCACAGACAATTTAACGAGAGACATAATTTGGAGATTATGACACTGAACTCATCGATTAAAAATTTATTCACGCAGTATTCTAACTAATGGATTAATGAACGTTGCTTATATTTAAATTTTCATGTTTGTTTTTTTTATTCATTTACTTTATGTATTCTTGTTAATTCTTCTGTTCACTTATTTGTTAACTTATTCATTCATTTAATTTTCCTGTTTTGTTGTTTATTTATTTATTTATTATTTCCCTAAGTGATATTTTGTTCATTTATTAAAATTTTGATATAAATTGCGTTTATTTATTTACCCATTTCTCAGAGTTTTCTCTAATTAAACATTTAAAAGAGGTATTGTTTGCCAAAGGATAGTAACCTTTGTATTTTTATATTCTTGACCATTTTTCTCCTTGTTGGTTTACTATTTATTTATTTTTTATTTTTGTTCTTTAAATAAAAGGGTTTTCTTTCGCTTTTCCTTTTGTAAATCATTATCATCAACTTTTGTAAAATAACGTTAAAGACGAAAGATATTTCAATATCATATATCTGCAAATCGTAAGCTTATTAAAAAAATTGTCAAGAAAATTCGTGCGAAATAAAGATCTATCTAAAAAAAATGTATAAGGGTGTATTACAGGGTTTCCATAAGTTTGTATTGGAAAAATAAAATTCATCAGAAAAGTGCCGATCTGACCACCGACAAGTGCACACGCCCAAGTGCACTGTGAAATCCGCTCCTCGCGTGTAGAAAAAAAAAAAAACAAAAAACAAAAACCAAAAAGTTCACTGTGCGGGCAAAAAAAAACAAGGGCAACAATGTTCACTGTACGAGCACAAAAACAACAACAACAACGCGCGAGTGCAGTGAAACCGAAATCCACATCCGCAGTGCAGTCATCCCAACTTTTCTGTCCCTGGTCAAACAATTGCTTACACTCGGTCACAGCCGTTGCTGTATTGCATTGTCATACAGCGCGTGCAGTGACTGTCCAACCGATGGACAGGGGGCTGTGGGTATGAATTTTGTAGGTGTGCTGCTTCCTATTGTTGTAACGGCATAACACCTACAACAATTTGATTCGGTAAACCAACTCTGAATTTGTACCTCAATATGCGCTTAGTAACGTCGGTGTTTGTGTGTTTGTCTTTCTTTATAATGATTCGGGAATTGAGAGTGGATATTGCCAACACACGAGGACTAAAAACTAATCACTGATGTAGCTTACCAAACTCCACCACAATGTAGTCCCTGTTCCAATCCAGAATTCAATTTCATGTGGTTAAAATACCATATCAAATTATCTACTACTGCTTTATTTACAGAAGCACCAAACTGGACAGGAATTCGACTTCTAATGAGTTTGATGCGCTGTCTGACTCCGATGGACGGTGTGTTGAGATCTTCGCTGCGGAAAATAACTTAACCCAGCTTATAAATACTAGAAGTTGATAGTCATACCGTCAACACCCAGGACTTGTTTTTAACTTCTCACCCTGACAAGTACACCGTTGATGTGCTCTTCCCTCTAGGCTCGTCGGACCATTGTGTCATATCAACTAATTTCTCGTATACCGATCACACAGTTAGAGAAAAGATTCCTAAAAGAACCGTATGGCAATACGAGAAAGCCAACTGGAGCGGTCTCAACAGCTTCTTTAGGAATTTTAACTGGTCGTTATGTTTCCTCGATAACGACGTGGATGCCGCTGCTGATATGATCACAGACACCATTCTTTTTGGAATGAGAAACTTTATGCCTCATCGGATGAAGAGTATCAAACCAAAATAAAAGGCGTGGTATGACTCGAGCTGTAAAAAGGCTGTCAGGGTTAGAGAAATTAAATGTTTGTGCGGTCCTATAAGACCAACCCCACAGAAGAAACCCGAGAAAAGTTCCAACGAACCAGAAATTATTGCAACGTCTTTCTCAAGCGCGTGAAGTTCCTATACGACCAAAAACTGAGGCAATATATTACATTGTCCCAAAGGTAGTAAAAGTTTTTGGTCATTCGTCAACAAAATTAGAAATTCTGCCTCATGCTCCATCCCAACGCTCATTTACAATGACATTCGAGTTGTCAGCTCTTCGGACAAGGCCAATCTGCTTTCTGCACGTTTTGCGGCCAGCTCAACACTCCCAGATTGTGCTTTGTCCCCGTATACAGTTGAGTGCGTCGAATATCCAATGGGACAAATCCACTTTCGCACTCGTGTAGTAGCAAGAGTTCTTAAAGACCTTAACATTCACAAATCCGCTGGTCCAGATGGTATATATGCCTTCTTTCTCAAGAGGTATTCTTCCTCGCTGGCAAAACCACTGCGTAAGCTTTTTCATCATTCCTACTCCTTACGGCTCTTTCCGAGAAGATGGAGAACAGCATTTGTCCAGCCCGTCCCTAAAAAAGGCGAATCTTCCTCTCTCTCCTCCTACAGACCCATTGCACTTACGTCCCTTCTCTCTAGGGTCTTGGAAACGCTGATAAACCGTCAGCTCATGAAATATCTCGAAACACGAAAACTTCTCAATGACCGACAGTACGATTTTCGTAGCAACAGGTCCACTGGTGATTTGATGGCATGTCTCACCGAAAAGTGGAACCAAAGCGTACATCAATCAGGTGAAAGCAAAATAGTTACACTTGATATTTTAAAGGCATTTCACAGAGTTTGGCATCAGCCTTTTTTGTCGAAAATGCGTGACTTTGGGATCGATGACCCTCTTCTTCAATGGATTAGGAACTGCCTTTCGGATCGTTCAATTCAAGTTGTTTTGGATGGTTTCAAGTCTGACATTCACAAAATAAATTCTGGTGTGCCTCAAGACTCCGTTCGGTCTCCGACACTCTTTTTAATTTTCATTAATGATCTCCTGTCTGCTACTTCTAGTTCAATATATTCCTTTGCTGACGGCAGTGCTCTCTGCTTTTCATATTCGCTCCCGGACTCAAGTCCCTGCTCTTCGGCTGCACAACGGGAACGGCACCGTATGTTAAGCTCATTAAACCGATATTAACAGGATAACCAATTGCACAACTATCAACAGAGTGAAATTTAATGCTTCCAAAACACAATGCTCTGTACTGTCGTTAAAGCGAAATTTAAATACCCAGAAACCGAAAAACTTTCCATTCTTATTATGTGTGTCAATGACAACCTAGGTTGTCTAGGCTTCTTCAAACGATGTCAGAAATACTGATTATAAAACAAAATAAAAATACGAAGAGCACATAACATATATTGTTACGTCTCCGCGAGTAGTGAACTTGTTGCCGTCAACGAGAACCATTGACGATACATATTTTTAAGGCAACTCTAGGTTTTTCAAGAAATCAATTGTTTGTTTATTGCTCAACGGTTTTTGTACCCTTAAAATGTTTGTACACAGCGCGGGCGAAGGAAATTAAGAGAGGAAGAAAGGACAAGTACCGATGTACATTGTTTTTAAATGCCGGGAAATATCTCAAAGTACTTGTTTTTCAAACTATAGTACAAGGCCGCCAGGTAGGCTTTCGATAACTTAAAATTTTAAACGCGTTAATCTCAAAATTGCATCTTTCAAATTAGTCGCACCATCACTTCAAATTTTAGCTAGATCTTTATATTGTCGAAATAAGTACGTAGGAGTTTTTTTATACGGCATAGTTCGTTTGTTATTTCCTAGCGATTTTTCTGCGAATTTTTCAAGTTAGACTTTGTAAGTGCGGCGTTCGGCCAAAGATCAATATATCCAAAAAAATCCAACGAACTTATCTAGCTGTTATTATGTACAGTAAAAAAAATTTAGTGACTCATCATAATTCAACGATCTGTTGGTACGGCCGTACACCTTTTTATATGTTTCCAGAAAAAAAAATCAAAAAACTCCTATTTCTACGGCCTCTAGAGTGGCCTAACCTAACCATAAGCGCTGATGATTTAGAAAAATGTACAATGAGCGAACCAAAACATTTCCCCTGTCACGATGTAGTTATTTGTTTAAGAGTTATGATTTTTGCAAGTAAAAAAGTCAAAATGAGCCTCTTGGCGGAAGAAAAAAACACATAACGTTGTGTCAGATCTGAATAACGACTGACTTCAGTTTTCCTTATTATTTTTAAGTCCCATTCTTCCATAATATGTAATATACTATACATAAGTAAAAGGTCAAAGCATTACGTTTCCGATAGCCTTCACACATCAAAATGTTCCTATCGAAGTCTTAATGCTGAATTGTCACTTTATTGGTTCCGAATCAACAGAAATGTGCCATCAACAAGTTTGCTCTCTTGCAATTATGTAATTTGCGTTCTTGGATTGGGTCCAGCAAAAGATGCATGCTGATATTGATTTTTGCAAGAAAATCATTGATGCTACGTAAATAAGCAAACTTGCCGCATCTAGGCCACCGCAAATCCACGAGTGGTTCAGCAGATGCCAATGAACACAGGACGAGTAAGTCTTTGATGCGGTTTATGAACCGGTGCCGCAATAAAAATAGCGAAACTATCGAGTTACTGCGCGAATATTTCTGGCCGAGTAATTTTACGTTCGGGGACACACATTGGCCGCCAAAATCGCGCGACTCAACATCGTTAGACTTCTTTTTTTTTGGGCTATATTAAAAACAAGGTCCACGCCAACCATCCGTAAACAACTCAAACTCTGAAAATAAACATTGAGGCCGCCGTCCCCGATATAGTTCGCTGATGTGAAAAGTAATTGAGAATTTCGAGAAAAGGATGTGGGTTTGCAAGCAGAGCACTCTTCGCAGATGCGAATGGCATCTGTTTTAACTGGATGTTAGTCTTCTCGACGCTTTCCGCGTTGATTCTTTCTCCCTCAACCAGGAATATGTTCTAATAAATGTCCTGCCATTCGGGATATTGCTATCAAAGTATCGTCTGAAATATTGTAATCTCGCTCGTTGATCCGATACCGCTGCAGAAACTATAGATATAAAGCATGTCTGCATATTCTTCATCGATGGTATTATAAATTAAACATTAAATGCATTACAAGTGCATGCTTCCCCTCTGAAATACGAGTAGAACGTTTTAAATTAAATATTCTGTTCGCCTAATTTGTCTACTATTGAATATGGTGTGTTATAAATATTGGGTCTACAAGTAAGTTTCCAGCGTTTGTCAGAGATGGCGCCACCAGTGGATCCCGGGCAGAAATGTCAGACCCCATGTGTTTTATTTGTAGGTTTTGTATCTGTCAACAACTTTGCAGCGTTATATTTGAGCAGTTCTATCGGTGTCGTACATTTTATCGAGCAAAATCATGGCAAGTTTCCAGCCAAATAAACGTCATTTGCGGGAAGCGCTGCTTTTATTCTTTAATATGAAGAAAAGTGCGGCTGAGGCCTATCGTTTGCTTTCGGAAACTTATGGGGCGGAATGTATTGGTGAATCGACGTGCCGCGAGTGGTTCAAACGGTTCAAAAGTGGTGATTTTGGAGTTGAAGACAAAGATCGCCCCGGAAAGCCGAAAAGTTTTGAAGACGAGGAATTGGACGCTTTACTGGATGAGGATCCATGTCAGATTCAAGAAGAACTTGCTGCATCATTGGGCGTCACGCAACAACCCGTTTCCCTGCGCCTAAAAGCACTCTGATTCATTCAAAAGGTTGGAAACTGGGTGCCGTACGAATTGAAGCCAAGGGACGTCGAACGGCGATTTTGCATGTTCGAAATGTTACTGCAGCGATATAAAAATAAATCATTTTTGCATCGTACTGTCACTGGTGATGAAAAACGGATTTATTATGATAATCCTAAATGCAGAAAATCGTATACAAAGCCCGGCGAGACCGCCCAATCGACGCCGAAACGAAATATTCACGTGAATAAGGTCATGCTCTGCATATGGTGGGATCAAAAGGGTGTCGTATACTACGAACTGCTTCCGAGTGGTGAAACCATCAAAGGACCATTATATCGAACCCAACTAATTCATTTAAAGCGGGCATTAAAAGAAAAACGGCCAGAATATGAGACCAGGCATAAGTCCGTCATTTCTCATAACGACAACGCTCGGCTACATATTGTGGTTTCGGTGAAAAACTATTTGGAAAATAGTGGATGGGAAATTCTGCCTCACCCGCCTTACAGTCCAGACTTGGCACCATCTGGCTACCACTTGTTTCGTTCGATGCAGAATGCTCTTACGGGAATACGCTTCAGCTCAGAAGAGGAAATCCAAAATTGGCTCGATACGTTCTTGGGCTCGAAAGACGAGAAATTTTTTTGGTCCGGAATTCATAAATTGCCAGAAAGATGGGGGAAAGTTGTAGCTTCCGATGGACGATACTTTGAATAAAGCATTGTAAAAATGTTTTCATAATAAAACTTCAAATTTTGGAAAAAAAACGCTGGAAACTTACTTGTAGACCCAATACATACAAAGACTTTGATGTTTAGAGAGTATGACATCGCTCTTGCAGACTCTATGGTCTATGGTATGCATCGACAGTCGACGTCTAGCCTTCTGCTACAATAAATCAGATAGCTATACAAATATTCCGTACGTTGTTTGATTATTATACAAAATAATGATAACAAGATCACAAGATAACAAGATGACCAGTCACCTTATAAGATTACCAGAGCCACTGAAGCTAGATGGTAATATTGCTGGAAACTGTCGCATATTTAAACAACATTTTGACATATATTTATGCCGTAGCAACAGGGTTGGATAAAAAGCCAGCGGGAGTCCAAATCGCAACATTTTTAAATGCATCAGGTCCTGAGCGAAGTCATCACAGCATTCAAAGCATATTGCGAACCAAAAAAGAATGAAGTATCCGAAGCGTTTAGATTCAATTCTCGTAATCAGCAAAATGGAGAGACTTTCGACAATTTTTTGCTAGATATAAAGATGAGAATAGAATGGTTCGCGATCGAATTGTCATTGCACCAATAATGAAAACTTAAGGAAGAAATTACTTGAAAAAAAAAATGATTTGAAATTAGAAATTTGTGTAGAGATAGCAAGAGTGGCGGAGCTCTCTGATAAATATGTAAGTCATATCAAGACAAAATGACACACACATCTATTGATGCTGTGGGTGCACGATTGGAGCAAAAAAAAAAAACGATGAAACGACAATTATGACCATAAGCAAACAGACAGTGGCGGTAAGTCTAACAATAAAATCAACAAATTTTGCAAATCTGTGCATGAATATCGCAAGTGTCCCGCTTTCGGAAAAAAAATGTAAACTGTTTGCTTTCAATAATTTTTCGGTTGCTTGTACCACCCAAAAAATTCGAGAAATTAAGAAAAGTGAAGATTATTTTATAGTTCAGACGAAGAAGAAACTGAAATAAATATGATATCGTCTACTAAGTTAACAAAAAAGATCAGATGGTACGAAATGATTGCATTATAGATTTTAAGTTAGATACTGGTGCCGATATGAATGTTTTACCGTATCGGTATCTGAAACGAATTAAAAACGTTAAATTAGAAGAATATGGTGGACCAGTTTCTGCATATGATGGAAATAAATTAAATATTATGGGAACAGTAAATTTAGTGGTTATGTGTCGAAATTAAATCTCAACGCAAAAATTTTTAATTATTGAAACTCGGAGTGAAGCATTGCTGGGGCTTGATGCATGCCTCGAAATGAAGAGAATCAGTTTATTGAAACGAATCGAGATGTTTTCGACGGACTGGGACTATTTTGTAAAGAATTTAGATATTAAGGTGCGTAAAAATTCGAAACAAAGTTTCAAACCTGCCAGACGAATTGCGATTTCACTACGACAACGCGTTCAAAAGGAGTTGCAACGAATGGTAGATGGTGGAATCATCGCAAAAGTTGATGATCCGGTTGAACGGGCATCTAATTTGGAAATAGTGGAGAAAAAAGCTTCGAAAGCATTACGTTTGTGCATTGACCCACAGGACTTAAATGATGACATGCTAAATGAAAATTACCAAATTCCATATTTTGATGCACTCACGGCAAAGCTTTAGCGGAAAGAAAATTTTTACGATTCTGGACCTTAAAGAAGGTTTTTGGCAAATTGGTTTGAGCAAAAGTGCTAGTGAGTTGTGCACGTTTAATACTTCTTATGGGTGTTATAGATTTCAACGTCTGCCGTATGGCGTTAAAATTGGCCCAGAGGTATTTCAAAAGTACAATGAAAGAACCTTTGATGGAATTGCGGGAGTTTTCGTATTTATAGACGATATTTTGATTGTAGCAGACTACGTCGAAGAACATGATCAAATATTGGAACAGGTCCTGAAACGCGCTCGAAAATTAAACATTAAATTCAACGAATCAAAAGTACAATATCGTGTAAATGAAGTTAAGTACATGGGAAAAATTATATCAAAAAATGGAACTTCATGCGAACCGGACCGAGTAGAAGCTATCTGGAAACTTTCTGCACCCAAGAACAAAAAAGATCTGCAAAAACTCATGGGTGTGATCAACTATGTACGAGAATACGTACCAAATTTAGCCGAGGTGAGTAAACCAATTAGAGATTTGCTAAAAAATGATACTTTGTTTAATTGGCAGAACCCCCATGATGATTGTCATTTGATGAACGCAAAGATGTAACCATCGAGACAGATGCGTCTAAGTTTGGGATCGGATGCTGCCTTATGCAAGAAGGCAGCCCATTTCTTTTGCTTCACGAAGTTTGACCGATACTGAAATCAGTTACGCCCAAGTTGAGAAAGTAATGTTAGCCGTACTTTTTTCTTGTCGGCGGTTCCACCATTATATCTATGGTCGAAATATGACTATAAAAACCAATCACAAGCCACTAGTCTGCGTGATGAAAAAAGACATTCACAAAATATCAAATGCACGCTTGCTGCGAATGAAATTGAACTTAATTAAATACCGCATGAATTTAGTTCATATTCCAGGCAAAGACCTTTATATAGCTGACTTGTTGTCGCGATATTATAACAAAGATAATAAAGCACAAGAAATTGATGATCTAGATGAAGTTGTCCACAGTATCAACGTAACACAGGAGCGGCTTGATAATTTGAGAAATGAATTAAAAAATGACAAATGCCTACTTGAGTTAATAATGGTATTGAACGACAGGTGGCCACAAGACAAACGATATTTGAATGAAGATGTTAAATTCTACTGGAAGCACCGAGATGACCTTGTTATAGAAAATAATGTATGAACCCCATATGGGTGTGGAGAAAACTAAAAAAAAAGCTCGAAATCTTGTGTACTGGCCGGGTATCAATGATTCAATTGAAAGCATGATTGCAAAATCCTCCGTTTGTCAGAAATATCGGTCGAAAAATGTTAAAGAACCGATGATCTCGCACATTGTACCAAGTTTACCGTTCCACAAAATTGCTATGAACATGTGCCAATTTGCAGCTAAATCATATTTAGTCGTTTCTGATTATTACTCCAGATTTTTAGACATTATGCCATTAAAAGACAAAACTGCGGGACAATGCATTACGAATTTGAAAATTTGCTTTGCCACTCATGGGTTACCAATAGAAATAATTGCAGACAATGTTCCATTTGGATCCAGGTAATTTCAGAAATTTTGCCGTGAAAACGATATAAAAGTTACAACAACAAGTCCATTGTATTCACAAGCGAATGGCTTTGCTGAAAAAGCGGTAGGTATTGCTAAAAATTTAATTAAAAAATCCCACGACATGAACGCTGAATTGTGGAAGGCTCTCTTGGAATATCGGAATATACCACTTAAAGAAATAAATGCCTTGCCAGCAGAATTACTTATGAGCCGCAAGACCAGAACACGAGTGCCAGGTAGCAAACATCTTTTTAAACCCAAGGTTGTAGGAAATATCGAAAAGACCATTGCTAAGAAAAACAAACAGCGCAAAATCCATTATGATCGAACTGCCAAGCCCGAAAAGAAGTTTCAAAAAGGAGATGACATCTGGTATCATGACATTAGAAATGGTTGGATCGAAGCAAGCATTGAAGCCAAACACCTAAGCCTGAGATCCTATTGGATTCGTTTGAACGATGGCACAGTTTTGAGAAGAAATTCGGAGTGGTTAAGACAACGTTAATTTTTTTATTTACATTATTATTTGGTTATATGTATATTATACAAAAAAGAACAATTTCCTTAATTTCAAAATTTAAATGAATTTAGTCATTTTTACTGAATTTTCTAAATGAATATAAATAAAATTTGTGAATCTTGACATAAGAATTGTAAAACAATATCCCCCCTTTAAAAGGGGAAGGTTGTTATAAATACATACAAAAACTTTGATGTTTAGAGAGTATGACATCGCTCTCGCAGACTCTATGGTCTAGACTATGCACCGACAGTCGACGTCTAGCCTTCTGCTACAATAAATCAGATAGCTATACAAATATTCCGTACGTTGTTTGATTAATCATTTATTTAACCCGTTGTTGATAACACATATGGTATCTTTCAAACTAATGCGCGCGTTTTATTTTCGAGTTTCGTGATCCCTTTACTTTCTCTATTTATTTTTATGGATTTTTAAGACAAAAATTAAAATTATTTAACATAAATAAAGTTTATTTTATTATAGTGCAATGACTTAAAACTTACTTTATATTATTTTATATTCTTCCAGGTACTAGTTTAAGCATACGAATAAAATTTTTCGTTAATTCATCGACTGTTGCGGATCTACTTAAAAAATTGGGGTCACCCCAAAGAAAAGTCGTCTTTGATATATTGGTACTTCATGTAAAAAACGGTCGTGATATTTTTATTACAATTATGGGTGAATACAGACCGAGTTGTTTTGGTATTTCCTTGGAAACATTATGCTACACAAATCGTCCGATTTGTGAATACAACCTTAGTGAACTAAGTAAACTAGTAAGCATATCCTAGTTTTGAATTATATTACTTTAATAAATACAATTATCTTCGTTTCGTTCAAGGGGAATGCTCAATCAAACCAGTTTTGCGTAGCAATGCCGCGAGAACTTTTCCTGCTCTTGGATTACTTATATAATACAGAAAGCAAAGCTGATATTTTATTTTCTCTTGATCGAAAATTTCTGAAAAACATAAACATCAATCAAATTCGAGATTGGCTTGATAGTTGGTCCAGCGAAGATTTTCGTAAGTAATTTTTTTTTAATTTTTATTCAGAAAGATATGTGTTTTCCTATTTAAAGAACATTTCGGAAATTTGGAATCAGTCATATCAAAATAAAAGTTTGTTTGTAAAAACATTTTCTAGCCCGCATCAATAATTCTATTGATTGAATTCATCGGCGGCAAACTTCAGAAAAGGTCCAGCAGGATCGAAGATCCCTAGGGGGGAGGCTAGTATTATTAAGGTTATTTGAAGGGTCACTTAACGTGCAGTCTGTATGCAATGAAGTGTTCCAGGTACAAGAGCACCTGTGTAAATTTTGAATAAAATAAAATAAAAGAACTCACAACAACAACGAAGTATTCGAAAAAAAAAGAATTTACAATCCAACTTAAATTCAAAGTTAAAAAAAATTCATATGACTTAAATTTTGAAACGATAACTTCAAGCGAGTAGGTAAGTACCATGTACGTGTGGATTGACGCCACCCCTTACACATTTAAATCGATTGACATGAAATTTGTATATCCTGTTCAACAAAAATCTGCAACACAGGGAAGATAGGAATATTTGCCCCTCACTCTGTTTACAATGAAATGCATAAGCACATCGCTCTTTAAAGCTCTCATAGGGATACCTTGATATACATATTTGTCGACAGGAAAAGCTGAAGATCCTCATAGCATAGGTTTTGATGTTATTATGTTTTTGGAAAAAAAAAAACAAAAATAGGTGTAAGATTGTTTACTTACGAGTAGGTAACATAAAACACTTTTATTTTCTATTTACATTTACTTAAAATAACTGATACAATAAAATATGAGTGTAAGAGTTTGTTGCAAGAACTGCCACGATGAGAAGCCGGAAAACAGCTGCCCTCATCTTTTTTGTTTTTAGATTAAGTTATGTTTTTATTAACTTATAACTAAAATTAAATTGTCGGCTCAACAATAGGGGCCCGACGTATATCTTTTGACAGGAATACATTGTGTTTTACAATATGTTTGTTTACTTAATCTGTTACATGTTGAAAATTTTATATTTATTTTATATATACATATATGTTGTTTTTAATTTTTCTTTTATATTTAATTTGTACTAAAATGGCTGCAGAAGCAGCGGAATTTTAGCCTCTGTAATGTCCGCTGATATTTTTTTTTGTAGAACGGGGTAGCCTCGTTATGGATAATGTCTTCAAAGTCTGGATCTATGATGGCCTTGACGCTGGGGTATTTGTGGTCGGGTTGAAACGGATGCTGAAGGAGCTCCTGCATTGCCTGATTTGGGTGGTTATTGAGGTTTTGAATTAATCTAGTTGAGAGCTGCATCATGAATTTATCAATTGGTGGGACTTTTGCTGCTTCGTACAGCCTCTCATTCCTTTGATATTTTAGCGTAGTTGGATGACGATAGAGTCCGGTGCAGGAACGGAGAATCTTCCTTTCGAATATTCGAATCTTTTCCATGATGCTTGGGGAGACCGTAAACCAAATCGGACAGGCATATGTAATAACCGGCCTAATGAGTTGCTTGTAGATAAGTAGCTTGGTACGCTGGCTAAGCCCATTTTTCCGTCTTAGAAGTGGGTTAACAAGGTGAAGAGCAAAGCTTGCCCGTTTAAGGATGGCTTTTGCGTGATCGTTGAACTTAAACTTTTCGCTCATATTTATGCCAAGGTACATCGTTGTCCTCTTTGGTAGGATTGTCGCACCGTTCGGAAGGTGTATCTTTATGTTCCTGCTCCTCCTTACAAGGGTTAATTTTCTTCTTCCGCTGATAGCTGTCATTGGATTACGGAAGCATATGCGCTCGGTCTTACTACTGTTGATTTCCAAGCCCCATTTCAGGTAATATTCCCAAAGTCTTCTGATGTGTTCCTCCACACGTCTTGCTGCTATCTCCGGAGCTAAAGAGTGAGCATTGAGTCGTCAGCGTACAGGAGTGTCTTGCTTCCTACTACATTTGCTGGCTGATCCGCTGTGTAGAGGTTAAAAAGGACTGGTCCAAGTCTCGATCCCTGTGGTACCCCAGCTTTAATCCTTTTGATATCAGATTTTTTGTTGGAAACCTGTACAAAGAAAAATCTATTTGTTAAAAAACTGTAAATTAATCTTATCAGATGTCCTGGGAAACCAACTTGCAGAAGTTTAAATGTAAGTCCCTTGATCCATACGCTGTCGAAGGCCTTCTCGATATCCAGGAGACAGGCCACTGTTACTTCTTTTTTGTTTAGGCATCGGGTGACATCACTATGGAGTTGGAGTAAAGGATGGATTGTTGAATTTATTTTTCCTAAATCCATACTGATGCGTTGGCAGAAGTTCCCTCTCTTCGCTTAGAATGTTGATCTTCCTTAGCATCACTGATTCCAATATTTTGCTTACGCAGCACAGAAGAGCAATGGGTCTATAACCCTCAACGCTGCATCGACTCATTTTTTTCGGGACTGGGACAACTTTTGCTATTTTCCAACAGGAAGGAAAGTAGTAGTTGTTGATGCAGTTGTAAAAGATAATAGTCAGAAGAAGCAATGCCAGACTTGGTAACTTTTTTAGCAAAAAGTTAGAAATCCGGTCATTACCAGCCGACTTTTTAGAGTGGCTGCTTTGGATTATGTCGATTACTTCCTCAACTGTAGTGAATATTTCACTATTAGAGGGGCTGTTCGAAGGATTAGTCCCATTGAATTCCGTGATCCGATCGAAATGGTTTGTAGATTGAGAGACATCAACTTCAGTGATAAAATCTGGAAGATGCACTGGGGGGTGGTCCGTGAACCAAGCATCGACATAATTTGCGAAGGCTTCTGCTTTTTCCTCTGGAGTGGTGAGTGTCTGTGATCCAATGGTAAGATTTTCCGGGATACAACTTGGTTTCCTAATTAGCCGGTTGATTTTTTTGAAAGCATCGGGTCCTGGTTTAATGTCTTCGAGCCTTCTTCGGAAGTCTTCTTCACGGTGGTATTTTATCGCCCTCCGAAACATTATGTTTGTACAGATGAGTTGTGAGTTAACAGTTAAGTACTCGTCGTTCGTTCTGTTCCAGGTCCGGTGGAAGATTCTCTGGAGGCGTTTCCGTAGCCATTGTCTGTGGTGATATATGGCTTGGATGTGTTGGGGAAGGTTCCCATATTTGTCCTTGTTTGTTAGTGGCTTTTTCTGTCTTTCAATTGCATTGTTTATCACTGTCTGTAGATGGCCAATGCTGCTTTCAACTTCCTCATTTGTGAGGCAGCTTATCAGGGTTGGCAATTGAAGCTCAGCCTCGATGTTGTTCTGAAAACGGGACCAGTTGACTGCTTTAAAGTTGATGTGGTTCTCTTGAGGCGGCCTTTGCAGATGTATATTTTGGTTCAGGCGGATCCGTAGCTCAACCGCCAGGTGATCACTAAGCCACTGTTCGATGGCCACTCCTTGCGGAGATGATTCGTCGTCTTGCCAGAGCGGATGTCTTGCGTTGAAATCTCCGCCAATAATGCAGTACGTGTGAAGGTTACATGCGTCGTTGATCCTTTGTAAATCGTTGTAGATGTTAGCCGTTGAGGCACCAACATGATTATAGATGGAAACAATGAGTAGAGTATCCACTTCTGTTACATCTACGATGACGACTGTCGCTTCCAGTGACCGTAATCCAGTGATTTTCAGTTGATTGTGCTTGAAGGAATTTCTGAGAGCAACACCTGTACCTCTTTTTCCGGGCCCTTTATCTTCTCGGATGACATTATAATCTGCAGGTTTATAGAGGTTTTTGCTGTTTAAAATGGTTTCCTGTAGGAGTAAAATATCTGGATTATGATTCTTAATAAATAGGCTCAGTGAACTTCTTCTGGCTACAGAATTAACGTTGTATGAAAAAATGCTAAGCCTATTTATTGCGAACATAGTTCACAAATAAATTTAGCCAGGATAATTGTTTTTTGTTTGTCGTCGAACGAACCGTAGTTGGGTGGTACCACTTTCCTTGCCTTCTGAAGAAGGGTCAGCAGATCAGTACCGAATAACCTCTTGGTATCGTCGAAGATGTTAAAGTGGTCTTCGGTTTTTTTTGGCAGAGATGCCCGGAAGGCTGGACTTTGAGTTGCTTTGGCGGCTGGTTGCACTGTTTGTTTGGCTGGCTTTTTTTACTGGTTGTGGGTTTGATGTTGCTCGTTGCATCGTTGGCTTGTTCACTGGTTGTGGGTTTGGTATTTCTATCCTTGTTGATCTGGCTAGGGCAGTTGCTTCGGCAAAGCTTAGTCCAGCTGTGATCTTCCTTGCTGCCGAAGAAACAGCAAACCGGTGTTGTTCCTTCTTTTTCTCTGTTTGCTTGTTCTTTTCAACAAGCTTTTCCTTATATTTAGGGCACCTTTTGTAATTTGCTGGGCGTCCTACTTGTTTGCAGTTAATACAGTAAAAGCTTCGTCTTTTAAATTTGCTGCAGTCCTTGGGCAATTTCCTGGTGGGTGTTCATCTTGGCATTTGACGCATCTATATCTCATGCCACAGTTGCTAGCCACATGTCCAAACTTCTGGCAATTACGGCATTGGGCAATGCCGTTTGCCTTGAATTTTTCCCAACATACCTTTTGGTTGAGTAGTAGGGTCTTTGAATATATGGCAGGTAGATCACTGCCCTTAACAACTTCAATGACGAAGTTGTTGAAAATCTTGTCTGGTCTGTTTGTTTTATAGGGAGTCACTTTTATGACTGGGATTCCCTCCTTCAATAGTTCGTCCTTTACTTCATCTACTTGGAAAGAGTGGTGTATACCCTTCAGGACTAGCAATAATTTTTTGTCTTCCTTTGCAGTATAGGTATTGAATTCGGTTTTTTTGTTGCACAGGTAGTCTTTTATTTTGTTATGTTCATGTCGTTATGACCGATTTGGTGCTGTTGATATTGTGTATTTTGTATGCAAGTCCTAGAGGCTTTGCATAACGTGTCAGGTCAGAAACATTGAGCCTGAAACAGATTATTGGAGGCATGAAGTAATGACTTTTGGGTTTTGTCGTCGGCGGTGGGAAATTTGCTTGTAGCAATGCTGGCTTCGATGTTGATGGTTGTGTTGTTGATGCTGGAGGTTTTGGTGCTGCTGGAGGTGTTGTTGCTGCTGAGGTAATAGTTGTTTTTGCTGAAGGTGCTGTTAGCAAGGGCCGGTTTTGGTGCTGATGTTGATAAAAGAGGTAGTGCTGCATTTGTTGCTACAGTTGATTGGTTGGGTGTTGGTGGTGGTGTGGCCGATTTCTTGTGCTTCTTTGCTTGAATAACAGGAAACTCATCATCGGAGGTAAATATGTCTTCAGACAGACCATTCACTTCTTCTTCTTCTGAGTAATCACTGTCGGAACTGTCATCGTCTTCAGACTCTGCTTCCATGTCTTCCTTATCCTCCGCTGGATGATCTACGACGGCAGGTGATTTTCCATAAATTTCGCTGATACCGCTTAGTTTTTGGTGAATTTGAGCAGCAAAGCCTACCCCAAAAACTTCCACTTGTTTGCGACAGGAAGCCACAAACTGGTCGTATACTGCCTGCGCTGCAGCCTTCTCCTTCTCCTTCCGATCCATCAGGAAAGGCTGTCTTCAGGTAGTCGGGGTTTTTTCACTCTCGTACTGATTGTTGCCTGTAGTCCTTTTTCCTGGCAGATAAAGAGTAGGTAGACTTCTGGGTTAATGGCTTCTAGGTATGTGTTGTAGGTAAATTCTTCTATTGATAGATAGTCTTTCCGACTGTTATAATCCGCACTGAACTGCCCTCATCCTTCGAGTGCGTTCTTTTTATATCCTGTCTCTCATATTCCTCCGTGACAGTGTTGCTGATTGCCCACAATTCGGCCATCCTGCTAGGCATTCGCCTCGAATGTCTCCAAAAGGTTGTCGTCGTCAAGACTGGTCGGCCATGGCTTCATAAATTCAGCACACGTAGTTGTATGTTTCGGACCTTCGTTGTAACCTCTTTTTGTGACATCGTAAGTATTATTCGGCTTAATTTTCGTAACTTCATACGGCCCTAAATACGTTGGCCTTAGTTTCAATCCACCTCCAAGCTGAGTCCTTTTGATGGCTACTACATCACCTTCCTTATATTTTGTGGCTGGCTTTCGTCGAAGATTATAACATTTCCTGTTCTCGTTTTGAGCCTTTATTATTTGTTTCTTAGCACTTTTTCTCCTCTATCAGCTCCTTTATGTGAAAGTGCGCATTCTTATTCCGACAAGTACCTCAAATGGTGTCAAACTGGTACTTCGGTTAAAGCTTGAGTTGATGGTTTTCTGAACGGGTTCGACAAACTTGTACCACTTAGTTGGATCTTCGATACTCAGCTTAGACAACACGGATATGATGATGCTATTGAGGCGTTCGACCTGCCCATTTGCCCGTGGTAAACCGGTAGTGATTTTGATGTGTTTGATGTTCTCCAGTTTACAGTATTCTCGAAAATCAGCCGAAGTAAAAGCGGATCCTCGATCTGAGATGATTTGAACTGGATTGCCAAATGTCATGCTTTGCGTCCGTAATTTGGCTATTACTTCTTTGGCTGATGTAGACTTCGTGGGATACAACCAACAGAACTTCGTGAAGGAGTCGATAACGACAAAGATATGGCGATACATTTTGCTGGTTGATTCCAAGGGACCAAGATGATCGACGTGGTATGTGTGGAGTGGCTCTTCTTTATGTATTGGATGTAGTTCTCCTTCTTGTTTGCCTTGCTTTCTGTTTATTATGATGGATGGTATACAGTTAGCAATGAGTCTTCGTACTTTTTCATCAAGTTTGAGTATAAAATATTCTTTATTAATTAGCTCTATCGTTTTCTTAACGGCGAAGTGTCCTTTTTCGTGTGCGTGTCTTATTATTTCCATCTGCATGCCTCGTGGTATTACTAGCAGTTCGACGTCGTTTACCAACTTATACAGAACGTCGCCTTCTATAAAATATTCGTTGTAAAATGACTTTTCTTGAAGAATTTCTATAATGGTTATGAGGTCTTCGTCTTTCATTTGTAGTCGTTGTATTCCGGTAATTAAACTATCATCGTTGATTATCATTACTGCATGCCTGCTAAGAGCGTCTACGTGTTTCATTTGTGAACCAGGTCTATGCTCAACGACGTAGTCATATTCTTGTAAAAATAATATCCAACGAGCAACTCTGGTACAGAGATCTTTTTTACCCAAAGTTTTAGCGAAGGCATTACAGTCTAAAATGCATTACAATTTAAAATGTAAACCAAGAAGATAGACTCTGAATTTTTTGAAGGCTTCTATTACAGTTAATATTTCGAGTTCATAGCTCGTGAATTTTCTTTCCTGTTCAGTGGTCTTCTTGCTCGTGTAATATACGGGGTGTAATTGACAATCTTCTGGTGATTTCTGCAGTAACACCGCGCCGTATCCATCGATAGAAGCGTCCGTATGAACTTCTGTTTCGTAATTTTGATTGAATATATTATTATTATTATTATAATTTATTAGCATATAATTAAATTACATACTAACTTAGGTATAGAGCGCTTGCTGCCAGGGCTTATGGCTCTAGTGTACATATTTAAATATCTATATTTAATTTTTTAATGAAATTATGGATAAGGGTTATATTATTACAGGTAGGGAATTTGAGCAATTGACAGACTGATGGATGTGTGTTTTTAGTGCAGCGTGTGAGCCCCAGAATGTGGTTGATGTCGTAATGTCTAGAGCAGGTGTTGCATGTTGGGGGGGAGGTGCCTTTAAGTAAGTGCCGGTGTGTAAAGACTGTGTGCCCCAAGCGTAGTCTTGTGAAGATGGTGTTTGATGCTTTTGAGGTGGAAATAGGGTATGTTGGGCTGGAGCGATCTGGATTGAGCGACGTGTAATGATGTTGATAATTTTCCCAGTTCGATAAAAGTTTAGCGTCAAGTTTGTTCTTCAGCAGGCGTAAGCTATCTAGCTTGGTGGTAGCATCGAAGGAAGACCAGCTTCTGTGTCTGCTAGTTCGTTACCCTTTATACCTACGAGTATGTGGCTTGGAACCACATTAACTTGATTTTTTTGGGTGCCTTGATGATGCTGTTGCGAATCTCCGAGATCATCCCTGTGTCTTTTTTAGGGTTTTTTATTGCATTTAGCGAGGACAGACTGTCAGAGGAGATCACATGTTTACCAGAGTAGTGGCTATAGCAATGTAGATGGCTAGGGCCTCTGCCGTGAAAACAGATGCATGTGTAGGTAGTACACCTGCGTTAATTAGTTCCCCGTTTTCTTTGGTAACTGCAAAAGAGGTGCTGTTATTTATCTTAGAGCCGTCCGTAAAAATGAATGTCCATTTTGTCTCCTTTAGGGATGAAGCAATGCGGAGGAAATCAGCTAGATAAGTCTCTTTAGGAGTGTTGTTTCTGTTGTGGCACGCTAAGTCCAAAATTAGAGATCCTGGCTTAATGGTCCATGGAGGTACAGATGGAGTCTTTTCAATGTGCACCTTCTTTGGGAAGTCCAGGCTTCTGGCAATGTTTATGGCTCTTGTTATAGCCGATTGAACTCTTATTGGACGCTTTATAGTTTTTGCTGAATCAAAGTCCCTTTTGAGTGAAGGAGCCTTATGTAGAGTTTTGCCCCAGCAGCTACTCTGCGTTCTTCCACTGTAGGGAGTCCCGCTTCAACGAGAACATTTCTTACTGGGCTTGTTCTGAAGGCGTTGATGCTACGATGGGCGGCTTGATGGTAAGGAGATTTGATTATATTGATGATTGATTTTGGGACGTTACCGTAGATACATAGGCCGCAGTCAATTTTGCTCAGGATTAAGAATTTTGAAATATTACATAGAGTGTTGGTATGGGTGTTACATTTCTTATTAGCTGAGTAGTTAATAACATTTGTTCTAGCAGCTAGGCTTTTCTTTAAACTGACACAGTGAGTGACAAGTGATAATGTGTCGCTGTTGCAGGATCTTTTCCGACATATGTGTAATATTCTACATTTGTTGAGCGAAAGGCTTGCACCAGATGTGTCAGACCATTCTACGATGTCTTTGACTAGCGATGCAAGAATATGTCTAGTTTTGGCTAGATCATTATTTTTACACAGCACGAAAACATTATCCGCGTAAATGCAATGATCTGCGAGTTTGTTTTTACTAATTATAGTTGACAAATTGTCAAAGGCTATCATGAAAAAGACCACTGAGAGTGGGGAGCCTTGAGGAATTCCGTTAAATAGTGGGAGGATTGAAGAATAGCTATTGTTGACCCTGACGCAAATTTTCCTATTAATCAGAAAAGAACGAACATAGTTATAGATTCTTGGGCCAATGCCCCAATCATTCAGGCTCTGTAGGACTAAGTGGATGCCTATTCGGTCGAATGCCTTTTCAAAATCCAGCGAAAGAATGATAACATGGTTACGAGTAGAGAGTGCTTTGCAGATGTGCTAATCAAGGTGAATGAGTGCGTCTATGCAACCCTTGCCCGGTCTAAAGGCTACGTGGTTATGACTTAGGCGACGTTTTGATTCGATGAACCACAATAAATGCTGAGCGACTATTTTTTCTAGGACCTTGGATATGCAAGGCACCAGTGAGATCGGATGATAACTATCTGTGACATTTATGTCTCTCTTACGTTTGGGAAGAGGAAGTATTGTAGCCAGCTTCCAATATTGGGGGATAGTACCACCACTGCGTAAGCTTTTTCATCAATCCTACTCTTTAGGACTCTTTCCGAGCAGATGGAAAACAGCATTTGTCCAGCCCGTCCCTAAAAAAGGCGAATCTTCTCTCTCCTCCTACAGACCCATTGCACTTACGTCCCTTCTCTATAAGGTCATGGAAACGCTGATAAACCGCCAGCTCATGAAATATCTCGTAACACGAAAATTTCTCAATGACCGACAGTACGATTTTCGTAGCAACAGGTCCACTGGTGATTTGATGGCATGTCTCACCGAAAAGTGAAACCAAGATAGTTGCACTTGATATTTCTAAGGCATTGGACAGAGTTTGGCATCAGGCTCTTTTGCCGAAAATGCGTGCTTTTGGGATCGATGACTCGGATCGTTCAATTCAAGTTGTCTTGGATGGTTTCAAATCTGACATTCACAAAATAAATTCTGGTGTGCCTCAAGACTCCGTTCTGTCTCCGACACTCTTTTTAATCTTCATTAATGATCTCTTGTCTGGTACTTCTAATCCAATTTATTCCTTTGCGGATGACTCTCTGCTTCTCATATTCGTTCCCGGACTCACGCCCCTGCTCTTCGGCTGTAGAACGGGAGCGGCAGCGTATGCTAAGCTCATTAAATTCCGATATTAACAGCAAAACCAATTGGGGAACTATCAACCGAGTGGAATTTAATGCTTCCAAAACTCAATGCTGTCTGCTGTCATTAAAGCGAAATTCAAATACCCAGCCATTATCAATGAATGACACTTGCATCGTCGAAACCGATAAACTTTCCATTCTCGGTATGTGTGTCAGTGACAACTACGTTGGAATGACCACATATTCGATGTCGCCAAAAATGCTGCGAAATGTCTAGGTTTCCTCAAGCGATGTAAGAAATATTTTTTTCCCCCTCTGATCTGGCCACAATATATAAGGCATTCATCCGCCCAAAATTGGAGTACAATGCCCACATCTGGTCAGGTGCTCCTAAAACATATCTGCACCTGCTAGATAGGATTCAAAACCGTGCGATAAAACTCATTGGTGATACTAATATCAGTCAATCAATTGACACCCTCAAACACCGACGTAATGTCTCCTGTCTCACTTTGTTTTATAGCTATTTCCACCACCAGTGTTCCATTGAAATCGCCAGTAGCATTCCGCCCATTCAAACTTTCAACCGTAACACCCGTCTCGCTATGAATGCTCATCAGTATACCCTCAAGCCCATTTTCGGACGTACTCTAAAATATCGTGATTCGTTCCTAAGCCGTACAACTCGCTTATGGAATGCCCTGCCGATCTCTGTGTTTCCTGGTCGTTATAATTTACAAACATTTAAAAACAATGTACATCGATACCTGTCTTTTCTTTCTCCCTAAATTTCCTTCGCCCGCGCTGTGTACGAATATTTTAAGGGTACAAAACTTTAGCGCGCTCCGATTATAAAAAAAAAAAAATATTCCCATTTCTAGTCCAAACGTATTTGTATTTTTTAGTGCCAGCGCAGTATTAAGAAGTTGACGCCTCTGTTGTGTTAAACAATCGTTGATCTGGTTTACCTTGTGCCCCAAACATTTTTGTTTTTAGATGCTCTCTTTTCTCTCGTTTTATTTTCATTATTTTCTCTTTTAGGTTATGAAAAACGAATTTAACATGCAGAACATTTGCACTCTTAAAAATGCCATTGGTAAGAGATTTTCCTTTATGAATTTTTTTAATAAAACATTGATCAATGTCAGTCTCTTTTACGTCAATGTTTAATCCATTACGAAGAGTATTTACTGCAAGATCGATGTATGGTAAGACTTCCCATCCACTGTTTTCCAAATAGTTCTTAGCCGGAATAGCAATGTGGGGCCGAGCGTTGTCTTGATGAAAAATTATTGCCTCGTGTCTGGTCGCATATTCCGGGCGTTTTTCAGCCACTGCTCTCTTCAAACGGATTAATTGTGTTCGGTAGTGTTGTCCATTGATGGTTTCACCCGGTTTTAGCAGCTCATAATACAGCACACCCATCTGATCCCACCATATACAGAGCATTACCTTCGCGCCATGGATATTCGGCTTTGCCGTTGATTTGGCTGGTTGGCCTGGTTTCACATATGATTTTTTGCGCTTGGGGTTGTCGTAATGGATCCATATTTCATCACCAGTAACAATCCGATGCAGAAATGATTTCCTTTTGTGGCGTTCCAGCAGCATTTCGGACATGCAAAACCGCCTTTCGACGTCTCTCGGCTTGAGTTCATGTGGAACCCAATTTCCTTGCTTTTGAATATATCCAGCTGCTTTTAAACGTTTTGAAATGGCTGCTTGAGTGATACCCAAAGATTCTGCGAGCTCTTCTTGTGTTTGGCAACAATCTTCATAGAGTAATGCTTCCAGTTTTTCATCTTCAAACTTTTTTGGCTGCCCAGGACGTTCATCGTCTTCCAAGCCAAAATCACCACTTTTAAATCGTGCAAACCGCACGTTCGCTCACCATGTTCACCATAAACTTCCACCAAAATACGATGACTTTCGGCAGTAGTTTTCTTCATGAAGAAGATCTCCCCGCAAAAACACTTTTTCAGGCACAAAGTTCGACATATTTGTGTAAAAAAAATTATTGTTATTTACGCTTCAAATGAATGACATATACTGAAATGACGTACAATGACAGTAGCTTCCAACGCAAGTTCCAATGGAATAATACAAGTTACGCCATCTCTTAGCAAAAGGCACGAGTTATAGACCCAATATTTGTTTCAAGTTAAGGATTTTAAATCCTGTAGAATTAAAAAAAACCGAACACCGACTAAAATTAGTCGGCTCAACTTATTCGAAGACGAAAAACACGTTCATCTATTTTAATTTCTTTAATCTCCGTACCGTTCGCGGCTGGGTTCAAACTAGAACTAACTCTAACTTAAAGTAATTTCTCTCATCACAAGGCTTCTTCTTAGATTCGAATGGATCCTATTTCAATAAATGCGTTCCCAATGCACGAGCCGCTAAGTCAGCAAGGTATTCAAGTGATGCAAAGTACAGTTTTGTCCGTGACACTTTGCTACAATGTATGGCGTGGAGTTATCAAAAATCTTCCTGTTGGCGTCTGGTGCCAGTAAATAAACCGGGGTTTTCTTAATTTCGCGATATTTAAATCACTCGTCTTGTGCCAAAAGTTTAAAACTGCAAAAACGGATTTAGTAAACGGATTTTAAGTTAAATAAATGACCGGTATGAACTGTGGTTCAAACGTTATAATAATAATTTATTTTTCATGACGTTTATATATACAATACATCAGTTCGTATTGTGGCTTCTTTCTTGGGGGGCATTGTTGTAGACCAGTGATGCCAACACCTCCTTTAATTTTTAAAAACCTATAGCCCGTAGATCTAAAATTAGTTATGTGGTAGACCGGCCATTTTGTTCTGAAGCTCAATGGGCGGTATATTGATCCTTTTACTGATCCTACTCCAAACGATGAATCTAGCAATTAATACCAATAGGAATAACGCGAAATCGATGACCTCTGAGATTTGGTATCTACTGCTTAGGCTTATAAGGCGACGAATGTTACTCAGACTAATGGTATGGACATACCCAATGTCAATCTTTTGTCCTGTTTATATTATATTTTTTTATTATATTTATTTATTTAATCTACGATTTTGTGATCAACAGATTATGAAATTTTATAAAAGAAACTTAAAAACTAACATAATATTGTATAATTTTGTGAATAATGTATAATAAAGATCATATAATATCATTTTATTGATTAAGAATAAACATTAAAGTATTTTTAAATGTATTCCTGGGCAAAGATATATCAAGCTCTGAACAGTAAATGTTAAATACGAGGGCCGTTGAATATATTCTCGGTATCGATATGAAGGAAAATGCGAATTCAATTTAAATTGTTTTTATTTTTCAACATAATCTCCCCTAACATCAATGCATTTGTTACATCTTGAGATAAGCTTTTTTAAACCCTCAAAAAAATAAATTTCCTCTTTCTCTGCAAAATACCGACTTGAGTTCTTCATCATCCGAAAATCTTTTTCCACGAAGACATTTTTTTAAATCCGGAAACAGGAAATAATCACTAGGGGCAAGGTCTGGACTATAGGGTGGGTGTTGGATTTCTTCGAAACCACAAACTCGCGCAGCAGCCTTGGAAACTCGCGCCGTGTGAACAGGAGCGTTGTCATGAAGAAGCAACACACCCGCTGTGAGTTTACCCCGTCTTTTCTTTTTAATTTCCTCCCGCAAATTATGCAAAGTGGAAGCGTAGGATGTGGCGTTGATGGTTTCACCTTTTTTTTTGTACTCAATGAGCAAGATTCCCTTTGAGTCCCAAAAAACTGTGGCCATGAGCTTTCGGGCAGACGGAGTGACTTTGAACTTCTTCGGGGGGTCTGTTCCTTTTTTATGCCACTGCATGGACTCTTGTTTGCTTTCAGGGTCATAGTGGTGGACCCATGTTTCGTCCCCAGTAACAATTCGATCCATAACACCGTCCGCGTTCTCACTACACATCTCCAAAAGCTCTCTACAGCATGCGATTCTCACTTTTTTCTGAGGCGCTGTGAGCATTCGTGGCACCCACCTTGCACTGACCTTTGAAAGGTTAAGATGGTCATGAAGAATGGTGTGAATGGTACCAATTGAAAGCTTGGTGATCTCTGCCATCATTTTCACCTTTATTCGGGCATCCTCAAGAACAAGTTTTTCGACTTCTTTGATGCTTTCTCCCGTACAAGCAGTAGCCGGGGCGCCGGAGCGGGGGTCTTCTTCAATGGTCTCTCTGCCTCTCTTGAACTCACTTGTCCACTTTTGCACAGTTGATAATGAAGGTGCGGAACCCTGGTAAACAGCCACCATCTCTTCATGAATAGTTTTTTGACTTTTTCCTTGCTTAGTGAGAAATTTAATTACAGCGCGATGCTCAATTTTCACCATCATCGCCTCAGTTGCCATTATGATTCTGTTTAACTAGAGATAAAACGCGAATTAATAATCACATTTATATGAAATTTTACATGAATGCACTAAAATAATAGTATTATTTGATAAATAAGTCAATTTATATATACAACCACAGCTTCACCCCGATACCGAGAATAGTTTGAACGCCCCTCGCAATTGAATGCACCTTGAAACAGGTTCGCGTTGACCATACAAAGTAAAATGACGAAATTCAAATAACAGTGGTCTTTTTCTTAAAATTCTAGACGAGGTATACAAATTCATACACATAAGTAGATTTGCACTATCTATAGTTGCGCATAAAACATCACGAACAAACATGACATTATACATTTTTCTTCTCGATTCTAAACTCATCATACCAAGTAAAAGACATTTAGAACGATAAGAATGATGAAACTCATTATTATTAAAAAACAAACGACGTAAAGCAAAGTTTAAAAATCTTTTTTGAATATTTTCAATTCTACTTATATTGGAAATAGTACTAGAACACCAAACAACACAAGCATACTCCATAACAGGACGAACAATACTACAAAACAAAGTCTTAAGAGTATAAGGATCCTTAAAATCAGAGGAGTTCCTCTTAATAAAACCTACAAGTGAATTGGCTTTAGCGATGACGTAGTTAATGTGAAGATGAAAGTTTAATTTGAAATCAAAAATTACGCCAAGATCCTTATAATCGTTAACTACTTTAACATCAATGTTATTATGTGTGTAGTTTGGCAAAATATTGTAAGCGCTCCTACTGTAGCTCATACAGGCAAACTTATCAACATTTAACATTAAGTCGTTCAAATTACACCACTTTGCAAACAAATTTAAGTCTTTTTGAAACATCAAAGATTCATTAAGCGTTGATACTATAGACAATGAGAATGTTTTAATAATTCAGGGAGATCATTAATAAAGAGCAAGAATAAAGATGGGCCTAAGTGACTTCCTTCAGGAACACCCGAGGAAACTAAAATCTTCTTTGAAAAACGATCACCCAAAGAAACATTGCATTCGTCCACGTAGATAAGATTCAAACCATTGCAGTAATGGTCCATAAAAAGCCATAGGCCTTAAATTTTTCTAAAAGAATAGTCAAGTTTACTCTGCTAAAAGCTTTAACAAAGTCCGTGTAAATTACATGAACTTGTTTGTGCTTTTCTAAAGAATTAATGCAAAAAGTAGAAAACTCCGTTAAGTTTGATGTGGTTGAACGACCCATCCAAAATCCATGTTGATTTTTACTAACGAATTGCCTTATAGTGAAATTTAATTTATCTTTTACAAGTTTGCCCAAGAGCTTAGGAATAACTGAAAGTTTAGTGATCTGTCTATAGTTCGAAATAAGATGTCTATTACCAGATTTGTATACTGGGTCTATAATAGAAATTTTCCAATCGTCAAGAAACACACCTTCAGACAGTGATTGGTTAAACAATTCGGACAACGGAAAACAGAGTGAACTAGAACAATGACGTAGGACAATAGGAACAAATCCAAGAATATCTGCTTTTCGTTGTGGTTTTAAGTTTCTTAATGCTACTTCAACATCTCTTACATCAAACAAATAACATGAAGTACTAAAAATAGATGGTAGGGAATTAATGTAACACAAGTTTGCGGAGGTGCTGGAATTGGTTGAATTGTAGATACTTTGAAAATATTCAGCAAACATATCCGCGATTTCTTTAGGCTCATAGTTGTAGGGAAACCAGTACTTTTTCTTTTAGAATTTATAAATTTCCAAAAATTTGTAGGATTATTTTTTAAATTATTTTCAACGGAACTTATATAATTACAATAAAGAAATTTAGACAAAAAAATGAACTCTTTTCTCAGGCGTGAAAAATTTAAAAAATCATATGAGGAAGATGTCTTATACTTTTTATGCGCGGCATTTTTAGCATTTTTTAATTTCATTAGTCTTTTGTTATACCAGGCCGGGCGAGAATATACTTTCCTGCTTATAATAGGAATGCAATCTTTGAGAACATCGTTGCAAATAACTTTAAATGTCCAGAACTTCTCGGATATATTTTTGCCCAAGAATTCATTTGACCAATTTATATTATTAAAATAATTATTTGTACATGAGAGACTACTAGCATCAAATTTAAAAACCTTAATCGAATTATAGAGTTTGGAAAAATTATTAAAATTATAAGTTTCTATAACAATATTTATTGCACAATGATGAACTGAGTTCGATAACAAAGGAAAACATTGAAATACAGATGCATTTAAATCGTCTGATACAAACACTAAATCCAATAGTCTATGTAAAGAATTCTTTACAAAATGAATTTGATTTAAATGATTAGATAACAATGAATCAACTAACAACATTTCTTTTTCGGAAGATAGACGAATTGGTAATAATTTATTATCATTTGTTTGCGACCAAACAATATCGCCACAATTAAAGTCGCCTAAAACTACAATATTATAATCTTTGAACTGCAGCAATCCGGCAACTCTATCGATATTCTCCATGTGCTTATTGTAAATAAGTGTGGGACTATTCGGGGGAATGTAACAAAGAAACAAAAGCATACCATTGCCAACAGAATCCACACGCACACATATTTGATCGATATGTAGCTGATTGCTTACACTAACATCGATTTCAATTTCAACAGCTCCAAGAAAGCGCCTTACAGCAAGTAGAACATCATCTCCACATGATTTTGTAACATCCACACGATCATGACGAAAAACAGAGAAAACATTAATATCAAAAATCTCTTCATCGTAAATGTCTGCATACAGCCAAGTCTCAGTAAGAGCAAACATATCATAATTACATGCGTTAACTGCAAAAGTCAGTTCTTTAGAGGAGAAACCACTCATGTTTTGATAATACACACAGATTTCGGTAATGCTTTTGTTATTGTTATGTGAGTCATGTGTGCTCTCTATATTTGCAACTGATTCAACAGAATGTATTATAGTGGTATTGTTGTTGTTGCAGCACTGGAGTTTTTGGAGACTTTTGGAGTAAATTCCAATTTTCTCACATAAGCATTTATGAGCCAATTATTAGCATCAATAGCACAACTAAGCTTTTCAGCAGGAACACCAACTTTAAAGTTAACAAATTTTAGCTTTGAATTGTCAACGTCTTTTTTTATCAATTTCAAACATTGGATATTACATCAACGGCAAGTTTGGAAGACACATAGCTTTTAATCGATTCCACGGTAGTTTTAACAGAAAATTTTGAAACATTAAGCCATTTGGTGGGGGCAATTACATTCATATCAACAGGCCAATAGTAGTACGACGTCTGTTGCGCTTTGTTTTAGCCTTCTGCCACTGGCTATTTCCACTTGTGTCGTCATTTGGGATGTTGTTGTTACGTGTAGATGCGGCAACAGAAGCATATGATATATCGGGGTTAAGCACAATGGTAGCAGTTTGCTCAGGGGCAGTAGAATTTAAAGCATTAATATGCAACCAAGATTTTAAATCACTGTGCGAATAACCGACACTTGTAGGAGAAGACGTGGAAACACTGTTATTGTTATTGCTGGACTTATCCCGGACGAGACTCAGAAGTTCACTCAAATTTGGTTGGCAAATTTCCATACTACACACTTTTTTGTTAAGCACATCTACCGCTGATATTAATTCATTTAATTTGATAAATAACTGTTTGATGGGGAACTTGGAGCACTCAGTACAATTGTGTGACAAACCCGAATTTTTGTTGCCGAGTTCTTTAATCGTAATTTCAGATTAAGATTACCTGTTAAGGTAATATTTGTGAGAACTGGAGGTAGAGCCTGTAGGGTATATCCCTGGCAAGGCTTGAAACGGTATTATTTCCGATTTGGATTGACTCATTACTGATATGGATAACGTAAGTACCCTGAAGCGATTTTGCTTCGTTTCCGGCAATCTGCATGCCCTTGAAGTTAGTCAAGAAGATAGTGTCCTACTTAACAAGTTCGATGAGCTCTTTGAAATTGGTACGAAATATGCAGGCAGCATGACCACCTTTCAGAAGTCGTGGAATAAAGTTTTTCTCGGGTAATTTTCGAAGGTTTTTCTGCTCACATGCAGTTGAGTTGGTGATAAGAAGGCAGACATGCGTCATACCGTAAGTTTCCTTTTGGTTAATGAGAATCTGTTGGAATGGTAAGTCAATTTGACGTCCAAAATAAGTTGTACCCCGCTTCTCCTACCTTTGTCATTGAAAGCACGTAAATTAATAGGGAATTATTTGTATACACGGAGGGCGTTCCCTACTTCAGCGCCTCGACCTCATATGCGTATGGTAGTGTTTCTAGCTCAGTAATGACCCTGTTGATTTTTTCACGATCTAGGTGGTTGGTATTAATTTTTGCCAATTGGCATACGTATATAATCTCGTTGATTTCCTCTTTGATAATTGAAATTTGGTTAAGAATATCCTGTTCAAATTTCTCCATGCTCGTAGATCTTATTTCTTTGTTGGATCTCTCAATCACCCAGTTCATCTTCTGCGTGATGTCCTCGGTTATGTTAAGGATTCTTTTATTTATTTTATACTGATGGTTATTGTTATCTATAATGTCCTGCCCGTTTTGAAGAATTTTGTGCCAATCAGCTGCGTCAGAGATTCCGGCTATCCATTTCCATTCGGAACCTATCCATCGCCAAGATGGTGTTCGGCAATGGTCTTCCTTTTGCGTTCTTTAATACTAGCTTTCACTGCTGTAGTCATTTCCTCAGTTAGAGTTTCGAACTGATTCAAATTAATGACGTGAACGAGTTTGAAATGCCCGTCGATAATCCATCCTTTCCCTTCCTTAATTGATACGATCAGTGACTGATACTCGTAGATATGGAAACTTTGTGCGGATACTAAAAATTACCTAGAAGATATATGTATGTACAAAAATCGTTTCGTGTTCTTAAAGCGTCGTATGATTTTTAATTTTATATACATATATAGGTACATATGTATGTTTCAAATGACTTAAAAAATTAAGAAGAAGGAAAAACTTAAACTGCGAGAATTTATAATACATTGTACAATCATGTGAAGAGTATACAACAGGTACGCTTAACATAGGCGATAATCTTATTTGATCTTAATTTTAAGCTGAAATTCCTAGGTTACAAAATAGTTTTTGACTTTATGGGAAACGCTGGTTTATTGTATGTCTGCCACCAATTTTCAAAAAGTAACGAAAGGAAATAAAACACTGATATCCACCCGTATGTCGATGGAAGCGCCACCTCCTGGTATGATCCGTAAGGAAGTAGAACAACCAGAAAAAAAAATCCTTCCCTTTCTATGTTTTTGTTTATACGAGGGCTATTCCAAAATCAACTTCCGATTTGTTACAATTCATTACATAACATACGTGCACTTCGGTGACGTGTTTCTGCATGTCGCAACCAGTACATTATTCCCTAATAATATGCCAAGTTTCGACCGTTTTCGTTCAGTATTTTTCCAATAGTTGCCGTTTTAACATAGAGAATACAATTTTATCTTCCGCCGCCTGTGAGGTACGAAGTGTAATTCGTTTTTTGCAAGCCGAAGGAAATGGCGCAACTCAAATTCATCGTCGGTTATGTGCTGTTTACAGCAATACAGTGATGAGTGATGGTCCGGCACGTGATTGGTGTAGACAATTTAAAAACGGACGCACAGATGTGCATAATGAAGGAGGCCAGGGGCGCAAATCGATCATGAATCAAGACGTAGTTCACCAAGTTGACCAATTTGGTCGAGAAAACAGGCGTTTTACGATTTCAGATCTGGCGACAAGATTTTTCGAAATTTCTCAAACTACTCTATACAGAATCGTGTCTGAAAACTTGGGTTACCACAAGTTCTGTGCCCGTTGGGCCCCAAAACAGCTCACAGATGTCCACAAGACCCAACGTGTCAATTCAGGAAAAGCATTTCTCGAATGTTTACGAGTAGAAATGGAAGGTGAAGAATTTTTACAGCAAATTCTGACTGGAGATGAGACTTGGGTCCAGTATGTAAACTAAGAAAGCAAAGAACAGTCAAAGCAATGGATGCACACTCATTCCCCAAACAAGCCAAAAAATTCAAACAAACTTTTTCCTATCGAAAAATGATGGCCACAGTTTTTTGGGACAGTAAAGGCATATTGTTGACCGAGTTTATGGAACCTGGCAACACAATAAATGCAGCGCGGGATTTACTGTGAAACTCTACGTAAGTTGAGAAGAGCAATTCAAAACAAAAGACGAGGAATGCTTACCAAAGGTGTGGTGCTTCTGCATGACAACGCAAATTATATTTATTACCGGATATATTGGGTCTACAAGTAAGTTTCCAGCGTTTTTTTTCCAAAATTTGAAGTTTTATTATGGAAACATAGTTACAATGCTTTATTCAAAGTATCGTCCATCGGAAGCTACAACTTTCCCCCATCTTTCTGGCAATTTATGAATTCCGGACCAAAAAAATTTCTCGTCTTTCGAGCCCAAGAACGTATCGAGCCAATTTTTGATTTCCTCTACTGAGCTGAAGCGTATTCCCGTAAGAGCATTCTGCATCGAACGAAACAAGTGGTAGTCAGATGGTGCCAAGTCTGGACTGTAAGGCGGGTGAGGCAGAATTTCCCATCCACTATTTTCCAAATAGTTTTTCACCGAAATCGCAACATGTGGCCGAGCGTTGTCGTGATGAAAAATGACGGACTCATGCCTGGTCTCATATTCTGGCCGTTTTTCTTTTAACGCCCGCTTCAAACGAATTAGTTGGGTTCGATATAATGGTACTTTGATGGTTTCACCACTCGGAAGCAGTTCGTAGTATACGACACCCTTTTGATCCCACCATATGCAGAGCATGACCTTATTCAAGTGAATATTTCGTTTCGGCGTCGATTGGGTGGGCTCGCCGGGCTTTGTATACGATTTTCTGCGTTTAGGATTATCATAATAAATCCATTTCTCATCACCAGTGACAATACGATGCAAAAATGATTTATTTTTATACCGCTGCAGTAACATTTCGGACATGCAAAATCGCCGTTCGACGTCTCTTGGCTTCAATTCGTACGGCACCCAGTTTGCAACCTTTTGAATGAATCCCAGTACTTTTAGGCGCAGGGAAACGGCTTGTTGCGTGACGCCCAATGATGAAACAAGTTCTTCTTGAATCTGACACGGATCCTCATCCAGTAAAGCGTCCAATTCCTCGTCTTCAAAACTTTTCGGCTTTCCGGGGCGATCTTTGTTTTCAACTCCAAAATCACCACTTTTGAACCGTTTGAACCACTCGCGGCACATCGATTCACCAATACATTCCGCCCCATAAGTTTCCGAAAGCAAAGGCTAGGCCTCAGCCGCACTTTTCTTCATATTAAAGAATAAAAGCAGTGCTTCCCGCAAATGACGTTTATTTGGCTGGAAACTTGCCATGATTTTGCTCGATAAAATGTACGACACCGATAGAACTGCTCAAATATAACGCTGCAAAGTTGTTGACAGAAATAAAACCTACAAATAAAACACATGGGATCTGACATTTCCACCCGGGATCCACTGGTGGCGCCATCTTTGACAAACGCTGGAAACTTACTTGTAGACCCAATAGAAATAAAACTAAACTGTTCTTGGTGTCGTCTCGATTAAGACTACTTATTCTCTTTATTTAAACATATTACAATACTTCATGTCATAGAATAAACATAGATATGGTCAATGCATTCCGTTTCCGATGGCCTTCAGACAGCAGCATTGACACCGGAATGTAATTGACACTTTTGTTATTCGTTGCGAAGCAACGTAAATGTGCAGTCAGCAAGTTTGCTGACTTGCATTTGTGTAACTTCACCCCCCTTTGACAAAGAATTCTCCTGAATTCCATCTTTAATTGTTTTTAGTTCTACCTTAAGTTTCTTATTATTTTTACATATTATTACAACTATAGTTACTGCCACAAGTATGACAATTAAAAGAGTAGAACTTATTATATAGTGGTTATTCCTATGATACTTCAGTTGTTCTAAATGTTTTAAATTGTGAATTTGAAAAATATTTAATTTATTCGAAAGGTTCATATTCTTTCATATATTGTCACATTTTGATTATCTTCGTATGCAAAATTTTGAATAAACTCTATATTATAATTAGACATTATGGTAGTTAGGACTTCAATGGAACAATTATTGACATTTACAATAAAGTTTCCACTTAAAGTAATATTTCTATCATCACATTCGTTAACAATATGTTCCTTAACTAAGTTCTTACAAATATACAAATGTTCATCGATAGTCACAATTTCGGTTTTATTATTATTGCGGAAATTACATTCTCGCTCAATTATACAGTTATTAATTTTCTTTAGACTCTGTATATGTAAGTTATCGGGATTATAGTCATATCTGTTGCCATTTATTTCAACATAATTTATTGGCTTAATGTCAATTTCCTTAAAATTTTTATTAGGAATAGGAATTATCATCTTTAATGTTGTCTGAATGTAATCTTTAGGTAACTTAATTGCTAAGACAAGTTTCGTATTGTTTAATCGAATAGTTCCAATTTTTGCATGCTTTAGCTTAAAGTAGTCTAATTCTACACTGTCTAATAGTTCGTTTGTTAAAATACTTGGGTGTAATAATTCCTGTTTGGCAGATGCTACATTGTCTACAATATTATTAATTTTTTGTTCGAGAATCTTTAACTTCAAAATCTGGTCCGTTTTGTAGTAACTTCAATGTAATATTTCTTTGACTATCTATGATGACATTATAAGTATCCCTTATATGTTGCCTATCTTCTAATACCATTGTCTTGATGTTATTTATATTATCCATGAATTTTTGATTTATACCTATTTGTTTGTTCAAATTTTCTATAGCAGCATTGTCATTCGTTTCGGCTATTTTGGATTAAAATACAGATTTTTTGATAAAAAAATAATTTTATTTTTCAACGTAGTCTCCCTTGAGCTCTATACACTTTGTCCAACGCTTCTCCAATTTTTTTATCCCTTCCAAAAAAAATAATTTGTCAAGGTCCTCAAAATAGGCCTTTGTTTGCGAGATGACTTCATCATTGGAGTCAAATCTTTTTCCACCAAGCCATTTCTTCAGGTTTGGGAACAAGAAGTAGTCGCTCGGAGCCAAATCTGGAGAATAGGGTGGATGAGGGAGCAATTCATAGCCCAATTCATGGATTTTTGCCATGGCAACTGCACATGTGTGCACCCTTGCATTGTCTTGGTGGAAAAGAACTTTTTTCTTGGCCAAATGAGGTCGTTTTTTTTTCAAATCGTCATTGGATCGGTCCAATAAGTTGGCATAATATTCCCCATTGATTGTTCTTCCCTTTTGAAGGTAGTCAATGTGGATTATCCCGCGTGCATCCCAAAAAACAGTCGCCATAATTTTATTGGCTGACAAACCCACCTTGGCCTTCTTTGGCGCCGATTCACCCTTAGAAACCCACTGTTTTGACTGTTGTTTGTTGTGATGGATCCATATTTCGTCCACGGTTACAAAACGGCGCAAAAACTCCTCCATATTGCGATTAAACAACGCCAAACCTTCCTGTGAAGTTGTTACACGATTGCGTTTGTGGTCGACTGTGAGCAAACGCGGCACCCATCTTGCGGAAAGCTTTCTCATGCCCAAGTGATCATTCAAAATTGAAACCACTGAGCCATGCGAGATCCCTACGGCTTCCACAATCTCTCGCACTTTCAATCTTCGGTCGGCCAACACCATATCGTGAATTTTTTCGATTGTTTCGGGTGTAGAGACCTCAACTGGGCGTCCAGGAGGTTCGGCATCTTCAGTGCTTGTACGGCCACAACGAAATTCAGTAAACCACTTTTTTACCATTGAAATCGATGGTGCAGAGTCCCCATAGTATTTATCAAGCTTAGCCTTGGTCTCGGTAATGGTTTTTTTTCGCAAGAAATAATGCTTAATAAGCACACGAAATTCACTTTTTTCCATTTTCTCCTCAAATTAGTGAGTAGTCTGATAAAAATAGCTGTCAAACACAAACTAACTGACGCAGCAAGTTTAAATTTTGACAGGAGTCAACTGACAGATGCCTGTTGACAGAAGCAGTGTTGCTGTTTCAGTAAAGAGGTCAGAAATTCAAAAAGTCACGGACTTATTGACCCGACATCGTATATGTATAATCGTTTGGGAATTGTTACTAATTCGACAGATCCTCGGTATAGGATAACATAACTTGCTCACTCTGGATCGGTGTTATTGGGAGGGATGATTGTGCTGCTGTCATGGTTATCAACATGGTTAGTAGTATCACAAGCCAATTCTATACCTTCAGGTTACTAATTTTAAGTAATATGCCGTTGAAATCCATGATGGGGCGAAAATGCTGTATTAGATGACCCTTGGTGTCTTCCCACGTTGTTATCGGCATCGTATACAAAATACTCTTTGCTGTCCCCACGATCTTGATGTTGTATATCGCCCTAAACACCTCCGCCTTTCGGTTATCAGGAACGGCTGTTAGATGGGTGTCCACACAAGTAAGGAATTGGGTCAGCTCGTCTTTATCACCAGAAAACTCCTTCATGTAAGAAATAGTTTTCTCTGTAGATTCTGGTCTTCCCTGATTAAGTTGTTGCTGGAAGTCCTGTTGTTGCTTTTGAACAGCGGCTATGTTGTTAAGTGCTTCCACCATGCTTTGCATCATCTGCTCCATGTTGTTATTTATAAATATCCCTCGGTTAGCAGTGAACAGTGATAATCGCTTATCTCGACTCGACCAAATTTTGGACAAAAACTGAGTTCACTGAATATATTTTCGAGTGGTTCGTGGATGTAAACGAAAAGTTGACTTTTATGTACGATCACTTTTACACATCCGATTAGTAACACCGTATTAAGCACTGATTTTTAGTGTGAATAACGTCGTGATTACTTTTTCAGGTTCGACTTAAATGTCTTCCAATTTAGAAGAAACACACCGACTGCGCCAATTATATTTATTACCGGATATAGAAATAAAACTAAACTGTTCTTGGTGTCGTCTCAATTAAGACTACTTATTCTCTTTATTTGAACATATTACAATACTTCATGTTATATTGGGTCTACAAGTAAGTTTCCAGCGTTTTTTTTCCAAAATTTGAAGTTTTATTATGAAAACATAGTTACAATGCTTTATTCAAAGTATCGTCCATCGGAAGCTACAACTTTCCCCCATCTTTCTGGCAATTTATGAATTCCGGACCAAAAAAATTTCTCGTCTTTCGAGCCCAAGAACGTATCGAGCCAATTTTTGATTTCCTCTACTGAGCTGAAGCGTATTCCCGTAAGAGCGTTCTGCATCGAATGAAACAAGTGGTAGTCAGATGGTGCCAAGTCTGGACTGTAAGGTGGGTGAGGCAGAATTTCCCATCCACTATTTACCAAATAGTTTTTCACCGAAACCGCAACATGTGGCCGAGCGTTGTCATGATTAAAAATCACGGACTCATGCCTGGTCTCATATTCTGGCCGTTTTTCTTTTAACGCCCGCTTCAAACGAATTAGTTGGGTTCGATATAATGGTCCTTTGATGGTTTCACCACTCGGAAGCAGTTCGTAGTATACGACACCCTTTTGATCCCACCATATGCAGAGCATGACCTTATTCAAGTGAATATTTCGTTTCGGCGTCGATTGGGTGGGCTCGCCGGGCTTTGTATACGATTTTCTGCGTTTAGGATTATCATAATAAATCCATTTCTCATCACCAGTGACAATACGATGCAAAAATGAAGTATTTTTATACCGCTGCAGTAACATTTCGGACATGCAAAATCGCCGTTCGACGTCTCTTGGCTTCAATTCGTACGGCACCCAGTTTCCAACCTTTTGAATGAATCCCAGTACTTTTAGGCGCAGGGAAACGGGTTGTTGCGTGACGCCCAATGATGCAGCAAGTTCTTCTTGAATCTGACACGGATCCTCATTCAGTAAAGCGTCCAATTCCTCGTCTTCAAAACTTTTCGGCTTTCCGGGGCGATCTTTGTCTTCAACTCCAAAATCACCACTTTTGAACCGTTTGAACCACTCGCGGCACATCGATTCACCAATACATTCCGCCCCATAAGTTTCCGAAAGCAAACGATAGGCTTCAGCCGCACTTTTCTTCATATTAAAGAATAAAAGCACCGCGTCCCGCAAATGACGTTTATTTGGCTGGAAACTTGCCATGATTTTGCTCGATAAAATGTACGACACCGATAGAACTGCTCAAATATAACGCTGCAAAGTTGTTGACAGATACAAAACCTACAAACAAAATACATGGGGTCTGACATTTCTGCCCGGGATCCACTGGTGGCGCCATCTCTGACAAACGCTGGAAACTTACTTGTAGACCCAATATAATAAACATAGATATGGTCAATGCATTCCGTTTCCGATGGCACTGCTGCACGCACAAAAACTTTAGTGGAGGAGTTCAATTGGGATATTTTTGATCACCCTCCCTACAGTCCTGATTTGGCACCAAGTGCTTATCACCTTTTCCCAAAATTTAAATCATCCATTGCATCTCAATATTTTGGAAGTAATGAGGAACTTATGAACGGTATGAATCAATGCCTCGACGCACTGGCGGTGCCATTTTCTAAGGAGGGTATACAAAAGCTCGTCTCACGTTACCAAAAATGTATAGATTTAAACGGAGACTATGTAGAAAAATAATTTAGATGTTAATAAAACTATTTTGCGGAAAAAATTAATGTTTTTGGTTTTTTTAAAAAATATTTTTCACTTCGGAGGTTGATTTTGGAATAGCTCTCGTATAAATATAACCTTTCTACCAAATTATTTTTTGTTAACAAAACGCTGAGATATGTATAAATAAAAAATTGTTTTATTTTATTTTCTTTTTTTATTTTATTAGCTGGAAATGTAAATACTGCCGCAGAGGCTATATTGATGTTATTAGAAGCTCCTGATGAACCGCTTTTATCACCATATGCAGATAAGTTGCTTAAAACAACTACCATTGAAGACGCTATGGATGTTATTGCTCAACTCAGTACATTGAAGAGAAATATATTTTTATATTTGTGCATATTTCTGAGGGATGGTATTGAACGAAAAAATTATAATATGAACAACATAGGTATTTGATTTATCTTCTCAAATTTCTGCATTGTATTTAGTGCTTTTTCTTTGCATTTAAGCTCTTTTATTTGGATATATACTACTTAGGAGTAAAGCTGACCAAATAGAGAATTACCGAGATAATCGTTGTCGACTACTCATGCTGCGATTTCTACAATCAGACCAAAGAGTTTTCATGCGACATCTGTCTTTTGCAAATTAATTAATCATTTTAAATGTAATAAATAAACAGGTTTGGTGGCTTAAAGCTTGGTCTTTTAAATTGTGAGCATTGAAATAGTAGTTATATTAAAATTATTGAAACGCTAAATTGTCCTTATATTAAAATTAAATATAAAATTGAACTGCCTTATGTTATATTTTTCATAATTTTGGAAAAATTGCGTTTGTTTTCACAACATTTTTCTTCTTTTCCCGTTTACAAATTGATTTTGCTCCATTAGATAATAAATAATCAAATACTTTAATTATAATAGTATTATTTATTAACTTTATTAAGCCAAGATACCGAGCTGACATCGCACGAGTTCACATGTACAATCAGTGCTTCGTCTGAAAATATTCTATTTGTATTTTTCTTTTATTTTATTTATTTTTATTGTTTATATTGATTTTACCAATTTATCTTTACTGACAACGTCCATTGTCTAGAGTCAATAGCTTGAGCTTATTATTTTGATTAACCCTAACAGTTCTGTAAAACAAAGGAAAGCCAATTCGAAGTATTATTTTTAGCTGATTGGCAATATTTCCCACAAGCATCTGCCGCTTCGATATCATTGCCGACGTTTCCATATCTAATTGAGTTAAGTATCATTTTTCTACTCACCATGCAATATTTGCAATGTTTTTAGAATCATATTAGCTTCAATATCTTTTTCCTCCTTCTTTAGATTGAACTTCCTACTGGGAGTTTCCATGTCGCTCGACGTTCGTATTGAACCCCGAGCCGTCCGATTTGGAAGCCAGTACACTACCACTTGAGCCACGCCAACTTACAACATTTATTTATAGTTTTGTTTTTATAATCCCGTAAAAGGGGGTTCATAAGCCTTTGGAACTTGGCAGGCATATGTTTTAGTCCAAAAGGCATATGAACTTATTCGTAAAGTGTTTGCAGAGTAATGAATGCCTTTTCCACGTCTTTGGGATGCATCAGTATTTGATGATAACCCTTGGCTAAATCACTATCATATTCACAAAATAAATGCTGGTTTGCCCCAGGGCTTCGTTCTGTCTCCGAAACTCTTTTTAATTTTCATCAATGATCTCTTGTCTGCTATTTCTAATCCATTCTATTCCTTTGCTGACAACAGTACTCTGTTTTTCATATTGGTTCCCAGACTCGCATGCTTCTAAAATCCCTCTGCACCTGCTAGATATCATTCAAAACTGTGCGAAGACTCATAGGTGATGCGCTAATCTGCAAGCATTCAAAACCAACGTGGATCGGTATATCTCTTTTTCCTCTCCCTGTCCATATCCAGTAGCAGAGTGTACTTTATTATTAAGTAATATAAATTACAATTAATAATAACAAAAGTTTTAGCGCTAGCTGCCAGGGCTTTCGGCTAGATATTTAAAAATTAACGTAAATAATATTACTAGAGAGTTATAAGCTTAGGTAGGTAGGTAGGTAAGAGTGGCTGTTGGATAAAAACCAACCCACTTAGGCCTAATGGCCCATTGTGATGCCACGTGGATCTATGATCCTCTTACTGATGGAACCAGTTTGAACTTCTGACGAAGCGAAGGAGACTGTTTACGTCTGTATTTTTCAGATCGTTTAGGTCGTTGTAGAAGAAGGCTTCTAAATGAAGTTTTCTTCTCTGGGAGAGAGCTGGACATGTACAGAGTAGGTGAAGGGTTGTCTCCTCCTCCTCTTCGTCCATGCAGCTTCTGCAGAAATCATTTGTAAAGGCGCCAAGCCTTCTTGCGTGCTTGCCTATAAGGCAGTGTCCAGTGATGACACCTATGGTAGCGCTGAGATGTTCCTTATTTAGAAGGATCAGACAGTTAGAGAGATGCAGATCCAGTTTTGGCCAGATTTGTTTGGTCGCTAGACATGTTGGTCCAACAGTCCACCTAAGGTCTGTTCTTTTATTGGCATCCAGCTTTAATATTAGTTTGCACGCAGCGATTGGGATACCTATGCTACCCCTTTCCGGTAGAATAGGTAAAGTGGTTCCAATTTTGGCGAGTTCATCGGCTCTACAATTCCCTGGAACGTCTCTGTGGCCCGGCACCCAACAGAGGTGAAGGTTGAACTGCTGTGCCATCTCCATAAGAGATGATCGGCAGTCAAGGGCGGTTTTAGAATTCAGTGAGACTGAGTCTAGGGATTTGATAGCGGCCTGACTATCCGAAAAGATGCGGATATCCTTTGCAGATATCACGTTTTTCTTCAGCCAGGACAGAGCTTCTTTAATCGCCAAAATTTCCGTCTGGAACACGCTGCAGTGATTTGGAAGGCGGAAAGAGAGGCTTAGATTTAGCGTGTCTGAGAAAACACCGCCAACCCCGCTATTGGTTTTTGATCCATCTGTATAGAAATGGATCGACTTGTCCTCCATGAAAGCATCTTCCTCCCAGAAGGATCTAGAGGGGAAGCTTACATGGAAGTTTTTGTCAAACCAAAGTTCAGGTATGGTGTAATCGATGTTCTCTGTGGGGATTCCTAATGTATTAAGAATATTGGCGTGGCCAAATGGATTATTAGTCCACTGTTTAGTCGCTTTAAGGCGTATAGCTGCTGGGTATTAGATGAAGCAGAATGTCTAATGCCGCAGAGGGGGTGGACCGCAAAGCTCCGCTTATGCATAGGCATGCTGTTCTTTGGACTCTGCTTAGCTTAATGCAGTTAACCGCACTTTCTAAGGCCGTCCACCAGACTATCACCCCGTAAGTAAGTTTCGGTCTTATGATCGAGATGTACAGCCAGTGGGTAATCCGAGGTTGAAAGCCCCATTTATTTCCAATTTCTTTTTTGCAAGAGAATAAAGCTATTGTAGCTTTATTGACTCTTTCTTGAATGTTAGGTTTCCAGTTTAGTTGTCTGTCAAAAATGAGACCCAGATATTTTGCTGTATCGGAAAACACTAGACTGGTACCGTTTATTAAAGGAGGGTCTATAGTTGGAATTTTATATTTCCTGGAGAAGAGGACAAGATCAGTTTTATGGGGGTTTATTCCCAATCCACAGCGATCTGCCCAACGGGTTAATCTATTGAGATTTAGTTGGAGGAGTTTTTTAATGGTATTAAGATGCTTACCTGAGACGGCAATAGCAACGTCATCTGCATAGGCAATCACCCTGCTACCTCCCGCTTCCAGGTATATCAGCAGTTCATTTACTACTAAGTTCCAGAGAAGGGGAGAGAGGACACCGCCTTGCGGCGTACCTCTGCTGACACATCTTTTGGCAGAAGTCTCACCCAGTTTGGAGTTGATTATCCTGCTTTTTAGCATAAGTTCCCTAAGTGAGTCGTCTACCTGCAGAGTTGACAGCGCAGTCGTGAGTGCGGATGTGTTGACGTTGTTAAAGGCACCCTCTATGTCCAGGATAGCAACCATTGTGTACTCTTTATATTGTAGGGATCGTTCGATATGGCTAGTCAGTGAATTCAGAGCCGTTTCCACCGACTTTCCTTTACAGTAGGCATGTTGAGCCGTTGACAGAAGTCTAGGGTCAATTTTAGCTCGTATATGGATATCAATCAGTCGTTCTAGAGTTTTCAAAAGGAGAGATGATAGACTTATAGGTCTGAGGTCCTTTGGGACGACATGAGAACATTTTCCGGCTTTGGGGATGAACACTACATTGACTTCTCTCCATGACAGTGGAATGTGGATGAGTTCTACACAGCTCCTCATAATATTTCCTAGCGCAGGCAGAATAATATCTGAGGATCTCTGTAGCTCGGCGGGTATTATACCGTCCGGACCAGCAGACTTGTATGGTTTGAAGCTATGCAGCGCACAGAGCAGTTTGTCTCTTGTGATCAGACCCTGGATTTTGGACCCGGTTGCAGTAGACCTGTTTGGGTTGCTACTGACCGTGAATTGAGAGCTACCTGGAAAGTGGGTGTCTACGAGCAGATTGAGTGATTCATCACTTGAGGTAGTCCAAGAGCCATCGGTTTTTTTCAAACAGCTAGGCATCATAGGATTTGTGGAGAGGATTTTTCTTAGCCGTGATGCCTCGGAGATTTCCGTGATTTCCGTGATTTTGTCGCAGAAGGACCTCCAGGATTGTCGCTTTGCCTTCCTCAGTTCTTTTTTGTATAATTTGAAGGATTCTTTGTATGAGTCCCAGTCAGTCACTTTTCTTGTGCTCTTTGCCAAGTTGAAAAGTTTTCTACAAGTGTTTCTAAGCAGTCCCAGTGCTGATGCCCACCAATGTGGCTTTTTTTTGCCTCTAGGTTGAATAAGAGGGCAGGAAGCGGCCATAGCCTGATTGAGAGCCAGAGTGAAATCCCTGACCTTCATGTCAAGCTCATTGGTGTCACGCGGGGGACTTGATAGTTCAGAGGATAGCGTTTCTAACAGTATTCCTCTGTATTTTGGCCAATCAGTTTTCCGGAAGTTCCGGAATGATGGTTGACTAGGAGGAGCATCATTCAGGCTGAATTGGATGTATCTGTGGTCTGAAAAAGAGTGTTCAGACGATACCATCCAGTTCATTAGCATTTGAGTGATGCTGTCGGAGACAAGAATACTTCCTGTCGGTTTCTGGTTATAAAAGTGGGCTCATTGCCAATATTGCAAATGAAGAGGTTAGTACTTATAATATAATCAAAAAGTGACTCACCTCTGTTATTGATGTCGGTGCTGCCCCATACCGTGTGATGCGCGTTAGCGTCCGTCTCTTCCGATGATGAGGTCAGTTTTTTGTCTTCCAGCCTCCAGTACCACCCTCTCTAGGTTACCACCAGGGAGAGGGCCCACATGATCGTGGCCAAGGTATGCCGATGCTAGCCAGTAGGAGCCTTTGGCAGTCTCTAGTCTGGCAACGGTTATGTCGGGGTCGCTGAGATTAGGGAGTAGAAATATATTAAGGCTACGTTTCACTAATATACAAGTTCTGATCTTACCTTTGTTTCTTGTATAGAGCGGAACGTATGCGGGTGTCCTAAGTCCACGAACCATGCCTTCTACAATCCATGGTTCCTGGATTAGGATGATGTCTTCTGCGTTTTTTGAAAGACGCAGAATGAGTGCGGCCGAAGCCTTTTTAGAGTGATAGAGATTAATCTGGAGAAACCGTATCATTGCTACAGTTTTCCGGGGTAGTCTCCACCACGGTGTTGTTGAGATCCTCCGATTCTGAAGATGTGCCCGAGAGCTCATCCTCTTCCTCTGATCGTATAGGACCTCGTTTTGTTTCGTCATCTGTTTCCATATCCGACGGGGTGTCAGATGGGGAAATCGATGGCTTGCTTGTCACCTCGGATATATTGGAGTCGTCGCTATCCATTTCTGGAAAAGATATCGACGTTCCAGGGTCTGAGGTTATGTTTATTGGTGTCTCCGTTAAAGGAGGAGGAGGTTGCTTATCAGCATCCAGTTCATCCTTTTTGTAGACCCTTAAATGGATTGACTCGAATCCGAACCGAATCATGCCCTTTGTCTGCGCTAGAGGATTAAGGGATTCTTTGTTGATCACGATCAGCGCGCATCTATAAGAACCCCTTAGTTCCTCCAGTTTCGCGACTTTCCAGTCATGAGTCGGAAGGGTCGGGTTACTGAGCCTAATGATCTCCAGAATGCTTTCTGGGGAGGAGGGTTCTGCTGGGATCCAGGTGCGAGTTCGAGGTCTACTAGGGATGTCCTCCTTAGATACGACCTCGAGTTTTGCATCTGGCCAGATCTCTCCTAAACCACTTATGGCTTTTGTGAAGAGATCGAGAGATCTCTGATCTGCACATGCGATGAGCTTGACATGGCCTTGATGCCAGCCAGCGTCGTTTGTGATAGGAGGTGGTCCGGGGTTTTCCCGCATAATAGCCAAGAAGTTGCTCGAAAGCTTCAGCTTGGCCAGCTGCCACCGTTCAGGTGTTATGGAACCGTCGGTATCGCTCCTATCGATTACCGCGATTATTATGGCGTCTTTTAGGACTTCACTGAAAGACCTCAGAGATGTGTTGTTGGATGGCCCAGGAGTTGTAAGTAACTTCAATGTATTATCAGCATATTGAAATTATATATTGTATAATATACACCATTTTCAGATATTAGTATAATACAGATGAAAAACAAGCAGCGCGTAATTAACTAGCCTTTTTCTTATAAGGAAGAAGTGAAAACTTAATAGTTGAAATTTTTACTCAAAACCGCATATATATTTCTCTCGAATAAAAAATGAAAAATTTAAAAAAACAATGTTGTTTGTTATTTGAGTTAGAAAAAATTTGAACCAGCTACATTAATGACTGAACTTTTACAAGGAAACGTGTGAAATTTACAGAATTCTTTAAAAAATTATTAAAATGAAATTTATATATCACAAAATAAGAAATCTCATATAGCAATAAGGTTTATAATACAAAACAAGCTTAATATTAGTTAAAATTTTAGAGGTATTTATTTTGTGAATTCAATTTACAAATTATTCTCCTTTCAAAGTTTTTTTCCTTAATTCTGTTATTTTTTGGTGAATCTAGCATAGTTACGTGTGAAAATAATCTTTCCACCGGTGCGGATGACGACAATGCGGTGTTATATTTCAAAAATAGAGACCTTACCAAAGGGTAGTCCTTTAAATTGTCTAAACTGGAGCATTTGCTCACCAAAAACTTCTTCATCTCAGTCTCATCACTTTCTTGTGGAATAAATAAGGTTATGATGCTATTACTGCTCACATCCCCGAAACCATAGAAGTCGTCAGTGGCCCTATTTCCTTCTTGCGGTTCCTCTCTACACCTTTTTGTTAGGGATTGCAGAAGACTCTTCACTTTATCCTGTTTATCCATATCTAATAGATTTATCCACGCTATTTTGAATCGTTTATTTCGAAATAATCGTGGAAACGTGACAGTAAAGCATTCTTTAGTTTTTCCACAATGGGCGCACAAAATTTAAGCCCATTGTTATTAAGAAGGGATTCCCATTTCCGCCTTATTGTGAGAAGAGTTGGCAGAACATAGCCATAACGGCAATTGTCCTCCCCCTGCAAAATATCAAAATAGCTATATGGTTTGACCAGGTCAAGTAATCATGAATATACTCGAAATCGCTTTCAATAAAGAGCGATATTTTACTAAATATGCTCTTAAGCTCGCAGGCTAGCAATTTATCTTTCAGATGGAATATTTGTTGTAAGCAATCATGAAGACTATTCCAGCGCGTTACTACAGGTTTTTTTAAGCTACATCCCAAGAATATTTGCAATTGCTCCCTGCTTTTTGGTGACCCCAAACATTTCCATAAAGCCTAGCATTTTTTCATAACACTGGAGTGTATGGACTTTATTGCTGTGTTTTCAGTAATGACCTTGTGTGCATCGGAGCTTGCAATTAAATTGAGGGTGTGGCTGGCACATCGCAAATCATAGGAAAGGTGTAATTCAAGGGATTCATTCTCTGGAAGCAGATCGTTTTCTTCCTCTTCGACGTTGTCATCATCGGTAGTGCATTGATGTCCATGAAAACTTGATTCCACATGAGTTGGATGTTAAAATATGTAGTCTGAAAAATTTTTCTTTTATATAACAATTAATAAAAGTTCTTTCTGGTTAATAATGGACTAAATTTAAAGCGCAACATTTCAAAACACTAAAGGTAGAAAAGTTGCTGACATGAGGAAAACCAAATAACATAAAAAATAAGAAAAAAATTAGTTTCATCACAGTTCCTCCCAAAATATAATGTAATTGAAAATTATTTAATAAATTATTAAAACCGTTTTTCACATATTACTTGTTCATGTTAAAATATTGTAATGTCGCCCTAATATAATATGTAAAATAATTGAAACCCGTATACATAGAGGGCACTTGAGATCTCCAATTTTTACCTATTTCCTTCCTTTTACTGACCATAACTTTTCTTCTTGTATCAGCATTCGTAGAGGTAAGACGTTTTTAGTTCCCTATCTTAAAATAAAAAAAAAATAAAAATTTGAATAACACAACGAATTTCTTTTTATTTCATTCGCCTTCGGCAATCCAACATTTGGTCCTACACGAGCGGATAAACAGAAAATCACTACAAAATCAACACGCATTTATTTAATCGAAACGACAGCGAAAAGGAATCAAACATAATTGGACATCATCTACATACATATATACTAACCAGATATCATTTTCAATACACATGCTGATTACAGCAGTCCAACCCACGAGACTTCGCTCCATTCGTGAAGATTTTCATCAAAACATCATCTTTTACCATCATCATTATCATCAGTTATCACCAAGCAGTATTTTATGTTGAGCAGCATATCGCAGTTACAGTCCAACGTTCCATCATTAAACCACCAAACACGTGATCATTGAAGAGACCAGTCAAAAAAAAAAATTAAATTACAAAAAGGTACGTGTACATTAGATTATTTAATGCAATTTGTATTAGAAATTAGACGTACGCGATATAAAGTAGTCGTGAAGCTTGATATTTGTATGCTCGTATGGTTTAAGTTTACAAAAACAACAGTGTTCAACATGAATCATTTCATTTTTAATGCCGATTGTTTGGTTAAGTACGTTGTGAATTTCAAAGAAGTACAAACCAATATCCTTTCGTTAAACTCCCTGCAAGCGCGAAAGATAGAATTAAAAGAACTATGGTCGGAAGTAAAGATTTCGTACTCAAATTGTGTGCGTGACAAAAACGAGCCTTTATCACAGGAAGATTTGATTGCGGTAAAATCGAAATACAAGTTCTCAACAGAGACGTATATAGGATGTCTAGAGTTAATAATGAGTTTATCGGATAAGTTTAGTTCGCCTACAAACAAGGTCAAACGTTCAGAAATTAAGGAAACCAGTCCTTCCAAAGTATCTAATCAAGAGCAAATTTCTTCTTTTGAAGTTAAAGATTTTGAACATCGTGCGTTTTCGCTTCCTCCATGTGATTGTAAATTATTTCACGGGGACTATCTGTCGTGGCCATCATTCCGCGATATGTTTTCGGCGGTTTATCTCAATCACACACGGCTAAGTCTCGTTCAAAAACTGTTTCACCTTCGTTCAAAGACAAGAGGAGATGCGTTTAATGTAGTTTCAAAGATTGCCTTGACTGATAGTAATTTTGATCTCGCTTGGAAAGCCCTTAGTGCACAGTATGAAAACAAAAGGATTTTAGTAAACTGTCACTTAAAAATTCTGTTTAACCTTCCCACGTTATCTGTTGAGACTGACAAATCCCTAAAGCAACTTCATCGAAATGTGAACGATTGTCTATGTGCTCTAACAACTCATGGAATCGATACTGATTCTTGGGATTCATTTCCGTCTTCCAGAAAAAACACTCTCCCTATGGGAACAAAGTTTAGAAAAGCCCTCAGAGATTCCAACATGGAGTGACATGAGCAACTTTATAGTCTCACGGTATAAAACTCTTGAATCCATTAGTGACATTCGACTTTCAACTAAACCTAAGCAAGCTGTCACACACGCACAAGGAAACAAAAAATAAACATAAATCATGCCAAAGCATATACTTGCGTTTTATGTCAACAAAATCACTCCTTACGAATTTGCCCTTCATTTACACAAATGCAAGTCCAAGAACGATCGCAAGCAGTTCAAGCTCATAGGCTATGCTCAAACTGTTTGGCTTCTAACCACACCACACAAACGTGTAAAAGTCAATTTACCTGCAAATTTTGTAAGAAACGTCATCACACGTTGCTTCACAGTCAAGTGAGTTTAAATTCATCGCCTAATATGTCAGGTTCTTCTCATGTTCAATCTGACGAAACATCTCAACCGTTAATACAGTCCACTGTTCCACAATCTATGCACAAGGTCAATACCCACTTTTCAACATCGTCGAAGCAGATACTATTGGCAACAGACTTAATATCCATATACAACAGGGGCAGTAAACATATCTTACGTGCCGTCATTGATCCCGGGTCAGAAGTAACTCTGATAGCCAAAGCTGCACAAATCCGTTTAGGACTGCCTGTTACGCGGGTCAATGTCCAGATATCAGGTGTAAACAAAGCTTTGGCTACGACATCCAAAGGCTTATGCCACTTTTGCTTAGGTTCCAACTTAAGCCCAATTAAAATCTCTGCTGAAGCCCTAATCGTTGATAACCCAACGGGACAACTACCGTCCCAGTCGGTCGATTCCCTAGACTTGACAGAATTATCTGGATTCAAACTCGCTGATCCTCAATTTTATAAAACCTCTTCGGATGGATAATATCAGGTCCACTTCCGACTAATCAGTCATCAACCTTTACCACATTTGTCTCATATTTCAATCAGGTCTCGCTGGATGATGAGATAAAACATTTCTGGGATTTAGAAGAGGTAATTGAACCGAAGCCGCTTTCCTATGAAGACCAGTTTTGTGAAAAGCTGTATTCTGAGTCGACATATCGAACAACAGATGGAAAATACGTCGTCGAGTTACCATTTATAATGCAATTTCCGCAAGATATCAGTCTTGAAAACTCACGCCGTATTAGTGAGAAACGTTTAATTTACTTAGAACGTCGTCTTAAGAGAGATCCTTTGCTGGAGTCCAAGTACTACGATATTATAAAAGAGTATGTCGATGTATTACATGCCCCATCATACAGTAATTAAACCAGACAGCTCCACCACCAAAGTAAGGGTAGTTATCAATGCATCAAGTCACTCCGAAAACGGAAAAAGTCTAAACGACGTGCTCTATACAGGTCCTGTGTTACAGCAGGATTTGATGATCTTAATACTCGAGTGGCGAAAGTACAAATTCGTTTTAAACGCGGACATAGCAAAGATGTACGGGCAGATTCGAGTACATCCTAGGCACACCCCTTTTCAAAGAATTCTTTTTAGACCTTTTTCTGATAAGCCCATTCAAGATTTTGAGCTCCAAACAGTCACCTTTGGCGTAAAATGTTTACCTTACCTTGCAATACGTACTTTGTTACGGTTGGCTGAGGACGAGAAAGACAAGTACCCTATCGGAGCTTCCATGCTTCGCAATAACTTTTACGTTAATGACTTACTTGCAGGATTTCATTCTATTGAACAGGCATTGGAAGCGCAATCCGAAATAATAAGCATCTTAGATACAGCTGGATTTCAGTTGCGCAAGTGGACGGCTAACAATTTCTTATTGTTGCAAAACATACCCAGGGAGAATGTTCTCAATGACCAATTTCTTAACATAAGTGATCAAAGTTCTGTTAAAACACTTGGTGTTTTTTGGAACGCTAAGTCAGATAAATTTCACTTCAAGATCAATCCGATACCATTTTCAAACCGTTGTACTAAGCGAGAAGTATTCTCCCACGTAGCAAAAATTTTCGATCCCGCTGGTTGGACGGCCCCCGTCCTTATCAAAGCTAAAATTCTTTTGCAAACCATCTGGAAAGATAAAACTCAGTGGGATGAGAATTTAACTTCTTCATCGTTAGCCACATGGAAAGCTTTTACTGAGAGTTTTGCAGAAATATCAAAGTTGAGAGTTTCTCGATGGATTGAAACATCTCCCCATAATATTATGCAAGTTCATGGATTTTGTGACTCCTCTGAAGAAGCTTATGCTGCTGCTATTTATATCCGAGTCATCGATAGCTCAGAAACTGTCTCGAGTCTCTTATGTGCTAAGACAAAAGTTGCTCCAGTAGAGTTCGTTACCTTGCCACGTCTCGAGCTGTGTGGTGCAGTTTTGCTGTCTAAATTAATGGCAAAGATTCTTCCAATGTTCAAGTCACAAAATCCCTCGGTCTATTTATGGTCAGACTCGTCTATAGTTTTAGCTTGGCTTGCAAAACCGCCGTTCTCATGGCGAACCTTCGTTGCTAATCGCACTAGTAAAATCAGAAGCTACATTGGAGACTGTGAATGGAGACATGTGTCCTCTGACGACAATCCAGCTGACCTTGCAACAAGAGGATTGGGTACTAGTGAACTTATTAATAATGATTTATGGTGGCATGGCCCAAAATGGAAAGCCTTCAGAAGATCAGTGGCCTTCCTCCATTAAAGAAGCCTTTGAGGAAACCGATCTCGAATTAAAGCCTATCAAATCTTGCTATGCACAATACAATCAGCGCGAAGATATTCTCACTAGATTTTCGTCATTGGCTCGAGCACTGCGAGTAATATCGTATGTGCTTCGATTTCTGCATTTATCGAATCCTCGTTTAAAGTTCAAGTTTTTTCATTCCACGCGAGATATCAGTAAAGAAGAAATTATTTACACAAAGAAAAAGTTAATCGTACTATCTCAAAAAATACATTTTCAATCAGAATATGAGTACTTAAAAGCCAATCAACCGATCAAACGATCAAGTAAACTTCTAACCCTTAATCCAGTTCTTGACGCACATGAAATAATGCGAGTGAATGGTCGACTTGTCGATTCCAGTCTTTCATTTTCAGAGCGATATCCTATAATTTTAGCCTATGAATCACGGTATGCAAAGCTCCTTTTAGATTACATCCATAAGATATCGCTTCACGGAGGAAACCAACTAATGCTTACTCTAGTTCGCCAAGAGTATTGGATTCCTAAACTTAAAAACTTAATCAAAGCATGTGTAAACCGGTGCAAAGTTTGTGTTATTCATAAGAAAAATGGCAGCACTTCCCCCTGAAAGATCAAATTTTTCTAGACCCTTTTCTAAAACAGGCATGGATTTTGCCGGCCCCTTTCAGATGAAGACATACGTTGGTAGAAACTGTCGTATAACGAAGGGATACGTCTGTTTATTTGTATGCTTTAGCACCAAAGCTATACATCTAGAAGGAACCACGGATCTTACTACCGCAGCATTCCTTGCAGCTTTCCATCGATTTGTGGCCAGAAGAGGTCTTCCGCAAGACGTCTACTCAGACAATGGAACGAATTTCGTTGGTTCTGATAGAGTCCTAAAGGAATCGTTTAAAAAGCATATGCGGGAAACTGATTCTGAGATATCCCAATCTTACACCATGGGGTTATCTTGGCACTTTATTCCTCCGGGCTCACCTCATATGGGTGAACTCTGGGAGGCCGGAGTCAAGAGCTTCAAAACTCATTTCAAAAAAACAGCAGGTGGAACCAAATACACATTCGAAGAGTTCATGACTCTCCTTTGTCGAATTGAAGCTTGTTTGAACTCTCGGCCAATATCTGCTATATCCGAAAACTTAACCGATCCTCTTCCTCTTACACCGGGCCATTTCCTTATCGGAGCTCCTCTACTATCTTTGCCGGAACCAATTCCGCATGAGACTTCAATTTTCCTTGTAAATCGATGGGAAAAGTTGAAGCTTCTTCATATTCAGTTTTGCAAAAGGTGGAAAGAGGAGTACCTTAAGGAAATGCATAAAAGGTTTAAATGGAAATTTCCGCAGCGGGATATAAAAATAGGTGATATCGTGGTTATCAGGAGGGAGAATCTTCCGCCAACGGAATGGCGATTAGGCCGTGTTGCAAACGTTTTTCCGGGAAACGATGGAATGGTTCGTGTCGCGAGGATTAAAACCCAGCAGGGTGAAATCATCAGACCAGTAGTTAAACTGTGCGTCATTCCCTCAGAATGACATTGAATCATGGATACCTAAATACCTTCGCAGTTCTTCGTCTTTCAATAATTTATATTTGTTTGGATTTGGTTACAGATTGCATTAAACTATCTAATTTACATGAATTTAAGCCAAGAAAATTTGAGTTACATATGTACCTATTATTTAAGCTTTATATTTACATAAAGGAAAGGAAGATATTTATTTGGACAGATTAGCTATGTCCTACTAACTATCCTTCTCCCCGAAGTGAGTGGAGCCCCTTCGGCGAAGTAAAAAGGTTCCCCATCTGAAACTATTTCAGATATAGGGCTTAGATTAGTCGAATTTAGTTTTAAGATAATCTTGCAGAAAAGATATCTGCAAGGCGGCCGGTAATGTTCATGTTAAAATATTGTAATGTCGCCCTAATATAATATGTAAAATAATTGAAACCCGGCACTTGAGATCTCCAATTTTTACCTATTTCCTTCCTTTTACTGACCATAACTTTTCTTCTTGTATCAGCATTCGTAGAGGTAAGACGTTTTTAGTTCCCTATCTTAAAATAAAAAAAAAAATAAAAATTTGAATAACACAACGAATTTCTTTTTATTTCATTCGCCTTCGGCAATCCAACATTACTCGTATTATTATTATTATAAGCGATGTAAGCTGTTCTTCTATAAGGTCTCCCAAAAAATTAATTTGCCCGCATTTGTGCATTAAATTGTTGGCAACCGTTAAAAAATAATTTTATACCTGACAGTTTAGGGTTAGAAAAAATGGAGCGTTACACGAACAAAGTGTTACGATAGAACAAAGCTTCTTTGAAAAATTCGCAAAATAACCAGTTAAAAGAATAAACAGTGCGTTTTTGAATTAATCCATATTTTGTGTTCCTATCGGTACGCCCTATATATACATATAAGTAATTTTACCTTCCATAAAAGTTTCAAAACTATTTATTCCAAACTCTCTAAACGCCTTGATGAAATTTGAACCATTGTCTGTTACCGTTGCTGTGATTTGTTCATTACTTAATCCAAAATATTGTTGAATTTCAACAATTTTGTTAGCAATTTTAATAAAGTCATGGGTTCCGTACAATCGTTTACAGGCCAGAGCCGCTGATTTCCGGCTAAAATCTTTTTCACTGAGCTGCAAATTGTAGTTTGTATTGCAGGGGGTGCAATATTAAATTATGATTAATATACATATGTATACACATATGGTATAATATATTTATTGCATCTTTCAATTCTTACCCAATGTGCGGTCATTCCTAAAAACCTTTTCCTGGAACTTGTCCACACATCAACAGTCGTACAAACATATTTAGCTTCTTGCAAAGCTTTTCTTATATCGCCAATTAAATTTTCATAAATCTCGGTTAATTTTTTTACCAGCAGTGTACCGAGTCAAGTGCTGAAGGGGTTGATTTCCATGTTTTATATCAAAGTCTTAAAAAAGCGAGAGGTGCCTAAAGTTTCTTAAGGTCGAAATTATTTATAGGAAGCCAGCCTCATTAACTTTATTAAGACTGCAGAAAAAATCAAGTTTTCTTTAAAGTGCTACAAGTCTGAGTTCTGTCAATAATAAAATCCTTATTATCTTTGACAATGAAAAGTGAGGCTGGTTCCTTTACTATAAAGAAAGTAGTAAAAGAGTTTTAAGGAGTAGTACTACTTCAGCGGCATATATACATACACATATTTTTGAAAATTCTAATTGAAAAGAAAAATAATTTTTTGAAAACTTTGTAGTGATATTACCCCTTAAATGGAATTGTTTGGAATGATCTATGTTTTAGCACCCTCAAATATAATAAAATTAGTGAGAAAAGAGTGTAGGCTTGTTTGCCCCACGTTAACACTGGATAATTCAGTTTGCTGGTGCCGATTTACATATCCCATAAAATATAAAAAGTAACTAACGATTAAAATAATTAACATTATAATATATCGTAGTATTAGAAATTTATGATTACCATCAAATATTTTTCGAAACGCTGAATCTTCTACAATGCGCATTGGCAGTTGATTTTTCAAAATGAAATGTAAAACGTTCTCTTCAAATTCACTTTGAGAAAATTTGCATGTCACTCGTCGAATAATCTTGCAATTTTCTCTGCCTTGTGTAGTTGATATTCCTCAAATTTTTCATGATGTTTTGTCTGTAAGTTTTGTAGATTAACATTTAAAAGATTACGAAACTCTACTCTGTGAATATGGCCCTACCTTCAGGTGACGCAAGTAATTAGATGATACATTAAGGCTGCCAGATAAAGCCACTGAACAAACATTACATTTTGTTATGATTTTGTTTCTTTTAACAGACTCCTTAGTATCAACTGTAAAAAATGCACAATCCAAGTAGCTTGTTTTTTGGCAACTTTTTAAAACATCCTATTCTCGGAAATTTAGGTTTACCGAACTGCCACTACTAGTACTAGCAACATCACCAAAAGAACATTCCACTTTGCTTAACGTTTCAAAGCCTTTATCACGAATGCGAATTGCACCAAAGATTTCACTTCCTACTGAATCTTCGTTTGCATCCATCATCTTTAATCTAAATTTATTCAAAACATTTAAAATATTGGCGGTATGAACATAGTAATTATGATTCCTACTTCAGAGGTTATTTATGTACATTTACGAAGGTTGTTTTATGAAGAAAGAAAGAAAGTCGTTTAAATCTAAACACAATACTTAACAAGTTCTAATTTGAATTCAGGGGGTATTTCACAACGAGAGCCCAAAAAGTAGAAGATTTTCCAAATTGTTATTTAACGAAATAGAAAAAAACATATTGATTTGCACTTTTTTTATTTAAAAGGTATATAATGATATAAAAATGTACCATTAATTTCCCAAATCGCTCTCATTTTATTTACCATAAACAACAAAAAAAATTGGTTTCGTGTCAACAAATCTTTAAAATACTTGTTTACAAATTAACTGCGGATATTACTATCATATTGAAATAAAAATAATTAGAATCGGTTCAGTAATTATGAGAAATATTGGAAAAGTGGTTTCGAAATAAACGCGTTCAAAGTTTCATAAGATGTATGCAACCATTACGTTAAAAAGACCATGTTCAATTTAAATTTCATTCTTGAGAACAAACAAACTAGCATAAAGCAAACCGATAATAATTAATAACTGGCCAATCAATCTAAAAAAATATCCGAAAAAGCTTTCGGTTTTCCAGAGCAACTTTGTTAAAAAAAAGAAATCATTATTAGTTAGCATTTCCCAGAAAAACAAAGCTTTCCTTCGCGCGTATTTTCCATGTTGTCGATTTTTACTTGACTTACATATGTACCTTCACGAAATATATTCTAAAAAAAAAAAACTGCTTTGATTTTCAACTTGAAATTCTGAGAGAGGAATCTTCAGATAATGTTCTATTAAATAAGCAAAAATTGAAAAAAAAGCCAAGAAAAATTCCAAATGTGAAATACTTTCTTATAGACTATATGTAGACAATATCTTCATGGTAGCTTCTGGAGATCCATCTAAGGTAAACACAGTCTTGAAATCTGCAGACTATGAAATCCATGCTTGGACCCAAAAAACAGGTGCAATTGTTCCACCTTCAAAAATTGAGGCACTACACCTTTGTAGGAAAAAGAAATGCTCATGCTCAACATACCCACTCGTGATTCGCAACACCAATGTCAACCTAAAAAAAGAACTAAGAGTCCTCGGTGTAACTGAAATGGAATCTTCACATTAAAAACACTATTAACCAACTGAAGAATCGAAACAACGCTCTGAAAATGATATGTTCTCGTCGAAAAGGACCACATCTAGAAACCGCACTCAAAATAACCAAGACTTTGGTCGAAGGCACTCTCCAACATCGACTAACCCAATATATGTGGACCTCAAAGAAAAACTTGGAGAACATCGATATAGCCGTAAACGAATGCTACCGAACATCTACAGGGGCACTAAGGACAACACCAATTGAAGCTCTTAGAATAGAAGCTGGTTTTCAACCAATCAACAGACTTGGTCAAAAAAGAGCAGTAAATTTAATAAGTAAGGCGCTAACTGATTTCTCTCATCCTCTTCACACAGCCTCACAAGAAACTTTACGCAGAAAAAAACAAAACAGGAAAAATTCAATATCTTCCCTAAGCAAAATACTAACCCTGATTTCTGCTCATGGATGTATTCCTTTAGAAACATCAGCAAACCTGCACATCTCGTCCCCTCCTCCGTGGAAAAGACACTTACTAACCATCGACACCAGCCTCTCCAGCCACAAAAAAGAACACACTTCCAACCTACACTTTCTTATGCTTTACCGGGAATTAATGGAAACTATAAAGCCTCTGAAAACACTTTACACTGACGGATCCTATAGAGACAACAACTCCAGTTATGCAGTCATCGAGTTAAATGCAAACAACGAAGAGAACATAATTTCCCAAGGTATCCTTCCAGATGCAGCTGGTAGTTATATAGCAGAAGTTACAGCATTGTTAAAAGCCCTTTTTATTGCGCAAACGTGTGTAGTTAAGACATTAATTCTAACTGACAGTTTGAGTATCCTCACAGGGATTAAAAGCGCAACTAATAACTGCTCCACACTCAACAACATCCGGAGCATCCTTCATAATAACGCCAATATAACTCTAGCATGGATACCAGGCCATGTTGGCATTAAAGGAAACGAGGCTGCCGATAATGCAGCAAAAGAAGCGACACGTCACCCATACTTAAACGAACTGCCAAATATCTCTCAGCTCATCCGAAAAGTTTTTATAGCTAATGAAAAAGAAGATCTCGAAAGCTCATGGCTTAGTCAACAGACCTTTCTTCGACAACATCACCCAACACATTTCAGAATCCCATACAACAAAGATCTAACCGGAGAAGAATGCATAGTAATTTTTCGGATCAGAGTAGGAAAAACTCTTTTTTCTAGTCGACACTATTTCACTAACGACCCCCCTGAAGAGTGCGCACATTGTAGAGAAGTCCTCTCAATTTGGCATATATTTGCCGTTTGCCCGATCTCTCGCCAAACTACTAATACCGACTCAACAGAATCATATGCAGAAACAAATAGCTGAAGTACTTAATCCATCTGATGTCCGAACATTCCAGCGCATTAAAAAAGCCACAACACTACATAATAAATTTAAAGAAATTTGAACTATTCTTAGTCATAGTTACACTAATTCTTCAGAAATTTAAAAAAAAAAACATATATATATACATATATACATATATAAATAAAAGAAAAAAAAAAAATAAAAGGAAAAAAAAATGTATTTACACAAATAGCTAATTAAATCTTAAGCACTTTACGATATCTATACGACATCTATGGTCCTGTTGCCCTGATGTCTTACCTGTTAAATAATTTTATAAATTTATTTTTGTTAAATAAATAAATAAATAAATTCCTTATAGACTTCAAAAACTATAAAAAATATACTGCAGAAGACCAAAGCATCATGATTAAGTTTTTGGTTTAACCTTTTTCAATTCAATAACTTCTTCCAACAAAAATTTTTTTTTTCAATTCAATAAATTTTCTCACTTCAATTACTTGTATGCACTTTGATCACTAATGCTTGCCACGTATTCACTAAACAATCGATTTGTGAATGACTTATGTTAATCAATTGACCAACTCAAATTGGTTTTTTTTTCTAACGGTCACAGGAGAAAGAGCAGGAGGCACGACAAACCACTTGCTCAACATATAATTTTATCAATATTGCTACTAATTTAATTGGCTTATTTAACGAATAAAGCATAAATATCTACATATACATATACATACATATACACCCCTTTAAGCTCTCTTGAATCACTTTGGTTTAAAATTATTTTTATTTTTATTATTTATTTTATTATCAAGGGAACGATACAAATTAATCTGTAAGGTCCGGGATTTAACGCCAGGGTACTTTGCCCATGTGGCGTTTTGTCAACAGCACGCGGAGTACCAAATTCCCATGTGGTCAACCATCTACGTACTTACCGCTCCAAACACTGCTTGATTTCGGTGACCTATGAAATCAAAGCTAGCTTACGGATTCTTCAATTCATAAGCTAGCTTAAGAATTAAAATTGTTGTAATTCACAACTCACCGACTAGCTTACGAATTGAATATTGTTGAATTCATAATTCGACAACTAGCTTCTGAATTAATTCTTTCTCAAATTACAAGTCAATTGTTAGCTTTATGGGTTAGTGTTTGTTTAATTCCTAAACTCGCAACTCTGGCGAGGATTCATGTTGTAAGAGGAGTCAGTCATTTTTAGAGTCAGTCATTTGTAGAGTCAGTTGATAGATCTTTCTAGGTTACCCCTTACATTTATTTCTCGTGATGTGAAATCTAGCATGAGTATGATTTTTTTTTATGTGTATGGTGCAATGGAAAATGGGCAAGAACCACACCCCGTCCAACGAGCTTCAGCCGCGTAATAAGCCAGCATGCTAGTACCGTCCATGATCAGTAAGAACACCAGGCACTTGTTTTGCAATAAGGCATACAACAGGTACACATAATACATTGTAAACTATTTGGCTTGTCTGCGATATAAACCAACAAATATGAAACCTTATGGATTACTACAAACCGTATCATGCAGTCAACGATTTGAAGTAGTAGCAGCTGACTTGTTTGGTCCATTACCTATAACTAAAGAAGGATTTCAGTGGACATTGATAGTTGAAGACATAGCGAGCAGATGGGTGGAAATGTTCCCACGCAAGGAAGCCACAGCAGAGAGCTATGCAATGATCCTCCTTCAAGAGGTTTTTTTCCGTTATGGCATGCCACGGCGTCTTTTAGCAGATAACGGCCCTCAGTTTGTCTCGGTTCTTATGCAACAACTGGCCGACTATTTTGGTATCCAACAGACATTAACACGCGTCTATCACCCAGAAGCAAATCCAATAGAAAGAAAGAATGGAGATTTGAAAGTTCAACTTGGAATCCTGGTCGGCAATAACCATTCCACCTGGGACGATCACATACCCGCAATAAGATTTGCGATGAACACACGCAAATATTAAAGCACATGATACTTATACAGAATCTTACCTGATGTTAAGATAACAATTTCACGCCTCAAATTATTTCGACGTTGCAGCAGCTCACTAAAGCAATCAGAAATGCACAGGCAATAACTGAGAGAACTCAGGATCGAAACAAGTCATATGCAGATACTAAGCGAAGACAACAATCCAGCTTAAAAATACTCGTAGGTGACCAGGTTTTAATCACAACTCACACACTTAGTAAAGCTTCTAAGGGAATCTCCTCAAAATTCGCACCTAGACGAAGCGGACCCTATGTGATCACAAAACAAATTGGGACCTCATCTTACCTCCCTCTCACCTTCTATTACCAGAACGTAAGAGGACTCCGTTCTAAAACCCACGCTGTTTTCCGCCAATCTCATGCTCTCCCATTTGATATCTATGCTCTGACCGAAACTAATCTTATCCCCAACATAAAAAACCAGGAGTTATTCCCTCTTTCTTTTAATGTTTTTCGGGATGATGATCGCGCATCCCCCTTAATTGAATCCCCTTGTCGAGGTGTCCTGCTTGCTATTCACAACAGCTTGGACTCCTCTCTCGTTGCAACATCATCCTCTCCTAAGCTCGACTTTGTGTCGGTTAAAATAACCCTCACTCGTAGATGCTTGTACGAGTACGTTATGTGTTGTTACATTCTTCCGGCGCAACCTATCAAATCCTACCAACTTGCTATTGCAGCAATTGACAATTTGATCGACTTGTCAGAATCGCTTGATGATATCATTATTTTCCGCGATTTTAATCTGCCTCAGCTGAAGTGGACTCCATCTGAAGACCTATCTTTTTTCATCGCTTCCAATCCCATTTCTACTAAGGAATGCCTATTCTTAGATCGGCTAACAGACTCTAGTCTATGCCAAGTCAGTGGCGTTTCCAACTATATGGAAAGGCAATTAGACCTTATCTTCACAACTGATCCCATCAACTCCTCAGTATCGTGTTGTCCCCTATCTCTTTCAACTATTGATAACTTTCATCCTCCACTTCTTCTCTCATTTTTCCACAACTCTTCCCTTCAGTCGCCTCCCCCCGCAGTTCTATTTTCTTACAATTTTCACAAAGCTAATTTCCGTAAAATTAATACCTATCTAAGCAGTGCTTCTTTTGAGTTTACCAATCTATCTCTGGTTGATGCCCTCTCCATTTTTTACAGAGAAATATTCAAATCCATCGCCCTTTATGTGCCTTACTCCCGCCATAAAACTTCTTCTACATCCCCTCCTTGGTATAATCGTAGACTTCGCTCTCTACGAAACAAAAGAAACAAGTTATGGGCGGTATTCCTTCGCACCCACTCTTCTTCCGACTATTCAAATTATCTAGGTACATATCTTCATTTCATTGAACTCCATAACTCTCTCTATCAGCGCTACCTGAATAGTGCGCAAACCAATCTCATAAATGACCCCAAGTCCTTTTTTCAATTTGTCAATTGCAAAAGTAAGACCGATGGTTATCCTTCCTCCCTCGCTTTCGAAACCAAAACTTCATGTGATCCTCCTACCATCGCCAACTTTTTTGCTACATTTTTCAAGCAATCATTTGCCAACAACTCCTTCGTACCAGATCCCTCTTACTTCAATGATCTACCAAATTTCTCTATCGGTCCCTTTCTCACTCAAAATTTCGATCCTGCAGTTATTGAAGAAAAGTTACAAAATCTTAAGGATGAATTTGTACCGGGCCCAGACGGACTCCCCGCCATGTTTCTTAAGAAATGCTCTTCCAACCTGTCTCTACCCCTTTTCTACCTTTTTCGTCTATCGCTTACACAGGGTGAATTTCCCCAGATTTGGAAGACCTCTTTTATAATCCCAATACACAAAAAGGGATCTAAGCATGAAGTTACCAATTATCGTCCCATTGCTAAACTCTCTCATATACCCAAACTCTTTGAAAGCATTTTATACGAAGCGTTAAGCTTCAAATGCAAGCCTTTTATTTCACCCCGACAACATGGTTTTCTAAAAGGTAGATCAACTACCACAAATCTAGTTGAATTCGTGTCTTTTGCACTCTCAGCCTTAGAAAATGGCAAAGAAATCGATGTTATCGCAACACATTTCACTAAAGCATTTGATAAGATATCTCATAAATTGATCCTTTTCAAATTGTCTGCTCTCGGCTTTGAGCCGCTCTTTTTAAAATGGATTTCTTCTTACCTGGTGAGCCGATATTATAGTGTTCGGTTTAGATCCGCCCTTTCTGTTCCATTCCTGGCCTCATCTGGAGTTCCACAAGGCAGTCATCTTGGCCCTCTTCTCTTCATTCTTACTATCAACGATGTTGAGAGTGTCATTAAGCACTCCTCCCTCTCCCTTTACGCTGACGACACAAAATTTTTTAAATCTATTTCCTCTCCAGGACTCTGCCCTTCTTCAAGAAGACCTTGATCGGTTTTCAATCTGGTGCCTCAAAAACTGCCTAGAACTTAATATAGCCAAATGTCAATTTATAACCTTCTCACGTAAATACAACCCGTCTCCCCCCTGACTTTATTTTCTCCATGGTCAACCAATACCCCTGGTTCAGTCTTTTCAAGACCTTGGCATATTATTCGACTGTGAGCTTAATTTCCGTTCACATATCGATAAGATGATCCTCAAAGCCAACTCATCACTTGGCTTTATTAAACGGTGGTCCAAGGAATTTTCCAACCCGTATGTAACCAGATCTCTCTATATTATCTTTGTTCGCCCCCTGGTTGAGTATGCCAGTCAAGCTTGGTCCCCCTTTCACCGGGTTCATGTTTCCCGAATCGAGGGTATTCAACGTCGATTCCTCCGATTTGCCCTCCGTGGCCTGCCATGGAACGACCCTTTAATCTTACCTCCCTATCAAGACCGCCTCAAACTTCTAAATATGAATTCGTTAGAAGAACGTAGGAATACTAGTGACATTCTTTTCATTCATCGTCTTCTCTCAGGTTCCATCGACTGTGCATCCATTTTGAACTCCATTTCCTTCAATACCAACCCCCGCAATCTACGTTGTCCTCGTCTCTTCTATCTACCGGTCCACCGGACCTTTTATGGCTCCAACGAACCTATCTCCCGAATGCTCCGAAAGGTCAACTCGAACCTCTCCCTTTTTCATTTCCACCTGAGCACTCCTCGTCTCAAACAAGATCTCCTCCATCACTTCCTTGGTCACTAGCTCTTAAGTCTTTCTGTTAGTTTTTAAGTTAGATTAAGCTTGTATTAAGCCAATAAATGGGGGCCTCAGCCCCCACCAAAATTAAATTAAATTAAATTAAAAATTACCAAGTTGCCTCGAAGGACGATCTCAGCATCCCATTGGGGACATACCACCTTTCCTCCATTACGAAATACCACTCGTCCCTGACACCAAGAAATATCATTCCAATACAACCCTTACGACTAAGAGGAGGCCCAAAGAAAACATGACCTGATCCTGACGCATCATCGAGACGATCTCCGCGCTAGAGGGGGAGACTGTAGAAATTCGTTTATTCTAACAAAAAATAAATAAATAACTTTGTAGTAATTGAAATGGGAATTTGGCAACGCAGTAAAGGAAAGTTCAAGATCATACTTGCATACAAAAGCTCGTACTAACAAAAGCTCATATTGCAACTAAAAGCTTTTACTTAGTTTATGATTCACACCCAAGTATTGCGTGGGATAAACATAAGTCCAAAATGGATGACGTTGAAGACTCCACTCAGGTTTGGCATCTCACAAACGACAGGTCGGTTTTGTCCACTTGTCTTGAAAGGTGCCACACTTGCGTGAGAAAATCCTACGGTGATTTGTAAAACTGCAAAATTTGAGTTTGAGTGCTCCAACAGTCGGTTCATTTCTACTGCTTTAAGCACGTACTCTCAAAGACCTTTTTAATTCAATTTTTTTTTATTTTACCTTTTCTTTTACATTTTGAATTTTTGTAATCATTATTTTGAATTGAATTGTTTTCCTTTTTTTTAATAAAAAAAATATTCTTCCCTTTAATTGTCTAAGTTTTCTATTAAATTGACTATTCATTTGCTGCCTGTTCAGCGTATGCTGCGGTCTTCGTACAGCACAAAACGCGGCAGAGAGGGTAGCAAAGCAGCGCTTTCAAAGGTCGTATCCTTCGCTCACGACAAAATCGATTGAGGAACCTACGAGCCTGGGGGTATTGAAGAACATCACCCATACTACAGTGATTCTTTCTTAAGCAGTACAACTTGCTTATGGAATGCCCTGCCGATCTCTGTGTTTCCTGGTCGTAATAATTTAGAAACTTTTAAAAATAATGTACATCGGTATCGGTAGTACATGGATTTGCACTTCAAAATGTTAATTATCGTATGTGTTTACTTGTTTAAACTGAGAGATATTTATTTTTAATTACTCCTATTAAGTTTTCTATGAATCCAAACTGTCTATTTCTATTACTATTGTTATTACAGGCTGTTATTTACTACTGATGATTCTACTTCCGTATTGGCTAATTAATCAACAATTAGTCTCTTTTTTATCTTGTGCGATTTTCTATCTTTTGTTGGGACAACGACTACTTTTCTATCCGCCTTAACTTTTAACTTTTGCGCAATAGGTGCCAGTTTATTACGTCTATTGTTGAACTCATAAATCCCATCATTCTTAAGAAATGTTGGTTGCGTTTCTCTGTTTTTGTTTAAACTATCTATAATGGTTTTACTGTGTTTTTTTAATTTTCCTTTAATTTTTTCATAAAGCTTTTTAATGAAACTTTGCAGGTTGTTGATGTTATCATATTCTGACTCATAGTTTATGGTTTTAATAAATTTGCGTGTCCTGTCTGTAAGTAACTCGGTTGGTGTTAGATCTGTAACTGAATGAATACTGTTGTTGTAAGTTATAAGGGCTTCGTTTAGTATTTCTTTTCATATTTGTCTTTTATTTCTGTCGTATATGGGTGTGTCATCGAATGTGTTTATACGATGTTTGATCGCATTAGTGAATGAGAGTTTAGTACCTTCCTTAAATAATACGTCGTCATACTGTTTGCATAACCTAAAACGCTCAGATTTTTCTTCGCTGTTTAAGTTAATTGTTAATTGTTAATTGTGCTGACATTGTCTGTTTACATCAGAAGATTCGTAGCACTAGAAAATTTTTTTCAGCTTTAGTAGCGCACCTTGAGTCGTTACCCAATCTACCTGTTGTTATTGTATTGAGTGAGATTTGGATTTATGGGAATGAATTAGATCTGTATAACATACCCGAATATACACCTATTGGGAATTGTAATGAGGAAATCTCAGCTGAAAGTGTAGCAGTGTATGTGAAAAATGGTTATGTAATCGATAACTTTAAGTTTAACTTTGTTAGTGCCGATGTCTTAAAATTGTCTTTTGCCTTTATGAAGGAAAGTTATGCAATGCTGTGTGTTTATAAGTTACATTCATCTTCTAAATGAGTTTTCATTGGTGAACTAAGCGATGCTCTAAGTGTTTGTAAAGAGAAAAACTTTATAGTAGTTGGTGATATCAATATTGATATCAATATGATAAAGATTCTGAAAATTATATGATTCTTATGGCGTCATATGGTCTAGAGCGTTTTATTAATGAACCTACTCGTATAACCGAATCAACTAATACTTGCATTGATCATATAATTATGCGTTCGGGGAAGAATAATAGTAATGAATTCAATGGTGTTGTTTATGATCTAAGATTAATAGACCATTGCATGACTGCACTCACAGTGTGGAACCACAGTTGAAAAAAAAAGAGATATTGCCTAATGAACCTAATCCTTCAATTGCAATCGATCTTTTTCTTAAAACTTTGCAAAAGCACATATCAAATTGTACGACACTTTCCCCTCACGTATCTAACAAAAATAAATTTTTAAAGCCGTGGATGACTTTTAGACACTTGCAGCAGATTAAAAGAAAAAACAATTTTGCAAATAAAATAAGAAGTCGCCCACAAAATATAAACCTAGAAAAATATTATCATAATTTGTGTAAATCCGTACGGAAGAACATTGAGGAAACGCGCGACACTTTTTATTCTGAATCGTTTGATCCAGTGAGTGGTAACGTAAGGGAGGAATGGAAAGTAGTCGATACTATTTTAGGGAAAAGTAGGCAACCAATAAGTATAAGCAGCTTGGACATAGATGGTATTAATTACACCGATTCAGGTAGCATTTTAAATAAGCCCAATGAGTATTTTACCGAAATCTCAGAAAACCTCAAACCTTCTGTCGAAGCATCCTTAGACTGCAGCTGCTTTAAAAGAACAACAGAAGACATACAACCCAAAAGTTTTGTTTTCCAGCCATTTTCCTCAAATGAAATATGTAAGGCAATATTCTCTTTAAAAAACAAAAACTCGTGCACTAGCGATGGCATATCAAGTGTATTGTTAAAGAAAGTGTGTTATAATGTAGTAGACGTTTTGAGTTACTTGTTTAACCCAAGTGTTGAAAGTGGTTGTTTTCCTCAGCACCTAAAAGCCGCTGAAGTTATACCACTTTTTAAAAAAGGCAACAAAAAAAAAAAATGTCAAATTATAGACCCATTTCCCTCCTTCCAACATTTTCCAAGATCTTTGAAAAACTTAGTGTATAAAATCGCGAATATTGTCTTTCTTACACAGAAATGAGTTTTTTAGTAGTTGTCAATTCGGATTTAGAAGTGGAATGTCAACGGAAGATGCAATCCTAAGAGTATGTGGCTAGTTATATGAAAGTTTTCACTGCAAACAAACTACCATTGGTGTTTTTTTTGACAAGACAAAAGCGTTTGACCTGGTTGACTACGATGTTCTGCTGAATAAATTATACAATGCCGGTCTTAGAGGAGTTATCTAAGGGTAGAAATCAAAAGGTCAATGTAAATGGGTGTTTTAGTGATTCGCGTATCTTAAGGAATGGTGTTTCACAGGGTTCAGTTCTTGGTCCTGTCTCTCAATCCTAAAGGTGTGTTAACAGCGGTTGCAGATGACATAGCCCTAACTTATCAGTTTGATACAATATTCGAATGTTTTGCGAAGATCTCAGAAGATCTTGAAACATTAAGACTTTGGTTTTCAGAACAGAAGATGATTGTTAGCGAAAAAACAAATCTAATGTCCTTCAGATGTAATGATTTGGTAAATTTTAATTTTTATTTCCATGCACCCAATTGCAAAAAAATTTTGTTTGCCTGTACATAGTTGTGGAAAGAGTACTTTTGTTTGTAGCTCCCCCTGTTCAAATAGTTGGCTTAAAATTGAATCTCTGCAAATTTTTTAAATACCTTGGAGTATTAATTGACCAAAACTTGAACTGGAAAGATCATACTCATACCATTAAAAGGCATATGCTCCTTGTAACCCGCAAAATGTACCTCATCAAGCAACATTGTTCTACAAAAGTGTTAAAGTCAATTTATTATGGCCTTGTCCACTCCAAATTGTAGTATGGTATTACAAGTTGGGGTAGCTCTTATAACAACTCTTTTAGGCCATTGTTGATAGCTCAGAAACATTTAATTAGAATTATTAGTAAAAAAAATTGTCTAACTTCATTATTTACCAATGACACATCTTTACGTTTTTAAAGTACTAAAAGAATTTGTTAAGCAAAGTAGAAATCTTCCCAGTAGAATAAATCAATTTTATAGTCTTCGTACAAATAACATGCAACTGGTAAGTGTTCCATTTGCCTGCACAACCTACTTTTCGCGCTTCTACACTGTTACAGTCCCTTCAATGGTTAACAAGTTACCTTTTCCAATTACGTCAACCTTACGATTTAATTCATTCCTAAAACGCGTAAAAGACTGGTTATTTACACTCAACTACGACTTCCTTGAATCATTACTTCGTTAATCCGCCACCTTTAACACCAACACAAGTCGTTCCCGTATTTTTTGTGTCAACTTCTTCATTTTTACTTTCGAGTTGTTAATTATTGAATTTATGAATCAATGAATTTATATTTGAACTTACGAGTACATTTAATGAATTTTGAAATTATGTGTTATATTATTTGAATAATTCCTTAAATTTTGGATTTCAATTAATCGATGCTCCCCCACATCAATTATTGTATCTTTATATTGTTATTAATCGGTATCTTTCCGCACTAACTTTAAGTTACGGATTGAGTACTATTATTTTCTGCTTTATTTAAACTATAGCTTCAACTTTGTAGTAATCTTAAGTTGGTTTTAAATAAAAGTAATAAACTTGAAACAAACAAACAAACAAAAGAGTATTCTGTCCTCAATAGGTAATATCATTATCCAGTATAGATTCCATTTGGTCTAGGAGGCTGATATTTATGTTATTTACTTTATTAAAATTTTTATAACATTCGGCCTTAATTGGTTGCTCTAAAAATAGTTTTTGTTCTTGATTTGACATATTTATAACCTCTACGTTACTGTACCAATTAGTCGATTTATAAATACCTTCAGGAACTTTAAAAAGTTTACCTACCATTGGAGGTCGAACGAAAATGTCTCCGTTTTCTACATCTACTCGTAAATTAGCCACAATTTTCGAATTTGACGTTACAATGAAGACTTGTGAGGTATAGTTAGGTTTAAATTGAATTGGAATTACAGACTTGCTTGCCTCTAAGATTTTATCTCTTAGATTAACTTTAGCATTTATGTTTTTCATTGTCTCTACCCCTGTTAGGCCATCAAAATAGGAATAAAACTAAAGTGAAAACTTTTCGTCCGTATTGAATTCCTTAAATGCGGGGAGTGTGACTTGCCGATTTAGGTTCTGTTTACTAAATTGTGGTGTAATTTTGCCTATTGAACGATTGATGATTACTTCTTGTGTTACGTGTTGTTCCCCTTGGAATGTCCATTGGAATGAAACGAAATTGCAGGTCTAGGTACAGGAGCGTTCAGATTTTGGTAGTGATTTATGGGAAAGTTATGCCAACTTGAAGAAGCTGGATATTGATTCTGCTGCTGATTGTAATTATGTGGATTTTGGACAAGAGCATGGCTATTTGGTATGATTGGTTGAATATTTTCTCTATGGTAGACTAAATTCGGCCTTTGCACAGAAGGAGTATTATTTTCGGGAACAGGTAAATGGGATCTGATTAATTGTTGGTGTGAAGTGTGGTCGAAATGGCTTACTATTAGCCCTATAATCAGCGTATCTCATATAATAAGAGTTTTGTTCTTTTGTACAGAATGTAAATGCCTCCTGGATGGAAGTAGGCCTCATAGCTCTCACAGTCGAGCCCAAAAGTTCCACTTATCCAAAAAGAAATATGTTTAGACACATTTCCGAATATAGGTAATTTTTAGCTAAAACCACAGGGAGTTCAACTCTGTGAATTTGAACATGGTTGTTAAGCTTTGATAATATTTCTACGATTTTAGAGTAGTATCGTTCCACGGTGTCGTTTCTCTGTCTTATATTTTGTAGGTCTCTTATAAGGGATGTTTCACTCCTTTTATCCGAATAATGTGAAATAAGATTGCACTTGATTTGGTCCCTTTTCAATGGGGTACCAAACACTTTTAATACCTCATTTGCCTCACCCGTAACTTTGTTCCTCATCGCTCTCATTATGAGTTTTGCATATGGCGTGTTAGTAACGGTGCCTCAAAGTTATTTAAAAAGTCAAAGAGTAGTTGACGATTACCGTTAAAATGCGGTAGATCTTTAATAACGTCCGGAATTTTGAGATAATTAAAAATGTCATTAATTTCTCTCGTATTCACGCAACTAACCACGTTATTTTGTTCAATACCTACATTGTTATTTAAAATATTATTCAAAGTGTTCCCTATGTTACAACTTAACCTATTACTGTTATTTTTTTTTATAATTTGCGCGCGCTTAAGGGACTTAAAATAGGAAGACAGGTACCGATGAACGTTGGTTTTAAATGTTTGAAGGTTATAAAGACTAGGAAATAAAGAGCTAGGCTGGGCATTCCATAAGCGAGTTGTACGGCTTAGGAAAGAATCACGATATTTTAGAGTACGTCCGAAAATGGGCTTGAGGATATACTGATGAGCATTCATAGTGAGACGGGTGTTACGGTTAAAAGTTTGAATGGGCGGAATGCAACCGGCGATTTCTACGGAGCACTGGTGGTGGAAATAGCGATAAAACAAAGTGAGACAGGAGACATTACGTCGGTGTTCGAGGGTGTCAATTTATTGACTGAAATTAGTATCACCAATGAGTTTTACCAGACGGTTTCGAATCCTATCTAACAGGTGCAGAGATGTTTTAGGAGCACCTGATCAGATGGGGGCATTGTACTCCAGTTTTGGGCGGATGAATGCCTTATATATTGAGGCCAGATCAGAGGGGGTAAAATATTTCTTACATACATTTCGCAGCATTTTTGGCGACATCGAATATGTGGTCTTTCCAACGTAAGTTGTCACTGACACACATACCGAGAATGGTAAGTTTATCGGTTTCGACAATGCAAGTGCTATTCATGGATAATGGCTGGGTATTTGAATTTCGCTTTAATGACAGTAGACAGCATTGAGTTTTGGAAGCATTTAATTCCACTCGGTTGATAGTTCCCCCATTGGTTATGCTGTTAATATCGGAATTAACATACTCTCTCATTCACGTTCTACAGCCGAAGAGCAGTTATGTGAGTCCGGGAACGAATATGAGAAACAGAGAGTATTGTCGTCAGCAAAGGCATAAAGTGGATTAGAAGTAGCAGACAAGAGATCATTAATGAAAATTAAAAAGAGTGTCGGAGACAGAAAGGAGTCCTGGGGCACACCAGCATTTATTTTGGGAATATCAGACTTGAAATCATCGAAGACAACTTGAATAGAACGTTCCGAAAAGTAATTTCTAATCCATTGAAGAAGAGAGTCATCGATCCCAAAAGCACGCATATTCGATAAAAGTACCCGATGCCAAACTCTGTCAAATGCCTAAGAAATATCAAGTGCAACTATCTTGTTTTCGCCAGATTGATGAACGCCTTGGTTGTACTTTTCGGTGAGACATGCCATCAGATTACCAGTGGACCTGTTGCTGCGAAAACCATACTGCTGGTCATTAAGAAGTTTTCATGTTTCGAGATATTTCATGAGCTGACGGTTTATCAGCGTTTCCTTGGACCTTGGAAAGAAGGGACGTAAGTGCAATGGACCTGTAGGAGGAGAGAGAGGAAGAATCGCCTTTTTCGGGACGGGCTGGGCAAACGCTGTTTTCCATCTGCTCGGAAAGAGTACTAAAGAGTAGGATTGATGAAAAAGCTTACGCAATGGTTTTGCCAGCGAGGAAGAACACCTCTTAAGAAGGAGGGGAGTTATACCATCTAGACCAGCGAACTTGTGAATGTTAAGATCTTTAAGAATTCTTGCTACTACACGAGTGCGAAAGTAGGATTCGTCCCATTGAAGATTCGACGCACTCAAGTGTACGCGGAGACAAAGCACAATCTGGGAGTGTTGAGCTAGCCGCAAATTGTGCAGCAAGCAGATTGGTCTTGTCCAAAGAGCTGAAAGCTGGAATATCATTATAAATGAGCGTTGGGATGGAGGATGAGGCAGAATTTCTAATATCTTTGACGGACGACCAAAAATGTTTATTACCTTTGGGACATTGTAGTATTTTTTGCCTCAGTTTTTGGTCGTATTGGAATTTTACACGTTTAAGAAAGGCGGTGCAGTCATTTCTGGCTCGTTTGAACTTTTTTCGGTTTTCCTCCGTCGGGTTGGTCTTGAAGGACCTAAAAAACAGTTCTCTAACCCTGACAGCCTCTTTACAGGTCGAGTCTTTACTTTTGGGTTTGATACTCTTCATCCGATGAGGGATAAAGTTTCTCATTCTAAAGAGAATGGTGTCTGTGATCATATCAGCAGCGGCATCCACGTCGAACATGAACATGACGACCAGTTCAGATTCCTAAAGAAACTATTAAGACTGCTTCAGTTGGCTTTCTCGTATTGCCATACGGTTCTTTTAGGAATCTTTTCTCTAATTGTGTGGTCGGTGTACGAGAAATTAGTTGATATGACACAATGGTCCGACAAGCCTAGAGGGTAGATTACATCAACGATGTACTTATCAGTGTGAGAAGTTGGAAACGAGTCCAGGGTGTTGGCGGTATGACTGTCGACGTCTGGTATTCGTGTGGGCTCATTCACAAGCTGGGTTAAGTTATTTTACGCAGCGAAGATCTCAACACACCGTCCTTCGGGTACTGTTTGTCCAGAATGTCGAAGCCACCCAGAATTGTGTATATTGAAATCGCCCGTAATAACGATTTCAGTATTGAGGATACAGGAATACAATTCTTTGAACGGAGTCAGACATCGAATTCGTTAAAAGTCGAATTGCTTTCCAGTTTGGGGCTTCTGTAAATAAAGCAGTAGTGGATAAGTTTGCTTACGGAGATGGAATTTTAACCACATGAAATTGAATTCCGGATTGGAATAGGGACTACATTGTGGTGGAGTTTGGTAAGCTACATCACTACGCACGTAAATGGCGAGACCGCGGTGAGAGAAGAATGATGGCACTAGTTGGTAGCCAGGTAGCTTCAGATCAGAGTGATCTGAGAGGTGTGGGCGGGGATCTACCTGTGTTTCACTAAGTGCCAAAACAGCTGGTCTGTATTTGCAGACGTGGACGTGCGCAGAAAAGTGATTACTCTTTAGCCCGCGTATATTGGCAATATCCACTCTGAATTCCAGAGTCATTATAAAGAAAGACAAACGCAAAAAACACAAACATCGACGTTACTAAGCACAGCTGTGAAGTAAAAGTCAGAGTTGGTTTACCGAATCAAATTGTTGTAGGTTTATATAGGTATAATCAGTAGATGCCAGTTTTGGAGCACCACTGATGCCTGCGTCACTTAAATTAATACCACCCGAATTCGCACCAGAAAATGCACTCCGCTACCTGCGGTTTTAAGAATTTCATTATTGTTAGCCATATTTACTATCAATTTCCTTTACAGATGATAGATATTTATTTTATTTTCTATTTAAACATTTACATTCATTTTCTATTGAATATGCACAGCTTGGACAGAGATATGATTATTAAAATCTTACTACTGAAAGATACAGTTGGTTTTTAAATGCTTTGTCAATTAACAAATATGTTCGGAAGAAAAACTATAGGAAAAAACCTCCATGTAATGGACCAAAATATATGAAATTTTTAAATTTCAGAAACCACATTATCACAGGAAAAATAAATAATATTTAATTAAGTAAGTTGAGGTATGTTTAAATTAATAACTAACAAGTAAGGACAATAAATAATGAATTCGATGAATAAACAAATACATATGCAAAATAATAATTTAAT